>JANXHW010000002.1:91705690-94300690 GCA_026170595.1 Plestiodon gilberti rubricaudatus | reverse complement strand
AATTTCCTTGGATGTTTTGCTCCAGCTGGAACCTCCATATCTTCCTCAACATTTTATTTTCCCCAGTCCCTGGTGGAATCTCTACATTGAAGTGAAAAGTCACTTAACTTTAGTCGTTTTGACGAATCCAGCAGATGTCTTGCATTTTTCATCACACGCATATGCTGATGGATCTTGTCGTCTAGCCTTGTCCCTTTTTAATACTATGATTTTATCTTGCTTTTGCAAGCCTTGTAACAGAACAAGAACATCATCTGGTGACATTGCAGTGGGGGAAAAACTTTTTGAATTATGTATCATACCGACTATTTCTATTAGCCAAGCAGAAGACGATTAATTGAAAACAACATTTTAAGTAACAGATAATGCAAACCAAAATGCTCATATTTGAAATGGATTCTTCTTGTCGTGCCCCCCCTCCATTCCATTACAATTTTCAAAAAACTAAAAACAAGCTTGGTTTTGAAAAGTCAAACACTGATGTTCTGATGCAACCGGGGGGCAGCAGGCTTCTGTGCACGTATCCCTAAATAGATGAGAGATTGTGCATGATGTTTCCTAGCCTGATCCAAAAGCAAGGGCTGCACCTTCTGAATTCCAACCAATTAGCTGTTTTGGTTGAATTAGCTGAATTCCAACCAATTAGCTGAATTCCAAACAATTAGCTGTTGCGGCCCATTCTTTTAAAGGGACACACACACACACACACACACACACACACACACACACAGAGCAGTGCGACTGTCTGTGCATGTAGAGCGGCACTTGTGTTCTTTCCCTCTTTTTTTGTCCTCCTAAATTAATATAATGATGTCATAGCAACTTCATTTTACTTTCTGATTCTTTCCCTTGGTCCCTTAGGTACTGGTGACTCAGAGTGGAATCTCATAAAATATGAAAAAGAACACACAAAGGCTTTCACAGAGTAAACACGTATTATTTCCCGTCAAAACTGTTGCCTGACTGATGCGCATCGCATGGAGCAATGGCACAAAACGGGTGGAACAAGGAGCAGTAAGAATAGATGTGTTGATCAAACACCCACTTAAACTGACCACAGCAGAAGGAAAAACCCCGACAAAGAAGATGTCAAACACTGTTAATCCTCCACTTGAAAGGTTTCTATTTATGACGGGAAAGTGACATGGGTTATGATCCTGAAAAGTGATAGCGCATGCAGTTTTATGCCTCTTGTGTGTGCCTTTTGGCCCTTAGGATTTGTTTGTTAATTCTGGATTTTTACAAAATTGGATTATTTTGGGGAATCTGGTCACTACATTAACTAATTTAAAATTAATTTGGAATCAGAGGTAAAGAATGGGTACATTTGGTGAATGAATTTGGCAATGAATTTGGATAGAAAATGTTCAATTTTGGATGTGGAAAAAAGATAGAGATATTGGAAATGGTCAGGATATTAATAGCCCAATCCAACCCTCCCCCCACACTGTTGCAGCCGCATCAAAAATGGACATGCTGTATGCAGCGGGGCGGGGGGGGGGACTGAAGGCTTAAGAAGCGAAAGGGAATTTAAATTCCCTTGCACCTCCATAAGCCTCCCACTCCGCAATTGGTTTCCTCAGACCTGTGCTAGCAATTTCGCTAGCACAACTCTGAGGAGAGAAAGGGGGTAGGGAGGCTGCAGAAAAGGGAGATAGGATCCGTTGCATGCCATAGCCGCTGGATCCACCCCTCCCCTTCCGCAGCCTCCCCACCACAGTTATGCCCCCCTCCCTGCCACCGTTATACCCTCCCCTGCCCCTTCTGCCTTCCCCTCCACTTTACCTTGATCAGAGGGCGGCTGGGGATCCACTGACATATGGGCGGGAAGGATCTGGCCTTCCTGCCAGCGCCCCAGCAGCGCGCTACTCAGCATGTTGCCAGAGCACCTTTTATGGCTGGTGCTGACTACGTGCCAGCAGAACTTGCATTTTGCTGCCACCTGGCTCCAATAAGATTGGGCTGTAAGTCATTTATGTAATGGAGGCTTCCAGTGTCATTGCCCCAAGGCAGACCACCTACTATCAGAGGAAGGATCTGTAGACAAAGAGGATGGTGAAGACTGGGTGCAGAAATCATCTCCAGCAAATGTTTCAGAGGGCCCTACCTGACCAGAGACTCCCATGGGGTGCCTTTGCCTGCACAGTTTGAAGAGGTAACCCTGTCTTCTGACAACTCCACCTCAGTTGTCTTCTGACAAGTCCACCCTCAGAATGCCTGGAGGATACCACTCTGCTTCTATACCATCTCCAGGGGCAGCGGGAGGTTCTCCTACTCTGTTGGAGACAGTGTCTTAAGAATAGGGCATGGGCCCTTTAACCACCAACAGTTCCTTGGAGGGGTAGGAGCTGGAAGCACCAACTAGGCAGCAGGACTACTTTAAACCCTCAGTTGGCTACAAATCATTCTTAGAGTTATATCCTAGTTTGCTATTTTGGAGTACCATATATCCAGGCTAATGTTTAATTAATTAATTAATTGATTGATTAATTAATTAATTTTCTTTTAGTGAAGAAAAAATACATTAAAATTCAATACAAAACACAGATACACCCGATATCCATGTCGAAGCTACCCAACTCTGTAGGGAGCTGTCCATGGTCCTGTTACCCTGCTTGGACTGCTGCTGAGCTGAGTACAGGTACCTGTTGTGGGTATTTATGACTTCCCAGGAGTGAGTTTCAGAAGCAGGGAGTCTACCAGGAAGAAAAACCAAAGCTTAGTAACAGTGCCAATCACCTGGGGGCAAAAAGCTTTTGGGGGAAAATGTGGGCCTTTCTGTTATCCAGTGAGATGGAATGGAAGGAAAATGAAGCACTTGAGAGGGGACATGAAAGAGATTATGTATTTCATCATATGTCCTTCAAGGCCTTTCAGGTCATAACCAAGGTGTGCATTTGTCATTGATGGTTGAGGGTCCAATTGGGTGAGACACATTTTGTGAGGGTAGAATCTTGGAAGTTGTATACCGGAAGTCTGTTCACTGGATAAATCTGTGCCCATTCACTGTTTTGTTAAGTGTGTTTGTTTTCTTACAGTTAGTTGATAGAAATATTTATATATAATTTTTTTTGGTCGCTGCAAAAGTGTTGGGATTTGAGACTGGAAAAGAGCAGAGGAAATAATTGCCAATGAAAGAGAAGGATTTTTACTGCACACAGTAGCAAAAGTAGGTACTAGAAGAAGGGAGAGCATGCAGAAATGAGAAAAAAATGTTTAATATACGCAATATACTGTGCATAAAATGCACAAAAGGGACAATAGGACCATATTCATATGTAGTAAAGTGTATAATGCAAGACTACACTCGCAGCCTAATCCTATTGAGAAAAAAACCCTTGCTGATGCAGCTGCACCACTAGAGTGTGTGTGTGTGTGTGGGGGGGTCCCAACGGTCTCCTTCAGGTAAGGGAACATTTGTTCCCTTGCCCAGAGGTAAGCCCTTGCTGCCCCGCTGGGTCTACTTGGACCTGTGCCAGCTATATAGCTGGTACAAGTCTGAGTGGACCCGGGCAGATAGATCGAGGCCAGAAAGGAGGATAGGATATTGGCAGTGCTGCTGCCACTAATACTGCCCCCATCCCATCCTCGATCCACCCTCCTCCCTGCCCGGTCTCCCTATTCTGCCAACCCCCTACCTCCTGCCCCCCCATGCTGACATAACGGCACCAGGGCTCCTTTCCAGGTCACTGGTGCACGTCCATGGCCACTGGCGGCCCGGCCATGCTGAATGGCGTGTTGCCTTTTGCAGCAGCCATAAAGGACCTTGTGCTGCTGGAATGCAAGCTCCAGCAGCCCAAGGACCTCATAGGATTGGACCGTCAGATAGTATTAAGAAGTGTTTAGGAAGCTATCTATCTGTTACACTACAGAGTCGACTGTTGAATGGCTCTCCAGTGTCTTTTCCTGTCCTACCTGAAGGGGTCAAGGATTGAATGTGGGACCTTCTACATGCAATGCGGGGGTGTTCTACCACTGACCTACAGCCCCATTGCTGGCCACTGTGTGTGATTGCTAGCCAGCATAAAGAACCAAGGGCAAGATCTTCCTTGCCCCATGGTTGCAACACTGATGAACAGAGGATTGGGAGACTTGTTTCCTTCCTCTGCAGCTAGGTGTTCACGCAGTGGGATTACCAGTGGGAAATGGGAAGTCTTGGTGCATCTCCTATATTCCCATTCCCCTCCCTGCCTATTGGTTGGATTAAAAGTTTGAGTAATGGCTGAATGAAGGGGGAGGACCAGGGAGGCATGCACAGAGCTCCCACTCCCTGCAAAGGCTAATGTGCTGCCTGTGTGTGCGGGGAGAGGCCAAAGAGGGCTCTGATGAGGACGATGGAGATCTTTTGTGTGTAAGCACCATGCCTGTGCAAGGAAGAATTCACCCAATTTTCTCTATTTCTATCCTGATTGTTGGCCAGACACACAAGGCAGCTCACAACATAAACTGTTCAACATTCAGGATTGTACAATTTATTTTTTTTTAGACTCTCAAAAAAATGGTGCTTCAAAAGGAAATAATTGGACATCGCTGAAATGGAAATCTGATCGGCATTGTACAAAGCAAAAAGGGGCTGTAAGTGGCAGACGATTTTGTGAATCAATGGACTCTGCTTACTAACGACTGTAATGAACCCTTTGGGAAAATGTTCATTGGAACAATATGTTTTTGCAACAGTAAATGGAAAGATGTATTTAAAAAATATACATCACCTAGCTGTCCATTGTCACTGAGTGGCCTGGAAGGTAGGTTTGTGTGTGTGTGTGTGTGTGTGTGTGTGTGTGTGTGTGTGTGTGTGTGTGTGTGTGTGTGTGTGTGTGTGTGTGTGTGTGTGGCAAAGAGTGTAATGTTCTTTAATCATTCACCTTCTGGCCTGTTTATACAATAAGCAAAATCAATGGTCAAGCTCTTCTTGGATTGTACCACTTCAAGTTGAGAGAGAGAGAGAGAGAGAGAGAGAGAGAGAGAGAGAGAGAGAGAGAGAGAGAGAGAGAGAGAGAAATTTGAATGGTGCCCTGTGAAAAAACACACCCAGTACATAGACACATTGAGATCAGGGAGAAATCTATGTTGAATTCATCTCCTCAGGGAGCTTCTTTTTTTTTTTTAATGCATATGCTTTCAAACATTCACTCTTCTCTACAATGGTACAGTTAAAGAAGAAATTTACTACTTGAGTTTGCTGAATGTTTCCACCAGCCCTGAGCTGCAGAAGCAATGAAAATATACACTCCTCTGTTTCCTTTAAAGGATGCAGAATTCCCACCTGCACGTGCTATGAAAAAAAAAATCAGGTTCTCTTTTGATGTAGTGGCTGTCTTAGCACATGCGAAGCCTTCAGGGCATACCCATGCTATAAATGTTTAACAAGACTTAATGATATGGAGCTAAATGTGCCAGAATAGACACAAGTGAAGTCTGGCTTCTGCTGTCGCATCTCAGTAACATTGACAGGCATTTAGCAGCACATTGGGCTTTTTCTCAGAGGCTCTCAGCAAAGAGGTGGAGCTGCTATGATCTAACAGCTTCTTTGTAAAGAGGGAGACCGATGTAATGGATTTCTGCTTGGGCAATTGCAGATTTGCAGGAATCAAAGTCTGTGCCGCTCCTGGCTCCCATTGGGAACTGTGAAGCCAGAATTGCCACCCAGCAGGCCAGTCACACTTTTAACATGACAGCATTTTGGTCTCCCCTGTCAAAAATGAGCAAGTGCTGCAGAGAGAAATCTGGGGTATAAATTACACCTGCCCTTAGGCAAGTTGCAGAGCTGCAGTAGACAGCACTGTGTTGTCAGGGCTGCTGGCACTTCTCATTGTGACAAATCTGCAAAGAACGGCTGGCTGCTGATTGCTGAATTTATTTTCATCCTGTAAAAGGGATGCATTTTCACATCATGTGCTTGAGATAGGTGCAAAGACAAAATGCTGAAGCCAAATCGCTTACAGGCTTGGCCATGCATTTCCATACACTTCACAGTTTCAGAACATACAGTTTGAAAATGCATTAGAATTAAACAAGTGGCAACCTGTGGACAAGATATGGTGTTATTTTTTTTCAGTGCAGTGCCTTTGCTTTGCCTGCTCTGTTGCCACATGACCTTTTTAAAATGAGACTGTTGCCAAGAGACTTTGAATGCCAATGACTTGTGAGCTAGAATGGAACATGTGCATGACCAGGACTGTATCAAGGAAGAACACGATGGCCATGCTGTGTAAACCGAGGTGTATGAAGCCATGCTGTAAAAGATTTCCCCAGAACCAAGAAGCCATGAGGGAAGGATCTGATCAGCATTCAGCATTTCAGCACACCATGAACCCAAAATGCTCACAGCACTTAGCCACATTCCATTCTCTTCCCCCTCTCCACGGAACGGACATAGCCAAAGACTCAGTGGCGTTCTTATATGGGGGGAGCAGGTGTGCTCCCCCCCAGGCGCTGAGTGGGCGAGGGGTGCGGCAGCTGGGCTCAGGGTTGCACAGAGCGGCGCGGCACCAGAGCCCGGCTGGCGCGCCCCTCCGAAGCAGCACGCCCACTCCGCATGTCCCCGGCCTCCGGAGGCTGCGCTCCGAAGGCTGGGGATAAGCCCTCCCTAAAACGACCGCCCCATTCGGCGGTCGACAGCTTTATGAAGAAGCCGAACGCGTCGCTGGGGGTTTGCGCATGCGCAAACCCTATAAAAGCCAGCGACGCGTTCGGCTTCACGTCGCTGGGGGTTTGCGCATGCGCAAACCCTATAAAAGCCAGTGATGCGTTTGGCTTCTTCATAAAGCTCTCGACCGCCGAACGGGGCGGTCGCTTTAAGGAGGGCTTATCCCCAGCCTTTGGAGCGCAGCCTCCGGAGGCCGGGGACATGCAGAGTGGGCGCTCAGCCCCGAGCCCGGCTACTTGGGGGGGGCGCTCCAACCCCGCCCCCCCAGGCGCCGGGAGGGCTGGGAACGCCACTGCAAAGACTTGCTAAGTGGCCAGTCTGCCAGGAAGAAGAGGATACACATAGCTATGCTAACAACAACGTCTGGCCCTGGGAAGGCCGAGTCCACATTTCTTGCAACAATGGAAGCCATCTACCCTCCTCCCCTGCCTCCCCTGTGTGTGTGTCTCCACCCCAAGGTACAACTCCAGCCCAAGTAAGGTATTTCCTTTTTCAGCGTAAGAGCCACCAGCTCCTCCTCTTTTGTATCCATAAAAAGGCAGACAGCCAGTTTTGCTCTCTCTCTTTACCCTTGCCTCCTGAACTCTGACTCTCTGCATGCCCTCTTGCATCAACTCCCCCCCCCCCCGGCCTAGCTTCCTTGCGCCTCAGGCCTCCTCCTCTGCTTGTGCTTTGCTGGTTGGAGCCCTAGCCATCACTACCCCCTTCTCTTCTCTCTCTCTCTCCCTCCCTCCATCTCTGCTGCCAAGGACCACTCCTCTTCAGGAACAGGTGAATATTACCCCCAGTGCTTCAAAGGGAACCTGCTAATGCGACTGTCTCTGTACCTTCTATCTACATTTCCTAGATCTGGATGATGTGTATGATTGTATTTTTTGTATGAATCTGACTAACTATCTAGTAAATACTGGAAAACAACCCAGGTGTGTCCTTAATATTATTTAAAATGGAATTCTGAAGCCCAACTCTGGTATACACAGGTAAAGATCCCTGAACATATACTAAATTGCCATATTTAAAGCTATTCCCCAGAACAACAAAGGCAATTTGGCTAACAGCTCTCTCTCTCTCTTCTCTGCATGCAGTATTCATATATACATGCTAAAGGTAACGGTTCCCCTCGCTCGAAAGCCAGTCGTGTCCGATTCTAGGGTGCAGGGCTCATCTCCTTTTCAAAGCCGAAGAGCCAGCGCTGTCCAAAGATGCTTCCTTGGTCATGTGGCTGGCATGACTCAATGCTGAGGCACATGGAACACTGTTACCTTTCTGCCAAGACAGTACCTATTAAATTGCAATTTCTTACTTTCGAACTGCTAGGTTGGCAGGAGCTGGGGCTGAAGACGGTAGCACTTGGGTCTCGAACTGCTGTCCTGCCTGCCTTCTGGTTTGCAGTTCAGCATCTTAACCATTAAGCCACTGCGGCTCCTTATATACATGCTACTCACACATATATTCACATGCCACTCACAGGCATAACATAGGTGAGCAACGTTTTTGAGAGTGCTGTCTGTTCCCTTGTATACTGAACCCCTATCCACCAACAGCATTCAGTCCCATTGGCCTTACATTTTGTGTACTGCCAGAATCTTAATACATTCTGAGCAGTTGAACTGTCTAGGAGCATTCCATAACACTTCAGCAGCTGAGTCAGTGTCAAGGGAGGGCTCAACTAAATTGCCTGAAACCAGAGCTCGCTCTGGTTTCACAATGAGGGTTTCAAAATCTGGAGGTTTCTTTTCTCAAACTGTTTTCTTTTGATATCTCATTCGTTTGTATAGTATCATAGATGTCCTAAAGATTATCCAATTGGTTTCCTGCTTATCCCTCCACTCTCATAGCTGCCCATTTTTATGATGTCTCTTCTAGAGGTAAGGGGGTGAGTGTCAGGACTCCATCCTTCCCTGAGAAGTAAGAGTTGAAATATATACAGGGCTCTGACAGGGAGAAGGACATTCCACAGTTTGTGAAGTGTTTTGTTTATACAGTACTGTATAACAATCTGAGATTGAAAAATTCCACTGCTTGAAAAAGCTTCTGCATTCAGGAACTTCTGTTGAAAGACAAATGTGTCCAGCCAACTTCCTTGTAAGCCTGCAAATGATAACCAGAGAAAGTGAAATGGGTGAGGCTCTCTCACTATTTTGGAGTGCCTCATCATCAGCAACAATCAGCACTCTTGATTCTGCTTCTGAAATGGAAAAATGAAAATAATTTTCATTTCAAGAGATTTGTGGCTGATAAAGAAGAGTCTTGGGTATCCCAGATAATAAGGCATACAACGTTTTTGGAAGTAAATTTTCTAGGAACCAGTTTGGAGGGCAGGACAGGCAGATTGCTGAATGCACCAGTGAGATGAGGCGCCCTGTTCCTGCAGATCTGTTCCCATCTCTCTTCCCCATCTTACAGTCAATACTCGAAGAAGCGGTACGATGGCCCAGGCCTACCAGGAAGTCATACAGCGCAATTCTATCCAACTTATACCACTGGTGCAGCAAGAACGGGAGACCCCAGAACAGAAAGGGGATTCAAATCCCCTCCAAAGGGGGATTCAAAGGGGATTTAAATCTCCCCTCCCCTGCAAAGCTTCCCGCTCTGCCCTCCCCCACTGGTTACACCGGTGGTGTAAGTTGGATAGGATTGTGCTGATAGACTCTGATTGGGGTGCCCTTCCTCCAGTGACTCCAGCTAGTTGTGATTTCACAACAGTGTGGGAAAGGCATGTTGCACGTGCTCATAGTTGTTTTATTATTTCATGTCTTCCAGGGCTGAGGTTCAGAATGTGAGATTTGGGCGCAGAGTTTGGGAGTTAAATGATGGTGCTTCATCAGTCAGGAAATGGATCCTAGAGGGACTTAGTGCAGAGGGCAGGAGAATGCACTTGGGAGGACAAGGCGGAGCCTGGCCATGCCCAGTGTACTAGAGTCTGATGGACACATGGGGGCAGAGCTTAGAGCAGAAATGCTAAGCAAAAACAGGCTGCCCCATTGATTCTGGCCCTACAGCTTGACATTTTACTCCTTCCACTGGAGACGCTGAGAAGGGGTTTCAAAACTTGAGATGTGGAAACCATATCCACAGTGACTGGAAAATTAGCAATCCATTCTCTCTCTCTCTCTCCTCCCCCCTCCTGGAGTTTTTTTTTTTAGGCAACTCTTTAGCCTCCTATCCGGAAAACAACTTCTGCATAGAACACACACTTCCCAGCTGTGCTGGTAGCCTCATTCCAGGTCACTGTCAGCATGAAACAAAACCAAAGCCCAAAGCAGCAGTGACTGTTTCAGTGATGAGAAGAGCGTTCACTCTCCAAATAAATATCTCTGGATGCCTTGGAGGAATGTTGAGTTTAAAGCAGGACTGTACCCTCTGCGGTGTGCTTGAGAGTCTCTCTCTCTCTCTCTCTCTCTCTCACACACACACATGAAAAGAGATTATTAATATAATTGACTGTGAGTAGTGCTTGGTGTCATTACAGCAAAAAAGAAATGAAACACTTTATTTTGAAGGTACTGTACATGCTGTAGTTCACCTTGCAGAAGCTAAATAGGTCTGAGTCTGGCCAGTGCCTGGATGAGAGACCATCTAGAATAGATATTCCATATATGGTGCCTGAGCTCCTGGGAGGAAAGATGGTCCATAAATATAATAAGTAAATTAGGATGAAGATTCCCCGTATAGTAGTATTCAAGGAAACATGGAAAGCAAGCATTTATTTAATGATGAACTTTCTCTAATTCTCTTCAGCTGATGCTCCCCAGTCAGCAGAAGACTATCCAATTCTAAGGGTTAAGTTCTCAAAGAACAGCAGAACAAGATCACCTTCAACTGCTTCTGAGAGAACCTAACCAAGCAGCTTGTGGAAGGGCATTCTGAAGCTCTGGGGTAGCCATTGTAAAGGCCCTGCTTCTTGCGGAAGCCAATCTGGCTTTGACTTCCACATGAGAGATTGGATTTGAAACAGAACCTAACTGGCTGATCTCAAAAAGTTGGGACATTCCTGCCGAAGGAGGTGTGCCTTGATCTTTACAACCATCTTACTACCTGTCATTGCAGGTAAGCAAAAACAAGCAGCATTATGCTCTTGCTTTTAAGAAATGCAAACTGAAAAACTAGAGCTTTATTATTATTAATCCTCTTTGTGAAGTCATGGCTGTGTTCCTGATGGTATAGGTACGGCAAACTATAATTAACATGAGTGAAAAATTAGAGTGGATTTGGAGAACAATTGACTGTCTTACTGTTTTATATAGGCTCAGCATAATTAAAAACAAACTCTTAAAGTGTAATTTGCTTTCTTCTTGACTGCTAAATCTATTGTTTGTTTAGTTGAAAAGAATGGGGGGCATAGACTAGGAGTTATTTGCCTCCTGCAGATGGAAAGTCAGTGTGGGGGGGTACAGATATGCTAATGAGCAAGTTGTTCGGTGTGCATACTGTGAATATAATCTCCCCCTGAGCTTCTTTGAAGGCATTTGAAGTGCTGGACTTGGGGCTGTAGAGAGGTTAGGTGGGCCCCCTGGGGAAGGTTTTTTTTTAACAGGGGTCCTTTGGGATCCTTGTCTCTGCTCCCAGATAAAGCGTTTTAGTTGCCCCAACAACTGGAACATGCCTAGGACCCTGTACCATGCGGGTTGTTTCCACTTGGTTCCTGAAGGGTAAGTCCATTCCTAGACATGGTTGAAGGCTGTGTAGCAACCCTACTTGTGGCCCCATTTAATATCAGGGCCCTGGGGAATTATCCCTGGCAACCCCACCCTCTCAACAGCCCTGGCTGTATTGTTTGGGGCACACTTCAAGAGAAGGGCGGTGGTAGTAATAGTTATTGCACTAGCTCAAATATGTATGCTTGCCTGAAGGAAGAATCTTTTATTGCCTGCAGTAACTTCAGCTGAGCTTCTTTATCTGGTTCTCTGTCGGTGCAATTAGGGGATTGAAAAATCAGATCTGGCAGGGAACATTGACGTTAGGGTTGTCAGCTCTTCAACCAGTTGTCCCTGTAACAGCAGCTTGGTGTGTAAAGATTAGCAGGGGACACTGATTATCTCCATGCTATGAAAAACATAACTTACTGATATCCATTAAAGACACAAGAGCAGAGCAGTTTTTATATAATATAATGATCAAGTGGTAATACTGATTGAGGAGTAGGACTACATGGTGCCAACTAAATAGAACCAACCATTCTCTTCTCATTCACGCATGAGAGTCGTCATTTGATGCTATAAGTGCTGCGTGTGTATATCGCCCTCTGGGTTGTATTGATGTTAAATCTTTGTTTCCCTTTCACATTCTTATTTGTTAGAAGTTGTTGGGAATGATGCCCTTCCTAACTTGTAAGCTTGCAACAGCTGCCCCTCGTGACCTTGGGCTTGCTTATTCCTGGCATTTCTGAGTCAGGGTAATGCAAGGGAGATAACAGTCCACTGTGGTAGCAGAAACAAGCTGTTGAAGACCCAGCAGTCTGTCTAATAACGAAACAGATGTAACAACTTGTCTCACCCATGCAGAGGCGAAACTAGGGCGGAGCGGGTGGAGCACCCGCTCCGGGCGCCATCGCCCGAAGGGCGCCCCGCCCGGCGCCCCGGCCGCGAGTCCGAGTCGGACTCGGAGACTTGAGTCCGACCGCCCCCTCAATCGGGAGCCGGCTCGGGGACGTGTTCCCCGGCTGGCTGCCCATGGCCTTCTAAGGAAGGCGCACAAGAACGGTATTTATACCGTTCTTTTTGCGCATGCTCAGACTGTTACTGAGGGAAAAAGGCTGCCCTTTTCCCTCAGTAAGTCTGAGCATGAGCAAAAAGAACGATATTAATACCGTTCTCGCGCGCCTTCCTTAGAAGGCCCCGGGCAGCCGGCCGGGGAACACGTCCCCAAGCCGGCTCTCCCGGTTGAGGGGGGGTCGCCACCTCCCGGAGCACGCAAGCCGGCTCCTCCCGGATCACGCCCCCCTCCGGATCGCCCCCCCCTCCGGATCGCGCTGCGGCGATATTAATTATAGGGGTGCCACACCCCCGTTGCTCCGGGCGCCAATGGGGGTAGTGACGCCCCTGCACCCATGCACTTCATTGTCGCAAAGAAAGCATAGTGTCACTTTCTGGTTCTTATGCTCCCCTCCTTTTCATGTAGGTTCCTCTCTAATGTGCCTTGTGCACCATGTATTCTTCTGAAACACACACTTAGGAATGCAACAATAGATCCCAATTTGACAGACACGTACTAAATCCAGTGATGTAGACTTGAGTCTATTGACTTGGACTTGAGTCGGACTCAAGTCGCGTCAATGACTTGGCGACTGTGAAAGACTCGACTTGAGACTTGAAGCCTTTTATGACAAGTCGAATTTTATTCAGGTTTAAACCCGTTTCCCCCGTTAAATAGATAGGAACCCGCAACCAAAGACTCGGGACTTGGGGGCAAAGACTTGGGACTTGACTTGAGACTTGGAGTCAGAGACTTGATCCACATCCCTGCCTAACAGCGCAATCCTATCCAACTTACACCACCAGTGTAACCAGCGGTGCAGCGAGAACAGGAGGCCCCAGAATGGAAAGGGGATTCAAATCCCCTTTGAATCCCCTTTCCATTCTGGGGCCTCCCATTCTCGCTGCACTGCTGGTTACACCGGTGGTGTAAGTTGGATAGGATTGCGCTGCATATCTATGGGAGAGAAGTATGCTTGTGAACTACTAGTATGAAAAGGGATGTGAAATTCTGATTTATTAAAAATTTGCATTTGAGGTAAGGTTTCAAAACAAGTGTTTTGAGTCGCCTTGTTGGCAGTGCTGTTTTGGTTTTTGGAGGGCTTTGCACAAAAATCTCTTGTTGGCTCCATTGCATGTCTTCTATCAAAGCTTTGCGAATAGTAACTTGCTTTGGATGTAAATGTGTACAATATTCTCACATGAACATTGTGAGCATGGAAGTAATGCTTTAAGGGACGGGATGTGTGAGGTGGGATGGCCAAACATTTTCTGAAAAACTTGCTACCCTTTCCACTATCTGTTTGTTGTCTGTCCATAGCTAATTGGCATCTGTTTCGGTTCTGTTTTGTGTTAGGATCAGTAATCCCAGCAAATTGGAATCG
Organism: Plestiodon gilberti rubricaudatus; assembly: GCA_026170595.1. Lineage (NCBI taxonomy): Eukaryota > Metazoa > Chordata > Lepidosauria > Squamata > Scincidae > Plestiodon > Plestiodon gilberti. The sequence continues at coordinate 94,286,963 of JANXHW010000002.1, read as the reverse complement.
TGCGAGCATGATACCACATCCAATCTGATTGGCTATGTAACAACATCACAAATCCAGTTCCAAGCAAGAGTAATGCTTTCTGGATCAGCACTGTCCTCGCTCTGAATGGGTGGGCACTTTGTAGCACTCCCTTCAAAATTGCTGAAAGTGTCTGTGCTTTTCATATCTGATAAAATGCTTTTGTGAAAACTGCTTTCCTTCTTGGCTCAGCCATAATTGCATGTTTCCTTTCAAATACAGAAACTCAGTAATATACTAATCAGATACAGTATTAGAATATCTGGAAAATATTCAAATGGAGAACCACCAATTAATGTTATCAAAATTCAGAGGATGCAAAGTTCTGAAGAGAAATCCTGCAAGCAAATTCGTTTCTACACTTAATAGTCATCCCGCATGCCCATTATCTGTATGAGGATTTAAGTTCACATGCAAGGGGCCCAGGCTTATCAGCTTTATCATTGAGAGAGTTCATGCACATTGCCTGTTTTGCTTCTGTTGGGGTGTCCTACCAGGAGAGATGTCCCTATCTAGTAAGGACACTGTAGAATCCAGCAGATCGCCACCAACAGTAAAATGATGGTGGGGTAAGAGCAGCAGACTAAAATCCTCAATGGTCCTCCATCATCTCCAGCACTACTGGCCCATCCATGGTCCAAATGCTGATTTTTGCACTGGAGAGAGTGGCAAAAAGACACCTGCCCCTTCCCTGCAGTCTGCTACTGACAGAGCCGTACCTTGTTTCTTCCTCTGCAGGTGCACTTTAAACAAAGCAGGAAATGCAAAGCATGATGAGAGTATTCCCACTGTGTCCCACACTTCCTGCTCAGTTTATAGGTCCTGTGTTTAAAATGGGAAAGAGCAAGAGGGGGCAGATTGCCACACTCTGAGAATCATATTGCAATTATCCTGCCCTTTCACTTTGCTCCTTCTTCCGTGCGGGCCCTTTAAACAAAAGAGGAAGTGCTCCCGGTGTGATCTGCATCTCCTGCTTTGTTTAAAGTGCACTTGCAGAGGAAAGAGTGAGGCATGGCATGCATGGGGTGGGGGGCATAGCAGCAGTGGGGAGAGTAGCACTATTGGGCTGCTTCAGGCACCCCAATAGCTTCAGCTGGCCCTGATCTCCAGCAACTGATTCTCAATGTGCTGCCAGGTCCTAACAGATGCTGTAGTGTTTGATGAAAGTTCTTTCATTGTGTGGAGAGAACAGGGTTGTACATATCTCTGCAATCCATTGAATACTGATTGCGTATTTTATGAAGGTTCAGTGACCGGCTTTAATTAAAAATGCACAGAAGCAATAAACTAGCCGAGCAGGCGATGGCAACAACAGCAACACAAAATGCAAGAAACAACACCCCCCCTCGAAGCTAGAGCTGTGACCTACAGATAGCCCATTCTCCTCTCCGCTCAATGCTTGCACAAACTCATACGCTCCAGTACTCCTAACATCTTATGTTTTTGTGATAGAGTTTAATTGTAAGCTGCTTTGGAGGAGACAATCTTGGCTGACAAGTAAGGTAAAAGTATAATAAAGCTGCCATAAAAGGTTGCAGTGTTGCTTTGCTGCTGTGGCTTTACAGCTCGGCTGTGCTGTGCACAAGCCAATAAACTGCTTGGACAGGCAAGGAGTGCAGTGGAAACAAGCAATCTCTTTTGGGGGGGTCGACAAGGAGTTGCACAAGCCTGGTCATTTCTGATTGTCATGGAAAGAATAGAGTTCTTGTCGCTAGTAGGTACAGTCTCCATCTTCTCATTTCTGTACGGTGAGATAGTTGGTGTTTCTGCTGTTGGTGATGCCAATACGCAGTATTTGAGCGATACCAAATTTGCCATTTTTATTTTTTCAGATAGAAATTTTAATTTCACTTTTGTTGGGGTATTTTTTTTCTTTTTTGGGGGGGGGGAGTAAGCAGATACAGTGTTCACTTTTTCTGTTAAGTCTGAATTGTTCATTCTGAATACTGTTCAGTGCCATTGTTTTCCCTGGCTGCTATGATATGCTCTTCCCTGAAATAGGCATATGGGTGATCTCGGGAATCATGCAGTGAATGGGATTGTATCACAACACTAGGTTGCACATGACAGTGTCCGTGGTCATTGGTAACTAAGATCACAGGGGTTGGTGCAGAGAATCTGATGTGGCTACCCAATGATTGCATTGAGAGAGAATCATTTAATCAACGGGCAGCCCGATCCTGCCTAACTATAGGTCGGTGGGCCTAGTGCTCCGCTGGCCTAGGGTGTCGTAAGTGCCGTAAAGCATGTAGTGCTTTATGCCCGGAGAGTAAGTGGCGCTGGCGCAGAGACCGGCACCACTTACTCTGTGGTGGAAACAAGCAATCGGTAGATACACCTACCTGGACCCGTGCCGGCTGCCACAGGTGAGTGCTGCACCGGGTGGGGGGAGGGCGGGCAGGGGCAGTGAGGCAGGGGGCCATTGGTAGGCCTGGGCTGGGAGGGGGCGTGGATATCGGCGCCGATATCCTATGCCCCGTCACAGTCTGCGCTGGCCTTACATGGCCTCCTCGGTTGTGCACCAGCTTCAGACCTGGCATGCATCCGAGGAGGCCCATTGCAGCCTGCGCCGCTTACACTGGGGGAAGGGGATGAACGTCCTCTTCTCCCAAGGTGCTGACGGGGCAGGCCACAATGGGCCTAGGATACAGCGGCCGGCCCTTTAGGCCAGCTGCGTATAGTTAGGCAGGATTGCACTGTGAGTATTTTTGCCACACAGGCAAAAATATGCCCAAAACTGGAGGTGTTTTAGGGTACTACCCTCAAGGTTGGCATAAATTGGTGAGTAGTTTGGGCTGAGTCTTGCATAGAGTTGGGGTGCCAGTTTGATACATAGTTCGTGCCACTTCCATGAACTTAAATGTTTTTGGGTACTACGGGGCATTTTACAAAGAGCACTTCAATTATCATTCCTTATTTGTACCTAACATCATGTATCTACTGAAGTGTACAGAGACGGACACACTGAACATTACAGGCTATACTTCCTAGTGTCCAACTACTGTAATTCTTTTCTTGTCTCTTGGTCACTGAAGTAAAAAGTAAAAAAATAATAATCTGAAACTCCCCCCCCACACACACAGCTTCCACTGTACAGATAGTACAACTAGAGTCACCAGTAGACACAGCTGAACAGTCTCTTTGAATACTAGACATGAAAAGACTATCCTGAATAAAAGTCTACCATGGTAGTTGGAGATCTGTAATGCTCACTCTTCACTTTGGAAGGTTCACTTTTGACTATCTAACCCCCTGTGATGATCATCGGAGTCTCTCTTCTCAGCTCCTGCCTGTTTTTTTAAAGCCCATTTCCCCACCTGCAAAATGCAAGTACTTTTCTGTCTTGCAGGGATGTCGCAAGGATAAGTGCACTGCAGATCTTTAGATAATTCCATGCTACACTTTCCAAATGGCAAATGCCATTGAATGTCAAAAAATGTAAGGTGATGCATATGAGGACAACAAATCCCAACTTATGCACTGATGGATCTGAGTTGGTGATGAACCAGGAAAGAGATGTTGGGGTTGTAGTGGACAGTTCAAATGAAAATGTCGACCCAGTCTGCAGCAGCTGTGAAGGAGGTAATTTCGGTGCTAGGAGTCAACGGAAAAGAGATGGAGAATAAGACTGTGAAAACAGGTTGAGTATCCCTTATCTAGGGTATCTAGCAGGAAATCCTGCTTGGGACGGGAAACTGTCTGGATTTCGGATTTGTCTGCATTTTGGAATATTTGCATAAATATAATGAGATCTTGGGGATGGGACCCAAGTCTAAACACAATTCATTTGTCTTGTATACACCTTATACACATAGCCTGAAGGTAATTTTATACAATATTTTAAATTTGTGCCCCAGCATGCATTGCGCTATGCCAGCCAGGTGCTGAAAAAAGTTGGTTTTTTAAAAAAAGTCATAGCCCCCAAAAGTCTGGATTTTGGAATAGTCTGTATTTCGTATGTCTGGATAAGGGATAACCAACCTGTATTACAATCCCCTATACAAATCTATGGTGTGGCCACATTTGGAATATTGTGTGCAATTCTAGTTGCTGCACTTCAAAAAGTGTACATATTGTACAGCTGGGCATAAATTCATTCAAAGGGAATAAGTAGATTTTTTTTCTTTTTTAAATGTCAGAACTGCAGGAAAATTCTAGGAGCATTTCCTTACAGCCAAAATAGTGTTGACAGCGAAGCTCAGGTTGCTACTTACAGGAACTGGATGGATAACATTTGAGATCCGGTCATTATAACCAAAGTCATCTGTCAGTTAAGTGAAAGCAGGAGTAATGGGGAATCGGATAGCTTTTATGAGAGAAGGCTTTCACCATTTAAGCACTTAGAATCTCCCAAAGAGAGAGGATTAAAACGAAGCCAATACAAACACATTTTGATTTTCTGATAATGGTGCATGTATATTTTTAGTCTGTGTTTAGTGTATTGCTATACTTGAAAACACTCAAAAGAGCTTGTGAGGAGAAAAAAGAGGTAGGTACTATGTCACTAGGGTTTGCCCTTGCACCCAGGGTGAGATCTCATGGTGTGACCCCCATGGAGCTCTTCCCGTACCAAACCATATAGAATTCTTAGTAATGTTTTTTGTACTAATGTTACTCGTAAATCGTCATTCCCATATATCACTGAATGTAATGGCAATAGTAGTGACATAAACCCCATAAACCCCCTAAGATATCCCAGCATTCAATGGGGGGCAATAACGTTGAGCAAACTGGTCACTGACTAGCTAGACTCCAGCAGACAGAAGGAACAGATGCCCTACTGCAATCCCCAAAAACCAAGCCTTTTGGCAAAAAACAAAGCCTTCTCAGTCCCAGCGCCTGCGCTCCTGCCTTATCCAACAACAGATTACAGCATTACACCAGCAAGTTCCAACATCCAGGAAACATGACTACAACACATGACGGGGTATTCAGAGAATGCTTACAAGGGAAGTAACTTGACCAACTGCAATGGTCTTTCCCACTGCAGCTACTTGAGATGCTTTTCAACTGGAGATGCCGGGGGAGGCATCTGGAACTTTGTGCATGCCAACAAGTATGCAATCAATGGCTGGACTGTCTATAATTTGAATATAAAAAGCGACTTTATATTGAATGGAACAATTGGCCCCTCCAGCCTAGGCTGGTCTACGTTGGCAGCAGCTCTCCAGGTTCTTTGGGAAAGAATTTTGCCTATCTTGTTATCTTTTAACTGGAGAGGTTGAGGAATTTCCCTTGGTGCAAGAAAGTCTGGGCATAAATTCATTCGAAGGGAATAAGTAGAATTGTTCTTTCTTTAACATGGCATTGTCAAGTCATGACTGACGTGTCTTTGACCACTGTTCTATGGGCCCACCCATACGCTCACCAAATGTGTGGTGTGTCCTCCTCCAATTTCTCTTCTTGTGGACTTGTCTGGGAATGGAACCTATGTATGCTCCATTAAGCCACTTGCAGGCAAGACCCATGCCCTAAATAGCCTGGTCTAGAAGGACAGTCCCTGAGCCCCCTATCAGAATGACAGAATTTTGAATTGGGATCCAGGATCTATGGAGCCAATTCCAGACACAAGTGTAAACACCGAGCTTAAATTTGCCTGATCCTAATTAAAAGATGGCAACCCAAAGAACAAACACTTGGTTTGGATATAGGAAACCCAGCTCCAAATCCCTGCCTAGCATGGGAGCAGGTGAAGAGACCACCATAAATGGACGGTTTCATTTTCTACAATGTATTTCCTCTGAAGAAGCAGCTGTACAAAAGATGGTGCAAAGCCACTCACATGCTAATAGGATTCCAAAGTTGCTTCTGGCATCTGGGACTCCTGAACTGTGCAGATTGAAGCAGAGCCTATTGCTGCATACCCTGATGAGAGCCTTGCCTCTACTTGGCAGTTGTGATTGTGGCACAAACACATCTGCCAAGTCCAGACGTTTCTAGTCCAATGTTTCCCTCTGCTTCCTGCAAAAGGCATAGTGAGTAACACAAAGTTGTCAAAGTCAAAAACCTTTAAGCTATACAGAAAAGATATGGAGGCCCCACCAACCCCCAAATACAATTTCCAAACAGGTGCTTTAGAAAACAATACAAATAAGATGCACACATAAAAATACTAATAAAATGTCTATAACCCTTGTCACTCGCTTACACAAAGAAAAAGTTAGTCAGAGATGTGTCTGGTCCACATTAAGGGAAGATATTTGGCTATCAACTGAGTGCAACTCTCATTTTTCCCGTCCAATAAAAAACAGTGTCAATATCCGACCCAAAAGAAAAGGTCAGAATTGGCATCAGAAACTGTTGATGTAAATCATTATAATGGGGGCAATAAAGAATCATATGGGGTAACGACTCGGGTTTAAAGGAATCGCATGAACAGGCCTGGGTATACTCTGCTGATCTACCAAATCTGGCTCGTAGAACATTGGAAGGGAATACATTAAACTTTGCCAGGGTAAAGACTTTATGCACCAAGGGGGTAAATAAAACACCTAGATAACTGGGGATTGAGGTCAAAGGGCACGCAAGACCAAAGTGTAAGGGTGAGTAAGAGTTCAGGGCTGCTGCATGCAAATCCTGATTTTCGATGTCAAATAGGTAGGTTTGAATAAATTTTAAAAGCAACGGATAAAGGTGAACCCCCCTATAATATCGGGGGATAAGACAATGAGTTTTTTGTAAAAATAATGCTAGGCCCGAGGAGAGGGAAGAGTCAGATAAGCTATTTCTGAGCAGAATATTCTGCTCCGCAGCGTAACAAGCCCCTAACCAGAATTTCAAAAATCTGAGCCAGGCCAAGGTTTCAATCTTGTTCAGGCCTGCTTCAAGGCACAACGCTGCGTAAGGAGTGCAGTGCGGAACCACAAAGATCTTATATAAGAAACAGGACTGAATATGCTCAACAGTAATGGAGAGGGCAGAAATCCAGATAGGAATACCAAACAAAAGTCGCGCTAGGACTTTAGACTTAAAAATCTGGACGGCCACAGGAATGTAGGAATTGGTGTAAATTCTTTTACCCAGGTGTAAAAGAAGCGCAAGATGGCCTGGGCTGAAAGCTGCTTGGTCGAGGAAATGGCAGCCTGTCAAAGTTGTATGTGAACTTAAGCAATTGAGAAAATTCTTTTCTGCCTTGGAGGAGTGACACCGGGTGCGTTAATGGAAACTCATTTCTTGTGGCTGGAGATCGAGTGACCACTACTGCTTTTTTCCCCTATGGTACAAATGACTGGCTTGGAGAACATGAAAGTATCTGTTAAAATATACTTTGTGCAGAAGCCTTGAAGCCTTTATTTATTTTGCACGTAAGATAACAAATTAAGGGCATTGACCACATGTAGCAAAATGTTTCAGATTGTAATTACCTTGATCAAGCCTTTGTGTTTTTATGATCCTAGCAAGGTGTCCATTGTCATGTTGGCAAAGCTCTGTGCGGGAGGGGGGGGGCTTGTATATTGCAAATCTGCTCGGGGGCTGTAGACCTCCTTCCTGGCAGGGCGTTTGCATCCTGGGAAGTGACCTGGACAGTGGCGTCGTAAGATGGGGGGCCCCGTGCCACAGGGCCCCTGGCACCAGCTTGGGGGGGCGCCGAGCGACTCCTTTTCAACTTGAAAAGGAGTCGCTCGCGCGCGGCCGAGGTGAGCATTTCAACCCGGCTGGCCTGGCTGTTTCTGCACATGCGCAGAAACAGCCAGCCGGGTTGAAAAGGAGTTGTACGAGGTGAGCGCGCACCCACGCCCCATCGCGCGTGCTCACCTTGGCGCGACTCCCCGGTTGGATAGGAGACTGCCTGGAAATCCTAGAAACGGGTGCGCGGGAAGGACGCGTGCCAAAAACGAGGTAAGAGAGCGGCGCCCGGGTGGGATTCTAGCGCCTGGGGAAATAAATAATTCGTGGGACTGGGCGGCACCAGGGAGTGAAGAGGCGGAAAAAGGGAGGGGGTGCCAATTCCAGGATGTGCCCCCTATAGATTTAGGGGTAGCAACGCCACTGGACCTGGAAACAGCCCCCTCATATATCTCAACCAGCTACACCTCTGATGTGAAGAAAGGCCTCCTCTGGGGAACTGAGCTAAAAGTTGTAAAGTGAGCCATGGTAAATTTCCCAAGGGTATAGAGTACTCCTTATAGCAGGGATTCTTACTCTTTTTACAATAATAAACCCCAAAAGGATTGCCCAATATGTCGCCATACCCCCTTTGCCAGATCATCATCATCATCACCAGTCCTATTGGGTACCAGTATGACTTCAAAAGATGGCAGTACTGGGAAGTGGAAAGACGTCCGTGTTGAGTGATCTGATGGCTGATATCCATCCGTATTGATAATGGTGATAGTTACTAATCCAACAACATTTTTTTAATTGTTCAGAGATCTAGTCCCATACCCCCAACATTTCATTCCCATACCCTTAAGGGGTATGGATACCCCCCGTTAAGAATCCCTGTCTTATAGTGCAGCTGAAATGGTTTGACAGATGGTATACAAAGGAAGAATGGAAGTTCCATACATCCCTCTGCATGGTATTCTATGGATCCCAATTACTGGAGTTAAGATGGTACATCATAGCTTGTATTTTCAGCGTGTCCGTTGATGATCCATAAGATCGGTCTGTAAGATACTGGTGGGGAGATGCTGAAGAAATACTCGTTTGTATGGGGCAGGTGGAAGGGTTGGCAGCTAGAAGCCGAGCAACCTACCGGTACTTCTTTTTCTTTCCTTCCACAATGCCCTGTACTACCTACTGGCTGGCTTCAGCTCCTTCTCTGATCTTCTTTCTTCACCACATGGGTTCCCATTGCTACATGCCTTGCATAAAGTTGCCCTGTTGCCATGCCAACTGCACCTGCTGTTCCAGAGTTGACTCAAACAATGACTAGTACAATGACTAGTACTGTATATATGAAGTCTTTCTCAAAGTGAGACTTTCATGCTTAAATTCTTTTTCACTCAATAATATTATCTGTGTTCCCCTCTAGTACTCAGGGGTGCCAGCATTTGCATCAGAAGCCTGGACGCCTTTTCATAAATGAAAGTTTAATGCCATGAGCGTTCACAGTGAATACTGAATGCTGTGTCTGGTTTGTCTTCTCCTTTAAGTGTTGATCCACCTTATTCCCCTTTTACTAGTTTTATAGGGTATTGATTACAATGTAACCAATGGTGCTCACTAGTCCATCGTCAGACCTAGCTTTCAAACATCTAGAATTTACCTTGAATTATCTGCTAGATAAAACTAGTTTTATTTGGCAGTACTGGGAAAAGAGATGGAAGAAGCAGTTTTAGATGTGTCTGACAGAAGCAGAATGTGAATTGGAACGGAGGTAAATCAGATGTTCCTTTGGGACTCGCATTTTCTGCTGGTGTGTTGCTTCTGTGGCTTTGTAACTTGTGCTCAGCTACCTGTCACCAATATTCTCCTTACTGGAATTAAGAAAGTTTAGATGCTACCTGAAAGCACCCTTAAAGAGGGAACCAAGGGGATCACAGACGCACAAAACTGGATGCTATGGGAGAACATCCCAGATGGCATTATTTCTATCTGAATATCTGTTTTGTTACATCTGACTTACGGCACAATCCTGTGTAACTTTGCACCGGTGTAACAGCAGATGCATCGGTGTAAGTGCACTTACACTGGCATAAGTGCAACTACACTGGTGCATCTACTGTTACACCAGTGCAAGATTACACAGGATTGCGCTGTTAGACCTTGAATAGTTTGTTAGGGACCCACTTATCACAGATAAATTAAACTGAAGCATGGGGTCGGAGCTGCCTGGGGTGGGGAGAACTGGGACAATTTGCAAAGGACTCTTTGCCTCTGTGGCCCCTGTCCCAGTCCTGCCACATTGCTCATCAGAATTCTTAGTTTAATGTTTTCATAAAAAAGAAGAAATGGTGCCTTTTTAAAAAGTAAGACGATAGATTCTAAGCATGTAATTGTGACATAATGGAACCCATCCCCAACCATTATGGAGTATACATTGTATGTAGCTGTGGGTGAAACAATAGATTGTAATTTGTGGTTAAAGTGATTGTTTAAAGCACTGGTGTACATACAGTCTGGAAAATATCAGATTAAATGAAATAGTTTTGCTCCTTTTGGTTACACTTAGGCTGGCTGTAAAATGTATCCTTGGGAGGTTGAAATCGGCATGCCCTGATTATTAGCTATGCCCACCCCATTAGTAAGGCAGGCTAATGTCTGGGCAGCAATAGAGATCATAAGACTGGTCAGACAAGCTAATGGTGATTGGCTCAGGCCACATAGCCCTGTTTATAGTTCGTTGTGAGGAGAGGAGGAACAGGGAAGGCTTTAAGGAGGGATTCGGTAGCAGAGCAGGCGGGCAGCCTATTTTCAAAGAGAAATTTCTAGGCCTAGGGGCCTAATCTGATCCAACATTCCAGTGCTGATGCAGGGTGTCAACATTCCAGTGCAGTCAACAGGGTGTGCGCTGCATCCTGCGGGGGGGGGGGAGTCATGGAGGCCTCCTCAAGGTAAGGGAATGTTTGTTCCATTACTTCAGGGTTGCATTGTGGCTGTAATGGGCACTGGAAAGTTGGATAGGTTTGGGCCCTAAGTGAAGATTTCAAGTAGTGAGTGAGCAGCAGCTAAAATTTTCAAGCAAGATTCCACTGGGGCTTATGCGTCACTGGAGTGTGGCGGGGAGGGCGGCCCACCTGGGGGTGACACACACAAAGGGTGACGCATGGTCCTGTGTGCGCACTCGCGCGTGCACCTGCACGCCGCGTACGTCACCTCTGCTCCAGGAGAAGGCCTCAGAGCGTCCGCCCTTGGCAGAGGTCCGCGGCCTTCTGACGAGGCCCAATGCGGCGACGTCATATTTATTAGGTTTTTCGCTCCTGCGCAGAACATTTGAGGGCAAAAGGGCAGCCCTTTGCCCTCAGAAACGTACTGCACATGCGCGAAAAACCTAATAAATATGACGTCACCACATTGGGCCTCGTCAGAAGGCCCAGGACAGTCGGCCGAAGAGGATGTCATCTGACTCTCCGGCCGGCTGTCACGGCGGTGCAGCAAATCAGGGGGTCATTAGGGTGGCGCGCACACTGCACTGGGGAGTAACATTTGATGGTAGTTATCGCAATGAAAGGCTTAAGAGTGGTGTGAAGCCTGACATTAAGGGAGGAATCGTTCCTGAGAAGTAGAGAAAGCCAGCAAGTCACAACCAGAAGACCTGTGAGAAGCTGATAGGAGAGGGTGACATGATGAGCTCTCGCACTGGGTGATGCAAGCCCTAGTGATGCCTCTGGCTCTGCCAGATGGAATTTGGAGGAGGTACTCAGGAAGAGCACAGCCCTTATTCCCTTATCTGCATGTAGGAAAAAAGGTGTTGTCTGTCATTCTGGGGCAGGAAAAAGGAGGGGGGAAAAGCTCAGGCTGGAAAGGGGAGATGGGCGCTAGATCAGTCTGGATTAGCAGTGAATAGAAATGAGGAAATTGGAAGTGAAATGAGTGGCGCATGGCTTGCAGGATGAGGAATACTGCGATTATGGAAACAGCACAAAGGAAGCAATTAGTGATATAGGAGAATGTGAAAATGTGTCAGGTTGGTGGCACAAGCTGAAGTGGACATAGCGTTAAATGAGAGAATTAATTTTGGTTTCTGGATCTCCTCCTGAGCTTCATTAGGAAATGCTATCTGATGATCCAAGCTCCTGGGGACATCTTGATAGATTGCAAAGAAATTGTGTCCAAAGGTCCAACATCACCCAAATCTTCAGGCTTCCAACAGGACTCCTCTAAATGTTTGCTCCCTACATTTGTCTTCTGCAAGACTCTGCCCAATTGGAAGAGTGTGAAAAGAGACTGGCTCATTTGGAGCTGCAAGGCAGCTGGCCTATTTGCTGTGTCTTCTGAGATGATTTTTGTTCTAAAGCTTTGTGCTATTCCAGATTCCACCATGGAGGTGTGAACAATAACTGGAGGAAACTGTATGACAAAATGAAGAATCACGAGGCCATTTTTGGTAATCTTCAACATGCTTTATGGTGGAAAGATCTTGCAAATGCTCTTAGTGGAAAAGAAGCTATTGATAATGCCTCTGAGAATGGTGTACATTCAGATAGGGAACAGTGGCATAAAGTGTTGCAAGGTCTGGTTGACGTTACCCTGTTTCTGGCCAAGCAAAATTTGCCATACTGGGGATCACATTCAACCCCAGGGTGTGAATGACTGCAAGCTGTTCATCCCTACTGTAAAGTTCATCAGTAAATACAATAATGATCTGAAGGGCAGGGGGTGTGGTCTGGAGGTTGAGCTGTCACCTTGCCTGAAAAAGCTAAGCAGGATCAGTTGTTTGGATGGGAGACTGAGGCCACTGGCATGTCCATGCAGAGGAGTGGAATGTGGGAAAACAAACAAACAAAAAACCCAGTAGATATTTTTGTAGGTTTTCACGGCGCGACCATATCCTCGAATTAAAAATCCGCATGTTGCCAGGAAACTCCGTCGTTATAGATCAATTTATTTCAAAAAATAAATTTCACAGATGTTAAAACATACTTTTGACGTTTCGCACACGTAACACTCGTGGCATCATCAGAAAAAAACACACACCAATGTATAACATCCTTGAGAAGTTGGACTGAAGCTTGGTTTTAGCTGCCTGCGAGAGCTTGGAAAGTGCAAGAGCTGGCAGCTGGGATGACGGCTGCACTACGAAGGATGCCATGGAGGTTCTATGAGATTGTCTGTCTCATGGAATAATACTTGTAAAAATCTCATTAAAAATGGATTGATGTTCAGCCCGCCTATGTAAACTGGCTTGAGTCTATTGAGAGAGGCGGTATATAAATATTGAAATAAATAAACTGGCACCTTGAAACTGTTACAGAGGATTGAATGGTTGGGAAAGGAATGGAAGCATACTGCATGTCCCGACCTTGAGCATTCAAAATGAGTATTTGGAGACGTGTGCCAAGAAAGTACAAAAAACAATTTTAAAGAAGGTTAGATTCGTTACTACTATGGAATCTTCATAGTTGGGACATCTGATGTCCCACATACTGAGCAGCTGGTATTTATCATAACTAGGAGTGTGTTTAATGCGTTGGGTTTTTTTGCAGATTATGTTTAACCAAAATGAAATAGCAGAAAGCAGTGTTGTGTGCCAATTTTTCCCATTTTAACCGCTTTAAAAGTGTACTAGGTAGGTGGTATAGGTTGTATAGGGTGTACAGTGTCAGCAGATGAAGAATGACGCAAAACTACATGATTTTATTTTTAGCAGATTTTTTTTAGCAGAAAGCAGTGATTTGAATTTTATGCAGTTTTATGCAATTATCAACAAAACCCCCCCACCTCTAATCATAGCATATAACATTTGAAAGATGAAAAATGGGACGTGCAAGAATGATGACTGAAAATGGTGGAATGCAATAACAAGAAAGGAGGAGGCATCATGAAGCAGTTAAAGAAAGTATTGGCAAACTATAAGGCTACAGAACTGTAAAGGCCAAGGATAGGACAATCGTTCAAATATATCTGGGAAATACCAGGGCGTGAAACTAGGATATACTGTAGGTTGGAAAAGAATCTGCCATTGTTTTCAACCTGCACAGTCTCTGAACCTATGTGGCACTGATGCCATAGAGAAGAGCCCTGAAACGAAAATGTATTTCAGAAATGTTCATTGTATATTGACGCAGTCCTGCAAGACGGAAAACTCTTCAGAAAACTGCAAGACTCTCTCTCCACTCCGTGTCAACTAGATGGAGCTCGAGAATCAAATCTGTTTGAGCCCTTGTGAAAAATGATAAAGGGGTGCTAGATTCTCCTTATGAAACTGAGGAAAAATTGCACTTGACACCAGAAACGCAGGACAATGTTTCAAGCCTTATTGGGTCGGTACAATCCTTTGAGATTGTCCTTCTGACTACAGTGTGGTACAAGATGCTGCAGCCCACTGATATCTGAAGTAAGAGTATCCAGGGATCCAAACTCATCATGGAAGAAGGGGTGCAACATATCAAGAACCTTGTGGAAGAAATCCAAGATTGAATTATTCCTGGTGATGTCTTCTCATTGATGCTAAGTTCATCACTGTGGAGCTAGGTAGTGCCACTGAATTCAAGAGAATGCACAGTGGAATCTGAAGGGATTTCCACAGGGACCCAACCAATACAGAATACAGAATCTATTCCCTTGACGATAAATTCAGGGTTGAAGTATTCATCACAGACATGGTTGTGCTCCTCTCAGATCTCCAAATCCTAGTTGAGACCGCAGGGAAACTCTCAGATTTGTTCTCATCCATCCATCCTTGACCCATTGGCTGTTGCAGAGAATGAAGAAATTGCAAAGTTTGCAGAATCCCTATCTTCCATACATCCACTATATGTGAACAAGGATGAGTTGCAAGATGGACTTTGCCTGTTTTACAAAATCAGGAGAGAATTGACTCTTGCATCCCTGGAGGAGCCATGGGCACTGCACTTGCGCTTGTGATAAATCAACCAGATTTGTTGCGAATGCCTAGAATCTGTGTTCCCTCAGATATGCATTTGCTTGAGAATGCTCATTGCCTGGCCAGTCTCTGTTGCATTTGGGGAATGCACTTGTAAGCTTAAGGCTGCAATCCTATGCATGCTTTCCTGAGAGTATGCCCCATTGAACATGGTGGGGACCAACTTCTGAGTAAGAAAGCTGATCCAGTTGATGGTGGGGACCAACTTCTGAGTAAGAAAGCTGATCCAATTGATGATATTTGCAAAGCAAATACATGATGATGTGATTGATGTCTTTGCATTCATGAAGTCAAGAAAGAAATACTTTGCTTATACCATGTTAGGTAAGCTGTAGAGTAGAGTTCATTGCTAAAATGGAACTGATGCCATATACTACTACTGCTGGAACCATTGTCTGCACTGCACCCTGTACAATTTCACTTTGCTCCAATTCAGTTCTCTTTAAGCAGGCAATCCAAATTCTCAGAGAACTTTCTCTGATTTTTGCCCTTCTCATTTTGTTCTTTAGTTCCTAACTTTGTAGCCCAATTTTAATAAATGCGTCACTTGCAAACTATTAATGTCAATTTGCTTTAGTAGCTCATTTGTTCCCAGGGCAAGGAGGAGCTGAATGTGAGAATTCTCACACGTGGTCTGTGCATGCAAGAATTTTCATATGTGGTCTCCCAGCTTTGTACACAAATGCATGGGTCCTAGTACATGACAAATCATCTTGGCATCCATGTATCACACAGAAATATATAGAAAACCTAGTGGTTTTTGCCAACTTACTCCAAAATTAGATAAGTTCAATAAAAGGGGGAGGGGGAGGTAACGGCCTGAAGTAAATTTAGGCTGCAGTGTTTGAAACCTCCCATACCTCTTAGCTGCAAGGAGCTCTGACTTCAGTTGACTGATATGAGTCCTCCCTCACTATTGGTTCAGCTTCAGAGGTTTCATGGAATATTGATGAAGATTCCAATGGCTTAAAAGTTTCAAGTGTTCTCAGCACACAAGACAGATGCTGCTGTGTGCTATTGGTGGGAGTTCAACAGAGAAGGAAGTGGGCAACACCATCCAAGTGTTGGTGCAACTCTATGCATGTGCCTATTGAGGGTGAGAATAGAAGTGTGTGTATATGGGGTGTGTGTGTATGAGACTGGAGGGGGAATGGGGACAGAGGAGGCACAGCGCAGACATTTTTTGTGTAACTTTGTGTACCTATTATGTCAAGCAAATGTATCCTGGACACTCAGGTTCCTGTCTGCTCTTCAAACGGGTACCAAACCAGTGTTTCAGCTTGGATATGTGGCTTGCGTGGTTAGGATATTCGGAAACCAAATTAGTATAACCAATCCCCACCCTATGCCGCAACCTCAAGTACTGTAAGTTGACTGGAACATGCTTTCCCATCCCAAAGCTATCTGGAATTGTACAATGTCGTCTGTCCCACATAAAATATTTGAAATTCTTGTTTTCTGGTGCATTATATTCTCTGAAGCGACATAATAATGTATTAAAAATAGTGCATGGGAAGCACCTGCAAGTTACTGTGCAGTCTGTGCATTTTTTTTTAACTGTACTAAATCTACAGTATAAACGAGAGGCCTTTAATAAATCGTGTAAGATTCCAGGCAGAACCAAATGCTTGGAAATCCTGGTGGAATTTCTGAGTGGCAGGTGCTCATGATCCTCTGCTGTTTTTTGTCTGTATAAAATTGCACTGATAGGGAAATATTTCAGCTTTCTTTCTCTCTCTCTCTCTCTCTCCCCTCCCCAGAAGTCTAGGGAGCCAAGTAGACAGTTTGGCTCCAATCGGTGAACAGAGAGGCTACCACTGGAACTGTGAGCACTAAAAAATTTATGTGCTCCGGGCACAGCTCAAACTGCATTGTGAATTATGTGACCTTTCTGAATATGCAAATTATGAATTTGCATAGCTTCTCTTATTGGCTTAATTCTGCTTTTTAAAATGGTTTTATATGGAATTTTTTCAGGCTTTGGTAATCACGGAAGGACGCTGAAATCCTGCCTCTTAACCACCGAATATCTGATTCAACTATTTCTCTCAACTCTAAGACTTCAGCTGGCAATGCCCACACACTTTCAAACGCACACAGCCATAAGAACTAGAAACTCGTTTTTTGTGTTTTGTTCGGCGGTGATGCGATGACACCACATGTCATCACGTCACTGCCGATTGCTTCTGGATTGCTGGGATGTCATAGCCAAGTGGTCCGTCGGCAGGCGGGGAGGCCCCAGCTCCACGCTTCAAGCCTTGTTGGCGGACATGCAGCAGGAGCCGAAGACTTGGGCAGCACTTGTGTCAACCCCCCCCCCAAAAAAAAAATGACCAGAGACCTCGCATGGACCACCTGTTGGGAACCACTGATCTTGCATAAGTCTTGTATTTCTGTTCAGGCCTTGTTGAGGGGGGGGGAAGGGATAGCCCTTTTTCTGCAGAATTAAAAATTCGCATGTTACCGGGAAACTCCGTCGTTTTAAAAACAATTTATTTTAATAAATAAACTTCACAGATGTTAACAAGATTTTGATGTTTCGCACACGTACGTTCGTGGCATCTTCAGAAATCCCCAGTACTAACATGAGACACCTTAAAAAGGAAACCAAGGAGCAGGAAAAATGGATGTAATACACACTCCCTACTATGCTTAGCTAGCAATCAGCAACCAGCTGATTGAAGCGAAATATTAGCAATGTGGTAGCTTGTTCATACTAATTAGTTAGTTCCGGGAGAACCTGACACCAACATATCGTCCTGCTCTAGGCTTACCACAAGTTAAAATCCTCTGTGCAAATAACTAAAACGATCCCTATGTTAACAATTAAAACAACATCAAAGCCCACGGAGGGCAAAGAAGCCAGCAACATACGTATCACAAAACATAACAACGCACCGACAGAACGAGCAACCCAAGACTGAAAGTCAGCAAAAGATCAAACCCAGCACGTTTTAGAAATAGACGTAAAACACAGAGGTCGGTGTTAAATAGTCATAAAACACAGAGGTCGGCCATTTTTTTCTTTTCCACTCACCTGAAGCCTTCCTTTGCTGTGCCATACAGCGTGAGAGGGTCAGATTTGGGGTTGACTGCCCTCTCCAAGCCTGAGCATTTTATTCCAATATTACTCTGTGTATGAGTGAGAGATCCTGAAATATCTGGAGTCAGGGGAAATGTTTAACCTCCTTGGCACACATTGCCCCCCACTCTAGTTTTCTTTCCCCCCCCCCACATTATAAGCTGTTAGGGGCTTGAGCAAGCCAGTTCCCTCTTTCTACTTTTTCTTTCAACTGACACACTTTTAACATCTTTTGCCTCCACCGGTCTTGACCATAGACTTTTAATGTAGCTCTGATTGGGCAGCACCAGTATGTTCCCTCCCTGAGTCCCCCCCCCCTTGTGGGCCACGACTGCTTGCTCTGTAGTGCTATTCGCTGTCTTGTTACAGCATTCGTATAAGTGTATTACCGTATTGATCTGAGTATAAGACTCACTTTTTTCTCCTAATTTAAGTTTTTAAACTAGGGGTGTGTCTTATAATCAGACTGTTGCAATTTAATGCCAGTGATTTAATTAATTTTTTTTAATAGCACCAAACATTAAGGGTGCGTCTTATAATCAGGTGCATCTTATACTCGGGACAATACGGTATTAACTGTGAGGAAGCCTTGGGATATGTTTCTGAGAAGCGTAACGAGATGATGAATCGGGCTTCCCCCCCCCCCCCAAATAGGTTCTGCTCTTTGGCGCAGCATTAAACGTGAAGGTCAAACACAGTTACCAGCATGTTTAATGATAATACAAATGTGGGACTTTTGTGCAAAAGAATATGAAAAAGTTAACCTTTCAGATAATTAAAAATATGCAAATTTGGGTGGATGCATAGATTCTTATTTACCTAAACGTGATGGAAGTGAGCATGTAGAAGAGAAGACAAATAACTTTTTTTTAGCTGTGCCTCTGAAGGAACCATGATACTGAATCTCTCTAAAGAAACTGAGGTGGCAGAAGAAGTGGAGGAACAAATATGTGTTACACAGTAGTGTTGACTTGATTAAATGGGTTGTTTAATCCTGCAGTTTTAAGCCTCTTCTGACCTAGGCCCACTTTTAACCCCACCTGCAACTAGGGGGTCCCATTTTATTCTTCCCTTATATATATATATATATATGGGTTATTGTCCAATCTCCCTCTCCTGCTCCTTCCCTTCTGGGCAGACTTGCGTCACTGACTTTGTAGTCATTCCCTGTCCCCGTAACCATGAGAACAATGGTTCTATGCACCGGGGTTAGCAGTCTCTGAGAGTGAAATCCTATCCAACTTACACCACCGGTGTAACCAGCGGGGGAGGGCAGGGCAGGAGGCTTTGGAGGGGAGATTTAAATCCCCTTTGAATCCCCCTTTGGAGGGGATTTGAATCCCCTTTCCGTTCTGGGGCCTCCTGTTCTCGCTGCACCGCTGGATAGGATTGTGCTGTAAGATACTGGAGATGACTTGGCATCCTCATCAAACTACAGTTCCCAGGATTCTTTGGTAGACGCCATAGCTGGAAAACTCCTATCAAACCAATATGCAGTTCAGTTGTCTAGTTGTACATGTTTTATATTAAATTAAAAAATAACTTTCTGAGAAACAATCACACAGGTTCTGAAATCCAATGGGGACACTTCCCACTTTCCCTCACTGGTGCTTCTGGATTAATTAATGGGGCTAATAATAAACCAAGACTCATGACTTCAGAATGACATATATATACTACTCTAGTGCCTACACATACAGAGATTTATTTCTTGGCACAAATTGAAAAATGTTGTTCGTTTCAGTTTTTTTATATGCTGGCCATACCCTAAACTGGGAAACAATTATAAAGGGGAAAAATTAGAGCCCTTTTGGCTCTTGGCAGAAATATGCACAGTCTGTTTACTAAAAACAAAGAAGCAGCAGGTGGTACCCATAGGAAAATGGCTAGAATTTTTTTCAGGATGACAGGCACAGAATAGGGAAATCTGACAAGCTTTTGATTGACCAAAGATAAAACTTTGCATGTTAGGAAAGAAATCGTAACACGATTATCATTTGGTTAGACCTATTGCAGCCAAGCAGATTTCTAAAGGACTTTGATACATGCCTATAACCTGGGTAATAGGAGACAAGTTTTAAAGTGCACTGAAAGTGGTATAAGAGCTAAAGCCCACCATACCCCCTGCTGCAGTTTTGTGGGATTTTAACCCCCCCCCTTGCCCAGAATAGAAAAAGACAAGTACCCAACTCCTGCACTTCTCATAACATGCAGTTTGACACTTAACTGGCTACATCTACATTCTTCTTGGCTTCTGGTTGTAATTTTGCAAAACTCTGTTAATTAATATCTCGGGACAACCAGGTACTTTGGAAAAAAGCATTTTGGGGTCGTGATCCTGGAGTGCTGCCTCCGACATCGCCCCTGTAAGTTTTTGTGGGGGCGGGGAGTAAACACCACTGTAGGACTTTGAGAAATGCTGTATTAAAACATTGGAAGGATAAGTGCCCCCTACCATTACTCAATGGACTGAGGACCTTTTAACCTTAACATTTGACTGAAATGGCTTATAGACAACATCTATGTATAGACATATTTTTGGATATTTGGAAACTTTTTTTAGATATTTATGCATAGAGTGCTTATTGTTTACAGCTTATGGTTATAATATAGATTGCTTATTGTTTAATAGGACTGCTCTACGTGAGCCTCGGATTTTAATTGTATTTTAATTGTATTGTTTAATACTTTGAAATTTTATGTACTTCATTTACAATTTAGCAGACATGATACAAAAGGGAAAAGGGATAGGGAGGGAAGAAAAAAAATCAACATTTAGTATCATGGCCACTTTAAAACAGTTCTGAGTCTGGGAGGAAGAGAGCCAGTTCTGAGAGGAAGAGAGCCAATTGGAAGTTGGTCCTGCCAAGCAACCAAATGGAAGTGGCCCTGTTCTCTCAGAACCTCTTTGTCTGATGCAGCCCGGTGAGATGATTCTGGATTGAGACAGTTCCAAGGACAGAACCAACAGTCTTTTCAACTGATATACAGGTGGGCCCCCATATCCACTGATTCGCTATCCACGGTTTCAGTTATCCACGGATTGTGGGACCCCCCAGGCTTTTACTTTTTCCCAGTAAGCTTCGTTTCTTCCTTAAAGAAACAGGAGAAGCAGCCTCTGGTTGCTTATTACAGGCAAGTAGAACGAGACTAAGTACTAGAGAGACTCTGCAAGGTTAACAGAAGCCTTGCAGAGCCTCTCTAGGACTTAGTCTCGTTCTACTTGCCTGCAATGGAGGCTGCTTCTCTGTTTGTTTTAAGGAAGAAACAAAGCTTGCTGACAGAAAAATAAGAGTGGGGGGGGCAAGCATGCCTGCCTGCAGGGGAGGCAGGGTGGGGGGCCCCTCAGGAAACCATGGAGGGGGTGTTCGCTCTTATCAACGGTTTCAAGTATCCACGGAGGGGCCTGGAACATATCCCCAGCGGATATGGGGGCCCAACTGTACATCATTCACACGATTAGGCAGAAGGTGGCTTCTTTCAGACCATATTCCATTTAATACGTAAAAGTAATGTTCAATCAAGTAACTGTTGTGATTGGAGTAGCAAGAGATGAACTCCTACTTCTAGAAACATTGTACCGAGATCACATCCTTGAGGAGGAGTTGTAGCTTAGCGGAAGAGCATCTGCTTTGCATGCAGCAGGTTCAGTCCCTGGTATCTCCAGCTACAGCAGAGAAAAAAAAAATCCTCTCTGAAACCCTACAGAGCCATTGCCATTAAGTGTTGACCATACTGAGTGAGGTCAATGGTCTGACCCCATATAAGGCATTCCCATGTTCCTACGTCAAACTATTACTGGTCATTTAAAAAAAAAAGAATCTGATTCCCCAAACCTATTCCCCCACCATTGGTCCAGATGCAGCCGTGATGACTGAGCACGCATTGCATCTAATGGTGGAGGGGGTGGTCGGACAGCGAGCAGGAGGTCAATAAACTTACCCCCTCTGTCTGTCTATGGATCTGTTGCCCAGTGTTCTTTTAAAATGAGAACTGTTGCCAAGAGACTTTTAAGAAAAATGTTTGTTGTCATGAGACTTTTGAAGTGGGTTGTGAGCAAGAAGGGAACATGTGCCAGACCAGACTGTATTATGGCGCAACGCGAGGGCCATGCCGCGTTTGTGTTCCTGCGCCAAGTTTAGTGGAGCCATGCTGTAAAAGGATTCCCAAGCCATGAGTTATGCCAAGGGAAAAGCCTGATCAGCATTCACCATTTCAGATGCCATGAACCAAAATGCTCACAGCACAGCATTATCTTCCCCCCTCTCCATGGACCTTGTCCCAAAGACATGCTAAGTGACCAGTCTGGCAGCAAGAAGAGAATCTACAAAGACTTGCTAAACGACCAGTCTGTCAGCGGGAGAAGACAATCAAGAATAGATCACCAGGACCTTCCAGAACCTCTCCTTTTGTCTCCTGATCTTTTCCTCAACACTGGAACATTAAGTCAGTAACCCTTTTCCCCCTCCCCATTGTTTTCTCCAAAAGGGGAAACTGTTGGTTCATCCCAGAACGCCACCACTTTTTTTTTTTAACATGTGCTCAGGATAAAGGTAGAGACAGCCTGTCAGGCTCTCTCTCTCTCTCTCTCTCTCGCTCTCTCTCTCTCTCGCTCTCTCTCGCTTACATCCTGACTCTCTCTCTGGCTTCCCCCCATCCCCCCCTCTTCTCAGTAAGTCACTCTACAGGCTTCTGAGCCTGACCAGTTCAATTTATTTATTTCCTCCTCTTCGTTCACTGCTGGCTTATTACTACACTCCCCCCTCCTCTTACTCTTATACAGTGCTACAATTGTGGACAACCCCTCCAGGACTGGTAAATATCACCCATGTGCAAATCAAGGAAACCTGCTAAACCTCTGTACCTTTCTATCCAAGTTTCCTAGCTCTGTATATTGTGTGTGATTGGTTTTGTGTATGTATGTATGTATGACTGAACTATCTAGTAAATATTGAAAGCAAGCATGTGTCCCCCCAAGCTAACTTAAAACGGAATTCTGGAAGACAGTCCAACTCTGGTATACACAGGTATCAAGATCCTTGCATATCAAGTTGCCATATTTAAGCTATTCCCCATAACAACAACAATTTTGGTAACAGATCTCCTTGGACCTACGCCAGACATTTTGTTGGCATACGCCCGAGTAGAGAAAAGGGGTGGGGCAGCCTGGGAAAGAGGGGATAGGAACCTGGGAAGTTGCTGCCACCAGGATCCACCCTTTCCCACCCAACCCATGACACACCTCTGCTGCCAACTTACCAGCACTGGCAGAGGCTTTGGGAGTCACTGCTGCATGCACTGTGCCACTGCTCATTTGCTTTCGTGCAAGTCCCCCATTAGATTGGGGCCTGATCTTCATTTGTTTGTCATATCCACTCTGATATTGTTTTATAAGAAAGGCATCTGTAAATGCTACATAAGGTTCAGTAGAAACTAGATGCTGTTGTCTTACATGTCTAAGAATCGAATGTGCGTATTTCGTCAGCAACTTTACAAATGCTACGTCCTCCTCTGTTCAGGATTCCATGTAGATGCTTTCTCATTAGTAAACTTCTGGATTGCAGTTTTTGCTTCTTCCAGTTACTGGTACTGTACATTTTCAATTGATATCTCTCCGATTGATTCAGACCTTGCCTGTATGGATGGGAGAAAGATCTACTGCTTTGCAGCGGATGCCTGAATAGCATTGTTTAATGACCTAAGAAGTGGTGTCTTATAAGAGAACACAGCAGTTAATATCCATTCCATCTTGGTAAATACTGTACTTTCCAAAGCTGGTGATGAGTGCAGTAATTTTATTTATTTATTTTATTTAAAAAATGTATATCCCACCTTATCCTATGCCAAAGGCAAATGCCCATTTTAAGACAAATGCCACAGATCACCCCTGAGAAAACTGGCAGAATTTTCTGAGACTAATTTTTAAATTTCAGCCTCATTGTTCTAATGCTAACTCTGTAGCTGAAGACAGAAAGTAGTTCCTATAAGAAATGATGACCGACAATTGTCTCTGGTCAAGTAGAATTTTTGAAGCATTGAGGAACCAATGTGACCAGAGATGATGATGGTCTGTATGTGTACAGCAAGGACAACATTGGCTATATTAAGGACAACCTTCCATAGTCTGAATAGGAAAAAATATTATTGACCCAGTTCAGATGTAACAGGAATCCATGATTTCCTGCTACATGAGTGAATCTCTGCAAGCCATGCACACACCCATCACACTTCCCTCTTCTGCTCTTTCTTTTGTGTGCACAAAGAGGAGAGGAAAAACCTTTACATTTTGTTTTAAAGTTAGCCAGGATTCTGTGTTACGTACGAAGTCAGAGATGTCTGGTTTACATCAAATCATTGTTAAAGGAACCAAACCAGGATCAACCTTGATGTGATGGTGTGCCTTAACTGTGGTTTGAAGTAAACCAGAATTCCAACTTCATACATAATGCATGGTGATGGTGTGTGTGTGTGCGTGGGGGGGGGGGAGACATGAGCCCACTACTTGCAGAGGCTCATTCACACATTAGAAAACTCTGGTTTCTCGTTACATCTGAACTGGGTCTTTTTCTTTCTGTAGCCAAAAAGTTGAAATCTAAATCTAAAAAAATCCATACCCGAGTCACTGAACACAAATGTAGGCTGTCCCTTGGAAAGTATGTCTGTGTAAACACGACGTCACAAAGTATGTCTAGTCTAGCATGCAGAAGAAACTACAGAATTGCTTTTCAGCTATGCCTCTTTCTTCAAGGGAGTAGGAGAAAAGAGTGAAACATTTTAAATTGCATACAAAATAACATGAATGCAGCATGCTATAGAGGCTTGACTAATTCAGGTTTATTTACAGACACCGTCAGAAAAGCAAGGAAACCCATAACATTTACATTGCTGTTGTCGGGAGAATTAATATGAAAATGGTCCCCAGGACCATTGCAATCAAATTGGAGCTGTAGTGTCTGATGTAAATTAAGGAATGATAGCTGGAGTGTAGACCACACAGATTACAAAGTTTATATTCTTTTCTGGGCCCAATAAAGATAAAAAAAAGGCTGAATTAAGGTAGCGCAAAGCTTCCAAACTCTCATTATTTAAAAGCCCCTTTTTAATTTTTGCCAACGCAACAGCTGTTTCTATGGAGACCGGAGCATACCAACCTCTACAAAAGAAAAAGAGAAATGGAAAGGGCTCTTCTTTAGGTTCCTGTTTCCACAGAAACATACAGTACAATTGCAACAAATGAAGTTGGGGTTACACACTTAGGAGCTAACTAGAGGCCACGGTGCTTGAAAACCTACTGTAATCACCCTTTCCGTTGCAGTTCAGTTGGATAAGGAATGGCAGAGCTTCTTCGAATGTTTTATTACATTACATTTAGAGCTTCACATGCACTGATGTGGGGGCGGAATAAATTTGGGCGGAGGCCTATGCTTGCGTGTAGATTGTACCAATCAGAATGCCTGTAGTGCATCAAATGTGGACTTGCCCATTGATAGTGTTATATCTCTGCTGCAGAAGTGGATGAGAGTGGTTATATAACTGTTAGAAAAAGTAAAAGATTGTGTTTCTCCAATGGTTTTGGGGGTGGAGCAGTTTTAAGTTCTGGAATGTATTCCCTCTTGGTTGACAGGCAAGTGCCATCAGTAAAAACAAAAGACCACACAGACGGGTTTTTCCCTTCAGCTCCAGTTTCTACCCTCATACCAGCAAATCATCTGCTGGACTCCAACGCAAGGTGTCCCACAGGAACCTAATGAACTTGGTGAGACCTGAAATATTGGCAG
The DNA here is from genome assembly GCA_026170595.1 of Plestiodon gilberti rubricaudatus. Taxonomy (NCBI): domain Eukaryota; kingdom Metazoa; phylum Chordata; class Lepidosauria; order Squamata; family Scincidae; genus Plestiodon; species Plestiodon gilberti. Next base: position 94,261,594 of record JANXHW010000002.1, on the reverse strand, counting down.
CAGTCAACTTATTTAAGCCTGAAGTAGCTCAATGAGAAATGAATATTTCAGAGTTATTCATCTGTGGAGTGAGAATCAGTGGCGTTCTTATATGGGGGGAGCAGGTGTGCTCCCCCCCAGGCGCTGAGTGGGCGAGGGGCGCGGCAGCCGGGCTCGGGACTGCGCAGAACGGCGTGGCACCAGAGCCCGGCTGGCGCACCCCTCTGAAGCAGCGCGCCCACTCCGCATGTCCCCGGCCTCCGGAGGCTACGCTCCGAAGGCTGGGGATAAGCCCTCCTTAAAACGACCGCCCCGTTCGGCAGTCGAGAGCTTTATGAAGAAGCCGAACACGTCGCTGGGGGTTTGCGCATGCGCAAACCCTATAAAAGCCAGCGACGCATTCGGCTTCTTCATAAAGCTCTCGACCGCCGAACGGGGCGGTCGCTTTAAGGAGGGCTTATCCCCAGCCTTCGGAGCGCAGCCTCCGGAGGCCGGGGACACGCGGAGTGGGCGCTCAGCCCCGAGCCCGGCTACTTGGGGGGGCGCTCCAACCCCGCCCCCCCAGGCGCTGGGAGGGCTGGGAACGCCACTGGTGAGAATAGCCACAGCAGCATTTGGATCTCTATGGCATTCAGAGATACTTCATAAGTAAATCTTGCAAATGTTTCCATTAGAGAAGGTTTTCCAATTACTCTCTAGTGTCTCTTTAGCCTTAAGGTGGTGTCAATGGATCTTGTTGACTTTCTGGCACACTTGGGCCTGCTAATAAGTGAGTCTATTTCTATCCAGATAATATCCTCCTTAGGTCTCAGGGAAGGAGAGGGGAAGGGGGATGTCGAAAACCTTTTCAGGACCATTACTTTATTTTGAAACTTTTGCGTGGGCTGGTCCATGAAGTCATGAAGAGTCGAAAGTGACTGAACGAATAAACAACAAACTTTATTTTTAATGTAGTTAAGAGCTCTCTTCCTCCCAGGCTAGAGACTAGAGATCAAAGTGGACTCCTATCAAAATGATGTCATTGATAACCTACTAAACCAGAACACTGATCATGAATGACTATCTGGTCATTCCCCAATGAGAGTGTTACAGCTCATGCCTTGGGAACTCTAGCTACTCCTGCAAAACCTTCGGGGGTTTCTTGTTGAGGCAGTGTGTAAGGCTTTTTCCGTTTGCTCTGTGTTGGGTAGGATTTGATATTGTAGTGAGGTGCACTTTATTGAAATTCCTTGAGTGATCATTTAATCAGAAAAAGTCTAAACCAGGGGTGGCCAAACTGAGCCACATGCGGCTCTTTGACATATAATGTGCGACTCTCGGAAATAAGTTGGCTGAGCTCCTTTTTGCACCACAATTAATATAAAAGCTAAATAAGAAAGTTTCAAGCTTTATAAATTTATTGACCAGGTATAAACTGAGAGTCCACTGGATTAAAACATAAGTTCATGGTGAGTAAATACATTTAAGAATTTAAATGCTTCTTAAATATTGCAGCTCTCAAACATCTCTCTTACTGCTCCCTTACACCTGAAGTTTTCACATGCGGCTCTTACATTAAGCAAGTTTGGCCACCCCTGGTCCATCTAAACCATGTTGCAAATGTAGGTGAAATGTTCGGCTAGTATCCTACCATGTTCTCCTGGAACTCTGTGGGTTCCTGTTCACTTTCACCTGCAGCTGCCTTTGTTTTAATCAATGATGATATTTTAAAATGCCTCCTCACCCTTTTGTTTCATATTTTTATCTAGACTGTGAGCCGTAGGCGGGGAGCTGCACATGTTGTTCATGTACAATGCTTAGTATATTTTAAGAGCGTCTATAAATTACAAATGACGGTGGGATGCTCAGTATGAGGCGCACCATGACCTTGATATGATGTAGCAGTTAAGAGTCTGGTTAGTAGCACATGGAAAATTTGTCACCAGGGTAACCCAAATGTTGAATGACTGCTTTTATGACTTGGTGATAACCTGTATGCTCACCTCTATCCTAGGACGCATCATGTAACTTCATCATTTGCCATTGTCATCAACCTTGTTTCCTCTGTAAAAGCCATAAAACCTCCCTCGCTATAACCCATGGTCACATGGGTAAATATGTAACAGTATTGTGTGAGGAGCTGCTATTCTATTAAGAAACCTTGGTACATCAGCTGCCTGACTCTGAGAACAGACCTTTTGGAAACTGAAGTTCAGTAGTATAATCGGTATGACAGTAACTCCCACAGCAGCCATTGAGTTGCCACATTCAGGGCCCATGAGAGGGGGGGGGGTAAAGGGGGTAAATTGTACCTGGGCCCAGGGTCAAAAAGGGGGCCCGGGAGCCAAAGGAGGGGGCCCAGGAATTTCCTGGGATCTCAGTTGGCCTCATGGAAAATGACAGATGGAGGCTGGGCCAACCAGGAGGCCAGGTCTACTGGGCAGGTACTAGACCTGGGTGCTGCATTGGGAAGCCTGGTAGACCTAGGCTCCAGAGACTTTTTCTGGCAATGCTGCCCTCCCCCTGCCCTGTTTTGCCCTTTCTCCCTTTGAGAAAGGACCCAAAAGAGACTTTGTACCACCTGATAAAATTCCTCTCAGAGGTCCTGGACACATTGTTCTGCTGCCAGCGCCCATAGCTTCCTCAACTCAACAGGGCCTGTGAGAGGCATCTGTGGGGGAAGCTCCCTCCTGTATAGGGACCCATCTCGTGTTTCAGAAGAAAGAACTCCTATTCACTGTGTTGTAGTCAAACAAGCAAGCTTCTTTTTTGGGGGGGAGGATAGAACACACTTACTAAGAAAGTGAAAGGAAATGGGGGGGGGGAGCCTAAGGGTGGAGTCTTGAAACTCCAGTTCGCAATAGAAGGTTATAAAGTTATGATGTTCAGGGTGTCTGAGAGGAATTTTATCAGGGGGAACAAAGTTTCTTTTGGGCCCCTTCTCAAAGGAGGAAGAGACAAAACAGGGTGGAGGGAGGGCAGCAATGTCTCAAAGTCTGTAGAGCCCAGGTCTACCGGGCTTCCCGATGCAGCGCCCAGGTCTACCAGCCAGGTAGACGTGGCCTCCCGGTTGGCCCGGCCTCTGTCTTTTACTCTCCATGAGGCCAGTTGAGATCCTAGGAAATTTCTGGGCCCCTGCTTTTGGCTCCTGGGCCCCCCTTTTGACTCTAGGCCTGGATACAATTTACTCCCTTTATCTCATGGGCCCAATTTACTCCCTTCATCTCATGGGCCCTAATGGAAGTTTAATTCTTTTAATTGTCACGTTACTACATGTTGTCTGTAAGAGCATATAAAGAACTCCAAGCTGTGCCAGCATGAACTGGGCTGTGCATATATACAGATTACACAGTGAAAGCATGAACACTAAGATACAATGGTGATGATAATGACTTAAAAAGGTTGGCAACCAGCCCCAAGTTTTGGCTTTTACACACATTCTGGCAGCTGGCTCCCAAACCTAGACAGACTTTCTGTGTTTCTTTCTCTTTTCTGGTTGGTTGGGACAATATTCAAATCTGGCGTGTCCCAGGATTCTATTGCAGTCCTTTCACAAACATCTCTGATGTTTACTGCTTTTACCATTGAAATGGTTACTTGCTTTTCTGAAAGAAAAAAGATTGTTTCAATTGTCTCAGGCTTTTATTTGCTGCAGAACATGTACCTTCCTTTTAAAAGCGTCTCATGAAGGGGATGTATTCTATTTTTGACACATCCATTTCATATCATTATAATATCATCCTCATGGAGCTAAGGTTTAGAGTTTAGTTAATTCTGAGTTTTATCAGGCCCACTAATGATTGCCACCGAAGCATCCCTCCTCTGTCTGAAGCTTTCCATAAGCCTTCTGTGTATTCTTGGTCTCAGCTGCCAGATGAATCTTGACAGCTGAGGAACAAAACAATCCTCTCCAAATTGTTCTCCATTTCCTTTGGACAGGGAACCAGAGTCAGCTCTTAGATCTGTTGAAATATGAGTGGTCCTGGGAATTAGTACACCAAACCTGAATAGCTTCTTAGGAGTCTGAGTAAATGGACCAGCCCTTAGTGAGAAATTAATGTGGGCTTTCGTATCATGCTCAAGTTGAGAACTTTGTATAAAAGTTTAGAATCAAGAGGATCAGGATTCACCGCTGCCACAAGTCCTCCTTTGGACAGGTTCTATGATAGACGCCAATGGACAGTTCATGCATGTACGTACATCAGGAGTGGGTAGAAAATGACCCCCAAGCTACTGGTAGCTCCAATGGTGATCTAAAGCAATTTTCATACCTGCCCACTTCTGCCTTGGTCACTTGAATGTTTTTCTTGTCTCCTCCCCACCGCCTAAGAACCCCGGCCCCTGTTGTCAACCCTTGATTTCTTATGACTGACTAGCTTGATACCTGCACTTCGCTACGGGATGTAAATAATTATTCACAGAAAATTCCTGTATCGAATAAAAACACCCCTTTTTTACTCTAAACCCTCTTTTTACCCCTTTAGGGGTTAAATTCTTAAAACCGTTAAAACGGTTTCTAAAGATTTAAAGACACCCATATGCCAAAAAAGAATGTTATAACTCAACAAACCCAGGAAATACGAAGGGTTCTATAATTGACCCCCGAACAGTAGGACGTGCGTCACCCTGGGGCAGGGGGCGCGCGTCACCCTAGTGACGCTCTGACATGACGACGCGGGGAGGGGACGACCCGGCTCCCCCCCTGCGTCGCCCTCCGGACGCTCCGAGGCTGGCCCAGGAGCCAGCCTCGGAGCGTCCGACCCCGTTGGCGCTCCAGGGCCTTCTGAAAGAAGGCCCACGCAGCGCGTTCATCCGGGTATTTTCCGGATTTTCACGCATGCGCAGAGACCGTTTTGAGGGCAAAAAGCCCTCAGAAGGCCCTGGAGCGCCGACGGGGTCGGACGCTCCGAGGCCGGCTCCCGGGCCGGCCTCGGAGCGTCCGAAGGGTGGCGCGCGTCACGGAGGTGGCGCGCGTCACGGAGGTGGCGCGCGTCACGGAGGTGGCGCACGTCACCCCCTGGCAACCCGCCCCCCCACCACGCTCCAGTGCCGCCAGTGCCCCCGAATCTAGATTTGCCCCTTTAGGGGGCAATTAGGGCAAAATCCTGAATTAAAGCATTTGCATGGGTAACCCTTTGTAAGCAAAAACCAAGTCGATATCTCATTGGGCCTAAGAGATATGTGAAACATATTGTGGAAACACATTGTACCCCTTAGGAGTTGAGTTTCTAAAAATCCTTTCTTAGTGGGTGCTTACATTATGGAAGGAATATACTCCCCGAATTTCATGAGTTGACATCAGGTGAAGTGAAAGTTCTGTCTGTGGCAGCTTATTCCCACATGCAAGTAGCCACCACTAAAAGCTGCAGTCTATTAAAGTGATAAACATGCATGTCAGAGCGGGCCCAACCTTTCCGCTTCAGAGCCTACCTAGATCTATTTTGGACCCTGATTCAAACACACATGGATCTCTCCCCCCCCCCCCCCCCGCTCCTGCACTTGCTGTCTAGAACAGGGATTATCGAAATTCTGCCACATCCCTGTTAAGAACCACTGGACAGTGGCATGAATTGCTCATACAAGCCCCAGTAGTTCCTTCTCCCCATCAGTGAACCTTTAGTATGCTATGCAACTAAAATCAAAATATTAGCAAGAGGCTGCCCTGAAAGGATAGTCACTCTGCATTCTTATTTTTCAAGTAATCGCAAAGATATCTGCAATTCTTCAAATATCTTCCATTTGCAAGGAGGAGAATAACCAATTCCTATTATGCTAGCAAACCCCTTCTAGTGGTGTTAAGCTATTCTCCCATCCTGAATTTGCTATACTGTAGCCAATTGTGAAGCCAAATGGATCACTGCAGCAGTGCCTGTCAGGATTCAAGATATCAAGAAACTGGACAAGCAGTGTGCGTGTGTGTGTGTGTGGGGGGGGGGATATGATTGACAGGCTGGCCTGTAATTTCCCCCTAGAGAGTTTCTTCACCCTCCCGTAAAGTCTAGTGTTTGGCTAATGTCAAGGGGCCACATCCTGGCCTTGAAGGCCTATTTGGCTGCCTGTTTCTTTTCATTCATAAGAAATACTTTGTTTGATGGGAATGAAGCAGACAAAGGTTTATTTTTGAGGATCAATGGCACTTGAGAGCAATGCCCAAATTCAGCAGTCCGTCCGTCCCCCACTTCTGCCGTCTCCTTCGTTGCTGCCTCCCAGTGCTTCTTTCAAACTAGCCTAACGGCAATGTTCAGCTCTCAGCATTCTCCCCACCTGGCTAGTTTGCAAGGAATGGTGGATGGCAGAGGTGAAGGGAAGCAACAATGGAAACCTTCTAGAAGAACAATTGGATAGAGTGGCTGCCGCCGCCACCGCCGCCTCCAGTTCTGCCACTGTGATCTTCAACAATGGTGCTACAGGAGGAAAGTGAACAAGATGAAGATGAGGCAGGTTGAGTGGCTTGGTAGGCATCCGCCTCAGCAAGTGGGTGTGGGTTCACCACCTCCCTCATCCTACTGCGTGAAGCAGCTGCTTCACCCTGCCTCATGGGGAGGCCGGCTTTGTCTGCTCTGAACAAATTATTTCCCCTAACCCACCCTAGATAAATTATAATGAAAACGTTGCTGCATAACTTATTTTAAAATGAATTCAGATTTCTGATAGCTGAGATTTTCCCAAATTTTCAGATGTTCCCAAAGCTGAGATGCTGCTATTGAATATATGCTATCCTGGTGTGTACAAGATGATAGCCAGGGTAAGGAGTCCCCAGGTCACCTTAAAATGAGTACAGTAGGGTGGGGACTACTCTCGGGATATCTACTCTGCTAAGTTTACATGCATGGCCTGCAGACATTCTTAAACTGTAACAGGCCTGGCTTAATAGATTTTTTTTGGGATTGGATCCAGAACATTACAGAATGTGATGATGGGATCTAGGTCTGTTCTGAAAACTCTTCTACCTTGGTTTACAATTTGGGTGGAGTCCACCTGCATCTCTAGTCTGTCCCTAGCACAATTTAGTATTACCTAATTCCTGGCGACTCGGAGGTCTTGCTTTTTTCAGTCAAATCTGGAGTCGGCTGTCTTTGTAGGAGAGGGGACAAATGTTTTTCATTAGGGCCCAGGAGTCGCAAAGCTGGGAACACTAATGTTCTGGGTATACCTATGAACTTTCTTTCCCTTAAAAAACGTATGAATTCCTCCGAATAGCACATGTGTGAAGGGCAGCTGTGCAATAGCAAGAGAGACTGGGGAAGAAAAAAAACCCTGCCATCACATTATGCTTAAAGCCAAGGATACATTTATTTCCTCAAGTGCTTAATAGTAATTGCACCCCATATTTTATGCAGTAGGCAGTGAGTCAATAGTAACCTGCTGCTAGCTGCTTTAGTAGATAGATGGGTATTGATTCTATAGATGGAAAGACGAGAGATGACTTCAGAGGCTGAATCGCTGCCCAAGGAATTGATTTCCTTCCCTCCCTTCCCCGGGAGTAAATTGATCATTTTGTGTTTGTTGTCTATAGATAGCAACAGATGACTAAGGTAAAAAAATTAAGTGGACAGCTTTTCCGAGGGAGAGGAAAGGTTATTTTGGCCTCCCTTAAGTTGCAGGAGTGCATTTAACACTCTGAGAAAAGAGATACATTTGCTCCGAATGCTTTAACACCGTGGAGAAGATTTGTTGGGAAAATGGTCTCAGCACAGCACGGGGTTACGGGGTTACGACGGTGACAGGATGAGCCGATAATCGGGCAATAGGCAGAAGGCCTGGCAAGTGGAAAGACACTTGTAGCGTCTGTTTGCTTCCATATATTCCAGTGCTGTGGTATTGGAGCTTGCTGCGCACGCACACGACGCTGCTACAACGCAAGGTTTTTGCTAATCTGATGATGATTCATTATTATTATTATTACGATGTATGAAGAGTTTTTATGGGCTGCTTTTCAACAGCAAAAGTTCTCAAAGCGTTTTACAAAGCAAAAGGAACAAGAAGATGGTTCCCTGTCCCGAATGGGCTCACAATCCAACAAGAGACTCTGCAGCAACAGCTACTGGGAGAAGTGCTGTGCTCAGTGTGCTGAGAAGAATAATGGCAGTTGCTCTCAACCTGCTAAACACAAAGAGAGCCACCATTTTGAAAGGGGCTTCTTTGCCCAGTGAGCCAGGCCTTCAAATGGTTCCTGTGGGCACAATTGCCTGCTGTTTCTGATTTCTGTGGTTGTCTTGTGGTGTTCTGGGTCAGTCAGGAAGCAAATACGAAAGGCATTGTCTTGTGGCGCATTTCTGCCCAGCCTACAGGTGTACACATTTGGCTCCTGTTGCGTATATATACAGCCATGGGCAGAAATGGTTTAACTTGGTGTGAGTGTTTGGGAGAGCAGCACTGAGGGAGGAGCTGTAGCTCAGTTACAGAGCACCTGTTTTGCATGCAGACGACCTCAAGTTCAATCCCTGTATTTCTAGGTAGGACTGGGAAACGCCCACCTTATGCCCACCACTGAGCAATTGCCAAGTGGGAAGGGGGGCTGTGATCTTACCGGAATGTGCCATTGGGTAGAACAGGAAGGGGGGGTGTCAGCTGGGATGAATAATACTGATGCTATAATGAGACACCCTGGAAGTGACCAACAGCATCTAGGGTGGTCTAGTGATGTTGTTAGCCTGGACCCACCACAGCCCAGTGTTTTCTGCTTATTGTGCCTTGGCCTGCACCTTTCTCTGCTAATGTCGGATAGCACCTGTTCTGTTGCTCCATCTTATGCCTTTGAATTTTGAAATGTGAATGAAGGGAAGGCCTTTTTACCAATGGCTCCAGTGTCATGACCCTCATTTAACTGTGTTCCACCTAGCAAGCCCAACAGCTACCTATGTGCTGTCGATGGAATTATCACAGATTCCAAGGTCCAAAATATTGTCCTTTGAGTACTTGGAAAAGATTATATTCCCCCAGTAGATGCACAGCCTTAAGGGATGATGGGGGTAACCTTGTACAAAAAGGATATCGTAAGTAAAGGCCCTCAGAAGACTTATTTCATTTAGGACCACTTCCGTTATTCTGTTGTATAGCTGGGTACTGTACGTGGCAGCTGTGATCAGCTGCAGCTTCTGTGGAAAGGGAACTTAAAATGGCAAATGTGGACTTGTATCTGCATACAGTCGGACCTTTTTATCCACTGGAGTTCTGTTCCTGGAACCACAGTGGATAAGAAAATCAGTGTTATATGAAATCGAGGATGGGAGGGGGGGTTGGGAGCGGTGCCACATTAACTTTTTTCCAGCATCTTTGCCGCTTCCCTCCTCCTGAGTTTGTTTAAACTGACTGAAAAACAAAAACCACTACTGGAAGCAACCTGTAAATGGCGCCAGAGACTTCTGGCTGCATTTTTCAGCGGTTTGGACATGCGCAGGAGGCTGGAAGTGGCTGGCAGGCCCCCGACAACACTGAAAAAAGAGGTAATGTAGTGCAGTTGGACTCCCTCTTTCACAGTCTTGCCATCCGTGTTGAGTCAAATCCGTGGATTAAAAAAGTGGATAAAAAGGTCTGACTGTATATTAAAAAAAAAAATCAGGCTTATATCCCATCAGCATGGGTGTAGAGAAGTCTCAGGGTGTCTAACGGTATAACATAAAACAGCAATAAACACTCACACAAAATGGTTAGTAACTGCAGTGCTTGTGGCTTCGTGGCTCAGCTGACAAGGCCAGATGTTTATAGGACTGTGCTGGAAGTGACATGTGGTGCCTTCTGTATGCATGTTCCAGCACTCGCCGCAACAGCATTAAAAGCTCATCCCTCCGAAAGAAGCAAGGAGGCAAAACGTCAGTGGCTAGAGGAGGGGAGCTGGAGTCTGTGGAGGTGACAGAAAGGAGGATGAAGGTTGACAAGGGAAAGTCACTGCAGCTCTTCCAGGTCATGTGTTCCATGTATCCATCCATTCGCTATTCCTCGTAAGCAAGGGACTGCATGTTGAACTAAGTGAAGTTTCCAGATGGTCTCCAAAGGGACATAGAGCCCCATGTTATATGTGCAAGAACTAGGGGTCTTTGGTTTTGTAGATTACCACATAAAAACACAAACAGAATTGGAACCAAATTACCAACTCTCTACTGGTTGTAGAATGCATCTGGTTGAAACAGATTACTTTCCCAGTTAGAAATAATTGAATAATGCGGTGTTTTTGCATTGAAGACTGCAATGTAATGATATTAAACCTGGTACAGGTGGGCACCCATATCCACTGATCCGCTATCCACGGTTTCAGTTATCCATGGATTGTGGGGGACCCCCCCCAGGCTTTTACTTTTTTCCCAGTAAGCTTCGTTTCTTCCTTAAACAAACGGGAGAAGCAGCCTCTGGCTGCTTATTGCAGGCAAGTAGAACGAGACTAAGTCCTAGAGAGGCTCTGCAAGGTTAACGGTCTCGTTCTACTTGCCTGCAATGGAGGCTGCTTCTCTGTTGGTTTTTAAGGGAGAAACAAAGCTTGCTGAAAGAAAAATAAGAGCTGGGGGGGTGCACGCCTGCCCTCAGGGGAGGCAGGGCAGGGGTTCCTCAGGAAACCATGGAGGGGGTGTTCGCTCCTATCCACGGTTTCAAGTATCCACGGAGGAGCCTGGAACATATCCCCAGTGGATATGGGGGGGGGGGAGTACTGTATTGATGCTTAAGAATTTGCACCTGTGGATAAAAACATAAAACACCATATTTTGCTTTTTAATTCAACAAATTTTCAAAAAAACTCCATTTTCAAACACCTCCTAGCAATAACCGTAAAAGCAACTTCATTTGAACTCTCCCTCCTTTCCTTCTGAACTCCTGTGCCTAGGTAAATGCCATTCACACCCCTCCCAGAATCATTAACATCTCACTTGGTATGGACTCTATTCAAAGTGCATTAGAAATCAAAGTGCATTAGGATTAACTGAAATTCAGCAAAGTGAGTTTTGTGCTTATTCTCCTAGCTTTCTGCTGATGTCAGCTACTGATTCATAACTATTTGCGGGCAAGGCATTTCTGTCAGTATCATTTTCATGACTTCCCCTCCCTTCCAATCCAGACACAAACAGCTCGTGAGAGGCTTGAAAATACAGGGCATTTTCCAGCTTTTCCAAAACTGCCAATTTTTACCTGAATAGCACCTGCTGAAATCGCATAGCAACTCTAAATAATGTGTAGAGAGCCTTACTTAAGGGTGCTGATTACAGTTTACTGGTCTTTCGTATTTATTCTATGATGAAAGGAGGGCAAGGGAGAACATTGTGAAAATGGGAATGAAAGAACTGGGAAGGTTTCGCTTTTTTCAGATGTGTTTTTAAATGATCAAGGATGTTGCTGTTGTATTTTTATAGCTAATACAACTGCACTTAGAATCACTTTAAAGACAAGGGTACTTAAGAAATTGTTTGTGATGCACCTGCAGTACCTCAAAGCTATGAATAGGCTGGCCAAATGCATATGAGGTCAAGGCTCCTGTACCAGCTTTAAGATAGGTGTATAAAATGATTTTTGGCAGGTGTACCTTATTATGAAGGAGTGAGAGAAGCTGCAGTTGCTGAATCCTTTTCTGCACAGCTGTCCTCCTTGGCATCTGGTCACTATGGGTAAAGTGCCTCAAGTTACGTCCCAACGTGCCATGGTTGGTAGTTTGTGCCCTGTTATGTATCTGGTATTATTTCATCCTTACGACAACCTTGTGAGACAGGTTGGAGTAAGAGACTATGAATTGCTCAAAGCCATCATTTGATGTTAAAATGATGGGAGTCTCTTTATACAGCCGTGCGTTCAGGTGTTCGTTTTTGTTGAGTATGAGCCTAAGGGCGCAATCCTGTGTAACTCTTGCACTGGTGTAACAGTAGATCTCCCCCCCCCCCCGGTGCAAGAGAGCTTATACCAGTGAATTTGCCATATGCCGACGGACACCAGCATAACCTCCCTCGGCCACTTCACATGTGCAGTTTGGACTTGGAACAGACCCTGGCGCAACTCTGCTGGCACAGGGGGCATTTGGGGGGCTGCCGTTCTGTGTCCGAACTGCAAATGTGAGGCATTCAAGGGAGGTTACACCGGCGTCTGTCTGCATCCAGCAGGTTAAACTGGCAGGTTAAACTGGCATAAGTGCTCTTGAACCGGGGGAATCTACTGTTACACTGGTGCAAGAGTTACACAGGATTTGGCTGTTAATCTTACTGAACATAATGGACTTACTTCTGAGTAAAATAAATAACACCATTTTCAAACACCTCTAGCCATGAGATCTAATGGCCCCTTCTGACCTAAACGTCTACGAATTCAATTATTGATATCAGATAAGCATTTCGGGGGCTTCTTCCATCACAGAGGTCTCTGAAGACAGCGCAATGTACAAGATAGGGAGCATAGTGCTGAGATTTCTAATTTTAAATTGAAATGTGCTCCTTAGCAGGAATATGAGCAATAGATTTGCCAAACATAGCTAACTCGCTCGCTCGCTCTCTTTCTCTCCCTCTCTCATTGCTTAAATAGCTTTTGCTTGGTTTCATGCAGAAAATGTTAAATAAATACATCAAAATAATACCCATCTGGCAAAAGTTTAGACTAATGGTATGGATTATTCTACGTATGGTACAGATGCAGCAGACAAGTCTAACAAAAATTTTCAGGAAGTGTCAGATGTAAATTGGAAGCAATTAGTGAGAAGGGAGGAAATTGTGCCTGAAATAGCAATTAGATGCTAAGGTTAAATATGTGAGGAAAAGTAAATACCTATCATTTCCGAAGAGAAATTTGGGGTTATTTAAGCATAAGTCAAAGAGACTCCAGGAGCCCCAAAAAATTTGAAAATGTCTCAGACTTTGGAAAATGCCCTTTGTTGCCAGGAATTATCTGGGGTAAGCAATGCAATGGGTGACTGGGAATGGCCATCTTCTACCAAGTGTGGTGTGCATATATAACTGCTTGATCACCTGAGAACTCTCCATCTTACATAAGAACATAAGAAGAGCCCTGCTGGATCAGGCCAAAAGCCCATCTAGTCCAGCTTCCTGTGTCACACAGTGGCCCCACCAGATGCCTCAGGGAGCACAAGACAACAAGATAACCTGTTTCCCATTGACACTCCCTTGCACCTGGCACAGAGAAAACCCACTTCTAAAACCAGGAGGTTGCTTATGGCTTGTAACCTGTGATGGTCTTTTCCTCCATGAATCTGTCCAAACCCCTTTTAAAGGCATCTAGGCCAGGTGCCATCACCACATCCACAGATGAATTACACGCATTTACTACATTGTTAGCAATTCCCTGCTAACTTGGCAAAGAGGCACTTTTCAATTGGTGCTCCTCTTGTATTTTGCAGGGGGAAAATATAAGTGTCTTTTCTGGTGGCTGTTTGCTGGTGTTCTTCTGCATCTTTTTTTAGATTGTGAGCCCTTTTGGGACAGGGAGTAATTTAATCATTTGATTTTGTCTGTAAACCACTTTGTGAACTTTTGGTTGAAAAGTGGTATATAAATACTGTTAATAATAATAATTTTCAGGGCATGACATTCCCCTGGAGTAGTCCCATTGTGAGTCCACATTGGGTTCCTTTGGGACGTATGGCCCATAACCAGAAACATCTTTCTACACAGTGATCCAACCTAAAATCTATAAGCACATATAGTGGTTGTGCAAAAACAACTGCTTATTTTCTATGATGAGCTTAAACCTTTTGAGACATAGTGGGAAAAAAAATCACAGAGAATTTGATATACAGAAAGTGTGATTCCAGAACTGGATGTTTGTTTGCCCATTCCTAGTTTGCATTGGTTAACAAATAGTTAAAAATTATTTTTTAAAAATCTGTATATACGTTTTTCCAGCATAGCAAGCATATAATCAGGCAATGATTAGTTCCTTTTCTACACACTAGTAGGCACCCTCTCCTCCCACCTTTATCCCACAAAGATCATTACATGGCTTTACTTTAATTGCCTCCACTGATTCTTTGTCTTTTTAGCTCCAGTTATGAGTCTTTTCATGCTCTCAATATCTTGAAACTATTGTCGGGTTTTGTGAGGTATGGTACTTTTGTGTTTGAAGAGCAGCTTCTCAGTTTCCAGAACTAATTGGATCTTGTCTCTTTGATTCATGATGTGGTGATCCTCTAACTTACACAAAGCCCCGAACGTCTGGTTAACATCAGTTGTAAAGTGTGTGGAAAAAGAGGAAAAGCTGAAGAGCAGGAAGTCCATTTCCAGAACATATGAAGTTACTTCTACCGAGCCAGATCATTGGACCGTCTAGCCCAGTCTTGGGCAGAGGTGAAGCTTTTCATGGTGTGGAGATAAAATTATGGGAAATGTTTAATTTCAACCTGATTGGGCTCTTGCCCTGCATAATGTGTTATATCCAAAGAAAGTTAGTCATGAATAAGCACCGTTGAAATGAACAGTGCAATTGCAAGTCCTAAGCATGTCTACTCAGAAGTAAGCTCCACCAGGTTCAGTTGGACTTACTCCCCAGTGTTGGGGATTGTAAATGTTATTGTTGTTCAGTTGTTAAGTCGTGTCCGACCCTTCGTGATCCCATGAACCACATCCCGCCAGGCCTTCCTGTCCTCTACTATCTTCCTGAGTTCGCTCATTTTCATGTTCGCTGCATCGGTGATGCTGTCTAACCATCTCACCCTTTGCCTTCCCCTTCTCCTTTTCCCTTCAATCTTTCCCAGCATCAGAGTCTTCTCCAGAGAGTCCTCTCTTCGCATTAGGTGGCCAAAATATTTGAGCTTCAGCCTCAGTACCTGTCCTTCCAGGAAACAGTCAGGGTTGATTTCCTTTAGGATTGACTGATTTGATCTCCTAGCAGTCCAAGGGACTCTCAGGAGTCTTCTCCAGCACCACAGTTCGAAAGCATCTATTCTTTGGCGCTCAGCCTTCCTTATGGTTCAACTCTCACAACCATACATTGCTACTGGGAACACCATCGCCCTGACTATACGTACTTTTGTTGGTATGGTGATATCTCTGCTTTTTATTATGCTATCTAAGTTTGCCATAGCTTTCCTTCCAAGGAGTAAGCGTCTTTTAATTTCATGGCTGCTGTCTCCGTCTGCAGTGATCTTGGAACCCAAAAAAGTAAAATCTGTTACTGCTTCCATTTCTGCCCCTTCTATTTGCCAGGAATTGATGGGACCAGATGCCATGATCTTAGTTTTATTAATGTTGAGTTTCAAGCCAACTTTTGCACTTTCCTCTTTCACTCGCATCAAGAGGCTCTTTAGTTCTTCTTCACTTTCTGCCATTAGGGTGGTATCGTCTGCATATCTGATACAAGCAAGTAAATGCAAGCATTGAAATAATTTGCAACAATGCTGATTCCTCTTAGTCAAAATGCATCCGCAACTATTGGCAGAGGGAAATGACACTTTGTCCAGAGCTGGAGGCAGTCGCTCCAAACTCCTAGGATAAAAGGTATATCTTGTATGATGCATTTTGTTTCATCTTCAGGTTTGGCAGTTCCTACCATCACTGGGGAAGATCATATCAAGCAGTATCCTTTATATAAGTCAACTGAGAAGATGGAATGGTCAATTAGTTAGTGCTTATCCTGAAAGTGTCCTTATCATTCAAAGATCCTTTATTGAGAGATCTAGCTCCTTGTGAAGTATCAGTTAAAAGGGACAGATTTGTTATACTCAGGATGGGACCACACACTGTGGCCATTATCAATCAGCTTGTGTTGTAAATGAAGTGTCAATTCTGTCCTATCTTCCCCTTCCCAGATCACACACAAATTCTCATCATGTCTTCTCACCTCCCCTAAGCATTGACACATTCTTAGCATACTAGCTGAACAGAGCCTAGTGGAGCAGAAAAAAAAAGCTATTTCAATCGTTCCTTTGTCATGTTGATTATCCAATCTTTCCTTTCTGGAACTGAAGTGTACTTGTGCCTCCCAGTTTCTACATCTGCTTTACAGTGGCTTATTTTACACATGGAGAAATGCATCTTTGTCTGCTAAGTGCAACAATTTTCAGCAGGAATCAATAACACTCCAGTTGTTACCTTTCATTTGTTCTGCCCAGTGACTTCTCTAATGCCATTTTTATTTGGTGATTTAATATCAGGAGTTGGTGATGAAATTGCCTTGGGAACAAAACAAGGACAGACGGATCCTTGCAGTAAAGGCCCTTTTTGTTAAGGGAACATCGGCGCCCCCTCAGCATTTTTAAGCTCAGCTCTACCTCCTGCCAAATCTTGCCCTTTAATCTTATGCCTCCACTGTTTAACTACGTACTACTACGGACTTGTGCTGCTCTCTCAGGGTACTCTAGACAACTCTCTCCATTGCTAGTCACTACTTGTTGCTAGGAAGAATTTTCCTTCTCCCTTTTAGAGGAGTGGACACTGTTCCATTTTTATTCATCTTTCATGCAATAATTCTTGGCCTTCCTTTGCATATTAGGAATAAGGGACTCAGTTTCACTAGTCCAGTGGTTCCCAAACGTTTTTGACTCGCGGCTCCCTTGACCTCCCTCGCCGTTAGCTGTGACTCCCCATTGCAGTGCATGGAAGAAACAGGCATTCTTTACATGCTCAGAGGCACCCTTTCTTATATGTATGTGTATATGTATGTGTATATTCCCTAAAACGAGCCCTAAAGTGGATTTTCCATGCTTATGCTGAGCAGCAGCTAAGCCAGGAGTGCGCAGGGTGGGGTTGGGATGCTGCCCTCCCTCCATTGGCAGGCCTGGGTAGAGGGCACTGATGTCGTCTGTGTTAGTCCTATTCATGGCAAGAGAAACATCAAAGCATGGGAGGGAAGCATTGGTCATGCCCCACCCCAGTTGCATGAGAGAGAAAGAGAGAGAAAGCTAGCTCCTTTTGGTAGCATCTTTGCAAGATGAAAAACAGATTCTTATACTGCCTGGCAGTTTCTAGGGGGGGGGGGGTTGTCCCAGCAAATAGAGTGGGGAACTAACTTAGAGGTGGGTCAGAAAGGAAGAAGGAGAGAAATCCTAATAATTAATCAACCAAACTAAACATAGAAATCAAAGACTGTCTGTAAAGCAGAACCTGCTCTGCACCATTTTCAATTGCAGTTCTTGCATTTGTTTTGTGTTTGCTTTATTAAAAACATTCAACAGAAAGAAAATACTTTTATTTGCAAACCTGCAATGTCTGAATGAAACCTGAATGAAAATACCTTATCTGCAAACTTACAATGAGAGAAACGGGATGCTGTCTTGTCTCCAGGAGCTCTCGCTGTCTCCAGCTCAGCTTGAGTACTTAGCGGCTTGTTAATTGTTCTTTAACATAAGATAAGCAAGGGCTTCCCTCACGCTGTGGTTAAAAACCAGACGTGGAAACTGCCTACAAACCTGAAGTGTTTTGAAATTAACTTTGAGTGACCCGATGTGAAGATCCGGGTCTTTGATTTTGCTCTCTCTCTCTTGCAAGCAAGAATATGTGTTAATTAAAAGACTAACGGGACGCCCCTGGCTGCTTTCGATGATGCACTTGGGAGTCGCGCCTCACACTTAGAGAACCTCTGCACTAGTCTTATTAAAGCTCTTTTGGGTTCCTTTTGATATTCCTCCATTTCATGTAAGGAGCTGTGGCATTGCTGGAGGGGGTGCGGCACTGTAATTGATGCAAGGTGCTGCAGTGCGTCTTGTAAACTGGATTTGCCCCGCCCCCTGAAGCCATTCCAGTGGTGAAGGAGCATTGCCTTCACTGCTGGAATGGCTCTGGGGGCGAGTGGGGCTGCATTACACCGGTTTGCAAGGCACGGTGCATCACCTTGCACCACTTGCGGTGCTGCAGCCCCTTCGCAATGCTACTGATAAGGAGAAATCCAAATTTCACTTTTCTCAAAATGTTGGTGGTAGTTCGATGGGAAGGAGTACACAGATTAACTGGTCATTAAGAGGAGGCCCATGTTTCAACTGGAAAACCTGAAAGCTGTCTTTTGAACTGGAATTAATGTGAAAAATCCCTAAGCTAGGGGGTTCTCAACCGATGGTTTAAATAAAGGCTGTTGTAAGGGGCTGAAATAACTGATGATATTTAGATAAGGTGGTTCATGTTTGCTTCAAATGAATTAGTAGTGGAACTACAGCAGAATTCTTAAGATTCTTCTCAACATTTATAATTTGGTGCATATTTTATATTATCCTGAATGAAGGAAAATTATTTTTTTCTGTTTATGTTATAATAACAAATAATTTTAAAAATATGGTGACTATAATCTACCACAGAGGCGCATAGCAGGCCAATGGCTTAAAGTGCTCTTAACTCTGTGTTGGAATGTAGCCTGCAGCAATTACTAATAACTTACTGTATATAGTAAGCTTAAAAACTATTGATCTTCAGCCCTTAATTCCTTGAACCTAGTTAGCTGTAGGCATATGCAACCCCCTTGAGAAATTTTTACAAATATTACTGGAATTCTTTTTATGTCTCTTGAAATTTCATGAGACAGTCTTGCCTGACCTAGACCTTGCAGATGTTCTTTAAATTTCACCTCTGGTAAAATCTGGTAGAAACTCTTTAATTGGTTGTGAAGGGATGAAGGGCTCCTTGGGTTGCTTTCATCAGAAGGGGCCTTTGTGACAGGTTTTCTGCTTACATTTGATAGAAAGGCTTCAAGACATCCGTCTTAAATCAGCATCTCCTGCTGACCTGGCTGAGTGCAGATCTGATGGGGAAATGGAGTAGCGCATTCCTGACATCTTGTTGGATAAGATAATGGACATCACATCACCCTGAGTAATGGCACATGTTCTAGTGGAAATCTTCGCATTGCCTGGCTGTGCATTTGTCCCAGAACCATCCATCTTAAAGATGGAGGGTCATTTCTATTAGAGAGAAGTGACTTCTAATGCTGAAGGGGTTGGGGGATCTGCTGTAATGGTATGTTGACTAGTATCAATCTACACTGAAAGAATTTGAGTAAAAGAATTCTTCCTTTTAAGGCATTTTTACCCAAGGGTGTATATACGCAACAGGTGTTAAATGCGTACACCTGTGGGCTGGGAGGAAATTAATTAATTTAAGGGCTTTCACAACTATTTGGCATTGCAATCTACTGTGTACTAAGAAGGGTAGCAACGTCTTGTTTCCCACCTCTACACTCTGTTATTTACATATAGCTTTACATATAGCGACATGCTGGCTAACATGGGGTCTGCAGAATGGGCCACCTTGTCAGTAACAGCTTGAAAATTTCGAACATGGAAAATGGAAAGATTAACAGCACAATCCTATGCGTGTCTACTCTGAAGTCCCATTGAGTTCAATGGGACTTACTTCCAGGTAAGTGTGTATAGGATTGTCGCCTAACAGCCCGATCCTGTGTAACTTTAGGCCGTCACCACTCGCTCCGCGACCTACCTCATCCCATGTTGGCCGACACAGGTAAGGGCTGCACTTGACAGCAGGAGGGCGGACCGGGGCAGCAAGGGAGGGGGCCATTGGCTAGCCTGGACTGGGAGGGGGCGGGGATATCGGCAGCAATATCCCAAGCCCCGTTGCAGCCTGTGCCGGCCTTACACGGCCTCTCTGGATGTACGCCAGCTCTGGAGCTGGCATGCATCTGGGGAGGCCCATAGGCCCCAGGCTTGCCTACACCTGGGCAGTGGCGTTCCCAGCCCTCCCGGCGCCAAGCAGCCGGGCTCGGGGCTGAGCGCCCACTCGGCGCGTCCCCGGCCTCCAGAGGCTCGGCTCCGAAGACTGGGGATAAGCCCTCCTTAAAGCGACCGCCCAGTTCGGCGGTCGAGGGCTTTATGAAAAAGCCAAACGCGTCGCTGGCTTTTATAGGGTTTGCGCATGCGCAAAACCTATAAAAGCCAGCGACGCATTCGGCTTTTTCATAAAGCCCTCGACCGCCGAACTGGGCGGTTGCTTTAAGGAGGGCTTATCCCCAGCCTTCAGAGCCGAGCCTCCGGAGGCCGGGGACGCGCCGAGTGGGCGCGCTGCTTCGGAGGGGCGCGCCAGCCGGGCTCCGGTGCCGGGCCGCTCTGCGCAGCCCCGAGCCCGGCTGCCGCGCCCCCGCGCCCACTCGGTGCCTGGGGTAGAGCACACCAGCTCCCCCCATTAAAGAACACCTTTGCACCTGGGGAAGGGGACGAATGTCCCCTTCTCCCAAGGTGTGCTCTAGCAGTGCCGGGGCAGCCAGGAATGGGCTAAGGATGCAGCGGCTGGCCCTTCAGGCGCATCTTTACACAGGGTTATGCCATTAGTCGAGGAAGAGGATTGGTCTACCAGCTGCTGATGTTGCAGTGCCGCTCTGTTTTCAGTGAGAGAGTCTTTTCCTTCCTGCTTTTTCTAGGGCATCGGTTCCCAATGTTCGGGTGACCACAGAGCACTGTGGTACTTGCTGAGCCTCCACACACACACACCCGGCAACCTGGAAGTAATCCGGCAGCGACGTCATGACGTCACACGTCATTGCGTCACCACCAACCCATTTCTGGATTGCCGGGATTTCCCAGCCATTTGGACCAAGGGCGGATAGGTGGGCCGCTCCAGTGGTGCTCACTGTGCTCTGCCTCTGGTTGGCAGCCATACAGTGGGGGCCGAAGACTTGGGCGGTGTTTCTGTCGCCTGCCCAACCAAGGCCCCACTCGCCTCCTGTTCTAGGGGGATGGTGATCAGTAACTGCATGCAGCTTGAAACACCAACGGAATGGCTGCCAATGGAGACACAGCCGGTACATTTAACTAAGGACATGCCTCCCCCTTCAGCCAACCAATGAGCTAGGATTCCTCCTACCAAGCGTATGGGGAGGCTGCCCAAATGCGATCCTCATGCGAGGGTGGTGAGGATTGGGAGTCTGTCACCTCCTTGTTTGTCTCAGCGTTCTAATGGTCCCTTTTGCCAGTGAGGCAGTTCAGGAAAAGGAAGGGGACAGGACAAACTCCCTCTTCAACTTCAACAACTTTATAATAAAAGAGTCTGTTGCTCGTAGTATGTGTATTGCACTAATGGAAAAGAGGAGGCTCAGCCTGCGACACTATGCATTACACACATGCACCCACCATGTATCAGCTGTCACTAAAGAGTGAGAAACTGTTGTTTTCTGAAATAGCTCAATAACATTTGCATTTCCTTGAAAAAGTGAGTACACTTTCTCTATATAGCAATTTCATGGTTGGGGAAAAGAGCTGATTGCTGCTGAGAGATGGATAATTCGTCATCTCAATCTGCAGAAAGGCATTTAACAGCATTCAGATGAGATCTACAAGGTAACCTTAATTCTGTCCTTTTTGCATTTTGTTTTCTTGTTTGAAATATCAGGGAAAATGCGCAATATTGTATCAAGAAACCTCCCAATGCATATCTGTTAGCATTCTTTCAAAATAGATGGTGGTTAAGAAAATAAATAGCCTTTGAATTGCTTAGACTTAATCTATGCCTTAATTATTTAGGAATCCAGAGTCATTCAGGTTCTTTAATTTCCTTTCCATTAGTTTATCCTGTGCTCTTATTTAGAAATGTAGCTATGGAAAAGATCATCTGTGAGAAAATTTGATTAAGAAAACTATTAACTTGCCATCAGTATAATCTCTGCAGTCTTTAAATAGTGCCCTCTAATTCAAGCATGTAAAATACATTAACGACCCAATCCTATTCATGTTTGCTTGGAAGTAAGTCCTTCTACTGCATAATTGCACTGGGGGGGGGGGAAGCTGAATACTACGATTGCAAGTAAAATACATTTTCATATATTTATTAATATGAGATACAGATAATAACCTTGCAGTTCTTTCACATGCATAATTCATCTTGGGATCAAAATAGGTGCAATGCTAACTGCCATTTCTGCTTCCATTTCTTTGCTTAACTAAAAGAGGAGCCAGGGGAACCCAGTTAGGATCAGGAGCATGGTATGTGATTAGGCGACATTGAACTCTTTCCTCACATGCCATGGGCCTGATGAAAACAGCACCCCCATAGCTGCTGTGCCATTAAGCACCAGGGATGTGGATCAAGTCTCTGACTCCCAAGTCTCGAGTCAAGTCTCAAGTCTCTGGGTCCAAGTCTCAAGTCAAGTCCCAAGTCTTTGCCCCCAAGTCCTGAGTCTTTGGTTGCGAATTGCAAGTCCCTATCTATTAAATGGGGAAAATGGGTTTAAACCTGAATAAAATCCGACTTGTCATAAAAGGCTCCAAGTCTCGAGTTGAGTCTTTCACGATTGCCGAGTCAAGTCCGAGTCGAGTCATTGACGCGACTTGAGTCAGACTTAAATCCGAGTCAATAGACTCAAGTCTACATCACTGTTAAGCACCATAGTTTGGGACTTAAGTCTTTGAAGTATGGTGTCTCTTCTTCCAGTTGCCCCAGGTCAATTCCCATCTATATGTTGGAAGTTGAGAAAAGTGCAACAACACTGCACAAGCACCCTACAGCTCGCCAGATGGGATGCAAGGGTTTCCCTTCTTATTTTTCCAGTAAAGCTTTCTTAGTATGCAGATTGCTCATCTCAGATTATCCTTCCTCCCTCCTGTTTGGTGTTGTGACCGGAGGCTGCTTTTACCATATTTTTCGCACTATAAGACACACTTTTTTCCCCAAAAAACATAGGGGGGGGAAAGCGTGTGTCCTATGGTGCGAAGCCTAGGGTTGGGGGTGCTTCGGAGAGGCCTGTGGGGGCTTCAGGGAGGCCTGCGCAAGCCCCCACAGGCCTCCCCGATGTTTAGTTCGGCCGAAAATAGCGATGTTCGGCCATTTCCGGAAATGGCCGAAAATCGCTATTTTTGGCCGACCTGAACAACGTAGAGGCCTGCAAGAGGCTCGCGCAGGCTTCCCCGAAGCCCCCACAGGCCTCCCTGAAGCGCCCCCAAGCCCAGGTAAGTTAAAATCTTTTTTCTGTATTTTATGCTCCATAGGATGCATGCGTCCTATGGACCGATGCGTCCTATGGAGCGTAAAATACGGTAATCTTTTTTTTTTTTTTTACTATTTGGACTAGCTAGAAGGTGTGCAGGAGTCAAGAAGTGGGTGATGGGCCTGGCACAGCTGAAAAATAAGGTACTGTGGCGTCGCCCCCCTGCCCTCAGTGGAATTCGTACGTCTTGGGTTAGTCATCCACGTTGGATCAAATCTGCGGATGGCTAACCTGCAGATGAGGAGGGCCCACTGTGTACACTTACCTGGAAGTAAGGGCCAATCTTATCCAACTTTCTAGCACTGATGCAGCCATGCCAATGGGGTATGCACTGCATCCTGTGGTGGTGGTGGGCAGTTACGGAAGCCTCCTCAATGTAAGTGAACGTTTGTTCCCTTACCTTGGGTCTGTACTGTGACTTGATTTGTGAAAGAAATGGGCCAACTATTTATTGCCAATGTCATTCTTTATAATAATTTCCTGTTTCTCAGGGCATTATCAAAAACATTTACCAGCTCATCTTCAATGAAAGATGAAATCGCAACCATGATTTAATCTACCACTTAAATCTTCCATTAGCAGCCTAATTCTCTAAGTGCTTTAGCAGTGCAAGCTACTTTAAAGTCAATTCAGAGTGCAGTGTCCCCATTGGCAAAATAGCCTTGAGGTTTGGGTTGTCAGACACCAACCAAAGCAATCAGAAAACATGACAATTTGCTCAAGAAGATCTGCACAGATGTTTAAACATTTTCGCATTAGGTCATCTTTTAAAAGGGACCTGTGACTAGAGAAATATATACATTAACCAACAGAATCCCCATTTCATTTACCCCGAGAAGAATGAATTCATTTGAAGAATGTCCTTGAACAGCAGCTACAATAAGTTGAGGTTGCAATTAGGGGGCTACAACGTTTGAGTAAAAACTGAATATTTCAGTGAGGTGGAAACTCACAAAAGATTTAGAATGTGTGTACAGTTACCAGTTACTTCCCCTGGCTACAGCTGCTGCCCCAGTACTATTTCCTTCCCCGCCCCTAATTCCTGTGTCGTCGTCGTCTTCCTGAGCTAGTCACATGGATGATCCTACCTAATCAGAGAACCCAAAGAATGGGCTGATATCAAGGCAGACTGACATGATGATGCCACTGGAAATCTGTAAATAAAATCACAAGCGGTCAGATTTGACTACCAGGTGACAGCAAGCGGCAAGTGATGGCAATTACTGGCATCGCTAGGGGGGTGCGTGTGGTGCACCCTGAAACCATGGCTGGGCAGGCTCAACTGTGAGCGGTATTTCTCACTGCTCACCAGCTGAGCCGAATCTAAGCCTTGGCATTGGCTCGCAAGCTGAGCTGCGAAAAAAGCCGAAGAAGCCTGGGGGGAGGGGTTGTCACCTTTCCCCAGGAGGGGTAACACCCCCACCCCTTGGCTCATCCAGACACTCGCCTGCGCCCTGCGAATCAAAAGCAACTCGCATGCCTTTGGCTCACAGGCTGGAGCCGTGAAGAAAGCCGAAGGCAGTGGAGGGGCTGTCACCCCTTCACTGTCTTTGGCTCTTTTTGTGGCTCAGCGACCCGGAAGTAATTGATGTGCCGTGATGACATCATCACTCATCGTCGCTGAGTCGTGCTGCACCAAGAGGAATCAAGGTAAGCTACGCCGCTGGTAATAGTGAAATTCTATGCATGGCTACTCAAAAATAAATCCCATTGTATAGGTAAGTGTATAGGATTGTAGACTAAGTGAATGTTTTTGCAAAGAGTGGTGAAAAATGACTACAGAAGGAACTGGGGTTTTTTTGATATCACAAAAGCATTTCCCAAAAACGGGGAGTACTTTCAGTTCAGTCCTAAATTCAGTGCTAAGCAGTTCAAAGGGAATAAGTCCCAATGAACTCAGTGGGACTTTATTCTGAGTAAAGAAGCAGTGAGCATGTCTAGGACTGCGCTGCATGAGATTTTTTGAAAAACAGTTCTTATGATCTGTGACTTCATTTACTTCCATTACTTTTTGATGGGACTCATTGGAAACTGTGCTATTAAAGAAAGTTAGAAAAATATCCAATGGAAATGTTTTTCTTACTAAAAAGTAGCCTGGAAAATAAAGGAATGCTCACAGATTTTGAGCAGGTTTCATGAGTTAAAGAACACTAGTTGATCCAGTCCCCCAAATACCTTCATTGCAGATAGTAAAAAAAAAAAAAGTCCTATATCCAAGATACAACTTTTGGGAGAGGGCAAATTTCACTTCTTTGGAAGAGATGCTAATAGAAGGTATTGTAACATGGATTAGGATAATTATTTTCTCATCGTGTACACAGAAGATTCTTTCTTCCTGAAACATGTGAGATAATCAGTGCTGATTTCAACGGGGCATGGAGTATGAGCACTTAGTAAATTAGACCAGAGCAAAATAATTTTGTATTGCGGAGTCACCTAACAGCATCGTATGTTGAGAAGAGTCTGGCTCAGTTGGGAGAGCTGCTGCCTTCAAAGCCCGAAGAACTTGATAAGTTCGAGACACACCGCCGGCAAAAAGCTGTGAAAGCCTCCAGGAGGAGAGATAAGAGCTTCCAGCTGCATCGGTCGAGTGTAGGAGGCACCAGCCAGCAGAATTGTCAGACTGTAAAAGGATACCACCTGGAAAGTAGCTGTTCATGAGAGATTGGACATTTATATATATTGTAAAAAACCCCAAGGGGGGTTAGGACAGCCTGCCCATGTACACCGCCTTGGATTAAAGTCGGAGGAGAAATCCAATGACCAAGAAAGGCGGTATATAAATACTGTATATGATGATGATGATATTGTATTTCGTACATGGTTTTCCAACAGAAGGGATGGCAATAGAAACAAATTTGAAGTTCATTTTCTCACTTCCAGCAAAATGACCCAAATTCCTCCAGATGCGAGGGGAGGGGGCAGGAGGATGTGCTATGACTTTTATAGCATGGGGCTGATTGGATGAGTCAAGTATCCATCTATCCAACCAGCTCCATTTAATGCTGAAAAATGCACCAGAGAATATCTCAGTGTGTTGTGCCCAATGAGAAGACGCACTATAAGCTGTTTGTGTGAGTAAGACTTTTTGCTTATTATATTGTTCCATACCTATAGTGCAGTTGTTCCCAAACTGGGAGGCGTGGCTCCCAGGGGAGCCATGGATACCAGCCAGGGGAGCCGCAGAGTGCCACAGAATCCTCTTGGAAAACAGTGCAATGTCAATTGGCAGGCATCAACATAATGTATTGGGGAGCCGTTGCCAATGGTGAAGGGAGCCGCAGGTCAAAAAAGTTTGGGAAACACTGCAATAGTGGGTCCCTCTGCATGGAGCATTGAATATATGAAGCTTCCTTGTACTGAGTCACATCATTGGTCCGTCTAGCTCAGTATGGTCTTCTGCACTGTCTGGCATCCACTCTCCAGGGTTTCAGACCAGGGCCTTTCCTGCCCTTCCTGGAGATGCCAGAGATTGATTCTTGGAACATCTGCAATCAAAACAGGTGCTCTGGAACAGCATGAATAGGAAAGACGAGGGCAAAAACACTCTAGTCATAAGGGTTTTGTGATAACTATGCAACCCCTGAGTTTTAGAGGTAGCCTATCTCTGAATGCCAGGTGCCAGGGAGTGGCAGCAGGATACAGGTGTCTTGTTGTCTTGTGTGATCCCAGAGGCATCTGGTGGGCCACGGTGAGATACAGGAAGCTGGACTAGGTGGGCCTTTGGCCTGATCCAGAATAGCTCTTCTTGTGTTCTGTTTTTTTGCTTGCCAAACATTGTTTGCATCTGTGCCTGTTTTTGCCAGCAACTGCCTTTCCCTGTTTTCCATCTCCTGTTTGCTGTTTGAACCATGTCTGTTCAAAACTACCCCCCCTTCATTGTTGTGCTCTTTGAGTCCTTTTAATAAATTCCTTCAATTTTTTTTTATTGATTACCTGCCTAGATTCAGTTCATTGGGAAGGGAGCGGGTTGTCATGCTTACCTAAGACCACTGGCATCACTGGAACGTGGCAGGGGAGCCGGCCTCGGAGCGTCTGACCCCACCGGCGCTCCAGGGCCTTCTGAAAGAAGGCCCTTCTGAAAGAAGGCCCATGCAGCGCGTTAATACGGGTATTTTTTACAATTTTTTACAATTTTTGCGCATGCGCAGACCATTTTGAGGGCAGGAAGATGGCTTCTTCCTGCCTCGGTGTTGTTCGTGGCAGTGGAATACATCTAATTTCCCATTAACCCCAGTCTGACCAGTAAGAGGGAATGGAAGAGCAAGGGAGAAGGGACTGTCGCTAGGCGCTGTGCCCATCTTGCCCTCTTCCTTTTTCCATCACAGCAAGTTTGGCCATATTTTCCCTGCGTAGTGTTGAATATTCCTAGAATCCGGAATGCAGGTCACACTTTCCTAAAACTGTGGCAAAACTGCAAGAGACTGTATTGCCAATCTGAATCTACCTAGAAAAAGTGAAATGGAAGTCTGATTCTTTTGGAATTAGTTGGCAAGAAGTTGCCTCAGGGAACCTGGATTGGCCCAAGACCTTCTGGTGCCCTAGATAGCATGCCAAATGCTGTCCCCCCCCCCTTACCTGGTGCTGTGCCACCCTTGCCTCCCATTCCCTGGATTGGAAAAGGAAGAGGGGAACGGTGAGAGAGGACAGTGGTGGGTTAGAAGAGGAGGGGCAGTGAAGATAGGTGGGTAGACAGAAGTGGGCACCCCCTGTCAGTATGCTGCCTGCCTGAGGCAACTGTCTTGGGCTGTCTCATGAATGGGCCAGCCCTGGGGCCAGGTAAGGACTCTGGGCATAGCTGTACCCAGACCTAGACTAAAAAGGTGGGTGTGCCCCTTAGCTCAAGTTTCCTGAAAGCTGGAACTCCCGCTATCTTGACTAAGCAAGAGCAGGTACAAAGATTAAAAAAAAAAAAAGACCAACATCGACATCTTATTGTCTTGAAAGGGGATTTCTGGATTTTTGCTGAAGTAGCCATGTTTAAATTGCCAAAGCACCTCCACCACCCCATGCCATGAGGTTTCCACTTTAAGCTTCAGATTCCCTCACTTTTTGAGAGTCTGTGGTTGCTTTAGAGCAGGGGTGGCCAACCTTTCCACATGAATGCTCCTGGCCTTTTTAATGGTTGTATCGGCAAGGGCATTTCAGCAGGTGAAGCTGTTTTAGCAGCACCAGCACCAATTGCAGCTGCCAAGATTCTGTCTTCTGCACAACTCTTAAGAACGTAGAGGCCCTAATGGTGGAAGGTTGGCCACCCCTGCTTTAGAGGCATGGATGCTGCTCTCAGCTCAGCATTGCCTCTGTGTGTGTGTGTGTGTGTGTGTGTGTGTGTGTGTGTGTGTGTGTGTGTGTGTGTGTGTGTGTGTGTGTGTGTGTGCTTCCTACTTCCTAACAGCTACTGCTGCTCCTTTTAGTAAGTAGGTGACCATAAAACTCAACCTTCCACTTCATAGGCCTCCTGCTGAATTCCAGCAAAATGCCGTCATTTCATACTGAAAGACTCTGCTGATTCTATTACTTGTAAGGGTTGACCGGATGAATTTCAATTGCTGTTTGCGTCATATGAGCAGTGCTGGGTTCAGCATGTACAATGAGGAGGGTCTCGCTTGTCTTCGTGAATTTTTCCTTTAGAAATGCGGTATTGTTTAAGGCGTATTGTTAAGTAATCTGGGGGTTGTGATGCAAAATGATGGCTACATCATTGTCAAGACAGGATATCGATGGCCTCACCTTGCTCCACTTTAATCGCAATAAATTCTTTTTCCTTTTTGCAAAAGTGTGGCCTGGACCTCCCCCGAACTTGGAGCATTCGTCATCACTTTAGCACGCAATTGCACATTGCATCTGACTTGTTGAAGAGAGCTTGTTGAAGCTGTCTCCAATCCAGGTGCTGTGCTACTGTGAGAGCTCATCATCAGAAGCAGTTGCTGGTCTGCGCTCCATCAATTGCACTTGGGCACCCCCAGTGCAGATGGCCAGAAGGTGGTACTGCAGCTCACTCACTCAGCATTTGTCAGGTTACAGAAGGGGCTAATGCAGCATATCGATGCCGAACTGCCCGTATTGACACTTCCTTTCACCTGATTGCCAGCATACCTCTATTCTATTGCATGCACAGGTTTGCTTTCCTCATCTATTGCTGACCAGCTTTCTGCCTTCTCAAACTGGATGTGGTGGCATCAGAGGCGTCGCTGGAGCGCGGCGGGAAGGGCGGACCGCCTGGGGGCGACGCGCGCAATGGGTGACGCGCGGTCCGCGCAGGCGGTCCTCCCTTCCCGCCGCGCTCCAGCGACGCCTCGGAGGAGGCTTCGGAGCGTCCGCCCTCGGCGGAGCTCCAAGGCCTTCTGAGGGAACCCTGATGCGCGACGTCATATTTACAAGGTTTAGCGCATGTGCAGAACGTTTGAGGGCAAATTTGCCCACAGAAACGTACTGCGCATGCGCGAAAACTTATAAATATGACGTCACACATCGGGCCTCCCTCAGAAGGCCTTGGAGCTCCGCCAAAGGTGGACGCTCAAAGGCGGACGCTCAGAGGCCTCCTCCTGCCCAAGACAGCCGGCCAGCGAGGATGTCTCCGGAGCCGGCAGCAGCGGAGGCTCCGCTGCTGTCGGCTGCGGAGACATCCTCACCGGCCGGCTGTCGGGCGGCACAGGGGTCATTAGGGCAACGCGTGCCCTAGTGACACCGCTGGGTGGCATTTCTCACCTGTCTGTCTTGACAATTATGAAACATGTTGCAGTACAAAGTTTTGTCGATATTCATCATCAGCGGAAGCTCGGCCTTCCACCTTTTTAGTAGTGACTTTTTTCTTTTGCTTTAGAGAGATCAAATGTAATGGCTGAAGTATACTCCTATTGATGGAAAGGTATGAAGCCTGTTCTTGGAGCTGGCAAGCAGCTGTGGGGAGTGGCAAGAGAAAGCTGGTTCTTTTGAGATCCTGACACTGTGCGCTTGCTTCCTCCTGCTCTGCCTGTATATTTGTTTTGAAAAACAAACAAACCAGTCCCTTCTCACCTCCTAACTAA
The DNA here is from genome assembly GCA_026170595.1 of Plestiodon gilberti rubricaudatus. Lineage (NCBI taxonomy): Eukaryota > Metazoa > Chordata > Lepidosauria > Squamata > Scincidae > Plestiodon > Plestiodon gilberti. Next base: position 94,231,772 of record JANXHW010000002.1, on the reverse strand, counting down.
GCCTAAGTATGTAGAACTGCACTCATGCATATTCTCCCTCAATTATCCTTGCCCTGTCTTTCCTCTCCTCACCCTTCTCTAACTCTCCCTCTGTCAAGACCGAAGTTTGTGTGAACCCCTCAGGGCAGAGACCTGTCTCTGATGTTACCCTGTAAGATGACATTGGTGGTCTCCAATGCTCTCTCCTTGCAAAGAAGCGGATTCTGTCATCTGCCCTGGAGCTTCCTATTGCTTGGGGTAATGAATGACACAAATTAGTACTGCATATGCCATGCACATGATATTGGGCCCGTATCTTTGTTTTCCTAGGTGTTTAGTGCTCTCCTGCGAGCATCATCTTGCCATAGCTGCCATGTAAGTTAGAATACTGCTAGATTTAGCTGAAACTAGGCCTTTAATGTTCTGTTCAGGTTGGTAGCTACTATTCCAGAGCACAACGCGGAGAGAGTATAGCATTGCAGTTTGCCTTACGGGTGCAGGCAGTTTGAGTTTACAATATCTTATTTGCATATTCATTCTCTGGCAGTGTGGAAAATAGCACATGGTTTCTTGGGTAGCGCATGTGACACTCTGAACCATTTTAAAATATGGAGCTATAAAAAGCTGTTGCTGTCTCTGTGCTCCCACCCAGGTTTCTGGTGGCAGCTTTCTATCTATGGCATGTGTGCATGTATCATCATCGTTCAGTTTTAGTCACCAGCAGCTTGCAAACTCAACGGATTGTAATGAAAGGGAAGGGGGAAGCGGGGGGGGAGGAGGGGGAAGAATGAACGAATCCAAATTTGTGTTGTACTGTTAGATGTTTTGCCAGCATAGTTACTGGAAAGAGATGTGTTACTTTTTTTTTATGCTTTGCTAAAGCTGCAGATTCATCTGTGACGATGAGTTCTGCTTCATAAAACGTCTGTATTGTAAATCCAAATGCCTTCACTGGTAGCTACATTGCTAATAATGAGGAAGCAGAACAGCAGTTGATCATGAATGGTAATGATGTTATCTGATGTTTTAAGTGCTGTCATTTTTAGATCCTGCGCACAGCAACGTAACCCAGATGCTCAATGCATGTGTCGGGCTGTACCTGCTGTGGTGGGTGTTGTCATAGGCCCAGTATCTCACCATGCATGCAGTGTTCCTACATTTCTGAACCAAGCCAGAGATTCCAAATAATTGATTATTAAAAGAATCCAAACCCATATGTTTGTGATTGGCCTTGAAGCCTCCAGGAATGAGCAAACTTCAGGTGACTACCGAAAGCAATCCTCTTTAACTTATAACCCAATCCTATCTAAGATTGGGCTGCTGGCTGGAGCATGTTGCAAAGCGGAACACACTTCCGTTGTTGCAAAATGGCTACCAAGAGCACGTGGAGCACTCCGTCAGCAGCCATTTTGGGAGTGCTATTGCAAGAGGTGACAGCACTCTCTGGCCATCGCCAGTTCCCGCTGCACCCACCAGAGTAGGTAAGGCAGCGACAATGGCATGGCAGTGACGGGGGGGGGGACTGGGCGGGGAGGGAGGGATCCAGCGGTGATGGGATGTACCGGATCCTATCCCCTCATTTTGCAGCCTCCCTGCCCCTTTCTTCTCCTTGGACTTGCTCCAGCTACAGAGCTGGAGCATGTCCAAGGAGACTCATTGCAGAGCGGGAGGCTTCCCCTCTGAAGCCATCTGATCTGCCCCCCCCCCCCAGATACAACACACCTGTTTCTGGTGTGGTTGCAGCAGCAGGGGAGGGAGAGGATAGGATTGGGCCCTTAATAACATTATGTAATGTTGGGGGGGGGGATTCCAGGAATAGCTTCAGTTAGGCAACCCTATGCAGATCTACATTTTCCTCTGGGGGGGATTTGGGTTATTTTTGTCTGAAACTTTGTCCCACCTTTTCATATGTATAGGTCTTCAAGGCAACTCATAACAGATAACTGAAGCAGAAACATTAAATTATTTCAATTAGCCCTCCCTCTCAACTGGCAGATATGATTGCCAACTCTCATCTGATATTCTCCACCATCAAAAATAAATAAACAAATAAGGCTGCCAGCCCCTTATAGTAACCTGTTGAATACGTTCTATGTTTCCAGAATATCTTCCTACTACAGAAGGGGTTTTTGTGTTGGCAGTGATACGTTGGCTCAGTTTTGTGATTGAGTGGCACCTAAGGCAGTGCCCTAATTTTGGCCTCCCACTTTTTCATTGTTGTTCTTCTGCTCCCAGCATGCTCCACACAGCCTGTGAGTTTGCAAACATGACTGGATGGGAACGAGCAGAAGGCGAAGGAGGTAAAGGGAGGCACTCTGCCTCCACCTTCTTCTTGCCAACCCAGCCACGCCCAGGTGGGCAAGAAGGAGGCGGAGCGATCCTGCTTTGATCAGTCATTGAAAAAGAGTGATCAGAATAGGATCACCGTGGTACTCTGCTGTTTTTTTCCTTCAGTACTGATGCTGCAATTTGTAGCAGCTCAGCCAATAGACAACACCTCCTGCCCACGTTTCACGTATAGCACATTTCACATATATAAAGTTATTTACATACATCATCGCTGCACAACACAGTACGGTGTTGTACAACAGAACAGTTCTGTAAAGTAGGCCAGTATGGTTATCCTTGTAAGTCAGATGAGGGGCTGAGACCAAGAGTGTGGTGTGCTCCAGGCCACTTAATGTGTTCAGGGTAGGGGCAAGATTTGAACCAGGAACTTCTTAGCTCACACCGTATGGTACCTGTATGCCTTGCTCTATGGAGCAAGTAGTGGTGGCAGGATTTTCATTGAGAACATTGCATGAGGAAAAATGATTAAACCTCCCCTCCCCTAGCGTTGTGGTCCCAATTCGGTTTGGCAGCAGGGACATACAGCCACTGTTCAACTTTTTAAAAGAAATGGGAGACCCTATCACAGTGGCTTTCAACCTTGGGATCATGACTACAAGGTCCGCCTGGAGACAATGTGTTTCCCCTTAAGGGGAGTGGTGATTCGGCAGTGATGTCAGGATGGCAGCGATGTCACTGCCAGGTTCATGCCACCACCGCCGACAAAGTAAAAAAAAGTGGCTCTTGGACTTACCTGTCAGTGGCAGCAGCTGGAGATGCCACACAACCCAGTTTCTCACTGCTACCACAGATGGGGAAAGTCCAAACCCCTCTTTTTTATTTAGTTGGCAGTGGCGGCGCAATCCCAGAAGTGCCATCACCGCCGAGTCACAAGTACTTACAGCGACCTTGACTTTTGGGTAAAGGTTGACGATCATTGCCCTATCACAAATCTCTTTGTCAATCTAGTTTGACTCTGACCTCAGCCTCTCACTTTGGCAACTGGAAGATTTTCTTCAAGTAGGCATGCTCAGAATTCATATCTGTTCATTTCAATTAAAATTCTGGCTCTAATTTGCACTTGAGGCAAAACATTTGACCTTACATAAGACAGGCTTGGACCCAAAGCTAATTTTTCTGTACACTGACAGTGTGGAATTTCATTTAAGGCCCGAGCCAATCCTATACAACCATGGCAAGTGTTTTAATATAATGTCCACACGCAATTTGTGAAGGTTACTGTTTTTCCCATACAGATAAATCTGTGCCATCTTGTTTTTCCTCCACCTACTGAAAACTATTTATACACAGGGATTATGCAAATTGAAGTTTAATGCCATCATGTTTGGATGATAGCACACCATTTGGGCCTGTTCCCCCTTGTGCACTTTCCTTAAACCTGCCTATAATTCTTGTTTTGAGTAGGTGGTTGAGTGGGTGTGTAAAAAATACAAAATATCTTAAGTTTTCTCAAGCTAACTTATCACTTTGACAATATTTCAATACTTCCAAAAAGCTCAGAAGGACAGAACTTAATATATCAAGTTTAGCTGTGTCTTTAGACCATAATCATCCTTTGGTTGTTTTTTTCAACACAGTGGGCCTGGGTGGGGGAAGGTTCCCAAAGTGGGAGACCAGCTTCAAGTAGTCTTTCAACAGGTTTTTACACTCTGCTGTAAAGAACTCAACAAGGCTGAGCCACCACTTCATCACAGGGAATTCAGTTTCAATGAGCGTCGCACATCACACACATTCATGGTGTGAATCTCAATTTGAAATGCTCTTTGAATCTACAACTGTGAAGCTTTAGCCTGTCGATGCCTGTTCCTGATGTTGTAATGGCTCATTTATGGTGGGCGCCCTTTGGTTGATTTCCAAGATCATCTTTGCATCAATGCTGAGACAGAGGATAAAGGATTGATGAAGTGAGGAGGAGCTCTCCTTAGAAAATGGGCTGATCTCTTGAGAGGAGATACTGAAGGTCTGTTGCTTGTGGTATGCAGAAATCTAGATCTAGACCTCCCTCCCCTTTTATAAGTTAGTTAAGGATTTGTTTCTGGTCAGGAATCTTGCAGTGTAATAAAGAAGTGTTTAGTATTAACGTATTGTCCCGAGTATAAGACGCACCTGATTATAAGACGCACCCTTAAAGTTTGGCGCTATTAAACAAAATTAATTAAATCACTGGCATTAAATTGCAACAGCCTGATTATAAGACGCACCCCTAATTTAAAAACTTAAATTAGGAGAAAAAAGTGAGTCTTATACTCAGACCAATACGGTATTTATCTTCATATTTATCTTCAATCCTTCGTCCAAGGAGCTTAGGATAGTTTACAAGGGTCTTCCCTATTTTATCCTCGCAACAAGCCTCTGAGATTGAATCAACTAAGCGAGAGCAACTTACCTGAGGTTACCCAGTAGGATCCATGGCTAAGCAGGGACAGGAACTGATATCTCCCTTTCCCAGTCCAACTATTTAGTGCAGACTCGGTGTCAAACTCATTCCAGACAGCAGGCTGAATAGCATTAATGGGGCCTATTGAGGGTGGAAGTGACATCATTAAAGAAGACGTGAGGTCATTAAGCAGCTGATGGCCAGTAATAAGCCATTTGTTCTCATGTAGGAACTCATGAAATAAGCTGCAAATGACAGAAGAGAAAATATGCAAATCTTGATCATATTTTCAAGATATGGGAGAGTCCAATTATCATGCAGGTCACACTTTCAGCTGCGAGTCACCCTTTCAGCCGCACCACCTGCTGAGGCATCACTTTGCAGCTCAGGGGCTCTGCAAAGTGACACCTTGGCAGAAGTGGCACTGCTGAAAGGGTGGCTTGTGTGATAATTGGGCTCTCCCAACACCTCAGCAGCATCTCCCCCTGTCCTCCCTCTTGGTCTTCCCCTTCCCCCATAGTGTTCCTTGCCTTCTGAGGCTTCCTTCCATCTCTCCCTCCTGAAGGCTCAGCAGAAGCAGCGCTGCTGAGAGGGTGGAGCCCAGTTATCACGCGAGCTCGATAGAGAGCTTCTGTGGGCCGGCCTTATGTTTGATACCCCTGATCTAGTACCTATCTAGGGACATCTCATTTTTGTAAAGCACCAAGTTCATTGATGGTGCTAAATAAATGATGGTACACCATTTTATTTATTAAAAAAATAAATATATTTATTTGTGGGCTCTCTCAGCACCACCCTCTCAGCGGCACCGCTTCTGCTGAGACTTCAGGAGGCAGAGACGGAAGGAAGCCTCATAAGGCAAGGAACACTATGGGGGAAGGGGAAGACCAAGAGGGGTGACAGGGGGAGATGCTGCTGAGGTGCTGGGAGAGCTATATAAATACTATAGTATTTATATACCACCTTTCTCACAGACTCAAGGCAGTTTACGTAGGCAGGCAGATCATAACCCCCCCCTTTTTTTTTTCAAATTGTTTCCAAACTGTGTTCCAAGGAACCTTGGTGTTTGCAGATTCCTCAGTGAGAAGGTCAGTAATGGGAGACATGCTTCCCTGAAAGCAAGTTTGCCCACCAATACTTTCTTCCCCCATAGGGGAGTGACCTAAGCTCAACTGTCAGGTTACACGTGAACAGTGGGGGAGCTCAATGGGCAGGACCAAAATGCCCCATGTGAACTGATAAAAAAGAATATGGCCCAGAATCCTCTGCAATGCAGAGAGCTTCTTCAGCAGACAAGATGATGTGAAAAGGGTTTCCTGAAAGTAGAAGATTTTGAGAAGCACTGCAACACACCACACCCGCTCTCCAGTGACACTCCCAGAAGGGGTTTGGCTGTGCATTACGATCCTTTGGATGATGGAGTGCGTGTAAGTGATAAGTTCAGTGACTGTTAGCCAGGGAGCCTGTGTTATCGCCAATCCTCCAGAACAGCAGCGTCACTGCAGGGGGTGCGGAGCTCCAAGTTCCGTCGGGCTCTGACCCTCCGTTACACGACGGGAGAAAGCGGCCCCGGCCCCTCGCCTTTGAAGCCATTCCAGCCGACAAAAGCACAAGCACTGGAGCCATTCCGGCCGACGAAAGCAAGGATAAAAATGAACAAATGCTATTTTCAACCTTACTAGAGACTGTAAGAAAAAGGACTGGAAAATTGTGCCTTAGTTCAGGCATTCTGTCTGGTGCTTGGACCGAGGATTGGGGGGGGGGGGAGTCCTCTGCTTGTTCAGAATTCTGAAAATGAAGGAGAGAAGAACACATTTTGAGGATTGCCTGGCTTAGCATCTTGCACTTTTTCTGAGAGGGAAGATGAGGAAGGAAAGCCTCAGCAGTTGCAGCTAACGTTTCAAGATTCCTTTTGTTGTTAGCTCAAGCAGCATCTGATCTCACCCTGACTAGGCAAGGGCAGCGGTTCTTGCCAAAGCAAATGACAAATGGATTCTTTAAAAGACAACCACAACCTCTGAGAAGGATGAGTTGATACTGAGCTCTGGCAGGTCTCCTTTTCCGCCTCTTCTTCCACCTCTTTCCTCTTGGAGAGCTGAGTCTTGTATTACACAGTCCAACAAAAAAAGATATATTTTTTTCTGGTGCATTGGAAGTTAAACCTTTTCTTGGGTATATTTGAGGTGCTGATTCCAAAAATGGCATCAGTTTTGTCCTATCAGCTCTAGTTTTGGAGATTCAGCATAGCCACCTTATATGCTGATTCAAGCAGCTTCCTCGTGAGGAAGACATGGCATTAGCTTCCTCACAAGGGAGTTGCTTGAATCAGCATATAAGGTGGCTATACCATATCTCCAAAACTAGAGCTGATAGGACAAAACTGATGCCATTTTTGGAATCAGCACCTCAAATATACCCAAGAAAAGGTTTAACTTTTAAGGCAAATAAATGTATGTTTGAATCTGCCTGTTAAAAAGGCTCCTGCCGATCAGTCCTAGAAAGCTGGAAGGGATGGGAATAGTATTTATGCAACACAGGGAAGGTGGAGCCATTGGCTAGCTTTCTCCACCTCTGTTTATTATCACTCTTTTTAGCAGCTAACTTTCCCTAGGAGATGGGATGGGGAGCAGCCAGGATAATTAGCTTCTAGGGAGAGCTGGAGATTGCTTGTAGCAGAGTGCCAGGAACTCTAACAGACAGAACTAGGTAAGCTAGCAAAATTGTCTTAACAAAATGCAGAGCTCATGACTGAAGTTCTTTCTCTGCAGATGGCCACTAACAGGGCTGCTGTCTCTTCCTTTTTGAATCTTCCTTGCCCCTTTGGCCTAATATAAGCCCTGGAATGGATTATTAGTCTGTGACTAACCCAGGGTCAAAATACTGGCCCAGGAATTGCTTCATTACACACAGAACAGAGATGTACAATGAATATGGAGTAACCCAGCCACAGGCACGCACGCTTGACAGTACAGTGATTCAGTCCCGCTTTCTCGGCCTGTTAGTGGGGGGCCTTAACAGGCAGAGCCAGGCTGCTCCTGTCTTGGTGTGCATAACAAGTAGCCCAATTCTCAGAGAGTGCTGGATAGGATAGCGAGCCAGCAAGTCTCGGAGTTTTGCTTATCCAGCTGAGGCTGTTGCTGAAAAACAGCTTTGAATGGCTGTGAGTTAGCTCAGAGGCCCCGAAAGGAATTACAAAACATAGTCTTAAGAGAGAAGAGAGAACTGCATAGAATCTTTTATTCCATTTTAAAATATTAGCATGGCCATGGGTCCCAGCAATACAAATTGGATCAAAGCTGGAACAACGTACAGAATGTTACAAGCCCTCTTATACCTTCATTCAATGCATATGCAAAAAGACAGGATACAAGTCAAATTTCAGCAGGAATTACATCCCAAGCTTGCCTACGTGCCATTAGAGACAAAACCCAAGCAAAAATCCCCCCTCCCCTTGGAGTGCGTCCTTTGTCTTTAGCTAACCCTAACAAACAGGACGAGGGTCTGTGTGTGATGTTCCTGAAGCAGGATTTCTCATAGAAGAGACAAGCTGATTTCTTATCTCCATAGCCCACTCCTTCCTGGGCTCTTTAGGTCCTGAATAACAGGAAAAGGGGAGTCAAGAAAGTGCTGAGGTAGCTAGAAAGGATGAGAGTGGGAACTTACAAAATCCCATAGTTCATGGGTCAAGCTCTGTGTCAAGATGGTGAGAGAGGCCTAGCTTTAGACAGAAGCCTTCTACGGCTACAAGGCTGCGAGTGCTGGATAGGAGCTGTCCTCCATATCCTCAAAATTTCAAGGGAGCAGAGGAGGGCTGCCATCCACATGCTGGAGCTACAAGTGGGGGGGGAACCAACAACCCCAACCCTTTTTGTGTTTCATTTTGAAACAACAATCGCACTTCAGTCCCACTTGTTTTCCACAGAAGTACAGCATGTATTCTGCACACACATCGCCTCCCCAAAAGAGACGGAAAAGCTGCTGGGATGATTCACACCATGTAATCTGTGTTCAGTGCATAAGTCAAGGGAGGAAAAACAGGCTTCTTCAACTTCATCATGAATCCAAACCGAATGCTCGGCTTTGATGCCTCAGATGATGTATCTTCTGCTACACCCACTCACGAACGGGCAAGGCATGTACCAAACAAGAAACGGGAAGGAAGAGATGTTCCCTGTTCTTTGACTTTCTTCTGAATAATTCAGCAGCACCTGCTCTCACCTATGTGAGTTGATGGTTTTTCATCGCAAGAGCTGAAACGTGTCTCTTTAAGAACATTGTAAACATGCTGTGCGATTATACAGAATAATCCGTGGTGTTTTATTTAACTGGGCCCTTGATGGTGGGCTCTTGGGTTTTGATGATTAATTAAGCTACTCCACACTCAGGAATCTGTGTCACGCATAATAACCTGTCCTAGAAAGGAATCAGTTTTGCAATCTGAAATTTGGCCTAAGGGAAACAAGGCAATTTCCCCTCCTCTCTCTCCCCCCCTCACTCAACCTGTACATTTATAAATAATTATAAAGTTTACAATATTCTCTCCTCACATTAGCCCTTTTCTCTTGAATTGCCATCCTTTTACAGAGAGTTCAGGTGGTGTCGCCGTCCTTCTCTTACAGTCCAGTGTTTTCTGAGTTGCCCTCTTCTGTTTTGTTTTTTTCCCCAGATCTGATTTTGTTGCAATGAAACTTAACTGGAGCACCAGCCTGTCCACTGGGAAGAGGCAAAGCACTATTGAGGCTTTTCAGGGTTCCTATTATATTTCCTGATCATTGCTGAGGGATTAGGGATTAATAGCTTCTTAATTACCCTAATACCAGTTTCCATCGAAGGAATAAAATAGAACCTCTGTGATGTCAGGTCATGAGACAGCGGGGGGGGGGGGGGAGGAAGCACAGAATTTGCAATCTAGAAATGACTAGGCACAGACAGAGAAATGACTCAATTTAGCACTGATGTATTATCTTCCAGCTAGATGGTCTACTTCCCTAATCCCTTCAATCCTGCACCATAGTCGTAGTCCTTGTCATCAGGGCCAGTCCAAGACCTCCCAGTGCCTGAGGTGATGTGACCAATGCTACCCTAGTTACTGAGCAGCACAGCAGCCCCAACCTCGGCTCCTCCACCTCCTGCCCCCTGGATTCAAAAAGGAAGGGGGGAACAGAGTGGAACAAGAAGTGTGGAAGAGAGGTGGCTAGATCAGTCTCCTGCCTGAGGTAACTCATTTGGCCTCATGAATGAGCCAGCTTTGCTAGTGGAAACTTCCTTCTTCCAATCACGCTAGATCAGCAGTTCTCAAAGTTCTCCCCACAAGGTGGGGAAGTTGTAAGTGTTGGTGGGATGGTGGTGGTAGAACTCCCGGCATTGCACTGCCGCTGGAGGGAGAAAAAGGTTTTTTGTTTACTCATCGGGTGTCGTTCTGGCCCTCCAGAGGGTGCATCCCCCTCTGTGGGTCTCCCTGTGCTTCAGATCGTTGCTCCAATGTGATCGAGACCCACTTCCTGTTTCGGACAAAAACTGGAAGTAGGTTTCGATCACATCGGAGCATCGATCTGAAGCGCGGGGAGGCCCACAGAGGTGGGCGTGGCCCCCTACCTTCCGGAGGGCCGGAGCGACCCCCAGTGAGTAAAAAAAAGCCTTTTTTCCCTGGCGGTGGTGGGACCCTGAAAGTGCTGCTGCCACTGCCACCATCACCACGCCACTTAAGGGGGTTGCAACATTTTCTGGTTTTCCTGGTGGGTCGTGACCTACCAGTTTGAGAACCCCTGCGCTAGTTCATAAGAACATAAGAAGAGCCTTGCTGGATCAGGCCAAAGGCCCATCTAGTCCAGCTTCCTGTATCTCACAGTGGCCCCACCAGATGCCTCAGAGAGTACACAGCCAACAAGATAACTTGTTTCCTGTTGTCACTCCTTTGGATCTGACTTTCAGGTAGAGTCTACCTCTAAAACCGGGTGGTTACATATACCCATCATGGCTTGTAACCTGTGATGGACGTTTCCTCCATGAATCTATCCAAACCCCTTTTACAGGCATCTAGGCCAGGTGCCATCACCACATCCTGTGGCAAGGAGTTCCACAGATGAATTACACGCTGGGTAAAGAAATATTTCCCTCTATCCACTCTCTCCATCCCATGCATAATTTTATCTCAATCATGTCCCCCCTCAGGCACCTTTTTTCTAGACTGAAGAGCCCCAGACGCTGTAGTCTTTCCTCATAGGGAGGTGCTCCAGCCCACACATCATTCTGGTCGCTCTTTTCTGCACCTTTTCCAATTCAACTATATCCTTTTTGAGGTGTGGTGATCAGAACTGGACACAATACTCCAGATGTGGCCTTACCATCGATTTGTACAAGGGCATAATGATATCGGCCGTTTTATTCTCAATCCCTTTTTTAATGATCCCGAGCATGGAATTGGCCTTCTTCACTGTCGCCGCACACTGGGTCAACTCTTTCATTGACCTGTCCACCACCAGCACCCCAAGATCTCTCTCCTGATCCATCACAGACAGCTCAGAACCCATTAGCGTATATGTGAAATTTTGGTTTCTTGCCCCAGTGTGCATCACTTTGCACTTACTTACATTGAAGCGCATCTGCCATTTTGCTGCCCATTCTCCCAGTTTGGAGAGATCCTTCTGGAGCTCTTCACAATCTCTGCTGGTCTTCACCACCTGAAAAGTTTTGTGTCATCCGCAAACTTGGCCACCTTGCTGCTTATCCCCAACTCCAGGTCATTTATGAATAAGTTGAAAAGCACCGGTCCCAAGACCGATCCTTGGGGCACACCGCTTTTCACCTCTCGCCATTGTGATCGCCTGGCTAAAGAGCCCTGCTTGATCCCTGAAAATACCTGGTTTATCTTAGGGGCAACCAACGCGAACTTTATCTTCTCTAAATTGCAGCTGGGGTTCAATCCTGATAGTGCTTGCAGCAGCTAGCTACTGATGATGAAGTTGTTTTGTGAGGTATAATGCGGAAGGATATGAGAGGTTCACAGGAGGACAGGTGGAAGTAATGGCCCATCCTTCCTTTCAAGGGAAATGAAAGCAATATCTGTTCTTTTATATCCTACTTCACGCTTCTATTTTTCATGGTCAAACCACTTTAGTGAAATAAAAGCTACAGACAATTCAGCCTTTAGTAGACCACATGGCATGCAGACCCATCCTCAGATCTCCTGATGGGAAACTCCCTGTTATCCAAACTCCCTACATAGCTTACAGAAAGATCTCTGTCGGCAAACCCCTTTTTATTTATTTTATTGTTCACATTTTTATACCGCCCTTCCTCCAAGGAGCTCAGGGTGGTGTACATAAATCCTTCCTTCCTTCTGTCCTCACAACAACCCTCTGAGGTAGGTGAGATAGTGACTGGCCCAAAGTCACCCAGGACGTTTCATGGCTGAGCAGGGATTTGAACCACTACACCACCCTGGATTTTTAATTAGCACACTCACTGGTGTTGCTGCAGGGGGGGGGGGCGGTGCTCTACGTTCCGCCGTGGTCCAAGCCTCCATTACACGGGTGCATGAAGCGGCCCCACCCCCTCTCCTTCGGAACCATTCAAGGCTGTGAAAGCAACGCGCAGGAGACGTCAGTGAGCACACTCAATTCCCCTCCTCATTGGCCAATGTTTGAGCTATCCCCTAAGGCAGAGGTTCCCAAACTCCTGGGAAGAGCCTCCACTGCTCTAAGTGGCTGCAGGACCCCTCCCAGGAGCAGCGACAGCGCGTCTGGGATTGTGCCGCATCCGCGGAACAAAAGTGCTATTTTTACCCTTCCTGAGGGGTTTGCTGGTCCTCCAGGGGGTGTGGGGAGCCTGTGGACCCCTTTGCAGGCCTCCCCAAGCGTCGTTACGACCCTCAAACGCGATCAAGTGGGTCACAATGGACGGTCGTTCTGACGCTTGGGGAGACCTGCAGAGGGGTCCGCAGGCTTCCCGCACCCCCCAGAGGACCAGCAAACCCCCTAGGAAGGAAAAAAATAGCACCTTTGTCCTGCAGCGGTGGCGGTGTGATCGCAGATGCGCTGTCGACGTCACTGCAGGTCACCACTCCTCTTACGGGAGTAGCGACCCATTGTTCCTGGCTGGGGCATCATGATGCCCGAATTTGGGAACATCTGCCCTAAAGCTTTTGAGATAAATAAAATTGTATCATGAAGTGTGTGTGTGTGTGTGTGTGTGTATTTGTGTGTTTGTGTGTGTGTGTGTATGTAAATGTACAATTCTATTCCAGTTTCCTTAGAATTAAATTGCCAAGAAAATGTGCATAGGGTTGTAGACTTGGTGCAGTTACCAAACGAAAAAACCCATTCAAGAACAATTTAAAATATCAACTTAAAAGGTGTCACCTAGAGACAGCCAATTAGCAAAACTAGAGGAGGCTTGAAAGTTAAATTCTAAAAATTTCTATAGCCCTTTAGGATCATGTCAAAAATAACTCTAATTGAATTCCTCTGAGATGCTTCAGAAATCTCATTTTACCACAGCAGCAAACTTTTAGGGGTGAACGTTTTCACCAACCTTTCCACCATTCCTTTAAAAGTCCTAATTTCCTAGTGTCTGCCTTCTTCCCCCCCTCTCTCGCTCTCATTTCTTGCATGCAAAGCTCTTTACGACTATTCCATTTCTTGCCACAACTACCTCAAAAGGCCGTTCAATATTATTCCTGTTTTATTCAGGTTGCCACCTTTTAACCTTGAAAGCACACTGAGACTGGCTGGTTGGAGAATTTAATAAGTTGAATACAAATAGCCCATGTAATTTGACAAAATATGCCTCCTTCAAAGTTCTTTATGTTTTCTTGTTTCAACAAGATGCTTAGGCCCAGTTCCAGCTGGTGGAAGAGCAGTTTGCATATTGAATACACCAGTTGAAGGATAGGGGGAAAATCTCCCTGCACATACAGTATTATTAGACTACCGGTAAGTGAAACTTTCTTCTTACTAGCTTTCTACAAGTGGGCGGGAAAAATGGTGGTGGTGGAATTAATCAGATATGTAACCCTCTAACACCATCCCAGTCCTGGCTAAGTGTTATCACTTGAGGTTGGGCCTCAGAGTTCGAATTCTCTCTGAGATAATTGCCTTCGTCAGAGGTTTGCTTTCCCTTGAGTTTTGTCCACTCTGTGGAGAGTTTCTTCATCAGCATTGGAGCCCCCAGCAGGATATCCGGTGCTGGTGTGAGGTAAATGGCCTTCCCGCTGTAGTTTTTGGTTAGTCTCTGTTGCTTTCTCTGATATTGGATTGTGTTTTCTGTTGTGTTTCTGCTGATGTTTTAAGTTTTAATTATCTTATCATTGTTTATGCCACAGGTGTTTACTGTTTTCAGTTGTCTCTCACTTGTCTACATTACATTATTGTATTTTGTATATGTTGTATATTGTCTACATGTGTACATTATTGTATTTATTGTTTACTCATGTTTTATTACTGTTGTAAGCCATCTTGGACACCCTGAAGTGGGAGGTGGGGGAATGGTGGGGTATAGATATAGATAGCATCCTCAACATATATCAGTGGCATAGGTTAATGGCAATGTAAATTGTACCATATCGACAGAGGCCATATTGGTCAAGTTAGCTGAAGTGCCTGTGAAGTTGTCTGTGACTTGTCATTCCAGGGTTGACCCAACCCAATAAGGAATAAAAATGGCTGAATTAAATGTTTGGCACTGCTGTTATTATTTTTGAACATTTTCATGCCACTTTTCAACAAAAAGTAGTTTGCAAAGCAGTTTACATAACTGAGGGCCCAATCCTATCCAATTTTCCAGTGCTGAGGTAAGGGAAAAAAATGTTCCCTTCCTTTGAGGAGGCCTCCATGACTTCTCCACTACCACAGGATGCAGTGTACACCCCATTGGCATGGCTGCATCAGTGCTGGAAAGTCGGATAGGATTGGACCCTAAATAAATGTCAAGGTAGAGGGAGGGGGCTCTCAGCGTCTGCTGAGAGTCTCCCAACATGCCCCCTTTGTCTCCTTGGACTTGTGTCAGCTAGAGAGCTTGTGCAGGTCCGAGGAGACTCATTGGCAATAGTGGGGCTTATGGAGGGATAAGGGAAAAGATTTTCCCTTATCTCTCCAAAGCCTCTTGTTTCCCCCCACCCACCCACCGTAGCATGCAATGCAGCCTGTTTAGGCATGGCTGCATGCTATGGTGGGGAAAAGCATAGGATAGGGCTGTCAAACAACGTTTTTCTCACTCTGTACAACTAGAGCAAAAGTTCCTTCAGTTCACTTTATATAGAACAGGGAAAAGGGGCTCCAGTCAGGACAATCCTTGGAGGGGGGGCACACACAATCCCCCTATTCCAACCCCTTACGCACACAGGCTGTATACAACAAGATGGTGGAGGGAAAGAGTTAATTTTTCCCAAGGCAGAAAAATAGTTTGAGTTGCCATTGTGTTAGTCACGTGCAATGACCATTGGAATGTCGTGCTTTCTGAGAACTAGGTAAGTTATGGCAGCATCAAAAAAGGGATACATTCAGCAGCCCATCATAATTTTTCTAATGAATATGGTCAGAGCTCCTGAAATAGGAACAATCCATAAACATGGATGCATTTTGGCAGTGGTGCATTTTATAGGTGGAGGATCTGAAGCTGAGAGAGGGCAACTTACAGTGCAAAGAAAAAAGTCCTATTAAATTTAGGCTTACCAGATCTCCAAGCAGGACAGAGTGCTAGACCTTTAGGAGAAGGAATGTGGGTAGGTGTAGCTTGTTAAACCTTAGAGCACAATCCTAGGCATGTCTACTCAGAAGCAAGCCCCATTGTGTTCAGTGGGGCTTGCTTCTGAGTAGACATGCCTAGGATTGTGCTCTAAGGTTTAACAAGCTACACCTGCCCACATTCTTTCTCCTAAAGGTCCAGCACTCTGTCCTGCTTGGAGATCTGGTAAGCCTAATTAAATTCAATGGGACTCTCTCGAAAGTGTGCATAGTATTGCAGCCTTAACAGACTTTAAGAATAAGCTAACATTTCAATCATCTGGGAAGATATTGAAGGGATTGCTTGCTTGGAAGCTCTCCCATCCCTGCATGTGGAAGACTAGCATGTCAAACAAGCAGTCTTCCATGTGATTTGTGAAATGAGACAGGGTCACGAGGACTATACCACATGCCCCACTTGAATGTTTGAATCAACTCCACGAGAAGGCACTGTGGAGAACATATGTTTATCCTATTCCATTCTTTGAGCTCCACATTTCTGGTGGCCCGTGCTTCTGTTTCTTTTTTAAACGAACTATTTTTCAGAGCTATTTTAAAAAATTCTGAGCTTTGTCGCAACAAACGTGCCTGAGACTGTTGGCTCCTTTTTTCCCCCAGGATATGTTGTTGCACTATATTGCAGATGGTAATCTCCCTGTTTGCTTGGTTCCTTTCAATTCATGCCTGGAAAAAGACTGATCAAGCAATCAGTTTTGTAGTTGATCTAATTAGAATTGTTGTGGATAATTGTACAATTATAATTATAATTGTAGTTGATATAATTATATTCATTTGATATAAGGTAGAAAGGTACCCATCCATTCAGTAAAATGAAAGAGCCCCCAGTTCCCATCTGTACTTTTTCTCTGGAGTAAACCTAGGAAGAGGCAGGGACAGGGAGTTGTATGTAACATTCACCCAATTATTCCTCCTCCTGACAGAGAGGAAGCCTCGAACCTAAAGTTCCTCAGGACCATCTTCATTCACCAAACCTACTCCCAGCACCACAAAGAACCTTCCCTCCACTATCACCACTAAACCCTTCCATTGCTCCTTAAGCCCTACATCCCAAGTCTGCCTCCTTCTAATCCTGCCCATTACCAGAATGAATGGGCAGTCCTGTCATCATGTAAATATGCCACTTAGCAAGAATGGCTGAATGCCAACTGTACATTACGGTTAGATCAGGGGTTCTCAACCCCTTCTCAGCCAAGTACCACCTCCAATGCCACTCTCCTGCTGTGTACCACCGGAAGTGACTGGCGATGACATCATCGCCAGTTACTTTGAGTTTTTCAGAGGCCAGAAAACACAGGTAGGAGGCTCTGGGCGGGTGGGAGGGCCCTTCTCAGCGTTCCCCAGAGGCTCAACCAAAGGCAAGAGCCTTCCGGGAGCGAAAACACGTTGCAGAAAGCTCCACGTTGGAGCAGGATTCTGGTGGTCCAAGTACCGACGGTCTGAGTACCACCAGCAGTCCTCCAAAGTACCACTGGTGGTACTAGTACCACTGGTTGAGAACCTCTGGGTTAGATTGTTAATAGGCCTGACTTTTTTGTTTGTTTGTTTTTTCCTGAATAAATAGGACTGCAGGTTGGATGGACTGTGGTGGGGGAGAGGAGGCTTTAACTTGTTGTCCCTCCCATGGTCCTTAGCTGGATTCCCCTCTGCTGCTGTTACCCCAGGCAGGGTGGCCCAAGACCTCCTGGCACCTGAGGAGGCAGCGTGACAAATACCCCCTCCCCCCTCAGCCGGTGATGTGCCAGCCTCTACTCCTCTGACACTCAAGCCCACCAGTCTCCTCTCCTCCAAATGTCTGTTTTGTCCCTCCCCTCCTTTTCTAATCCAGGAAGTGGGAGGAGGAACATCAATGGAGGCAAGTGGGCGAATTGAAGTGGAGACTCTCCCTGCCAGTCTTCTGCCTGAGGCGACTGCTTCAGTTGGCCTCATGGGTGGTTATTTGACTGCTACTTGACTCGGCTTATTTGGCTGCTATTTGGCTGTTGCCTATCAGAGCTTGCTTCCTTGCCCAAGGAAAATAGTAGCCACAGCAGGGCCAGAACCAGTTTGGGACTGTGGTGGGGGCAAATGGTTAAGGCTCCTGTGGTGGAAGAGGACATGTGTGGCAAAACCGGCTCAACAACACCTACAGCCCTCCCGCCCCTTCCCTCTCCCATCTGGTTGATTTGGAATTTTGGCAGGTCTCTGCTGTCACCAACAAAGTGGGGGAAAGCCAGACAATGAGGCCACCTTGGAAACCTACAGCCATGAAGATAGCAAATACACACAGGACGTTTCTGGAATGCCATGATGGGGCCCTTCGGTAATGGCACTGAATTCAAAAAGAACAAGGCTGCTGCTGACAGATGACTCAGAGATTTGTAGGATTCTATCACAGAAATGATGGGGTTAAAACGATCTAAAACTAGACAAATCTAAAGGGAATGCAAAGATTTTTGCCGGTCCCTTTCCTCTCATGTCATGGTTCTCATCTGGATTGTGCCCTCCTCCGTATTTGCTGAGGAAAAAATAGCAAGCACTAAGAACAGATCACCATAGTGTAGTTTGTGTAGTTTGGCCCTAAGCCTACTCTAAACTTATCTGTAGGTCCGGCTTCTACTTTGCAATTATATGATGCAACAGTGATTAGTGTGTGTAGAGGTGTGGGCAGGAGGTGTGGTCTAGTGATTGAGCTGCCGCTTTGCCCAACAAACAGCTGGGACAAGATCAGTTCCAGACAGCCAGTGTATTATTGGAGAATGTGAAAGATTTCCCCAAGGAGATAGTTTGTGGTGTCTACAGTGGCCCCTTGCTCTGACAAATCTGGGGAATAAGGGGTTAAAGCCTAGGCTTTAGCTGTAGGCGTGCTGCACAGCTGCGGCCACTAGAGGCAACCAGGGCACCCCAGGAGGAGCAAAACAGTGCTGCCTCCCTAGAGGCCAGAGTGGCCAGCAACAGAGGCTACACAGGGACACCTGGCACAGCTCTGTGCCGTGGCAACTCCAATGCTACATCCAGGCTACACAAATGGGAAGAGACCAAGAGAGCAGGCTCAGCTAGTAATGAGGGCTTTAAAAGCCCTGTCTGGTGATGGAAGGAGGAAGCTCAGAGTCAGGAGCAGAAAACTGAGGTTTCTTTCTGGTTGCCTCCTGCCAAGGAGGAGCGCTCAGACGGTTAACCCTGTGAAGTGGAGGGCTCCCAGGATGAGGATGGCTTGGGTGAGAACTAACCCACTCCCACCTCAGCTCAGGCCCCTCAGAGACCACCCTTAAACCCTGTATTCTCTCAGCTTCCCCCTCCCCACTCTTGACACCATTGCCAGCTACCAGGAAGACTTCTAAGGACCCCAGGGGCACCTGGGACAAAGGCAAGTACCATAGTGTTCCCATTTTAAATGCCTCTGCATTTAAATGCCTCTGCATTTAATAGCTGATAGTTGGCAATAGTATTCAGGATTTGACAGCGTTTGCTACGTATTTAGTATTGACAGTGTGTGATAGCTGCCACCTTCTGAGATCTCACTTTTGATGCCTACCAAAAGAACGAAGAGATGCCACCAAGGTGAAAGCTTTTGAATTTAACACGTTAAAGAAGGAGAAAAAAAGCATTCAAAACTTGAGTGGCAAAATCGGAAAACTTTGTCATATCTGTGAATATTCATCTCGGCTTTAGTGTGGATTCCATCTTTTTCCAGGAGCTTCCATTTACTGGTGGGAGACGTCTGAGTTGATGAAATGGAAGCTTTGAAGTCCTCTCTATCCCTGTTTGGTTGACCAGGCATGGAACAAATAGGAGATCATAAATGAGCCCACACTGGTTCTGCAGATGTGACCGAGGCAGGAAAACCCCCCACAGAAAACCCAAAATGAATACCACTGCCAATGTATTTAGCATGATTACAGCCCAATTCTGTTCATATTTTCTTTAAAGTCTGTCTGACAATGTTCAGTTGTCCTTACTTCCACATAAGCAGGCATAGGATTGCAGTGTTAATTTGCAAACTGCCTTACAATCTTTCTGTTGGATTTGTTCTTGCACTATTGCTAAGATGTAGGTTACTTTTATTCCCATTTTGCAGAGTAGCTCTCAGTTCCCTATCTCTACTGTATGTTCAGAAATATAATATGGTACAGTCCTTCCTAACTTGTGTACCATTTCTTGAGAGCAGACTTGAACACACCTCCATGTTGAACAGTATACTGCAGTGTACACAAACTTCTAGCATGTCACGTAAAAAGGTTCAGTTAGCCTAGACACTTACTCATCAAGGGTGGAGACAGACGATTCTCTTTTTTAAGAGGTAAAGGTAGTATGATAGAACTGTTATTGCCTGTATTGTTGAGACTCATTTATTTTGTCCTATAATAGTGCCTAGTTAAATAGAGCTTGCAGGTTTGAAGTACACCATGGACAAGATGACTCTTATGACACCTTCAACTCTTCCTCGAAACTAAAATCTGTCTTCAGCTTTAATTTAGTAATAATGACTCCTTAACTTAACGGGGGTTGCCAACTGACCTGAAGAACAACCTGATCTGCTCCAGTGCCTTTAGCACTTCACACAGAAATTGGCAGCTGGCAGCACGACTGCATGGAGGTAAGCATTTATTACCAGGTAATGTTTTCAGATTACACTGCTGCTAAAGGGACAGGAGCAGGGATATGTAATATTAGTAATAGAGTTGTTGTTGTTGTTGTTGTTAACACCCTAGCTTACCCCTGGCAAACATGTGTGTCCTTCATTCTTGGCTGAAGTCCTCAAGTTTAATTAATGTTTCATCCCTAACAATTCACAAGTAACTTGATACTTAGGCAGCTACCTTACACTCAGTGAGGCTACTAGTCTAGTCCATCTAGCCCACTTGCCTTGCTGTGTCCTACAGACCTGCACATGCCTGCGACCCACATCTAGATCAAAGAGGTAGTGCTAGACTTCAGTTTGCAGTGCAATGCACTGCTGAATGCAAGGTGAAAACAACTGGCATCCGAGTAGTATGTGTATTCAGGACGATTATCTGGCATGAAATGAGTGGTTAATTAATTGTGAAATCTTTAATAATAAAGCAATGTCTCAAATGGCAAAATTACACAGAGAGTGAGTATTGACAATAGGGTTTATATATATTCAAAGCCAAGTTCATATTTGACAAATTACACAGGGAGAATATTAATTAGAATTCTCATTACTTGGAGGAATTTAGAAGGTTGCTTGCAGTGGGACTGCCAAGTCTTTTCCATTCATGGCTTTTGTCATTTCGTTTTTCCATAATTTGGTATTTCCCATGGTCACCAAACCTATTCTCTCCCTGAAATTCACATGCAGGAATAACAGCCCTCATGGTACCTCTTTTCTCCTTCAGTGTTCGTTATTAACAGCACCATCAACAATTGCTTGTTTCAATAACAAA
The DNA here is from genome assembly GCA_026170595.1 of Plestiodon gilberti rubricaudatus. Classification (NCBI taxonomy): domain Eukaryota; kingdom Metazoa; phylum Chordata; class Lepidosauria; order Squamata; family Scincidae; genus Plestiodon; species Plestiodon gilberti. Next base: position 94,210,941 of record JANXHW010000002.1, on the reverse strand, counting down.
CCCCAGAAAACTTTGCAAATACAAACATCTGCTGCCATTGTTTTGCATTAGGAATTCGTATTCCTAAGAGAGTGGAACCAACCCTATCCAACTTTCCAGTGTGGATGCAGCCACAATGCAGCCCCGAGGTAAGGGAACAAATGTTCCCTTACCTTGAGGAGGCCTCCATGACTGCAACACCCCCCCCCCACCGCAGGATGCAGTGCACGCCCCATTGGCATGACTGCATCAGAGTTGGAAAATTGGATAGGATTGGGCCCACAGTCTAGGAATAGTACCATTTTTAGGAACAACCAAGTAAGTAAAAAATCTTAAGCAAATTGCATTTTGAGGGGTTGGTCCTAATAAAGGTGTTATTCCCAGACTATGGATTACCATTTTAGAAATGCTTCTGACTGATGTCTTTATCAGTGGATTGATTAAGTTGCCTGGCTTGTACCTCCCCTCCACCCAGGCTGTAGATTCATATTCATAATCTTTATTGCAGTCATAGACCAGTGCAAAAGTTACCAGTACAGAACCAAAAGAAGCATCATAAACATCAATTAAGACACTAAGTTAAAATAAAATAGATCCCCCCAACATCCAATCAACCCATACTTAATACTATAAAATCTAAGATAAAAGGTTTGCTCTGAATTAGAATGTTAAATATATCTATAAATCTGTAATCTATACTAATAGTAAAAATAAACAGAAGAATCAACTATCTTAACAAACTATAAATTAAATACACATCCCATCAGAGATCCCCTATACCAAGTTAGAAGTTACCATCTTTCTTTGGATACTTATTGCAGCTGCAAAGAATTTAGCAACGCTGTATGTAACAGCAGAGTTGGAATCTGATAGAAGCAGAAATCTATAGAACTGTCTCATACGACCCAATAACTTAACCAGCAATGGAGAGATAAGGGTGGTACGTATATCTCTATATAACATACAGTCCAGCAGAACATGTTCAGTAGTTTCTATTTATTCCACCCCACAAGGACATAGCCGCTCTGCAAAAGGGATCTTTCTGTAGCGACCCTCTAGCACTGCTGAGGGCAATTCACTATAGCGAGCCAGTGTGAACGCCCGTCTATACAGGCTGTAGGTGAACTGCCTGCTTTACAAAAATTGTGCTTGTAAATGCAATTTAATATTTGTGTGGCGCCTTATTATTATTTTAAATCTTTTTTTTTAAAGAGCTGAAAACTGCTCTAGACAAGATCGACTTATGATGTCCCCATTCTGCAGTCATTCCGTGCAGGACACTGCTGTCTTCTGCCCTGAAGACACAGAACCTGTAAGGGGGTCCGGATCAGGGACCACGGCAGCGGGGTATCAAGGGCCAACCCCGAGTCTTGGGGGCATCAGACTCTGGGGAGACCTCCAGGCCGAGCCCGCAGGGGCATATTAGGATGCCTTAGAAGATGCCTCAGAGGGACCCCAGGGGAGGGGGTTGCTGCACCTGATTCCTCCTCCTGGAGCCAGTTGCAGGAGGTTTGTCTGGCCGTCGCTCCTATTCTCCAACCAGCCTGCTTGCAACTGACTCATCCTTGGCCAGGCATCCCTTATATACCCCTCCCAGTTCCCTGGTCCCGCCTCCCCAGGCTCTGACCCAATCCCACCATGTCTGCCTTACAGGCAGGGGTGAGTCTCTCTTCAGGATCGGCACCGTCCTGGATTCCTTCCTTGATGCCAGCATCTGCTTGGAGCCACGACCGGGGCCTGCATTGGCCAGCTGGGCTACAGGTCCGCCGCCCCTCGGTGGCTCCCTGCCAGTCCCTGGGGGCGAGGGTTGCTCGGCTGGGTCGAGGGCACCAGCTGGGTGGCAACGTCTCCCGGCCAGGTGCGGGGTCGGTGCCTGCAAGTCTGGCCTCTCCCCCGCTGTCTCTGCCTCGGAGGGCATCGCGCTGCTTGGAAGACCTCCTGCTGACCGCGGCAAGACGCTGCGGTTGCTGCTGTCGCCTGGTTCGCGTGCAGCATTCCGGGTAAGTACGGGGCTCTCCCCAAGTCCCGGACAGAACGAATTTTCCCTAAGGTTGATCCTGAAGAAAAGAGTGGTTTCATCTGAACAAAGCACTTGATTTGATATGTCCATGCACTGATATCCCACTTTCTAACTCCAAAGAGGTCCCCAAGGCAGCTTACAACATTTTACAAGTACAATACAGTAATAAAATACTCTGGTCAGCGCTGGTCTCTCTATGAGCTGATATTATGAGCTCTTTCTGGCCTGGGCACCTTTTCTTCTTTCATTATGATTGCACTTCCACAGAGTACATTTCAAAGTACATTTCACACCCTAGGTTCCAAATCAAATCTTTCCTATATGGTTGTGTTCACTGGCATCACTAGGGAGGTGCGGGGGGTGCAGCTCACACCGGGTGATGCAATGGGAGGGGTGATGTTTATTAACAATACGGTCTTAGACCAGCTTGGAGAGGGGTGATGCATGCCAATGCTGTGTCTGACAGTGACGAAAATGCCTGCTCAAGCACCATCGGGCCTTTGCAGGGCCTGTGTTTGAAAACACAGCCCCCCATGAAGCGCCAAAGTCCCCCAATCAGCCTTGCGCGCATGCAAGAGCAGAGGAAGGTTCGCACAAGCACACGAGGCCATTCGGCTGATTTTGCCCTGGCTCTGTGAGCTGGAAGTAATTGACGGTGATATGATGGTCATCATGTCACTGCCAATTACTTCCGCATCGCCACACTCGGTAGGGTGATGCCAGAATCACCCACACTGGGTGCCCAGAAAGCTGGTTGCCCACTGTTGGCTGTATTCATGTAGGAAAATGGGTAGGTAGGTTACCTGCAGGAATAGCAGGACTCCTCATTGCCTTGGGTGCTGTTACAGTGAAACTTGACATTCATTCTTAACCATCTTGGGTTAAGGTTCGGAGAAGGGAAGATACAAGAATTCTTGTAGCCCAAAGGCTGATCTGCCACCCTACCCTCCCTCCCTGCCCCAGGCATTAGTGACACGTGCAACATTCTCTCAAAATGCAGAGTTCAAATCAAAACTTCCTTTAAATTTGAAAATAGGCCTTTAAGGACTTCCTCCTATTCTTGAAAGCCTCTTGGCTTGTTAGAAACCCCTAAATCATGAGTTGTCATTTCCACCAGCAGTCATCCATATGGTGAAGACATTCTTAATGCAACCCCGTAGGCACATAAAATTGTACTTACCGTATTTATAAACCTGCTACAATTGCCAAAGGGCCAGCCTTTTGCTCTACATGTTTCTCCCTAGCAAAAAAAAAAAATGTTCTCAAACATAATTGTAACTTGCCCCCCAAAGTGGGATGTTTTTGGCTGCAGACTTGGCCAAGAGCTGAGGTGAATCCTCCACCTCTCAGCTAAAATAATTAGGATGTGGTAAGAACATGATTTTTTTTTAATCCTCATCAGAATGACAGGCAAGGTTATAGGACATACCATTGGGGGCATGGCTGGATACAGGGCTGACACATCCGTGAGGCTAACTGAGGGTGGGTGCCCTTGGGATAGTGCCCATCTCTGGCTGCCAACTTACCTCCACTGATGTTCTTTCTTCTTCCACTCCCTGGATAGGAGGAAGGCAGAGAGGAAGAGGAAATGTGGAGTGTGCTGAGCTACAACATTGGAGAGTGGGAGGCTGGCACATCATTGGGTAAGGGGGGGCAGCATTTGTTATGTCACCTCAGGTGTCAGGAGGTCTTGGGTCAGCCCTGGTTGGCTGGAATATTTACAGCTATATTCAAATGTTGTTCTCAATGGTATAACCCACAATAGATTCACAGGTGTAATGTTTAATGGTAGCAGTAACATTAGCCCAAGGCCCCACCCCCGTTTCTGAGGCAGAATGGTGCTGCCCCTCATCCACCCCCTGTAGCATGTATAGTGCTTCACTTACCACTCTTCCATCTCCCTTCCAATCCCCCCTTAATTTAGCCAACAGTACACTAGTACAATACTTTCATTTGACTTCTACTTCACACTCTCTGTGAATGTAGGAAGTACCTCAACAGATTGTCTAAATTGGTCAAGATTTTGTAAATTGAAAGACTACATCTTTATTTCTTTCCGGGTGGCTTACTGATAAGGATAATATAAAGAACATAATCAAGCTCCACCTAACATGTATAATGATAAAGCAGCAGAAAAGGACACTATTTTAAAAAAGAAGGCAAAAAAAGTTAAATGCAAAAAAAGTCTTCACCAGGTGCCAAAAAGACATCAGAGTAGGTGCTAAGCGAGCTTACCAGGAGAGTATTCCTGAAATGGGGTGCCATCACTAAGAAAACTCTTTCCCTGGTCATCATCACCCACCTCACATCAGATGGAGCACCGGAAGAAAGGTCTGGTATTATCTCAGTATATGAACAGATTGATATGGGACAGGCAGCCCAATCCAGTGCTCCGCCGCAGGCAGCCTGCAGCAGGCAGCCCATGGTGGAAAGTCTACTCGAGGAAGAGGACGATCGTCCCCTTTCCCGAGTGTAACGGCGGCTGGGACCGGTAGGCTTCCTCGGATTTCCACCAGCTATTTTGCTGGCGGAAGTTGGAGGAGGCCGTGTAACGGCCCAGCCGCCCTCCGGAGCCCGGCAGAGACCAGAGCGGCTGGGCCTATGGGCGCCCTCCCGCTACTGCCCGAAATGCCCCCTGCCCGCTGCCCGCCGGATCCAACTTTGCCTAGGTCCGTCGGATGGTCGAGTCCTCAGCTGGTGGAGCAAGGCAGGCAGGCCTTGTGCCGGCCTGCCCTGCTCTAAAGTAGTCCGCAAACATGCTTTACGGCACGTTTGCTACTAATTTGGGCTATTCCGGGCGGCGGATTGCTAGGTCCGCCACCCACAAGGTAAGTAGGATTGAGCTCTAGGTCAGTGGCGTTTTAAGCCCTCCTGCCGCCTGGGGCTAGGAGGGCGGGGGCTGGCCAAGCGCCCCCGGACGTCACGTGACATGTGACATCACGTGACGTCCAAGGACGCTGTCGCTCGAAAGCTGGAGCGCAGCGCCCGCCCGCAGCCATAACGGGCGGGCGGCGCTCCAGCCTTTGACTCTGAGAGCGTCCTCGTCGTCTAGGCAACGCGCACAGCGCGCGCCCGCAGACACAGGGTCTGAGAGCGCGCTGCGCGTTGCCTAGACGATGATGCTGTTGCTTACCTCGGACTCGAGCTTTCAAGTCCGAGGTGAGCAACAGCGTCGTCTAGGCAACGCGCAGCGCGCTCTCAGACCCTGTGTCTGCGGGCGCACGCTGTGCGCGTTGCCTAGACGACGAGGACGCTCTCCTTGAGCGCCCCCCAGTCAGCTAGGCGCCTGGGGCCCTGTATATCAGGGCCCCAAGTGTTTCTACGCTACTGCTCTAGGTTCCATATCAGGAACCTTCAGGTTCCTAGGTCCTAAGCTCTATAGGGCTTTACAACAAATACCAACACTATGAACTGTGCTGAGAAATGAGCCAGGAGCTAGTGGAGCTGTTTACACATTGGTGAGCTATGTTCCCAATGACCAGTCCCTTTCCTCCAAAGAAGATTACCAGCTCTGCTTCAGTAGTTAAGTATGCATCATTGTGTGTGTTCAGTCCATTCTTCAGGTCGCAGTCTGATCATGCTGAGCTCTGTATGGATCTGCTCACGCTACAGGTGTCCCCCGCTTAATGACAGATCGCTTAACAATGATCCGGATTTATGACAGAGGTCCCCAGTAAAAAAGAGCAAAGGATTTAAAAATATGCATCTTTTTAAATCCCTAGCTCTTCAGCTGTTTCGTACTAGGTAAGGGCTTTGAAGTTTAACGCTGTGCTTAAAACCCCAGTGCTGAACTCCAAAGCCCTTATCTAAAGCCAAACAGCTAATGGGCAAGATAGATAGCTTGGATGTTTAACACTGGGGCCTCAAGCACAGTGCTAAACTTCAAAGCACAGCAAGACCCACTTAATGATGGCTTCACTTTACGATGGGGATTTCAGAACGTATCCCCGTCGTTAAGCAGGGACATCTGTACATTCATAATAAGCCACTATGATGATGTCAAGAGGCCTTAGCAGTGTTTCTTTCTCCTCTCCATCTGACAAAGAAACATGAGAATATACAAATTGCCTCACTGGATCAGAGCAAGGTGTGTCTCTTCTGTTTCTAGCAGTGGCCAGTTAGAAATCTTGGGTCTCACAAACATGAAGGGGATGGTTATCCCCTATTATTTGTCTTCAATATTCCAAAGATGGAGGATCCATCTAACTTTCAGGTCTAATTAGCATTGATTTAGCCAGATCCTTCCTGATTTTTGTCAAATACCTGTTTAAACATCACCATAATCTAGGTTAATTGTCACCACATCTTGCTGTAGTGGAATCACGTACGTTAATTAGGCGCTGTGTGAAAAAGTGCTTCCTTTTGTCAGTACTGAACCTGCCGCCAATCAGTTTTCAGTGGGTGACCCTCCCGAGTTACAGCATTATGAGAGAGGGAGGGGGAAAAAATTCCCTCCACCTTTCATATACCCTAAAGTTTTTAAACTTAAAAATCAGTTCCAGAACGATTGTGGGTATATATAAATGCATGTGCTGGATTATGACCCTTAGCTTCAGTGAAACTCAAATAGATTTGTTGGTTTCTGTATCGTGTGGTGTGTGGGTGTGTGAGAGAGCAAAGATGTTGTACAGAAAGGCACATCGGTGATCAAAACAGCAAAGCCTAGTTTAGAAAGAGAAATGCATTCGATATTTTTAGCTCACTTCTGCACAGCTACCCCTTGATGCTTAGAAATGCAGTAATGCCTATTGATCAGCCCATTGCTCATTATCTAAATATGTGGCGGATGAAGGCAGCTTTGTATTTCCTGAGCAGAAGGGAGGATTCAGCATTGAGGTGTGGCTTCCACTAGCATCTTCATTAAACATTGATGTAATCTCCTTTGCTTTCTCTCCCTGTCTAATAAATATGCCATGGCCGTCATTAAACATCAAGAACCGTCAGTTGTTTAAGTGCTGCAAGATGTACCCAGCCAAATCGTTGGCTCCGGAAATATTGGTTTTTCTGTCGCGAGATCTGGATTTTGACTTCCAAGGGACTGCAAAAATACCAATCATCCATGAAAGAAAAAAAGGTAATTGAGACACGAGGAGCAGCTCTTTCTGCCCTCCACCCTTCCCTTGCTCCCAGGAATAGATAAACCAATGATAGACATGCTTGCTATGGTGTTTCTACAAAGAGACAGATTCTTGCAAAATGCTGCTCCTATTGCCGAGATAATGAAATCATATCGGTTGCCAATCGTAGTGTTTATTAGTGGAGGACAAGGAGCCAATCTTGTTGCTTCCAGGCAAATCACTTTCACTGGGCTTCTGCAGGCTTGAATAGGGACGTTGACCAATCACAAAAAGACTTCCTTGCTTCAAGCTTCCCCTTTCCATAATAGGAATGTATCAACAAGTTAATGGCCAACAAGAATAGAAACCAAAAGCAACATCCAGTAAAAGTTAAGCAATTATAATTTCTATAGATTATAATGAGAGCACATTCCTGAACCTATGGGATCTCTGTTGGGCTCTCTCTAGAGCAGTGTTTCCAAAACCTTTTTGACCTGCGACTCCCTTGACCATTGGCAACTATTGGCCACGGCTCCCCATTACATTATGTTGATGCCTGCCAATTGGCATTGCACTGTTTTCCGAGAGGATTCCATGACACTCCGCGACTTCCCTGGCTGGTTTCCTCAGCTCCCGTGGGAGCCACGCCTCCCACTTTGGGAACCACTGCTCTAGAGAGTTCTAGCAAATGTTAAAAATACACCACTGCGATGATATAAGAGTCTATACAAAAGTATCTTTATATAATTTGCAAATACCAAAAATGTGCAAAGCAACAATTGACCAAACAGTTATACGAGTGCAATATGTTGACACAATATCAAGAAAGAACTTATTAGAGGCATCGAATAGCTTTCCCATTTCAGTATGTTGCATTGTCTTCCTTCCTTGTATTATAGGATGCAGATCCTTAAGAAATTACAAGCAAGTCGATAAGAGCTGTCAGAAGATTAATAAACTAGGACCTGAAAAATAATAGCGTTTGCATAAAGGATCCAATGTAGTAACAGGCAAACTAGGTTACTGGCTGGAAGCTAATGAACAAACAGTCACTGAAGTTTTGGGAAAGTCCTGCAGTACAAGGAAGAGATCTGAAGAAGATACAACACATTGAAACAGGGAAACTACTGAATGTCAATAAGAACGTTCTCCTTGGTATAGTGTTACAGGTTGGTTACCCGTTATCCGAACATCTGAATTTTTGGGAAACCCAGACATTCTTTTTTTTTTAAAAAAAAGCTTTTTCTAGCAGCTGGCTGGCATAGCGCAAGGCATGCCGGGGCACAAAATTATTTTAAAATTTTGTATAAAATTACCTTCAGGCTATGTGTATAAGGTGTATATGAGACATAAATGAATTTCGTATTTAGACTTGGGTCCCATCCCCAAGACATCTCATTATATTTATGCAAATATTCCAAAATCCAGACAAATTTGAAATCCAGACATTTTCCCTTCCCATGCTGTCTGGATAAGGGATACTCAACCTGTACAGGTGGGCCCCCATATCCACTGATTCGCTATCCACGGTTTCAGTTATCCACGGATCGTGGGGACCCCCCCCCAGGCTTTTACTTTTTTCCCAGTAAGCTTCGTTCCTTCCTTAAAGAAACAGGAGAAGCAGCCTCTAGCTGCTTATTACAGGCAAGTAGAACGAGACTAAGTACTAGAGAGGCTCTGCAAGGTTAACAGAAACCTTGCACAGCCTCTGTAGGACTTAGTCTTGTTCTACTTGCCTGCAATGGAGGCTGCTTCTCTGTTTTAAGGAAGAAACAAAGCTAGCTGAAAGAAAAATAAGAGCTGGGGGGGCAAGCATGCCTGTCTGCAGGGGAGGCAGGGTGGGGGGTCCCTCAGGAAGCCATGGAGGGGGTGTTCGCTCTTATCCACGGTTTCAAGTATCCACGGAGGGGCCTGGAACATATCCCCAGCGGATATGGGGGCCCACCTGTACCTGGTTGATCAATTGCTGCACTGCACATTTTTGCTATTTGCAAATTATATAAAGATATAAAAGCACTCAAAGGAGCATGAATTAAAGTGTCTGCAGGGGAGAGAAGGAATACATCCTCCAACACCAGGCAATTTTATTTCCTGTTTTCCTGCCCATGCTGTGGAAAATGAAACCACTGCAGAGCAACATGGCAAAACAGGGAGCAGTGTGAATGTTGCTTCTTCTCCATGCTTTGCTGCATTCAGCTGGATGCAAGCTTGAATGTGGATGGACATCCATTCTGGCACAATTAGAGCTGAATTGGGGCTTCAGAGCGAGGGCACTGTGGCTATGTTTGCTGTTAATGACATCACTCTGTATCCAAACCTGATTGGCCCTATGGCTCTGTGCCATTATCATGTTCATAATGTGGTTTCTATTTGGTGCGAATCAAAGGATTTAATCCCATTAAATTTGAAAAATGGCAGTGAAAACAGCTGATTTGGGGAATAATGACTGTAAATGGGCATGAAAAGCAGAAGGTAGGGGACTTTGGGGGGAGTTGCATATTTTTGAAAGCACGCTTTTCACCTTTAATGGTCAAAAGTGAAATTCAGTGCAACTCTAATTTTATTTATTTACTTATTAATAAAAAGGTTTATGTACTGCCTTTCTGCCTTCAAACAGGCAACCTAAATGGTGATTTAGTACTTGAAATGACTTGTAGAGGTGTTTGTTTTTGTTGAATATGAGAGTATTACAGCCTAGGTCTTACTGAACACAATGGGTTTACTTCTGAGTAAAATAAGTAACACCATTTTCAAACACCTCTAGAAATGAGATGTCATGATTGAGACTTGCCAAAACAGTCCAGAGGGGGCTCATGTGGGGGATCATGTGGTCTTCTCAAAACCCCTTAGGGACTTTTCAAGGAGGCACATTCATGTCATAAGGAGTGGGATAGGACATTTCACCTCCTGGGTTGCCCGTGTGGGTAACAAATGACTGTTGGAAGTCTGAAGAGATGCTACTTAATTGATTTATTATTATTATATCACCAAAGGTTTTCTGGAATTTCACTGCTAATGTGAATATTTCACTGTGAAAATTTCACTGCGAATAGTGAAAGCTGACGAGTTGCAAATATTTCTTTCAGTTCTAGTAGAGTGTCACCTGCTAGCCACAGGCTGTACTAAGCGGCATGCTTCATGACAAAATGGCAGCTGCTCGTGGAAAGCAAGGGAGGCAAAAAGTGGCTTCCCTGAAGATTCATTTCAATTTGCTATGAGATACCAGTGACATCTCGAAGTGAGTGAAGTGTTTTGAGCAGCGACATCATGCTAGTGGAAAGGCAAGACACGAGAGATGAAAGGATTGTCAAAACTGGAGGAAACAGCAGGGATGGCTTTCTGGAATGTGGCCCTGTGAGCCTTGTGGGAAATGATGCTTGTCAGGTGCTAGTCTGTGTGTTTGCTGAACAGGCACATCGATTGTGACAGTCTGCTCACTGCCTTGCTACCACTGCCATCCTCGTATGTGGGGACATCGATCCATCAGCAAAAGGGATTTTCTGTAAAAGGCAAAGGTATCCAATCTAGACGACAAGAGTAATTGGCTGTTCCTTTTGGTTTGTTTCGTTTTTAATTCTGGGTAAAAATCTTTAGACGTTCAGAAAATAAGGGAAAAGCAACAGAAAGTATGCTTCCTCCTAATAATTATCATTACAGCTGGGAACCCACAAATGATCATGGGGGAGAAGGGAGGAAGCAAAGTAGGGCTGCCGACTGTGACTGAAGTTATTCCTGAATATTTTTTTTCTCCAATGTGAAGATGATTTTTGTACAACAGTGGGTCCAGAATTATAATCACCAGAATTACTTCCAAGTAATCACTTGGAGATTGATGCTGATTCCTTGAGGATCCCGGCCAATCCTGGAGCACAGGCAACCCTAGGACACTGTTTCCATTCCAATGTTTATTCCACTTCACCCCACCCCCACATTTCCAGGAGAGATTGAGTTCAGTGAAAGTTTCCAAACCCTCTCTGTGGTTACTTCAGAGTTGAAGAGAGGGCTCAACCCTCCCACCACCCCTGAAGCTGTCTCTGAGCACAACTCCCCCTGTTGAAAACCCACTTCTAAAACCAGGAGGTTGCTTATGGCTTGTAACCTGTGATGGTCTTTTCCTCCATGAATCTGTCCAAACCCCTTTTAAAGGCATCTAGGCCAGGTGCCATCACCACATCCTGTGGCAAGGAGTTCCACAGATGAATTACACAATGGGTAAAGGCCATGGCTAGTTCCTGCCTTGTGCCTTCTGTTGCTAGGGTGATTCCCCAATGGCATGAAGGGTGCATGTGCAACCACTGTTTGGGGTGATTTGGGAAGAAGTGGGTGATTGTTTGATCTCCTGCTATTTTTCTGCAACTATGCAAGTACAGACCCCCTTCTACCCTATCCTTCTCCCAGTTTAGGCCCATGGGATGTCCACACAAGGATATCCCAATTGAGGAATAGATTATGAAACACAGTAATTCATACATGCCCAGTGTCAGAGCTTAACCCTTTCCTGCAGTGCACAAAGTCCAAAGCACCAAAGAGATTCCAGTTGAAAGGCATAAGATAGGAAATCTGACATCTGACAGCCTGCTGGCTCGTATTTTTGCCTGAAGAAGATTATCATATGATAATTGAAACATAGCATTTTAAATTAAATAATTTTATTCTGTTTGAACAACATCATGGCTTTTAAACCCATCTTTCTTTCTTCTACTAAGATAGGAAATGTTCGACAAAAGAGAAACTGAGGATCAAAGAATTGAAAAGCCCAGTTCATACTGACACATATCCACCTTGAATTCAACCTAGAAACAAAAAGCTAACAAGATTTATATACCACTTTTCCAAGAACTCAAAGCTGTGTACAATATAAATAAAAATAGTTAAAAACATACACATTGATACAATAAAAACAATTAAAAATGATACAGGAGCGAATGCAGATCTTGTAGAGTTGGTGTGATGGCCTCCCAATGCATGGCTCTGGTTAACAGCAAGGCTGAAGTATTTTGTACCAATTGTAGTTTCCAGACACTCTTCAAGGGCAACCCCATATAGAGCACATTGCAGTAATGCACATTGTAGAACACATTGCAGTAATCCCATCTGGACGTATTACAGGGATACAACTATCACCATCTTTTAACCTGTATAATGGTTGGGTTCCATGACTGTTAGCCACATACAAGCCATTACTTCCCCCGTAACATTTGCGCTCATTTCTCCAAATCTTAAAAAAAAGCGTTCCAAACTAGGGAGGGGGGGATAGCCTTATATCCTAGGTGACAGCCAGGTGGAGATGGAGCTTTTCTAGCATTAAAATGTCTACAAATCATATATTTTAACATTTAGGACTAGATAAAAGATGGGAGAAAAAATCATTAAAGACAGAATAGTCAAGCATCAAGATTAGTAGTTGTAAGTAAATTGCTATGTTTTGTCTCTGCAACCTGTTCCTATTAATTGAAGCGGTTCATCCAAAAGTGGATAAGTGACAAAAATGAGCCACAATAACTTTATTTAGAATTGCACGTGGTCCTTAATCAAGCCATTTGGGAAAGCTTATTAAAGAAATTTGATAACAAAGGGTGAGAGGTTAAATTCAGTTGTGGATAAAAAATGGTGAAGAGATGAGGAGGCAAAGAAATAGAAATGAATGAGCAATTTTCACCATGGCGAGGGGTTAACAATGAGGTGTCCCCGAAGCCTAAATGCTATTGCAGACATTGATTGACATATTTGACTCTGACCTCAAAACTGAAGAGGAGACCTAAGTGACAATGAATGGACGGTAGTGATTGATGGAGATTCGTGATGCCTCTCGAGAAAGGATACAGGGGAACAGCAGAAAGACATAACACACACAAAAAAGCCCACCCTGATTACTGCTCAACAGAATGGCAGATGAAATTCAATTTAGATAAGTGCATATGGTAAATTAGCAGAGCACAATGAAAGGAACAATCTGAACTGCTTGAACATACTGATTGGCCCTGAATTAAAAGTAACCTTTCTTGAGAGGAGAGTGGGGACAAAAAATCTTGACACCATTGGACAACCTGATGTGCCAAGAATGGGGAGAAAGCAACTCGAATACAAAGTTGGGGTCAGAACTATTCAAGAGAGTAACTGTAAAAATATCGGAATGCTATGAAATAAATGGAATGTTTGAATAGTTCTGTTCTGGTGCAGTCTTATCTCATGAGGCAATGAATATTATTTGTAAGAGAGAGTCCATAAAATCATGAGACTTCCTTAAATTGGGAAGGAGAGAGAAATTAATGGCAGAAGTGCAGCAATTAAAATAATAGGATTGTTCTGTAGATTGTTCAGATGCTCTTAGTCTTCACGGGTAGGATTGTGAAGAGCACCTCAGAGCTTAAGGAGCACAACTGAGAGTGCTCCTAAATTCTTTTGCAATTTTTAAGGCTCTCATCCTCTTTATCTCTGTGAATGAAAAATACCATATTGTCCCGAGTATAGGACGCACCTGATTATAAGACGCACCCTTAATGTTTGGTGCTATTAAAAATGTTAATTAAATCACTGGCATTAAATTGCAACAGCCTGATTATAAGACGCACCCCTAGTTAAAAAACTTAAATTAGGAGAAAAAAGTGAGTCTCATACTCAGACCAATACGGTAATTGTTAAAATGCCTCACTGGGCTGCCTGCTTCTCATGGGATTATTTTTTTTAATGCTTAGCCATGGATACATATGAAACTGGGGCCAATATCAAGTGTACTTGCAGAAAGAAAGTGGTGACCATTCTCCTTGGCCAGAGCCCTTTGAACCAGCTAGGACGCCATGAGCTCAAACTTCATGTTGGGTTTAAAGTGACATACCTAGCCCAGTTTAAAATTATCCTGATGGGGGTTTGTGCCTCCATAAGCCCCCCACCTACCCTGCCATTCAGCCACATTACTAGTCAATGAGTAATTTTAAATCAGTGTTCATCCAAATAAATACGCTTTTATAAAATAAGAAATTATTACAGCAAGTCCTCACTTAAAGTTGTCGATAGGTTCTTGGAAACTGCAACTTTAAGTGAAACTACTTATAATGAATGGTTATTCGTTGGTGTTCCCAGTAGCAATGTATGGTTGTGAGAGTTAGACCATAAGGAAGGCTGAGCTCCGAAGAATAAATGCTTTCGAACTGTGGTGCTGGAGAAGACTCCTGAGAGTCCCTTGGACTGCTAGGAGATCAAATCAGATCAAATCAGTCAATCCTAAATGAAATCAACCCTGACTGTTCCCTGGAAGGACAGGTACTGAGGCTGAAGCTCAAATATTTTGGCCACCTAATGCGAAGAGAGGAGTCTCTGGAGAAGACTCTGATGCTGGGAAAGATTGAAGGCAAAAGGAGAAGGGGAAGGCAAAGGATGAGATGGTTAGACAGCATCACCGATGCAACGAACATGAAAATGAGCGAACTCAGGAAGATAGTGGAGGACAGGAAGGCTTGGCGGGATATGGTTCATGGGATCACGAAGGGTCGGACATGACTTAACGACTGAACAACAACAACAACTTATAACGAAACCAAATTTACCGTAGGTTAATTGATATATGTAAATATATCAATGGCATATGTTCATGGCATATTTCCGCTCACAAATAAAATTACCAAACTTCCAAATAAAGACCCAAAACACTTCTAATATAAAACATTGAAATAAACATGCGCTTTCTGGGCCAGAAAACCCCCACACAGACATGGAGAGAATGTTCAAACTCCACACAGACAGTGGCCTTGGCCGGAAATCAATTTTTTTCCTCAACAACTTTAAAATGAAACAACTTCTAATGAAGCAACTTTAAGTGAGGACTTGCTATACTTGGGATCATTTTCTCCATCACCAAAAGAAGAGATGACAACTCTATAATAGAATATGACAAACTAGATAATATGATAAGGCATGACTGCAGAGTGAGAGCAAAATAATCAATTTAGCACGCACGCATGCTCTCACTCACTCACTAAGGAGAAAAATAATCAATTTAGCTCTCACACGCGCACACACACACACGCACGCACGCACGCACGCCCGGGCACGCGCGCGCGCGCACACACACACACACACACACTTAAGAGCAATATCTCTGCACCCTGGGAACTCTCCTTGGTACTGCACATCCTGCTTCTGGCTCCCTGCTGCCTGTTAGATGCTTCATGCTTCAACTACTTATGCACTGTTTCTTGTTCATTGCCGGAGGACCTTATTCATTCCTATCCACAGGTCTCGACCATATTGGAACAGAACATTCCTACAGTAGTCATGGGTTGCAAACATGAAGCAACTGTGATTTACCTGCAATGTATCATTTCCTAACCTGGGGTAGGTCTCATGTCCAGACTGTTAGGTTGAGAAGAAAATCCAAGAAATATGTGACTTGCACCTTCGTATGTGGCTTTCAAATGGCTTATCCACTAGTCAGTGCCAGGCTTTGGAACTCTCATGTTGTTTGTTTCCTGACAGACGCTCTGGGTGTTTAATAGCAAAAAATGACAGCCCCTGCCTTCTGGTTTCTAATTTGGGGTCCTGGTTTTTCCTTTGCCTGTGGCTGTTGCTGGTGGTGACCATTTTCCCCCCAGAACTCTCCTCAGAACAATTATTTCAAGTGGCTTTCTCCTCTTGATTGTGATGCCCTCGTGTGGGATGAAACGTTGGTAGGAGAAATAAAGACTCATCTTCGCCTCTACGCACATCTCCAGAGTGTGTGTGTGAGAGAAATCTCTTAAGAAGACAGTACGATTTTAGTTTTATTTCTCAAATAATAAACATGGCTAGAAAACCCATAATGCCTGCTTCATTACAATATTTATACCGTTCTTTTTGCGCATGCTCAGACTGTTACTGAGGGAAAAGGGCAGCCTTTTTCCCTCAGTAACAGTCTGAGCATGTGCAAAAAGAACGGTATAAATATCGTTCTTGCAGCGGGCCTTCCTCAGAAGGCCCCGGGCAGCCGGCCGGGGAAGATGTCCCTGAGCCGGCTCTCCCGATTGAGGGGGCTCCTCAGGACTCGAAAGCTGGAGCGCCTCCAGCTTTGAGTCTGAGGAGCCAGAGAGCGTCTCGTCGTCTAGGCAATGCGCACAGCGCCCCCCCCCCCCCCGCAGCCGCAGGGTCTGGGCACGCGCTGTGCGCGTTGCCTAGATGACGAGGATGCTGTCGGACTCGAAAGCTGGAGCACCGCCCGCAGAGGCAAAACTAGGGCGGAGCAGGTGGAGCACTGGATCCGGGCGCCATCTCCCGAAGGGCGCCCGCGATCCTGCTGAGTCGGCTCCTCGGACAGACTGACATGAAAGCCGCAGCAGACATGAAAGCAAAGGGCCGGCTGCCGGCAGCGGCTTCCCAGGGAGAGGAGGAGGCGCGGGTTGCCGTGGCAGCGGCGGGGAGGACTAGGAGGAGCCCTCCGAGCCGGCCCCACGTCCTCGGCGATTGGCCCAGAGGCCGGAGAAGCCGGTGGCCAGGATGCGGCCACCCGCAGAAGAAGGCGGAGGAGGCACCTTACCTCGCAGAGAGGCCTCTGCTCGCTCGCGCCTTGTCTCGTGCGAGCGGCAAACTCGCATCTCAAACCCACAGACTCACCCAAGGGATGGAGAGATTGGGAAAGAAAAGAGGAAGGAGCCCGACGGGGGTGGCGGGACCTGCTGCTCCGTCCTGGCGTTCCTTTGTGGTGGCGAGCAAGGCGAAGGCGCCCGTGGCCAGGGGAAGCCTGTGGAATGCTGGCCGCCCTCTAGGCGATGCTGTGAAGTGGGCGGGGAAAGCCCGGCGCTCGCATTGCAAAGTGGGCGGGGAAAGCTTCCCCTCGCTCGCATTGCAGCAGCCCTTTCTCGGGAACTTTCGGCAGGGCGGACTGGGGGAGATGTTGGAACTCTGCGCGGGAGGCCCGGCATGTAGCTCTGTCACAGAGCCTCTGTGCGCCCCCGGCCCTCTCCCTGGGCCTCTGCGGAGTCCCGCTCGGCTGTGAAACTTTTCCATCTCCCGCGTCTGTTACTCGGCTTTTTTTTTTGCAGCAGCAGCAGCAGTTCTTCTGTAGCAAGAAAGCCCCCGAGGAGCATCCCGTTGCCGTTTGTTGTCTTGGGCTAGGAAAAGTTCTTTAGTGCTTTGCTTGCTCCCAAAGAATGGAAAGAAAAACGAGCCAGGACAGAGGGCTGCTGCTGCTGCTGCTGCTGGCAGCAGCGTTTGGAGGCCGGAGGGGGATGCGGAGGGCGGCAACTGAGGCAACCATCTCGCCCTGCCCGCCATCATGTAGCTGGAACGAGCACGTGCCAAGGTAAATTTTAAAAAAGGGGTGGAGCGTGTGCATCACGTGACATGCGTGATGACATCATGACTTTTCCAGGGGCGCCCGGCAAACGAC
Source organism: Plestiodon gilberti rubricaudatus (assembly GCA_026170595.1). Classification (NCBI taxonomy): domain Eukaryota; kingdom Metazoa; phylum Chordata; class Lepidosauria; order Squamata; family Scincidae; genus Plestiodon; species Plestiodon gilberti. The sequence continues at coordinate 94,193,528 of JANXHW010000002.1, read as the reverse complement.
TCATGCTCCAGGGGCCAAAATGACTCGTTACGCCTCTGGCTGCCCGCCCGCTATGGCTGCGGGCGGGCGCCGCGCTCCAGCTTCGAGCCCGAGGTGAGCGCCCCCCGGAAGCTTGGCACCTGGGGCCCTGGTCACCAGGGCCCCCTATGTTAGTACGCTTCTGTGTTTCGCTTTCTCCTGCATTGCAGATCTTTTAGGGGAATTACGTCTTATTTGGTAGGGAAGTGGACTTTGATCTCGGTAGAAAAACATAGCAGGGGTCATTGCAAGCAACCTTTTCCTGTCTCCTTGTGTGCTTAATGATCCCTGCCTCTTATCCCATAGGCAGTAACCACCACGGCTGGTATTCAATGCTTCTATTTTGAAGACAAAGAATTACCGGTACCAATGGAGAACATGATTCATCTTTGTCATGACTGACACATATATGAGAGAGAAAATAAAACCTCTGGAAATCAAATGTCCTAACCTACCAAAAAAAAAAAAATCAATATGTTAATATATACAGTCCCAAGCAAAGTTCTTCTAAAAAGGTAGGGCAGCACTTTCTATTTTGAAATGGATTGTCATTTTTATTTTCTTAGTATAGTGGTATAAAATAACTGGGCCATGCTTTTTCACCACCACTCCAAGAAAACCATGTGAAAGATAAGAACAGTTGATATTTGGATTAAATCTGGCTCAGTGCCTTTCCTCTCTGGCGCACACATCTTGCAAAGATGTGTCTTTTTGCCTTGTGCTACCTGAAACTGGTGTCATGAATGGCGCAGCGGGTTAAACTGCTGAACCATAAGCTGTCGATTGAAAGGTCGGCAGTTCGATTCCCGCGACGAGGTGAGCGCTCGTTGCTTGGCCAGCTCCTGCCAACCTAGCAGTTCCAAAGCATGTCAATGCGAGTAGATAAATAGGTACCTCTTGCGGGAAGGTAAACAGCGCTCCTTGTTCCAGCTGCATGCTACGCGCTGCGGCAAGGAGAGTCATGCCGGCCACATGACCGCGGAGGCGTCTTCGGACAACGCTGGCTCTTCGGCTTTGAAATGGAGATGAGCACCACACCCTAGAGTCGGACACAACTGGACTTAATTGTCAGGGGATACCTTTACCTTTTTACCTGAAACTGGTGTCATGAATACAGCATTTTAAATGTTGTTATAACAAGTGAGGAGTATAGATGTGTCCGCTGTCAGAATTGTAACCACTGGGAATGGCATGAAACACTGCCGACAAGTTATTGGAAAACCCAGGTAGCAAGCTGCAATTTATAGTTGTAATGATAGCTGATAAGAACAAAAGAATGCTTGTTGGATCAGTTAAGGTGTGCCTGCTCCCGTCCAGCACCATGTGCAATAACAAACTGGTCAACACTTTGGAAGGAAAGATAAGCAACATCCTGACACCAGGTGTAATAGCAAGCTTGGTCCAGGCTTTGAACAAGGAAGGATGTGAATGACCCATGCTAAGGATCCTAATCTTCGTGAAAATGAAACACCCACTTTTGAGAATAAGTGTCCCGATGTTGTTTTGTGGCAAGGTGGAAATCGTCATTAAAATAATGAGAATGATTTGCGCATCCCAATTCTCTCATGAGCCCTTTGCCACTCTTCCGAATTAATTAAACTCATGCAACACTTTTCTCTGTTGCTACAGAAAGTGCATACAAAACAAGGCATTTCCCCACAGGAGCAGAGACATTACCGTCAGAGCTTATTGCATAACAAGAAGTCTTTTTAAAATATAAAGGAAGAGATGTTTTAATTTAATAAGTCGCTTGCTTTCACAGCAGAGCACTAGTGAACGGTTATCATATCGAACTCTGTTCTTCCATGAATCAGTGGATGTCTCTTGACTACAATGTGGCCATTGACCAAAAACTGAATAGGCCGCTAAAGAATAACAAGAGCTGTCTAATGTCAAAGGTGAGCAGCTATATCTACAAGAGACGCCAACTCTGAAATGTGTAGCAGTTGGCGCTCATCAGAAACAATCCCCACAGGTGTTAGGAAAATGTGTTTATGATAATGTTAAATATCTGGTGCCGAACACAGGTTGGTCGCTCAAGGAATTAATGATCCGCGTGGGCTTCCATTACTAACAAGCCACACATTCAATGTTTGCTGTTTCATTTGGGAGGCCGAGAACCTTGTAACTGTGTGTGTTCGCTTTCGTGAAAGATAAATGTGCCACCGTGGAACATGATAAATGCTGTGTGAGCTAAAAGGAGTTTCTGAGCTGACTGAGGATTGTTTGGGCGGGTTTTCTTCACTTACCGTCTGTCGTGTAATTTCAAGTTGCAAAGTTTAAGGGCATGAAGCGCTATTTTTGCAGCTACAGATGGAGAGTTTCTGGAACACTCTCCCTTCTGACCTAGCTAGCCCATGCATGTTCTCTGAGACTGAGCCACAGAGGAAAAAATCAAGTACATTTCACTGCTGCTATTAAGGGCCAAACTAGATGCTGTGCTAAATATACAGGTGGGCCCCCATATCCACTGATTCGCTATCCACGGTTTCAGTTATCCACGAATTGTGGGGACAACCCCCCCCCCCAGGCTTTTACTTTTTTTTCCCCAGTAAGCTCCATTTCTTCTTTAAACAAACAGGAGAAGCAGCCTCTGGCTGCTTATTGCAGGCAAGTAGAACGAGACTAAGTACTAGAGAGGCTCTGCAAGGTTAACAAAAACCTTGCAGAGCCTCTCTAGGACTTAGTCTTGTTCTACTTGCCTGCAATGGAGGCTGCTTCTCTGTTTGTTTTAAGGAAGAAACAAAGCTTGCTGAAAGAAAAATAAGAGCTGGGGGGCGCACACACCTGCCCGCAGGGGAGGCAGGGCAGGGGGCCCTCAGGAAACCATGGAGGGGGTGTTCGCTCTTATCCACGGTTTCAAGTATCCACAGAGCATGGACGTCACTGGAGGGGGGGCCGCCGGGGGGTGACGCGCGCACAGGGGTGACGCGCGCACAGGGGTGACGTGCGTCGCCTCCGTGACGCGCGTCACCCTTCTGGAGGCTCCGAGGCCGGGAGAAGGCCTCGGAGTGTCCACCCCAACCGACGCTCCAGGGCCTTCTGACAAGGCCCCAATGGCTCAACACGTGAAGTTTTACGTTTTTCGTGCATGTGCAGTACGTTTCTGAGGGCAAATGGGCAGCCCTTGCCTTCAGAAATGTACTGCACATGCGCAAAAAACGTAAAACTTCACGTATTGAGCCATTGGGGCCTCGTCAGAAGGCCCTGGAGCGCTGGCTGGAAGGATGAAGTTGGAGTTGGCAGCAGCAGCGGGGGTAAGACCTTAGGGGGATTTTTAGGGATGTGTAGGGGGGTCATTAGGGTGACGCGCGCCGATGTCACCCTAGGGCTGGGGTGACGCGCGCCCCCCGCTCTAGGGTGACGCACGCCCCCCGCTCTAGGGTGACGCGTGCCCTAGTGACGTGGATGCCACAGAGGGGCCTGGAACATATCCCCAGCGGATATGGGGGGAGTACTGTATAGCTGTCACAAAGTGGTGGCCATGTCAAGTTTTGTCTTCTGCTGATTATAATGCCGAGCAATCGTTGTGTCACTATATTCTGCATTTTCTTGCCCCATGATAGCAGCAGCCAAAGATGTGTTGTACAGAAATGCATGGTGTCAGACACAGGTCCGTTGTACTACATGTTATGAAATGGAACCTGTGGCTGCCATTTACTGTATGGTGGCAACTGCATGCTTAGCATAATAGTTTGACTTCTAGATAAGTGATTGGCCAGCTTGAAGAGTAGGAAAACGTCGTGTGTATATGTTCTCCAGGGTCAAGAAGAACCGCCCCACACCAGCACAAATATCTCACCACTATAAAGCTGTATTGCAGTCTTCTCCATATATATGACTGATATATAGCCATTGTACTACCACTGCCAAAAGGTATCTGTGAAGAGGGCTTTAGAAGTTGCGATGGTTGAGTGCCCTTTGCTTCCTTCTTTTCTGAGTCTGTTCCCCTTAAGGAAAGCTTCAGTGTAATGTTCAATAGGAAAGAGGCTTACCTGAGACACTTTGAGATCATTATCATTGCAGAAAGACCACAGGGCCAAATATACAGAAAGACCACAGGGCTAAATATACAGGTCACTTTATGTATTCTGTGTCTTCTTCATCCGGATCTCCCCCAAAACAATAGGTCCTAGCCAGCCCACCTGCTGGGATTGGCATGTGCCAACAAAACTGAGCATAGGGACTCACCTGATTAAGTCAGAGGGCAAGTAGGGATGCTCAGGTGGTCATAAGCTATCCAATCAGGCAGATGAGTGATATCGTAAACTCTAGGTTTCTTAAGTGAAGTCCAAAAATGCTTGGGTGAGTTCGGGCTTGGCTCCCTCGGAGATCACATCTGTGCGTAGCCAAGCTCTCACCCACCTCCTGGGAAATAGGGAGGGGTGAGGACTCTCCAAACTGACCTTGGAGTAAGTACAATTGGGGAACAGAGAGACTTTGGACCCAATCCTATAGAGGGCCTATGGCAGTGGATCTCCTGATTTGCTGCCATAAATGTATAGCATAGTGTACTTTGTCAGCATGGTGCGCATAGAGTAAAATGGTAGCAGATAAGATTGGGCTGTTTGAGGCATTAGGTTTTTTTTTCTCATTTTGCCTGCAATCACCTGCTTATATTTTGGCTAAGATCCACCGCTGGTCACTGCCAACACCCAAGCCATTATCTGAGCCTGCTTGCTTTATTGTTTCCTCCTAGTATTAGCCGATATACACAAACCCACCCACCCCTGTATATTTTTAATAAACTCTCTTTGTAGGAAAAATATCTTCTTTCAATATAAATAGGAAATCTCTCCCCCCCCCCAGAATTGGTGTCCCATTGTATGCTTATTTACTCCATGAATAAGCTCCACTGTGTTCAGGAGGACTTACTCCCAAGTAATGCTTAGTATTGCAGTCACCTGCTCCATAGATAGATTTTTACTTGAAGACTTCTGTTTTACAAATCCAGTCAAGGTCATATTAACTTACACATCAGAGCTTTTCGTGTTGCCTGGAAAAATAAAATTCTCACATCCACACTTGGTACAGAATCATCTGAAATAGTTATCACAGCTACACAGATGATGGCCAATGCATCAGGGCATATTTTACTTTACACATACATGGCTATAATTGGTTCTACTTTACTGACAGCAAAATTGCAGGGTTTTTCTCATGCAGGTGTCATTTTGCCATGTGAAATGATAATGCACAGAAGAAGCAATTGAGCGCACTTGTACAAAGAGACAGCAAAGGCAAAGAGGTGGCAACTTTCAAGGTGAAAGTGTCCAGTTGGCAAAACTATTCTCATTGATGTTTTCCAGCACTTGGGGTGGGGGGAGAAGAGGGACTCTCTCAGATCTTTAGAAATCTTAAGATAAATAAAGGAAGGTTCGTGGAGCAGTCACTTTGAGGGAATGAGCCAGAAGGACAGATAATTTCATTCAGTAGAACTTTTGGTTCGATAATGAGCTTTACTGAAAGCCACGTTTTCCTGACAGTGTTTTTATATTGTTCTACTTTGAACAAGGACAGTAACTTACCACCGCACAGGAGCAGAACCATCATATTGCAGCCCAGAGAGGTGGTTCAAAATGATGCTATGACTGATACCATCAAAAGTTGCTGAGAAGCTGAAGAGATTCTGATTGGTTCTGTCTCTGCCCCCTGCCCCCTTTGAAGGTCATCAGCCAAGATGGCCAAAATTGTTTCAGATCTAAAATTAGGCCTGAAGCTAGACTGAAACGGATCAAGATAATGTGCCTCATCACACAGGATTCAGATGAGGTGCAGTGCAACTACTGTATACACTTTGTCACCTCCCACTGGAGCCCATTTTGTAGTTTTCAAGATTATATGGATCAAGGAAACGCTGCTTGAAGAACAGATGAATCACCATCTGATTTAACCCAGGTCAGCAACTAGTTATGCTAGAAGACCACTTTGAGAAGGAAGAGAGGGTGGTTTGTCCCATCCCTCAAAGCAGCCCCAAAGCAGGTCCCATTGCCCCACAACCAGTGCTCCCTCCATATCCCTCTTTCAGTTCAGGGTTGGCAACTGGGGCGACTGAATTTGGTCACTGACCTCCATTGCATGAGTTCCATGCAAAGAAATACTTGGTTTTGTATGAACATCCAGTGGGCCCCCTGGGGAGCCCTGGCACATTTGAAGGGGGCCACAGACTGAAAACTATGAGAAGGGGATCTGTTTAACTGTTCATGTTGTATCCTTGTTTGAACTGGAAAAGAGTTCCTAAGGGGCTGTAGCCACACACACAAAAGTTGAGAATGGCTAAAAAAAAAGTTGAGAATGGCTGCAAAGCTGTCAGTTGATTTGAACAAAATGAGGTTGCGCTGTATTTATTCTGTTTTTCGTTTTTCAAGCAGGCCTAATTGTAATCCTTTGGGGCAGAAATGCAAGGGAATTATCAAAAAGGGAAAGAAGAAGAAGAGAAGTGCTTAGCTTCTCTTTTGTGCATATTGTTTTAACTTCCTTTGATTGCATTTACACGACACTTTAAAATGCCCCAAAAGGAATCATCTTTTTGTTTGACATAAAGGAGCCTTCTCTAGAGCTAAGGGTCCCCCTTGCCGGAGACAGTTTCAAAGTCTTTAAGCAATAGATGGCTGAAATATATGGAAGTGAAACCTTTTAAATTGATCAACAAAGAATACTGAGGGATGTTCTTATTACTTTTGTTAAATTGTTGCATAATAGTTTCCCCTCTCTACTGTCTCAGATGGGTTCAAGTTTTTTTTTATTACCTTACCTGCAGAAAATATTCCAGTATTAGGTTTAAACATTAAAACTTGATGCACCTTTGGTTATGACTTTATGCAGGTTTTTAACCCCAGTTCTTTCCTCTTATCATTGAACAGCTATCAGATGCCTGTTTTTCTTCATATATTTAAAACCTTTCTTCCCATGTGCACCATGTGCAAAATTTCATGGAAACGTTCCAGTTTCCCCCCTCGAGCTATTCTGTCACATGCTGTCCAAGGCTACATTCTGCACCCCACATTCCTGGAGGGGTATGGAGACCTTAGAGTTATGAAAGGGGTTCCTGACTTAGTTTCAGCTTCAAGCATCTGCCACCACCTACCAATTTCAGCCAAGGGTTGGTAGAAAACCATATGCGAAAGAACTGCCTGGATCCCAGTACTTGTGAGGTGTTCCCAGCTTAAAGATATACTGCAGTAACTCTTCATTTCAGCAGGGAATAGAGCAGCTTAGTCATAACCTTTTGCTCCCCGTTGAACTGTAGCTGCACTGGAGTCAAGTGAAAGCCCTCTTGCCTCAAGGCACACTGTTTTGTGCATCAGAACATATGTGGTTATCCTGTGGAGCACCCATCTTGTTTTTGTTGTGGGTGAGGTACCAAAAAAATGGAACACAACACAAATGTTCTAAGAATACACTGTGAATTTTGAGTTCTTTTGTCATTAATGTGAATATATCCAACAACCAGTCTATGGATTTTGTCTCCCTGCCTCTGCGGATGAAACCTGAAATGATGCCCCTGCCTTCAGTACTAAGGATAGCGGCACTTGGGAACAGCACCCACATTACTCCCATAACATCGGAATCAGCTCTCAACAGGTTGGTGGTCTTTAACCATATGCAGTGGTGTCGCTGGAGGCTGCTGTTGAAAAGTTGAAATGTTGGCTGCTGTTGAAAAGTAAATTGGATGTCAAATTTAACATATTTAAAAATTAACAAATTTAACAGATGTAAGTTAAAAATTAACATATTGCCGAGAAACTCCGTTGTTTGAAATATTTATTTTAAACATAAACAAAACCTGATGTTACACGCTTGACGTTTCGCCACACACATCTGTGGCATCCTCAGAAGTCTACAAACCCAGCACAAGACAACCTTAAATAAAATGCAGCTATGAGAGCCCGGATGTATCACAGCTCCCTGGTGCTCAGACGGCAGCTCTGGAGACATGCTAATTGATGCGTTCTGAAGCTAATTGATGAGTACCAGAAAAAAACTGGGACCGGTTCTCAACCCCCATGCAAATGGACTGATCTACAATATGGAAAGCTGCGGAGAGGTTCTGTTACCTCTCGTGTCACCTCTTTGTGTGTGAATTCAAGGCAAAGAGGAGGTCATAATACCATTTTGGGTCCCCCTACGGGGAAGAAAGGTGGGATAGAAATTTTATTATTATTATTATTATTATTAATAATAATAATAATAATAATAAACAACTATTCCTTTCTAAGTTTAGAACTAGTTTTTGTTAACAATTTTTTGTCTACATTCCATCTGTTGCTTGAATATCTTTGGGATGCGTTTCTTGTATTGTAGTGCTGTCAGACTCACCCAGGTCCTGTCAACTTAGGGGCAAAATGAAGGTGTCTGTAGCCAGGGCAAATAGCAGCAAGAGCGGAGTCTCCCAGTTGCTCTCGGTCTAGTGGCCAAGCCTGACTTGAGTACCATTTGAGGCCAAGAGTTAGCCGCTGATCCATCCATTCTGGCCTATTGATGGAAAGAGGTGTTCTTGCTGATGTGGTTGATCTTCCTGCATTTTCCTCCTTTGATCGGTGCGGGGTGACGATATAAAGACCGAATCACTGCTTGACATCCCTCAGGCCCCAGGTTCATAACCCACCATGACTTCGAATATTGACAAGGATGTGGTATTGCAATGGCCAACAATCAAGACTGCTAACACTCAAGTCTTTTATAAAAAATGTCATTATCCCAAGAGCTGGGCTCATGTACAGGATAGGAGGACAATCCAGAGCACCGAAATAACCCACCAATTGTCTTTGCTTAGGCATCCGTTATACAGAGTGTAGTACTTACATGTCCCAGCAAGCCAGGGCCCCCCGTTTCCTAGAGTCCACGTCCTCCCACCAGGTTCCTTCTGTGAGTGGGCAAGCACAATTGAGGATGATGACGACAGAACTGCTGGAGCTGCTGCTTGGGCCCTTTAAATGTGACCAACCAATATTTTTGGTTGTAGAGGGGAGGGGGTTAGCCCTCACCTGAATCTGAGTCCTTCCTTGTGGGCTGCTTGACGAGGCTGGCCATCCATCCAGCCAGCCTTGTCTGCAGGAGGCAGCCTGAAGTCCGCAGTCTCTTGTCCACTAAGCACCCTCATCGCTGCCCTGGGTTTTCAAGCCCTTGTTGCAGTCTGTGCAGGCTCCTTCAATCTTTCCCTTTCTCCCCAGCCTGAACTGCGTGTATCTCCGTTGCCATTCACAATGAACATAAGAACATAAGAAGAAACCTGCTGGATCAGGCCAAAGGCCCATCTAGTCCAGCTTCCTGTATCTCACAGCGGCCCCACCAGATGCCTCAGGGAATGAAGCAATGGCAATAAAGGCCGTACTGATCAGATCAGCACAGCAACACACAGGCCACTTCCTTGGCCAGGGGAATCGCAGTGGTGCACCCTGGGCAGGGCCCTGGGTTTGCGTGCGCTCCCAGATACACTATGAGCTGCCATGGATATACTGTTGAATTTCAGGGAGCATCTATGAATCAGTTCCTCTCTTTGGGGCAGGAGCCTTTCGAAGGAGGAAAAGGCGATTGCTTCCATCGTTCTGGTTGAGCAGCATTTCTCTCTCCCTTTCCTTATTCCATTTGGAGATTTATATCCAGCTCGACAAACGCATAAGTGAAGGACCCTTTAAGACTCTGCATAGAAACGGGGTGTTTTGTTCAGCTCCAAATGAAGCCTTAATGTTGGTCTTACATTTTTTATGAGGCAGATAGACTTGGTCGGTAATTGCTTCTAAGTGTAAGATCTCGGTTTTCATTTGAGACACTCTATTGATTAAATCTCAACAGACTGCTGCACAATCAGAAATAGATAGGCTCGCATCCTATATCTGATTTTTAAAAACCCATTAAAACCAAGGGGCTGCCCTTTGTTTTCTCATGCTATATTACCTATACGTTTAATCTCTCTTGTTCGGTGCCATCATTCCCACCTTGCAAAAAGCGGGCAAGCAATGCAACCTTAGTCTGTTTTTAGCTTCATAACTAAACTTAATGCAATGCTCTTGGTAAACTTTACTGCTTGCAGGTAGCGAATGCGCAAAAGATTACAGTATTTTAGTTGCAGTCAGTAGCGTTGGTGATGGATCAAGGTTCCCATATGCCTCCACTTCCTGTGAGTGAAGTGTCCTTGTTCATTTATTTCTTACTGCATGTTATCAGGTTTTTTGTAGCATATTGACAAGTCCTGGAACACAGTTTAAGAATGATAGGGCAGGATGGGGGCATCGAATTCACACTGATGGTGATTGTAGTGGAGGCATATGGGAACCTTGATCTATCACCAACGCTACTGACTGCAACTAAAATACTGTAATCTTTTGCGCATTCGCCACATGCAAGCAGTAAAGTGCTTTACGGCTCATTTGAGACAGCGTGGAGGTTTAGTTGCAGTCTGACTGCATAGTGTAAGCAACTAAACTGACTGCAACTAAACCTCCATGCTGTCGCAAATGTGCCGTAAAGCACATTGTGACAGCGCAAAGGTGGGCAGCAGCAGCAGTGATGTGCCCCTCAGTGCCAGCACTGAGAGGAACTGCCATTTTCATTCCTCACAATGCAACACACCAGCATTGCATTTCTCGGAGGCCCCTGATATAACATCACTTGGAGCAATGTTATGTCAGGGGTGCTGCCGTTGCCACCGATGGTGCTTGCCACACAGGACCCCTTCCAGAGCAGGCCCAGCATCAGTGGCAGTAGCACAGAGAGGAGCCCAAGGCAGAAGAGGTCTCAATCCCACTGCTACCTAGACTAAAAGAGCAGGTGGCAGTGGCCAAAAAGCTGTGTGGGTTGGGTTGGTAGTGGGACTTCCCAGCGTGCTGAGCACCTGCTCAATAGTGTTGGCCCCGATGCTGGTGCCATGCTCTGAAAGTATCCCTATTCAAATGTGAGAGTAAAATGTTCCTTTGGTGACAGTTCAGGGGGACAAGAATACTCTCCTGCAGGTGTCTAGGCAAAGTGTGGTAACAGATTGTTGTGGGTTCACTTTGAACTGTATGAGTTGGATATTTTGAAGCACAAGGCCAGCAGGGAAGAAATCTAGTCTGTTCACCGCCCCTCCGCTCAGGCCCCAATCCGCCACCCGATGGGCTCATTCACACCATAGATGGGCTGACCCTGCCTTAAACCATTTCTGCCTAAGGGCGTGTATACACAACAGGAGTCAAATGTGTACACTTGTGGGCCCGGAAGAAAGGGGTTAACCCATTTAACCCATTACTGACAGCGCAATCCTATCCACCTTACACCACCGGTGTAACCAGCGGTGCAGCGAAAACGGGAGGCTCTAGAACGGAAAGGGGATTCAAATCCCCTCCAAAGGGGGATTCAAAGGGGATTTAAATCTCCCCTCCCCTCCAAAGCCTCCTGCCCTGCCCTCCCCGCTGGTTACACCGGAGGTCTAAGTTGGATAGGATTGCACTGTGAAGGTCAGTAACTCCAAAGATAAACCCACTAGCTGTAGCATGGTTGACTGAAATTGGACACTCAGTCCCATCTTTTTATTGTTTCAGTCATTCATTTCTATCTTTTCTTAGAGCACCTTTTGCCAAGGATCTGCAGGCTTCTAACACTGAGGTGCTAACATCCTGTTCATCCATTTTTAATTTACGGCATTGTACTGATTTGTATTGACTGGATTTTAATTGAGATTGTAGGTACCATTGGCTGCTCTGAGGCCTCTTTGGAAGAAGGTGGCACAATGTAAATTGGAAAAGCAAATAATAATAATGATAAATCATAGATCCAAAACGGACGGAGAAAAAAGTTGATTGGGCATAACGATCAACGATCTTTAAAAGTCAAGCATCGATGGCTTCCCCTCAAACCTTTCCAAAATAATTACATTTCCAACTGGTGAGACCCTTGACATGCTTGCTTAATAATTGTGTAATCAATATAACATCTCATAATGTGTTACTTCCTGGTGGGATCTTGAACTTTTTCACATTGCTGCTGGCAAAGAGAATTTGTCAGCCAATATATTCAGAAGGACCAAGTCCCTGATAAGGGACTCCTGTCTGCACAGCAACTATGTGTTTGCACAGTGCTGATTGCAACTCTCTGTGCCACCCTGAATGTGAGAATAGATATTTCCTGCTTGCATCAATTGCCCCGTAGCAGCAGGCAGTGATTTTGCCCCTGCGGGGATCAAGTAGGTCAGGTCAGGTCAGGTCAGGACAGAGAGAAAGGGGGGGAATGGGTGAGAGAAGCAGCACCCCTTTTTCTCTTGCTGCAGTAGCAGACTTAAGAACTGTGTTTCTCTGGCTGGCTGAACTGGCAACCCTATTTATATAAGGGAGAGCAAAGGACTACATTCAAGGATTTCAGTGGGATGGAGGCTAAGCCTCTTCTCTGTTCTGGTGACTCAGCACTAAATGCCCAACTTATCCAAGTCCATGCAGCCCCATCTGGGTATGTTTTCACTGAAGAATGACAAAGTATTTGGGGGGGGGAGAGAGAGAGAGAGAGAGAATGGATAAGGTCAGAAATATGCCTGATATAGTTCATCAGGCAGAAAAGAAACAGATTTCAATGTTATCAACTGATGCAGAATTCACTGGGTGGCCTCATGTAAGTATGTAAGATATGTGAGATCGATACTCAGATTTCCTGGATTTATTTTTAAGTTTTAAAAGCAGCCATGAGTGGACCATGCTAGATCAGAGCCATAGTTCTGGGGGAGAATGTGGTTTAATACTTTCCTTTCGCACTATGTTTGCCCAATGGAAATAGCTCTCCCCACAGTGCTATTAACTCCAGTAGAGAAAAAAGAAACCCCTTTCTTCCCCCTCCCCCGAGTAATTGTACCTTCAGAGGGATTTCCATGGAGGAAATAATTCAGATGCAAGATTTAGCCCCCTTGCTCCCCAGTGCCTCAACTCTGATTCCATCACATCAATTCCATCGCTCCCAGTGGCTGCTTTTAAGACACTAGCAGTGGAAAAGACCCCAGAAGATCCAATCATGGATCTCGTGCAGAGGTTTGACCCTCGCCCCCCATCCCCTGCCACAAGGGAATAGCAATCTTGGACTAGTTTACAGTGCTGTTGTGAGGGTGACCAATTATATATATGACCATAATATACTTTGATCACATTCAATGTTTGTAGAAATAATAATTTGCTTCCCCCTTTCTTTTGTGATTGTTTTGTCTTCTGTCCAGTAGAACAACATTTCCCAGTGTTCTGGTAGTTGAGACATACCTTTTTTATTATTATTATTAAAGTTGGGAGTGCACATCGCTTTTTACACCTAAAGCTTTGATCTTCCGATGTGGTTGAAAATTACCCACCCTCAGATGAGCCCGCCACCGTGTTTCTGGGTGAGTCACTGCTCTGGGTATATCTGATCACACACCCAATACAGAGGAGAGGGAGAATTACCCTTCCCCAGCAGAGTCTAACTGGAAGGTGGCAAAGGTCAGAGTATGTAATTGTACAGAAATGCAGCCAGCAGATTCTTCCGTCAGTAGGTACTTTGGGCTCACTGGACCCTTTCAGTATTTAGTTATTATTCTTTATTTTGTTTGGTGCACCTGCAATTCTCTTGCAACACTCAATTTGAGAATGACTGAGCTAGAACACAGGAAAGCACACTAGAGGGGGGGGACTGTATCCCGCTGCTAGAGCACACAAAGTTTCAGGTTCACCATCCCTGGCATCTCCAGGTAGGGCTGGAAAAGATCTCTGCCTGAGAGCCTGAAATGCTGTAGCCAGTACTGAGCTAGAGCTTCAGTAGAAGATAAAGGTAAGTTCACAGGTTCATAGTATCGAAAATGCATTTTTAAAAAAATTTGGATCACGAAGCAGTTCCCTTTCTGACATCTATACTATCCTCAAGGACAGTGGTTCCCGAACGTTTTTGTCCTGCGGCTCCCTTGACCATTGCCAACCATTGGCCATGGCTCCCCAATTGGCATTGGACTGTTTTCCGAGATAATTCCGTGGCACTCTGCGGCTCCCCTGGCTGGTTTCCGTGGCTCCCCGGCTAGTTTCCGCGGCTCCTCTGAGAGTCGCTCCTCCCAGTTTGGGAACCTCTGATATACTCCACCAGTATTGGGTGGAGTTAATGAACATGTCACAAGCCTAAAATACATCTTTTGCTATTCACTTTGTAAACATTGCTACAAAGCACCTTGGAGAAATACAGGACCAGTCAGCAAAGGATATAGATTAATGGTCTACCAGAAACAACAGAAATGCTTTGAGGCTATGCAGGTAAACATCGAACTGCCTCCCCTCCAATCATAGGGTTGGAAAGGTAGCTATTTTCTGTACTTCCTTGAATGATAGTTTTTAAGGCATTTTGAAGCATATATTACCTTCTTACTGTGCTGGGAATTATACAGATAACTTTCGATAAATTTAAAAAGAGCTAAACGGATTGTTTTTGTCAATGGCAGGGTTGCATCTTTCAGCCTGTGCTCTTTCAGGTTAGAAGGAGCATTAGAAAATTACGGCAGGTACACCGACCTTAAATGCTCCAAAAGCTCTGTCCTCTGGTTTCAGTACCTATTTATATCTTCCCAGAAAGGTGTGCTGGAAAATGAGCAGTTTTCAAAATGGACAGATAATAGTAGCAGAGTCCCTGCAGGTATGGATTTTGGGTCAACTGATCCTTGTTTGGAAAGGTACTGCTACTTTCCTGTTGTTGCTGTTCATTGTGGGTCATCAATCATACAAGGATTACAGTTCTACACTCTTCAGTTCGTCAGCCTTTCTACAGACTGGTTCTTGTGTACCTTGTATGATAGAGCTCTATGCTACCTACAAGTCTGCTGCTCGCCAAGACCCACTCTGCTGAGCATTCATGGAATGTTCACCAACGTTCCAAGTGCTTTGTGGTAAGATGTAAGCTGCAGAATGTTTACCAATGACCAGGCACGTTGCTGGCCCACGGCGGGGAGGGCGGGCCGCCAGGGGTGACGTGCGCATGGACGGGTGACGCGCGACCCCCTGGGGAGAGCGGAAACTCACATGTCGTCGATTTGGCTTCGGCCCGCCCGCCCTCCCCTGTGTCCGTTTGGCTCCAAAATGAGCCGAAAAAGGTGCGGGTGTGTGTGTGCTGTGCGCCTGTGCGTGACATCACGCGTGGGGGCAGGGCTGCATCATTAAAGGTGACGCGCGCTCCCCGCTGACGCGCGTCCTTGTGGCACAACTGCCAATGACTCAGCTTCTGTGAGGAAAGTGAGAGCAGAGAGTCGGTGGCAGTCAGTGCTGCCAGTACTCAACTGGATGGGATCATTAGTGTAATGCACTATAAGGAAACTTCTTTTATTTTTATCCTTGCATACAGAACCTCATGAGTTCAAACTGTTGCTCATACTTTTTGCCTAACATTACATTTTGTTCTTTTGTTGCTTGATCATCTGCTTGAGATTATTAAATAAATATGCCATGTTTGTCTTGCTTGAGGCTATAATGTTCGACAATTATGGCTAGCACAAGGATAATTTTGCTTTGACTATTTCTTTCAGGTTTCAAGTCTCTGGACTTTCAACATGTTGTCACAATCAAGAAAATAAGACTGAACTAGCTAGAACTTGGAAATTGCTTGGTATTTTTTGTTTTGTTGCTTTGATGTTGTTTGTTGCTTTTATTTTTCTTCTACAAGGCAGAAAAGTTGGGTTTTCACCTCACAAAGCTCTGACAAAGGGTAAATAAAACAGAATTTTGACCTTCATCAGACTGGGCTTTTTGCAAGCTATGCATTGGATTTTTTTTTATTGCGAGCACTAAACTTTCAGTGGTGGCCCTTTCCTTCTCAAGAAAGGGCACCTGACTGACTGACTCCCTCTGGACTTTTAAAAAGCTTATGAAACCCTTCGTTCTCAGAAGAGTTCTGCATTGGCACTGATGATCTCCGATTGCTTTGGCTGTGGCTATGTCTCTTGTCGTTTCTAATTAACATTTGAGGTGAATTATTTGATTTGATTTTTCAGGATTATTATTATTATTATTTGTATTATGAGCCTTTTCAGGAACCTGTTTTTTGGACTAGTCAGGTGGAGAGGGGAGGACTCATGACCACAGAGAAGAGACCTCTCCTCTGTCACAATGAGCCCTCCCTGTTATATGCTACCTCCCCCCCCCCCATGTTGTGGCTGTATATACTTGGGGAAGGCGAGCTTTGGGTGGTGATAAGGGATGTAAACCCCATTTCACATTGGGTCATGTTTAAAGTGGCTCTGATCCTGAATCAAAATGAGGACAGATTTGTTTTAACAGAGGGAGCAGGACCAACCTTACCATGAAGCAACCTGAAATGGTTGCATGGAATAGCAACCATTTCATGGAGGGGCAGCGGACAAGCCCCCAGTCCACCAGTCTGCTGCCCTCTCCAGCCTGCCGCTACACTGGGGGCTCCAATCATCTTCCGACTTGCTGAGAGCAAGTTGGAAGAGGATCATGGCAGTGGCAGCCCCCTTCTCCCCCCAGAGCTGCTAGAGGAAGAAAAATCTACTACTGCAGCTCTAGATCTCTTCTCCCCGCCCACCTGGTTCTTACAAAGTGGCAAGTAGGTGGGAAGAGACGACCTGGAGCCTTGCCTTAACTTACCAGGCATGTGGCATGTAGCCTTCTTCCTCCGCACTGCTTCTGGTTCGAATGGAGCAGTGCACGGTTGCATTTTGAGCTACCCTTCCCTTGAAGACTTGCATTATCTTTATAAGCCTCACCTAGTTTCTCCTGACAAAAAGGCTGCCCCTGAAACTTTCTATCATGCGGGTAAAAGGGATGAGCGAAACAATATGTAAGATCTGGTCTATTTGAACGTATGCCAGTTTATCTACTCCCATGTTCTGAGACTGATGAGGAAAAAAGAAGAAGAAAAAAAATCTAACAATAGTTTCAAAACCATAATTGTGAAATCAGTCATGTAACACTACAATTTAACATTTCCATTTTCCAAAAGCCAGGGGTGAAACTTGGCATGGTGCGACGGAAGGAGAGTTCCAGCATTTTCTGTGATCAAAGCCCTTATTGCAGTGGTTTTCAGGCGATATTGAGGGTAATCTTCCTTCTTCAGAAGCTAATTGGGAGTTGTACAATGCGAAACTTGGCAAACTTCCCCGAAAGGCAGGTTGCTCATCACTTCCAATTATCCCTTGCAATGTATAGCCACAGGGGAGTGTTGGGTTATGTTTCAGATCAGGGGTCCCAAAAATATGGCCCATGGGTCACATCTGGCCCACCAACACATTTTGGCTGGCTCACTGGGCACAGTGGCATTATAATTACATGCACACACACCCTCACTCCCTGTTTTATTTCTCATCCTCAAAAGCATTACTTTCAGCCTGAAAATGACTTCTGGGGAATTCACAGGATAGCTCTAGTGGCAAATGAAGGCGTGGGGGTGGGGGCGGAAATCCCGCTTGGGCAATACCATTTGTATGGGCCAGGGCTTCTCATCATTAACTCATTGAGCAGTGAAGGCCAATTCCGTAGATCAGGCTGCTTGTTTCTCTTACCGGAAGACAGTGTTCTGAACACAGCATGGCTCTTGTAACATACTGTGTCTAGCGTTTGGTCTTGTCTTGTTCCCTGTGTACTCCCTTGCATGCTGAGTATTGCATACAGACTTGACGCGAGCATTTTCTCCTTTATTGACTGACTTCAAGATGTACTTTTTCTTTTTCTTTTTTTGCTACAGCCCTTCTAGAAAACGTGCAGAGCTGCCAGAACCAAGGGCTTGAAAGATATCCAGTCAATGTGAAGCCCTTTTGCGTTGACAGGGAAGCCCACAGCACTTGCACTGACTCTGCTCAAAAATAGCCGAATCTCGTTTCTTTTATTCCCTCTGAATTGCATTTCCCCAGCTATTGTGTTTAATTGTGTTAAGTACTGAAATAGACCCAACTTGAAGCCATCAGGGCTGGCTTTGCTAGAACAACGTACACTGACTTTTTTGAAAGGAGGCATGAAACCATCTTTTTCTTCCCCATAGTGGGACTCTTTGAACCATGGTCCTCACCCTGAGAATTCTTGTTTTCATGTCCTCTTCCTCTTGCTAGAAAAGCCTAATTGCTATTCCATACAGAAAAACCAAGGAACAAACTCTGTCAAAGGAGATCTTGAGAAAATACCAAGGGGGTTCCTATGGACCCAGATTGCCAACAGGGCTTGTGATTCCAATGGGCATTAACCTGCCCAAACCCAGGATTTGGCCGAGCATCCCCTCGGGCGATGCTCGGTGTTTACCCGGTTGCCCGGGAAACACAGGAGAGGGGAGGGGCGATGACGCCCCCTATCATGTTTCTATGGGGGGAGGGGGAGGAGCCGTACCTTTGGGTTGGGTCCGTGCCCCACTCTTCCCATTCTCACCTGAGTGATGCTGTCTAACCATCTCATCCTTTGCCTTCCCCTTCTCCTTTTGCCTTCAGTTTTTCCCAGCATCAGAGTCTTCTCCAGAGAGTCCTCTCTTCGCATTAGGTGGCCAAAATATTTGAGTTTCAGCCTCAGTACCTGTCCTTCCAGGGAACAGTCAGGGTTGATTTCATTTAGGATTGACTGATTTGATCTCCTAGCAGTCCAAGGGACTCTCAGGAGTCTTCTCCAGCACCACAGTTCAAAAGCATCTATTCTTCGGCGCTCAGCCTTCCTTATGGTCCAACTCTCGCAACCATACATTGCTACTGGGAACACCATCGCCCTGACTATACGTTACAGTATACACTTGCCTAATTTTATCTACACAGCACAACTGCCCTGACAGAGAGCAATTTTCCTATCAGCCCATGTGCTTCATCACCAATTTCCTACATCCTTCTTTAGCTACTTTGACCACCTTGCTGTACTTTGTGACCACCTTGCTATAGTGCAGTTTTTCTTGGATTATGCCACCAGACCACAACTGAGAGATTGCATGTTTGAATGCTCCCACCAGTGATGTAGACTGGAGTTTATGGACTCGGACTCAAGTCGGACTCACGTCACATCAATGACTTGACTCAGCGATTGTAAAAGACTCGAAAGACTTGACTTGAGACTTGAAGCCTTTTACAACAAGTCGAATTTTATTCAGGTTTAAACCTGTTTTCCCCATTAAATAGATGGGGACTCGCAACCAAAGACTCGGGACTTGGGGGCAAAGACTTGGGACTTGACTTGAGACTTGGACCCAGAGACTTGATCCACATCCCTGGCTCCCACACTTAAAACTTTCCTACTTGTGGAAAACAAGCATCTTTGAGGAAAGGGTTCTGACCTAGCCTTTTGACAGATGTTGACTACATCTATGGAGTTAATATGGGGGAAGCATTCATTCCAATTATCTGTCCTTCATGCAGTGGCGTTCTTTCGGGGGGGGGCCCTGTGGCCTCAGGCCCCAGGCGCCATCTTCCGGGGGGCGCCTCTTCAGCCTCCTGCCCGCCGCCGGCCCCGCGCTCACCTCAGCGCGAGTCGGCTCCTTTTAAAATTGGCTGTTCTGTACATGCGCAGACTTGTTGCAAAATTGCCCTCTCTTGGCTTCTTAGGCGTTCTGCGCATGTGCAGAACAGCCAATTTTAAAAGGAGCCGACTCGCGCCGAGGTGAGCACAGGGCCGGCGGCGGCGAAGAAAGAAGAAGGAGGTAAGGAGAGCAATGGCGCTCCCACCCGGCCCCCGAGCGCCCACCCCCATCCCCACCGCTCTCCCTACCTTCTTCAGCCTCCTCGCCGCCGCCGCCGCCGGCGGCCCCGCGCTCACCTCAGCATGACTCCTTTTAATATTGGCTCGGCGCGACTTTTAAACAGCCAATATTAAAAGGAGTCGCGCCAAGGTGAGCGCGGGGGCCGGCGGTGGCGGTGGCAAGGAGGCTGAAGAAGGTAAGGAGAGTGGTGGGGGTGGGCGCGGGGGGCGGGTGGGGGCACCCTTCTGGGGGTTGGGGGCGCTCTTCTGGGGGGGGCGCTCGGGCCCTTCTGGGGGGCGCTCGGGCCCTTCTGGGGGGCGCTCTGGCAACCCGTGCCCCGGGCGCTGGGAGGGCTAGCGACGCCACTGCCTTCACATTCATCCTGAAGACGTACAGCCCCAGGTAGAGTGCATGACATGATTAGCTCTTCTGAATGGGTACAAACAGTATGTTGTTGAAGTATGTTAAGGGTAACTAATCCAGGGGCCTAACTTCTAAGAAGAGGGGTCCCATAAAATGTAGGTTGGTTTCCTGTTCTCCAAAACAAATATTGTCATGCTGTCATATCTGGTCTTCACAAAACCCTCAGAAAGTTGCCTTTGTCTGGCAGAAAGGGTGCAAATTGATTAGGAGAGATGGCATTGAAACTGACATGCCGATCCATTTCAAGCTATTATTGAAACCCAAATACCTTGGCTACAGATCAACTGGAGGTTGAAATTGACCAGCATACCTGTATCTTCTGGTCTGAGCAGCTCTGAGTGAGCATAATACAAGCAACTGTTTAAGACTACAATCATAACCTGCTCTCCTCAGAATAAACCCCTCCATAGCTCTCTCCCTTCCACCTTTTAGTCCTCATAACCAGGATGAACCAGAAAGTCTTTGATTCGATTTTGTTTGTAAACCACTTTGTGAACTTTTGGTTGAAAAGCTGTATATAAATACTTTTAATAAATAATAATAATTAATAATCCTACCTTCGACTAGACTCATTTCCTTTCCATCGCCTCACTAGTACCAATGTTTCCCCTACATTGCATAAATGCCCCTTCTCCACTACCATCCCCAATGGCATGGTTGTACAGGGTTACATAATTGCCAAACAATATTATTTATTTATTTATTTATTTACAGTATTTTTATCCCGCCTTTCTCCCCGAAGGGACCCAAGGCGGCTTACAACATTAAAAAAAAGAATACAAAAAAATGCAATACAAAAAGTAATCACATTTTAAAACAGTAAAAAACAATTAATGAAAATTAATAAAAACAGTATCTAAAAATCGATTAAAAAGATCATTGCTACAATTAAAACAAGAGCATAAAAACAGCAGCACCCCCACCTGTACCAGCGAGATGTTAAAAAAGGCAAGGGCTCAGAAGGCTTCTTTGAACAAGAAGGTTTTTAGGCCTCGCCGGAAAGTGTCCAAGGAGGGAGCAGTTCGTAAGTCAAAGGGGAGAGAATTCCATAAGGTTGGTGCCACTACTGAGAAGGCCCTGTTTCTGGCCGCTGCCCCTCGCACCTCCCTGGGCGACGGCACCTGCAAAAAGGTCTTCTCTGATGATCTAAGGAGACGAGTCGGACTATATAGAAGTAGGCGGTCTCTCAAATATCCTGACCCCAAGCTGTATAGGGCTTTAAAGGTCAAAACCAGCACTTTGAATTTGAATATGTTGTTAATACTATTCAATTTGTACCAAAATAAACAATGGGATGGAAGTTTGTTGGGGGTGCAGGGTTCACCTGCTTTTGTAGTTGCATGATTCCCATTGGGAAAACTCAAAGAAGCCAGTAATGAACCTGCTACAGCAAGTGTATGTATATGGGCGGTTTGGCATTTCCAAAGAATTAATGCTGCTTTTCAGAACTCATAGAAACCCCTTCCCCAACATCTAGATGGGCACCAAGCAATCTTAAGAGGCAATCCTATACACACTCGCCTGGGAGTAAGTCCCATTGAACTCAATAGGACTTACTTCTGAGTAGACATGGATAGGATAGTGCTGTAAGTTATGCATCCTTTCTACTTCAAGCCAAGCCAGAAGAGCAGGAAAAGCTACACAGAACTATACTGGACTCAATGGTTGGGTTCCATCTGCCTGCTCTCAGGGTAACATGAGAAGCAACACTCAAATCAGATAAGTTCTTTCTGTTGCTGTGTTTATTGTCTAGGATTATGTTTTAGCAAAATTAACAACAGGTTCTTTTCAAATCATAGTAGGAGGGGAGAAAAGGAAGGTGTTGGGTTCATAAATTAGCTTTCACAAAAATGAATTTCACATGATATTGCTCTCTCCTCACTACCTCCTGCAAGAACAGGCTTTTCATTACAATAGAAAGAAACCTGCCAGTGCAAGTGGTTTTAATTGGTTTTAAAGAAGGCAGACAATGCTGTGCCTAATTAGAAGGAAGCTTCTCTGCGTAGAAGGCCCTTTAATTCCAAGCTAACCTCAGTGCACTGCTGCAGCTAAATGTTTGTTTGTGGAACTCACCTTGTTTTCAACAGAAACTTCTGAAAGAATCAACTCTGGAAATTCTGTGAGCCAATTGAACCTAGCTGAGTGGTACCTACCTGAGGGCTAGCTTGGAAAAGCTATGATATAAATAATGACAGGAAGGGAAAAGTGAGCAACAGCCGTTGTGTAGCTAACCACTTACAGTATGTGTTCATTTTCTAAGTAATGAAACCTCTTGCACAGTTCTTTTGGGGGGGGATGGTGGGTTGTGTGTGTTTGCATCTTAATAAGCAAGACATTATTCCAAAGATCTTGCTTTGGATACCAAGAACCATGGTGAACTGATACAATGGAGGACAAAATGCCTTTACTGTACCTTTAACCATTGTATAGAAGAGGGAATTTTGGCAGGTGCAGCTCATCATGGAAGGGTGCAAAAAGCTGCACCTGCCCAAATTCCCTCTTCTATACAATGGTTAAAGGTACTTTGCCTTCCATTGTATGTGGTCACTCTGCCAAGAACCAGGAATGGAGTTCTGCTCCCTCACACAAGGGCTTTCTTGCCCCTTGTTGGTGCTTTAGCTGCTTTGCCTCCCTGAAAGCAGGTGGGAGGGTGTTCTGTGCACCTTAGAGATCTGCAGCTGGGTGTAGAAATCAGAGGTACTCTCCTTTCTGCTCATGCAAAGGGCCTTTTGGACCAAAGAAGATGCATGTATAATTATACCATGTCCTATCCATAACGTTGGAGTCTGATGTCATAGATCAGTGGTTTTCGGACTGGTGGGTCACGACCTACCAGGAAAACTGGAAGTGGTCGCTACCCCTTAAGGGGGTAGCGACATGTGGTGACATCAGCGACATCCCACCGCCACCAGGAAAAAAGGTGTGTGTTTCTTTTAACTTACCAGGGGTCGTGCCAGCCATCCAGAGGGTGTGAGGGGGCCCGTGCCCCCCTTTGCGGGCATCCCCATGCTTCAGTTTGGCTCCCTGAAACAATCAAGACCCACTTCCAGTTTCAAGTAAGTAAAAAAGACCCCTTTTTCCTCACCAGCGGCACGAAACTGGGAACTTCCCTAACTTCTGGGGAGAACTTTGAGAACCACTCTGGTTGTGTTGTGTTGTGTGTGTGTGTGTGTGTGTGTGTGTGTGTGGAGGGAGGGGAATGCACCATTTTCTTTTCTGTCTTTCCCATCAAATTCCAAGCCTTTGTCATCCTTGGTAGTTGGAACCCAGGGACACAACTAATTAACATTTCCCGAAACCTCCCTTTTATTATGCTTCACCCTGAACTAGGCGGCTTCTATCCCAACATCCTTTGCCACTCCCAAATTGCTAAGTAAATTGGTTTGTGTGTGTGTGTGTGTTTTAATAACATGGGGAACGAGTCAACCCCTTGCTCTCTCCCATGCAATGTGAAGGTGTAGAATCCAACATCACATTAGCTACAGCGCATGGTGCTGTTGAGCATATGTTTTGCCTTTATCTCACAATAGCAGAGAAGGTAGGGTTTGGAGGATAATGCAAAGAAGATATTTTAATTAATACAGGTAATGTAAGAGCAGTAAAATTAGCAACACATCCAATGTTCTCTTGCCCTGAAGTTTTAAAAACCTACAGCCTAATAACTTTAGTCTGTTCTTTTAAAAACTTGCAAGCATAATCACTGTATTTACTGCACGTGTTTTCAGCCAGATGTATTTTTCAGCAGTTTTATGTGCATTGAACAGTTTCAAAGTATGGGGCATACTGGTCTTGGCAACCCTTCCTAACAAATATAAGCAGTCAAGTCCCCCCCCCCCAAATCTCCAGACAAGAATAATTAACATAAAAGCATCCCCATTCTGTAAAGGTTTTTAAAGGTTTTAGACAAAGATTTGCCAAAACCAATACAATGTAACTAAGTGGAGGCACAGGCTGCCGAGACCGCGCTCAGCGGAGGCTCGTGTTTTGCTCAGTTGCTCTGATAACACACATGAGTGTGGGGGGTTGACGCCCCCCTGGGAATAATCTGAGGGAGGAGTGTGGGCGGAGCCAGGGCTTTATATTTTGGCTCCCTTCCATACACCCTTCCATACTCCGTCCTTCTTTTCTGGAGCTGCAACAGCGCTTAACCCACCCGCCCTCCCTAGGTTACAGTCTGGGCTATGCTGGCCGCCCTGGAAGGGGGCCGGGTAGGAATTTTTCTGCACACCCGATTGGCCTAGGTGTGTAGTTTTTTCGCCTACCTCTGACTATAGTTGGGCTCTGTTATTTTCTTGTTACTAACTGGTCACTAATTGGCTGGTGGTCAGGGGTAAGAAGGCTGGAAGTTGGGCTATAGGAGTGAACTCGGGGGCAGCAAGGTTACGGGATGCACCCCCCCACGATCTCCATCTCCCAGTTGCCCTCCGGCGTGGGGGCTTCTGGGGGGGCCATGGCTGGGATCATGTGAGCTGCCCTAGATGCCCTCCGGCTCAGGGTGGTGCAGCGGTTCCTGCTGCCCTGACCCATTAGGGGTTGACATGGATGAGCCGGCCTGCTTAGTGAAGAGGCGGTGGCTTGGAGTCAGGGTTGTAACTCCACCCGGGCAGTCCTTAGGATGTATGCCCCCGCTTCAGCGCTTCTCACATGCGTGTGGAACACCCTGACCCCAGCCTGTAGATCTCCTATTTAATCTACGTCTGCTCTTTTCTGTATTTTCAATAAAGTGGCCCTTTTCATCCACGTCTTGACTCATGTGTTTATTGGAGCATATTGGAGTAAAATATAATCCGAACAACTGAAACCATTACTGCAAATGTTTTAAAAAGCAAAAATTATGTCAAAACTTTTGTTTTTTTCTCTCTCCCTTATTAAAACTGTATGGGGTGTGTGTGTGTGTGTGTGTGTGTGTGTGTGTGTGTGTGTGTGTGTGTGTGTGTGTGTGTGTAGAAATATAATTTAAAACAAACAGAAACATGGTCAAAGCCGTAAACAAAGCAGATTAAAGAACAAAGCCGTAATCCAGTCAAAGTTACATTCTTTTAAAGGCCATTGCTGATTCCAGTGGACGAGGAGGACACTGGCTTAAATTGCTCCCACTGAAACCAGTGGCTAATAATAGTGCTCAGCTTTGGCTGGACCATTCCCCAGGAATTATTATGGTGAATATTAGAGCTGAGCTAAGGACAGGTACTGAGGCTGAAGCTCAAATATTTTGGCCACCTAATGCGAAGAGAGGACTCTCTGGAGAAGACTCTGATGCTGGGAAAGATTGAAGGCAAAAGGAGAAGGGGAAGGCAAAGGATGAGATGGTTAGACAGCATCACCGATGCAACGAACATGAAAATGAGAGAACTCAGGAAGATAGTGGAGGACAGGAAGGCCTGGCGGGATGTGGTTCATGGGATCACGAAGGGTCGGACACGACTTAACGAGTGAACAACAAAAATTGATTGGCCAAATTTCTTGACTGAAAAAATGAGAGTTTTCCAGCGGCGGCGGCGGCGGCGGCGGCGGCGGCGGCGGCGGGGGGGGGGAGTTTCACAGAACTCATTCCTTTACTGACATTATCATGTAGCCCCTCCTTGAATGTAACGGAAGTGGCATTCTGGGAGAGAAGGTTTAATCCAGGGGTGGCTGAACTTTCAACATGAGTGCTCCTGGCCCTTTAATGGTTGTCTAGGGGAAGGCATTTCAACAGGTGCAGCTGCTTTAGCAGAACCATCAGCAATTGCAGCTGCCAAGAGTCTGTCTTCTAACTCCTTAGAATGCAGAGGTTCTGATGGTGGAAGGTTGGCCACCCCTGGTTTAATCCTTTCCCCATGGAAATCATCCCCCAAACATACTATTAGCTTGATGGGGGGGGGGGCAGAGACATGTATCACATGTCCACTTGTATTTTTCCTTGCTGGAGGCAATAGCAACTCCAGGATAAGATTTTGATGACAGAAAAGGGCAAGGGGGGAATGAGCTAAAACCTCCTCCCTGCATTGGGCCACTTACCCCCTTTTTTATCAGCCATTGCTGGAGCTGCTAATTTGTTTAAAAAAGAACCAGGAGATCTACATCAGGTCTAGTTTTGCCCTTTGAAAAAAAAAGACTCTCTGAAAGGACTGAATCTGTTTGGTAGCCTGCTATTGTAGGGCAGTGGGGGGGGGGATAATTTCTCCACTGTTGAACACTGAGGCAATAATTGTTTGCATGAATGTGATGCTTCACTAATGAGTTGTCACTTTGCAGACAAAATGTTTCTCTAAGGGCAACCCTGAGTGTCTCTCCAAAGGCAAAAAAGTCCTATTTGCATTGTGCAATGACACAGCTTAAAAAAGGGGGGGGTACGCACATTAATGGAGGATAAATCTTTCAAGTGTTATTGGCCATGATGGCTAAAATGCAACTTTTATGTACAGAAGCCATATACTGTACTTCTAAATGCCATATGTGGGGGGGGGGGGGATGGACAGAGCATGCCATGCCCTGTTGATGAGCTCCCAGGCAATTCTTATTTTTTTTAAAAAAAATTGTGGTTGAATTCCTACGGCCATAATTATGCATGAGGAAAACAAGTCCCTTCTAGGTTTTAATCAATGAATCTTTGACACTTTTAACTGTTAGGATTTGAGCCCAACACTAGCTTAGAAGAAGCAAGAAATCAGCATCACAAATTACAGTATGTTTGAAAATGCATATTTTATTGTATCATGGATGCAGGCAGGAACTAATTGGAGTAAAACTAATTGTCCAGCACCCCCCGAAAGGCCAGCAGCTCAGGAGCTATAGCAGCAGGGACACAAGTTCTGGGGGTCATTGACAGCAAGATAGAACTCCCTGATAGTTTGGCATATCTGATAATTTGAAACCAGCTAGCCTAGGGAACATTATGGGAAGTTCTTCATGTCCAGTTTAACAGAAGCAGAACAACCTATATAGGCTGTCCTGCTTCCGTTAAGCTGGACATTAAGAACTGCCCATAATGTCTTTAATGAGAGGCCAAATATATATTAGCATTATATCAACACCTCTATGAGATACTTTTTTCCAAGACAAAAATAAAGGTTACCTTGAAAAATGGTTAAACCGCTGAACCGTAAGCTGTCGATCGAAAGGTGGGCAGTTTGATTCCTGCGACAGGGTGAGCGCTCGTTGCTTGGCCAGCTCCTGCCAACCTAGCAGTTCCAAAGCATGTCAATGCGAGTAGATAAATAGGTACCGCTTGTGGGAAGGTAAATAGCGCTCCGTGTTCCAGCCGCATGCTACGCGCTGCGGCAAGGAGAGTCATGCCGGCCACATGACCACGGAGGCGTCTTCGGACAACGCTGGCTCTTCGGCTTTGAAATGGAGATGAGCACCACACCCTAGAGTCGGACACGACTGGACTTAATTGTCAGGGGATACCTTTACCTTTACTGAAAAATCAAACTCCTACAGTAGGATGAACTGAAACATCTGAGAGGCTAATTAATAAAAACATTAAGGAACATGTTAAAAATAAAGTATGTGCTTCTGGTTTCTAAGAACATAGTAGTGAAACCGTCTGTGGCTTTTCTTCAACTCTAAGATTTCTTCATATAGTTTATAATACTCTTCTACAGCAAGACTTGTCTTAATGTCTTGAGAGCAAGCATTATCCAATTAATATTGATGGATTTAGAGTGCAATCCTGTGCATCTCTAGGCTGGCTAGTGCGCCAGCCTAAGGAGTCATAAAAGTGCCATAAGGCACTTTTGTGGCTGCTCTAGTGTAAGCGGCACTGGTGCGGAGGCCGGCACTGCAAACACTACCACCAGATGGATTCCACACCACCAAACACAGGTGAGTGCTGCGCCAGGCGGCAGGAGGACATGGGGAGGGTGGGTAAGGGTGGTGAGGGAGGGGGCCATTGGCTGGATTGACCTGGGAGGGGTGAGTATATTGGTGCTGGGTTGCGCCGATATCCAACGCCCCTTCCCAGGCCAGGCCGGCCTTACACGGCCTCCCTGGATGTGCGCCAGCTAAAGAACTGGTATGCATCCGAGGAGGCCCATTGGGGCCTCCAGCACTTACACCGGGGGAAGGGGATGAACGTCCCCTCCCTCAAGGTGAGCCCAGGCTGTGCCGGCGCAGCCCGCATCCTGACCAGGATGCAGCGACCGCCCTTCAGACCAGCTGCCACATCTTAGGAAGGATTGGGCTGTTACTTATATCTGCTATAAGTCAGTACTGTATAGTACTGTATAGGTAGATTAAAGGATAGCTTGCAGCGTTCTTGAATGCTAAAGAAAGAAACCAAATCATCCAGAAAACCCAAATAAATGTACAATTCACTTTCTTTACTGTACGACCTACAAATGTAAAATTTCAAAAAATGTTGAAACTGACAGATTTTTTTCCCTTTTTTGTAAAAATTTGGAATATGCAATATGTCAGGGGTCAGGTGGTCAACCTTTCAACATGAATGCTCCTGAACCTTTAATGGTTGTCTAGGTGAGGGCATTTCAGCAGGTACAGGTGCTTTAGCAGCACCATCAGCACTTGCAGCTGCCAAGATTCTGTCTTCTACACAAGTCTTAAGAACATACAGGCCCTAGTGGTGGAAGGTTGGCCACCCCTGCAATATGTTCTTATCTTGCCTTAGGAACCCAAAATGCATTAAGTGTAACTTAGCAAATTAAATTGTGCTGTTTAGTAGAATAATGGAATTTAAAATATAAACTCCTTAGTTTTATTCAAACAATAATTACCAGGTATATTTGTAATTATTTGAATAAAACCAAAGTATTAATACTTTAAAATGAATTTCTTTAATAAATTACATTGAATTTTAACACTGGGGATATTTGTATATAGAATGGAGCTCCTGCTGCCAGTAGTACCTTAACATATTAGGATGAAGTCCTGTACATACTTACCTAGGCATAAAAACCCCATTGATGACTTAGGACTTACTTCTGAGTAGACATGCACAAGATTGTGCTGTTAGTTTTTGCCAATTGTAAAAATAGTGGGGAAAAGGTGGATTGAAGTTGAACCCATCAGCATTGTAGTACATAAAATGATTTTTTAAATATTATCTGGATCACAATAATGCCAGTATTATCTAGAAACAAGAAAACAGCAACACCTGTTTACCAGAAGCAACACTGGGATAAATATACTGTACACATCTTTCAACTGTTTCCAACTCTCTGGAGAGAAAAAAAATCCTAGGATTTACCCCTAGCCTAACAGATCACAGTCTAAACTTTAGACTGTGATGTGTTAGGACTAAAGGACTATCAGTAAATCTTGATATCATTATTATTAATGGTAATATTTATATACCGCTTGTCAACAAAAGTAGTTCACAAAGCGGTTTTGCATAGTGGTTAAAGCATACAATGCAATTGTAGGCATGCCTACTCCGAAGTAAGCTCCAGATTGCAGCCCTGGTCCCACATGAAACCCATATCATATCATTTAAATCTAGGCTTACCAGATTGTCGACCGGGACGGAACGTTCTCCCCTTAAGGGGGTGGAGCATGGGGGGCCATAACGCAACGCATTAAGCCTGGTAAGCCTATTTAAATCAGAGGGTACAGGGCTTGCTGTTATCAGCTGTGAGTTGTGTTTAGTTTTTTTAAATTTAAACTCCCAACTTATAGCTGATAAGGCCATATAAAAAAAAAATTCTCTGCCAAATCTTTATATAAACCTCTTTCTAGCATTTACATCCAAGTTAGGGTGAGTACGTTCTCTGACTAAATAGTCCCTACTTTATTACTAAAAAGAAAAACTTCATTGACAGTGAACATAAAAGATTCTTGTGCAACAAAACCACCCCTTCTCTCCCCCCAGTCTGTGTTCCCAAGTGGAATGCAAATTAAGTACTTTCCTACTGGCTGGTTCAATTTATATGCTGGGTTTTAGAATACATTGTTTCTTTTATTTAGGGATGGCAGCTCTTATGGCAGATTGAGCTGGTTCTCTGCTTTCTTAAGGAAGCTAAGAAGGGATTACCTTGGTTTATTTTTGGATTGGAGACCTGTGGTGATATCTTTTTAAAAAAAAAAAGGTGGCAAAAATTGGAAAAAAAAAAGGTGGCTAACAGTGTAAGGTGAGTAATTTTAAGGATTAAAATTTACATTTAATTAATTAATTAATGCTAATTAATTAATTGGTACAGGGGGTACTTCAAAAAAATTGACCGTGCCAGGGGGTACACCTGGTGAAAAAGGTTGAGAACCCCTGATTTAAATAATAAAGCCTTCAAAAATACCACCATTTTAAGTTTCATTGTCTAATCAGATGAATCTGCTCCTAGCTGAATTTACTTGCAAGTCACGCCACACTTTCATTTTTCTCTCCAGCTACTTCAGCAAATTGAAAGTTTGCACCAATTGAAACAAACTTCCCAACTGTTTCACATGCTGGTTTGCTTCTTGATTTGGTGTGTCTGTTTCTCCAAAGAGAGGAATTTCTTTCACATGCTGCAGAAGATGGCAGGATCTGAAGCAGGTAAAAGGCTTACATACCTACCATATACAGAAACTATAACTGCCTAATGCTAATTGTCTTACATGGTTATTAAAAAGAAGTTTGAGAAAGTCAAGGGCAGCTAAAACAATATTTTAAAAGCTTGCCTTTAAAAAGCATTTCACTCATCATTCTAAAAGAGAAAATATTCCTTTACTCCCCACACCATTTCCCAACATCTCCCTTTTGTTTTACTGGATTTTTTTTCTGAAATCTCAACACCCCCCCCCCCCAGGCCTGTCACCCTGCTGGTTTTCCCCCTCAGGTTTGTAGTACACAGTACTATCCAGTTGAAGGCTCTACTAACATATATGCAAGTTAGGGTGGTTACCATATTTTTGATAACCCAATCCGAGAAACTCCCCCCCCCATTTTGGGGGGCGGCAAAATTTGTTTTTGATTTTTTGGGGTGGGTCTGGCCTTGAAGGGTTTTGTGTGTGTGTGTGTGTGTGTGTGTGTGTGTGTGTGTGTGTGTGTGTGTGTTGCAGGACATAAGGCCGGCCGAACATTATTTATTTATTTCACACACACACACACACACACACACACACACACACACACACACACACCCCGCTTTTTTACCCCCTTACTGTGGCTGTGGCCTCCGCTTTTCGTCCAGCCGCCTCCAGTTTTCCTCGCGGACACACACAATGCAACCTGGAAGCCCGTAGTTCACAAGGGCTTCCAGGCCGCTTGTGCACATGCGTGTGGCTTGTGAAAAATGGCCGGCAAATGATACCTATTTGTCTACTCACATTGACATGCTTTCGAACTTCTAGGTTGGCAGGAGCTGGGCCTAGCGATGAGAGCTCACCCCATCATGTAGATACGAATTGCCGACCTTTTGATCGACAGCTCATGTTTCAGTGGTTTAACCCATTGCGCCACTCCACGGTCATCCCTTTAGTAGGCGCTTGTTGGTAAGTTACAAAGTTGACGATCACAGTGAGTCTGATAGTGATGATGATGATTGTTTTCTGTATAAATAATTTCAACTTCTCCTGGGTCATTAGTGTTAATTATTATTGCCTCTTTTCATATTCTGCAGTACCCTAGGACATGCCTGTGCAGGGCCACCGCTAGCCCATATAGCGCCTTTAGGCAAATCAGAAAAAGGCACCCCTTCCTCCCTGCCAGAAGTGATGTTCTGCCAGCATTTCTCCTCCTTCCAATGCACCCTTAGATGTGGCACCCTTGTGTAGTGCACAGCCTGCACAACCGTACATGGCAGCCCTTGTGCCCATATGCATTACAAGATGAATGTATGTTGCTCTGCGATCATGGTGCTTATTCATTGGGGATCCCGAACAGTGTGGGGTTTGGTATTAACTGAGCAAGAAAGTGTTTGTAAAAGCTGTTCTGCTGTGTAAGCCAGTGATAAATACACCAGTTTCCATTGATCTGAAAGTGAATGTATTGGATCCTAAGGATTCCGTTTGGAAAAAAGAAAAAACCTTAAGATCCATCTTAATGAAGATAAGATGTAGTAGATCAGCTCTTTCAAACTCCTCAGTGTTTTGGATTGCCGATTCATAGGGTCAGTAAAATTGAGGCTGCAGTCCTATACACACTTACTTGGGAGAAAGTTCCCAAGTAAAGTTGGAAAGTTATTTAGACCAGCCAATGCTGACAAGGTGGTATGCAAGCCATCTGAGAACAAGTCCACATCTTGGATGTGTGTGGTGTGTTTTTTTTTTTTTTTAAAGAAATTAATGGAGGAGACTTGTTGCTCCAGAACTTTTAGTTGGAGACAATATTATTTTGGTTTTGTAATATTGGTGTTGAATTACACACAACGCAAATTACCGGTAATGTCAACGCCATCAGCAGTCAGAAACATTTAGCATCCTCCTGTGATAAATAATGCTTGCTCTGTATCTTAATTTTGAGCCTTCTTGGTTGGAAAGTCACCATCTTGTATACCAAACTTACATGAGGTCAAAAGGTTATACTTCCTCAACTGAACTATTGACTACAGTATGCTGTCTGGCTGGAAGACTGTGGAGATGTCTTGTGTTTGTCATATCTGAGTTTATCTCTTCCTTTTTCTGCCTCCTATTCGCTACTTAAATGCTAATGCTAATAATATAATAATAATATATAATAAGTTTATTTATTTAGATGATGGCATTTACCAGTGTAGCTCTTGTTCTTTGGGCACTCAGAAAATTTGTCTGAAGTGGTCAACATTAACATGTGAATGTCAACCTTTGCTAAATGCGGGACGTTCTCTGTAATGTTTATACATGACAGGCAAACTGGGGGGCGTGGCAGCAGAGTGCCGACTTTCCAACTTTCCAAAATGCTGGTGCATCTCTTTCATTTGGAGCGGTTCCTTGATTTTGGCATTTTTGTTTTGCTAGGAGCACCTATATGCAAGACCATACTTTGGTGCCTTGGCGTATACATGTTGCCATGGCAACTGCAAAGTTCTAGGTAACAGTTGATGTAACTGCTAATCCCTTTTAATGACGATGACGGTACAAGCCACATTCTAAAAAAGAGACAGCTGTACATATCTATGGAAACAGCAGGGTGCCAATCCGAGGACTAGCCAGGCCTCTCATCTTTCCTGATGGCGAGGAGGCAGCGTTACTGTATATCGTGCACCTTGCAGCGATGGCTCCATGTTTCCATGGAAACCAAAGGATTCTTTTGTCTTTGAACAGGCCTGGATCTTTGTTCCTGGGAGGCAGTTCTACTGGCTGTGAAGTCATGTTGGCAATCAGAATAGACGCCCTCCCAGGCAGCCTCTGTGGGCTGGAACAATTTGCACACGCAATACAGGTATTCAAAACCCACCCACAGAAATGGCACTTTGTCGCATTCACCTGAGCAGTCATGGAGGCAAAATCATTGGTGTTAACACATCAATCCACTGACTGCTGCTTCCCCAGGAATGTGTTTAGAACATTCTGTTCAATGTCACTCATGCGTAGATCGCATCTGTTCCACCAATTTGTTCTTGCAAGCAACCATTAAGTTTCTCTTCCATCTTGAGTTATCAAAGATCCCCAGGTGGGTAGCCCGCTGACTGAACATAACAGCACCTGGAAGGATGATATGAAGGTTAGGTAATCGATGCCAGTGTGATGAGGCTGGGGAATTAGAAATGTAATAAGGGCTTTGCATCTATATCATCAACAGTTACTACTGTTGCTGTCCCACTACAGCTGCAGTTCCATTTGTATGTTGCTACTAATTGTCAGCACCTTTGCTGATTATCCGTGTAGCGTGTAGCCCACTCACGTCTGGGAACACATTGTCCCCTAAATCTTCCCTGGATGCTGAGATCAGCAAGGAGGACCATGTTGCAAGTGCCACCTCCTTCTGAGGGCAGGATGGCAAGACATTTTTATTGTTCCTTTTCATTCATTTTCACTACTATGGAATAGTGAGGAGAAACGTGAAAACACTCTTTTCCAGAGAGCATTTAGAGCTGTGTGCTTTAAAATTTAAATTGTGCTGTTTGATTTTATACTAGTTTTAAGGCTGTACTTTATTTTATTTTTTACCATGTCTACCATTTTTTAATTGTATTTGGTTACCCACCTTTGGTCCTTATTGAAGAAAGGCAGGTTAAAAATAGAGTGAATTAATGAATGCAGTTGATCCTCTAGTGGCTTTCTATATAACTGCTTCTAATAGCAAGAAGTTGACTTTGTCATGGTGGTGATGAAGTTCTGTGGGAAGTTAAACTATACCCCTTTGTCTGGCAGGTTTTGCAAAAACATAATGAAAGATGAGAAATAAATAAATACATTTTGTTTTGTGAAGACCAGTGTGGCATGATCAACACAAATGGATCCGGCTTGGAATATGATGGAACTGAATGTGCCACACTGTGTAGCCTGCAAGTTTTGAGAAGTCTTGCATAAGTTGCTAGGTAGATTAGACAGGTTCACTTTATAATAGCTCTCTCTCTCTCTCTGCTACACTTGGAATCCCAGCTGTGTCAAGGAATATATAATAAACATCCTCTTTACTGCACAAGCCCAGCAACTGAAGCAGCACTGATCTTCAGCATCCTTTAACATAACTAGCCATGCATAGGTGATCTTAAAATATGTCCTGATTCTCAGCAAAACAAGGTCCCAATTCTTTATCGGGGTCAGATGGGCAGCACAATCCTACGTATCCAGTGGTGGCCCCAGGGCTGGCCGGCGGATCCTATCCCCGTGATCGGCCTGGAGGTCTACTCGGGGGAAGGGGACGTTTGTCCCCTTTCCCCTGGTGTAGCCCGGGGAGGCTCCAATGGGCCTCCTCGGATTTCCGCCAGCTATGACGGTCGCCATTTCCGCACCTCCACCCCCGGGCCGGCTTGACCAACAGCTGCCCTCTCTCGCCGCCCAGCCCATGCCCACCGGAGGGAGACTTACCTTCCCTGGCAGCCGCAGGTCGATTCGGTGACGGAGTAAGGGCTGCTGGCCTACGCGCCAGCCACCCTTACTCTAAAGTCATCGAAAACGTGCTTAATGGCATGTTTGCGATGGCTGTGAGTGGCAGAGCGCTTGCTCCGCCGCCCGATACTTAATAGGGATTACGCTTTCAAGGCCCAATAGCATAGAAAGTAGATTCCATTGGCTTTAGTTGTTTCAAGCATTTTTATTGATCATTTTGAACCACTTTCTTTAATGCTCTTTATAACATTGAACTTCTAATAGTTACACCAGCCCTATGGATTAAGTTAGGGGACCAATTTACATATCTATTTTCATTACTTATTGACTGTAGCATCAAGTGATGACTTTGCATGTGTCAATGACCATCCACCTAGTCATCTGTACAGAGAGAACTTTCTGGTGTTATTTTTATTTGTTATTTATTTAAAGAATTTATACCCCGCCTTTCCCCCAGTCTTAAGAATACCTTAAGAGGCTCACTGTCTAAAAAGACAGGGAAGACACTGGCAAATCGGCACTGGGAAGGACACTGTGCTAGGATGAACATGGAGCAATTGCTGCCCCCCTGCAAAACAGAGGCGTAACAAGGGTGGAGCGAAGGCAAGTAGTTCTGCAAGACTCTGTTACACTGGAGTCAGCGGCCCCTCCCCCTTGCTGTTGGAGCCATTCTGGCAGCAAAGGCAACACACAGGACACTCCCCTGTTGCTGCTGGAATGGCTCCAACAGCAAGGGGGAGGGGCCGCTGACTCCAATGTAACGGAATCTTGCAGAACTACTTGCCTTCGCTCCACCCTTGTTTCACCACTGCTGCAAAACATAAAAGAGCCCCCATTTTTAAAGGTGTCACTTTGCCCAGTTAGCAGGGGCTGTATCATCGAGTGTTATTTCAGATGCAATACTTTTCAGTGGGGGTGATTCATTCACATATTCAGCTGCTAGTCATGAAGCACTGAACAATCCTGAAAGAAGAGCTCCAAGTGATGCACATGTCAAGTCTAAAAGACAGCCATTTTTCCAATGTTAAAACACATTGTGTGATGAATGAATCTGTTTTTTCTCTCCATGTTTTTGCCTATTTTTCTGTATTTTTAGACAGCTCTAAACCCATAGAGGACTTTGGGATGCAGGAACCATTACACAGTGACAGGAATGCTTCTCAGTCGTTCTTTGTTTGAAATACCATTCCGCAAAAGCCACATGTACAATGTTGTGGATTGATGCGGCATCACATCTGGGTTTCCCCAGAGACAATAGCTTCTTGCCAACCCACCAGATTGGCATGGGCCCACCAGTTGGGCATCCCAGCCCACCTGTCTAGGCAAAGGCATGGTGGCCGTGGATAGTTACTAATTTCCCCCTCCCTGCCCATTCAGCTGCTGACCCAGTAAATCATTGAAGTGGCTCTTTAAAGAGCAACAAGAGTTTTAAAAAGGCAGGTGTCTGCATAAGCTTAGAACTGCATAAGCCTGGAATCTCAAGACTCTTGGAGGCTAAGTAAAATTACTGTATTGGTCTGAGTATAAGACTCACTTTTTTCTCCTAATTTAAGTTTTTAAACTAGGGGTGCGTCTTATAATCAGGCTGTTGCAATTTAATGCCAGTGATTTAATTAAAAAATTTTAATAGCACCAAACTTTAAGTGGGCGTCTTATAATCATGTGTGTCTTATACTCGGGACAATACGGTACCTTGCAGACCAGATACATCTCACTGGCTGCCAGTTGACAAGCCCTCCAGTATCTAGCCAGGACATGCAATTGTGCTGCTAAATATCTCTCTCTCTCTCTCTCTCTCTCAACACACACCTGTCTAGCAGTACCACTTTGCCCTGGTACACTACTGGTGTGCAGCTTTGTTCCATGACTCAGCAAGGAATTAACAGCTCCGTCTAGTCCCAGCAGGGATGGAGATGGACTCTGACAGGTGACATCTGGAGCCAATAAAAAAAATGCAGTCTTTTATTCCATTAAGTATTTGCACCTCCCTTCTCCCTCTTGCAGTTGTTTATCTGAACATGACAGAACAGTCAGGGGGGGGGGGTGGATAAAACAAAGGCATTTAAAGTTCTTTGTGTAATTCCCCTGGCAAAGGACCAGATTCATGGCTGACTTCAAAGGTTGAGTGTCGGGCTGTTGCAGGGGGAGGTTAGCAGTCATTAGCAGTATGCGATGTTGCTTGGTGAGAGTGCAGCAAAGGCAAGGCAGCTCTGATTAATATGTTCCTTCTTTATGAAAAACAGATCTGAGAAGAGACTGGGAGCCAGGCAAGATTATAAGGAAGGCGCAAATATAAAGCATTGATGCTAGGTCAGATCCATGTTGGATGAACATGTTAGATAAACATTCCCAGGTCACCTCTACACTACAGTAACGCTTCTTTCTCTTCACATCCCTCCTCAAAACTCATATTTCCTGTAGAGCCTTTGGCTCAAACCTTCAGTCCTCACCCTACACAGAAATTAGGCCAAAGTACATACAATGGCATTTGTGCATATTCCTCCCCTATTATCTTTGCAGTCTTGTGTACTCTATTCTCCCCCGACTGTCTTCCACTTTGCTGAAGTTTAGACTGTAAACTCCACAGGGCAGGGACCAGCAGCATTTTTGCCTTTGTTTGGTAAAGCACCTTGTCCGTTGATAGCGCAAAAGAAAAAGTTATGTATGCCATGGCTGTGAGAAATGTATCTGATACATTGGCAGTAGACAGATGCACTTGACTCAGTAGCAATTGGTACACCCACAATGGCACTTTTGGGAGAAGGCACAATTGCAGAAAGCATTGCTCCGTTTATCCATGTGTTGCCAATTCACATGATCTGCTGATTCACATCATCTCATTCCTGTGTTCGTGTGCGTGTAATTATTTGGAGCAGCATTGCTACATTCTCCTTTTAAAGACCCAGCTTTATCACCAAAACATGTTTCTCCAGGTTTATAGTTTGGAGCCATTTGCCACTCCAGTTACTGTAAGGGGTATGTCCTATGTAACTGACAGTGCAATCCTGACTAAGGATCTGGCCCACGGCCCAGGGCCACCCGCCGGACCCTGAGCTCAGGCTGTCCATCGACCGGCGGGCCAGAGGTCTACTCGTGGAAGGGGACACTTGTCCCCTTCCCCAAATGTAAACTGAGGCCAGCCCTATTGGCCTCCTTGGATTTCCGCCAGCTAAATAGCTGGCGGAAATAGAGGCCGTGTAACGGCGTAGCCGGCCCGGCGGGGACAGGGATATGGGAGACGCCATCCCCCGCCACCTCCCAGGTCGACTACACCAATGGCCTCCTCCCTCGCCCACCAAAACATCCCTGCGTCCGCCGGATCCGTACCTACCTTCTCCAGCGGTCTCCTGGGCGTTCCGGTGATGGAGTGAGGGTGCCAGCCTCTGCGCTGGCCTCCCTTGCTCCTGAGTAGTAAAGCGTGTTCGCGACTGCTTCTTGCGATGGAACACTTGTTCCATCGCCGGCGCGTTCACAGGATTGCGCCCTGTGTTACATAGGACATATATAGTTGACTAAGGGCCCAATCCCATCCCCTGCCAGCCCATAGCACACACCATTGCTGATGCCTTTGTCACAATGGCATTGCATGCTATGAAGGGGTGATCAGATGGTCCAAGATAGGTAAGTAAATATCTTTGTTACTTGCTAGCCCATAGGCCACCAATGGGTCTCCTCAGACCTATGCCAGCTATGTAGCTGGTGTAAATCTGATGAGACTCAGGGGCAGTTTGGGGTGGAGAAGGGAGGGTAGGATCTCAGCTGGCATGGCTGCTGCCAAGATCCTCTCCCTCCCTCCCTTGAATCACCCCTTGCACAGCCCACTCCCCACCTCGAACTGCTCCTAATCCTCCCCTGAATTGCCCCTGCCACTGGCCTACCTGCTCTGATGGAGCGTCAGCAAGCCACTGTAGCGTGTGCAGGGCCTTCAGCTGTTTGTACTGGTGGCCCCAGCATGCACGGCAGCAGTGCGGCTTTTGCACCATCGGTCTGGGACTTACAGTGGCAGATTGTGAGATCCTTCTGCGCACAAAATTTGTGTTTTACAAGTGAGCTCTCTCATCACCCTCAAAGTTTTCTATGATACAGATTCTGTTTCTCCACTCTAAGAGACTTCAGGATTTGAATCCACAACTTCAAAGACTCAAATCTTGCAAGAACCCAAACTACTGAGCAATGCTCTGCTGAATAGTAAAGCAGTACTTTTGAATACCAGCTACACTTCTCAGTTCTCCTAGCTGAATTTTCAATAAATACACATTCTGTCATTTCTATGCTCTCCATGTGACTGCACCCTGGGTGAGAGCCCACAATACCACATCCCTATTTACCCTACTGTCATGGGGGAGGAAAAAGTCTACCAAAGACTAAGTGGATCCACTTGTAGCTTCAGCTAACTTCACAATCTACCCAAGCTACTAAGAACGGTATCTGATTCTGGAACTGAGTTCATCCATAAGTACCACATGTGTTCTTTTCAAAACTATATAGCCAGTCAATCTACCCTCTCTGAGAGTGGATGCCATTGTGATGAAGGCACTGTTTACACCAATATCCCTATTGCTCAAAATATGGTGAATGTGAAAAACGCTACCTAAAGTGACCTTTCATCATTTATTAAAGATGTTTCTGTTTGAGCTGAGCCAGACTAACTCATCCAGGATTAATAATGTACCTGGAGACTTGTCTTTTTGTAGGCTGACCATGATAGAATGTCAGGATTTTGTTTTTACACCAAATGTGATTTACAGTGCTCTGAGCTGCAGGTCATCCCAACTTTCAGTAGCATTATTGATCAGATGCTTGGGTTGGCTCACTGGTTTACAAAGGGTTCTAAATGACTGGTTCAGATGTGGATATTTATGGTGCTGTAAACTAAAGAATCAAAGGAAGCAATACAGTTAGACTCAAAACGGTCAGGGAAGATGGAGCCCCACCGAATATTGGTGATCTTACATTATTGCTTATAAAAACTGGGCTGGGGGACTCCTACTAGTGAGGAGGAAGGAGAACTTCTTGGGCTTGATAGAGTTGCAGAGTTATGCAACAGTCACTTCATGCCAGAGGTGAGATCTAAACTGAGGAGATCCTGATTCTCATCTCAGTAGTGTAGCTAAGCTGGGGCGGGGTGTGTGTGTACCGGGCTCCTGGTGCCGACCACGGTCTCCTCATGAGGAGCAGCTGCGGTGGCCAATCAGGCTGATTTCAGGGCGGGGATTTGCCCTCCTGCCTGCCCTTGCACCTTTAAGGCTTCAAATGGAGCCTTTCCAGGGGCAAGGTAGTGACGCGAAACGCATCATCGCCCTGCCCACGGCCCCCCGTCAGCAACGTCACTGTCTTTGAGCCATCATGCTACGTTCACTCTCCTGGATACCCTGGGGAAAATTCCTTGATTCCTGGAGGGCCCAGTCCTCATCAGATTGCCTTGTTTTTCTTTTAATTTACAAACATACTGGGGTTTTTTTTTGGGGGGGGGGGGTTTGCATACCTCCGAGTATGCCGAAACCCCTACCTTGCCTATGAGTGGCTCTCTTTCACTTCCCTACTCATGGTATGTGGCCACCAAGTTCTCTCTCAGTCACTGGCGTCGCTCGAGGTGGGGCGGAAAGCTAAGTTCTGCAGCTTTCCACCCCACCATTACTCTCCGGTACGAGGCGCCCCGCCCCCTCGTCATAGGAGCCCGTCAGCGGAGAGAAAGCAACACGCAGGAGAGTCCCTGCACATTGCTTTCTCTCCACTGACGGGCTCCTATGATGAGGGGGCGGGGCGCCTCGTACCGAAGAGTAACGGTGGGGCGGAAAGCTTGTCGTTTGACAAAGTGGTATGGGCTGGTGGGATTTGGCTTAATGTCACCCACATCATCATATACACTGAGAGCACTGGCGTCGCTCGAGGTGGGGCGGAAAGCTAAGTTCTGCAACTTAGCTTTCCGCCCCACCTCGAGCGACGCCAGTGTTCTCAGTGTATATGATGATGTGGGTGACATTAAGCCAAATCCCACCAGCCCATACCACTTTGTCAAACGACTGTTACAATCTAGTTTGACCAAGAAATGGGTGGGATTCTGCAGATAATAATATCTTTATTTATATAATACCACCTTTCTTGTCGTTGGTTTTCTCCTCAGACTTTATTCAAGACGGTTTACATAGGCAGGCTTTTCTAAACCCCCCCCCCCCCCGATGGGGTTTTTACAATAATGTTCTATTCGCATAGAACCTTTTTCCTTCTCCAGATGTTTCCTTTCAACAGTGTGATATCTCACTGGCTGCACAGCACATGCCTCCTTCCGAGTTTGCTTGACAGCAACCTTCTCTCTCACAGAGGGTTAACAGGTTATCTTCAGCTTGTCAGCAGCTTCTGATTGACTCAAACTGGTCAGCTGTTTCTTCGGGCGGCAGCAGCTCGACCACAGCTCCTGCCCCA
Organism: Plestiodon gilberti rubricaudatus; assembly: GCA_026170595.1. NCBI lineage: Eukaryota > Metazoa > Chordata > Lepidosauria > Squamata > Scincidae > Plestiodon > Plestiodon gilberti. The sequence continues at coordinate 94,152,158 of JANXHW010000002.1, read as the reverse complement.
GCTCCTGACCGTATGTTTAAGATAGGAACATACCGTAATTGTCACTGGCTTGATTTTCAATAGCAAGGTCACAAGGGGCAGAGAGAGGTGTAGCCCAAGGATTGGGTGTTTCTAAAGGAATTTTAGGGTGCCTTCCCCCAGTGTACCGTAAAATCTGGCAAGGTATTAACTGGGACAGCAACTCCAACGTGCTGCCATAATAAATAGAGTTGAAGGGCAGGAAGACCTCCTGAGATCAATGTGATTATATCAAGCTCACTAAATTGTAATTAGCTGGAGCATCTTTTTAGAAGGCTGTCTCTTCTTGATCTGAAGACAGAAACTCAAGGCAAATCCAGTCTCTCTTCTTCAGCAGACTCTTCCAATAGTTAATCATCTTCTCTTTTTTTAAGAAGTGCCTCATTTCTAATTTGAATCCTTTCCACTTTAAATTCCAGGCATTTGTTCCAATTATGCTTTTCACTGCTAGAAGAAAGAGTGCTTTAGTGCCCGATACTTTCTCCCCATGGAGGTACTACATTACAAATCTTAATCAAGCCACTTCTTAACCTTCTTTTCAATAAGTTAATTAAGACTTGCTTTTCAACCTTCAATTTGTTCTCCATGTTGCTCAGAATCTTTATACATCCTGTTAAGATGGTGGAGTGGTTCCCTCTCAGAATGAATTCAGACAATCAATTTTGTTCTAAGACTGCAAGTTAATTTCTTTAATAAAAGATGGAGGGGCAATAGACAGGAGAAGTGTTGTGCTTGAGAGAGGGGGGGCGCATTATGGGAGAAGGTGACAAGCTGATCTTAGGGTGCTTCTCCTGCATAGTCTATCAGCAAATGTACATTTGTGGGACAGTTAGTGAAACAAACATGGGAATGATACATTATATATATATATATATATATATATATATATATATATATATATATATATATATATATATATATATATATATATATATATATATATATATATATATATATATATATATATATATATATATATATAATGCGTGTCCGGTTCCTGGATATCACAAGGGTCTGCTCTACCATTAGTCTAATGAAAAAAGGTAAGAAATGTCAAAGTTCCCATTTTTCAAATATATAAAATATATTTCATATATTTGAAAAATGGGAACTGACATTTTTTTTACCTTTTTTCACCAGACTATTGGCAGAGCAGACCCATGTGATATTCAGGAACCGGACATAATCTAAACTTCCAAAAGGAGAAATGTAAAAGGGGGGGGGGAGGATAGCAACAACAATAACAAACCACTTGCACACTGGATTGTTCTGAAATGTCTACCTCTCCATTCTTTTCACATAGACCAAAGAATTGCCTTGATTTAAATGATGAATAGAATGATAGAATTTAACATTCCCATATTCCAGGTTCTCAGATCAGTTTATTAAAACAATTCAAAGAGTTAAAAACCATTTAAAAGTTTAATCCTTTACGTTTCACCAGCCTTACTGCTGGCTTCTTCAGAAGGTATTACTTGTATAGAGCCCTGTAGCAAGTTGTCTACGACTTGCTACAGGGCTCTGTACAAGTAATACCTTCTGAAATAAAAAAAATGGCCACAAATAAAAAATAAAAATAAAAAATTTCGGGCACCCTTTGGGTGGCGAGTGGGCACTTTGCACCCACAAAAAAATAAAAATAAAAAATTAAAATTTATTTATTTTATTAATAAAATTAATGTATTTATTTATCTACCAGACTAACACATCAGAGTCACAAATACATCTAACTTCCAATGTGTACTGTTAAGATGTCACTGGACAGGAGTCTTGGCATTGTCCCATTCCACAACTTTATTATTGGAGCTTCTTCCTTCCTTTAAACAAACTATATGTTGGATTTGCAGTATTTCACCTATGCACCCAGATACCTTGTTAATATGTTATCATCCGCTAGTTACAAAGCAAACACAAATGCAGCCATCCTATTTTGAGGTTCTCCACTGATACGGCACTGTCAATCCTCTTCCCAAGAGCGAGGCAGGGCAGTCTGTAGCTAGCAAAAACATGTCTCAAAATAAAACTGTGAGTGAACCTGACCTCATACCTTTTACACCTGACTCGCTCTGTTAGCTGGTATGGCTGATCTCCTTGTATTCTTTTATCTTTTGAACCCTGGGCAGTGGAGAATAAGCTGAGTTGTCACTTCATGTTCACTTGCTAGGATTGGGGTTGATGATTGGGTAGGACGGAACCCAGTAATTCAAGTCCTGGCATGAGAGCACCCAATTTGAAGCGCTGTATGGCTGCAATTCTGTGTTAAAGGTAAAGGTATCCCCTGCTCGAAAGTCAGTCATGTCCGACTGTAGGGTGCGGTGCTCATCTCCATTTCTAAGGTTGAATAGCCAGCGTTGTCCGAAGACGTTTCAGTGGCCATGTGGCCGGCATGACTAACAGAATGCTGTTACCTTCCCGCCGCAGCGGTACCTATTTATCTACTTGCAATTTCTTGCTTTCGAACTGCTAGGTTGGCAGGAGCTGGGACAGGAGACGGGAGCTCACTCCGTGACGCGGCACCCGGGTCTCGAACTGCTGTCCTACTGAGCTTCCGGTCTGCAGTTCAGCATCTTAACCACTAAGCCACCGCAGCCCCACAATTCTGTGTTGCTTAAAAAAACAAGCACCCAATTCACCAAATATCTTGTTTAATTAAACAAAGAAACAAACACCTTCAAAATTCACTACGAACAAGAGACAAGTAAAGTCTTGGAATGGAGAGAGGCAATGACTGAGGTTACTAGTCGGGAACGGAGCCAAGGAGCAATTGAACATGCAGGATCCCTACAACAGCAAGAATTCCAAGGGAAAGAGGCCCGTTGAGAAGGTATAAAGACTCAAGCAGCAGCCCTCCCACCGAGTAGCCATTTAGTTGCAACCTGCTTCCAGGTGACCTGACCAATTTATGTCTAAAGCAACAGCAGATGGCATCAGACAGACGGCTTGGTTATTCCCGAGCCTCTCCAGAGAGAGGAGAAGGCACTTCGCTATAAGTTTACATTATCTTGACAGCAGCCCTGGACTATAGGAGTGAACAGGGCTTGGACATATTGCTATTTAAAAGTTCTTCAGATAAATATGGCTAAATCCCAGTTCTCCTCCTCCTCTGTATGATGCTGGCAGTTGCTACATGTTTATTTATTTCTTTACACTGACAGCCTGGGCTCTTGCAAAGATTCAAGTCATGTTACAGTATATTTATGAAACGCAGTCCTGACCTCGCTCTTCTTCCTAACAGTCGTGGTGTCCCTTCGACATTATAGGAATGGCGTAGGAGGGAGTTATATACAAAACAGAGTTAGAGTTACAGACAAAAGTTAGAGTAATTTGCAAAATGTATATATTTTCTATAACTGACCCTCTCTGGCCCACCATAAAAGCAAGGCTGAATGATGTGGCCCTGGCAGTCAAACGTCTGGGGACTCCTAAACAATAGGCAGGTATAAATTTGGGACACAATAATACTTAGGTTTTTTTTTATATAAGTGTTCAGAGTGCTTCCTGTACCTTACTTCTATAGTCGTTTCAAGAGCCCTGTAACATAGATCGGTATTCTTATCCCCATTTTGCAGATAAGAAGATTAGACTGAAAAATAGTGGAAGCGTCTCACTCGCAACCAACACTTGTACAATGCAATCCACTTGCATGTTTAATCAGAATCATGTCCCAATGTATTCAGTGGGGCTTACTACTAGGGGAGCTCATGCTTCAACCTGTCCCACTGAAATCAATGCGACTGTGAAGTGTTTAATTTTGGCTGGCTTGTACCCTTGACCGATGATTCATGTTTGTTGTTACCAGCCAGTCGGAAGCAGAAGGGACCGAAAGAAATTTCTGGATGTTGACTGATCACGAGATGAGCCAATGTGATGAACCTGCGAGGAGGGTGAACATAATTAAGGAAAAAGCATCTCTCGCAAGGTCAGGGAAGTGTCGGGGACACTTCTTCAAGTCACAGGCGTAATTGCATCTGGAATGTTGCATTTCAGATTCAGCCTTAAAGACATGTTTCTTTCTTTCTTTGAGACGTGTCTCAAGACAGGCGGGTTTTCTTTTTTTTTTTCCTTTCGAAGCCCTGTCTTTGCATGATGCACCATCTCCTCCAATGTTTGGCATGTCAGGTAAGTCTGTGGGCAGGGCGTGCTGATTTTTATTTTGCTTTGTGTGGCACCAAGGGACGTAGGTACTATAGCTATGTAATTTGGACTAGGAACAGGTGCAGAAAACAACTCATAGGCACCTCATTTCATTTCATTTCATAAACCTTTATTGGCATAACAAACAAACATAGACGTACATCCAATGCAGAACCCAGCACTTCATACAGTATAAAGCCCAGAACCATCTCCCCATTTCCCTATGCAGGATTACTAAAAGTACATTTCCGTCACATAGGCACCTAAAAGGGGATTGCTTGCCTTGTAAGGAAGTACATCTTGTGATTTCTGTTAGGCCTCGGAGTCTGCTTTCATGTCACACTGACCACGTCACTGACTGTTCACAAGTCTCCTTCCCAACTGTCAAAGAAAGCTGGAGGGACTCGTCTTGCAGTTGTACTGTGGGAGAAGACAACACAGCTCACCCAGAGGCGCCTGTCTTCAGTTGTCTAACTCAGCAAATCTTCCTTGTTCTGCTTGGGGAGACTCCCTGAGTACGGTTGAGCCAGAGGATGCAGCTAATTGACCAGGGGCACCTCCATTTCTTTGAGAAATCTGTCCAAAGGGAAGCCCCTTCAGGTTTCCTCTGCTGTCAGCTGTCCAGAGGGCTCACCATCAGTGTTCCTGTCAAGTGGTGAATGCAACGTGTGGCTAGGCTCTTAGTCACAGCCTGTTAAGGTCAGGAAACGCTTCATTCGCCATATAACCATAGTTTCTCCCCCCTCCCTTTCCTCTAGAGCAGCGTTTCACAATCAGTGGTATGCATACCACTGGTGGTTCTTGAGCTGTTGTCTAGTGGTACGTGCTGCTCGACACCACCCACCCAGCACTGAGACTGCAACATGATGCTAGAAACAGCGGTAGGAGGCTCGGCTTGGCGGCAGACAACGCTCCAGCATGTGGTTTTCATGCACTTGAAAAAGCCCACCCGCTCACCCGTAGCCTCTTACCACTGTTTGTACCGCTTACCACATCACCAGGTACTTCCGGTGGTACTTAAGATAAACTATGTGAAGTGGTACATCGGGGACAAAGATTGTAAAACCCTGCTCTAGAGCACAAAGGATGCTCAATAGGTGTTTCAGTTTGTGTGTGTGTGTGGGGGGGGGGCTCCTAGAAGCTCCAGTGGTTCTGGCACACCTTTGCCTGGAGAGCTACATGCAGAGAACATGTTTATATGGCAAAACACTTGCCCTTCTTGCCTCTTTCTAAAGTGGTGCCATCCAGGAGGGCTGTACCATGTGACATGGCGCCTGAAAGCATAAATTGCATCCGCTCCATTAAAGTGTTAGGAAGGGCTATACATTCAGAGGAAACCAGATAGGGGGGATGCAATATGAGAAGAACCAGTGTGGTGTAGTACAAGGGTTCTCTCAACCCCTCGTTGGCGTTGTACCACCACCACCGCCTGAATCCTCTGGTGTACCACCGGAAGTGACTGGCGATGGCCTAATTGCCAGTCATGTCTGGGGGTATTAGGAGCTTGGAAAGTGCTGGCAAGAGGCTCAGGGCAAGTGGGAGGGCCTTTTTCAGTGCACGATACTCGTGCACTTCACCTCCGTTCGCCAACCGAGCCTCTTGCCGGTGCTTTCCAAGCTCTGTGGCATCAAAAACAGAGCTTGGAAAGCACCTTGGAAAGCTTGGAAAGCACCTGCGGCTGAGCCCTTAACAGGGATTTTGGGGAGCGGGGTTGGGGTTCCAACTGATGGCGTACCACCAGAAGTACCCCAAAGTAAAACTGTGCTATGCGTACCACCAGTTGAAAACCCCTGGTGTAGTGGATATAGTATAGGATTTGGACCAAGGAGATCTGGGTTTGTATCCTTACTGAACCATGAAGCTCACTGGTTGACCTTGCCCCACCCCTCTCTCAGCCTAACTATCCTCACAGGGTTGTTGTGAGGATAAAAAGGAGAAATAGGTATTCTCTATTATTCTCTAACTGCCCTGAGCTCCTTGGAGGAAATGGGTGTGCAGTCTGCACGTGGCAGTTTTTGTAATGTCCCAGTCGGTGATGGACACAAGACTGAAGTCGGTGATGGACAGTCGGTGATGGACACAAGACATTTTGCCCTCATCACAACCAATGTTCCCTCTATTTTTTCCCTGGAGTGCGCAGAGCCCTACAGTGGCTGTGGAGTGTTCGGTAATGATGTCATTGTCATTGCCGAGCTCCGAAGCTGTGCAGCTTACAGGAAAGGCTGATCGCAACAGACGTCCCTCTAAGGGAAGCACTTCATTTTACCATTCACACCTATGACGGGACGGGACCACTAATATGGAGGGAAGTAAAGGGGTTAGCTTGGGAATGGCACAGCAGTGGGAACTAAACCTGCTTCCAGTGACTTCAGCCATTGAAAACCAAACCAGATTCTATCTGCAGAGCCTCAGTTTTGGTTCTTGGTCATGGCTAGAGTGTGATGGCATGTTGAGAACATTATTCTGTATATGTATCTACATACTCTCAGGGCCTCTGAGAGGAATTTTATCAGGTGGTACAAAGTTTCTTTTGGGTCCCTTCTCAGACAAGGAGGGAGCAAAATGGCTGGAAAAGTCTCTGGAGCCCAGGTCTATCAGGCTTCCTGATGCGGTGCCCAGGTCTACCCACCTGGTAGACCTGACCTCCCAGTTGACTCGGCCTCAGTCTTTCACTCTCCATGAGGCCAGCTTAGATCCCAGGAAATTTCTGGGGGCCCTCCTTTGACTCCCAGGCCCCCTTTTTCATGGGCCCTGCATACTCAGCTCCCAGGGTTGATCTGTGAGATAGGATATCCCTTTAATCACCCTCTTACTGAAGAACTGGCACAGCACCAGATACAAACGTTAGACAGCCTCTGAGTTATTTGCAGCTCAATCCTAATCAAGTTTGCTCAAAGGTACGTCCCATTGATTTCAAGTAAGTGTGTGTAAAACTGCAGCCTGCAGACACCTTGCATGCATTCCGTTATTAGCCCAAGCTTCATCTCTGTCCAATAAAATGCATTCATCCCTGCGAGCTGTCAACTCTCCACTGAGGTAACTTCCGTGTGCTGGAATACAAACTCTTTTTTCTTTGCCAGACGAATCTGATATCTTTTTTAAAAGATACTTTTTTTTTTCCTAGGTAAGGGGAATGTGCTGTATATCCTATTGGACATTCAGCAAGCAATTTTATATAGCTCATGCCACATGGGAAATTGCTTCTTAAACGGAAAAGGTGAGCATAAATACAAGTATTTTCAGATTGGTAAGGAACTGGTTGCAGGCGTTTAAGGGCAAACTTTCAAGTAGAAGAAAAATAACTGAACTCGAGGATAGATGTTGCAGTATGTGTGATTTAGTATTTTCATTAGTAATCATTCTAGGGAAGTAATGTAAAAAAAAAGTATGATCAGATTTGTGCATGAAAGCATTTTGCGATGCATCTCTGGTATAGCGAAGGATTAGGCGTTCATGCAGAAGGAATGGAATATTTCAGGTTCTGGAATTAAAGTGGCATGCAGCTCAATGTGTATGGTTGGTCACACAATTGGAGACCAATAATAGACAATCTTGAGACTCTACAACCCGTTTCATGCACTTACTGTGCCCTGCAGAAGCATCACCCGGGGGGGGGGCAGTCCACCTCTGGGCGACACACGGGGAGGTGACAAAGCAGGCAGTAGAGGCGACAACATCTCCGTTTTGGTGACGGAAGCAGTAGCGATGGGTTTGGCCTACCCTCTTGCCCTGTGTCTCCGACAGGATGTGCAGCAGTGGCGACGGCATCACTTCCGGTATTGATGTCACGGGGGCTGCGTAGCAATGCCACTGGTGCCCCAATCTTCACCAAGTGAAGAGGATAACTATCCCAGTGAACATATGAATCGGACCTGTGCTGTGATCAGCTGCTTTATCCTTCTTCAGGACTGACTGGCAAGCCTGCTTAGAAAAACTGCTACTACACATACTCCTCCTTCTCTAGATATGTAAACAAGATCAGTTCTGCCAAGAGCATATAGGAGGACAATGACGGTTGGAAAAGAAGAGGGGGATATCATGATGGCAGCAGCTGGTTCTTCACCTGGAACTAACTCTAGTAAGAGCCCAAACCTACTCTGTCCTCCCACCGCTAATGCAGCCGCACCAAAAAGGTGCGTGCTGTATCCAGCGCGGGGGGGGAGGCAGAGGCGTAGTAATGGGGGGCATGGGGTGGTACACCCCGGGGCAGCAGGCCCAGGGGAGCAGCAAAATCGGTGACAGCGGCAGCGGTGGCAGCTCCTTTTTTGCCGTGTTTTTTTTCGCCGCTTTTTCTAGCCGTTTTTGGTTTTGTATGGCTTGTTTTCAGCCTTTCAAAGGCCCCTGGAGAGTGGGGAAGGTGTTCCCTGCCCTCCCGCCTGCCCCCCCTGGGGCCGTTTTTGGCCAGTTACAGGCCGTGTGACTCACCCCGGGGATTGCTACGCCTCTGCGGGGGAGGGGGGATCAGGAGGCTTGGGAGGTGATCCCTCTGTAAGCCTCCTGCTCACCAATGGGTCTCCTCGAACCTGTGGCAGCTCTGTAGCTGATGCAGGACCAAGAAGAAAGGGGGGGGAGCATCTGAATGGAGGGGATAGGATCTGGCACACATCCACTGGATCCACCCCCTCCTGCCCCCTCCCTGCCCCCGTTCCTCCTCCCTGTTGGTAGACTTTTGCATGCTTTTTTCCTTTCAGTGTCAACTCTCAAATGCCATACTCAGTCGGAGGTCCAGCAATAGCAAATATTTAAATATCCCTTTGCATGTCGCCTATCGAATGCAGCCAAATGTGAAACACCACAATGGGATGCCAATGAACAAAATTATGCTGCCTATCAAATGTGAACGTTGAAGAGCATTCAGATCCTGGTGGCAAACGTTAAAATGTTCCTGGAATATCTGGCACATAGAAGAGCCCATGTGGAGCACATAATGGTCGGGAGATCATCATCATCGTAGTATGATTATGCTATCAGTGTAGGCAGAGCTTTATAAGCATGGAACCCCAAGGAGCTTACAATTCTGATAGTGGGAGGTATTGGAGAAGCAATGGTAATGCTGCAGTAGGCAGGCAGGAGGGGTGTGAATGGAAGGGACAAGGGTTGAATGGGAACACATGTAGTTATATCACATATGCTTTGGGTTTATTGATTTCAGCAGCTCGACTGTAGACATCCGCATCTAATGCTGCCTACGTGGGGAAATGGCAGGCTCTAAAGGCCAGCGGGTGGCGCAGCGGGTTAAACCGCTGAACCATAAGCTGTAGATCGAAAGGTCGGCAGTTCGGTTCCCGCTTGTGGGAAGGTAAACAGTGCTCCGTGCTCCAGCTGCATGCTACACGCTGCGGCAAGGAGAGTCACGCCGGCCACATGACCACAGAGGCGTCTTCGGACAACGCTGGCTCTTCGGCTTTGAAATGGAGATGAGCACCACACCCTAGAGTCGGACACGACTGGACTTAATTGTCAGGGGTCACCTTTACCTTTAAAGTCCCTTTTACTTTGTCCCAACTTTGCAAAAATGGGAAAATAAGGACTCTGCTCATTCTCAGTAGGCCTGATCCTTGCTACCAATGGTGCTTAGAGTTCCTTCTGCGGTTGTTATCCTGCTGTCCTTGTCCCTATAGGTGACACCAGGATGTCTTCCAGGGGATCCAAACCCTTTTCTAGCCAGGACAGGCTGCCTTTGTGGCTATTCTGGCACCAGTCAGCAATTCGCCCACCCAGCACCGACTCGGTCCCTGCTTTGCCTCTGGAGCCATAGAGCTCAGGGTGTTGTCCTCCTTCCAGAGCCATGAAGCTGGGGCACTTGTCTTCTTTGCTCCCTCTGGTTCTCTCCAGCCACCTGCTGCAACTTCTATAGGAGTTGGGGCAGTGTCAAAAAATCGGAGCCCCAGTGCCAGCAATCTCGTGGCATGTCTGGCCCAGCTTAGTTTCCTTCGTTCTGTTTGGGCTGACCAGGCTAGAGACTAGAGAGTGAATAGAGAGTTAGACACAGCCCAGTCCTCCTACACCAGCAGTGGTTCATCTATACAAACGGATCTATAGGAAGTTCTACAAATAATGGTCACTCTCACCTCTGGTGAACAGCTGTGCCATGAGGGGCATTGTTCTAACCCAGATAGCATATTATTCTCCAGTCTTTCACTTTTTAGGAATTTGGGAAAGTAACTATTTGTTTTCCTTTATGCTCTAAGTTGTAAAACCCAAACCTGATTAGTGTAACCCTTTAGAACGTCTCACTGCTCAGGGAAGTGGGGCATGTGCACCCATATTCATGGACAGGGAAGAGAGTTTGTGACAACCCCCATCTGTTTTTTGTCCTGGTGGGAACGCTCAGCTTTAGACTCTTGGCAGAGTACAAGAATGCTATGTAGACAAACCTCTCCTAAAAATGATAAACCTGATTTTTCTCCCCCAGCATGCTGAATAAAACAAATGGTGCCATCTACTGGAGAAATAGCAGCACTGGTTACACATTCAATCACTTCAATTTTGTGTATCGACTAAAACTCGAGCATAATGTCATAGAATTCTGATCGTGGATCCTTATGGAGCTTACCATGGCTGAATGGGCAAGACAGCAACTTCACCATTAACGCCCCAAGGATCAAATGAAATCTTTTCATCATGACAAGACTTGCAGATGTTATTTAGCAGTGGGATGCGAAGAGAGGACTCTCTGGAGAAGACTCTGATGCTGGGAAAGATTGAAGGCAAAAGGAGAAGGGGAAGGCAAAGGATGAGATGGTTAGACAGCATCACCAATGCAGCGAACATGAAAATGAGCGAACTCAGGAAGATAGTGGAGGACAGGAAGGCCTGGCGGGATATGGTTCATGGGATCACGAAGGGTCGGACACGACTTAACGACTGAACAACAACAAAATGGCATCCACTAAATCATACAGAATTTCTGTCAACTTCCCCAAATCAGGATATGGACTGAAGCCGTACCTCTGTTGGATTGCTGAGATGGCAATCATATGATGGTTTGTTATTGCATAGCCTCCAAATCTAACAGAAGAAGGAGCACTGGTGGGGCGTGTAAGCCCTTGTTCTCAAATAAAAGATCACTGCCTGAGGAGTGTTCTGACTGTTCTCCCTCCCTCACGGCCCCAGGTGGCATGTTGCTGAAGGCTATTCTTTGTCCACTGTATTCATTTGCTTTGCAACACCTTAGCCTCCCTTGGCTTCTGAGGCAGGGTGCGTTAGCAGATCATAACCGTTTCCTGCTTGAATATTTTTCTTGAAGGATGTTCACTTGAATGGTTAATCTCTCACTATGGATCTGATTGTACTTGCTATCAAATAGCAGCAACCTAGCAGTTCCACAGCATGTTAATGTGCGTAGATAAATAGGTACTGCTTGCGGGAAGGTAAACAGCGCTCCGTGTTCCAGCTGCATGGTACGTGCTGCGGCAAGGAGAGTCATGCCGGCCACATGACCACGGAGGCGTCTTCGGACAACGCTGGCTCTTCGGCTTTGAAATGGGGATGAGCACCACACCCTAGAGTCGGAGATGACTGGACTTAATTGTCAGGGGTCACCTTTACCTTTACCTTTTCAGCAATTAAGTAGGATTTTAAATTTTCATGGCCAGCAACAATCTTGGACTGGTTTACACTTACAGGATAAAAAGCCATGCAAGAAAAAATAAGTTTAAAAACAGTTAAAAAAAAACAGTTAAAATAGTTTAAAAACAGTTTAAAAACTAACATTCAAAGGAACGTTTTGTACCAGTTTCTGCTGGACTTTTTCTACTTGATTGAGGGGTTGCTTGAAAAAGTCCAGTAGAAACTGGTACGAAACGTTCCTTTGAATGCTAGTTTTTAAACTGTTTTTAAATTATTTTAACTTGTTGCTTTTATATGTTTTTTTTTTTTACTGTTTTTAAACTTATTTTTTCTTGCCATGGCTTTTTACAGTATCCTGTAAATGTAAACCAGTCCAAGATATTCAGCAATGTTTACTCTGTGGATAGGGGGTTATGGGGGGACGGGAGGGAATCAGTGCACTACCAATGTCCCCCTGTGTGCATATTTACATTGATGTACCTTAGAAGCCAGATGTGTCCGCCCCATCACACCTGAGGAAGCCCCCCCTCTTTGCGTTAAAATGACAACACTCTATGTACACTGAGGCTGACCTAGGAATCGGTCTGTCACATTCTCCATTCTGTCCAGAGCTCTGAGTCACATCCTGCACATAGCATTCCTCCCTCAAATTCATGGAGGTGAATGTAGTCCTTCTCAGCACTACCCAGGAGATCACTGTGGCCCCTGACTCAGGGGGCTCACTTAACTTCTAAAGACCCACATGACAGGACAGTTATCTGAAGACTTATAGTGTGCATATGTGCTGCACACTAAGAACATTTGAAAGGGCAAAATAGGGCCAGGTGCCAGAAAATAGTGAGCATATCTGGCAAATAAGGACAATTGATGTAGATGTTAGGTTTTTGCAAAATGTGGAGGGGGGGGGGAATCAGAGAGAATTTTTCAGGGACAGGGAATGATGGTGCTATGGTTTATTTGGTGCTGCCCCCTATGGCATTTGCTGGATCCTTTCCGTTTGAGTAGCTTTGTGGGGGAGGCCTTTCGTAGCGGTCTCTAATGCGTGCTGACAAACGCCTTTCCAAGCAGCTTCATAGATCTCTAAGACAGCCTCTTCTCCATGCCTGACTAAAGCTCTCTGATGGGTCTCGGCAGGCTCCAGGGGGCTCAGGGAGGCTGACAGTTTGAAGAAATCAGATAATTGGCAAGACCTGTTGAACTCTTTTGAGTTAGAGATGGGGCGATTTCCCCTCTTCCATTCCTTTGTTGTTCCTCTGGTTCACTGTAACCTGCATTCTGCTTCTGCTGAATTCTGAATTAGCTCAGAGAACTTCTAAAATGAATTCTGGAATTGGAACAAGTGAAATTTGCCTCGGCTTTTTGTTCCTCTATCATTTGTATTTTCCTCCCTCCATTACTGACGCACAATGCTTTTCTGTAGTGTTGTATCAATCTAGATGTGATTGTGTGCTTGATTGCATCAATATCTTTTTGGGTGCATTTTATTGATGTAGTCATGCACTGATATGTAAATGTGAAAATAATTTAGGATTAAATAATTGAGCTAAAATCCGTGCAATTAATTTGGAGGAAGGGAGTATTGAAGTAATAATATGTTAAATCATGATTCAGTTTAAACATTTCTAATTATTAAATGGCTCCCAAGCTAGCTGAATGGTTTCTGGGACTTCTGCACTGTTATATTAGCCACTGCAAGTTGAGTGTGCCAGCCATGCACAGGAAACTCTTTGCTTTTAAGCATCTTTATTACCCTAATCTATGTCTTAATTTATACCTAACACATTTTTTGGGGTCATTATTATGTGCCACTATGTGTTAAAATCAAAATTGCTGTATGCCTATACATTCAGGGAAGGGAAGGTGGTAAGTGAAAACTCTTCTCCTTGTTGTGCCAGTCCAGAAAGGAATATAGGCAAGTACTGCTTATCCTCACAGATTGCAAGACTGCAACTTTGTGTTCTGTACTGTGTCTTTAAGAGGCAAGCCCAGAAGGCCTCAAGGTGAAACCCGCCATGTGAGTAACTGGAGGAAACAGTTTCACTTTTGCAGTGGAGATCTATGTGAATGATTGAGCCTTCCCAGCAAGACGGTTATCTTCCTTAGGCCTTTGATTGTATTACAAATGGTTAGAATATGTGAGTCCCAGATGGGCGTGACGATTCTGTAGACTGGAAATGAGGTTGTGCCGAACAGCTGGGCTGTGGAGTGATGGGTGGTGACATCATCTGCCATTGTCCGCTGCCAGCAGAGGCAGTTGATGGCTGGCAGATGGTAGTGGAGGTGCCGGAAAGCACCATGCTGCAGGGACAAGAGGCAGAATGGGGAGGAACAGAGACAAGACCTGATGGGGTAATTAGATGCTCTCTGGCATATATTGGGAGGTGCGTTCCCACTTATTAGCAGAGTTCCCTCCTCCACCCAGGCAGACTGCTTTGCTTAGCTAAATGAATACACACGAGGCATTGCTTTGTAGTTGTAAAAAGAAGAAGAGTTTACTCACAGTTCAGTTTGCATATATACATAGCGTCTGACCATCAATCAGAGGTACATCCTAGACTTAAGATAGAACCCCCCTAGAGCTGGGGCTCCCTGCATGGGGTTCGGCTGCAAGATGGCCGCTGGGCTGCAGGAGCAGCGATGGCATCATCTTGCTCGGTGGGCATCAAGAGAAGGAGACTGAGTGAGGGGCAAGAAGGAGGAAATAAAGGTCAGGGGCCACACCCCTTCCTGGAACACAGAGGGATTAGAGTAGGAGGTCTTTACATGTGACCAGGCAGTACACCACACCCCCAGTGTCCAGCAGCTAAACGCTGCCCATCCTCCAACAAGACCTGGCCTGGATGGAAGAAGAGAAAGGAGACAGACAGACTTTGGAAGCTGGAGATGGGGAAGAGAAGAAAAGAGCAGGAAAAGGCAAGAGGGAGCCCAGGTTCTGGGACTCCTCTGGGGAGGAGGAGAAGAAATAGGACAAGGAGCAGCAGCTAGAGCTTGGGAAAAGGGAAGGAGGCAGGAGAAGACTCCAGGAAAGGGAAGAGTAGCCTGATGCACTGAGCTGGCCCGGCAGTCCCCTGAATGAGAGGAGGGAAGCGGCTAGCATGGGCCCAGCAAGCCAGGGGGAGGATCCAAAGGGACCACAGCCTATCCCTGGCAGAGGCGTCGCTCCGGTAGGGGCGGGGCTGTAAGTTTTGCTCGGTCGGAGTCCCGTTTACCGAACGAGCAGGAGGCGGCCCCGCCCCCTCACTGTCAGAGCCATTCCCCTGCGGAGAAAGCAGCAGGCAGGGTCTCTTGCCTGCTGCTTTCTCCGCAGGGGAATGGCTCTGACAGTGAGGGGGCAGGGCCGCCTCCTGCTCGTTCGGTAAACGGGACTCCGACCGAGCAAAACTTACAGCCCCGCCCCTACCGGAGCGACGCCTCTGATCCCTGGGGCCTGGGAAGCAGTGTACCACAGTGCGCAGCACAGTACCACAGTACTACCACAGTGCACAGTAGCACCACAATGTACCACAGCAGTGTGGTACCCGGGGGCGGAATTCAAAATGTCAAAAAAACACAAAAAACCACCACCACTCCTTTGCCGCTTTTTTTTGCTGGAGACCCAGGTGGTGGCGGTGAAAAAGGTAGGTTGCTCGCCACCGCCTGCACAGCCTGTCACCCCCACCCCACTCAACGAGGAAGATGGGCAGTGCTGGCCGGGGCATGTTTCACCCCCCGAGGCCCGTTTGGCATGCCATCCGTGGGCACAGCCCCTCCCCCAGCTACTTCACTGCTGAGAAGTAAAGCCAGCAGGTGGCTTGGAATCTCAGATACCCTCGGAAGCCCCATCTGGGACTCCATTTCAGGTGGAGACCCTCTACCTAGCCCCAGGTAGGAGAATACCCCAAGACAGGGAAAAGGATGATGTTAACTTGGTGAGAGGAGGAACAGCCACCCCTTTTTCTGTTATCCTTTTTTGGCCAATAAAAGAGTTAAACTCCCCCAATCTGTGTGAGTGATCCTTCCATGGTATTCCTGAACCCCCAGAGGTGGAGCTCCCCCTGTGGGAGGAGGTAGAGATTGCAGTATGTATGTGCAGATGAACAACTGTATGGACTAGTAACTTTTGTAGGCATTTTTATATCTGTTCAGAAGGTCAGGATGCCTCTAGTTGTTTGTGATGAGACAATTAAAAAAGTCATCTTGTGATGGAGGAAAAAACCCAGTTTTATTTCAATTAATCTTTTCTTACTCTTTCTGGAAGACAGTGCAGCATCTTCTGAACTACATAAAGAAGAACGAATAACAGCAGAAGATCCTGACACTTACTGGCTAATAAATGTTAGCGAGCATATTTAAGCTAAGTTATGAAAGTTTCGTTGGAGGCCACAGGACAGCCTATCATCTTAAAAAGATGGGCAACAGCTATGTAGGTTGGTCTGCCTCACCTGCACCTCATTGTATGTATATTCTTGCATGGAGGAGGGTATGGGAGATGGAGTATTAGTTATACCATTTTGAAACATTAATTTTAGGTTCTTTTTCTTATGTAGCTGATAAGTTTCTACATGTCACACTCATGTTCAAGCTTTCCTTGAGAATAGCTCCTGATGGTACCAAAGTTCTGTCTCTGGTGTTAGTTTAGATATATTACTTTTTGGAAGGTATCACTGGTCAGTCCAGCAAAAGACTACACCAGGATGGTGTAGTGGTTTGGGAGTCGGACTTAGACCTGGAAGATCCAGGTTCAAATCCCCCCACTCAGCCACGAAGCTTCCTGGGTGACCTTGGGCCAGTCACTATCTCTCAGCCCCACCTACCTCACAGGGTTGTTGTGAGGACAAAAAGGAGGGGAGGAAATATGTACACCACTCTGAGCTCCTTGGAGGAAGGGCGGTATAAAAAAAATGTGAAAAAAATAAAACTGTTCCATGCAGATAGAAATACAGGTATTATACAGAAAGCAGCCTCTTCTTGTTTTGGAACAGCCAAAACATATCAAAAATTTTCACCTGAAATGTGATTTGGTTAGTTTTTATTTTTTTTTTGCAATATATGATATAGAACTGGAAATTGATCTGAACTAAAATTGTTTATAGTTGTACACTTGTTACAATGTATGGACTTACTTACAAGCAAGTTGTAGTTATCCAGTGATGAACAGATATGTGTTCTTCAGGTCTATGATGCAGCAGAATAGAATCTGGTATGTTGCATTGTAAAGCATCCGAGTTCTGCTTCTCGGACCATGAGGACATCTGCCCAGTGATAGCTCACTGCTTGGATCTGAAAAATAGTAATAAACCGAAGATACACAATGGAGCATTGTCAGTGTTTTACACTGATGCAGTGTGAAATTCTCTTTGTGCATAGTTCCCCCTCCCCCCCAGGTGCAAAGAAAGAGCAGTTGGCCATTTATCTTCATCCAGGGTCTAAATCGACACCAGATGTTTTTTTTCTAAAGAGCACTCTGGGGTCCAATAAGTTATTGGGTTCAATAGCATTTCGGTCTTCAGTAGTCTTATTGGTAGGACAGATTCATTTCTGCCTTTTCAAGAACTGTGAACAAAAACTTCTGTCTTATACTGTGCAAGAAGGTGATATGATCATAGAACTGGTCTACATATGTAGCTTAATGAGGTGATATTGCTAGAATGGACTGCATCAGACTGCAGGTAGAGAATTCCTGTTTTAAATGTTTCTTGACCATAGAAAATGAGCTGTAAGGGCTGGTTTACATACTTTCCCCTTAATGTTCTAGAACAGG
The DNA here is from genome assembly GCA_026170595.1 of Plestiodon gilberti rubricaudatus. Lineage (NCBI taxonomy): Eukaryota > Metazoa > Chordata > Lepidosauria > Squamata > Scincidae > Plestiodon > Plestiodon gilberti. The sequence continues at coordinate 94,134,694 of JANXHW010000002.1, read as the reverse complement.
GGTTCTCAACCTGTGGTACAGGTACCCCTAGGGGTACGCGGACCTCTTGCTGGGGGTATGCCAAGCCCTGCCCCTTATCTGCCCCATCAGCAGCTAATTAAGTGTTAATTAACATGGATTTTAATTTTTAATTATTTTCGGAGCCCTTCTGTCTCTCTGATTTTGGTTTTGGGCTTATTTTTGTACTTTGGAAAATGTACTTTGGTGGGGTGGGGGAGGGAGGAGCTGATTTTGGGAAGTATGACTTGGAAAAAAAGAGATCCTTGCGTGTGTGTGTGTGTGTGTGTGTGTGTGTGTGTGTGTGTGTGTGTGTGTGTGTGTGTGTGTGACGCACACACAGTTAAATAAGACATTTTTTCACATTTAAAATTGTTTTAGTTCTTTTAATTTAATGATTAACTACCTAATTAATTTCTTGATTAATCCAATTAATTAGCAGTTAATTAGCAGGGGGTACTTCAGAAAATTGGACCGTGATAGGGGGTACCCGGGCCTCCAAAGGTTGAGAACCCCTGTTCTAGAAGATCAGGGGTTCTTAAACCTTTCGTGCCCAAGTACCACCTCCGGTGCCACTCTCCTGCTGAATACCACCAGAAGTGACTGACAATACAACATCTCCTCCTGCACCATGCAAAGCTCTTGTATGCACCGCCATCTGCCAGCCATCAGGAGGAAACTGGGGCAGCTCACGCGGCCATTGAAGATTCCAGAATCGCTAAGCATAAGCCAGCCATGTCTTTGTGGAGTGTCAGGTCATTGGGGCGTTGTGAAGCCCGCTTCCAAATTAATCAAGCCCAGTTTGAAAGACAACACGTTTGAACATTTTCATTACAATGATTGACACTATGTTAGGTGCAGAGCATGTTTCAAGTTTCCTGATGTCGTAAAACGGTTTTTGAAGAGTACTCGAATGCTGCCACCCCCCACATTGCAAAAGAGCACGAGACAATTCAGAAGTGTTTGGAACAGTTCTATCGCAGTGAAAGCATTAAAGTGCTCCCACTGTCAATCTTGACACCTGTGGAAACTGTGCAGGTTTCCTCTATGTTATCCAAGGCCAATGAAAAGCTAGCAGACAAAGTTGCTGCCTCCTCCATAACACTGATGGAGATGCGAAGATATCGACCCAAGTATGTACTTGTTTCCTGCAAGAGTAGTTGTAAGCAAGCGGCTGGTTTTTTTTTTCCCCCACCATGAGTGGAATTGGTACATAGGACCAGTGATGTAGACTTGAGTCTAATGACTTGGACTCGAGTCGGACTCAAGTCGCATCAATGACTTGACTTGGCAATTGTAAAAGACTCGACTCAAGACTTGGAGCCTTTTACATGAAGTCTAACTTTATTCAGGTTTAAACCCGTTTTCCCATTAAATAGATAGGGACTCGCAACTCACATTCAAAACTCAGGACTTGGGGACAAAGACTTGGGACTTGACTCAAGACTTGGAGTCAGAGACTTTATCCACATTCCTGCATAGGGCTGAGATGAACTTTCGGTACTTGGCTCCAAGTGCCCAGAAAGAATTTTCTATAGTGCACTGTAGAAAGTGACAGATGCTTTCCAAGAGATTGATTGAATTTCTTGGTGCCGTCCCTGAGGTTTGATTGCGCTGTGGACCAAAACGGAATTGACAAATGTATGTAATGGTGAAAGTCATGACAATATCTGGTGATGAAAAGCAGACCTTTCTAGGTTCCAGTGAGCCTGCAACTGCAGTGCAAAAGCAGTGTTGCAGTTGGACATATCTGCAGCAAAACAATTGGACTTGCAGCAGTTAGTCATATAAGAACCATAAGAAGACCTCTGCTGGATCAGGCCAAGGGCCCAACTAGTCCAGCTTCCTGTATCTCACAGTAGCCAGCCACCAGATGCCTCTGAGAGCACACAAGATACCTGTATCTTGTGCTACTCCCTTGCACCTGGCATTCAGAGATAGGCTACCTCTAAAACTCAGGGGTTGCATACAGTCATCATGACTTGTAACCTGTGATGGGCTTTTCCTCCATAAATCTGTCCTCAGTCTAATACATATCTTCATGCATGTATCTTCCTTTGGTCATAGATGGAGCATCTGTTAACATAGGTGAGAAGTCTGGTGTATGAACTTTCTTCCAGTTCATTCAAAATGAGGGGTAATGGTCAAGAAACTACTGTCATTCTCTTTAAGATCTGGTGTGGAGTCCACTGGTCAAATCTTGCATGGAAAGTGTTCCAGCAGCTTGTGGGGCTGTGCACATATTCTATACATCAGGGCTTAGATCCAAATACTTCAGAATATTGCAGAAGTCAACAACTTCCATCTTCTAGCACAAGCTTTTTGAGGCCAATTGGACAGAGGTTTCCTTCTCGCTACTGCATTCAATCCCAGTGTCCTGGAATGCCTTAGTTTCCTTCATGAAGAAGCCTGAGGAGAAGGTAGCTCATGGGTTTTTTGCATTTCACCATGAGGAAGATAAGTACTTATACTGGCTGATGTATTTATAGTCTTTAGTAGGTACCAGAAGCATCTGCAAGGACATGGTGGGCGGGTCACCATTCTCAAAATAAGCTGGCAAAGCTATTGGAGACGAAAGCTTTGACCCATCCACCAAACTGATTTAATGTTCGTTCAAGGATGAACCTGTTCCACAACTAGATGGAACTGTGCCAGGTGAATATCTTTCAGCATCAGTAAAGAACATGAACAGATACACGGAACACCACCTCTGTGTGTGAGTGTGAGTGTGAGTGTGAGTGTGTGTGTGTGGGGAGAGAGAGAGAGAGAGAGAGAGAGAGAGAGAGAGAGAGAGAGAGAGATGTTGGCGCTGTCCGTAATGAAGTAGTTGGCTTGCTTGTTGAGCTTTTGACTCAATGCTTTGAAGTTGATGCTGATCTGTTGCTGATTATGAAGCCTTTGGCTGCTTTGGAAGCTTCAGTAAACCTGGAAGCAATTTAGAAGCTGCTAGGTACAGACCTAGGTCTGGCAGAACTCTTACTTCAACTTGCCCACGTCAATGATGTTTTGCAAGATTGACGGATGGACTTGTTTGGTCCATTTTCTTGCATTAGCCGAAGAATATAGAAATGTGACAATACTCGTGACTTCTAGCACGTCTTCTAGCAGCTAAGCCTCATAGCACTGATGTTGAAAATCTCATCAGCAGGAGTGTCACACTGAAGCCCATAACCAGAAACAGATAGTGTTGAGTCAGAAAATGTAGAGGTAGTCATCTATGACAATATGCCACCACTCACTGAATGGGATCCTAGGGCATCAGTACTCCTGTGGATGACTAAATGAGAGCACAGAATCAAAGACACAGCTAAAGCAAGACATCAGGTGAGATTTCAGGGAATGTTCTCAGAGGCTTGCAAGCCACACAGCTCATCCCACCCAATCCCAGATGGTAACGCTCCATCCGTCTTGGAACAAAGGAAATGTTGACGTGATTGGTATAATATGAGAGGGGATATGGAGTCATCGTGTATTCTTTTGTCTGTTTGCACTGTTATGTAACTGTTGTATTCCTACATATGTTATCTTTATGTAGTTCAATGTGAGTTACATTTGACTAGTCAAGTAATTGGTTCCACCAATATGCTATTAGTAATAAGGTTATGAAGATTGAAAGGAAACAGTAATCTTAATTTTCTATTTCCTTATCTGCCCTGCGCCCACTGGAGCAGGTAAGACCTACCCAGGCCGGGGCAGGGATGGGAGTGGGCAGGGACGGGAGTGGGCAGGCGGGCCCACCTAGCAGCGGTGGAGCTCCACGGACCTCTTGCGTCACCCCCATGGAGTGTCGCGCCTGGTGCGGCCCGTGCCAGTCGCCCCCCTATAACAATGCGACTGCTGTTGACAATGTTGACTGTTGCACCAGGCTTCTTTATGAATAAACATATTTTGTTAGGGTGCCGCTTGGGTCACCTTGAGATATATGAAAGCACTTCCATTCCACTAATTTTCCTTCTTGCTTTCTGGCTCAGATGTCTTTCCTAGGGGATTTTTCTTTTTTTAATCTTCTCATTCTCTTGTCATAAGAATGTCTGAAAATTGATGCTGAGCACTTCTTTCATGAAGGAAGCGAGTATTTGGATATGCCAAGTACAGATGCAGTACATTCGAGTACTTGCCGGAAGTTTGAAGATCTTTAAAACACCACTTATGAAAACATCTAAAGTTTATCAAAGTGTGAAAAGAGCTTATTAGATGACTGTCGAGTACTTGTCAGGGTCTGCAGTCTCCAAACTATATTTAGAAGGCCAGAGATGACACTAAATTAAAAATTCAAACCTGGGTACTTAAGATTAGGCTTCTTAAATCTGTATCTAGAGACCTCCATTTAATATTTTATTTGAGTGATTAAAGATTAAAAAGACTGATCCCAAAACTTGCTGCACCAGCAAATAAGTGATTGGGTTGGGCCACGTCATCCGCTCTGCCCGCTAAACGTGTTGTGAAGCTGCGACATCACGGAGGCCGTGTTCTGGCACTTCTGGGTAGATGCCCCTAGTCCGGGGTGGCCAACCTTTCAACATGAGTGCTCCTGGACCTTTAATGGTTGTATAGGTGAGGACATTTCAGCAGGTGCAACTGCTTCAGCAGCACCATCAGCACTTGCAGCTGCCAAGATTCTGTCCTCTTCACAATTCTAGAACACAGAGGCCTTAATGGTGGAAGGTTGGCCACCCCTGCCCTAGTCAGTTGTTTTGACTCCAAAGTAGAACCCCAACAGTGTAATCCTATGCATGTTTACTTGGAAGTAAGCCCCTCTTGGTTCAATGGGACTTATTCCCAGGGATGTGGCTTATAGGATTGCAGCCTAAATGTATGTTTGTCGATTGCCTTCCTTAGAGCACAAGCCTATGCTTGTCTACTCAGAAGTAAGCCCCATTGTCTCCAATGAGGCTTGCTCTCAGGAAAGTGTGCATAGGCATTTCCCCAGTAAGCTGCATGTCCAAATAGGGGAGAGAGGGGAGCAGGAAGGGAGTGAGCGTGCTAACCACTAGGCACTACTGCCCTGGATCAGCGTACAGTTGCTGTCAGCCCCTCTCTTGACCCTGATGCCTCCTTTTAAAGCCACCTAAAGCCAGTGTCTAAGTATAATCTTGTGGCAGTGAATTCTATAAGTACTTTGTCCCCAGTGGCTGCTTAGACAAACATTTTACAATTGAATCAGAACAGGACATAGCAGTATGTGAGGTCCTCACATGCAACTCATGGTATTGACTGGAACAAATTACCTGAGAAGCAGCTGCTGGAGACTTGTCTTTAGGTTTCCTGCAATGAATCAATGTACTCTGGAATACTGGCTAGCTTTGGGGTGCATATAACTCTATTGCTAATGAAACTTCACTGGTGGCCAGTTAGCTGCCAGGCCTGGGTCCTCAAAGGAAGCATTCTTCCCATGCAAACCTTCCATGCATGAGTAGCCCAATCCGAACGAGAGCTACACAGCCCTTTACAACAGTGGAAATCTGTTCTGCTGTTGTAAAATGGTTCCTGGTGGCGTGGGCAGGTGACCATTTTAGGATCGCTGCCGCAAACAGGAACACCAGAGGTCCAATCCCACAGCCGACTACCTCCAGCAGGGCAGGTAAACTGGCAGTGGGGGCGGAGAAGGGGGGGCAGAATGGGACAGGGAAGGAGAGGGAGTGTCTGGGAGGGGAGGGGGCAGAATAGGACGGATAGTGGCAGCAGTGACTTGTACATGTTTCCTCTTCCCATTTTCTTCCCGTTCCCTCTCCTTTACTCACCTTGGACTTGTGCCAGCAAAGTAGTTGTTGCTGATTTGAGTTGACTCATAGGGGTAATGGAGGTTTACAAATGTTCCCTTACCTGGAGGAGACCTCTGTGACTCCCCCCCCCCCCCGTTGATGTGGCTACATTGGTGAGGATTGTTGTTGTTTTAGTTAGAATGGGGCAGTAAGATAAACGTATGGAGCCCTTCTCTGTTTTTGTAGGCTAGATTAGGAAGAAGACCTTTTTGATTGTGGCCCCTTCCCTTCAGAATGCTCTCCCCCAAGAAGCCTGCTAGATTGGTTCAGAAGAAATGCGCAAATACTTCCTTATTCTTCTGGGCACCTGGAAGCTGGGGGTTGGACTGCACTGAATTAATTTTAGCTTGCTACTAGTTTTTTTTTATTGGTGGTTTTAAATAAGTTGATATTGTTGGTTGGTTTTTAAATATAAATAAAAAAAAATCAAAGAATGGATTTTGTAAACTGCAACACTATAGCAATGATGTGAAATTATAACACATTTTCTATAAGTGGTGCTTGTGTGCAAGTCTGGCGACAGCCTTTGCTACTCATCAGCCAACTGCATGGAAAATTCTGCCTGTAGAATGCCTGTATTAGATCTGCAATGGCTCACTCACACTTGCAAAATGCTATTCAATGTTACAGCTGTCAAACGATGAACATGCATCTATGAACTAATTCTAAGTGATCTGGTTCTTCTTATTAGTAATACACTTGAGCAAAACGTGTAAAAGCAAATAGAATAATAACCAATGGAGAGTTGCATGCCTGACACCCTTGCAAATGGATTCATTGAGGCTTCGGTGCTTTTAAGGGGGGGGGGCCGTTGTGATGTGTGAATCGGGCCCCTAAGTGTTATGTAATCAAGTGCTACATATGCAGGTATACACCAGCCTTTAAAGGGAAGAAAACAATTTGACTTGATGGCAGAGGTGGTGGGAGGAGAGTTATCACGCCAGAAATAGAACATCCCTGAAGGCCTGTCTGCAGATTCTCTTTTGCTGTGTTCAAAGAATGGGAAGCATATGTCATATTACAGACTCTCTGAGCGCATGACCTTCTGACCTCCAGTTTATGCACCTTCACCCTTCATTGGCTAAAAGGAAAGGGAAGAGATGGACATGCTCCATTAATAGGAAGGCTGACCGTGCGTCATGGCTCCAGGGAGATTTTAAAACACTGAGCTTTCTTTACAAAACAACCCTTGAAATAGTCCTCTTGGGGCGGGGTGGCCAACCTTCCACCATTAGGGCTACTGTGTTCTTAAGAGTTGTGTAGGAGACAGAATCTTGGCAGCTGCAATTGCTGCTGGTGCTGCTAAAGCAGCTGCACCTGCTGAAATGCCCTCACCTATACAGCCATTAAAGGGCCAGGAGCATTCATGTGGAAAGGTTGGCCATCCCTGTCTTGGGGAGTGGTGTAGAACTTTTATCTTTTGCCAGGGTATACTAGACAGAAGGGTTTACATCTGTTCCCCTCCATAAACACTCAGAGCCATCCAGCGATCGATTAAAAGCTGTCCTCCACAAAAGCCAGATAAGGAAGGCAGTTTGTTCTTCCCCTCTTGCATCTATTATGTGCAGAAGGGATCTTAATACTATTTGTTGTCAGAGCTGGTGATCTGAAAGAAGGCAGCTAGTCAACAGGGCTAGCTGTTCTCCTTGCAAGATCTCCTGGCACCTGAGGTGGTGTGCCAAATGTTGCCCACTTTCCTGGTGATGTGCCAGCTCCTCCTCCTGCTCCCTGGATTAGTAAAGGAAAAGGGGGATGGAGTGGGAAAATAAGTGTGGAGAAGACAATGGGGAGAGAGAGCAGTTCTGATTTTCTAGCCCACTCTCCTCTCCTCCACACTTCTTCTTCTACTCCACCCCCTTTTCCTTTTCAATCCAGGGAGTGGAGGCAGGAGCAGCAGAGGTGAGGGGTGGATGGAGGTGGATGCCCCATGCCAATCTGCTGCCTGAGATGGCTGCCTCAGTAGGCCTCATGGATGGGCCGGCTCTCCTAGTCAAGGTGGAGGAACAAGCTGGAATCAACATTCTGAAAGCAGCTCAGTTTCTACCTGAGCAACAAGTTGCCCAGTTTGAGGGAGGGGCCAGACCAGAATCAGCAACTTGATGGCCCATTGGCCCCTTGTGTCACTTGACCTCCTGCTGAGCTGACAGCTGTCATACTCTTCTCTGACCACCTGTCGTTGTGATACTGAAGCACGGCATTGAACACCAGCTCTCTCCTCAGTTCTTAGTTCCTGCTTGCACCACACTCTGCTGATGATAAAGCATCACTTGCAATGGTATCATGACCCCCTCACATCATCTTCTAGCCCTTAGTGCTTTTCAAGTAAGTCATTTTTCACATCCAGTTATCAAGTGTTCATTCATTGATTAGGCAATAAGAAATTAGGTGATTTATGTGCCTATGTGAATGAGTCCTGCTTTTGCTCCTCCCTCCTGATAGCCAAAATGGTGATTCTTTACTCCATACCTGCCAGAAAATCATACTTTCTGTCCTCAGTACCGACCTCCCTCATCTCGCACGCATGTGGGATCTTGTGGCTTCGTGGTGCTCAAAGAAACGCAATCTACACATGCTCAGAGACCCTTGGTTTCACATATTCTAGGGCTGCGTTCTGGGATTGAATAGTGGAAATGAACCTTGGCCCTGATTAAGTTCTAGCTGTTCACAGTATTCTGTTTCGCTCTCTGTAATCAGCACTTGCCCCCAAAGTAATAATTCCTGGCAGACCATTGATTTTCACAACCATATTCACGTTGAATATGTGTATTAGGTTTCCTATCTTGCTTTGAATCCAGGCAATACTGAAAGACACAGACTCAAACAAAAGCTCTCCTCCTCCACCCTCATCCCCATTCCTTTTCTTCCACAACTCCTTAATCAATTTTCACTCAAGATAGAAACACCCGCCTCAATGCAGGCAGCAGCTAAATCCTGCCCCCGGGACTATCGCACTTCTCAGCATTGTTGAGGCTTACCAAAGGAGGAACAAATTTAGTCGAAGTGGACAGGCTGCATGCTTTCCTCAAGGAACATCTGCAAATGATCAGCATCAAAATGTTGTCTGATTGCTGGACAGCTAAGAAATGCAAGTTGAAACATCTGTGTGTCAGATATGCACCACTGCAGATCCATCTGCAAAACACATCATGTGCCAGTTGATTGACTTGGCCTGGATTGGGTAGGATATCAAGGAGAAGAAGCAAAATTCCATAGTACAATTAGGGGGGGATTTACTCCTCTCCATACAATGGCTTCCCTTTCTTTTCATCTTTCTGCTTTTTCCTCCGATATGCCATGGTTATGCTTTTAAACAAGGATAAGAGGAGCCATTTTTTTAAGGCAGGACTAGAAATACATATGGGCATGATCCAGACAAAAAAAAAACAAGAATGTCCTTCATTGATGGGGCCATTATCTCTCCCCCATATTTCAGGCCACACGTTATTCCTCAGGAATGACTTCTAGCCATCTCACTGGTTCTACGTGCTGAGTTACTGTAGTTATAAACCAGGATTGAGCTGAAATGGACAAGGGGGTGTTTTTTTCTTAAACATTTCCACTAGTGTTGAAAAGCATGCCAACCTTTTGCCAGTTTGGTGGGGAGAGGTATCGGGGGAGGGGGATGAGTATTAAAATGTTCACAGTTCAGAATCATGATGCTACATAACTATCACTGTGGGCAAATGAAGCCAATTCTGAATAAGGGTGCAGTGCTCCTTGCCTTCATTCTTAATTACCTTCATTTGCCTTCAGTGACAACATCACATAGTCAAAAATCTGATTGGCTATATAGCATTGTAACATCATCATATTCATGCCACCATCCCAGATTATCTGGGAGAAGCAGGCTTTAAAAATTAAGCAGCAGCACAGACAGGAAAATGATGGCTATGATGATGGCCAGGATGGTGTAGTGGTTTGGGAGTCGGACTTAGACCTGGAAGATCCAGGTTCAAATCCCCGCTCAGCCACGAAGCTTCCTGGGTGACCTTGGGCCAGTCACTATCTCTCAGCCCCACCTACCTCACAGGGTTGTTGTGAGGACAAAAAGGAGGGGAGGAAATATGTGCACCACTCTGAGCTCCTTGGAGGAAGGGCAGTATAAAAATGTGAAAAATAAATAAATAATATTAATAAAATAACCATAAACAAATTGAAAAGTACATTCAAGGGGGCTTAGGAAAACATTTCAACCAAACCTGATAGTGCTACTTTCCCCCTTGATTGTGAAACAGGCAAACATTTTGTTCAACCCTATTGTAATTCATTAAAAGACCTACAAAGACACTTTTCTGTTATGTTAAAAAGAAGAAGCAAAAAGCAGGGATGATTGATCTGTGCCAATAACATCACTATAATTTGGGGGGGGATTTAAAATAATCCCAACAAATGCTATTTAAAAGTCCACTGATTTTGTGCAGTTTATTTATTAAAGTGCAAGACACTCCATGACACTCAAGGCCAAGATACACAAATGTGTTGGCATGCATTGTGCCCAGTGGCGTCCGCGTGGGGCTCTAAAATCCCAGTATGTCTTGTCTCCGGCTGGACTGCACAGGAACATCAGAGAGCTGCGTTCCAGTGCGTGCTAAATTGAACCATGCTCGATTTTTGCCACGTTTATCCAATCAGAGGCAGTATTTGGAACTGCAGAGCAACATGGTAACCAATCATAGTTCAGAAGTTTTCTAGTCAATCAGAATCAAGTAATTCGAAGCTACCATAGGAGCACAAAAGAAAAAAAACACCTTGCATTTCTACCAGATTAATGGCATTCATTCTTTTTTTCCCTTCCTTCCTTCTCTTTAACAACGAGTTCTCCTCCATGCTCGCTCAGTGCTCAATGCTCCTCCTCCACCGCAAGCGACCAATCACTGGGAGCCAGCAAGTAACCAATCATTGGGGACCCGCAAGGCACAGCTGTGTGCCAGGGGTTCATAGCGTTACGTTCCGGCACGTTGGCTGCTTCCACAACGTACCGGGACGCAATGCACGCCAACACACTTGGTGTGTCTCGGCCTTCAAACTCAGCAAACTCAGTGTAGGTTCAGGACAGACAAAATAAATTTCTTCTGCACACAATGTATACCGGTAATTTAATTTATGTTCAGTTATCAGAATTAAGTGCCATAAGATGCGGTGGTGGCCATGTTTAACAACACAATCCTATCCAACACCAGTGCAGTGTGGGCGCCAGGCCCACGCTGTATCCAGTGCTGGAGAGGAGCAGGCTGGGGGTCTCCTCAGAGTAAGGGGATGTTTGTCCCCTTACCCCGATTAATGCCCCACCCTCTGCAATGGGGCTGCTCGCGTCAGCGCCACCTAATTTGGCGACACTGTCCCGAGAAGCCCCGTGTCGGGGCTGGAGGCCTGAAAGGGAGGATAAGATATGGCATCTGATGAGGACAGGGCTCCTCGATTCTGCGCCAGCTCTGTAGCGCAAGTCCAAGGAGATAAAGGGGGCAGGGAGGCTTGCAAAACAGGGAATAGGATCCAGTGTGCACCATCACCACTGAATCCACTCCCTCCCACAGCCATTGTGCCCCCATTCCTCCCCCCTCACCACCCGCCCCCCGACTCCCTTACCTTCTCCGGAGGGCGCAGTGGAGTCCGGCAGCAGACATAGAGCACTACCACCTCTTGCGGCATTGCTCCTAAAATGGCCACCAGTGGAGCACTCCATGCATTTTCAGCAGCCGTTTTGCAACTGCGGAAGTGCTGTCTGCTGTCGCACCGCGTTCCTCGGTACAGCCCAATCTTGGATAGGATCAGGCTAAGTGAACTAGAAACTTATAGAACATAAAAGCATAGAGTGGTCGCTGTTTTGGCTGCCCCTTCTGTAGTAGTAGCAACTCGGTGTGAAGAACTTAAACAGGAAAAAGTTATCTTGCCATGGAGGTAAATGTGAGAAAAGTGTCACGTGCTGCTTAATTTCTGTGTGGTCAGGTTGCTATTAGGGAGAAGAGAGATGTAACAATTTAAGGGCATAATGACAGATTAAAAGCACCCTCCCCTGCATTCAGCCTGGAAGAACTTTTCCTATCCAGGGCTAACATTGGGGGTTGGGAGGATAAATACAATTGGTTGCAACTAGTGCTGATTGGCTAGCATCTGTGACACCAACAAGCCCCCTCTGCTCTTACCATCAGTTTCACACTTTCAAGTGTTCTTGTTTTTATTATACCAAAGAATTAAAAGCAGGTACCTTTGTGGCGCTTTCAAACACATTTGTTTTTTTTTGTTTTTTTTTTTTGAAGGTCTAAAAACATGATGGAAAGAGCAAGACTTGTGTCTGAACTAATGTTCCGTTTGCTGGGGTACAAAATGTTTCTACTCGTACAAAAGCAACATGTTAAGGAGGCTTTTTACCCTGCTTTGCTAGCTGTGTATTGGGGCTGGGGTGAGGGGGTGGGAGGCTTGAGGGCCCCCTTCAACCTGCAGTAGGACAGCCCAGCAACAGATGCTTGAGCTTCGGCTTGTCTGTTTTTAGCTCTGAGTTAAACCCTTGCTCTGTGGCCAAGAGATTCACGGTGCGGCATCACACTGAAGCAGATCACAGCACATTTTTGAGCAATACTTTTTACTTTTTGACATTTCGATGGGTATGGAAACCAGATGTCAGTGATCGTCGGCAGACCACTGATAGCCACAGACCTCAACATACGCATTAAATAAAACCCACCAGCATAACTCTACCAGCTGCATTTGCCAATAAAGTTGCTGATGCTGCAAGCGGGAGGGGGATGGCCTCCGGTTCTCTCATTACATTGTAGTGAAAAGGCACAGGTTAATATAATGTGTTGCGAAAGCTCATCATTTCATTATGGGTCTTGCCATTGTAGAGGAGTTTTCTGTAAAGCACCCTAGTGTTCAAACAGTAAGGGTCTAACTGTCTTCAGCCTCAGTAAATTAATTTGTAGTTTTAAAAAAACTGACTCCAGATTAATTAGCATTATTTTTAGGACTGTCACATTATTAAGGAAATCTTAGTTGAATAATCAGTTGATCAGTAAAATCTTCATAAGGTTGCATATGAAGAAAACATTCTGAAGGGGGGAGAAGCATCCTTTCTCTGTGTTCAGATGATTCCTATGCATTTTGTAGCAGGTGCTCCCTGAGAAGAGGCATTCCCTCCTGTATGAGAGGCATTCCCTCCTGTGTACAAGAGAAGGGGGAATGCCTCTCCTTAGACTGGACCAGCCATGAATTTCAGTACAGTATTAAAAATAACAGGAATAAATAAAAGCTGCTTACTGCTTCACGACCTTTGTAACTGATCAAATTTTTTCTGAATCAAGTAATCTGTTTTGTATATGTATTTTGCTTTCTGTTTCAAGGGGTGTTGTTTTTCATACATTCATATTGATTATGTTTAATGTGGGAGAGAAGCTTGGTGGGTTCCCTGCTAGCAAGGCCAGGCCACCCGTGTCAGGAATGGAGGACAAGTGTTATAGTTCCTCACTATAAATGTGGCGCCAAATGCAGTGCCTTCTTTCTCCCCCCCCCCAATAGAAGTCAATGGCAGTAAGAATGGGGTGAACCTGGAGACACCACTGGGGCAGGGGCTAAGTCAGTTCCTTGACAATCTCAGCCATTGAGAATCAGGCCCACTCTTTTACTATATTTGCATAACAACCCCATTCTGTTTCTTGGTTACTCTAAAGTGTGTTGGAAGAATGATGTACGTTTGTAGCCTAATGTGCCTGATTCAAACATCACACAGGGAAATGCCTTAAAATATCTTGCCATCTTTTGTTGTCTTTCTGATTTCTGCGTCCTGTTAAGACTTCCAATACTACTAATCTACCAGCAGTTGAGCATATGGCCACTAGAGGCCACTGTTGTGTTGACCATATCGGTAATCAAGGGACTGAGGTCTGTGGCTGCCTTTTTCCCTAATGTTAAATAGATGACACAAAAACCCAACTTTGACAATAATTTTTGATCTAGATAGGCTTTCATGATGGGAAAACAGTAGAAGTGAGAGGCATAAGTCACTGTCAAATGAACTAGTGGTCCACAGGAGTGCATCAATGATCAAGATATTAGGCACAATATTATATTTTTAGAATAGACTATGATTTTGTCTCATCAACTGTTAGTCCCAGAATTTCCCTATGTTTCGTTGACTTTGGGGAAAGAAACAACAGGATGAAATCCTTCAAAGTATGTGGGACAGCCTAGGGGTGTAAAGGTTCTGTCACAGTTTGGTATTCGGAATTATGAAAAGTCTTTCCAAGATAGGCGAAGCAAAGAAAATCCAGTTCAGTGGGTGAATGAAAATGTGTGGGTGGGGGAGAATCTCTTGAAGGTTTGGCATAGGATAAGGCGGGGTATAATTTTTTAATTTCTTTTAAAATAAATACATACGGTCTGAAACTTTTTCCAATTAGTTTGTTTTAAACTTTATTTATTTATGCAGATTTATGTACCGCCTTTCCCCAGGTAATGAAACCCATGGTAACCCAGGTAATGAAATGAGAACTGGCCCACAATTTCACACCTGAAGTCAGTGGCATCACTGCAGGGGGGGGCGGAGCTCTAAGTTCCGCTGCGATCGGAGCCTCTGTTACACGGAGGAACGAAGCGGCCCCGCCCCCTCGCCTTCGGAGCCTTTCAGGGAAGCGAAAGCAACGCACACCTGCGCGTTGCTTTCGCTTCCCTGAAAGGCTCCGAAGACGAGGGGTGGGGCCGCTTCGTTCCTCCATGTAACGGAGGCTCTGATCGCAGCGGAACTTAGAGCTCCGCCCCCCCCTGCAGTGACGCCACTGCCTGAAGTGGCCTGCTTCACAGTAGGGCCAGGCTTGAAAATGCCTGTGATGCAAGAAGTCTAGGGCTCAAACCCAGCTCTAGTTATATGGCACCAGGGTTGGCCCATCCATGGATGGGTTGGCCCATCCAACTGAAGCGGTCACTCCAGGCAGCAGATTAGTCCGGGGCGGGACCCATCTCAGTCTGCCTACTTGTCTGCATTGTTCCTCCTTCTCCTTCCACTCTCTGGATTGGAAAAGAAAGAGGGGGACAAGGGAAGAGGAAATGTGGAGGGGAGGAGAGTGCGGAGCTAGAACATTGGGGAGTGGGAGGAACAGAGGCTGGCACATCATTAGGTAAGGGGGGGCAGCATTTGCATAAGGAGGTCCTGACCTGGGCCATCCCTGTGTGGCACACTAATTGCACACAACAACTGTTTAACCCTAGCTGAGAATGCAAACCCCTGTGCTGCGCATTGAAAGATACATCTAGCCAGTACAGTGGGACCTGGATGAGCACAGTGATACTAATTTGGTTGTGCATCTGCTGTGCATGTGGAAGTCGCCTCCCACATGCTGTTTCCTCTTTCTGGATCAGGGAAAAGTCTGGTATCTCTCCTGTAATCATTCCAATAATGCGCCATTTAAATATATATCTGATGTGTTTTTGGTCAAAGGGCCTATTTTTAAACACTTGTAAAGATAAATGGCAAATCCTACATAAAGCTATAAAGACAAATTGAACTGACATTAAAAGCAGACACACTTGTCAAAATCTGGTCTCCAGTTATCGGCCACTGGAAAAATCAAAATCAAACACCATTTGATACCTCATTTACATTTAAAATCAGCTCTAGAGACTGAACAGATGAAGACTGGAGACAGGGCCTTCTCTGTGGGGGTGCTACATTTGTAGAACGCTGTCCCCAGAGATGTTTGTATGGCACTGCTTTTTCCATCTTCCAAGTACTGTAAAGTCATCTTTATTCTTCTAAACCTTTTGTGGTGGACCTGTTTTATTGCTACTTCTGGCGTTGCTGTTTATCAGTGATGTAGACTTGAGTCTATTGACTCTGACTCGAGACTGACTCAAGTCGCATCAATGACTTGACTCAGACTTGACTTGGCGATCGTAAAAGACTCGAAAGACTTGACTTGAGACTTGGAGCCTTTTACGACAAGTCCAATTTTATTCAGGTTTAAACCTCTTTTCCCCATTAAATAGATAGAGATTTGCAACTCGCAACCAAAGACTTGGAATTTGGGGGCAAAGACTTGGGACTTGACTTGAGACTTAGACCCAGAGACTTGGGACTTGACTCAAGACATAGGACTGCAACCTTACAGCCCGATCCTGCCTTAAGGAGTACCTGCAATAAGAATTCTGAGAAGACAAATGTAAACCAAATACTTTGCCATACTTGTTGTGAGGGACAAGAGGAGCCAGGATGGTGTAGTGGTTTGGGAGTCAGACTTAGACCTGGAAGATCCAGGTTCAAATCCCCGCTCAGCCACAAAGCTTCCTGTGTGACCTTGGGCCAGTCACTATCTCTCAGCCCCACCTACCTCACAGGGTTGTTGTGAGGACAAAAAGGAGGGGAGGAAATATGTACACCACTCTGAGCTCCTTGGAGGAAGGGCGGTATAAAAATGTCAAAAATAAATAAATAAATTTGTGCCAAGTGCTCCCTTTGTGCATCTAGTATCCTTTCACCATGGTTCCCACCACCAAAGGTCCCCTTTGAGAGACCAGGAAGGTATAGCCCCATGTCTGTGTCTTGTCATCTGAGCTGTAGTCTCCCTGGCAGGCTGTAATTGGCTGTCAGGTGTAGTCTGTGTCCTTTGCTCTGTTGTTTGGAAGTTGACTGGGCAGAGGGGTGGCAGGAGTTGCACTTTTCTGCCATTTCCCCCTTATTGTTCCTTATGGAGCTACTCCTACCTACGCCGTCATTGTCGTAGCATTTTTCCGGCACCAGAGGCATGTCTGTCCTCTGAGGAGGGGGGTAGGATCTGTTGTTCCTCCTATGTCCCTTCCATGTCACACCCCGATCTCATCCCCGTTTTGGCCTCTCCAGCAGTTGCAGCAGCATCCGAGTTATGGCCAAGTTATGATGGCGTGGCACGTTTCCGCCATTGCACCGGCATCCGTGGCGACGTGTCCATCGGCAGGCAGACTTCTACACCTGCGTGGGACTGCTGCTACATTGGCATTAGTGGAGATACACTAGCATATCTCGAGGGTGGGCTCAGGCCTTTAGTTCCTGGAGTGCTGGGGAATCCACAGTTGCTTACAGACAGGCATCTGAGTAGAAGAGTAAAGGATTAGCAGCAACTGCTGTAAGTCGTCCTTGGAAAACCCACATGCCAGAGTCTGCCAGCAAAGAAATATTTTGTGGTAGCCAGGAGGAATCATAATTTACAATAATCCCATAAGCAACTTGACATAATGTAATTATTTCCTTCTTCATTTCATTTCTCTATTTCAGTCCAGATTTTTTTTGGGGGGGGGGATTAAAATGGAACAATCTCAACTTTAGAGAGTATCGTTTGTCATTTACAGAGGCCTTCCTGTCATCTCCCGTGAGACACTGAAATAGCCTCCCTCCCTGTGTTTAGGGTTACAGTAGTTCTGCCTGCAGGCCATTTTTAGAAATGTCTGGAAGTTTGCTTTGTGCCAGTCCAGGGAGAGTGTGTCAGCATGAAAGCTAGGCCAGGTCATGGCCTCCAATACAGACTGTGTGGCTGGCTGGCTACGATGAGTACCTTTGGAGGAGGAGGTTCTAGTTTTTGAACCAGAATCAGCTGCAGGAAATTAACCTTTATTGTTCTCCCTTGAGAACAAAAGGCAACTTTTCTGAACCAATGGCTCATATTCTGGACTTTGTGTACATGTGCATGATAAATAAATAAGAATTCTATATCCAGGCAACTAAAATTTTGCCCCAAGAAGAGCTGAATTCTGTGTCCTGAGCAAATGAAGCAAACGTACGTAATTTCTCTTATTTTGCATAATTTGGATTTTGGTGGTCATGGCCACGCATGGAGCTATGCAGGGTACTGGAGTGCCACTTTCAGTGCACTGAAAATCCGATTCAGTCGCCTTTGACTTTGAGCTTGCGTTGTCCACACATTTGCAAGCGTGTCTGATCCTCACATGGATCAGAAACTTTCTTTTTTCATAACAAATGAAAAGTTAGGTTCTCCGGAAGCTGCATTCTGTGCCCAGTACCCCATCTTTCACTGTTTTTCTGCTTGCGGCCAGAGGCGTAGCTACGTCCTGCGGGAGGGGGAGAGGTAAAAAAACCGACACCCCTGCAACATACCTTCTGGAAGTGATGTCACTAACCCCGCCCCCTTTGCCATCACCGCTGTCGGAAAACGCAGAAAAAAGGTGAGTCAGGGGACTGGGCAGGCGGGTGTGTGTGTGTGTTTCTTTTCTCACCGCCTCCGCCTGCAAGGTGTTTTCGCGCCTCTCTTTCCTTTTTCATGCCACTTTTTGGCACTTTTTTGGCGCTTTTTCTGTGCTGTCGCCACCGAATTGCCGCCAATGCGGCGGCTTGACACCCCACCTTGGGATGTCGCCCAGGGGTGGTGCCCTCCCCCCCCCCCAGCGATGCCTCTACTTGCAGCATACATACAGCCCTGTGTATACTGCTGTCACATACAGGTTCCTTCTATCAACAGCACCAAAGAAAGCTGCTGGAGAAGCTCCATAGTATTTTCTTCTCCTGTTCCATGAGTCTAGTGCAATATGACTCAAGATACAGCTGTGCCGGTAACCAAGGTTGCCAAGTGCCGCTTCTGAGAAAGCTTCTGTATCTTGAAGGGCTGAGTCACACTTGCACGTATATCATTTGATTTCTCATCGTGACAGTACTCCACGCTTGTAGTTCAAAGCAGAATATGTCAACTGTCGCTATTGAAAAGCAGTCTATGATTGATGGTTGAGCTATGATGGCTCACTCAAACCCTTATATAATGCATTTCAAGGGTTCAAAGAACTTCACACACAACATCTCAGCAATCCTTATAACAAGCTAGTCCGCATAGCAATTACTTCTGATTCATACGTCAATCATTTCACACTAGTTATGGATGGGCCTGAGGACAGGTGCACACAGGCCCAAACTCACTGATTGGGGCCATGGACAACTGTGTGAAGCTACCTGTACAATCAATTCTGTTGGAACAGGTCCAGCTAAATGCGATGTGTAGGAGATCCATGATTGGATAGCCTGCTATCTTTTTTTGCACTTTAAAGCAGGCACCAGGCTCCTGATTTTGGGCAGGGTGCTGGAGGAAACTGATTAACCCTTTCACCCAGTGCTGTTTCCCCCACTTAAATTGCCCTAACCAGGCTGCTATTAGCTGCCAAGGAAGAAAAATACAGGTACCTGTATTGTACGTGTCTTTGTTTCTGTTGGAAAAAGGGGTCTAAATCAAGCAGAGCCATTTTTTCCAGTTGCTCCCCACCAACCCCTGCTAGTTTGCTGCTAAAAATAAAACGGGAGCAGAGGCCATAAAAACATTGCAAAGAAAAATACTTTACTTAAAATTCACAATTCACTCAACGCTTGTACATCTCTGTTGGCTGTACAGGTCCTAGACTTTGGAAGAGGGAATCCTAGAGCGATTCCCTTTGCTTGGTTGTATGAGTCCTCATGGCATGGTGGACTCCATGCAGCTGGTCAGAGCTCATGGATAGAGGTCTACATGCTTGGAGGATCAGAAGGAGCGAGAGAGAGAGAGGAAGTCAGGCAGAGACACAGCCCCCATAGGTTAAAGAGGACAAAGTAAAGGTCCAAGACAGGTAGTCTTTGAGTCGTCTGCCTCCTGGACAATACACTGTCTACTAGTGTCCTGGTGGTGGCATTGTACCTACTTTCTAACATTTTCCCCTCTGCAGGTAAGTAGTGGGTTCAGGAGAACCAATTGAGTAGTCCGATCCTATCTCACTCCCTGCATGGCGATGCAATGGTGCCAATGCAGCATCTGCATTGAGTTTTGACCTCAGGAGGCCTCCTCGGGGTAAGCCGCTGCTGGTCCGGTGGGTCAACTCAGACCTGCACCAGCAATATTGCTGGTGCAAGTCCACATTGACCTGTGAAGGCGGATCAGGCCGGGAAAGGGGTTAGATTCAGCGGGTGCTACTGCCGCCTAACCCGCCCCCTTTGTGGACCCAATCCACCCTTCTCCACGTCTCCTCATTCCACCCCTTCCCACCTCCCCCTCAGCCCTGCGCGGTCTTACCTGAGGTGCCAGGCATCTGCAGTCCATTGCTATGTGGATCCGGATGCTTGTTGCTTCTGGCAGCGGTCAGGCTGCGCTCTCCAGCATTGTTGTGTTTGCGACAGCTGGAAAGCGTTTTATGCTGGTGGAACATGTGTTCCGCCTGCATAACATGCGCTTAGGATTGGGCTTTAAGTCAGCAGAAATGACAACTTCCACCTCCTCCCAGCACTATGGCCCCAATCCAGAACTGCTTTTAGCTTAAAAATAAAATGTGTTGCAATATCACAGGTCTTCCACATTATGTCTAGTTTGGCCCCCAAGGTCATCAAAATATGAGTTTACGCGTGTGCCTGATTCTGCATAGGATCACATTGTGAATCTAGTGCTGCTGCTGCTGCTACAGCGAACATGCATAGCATTACAGCCTAAAAGTACTAGCAAAACTGGAGTAAGCCTGGCACAAAGCCAATTTTTATGTAAAGCCATTTCCATTTCTAATTAGTCTGCTCACATTTACAGAAAATGTTGTCAGAACTCTGATTAACATTGTGGTCAGGTTGCTTTCAGGGATAACAAAAGCTTTGTTAGACATGTATTTTAAGCCCAGTATTTCTTTTGTTGTTTTATGTTTAGCTACTTAAGAAACGCTACAGTGTTTCCTAAATCCTAGATAAGCTCTTGTTTCCTTACCTAGAATCCTATTACGCAAGATGATCTTACTACAAATCTCTCTGAAGCTTGTCTGCAATAAAGAAAAAAGTATATTGTTTCTTTGGAGTAATTAACTTTGAGTTTTAACTACCTCATGGTTAAAATTGTACTGATTGCAGGGAGAAAGAAAAGGATATAGGCGTTCAAGGGGAGAATGTAAAGGGCAGGGGGAAACAGAGATAAAGGGGTGCGGATAGTATAGGAGATAATTGTTACTTCCAAGAAAGTACAATAAGTTTGTTAGAATAAGCCAATACTTTTCTTGCCTTGCAGAGGAATCAATCAATCAATCAATCAATCAATCAATCAATAAACCTTTATTGGCCAGAAACGTAGTTGGCATCGCACCAGCCGCCCCCCCTCGTGACGCTGATGTCACTCACCCTGCCCCTGAGTGATGTCAGCCGGAGCCAAACGTCCCTCGGGGGTGGGGCAGGAGGGAGGGGGCAAAAAAATCAAACACGACGCGGAGGGGGCAGGAGTCTTCTGCCGGCTCCTCCGAGCTGTTCCACCGCATTCTCTGCTGGTGCCGCCGCCATCCAGATCGCCCGCATTGTCGGTATCATGCCCCCCGCCTCCAGTTTGATCCCCCCGCCTGCTGTCCGGGGGCGGTCCACCCCCCGCCCCATCCCATCCTACCCCTCTGTTATTGGCATAACATAACAAAACATAAATACAAAGAAAAGTAATAGTGCAGCCTTATCTATAATTCTATCTGGTAACACAGGCCAGATAGAACAGGTAACACAGGCTTTGCTTGTTATCTATCACATTTATACCTTGCTCTTCCTCTGAGGTCAAAGCAGCGTACAAATGGGTCCCAGTTGGTTTCTCATCCAGGCAGCTTACAGGACCAGACCTGCTTATTTTTAGCAAAAAAAACCCCGGTACAGTATATCAGGGTCTACCAGAATTGGAACCGGGAGCACCTGAGGTTTGATTGCTGGCAGTGATGAACCACTCAGTTCTGCAGGGTGGGTGAAGGAATTGCTAATTGGTCCAGGGAAAAAAAGGAACCTGACCTGGCTTCCTCCTGTGCCATTATCAGAGATTCGAGGTGCAGAAATCCAACAGGTGAAGCTTTTCATGGTGCCGCGTTAATCACCTGCTAATTGCTGCCGGCAACGCTGCTGTTCAAAGGACAGTTTCTGGGGCTAGTTCAAAAGTTTGCAACCTTATTGAGGAAGAATGAAATCATAGCACTCTTCCAGGCCCTGGCTCCACTCACTTGCTCCCTGATTCTGCCTGACCTGGCCTAGATGTCAGTGCTTCCAGGTCAAGCCTTGGTCCTTGCCTAAGTAAGTACCACTCCTTCTGGCCTTGCGCTGAAGCTCAGGGTTTGCCAGCCTATGTTCCTGCTTCTCAGTTTCCACGGCTTCTTCCTTGGACAGGGAGACTCCCTGACCTCCTGGCTCTTTCTCTCCATCTACTGCTTGCTTGAGTGAACGATTGATGTTCGCTATTCCTGACCTTACCTGTGTCATAAGAACATAAGAAGAACCCTGCTGGATCAGGCCAAAGGCCCATCTAATCCAGCTTCCTGTATCTCACAGTGGCCCCACCAGATCCCTCAGGGTCCAGGGAGCACACAAGACAACAAGATACCTGTATCCTGTTGCCACTCCCTTGCACCTGGCATACAGAGAAAACCTACTCCTAAAACCAGGAGGTTGCTTATGGCTTGTGTGATGAACTTTTCCTCCATGAATCTATCCAATCCCCTTTTAAAGGCATCTAGGCCAGGTGCCATCACCACATCCTGTGGCAAAGAGTTCTACAGATGAATTACGCGCTGGGTGTCCTTGTCCTCCTGTGCATACCTTTCCAAGTGTTTCACTAAGCTGTGCTTCCTAATTAGCCACAACCTAAATCCTGGCTGCCCTTTGCATTCATCCAATGGAAAATAGCCATGAAGAAGCCAGGCTGTCATTGCTAAGTCTTTCCCAGGGACAGGCAGAGAATGCTGAAAAGAAGCACAGAGCTCCCGGCCACCTTTCTCCTTCTATTGTTCCTATACTCCCCATTTATGTTTCCAGATAGCTAGGCTGGACATACTATCCATCCATGTGGCTAATGGAGAGTGGGTGAATTTCAAGCTTACTGGTACCTGTCACTTAGCCAGAAAAACAGCTCATCAGGCCCAGGCTATCTATGGAACTTTTACGTAATTGCTACACTATATGGACATATCCTAATAATAGCATATTGACGGATAGATCTACTTACGGTTAATTGGGGCTGAAGCAAGAGCCAGAATTATGGCCCAATCTTATCTGGGCCTTGTGCTGCTGCCAGAACCCGCGCAAAGACCCTTTGCGGAAGTGTGGAAGCCGGGACACCGTGGCATGCTTTCAGGCTGCTGGCACAAACAGCCAGAGAGGTGTGGCATGTGCACCAGCGGCTCCCAGAGGCTGCTCCGGTGTCAGTAAGTTGGCAGCAGGGGCAGGGAAGGGGAGGTTCAGGGGTGTTCCAGGGCAGGGAACAGGCTGGAGGGTGTGGATCTTGGCGGCAAAGGCACACACCGGATCCTATTCCCCGTTTTTCAACCCACCCCACCCCCTTCCTCTCCTCAGACATTCACCAGCAAAATAACTGGCCTGGGTCCAAGGAGACCCATAGGTGGGCAGAAGGTCTACCCAGAGGTAAGTAAAAAAATACTACCTCTGGTAGGCCTTCTGATCCCCCCCCCCCCAGCATGCAATGCGTGCTCCGTTAGCATGGCTGCATGGCGGGGAATAGGATTGGGCTGTTATTGTCTTTTCTAGAGCCTGCACTCTATCTAACATCGTTCTTTATTATTTTTATTGCTGTTCACACTGATATCACCCTGTTAAGGTCCTGTGTGGCCCAAACAGTAGCTTCATGCACAACCTGAACGTTTCCTTGTGGATAAGGGTAATGTGACCTGAATGCTATGCTTTCACTTTGAGAGAGGCGTTTTGGGGCCCATAATCAAAACTGAAGCAACATTTCTCTTGCTGGCTTAGTAAAGTAAGAACAGAAGGCAGAGTTCTTGGATCATTATCAAACTCTGATAGCAGAGAAGGGTTACAACAACATATTGTAAATTGGTATAGTGAAACTGACAAGGCTGACAGAATGGCATGAGGGAGGCCAAGAAGTGATGTCACAAGCCGACTTAATTTAAATGTGGATGGACAGTACACAATAATACACAGTCCACTAATGCTTTCCAAATGGGACCCTCCCCCTGCAGAATTTAGTAATGATTATTTTTTCTCTGCCTGAGAGCAATATTTGAATATTTCTTTCATTTGTATTTAGTGTTAAATTGATTGCTTATGGGGGCTAAGTGTGGACCACAGTTTAAATAGAATTCAGGGCCTTGCACAAATTCTAATCTGAAGATGTTATCGGCATTCTAAAATAATAACGCAGCCCTTATTTCTTGCAGAAACAAATCACAAATGCAGCAAAGGTGGCCTATTCTCCCTCCTAGGCAATTATTCTTATCTATAAGACAGTGTTTCTAAAACAGTATAAAATATTTTATGACAGTATAAAACATTTTCGACCTGTAGCTCCCTTCACCATTGGCGACCATTGGCTGTGGCTCCCCATTACATTATAATTTATGTTGATACCTGCCAATTGGCATTGCACTGTTTTCCGAGAGGATTCCGTGGCACTCCGCGGCTCCCCTGGCTGGTTTCCGCGGCTCCCCTGGAAGCAGCGCCTCCCAGTTTGGGAACCACTGCAATAAGAGATAGCAAAGGGGGCAATCATGGACACCATCGGCATGGGGGCCAGACCTGCTCTATACCTTTGGTGACCAACAGCCTCTGACACACAACCTAGACCCTGTCTGCATAGCCCCATTTTAGCTTCTGTTTCTTGGCCATGTGAGGGTGACAGAATGTTGAGAACTTACTTTTATTTTTCTTTCATAACTCATTGAATAAACACTGGTATCTGTACTACTTTTTATTCATCTATGAAATAGTTATTTTCAAAACTAAACAAATAAGAACTATGTCAGCTTTCTAGATCTCAGCTGATTCTGCCTTTGGGATGAATCATCTATTATAGCAGGATACAAATAGGATGAAGGTCAAATAATTGTATTTATTTCAAGCATTTTTATACCTCCTATCAGTTTAACTAGGTTGGTTTGCAACAGTCTTTTTTTTGTTTTGTTTTGATTAGAAAAATAATAGAAGTTAAACACATTTTTATCCTATAATTTTAGTAGGGGAAAACTAAGCCTCTTCCATTGAAATCAATGGAACTCAAATGTGTTCAGCTGGCTTCTGTAAATTCATTTTTACTTCGACTCCTGGAATTCTGTGCTACTTCAAGAACTCTGTTGTAATGGGGTGGGGGATTTGATTTGATTTTGTTTTGTTTTGTTTTGGACCCACTTTGTTGAATTCTAGGGCAGTGGCAAATTACTGTTTCCTGTAATAGAAAATGATGGTTGGCCGCCAAATCCTTGAAGTCATGGGTTCTGCATTTAGCACTTTCTATATGCTCAGAGGTGCTAAGAACAGGCAAATAAAATGGATTGCCAACTTCCCCTCACCCCCAAACTGTTATATTATCATTAAATTCTTTATGATGACTGCAAAATGGATGAAGTCCAGGTTGAAACTCAGGGCGGGTAAGTGAGAAAAATATATATTTGCTGGGATTCAAAAGTCTGTTTAAAACTTGCGGATGGTTCCCTTGGCGCCTGTGTACTGTGTTGGCTGGTTAATGTAAATTAATGTTAGACGGAGGAAGGAAGTGACTGAAAATCTCAGGTTACTTTTCCCATCCACATGCCAATGTAATGCAAGATTTCCCCTTGTGCCATAGCTGTTCTGTTTAATTCAGCATAGTTTTAAGTTATTATTGCTTCATAATAATCCCCACAAATTCCATAATAGACACTGGTTTCTCCCCTTGTGGATTTGGTTGGTTTATATACATTGTTGCATTATATCTCAAAATATATGTTCTTTGGTTGTGTAGAATTTATCTTTCAGGTCTAAACAGGAAACCCTTAGGTCCCTCTTTACATTACCTTTGTGGCACAGGCAGGCAGCGCCTTCTTGTGCCATTTATGTTACCCTTTCCTCTGATGTGCTAGTTTTCTATGTGCAGGGATTTTTGGTTTTTTTGACGGGAGAATATTCTAAACTAGAATATGACCCACCTATAGTATGAAGCAGTAGAATCCAAAATCCTACTACCTCATTCTGTGTAAGAAAGGCCTGATCTAAATGGGTATGGGACACATGGAAAGTCCGTACCCACGTAAGTGTTCCATGTATGTCATCAAATGCTCTGCCACTGAGCTATACCCCCGCCATCCATGTCCAATCACATATAAATGCACATGTGCACTGGCCCACTTGAAGTGGGCCAGTGCCACTTGTATGTAACATAAGCTGATACACCGACTTGGACCACATTGATTGCTGGCGTGCTGGCATTAACAATGCAATGCAATGAACATGGTGTGCACTGCTGGCATTAACATGATGTGCATTTAACCTTTTATTCAGGGGTAACTGCTTACTATCCTGAAGCACTTCTTTTTTTCAAAAACTCAGAAGTCAGTGGCCCAAGCACTTGAACCTTTTAGGACACTGTGACTGGCAGCCTGGCACATGATATCCCCAGAGGAAAAAGAGTTACCATTAACTATTCCCTTCCTATAGCCAAAATGTGTATGGGGTGCAACGTTATCCTAGAAATGAATAGGATTTCTCGTTGAGGTGACTTTGCACCTTGGCTAAGGCTGCCATCCTATGCACCTGAGGGAGTACTGGGTGTAGGCCCCATTGGATATAATGGGACTTACTTCTGAGTAGATGTGCATAGGATTGCATCGTAAGTGTTATTAATTTACTCCTGTTTACTGTCATTTTTCCACTCCAACTAGTTTCTTTATCCCAGTCAACCAATTTCTTTGTGCTAGGAAAGTATTTGAAAGGATTCCTGACTATTCTTCTTTCAAACATAAGCAGTGCAAATGGTCAGCTCAAAGTGATCTATGCAAAGAGGGGAAGAGCAGTCCCAGACACAGCAAACTGACTTCTCTTAAGAACTTTACTGGGACAAGAAAGAACTGCATCCGTTGCAAAGGCAGAAACAAGAAGACAGCAAAAAGAAGCTAAACAAGAGGTTAATCAGATGGAGGGAGAGAAGCAACAAGCAAGATCTGATTAAGTAACAAGATAGGTTACAGCTCCTCCTTTTGATGGAGGCCAACATTTACATCCTTTCTGATTATATTCAGAGTGGCTTTGCTCACATGCTGTGGTCTCTGACTCTCCAACAGGAAGTACAGTCACCCCTTGTCTTAGGTGCAGCAGTTGACTTATGCAAATTCAACTACTGTATATGCACTTGACAAACCAACACACACACACACACACACACACACACACACACACACACACACCAAATTATATAGTGAAGGCAATTCCACATACTAAATACTGTATATGTCAGGCAGCCCAATGGGATTTATGGGATTGCCACCATCACCATATAATGATGATTATCCTCCCCTTGTCATGGGGGGTGGGGGAGAGAGAGAGAGAGAGAGAGAGAGAGAGAGAGCAACAGCAGCAGCACGTTTTTTAACCTAGAAATAATGGGGGTGGATCTTGACTGGTTGATTGACCCCTCAAGACTTCCTCTTCCTTCGTCAGCCAAAAAATCCATGGTAGTGAAGGGAAGAAAGTTGGGTAGAGGGTCACTGTAAGGCACATGAAGCCCCCCTGATTCCCCTGTGGCTACCCAAATTGTTTAGGTGCCCACCCCAGTTCTGAGGAGTAACAGTTTCATAACATGGTGCATAGAATCATTTACACACAGAAAGACCCCAGGCTACCAAATGATTCTCCAGGAACACTTTCACCAGATCCGTTCAGCACTATTCCGTCTCAACGATTCAGAGGTGAGAGGCCGTGATTCAGCTTTATCCTGTTTTGATTGCTCATGTTACTTGTTTTGACAGCAAAAAAAAAAAAAGTATTTGAAATGAGCTCAGTGGGGAGATGGGGAGGAAATGAGTTATTGAGGCTTAGCCCAGCAGAGCATTTAAACGCACATTATGTGAATAATTTTGTTGACTTTAGTCGGATGTGCTTCACTGCTATGGTGAGAAGCATAACATGTGTCATCTCATGCTAAGTGCTCAGCTTTTTATGTGGGTCTATAAGAAGGAAGGTCCTATCTAGCAACAGGGAAACCATTGTAATGCAACATAAGAACATAAGAAGAGCCTTGCTGTATCAGGCCAAAGGCCTATCTAGTCCAGCTTCCTGTATCTCACAGTGGCCCCACCAGATGCCTCCAAGAGCACACAGTCAACAAGATAGCCTGTTTCCTGTTGTCGCTCCCTTGCACCTGGCACAGAGAAAAGCCACTTCTAAAACCAGGAGGTTGCTTATGGCTTGTAACCTGTGATGGTCTTTTCCTCCATGAATCTGTCCAAACCCTTTTTAAAGGCATCTAGGCCAGGTGCCATCACCACATCCTGTGGCAAGGAGTTCCATAGATGAATTACACGCTGGGTGAAGAAATATTTTCTTTTGTCCGTTCTAACTCTCCCTCCACTCAATTTTAATGCATGTCCCCTGGTTCTGGTGTTGTTCGAGAGGGAGAAGAATTTCCCTCTGTCCACTCTCTCCATCCCATGCATAATTTTATACGTCTCAATCATGTCCCCCCTCAGCCGCCTTTTTTCCAGACTGAAAAGCCCCAAACGCTGTAGCCTTTCCTCATAAGGGAGGTGCTCCAGCCCACGAATCATTTTGGTCACTCTTTTCTGCACCTTTTCCAACTCAACTATATCCTTTTTGAGGTGTGGTGACCAGAACTGGACACAATTCTCCAGATGTGGCCTTACCATTGATTTGTACAAAGGCATAATGATATTGGCCATTTTATTCTCAATCCCTTTTTTAATGATCCCGAGCATGGAATTGGCCTTCTTTACAGCTGCCACACTCTGGGTCGACACTTTCATCGACCTGTCCACCAGCACCGCAAGATCTCTCTCCTGGTCTGTCACAGACAGCTCAGCTTAATGACACAACTTTCCCTTTTTCTTTTAGGAAAAGATTTATTATTATTATTATTATTATTATTATTATTATTATTATTATTATTAACAGTATTTATATACCGCTTTTCAACAAAAAGTTCACAAAGCGGTTTACAGACAAAATCAAATGATTAAATGGCTCCCTGTCCCAAAAGGGCTCACAATCTAAAAAAGATGCAGAAGAACACCAGCAAACAACCACCAGAAAAGACACTGTGCTGGGGTGAAAATAGAAAATATTTCTTTTCAGACTGCTTATATGGATTGATGTTTGGGACTTGGCTATGTTTTTTTTTTTTTTTTTGGCACTCTAGGCAAGTGGGTAAGTGAAATTCAGCAGTCTGTGTTCTGGGCATGTCCTTTCAGTGTCTCAGAAATTTATTTTTGTTTAGCTTTCTTTCTCCATTCACAATGAGGTGGCTATTACAGTATCAAGATGTGTTTCCTCTCTATGTGGCACTTATGGCTGACTATGCTTGGTAATGACATGTAACCACTTCACTTCATAATATATTTCCCATATTTCCCTCCCAGCTGACCTAATGCTTTTCTACAGTAACATACCTCAAAGTTCACTAACCCTTTTTATCTAAAGGTGTAAATGGGCTTCTGTTGCTTCTGCATGTTTGAAATCCACATCCTTCCTTCTAAGCGAACGTCTTTTCAAATGCAGATAATGCAGAGGACTTTCTCTCCTCCCACCCTACTTTGCCCCTGAGTCCAAGGGAAAAGGGCTTGTTCACCTCCTTGGTGCTGCATGCAGCATATTATCTGTTTCGTTCTTTTAATAGGAAGTGGTGGCATTTCCTTGTAAACTCTATGAGAACCTGGGCTTGGTTCCACTTCCAACAGGAAGCAGGGAATGGGCTCTTTTCTTTGATTACAGACCACTCCAAAATTCGTATTTGGGGTTCATTTGAGAGCCAGTATAGCAGTTAAAATTGAATATATTTTCAGAGGGGCAGAGGCTCTTTGATAGCCCCATTTCTGCCCTCAGAGCATGTACATGTTATTTTTGTTTTTGGACGAGCTCTGAAAAACACAGTTTGGCATTTTTTCAGCTTGGTTCTGGCTGAAATGAGAAAAAGCCTGCTGGGGAGGGGCAATTATTGCCTAGATCCCAAAACATCACCAATACAATACACCTCTAGTCCCTGAAGCCACTGGTGAGTCTTCCTGTTCTGGATGGGGTTGGGCTGGGTTCCCCTTGAAATATCAGGTTTATACTGTAGTTTGGGAGTATTCAGTGCCATAGGAATGGCTGGGGTGCTGGGCCCCAGGCAGCATGCAGGGAGGGGGAACTTGTGTGCAGCTGGGGGAGGCAAAATGGTGGTGGCGGCAAAATGGCTTTGTTATCCATGCCTTGGCCACCCCTTGCTTGGATTACTGTAATGCACATTATGTAGGACTGCCCTTAAAGACCAGATGCTTCAACCAGTACAAAATGCAGCCCCGAGAGTATTAATGAGGATGAGATATTATGATCATGTAACTCATCCATTATTCTGGCTGCATTGATTGCCAGTTTGTTCCAGGCACAATTTAAACTGCTGATTATGATCTTTAAAAGCCCTAAATCAGGGGTGTCAAACTTGTTTCGTATAGCGGGCCGAAGAGCATTCATGGAACCTGGTGGGGGCCGGAAATGATATAATTAAACAGGACATGAGGTCATTAAGCAGATGGTGGCCAGAAATAAGCACTTAGTTCTCACATAGAAACTCATTAGCTGCAAATGACAGAAGATAAAATGTGCAACTCTTGATCATATTTCCAAGATATGGGAGAGCCCAATTATCATGCTTGCAGAGCCCAATTATCACACGGGCTGCCCTTTCATTAGTGCCTCTTTTGCCAAGGCATAATTTGCAGCTCAGCAGTTGAAAGGTGGTCGGCGAAGTGACAGGGAGGAGATGGGGCGGAGTGGAGGGAGGATCGGGCCCATGAAGGGGGTAGTTTCGGCGGCAGTGGTGCCTGCCAAATCCTAACCCCCTTCCTGGACCCAATCCACTTTCAAGGATCAATGCAGACTTGCCCCAGTGATATCACTGGTGCAGGTTGAAGTTGACCCATGATGGCTACAGGGGCTTACCACGGGGCAAGGGAACAAATGTTCCCTTGGAACATGTACAGCGCCTTGGATTAAAGTCGGAGGAGAAATCCAATGACCAAGAAAGGCGGTATATAAATATTGTATTGTATTGTATTGTATTGTATTGTATTTATTTATTTATTTATTTATTTATTTATTTGAAGAATTTATACCCCGCCTTTCTCCCAGCAAGGGCACTCAAGGCGGCTTACAATAAAACATTAAAATACGTATATACATTAAAATAATTAAAAACAAATAATTAAAACAATGAGATTTGTCATTAAAACAAACAACCCTGAGGAGGACTCAACATGCCAAAACTCCCCCACGGGATACAGCGGATGCCAAGCTGGCACCGCTGCATTGCCACGCGGGGAGTTAGGTAGGATTGGGCTGTTATTCACCTAAATGAATTCAAGTCATTTGGACCAGATGAACTCCATCCTAGAGTACTGAAAGAACTTGCTGATGTACTCTCAGAACCTCTGTCAATTATCTTTGAGAAATCCTGGAGGATAGGGGAGGAGCAACAAGACTAGAGATAGACTGATGTTGTCCCAATCTTCAAAAAGAGGAAAAAGGAGGACATGGGAAATTGCAGACCAGTCAGTCTGACTTCAATAGCAGGAAAGATATTAGTACAAATTTTATAAAACAGTCAGTTTGTACACACCTGGTTATCAGTGCAATAATATGGATTGTCAAAAATAAATCTTGCAAGACAAATCTCACCACTTTTTTTTTAATCAGGTTGCTAGCTTAGTAGATAGTGGGAATGTTGTGGATGTAATTTATCTTGATTCAATAAAGCATTCGACAAGCTTCCCTAATTACATCTTGATTAGAAGGCTAGTAAAATATGGCTTAGATGATACCACCATTACATGGATTCACGATTGGTTGGACAACCATACACAAACAGTGCTCATCAATGGCTCCTCATCAACCTGGAGGACAGTTTCAAATGGCGTACCCCAGGGGTCTGTCTTGGGCCTGGTATTCTTCAACATCTTTATCAATTACTTAGATGAAGGGATAAAAGGAAGCCTTATCAAATTTGCAGGTGACAATCTCACGATCTGTCAGTGTTAGTCCTGGTGTGAAAGTTACTCCTTGAACCTCCTCTGTCCTGCGGTGCTGCCAGTAAGTCAGTTGGGGGAAGGATTGTGGGCAATTCTGTTACCCAGCAGAAGTGGGAGGAGAGTGGAGCACATGGAGCAGCTGCTCCAGGTGCAAACGGACTTACCGGTCTCGTTGGGGCGCGGTGTTTGTTGTTTTGGCCCTCCCACCCTCCCTGGAGCCGGAATGGCTCCGAAAAAGGTAGGAAACTGGCGGGGGGCGGGGTCAGTGACGCCTCTGTTACCCAGTGTCCTGTTAAAATGAGAACTGTTGCCAAGAGACTTTGAAAATGTTTGTTGCCATGAGGCTTTTTGAAATGGGTTGTGAGCTAGAATGGAACATGTGCCAGACTGGGCTGTATGACACAATGCGAGGGTCATGCCGCTTGTGCTCCTGCGCCATGAGCCATGCTGGAGAAAGGTCTCCCCAAGAAGCCATGAGGGAAAAACCTGACCAGCTGCCTGCCACCATTTCTGCCATGTGTCTAAGCTCTCACAGACTACTCTGCATTTCCCCCCCCCCTCACTGATATGCTAAATATGTTCCTGGGAGAAGACAATACACAGGGCTACCTGAGATGACTCGTCCCAGCCTATGCTTTGTCTCCTTAACGACTGGACCATTAACCCATCACCCTCCCCCCACCTTCCTATTGTTTATGTATAGTTTTACCCAGAGGTGCACTGAGGTGTGCCGAATGTCCACTCTACTCCTTCCCTTTTTCTGTGTGCCTTGTCCTCTCAAGGTATCCTCCCCTTTCTTGGCCATGTGCTATGTCCCCTATAAAAGGTAAATACTGCCTGGCAGTCTCTCTCTTCCTCTCTCACTTTTTGGAACACTGCTGAGCTCTCTCTGTTCTATCTTGTTCTCCCTTCCCCTCTCTCTTGCAATTCCCCCTCCCTTCTCTTTGCATTACTTCTCAGTTAGTTTGTACAGGCTTCTCAGCCTGATCAGTTCAGAGACAATCTGCTTCTTTCTTTGTTCTTTTATTTATTTATTTTTCACATTTTTATACCGCCCTTCCTCCAAGGAGCTCAGAGTGGTGTACATATTTCCTCCTCTCCTTTTTGTCCTCATAACAACCCTGTGAGGTAGGTGGGGCTGAGAGATAGTGACTGGCCCAAGGTCACCCAGGAAGCTTCGTGGCTGAGCGGGGATTTGAACCTGGATCTTCCAGGTCTAAGTCCGACTCCCAAACCACTACACCATCCTGGCTCTAAGTGGCTTACTGTGCCACTTACTACAGCATTGCAGCCAAGGTCTACTCTCCAGGATAGGTAAATATCGTTGTTGTTGTTGTTCAGTCGTTAAGTCGTGTCCGACCCTTCGTGATCCCATGAACCATATCCCGCCAGGCCTTCCTGTCCTCCACTATCTTCCTGAGTTCGCTCATTGTCATGTTCGTTGCATCGGTGATGCTGTCTAACCATCTCATCCTTGGCCTTCCCCTTCTCCTTTTGCCTTCAATCTTTCCCAGCATCAGAGTCTTCTCCAGAGAGTCCTCTCTTCGCATTAGGTGGCCAAAATATTTGAGTTTCAGCCTTAGTACCTGTCCTTCCAGGGAACAGTCAGGCTTGATTTCATTTAGAATTGACTGATTTGATCTCCTAGCAGTCCAAGGGACTCTCAGGAGTCTTCTCCAGCACCACAGTTCGAAAGCATCTATTCTTCGGCGCTCAGCCTTCCTTATGGTCCAACTCTCGCAACCATACATTGCTAAATGGGTAAATATCACCCATGTACAAAATCAAGAAACCCGCTAAACCTCTGTAACTTCTACCTAAGTTCCTAGATCTGTATGCTGTGAGTGTGATTGAATTGTGCTATATTGAATTGTTGCATATGTATGAATCTGACTAACTATCAGCGGTGTCACTAGGGCGCGCGCCGCCCCAGAGCGGGGCGCACGTGTCACCCTAGTGACCCCCCGTTCCCCCCTCAAAATTTTTCTACCTACCCCCCACTGCTGCCGGCTCCAAACATCCGCGCCAGCCGGCTGTCCGAGGCCTTCTGACGAGGCCCAATGCGTTCATACGTGACTTATTACGTTTTTCGCGCATGCGCACAACGAGAAACGTTCTGCACATGCGCGAAAAACGTAATAAATCACATATCACCGCATTGGGCCTCGTCAGAAGGCCCCGGACAGAGCGGACGCTCCAAGGCTTCTCCCGGCCTCGGAGCCTCCAGAGGGTGACACGCGCAGTGGAGGTGACGCGCGCGTCACCTCCCCGCAGTCCGCCCCACCACCACGCTAAAGTGACGCCAATCCTCAATATTATTTAAAGCGGAATTCAGTGGCTGGACTCTGGTATAGCTGGTTTAAAGATCCCTGTATGTATCAAATTGCCATATTTAAGCTATTCCCCTAATGATAAAGGCAACTTGGCTAACAATTCGGGGCAGGGAACGGGCTGAGCCATGGGCAGGAGGGGGAGGATCTTGGTTCGTATCCCCCTTTTCCCAGCCTGACACACCCACTGACGTTCCTCGGACTTACACCAGCTAAATAGCTAGTGTAGGTCCAAAGGGACTCATTGGAGGCCAGGTGGCCTACAGGAAGGTAAGTAAAAAAGATTTTTTACTTACCTCTCCCATGCCATCTGGTTACCCCCCCCCCTGCAGTCTGCAGAGTGTGCTCCATCAGCAGCACTACATGCTGTGGGCTAGCGGGGGATAGGATTGGGCCATAACAAAATGACCTACAGCTCCTAGGAGTAGAACAATCCTTCAGCATGCCCGAGCTATCACTCCCAGAGACCAAGCAATGTGAACACAAGCAGCATGACTTCTAAGACAGGATCAAGCAGTAGGTGCTTCCTGGTGTGCCTATAGAAGAGAGGTAGTCCTCCTATCCAAC
This sequence comes from Plestiodon gilberti rubricaudatus, assembly GCA_026170595.1. NCBI lineage: Eukaryota > Metazoa > Chordata > Lepidosauria > Squamata > Scincidae > Plestiodon > Plestiodon gilberti. The sequence goes on along the minus strand of JANXHW010000002.1, from coordinate 94,100,103 downwards.
ATCACACTGACTGGACAGGTGCCAATTTAGGTAGAGAGCACCCTACAAACTCGTGTGTTGTGTCTGCAGCACCATCATTTCCACTGACCGTGGTTACAAACTGGTTTGCAAACTGCAGCTCCAGCTAACTATGGTTAGCGACAGTGCTGATGCAGGCATGAAGCTAAGCATGGTTTCAAAAGAAGGAGGGAATTGCATTCACAACCGGGGAGAAAGGAGAAGGCACAAGAGCACATGAGCTCACTGAGGACACCCCATCTCCTCACCACAGGTAGGAGGCATGGTAACATTTTGTCTATTATCAGTGGCAAATGAATTGTTGCAGTTGTATTGTGCAGTTGCATTGCGCTACTCCACTGATAACAGACAACATTTTCTTATTCCCTCTGTTTCTAATTTAGGCCGCTTGGTTGTTTTTAATTCCAAACCTCTGTATGTACATGTCTAATAATTCGATTTCATAAATCCCCTTCATTTCCAATCACCTTATTAAGCATTCACCATACATATTGTGGGTAAATTAGGCTGCTTGCTCAGTCCAAAAGTTCTGTGTGCCAGAACATGTTAAATTTGGGGGGGAAATCATGCTTCCTCTTGTTTCTAAGGAAAGAACCCATTCTGGAGCAATATGTTCTTCAAAATGTTGCCTAATGGCCCCATTCCAAGACTGTCTGTGCCAGCAAATAAGTGCACGGGTTGGAGTGTCCTGACCGCTGTTCCAGCTGAATGTCATAAATCATGCTGGCATGTCAGCGTTCCATGGGCTTAATCCCAGCATTACAGTCAAGAAATGCTGGCAATATAGGATAAGCATGCCATCATATATAATGCTTTCTTGTAAAAAGAATATAATGCATATTTTGGTCGTTTAAGTTGAATTTGTAACTTTAATGTCAAGTTCTCAGTTTTCCAGCTGGGGTGGCATGTGACAACTTTCTGGGTGGGAGTTCTTTTCAGAGGCTGCTAGTCATCTTCTGCTTCATATTATACAGATCTCATTAACTGCCAGCCTTTGCGGACAATCCAAGGCTGGAATGAGATGTTACAAGACACATGATGTGGCTACTGCTGGAAATGGCGGCTCCCCACTGCTGCCTCCTCTGCCTGCATTTCTCCGCTCCTGCTGGTGGTATGGGAGAACTTTGCACAGCAAGTCCTCACTTGAAGTCGTTTCATTATAAGTCATTTTGTTTTAAGGTTGCTGAGAGAAAAAAAATCAATTCCCAGTCGGAGCCACTGTCTGTGTGGAGTTTGACCGTTCTCCCCATGTCTCCCCATACCCCTGCTAACTGGGCAAGAGGCACTTTTTCAATTGGTGTTCCTCTTATAGTTAGCAGGGGGAGAGTAACTGCCCCCTTTTCACCTCAGCACAGTGTCTTTTCTGGTGGCTGTTTGCTGGTGTTTCTTCTGTATCTTTTTAGATTGTGAGCCCTTTCGGGACGGGGGACCATGGGTTTGATTTTCTCTGTAAACCGATTTGTGAACTTTTTGTTGAAAAGCGGTATATAAATACTGTTGTTAATAATAATAATAATAATAATAATAATAATAATAATAATAATAATAATAATAATGAAAGCTCACATTTATTTCAATGTTTAATATTAGCTTCTTTCTCTGTTTCTACCTTCTTCTTTTGAAGTTTTTTTGTTGGTATGAAAGATGATTATGTAGAGAAAAAAATTCAAAACTTTGTTTATATATGATAAGTGCGGCAAGAATTTTATATGCACAGTATTGGACGAATTCAGAAATACCTTCACTGGAAGATTGGTGGGTAAAAGTTTTGGATTATGCTGAAATGAACAAACTCACAATTTTAATTAAGGAAAAGTCCATTAATCTTTTTTTTTTTTTTTGAGTAATTGGAAACCACTTATTGATTTTTTTAAAGAGAGAGAGAGAGTAAAAAATGATGTGATGATATGTGGTTTTAATGAATAGAATGTTGAAGTTATTTTGGCTTAGTTGGATATTAAAAATAGAGAATAGTAGACTAGTAGGATTTACTGCTTCACACTTGCTGTAATCTTTTGAATATATGATGCATTGTTTTGTTTTAATATTATATCAATACAATATAAAAATATGTGGAAAAATATTAGAAGTGTCTTGGGTCTTTATTTAGAAGTTTGGTGATGTTTTTGTGACCAGAAATATGCCATAAACTCTTGTTTATGTATATCAATTAGCCTATGGTAAAATTGGTTTCATTATAAGTTGTTTCGCTTAAAGTTGCAGTTTCCAAGAACCTATCAACAACTTTAAGTGACGACTTGCTTTACTGACTCAGTGCCTTGGGCTGCATTAACAACTGGCCTCACTTGCATTCCCCTGAAGATAGTTGGGAGTTGCACAATCTCAGTTTGGTTTGGGACATGTGGGACTTGCCAGAGTCATGCTCTCCACCAGCACCACATACTGGCAAGAAGCCTTGTCAAAGCATTTAGTGCCTGGGGGGCTTAATAGAGGCACAATATAGCTCCCCCAATGACCTGATTCTCAGAGTGCTTGACTTTCACAATGCACTGAAATTCAAAAAGGCATGCATCCCTGAGAACTGGTTTGGATAACTAACACTTTTTTGCAAAACAATAAAGGAGTGACACAGAGGCGTCATCGGAGGGGGCAAGGGGGTGGTACCCAGGTGGCGGGATCGGGGGCCCGGGCAGCAGGCAGGTGGGGTTTGTCAGGGCAGTCAGCGCAAGCGAGGAGCAGCAGCGGTAGGTTTGACCCACCCGCCCTGTGCCTCGGTAGGGTGCATAACGGCTGCAGCCGTTACATCACTTCCGGCGCGGGGTGGTGGTGGTCGGTGCTCCGCCACTGGAGTGAGAACAAGACTAAGGACAATCCTAAGCATGTTTAATAATCATGCTTAATAATGCAGGGGCAATTGGAGTCCTGGCCGGGCTGGATGCAGCCAGTTAGGCTCCAGAAGAATGGCGGCGGGGCAGCGGCAGGAAGGCGATGGCGACGGAGGAGGGATGGCAATAGCAGCAGCGGCGGATGAGGATGAGCGGTGCGGACAGCAAGGTAAGTGGTAGCGGTGACAAAAATGGTCATTTTCATGGCCATAAATAAATAAATAATAATAATAATTTTTGCCCCCCCAAACACCCCGGAAAATTAATTAATTAATTAATTAATTAATTAATTAATTGATTAATTGTTGCGGTGGGGGGTGTCCCGGTTTAGATCTGGGAAAATATGGTAAGCCTAATCATAATAGTCTTCAGTTAACACATGTAAATTGGTCCTGATTCTTATACTAGTATGCAGCAAATGGAAGCCACCAACTTCCAAAAATATTTCCCCTTTTTGTTTTCCTTCTAAGGCATTTTTGCCCAAGGGTGTATATACGCATCTGGAGTTAAATGTGTACACCTGTGGGCTGGGCGGTGAGAATAGTTGGTTAACTTTGACATAATGGTGTCATTTGGATAGTTTTTACTCCCATTCCTTAATAGTTGGAGTCTTATAAACCCTCCAGTGCTTTGCGTACAGAATCCTTGCAGAAGTAAACATCTAAGGTATTGGTTCGTCCTCAAAGCTTCAGACTACAATCCTATATAGACACTTACCAGGGGGGTAGGTTCCATTGAATTCAATAGGCCTTACTTCTGAGTAGACATGCAAAGGATTTTGCTCTTAGCATAGTTGCAGTCTTGTTACAAAGGTAATGAAAGTGGGTAAAATGACATTTTAACACTGCTTGATCTTTGTCTGGGCAACTGAAATGTTGAAATAAAAATGTACAATTGCTGTTTCTTCCCCTTTTTTAGAGACTGTATAGCAGGGGTGGCCAAACGCGCTTAATGTAAGGGCCACATATGATAAACTTCAGATGTTTGAGAGCTGCAAGAGAGATATTTGAGAGCTGCAATATTTAAGAAGCATTTAAATTCTTAAATAGGTTTACTCACCATGAACATTAAACTTATGTTTTAATCCAGTGGACTCTTAGTTTATACCTGGTCAATAATTGTAAAGCTTGAAAATTTCTTATGATGCAAAAAGGATCTCAGTCAACATCTTTCCGAGAGCCGCACATTATATGTCAAAGAGCCGCATGTGGCTCAGGAGCCACAGTTTGACCACCCCTGCTGAAAGGAGATCTGAAGAACAATATGCAGCAAGTGCCCCCTCCCCCGAAGTATTTGTGGGGTGCTTTCTTTGGTTTATGTACTAGGCTTCCTTCACTTTCTACGTTCAGGAAATACTTTCCGTGTTAACTTGTCTGCAACAGGATCCGGATGGCACTGCCAAGGATTCTGTGGCATAGTCTCAGTTGCAGGTTCAGTTCATACCTCAGCTACTGCTGGCCAGGCATACAGGACCTCACAATCACTGTGAGAATGAGCCTGCAAACCCACAAACACTTCCCTGCAGCTGCACTTTGCAGGGGAAATATCAGTGGTGGTGAGCAAACCGTCTGGCAGGGAACTTTGTCTGCTATTATTGATCTTCTTCTCATGGAGGAGCCCCTGATAAGCTTTCAAAGAACCCCACCGTCCCCGGAAGAACCTGATTTTGAAACCAGTGTTTAAAAAACATTCCATTATTCAGTACTTACTGCTAAAGAAAAATAAGGATAGCATATCTTTAAATATGGGCAAATGTTGTGGTGCAGTTTTGGTGTAATTGTATACTATTGATTGAGTTTCTCTCTGTTGTGGTTACGTGTGTTGTTATTTCAGCTGCATTTTAAAAGCCTTGTTTTAATTGATGATTGTATTTTTAGCCATTTTATTGCGGTTTTATCATGGTTGGTTCTTTTTGTTCACTATCTCAAGCGGTTGTTTTTTTTTTTTTGCAAAGACAGCTTACAAGGTTGATGAATAACATACACAGTTTTTTTTTCTGTTTCACAAGACAGAACAAAGGGTATGGCTTCATACTCCTGCAATCATGAGTCACTCTGGTCAATCTAATGCCAATTTCTTGTGTTGTATCGCACGTGTGCTGTCTAAAGGGCGGGAGAAGATGTCCTATCAAACAGACAGAGCTTTAGAAAATGTGAAACAGCTCTCTGGAATTTGATGTCAAGATCAGTAGAAGACACAGGAGAACACTTGGTAACACTTGACACGTGTGTGTGTGGGGGGGGAGAGACCAGCACACATTTGAAAATCATGGAAATTCCCAGCCTTTCTCCCCAAAATGTTTCAGAATTGCTTCAGGTGAGGCAATTGTGCCAATTGAGGAAGGTGCTTGGAGTTTGAGTCATGGCTTAAGTCCCACTTTCAATGCCATGGGTCAGCCTTGGGATGTGCAATGTTCATGATTAATTTACACATTATCTTGGCAAATGACTAATGAAATGTATTGGCCTTGACCTTGGGTTTGGAGAACATTGCTAGTGGGCCTTTCTGCGCTGCTTTGCTTGCATCCCTGTAATAACTAGTGAAATGCTCGTCATTCTGAGAGAGAGAGGGGGGGGGTTGTCATTGTATTGTATCCACCTATCATGAGGTTCCAACCAATGAAGGTCACACAACAACCACAAACCAGGGTGGATTTTATTCTCATTCGCAAGTACAGGATTTTATTTTCTCCCATTGAAGTTAATAGTTGTCATTCGTGTGACATCTGTGAGGGAAAAGTAAAGGGCATACCCAGAGGTGAAACTAGACTGGAGCGGAGGCAAGTAGTTCTGCAAGACTCCATTACACTGGAGTCAGCGGCCCCTCCCCCTTGCTGTTGGAGCCATTCCAGTAGCGACAGGAGAGTGTCCTGCATGTTGCCTTTGCTGCCAGAATGGCTCCAACAGCAAGGGGGAGGGGCCGGCGCGCTGACTCCAGTATAACGGAGTCTTGCAGAACTACTTGCCTCCGCTCTAGTCTAGTTTCGCCTCTGGGCATACCATTGTAGTGGGGGCTAAACTTGACTGAGGCTTGGAGAGCTGATGCAGCCTTATGGCTGAGCTGTGAAGCGGGATGCTTCCAGTTCTGATACTTGCCTCTGCCATGACCTCGTTGCCATTGGATGTCCTCGGAGAAGCCATTCCTTCTCAGCTAGCTTCAGTTCACCAGCTGCAATATGGGGATAGTAATACTGTACTGCATTGACCTTGCAGATACTGTGCATTGACCACAATGCAGCCCTGCGGTAAGGAAAACAAATGTTCCCTTACCTTGAAGAGGCTTCCATGACTTCCCCTGCACTGCAAAATGCAGTGTTCGTCCTGTTGGCACGGCTACACCGGCACTGGAAAATTGGTTAGGATTATGCTGTCAATTAATTAATAAATTAAGCAACTAATACACTGTAATTAGTTATGCTGTAACTACACTGTAGTTACACTGTGATGATGCAAATCTGTAATGCACTATAATGATAAAAATCATAATACAGTAATTAGCATTTGTACAGTGCATTTTTGTTAGCTGTGCAAAGCATTTTATAAACAGTATTTGACACTAGTCTTTATACAGTAACAATGCTATAATAAAGTGGACTAGGGCTTCAATCCTATATACACACTTTCCTGGGAGTAAGTCCCACTGAAGTCAATGAGATTTTTGAGTAGACATATATAGGATTGCACTGTAATTCTATTCTATCCATATTACGGAGGGGAGAGAGTTGCTTTAGGCTACCTAGTGCATTTATGGCTAAAATAACATTCAAACCAGAGACTTCCAGCTCCTTTTCATAATGTTAACCATTAAACTCCATAGACTCCCTTTTTCAGGAAAGGAAAAGATCACATCACCTTCCATCAGACACGTTTTGGTGGGATCTTTTCTTTCTTTCTTCTCTAAACATCAGTTGTTCTTTAGTTCCCAACCATGCAAGTTATTTTTATCCAAGCTCCCTGTTTACTCAAAGTATTAACATTGTACCAGAAGGACAGTGAGACAGCACTTTCCTCTTTACCGCGCTTCTATATCTTCCCATTAAGCAGTCACAACAAATCTAATTTTAGAGGGCTTGCCTAAGGTAGTGGCTGAGGCTGAGCTGTAAACCAGGAAGTCCGGATTTCACATGTTGCCCCTGCCATGAACTTGCAAGGTGATCTCACTCGGAGGGCCCCACAGTTACAGCATGGGAAGGATGATACTGAGTGACCCACCTTACAGTGTTGGTGTAAGGATTGCAGAGAGAATGTATTTGAGACCTGTACAGTGTTATACAAAGGCTGCTATTTATGACTATTATCTCTGAGGTCCTCCTATGTGACATTAGTTATCTTATCTCATTAGTAGCATTCACTCTTACTGGACATGTCGATGCAACAAAGTACAGTATTGTCATGCAAGTTTCCAATTATGGCATGCCTGCAAAGAGCAGCAGCCGACTAAATGAACAGGATAGCAGTTGGGGGGGAATGATTTAGATCTGTAAAATGGGGGGACCTCCCCCCCCAACTGCTCCAGTGAAAATTGGAGTACCCTGTGTGGCTGGTTTTGTTTGTTTTTGTTTTAAGGCAAAAGGTCAAATGATTTGATCATAGATTTACTGCATCACATGTGATTTGGCCCAGAGTGGCTTACACATGTAGTTCACATATAGTTCCCCGTTCCCCCATTCTGATTCAGGAATTCCTCAAGGCCAGACCCAGACCTACTTAATTTCAGCAGTCTATATCATGCGCTATCTATCGGGTCATTCTCTGGGAGAGGGAAGCGAGTTCCTGTTGAATGGTCATTTCTGCAGGAACATGGTCTGGCTTCTGATCCAGTTATATCGTCCTGTTCAAGACCACAGAAGAACTTCTGATGCTCTCTTTTCCCCTGCCTCCCCAGCCTGGTGATGCTCCTCCAGCCTCAGCCCCTCCCGGTATTGGAAAAGAAAGAGGGGAACAGAGTAGAAGAGGGAGGAAGTGATGGGCTACTAGACTGAAGGAACAGGAGCTGTGAGTGGGTAGACAGAGGAGGTGAGTGACCCGACCCACGGTTTCAGTAGGCCTTATGGATGGGGTCAGTTGTGAGCCTGCTTGTCTACTAAATACAAGACCGCCTCATGCATACATACGGTACTATTACCTATGCGCTTCAGTCATCGGTGTGTAACTAAAGACTGGGCAAGAGAGTCACAAATCCATGCCAGGATCCTGATCGGTGTTGGGATTCTTCCCTGTTCCCTGTTCGGTCAACCTAAATTAGGGCATGAACAGAACAGAAGTGTATCGTTCTTTTGATGGCACGTTGACACCTCACGTCACGTGAATCACACGCTGCCACGACTTCGTGTCCGTTTACACGTCCTGTGTTTTTGTATCACAATGCAGCGCTAAGCTGCTCTTTAGAAAGCAAGGAAAAGATCCGTATTCAATAGGTCTGTTGTATTGCAGATCGTTCTGTTTTCCCCCCATTGAGGTGCTCCACTGCCCTTTTCCCCCCGTAGCTGCTTTGCACCTGGGCCGTCCAGAAAAGATGGGGGGTGGAGTAACTAAGTAGCAAGGGAATTTCAGTGCAACTGTCAGGTCAGGAGACTCCAGCAGGAGGCCGACTGGCCCCCAGTGCTTAGGTCAGAAGAGGCCGAGGGGAAGGGCGAGGAGGTGGGGCGGCGGGAGAGTTTAGGGTTAGACACCTCCTGCGGCCAATCCCACTGAGTGCGTGACTTTGTGCCTCCTCCATCCAGGGGCTGCGGAAGGAATTGCAGAGTCTTCACAGCCCGCCGCTGGAGGAACTTTGCAAAGGGAAGGCAAAAAGAGATAGAGGGAGGGATCGCTCGCCCCAGGGAGTCGTCACCCCCCGCCCTACACCTACCCGCGGCATGGCGAGCGAGCCCCCCTCCTTGCAGCCTGGCACGGGGACCCTTTAAGGGGAGGGGGCAGCGCCTGGAAGGCTCGGCTAGGGAATGACTCGGGATTGGGCCGCTGGGGCAGCCGCGGTAGGCACGCCAGAAGCAAAACACTTTTTTATTTCAAACAAGAAAAACTTCCACCAGCTTGCTGGAGTTTTTGCAGAGTGAGCGAGTTTCCCCCCTCCCGCTTCCTTCCCCCTCTGTGTGTCCCCCACCCCCTCCCCATCCGCGCTCCGGGCGTGGAGTGAACTAGGATGGTGGTGCACAACGCCGGGGCTGGCTTGCTGCTGAACTGCCTCCTCCTCCTGCTGGCCGGAGCGAAGCAGAGCCGGGATCCTGCTGCAACCAGCTGCGAGCTCCACAGGAGGAAAGTAAGTGCTCTCCCCGGGGGAGGCGAGAAAGGGGCAGCAGATCATCGTCGGGGGAGAAGCCCAAGGGGTTTGCCCTGCAGGCTTGACGGTGGGTGGGTGGATGGGGGAACAGAGGCGCTTGGGGACTTGGCTGAGCTGCGCCGTGCCTTTGTAGTAGCGCACCTTCCCTGTTCGGGGCGACCCATCCATCCATCGCACCTTTGGCAGACTCAGTGGGAAGTTTTGAAACAGGCAGGGCTTATTGCACGGTGGCTGGCTTGTCAGTGAATGAGGAATTTGGGGGAAGGGGAAAAATGTAGCTTGCAAACGACACCCCCTCGCTCCCTTCCCCGTTTGACTGCAACACCCCCCCCCCCCCGATCCTCTGCGTGTTTAATTTGGGAATATGCAGTTCCATTGAGTTCGGGAGGACTGACTTTCGAGGCTGACGGATTTGTTGGGGCATCCGTTTTCGAAGACCACAGCCCCGAAATGTGTTTTGCTCCAGGAAAGTTGATGGCGCAAAAGCAGCCCGATCCTGTGTGGGTGTTTCCTCCTCAGCAGTCTATCCCACTGTGTTCAGTGTGAAGCTTAAGTCCCAAAGTCCAAGTTAACTGTGCATAGGATGACCGCGCTGCGATCGTATGCACGCTTATGTGGGAAATAAGGGGCTTATTCCCACGTAAGCGTGCAACTGCATACGATCGTGTTTCCTCAGTCCTATAGTGTTCAACTAGTGAGTGTTGAAAGGAAACACGCACAGCCAGGATCGGACCACGACAAGAAGCTCAACTGGTTGCAGCCGCTCTAGAATCTGCCCGTAGGAGGTGTGTGCATGATTTCCCCCCCACCTTCTTGTCTGGCACTTGTTTGGGAGTCAGTCCCATTGAACTCGACACAGGGGGACTAGTTGCGTCTGAGTAGATTTCTGGCTGCGTGCGGTGCGTGCATAGGATCTCGACTCTAGGCTGTACGTGCCAGTGCTCCGCTGGATTGCAGGAAAGAGGAGACCTCTTTCGCGGAGGGAGGGGGGTCCGGTGTGTGTGTCGGAGCTGCCGGCGTGCTTTTTTTTTTTTTTTAAAGGCTGGGTGTAAATTGGCCCTTGATGGGATTTAGAGTGCCTTTAATGAGATCCAGCGGGGAGAGGAGATAAGGTTCAGTGGAGGTGCCAGCCTGCTGTTTGTTTGGGTCTTCTGCTGGGGGGCGTTGTTTACTTTTAACACTTCTCACTCCTTCGCCAATCTCTCCAGGCCCTCCCTCTCCGCCCTCAGCATCCCGCCAGGGTGGGAGGAAGGCAGGCAGGCAGGCAGGCAGGAGGTTCCTGCATTCCAAATGCACCTCATCAGCGCTTCATTTGCTCTGTTTGTTTTATCTCCTCTTCCTATTAAGAGAGACGTTTGCTCTTGCATGCCTTGAAAATGGCTCGATTTAATTGCACCAAACTCTTCCTTTCCCCCACTCTTCTTTTTTTTCCTCCATTAAGATAGCTTAATAGCCTGCTGGCAGGCTATTAAGCTATCTAAGCAGCTTGACTTCTTTGGCCCAACTCCTTTTTTTGGGGGGGGGGGAGATCCATTGTTTCAATCATACAGTGTAAAAATATATAGAAAGATACCTTAAAAATATAGAAAGCTACTTTTCTATAAAAATATATAGACAGGGCTGGAAAGGCCAAACTGTTCTGTGGATGACCTCTAACACTCTATCTTGGAAATGCTCATCCTGCCTCAGAATATTAAGTTGCTTTGAAACATAGTATGGATGTTTTTTTTGGGGGGGGGGAACACCAGCCTGCACCCAATCCTATGACACTTGGAAGTGTTCTGCTGTGTGCAGTGGGGTTTACTCTCACAAGTGTGCTTTGGATTGAGTAAGTGTGCACAGAATCAGGCTCTTTGTCTGCTTTTAATACGTATGACGAATTTATACAGGCCTAGGAGGATTGTCTGGAAACACAGCTGTTGGCAAAAGCTTGCCATTTCCACAAAACATGCTCTCAAAGCATCCAGCAAAAGAAAGTCACAGCTAACAGGTCTATGGAATTTATTCCTCCCAAAGCAAGAACGGGGTTGCAGCTAAACCCCTTTTAAATCAGTGGGATTTAACTTGTTCGGCTTAAATTCCATTCCGTTGCTTAGCATCTTAGTAGCCACTAACATTTGCTAGATCCTGCCCATTGTACCAGCTGTGCCAGCCCACAAATGTGCACTTAGGAATGTGCTTGGGTATGTCCTCATCCCCCTGTTGGTGTGTCTTCCCAGTTTCTCTAATTGCATGGGGTGGGAGGTGACTCAAACTCTCTCACACACAATAGTTAGAATCCGTAATAGACTCCATTTTTAGACTTTCTGTGGGTGCCACCACAGAAAAGGCCCATTCTCCAGTCTCCACCTGCCTCACCTCAGAATGCAGGGATTCCTAGAGAAGGGTCTTGCTAGCAGATCTTAAAACTCAGGCAGATTCATACAAGAGTGATTCCAAACTGCACAGGTTTTTCTAGGCACCTTGAATTGTGCTCAGAAATGCACAAACAGGAAGCCAGTGAAACAGTTCCAACTCTGTAACCCATATAACCCGTGCCAGGCAGCAGCCAAGATGCTGCAGTCTGAACCATTTAATGTTTCTGGAAGGTTGTCAAGAACGGTATCATCTACATTGAATTGCAATAGGCCAGATTGGATGGGTGACTTACTGGAGGTTGCAACAGCCTAAGCTGGGGAAAAGCATTTCATGCTATTGATGCTATTTGGGCATCTGGAGGAAGAGCCTGACTTAACAGCATTCCCATGGTCTGAACTTGGGGGGACCCAAGCCTGTCCAAAACTGGTTGGACTCCACCTCTTTCATCAGATGAACCACCTACCAATAGAACCACTGATTTATCTGGTGTTGATGTTGACCATGATGGGTTGTGTGAACCAGCTGTAGGCTGTAGCATTTCAAGCAGCTTATTCACATTCTCAGACGGGTGATTCCCAATAAACCTTCTGTGACTGACCTGCAATAACCATGGTGTTCATGTTAGAACAGATATGAGCAATTCTGCCCTCCAGCTACCTTGCAAGTATGTCATGGAGTGCTTTGAGGATTGTCCATGGGAACGGGTCCCCAAACCACTTGCAATAGAAATCCTGGATGGCACTGAGCAGCTGCAGTGGTAGTGGAAACATGTTCTTTTTTTGCTGCCATCACTGGCACAGAGATGAGCTCTAGCTTGGGTTTGGTCATGTTCCCTGCAGGATCAGACCCCAGGTCCATGTAGTCCAGCATCCTGTTTCCACAATGACCTATCGGATGCCTCTGGCATGCCCAGGGGCATGAAGGCAGTCGTGCCCTGTTGCCACCCAGCAACTGGTGTTCAGAGGTGTACTGCCTCTGAATGTGGAGGTTTCACACAGTCATCATGACTAGCTAGCAATAGACCTCTTCTCCATGTATGTGTCTAATCCCCTTTTAAAATGTTTAAAGATAGCAGCCATTACCACATCTCATAGTAACAAATGGCAGACATTAACCTTGCGTGATGTTCTTCTGTTTGTCCTGAATCTGTTGCCATCCTGTTTTCATGAGATTATCCTGAGCATTATGAGGAAAGAGAAAAACCTCTCTCTATCCACTTTATCCCCACTATGCCTAACTTTGCATGTCTCTGTTGTGTGTCTCCCCTGCTCTTAGGTAAAGTTAAAGGTATCCCCTGCTTGAAAGCCAGTCGTGTCTGACTCAAGTGTGCGGGTGCTCATCTCCGTTTCTGGCCGAAGAGCCAGCGCTGTCTGAAGACGCTTCCGTGGTCATGTGGCCGGCATGACTAACAGAACGCTGTTACCTTCCAGCTGCAGCGGTACCTATTTATCTACTTGCAACTTCTTAAGTCAAAGTCAAAAACCTTTAATGGCATAAAAGTTGCAACTTCTTGCTTTCGAACTGCTAGGTTGGCAGGAGCTGCGGTACTCAGGTCTCAAACTGCTGCCCTACCGACCTTCCGGTCTGCAGTTCAGCGTCTTAACCACTAAGCTACCGAAGCTTATTGCTCTTAGTTGCCTTTTTTCTAAACAAAACAGCCCCACATGCTTTTGCATTCCCTTTCAGGGAAAGGGCGCCAACCCCCTGACTATTTTGGTTGCTCTGTTCTACACCCTTTCCTGTTGTTTTTAATGCAGAAACGTAGTAAGTACAGCTTTTCCTGACACAGACTGCAGTGATAGGACAGAATAGGGAGAAGGAGGGGGAGTTGTACGACCCAGAGGTGCGACCCAGAGGCTTCGGAGCGCGATTTCAGGCTATTTTAAGCAAGAACATGCAGTGGTTTGTTTCTTAAAGGTAAAACCCCCCACCTTTTTCCCCTGTATTTTTCTTTTTTACAGTGAACCTCACGGACCTGGGACCTGTGGTGTGACAAATCCGCAGGTCCTGAATCCGCGGATGGAAAGGGTCGACTCTGTGCATGATGTTTGCTGAACGCTAAACCATTATAGACATTCTAAACAAAATGAATTAAACCGCTGTTCCATGTATTAAGCATGGGATTCTAGAATCCTGTTTTGCATCCTGATTCTAGAACTGATTCTACCATCCTGATTCTAGAACTCACCCTATGCAAAGAGAAATGAAGCTTTGAACACAGTTGCCATTGGGCAAATCCTGGGTACCTATTTTGGCAGAAGTCTGGTAATATGACCTCTGGACTCTGCTTTGCCAGTTGTGGTCACACTGCCATTATAGAAGCCAAACGTTTGTTATAAACTGTCAGAATCAAAAGAGTTCAATACCAGCTTCGTAGTGCATGCTTAGTTGAAAGTAAATCCAGCTGAGTTCAATGGGGCTTACTCTCTAGTAAGATGGTTGAGGACTGTCACTCTTACAGCTAAATCCTATCCCCCGCCAGTCCATAGCATGCAGCTGTACCAATGGAGCATGCACTGCATGCTATGGTTCAGGGGGGAGACCAGATGGCCAGCATGAAGCAAACATTTTTACTTACCTCCCAGTAGGCCGCCTGGTCACCTATGGTTTTCCTTGGACCTACGCCAGCTCTAAGTCCGAGGAGAGTTAGGGTGTGTGTTGGGCAGCAAAACGGGATAGCATCCCGGTGCACTCTGCTGCTGCCCGGATGCACACCCTCAAGCCCCCTGAACTGTCCCATGCCTTCCCCCTCCCTCTCGAGCCTCCCCAACCCCAACCCCCCCCACACACACCTCCGACCTTTCTCCTCCAGCGTGTTGTCTGGGCAGTTCTGTTGCACATGCAGGACCCCTGGATGCTTATGCTGGCAGAGTGTGAGTGTGTGTGTGCACACAGCACCTTGACTTATGCATGGCTGGGCGAGCAATGGGCTCTTCCTTTTGCCATTGTTGGCCAGTGATCCCATGGTACAATAAAACCAAAAAGAAAGTTTGCCACCTAACACAAGGGCATTCTTGGCTTTGTGGAATATTTGACTGCAGTCCAATAGTGGGCAGTCATTTGACTGGTCACTTGACCAGTGTCCCATCCCTAGTTCTCTTTAGCTATTTGTGCTGGTTTAAGCGGCACAATCTTCCAGAACTGTTCTGAACATTTGGTGGGCAGTTCTTAAAGATTTCCGATCTGGGCTTACAAGATGATGGATCAGCCCCACACTTTACATTTTGAACTTGGGTACGCTAAGGTACAGGAGTTTAAATATCAGAATATGTGCCACCACAGTGCCATCAGTTGTGAATGGTGTCTGTGTTGAATTGGCCCGGTGTCGGTGCTCTGAACATGCCAGTAAGGGGGTGATCCATTCTCAGCTGGTGATTCTGTGTTAATTATAGGGAAGCCTAATCACTTAAGTGCACCTTTGCTGTTCACAGTTGTTGTGCTGCCCAAGTGTGTTGCCATTTAAATGTAAGTATTTTGGGCCAAAGTTCACATGTAAAGTGTGAATCTACTGATCTGTAAGATGGCTCTGTCTGCTGGATAGCCATTTGCTTAGGCTTATTTTTCTAGGATAGAAATGCACTTGGCTGTCTGGCTTACCTTAGCATCTTTTCTAGAATGTATAGTGGCATCGTTACATATAACAAAAACAGAAACTTACTCAGGACAGACACATCCCATCTGCTCTTTTTTGGTCAAACTGGTCCATTTTTTCTGATGTTCAAAAGTATTTGGAAATGGTGTTGTGTGAATACTTCTTCTGTAGCAGCTGGGTCTGTAGCAAGAAGGCAGCCACTGAGTTCTGATTGCATTGGTTGAGGAAGAAATTCAGGTACCCCTCTGTTTTATCTTGTGTATGACTTGCTGGGGTAAGATCAAGGATTGCGCAGAGGCTGAGGGCACAGATCCATCAAAGAGCCTTCCCCAAACCCTTATACTGGCTGCCGTGGCAGCATCCAGTGTGCCATCAGGACGTGGGCACCATTGGGGGCCCAGGGCACGGCACTGCACCAGTGCCCTCAGTAACCTGGCGCTGTGACTTGCCGTGCTACCTGCTCAAATGCTGTCTGGTATTATGGGCAATTTGTGTTCACATGTTTCAAACATTCTGCTTAAGAATGTCTAGTTTCAGACTTGTCCAGTAATGAGGGCGTTGTCCTGGACTATAGGTGAACTTTCGGTCTGTTGTGGAAGCACCTGCTAGGTTTATATCTGCATGAGCCAGTTCTTGAGTCACGGGAGCAGTGTACTTTTCTCTGCCTCATACTTGGTTTTTACTTGGTTCCAGCAATTATTGAATCCAAGATATCATGTGGAGAGCACCAATAGAATAGTTACATCCCAGATTTTATTTATTTATTTATTTAAGGAATTTATTCCCTGCCTTTCTCTCACAGTCAGGGCACTCAAGGCGACTTACATCATTAAAATGTTGCCAGTAACTGCTATTGCTCAGAGCGGTGCAGAAGTGACCACAGGGGAACAGCAGCCAACATTGTTTCTGCAGTTTCAGAGTTTGCCCTGAATGAATGGAACCCAAGGTTCTTTATAATCTAACCAAATAGTACTGGTATGCAGATTTGTTGCATTGTTCTAATGTCCTCCATTGTTGCATTGTTGTTCTAATGTCCTCCATTGCATTTCAACAGCTTTCAGATAGCTTTTGAAGATGAAAGTAATGGCAGATTACAAGGTGTGTTCCGTTCAAATATGGCAGCAAATTCAGACCATCTTCAGGAATACCTCGAGACTCCTCAGGTATTTCTGTCAATCTCCAACGCAGGATATGCCATTCAATAAATGCAGCAGGAAGTGTAATATTTTGGGATGGAATGTTACTTCCTGTTTTGGTCCTATAAATACTACTTTCTCCTTTCCTGGGAAAAATCTGGCAGTGGGCTCTTGGGCTGTGCTGAGAAAAGCTTAGATCTGAAGTTTGTATCTATTTTTAATGTCTTAAAAATAAAACTTACTGGAGAGCTAGTCAAAATACCTTTCCCCCAAAGGAATGAACACCTCTCTGCTGCCAAAGGCCACAGTCCCTTTAAAAGATGCTGTGCAAGCCCAGCTGAAATGAGGGGGAGTGGCATGTTCCTTTAATTCAGTGGTTCTCAAACTCTCACACTTGGAAGATCTTCTGGTTTTCACCGAAAACCAGAAGAAACTCCCAAATGCGATTGGAAGCTCTTCTGAGGTGCGGGGGGGGGGGCTGTAGAGGGATCTGGAAGGCCGGTGTGACCGTCGGTAAGTGAAAATACCCATTTTTTCCATGGCGGTGGCAGGACCCCGGAAGTGCTGTCACTGACGTTGCCGCACGTTGCCACGCCCCTTAAGGGGGTAGCGTCTGCTTCCAGCTGGTGTGGTGGGTCACGACCCATCCATTTGAGAACCACTGCATTAATTTGAATGGAGCTTGTGCAGGAGAAATCCTCAGTGGATTGGGTCCAAATTCATCCTCCAGGCAGAGTATCTGAGGTTTCTTCATACATAAGACTTTTAAAGAGTACACTTAAAAATCCCGGTGTGACTGTGATAAAGTAAGTGTTTAGTGTGTTACACAAGTACACTAATCAAAGAGCCAGGATTGCCTGTGATGTCCTGTTGTGTATAAACAATGGCAATGAAACAACCTTTACTATGGGGGAGAGTGCGAAGGTCTTTTGGCATTGATGATTTTTCATTGTTTTCTGTGGATGTTATGTGGTGATTGACTTGAGTCTACGATGTGTCGTGTCTTCTTAGACTAGGAAAAAAAGCACCTTAGGAGGGAAAATGATAGGAGCTTATAAAAAGTATGCACGGTGTGGAGAAAGTGGTTGGAGAGAAGTTTTTCTCCCTCTCCCATAACACTAGAATCGGGGGCCATGCAGTGAAACAGATTGGCAGGAGATTCAGAATGAACAAAAGTATTTCTTTATGCATCACATAATTAATTGGTGGAATTGGCTGCTACAAGATGAAGTGATCGCTACCAGCTTATGTAGCTTTACAAGGTGATTTGACAAAGCAGTGGAGGACAGGTCTGTCTGCTATCTCCAGGTTCAGAGGTATCATGCTTCTCAACATGAAGTGTGTGGGATAAGCAATCGGGAGGAGGCTTGCCTTTATGTCCTGCTGGTGGACTTCTCAGAGGCATCTGTCTGGCCATTCTGGGGAAAGAGCATGCTGGACTAAATGGTCTTATCCAGCAAGGCTCTTCTATAAGTTAGGTGATAAAAAATGTTGTCCGTCACTCTGAGCTGCAGATGAGAAGTGTTCTTTAACCAAATAGGAGTTAATAAAATATTTGGGAGAACTCCAAAAGGCAGCTTGCCATGGTTTACTAGCTCAGTAAGTCCATAAAGTTACTAGCCCATAAACATTTGGTGAACCTGCTCACATGTGTCTGAGTAAAAGCTGTAACAGACCACACGTGTCTCGCTGCGTCGTGTCCCAGAGTCGATTCTGATTGGCCCAACGTGTTGCTCGGTGTCCCACCCCCCACAATACTGAACGCTGTCGCTCATTGGCCATTCTAGTGCGTTTCAAGTTGAATAAATCGAGCTTCGACCAATGAGAGGCCGCATTCGGTGTTGTGTGGGCGGGTTGGGGAGCAACGCGTTGGGCCAATCAGAATCGACACGTCAGCTACTCCAGGACGTGACGCGTGCGCTGGGAGGGCGGCTTTAGTCTTTGGGGGTAGTGATGACCTGAAACACCGAAGCTTTCCTTCCTGGTTGCTTGGAAGTGATAATTAAATGCTATAGACCAGTGTCTGTTTACAAGCCTGTGCTAATTGGGTGACCAGATGCTTTTCTTGTAATAGTTTTAGAAGAACTGTGGTGCAATGGTAGAGCACATGGTTTGCATCCAGAAGGTCTCCGCTTCACTCTCTGGCCTCTCCAGGTAGGGCAGAGAAAATCTTGTCTGAAACCCTGGAGAGCCACTACCAATCTGTGCTGACAGACAGGACTGACCAAGGTTGATCAGTGGTCTGTTTCAGTATAAGGCAGCTTCCTATGAATAGTTGGAGAGAAGAAGGGCTCTTATCGTGAAGTTTATATCACAAAAACACTCCTAAGAAAAGCAGCTGCTTAGATTGGAGTTAGCTTGAATTCCTGATGTGCTTTTGATAGTAGACCTGCCCTCTACTGGCATATGCTCTGTATTGCTTCCTTCACACCTGAAGGCCGGGAGAGCTAGTTCCCTCTTTTTTTCTCACCTTCGTGCCTCACGCTGCAATCCTATCCATACTTATCTGGAAGTAAGCCCCACTGACTATAATGGGATTTACTTCTGAGTAGATGGATTGGACAAGGCTCTCAGTCAGGTATAGGTTGAGGGGAAGGGGCATACCGTGCCTGCTTCCTCTTTTTCTCCTCATGCATGGCTTCTCTAGGTCTTTGCCTCCCTCTTCAGAGGCTTCTGCAGAGCCCTACATCCTCATCCTCCTTCTCATCACTGGCACATACTGCCTTTAAATCCCTCCTGGCTGCCATCCTGGCTCTGGGCTCCTCCCCACTTCTCTACCTCTGTATCAGGTGGCTCTGTCGCCTTAGCAATATGGAAGCCAGCTTCAAACACCTTTTGAGAGGAAGGGTTTCCTTGCACAGCCTTTTGGCTCCAGCGTGCTTCTTGCGCTACTACTTCCTCCCGGATGGGAAGATTCTTGCCCAGAACTTGGGGTGAATGGCAGTGCCCTCAGAGGTGCCAATAGGTGGCAGTGTCTGAGGTGCTGAGAGTTCCAACAGCCACAGCAGGGATGGCAGCCAGGATGTCCGGGGCTCTGCTGCTAGCGGTAAAGCTCTCGGACCCAGACAGCCCTTTTTCAAGGGAGCGCACTGTGAAAAACAACAATGTAACTTTTACAATCATATAAAATGTCACATTGCAATATGTGCATTTACAAAAATATAATATAAGTTCTAAAGTTCTCACAGCCGGTACATTATTTTTCATTATTATGAATTATTTTTAATTCGGTAAAAATATAATAGTTTGCATTATTATGAACAGGTTGAAGTATTATTCAAAGTATTACAACTGAAGTCTTTTATACTTTGTTTCTTTTTAGTTCAAACTCTTATTTTTCTGTAAATGCATATAGTATGATGCAACATTTAATGCATATAGTATGATGCAGTTTTTCTCACCCCTCCTCAACAGCATGTATGCTAATGCAAGTAAAGAGAAAAAATCATCTTAAATGAATCTAGGTTTAATAAAAACGTGCCCATATGATTCTTTTGAACTCTAAGAGCCCATATGTATTTGTAGCTATGTTGGAACGTCTACAAACGTCATTGCAATACGTTTTGGATACAAGATTGTTTTGCCCCTATGATAAACCATAACATAGAGGGTACCGTCCATAATAAGAAGTTGTAGTATTTGTTTAATGCCACCAGTGGTTTACCACTTGAAGAGAATGCTTGGGAACTGACTCTGATGTGGGCTGGATGGGACCCCGTGACTGCCAGCTGCTTGTCACTAGTTTAGGGTGGCCAGATGCACAAGAAAATGGGGCACCTATACCTTTAGCTCTTTTGTAGTAAAGGGACGTTTGACAGGCATGGAACTTACCATGCAGAAATGAGAAATCACACCTCTAGTAGGGGTACAAGTGCTCATACCCTCCAACATTTCACAGGTGAGAATAGACACATTTTGTGTACTTGTAACATCCCTGTCCATACACCAAGGATCACTGCCTGAGCCTTGCCCTCCATTACATGCTCCTGAAGAGTTGTCTCTGTCGTCAATATTCTAAACTGACAATAAGAGACAAGTTGATCGCCTCTGTCAGAACGGAACCTGTGTTTGAGAGGGTCGTTGGGTCTAGAAACATGATCCATAAATCCCTGTTCTGGAAACAACCTGCTGTGTGCCGTGGAACTCCACGGTAGAGAGCAAAGCTCCTTTCTGGGTTACCTCACACAACCACTTGTTCTTGTGGAATGCTTGTGGACCTAGAGTACTCTTGTATAGTTTAAAGCTTTGCAAGCATTTCAGCTTGGCGTTGTTTCTGCTCCTCTGGAACTCGCCTTGTTTTGTGACATGGGGTTGAGAACACTTCTGTGAGGGGGGAGCAGCACATCCTGGTGGGGTAAGCTGACCCCTCCCCCAGTTTTTGGCTTAAATCTTCCATGTAGGGAGCCTTGACAGCTATCACCAATGTCCTGCATGCAACATTCATACAAAATGCACGCCTTTGTCCCATCATGGGGCCTTCAGTACACTAGATTTGAAAACAGAGAAGGGGTTAATGAAATTCTGAGTGGGCCAGGGGGCAATACATTTTCTTTCTGAGATGCCTTTTAGATAGACTTGGATCCTTATGTGTACTCTTTGTCACATAAAGATCAGGCTTGTTTAAAACAAAGGAGTGTTGACCTCCCAACCCTCTCCATGCCTGTGGCGGCTTTCAGGACTCTTTGTTTGCTTTTAAGCGGGATAGGTGACACTTCTCGCCCCTCTCTGGATTTCCAGTTATCTCCATTCATCTTATCACCACATAAGAGGGTTTTAAAAAAAATAGCTCTGCCTTTCTATTTATCCTTAAGTTAGGATAGTTTCTGTGTGAAATTTAAAAAGTGAATAAAAAAGTTTTAGATTTTTTTAAAAAAAACGAAATACAGGATGTTTGAGGTGTCACACATTTTCTTGTTTGTTTACAAAAGCACTTACAGGAGGCGTTAATACCTAATGTTAAGCTACTATTCTTCCTTTAAGAAAAAATAGGACTAGATAGTTGGCTTTTAAAAAATATTGTTGTTAGAATATTTATATACCGCTCTCCAGCAACAAAAGTTCCCAAAGTGGTTTACATATCAAAGGAGTAGAAAGATGGCTCCTTTGTTGCAAAGGAGTTCACGATTTAAACAGAAACTTGTGGAAGACACCAGCAAACAGCCATTGGGTGGAAGGATGCTGTGCTGGGATAATGATCAGGGATAGTTGCTGTCCCCCTTCTTAAATATAAGTGAGCCACCCCTTTAAAAGGACCATTTTTGCCCAGTTAGCAAGGATATCTTTAAATTGTCAAAAGAACAAACATATAGAGGAAATGAATGTCTCTCCCATTCAGTATGCATACTTCACATATTCCAGTGAATTACTGATTCAGTTTTCCCTCTAGCTCGTATTTATTATTATTATTATTATTATTACCGGTATTTATTATTATTATTATTATTATTATTATTATTATTATTAATAACAGTATTTAACTGCTTTTCAACAAAAGTTCACAAAGCAGTTTACAGACAAAATCAAATGATTAAATGGCTCCCTGTCCCTAAAGGGCTCACAATCTAAAAAAGATGCAGAAGAACACCAGCAAACAGCCACCAGAAAAGACACTGTGCTGGGGTGAAATGAGGCAGTTACTCTCCCCTTGCTAAAGATAAGAGGAGCACCAATTGAAAAAGCGCCTCTTGCCCAGTTAGCAGGGGTCATAAGATTAGCAGGGAGTATCAGACGTTAGCAGGGGGTATAAGATCAGTAGGTCTATCCTTCTGCTTAACTTCTTTTCATTTATTTTGCTATATAATCCACTTTGTGAACTTTTGTTGAAAAGTGTGTATAAATATTTTTATTAATAATAATAATAGTTCTGCAGTCTTCAAAATTTGTATATCCATGTGGCCATTGAAGAAACAGTTGCTAATTCCCCCCCCCCATGTCTGATTAAGACAATTCTTGCTGCCACTGCCATTTAGTAAGACTAAATTTAACACCAGTCAATACCGATTTGACTCTAAAGTCACTGAGGCTTCCATAGACTCCGGTGGAGCAAGGGTTTGTAATTGCAGATGTGATGCCAAACAACTAATCTTCCCCACCCAGTTACTGTTTTTGATCCTCTGTGTTATCTCAGCATAGCCCTGTTTATTTTCACTACTGTGTTTCCTTCCCTTCAGCAAAGTGAGCTGAACTCCTTCCTGTGGACTATAAAAAGAGACCCACCATCTTACTTTTTTGGCACCATTCACGTCCCATATACTCGAGTTTGGGATTTTATCCCTGAAAATTCCAAGAAAGCCTTCCAACAGAGCAATATTGTCTACTTTGAGCTGGACCTCACTGATCCCTACACAATCTCTGCTTTAACCAGTTGCCAGCTCCTGCCACAGGGTGAGAACCTTCAAGATGTGCTCCCCAGGGACATCTACCGCCGGTTGAAACGCCACTTGGAATATGTCAAGCTCATGATGCCTTCCTGGATGACTCCAGATCAACGAGGCAAAGGGTTGTATGCTGACTATCTCTTCAATGCTATCGCAGGCAACTGGGAGAGAAAAAGACCAGTGTGGGTCATGCTTATGGTGAATTCTCTGACAGAGGTGGACATCAAATCCCGTGGAGTACCTGTTTTGGATCTGTACCTCGCCCAGGAAGCTGAACGTCTACGAAAGCGGACTGGGGCAGTGGAAAAAGTCGAAGAACAGTGCCATCCATTGAACGGTCTGAATTTCTCTCAGGTAAGAAAACTGAAGCTATCTATGTGAGACGTATCTGAATTATGCCATCTGGACATACCTGATTCTCAGTTGGCAAGCCACATGCTCTAGCATTAGAGGTGGGGGTAAGTGTCACAAAGATGGTAGAATGTTTGGGCCAACTTCTTCTGTGTCTGAGTTTTGGGCAGTACTTTGGAAAGGTTGAGGACATCCCTTCTAATGTCCTGAAAGAAGCAAATGTAGACCAGCAGTCCTTCCAGCCTACAGGTAGTTTCTGAGCCTATCAGCAGTGAAAAGTTTTATGACGTAAAAAATGTAGGTTGGTGAATCTCTTTTTTTTTATATGTGCTCTATTTTTTTTTAATAAATAGCATTCTGTTTGAAACACTTTCAGCACCTGCACAAGCATGGCTCTTGCCTGCTTTGTGACATTGTGTTTGACTTGTCAAATATTTTGCTTTCCTAGTAGTCAGTATCTGCAGTTTCCAACTTGTTTGAAACTTGAACTGACCGTTTTGAGGAGTGTTTACTAACTCCGATAACAACGTGACATGGATTTACTTAAGTAGCTCCTCTTTCAAGATAGTATGCCATGAAATAGCATCCCAGAATGTGATGGCGGACAGATCGACACTACCAATTGAAACCTGAATAATAGCACAATTCTGTACATGTTTGGTCAGAAGTAACTCCCGCTGTATTCAATGGGGCATACCGCTTAATAAGTGCATTTAGGCTTGCAGCCTTTAACCGGTTTAACTGTCATGCCTTCCCATAAAAAACTTTGGAGATTGTAGCTTTGTGTAGGTGCAGATAAAACTATGTTGGAGATCACTCCTTGTAGAAATACAGTATTTAGTGTTCCTTATTTGTGAGCCATATGTTTTGAAACTAATTGAAATATTAAGTATTGATGTGCCCTTGCTGTTGTTACTTTTGATAGTCACAACACTGAAAGTGCAGCCACTTGTTAACTGAAGGACAATTAATATATATAAATAAGGACATAGCAGGTTGATTTTTATGATCTTGTACAGTCAATAATTTGGGCCACGGTGGCTTAGTGGTTAAAACGCTGAACTGCAGACCAGAAGGTTGGTTGGACAGCAGTTTGAGACCCAAGTGCCGCGTGACGGAGTGAGCTCCCGTCTCCTGTCCCAGCTCCTGCCAACCTAGCAGTTCGAAAGCAAGAAATTGCAAGTAGATAAATAGGTACCGCTGCAGCAGGAAGGTAACAGAATTCTGTTAGTAATGCCGGCCACATGACTACGGAAGCGTCTTCATACAGCGCTGGCTCTTCAGCCTTCGAAACGGAGATGAGCTCTGCACCTTAAAGTCGGACACGACTGACTTTCGAGCAGGGGATACCTTTACCTTTACAGTCAATAAGCACGATCCAGAAAGCCCTGGGCATGCTCACAAGTATTCTGGCTTGCACTTAGCACCTTCCAAGTACTCCTCTTCTTATCACAGTCTTGCCTGCAAAAAAGCTGTACTAATGGAGCAGCCCACCCCTGGACAGCTTTTAATGCAGCATGAAGATTTGCAGTCGGTGACATCTAGTGAGCCCTGGTGTGCGTGTGAAAGCATTCAGGCACAGATAAAGGAGTCTCTGGACCCCAGTCAATCCTTCCTCCCAAAGTAATAGAAGTTACTATTCTCTTAGTGTCATCCTTCCATGAACCCTGTTCCCCCAGCAGTAGTGCTTCTGTAGGATTGTTATAAAAATGGAGCCTTGTGTGGTCTGTTTAAAAGGCTGGTTGTGGTGGTAGAATGTGCACTCTGCTGGAGAGAAGGAGAGTACAGTACATCCTTTAAGGGAGAAGGAAATTGAAAAGTGCTCGGCTACTGGCAGGGCACTGCTTTGAGCAGAAAAGGGGCAGACTACTACTTTGAAAAGGGGCTCATTGTGAACATAAGAAGAGCCCTGCTGGATCAGGCCAAAGGCCCATCTAGTCCAGCTTCCTGTATCACACAGTGGCCCCACCAGATGCCTCGGGGAGCATGTGGTCCTCTGGGAGGGCACTTGCCTTTTACAGATGTGAAAACACACAAATCAAAGAAAGACCATTACTAATGCATTAAAGACCTGCACAGGCACAATGTGGGGGGGTAGGATCTGGGGGGGGGTAGGATCTGGGTTGTGTATTGTAGTCCTATCATGAGCCCTAACAGATGATCATCACAGCCATACAACAAGGTACACACATCTTTGGTGAGAGCGCTAGAAGTTGGTGAAGAAGTGGGTAGATATGGAACTTCTCAGTAGGACCGTGACTTGCTGTTTTGAATGCTGTCCATGCTTGACTTCTCTCTCCCCATCCTCTCAATGGAAGCACAACTTGAAGGGAAGATATTTGTATCCCTTGCTGCGAAAAGGTTACAAATGCGCTTGGATTGCCTTTTAAATAAAACTGTCCCATTGAGTTCAATGTGCGGGAGGTGTGTGCTTATTATATCTCCCCCACTGAAATCAGTGGGACATGCAAGTATCTAACTTTAGCTGAATTGTGCTTATGGGTTGTTGGTTTTTTGTGTATGTGTGTGAATCATCTTTTCAGAGAAGCAGATAAATCACTCTATTTTCATATGATTGTAAAACCTGTTAAAAATCAAGGAAAGTTAATGGTGAAATCGTGTGTGTGTGTGTGTGTGTGTGTGTGTGTGTAAGACAGACAGACAGACATGGGGCTTAAAGGTCAGAAGTATTAAATGCAGGTGTTCTTTATCCACTGACTATAAACGTTTTCAAACATTTGCTTCTTATTTTCAAGTGGTGAGCTTAAATCCAGGAAAGGTTGATTCTGTTTCATAGGTAACTTTCCTGGTTGCAATCTAACTAATACATCCCAGACTGCTTGTATTATTCCTATTGAAAATTAAACATTATCAAGCAGTCAAGAAACGATGGTTCTTAGGGCTTCCCCACCACCACCAGTATTTTCTGGCAAGTAGCTACTTCTTTTAACTCTGAGAGTGCACTCTGAAAGGCACCTAGCACTACCCATTGACTATGTGTTGAAGAAAAAAAAATCAGTAATGGGGGAAAGCTGTCTTAAAGAGAAGCCAGTCTGCCAATCCCGCTCTGTTAACTGAGGAACCCAGACTTCCTTCCTCATGATCCAGTTTGAAAAACACTGAATTAGAGCCTGTAGAATGTAAATTGTACTGTGAGTGACTCTTGCAGTGGGTCAGAGCAGGGGGCTGATTGACAGCCCTTTTGGCATTCAGAAGAACTAGGTGCTCGCTTTGTTTGGAATGGCAACTAAAGATTGTGAAGCTAATCTCTACAATAACAAGGTCTGAATATTACTTTGACGAGCAGACAGTAGCTGCAGCAATTGGCTGTAATTATGTCATTTTGTGGCTTTGTGCAAGGAAGTCATTCAAACATCTGCCCTGTGGTTTAAGGCTGCTTTTTCTCCACTCTCTTGTGCTCTGTGAACACCAGAGGGCATCACTGAAATGGGGTCTAGAAACCTGAGAACAGCCACTTTGTCAACTCAACATCCTGCTTTTGGTAGAGTCTAGGTACAACTTAGGTTGGCTCACAGGTGTACAAGTCGCTTTAAGTCTCTGCCCTTGATTACTCGATGCCTTGTGGTAGAATATGTGAACAAAGTCATTGAAAAACATTGCAGTTGAGAGGTGATATGAAGTTTCCTTTTGTGGCGCTAGATCTGGTTCATCGGGTCATTGCTGGACCGGACGTTTCAGCAATTGCGTGATGATGAACCAGGCATTTGTGAACCAGCACCAAGACCCTTGGAGGCAAGGTTGTGCAAATAAAAGTTTTTTTAAAAACTCATTTTAGATTGGCTCTGCACAGCTTTGGGGATGTCTTAATTGGAATGTTAAGATGTCTCTAAAAATGACAGAGATGTAGTAGCCAGAGTGTATTTGCATTTCTAAGTTAAAAACCATTGTATTATAGTTATGGCTGGCTTTACGAAACAATTAACTGCTTGCCCATATGTTTTTCACCCTTGCTGTTTGTTTTAGGCGGGGCAGAAGCTGATACATGGAAGTTCTCCATGTATTGACCTTGGAATAGGCAGGAGTTGTATAATGTTCTGTTTTGAATCTATTTTGGTCCAGTGAGCCTATGAAGGTTTTTATGGGGAGACTTTCTCTGACCATGAAAATGCACAAAGTAATGGCAGAAAAAGGGGTGGAACATTTTGGATATTGACATATACCCTGAAAATAGAAAATTTGAAAGATGGTTTATAGATTATTAAATAAAGCTCAGCATCCCCCCCCCCAAATTTGTTTTACGCAGAATGAGCAAACTTCATGCTGAAAAATGCTGAACCTCTACCCTGTCCCCTTTCTGTAAAAACTCCCCAGTAGACTTAAGTTCCCCCACTCTCTCTTATGACTGCCAACTTTCCAAGACTGGCCTGGAGTCTCCAGGAATCGGCATCAATCCTCAGATGACTACTGAAAGCAATCCTGGAGATTTTATCAGGGCTTCCAGGAATTTCTAATATTATATCATAGGATTTTTTTAATCCAGGATTAGCTTTAGTCAGAGTTGACAATCCTACCTCCTCAGCAGCTGTGACTAGTATTGCCACCTTTCAGCCTGGCAAACTATGGGCAGTCTGGCTACTCAGCATGTTAATGGGGCAAATACAGGTAAGACATCAAGGAGTTATTGTGACCCCAGCAGGATTATAGACATCTTTTATTTTCATGATTGTTGGCAAATAGATGCTAATAATGCTTACTTATCATGATGGCCCCTCATTAACATTTTGCACGGGTATGACCAACAGTTTTATTTGTATTTGTTTTATTTCTTTACCCAGCTTGTAATTCATCTGTGGAACTCCTTGCCACAGGATGTGGTGATGGCACCTGGCCTAGATGCCTTTAAAAGGGGTTTGGACAGATTCATGGAGGAAAAGACTATCACAGATTACAAGCCATAAGCAACCTCCTGGTTTTAGAAGTGGGTTTTCTCTGTGCCAGGTGCAAGGGAATGTCAACGGGAAACAGGTTATCTTGTTGTCTTGTGCTCCCTGAGGCATCTGGTGGGGCCACTGTGTGATACAGGAAGCTGGACTAGATGGGCTTTTGGCCTGATCCAGCAGGGCTCTTCTTATGTTCTTATGCTCTTATTGTATAAAATTCAATTGTATTGGTTCTTTCTCAGACGTATACTCACTGTTGGAATTTTTTTCCTGCCTGTAGGATCCCTTATTTCTTTCTCACACACTCATGCACTCGCACTCACTCTGCTATGAAATGGGTTTGGCTTCGCAATTCTGCTTTTTACAAAAAAAAATGGGCAAACTCATCCATAATAATTTTTCTAAAAATTATGTATTATAGTAATTATTATTGATTAGTAAAATTATTGTAGATTTTTTCCCTAAAATTATGTTGGCCTGGCCTCTGTGAAAATCCCTTTGCATGGGTCCATCCTCTGGAAGAGTCCAGCTGATAGAGATTGGAAGAGACACCAAATGGAAAGCATGTATTTGCTTTTCAGCAGCACTTTCAGCTCCTGACGTGCAAATAATCCATCAAAAATTATAAACTGGTAAGAATTCTCATTCTCCATAACCCTGACCCCCACCCACCCCCCACCCCTGCTTTGCCCAGCCAGGTAGCAGCAGTGCAATTTGCCAGTGGCATAAGATGGTAGCATTCGACATGAAACCTGGCAGAGCATTTTGCCTCTCTTCTTTGGTATCTCTTCTGATCCCTACCAGCTGCTCGCCCATGGAGCCACGCCCCTCTGGACTCTCCCCAGAGCATGAACCTATGCAGGAGAGGAATTTCCACAAAGGTTAGGCCAACATATAATTTTCATGACCTCTTGTGAAGATAATCTGCATTTATAGTGCTCATTAATTTGTCTGGGACATTTATGTTGTTGACCTTCACAACATCCCTTTGCCATGGACTCCACCAATTCATTCTGTGCAATACTACTTCACTCTGATTGGTTTCAACCTTTTTGGGGCTGTCAGTTTCATCACATCTCTTGCCTTATAATTTATAAGTCAACAGCTCTCTATTTGCTGCCTCCACATTTATTCATGATTTTGCACATTGGCATCATATGCTCTCTCAGTCATCTTATTTGATATGCATTTATATTCACCTAGCATTATTAGCTGTAAATAATACCGGTAATTAAAGCAATAGTGTTTGAGGGGCTTTGCTTCAGATACACAGAATGCACTGTAATGTGCTGACTCTCATCGTATAAGCACCTTTGGATCATATGATGCTGCTTTATACAGAGTCAGACTAGTGGTCCATCTCTTGCTCAATATTGTTTACATTATACTGGCTGGTGGACGTTTTCCAGGTTTTTGGACAGAGAAACTTTCCTAGCCCTAACTGGAGATGCCTGGGATTGAACATGGGATCTTCTGCATGCAAACCATGTGCTCATGGCCCTGGATGGAGCTCTCCCCACTCCATAAAGGGTGCAAGGGTTGAGCTGGTGTTCAACGTTCAATAAAGAACTGTGTTGCTAAAAACAAATGTACCAAATTGTATTGTGATAGCTCCATGCTTAAGGGAGCGACCCATTAAAATCGTGTTGTGTGTGTGTGTGTGTGTGTGTGTGTGTGTGTGTGTGTGTGTGTGTGTGTGTGTGTGTGTGTTTTGCTTTCCCCACTTGCTTTAACAATGGGTTTAGAGCTGGCATTCATGCCTGAAACATAGAAGTGTGTACCATGTGAACAGAACTCTAACAAAGTGGGCCTACGCTAATCATAAAACTCGTGTTCTATTACTACTAATAGACCAATGAACTTGAATTTGAACTATGGATGGTCAAGCAAAATGAGGCTTAACTCATCCACTTTGCATTTGTTTGTATCCCATGAGTTGTGTCAAAAGTCAGCCAAGCTGGGCCCTGGTCAAGGGCCCATACCCATCGGAGTACAGGTGGTCTCGTGCGCATGACGAGGCAGTGGAAGGCGCCGTGGGGGTCCAGCACAGGATTTTACCCCAGGCCTCTGGCAGTCTGGCTCCAACTCTGTTGTACATGATGATACCTGGAAAAACCCAACTCATTCAGTTGAACCCCTTGAGATATCTTGAGACACCCCTTGGGTGTCTCAAGATGCTCTGCCATGCTGCTTTTGTGCTCCATATTGTGTCGTGTCCCCCCCCCGTAGATTTTATTGTTTTTAAATTAATGTATTGTTTTAAACTTATTTTCTGTATTTTAAACTATGTTTTTTAATTTTTGTTGTAAGCCGCCTTGGGCATTTGCCTCGGCATAGGATAAGGCGGGATACAATTTTTTTAAATAAATAAATAAATATCTAAATGAAACTTGGTACAAGTGTCCAGGGTGCTGATTTAAAATACCTACTCGTTATGTAACCATCCAGTCATGGCCAGAGTTCTAGGACGAATCTGCCAGGGCCTTGGGCCTTGAACTGCGAACAGCAGGAGAAGAGTCTGGGGTTTAGTCTAGTTACAGTAAGCTACTTCAGGCTGTCTGTCC
Source organism: Plestiodon gilberti rubricaudatus (assembly GCA_026170595.1). Lineage (NCBI taxonomy): Eukaryota > Metazoa > Chordata > Lepidosauria > Squamata > Scincidae > Plestiodon > Plestiodon gilberti. Next base: position 94,069,681 of record JANXHW010000002.1, on the reverse strand, counting down.
TCAGAACACTCTCTTCAGGCAGAGAAAGGAATAGAGATAAGCAACACTGGCCCCTGCATTCGTAGGCAGTATCACACCTCTACATTGACCAGGCCCTCTATAGATACCAGGTACCTGGCTTTTATACTGTAATTTAAAATCCACACGCCTGCCCTAAAGTGTAACTTCTTCAACTCTGAATTTTATTTCCAGTTCAGTTTGGGAAAGCTAAAATACTTTTGTGAGGTATGTGTCTTGCCTCAGTTTTGCAAGTGGGAAATAAGAGAGACATTTAGACGTGGATCAGTAGCCGGTGAGCTGACCTAAGACTTGTGCTGGAAGGTGCACCTTCTTGAATGCGCTCAGTCACCGTCTCTCAGTCTTTGCACTTGGTTTATTATTACCCTTGCTGAGTGTGAAGGTCAAATGTGAACAGCCAAGTATTTGGGGGAGGAGAATAGGGGGTTGTTCCTTATAGTTGACAATGCGTTTTGAAGCCAGAGAAAGGGGCTTGCAAGGTGATCTGCTCCCACTTAAATCCAGTCAATTAAAGTTGAGTGCGTAACAATGTTTAGGTTAGAGATTTATTGTAATCTCAGCCCTGTCATATAATGGTGTTAGGGAAGATTTATGTAGCCAGCCTTGTAAATTCTCAGAGTCTGGTTACCCTGCTATAACAGGATTAGCTGGGTTGCTACATGTGGGCAGATCTTGGATTATCTCTTAGTTGAAGGTGAACTACTTCAGGCTTTAGCTTTTGCACAATATCAGTTCAAAGGAGTCAAGAAAATGTATCCATTGTGGAACGTAACAATGCAGCATGTTGAAAATTAATCTAATCTATTTATATTTAGAGCTGATTATCTGCAGCATGTGTTTCTCTTCACATGAATGCAGACCATTTTTTAAAATAAGAGTTTAAATAATATTTATTATGTAGATATAAAGTGCTACCTTTGTACTGGGTCAGACCAATGTTGCATTTAGCCCATTCCCAGAACATATTCATGATAAATTTACACTGGTTGAAGGAAATTCTGAGAATTGTAGTTCTATAAGACGACAAAAGATGTCTAAAAGAGAGTTCTCAGCCTCTTCACCAACATACAATTCCCAGAATTCTTGTGGGGAGGACTATGACATTCTGGTATCTCTTGTTAGGGCAGGAAAATACTGTGCCTAAATCTCTGGAGAGCCACTGCCAGTTAATGCAGTACTGAGCTAGATGGACCAAGGGTCTGATTTCAGTATAAGGCTGTTTCATATGTATTACTTCTGCGGCTTTTGGAATGAAATCTAGTTACGTTACTGGTAGTAAATGCCACAGCGTTTACTACTGGGGGAATACCTGTGGTTCACTTGCCTCTACATGAGGGAGAAGCATCCTTTGTCCAGTTGGTGTCATTGTCAAGTTGTGGAACTTTAAGGCAGATATAGCTGTGATGACCTGCATTCATTAAGGGCTGTAGCACTGCAAGAAAGGTCAAAATGCAGATGCACAAGTGCATTCTTGCTTGAGTTTGGTTGGTTCTCTCTTTCAAGCCTTCCATCTGCTACAGATGACTAATATTTGGGTAGGCAGAATATACAAATAATTTGTGGACTAGTAACTTTTATATTCTCATTTCAAGGCTGCTGTTGGGGGCAGGCCAAGATATTCTGGTGCATGAAGTAAGGTGCAAAATCCTGTGCCTTCACACTCTATTCTCCCCCCCCCCTTTTTCTTTACCTGATGGTAGCCATGGCAATGTTTTTTACCTAGCCATCATGTGGGCAATTAGCCTCTTTGTTTTCCATGCTGAATTTCAAAAGGCACCGGGGGGGGGGGGGGAGTGAAAGAGGAAGTGGAGGAGAGGAGAGTGCTAAGCTACAGCATCTTCTTCTTAGCAGTAGTGACACCAGAGCAGTGGGATTGCAGTAGCAACTTGATGAGCTGGGGGGGGGGGGGAGCAGACCAAAATTCACACACACACACACACACCCGATATGCTATCCCAGTGGTTCCCAAACCTGGCCGAGCTACGACCCACCTCTGTCCTCTGGCGGTGGGTTGTGACCTACCGCCTACAGCCCCTCCCTTGTTGTTCCGGCCCGGGATGGCCTTCGGAGGCCTCAGAAAGTCCTCCCGACGTGACCAGAAGTTGTATCAGTGAAACCGGAAATGACCTCCGGGTCACTTCTGGAGGCTTCGCGCAACTTCCAGAGGCTGTCCCTGGGCTGGAGCAATGCAGGAGCAACTGCCTAGGGTAGGTCAGGCCCTGGAAGTAGAGTCTGGTTGCTTCTGTTTGGCTCCAATTTAGAGCCAAACGGAGACAAATGCGGGCGGGAGGACCCAACTGGCGACCTGCCTCAGGCCAGTGGTGGAGCGAAGGGTGGAGCGTAGGCAAGTAGTTCTGCAAGACTCCATTACACTGGAGTCAGCGGCCCCTCCCCCTTGCTGTTGGAGCCATTCCAGCAGCAACAGGGGAGTGTCCTGCGTGTTGCCTTTGCTGCCAGAATGGCTCCAACAGCAAGGGGGAGGGGCCGCTGACTCCAGTGTAATGGAGTCTTGCAGAATTACTACCTTTGCTCCATCCTTGTTACGCCTCTGCCTCAGGCCACAACCACAGATTGAGAAACCCTGCGCTATCCTATGCAGCCTGCTTCAGATGGCTGCCTGGATGGGCTAACTCGGGCCACTCTGTACCTTCCTGTCACTTCTGAAATGATCCCATTTAAATCCTGCTTTTGTTCTGTTGCTCTCAGGCCGTCTTTCTCCCAAGTGTCAAACCCGTTTCATTTGCTAGCAGCCAATGACATCAATTTTTATTTTTCTGGCAGATACCGTATTGCAGCAACGTTTTTATTTTCCTTTGTCCATTTGCGTGACAAACGTAGGAATTGAAAGTCGCTCATGGCATTCAAAGCTCTTTAGAGATTTAAAGGAGCAGAAGTCTAGACAGTAGCGTCATAACTGGCTAATCTCCTTAAAAAGTTGGTGCTGGCCTAAAACTTAGAGCTGTGAGACATGAAGCGTTTGCGCGGTTCAACAAACCAAGCCTTCGAAGTGCATTACGGGCTGACAAAATTGGCTTGAAAAACTTAGCTGCTGTCTTCTACTTCTGTGTTGTGGGGAAGTTTCCTCTTGGTTTGAACAGACGGTGAAACACTGGCAGCTTAGCAGCAGGTCAATGCTGCCTCCAAAGGCAGTTTCTAATGCTGCTAAGATTTCAGAACCATTAGGATCCTTTAAAGGGCTGCTTTGAGCATGTCGGGGAGCTTGTCAGTTTGGATTAGTAAAGACATGCCATCTGCACAGTGGCCCATAGTTCCTGCTAGCTGGAGTGTAATGTTTTCATAACTTCCAGTAATTATGAGCTTGCTCGGGGCTCCTTGATAAAGGCACTCTTGTCTCCCTCAGTTTGCCATTGGTCATGGCGTGTGATCACAAACAACTGCTCATCAAACGTAAGATTCTTGTGCTGACCCCTCCTTCCCACCCCCACCAGTACGTTCACAGGGATTACTCATTGTGATATCTTGAGGTCCTGTGATGGCTGGCTCAGAGGGCTGTAAGGCTTGGTGCCACTCTGGAGCCAGGATAGGGAAAGATGACTCGAGTCACTTTTGCCCGAACAGGCATGGAGATAGCCTACGTGTTGGAGAAGTCTCACTTTTAAAAGAAAATGAAAATCAACCCGCCAATGCGTGTGGTTATTGGAAGCTGTTCACTGGAACAAAGAGAGTGCTCACATACTTCATGCTAACATACTTCAGTTCTGCACAGTAGAAGAATATGGGGATCTCATCAGAAACCTTCAGCAGAGAATTTGCTGCTTTCCACACTTTCACCCCAGCAGTTTCTCCAGTATATGAGGGCTTTCTCACACGAGGTTTTTGCTAGTTGAGGGAGTTTCTCTGTAGTGTTCGGAGTGAAGAGACAGATCCAGCAGGAAGACCATCCAACAATCTCCATCCAGGGCTCTTCCCATTGTGGTCCGTCTACTGGTAGAGTCGGAGGTTTACGTCAGCGCATCACCCTCAGGATGGACCCCAGAGGTGAATAGAGAGAAACAAGGTTGGGCTGAGCTGGGTTCTACAAAAGATGTCCATCAGGCAGGACTATGAATTTCTACAGGTTATTCCTGGTCAGTGGTGTCACTAGAGTTGGTATCACCTGGTCTGGTAACTCATGGTGTCAAAAAAAAAAAAAACCATTAACTTTATTTTAATATATAACAGTATAGCAGTGCAATCCTGACATTTATTCTGGCGCCGGAGCAAGCACGGCCTCCTCTACTTCCACCGGCTATCCGAGAAGGCCAATAGAGCCGGGCTGGGTTTACACTGGGTCCCCTTCCCCGAGTAGGCCTCCAGCCCGGTACATGCCGGGCAGCCAGTGCACAGGATCCGGCGGGCGGCCCTTGTGATGAGACCTTGCGCATGGAATGGCTTGCTTGTTGCTAGGATGAAATGCAGATAAAATGATAACATTAGGAGTAGAACAAGCTCCTTCCCCATCTCTCTCCCTCTTAAGACATGAATTTTCCCCTCCTCTCTTGCTGGCCTTAGCCCTGGTCAAGCAGTACATTGGCACTGACATTAACCATGATGTATGCTAACAAGTGTTTTTGATTTATCAGCTCTAAACCCTGATTTCAAATCCTGGTTATAGGAAAGCCCTGACTAATATTAATGGTTATTATTAACATCTGTGCCAATGCAATGGTTAACAAGGAATTTGTATTGGAGAGAATGCTCTTAATCATGGTTAAGAAATTGCCAGTGTTGCATCAGTGCCTGTCTATGGACATCACCCCTAAAGGGAGCAATTAGTAGCCATCACATTGCACCCATTTCTATGCCGTGCATCTAAAAACCAGGGATGTATCTAAGTAACTAGGTCACGAGTGCGAGTACGAGTCATTTTTGCAAGAGTGCGAGTCCGAGTGCAAGTCAGTGTCAAAATTTTGGGGCAAGTATGGGTCAAGTGCGAGTCATTTTTGCACGAGTGCGAGTCGAGTACGAGTAAGGCCAGAAACCACGAGTCACAAGTCAAGAGTCGAGTCACTTTGGGGAAAATGGCTTTTCCCCTGAAAATGGGGTGGGTGGGTGTCTGTGTGGGGTGTGTGTGGGGACCTCTGAGACTTTTAAAGCACCCACTTGGCTCCCCCTATGCCCTTTCCCTCACCTCTCAGTCTTGTCACCACCCATCTGGTTTGGGAAAAACAAGCGTGTCTACATTCAAACCATTTATTATTCCCTCCCTGCACCTTCCCCTTGCTGAGCCGAGCATCCCTTGGGCTCAGAGTTTTGGTCAATGAGGAGGAACTGCTGCGGCAGCTTCGCCTTCCCTCACTCCTCCCCACCCCTCGCGCTCAGAGTTGTGGCCAATGCCAAACAGACAGCAACAAAAGGGGGGGGACTCAGAGCCAGGCTTGCTTTCCCACCCCCTTGAAAACCCTTCCTCCCTGCTGCCCTCCTCCTCCGAGGTCTCCACTGCGCCTGCCTGCCTGCCTGTGTTGATGCCGGCCATTAAAGGAAAATGACTTGGAAATGACAAGTCGTTACCCCCACAAGTGCAAGTCAAGTATGAGTCCCGTGGGTCACGAGTGCAAGTGCGAGTCAGTGGGTCACGAGTACAAGTACGAGTACGAGTCAGGGAAAAAGTGGCTAAGTCACACTTGCGAGTCGAGTCATTTGACTCGAGTCCCCATCACTGCTAAAAACTAGGTCATACCAGCTAGTCGTTAGTGGGCCAAACTAGATATTCAGTGGAGACCTAGGACTGGGAATCAATCCCATACCTCTGCTGGACACTTAAAATGAATTAGAAGGAGGAGGATTGAAACAACACGCTTCATCCCTACTCCCTTGCAGTCTTTCCTCCACCAAGATGAAACCCACAGACATTTTCTCCTAGAAATGGCAAACACTTATCTGGGAACCAAGAGTGGGGATAGATGACTAGGGATTTCAGTGCAGAAGAAATGGGGCAGGGAGAAGTTGGGCACTTCCTCAATGTCATACTTCCCCCCCCCCCCGCCGCCGCTTTGTGTGTGTGCGGCAGAGACTGGCACTTCCATCCAATATCTAGTCTGACCCTTAAGAGAGCATTGCAAGTAAAGCTATTGTTGCTGGATTTCTTGTGTTCAGTACTGGTTATTTTTTTATTTTTTTTGCAGTATTCAGGGGCAGGAGAAAATGGTGATAATGAAATAAAAACATATAACACCGCTTTCTGCTAAAAAATAATAATCTGTGAATAAATAAATAAAATAAAACCATGTAATTTTGCTTCATTCTTCATCTGCTGACACTGTACAACCTATCCTATACCACCTGCCTAGTATACTTTTAAAGCGGTCGCAATTAATAAAAATGGGGAAAAAATGGAATAAAAACACATAACACCACTTTCTGCTATTTCATGTTGGTTAAACACCGAAATCTGCAAAAAATAAAATAAAATAAAACCATTTTCTCCCACCTCTAGCAATAGCTAATGTTTCCCTTTATTATTGGCTAAAAACACACACACCCCTGTCTGATACTAGTCATTATGCTCAGAGCCCTCATCCCCATCCACAGTATCATTCTGCATTATTAATATGTGTACAGTAAGAGAGAGAATATATATGTGCAAGCAACATGGGTCTCTAGTGCCACGGAAAAAGTTCAGGCCAACTCCTCTTTTTCATGTCAGAAAACCTTTGCAGACTCACATCTGACACCTCAATATCAGCTTCAAACCACGCAGGGACAGGGTTGTCGGCTTCCAAGCCACCTTCTGATGCTTACATCATTGAGTGGGTATTGGAGGGCTTCCAGACAAAACCTGTGGCATCCAAATGGCTCTTGAAGTGGAAGCTCTTTGGAAATTGGCTGGATGTCAGACTCTTGCTGATTGTGTAGATCTGTTCAGATAATTAAACAAGCAAATAGGTCCTTTCCTGGCTTCATTTCATATTTCACTAGGTTGGAATGTGTGGCGTTCTCTGATAATGAATATACCAAGCTGAAGATGTTTGACAGTTCATAGTGGACCAAGATGACTTTTGGGATGATTTGATTTGTAAATTATTACTTCAAAGATTGGTTATTTTTGGAGTGTTACCATTGACTTGATAGGCTTTATTTAGTTTCAGTTGTATGGTTTGACATTCTGTTAAAATGGAGTTGATTAGAGGGGACCCAGAAATTTCTTGGGATCTCAGCTGGCCTCATGGAGAGTGAAAGATGGAGGTGGGCCACCCAGGAGGCCAGGTCTACTGGGCAGGTAGACCTGGGCCCCGCATCGGGAAGCTTGGTAGATCTGGGCTCTGGAGATTTTTCCAGTCGTTGCTGCCCTCCCCTGTCCTGTTTTGCCCCCTCACCCTTTGAAAAGGGGCCCAAAAGAAACTTTGTACCCCCTGATAAAATTCCTCTCAGAGGCCCTGGGATGGTTGTTTTGTGAGTGCTGGATTGGCGACTTGCGTAAGAGTGAGACAGGTTCTGTACTGTGTGATTTTTGAGGTGCTAGTTTGAGAAAACTGTAGTGTTCGCCTGGTTACTATTTTTATTTTTCACATTTTTATACTGCCCTTCCTCCAAGGAGCTCAGAGTAGTGTACATATTTCCTCCCCTCCTTTTTGTCCTCACAACAACCCTGTGAGGTAGGTGGGGCTGAGAGATAGTGACTGGCCCAAGGTCACCCAGGAAGCTTCGTGGCTGAGCGGGGATTTGAACCTGGATCTTCCAGGTCTAAGTCCGACTCCCAAACCACTACACCATCATGGCTATTTCCTGCATTTGAAGGAACTGTTGTTGGTGTGTCACTCTGTTTTTCAGTATTGAAATTGGAAGCATACATTGCTCTTTGATTCTTGAACAGGTTTGCCTTTTAGAATGTGTAATAGTCAGAATTGGGCATCCCCACTAGTTCTTATGTGGTCTTTTCTTTGGGTGGGTTACTCTGAGTACAGGGAATCCTTTAAACACATGAATCTTTTAAAAATGGGGAGCTATGCTTTTAGCTCACCTTCTCCCCTGTGAACTCGCCCTGAGGCGTCATCGCAATATGACACTCTGCATTTCCAGTGGCAATGTTGAATAAACAAAAAGGTCCCATGCTTTTATTTCTATAAAACGGCGTACCTGCTATTGGAGAAAGAAGAGCTTCTGGAATCAGCAAGCACCAACTCTTCACATTGATAGGAAGACTGATTAAAGTTGGGTTGAACACACAATTCTGCCTTTGTTTAAAAAAAAAGAAGCAGAGGGAGGGGAGGGGTGGGACGGCAACACAAACTCTTTCCATGTTTTGGCAGCTCTGAAATATGAACAGTCCATAAAGATGATGAACAGGTGTCAACCCTATAAATTCCTGCTATAATTCTAACGCAATTGTGCCACTAGAGGCAGCATGACAGCAATTGGGACAGCTGCAGCCAGAGTCACCCACCCTTTCATCATTGTTGATGGACTCTCTCTGTTTTTGATGGGCTCTGTCCATACTAAGTAGCCAACTTATGTTCAACAGAGTTTGTCCGTATAGTTTCAGTGAAGGCCGAATTGTGTGTCTGAATACACTGTCAGTCCAGCCTTCAGTTTCAAAATCTGGTGTTTGAGGGGGAAACAGGTCTCCTGGAGCAGCAGGACGTCTTTTAAGAGCAGGAGGATGTCTTTTTAAAAAGCCACTAGTGGTAATATAATTCCAGACTTGTGAGTAGAGTTTATATCGGGGAGGAGGCCCAGCTAGGGACCTGGAGTATCATTGTAATAATATTTAAAGTAGAACATTCCAATCTACTTAGTTGCAAAAGAGAAGACTAATTTGCCAGTAAACATCACCTACTGTCTAGCAAGACTAGAATTTCCATGCCTACAGTGACACCTGCTGTATAGCATATCATGATATTCTACTCTTGACCTGCCATTATGATTATGGATGGATTTTCCTCACAACGCTGTATGTACTCTGAAGGAGAGTCTCTGACAAGATGATACCTTGTTAATTGCGACGTGTTTGGATGAGCCAACATAGAATCCAACCTGCAAGTAGCACTGATATTACTTAGCATTCATATTGTGCGTGTTCAAAGAGGTTTACACGCGTGCTGTCTCGGCAGTCTTTACAACACCCTTATAAGGGAAACTGGCATTATTAGGGGTGTCCAAAGGTTGTTAAAATTGTATTGTTCTCTGTGAAAGGGAATATATGGTAGACGTCAGTTAAAACCCTTTAAGTTTAAAAAAAAAAGAACAGCAGATGGGAAAGGCAGTTTTGTTTTGAATTTATATATTACAATATTTAATATACTGCTTTTCTGGTAGACTCAAGGTGGTTTACACAGGCAGGATGACCATAAAACCCTTTTTCCCCCCAAATGGTTTTTTTTACAGATGTTGTTCTATGAGAGAAATTCATGGAACCCTCAATTTCTCCAGATGTTTCCCTTCATGGTGCATTCGTCGTCCTGGTTGTACAGCTCTTGTGCTTTCCAAGCTTCCACCGGGAGCAGCTGCAAATCATGCCTCGGATCAGTTATCATGATGTTACCTGTTTCTTGCCAGCTGATGACTCCACACTCTGCATTCCTCCATCAGCGGTTTCTGGTCCCCATCCAAGGCACTTAGCCCTCCACCCTTTGTTCGGACTGAGAACCAAGCTATTGATGTGCCAGTTGGGCACTAGGTTTGAGAAATGGAGAGGGACGTGTTTGGAGAATACAGTTTGCCCTCATTATCCATGGGGGAGCAATTCCAGGATCGCCCAGGGATAACAAGATCCGTGGGTAATGAAATCCACAGAGGGGCAATTCTGAAAAACTGGAAGTGCCCTTCAGAAGCCCCCACGACGCCACATCTGGGAAGGCCTCCCGGGGGCTTCTGAAGGGCACCTGGTTTCTTGGAAAAATGTGCCTTTTTTCCATGAGTTTGGAACCAGCAGTTAGTCAAATCTGCGAGTTCCGAATCCACGGGAAAAAAAGGGTGCCATTGTATGTATCTTGCACGGATATGCTCACTGGGGATCAGCTCCCTGTTGATTTGGACACTAGAAAGCAAACTTGGATTTGTTTCCACCTAACCTGACAAATGCTCTGTATGTTCCCAGGAAAACCTCTGTTCCTATTTGGAAAACCTCTGTTCCTATCTGATAGCCAGGGTAGGGGAAAGCAATTGAAAAATATCTGTATCTAAGCTGAAAATAGCTTGGCCCCACCACTTGAGATTTTACTCTATTTTCCCCCTGGAGACCCTGAGAAGAAAGTTCAAATCCTGAAACATCAAGTCTAATCTTAAGATCTGATGGCCTTATCCACTGATATTGAATGTTGTTTAGAATGGAACAATGTAGGGCTGTATCTACAGGGAATAGAAGCTGCCCTGGACTCTGGCCTCCTCCAGGGTATTTTGGGCCTCTTCCCTGAATCTCTATCCTTTTAACTTGCGGTAAGTAGTGAAAGGTGTAGAACATGCAAGTACTGTACATTCTTTTCTCAGTTTCTCAATAAAAAATGAGCCTACTTCCAGCTTTCCTACTTCCAGCTTTCCTTTTTAAGATGTATATTATACTCTCCTGCCCAAGAGGGCTCTTATAGTCACAGGAATGATGTGTGACTCATAAGAAAATATAACTCCATATACTAAAAGAAAGAAAAAAGTCAACTCTGATTTAAACTCTCTTTCTCTATGCAACAGAGGCCTGTAATATAATGGTTCCTACTAAAACCAGCTAACAGAACTACATCCTCGGGAACTGCATTTCTGCCATGGGAATCGTTTTCCTAAATAGGAAGGTCTTAACAACTGTTCTGCAGTCAGGAGTAGAGCATGCGTAGGAGCTTCCCTGCTCAAAAGGTTTGGCAGGGAGGGTGCTGCTGTTAATAATAACAATAATACCACCAGTATTTATATACTGCCTTTTTCTTGGTCATCAGATTTCTCCTCCAACTTTAATTCAAGGCGATTTACATAGGCAGGCTTTTTTTAACCCCCAAGGGGTTTTTACAATACAAAGTTCTACTCTTTCATAGAACATCTTCATTCCAGATGGTTTCCTTCACGGTCTGGCTTATCTCTGGCATTTGCCTCCCATACTCCGCTGACGGCAACTCTGACTCCCACTCAGAGTACAGCTTGCAGATTTTCCTCGCTTTCACCGAGGGCTTCTGCAGATCATCAGAGGCATGTCGACGGCTCTCGGATACTTCCAGTTGCCTCGAGCTGGCGTCCTCAGATCTCTTCAGGCATTACAAGGTGGCAGCTCTACCGCTGAGCCAGACCACCTGCCCTGGATCTCTCAGGTGGCAGATGTACTTGAGGTGTTATATCCAATGAGTCAGCACTTGGGATTTAATAATTTTAATAAAATATATCTGCAGTCCTACGCCAGCATCCCTGCTACATTGGCACAATGTCCACACAATGTTCATCACATTCCATGTCCATCCAGCACAAAGAAAAGGACCTAAACAACCACTATCTACTCAGCTACAGCAGGAGACATCAAAGAGTATGTCATGGGCATTTCACATCCCGCCGCACCTCAAACAAGCCCACCTGGCAGTAGAGACTGTAGCACGTGGACCAGTCAGAGAGGGAGCACTACATAGTCCAATCATAGGGATGCTAGGTCACAAGCAAGCCCAATTGCAGTGGCCCACCCATTTAACCACATGCCCATTGATTCATTGTTGGCATCTGTTGCTCATCATAGCTGTCATTATGCTACTTTCCTCCTCCTCTTCAACTATCTGCCTCATACATTATGGCAGCAATGGCAGTGGATTGCAACCAGTGAGATTCCCCCCCCCCCAGGTCAGAGTGAGGATGATGGAGGGGCTCTGAGCCCTGGGAGCCCTTTCTGTGCTGAGTCCCACCCTGACACCAGATGAGGTAAGAAACAATGGAGGAGGAATCCCTGTATGCCAACAAAGAGACAACTAGTGTGATCAGGTCACAGTTTTTGTTGAACTGTATCAGCGGTACAGCAGCATCTAAAGAGCATGCTGTGGGCTTCGTTTGTGAACTGCATGATTGGATATGCATCTTCTTCCCCTGTTCAAAACCTGCCTGTGGAGAGCAAAGAGATGCACAGAAAGCATAGCAAGACATAAACAGAACCACAGCCACACATGGTCTCTGGACTGAAATGCATACTCAGTGTTTGCAAGGGAGAGTGGTGTTACCCGCGGTCCCATTCCAGCAGTGCCCTGTTGGGGGTGAGCATGGTTTCTCAGAGCCCTGATGGGGTTCGCAGTGGAATTGTGAGGAATGGATGTTCTTCCCCATGTGGCAATGCTGCAGTCCTGAAAAAAAAAAAAAAGGGTTCCAGGTGAATGTTTCACCAGCAGTGACAAGGGTTGAAGTGCCTGGCTGGCATTCACCAAGAAAAAGCAGACAATAGCTGTTATTAGCTGTTGTAAAAGGAAGGGATGGTTAGGTGCATGACACAGAGGTGTTTGGCATTACTGAAGGATCTGAAGGCATGAGACAGGTATGTAGCATCAGTATGTTACAGCATGGGATTTTACATCGATGTACGTTACCTGCCTGCACCCACCTGGTGCACAGTTTTTTAGCAGAAACGGAACCGTTGGGCCGCAAGATGAGAACTTTAGGCTCATATATTCAGGAAATTGGTTTTATCTATCGTCATCATTATCATTATTATTATTATTTTGGAAAATAATTAAAGTTAGCTAAATGACTAACAGCGCAATCCTATCCAACTTACACCACCAGTGTAACCAGCGGTGCAGCGAGAACAGGAGGCCCCAGAACGGAAAGGGGATTCAAAGGGGATTTAAATCTCCCCTCCCCTCCAAAGCCTATTACCCTGCCCTGCCCCGCTGGTTACACCGGTGGGGGAAGTTGGATAGGATTGCACTGTAAATGTATATCCTGCCTGGCTATTTTATATAAAACCTAGTGGCCAGTCAAGGAAAAACATGGAGGTTGGTGTTGGGGAAGCGAAGAGAGGGACTGTGTGGCGTAGGGTAGGGTGGAGGAAAGCATGCAATTCTGCAGCTCACACCCGATCAAAAACTTAGCTAAGTATGATTCAACCCATGCTTGCTCATCTAAACAAATACAAAATCCTTGTCTGGTCGGGCATTTACATTGTACATTTTACAACAATCACTAATCTAATCCAGTGGTGATAAGATTAACAACAAGAGGGACAAACTGGAATATAAAACTTCTGGTGTTTTTTTTTTTTTTAATCCATCCTGTGTTAGACTGAAGGACACTCAATGTAAATATTTTTCTCTGTAAATGAACTTCTGGTGACATAATGATCAGGGCTCATGGAATGACTTTTTGGCGCGATATCTTGAGATAGAGCGAAATTGCATCCGAGTTGTTCCATGATACTTCTTCCAGAGAACAGAAACTGATCATAATCAAGGATACTGAATTGTGTTGCAGCTGTATTACTCTTTTAAATGGAATTTGTATCACATTAGCTTGTTGTAAGCCACCTAGGGTCTCAACGCAGAGGAAAATTTCAGTTGATCTCTTAACTGTGGTTAAGAGAGGAGTGGGCTGTGGAATTGTTGTAATCTTCACCTCCTGTGTAAATTTTCTCCTCCCCATCCTATGTAAGGACAATTTTCTTCACTGGCTCCAGTGTTATATACGTATATCGATCGTCCATTGTTTGTGTCTGGAAAAGTAACATGGGTAGTTAACAGAAATATGTCATCTATAAATAAGTACTTGTGTGTGTGTGTGTGTGTGTGTACATTCCACAGAAAAAAGAAATTGGCCTGTGGGGTCCCAGTAATGATGTAGAAACTGGGGTTTTAAAAACTGGTATTGCATGCCTTTTAAAAATGGTTTAATTTCATAGCAAATATTCATTTTGTTTAGTTCTCAGGTAAATAGATGTTTGTGAAAAGCTATTTATGATTATTATCTGCAATTTCTTGAGCGCTTTCGTAACCTTGTTTTGAAAGAAAAGCATGAATGCAGTTGCTTTTTTCCCCTGGTTCGTTCTTCCTCTTGAAAGCATTTATTTTTGAAATAGGTATTTGATTTTGATTGTTAGTGATTTGGGCAAGAGTCTCTTTTGTAATGTGCTATTCAAAGTTTCCTTTCCATTTTTCTTTCAAAGGGAGTAATAGCAGATGCAGGAATCAAACTGTGTTGGAAATTGGAGAAGTGATTGACACTAGAAGGTTGCTTATAAGGAGGTTACTAGGAAAAGGTGCATGTTTACATCAGTATAGAGCAGGAGAGATGCCGAAGCATCAGCTGATTTGCTGGTGAATACCTTGAAGTGGGCTTGGCGCTAATGTCCTTGAGCTACTTCTCTACTCCATTTGAAATGAGGATGTGATTGAGTCAAGGTTACTTTTTTTTCCTAGCAACTGCTAATGCTGGATTTATTTGTAGTAATTATGAGCAGAGCCTCTACAGACTGAGAGGATGTTAAGTGCCTGCAGATGCCATGGCAAAGGCAGAGGACATTCTAATGGCCCCTTCACAATGTCTGCTATTTACCAGGCAGGGTAACTTTAACAGCTGCCCCATGCTCTACTCCCACAATTCAAACTTCACTCAAGGACATCTTTATTTATCTTCTGACTTGTGGGCATCCCGAAGAACTGTGAGCTTGTCGGAGACGTTTCTGTTCCATAGGGCCTTCTATAGAACCGCAAGGCCACAGCCGAACAGTGGAACTACATATTATGACAGACACAGGTTGCCATCCCAAAATGGCAGCTCCATGTGGAATCCCCACCCCTTTGCCAGTGTCAGCTTACACTTTGTTTTTGGCACAGAGTGTGTCTCTTCAATGGTGACCCCATGCTGTGGAGTGGAGGCTGGGAAATGCACATCATAATAATGTCAAGGTGTGGGTGTAGGTTGTACTAGCCCTTTTGGAGGAAAGGAGGAAACTCAACATGATTGCCATTTTTAGCATCAGTCCTTTTTGCTCTTTAAAAGCATACTTTTGCCCTGGGAAAAAAAGCAGCAGAGGTATCTGAAGAGATTTATGCTGCGGCTTTTTTTTTTTTTTGGTGCAGTGTGTTAAACCGCTGAACCATGAGCTGTCGATCAAAAGGTCGGCAGTTTGAATCAGCGACGGGATGAGCTCTCGTTGCTTGGCCAGCTCCTGCCAACCTAGCAGTTCCAAAGCATGTTAATGCAAGTAGATAAATAGGTACCGCTTGCGGGAAGGTAAACAGCGCTCCGTGTTCCAGCTGCATGCTACGCACTGCGGCAAGGAGAGTCATGCCGGCCACATGACCACGGAGGCGTCTTCGGACAACGCCGGCTCTTTGACTTTGAAATGGGGATGAGCACCTCACCCTAGAGTTGGACACAACTGGACTTAATTGTCAGGGGTCACCTTTACCTTTATAACATGATTAGAATACAGGTATGTTTTTTCTCCTCCGAACAAACTCTGCTTATGACGTGTATGAGTGCTACGCAGAATGTTTTGTGGAGAACAACAGAAGATTGGAATAAAGCAGTAGAAATGGATCACAATGTTTTGCTTTAATTAAAAAAAATGAGGGTCATCTTTAATGTTTTGCACCTTCAGCAGGAAATCTGCCCAACAACTCTAAACCAGTTTTAGACCTCTTAGAGTTTCCAGTGGAGGGACTCTGGGAAGTGTAATTCTATGAAACTCTGAGAAACCATAGATAGGGTCATAGAAATTCTAACACAGTTACAATTCCCAGAGTATTTTGAGGGGAACCTATAGCATTTGAACCAGTTTTCCACATCAGTGTAAATGTGTAGTGTAGATTCATAAGCAGTAACATAACACCTCTTCACAAATATGTCAGTTTGAATTTATTCCTGTTCCCGGGATATCTCCCTAGCATTGTATAATGTGTCGAGATCATGTTCGGAAGCATTTAGACACACAAATGTTTGTATGTTTAACAAATGGGAACTTCCTGTCACATAAAACTATCACAAGTACTTCATGGCTAGTCTGATCCAGTTCTTTGCATTCAGATTTTGCAAAATTTCACATAGGTTCCTGCAAGAATGTGGACGAAGAATTGAGAACTAACTAATCACGTAATGTTGGTTAGTTTTGACCAACATCTTGAGACCAAGAAGGTGCATGAATACTTAGTAAAATTAAATATTTCTAAATCGGCAGGACCAGATGACACTCCCCACAAGGCTTCTAAAGGAACTAGCACAGGATACAGCGGAACCACTAGCCATCAATTTTGAAACCTCATGGAGACCAGGTGAGATGCCAGAGAATTGGAGAGAGTGAATTTTAGTAATATTTCACAGGATAAAGGTTGAGACTTAGGATACTGTTCAAGCACGACTTGTGCGTATAGCCAGTTGTGAAGGTTCCATCGCACTCTAGCGTGACCGAGAAATAAAACCCAGAGTGTGACCATGCCGATTGCACTCATTGTTTTCTAGAAGGAAATGTGAACAACTTGCAGGCTGGGATGTGGTTGAAAGAGGGCGAAACGTGCCTCTCACTCAAGTACTGGAGCCATAGGGGGCAGGTTTTGCCCCCTTCCAATGCTCCCAAATGCACCCTCTGACTTTCTCCAACATAAATTCAATGGCTGCCATTTATTCCTGTTGTGAAAAGTAAAGTGCTGCACTCGGGGACAGCGTTGCAGTGGATGGCAAAATTCTCCCCATACAGTAAATGGCCTCAAAGGACTCCCATGGAAAAAGCAACATCCCATATGCCTTTGCAATATAAATCCTCACTACAAACGCACAGCTCACACCAGTTGTAATTACGGCCCAGGCCTTTTGCTTTTATGTTGTACCAAGGATGCATTTGGTCTGTTGTTACAGGAATACATTTGGCCTGCAGTGGCATTTGCCAATAGAACAGAACAGTATGTCAAAATTAGTATGTTTAATGGATGTTCTGTGGGCAGAGCTAGTGATTGCCAAAACAAGTGGCTGCTCCAAAACACTAGAGCTCTAGGTCTAGTACTCCCTCTTCTCACTTGAAATGAAAAACCTTGTGTGATGTCATTGTGTGGTATATTTCCCTATCTCCTCCCCACCCTCCACAGCAGCCATTGATGAGGACCAGGGGTAGGAAAGTGCATGGCATGATGACACCACATCACACATTTCATTACTACATGCATGTGATAGTTAAGAGGTTCTTGACTTTGGAGGTAGCCTTGTGGATTTGGTAATGCCTAGTTCCTTTCTGGGAGGAGTGGTGGTTCAAGATATTCTGGCTCCTGAGACTGGGTGCCAAATGCCACCACTGCCCCCCCCCTTGACCCAGTAGGACAACAACAGACATTGAGAGCTGCTGCTCCTTTTCCTTCTGGATTTAAAAAAGGAAGAGGGGAACAGAGTGGAAGAAGTTTGGAAGAAAGGACAGGAAACTGGTGGGCTAGAGCAGGGGTTCTAAAACATTTTCCGGAAGTGGCTGATATCCCCTTAAGGGGGGTGGCCAGAAAGAATGGCAGCAGTGCTCCAGGATCGTGCCTCCCCCCCCCCCCGACCTAAGCAGGTCTGTGTCTGGCCAAAGTTTTTTTTCAAGTGTTCACCATGAATAGTAGAAAAGTCTGTTTCTCTGCTACACCTAGTTTGCCAGTCTGCCCCCACTCCCTCAAACCAAGAAAGTCGGGAACCCCAGTCCTGCTTAAAGAAACACTGGCAGAGCATGTACTCTGCTGGTGTTGGGTTCCATAAACATGCCGTAAAGCACGTTTACGGCACCCAGAAAGTAAGTGGTGCCGGCTCGGGGGCTGGCACTGCTCACTCCCCAGCAGACACCACCGGCACCGGCTGGTAGGACCTACGCTGCTCGGTGCAAGGGCGGGGATGAGCGGGATGGGGCAGCGAGGGAGGAGGCCATTGGCTGGGAGGGGTGGGGATATCGGCGGCACGCTCTGTCATCCTATGCCCCTTCCCAGCCAGGATCGGCCTTACCCTTACACCGCTACCTCGGATGCACGTTAGCTTCAGAGCTGGCGTACATCCGAGGAGGCCCATAGGCCCCAGGCTTGCCGACACCCGGGGAAGGGGACAAATGCATAGGATACAGCAGCCAGCCCTTTAGGTGGCCATGTATCCTTACACGCAGGACTGCGCTGTTAGCTTGGGAAAGTGGGATGGAGTAACGGGCAGTGAAAGGCTCCCTTCTGGGTAGGGGAGCGCCTGCAAAGACCTCTCCTTGGTTGAAAATGACACATGGTGTTCCTTTTGCCCCAGGGTCCCTGGCAGGAAACAATGCTCCATGTGTCATTTGTATCCAAGGATTCCTTTGCTTGGAAGGGAACCCTCTGCCACCTGTAACATTGCCCCCTTTTTCTTGGAGAAAGGGAGGAGTGGCGAAAGCAGAGTGCAAATTCCATTTCATGTTTCAAGTTGGTCCAGACTGGTAGGGGGCTGGACACAACTTGAAATGGAAGTAGCCTGTTCAAGCTGGGGGTGGGTGGGGAGTGGGGGTGACTTTGCATTTTGGACTCCCCCTTTTGAAGGCTCACCCCATTTCTAGTTTCCACCCAGTGTTGTCATTAAGAATAATGCGGAGATAGTAGGGCACCTGTTGTTGTTGTTCAGTCGTTAAGTCGTGTCCGACCCTTCGTGATCCCATGAACCATATCCCGCCAGGCCTTCCTATCCTCCACAATCTTCCTGAGTTTGCTCATTTTCATGTTCGTTGCATCGGTGATGCTGTCTAACCATCTCATCCTTGGCCGCCCCCTTCTCCTTTTGCCTTCAATCTTTTCCCAGCATCCCAGTAGGGCACCTACCTCCCAGAAAAAGCAGCAGCCCCTGTGAGCCCAGATTTTTAGGAATGCAAATTCTGTTCTAGATATGAGATTCTTTATTATTTGAACAGAGTCTTAAGACTGGGTTGAAAACAACATTAGAACATTCTCTTCCCATAACTTCGCTAGTTTATATGCAAAAGCCTTTGTGCTTTGCAAAGCTCCTTTTCTGGTAAGCAATGAAAGTTTAGTATGGAGTTGTTTCATAAGAGTCTTATTTTATGCTCTCTCTCTCTCTCTCTCTCTCTCTCTCTCTCTCTCTCTCTCTCTCAGTTTTACTTTTCTGTGTTAAAATTCCAGCAAAAATAAAATGTAATGAGTTGCTTTGGGCCTCAGTTTCAGGGCCCAAAGGTGATTTAAAATGAAATAAAGAGCAGGAGAAGTGTTTACCCATATTTGTGCATTAAAGTAGATGTATTTATATTTTTTCTGGAATGCAATTTCCCAGCTTGCTTTATTAGATGTCTAAATTAAACGGAGGAGATTCTGGCTTTCCTATCGGTTAGCATTCATAACCATTTAAGTGCGGAACCATAGGTTTTCGTTGTGTGTTTGCACTTGATACCTTTACTGCAACTTTAGTCTAGAGATTGGCTGGTGGGACCGTGGTTTTGATGTTATCACGACCTCTGTACAATTTGCTCTGAGGGAGAGTGGCTCCACATTTTACAAAGCAATAGTATTTGGTGTGAATGTACCAGTGTTAATATGGGTGCTTTTTATGGCAAACATGCAAAGAGTGAATGACAATCGCGCATCCTTAAATGATGACGTACCCTGGGAGATCTAGTTCAACTGGGCCTCTTAGATATAACATCTAATACATAGGTGTTGAGAATGTACGTTTCTCATGTGGCTGCTGCAGAAAACACCAGTGAATATGTGGCAATCGCATTTGCCATTTAAAATGTGGCGTTACCCATAGTCCACCTTGAGAAAGAAACTAGGGCCCCTTTAACAATTTCTATGGAAAATGGTGGTCCTGGGTACCTGGATGGAAGGCATGTGTGGCAACCTGCCTTGCTGAAGCTAAGCAGGTCTGTGTCTGGCCAAAGCCTGGATGGGAGACTGTCTGGAAATCCCATCTGTGCTGCCTTGAGTTTCACCAAAGAAGAAATAAAAAAATATAAATAGATAACTGTAACTAATTAATTAAGTGATAATGAATAAAAATAGAGTGCTGGAAATGTGAACTTAAGAAATTCTGCACTGGTGTCACACTAGTGACTGTTTCATAAAATACAATCAGTTCCAAAATCTTGCCCAGCCCTTTTCTGGGTCTGTACTTGAGGTAGTTCTTCAGAGGGTCTCTTGCAACAGCAAAGAAAGTTCAGGTTATAGGCTTTGAGAAGGGTTTCAGAAGCAGCTGAGAGGCAGGCGTAGCACATCTAAGGAAGTGCACAGCATCTAAGCGAAGAGTCCCGCTTTTCTTCTCAGCGCTCAGCACGGACTATTACCATGACAAAAGCGGATTATTGACTTTCATAGCCACACTGCCTTTGATTCAAGGATCGCTTTGATTCAGGGCAGCAGTCTCCGCTTGCAACTCATAGAGCCCGGGGTCTCCTGCTTCAGGTGAAGAGAAGGGGGAGTGGAAGGAACGGTTCAATGGTGCCAGCAGCATCAGCCGCTTGAGTGAGGATGGCAAGCCAAAGTTATGTCTGGAGACAATGAAAAACAAATTGTCAACGACCGAGTGGTCCTCCGGAGGAAGATGGGAAGGAAGATGTTCTCCCTAAACTATGATTCAAGGCACTGAATAGCTCTCCCAACTGAGAGCTGAGAAGAAACAAACACGCACACACAGGCGCGCAGAAGATGAAGCAAACGGATCGAACAGATGTGGGAGCTTTTGTTGAGAGGCCTTGGAGGCTAGCGGGGTGGCGATAGGCTAATTTGAGGCGCATAATGCCAGGTCCCTTTCATATGCAGAGCAGTGCTTTGATCCGGCCTGGATGAAAGTGATGAAAAGTGGAGAGGATGGCTGGGGGTCTTTTGTCTTTGACAAAAAAGGCATCTGCCGGGCTCTAACCCCCCCTCTGCCCCACCCCCTTAGCCTAGCAGGCTGCTCCAACAATACTGGTAAAAGGGACAAGTGTCGTTCTCTCTCCCACCCTTACCCTGACAGCTGAAGAAATCGCAGCCAGGAGAATGAGGCCTGAAGCAGTATGTTGACTACAGAGCTTAATCAATTTTTTCCACATTTCCCAAAATTGTGTGCGTGTGTAGGGCAAGGGGGGGGGAGATGGCAGTGGAAATGGGGTTTGGAGGCTGTATGCATTTTGCAAGGGGTGTGTGTGAAGTTTTCCAATAAAGTTGTTACTTTTGTTCTCCCAATACATCCTTTCAGAAGTCACTTTGATGTTGGTGTGAATGCATTTTAGTAGCGATGGCGTCCTGGTGCGGGTTGTGGGGGGATGAGAAATATTTTTGAAAGGGCAACAAACTTGGCCCGACTTCTTGCAAACCAGTCTGAGGAAGGTTTTGGAATAACAAAATACGGCACAATGCAAGAGAGCAGAAATCTGCATTCAGTGCTGTTTGT
The DNA here is from genome assembly GCA_026170595.1 of Plestiodon gilberti rubricaudatus. NCBI lineage: Eukaryota > Metazoa > Chordata > Lepidosauria > Squamata > Scincidae > Plestiodon > Plestiodon gilberti. The sequence continues at coordinate 94,048,435 of JANXHW010000002.1, read as the reverse complement.
TAGGGGGCCAAAAAAAAATCAACCAGAGTATGCCCCACTGCTTAGCCAGTGAACTTTTTCCAGCTGACGTCCTCTTATTCTGCTAATTTCCCTCTGCTTTTCTGTTAATAAGTAGCACTTCTTCCTTAATGGATACTGCCTGCAGAACTTATTCTGATAGGTAGGTGATTTCCCAATGTTGAATATGCCCACTCTGTCTTGTCTGTTTTTACCTTCTTATAAAATTGCTTCCTCTAGCATTGTATCTTTCTTAGGAGGCCCAACCATGGGGCAGTGCAGTGGCAATGGGCGGTGGTGGTGGTAGCATGTGGGGCGTATAATGGTGTAAAACTCTTTGGTATCTCCCTCCCAGCAGGGACACACTTGCTAGTTGTACCCCAAGTGGAAAAGAAAAGAAATGACAACTCGTAGTTAGGAAGACTGAGGGCCAGTTTGGATGATACTGTCTCTGAGCCAGGATAGAGGCCCATGTGGTTAGGGACATGCATGAGTATGTTCAACTCCTCCTCCTAGTGCACTCACTGTTCTTAGGACTCAATCCTGTTCCTACCTGCCGTTGTTGCGTGTTCTCCGCTGGCACTGACTGGCGGAAAGCAGTCAGCACGAGTCACAAAAGGCGCTCTGACAGCATGCTACACAGCATGTTGCCGGGAGCGCCTACTACATCTTCCCGCCCGTTCCAGCGGATCCCCTGATGTTTGCTGGAGGAGATAAGATGGAGGGAGGTGACAGGGAGAGGGCAGGGTGGGGAGGGGTGAAATGAGGGAAGAAGGGAGCAGGAAGGGGTGGGGAGGCTGTGGGAGGGGTGAATCTGGTGCCAAAGGCATGTGCTGGACCCTATTCCCTCCAGCAACAGCCTCCCCACACCCTTTCTCTCCTCTGACTTGAGCTAGCAAAATCTCTAGCACAGGTCCAAGGAGACACATTGCAGGTCGGAAGGCTTACACAGGGGTAAGGGAATTTAAAATCCCCTTTCCGTGCTGCAACCTCCCTGCCTACCCGTCCCCACCATTGGATGCAGCGGTCGCCATTTTGGCACCACTGCAATGATGGGGGGGGGGGGATGGCTAGGATTGGGCTGTTATTCTCCTACTCACCCAGCAGGAAGATGTTGTCCAAATCACCTCCTTACATGTGATCTAAATTCTGTTTCGTTTACGTGTGAGAGGGTGGTTCAGACAACCCCCCAACATGATAAGGAATATAGGAATAGCATGTTGGGAGTAGGAGGAGGATGTGCATGATCACAATCCTAATCAGGTGGTTGGTGTGTGTGTGCGCGCGCGCTGAAGGTGTTTTTTATTTTTCAAAGTTCTACTCTTATATCAACTGAAACATTTTATGTGTTATAAAAGCAAGGCTGCTTGTCATGTCATTCTGGTGTCTCAAGACAATATAGAAGCAACCACGATGAACTACACTGTATGCCTAGTACACTTCTTGAATCATTTGAGAAAGTTTTAGTAGTAATAGTGGGCTGGTTCATTACATAAGAACATAAGAAGAGCCCTGCTGGATCAGGCCAAAGGCCCATCTAGTCCAGCTTCCTGTTTCTCACAGTGGCCCCACCAGATGCCTCAGGGAGCACAAGACAACAAGATACCTGTATCCTGTCGCCACTCCCTTGCATCTAGCATTCAGAGAGAGCCTACTACTAAAACCAGACAATATGCTCCCCCCCCCATCCATCTCGTGATTTAAGGAAGTGCACAAGTGTGTCCTGCTCCCTCCCCCAGATTGCCTTTCCCTTCTCCTAATCGCAGGGGAGGGGTGAGGCTTCTTCACACACTTCACAATCCTCCCTCACACACAGTCTAAATGGTACATTAAAATAGTATCTCCTCAAGCCCAAATAAAAATATACTGAACTGAAGTGACTGAACTGTGACCCAGGAGATATCATATCTCCTGCTTTAATGGGTGACCTTAGGTAAGATATTATCTCTCGCTCTCAGCCCTTCCATCTGCAATAAGGAGTAATACTGACCTTCCTTGCAAGGCTGATGTAGGGAGTGTTAAGAGCAGTGTGTAAACACTAAGTTTCCTTTTGAAATTAATGTTAAAAAGGAACCTCAGGAAAGGAAATTGCCACATTGCATTTATTTTGGGAAACCTAGATAAACTTGCATTTTGTCCTTTCTTTGCGCGCTCTCTCTCTCGCACACGCACACGCACACGCACCACCTCTGAAGAAAAGCTTTGCCACAAAGGAAACGGGTTTTAACATTTACAAGCTCAGGAATTTTTCCCTCTTATGAAAGCCTAGGACTGTAGGTCACTTAACTGTGTACCAAAGATAAACGTTTCACAAAGGGCACTCTGTTTGAAGCTGCACCTGGTACCGCAATCGCCCAATGTGATAACCATATTGGGAAGCTTTTCAGTTCTGCTGCAAAAAAAGAGCTTCCATTTATAACAGCTATTAGCTTTGAATGATGTTCACCTGCCATAAAGGCACCACTGTGTTTACCCAACGTCAGCCAATATCGGCTTCTTAACTGCAACATGGGCAGCCTCCTTGATAAGCCGTGTGGCACCTCATGCAGATACCATTGCAGGCTGCAGTGGCACCCTGTGGCGACTGTCCTAGCTTCGTCTGCGTTGATTTCTGTTGGCATCGAGAGAAGATACCTTCTGAGCGAGCTCCTCCAGTGCAATGTATGCAGGAGAAAAGTTGCCCTGCACAGCAGATGAATGGAGAAAAGGAGAAGCCCATAGGTACAAGAAGATTTATTCAAACGTTGTTGAGCAGGTTTCCCAGTGCATGCGAGACATCCTTCGTCTTCCTCGGCGGCGGGGGGGGGGGGGGAGGGAATACTCTATGTCCCCTTTCGTAATACAGAACAGCTCAAACCAGCATACTGGTGTAATTCTGTCTCTAGGAGAATGGCTATAGACCACCTTGTTGACTCTATTAGCACTAATTACTATTTAAACCTTGAACGATAGTGAAAGCTGCCTAGAGTCAAAATTCCCCTGACCCCTTCTCTCTCTCTATGTAAAGCAGTCAGGCTCCTGAGTGAAGTGCTGGCAGAGGGGAAGGACTGATTAACCCTTTCCCCTTGGACCATTTTTCTGCTCAAAATAGTCCCCCAAACTGCTGCTTCTCCACAGTATCTTTCCTCTGGTGGTGGTGGAGCAACTGGGGTGGGCTTTGAGTCTGAATGTAAAAGAAAACAACTTGAGGGAAACGGATGATAACTTGGCTGCTTTTTGTCTTGAAAAATATAGTGTTGGGTGTTTTACACCCAACTGTGTGTAACATGTAGTTTGGCTGTAACAGTTCTACTGTGTGTGTGGTTTCCGCCTTCTACCTCCCAAAAAAGCCAGTCTACAGTATCTTCCAGAGTACCAATAAATAAGCCAAGCAGGTCATTGTGAGACTTCTTAATGTTAAGCTAATGTTCTTATGGCATTTGTATGCATTGTCGCTCTTTTTAGTCTAAGTCTGGATTGTCGGGTGAAGTCAACATTCTTGTTCCTATGCATTTTACTTTAGCAAATGAGTTAAGTAAGGACTTATGAGGAACTATGCCTTTTCCTCCTCTTCCCCCCACCTAGGTGATTTTTGCCCTGAATCAGACTCTTTTGCAGCAGGAGAACCTCCGAGCAGGCAGCCTCCAGATCCCTTATACAACAGAGGACCTTATCAAGCATTACAACTGTGGCGATCTCAATTCCATCATCTTCAATCATGATACTTCTCAAGTGAGTCTTCTTGCCCCCTCTGCTCCTTGCTCCTTAGCACACACATGTGCTACTCCAGCTTCTCCTACTAGCCAGCTGAGTGTTCTCCAAAGACAGAGCCTTTTAAAGGCATACATTTTATCATTTAAAAAGCATCCCTGTTTTGCTTTTTGTATTCGAATCGACATTTCCACTTCCTGCTCTTTCAGAATGCATTGGTTGTGATCGTTAGGCAGCAAGTTGGTTTACAATTAGGCAGTAGTAATACCTTTTGTTAATGCTGTGGATCTGTTCCTGGAGACCCAAGCACTGTCTGAAACAGCACAATAGGAGATGCTATTGGAGGAAATGGGAGCTGGCTGGCCCTGCCTTACCCAGAATGCACTGCTCCCATTGGCTGCAATGGCCATCAATCAACCAGGATGAACAGTGCTGTAGCAAATCAGCGCTAAAGAAGTCAGCATTATGGGACATATTAGTACATTTGCTTATAACATGACACCTTTGATCAATGTACTTGAAGGTGATGCTGTCGAACCAGAGAAGTCCTGATTCGCAGCTCACTTTCTTAGCAATATGCTACACTGTCGTTCCTCACTAGTCTGAGCTTGCCTTTACCTCATTCCCTCTCGGCTACCTTTGACCTCACAGGAGCTAGATCTGTCAATATTGCTTTCTCTGAGTTCTGTTTTAAATAAAAACAATGTTGTGGCAATGGATTAGCAAACCTGAATTGGCAGTATTTAAATCCCATGAATTAAATTCAAAGTACTGTATGGATTTTTATTAAATTCCAACTTTGAGTTGATTATAGTCGCCACTATGAGGAGGCATTAAAGTTTATGAAAGCAAGTGACTGCTCAATATAATGTGGCGTTAGGAACAATTGAATTCTGGTAAAGTGGTGAATGAGATAAACATGGTCTGATTTGCGCCTTATGAGCTGCCTCTGAATGGCACTATAAAACCTTTCCCTGTGCTGGCCATCCATGCAATAACCGGGGTGGCCAAATGTGATTAATGTAAGAGCCACATTCAGATAACCTATAAACTTCAGATGTTTGAGAGCTGCAATATTTAAGAAGCATTTAAATTCTTTAAATATATTTACTCACCATGAACATTAAACTTATGTTTTAATCCAGTGGACTCTCAGTTTATACCTGGTAAATAATTATAACACTTGAAAAAATTTTATTTACCCTTTTTATATATTAATTGTGACGCAACAAGGAGCTCAGCCAACATATTTCCAAGAGCCGCACATTATATGTCAAAGAGCCACATGTGGCTCGGGAGCCACAGTTTGGCCACCCTTGCAATATGCAGTAATATTGACATGCCTCTGGCGTATGTCTTGATTTACTGTAAACCTATGCGGGACTTGCATTCTGGTTCCACCTGCCCTGAGGACTGCTGATGCTAGCATTCCAATAAGAATATAAGAAGAGCCAGAGGTGTCACTAGGACTCGCGTCACTAGGACGCGCGTCACCCCAAGGCGGGGGGTGCGCGTCACCCTAGTGATGCCCCCGAGTATGCCCCCCTATATAACCTTCGGCGCGGCCATAGGCCGCACCGCGATTTTTTTGGGGGGACCCGGCTGCACCCTGCCCCGGGTGCCCCCCCGCCCCTTCGCGTCGCCCTCCAGACGCTCCGAGGCCGGCCCGGGAGCTGGCCTTGGAGCGTCTGGCCCGGCCGGCGCTCCAGGGCCTTCTGAAAGAAGGCCTAATGCATCAATACGGGTACTTTTACTTGTTTCGTGCATGCGCAGACCGGTTTTGTCTCTGCGCATGCGCGAAAACAGTAAAATATCCGTATTGACGCATTGGGCCTTCAGAAGGCCCTGGAGTGCCGGCTGGGCCGGCCTCGGAGCGTCCGGAGGGCGACGGAGGTGACGTGCGTCAGGAAGTGACGCGCGCGGGGGGGGGTGCGTGTGTCACTCCTTTGCGCGCGTCACCCCGTGGCGGCCCGCTCCCGTCACCTCACGGGAGCGATGCCACTGAGAAGAGCCCTGCTGGATCAGGCCAAAGGCCCATCTGGTCCAGCTTCCTGTATCACACAGTGGCCCCACCAGATGCCTCAGGGAGCACAAGACAACAAGATACCTGTATCCTGTCGCCACTCCCTTGCACCTGGCACAAAGAAAACCTACTCCTTCAACCAGGAGGTTGCTTATCCCCATCATAGCTAAACGTGATCATATCAAAATGCTAAACATGATCATATCAATGCATGCACTAAAGGCATTTTAGCCATTGCTTCCTGCTGTATGGATTGAAGATATGGGGAAGATCCTCCAGTGGCAACCAAAAGCTGTGAGCAGGGTGCAAACCTGACTGCTCAGGTCTGCTTCTTTCTTATGCCAGAGCTTTGCATTCTGTGGTATTCCCCCCCCCCCCTAATAGTTCCCATCTCTTATCTGTCTGTCCTTGCTTAGCGAAAAGTAATGCCAGTCCTCAGAAAACCTGTCAACCTCTGGAAAATGCAATGATTGGCTGAGTTGCCTGTTAGCTTGAAGAAAACAAATTCTGCAATGCAGTGATACTGTGTTTAGATATGGCTGTGCTGCAACATGGAAGCTGCAGTGTGTATTACCACTGTATGCCATTGCAACTGACAAGGGCCTCTAGCATTGGCGAATTGTCCTCCCTCTTGCTTTTTGTCTGTGGTTCACTTAGGGAAGAAAGTGCAGGTTCTGAGCCAAAGGACTAGTAATGTGCTGGGTTTTGCCTTTAAAGCCCTTCACAGTCTGTACCCAATGTACCTTAGGGGAGCGCCTTACCTAGGAAGCTGCCCTACTGAGTGAGGTCACTGATCCATCTAGCTCTGTATTGTCAATGCTGACTGAAGCAGCCCTTTGAAAGTCTGTTGCTGCCCTACCTGGAGATGCCATGAATTTATTTATTTATTCACATTTTTATACCGCCCTTCCTCCAAGGAGCTCAGAGTGGTGTACATATTTCCTCCCCTCCTTTTTGTCCTCACAACAAACCTGTGAGGTAGGTGGGGCTGAGAGATAGTGACTGGCCCAAGGTCACCCAGGAAGCTTCATGGCTAAGCGGGGATTTGAACCTGGACCTTCCAGGTCTACGTCCGACTCCCAAACCACTACACCATCCTACACCAATTGAACCCAGGGCCATCTGAGAGCAAAGCATGTGCTCTGCCACTGAGCGATGGCCTTCTCTCGCATGAACCTCCTGCCCCCTTTGATCATTTGAGGAGGTGTTGCTCTGCATCCCTTTTCCCTTGTGAAGGGGTTCAACAGTCAATACTGTTAGGGTATTGATTGGTGCTTATGCAGTGGCACCTTCTCTTTAGGGAAATAAGTTATGTTTAATAATGAGTTTAAGGAGATAACTAGACATTACAAAGATGCAGGGCTGCTGATGATCCATGTCTTCCTTGTAAACTCTACAGTCGTAAAAGAAAGGTGTGACATGACATGACATCATTGCATTCACTGTTTCCCTACCTGATGAAAGGGGCACCTAAGAACTGGAACAGGGGCCGATAAAAACGGAATGTGCTGACATTATGTTATGTAAGTTTAAACATTATCAGGGAGTCCTGATCAGTAGCAGCCACATGTTTCCCATAACAGATGGTTAGGCTCTAATAGTCAAACTTACGTCATATTGCCCTTTTGAGTGATCTCTTCATTTCTTGTGTAGGTTCCAAATTTCATCAATGCCACTCTTCCGCCTCACGAGCGCATCACTGCTCAGGAGATTGACAATTATTTCCGTCAGGAGCTTATCTACAAGCGGAACGAGCGAATGGGCAAGAGGGTGAACGATCTCCTGGAAGAGTATCCTGACAAAAGTTTTTTCTTTGCCTTTGGAGCTGGTATGTGCTAAGATCAAATCTGCATATTGCATCTTTCCCTTCTCTTCTGTTATGCAATGCAGTCACAGATTGTTCTTAGTGGTACATAGCTGAACCACTGGAACGTCCTATTCAGAATGGCAGTTTTTTTTAATAGCTGCTGCAAGGTGAGTTGCATAAATCAAGCTTCAGCAAATGGCGTCTTTACCACCCACGTGTGTTAAATAAGGATCATTTAAATACAGTAGTGAAAGGTATGGTCAGGTACAGAGTACCAGCATAAGATGTAGTGGTGGTACAGGAGTATTGACATACGCTTTAGATCAGGGGTGGCCAACCTTTCAACATGAGTGCTCCTGGCCCTTTAATGGTTGCATAGGTGAGGACATTTCCGCAGGTGCAGCTATTTTAGCAGCACCATCAGCACTTGCAGCTGCCAAGGTTCTGTCTTCTACACAACTCTTAAGGATGCAGAGGCCCTAATGGTGGAAGGTTAGCCACCCCTGTTTTAGATAGAAGCTTCCCAAGCCCATTTGGACTATGTTCCCAGAATGCTGTTGAGAGTAATGTTCATGTTCAAGTGTATTTTTATTATAATTGTGACATTCCCAGTAGTGGTCCTACATCCCCGTGGGGGGGGCGCGCCACCACGACACCTCCCCACGGGATGCCATACGCCCCCCACAGGACGCCACACACCCCACCCCTGGGGGGGCGTGACGTCATCTTCGTGCGCTGCCACAACACGGAAACACACACCCCTGTTGCTTTTCGGCCCCTTTTGGGAGCCAACCAGCGCCCGGGAGGGCGAGAAGGCCAAACTTGCAGCCGAGAATGGCTGCACAAAGAGGAGCCAGTGGTGGAGGGGGCAACGGATCCGGTGGCAAGTACAACCCCCCTGCCACCGCTTCGCAACCCACCACTTGGGGCCCACCACTCCAACCGCTCCCACCATAACAACGCCTCTGGACGTTCCTGTTTTTGAAAAGGCAACAGATGGGAGGGGATGATGTTAAATACAATGTGGTTAAAGGATGTGGAATGGGCTTATAAGATCAAGATTTACAGCATCTGCAAGAGTAACTGGAACTCTCCACACGTGTAGCAGGTAGCATTGATGTCGGGTTAAGATCTCAACACAAAGTTGTGGGATAATAACATGATAGTAGATTATATACAGTTGCAAGAAAAAGTATGTGAACCCCTTGGGATTACGTGGAGTTTTGCATGAATTGGTCATAAAATGTGCTCTGAACTTCATCTAAGTCACAACAATAGAAGAACACAGTCTGCGTAAAATAATACTACACAAACATTAGATGTTGCCATGGTTTAATTGAACGTAATATGTAAACATTCACAGTGCAGAGAGGAAAAAGTATGTGAACCCCTAGCCTAATGACGTCTCCAAGAGCTAATTGGAGCCAGGAGTGAGCCAACCTTGACTCCAATCAGTGTGATGATATTGGATGTGTTGCTGACAGCTGCCCTGCCCTTTAAAAACACACACCTGTTTTGGGTTTACTGGTTTCAAGAAGCACTGTCTGATGTGAACCATGCCTCGCAGAAACGAGCTCTCAGAAGACCTACGATCAAGAATTGTTGACTTGCATGAAGCTGGAAAGGGTTACAAAAGTATCTCCAAAAGCCTTGATGTTCATGTGTCCATGGTAAGACAGACTGTCTACAAATGGAGAAAGTTTAGCGCTGTTGCTACTCTCCCTAGGCGTGGTCGTCCTGTAAAAATGACTGCAAGAGCACAGCGCAGAATGCTTCATGAGGTAAAGAAGAATCCTAGAGTGTCAGCTAAAGACCTACAGAAATCTCTGGCACATGCTAACATTTTTGTTGACACATCTACAATAAGGAAAACATTAAACAAGAATGGAGTACATGGGAGGACACCACGGAGGAAGCCATTGCTGTCCAAAAAAAAATATTGCAGCACGTTTGAAGTTTGCAAAAGAGCACCTGGATGTTCCACAGCACTACTGGCAAAATATACTGTGGACAGATGAAACCAAAATTGAGTTGTTTGGGAAGAACACACAACACTATGTGTGGAGAAAAAAAGGCACAGCACACCAACATCAAAACCTCATCCCCACTGTAAAACATGGCGGAGGGAGCATCATGGTTTGGGGCTGCTTTGCTGCCTTAGGGCCTGGACGGATTGTTGTCATTGAGGGGAAAATGAATTCCAGAGTTTATCAAGACATTTTGCAGGAAAACGTATGACCATCTGTCCGCCAACTGAAGCTCCGCAGAGGATGGGTGATGCAACAGGACAATGACCCAAAGCATACAAGTAATTCAACAAAAACATGGCTTCAACAGCACAGAATACGCCTTCTGGAGTGGCCCAGTCAGAGTCCTGACCTCAACCCGATTGAAATGCTGTGGCATGACCTTAAGAGAGCGATTCACACCAGACATCCCAAGAATATTGCTACACTGAAACAGTTTTGTGAAGAGGAGTGGTCCAAAATTACTCCAGATCGTTGTGCAGGTCTGATCTGCAACTACAGGAAACGTTTGGTTGAGGTTATTGCTGCCAAAGGAGGGTCAACCAGTTATTAAGTCCAAAGGTTCACATACTTTTTCCTCCCTGCACTGTGAATGTTTACATGTTACGTTCAATTAAACCATGACAACATCTAATTTTTGTGTTGTATTATTTTACGCAGACTGTGTTCCTCTGTTGTTGTGACTTAGATGAAGTTCAGAGCACATCTTATGACCAATTCATGCAAAACTCCACGTAATCCCAAGGGGTTCACATACTTTTTCTTGCAACTGTATGTTCAGGCATGACTAATAATTGTATTAACAGAGGAAGATGGTATGCATACAATTCTGTGTGCAGCTTTGCCTTTCCATCATACGAGGACAGAGCGTGGGGAGTGATGGGGACAACCCGATTCCCGCTAAATGCAAGTGGGGGCAGATCAGTGTGGCTTGCACCCACATTGGGCTGGAGGGAGGCAGCAGTGGCAAACTCAGGTGAAGGGGACCTCAATTCTGCTGGCTCCTCCCTCCACCCATTCTGATGCAAGATGCACATTAAGCAAGTGCTGTGTTCCAATGCAACAACAGCTGTTTACACATGCACACAAAGCAAGTACTTCATTTCAGTGTAACATGAGGTAATTACAAATGCAGTAGTTCTATCAACAGTAGTTCTGAAGCAAAAGGCATGCTGCCTTTACTTTTAGTTTGATGCAGATATGTGTCTCAACAAGCAGCATTTTAATCTTCTGTTTTGAGAGAGAAGGGGAAATGTCTCTTATAAGATGACATCTACCTACCTACAGCTTTGCCAAGTACTGTATTTGCATTTAACAAGTCTGATGTCAAGTTAATCAGGGGCACCTTTTAATCCATCAAAAGTTTTTAAATCTATCAACCTGGATAAATTGACTAAACTTTGCAGCCCTATTGCTGTGCACAGTTGGCAGATTATGCTTTTTTATTCTCGTCTGCAAACCTGTCTTGACAGATAGACCTTCTCCTATTCGCATAGCTCCATCATTTGTTCTGTATGGTGGCCACACCAGAATGTGACAGAATGTTGAGTACTGGCTACACCCACACCCAAAAGTTTATACTTCCCCCTAAAATGAAATAGGAATGGTTGAACTGTTTTATTCTTTTGGCTGACAGTGAGCTGGAAATCGTTGCTTTGTATCCCACTCTTTCTTCAGAAGCAAATCCAAATGAATTAAGACGATGCATATCTTCTCTCTCAACTACGTTTTAAAAATATTTTTTCTGTATGGCTAGCTATTGCCTTGGCTTGCTGTTATTAATGTCTCTGATTTGCTGCCTAAATTCTTTTCCAGGCCAGACTTATTAAATAAATGTGCAAAGAGCTTTCAGATACTTCATTTGTTTTCTTTTTCTTGCCACCTTCCTTGATTCCATTTACAGTATCTCGATATCTTTGTTATTCTTGAACTGTGGTCTGTTGTTCAGTTTCTATTATGTGCGCAATTATGAGATGCCAAGATAAGTAAGCTCAGTCATTTGTTATGCTCATATGTGGTTTAGTGGATATCTTCTTTGTCTTGTGTTCTAAGTGCCAACTGTTTTCCCTTTGACATCCACAACTGCTTGTGGTGTTTAACTTTAGGGAACCTTTTGAGGGAGTCCAATAAGATCTTGGTATGATTTTTTAAAAATTGATTGACAGCCCAATCCTTTCCTCCCGCCGATGCAGCGGCGCCAAAATGGCTACCGCTGCATCCTATGGGGGGGGGCAGTTGTGGAGGTCTCCTCTGGATAGGGAACAATCATTCCCTTACCCGGGGGTAATCCACCCTGGTGCTGGGAGGGTCTACTCAGACCTGTGCTAGCTAAATAACTGGCGCAGGTCTGTGTGGACCTGCACCGCAGGATTGGGCCCAGGAAGATGGTTAGGATTTGGCAGCCGTCACTGTCACTGAACGTGCCCTCTTCCCACCCCTGTTCCACCCCACCTCCTCTCACCGACTTACCTGCACCGGTGAGCAGCGGGAGAGCCAACTATGTGGGTGGAAATGCGCAGGTCTTCCCAGTAGCGTTCCTAGCAGCATGCTGAGTAGCGCGCTGTCAGAGTGCCTCTTACAATCGGTACTGACTGCTTTTTTATGGCAGTCAGCACCAGCAGAGGAGCAGCGATGACATCAATAAGGTAAGTATAGGATTGGGCTCTAAGGTACTGATCCAAAGAGGCTGGTCTTACCATGCTTGCTCTTGCAATTCAAAACTCTCCATGGTCTGGGCCCTTTGAACCTAGAAGAGCATTTTGTCTCCTAGGTACTACCCTTTGTAGATCAGCAGTTGAATCCTTGTGTCACCCACCCTCCAGGGTAGAACTAAGGCTTTCATGATAGTGGCACCTCCTCTGTGGAAATTACTAACCACCTTCCTCCCCATCCCAGAATCTATCTTCGTACTGCTTTTGTTGGCTGGTTCAGTGTTTTCATGCAAGAAGGTGTTTTGCAAAGTGGCACTGGAAGGCCATTTGAGTTTGATTTCAAATGGATATTGTATGGGTTCGAACATTGGTTTTAAATGTAGTTTTTACGTTGAACGTTTACATGTTCTCAGTTCTTAGCTTGATTAGTATATCACTTGTAGAGAGGTGACTGACAAACTTTACAAATAAACTGCAGACCTGGAAAGCTAAGGCTCTATTGCAGTGGTTCCCAACCTGGGGGTCAGGACCCCCAAGGGGGTAAAGAAGCAGTTTCTGGGAGTGGTCACAGGATGTTGGCTAGATGGCCACACCCCTTCTCCCCCCCCCCCCACACACACACTGCAGAGAAAGATGTCTGATGCTCTCTTGGGGCTTGTTTGCTCACCTTTATGTTCTAGTTGTCCAAAGACATGTAGGAATCGGCCCTGTATGCCCCGTAGACTGGAAGGAATACACCTGTCCGATGATCTGGAAACTGCTGCATCAAAATCGGTTACAATTTGCATATATCAGTATCACTGGGCCACTTTCATCACTATGAGTGGGGTGGAATAAAGCCTGGTCTGTGCAAGGAGCAGGATGAGTTAGTTGAGTGGATGGCACTGTTTGAGGCTGCTACTGAGAATATGACATTTTTGAATGTTTGTTTACCATAGATAGGCTTACTAGATTTCCCCTGGCGCAGGGGGGGGGCTGTGATGTCACCGGGGGTGGGGTCCGGAATCATGATGTCACCGGGGCCGGGAACGTTGTCCGTGCCTTGCGCAAGGCTAGAAGCACTCGGCAAGCATCCAAGTGAACTCGGACGCTTTCCGAGACCTTCCAGCCTCGTGCGCATAGATAGGCTTACTAGATTTTCCCCGATGCGAGGGGGGGCGGTGTTAGCGACATCACCGGGGGTGGGGTCCGGAATCGTGACATCACCAGGGGCGTGGACTTTGTCCCAGCCTCGTGCGCACTTGCGCGAGGCTGGAACAAAGAAGAGGAAGATGCAGCAATGCTGCAGGAGACTGGCCGGGAGCCCGGAATTTGGGCTATTGTCCCGGCCGGATCTGAGACTATGTTAAGCCTACCCATAAAAGAAAATTAAACACCCTGCAGTTAAAGAGTAGAGCGTCAGAGAGACTCCTGCTCGTCTACCCAGCTGTCTTCTCTGCTTGTTTCTCTCTTTGGAGGGAGCTGTTTTTGTGTTTAAACACAGGGGAACTTTGAGAAATGTGATTTTTCCTATTTGCAGTGTCATTCACCCCCCCTCCTTCTATCCCCTCAGGACTCTCACACCTTATTCTGCTACTTATGCTGGGCCGGCTTGATTGGCATACCTTGAAGGTGTGTCTTCGGTAACACAGGCAGGACTTGGGAGCTTTCCTTTCCCTCTTTGTTTGTTGAGCAGTTTCAGAGAGACAGCGACATGATAATGGTGGAATTGTGGTGACAGCCCCCCCCCCCAAGCAGGCTTATACTTGGGTGAGGTAGATGCCACATTCAGAGTTCATGCAAAGGCCACTTGGCCTAGAGAGCCTCCCTCCCACAAAGCAACAACAGCAAAAAGTGCTGACTAAGGACTTACCTGCTATTTCTAACCATAACAAAAAGTAAAATCTTAACAAGCTCCAGCTGAGATCTTTGAAAGCAAAGTCAAGCAAAAAAGAGAAGGAAGTAAAAGATTAAATTAAGGATAGGCAATTGGAGCCCAGGGGCCCAATTTGCCCTCTCAAAGGATTTTTCCTATCAGTTTCCTAGCATAGACCCTGACTCCCTGAGTCCAAGAACACCCCCTTCCCGTTTAGTCATTTTCTCTCATATGAGCCAAGGCATTTTTTTTTTACCTACTGTACGTCCTTCAGTGAATACTAGCAGAGGGTCTTACTACAATGCAATCCTACATAATTAAACTCAGCAGTCACCCCATTGTGTTCAATGGTGTTTACTCCCAGGAAAGCATGTGTAGGATCACAGCCTTAGGCTGTGACTCTATGCACACTTTCCTGGGAGTAAACCCTACTGAACACAGTGGGACTTACTTCTGAGTAAACATGCATAGGATTGTCCTGCTAGATACCTCGGGAAAATAGAATTGCAAAGCAGACGTGCATAAGGCCATGAACTCTGATAGAGCCTCTGTTGCTGTTCACGCTGGGTGAAGATAGGAGGAGTCCCTTGCATATATCATTGACTGAGTGGTTGAACTTCTATGGGGAGTTCTGTTCTCTGCTTACGCTAGGAGTAGGGTGTTCAAGAGCCCTTTCCTGTGTCTTTTCTGTGTCACTGAGTGAGTCATTGGGCAGAACCAACATTGCTGGCCTTGCAATTCTTGTACGGTTCAAAATACGCCCCCCTTTTTTCCTGAGACCTTGTTGTCAACCAGGGATTAAATGTTCTTGAGTAACGGCATCCTTGTTGGCGGAAGATCGGTGAAGTGTTTAGTAGTACAAAAAGGTGGAATACAAAAATGTCTTCACTTACATCTGGGCAGAAAGGAGAGCGCTGCCTGACAGAAGCACCTGAGGTTTTATTTTCATCACAGTCTTTCTGTAAGTCCTCTCAATTCTCTGGCTAGGATGATTCCAAGGAAAATGCATTGAATGAGCAAAGCAGATGCACATCAAACAGGTAGTGTGAAAGAGTTAGGGTTTAGCCTAACTTATTCATCACTCTCCTCATACTTGGCATTTATATATAGCTTTAGAGGGTTCAGAGTGCTTCACGTACTTTAACTTGTAACCCTTACAACAACCTTGTAAGGTAAGTCAGTATTATTCTCCCCATATTGCAGATGTGGCGGAAGGGGGGGTACTGAGACTGAGAGGCACATGAGGCAGCCGACTTGTTAAAGCTGAGCAGGTCGGGGTCGGATCAGTGCTTGAACAGGAGACTGCTGGAGAAAGATGCGATGAGAAACGCAATAATTAAATAAATAAATGTGCTGCCTGAGGAGTGGAATTATGCTTTTAAAAATTGACTTCCAGAAGGGTAAAAACTGTGTTAGCCTGTTGTAGCAAAAAACAACAGAGTCTTTTCGCACTTTCTGATGAAATGGACATGAAAGCTTATGCTGAAATAAATTGAATGCATCCATGCCCATGTGCCCTTTGGAGCAGGGAGGCCCCATGTAGCCTCAACTTCCTGTTCTCTTTTCCAACATACTAGCAACAACATCATCCTGAGAGAGAGAGAGAGAAAAGATGTGCTGGGATTCCCTGATGCAGCTGATAAGTGTGGGGGAATCCTGGAAGCATTGCCATTACTCGGGAGCTCTGGATGAATGGGCAAGGGAAGGGCAGGATTCCAGGAGGCACCCTTTCAATGATCTATCCCTCCGTTGCAAGGAGAATACCTCTCTATTATTCTAGGAGCTGACTTTTTTTTAAGTGCAAGCGTGACATGTGCCTCCAATTTTAATCCAGAAAAGAAACTGGATTAAAGTTTCTGGTCCAATGTTTCCAAACGTTAACAGGGAAACTCTGACCTTAAAAGCAAACAAACAAAAAACAATGTATGATGTGACCCAAAAAGTACACTGGGATGCTAATTTATTTTTAAATGTCAACTTGTTTAGCATGATGCAGAACTTTTGATTGGGAAATCAAAACTACGACTCTGGAAATAAATCAATTGGTAGGTTTGAAAGCACACATCAGCTGGGTGTTTGGAGGGGGGGGGACACACCAACCTGGAACATATTGCTGATTTCAACAGCAGTTCTTTCAGTATGGATGGATTAAAAGTCTGGGTCTTATTTACTCTCTAGTAGAGTGTCTGGTAGCGCTGATGCACACAAGAAGTTTTCAGTCCCCCCCCCGCCCCTTTTTGGAGGTTTGAACACAGAAGAATAGAGATTCATGGCTGCCCACCCCCTGCCAGAGTAAATTGACCTCTCAAATGCATCACTTCACCTAGTGGTATGGGAATAATGGAGAGCTGAGTACAAAAAGAGGAGGAGGGAGCTTACTGATGGGACAAGAGCCCAAGCCTTTTCTCTTTGGGGGCATTCAAGTGTGTTCGGCCAAAATAGAAAACAGGTGAAAGAGGCCTGTGCTCCCTATCATGCTTCTGTGGGCAGAGCCTCCCATCAAGCAAGACCGTTTGATCTCATGCTTTGGGAGGGTGAATCCCCTCACCCGTTGTTGTTTATGGCTCCTTTAAAAAAAATTAAAGTGGGTGGATGGATCTCTTACATAGAAGTAGTTCTATGACTGCTGGAGGGCCCAGGCTGTGCCTGTGTTTGGGGAACAGAAGCAAAGTATTAACTCATCACATCTTCACAAGGCTTGGAAAAAGGAGGCAAGCACTCTGCAGTACAAAGAGAAGGTCCTTGCCCCAGTTTAATGGTATTGTCTAATCCTGAAGGCGGGGGGAGATGAGTTACCGCAAGAGGGTGTAGTGCATTGGAAGTATAATCTGTCAAGTAGTTGGGTATGCTGTTTAAAAAAAAAAAGAATAATGTACGACTCCTTACACACATTTAAGAGTTGTTGGAGTGGGGACAGGAAACCTTTGCACATGTGTGCTTTTGTGCGTACCAGTTGCATTTTCCACTGTGCCCAAATACTTTGCTCATTTAGTCCTACATTTTCCCATAATTGTTTCTCTTTGATCTTGGGACTGATTAATTGCTCCTTGATATCAGTAGAAAGCCTCTATCTATTTAATGATTTCCTTTTTAAAAGAAGAGTACAGTTGAGTGTGAAAGTGGTTCCTTAATGACCTGTCAAAGAATAGCAAAATAATCCTATGGCAGAAAGGAATAGAGTTAGATATGGAGAAGAACATGGGACTGCTCTGAAAATATTAACCCCGTGTTGAATTCTTCTTCCTCTCTCCTGTGAAATGTAGTAATGGAAATGTGTGAAATGATGTCATTACATCATGCTGCTTCTCACTCTGCACATTATTGGCTGCTATTGGGAGCATGACAGGGAGGGAACAAACACATGGCCCAATGACATTATGTCATACATTTCTCTTACTCCTCTCTCTAATCAGTTGACGTATTTGTTTCAATTATAGGTCACCATGCTGTCCAAAACTCAAGATCAAAGGGAAAGAAAGGAAGTGCATATACAAATGCATAGCAGTAAAAATTATTCTGGCTCAGCATAAATAGGGTTGTCACATTTTTTTTTGAACAAGGTGTCTGTTCCCAAACTACTTTGGGCATAGAAGTGCAGCAGATCAGACTCTTCCTGCCCACATGAAGAGAAGGTATGCTAGCAACTCCCTCCCTTTCCTAACTGTTGTAGGAATTGAGATTGCTTTTGCCTAGCTGGACAGCAAAGAATGACCCCTAGATCCTAGAAAGTATGGAGGTGAGAGAAGTTGTGCCAAACCTGTTTCTCTGTACAGTTTTCTAAGGTTAATGGAGGTGGCAGCACTAGCTGCACAAAGTAGCTGCACAGTTGAAAATGGGGTAGTGGAGATTATTGCTCCAATTCGCATTCAAGGATGCCCAGGTCTACAGGGCATAGTTGAGAGGGCACATGATGTAGAGGTCATGGTTTGGTCAGTGTCTGGACAGAGGTGTTGCTACGGTGGGAGCAGTACTGTATGTTCCGCGCCATCCTAGTCCCCGTTTACTCCCCAGTACGAGGAGGCCCCGCCCCCTCGCCGTCGGAGCCATTCAGTGCGGCAAAGGCAACGGGCAGGAGACTCCCTGCCCATTGCCTTCGCCGCACTGAATGGCTCCGATGGTGAGGGGGCGGGGCTTCCTCGTACTGGGGAGTAAACGGGGACTAGGACGGCACAGAACATTCAGTACCGCCCCCACTGTAGCAACATCTCTGTGTCTGGATGAGTGACCTCTTGGGAACCCCGTGTGCGCCTCCTTGAGTTCCATGGTGGAAGAAAGGTGGGATATAAATCAAATAGACAATGCATAAAATAATCATAAAATGATTACTCTAATAGTGATTCCTGCTTTTAATTGTGTGGTGGGGTAGGCCAATGGACAGAGGCTGGATGACCACCTGTCACGGGTGTGTAGTAGTTGTTTGCACTGAGCAGGGGGTTGAACCAGATGACCCTCAAGATCAGCCTCATGAGACCTTCAGCCTCATGATGGCTGAAGAACCTCTGCATGTCTGGCCTGGTGTCCCTGTGCATTACAGAGGAGTCTAGGGAATATTCTAATCACGGGAGTATCAAAGGCTCAAATTACTTACATGAAGTTCTGTTATTTTTTCCTTCACAGTTTTTTTTAATCCGTAGTGGGTTGCATCCAAGCAGAAGACCGTGCAGAAAGAGGCTTTGTTACCTTTTCCTTTAGTCCTCCTCTTCCAGCTCAATATCATATCACTCTTCCTGAACTACCTTTTCACCCATTGAAAACGTTGTATAGAATTATACTATACTATATAGAATTCCTGTCTCTCTCCCATGGGTGAAAAATGGAGAGTGCATCACCCAACACCTCTCTGTGATAGGGAATTGCAGAGGAAGATTGGGGTGTGCTGCTGTCTTTCAGGAGGGTTGTGTATTGTTGATTTTTTTTTTTCACTGCGAAGTCCATGAAATGCTGCTGAAGAAACCCAGGGTTCCCCAGTACACAGTTTGGGAACCGCTACAGTATTTAATAATGGATTTGAATTGAAAAATGTTAAAGAAGGTTCACCATACAGTAATGTGCATCTACCTGGTTCTCTGTACCTCCACAGGATACTAAGCAGCTCTTCACAGTAACTACACGCACACAGCCAAATCTATCGTAGTGACATAACTTAAATCCAGTTTGGTTTGGTCTGCCACTCACTTCTGCAGTGCCAGTTTCTTGCAGCACGAAAAGTAAAGCAGATGTTCGTGTAGGTATTATGTTGCCATCAAATCTGGTCTGCTTGATATGGTTATTTGTGTGCATTGGTTCATATAATCAGGGGGCTTTCTCTTTCCTTGGCTTTAGGTCATTTCATGGGCAACAACACAGTAATTGATGTTTTGAGGAGAGAAGGATATGAGGTAGCACACACTCCTGCTGGACAAGCCATCAACAGGTAAACTTTCAGTCTTGATCTAGTGCACCTACAAGCAGCAGGGGGCCCATAGGCAAGTCTTTTTGCAGTTACCACAAACCGTTGTTGTGTATCACAACTGTTGTGAATGGCAGTTCTTCTTGACCTACTATTGGCTTCACCTTGAATCACCCGTGTACCTAATACGGGTTAGAAGATGATAAATGGTATGAGTGCACCAGGTCATTGCGTATTAAGGGGCATGTATGTATGTATACAATTTACTCAGAAGCAGGGACACATCTGGTCCTGCTCACTGCTTCTGACCTCTTAACTGCAGTCGAGAGGCCCTACATTATGTCTGCATTATCCCAAAATGAACAGGAGTGTTACTAGCTTGGAGTAGGAGTGCTTAGATATTTTGCCCATGTTCCCATGAAACATAAGGGAATATTCTTTAACCTTCTTTTGCCTCGCTCTACTATATTCAATGACTGAAGAGGCCCTGGCCTTTCTCTTCCTGGGATCCCAAACATTAGTCATATACCATTGACTCATTGGAGCTAATGGTGAGTACCCCACTCTTAAGTGGTCAGTGAATTGTAAGCTTGCATTTATCCTAGCCTAGGGGTATTCCCTGCTTCATGGGGGGGGAGGGGGATCACGTTCAGGGTCACTCCTGAGTCCACCTGTGACCTTCTGAGCGGCTCTTACATTCCATTCCCTATTTTGCTGTCTTTGATCAGTCTGTCTGTAATGTACGTTATGTTCAGTGAATCTCTGTAAGCTCAGTTCAGTGCTGAAGGAGAATGGAAATAATATCCTCCGTTCGTGAAGATGTTGTTTTGCTGTGCATTTACCTCTGGTACACATTTAGAAGGGACTGGGTGGTATTTCATTTTAGAAGGGACTGGGTGGTATTTCATTTTTTTTCATTACTTTGTGTGTTTAAATATCGACAGTGTGCAAGCATGTATACACCAAATTGCACAGTGCTGATTACGGTAGTTACCCACTGATGACCTCGAACAACCCTTCCAAAACATCCAGTAATTAAAGGTTAGATTTTCCCCAATTTTCTCAGCCTCTCTAAGACATTCTTGCGGATGAAATGGGGATCTGACTTTACTTTAGAGCAATATTTCCCAAAGTTATAATACCTGAGGAAGAGGTCATCACTGAATTATGCTTGAAGGCAGTAGTCACTCTTTTGCCCTATTATTTCCTATTTAGAGGATAATCCCATTGAAACTCTGCATCAGGAGTGACTGAATGATGCAAAGTTATGGCAGAATTACCCACCAGCTGTCTGGAAGGAAGCATGAAGCATGCATACTCTTCTGGAGGTGGTATGCTAGGCTCATAGGAACTTCATATGTTTAAACTTCTTACTGCGTGCTAGAAGTTTTCATGCAACAAACAATTCCTGAATAACTGAACAAGATATTGGGAGCAAGAAGGTTTTAAACGTTGTACTTAGTACCCTTTTATTATGGCTGTGTAAGATAATAACTTGGAGTTTGGGGAAATCTGCATGGTTGGGATTACTTTGGCAACAAATATACTGTAATAACCAGTAACTTGCATGTAGGATTGTCAAGTTGCAACCTGGAGGAACTGTGCTTCCTTTTTAAACCTGCTAAGAGACGGTGGGGGACAATACAGCAGTGGCTAAGTCCAAATGTTTAAAAATTGCACAAAAGAACATACGTGATGCATGAAACTTAACAGCACAATCCTCACTAAAGTATAGAGCGGTGGAGCGCACGCTCTGGCACTCTAAGCCGTCGCAAACGTGCTTTATGGCACGTTTGCAATGACTTGGGTATAAACAGCGCTGGTGCTGAGGCTGGCACCGCTCACACCCCCGGCGGACCAAACCTGCACCGGACAACTTAGGTAGGGTCTCCACCACTTGGTACAGGGGTGGGGCCAGGTGGACCGCCGGCGAGGGAGGGGGACTATTGGCCTGCCTGGGAGGGGGTGGTGATATTGGCGGCATGCTCCGCCAATATCCTCTGCCCGTTCCCAGGCCGGTTGGACTTACACAGCCTCCCCGAATGTACACCAGATCTTGACCTGGCATATATCAGAGGAGGCCCATAGGGCCCCAGCCGGCTTACACCGAGGGAAGGGTACAAACGTCCCCCTCTCTCGAGGTGCTCCCAGCATACTGTACGATACAGCCTGCCTACACCTTTAGGCAGGATTGCGCTGTGAGTATGCTCCATTGCATAATTTATTCTAGCTGCAGAATCTGGGGGTTGAGTTGAGAGTCCTTGCTGCCCCCACCCCGATTATTGGTCCCTTATACTCTTAAAAGTGTAAATTTGCGGTCTGATCCTGTGATGTGCTAAACACCTTCAATAATCCGTTCACTACAGTGGAAAGTAAAAATGGTTTCTGTCAATGTAAAATAGACTTTTGTTCTAATTTTATATTTCTTGGTCCACAATATTAAGGTCAGCCTGCTTTAATATATAGTGCCAGGCTTTCTCTTTTATACAGTGTTATAGCTAACAAGAAGCTATTTAATTTGAGCTTTTACAGAAAAGAGAGAATGGACGGATTGTACTGTTGTAATTTGAACTCTCCTGGTGTTTTTTCAGTGAGGTGAGGCATTGGCTTGCAAACATGCTCAAAGGGCTTCCTAGCAATTCTGTTCATATCTGAACTTGGCAAAACACCCGCTCACCCATCTCCCTCAAACCCATTTCCACAGTGGTTTATTTGTCTCCTATAGTGGGAAGCATCAGAAGGCGCTGTCTGCCCTCTCTTCGTCTTTGCCAGAATACGCCTCTTACGTCATCTCCCAGGAACTTCCCCCTCCCCAGCAACATCCACAGAAAGAGGAAGAGGAGGATGAGGAGGATGAGCTGCTGCCCCACTTGCTGCTGCCCGAAAGCATTGACTTGCTGGAGAAAGTGGACAGGAAATACAAAAAGAAGAAAAAGAAGCAGCAGAAAAAGCAACGCTTGCGGCAGTTCAATGACCTCTGGGTACGCATCGAGGAAAGGTAATGAGCTGGTGGAGGTGGACAACAGTGCTCTGGTGCATTTTGGCTAGTTATGCCAACTGATCTTTCTTACCCTCTGGCAGGGTCCCAGTGGCTTTAACAGTGGCACCTGTATGACCAGCAGAATTCATCATGGGAAATATTTATCATGACCTGAATGCCATATTGGTATATCTCCTTGTGATTATACTTAGAGGCAGTGGTGTCGCTAGCGCGAAGCGTATGAAGCCCCGCCCCTGGGTGAAGCGCGTGCGTGCATGCATGTGCAGGCGGACCACCGGAGGGCGACGCGCGAACCCACGCACCATCACCTCCCCTGCGCGCGTCGCCCTCCGGAGGCTCCGCTCCAAGGCCTTCTCCCGGCCTTGGAGCGACCTTCCTGGCCGACGCTCCAGGGCCTTCTGACGAAGGCCCACTGCGTCACAACGTTATTTATACCGTTTTTCGCGCATGCGCAGAACCTTTCTGAGGGAAAAGGGCAGCCCTTTTCCCTCAGGAACGGTCTGCGCATGCGCGAAAAACGTTATAAATAATGTTGTGACGCAGTGGGCCTTCGTCAGAAGGCCCTGGTGCGTTGGCCGGGGAGGTCGCTCCAAGGCCTTCTCCCAGCCTCGGAGCCTCCGAGGCCGGGAGAAGGCCTTGGAGCGGAGCCGGCTGCAACGGGGGGGGCAGAGCAAGGGGGCACCCGGGGCGGCGTCCCATCGGGTCGCGCCCCCCAAAATCGGGTTGCGGCCTAACAGAGTCATTAGGGTGATGCATGCGCCCCCGTTTTGGGGCGGCACGCGCCCTAGTGACTCCACTGCTTAGAGGCAAAGCGTATGTGAGCTGGGAAGTCCCTGACTCGGATCTTGATTTAGTCCTGAACACATTAAGCAACCCACTGTCTTGCAACCTCATATATCCCCACCTCCTTCTGCTTTATGGATTGTCATAATACTAGGTACTGGTGGCAGAAAATGCAAATAATAATCTGAAACTCTTTAAAAAAAGTTAGTAGTAGCAGTACTCTTCTTTTTAGTACTCTGTCATATCATCATCGAAATAGAATCAAGACAGTCTTCTTTTGACACTTTTTCAACTTCTGGTTAACGTTCTAGCTTGAGGATGTTAATGGAATGCATCCCAAACAAAAGAGGGCCTGGCTCTCCCTCCTTTCACACCTGAGACATTTAAAGGTCCATCGCATTAGGAGGAAGGGCATATTGAGGATGCCAGTCAGGCAACTGCCATTTCATTTCTACCAATGGGAAAGCACCCCAAGCAGAAGAGCACTTGGCTCCTGCCTGCTTTGGCTCCTGGGGAAGTAGTTAAAATTGTATTTTAAAAATATTGTGATCTCCTTTTGAGGACATGACAGAGAAAAGCAGTACAGTCGGACCTCACTATTCACGGGGGATCCGTTCCGGAACCACCCCCCTGCAGATAACGAGGATCCGCGGATACCAGGGTCTGCACTAAAATCAGTTAAAAAAGAAAAGAAAATTCATTCTGGGACAAGGCTGGGAGGGGGGAAGAGTCTTCGAGTGACCCAGAAGTGGATTAGTAAGCTTAGAGAAGCCCTCCAGAGGCTTGGAAATGGCGCGGTTTGCTGCCAAAGGTTAAAAAATGCAAATTTTTTGCCTTTTTTCTTTTCTTTTTTACTGATTTTAACGTGGACCCCGCGGATCCGGGACCCGCGGTGTGACAAATCCATGGGTCCCGAATCTGCGGATGGGAAGGGTTCCATGTATATAAATCTGTCAAATAAATAACTCTTTACACATAGCTGTGAAAATACAGGTGGGGATTCTTGTCAATTACAAATAAAACTTGTCAGCTACGTTGTGTTTGGGTCTGGAACTTTAATAACTTTTTGTGTCATGAACAAAGAAGAACCTGACTGCTAATTTCCGGCACTTACGTAGCAGGTTTCTCTGCATTGTACAATCTGGGCTCCTACCTTGCTGTATGTGCTGTCAGTGCTGTTCTTTTGTGAAACTGCCAGCTGGCTCCTCTCCACTAGTGTGTGAGTGTCCTAGGGGGGCTCTTAGCAGTGGAAAGGTGTTTAAAAGGGATACTAATTGCCTTCCAAATCCCGAAGGCTTTTTCTACCCCCCCCCCTTCCTTAATGCACTTGGCCAACACAGAGCTGAAACAGAGCGTGGCAATCGGATGGTCTTGGCATAATTGAAACTAATATGCTTTTTATTTTATTGGTTGGCATGTGTGCTCGTTTCGCGGGTTGCCTAGAATTTAGCAATGGTTTCCACTTAGCAGTTTGAAGCCTGGGGGGGGAGGAGGAGGATGGGGATTTAAGCTGATGTTCGCTTCTTACTTCAGCCTCTGCAAGGAGATGCTCGCAGCTTGCACTTCTGAGCGCATGAGTGGCTGCTCCTTTGGCCCTTTGCTTCTGCATGCCTAGGCTTTGGGAGGTCTGGTTCTAATTTGGCTGGCCAATTCTTGTCTTTGCTCTCCAGTTTTCCATATGTGTCATCGTTCCTAGATCTGTTTACTCTTGGTAGGCTTTTCAACAGGGGGAGTCTCAAAGTGTGCAAAGAACAAGAAGGGTTTTAGAGTGGTGAGATGGAGAGTGTCAGATTTTTCAGGTTGTGCTGTGATGGGGCAGATATATTAACTCTGGTGAGCTCTGCACTGCGTGTGTAAGAAGTTCTAAAAGGCTTCAGAGTGGCCCAAGGCTAAAAATGAGTCACTATGTCATGTACAAAGTATTAGTGTAAAGTTTAGCGGTGCTAGGAGAGTAATCTCATAAATTTTACATCTGTATGTGTTTTTTTAAGTGGATTCTCCTTAGAATGCTGCCACAGAGGAAGGGAAGTGGCAGCAGTACTTAATTGTTAAAAAGAAAAAAAAATACATGGTCCCAAATTTGCATGGGAGCCCTGCTTACAAGCTTCACCGATGAGTGAAGGCACTCTGTACATGCTCAGAGGCATTGTTCTATTATGTAATGTTAGTGACATGCCTGTTAAGTTTGAAATGGGGGTGGGTGGGAAGCTCTACATTTTTTCCTCCATTTCTTCCTCCTTCTGAACCCACCTCATGACTTGTAAATATATTTAGCCTCCTCTGCAACACTAGGGCTGACAGCAGAAGTGGGATGGAGGTCCCCACCCATGGTGTTTGTGGCAGTTGTGGCTGTGTAATAGATGATGGGTAGGTTTTTCTCCCATTGTAACACTATCCCCAAATGCAGCCATTTACTTTTTCCCCATAAGAATTGGATGACAACCACTCATTTGTATGAGAAAAAGTCAAGGATTGTACTCCAAGCTGCCAGTTAGGGTTCATGGGCTCAACCAGCCCCTATCCCCGAGGATCCCAGAGAAACGGATTTTGCCCCTTGCCAACCATGTCTTGCAGGGACTTGCAGTGCGTTTCTTCTGTTTAACCACTGCAAAGACCTCACTCTCAGCGCAATCCTTACCTAACTCAAGGTAAGGGAACAAATAAGAGGCCTCCATGATTGCCCCACACCGCAAAATGCAGTGTGCACCCTGTTGGCATGGCTGCATCAGCGCTGGACAGTTGGTTAGGATTGCACTCCCAGTCTTTAATCAGTGGGCCTGAGAGCCAGTTTAAACATGATATTTTCCCACCATGGATATAATTCCTGTAAAAGAAAGAAAAATGTCATGCAAATATTGGACCATCAGATGAGTAATGGACCTGTGTGACTTGCCTTATGCCTAGCTGTGTGAAATGTGCAAATGACTTAGGAGATTTACTTAATTGATTCTGATAGCAATATTGGGGTCAGGTTATACCATCAGCATAATCAAGTAGTAATCAAAGCTTTTGAGTGGGGGTCTAATGCTGTCCATGGTGGAAAACAAGTTTTCTATGTGCAGAGGATTTCATTTTTAGGGAGAAAGGTTTAGTCTAGCGTTCTCCTTGACATGCTGAACAGGGGGTTGGACTGGATTACCTCCAAGGTCTCTTCCAGCTCTAACGTTCTACTTGTCAGTGTGCAAGGAGGAATTATTTGTTCAAGCAGGCAGTCCCGCCCCTGGAAACTCAAGGGAAAATGTAGGGAAAGCCTTACAACTCGATTCTGCCGAATGTGTACATTGACCCTTAAGAGTTTGCAATAGTTTGGAAAGGATATAAGCAGTAGAGGACAAGGTGAACAGGACGACATGTTCTGCACAATCAGTATGAAGGAAGAAGGGCTAGGACTTCTAGAAAGAAACTAGGGTTGCAATCCTATGTTTACTTACCTGGGAGTAAGTCTCATTGAACATAGCAGGACTTGCTTCTGAGTAAACATGCATATAATTGTGCTGTAGGAGTGTTGTAGCGTACGTAAGACTTATACCCTGCTTACCAAGGAACACTGCTCTGTCATCAGATCTTTCAGCAAGACATTTTACTTGCATTTTCAGTCTTTTTCTATACTCATAAGTGCGAGAACTGTTTTCACCCCATGCACACCACTGGAATTTAAATCTTGTATTCCAAGAAAGTCAAATTCTGCCATTGCTTATACATTACTCCCCCCATATCCGCTGGGGATATGTTCCAGGCCCCTCTGTGGATACTTGAAACCATGGATAGGAGCGAACACCCCCTACATGGTTTCCTAAGGGCCCCCCACCCTGCCTCCCATGCGGGCAGGCGTGCACGCCCCCCCCCCAGCTCTTATTTTTCTTTCAGCAAGCAAGCTTTGTTTCTTCCTTAAAACAAACAGAGAAGCAGCCTCCATTGCAGGCAAGTAGAATGAGACTAATTCCTAGAGAGGCTCTGCAAGGTTTTTGTTAACCTTGCAAAGCCTCTCTAGGACTTAGTCTTGTTCTACTTGCCTACAATAAGCAGCCTCTTCTCCTGTTTGTTTAAGGAAAAAATGAAGCTTACTGGGAAAAAAGTAAAAGCCTGGGGGGTCCCCACAATCCATGGATAACTGAAACCGTGGATAGCGAATCCGTGGATATGGGGGTCCACTTGTAGATGTTGGACTATGCAGTACCTAACTGGATGTGCAGAATATTCAGAGCACTGATTAGATCAAACATTCATTTTGAGAATCCATCTGCCGCAGATAAGATAAATTTCTTCACTATTTCTCTATGAGCTCAAAAATGGAAATAGATTCCCTCCAGCTATTTTGTTAGTTCTGTTAGTGTTGCCAGATTAGTACTCTGGAAATGTCATTTTAGAACCTCAAAATTCTCAGGAGGGTTTTTTCAGTTCTGGAATCTCACATGGGAGGGCTCAAATCCTCTTGCACCCTTCCTCTTTCTCACACAAACAGCATGGTAAGCCTGGGGGCAGCACATCTGCCATGTTCCTCAGTTATTTCCCTTTCCTACCTCAGGCAGCAACAACCTCAGGCATAGCAGCTGCCCCTCACACCTAGTTCAAAGGAATTTAGGGTTTATCCTTCCCTGCTCTCTTCTTCTCCACAGCTGCTCTCTTGCCAAAAATAAAAAAAAAATATCAGCTCTTCCAATCAGTTTATCCAGCAGCACTTTCAGAGCTAGAAGTCACTTTGAGAAACTGAAAAGGAAAAGAGGCACACAGTCTGTTGCTGTTGGTTCTACTAGTGAGCAGGTGGTGGGAGGGGATCTATGATTAGAACTCTCCATTGCACAGCAGACCACCCCTGGTTGGGACAAAAGCAGCCTCCACCCTCATTCTAGCCGTGCAGCCCATTCTACCATTCATGTCTTTGCCTGAGACTTGCTGACCACCGTAGCAATTATTACACTGTTCCCAAGTTATCACTGCATAGGACAGGGCTGGGGGGGGGGGGGGGAGAGCCTTCACATGACCCGGAAATGGGTTGTTAAGCTTCCAGAAGCCCTGCAGACATGTGCGTCACTGTAGCGTGGGGCAGGCCGCCTGGGGGTGACGCGCGCAAAGGGTGACGGGCGCGCACCCGCATGCATCGCCCCCGTCCACGCGGAGGCTCCGAGGCCAGAAGAAGGCGTCGGAGCGACCGCCCTGTCCGGCGGTCCGGGGCCTTCTGAGAAGGCCCAATGCGTTGACGCATCATTTATTAGCTTTTTCGCGCATGCGCAGACCGTTTCTGAAGGCAAAAGGGCAGCCCTTGCCTTCAGAAACGGTCTGCACATGCGCGAAAAAGCTAATAAATGATGTGTTGACGCATCGGGCCTTCTCAGAAGGCCCTGGACCGCCGGACAGGGCGGTCGCTCTTTGAGCCAGGGTAAGCGTCACCCCAGGGCAGGGGTGATGCACATGTTCCTGCTCCAGGGTGATGTGCCCCCTAGCGACGATGCTGCCTGCAGGGACTTCAACATGGCGTGGTTTGTTTCAAAAAAGAAAAAAATGTGGGTTTTTTCCCTTTCTATAATGTTTTGAATGTGAACCCGGTATCCGCGGATCCTCGCTATCAGTGCAGGGGGGGGGGTCCGGAACGGATCCCCAGTGGATAGCGAGGGCCAACTGTACTTCCCAAAGCACATACAAGTTGTATAGCATAAAAGGGCTCAGGGCTGGTCTTTGTAAAAAAAAAAAAAAACCAACAATCCAACACAGAGTGGCGCTAGGAAGCTATTTGGGGCTCACTCCCCCTACCCTGATGATGGCGGCGGCATGCTCTGTTCACTTTTTATTCAAACCCAATCCAACAGTGTGAAAAAGAAGTCGTAGCCATTTGCTTGGTCTTCCATCCACTCTCCCCCTCTGGGGCTGGTGTTCGACCGGCATCGGCAGTGAGGAGCAGAGCAGCATCTCACTGGGATCAAAGGAAGTGAGCTAGTGAATGGTGGTAACAGAAACGGCTGCCAGATGAGGCCCAGGGAGGGAACTATTGAGGAGAAGCCGCTGCTGCCATCACCCAACAGTAGTTTTGGGGTGGTTCTGGTAGGCGGTGGAGCGTAGAGGTCTTGGTAACTGCTTGACTATATAGTTCCTAACTCTGAACCTGTATGGTTACATGATCAAAGATTTTGGGTTATGCGCCTGGGTATGTTCCCAGCACTGGGTGGTGCAGCGGGTTAAACCGCTGAACCATAAGCTGTCGATCAAAAGGTCGGCAGTTCGATTCCCGCGACAGGGTGAGCTCTCGTTGCTTGGCCAGCTCCTGCCAACCTAGCAGTTCCAAAGCATGTCAATGCGAGTAGATAAATAGGTACCGCTTGCGGGAAGGTAAACAGCTCTCCGTGTTCCAGCTGCACGCTATGCACTGCGGCAAGGAGAGTCATGCCGGCCACATGACCACGGAGGCGTCTTCGGACAACGCTGGCTCTTCGGCTTTGAAATGGAGATGAGCACCACACCCTAGAATCGGATACTACTGGACTTAATTGTCAGGGGATACCTTTACCTTTTTATAGGATGGCTCTGTTTCGCTGCATGTGTTGTAGCAATCCATGTGAAGTTGTCCCCCTCTGTAATATTTAGTAAAATCCCACCTTCTCATCTCATTGTACTGTACATTTCCTTGCCCCTGCTCCATATCTATGGTTTCTACTCATGACAGGCAAAAACACCCATGGAAAAAGGTAGAATCAACTGCCACTGCACAAGCACTGCCGAAGCCAACAAAAAAGCAGCTAGTAGGATTGGAGGATATATGTATGCTTTAATTTCCAACATGTTTTGGTTGTGAACAATCTTTCTCACAGCGCAATCCTGTGTAACTTTGCACCGGTGTAACAGTAGATGCACCAGTGTAACAGCAGATGCAATGGCATGAGTGCACTTACACAGGTGCATCTACTGTTACACCAGTGCAAGGTTACACAGGATTGCGCTGTCAAGGGAATAGTAAACTTGAGTGAAAGTTTAATGGAGCATCAACCATAAGAATCTCAAGCAAACCTTCAACTTTTTTGTTGGTTTGGGTAGGAAACACACTGTATGATAACATCAGAAGATGGGGTAGAATAGATTTTACTATATGTTACGGGGGGGCTTGATATGGGGCTACTGTTTTCAGCAGAAACCCTGGGTTTCTCATAACATGCAATTCTGCTCTATAATGGACGCAGCATTTCAGCAAGTTCTCTCCTACTTTATGATGGATAGCATCTAATCGGAGTTGTATTCTCCCTCTCTTTCTCTCTCTTTGCAGTGCCACTGATCCACCTCCTCGGATTCGCATCATTAATGGCTACATTACTGTGGAGCCCCAGCCGCGGGGACCTGGGCGATCCAGTCACATTCAGTCAGACACCAGCAGCTCCAGGGGGCTATTTCCGATCCTCCCCACCTTGACCTTGACTCTGATTGTGCCTACAGCCATGATGCTGATGCTGGAATAAACTTTCTGTGCCGAACTGCATGCTCCTTTATTAAAGAATCCAGGGCGGGGGGAAACGAGGAGAGAATAATGACTCTTGGGAATGGGAGATCATCTATGTGGATTATTATTTTTTTAGACCTAATCCTTTTCCTGGTATCTGGACCATTAACATGATTAACTGGTTTGACTCTGCCCAATACAGGAGAAGATACTTTGAACGAAAGCCATTATTTATCCTTCTCTTGCAGAAGAATTATTTCATGTTTATCCCATAATGCTTTTGGGAGATGTATATGTAACTTAGCTGTTATTTAGCTGTATGAAACTGACTTGAATACAATTTGTTTGGTGGGTTTGTTGTCTCTGATGCTAACGCAAACTTGTAGCACCACAAAGCAATAGTGACTCAAAAAGTGTCTTTTGCTCACATTTGTACCACCTGGAATGCTGTCTTTCTGTTAGCACATTAACATCACCACAGTCCACAGTGTCATTGTCTTATTCTGCTTCCTGCCCCTCCAACCCTCCCTTACCTTGGAAGAGTTTCCACTTTTTTTTACTGGCCCTGCTCCTGTACTTTTACAGGAAACATA
Organism: Plestiodon gilberti rubricaudatus; assembly: GCA_026170595.1. Taxonomy (NCBI): domain Eukaryota; kingdom Metazoa; phylum Chordata; class Lepidosauria; order Squamata; family Scincidae; genus Plestiodon; species Plestiodon gilberti. The sequence goes on along the minus strand of JANXHW010000002.1, from coordinate 94,017,199 downwards.
CAAAGATATAGCAGATGACGTTTTCCCTATGCCAGGAAAAGCTTCATGTGTTAAATTTCAGGGTGTTGCAATGCTGGCCTGTCGATTAGACCAGATGTCCGGGGCAGCATTTCGGAGAGCAGCAGCCTCACCTTGTGGGCAGCTGCTGTCCCCAATCAGGAAAACGAAAGTGAGAAGGACAGACTGGAGAGAAGCTGGGTGGCGGCAGCTGCCGCCACCATCTTAGCAGTGGCTGCTGCTACCATCACTGATGCCCAAGTGGTAGCTGCTACAAGAGCAGACAGAGTGGCCGCTGCCATCCTCAGAGCTGCTGGAATGGCTGAGGAGCCAGCTTGTCCGCGATTGCCACTACCGGGCAAGCCAGGTACTGTTTCTAGTGCGTCCCCCACATCGATGCAGAGCACGGAATTGGAGGACAAGCGGCTGACATCCAGGGCTTCTGCTAGTTATTTGCATCTTACAAAATTGGCCACTGAGGGAGGTGGTCAGGCTGACAGGAGTGCTGGAACCAGGACTCTCTCTCTCACACACACAAGCCTCGCAAAAGACGACCCATGAGACATGTACAGCCTCCCCCCCCCCCGAGATTAAACAAAAGGAGAAAGCAGGTGGGCTGGCTGGCTGAGGGCTCTCATACTTGCTATAGTGAGGGAGAGACCCAGGGAAGCAACCATCAGTATCAGAGAAGGATTATTTGAATGGATTCTAAAAAACCCTCCCCTTGGACTGAGAGAAGCATGGGAATAGTAATTGCCTGAAGACCCTTCCTGACCTTTTTTTCCTTCCTTCACTCTTCCACTTCTACCTACATGTTCCCCACTTCCAAGCTGGATATCTTACATGCAGTGGTGTCGCTATAATGGGGCCAGGGGGAGCCAGTGTCCCCGGGTAACGACCGCGGTCTGCTTGTGAGGAGAAGCCGTGACAGGTTTTTTGGCTCCGCGGCTGCTTTTTTGCAACCGGAGGGCTGTGTTTGCAGCTACGGAGCTGAAACATGCCAATTTTGGCATTTTTCAGTGTCCCTCCAACCTACCCTGGCTCTTGGAAGGCTTCAAATGAAGCCTTCTGGGAGCACAGGAAGTGGGGCGATAACGTGAAACGCGTCATCGGGGCCCCCAAGTGACCCTGCTAGCAACGCAACAGTTCACATGGGCGCAGCTGCCGTCCCGTAATGGGAGGTGAGAGGAGAGGAAAAGCTGTGCCTGTGTGTCTTGATTGTGGATGCTTGCACACCACAGGGTAAAGGAAACCTTGTGGAGGAGGTGTTGCGGTGGGAGGCATGGAGCACTTTGGGTTCCAGGTGCCCAAAGGCTCGAGGCAGGCCTGGTGTATTGGGCCTAGTGGTAACACCCAGGAGCAGGGCCAGAGAATAAAGTGGAAGCTCTAACCTCAGGGCTGTTGAAAATATCAGGCACTGGCAGCTTAAAAGCTTGCTATCCTCTCTAACGTAAGGTAGCAAGTGGAACCATTTTGAAGCCTTTTTGACGTAGGCTCAAAACTTCCTGTTCTTCAAATGTGTTGCTGGTTTCTTGCCTGGAAGTAGTGCTTAAAACCGTAAATGCTTTTCAGCTGCTGCGCACCTTGGCCTGTTCTCCTGTAGTCATGGGCAGAGTTAGGCTTGCAGGATCTGTTTTGTTTTTTAGTAGAATCCTGAGGTCTACCAACTAGAATTGGGTATGAAATAGTGCAGGAGGGGCATGTGGTGCCATATGCCAAACAGATATGTCGCTGGAGGGGGAGCGGTACTGTAGGTTCTGCACCATTCCACTCCCCGTTTACTCCCTGGTACGAGGTGGCCCCGCCCCCTCGCCGCCGGAGCCATTCCGAGTGGCGAAGGCAACGGGCAGGGAGTCTCCTGCCCGTTGCCTTCGCCACAGTGGCTGCCTGGAATGGCTCCGACAGTGAGAGAGGGGGCAGGGCCTCCTCGTACCAGGGAGTAAACGGGGAGTGGAACGGTGCGGAACTTACAGTATTGTACCACCACCACCCTCCAGCGACGCCTCTGATGTCAAATGGTGGTTCAGGGAGCAGAGCTTCCTCATGGGATAACCAAGTAAATACCTACATCTGGGTTACCCAGATATAGTTACAGATCTGAATTGCAGATCAGGGGTTCTAAAAGCCTAATTTTGGAGGAGGGGACAGGGATAAAATAAACATTGTAACACTGAAGACAAGGCATGTTTTCTTGTGAGAAACTTTATGGTTGATTTTAGCTAAGCTGGATCCTGCTCTTTAGGATAACGTGCAATTAGGTCCCAATGTGTTACCGTGGGAGCCATTGTAGTGAGGCTCCTTTCCCCCAATAGACAAGTCACATCATATGAAGTGGAGTGATCATGTGGAGAGACTGACTGACAATGATTACTTCCCAGGCTAGTGTTACTAGCCTGCCCATCCAGGACCAATGGCCTGCCACTGAGGCTGCTTGTCATGCTACTGTGATAACAGCTCCCCATGCTGTTCAGGTAATGTGTAAACTCCAGATATCATTCAATATTGTTCAATGCTCTGTAATCACTGTACTGTACTCTCAATGAGGCATGGTAAAAGGGTGAACTACCTACTTCTTTCAATGCCTACATGTGCTTGAAGCTGGGATTTAATTCTGCATTTGATGATTTTAAGCATAAGACCAAAGAGAGAGTGAGCTGCTGTTCTGTTATATATTTGGGGAGAGGCTTCATTGCCAAAAGCACCAGTTGGCTGAGTTGCTATAAGGGAATAGCATATTCACAAACATTCCAACTGGTTGGACAATAGTGCTGTTGGAATTCTTTTATTTGAGTTTCTGTGAAAGAAGGAAAAGTCAGTTTAGCTGGGATTGAAACCTCTCATGGGACTTACAGGTAGGAGTAGCTGTGGGGGCAAGCGAAGAATTTAGATGAGGTCCTGAGAGAAAGGGGTGGTAATGAGCAGGCAAGGTGGCTTGGAGAAAAAGGGGGTACAGAGTGGGCAATGGGCAGAAAAAGGATAAGTTGACAGAACAGTAGGAATAAGAGGGGCTTGGGAAAATGAGCAGAGGTGGCCAGAAACAGAAGGAGGGAATGAGAGAGGGTATTTATATGTACAAACATAGATGTAAATATATGTACATGCATGCTCCAATAATTTTGGCTTCAGGCTTCTAGATATACCAACAAAGAATGCAAGTGTGTGAACGTCTGTGTGTGACTTGTTAAATTTGCAAACATTGGCCACCATAGCATAAACAAAATTGTTCAATGGCGAGTAATAATTCTGACCCTCTTGTTTTGCTCCATGTTAAAAAAAAAAAATTAGGATAACAACAAGCAATTAAGGGTGAAGTCAGGTTTACTCTTAAGAGAGCTGGCAGTGGATCCCTCAGCAGTAGGATGAGCTTCCTCCCAGCTTCTTTGCTACTGAACATGCATATTCATTAATCCAAGTGTTGGTTTAACCATACGTTTCTTCCCTTGCTAGTCCTGATACTGTAGGTGGGTTAAAGGTAAAGGTGACCCCTGACAATTAAGTCCAGTCGTGTCCGACTCTAGGGTGTGGTGCTCATCCCCATTTCAAAGCCGAAGAGCCAGCGTTGTCCGAAGACGCCTCCGTGGTCATGTGGCCGGCATGACTCTCCTTGCCGCAGTGCGTAGCATGCGGCTGGAACATGGAGCACTGTTTACATTCCCGCAAGCGGTACCTATTTATCTACTCGCATTAATATGCTTTAGAACTGCTAGGTTGGCAGGAGCTGGCCAAGAAACGAGAGCTCACCCCGTCGCGGATTCGAACTGCCGACCTTTCGATCGACAGCTCATGGTTCAGCGGTTTAACCACTGCACCACCCCGCTGGTGGGTTACATCCCTATTTATGTTTAAAAAGTATCACATGTACATTTATCCATTCATTTGGCATTTTCGTTTTGCACTTGGAAAAACAAACTTTTCCAGGGATTAGGAGGGAATTCTCTTGATGACATCACAGGAACCAGCCAACTAGTGCTACACAGCTGGGTTCTGGCTCCAGATTCCTCCCCCTTTTTCAGCACTCAGATCTGGAAAGGACAGGTACAGTTCAACTGAATGTAGTGAGAGCACTTCTTAATGGGCTCTCTTGCCTTAAAAATCTTACATCTGTTTTTATCCTAACTTATGTATTTCAAATCATAGAAGACAACTAGCTGTGCTAGATCCAGAATAAAAAATAATTCCTTTGGTAGTTCCTGTGTAGTAAGACTGCTAGACTCATTTCTCTGAATATTATCTCAAACAGCCTGCATGGCCTCAGGTCTTTTTTGTTTGTTTAAGTGATCAATATCGTATTTATTTTATTTATTTTTCTGTATTTATATGCCACCTTTCTCATCATCAGATTTCTTGAGATATACTCGAGATATTTCCCTTCTGAGTGCAGCCCTCCTTCTGGCTTGTGCTCTGTACTTCCAAGCTTCACAGTTCACCCTCCAAGTATATCAACAGCTTCTGTCTCCCATGCAAACGAGGGCCACACCTCCTGCCAATCTTGATTTGACATTTTCTCTCATTTGAAGTGGGGCTCTTTAGAAAGCATTCTAAATTAGCTTTCACTTGGTGTGAATGTCTCCTAATAGAATGAGGATTCATTATTAACTTCCTGGCCCGTTTGGAGCTTACTATACCTAGAATAAGAAATGCAACGTCTCCTGCTTCTCAGTTCTCAAAGATATACAGCACATGGTCAGTTTTCCTACCGAGTCACTTTGAAAAGAATGTTCAGTATAATGCACCAGCATCTCAATTCCACCTCCTAAGGTTGCCTTTGAGTGAATTCTGTTACTGGAAATGCAACTTTCTTTGCATCCCTTTTGCTTCTAGATTGATTGTGGAGGGGGCGGGAACTGGTATATTTCAGGGGATTGTATTTGGCTCGGAGGACTCCAGTTGCTGAACCACAGTATAAAGTCATCATAACACCATTAACAGAACCTGTTTACATGTTTTCTCTCTCTTCAGCTATGAACGCAGTGTGTTCAGATTCTCTTAATGGGGCATTAGGGAATAGTAATAGTGATATTTCAGATTTTTCTCTTAAAAGTAATAGTTTAAAAAAAAACATTAATTTTGCAATGTTAGACTGGCTCCAAAGATCAAAGAATGAGTGACATACTGTGCAAAATATGCACAGATGAAAATCAACAATGGCTTTTGTTGCTTTTTTTCATTTCTGTTTGCTTGCTATTTTTTTTTAAACAAGTGGTTCATAGAACCACCGCAGTTGTAGTGGAAGGGCATAGTAGGAGATATAGATATCCGAAGCCGAGGACGGGGCCAATACATTCAGAGTGCTAAATTTCACTTCAGACAGTGAGCTAGTCTTATGACTGGTCCATTTTCTTCCCTGTAGCGTCTAAGCTGCAATTACTTTCATAAGCAAGGTACACATGCTGGTAGAGTTCACTGGGTTATTATGGGCTCTTTTGATCAGCTATTTATAATACAGTGACACAGTCAGAGTGTATAGCAATCACATTCAAAGCTTCCATTTTAGACAGCTCCGGCATGTGTTTTAGAAGATACGTTTCTCCAATGATGTGATCTCAAGAGAGAGAAATGAAGAACAAGAAAATGCATTTTATTCTTCCTTTATTGGTGTAAAAATCTTGACTAGAATCAGTAGGAAAAGGACAAGCACGTGGACGCAGATAATAAACGAGAACCACTTACCCTGACCATATCCAAAGGAACAAAACAATCCAGAATCTGTTGTTTTAAAAGAAGGAATTTTAGCAGGTGCAGGTTGTTGTGCAGGTGGTCACTTCCCTTCCTCTACACATCAGGAAGAAACACAGCCAAAGCAGCACCTAAATAAAGGTAAAGGTTCCCCTTGCTCGAAAGCCAGTCGTTACCGACTCTAGGGGTGGTGCTCATCTCAGTTTCAAAACTGAAGAGCCAGCGCTGTCCAAAGACGCTTCCATAGTCATGTGGCCGGCATGACTCAATGCCAGCGTGAATGGAACGCTGTTACCTTCCTGCCGAGGTATCTATTATTAATCTACTTGCAATTTCTTGCTTTCAAACTGCTAGGTTGGCAGGAGCTGAAGCCGAAGTTTATAGCTCACACCATCACGCGGCACTCCGGGTCTCGAACTGCTGTCCTGCCTACCTTTCGGTCTGCAGTTCAGCATCTTAACCACTAAGCCACCACAGCTCCTAAAAGCAGCACCTAAACTCTGCTGTCCATGTAATTTGTGGACGTTCTCAAAATAGCAGCATAACAAATGGTTCAGTGGTTGATGACATAGTCACTATCCAACTACTGTATTATGTGATGATACGGATGTGCGGGGGCGGGAAAAGAAAAGCACAAACTCCTCATTGTAAAACTCCCACAATTATACATGAAAGCAGACCTTGGTTGGGATTCAGTGCCAACAGTATAGCATATGTCCCTGCTTACTGGCTAATTGAGCCTTTTTACCTACAGTGGTTATGTCTCCCCCCCCCCTTTAGACAACTGGTCACAAATTTTCACACCCTCCCCAAGAAATCTAGTGTGGTGGTTGATATTCATGCCCTCAGGGCTGGCCCATCCATGAAGCCAATTGAAGTGGTCAGGGGCATTGACAAAGGGAAGTGCGCGGGGCGGGCCGCCTGGGGGTGATGCGCGAACAAGGGTGATGCGCGTCCCCCCCCCGGTACTTACATTTTGATGTGGAAGTTGGGCCCGCCCGCCTGCCCTCGCGTCTGTTTGGCTCCAAAATGAGCTGAAAACGGCGCGGGGGTGTGTGCTCTGCTCCTGCGCGTGACGTCACGTGCGGGGGCGGAGCCGCTTCCTTAAAGGTGACGCGCGCCCCCGCTCTGGGGTGACGTGCGTCCTAACGACGCGACTGGAAGTGGTTACCTCAGGCAGCAGATTGCACGCATGCTCATTTTTGTCTGCCTACTTGCCTCCACTCCTCCTCCCACTCCCTGGATGGAAAAAGAAGAGGGGTAGAGAGAGGAAGAGGAAATGTGGAGGTGAGAGGAGTGCTGAGCTACAATACTAGAGAGTGGGAGGAGCAGAGGCTGGCACATTGTCTGGTAAGGGGTGGCAGCATTTGGCATGCTGCCTCAGGTGTCAGGAGGTCTTGGGCTGGCCCTCAATGACACCTCTGCCAGAGCTGCACCAATAGGAAAAATGGCAAAGCTGTTAGCTATGCTACAGACTGTTGGGAAGTGATGTTTTAAAAGAAGAGTATGGTACTAGCTTGGCTTGCTTGTGGCATCAGGGCAGAGGGCTCTCTGGGGTACTCTATATTTTCATCCCCACTGGTTATGGGGCCCACACTTGACATTCTGTAGCCCACAGACCTTGACATTCTGTAGCCCGCCCAGCCAAATGGATGTTTCCATACATACACAGATCCTCTGACTGGATCAGTTTTGATTAGGACTGCAGTGTCCAAATAACTGAATAATCAATTAAAAATCATTTGAGAGTTTAACAAATTTGACACAAACGAATTGGGCAGCTGATTTTTAAAAACATGTTTTTAAAATACAAGTACCTACAAAAAACAGTGGGTACAACGAGTGGGTGCATTTGGTTTGTCTAAAAACAAATAATGATTTTTTTAAAAAGTTGTTTCCAAGGGAAGGATTCCCTTGGATACAGAGTTACTTTACTGTACTATATACAGTATTACTATAAGATTGAGAATGAATTCAGAAAACTGTAGCGAGATGCTAGGGGGATGCTGTCTCTAGTACCTATGTTTTGAAAGTGTAAACAATGGAAGTCCACACCCCTTACGCTTCCTGTCAGTAAGAGAGGCTACCTTGTCACCTTGTAATGTTCCTATTTTAAAATAATGGTCCTATTTTCATCAGGCAGTTTTACCAAAAACATGGTACCATTAAGCAGAGAATTTATAAACCATTACAAGCTGGCTCTTCCAACGTACCACCGCGTGGACCCTAGATGTCGCCCAAGTGATTTACAAAACAGCACGTTAGCCTCGGCTAGAAAAAGCAAGAACGCGGACTAAAATCGATATAAAACCGACACACAGAAAAAGACGGACATCAATGTCAATTCAAGTTAGACGAATTATATATATTATGTAATATATGGCCTTATTACAACTAGCCACTGCCCTATAGCTCCACATTTGCAGCACGAGGATAGCGAGACTCGCTTGCCTGTTGTTGGAAGGATGACGCATCCTGAGAACTTATTATGTGAAGTGCTTTGATTGAACCTTGAAAAGTGCTATATTTTGTTGAGTATTATTATTTAGGTTGAGTATTATTATTGCACGCGGTGCGGGGGAAGAGAACGAGCGCTAGTTCTTTTATTACAATTGTTAGTAACTCATTTGCAACAAGACGCAAAATATGGAAGGCAACGAGGGGAGCTGGCGTGACGTGAGGGCAATCTTGCAGAGCCGTGAGTGACAGTCATTGCAGAGGAGGAAGGAGCAAAAGCGTGGCCAGAATCTGCAGCCTCGCCCGCGTTTTGGAGCCTCTTCTCCAGAAGTGACAAACGAAGACTGGGCTGCCAGTTCTGCCCGCGGCTTCTCGTCAGCGAAAAGCGTCCGCAGCCGCTTCTAGTAACCATGGAGACGCTGGCGGCCCGCCCTTTGCTTTCCGTCCCGCCTGGGGTACCCTGGGAAAGGGTGGGGAGGGCGGTTGCCAGGCGACGGGAGGACTCTTCGGAGAGCGAAGAAGTTTCTGTCGCTCCGGGGAGAAGAAAAGTGAAGTTCTTCAAGGTGAGACTTGATATTCTTCCGCCGCCCTTTTAAAAATAAAATAAAATAAATGCAAAAAAAAAATGAATTTTGTCCTCCCTTCGGCCCTTAAAGCGTTCGCCTCGGCAGCAGCAGCATTAAGGGAAGAGCCGGCGGAACGGATCCCCCGCGATATCAACCTTGTCACTCTGGAATAAAAAAGTAAACAATAACTCCTACATTAGAGAGAGAAATATCTCTTGTCGTCTTTCTTTTAAAGATTTATTTATTTTTAGGTTTGTACCCCACCTTTCAATCAAAATGATTCCCAGTGGGGCTTGCAATAGAAAACAACCCACAGGAGCATCTTAGTTCTACCGGTAGCTACACTGTTGTTTTCGTTCCAGAGAATTATCATGACTTTTTTTTTTATCCAAGCAGATGTCTCATCCAAACAGAGTCCCTTTGAATTTTACCTTTCCCCATTGTGTTTAATATTGATTGAGTTGTCCTAGGCAACTCTTGCCTGGGAGTAAGTCCCATTGAACACAGTGAGACAGAGGAGGAGCTAGGGTCCAGTGCCCATGAAATTTTTGCACCCCTCTCAAATCTCAACTTATAACGAATTACGTTTGGAATATAGTTTAATGAAACTATATTATAACGTATTACGTATAATATTAACTATGACAATAATTAATAAATAATAAATAATACTCCCAAAATATTCACAGAAATGTAACATTTCATCCCCCCAGACCCTTTCAGTACAGTACACACCCTAATAAAATGGGAGAGAAAGGTGGGATATAAATTCAATAAATAACTCAATAAATAATAAATAATAATTTATTATTATTAAATGGCACCCCCTGTGGCACCCCCCCCCCCCGAGGCCTGGCACTTGGGACCCTGGGACCCCAGGTCCCCCCCCCCATAGCTACGCCACTACAGTGGGACTTACTTCTAAGTAGACATGTATAGGATTGTGCTGCTAGTATACTTTTATGGGAGTCAGCTTTTCTGTGTTGTACTTCCTTACTATCGGAACATGCCAGATCTTTTCTCATGGATTAAATTAATGGGATTGTTTCATTAAACTATATTCCAAAAGTGATGTGTTTCATTTTCAGGCAATTATGTCTAAAAAGGTGTCATTGCCTTCTTTACAACCTACTCCACCATCATCAAATTCTGCAGCTGGCAGAAGTGATCAAGACAGTTCATATGGAGAACAACCTTCTTCCGGTGTGAAACAATGTCTTTCAAAAAGTGAATTAAGGAAGAGACTGGTTTGCGTGGCTCCAAAACAGATAGTGATAAATCCTGAAGCTCTGAAATTTATACATAATACAAAATCACAAGATAGAACAAGGAAGCGACAGCAGCCCATAAAACTGGAACCTTTGGTAGGTTACATTTAAATCACTCTATGAGGTTGTATTACCAGAATGTGGCTTTGAGTGTTTTGTTTTCTGGATCAGCATGGCTGCCTGCAATTTCTATGAGGCTGTGTTGCTACTAGTTTTTATCCTAGATTCCTATGAAATTCACTGAAAGTCTTGTGGGCTCTTTTCCTATATTCTGACGGCTGTCCTGGCACAGGAACTCATGCATAGGTTCCATTGACTTCATTTACACATGGGTAACTGCACATAGCATTGCAGCTGTATGCTTAATTGTGAAATATTTTGGGGACATGAAGCTGTAAAGATAAAAAATACTTACCATGATGTGTACTGTAGTTGCTAATCAGAAAGGGGGTGAGAAAGAATACAATTTTCTTGTTATGGACAAATACGCTAAGGGCACAGTCCTATCTGGCTGCTAGGCTGGCATAGGATCTGTGTAAGGCAGTTGCGCTGGCCCCAGACCGGTGCAGAGACCTGCGCTGGTTCCTGTAGGCCAGATCCCGATGACTTGCGGCCCAGGTAAGCTGTGGCTGGATGGTCAGGGGCAGGGGAGGGTGTTCTAGGGGTGTTTTGGGGCGGGGGGTGGGAAGATTTGGATTGGCAGCAGCGGTGTATGCCGTATCCTATCCCCCTCTCAGGTCTGTTTCACCTGACACGGGCAGCCTTGATTTGTGCCACCGAAATAACAGGCTCATCAGATCCAAAGAAGCCTGTTGTGAGGACTGGGGCTTTACTCGGGGTAAGGGGGAACGAAAGTTCCCTTACCCCAAAGCTTCCAATCCTGCCTATTCTGCTCAGGATACAGCATTGCTGGCACCAGCATCGCTGGATTGCTGAGCAGAGCATAGGATAGGATTGGGCTCAGAGGCGTCGCCAGGCGCCCCCGATGTAGGGGCGGCCCCCCGATGCCCCCCAATAAAACTGTCAAAAAAATTAGGTTTCGATTTCGAAACCTATATTTGGACAGTTTTATTTACGGGGTTTCTTTTACTTTTTCGGGGGGGGGGGTTAAGTGTTAATGGGCATATGTTAGTGTATGTTTGCTTTCCCGCACTTATCTTGCATATGGGACGGTTCCAGCGACGATCTTCCTGCGCCCGGGCGCGAACTCCGTAAAGCGCCCAGCAGTGCTTTCCAGAGTTTGCGCAGGCGCAGAACGTCGACTGGAAACTTCGTCGTTCTGCGCATGCGCATGTTTCCAGCCGACCTTCTGCGCCTGCGCAAACTCAGGAAAGTGCTGCTGGGGCCTTTACGGAGTTCGCGCCCGGGCGCAGGGAGAAGCTGTGCCCGGGCGCAGGAAGAAGATCGTCGCTGGAACCGTCCCATATGCAAGATAAGTGCGGGAAAGCAAACATACACTAACATATGCCCGTTAACACTTAACCCCCCCCCCCGAAATAAGTAAAAAAAAAACGTAAAAAAAGGAAAAAAGACACTGAAACTTAAGGAGCCCCGCCCCACCCCCGGAGCCCTGCGTCCTACGCCCTGGGGCCCACCGCCCCCCTGCCCCCTATCAGGCGACGGCCCTGATTGGGCTGCCCATCCCTAACAGACATTCTAGTTCTGTTCAGTATTCATACAGTGCAGATTTGTCCTTATACTATTTATTTATATTTGGTGCATTGTTCAGGCTTCTACACACATTCGCAAGAGTTTTAATCTTTCTGAGGAATAGGAATGAAGGGGGATAAAAATGAGAATCCATTACCTATCTGAGTGTACTGGATCATATAAATATATGCAAACATAATAGTTGTCCATATAATAATTGTCAATAACTGAATTTGAGATTTTCAAATGTAGCCGTTGGCAGCAACAAAAGAAACCATTTGGTGTGGTTTAAAGCTGATGAAGTTGGAACATTACAACCTCAGCTGCCTTCTGAGATGACCATAGCAGCCAGCTACTAGTGACCAGTCTGTAGCATTGCATGCTCCCTCCCCCATTCTCAATCCTTTTAACCCCCCAATGCATTTGCATTCTCTTAATTTAATTAAATTGTATTGAATTTGTCGTTTTCATGAATGACTTCATCTCAAATTGACTTTGTTTCTCCTTAATCAAGCCTGTATTAAAGGTACATCAGTGCCACAAGCAACCTGAGTATATATACCAGAAGAACAGGGAGAGACTACTAGCTTCTGGAGCACTACTGCCTACAACTTCAGCAGAGAAAAGAAAATGGCCTGTTGCTGTGGAACCAATATCAGCGGAGATTTCAGAAGATTTTAGGGAAAAACAGGTATTGTTTGGCTAATACATCATTAAACACATCATACTGTATGTTTATGTGTTTAAAATATTTTTATCCCACCTTTTAAATAAACTATTTTTCAAGGCAGCTTCTAATATATAATTAAAACAGCCATACAACGAGTAACAGAACAACATTCTTGCTCATGTTCTTGAAGCTGAGGGAGTATTGTCCAAGCTAAGATGTACATAACTAGGTGCTTCTTGCCTTTTCAAGTTAATTTTGTGTGCTTTGGAAGCCTTGCATCTCTGAACTGCATTTGTTTTAAATTTATCAGGAGTCCCACAAAGTCATGTGTTTTTTCTTAAATTCTAAAATGATAAGATTGCATATAAATAAAGTCCCTCCATTTCATTCTCATTTTAAAGGGAGGTGCACTGGACTGGAGATGTTAGTTTTTCTCTCATTTGAAGGAGATCCTCGCAGCTTTCATATGCAAGATCCCTTTTGGACAAGAGAAACAATATAGAAGTGATGGGCAGCCAAATCCTGCATAAGATAAGATCCTGCATAAGATGCATAAGATGCAGTGGCCGGCCTAAATTGTGTCACTGTTGTGTTTTTGTCATTATATTAAATTCTTTAAAATATTATGCGGTATATTAGAGATTATACCTTTTGAAAGCAGTATCCTGCAGATAACTATTCTATAGAGCATTTGGGCAGTTCTATATCTAGCATTTGGGCAGTTAATTTACAAATTAATTTCACATTGAAATATTAAACTACCTTATTAACATGATTATTATTAGTGTAATCCTACAATGTTATAATGTTATCAGTCTACAAGAAGATTAAAAAAACATTTTATCACAAAAAATTATAATGTCCACTGAATCAATTGAAAACAGGATCAGCCCACTTATGGACTCTGGTGAACCTCAGAGCTCATGGCAACATGCTGCCCCAGGGTCTGCTGCTTTCAGGTGCCCTCTACAGATAAGGCAGTGTGAGGGATTAGGGATTGGATGGAAGGAAGGAGTGGAGACATAGGCCCACACCACACATGAAGAAATTCACATGGTAGTGAGCATTTTCCACAGAAAAAGTGCATGTTAGAAAGCAGTGCTCACATGGATTTCCTTATCTCTTGGGTTTTGTTCCACAGAATATCCAAGTATCTCCTTGCCTCTCGTCGCTCTCCTGGTCTGTGGGTTTGGATTTTTCCACATGGGTTAACACAGAGTGGGAGGCTGGGAGCAGGGAGGGAAGAGGAGCTGGGCAGCAGCAGTGAGGATGGCCACTGCCGAGGAAATGATGGTGGCAAACTTTTTTAACAAGTAAGAAATGGGAGGGGGGGACTTGGGAGTTTGGTACACAGAGTGTGCCAAGGGAAAACCGAGAGGAAAGTTGGGGTGAGGGATAGCACCTTGTCCCTGGACTTGGGCACCACAGGGCCTTAGGTCAGGGGTGACTGAGCCAGAAAAACTGGACTGTTATGTGTGTTTTAAATCAACAGTGATGTATAAATTCCTTTTACTTTTATAATTGCAGACTGCTAAGATACGACTTCCTACTCCTCCTAAACAACCACGTAGTGTGGTAAAGCTAAGTGCTTGCATACCAAGTTCCGGCCCACCTACTTGTTTGTTTAATGAACCAGAAGAAGTTATTAAAGCTAATATTACAGAACCTCTGAAAATTATAAGAACAATATGTGAGAACCAAAATCTTGGATTCCTATATATGACTCCTGCTGTACCTAAGTCATCAATAGATTATGATACATATAACCTGAAGTGAGTGAGTTTATTTATATTTTACAGTGGCCAGCTTTGTAAAAAGTAACAATATTGATGCAGTGTAAATGATAAATTTTCGTTATATTATCAACATGCTTCGTGATACCAGCTGATTCCTTTTTTGGTCTTTACTCAAGGGAATGTAAAAATACATTTCACTGTTTTATATAGTTTTCTTAAGCTATAGCTGTGACACTGAATACGTATAATAGATGTTTTAGTGGAGTTATTTTTAATATTTTTTATTTGGCACTAAAATGTGAGCGCTTGGCTTTTTTGCAGTATTTCCTTCTTTACAGTGCAATTCTATCCAACTTACACCACCGGCGTAACTTAGCTGTATCCTATCCAGCTTACACCACCGGTGTAACCCAGCGGTGCAGCGAGAACGGGAGGCCCCAGAACGGAAAGGGGATTCAAATCCACTCCAAAGGGGAATTCAAAGGGGATTTGAATCCCCTTTCTGTTCTGGGGCCTCCCGTTCTCGCTGCACCGTGGGGTTACACTGGTGGTATAAGTTGGATAGGATTGCACTGTTAAAAAGGGAGAACGTAAAATGAATTGCTTTCAACCTGTGCTGCCCAAAAATGCTGTTCAGTTTTGGTCAGCAGACTGGTTGCACTATTTAGCTCAAAGGAAGTATGCCATCCCTATTATTAGAAAGTATGAGACATACAGTGTGCATGTGACCGAATCATACAGTGGGTCAGGCCCTACCAAGATAACATAAATATTGTGGGAAGCTGAATATTGAAATAGCATTATATGTAATTTAAATAAAAAGTGGTACAACCACTCATGGTTTATTATTATTATTTAGAATACTTACATACCACTTTTCAACAACAAAAGTTCACAAAGCGGTTTACAGACAAAATCAAATAATGTACAGTCAGTTATCTTTATCCGCTAAGGTTAGGTTCCTGCAAAACTTAGTGGATACTGAATTAGCGGATACCAAATCATTGAGCCTGTGGGGAAAATGAGGTTAGGTTCCAGAGGACCCTCTTCACCAGGGGACTTATATGGGCTGGGTGATAGCCCAGGACTAAACTGGTTGCAATGCATTATTGTAAGCTACTGTGAGAGCCCTGTTGTTGATGTTCCTAGCATCACATCTGAACATACCCATAGTCTGCAGCAGCAAAACCAACAAACAGCACAACCCCTCTGCAGTGTTGTTGTTTGCAAGGATCTTACCCCTTAAGCAGTGGCTTGGCAGGCAGAAATTCAGTAGGCAAAGCTTTGCATATCACTCGAATAAGCAAATGGTATATTCATGTAACTTTCTGGTGAATGAATTTTTGTGAGTGAATTATGTAATAATTAATCTTGACCTACTATTGACAAATATTAGGGGAATGTGTGTTTATATCATCCCATTAATTACAGCACTGTAATATGTTCCGTTTCCTAATCAAATGTTAAAAGCAGGTCTGATGTGAACAGGGGAGTTGTGGTAATTGACAGCACTCTTTCCCCCTCCTATTAAAGATGAATTGGTGGTAGATGAAGTGACATATAATTTGGTTGTAAAAACAGAAACTGGAAATGTCTGAAATCAACACTTGTTCTTTTTAGGTGGTAGTTTCCTTCAAGCTAGAGGTACCAAACAGTTCCAGAACTAGATTAATTAATTTCCAGTCTGTTCATATCATGGCGTGTCAATTCAGTTATTGTGTATCCTGTTACACTTGATTTTTACGTTATTTTATTTTACTTTTAGAATTGTAAGTTACGACTGCATTAACAAAAATGACTACTATACTATCAGCCCGAAAGCAGTTATTCATACATGTAATGGAGAAGTTGAATATCTGGAACTTGAACGCTGGGAGCAGGAATATCTCTATCACAGAGCACTTTCTAGGATTCCTATATTTGCTATATTTCGCAAATGGAAGTCATTTAATGTATGGAGAAAGAATGTCCGCTCCAAGAAGATTAGTGCATGTCGTCGAGCTTTGCAGAAGAACTTGTTCATTGTTAACATTGTATGTTTTATCAGTGTTTATTGCTGAGTTAATTCAGTATATGTGAAGCACTTTGAGCACTCTAAAGCAGGGGTTCTCAACCT
This sequence comes from Plestiodon gilberti rubricaudatus, assembly GCA_026170595.1. Taxonomy (NCBI): domain Eukaryota; kingdom Metazoa; phylum Chordata; class Lepidosauria; order Squamata; family Scincidae; genus Plestiodon; species Plestiodon gilberti. Next base: position 94,001,063 of record JANXHW010000002.1, on the reverse strand, counting down.
GGGGCCGTATGTCCCACAGGATGTTCCAAGGGGCCACAGGTGAAAATCATGTAAAAGGGGGGCCATGGCACGAGATTAGGGGGGCACAGGGAGAAGTGAAAGAAAAAGAAAAGAAAACACAGAGCAGTGAACAGAGAAGTGACCGTGCTTACCAGTGGATGGATCGCCAAGCGCACCCTGTGGCGGCAACATCGCTTCCCCTTCCTTCTCCCTCCCACTTCCGCACTCCACCGTTGCGCACATCAAGCTGTCCGCGTCTCATTTGTCACGGGCAAGGTGCGTGTCTGCACCAGTGTTGGGGGGGAGGTCACAGGAAGGAAACAAGGTCAGAAGGGGGCCACGGTTGGAAAATGGTTATGAAACACTGCTCTAAAGCACTAAATAAATTCTTATAGTTAGTCATCGTTAATAATAATATTGAAGAGATAGTAGTTTAATGCTACACGACACAAAGATTCACATGGTTTTGAAGTAATTTTTGTTCTGTTGAAATATTTTGAGATAAATATGTAAATTACAAAATTACAAAAATATAATATTTTGAGATAAACCCTGCCCTCTATTGGTCCCAGCCATTGAAGTGAAGCTACCAGACTATAATCAGTAAGGAAAAGTCAATGAAGTTCATAATCTTAAAAAAAAAAAATCATCATAGTCTTATGAGAACTACGTAAGATGCCTGAGATCTTGTTTCCAAAAATTGGGGACAAAGAAATTAAGGGCCCAATCCTATCCAACTTCTCAGTGCTGATGCAGCCGCAGTGCAGCCCCGAGATAAGGGAACAAACATTCCCTTACCTTGAGGAGGCCTCCGTGACTGCCTCTTCCCCCCCCCCCCAATTGGCATGACTGCATCAGTGCTGGAAAGTTGGATAGAATTGGGCCCTTAGGTTGTAATCTTTCATGCATTTACCTGGGAGTAAGTTCCATTAAACACAAGGGGCTTATTCTGAGTAGTCATCCATAGGGATGCACTGTAACTGTGTTTTAGGATTTTGTGTTCTGTTTCGGTAACTTGACCCTACTATTTTGCAGTATTTGAGACCAGCAATACTTACCATCCAAGAAATGTGTTATCGAATCAGCGATATGGTTCTTTGTCAAGTTGAAAAGGACTATATATACACGCTGGACGAATTTAAAGGTACTCAATTCTCACAGCTAAAAGAAGTAAGTGGGCTTCATTAGTTCCATCTCTCAAAAGTTCACACACACCTTTTTTTTTTAAAAAAAAATGTTTTTGTATTCATTATTTTCTAACTACACTATAACTTTCAGGTAGCGTCTCGTCTGTCGGAATTCAGGGAATTGGCTAAAGAAGTTGTTAGAGGTGCCTGTCGGACAGCGCTGCTTGAGTCTGGTTTCACGCCAGATGATTACTTTTATGCAGCAGAGAGTTCAGGTACAAAACTGACATTTCTATTTGTTATTTTTATTATTTGTAAGCTGCCTTAGATGCTCCTTTTTCGGGGGGGGGGGGGAGGCAGGGTAAAATTTGCCTAATTAAATTAATAATTTTATCTTTATTCTTATTGCAATACATCTATCTATTGCCAAATCCTAGTGATTATTGCTCTTCTTTTGATAGCTATTGCATAGCATTTAAATATTTAATATTTAAAAGTGAAATGTTATGGTTCTTCCCTAGTCCTACATCGACTTCTGCCAAAAATATTGTTCCAATATTTTGTTTTGTGTTTAGAACATCTCATGTTATTTCTGAGTTAATATGAGGGACTATTGGGAGAGCTCATTCATCTCTATTTAGTACTTGGAACCATTTCAATAATATGCACTTATATTTCCCCAGAACAGGTAACAATGGTAACACAAGCAGCTACCGCAAATGCCGTTATTCCTCGTGCTGAGAAAGATCTTTATGGTGAACAAGTTGAAAAAATGACATATACAGAACAGGCCAACAAAAGGGCTCAGTGTGGAAGGCTGACATGGTTGGTATAATGTGTTCTTCACAAATCCTTTTCTAACACTCTGTGTTTCTCAACGTAGAAACTGTGTGTGCTTGTGTGCATTGACAAAGTTTGTGTAATACAATGCATAGTGTGGCCCAAAACATAAATGATGCTAAGTGTGCATCTTGTATCAATGATGGATGCTGCATATATTGTATAGCTTCCCTCTGCAACATCTACCGGTAGTACAATGTACCCATGTCAGGGCAGAAGAGTCTGGCTTAGTGGGGAGAGCTGCTGCCTTCAAAGCCCGAAGACCGGTGAACTTGATAAGTTTGAGACACGTTGCCTGCAAAAAGCTGTGAAAGCCTCCAGGAGGAGAGATAAGAGCTTCCAGCTGCATCGGTCGAGTGTGGGAGACGCCAGCTAGTAGAATTTGTCAGACTGTAAAAAGGATACCATCTGGAAAGTAGCCGTTCATGAAAGATTGGACATTTATATATATTGTAAAAAAAACCAAGGGGGGTTAGGACGGCCTGCCCATGTACACCGCCTTGGATTAAAGTCGGAGGAGAAATCCAATGACCGAGAAAGGCAGTATATATTATATTATATACAGTATATGTCATGATACAGCAGGCCCCAATGCTAGTAGTCCTTAAATGAGCTGTAAGCACATGCTTCTTTCACCTAGCTTTTAGCTGATTCTTTTTATTATGGTAAACATCTGTGCTGGTTTTAATAGTTTTACCTTGCTTTTTGTTTTCGTTTATATTTTGTCATTTCTATTTTTGGGTTGTTTCCTAAGTAGTACAAGTGGAAGGAAGTCATGCAAGAGGACATGCAGTCCCCTACTCAGGAACTTGCTTCGGAGAGTTGGGGGACAGACTTCCTGGAACAGGATTGTATAGGGAACAAAGGCCTGCAGGGAGGCTGGCAAAAATAACTCCCTCTTGCCCAAAAGGCAGTGCCTTCCACGTGTGGAAGAGGCAGTTAGGATACAGGCCTCTGTTTTATGTGCTAAAACCTTTGTACATGGCCTGCAAATATATTTTCTAAACAGTGATATATAAATAAATTAAAACAGCAGAAGTTATAAAAACAAAACTAAGGAGGTCAAAAACCAAACTAGATGGTATTAAAAGTCCCAAGAAATAACCTTTCTATGTCGTCAGATTTCTCCTCGAACGTTTTTCAAGGCGGTTTACACAGGCAGGATTTTCTGAACCCTTGTAGGGATTTTTATCATAAATGTTCTATTTGCATAGAACCCATCTTCTCCAGCTGTTTCCTGTCAATGGTGTGGTCTCTCTTACTGCACATGGCTTTCAAGCTTCCGATCTTGTCCAACAGTGACTCCTCTCTCTCACAGAGGGTCAGAGCATGGTATCTTAGCTTGTCAGCTGAGATATTTCAGCTTGTCGGCAGCTTCCGATTGTCTCGAACTGATTCCATCCTGGTTTTTCAGGCAAGGCAGCAGCTCAACCACTAGACCAAACCTCCTGCCCTAAGAAACATAAAAAGGTATTTGCCAAGTGAGTATTCGTGGGGTACACTGTAAGCATACCCCATAACCTGGCATTTTCTTACAATTGACTAGCCATTTGTGAAGCATTGGTTAATTTTTCATTAAGTTTACATAAACCTTTTATAAATATAGTCAGTCCCAGCTATGATGAATACCGGTAGTACTATGATTGTTTAAAAACTAAGCTTAAAAACTAACCAATTGATGTGGCACAAGATTTCGTGTGCTAGAGCCCATTTTGACAAATGTTGTAAGTGCGGTCTTCAGTAAAAATATGTAAACAGTGGGGACAAAATACTCTGAAATGCATGGGGTGAAATGCATGTAGCCACACAAAAATAGCATCTTATCTATGTCTGTATACTTTAGGCTTCTGTACATCTTTGTATATTTGGCTCTTCAAAGAAATGTGACAAACACACTATATTTCATGGCCTCTTCTCCATTGTAGACCAGGGATTCTCAACCTGTAACCTGTGGTACACGTACCCCTGGGGGTATGCGAACCGACAGGTGGAGGTACGCGGCTTGCTGTGTCTTATCAGCTGCAATCAGCTGTGAGTTGGCATCGGCTTTTTTTTTTTAAATTTAGTTTTTTTTTAAATTTAAACTCCCGACACCAGCTGACTCACAGCTGATAAGGCACAGACTTTCAGGGCTCCCATACAAAAAAACTCTGCCAAATCTCGGGTGTCTTCGGTCAACGCTGGCTCTTCGGCTTTGAAATGGGGATGAGCACCACACCCTAGAGTCGGACACGACTGGACTTAATTGTCAGGGGTCACCTTTACCTTTTACCTAGGGTGACATTAACTGAGTACTTCTCTCTGACTAAATAGTCCCTCATGTATTACTGAAAAGAGAAACATTGACAGTGAACAGAAGAGATTCTTGTGCAACAAAACCACCCCTTCTCTCCCTCCAGACTGTGTTCCCAAAAGGCTTTGAGTGAAATGCAAACTAAGTGCTTTCCTATTGGCTGGTTCAATTTATATGCTAGGTTTTAGAATACATTGTTTCTTCTGTTTAAAGAAGGCAGCTCTTATGGCAGATTGAGCTGGTTCTCTGTCTTCTTAAGGAAGCTAAGAAGGAATTGCCTTGGTTTGCTTTTAGATGGGAGACCTGGGGTGATATTTTTTTTAAAAAGGGGGTGGTGGCAAAAATTGGAAAAAAAGGGGTGGCTAACAGTGTAAGGTGAGTAATCTTATTGATTAAATTTTACATTTTAATAATTAATTAAATAAAATAATTAATGCTAATTAATTAATTGGCACAGGGGGTACTTCAAAAAACTTGACCGTGCTAGGGGGCATACTTGGTGAAAAAGGTTGAGAACCCCTGTTGTACACCAAATCTTAAAATCCTGATTTAACAGGGAGAAGGCCTGTATGACCCTGACAATTCTTGGCTTAAGAATGTGTGTGGCTTTTGAGCTTTTCCAGGATTCCGACATCTTGCTCACCTCTGATTGTTTTACTGTGCTTTGTTTTTAGGGATGGATTGTTATTTATTTGTATCATTTTCTGTATTTTTATTTACTGTTAGCTGCTTTTAATGGTCCCTTGTTGGGAGCAAACGGAAGCATTTACATTTTTTATTTTGGAGATTTTTATACCACCTTTCCCTAGGTAACAAAACTTGATACTCAAGGTGGTTTACAACATAAAAAGATATAAACATACTTAATAAAAACATAATAAAAACAATACTTAAAACCATAGTAACCTAAAAATGGCTGCCAAAATATTAAAAGCATAAGACTAATAGCAGATTAATATTAATAACAGCAAGCATCCCCAATTATCAATTCTCCCCCCGTCTTACCCACCATCAAAAGCCATTTGAAATTAAAAAAGTCTTCAAACCCCATCAGAAAGTGTCCTACGTTTGGGTGAACACCACTGAGAAGGCTCTTCCTCTTACTGCTGCCCCCCCATTTATTTCATATAAATAAAAGTATATTTACAACATGGTGGTGGTGCTGAACTGGTATATTTTTATACAAATATGTATTAATGAACATGATCATGCCAGAAATAATGGAATTGTATCAGATACTGTCAGTACTGGTTTCGTGCCATTAAAGTCTATGTGCCTAGTCACAACTAACAAATCTAAATTTCATATTTGCTACTCGTGTATGTAAAATACTAGTTTGCTAATTTCCATCAAAGATATAAGGGCCTTTAATAAGGGCCATGTCTATTTATTTATTTAATTTACTCCAGTGCTTCCCAATGTTCTCCCCATGAGTAGGGAATAACTTTGAGTGCTTGCGGGGGGCTGGGTGATGGTGGCAGGAGCTATCCGGGTATCGCACCGCTGCCGGGGACAAAAGGGGTATTTTTAGACTTACTGGGGGTTAAGCCGTCCTCTGGAGTGTGCGTCCCCTTTTAAAGGGGTAGCAACCTGCCCTTTCTCCAACTGGTGGGTCGCGACACACACCACTTTGAGAACTCCTGATTTATTCTATTTAAAGCCTGCCTTTCTCCTTGAAGGGCACCCAAGGCAGCTCACAACATATTAAAAATACATATAGATTTTTAGACTTAGATTAGATTATAGACTTAGAAGTAAGTCCCATTGATTTTAGTGGTCTGACTCAGAAACCTCACGTGCAAAGGCAAAATTATGTATTGCATTGTTCTTTTCCTACAGCTTTATTCGTCTCGCTGACTACCTTATAGTGAATACCATGCACATATTGGCAGTAAAATCTGTCTCTAGTCTTCTGAATTACCTCACTGACAAGTTGAAAAAAACACCTCCTTTAGAGGTCATACAGAAATGGAATACAGAGGAAGTACCGGTAGTTGAAGTTGTGGAAAAAAAGGTAATGCTCAATTAGGGCAAGATTTTTTAAAAAACTTTTTTTGGTAAACAATTTAAAATGATTTAGAAAACTCTATATAAGATATACAGTATCTTTGATGATGATTCAGTCACCAAATTATAAGAGTTACACTTTTAGCTTACTTAATGGCACAATCCTATGCATGTCTACTCAGAAGTAGGTTCCACTGAGTTCAGGAAACTGTGTGTAGGATTGCAGCTATTGATACAAAATATTATCAATAGTAATAACAATGAATATTTATACAGTTGGCCTTCACAATCCATGGGAACCTCCCCCCCTGAGATCACGAGGATCCAGAGGTACTGGGGTCTGCCTTACAAACCCTGTTTAAAGCAAAAAAAACAAAAACCCAAGTGCCCCAAACTCACCGTTTTTACCTTTAAATAGCAAAATTGCGCTATTTTCAAGCTTCTACGGGGCTTCTGCAAGCTAAACAACCCACTTCCGGGTTGTGCGAGGCTCTCCCCCCCCTTCCATCCTTCACCAGGATGCATTCTGGGACAAGGCTGGGAGGGGGGAAGATCCTTTGCGTGACCCAGAAGTGGGTTGGTAAGCTTCCAGAAGTGGGTCGGTGACTTTGCTATATAAAGGTAAAAAAGGCGATTTTGGGGCACTTTTACAGGTGGGCCCCCATATCCGCTGGGGATATGTTCCAGGCCCCTCCGTGGATACTTGAAACCGTGGATGAGAGCGAACACCCCTTCCATGGTTTCCTGAGGGCCCCCCACCCTGCCTCCCCTGCAGGTAGGCATGCTTGCTCCCCCCCAGCTCTTACTTTTCCTTCAGCAAGCTTTGTTTCTTCCTTAAAACAAACAGAGAAGCAGCCTCCATTGCAGGCAAGTAGAACGAGACTAACAGCCCACTGGCGTCGACAGGGGGAAGTGGGGGGGTGGGCCGCTGGGGGGCGTCGTGCGTATAGGGGTGACGCGCGATCCCCCCACTTACAGTTTTTAGTTGGAGGTGGGCCCGCCCGCCCTCCCCTGTGTCCGTTTGGCTCGAAAATGAGCCGAAAACGGAGCGGGGAGGGCGCTCTGCTCCTGCGCGTGACGTCACGCGCGGGGGCGGAGCCTCCCCCTTAAGGGCGACGCACGACCCCGCTCTGGGGTGTCGCACGTCGTTGCAACGCGAGTGTAACAGCCCATTCCAACCCAACTCCTCCGCAAGTCTGGCATAAGAGTGGCCTAAGTTCAGCATAAGTTCGACATAAATTATGTCTGAGTTATGTCAGAGTTATGCCTGTGTTAGGCAGGCTGCAGTTTCTGTGGCCCAGCACCACCCCAGGATTCAGGCAACACTTACCTCCCAGGCAGGCAGGCTCTCCAGGCTCCGTGTCTGGCTTGGGCATGTGCAGGCCTCTGTCTGCATTTGTCAGCGTCCATCCATGGAAGCTGCCGCAGTGTCTGTCACAACCCGGTCGCAAAGGGGCTGACCGCAGGCATGGGGGTTGCGCCAGTCATGTGGTGGGCGCAGGGCAGGTGACAGGTGAGCGAGGTGCCTGAGCCAGCCGCCACAGGGCACCCTGTGCAGTAGCCGCCTGCTGCAGGGGAGAGTGGCCGTCCCCTCCCTCCTGCAGAAGGCGATGCCACCCCCAAGCCACGTTGAGGCCGCACGTGGGAGTCATGGGGGTGAGCGGGGGAGGGAAGGGAAGGAGGGGGTGGGAACGTCACACACAAGGGGGGGTCTCATGAGGTCTTGAACCACCTCTGACATGACTCACCCGTGCGCTGCCTGAAGCCCTGGGCCTCCAGGGCCGTGGCTGTGCCCACAAAGAAGGCAGCCTGGTGTGCTTTCTGCTCTGTGCCCCGGCCATGACCGAGCGATGCCATGGGCTTTTCTGCTGCGAGCATGAAGGGCTCACGCAGCTCATCACGACCCCAGTTGGGGCGACTACGGCGCCTCGCGGCAGGCACTCTGGTGGGGTGGGGGTTGCCAGCTGCCAGCATCAGGGAGTGGGAGGGAAGGCAGACACACAGACAGGCAGACAGGGGGTGCTGGGGAGGGGCACGGGTGGGTCAGAAACAGACAGACAGACAACAAGGCTGGTGGGAGAGAGATACAGGGAGACGGGTCTGCAGAGACCAATAGGGACACAGGGGGCGCTCCGCAGATGAAGGCGATGCAGAAACAGGCGCCTCTTATGCAGATGGACGTTGGGCGGAAGCCACACAGAAACGGGCGGACCATGGGTGGAAGTGGCTTCGTGACGGGCGGACCATGGGCGGACATGGCTTCGTGACGGGTGGACGCCCTGGCGGGTGAGATCCCCTGTTGTCGAGCAGCCACTACACAGACGCAGCGGCCACAAGCGGCCCCGCTATGGGCTCCGTGGCAACTGTCACTGTTTGCCTGCCTGAGAGGCCCCCCAAATCCCCCCTCCCCTCTGTGCCATGGGGGTCTGGCAGCCCCCCTGCTGTGTTCTCCCTGGGAAGGAAGTGGCAGTCCCTGGATGGGATTCATGCAGGGGCTTCAGTGCTAGGGGCTGTCTTTGTGTGGGGGGCAATGCTTGTGTAACACTGGGCACATATTTGTCAAGGGGGCTCTGCCCGAGGGGCGTCTTTATTGTTCTGGAACGTTAGCTGAGATGGCCAGGCGACGCTGCCAGGGGTAGTCACAGCAGCCACTCTGAAAGCAGCAGCAGCAGCACATGTGCACCATGGACCTGGAGATGCAGGCTCTTCCCCTGTGGAACCACAGCCTGCTCCATAGAAAGGGGAGGGACAGCAAGTACGACAGCCAGGGAGGTGGAGCAGCAGCAGTGCCGGCAGCTGAGGAGGGTTGCAGGGCTGGCTCCCTGACCTCTGGCAGCATCGAGGCAGACGACAGTGGGGCACCCTGCCTGGAGCCCCAGGGGTGCTCCCAGGAAGGTAGGTGGTAGTGGACGTTCCTGGGGAGACCAAAAACAAGGGGGTGTTACATGGCAGCTGGTGTGTGGTAGTAATCGCCATTGAAGAAATGCCAGTGTGTCGGTTGCAAAAGCCTGCAGGGAGAGAAATAAAACACAGCTGATAGGTGTGACACACATAGCATGGTCTGAGCTGCTTACCTGGGTGTAAGGCAAGCATGATCCTGTAAGGGAAACGGGTCAAAGAGAGAGAAGACAACACATATATTGGGTCACAACCATGGCAATCCTAGCAATACTGACCTGTCAGTTGACCCTGTGGAGAAAAGGGGGGGGGAGAACAGCTGGTGTCTACAGAAGGTTAACAGCACCGCACTCGTGGTGTTGTCTGCTCACATGACAACAGGCGGCAATCAGACACAACAGTGGTAAAGCGGCATGTATCTTATATATCATAGCAGGCATTGCAGGCAGGCATCAGACTACTCATTGATAAAGACATTTCAGGGAAGGCATTGCAGGCAGACATGAGAGGACACATTGGTGAAGAGGCATTTCAGAGAAGGCATTGCGGGCAGGCATCAGACTACTCATTGGTAAAGAGGCATTTCAGAGAAGGCATTGCAGGCAGACATGAGAGGGCACATTGGTAAAGAGGCATTTCAGAGAAGGCATTGCAGGCAGGCATCAGACTACTCATTGGTAAAGAGGCATTTCAGAGAAGGCATTGCAGGCAGACATGAGAGGGCACATTGGTAAAGAGGCATGTATCATATTTCTATATGCAAAGAGGCAGAAGTCAGACCACTTGTCAGCACATACCCTGCTCTTACCTGCTGGTGTTGTTGCCTGTGGGTGGGGGGAGAGGGGCTGGGAGAAAGACATGGATTAGCAAATGCTTGCATGGAGACAGCTGCCCAGGCACAGCTGTAAACAGTTCGGCCACAGCCAGAACAGCCCTCTCTGCCCTTGAGGGGGGCAGAGAGGAGAGAGGTGAAGAGAGAGAGAGAGAGAGAAGTGGGGTGTTTGTGAATTTTGCCATCCACCGACAAAGTCCCACTTTGTGGCTGTGGGGGACAGAGCCCCACGCCACGTGCTCAGAGAGAGAGAGAGAGGGACTGGAGGTCTGGGGCTGGGCTTTTGTGGGAAAGAGGCTGGGTGGGGCTGGGTGCTGATAGGCTCCCTATCTTTGGCATAACTCTGTCCGTTTCCAGACCTTGCTGCCACAACTCCGACATAACTCTGACATAACACAGGAGTAGGGTGTTAGAACTTTTCAGGAGAGGGCTGGAGTGGGTAAGGTAAAATGGCTCCTATGGGTCTCCTCGAATTTGTGTCCACCTTTTTGGTCGACCTAAAATTTGTGTCAGCATTTGTGTTGGAGGGGGAGGGGCTGTGCTTGCCAGGGTCTGGAATCCAACGTTAATTGGTTGCCGCCCCCGTTACGCCCACGGTCCGCCCCTGGAATGCCCACTTTTATGTTGACTTTATGTCCTTTGTCCTAACTTCGACATAACTTCGACGTAACTTTGACTTTATGTCCTTCGACATAACTTCGACCTAACTTCGCCCTAAACGACTTAGGCTGACTTTAGGTCTGACTTGTGCTGCTTAGCCCTTGGGTTGGAACGGGCTGTAAGTCCTAGAGAGGCTCTGCAAGGTTTCTATTAACCTTGTTCTTGTTCTAGTCTTGTTCTACTTTCCTGTAATAAGCAGCCTCTCCTGTTTCTTTAAGGAAGAAACGAAGCTTACTGGGAAAAAAGTAAAAGCCTGGGGGGGTCCCCACGATCCGTGGATAACTGAAACCGTGGATAGCGAATCAGTGGATATAGGGGCCCACCTGTACTTTACTTTGCTTTAAACAGGGTTTTTAGCGTGGACCTTTTTAAGTGGACTACTTAAAAATGTTCTAAAAGTGAAAAAAAGGCCCCCAAATCACCGATCCTACCTTTGTGTGGGCAAACCGCACGGTTTCCAAGGCTCTGAAGGTCTTTTTCAAGCTTGAAAGACCCACTTCTGGGTCATGCAAAGGTAGGAACGACAATTTGGTTTTTTTTTTTTTTTCATTTTTAGAATTTTTTTAAAGTGGACCCCCACAGGTCCGGGATCCAGGGATAGAGAGAATCCCCTGTATACTATGAGACATACAGTAGTTTGTAAGTTAGGACACATTTCAACATACATTAGTATTGGTTTCCAGCCAGATACATTATGGTGTAAACAGGAGGTATTGGGGGTGGGGACACTTTAAGGTTGTCTGGTTTGGATAGGTTCCTCCAAAATTGCGACAGATTTTCTATTTTAAACCTCAGGATATATTTTTACACAAAATGGCAACTGTTAGAACCATAAAGTATTTGATGTAAATCAGAGGTACTTTAGGGTTGGGGGGAACTCCAATAGCCCTTACCGCCACAAGTTGCATTTATTATTGAATAGATGGGGTAGCATCCTGATTAGTGTTTCCACTGTCAGAAGCGCCTTCTGAATGGAAGTTCCTTCTGTGAATGAAAGTCCCCTTGTGCAAGTGGAATGCTCCTTCCATTCACAGAGGGAGCTTCCATTAGTCAGAATGATGCGCGCGTGCACATGCACACACACGCGCACACACACACACACAACTTGTCTGTTGCAGTGATTGAGTACAGTAGGTAAGTATGGTATGGTAAGACTATGGCACTTATGAAGAGGGCAAACTTGTCATAAACTGTCGGGCTACTAGTTTCTGGTCAGAAATGTACTGGAAAAAAGGAAATGGAATTTTGTTTTTAACGTACGAATTTGTATTTCTAATTTTTTGTGTTTAATTTTAGGAAAAGGCAGCAGCTACAGCGCCAGAGGAAGATGAGACATCATTTCCCTTGTTTCTTGCAGAAATAATTTTAGAGATCCATGCACTTTTATTTGAACCAACTTTGGATGAATTCCAGGTTTAAGAATAATTTTACTTATGCTAAGGTTGTTGTGTGAAAAATAATTCATAATCATGGGCCAAATAATATTTTCACATGTAGGGCTGAGGGTGGCACTTACTGACAGTATCAAGCTCTTCAGTCTGAAGTCATAGGTCTGAGCAAGTCTGAGAACTTCTGGAAGAAGAAGCTCTTGATTGAAGGGGTGGTAAGGTAGGCCTGAGATCTAGCCTGGCTTGTCCTGAAGCACAAGCAACTAGGACAAGACATGGTCATGGGGAGGAGGTAATGTTATACAATCAGAGGTAATGTTATAACAATCAGAGATTGGGCAAAGAAATATGAACAAGGCTCATCCGTTGTCTGATAATGAACTGATCCAGATGTGAGTGCAGTTAGGTTTTAGTGGAGCTAAGTGTAGAGAGAATCAGAAAAGTCAGCCTGTAAGGAAGCTTGTAATGTGACAGAGGCTGAAGAGAGGAAGCAGCACGTTTGGAGCAGAAGGGAAAGATTGTCAGTATTCAAAGGAAAAAGCTCCAGGTCTACTACCCAAGGGATCCCTGATTTAGAGCAGGAACCCTTGTGAAGATTTGCCACTTAGGCTGTCTAATAGAAATAGAGCATCCTATGCACATTTCCTTTAAAGTAAGTCTTACTGTGTTCAGTAGGGATTACTGTCAGATAAGTATGCATACGATTACATACAGCCTGAGTTCAGTGATGCCCAAAAAAACCCACCCCCTGCACTGCAACCAAAAAGCTATGATTGTTGCATGTAATTGTTTCTTAAGATAGCTAATAATGGTGGTTTTCATCACTGTGGTTACGCAAAGCTTCTCACGCATTCATGTGGATATAGCTGTCTGCATCTGAGATCCATGCATTTATTACTATGTGATTTGATACTAAACTTTATCTTCAGAGATTTATTACAGCCATCGGTAGCACACGTTTCAGAAGACAGAGGTACTGTTAATTAGGAGATGGACAACTTGGGATATGGATTGTCAGTTTGTCCTTGACAGGGATTCAAACGTTGAAAGGCTTATCAAGGTGTCTGCAGCTGTTCCCGAGTCTGTTTCATGTTATAAAAGGATTTATGATGAGAAGAAAGCAGCTTTGCAGTCATCTCTTGATAAGTGTTTTAAGAGAGTGGTGAAGTAACACGAGAAACCGGTGCAAACAGCAAAACATGAAGAACCAGTGGTATCCACATCAACGGACAGCCCCAGCAAGCCCTCTTTTCAAGAGAAGACCACACAGTATAGAGTACAGTACTGCATTATAGGTGTACTGTAAATACATTTTTTCTCATTTTTCACAGCATGTTCGCTAATGATAATAGTGATGTTGAACTTAAGTACGAAACGACTTAAGTACAGACCCCTGGAACCTAACCTGCTCTTAAGTAGGAAAGCAGGTGTATTTTCATTATTCTGGCACCACTTAATTGCAGTTGGTTACTCAGGGCAATATCAGTTAACACAATTCCATGGTTTTTGAGGAGTCCCATATAATGTTTTCCTGCCTGTGTGTATCTGCCTCATGTTCTGGAATGTTTGCTGTCCTAATTTCCTAAGATGTGATGTAGTGCAGTGGCTAAGGCACGGAGCCAGAAGACTGGTTCAAATCTCACTTCCTGCATGAACTCACTAGGTTTTAGACAAGCAATGTTCTCTCAGCCTCAGTGACCCCGCCCGGTAATATGAGGATAATACTATGCACCTACCTTACCAGGGTTATTATAAGGCTTGCAACAATATAATATGTATGAACACTCTGAACACTCTTAAAGTGCTATACAAATGCTGAGTATTACTTTGCCCTCTTATAATGCAGCAAGCATTTTTATAAACTTTCTATTCTGTCGTACAGGATGGCATGGCAGGGATTGTGACTCAGTTTCAGGCAACTGTGTTATCTGTGGCAAACCTTGTGCCTGATCGATACTTTGATGCTTTTACTCGTCCTGTCATTAACAACAAGATTGAAGAAAAAACGTGTGGTGAAGGGCCAAGCTTATCAATAATGTTTAAAGATGATAAACATCTCCAAAATATTATCTTCCAAATAAAGGTATAGAACAGTATTTTTTTTAAAAAAAATCTATTCACCTTTAAACGTGTTTTTATTATCTCAAAATGTTGTGTAGGTACCAATTCAAGATGTACAGATTTTGTCTGTAAACTGCTTTGTGAACTTTTTGTTGAAAAGCGGTATATAAATACTGTTAATAATAATAATAATAATAATAATAATAATGTAGACCCATTCCTTTTTACCTGTGGTTACCATCAGAAGTGCACTAATGACAATAATTTTTGGTAACCTACTTATAAGATTAACAGCCTAATCCTATGCTTTTCCCCACCATAGCATGCAGCCGCACCATAACAGGCTGTGCTGCATGCTATGGTGGTGGTGGTGGGTGCCGATCGGGAGGCTTTGGAGGAGAAAGGGAAAACATTTTCCCTTATCCCTCTGTAAGCCCACGGCACTGGGTCTCCTTAGACCTGCGCCAGCTCTTTAGCTGGCGCACGTCTGAGGAGAGAAAGGGGATGTGACATCCAAAAGTCGTCCGTGCCGGGTGCTATGGGCCCACAGCACATACCCTGGTAGGCTTGCCTGCTGGTGCTGCCCTAGCCCATATCAATTAAATAGTTCCTTTAATGTTCAAATGTCCTCATAAATTTCCTTTAATATTACATTAAACATTTTGAGCACAAATATCATGTTTAACCTGTGCTTCGTGCTTGATAACATACTTCTGGTGGGGTTATAGGATTATTCTTCTGAGGTAACTGGAGGCCTTATGAGGCAATAGCAGCAACATGAGGGCCAGGAGGAAGAGGACATTTTGTATCACTGTTTTTCCAATAGCTCCAGTGGTCCTCCACTCGGAATTCCAAAAGTCAGAAGCTGCTGATACAATCTGCCTGATGAAGCCTACAAAATTCAAGGAATGTGCTTTTCCAGGAAGAGTGCAGATGAAACTGTTCTGAAAATTTAGCATTAGAACGTTTTAATCATTATTCAGTTTTACAATTCAAATACTGTTGAAAAGCTGTGTATAAATACATTATTACTATTAATAAACATTCTTAATACTACTTCAAGAAAAATAATAATCACAAAGCCTACTGGATAACTTTTGGGCAATCACTGTCTCTCAGCCTAACCTATCTCACAGGGTTCTTTGGAGGATGAAATGAGAAGGGAGAACCATGTAGGTCACTGAATGTATTGGTGAATAGGCATTTCTGCCTGCTGTTTGAAATAGCAAGCTGGCACCACTACCTGGAAGTCAGCTTACTTGTGAGTAGGCACCCAAGTTGGTCCCTTATCATGTCTCTTGCCCTTTATTATTTCTGTGCTGATCTAGGTACACATGTACTACCAAAGCACCCAGCGGCATAGGAATAAGGAACAATGAAAGACAATAAGGAATAAATGAAGCTAAAATAAATATTAAGGGACAAGGATATGTTTAGCCTTAGTTTACCCAAGATTATTAAGAATTTAAAACTATCTTTCTGTTAATGTTTAGGAAACAATCTATTCAGCTTTTGAAACAGCCAACTTGTATGCAGCTACTTTTGAAAAGTTTCGATCATTTTTCAGAGAAAATGAAAGCCTTGACTTGGCAGCTCTGAAGAAGCAAGAACCTGGTAAATTTTGTTACACATTTTATCACCAGCTAATGATGCATGCTGTGATCTTCTAAACCAGTTGAATACAATCAAACATCTGCAAAGTTTGACCTGCAGAAAATCTTTAGATATGGCTTTAAACAGCAATTTTAATTATCGTATTTATCAGCGTATAACACGTTAAGAGGGATGTTTGAGTAAAAAAAAACTTTAAACGCTTTTGTCGTGATTCCATTAGGGTGGACCTGTAGGGGTTAAAAATCCCTGGTGGTCTGAGTGGATTGTACAGTAATTGTGGGGTACAGTAATTTATTGTTTTTGGTCTGTAATATCATCCTTGCGGTGCCTCCACTGTTTGCAGGCTTTTTGCTCTGACGTATTGAGTGCAGGACCTTGCAGGAGATTGCTGTTGGTCTGACATGCTGTCAGACTTAGAATTAGGTCCAAAGAGATAAGAAGAGTAACTGCGGGGGAACTTCTGGCCGCCAAAAATCCTCGCCTCCACAGGCGCTGCCGCTCACCTCTCTTCCTCTTCGCGCCTGCCTGAATGCAGCGCAGGTGCAGCAACGCGGCTGGAAGCTTTCACGATTCCGAAGCTTCCAGCCGTGTTGCTGTGCCTGTGCGAGGCTTGCGCAGGTGCGCGACGATGCCAAAACAAAAAGAGCGTCGAGGGATCCCCACAAAGAAAGCAGCAATGCTGCTGGAACCCAAGTTTGGAATGTTCCCAACAATGCCGGGATGAAGAGCACGCCAGGGCAAAGAGAGGGATCCCCGGTTTCTTTGCGGGTCATATTATTCATTGGGAGGCATCAGGGGGCAGCTTTTCGCCAGCTTTTATGCGGAATATTGGTGTATGACACGCACTTAGTATTTCAGGCCTATATTTTAGAGGGAAATCCTGCTTTATTTGCACCGCTGCGTCCTGCTAGACAGGATTGGGCTGTAAGAGTGTGAACTTTGAGCTTTGAAGTTAGGATTTCACTTTAGTTATGGAAGACCTTTTGCAAGGCACTATTCTCTCAGACTCAGCTCACCATCTGCAATACAGAGATATTTATTCTGACTTGCCTTACAGCGTTGTTGTAAAAAATTATAATGTGAAGTGCGTTGAACATTCTAAAGTGTTATGGAAATAAGTATTAAATTATAAGCATTTTGGATCCAATTCCTGTCATGTCCAGGACTCTGTACTATGCATCAATTTCTGACTGAATACAGCTATATATATCCCACAAAAAGTAATCGTTTACTATTTCTCCATGGCGGCAGCACATTATGATTATAAAGCAACACTATAATTCTTTCTTCTTTTAGCCCCTTAGCTTTGACTTAAAGTAAACTGTCCTCAGACACAGCAAGGCTGTATATATGGTGGCAAAAAGTGGAGAGATAAGGAAATATTCTGTCATGTTCCTTTAAAGGATCCTATTACACATGATGTTCAGTCACATTTCTTTTATAGTTTTATTTCTAATTTGGCAAAATGGTTATGATTTCTGTACCCTATTCACATGCAGTTTCTTTAACTTTTCTGTCCCTAATGAGTAATGTTAAGTTTTCAACTAGGAATGTTTACTTTCTTGCAGACCAAAGGATAAGACTTGCATTTGTTTCATTTTCTTTGAAAATAAAATGCAATTAGAAAAAAATTTGTTTTTTCTGAAGCATCTGTAATCTAACTGTATTTCACATTCTAAATATCATCAACAGATGTTAAATTTTTTGCTGAACAATTGGAGAAGTATCACAAACAACACAAGGAAGCTGTGGCCATAAGGCAGAAGAGAAACCTAGGTTTGCTCCTCATAGATGCTAAAAAACTGAAAGACAAACTTATTCCATCACCAAAGCGCTGTTTGGAGGTAAATCAGTACCACATATATATACTGGTAATGCACTTGGTGGTCCCATGCTTATAACAGTCCAATCCTATTGGGTTTTAGCGTTGGCAGAATGAGTGTACTACCAGTGTTAGCTGCTGCAAAAGTGCTGTAAAATGCACTTCGGACGAAAACCGGAAGTGGGTCGCAATTGCCATGGAGAGCTGATTGACAGCTCGGGAAGGCCTGCAGAGGGGGCAGGCCTCCCCTCCCCCTCCGGAGGACCGGTGAGACCACTGTAAGGTAAAAACAACGTCTTTTGCCACCGGCGCATCACGATCCCAGGATTGTACTGCTGTGGCCGCAGTCGCCACACCCCATTGGTGGCTGCTTCCGGTTTCCCTGGTGGGTTGCAACCCACCAGTTTGAGAACTGCTGCTGTAGTGCAATCGCCCTATAGCAGTGACTTGCTATGGCAATCAGTGGTACAGTATATGCATAGAGATGGATATTTTTACATATAGGTTTGTAGGGAATTGAGACATACATGCCTCACAGTGCACATCTCCCTAAGTCTATTCTCTCTCTCTCTCTCTCTCCCCCCCCCTCTCTCACACACAGGCACATGCGCACGCATACCCACACACACACACACAATTCCAGGATACTCCAAGCTGTTTTGACGCTCTGCCTCTCCCACAATTCAAGGAATCCTTAGGGGAGCATTAATTAGGATCAGAAGAAGGACTTGTCCTTCAGTCCTATTATCCCACTTCTGGAGCTCTTTTCTGTTCAAAGGGATTAGAGCCCTTAAAGGTTGGTAGCATATTAGGCTGGCAGGGGGATTAGTTTTGTAGGATATTATACCGTAAATTGTTAGGGACTTAAAGCAGTCCCATCCCCCTTCTTTTTGTTAATGGACACTCAACCGTCCTCAATATTCCATGGCTGTTAGAAGGCAATGAGCATGATCAGTCCTCATCAGGGTGTGTGTGTGTGTGTGTGTGTGTGTGTGTGTGTGTGTGTGTGTGTGTGTAAATGTACAAACTAATATTTTATAATTCCTGAATAATGACATCTTGCTCAGCTAAGGATATGGGTGTAAGATCCCTGGAAGGGAAACCACCGAATCCAAACTAATTGAGAGGTATTTCACTCAGTTTTACCCTCTACTTTTTTAGAGTACCAAACTGTCCAGCAGGAGCTTCTGGCTGTGTACATGGGCAGCAATAGGGAGCTGATATGTCTGAAGCAGAGATCTTGTCCCTGGGGTATGGTGGGAGGAGGCACAAGGGAAAGGAGAAATCATCATCATTACCATGGCAAATGAGACACGTTGTTGGAGGAATGTTGCTGTTTGACGGAAACTGTTCTTATGAAACTAATGATTGTCGAATATTGTTACCCGGTTTTAGTTTGAAGGACATTTAACTTGTAATTCAGTATATATCATTATGAAAGCAACACCACGCTGCTTTGGAAAAAGGAGACAGTATTTCTAGCTCATTCTGTGTTTTAATTTGACAGCTTGCTCATATCTTCATCTGCAATAATTGCCACAAATTGCGCCCACAGAGGTGGAGGAGAGAAAATAGGACAGAGATCCAGTTTTTAGAAGACACTTCTCAAAATTATTAGTGGCGTATGGAAGTAACTTGATATTTTGCTTGTTAAATGGAATGCCTTGTTCATTTAACACAACATGCATATATTATGAGCAGCCTAATCTTGTCTAAGGAACTGGTGTATGTTAAACATAATCATAACTTGATATAACTAGCTTTGTGTTCTCCATGTGGAAATCTGCCAGACCAGACCAAGTTTGCAGAACCCTGGAGAGCGCTAAATGAGAAACTTGCTCCAACAAGAGCCAAAGGAGGAATGAAGTTTAAAGTACCCCTCCCAGGCTCTACCTCTCTGCCTGGAGATCAGAGAGATTTAAAATGGCAGCTCTTTGGCCTGGATTGAACTCTTTAGACTGAACTCCTGCATTGCTCCATTGCATTCCTCCTGGCCCATGGCCAGTGCTGATATACGGGTTCAAGGAATGTGAGGTTCTGGGAGGGGCTGCTTCCTTGAGGAGCTCTGGCTCAGTGGTTGCTGGGTGTGGAGTGCCAGGTGCCTGGTTCTGGAATCTGTGGCCTCTAATGTCTCCAACTCGGGGATCTCTTGACTGGCAGACTCAGACCCAGGCTCCAGCCTCGGGCTGAGGTCTAGAATTAGTTCTGGCCCTTCTGGTACTTCTAGTTCTGGTCCTGATCATTTCTCCCTCCTCAAGGTCAAACCCTGAGCTCAGGACAGGGTCATGAGACATTCCCTTCTGATTTTTTCCAGTGCATATAATGCCATCTGTTTCCTTTGCATTGTAGGTGATTAATGAAATGCTTCCCATAATTGCAAAGAAAAAAGTGACTGCCATTCTAGTTGAAGCACAAGATGCTAAATTTAAGCTTGAGTTTTATCCATCTACAACTACAGAATATGTGTCTAGCTTGACATTCCTGGATGAAATTCAAGATAGGGTAAGTCAAATACTGCTGCCACTAGTTAGTATTTACCATTTTAGAAAATAGATGCTGGTTATTACCTTTAAAGCCATAAAAGTTTTAGAAGCAGGGCACCCAAGGCAGGAACCGCTGCACCTGATCCCGGGCAGCTGCAGAGGCCGCACCTTGGTCATTAATTTTATTTTATAATTAAAGGGTTATTTCACTCTGAAGAAAACGCTGAAAATCAATTCAAACTGCAGCAACAACAAGACTCCCTCACAGAAATTCCTTTCACTCCTCCTTCCCACTCAAGAAGGTCTGCATCGCTGGTGGTTAGAGACTTGCACAAGAGTCTCTCAATAGCTTAAGAGTTGAGCAGGCACTCTGGGTGTGCTCTGGAAGTTACAGCTGCTTTGGGAAAATTACCATACTGGCTCCTATTCAGGCTTTTCTCAGAATTACAAGGGGGGGGGTATTGGAGACAACAAGAAAGAATGAATCTGGCTCACAGGCTTCACTGTGACCAAAGTCTAAAACACACAACCAGGGCCACCCCACCACTATGGGTGTTAAGTACCAATTTATAATAGTGTCTGTGTGTTAAATGAAGACTAAAATTAATAAAGTTAATGAATGAAAATGTACCTTATTATTTCACTTTTTTACTCTTCAATAAATTAGACTGTATTGTTCTTAGGTAACAATTACTGGTAAGTCGTGTGTGTGTGTCTGACTGACTGACTGACTGACTGACTGACTGAATCAGTCAGTCAGTCAGTCAGTCAGTCAGTCAGTCAGTCAGTCAGTCAGTCAGTCTTTCCAGGATCGGATCCTAGGTAAAATCAGACAAAATTATCTAATTCAAAGAATTTCATAAATCCCTGAATTTTGCCATGGACATCCACGAATCATAGCAAATTCCATTATTTTTGGCTCAAAACGTGCCCATGAGATTGACTTAAACACAAGTATATATGGTATTTTAAATAAATATGTGCCCATGCCCCTCAAATAGGAGTGATGATAAATATATCCAAATACATGGAACTAATGAGTGAGAGAGTGAGCTTGTTTATTACAAGGACCTGTGGGGTGTAGTGCATGATCACTAGGCCATCTAGGGTGCAATCCAATCCAACTTACGCCACTGTTGTAACCAGCGGCGCAGCGAGAATGGGAGGCCCCATTATGAAAAGGGGATTCAAATCCCCTTTGAATTCCCCTTTTGGAGGAGATTTGAATCCCCTTTCCGTTCTGGGGCCTCCCGTTCTCGCTGCGCCACTGGTTACAACTGTGGCATAAGTTGGATAGGATTGTGCCCCTAGTGTAGTAGTGGAGGGCAGGTTATGCCCTTTCCACAACAGTGTTCCCCAGCACAGTTACTTACTTTTCCTGAGCTAGCTAAATGGCTACATTTCATTTGTTCATATACTCATTTATGGTGAGCACCATTATGGTTGGGGCCAAGCCTGCTTGATGTTATTGGTGACCCCAACCATTGAGACTCAAGCCTGCTCCTATCAGCATAGCCTAGTCCCCCCTTCTGCATAACCCAGTCTTGGATTCTGTTATGTCATCATGAATAAGTGTGTTGGGAACTAGCTTTCATATATGTAAGTAGAATTCTCTATAGCAGAGGTTTCCAACCTTTTTCTTCGGTGTACCACCGCTGAGCGCCTCCGGCCCTCCGTATACCACTGGAAGAATGTGCCGATGATGTCTTTGGCACTTACTTCCAGGTTCACGGCCATGCTGGCGTGCAGACATACAAGGTACGACACAGGGGCAGGCAGGAGGGCCATTCCCAGAGGTAGGAGCCCTTGCGCTCAATCTCTGCTGGCTTGGCAGAGCTCGAGCCGCCGCTTTTCGGATTCTGATGCAGCGCCGCACTGTCAAGACGGCAGCCGCCATCTTGGCTGGCCGGCAGCCCTCATACCACCAGCCTGTGGTCCACGTACCACAGGTTGGGAACCTCTGCTCTATAGCATTGAAAAGAATTCAGATCTGATTTGTCAGTTTTCTTTCCTATGTTTAACACAATGTTCTTTGGCAATTTATAATTGCCAGTAATATTAACTGAGGTTGAAAAATACTTGTGAAAGAGTATTTTCAAAACAAACGGAAGAATTATCTATTTTTTTCCTCCAGATTGAAACTCTTGAAGATGAATCAAAAGTAGTAACAAACATGTATCGCCTTATCGAACAGTATGTAGTACCAGCTCCGCCTGAGGATTTTGCTTTGTTTGCAACTCTGAAACCATCCATTATTGCTGTTCGCAATGCAATAGACAAATCTGTGGGTGAAAGAGATGCTGCCATTATTAGATTCTGTCAGCTATTGGATCTAGATGTTCATGAACTAAATGAAGAAGTTAAAGCTGTGAAACGCCAAGCTGAGGTATAGAAATAACTTGGGTTTTTTATGTTATGAAATTGTCATTATATATTTCTATTATTGTTGTACAGGTGGGATCTGCAACAAAACATTACATCTCCCCAAACCTTAATTGCCCACTTCCAGGTTTCTATGAGCTGTTAAAGGCTCAAACAAGCCAGTTTCTCGCTCCCTTTGTCCCACCCTGGTACTGTGTACTGCTGTGGTAAAAGAAAGCAACCGCCACCTTCAGCATTCCTTGGCTTTTGGAGGGTCCCTGTGTAAGATCAATTCTTACCAGGCTTTTGGGGGGATGATGGGATGATCCTTTTTTCTTTTAATATTCAAATGTATGTACTTCTGTGTACCTGGATGGATAGATAACGAGTGATTGCCTATATAGAGTGTGTGCTTTGCCTGTAGAGTGTATGCTGGGAGCAAGGTACATGAAGAGCCAATAGCTCAGTAATAAAATACATGCATTGCATGCAGAAAGTTTCAGATTCAGTCTCTGGTATCTCTAATTAGAAGGATCTCATGTAGTCATGCTGGGAAGGATATGTGCCTGAGAAGCTAGAGAGCACTGCCAACCTCCAAGTAGATAGTACTAATACAGGGGGTCTCAATCCCTGCCCGCCCGCGTACCACCTCTGGCAGCCTCCTGGGGCCACGTACCATCGGAAGTAAGTGGTGATGATGTCATCACCACTTACAGTTTTTGGGTCACGTTTTTTTGCCGGAAAAGAGAGGTTGGACGTTCTGGACAGTCGGGAACACCATTTTAAGTGCTCCTGAGAGGCTCTGCAAAAGGCTGGAGCCTCTCTGGAGTGAAAACGCGGCTTCTTTGAAGCTGCGTCGGAGTGGGGTTCTGGCGAACCACCTCTGGTCAGCCAGAGTACCACTGCTGCTGCTACACATACCACCAGTTGAGAAAACCTGGACTAATAATACACTTGATAGAAAATACTTTCATATGTAAGGTGCCAGCAAAAATTCTACCAAGTACTCGAGATTTGGGGGGCAAACATTGGATCAGTTTTTTCTTTATTTGGAAAACTTGTTTTATAAACTCATGGCACGAACAGAGTGATAGGAAAATCTTTTACAACTCTAGTTTTTTTAACAGCAGCCATATTTTGAATTGAGCAAGGGATGAAGGATGAACAACATGACTTTTGCTCATTGACACATTCATGGGAATGCAAAGACACAAGCAAATGTCTCTTTAATCCCCACCTTCCCAGTGTGAACAGTAACAGAGATATTGGGGCAGTCCTATCTCAGCTCAGTTAAGCAGCCATTTGCCTATGTATTGGGGTAGCCTCACCCTGTTTTATAGTCACTAAAGAGTCACTAGGGAGAGCAAATTGCTTATGCACTGTACTACACATAGGTAATATGCTTTACTGAATTTAATGTTTAATAGTAGTTTAACATCCAGTACTTATATTTTAAATTTTAAATTGAAAAAGCAACTGGTTTTGGTTTTTTACAGGATCCCCAGATTTTGGATATTGGTGCTGATCAAGACAGAGTTAGACAAATTCTAGCAGAGATGCAAACAATTCTTGATGAGCTACAGAAACGTGCATTTCAGTATAAATCCTACCAAAAGAACTTTAAGGTAACTTGTTTAGAGCTCCGTGTATACTGTGTTTATGGAAGTCTACATGGTCAGTCCTGGCCCAAACTGAAGTGGCACCCAAATTGTCAACCAATTTTTCTGCTCCTCCCATTTTTTTTTACATGCGCATGTACCAGTGCCGCACATGCCGTGACACCATATTTCTGCCACTGCCACCTTCTTTCTGCCCAAGTGCTTCTTCAAAATTGGCTGAGTGGAGCACACTATAGGAGCAGAAGAGAGACCAAAGGAGACCAAAGACTCTTTCAAATACTCTGTGGGGTGTGTGTGATCAGGAGTAAAACTGTGGTGGGGGCAAAGTCCTAAAGCCCCCCCCCCATGGTTCCCCTCTGTTTTGCAGCTCCCTCCCCCTTCAAAAAAAAAAAAAAACACACACATATGCCAAACGAATATAAGTGTTTTAGAGAGTAATTTGGCCTTTCTTCGTATTATTAATGTAGTACAGAATGGAACTACTTTTGGCAACCATTTGTAGTTCTGATAGTTTCTGTAGTTCTTGATAACTAGTTTCAGAACTCAGTATAGGCATGAAGCACCTCACCTTCCCCATACTCACCTTCCCAATACTCAGCTGTTAAAGGCTCAAGGAGCCAATTCTTTCCCCTCTCCTCCGTGTTCTGCTGCTCCCCCCCTTACTGCTACCTTAACATTCCATGGTTCTTGAGGTCTACTTATCATGCTCAGTCTAAATCAGACTGGTTGTTTTTTATTTGGGGGGGGGAAACCTGTTATGTATTATTTTAATTTACACATTTATGTACCTCTGTGTACATAGGCAGCCCCCCAAATATGTACAGACCACTACATAATTTTGGGATGGCCCCATTTGCTTGCATTATGATGGGCAGTCGACCATCTGTTTGTATATAGATGTGTCCTGGGGAAGGCAGATGTTATCTGACTTTTCCTGGGGCAGATGTGTTCCTGTCCCTGGGACTATGCCCACCCTTCTGGTTGTGTTCTACAATACGTAGCTAAGCTGCATTCAGGACATGTACAGTGAGCCTCAAATGTCTTGCTTGGAAGTTTTTTTAAAGATACATTGGTCACAGAAATAGCAATTTTGACAATTATTATGAGAAACTCATCCACCCCTCTTTCCGTCAGTTAGTTGGATATTTTCTTAAACAACATGCATAGTCATCCATTTTATAATCTACAATTTTAGAACATGAAATTATTTTAATTCTTGCTTAAAAGGTGGAAATAACAAAATTTGATGCTCTGGAGGAAGTTTGTGCAGAACTAAAGCTGAAACAGTTATTATGGGATTCTCTTAGTGAATGGGAAGTCCTTCATGAAGATTGGATGGAGGTAAATTACATGCATTGTTCTTTACATGTTCGAGTATAGAGACCCTATACTATAATTATATTTTATAATTAAATTTTGCATTTGTGTATTTTTATACTGCTGCTTTTATATTTTTATTGGTATGGTTTATTATTTTAATTATACAATCTTCCCTCTTTATAAGTACTTTTGTTATACAGATTTTCACTTATCCATACTGACATATTAAGACCATCTCTCTTTATCCATACCAAGATTATAAGGTCTGGGAATTGTGGGGGGGGGGGAGGGGAGAAGGACCATTTCTCTCATAGAGGCAAGATCTACCTTCCATTTTACCCAACGGGTAGACCTTCCCTCCACTTTGAGCTCTGGCGACAGAGAAGGGGACGAATTTGCTTTGCATGCCCAAGGAGTTCCAGGAGGTTGGATTGAATTTTGGATTTCTTCCCCTGGTAGGGCAGAGATCCAGAAGCACCCTTTTCTCAGGTGTGCTCCTGCAGGCTTTCAGGAAAACACTCTTCAGGACCCTAGGAGGACAGAGCACAGCTCAGAAAAAGGCACCCTCCTTGCGTGAGATGCACTGCCTGATGGGTAGTGCATCCCCATGGTTTCAAGGCATGTGCATTAACATGCTCCTTTTACAGTGTATCTGTTTTTCTACAAATTACTGTGAATATGGGTCATAAAGAACAGAAAAAGATGAAAAAATCATGGGAAAAGTGGAAAAAACAGGTGAAATATAAGAGAGTTGCTCATAGTTTGCAACTAAAGCTTAAGGTTCAAAACCTCATTATGTGATGCTAGAATTTCTGAAACATTTTCACCATCAACTTTAACACTTTATGGATGCTGTATAATACAGTATTATTTATTCCGTTTTACTGTGCCACATAACTTTTCCCCTATTAGGCATTTAGGGTGATTTTGGGGTGAACTTGGAATGGCTTTGGAATGAGATAGCATTTTCCCCATGGAAATTAATGTAATAATCGTACTCCAAATTTTCTCTATAAGGACTTTTTCAGGAACGAATTAGGTACATATAAAGAGGGAATTGTGGGACATCTTGTGTCTGTTTTTATCAGGGAAAGGCAGTATATAAATCATTATGACACTAATGTTTTGACTTTTTTGTTTTTATATGAGAAAGGCAATTTGTTTCTTTCTTTACGTGATGGCTTATGCCTGATGACTAGGATAGAAAATGAGACTTGCCTGCCTCCCTTCCATTGTCTTTACAGTGAATTCAGTGGGAATTACTTCTTATTAAACATATGTAGGAGTGGGTTGTAAGTCCCACTGAATGCAGTGGAGCAAAGTGTGGTTATACTGTATCTATAGGTGGGTTTACATAAGGGGTGGTGTTAGGGTCAGCCAGGTGGAGCACTGCCTGAAGGCCCAAATCCATCCGATGGGGCCCAACAAGCCTGGCCAATTACTGAACCTTCAGGGACAATGACAGTGAAAGTGCCCAATGGACCATCAGGCGACAGGCAGAAGTGCCATGATGAGGGACCCAGTGCAGGACTTCGTCTCAGGGCCCTCCGCAACCTAGCTCCTGGTTGCTCATTGACATGAGCCATGGGATGGGAGTCACATGATACGATTAAAATCAGGAATGCAAGCTTTAGCTAATTATTAACCCATGCATTCCCTCCTCCTCTTCCCTCTTCTGCTCCCATAGTGGGGAATCTTTGTTTGTTTAAAAGCATGGCTCTATGGCTTATGTGAAGTTGGGAACTATGGTTTTTTATCTAGTCTACAAAGCAGAATATTAATTCAGAGTACGAAATTGGTTTAAGTTTGCATCCCCCAATCCAAACTAATTATGGTTAGTTGTGTGAACCCAGAAGTTCTAATCAGGATGAATTTTGTTTTCCTACTTGTATTCATAAAGCATAATAGCTAACAATAAACTAATTGAGAGAAAGTTGTCCTTACCAATTAAAGCTTTTTTTGTGTGCTTGCTTTCCACAGTGTAAATTTGATAGCTTGGATCCAGAACTGTTGAATACCCAAGTTTCTAAGTATGCTAAATTTGTGCATCAGTTGGAAAAAGGTTTGCCACCTAATAACGTTGTTCCAAGGCTCAAGGAAAAGGTGGAGAGAATGAAAGAAAAGGTACAAATGGCTACCTGAAACTGATTTTCAGATATGTTGCAAGGATAAAAAGGTCATTTTGTTAACAAACCACTTTCAAATGAAAAATTCAAACCATGTCCCACTAGTAATACTAATAATTATTATTTATAATGTAACTAAAAACATATTTAGCACTGTGTAAAAATACTACGTATGACAGTTTTTTGCTCACAGTCTCACAATCTAAATATAGACAAACAAAATAGAAAGGGTGGGACGAGGAGCTATCAAAATGAGCAGTGGGGCGTTGGGAACATTGCAAAGGTTGGAGACATTGCAAATGTTCGATGTGGGCACTTGTATAGCTACAATGGGGCAAGGGGGGGGAAATGCCCAGGGTGACAGCCGTGATCTCCTCACAAGGAGACTGCGGCTTTTTGCTCCTTCTTGCCCCATTGTAGCTATGCAAGTGCCCATATCAAACATTTTTAATGTGCATGTGAAACTTGGACAGTTTTTCTGTCTTTTCATGTCATGATGGTTGTGGTATGTCAGTTCATTTAAGAATAAATCAGCTTTACCTTTGCATCAACCTTTTTGAATAACTCTGTGTATATAGACATAGCTGGTGCAATAATAATAGTAATAAACATTTTAAAAGAATCTGGATAATAGTTTTGGCTACAAAACGTATTATTAAGTAAATGTTCAAATCAGGATCAGAAAGCTTACTAACAGTATAAGAAGATTGGTGAATATTCACTGTATAGTGAATATTGTATACTGTATCAAAAATTACATGGAAAGCAAGTGATAGAGCTCTTCTTTGATGCAGGAAAAGCTGTTGAATACTTAGGATGGATTTTGAAAGTAATTGCATTGAAAGTTAAAAGTAATTGAGAAATTTATTTTAGGATGAATAAGTTGTATGTTTCAGGGTGCAGTCCTGTGTAACTCTTGCACCGGTGTAACAGTAGATTCCCGGTGTAAGAGCACTTATGGCAGTGTAACTTGCCATATGCCAGCGGATGCAGGATGGACACCGGCGTAACCCGACTCGGACACCTCACATGTGCAGTTTGGATGCAGAACGGATACCGGCGTAACTCCACCGGCGCAGGGAGCATTCTGGGGGCATCTGAATGCCCCTAGAATGCCCCCTGCACCAGCAGAGTTGCACCAGTATCCGTGCAGTCCGAACTACACATGTGAGGCGTCTGAGAGGGGTTACGCCAGTGTCCGTCCTGCGTCTGTCGGCGTACAGCAAATTACAGCAAGTTACACTGGCATAGGTGCTCTTAGACCGGGGAATCTACTGTTACACCGGTGCAAGAGTTACACAGGATTGGGCTGTCAATTAATAAACATTGTAGCCTGCAGGTGAATGACTTTTTTCATAAATAGTACTGTTGTAGAGAGGGACAAGGCATGGATTTCCTCTGTCTCTCTCACTGTTCATAATAGCTGTAGAGTGTCTGAGTTTGATACAGGGTGTTCTTTGCTCACAGAAGGACTGTTTTTACATTGTCGGCTAGAGTGCTGTGCAAGAAATGTGAAACTAAATCCAAAATGCTCTTTAGCTTGTGCAAGAGCTTCTGCAACCACTTGTATAAGTAGAAGCATAAGAACAGTTACAGAATCTACCTATCATAGTATTGTGTGAATTTTTTTTGAGCAAGTGTTTGTTGAAGATCATTATCAATTATTTTTCTTTTCCTTAAAGGTATTGGATGCAAGGATGAAATATATAAAATTTGCCCGTATGCTGGCAATGTAGCTATAATATTGTAAAATCCAAAAATACTTTGCAAGAGATACTTCATTACTTAATTTCTTTAGTGAAGCTTCTAAGATCTTGGCATTAAATATAGGTAGATGGACAGATAAAGCATAACTTTTCTTCAGTTACAGGAATCCTTGGGAAGACTAAGGTCCCAATCCTAACTCCCTCCCCCAGCACTAATGCAGCTGAGCCAATAGAGGGTCCAAATCAGTCTAAAATTATATGTATCTTACTCTTCCAGCTTCCTGTTATTACAGACCTAAGGAATCCTTTTTTGAAACCCAGACACTGGTCAACTTTGGAACAAATAGTTGGTGCACAGTTAGTAGATGTGGAAAATCCATTAACCTTGGAGAAACTCATTCAGATCAGCGCTTTTGACTATGGTCAGGAAATTCAAGATGTATCTGGACAAGCTTCAGGAGAAGCATCTTTGGAGACAATTCTCAAAAAGGTATTTTTCACAACATATGCATGTTTTTAAGCACTCTTAGCTTGAACTGACGAAGAGTCAAGAAATTGCCTGTATTTGCCATATTGAGTTTGCAATTCTGAGACTCTGAGATTCTGAGACTGAGACATACAGAGACATGATAGAAATGCATAGGTTTTAAGGTTGTAAGGCTGAAATCCATATGACAGTGGTTCCCAACCTGGGCGTCGCAACCCTGCCGCATTACGTGTTCGGGAATTACTAGACCTTTAAGGGGGTGGCTAACCCGTCAGTGATGTCTGTGCTTTGCTTCCAGGTCTCCCCACTGCCACCACTGCCAAAGCCCAGTAAGACAAAATGGTGTTTTTTTTTCCTTACTGGGATTTGGCAGCGGCGGCAGGGAAACCCGGAAACAACACGCAGACATCGCTTACGGGTCCCTAGGGTCCCAACCTCCCCTTAAAGGGGTAGAAGGTTGGGAACCACTGCCATATGAACACTTCCTAGAATTATTTTTTAATAATCTTATTTCTCTTGGCATTTGTATGCCACCTTTCTACCTCCTAAGAGACCCTCAAGACAGTTTAAAACACAGTTAAGCTTTAAAAAGAACAACAGGTAGAGGAGGCGATGATGAACCTTGACTTGCTGGCTTTCTTACTTTTCCTCTTCCTCACAGTGGTGTTTCTCTGTGAAGGGGGAAGGGCACTGTTCAGCTTTAAAAAATACTGATGGTGAGGTGATGGTAGAGGTGATGGTGTTGCTGCACGTGGTATTTTACCAATGAAGACGCTTAAAATGTTGTTTAAGAACAAGGATTCATTGAGTGTTTTCCTTAAATTCATTGAGTTTTTGAGTATTGGGAAGATGCAAAATTTTGCTTCAGGACTCAATAATATACTCAAACCTCTAAAAATATATCTTAAAATATAAAATACCATGTAAAAGTAGAAAACACTGTACTCTTAAGTTCTGTTAAAAATTAGAAAACGTGTTTGCTATATGGGAAAGATACCTTCTTTGTAGAATTCACAAACATTAGGGTGTAAGAAAATAATCAGAAACTTCCTTTTTACTAAAATTGTTAACTTCTAAGATTATCTACAAAGAACAGTTTATCAAATGTATTCACAATACTGCATGTTACTGTAAAAGGTATTTTTCTCATCAGGTTGAAGATTCTTGGAAAACAATAGAATTCATTGTTCTTCCTCATCGTGATTCAAAAGATGTTTTTATTCTTGGTGGAACAGATGACATTCAGGTTAGGACAAATAAAAATTGGCAACTGTTACGTTTTTAGAATTCTCTTGGTGGTCGATATTCATCAGATAATTACAATAATTTTCAAAATCTGTACATTCTTGCTTTGGTTTGCGCTTTTAATTGTTTTGAACTATGGCATCATTTTGCGAGATCAATTTTATCAGTCATGCAGTGCAATTCTAGTCAGGTTCACTTAGAATTAAATCCCACTCTGTTCAGTGGGACTTACTCCCAGGCAAGTGTGCATAGGATTGCAGCCCTATTCTGTCAGCTGCTGTTGCTGTAACATATGGCTCAATCCAGCCCAAACTACTTCCAGGTGATCTGCCAGAATAGGACTGTGTGGGATTCAGAAAGCTGCAGTTAAGAGAAGAGACCAGTGAAAATCCCTCCAGCCTTGGCACAAACAGAAGTGCTTTCTGTTTAAAAGGAATTAGGAAAGTACCCATTGTTCCATTGCCTGACCATTTCTCGATACTAGTGTAATCTTGTTTTCTTCAAAGTGTTATACTTTGTTTATTGCCTAGAATGCACTAGCTTCATATCCTTGTTGGAGTTAACAGTCCTTCTCATAGATATGGAGGTGTGACCATGCTTGGCATTTCAAGAAGAAGGATATTGTGCGGTCTGGTGTCAGGTTCTGGGGACTTTTGGACCAAGTCCTGTTCTTGATGTCTCCCTACCGTGCACATACACATTTACCCCTGGAGCAATCGGAGGACACCCCCACCAGTATGCTGATGGTGCTGAGGGAGGAGCACCCTCTAAGACTATTTTGCTCTCTTCACTAATCCATTCAGTGACAGAAAAGTTTAATTGGTGGGACTGAGAGTTATAGGCATGCTTGTTTTTTAAGGCTGTTTTTGTTCTGATGTGATTGAGAACAGAAAAATAGTACATGTCCTCATGGTGTGTAGTAGATTTTGTTTCTAAGATTGTAAATTACAGTATCTTACAGTTCAAGTGTACATTGTACATTACACCTTACACATTGTGATGTTGCTAAACTGCATATAATATACACTACTTTCAATAATTAATTGAATGAGTGATGAAGGATTAAAGGCTAGTGATCAACTAGCAACTTTTTAATTTGTTGACAATCATAGAAAATATATCAACATCTACCTAAGGCTTCACATCTTACTGTATTTTGAAAATATTATATCGTTTATTATGTATCAATATATCAATCATTATAAAGATTTATTTTCAATCTTTTGGGAAAAATCAGAAATCAGTACAGTGTTTAACTTTTTCTTCAAGGTCATTCTGGACGACAGTACCATTAATGTAGCAACAATAGCCTCTTCGCGATATGTAGGCCCTCTCAAGGCACGAGTAGATGAATGGCAAAAGCAGCTTTCTTTGTTCAGTCAGACGTTGGTGAGTACCACATTACAGAAGTTTTTCATATCGCCTTTGGTATCTGCCATAAAAGGCATGTGACTTTGAAAATGTTATATAAGTTGCATATAAACTCTTAGAGTTAGAATTGCATGGTGATTGCAGATTGGTATAAGTTGGCAGCAGTGTACAGTAAGAGACTTCAAGAATAGCTTGTCTAGTTTTTCCATTTAATGTTAAGAAGAAGAATTAGAAACATCAAGCTACTTTTATGGTACTTCAGGAACAATCAGTGAATGTATGTCAGCAAGCATAAGGTAAAGGTATCCCTTGACAATTAAGTCCAGTCGTGTCCGACTCTAGGGAGCGGTGCTCATCTCCGTTTCAAAGCCGAAGAGCCAGCGCTGTCTGAAGACGTTTCCATGGTCATGTGGCCGGCATGACTCAACACCGAGGCGCATGGAACGCTGTTACCGTCCCGCTGACGCGGTACCTATTAATCTACTTGCAATTTCTTGCTTTCGAACTGCTAGGTTGGCAGGAGCCGTCGCGCGGAATCGAACTGCCGACCTTTCGATCGACAGCTCATGGTTCAGTGGTTTAACCCACTGCGCCACCCGCTGGCATAAAGCAGTATATAAATATATAACAGTAATATGAAGCTGCCTAATATGAAGTACTGCCCTAGATGGACCATTGATCCATCTAGGGCAGTACTGTCTACACCAGTGGTTCTCAAACTTTTTAACACCGGGACCCACTTTTTAAAATGACACTCTATCAGGACCCACCTAGCTTTATGAGACTTAAAAAAGTGATCTAGAAATAAATAAATATATTTATTTACATGTAAAGAGCTCAGCTGCTTACAGGGTAATTAGCAGCTAGCTTGCAAACTGCAGGAACTCAGCTCTTTGGAGGGCAATTAGCAGCTATCTGATTTTTGAATAGCCTCAGGGTTTGTGGCAATTACCTATCTGATCTTTCCATCACCTGGGACCCACCAGAAATCAGGTCGCGACCCACCAAGTGGGTCCCGACCCACAGTTTGAGAAACACTGGTCTACACCAATTGGCATTGACTCCTCAGGGTTTCAGACAAAGGTCTCTCCCAGCCTTCCCTGGAGATGCCAGAGGTTGAACCTGGAACCTTCTGCAGGCAGAATTTGTGCTTGACCACTGAGCTACTGCCCCACAGTCTAGGAAGGAGAATGTGCATTTATTCCTTGAAATACATAGCTTAAACATTAACTATGTGATAGTCATGTGACTTTTGAGTAGGAAATGTTCTTGATGATCATGCAAGTCCATCCATATGGACTTCTAGACCAGCGGTTGGGGCGGGGAAAGCATTGCTGCCGTCAGAGGGAAAATGTGCAATATAGGGTTTTTCGTACTTACCAGGGCCTTCGGAGGGTGCGGAGAGGCCTGCCCGAGCTTTAGATTGCCGCGGAATGGCGATTTACGACCACTTCCATTTTTCGGACGAAAACCGGAAATGGTCATATATTGCCGCTTCACGGCAATCTAAAGCTTGGGGGGGGGCGCGGAGGGGTCCGCAGGCCTCCCCACAACCTCCGGAGGCCCCGGTAAATACGAAAACCCGTTTTTCGCACATTTTTCCCCCGGTAGCGGCAAGCCTCAGGATCGCTGCTGCTGCTGTCTCCACCCCCACAAGGACAGTTCTCCCAGCCTTGCTGGGAGAACTTTGAGAAACACTGTTCTAGACTGATTTATTGACTAGAAAATGTATCACTGACACCTCCTTTAACAGACCAATCCTATCCAAAGTCCCGCTCTCAGATGCAATGGCGCCAGGGCAGGCTACACTGTATCAAGCGTGGGGCTGGAGGTCTCCTTGAGCGAAGGGGATGATAATCCCCTTCCCCCCATGTTGAGCCACAGCACCCCCTATGGGACTACTCAGAGGCACGCCAACAAAATGGCCAGCGCAGCTCTGAGCAGCCCCGTGTTAGGCTTTCAAGCCTAGGATGGGGGGAGGCCTCCTCCACCAGCCCACCCCCTTCCTGGGCCTGATCCGTCTTTCTCCCTGCCCTCTCGCCGCCCTGAAAGCCTCCTCCCCACCTCCCTGCCACCCTCTCTCTGCCAGGCGGCACGGAGCTCACCTGCCTTTGGCGGTCGCTGCTCCTTTTCCGGCGGAGGCCTGGCAGCACTGGCCTCCATGCTGGCGGGACTGGCCTCTATGACTTCGTAATGTATGGCACGTTGGTGACAGTGAGGAACCTAGTACTACCGGCGGAGGCTGGCATAGAATTGGGCTGTAGGCTTCATGCCATACTGTACTTTAATTGAACATCATTATATTATTTATTTTCAAGTTTTTATTTGGAAAAATCAGAAATTGGTATAGTTTAACTTTTTCCAGACTGATTCTTTTTCATTTATTCAGTTAAGACCTGGAGAGGAGTGTAAGTAGGGCACTGGCAATATTTGCAGAGGATATTGAATTATTTAAGTTATATGAAAAGTTACAAAATGGTCTCAAAGTGCTATTTAAAGTTAATATTCAAGTGGAAACTGCAGTTCAGCATTGGTAAGTGCAAAGTAATGTATTCTAGGAAGCATCACCCCATTTTAACTAATTAAGGGCTGTATTTAATTTTTTGAGTTGGTTTTTGCTACTCAAAAAAGAGATACTGAAGGAACTGTGAATAGTGTTTTTTTTAGGGGTGTTGATATTGTGTATCATGTTTTGTTGTATTGTATTACAACTCTCTTTGAGTGCCCAATTTTGGTTGGAAAGGCAAGATATAGAACAGGGGTTCTCAACCCCTTCCCGACTGAGTACCACCTCTGGCACCACAATCCTGCTGCATACCACCGGAAGTGACTGGCAATGACATCATCGCCAGTTACTTCCGGGTTTTCAGGTTTTCGGAAGCCAGAAAACGCAGGTAGGAGGCTCTGGGCAGGTGGGAGGGCCCTTCTCAGCATTCCCGAGAAGTGCAGCCAAAGGGGAGCCTCTCGAGAAAACGTGCTGCCCCAAAAGCGCCATGTCGGAGTGGGGTTCCAGCGGTCTGGCGATCCGAGTACCACCAGAAGTCAGCCGAAGTACTGATATAGAAGATAACTAATTAAATTATAGTGTTGTTTCTGACAATATTAGTGCAGCATGTTGCAACCACAAAAGGGATTCCAAAATATCAGAGATTTATTAGGAGTGGTTCAGAAAAAATTTGCAGAGAACACCTGCAGCTTGAAATCCTTCTGCTTGTCATGATTGCCTTTATCTACAACCTCGTGTGTGTGTTATAGTGCACACATGGAATGCCTGCACATATAAACTTCTCAATTCCCTTCAGTGGAGGTGGAAGTTATGCACACATCTTTTTGAATGCATTGAGGTGACCTCTACATTGAACATGTAGCGCCCCCCCCATGCATGGGATGGATGAAACCTAAGGGTTCTGGTCATCCTACCTCAAAAAGGATGCAATGAGAAAAGATAATGACAATGACAAAACAAATCAGAAATATAAAATGCATGCCATCCATGGAGAATGTAAGGATTTTACAGTGGCACCTGCAGCAAAAATGTTGCATCTTCCCAACCTTATGCCCAATTAACTTAAGCAGGCAAATTTCCCTTCCAGTCTCCCTCCTGTGTTCTGCTGCTGCTGTGGTTTTTTTTTCAGCTGTCACCTCAACATGCTCTGGTTCTTTAGGACCACTGAACATGCTCAGTCTGATTCCCCCCCTTTTCTTTAAATTTACAATCTATAAACCGCATTACAATCTATTTCTGCATTCCTGGGGAGTCTTGATAGTATGTAGAAACCACTAGCTTGTCTATGGGTAG
The DNA here is from genome assembly GCA_026170595.1 of Plestiodon gilberti rubricaudatus. NCBI lineage: Eukaryota > Metazoa > Chordata > Lepidosauria > Squamata > Scincidae > Plestiodon > Plestiodon gilberti. Next base: position 93,965,004 of record JANXHW010000002.1, on the reverse strand, counting down.
CCCCATTTTGTTCAATAACTGATAGGCACTTAACTACCTGGGTTTGCTATTGGTGTTTGCTATTGTAGTTTTGCCCCCACCCCCCCTAACGATGCCACTGTGTGTCAGACTAAAAGGTATGTTACTTTTAATGTTAAAAATGCTCGCTATTTACTGTGCTAAACGTTTTTCTCCATGCTATCTCCATGCTGGGTTTGCTATCTCCCTCCGTTACACGGGAGAACGAAGCGCCCCCGCCTCCTCGCTTTCGGAGCCATTCGGAGCGTTGCTTTCACCGATTTGAATGGCTCCGAAAGTGAGGGGGCGGGGGCGCTTCGTTCTCCTGTGTAATGGAGGGTCGGACCATGGCGGAACTTAGAGCTCCGTCCCCCCCTGCAGTGATGCCAGTGCTAGAGAAGGTGTTCAATATGCGAAAAAGAGAATAAAGTGAAGCAGAGTATAACAGGTCTGTTGATCTCTTATGCTTGAAAGATATGGATATACTATAATTTACACAACAGTAAGCATTGCTATAATATTTGCTATAAAACTGAAAAGTCTTTAGAGCTATACATTATTAGTGTCAGCAGAGGCATAGCTACACCCCCAGTGGGGAGGGCCTCCACCAGCGATACTAGGAGCTAGAAAGGCTCTCAGTAAGGTTGTGCAGTCTTTCTAGCGCCTAGCTGGGCAACGCAACAAGAAGAAGGCTGCATCAGGGCTTGAGGGGGTGCACGAAGGCTGGGTAAGTGCCATTTCTGCCGCTGCCGCCGCCACCCCAACACTGCCCGCTCGTGCACGCCCCGGGACGGGGGCAACACGTGGGTGGGGGTGCACGAGCCACCGAATCGGTGCCAATTCAGCAGTTTTGCCCCCACCCCCCCTAACGATGCCACTGTGTGTCAGACTAAAAGGTATGTTACTTTTAATGTTAAAAATGCTCACTATTTACTGTGCTAAACGTTTTTCTCCATGCTGAACAACCACAGCAGGCACTGTCCTTGGATAGGGAGAAAACACACACACACACGGTCTGATGCATAGCTGTCCTCATGTGTTACTTTTACTCAATTTTCACACAACAGTATTTTTAAGACAGTAGAAAGTCACTTGAAGATCACAGGAATAAACAACAATGCCAGTTTGGCTTTCCTTTAGTATTTGTTTTGCGTTTCCAGTATAAAACACTATTTAAATCTTTCTTTATTTTCTAGGAAGAATGGTTGACCTGTCAGAGAAACTGGTTGTACTTGGAAAGTATTTTCAGTGCCCCTGATATTCAAAGACAGCTGCCTGCAGAAGCAAAGATGTTCTTGCAAGTAGACAAAGCTTGGAAAGAAGTTATGAGAAAAGTTAATCGTCTTCCTAATGCCCTCCGAGCAGCTACTCAACCTGGTATTAATATGTCTAAAAATAATATTTGGGCTACAGTAAACTAAAATTATGTATTGCATGCAAAACAAGTGTATGAGCTCTATCCTAAGCCTGCTAGAATGAGTTTTAAACATCCTGTGCTGTTGTACCTGAGGCCATTTGTTTGCTTAGGTACTGTAATCTCTTTTTGTGGTTTTTCAGCAAGCAATCACTTATATATGTATTTCTCTCTGTGTGTGATTTGTTTGTTCTCTTTACACACACACACACACACACACACACACACACACACACACACACACACACACACACACACACTATCCAGTCTCCTCCTCCAGGCTCCCTATGTGCTTGAACACATCATGTACTCATGTACTGTATTGTTGAATTAGAAATTGTTGTGTTTGTCCAAATCAACTTGATGAGGCACTGATGCACAGGATTCTGTGTGTAATTATATTTCAAAATGTTTAGTCTAATTTAACGGAAATATTTCAAATATAGTATTGAAATTTTGCATTGCATTGTAAGCCGTATTCTTTTCCTTTTTTTCATCCTAGAACATACATGCCTATTTCTGTTTTCGCTATGCAAGTTAATCAATTGTTGTTTCTCTAACAGGTCTATTGGAGACCTTCCAGAATAACAATGCACTTCTTGATCAAATTCAGAAATGTCTGGAAGCCTATTTAGAGTCCAAAAGAGTCATCTTCCCCAGGTTAGTTATGAATCAGTAACATGATAATTAAGCCATCTATATTATGGTGTAGACATACAGCCCAATCCTATGGGTCAGTCGTGCTCATATACCTCCAGGTACACCAGCACGACAAGGACCCCGTTGGCACAGCAGCCTCTCCCGCCAGCCTGCACAGCACTGCCACTGGTGCAACACTTTGATAGCCGCACGCCACCAGCAGTGTGTCGCTGACCTGCCTCCAGCAAGGATAGGGGCAGGAGGCAGATCTTGGCAGTAGCGGTTTCTGTTGCATCCTGAGTCCCTGTCTCGGAACAGACATGCTCCTAGCAGGCTCCTCGGAGCTATGCCAGCAAAAGAGTTGGGTAGATCTGTAGAGTCTCCTAGGGGACCATGCAGTGGCTGGAAAGGAAAGGTATTTCACTTCTTACCTCTCCTGGCTGGCCTGGTTTGTGGACAGTCCGCTGGATACAGCCAACGCTGTGGCAGCGGCCCTGCATCCAGCACACTGGATAGGATTGGGCCCTTAAAGGTGTCTGGCATGAGCAGAAGAGCATTTTTCCATATGCAAAGAGGGGTCTACAGTTTCTACCATCTTGTCTCTTCATCCATAGCTCTCTGCATATCCCACACCATTCCCAAGGGTACCCCAGCTCTCAGGTGTCTGGTGGTTGCAACAGAAAGTTGGATGTGGCAAATCATTCCACAAGCTGAACACTGCTCATGGTTCTTAAAATCTGTAGTTTATTTAATATAATCTAGTACCATAATTCAGCCAGGGTTAAGTACTTGAGTCCCACTGATTTCATAAACAAATTGAGTTAATGAATTTAATGAGTAATGAAGATGTCATTAACAAGTGCTTAACTCTGGCTAGATCAGATTTAAAAACACTTATTTTTGATTTAAAGTTATCCTACCTGGGAATAATACCGGTATATACTGTAGTTTGTTTATGTATTTAGTCCCCAGTTGTATATGCATTTATATAAAAAGTGTTCCATCTAAATAAATGAGATGTAATTATTTTAATTAATTAAATAATTAATTTATACTAATTAAAATTATCCTTTGAGTTCTATGTAAAATATACTCTGAAAGTAAGTGTATGAAAATACTTTTTTTTAAAAAAAGTTCTGTTTTAACACTTTCAATATTATCTACAAACAGATTTTACTTTTTATCAAATGATGAGCTTTTGGAGATTTTGGCTCAGACTCGCAATCCTCAGGCTGTTCAGCCTCACTTAAGGAAATGCTTTGATTCAATCTCTAAACTAGAATTTGCCTATATGGCTCCAGCTGAGGGAGAAGAAAAGGTTCTCACCAATGATATTTTAGCAATGCTGTCACCTGAAGGGGAGAGGGTAAGCAATCATCATTTTCTTTATTTCTGAAAGTCCCCATCCCTGTGCCAATAGTACTGTAAGCAAGATGGGACAACCCACAAAGAAAATGGAGGTTTCTGGTTACTCACTGGACTGAAGAAGCTTATAAAAGTTTGGAATTTAAGAACAAAAAATCCCAACGGGGATAAATAACCTCCAAAATGATAAATAACCTCCAAAATGATTTGTTTTCTGGAAAGTCTAAGGATTATAGAGGGAGAATCAGGTTTCCTAGAGAGGCATTACTGTCAATTGAAACACTCACTTCCTTCCCTGAAACTGCTTTTGGGGTTGACTTTTATTTTCAACATGGGTAGCAAAAACAATTTGAAATGCAGTGGAAGGCTGACTGCATGAAAGGGGAGGGGGAAGCAGAGAGATCGGAACTGGCAAGGTGGGAAACAGAGGAGGGGAATGGAAACAGAGAAAGAAAGCAAATACTGCTGGAAAGATTGGAAACAGAAACTTCTGTACTTCAAGGAAAATGTGCATTCTGCAACATTTTGTTTAGAGCTGATCTGAAAACTCTTTTATACAATCTGTATCCTGTTTTTCAGCTGTCAGGTCCCCAAAGTGATTAATGTGAATAGAACCACAAAAAAGAACAATCATATATAGAGTATTGAAAAGAAAGGCTTGAAAAGATTTACAGTGCAATCCTGCGCAAATAAACGGCAACTGAACGAGTGTTCCGTCGCCAGAAGCTGTTGCAAACGTGCCATAAGGCACGTTTGTGACGACTCGCATGTAAGGGCTGCCAGCACTAGGTCGGCAGCCCTTACTCTGCCGCCGGATCTCCATGCGGCCGCCGGAGGAAGGTAAGTGATCCCCCGGCGGCTGCTTGGGCTGTCTGGGCGGTGAGGGAGGGGGGCCATTGGCCGAGCCGGTCCGGGAGGGGGCGGGGGATGGCATCCACCATATCCCCATCCCTGCTGGGCAGGCTTGGCCGTTACACGGCCTCCTCTTATTTCCAGCAGCTATTTAGCAGGCGGAAATCCAAGGAGGCCCATCGGGCCGGCCCTGGTTTACACCCGGTGAAAGGGACAAACGTCCCCTTCCCCGAGTAGACCTTCAGGCCGCTGAAGGGCAGCCCAGAACGGGAATAGGATCCGGCGGGTGGCCCTGGGCTGCCGGCCGGATCCTTACACAGGATTGCGCTGCCCGTATATGTGTGCAACAAATACAAATGATTTTTTTTATGCCACAGTGAAGTCAGATTGATAGCTTTCATTGTTTTCTTAATAATTTTAGGGGAAACAAGCACTTTTCAAGTTCTGAACATTTAAAAGTAGCATAAATAATACCCTCATAATAAATGTAAGACTTGCCTTTTTAGGTTGGCTTAGGAAAAGGACTTAAGGCCAGAGGAAACGTTGAAGACTGGCTTGGTAAAGTTGAAGAAGCAATGTTCAGTTCCCTGAGACGCCTGAGCAAAGCTGCCATTGCTGATTATCAGACCAAAGAGAGAGTAGAGTGGGTTGTTGCTGGACATCCCTCTCAGGTAACCACAGATTTTTACTGCTTTGAGCTCATATGTGCTTGTTGCAGTTACATCTTGAGGCAGCTGCTTATACCAAACACAAAATGACAAAGGTGGCAAAAAAAAATAGCCAAAATCCATTGGAAAGTCCTCCTGAACAAGCCCCGTTGAACTATCTGTCTGTATAATAAGAAGAGGACAGTTGAAGTCTGCTTTCATTGACAGGTGCAAGATGTCTCTGTGTTTGAGCTGCTTGTTTTTCTTTACACAGGTTGTGCTGACTATATCTCAGCTCATGTGGTGCCGTGACCTGACTCAGTGTTTAGAAGGAGACGATCACGATCATTTAGAAGCTTTGACGGAATTTGAAAATGACAACTTCGAGGTGAACACGTTTTGAGTGTTTACAAAAAAATTGGATAGCTTATCTATGTTGTTCCTGCCCTTGTTTTTGATAGAAAATCATTGTTCTGGATAGTGGCAGAACACTTTACTAAAAGGCATAATGTACTTTTTATTTGGTCTGCAGAGCACTCAAATATGCTGCAAGGTTCTTTCAGGCAGTTGTGATAGATGCAGTCTTAATCAAATAATACCCCAACCCTAACGTCTCCAGCTCTATCACATACTTATTTTAGAAGAGGCGTATCTTCAGCAGTGTAGTGCCACAAAATATGACAATATGCTGACTTTTCTGCAAGCATTATTATTGTCATATAATTGTCATAAGGATAGTGAATCAAATGTTTAAGATGCCGGAGAGATAGCCAGCTGTGAGATAGCGCAGCTCTATATTAGTTAATGTTGCAAAGGCATTTTAGAGAGGGGAGTATAAAATGTTTACAATAAGTGTAGATTGCAGTTAGAGTGATTTTAATACGATGTTTTGCTGTATTTTTATTTCTAAAGAAATTAGTGACAACCACAGTAGCATAGCCAGGTCGGGGCCAGGGTGGAGGTGCTCCGCCCCAGGTGACAGCCGCAGTCTCCTCACGAGGAGGAGTCGCAGAGGCAACTTTCTGCTCCATGGCTGTTTTTTTGCAGTTGGAGTGTCTGCGTCTGCAGCGTGTTTTCGCGCCATTTTCAGCACTTTGGATGGGCATGCCCGCCCACCCTGGCTGTTAGAAGGCTTCAAATGAAGCCTTCCAGGAATGCAGGGCGCGGGGCGATAACACAAAATGCATCATTGCCCCGCCCCTCTGGGACACACTAGCAATGCCTGGACAACCAAAGAGTCATGGGAGGGCAGTATGTACTCATTTTAATGATATGCAAGCATAAAACCAGTGGCTGGATTCAAAGGTCTGTGCAAGTGCAAAGGAAGTTCCATTTCTGCCATTTCCATCGTTCTCACTCTGCACCCCATTCCAGAGGGCTCCTCAACCCCAAGAGTAGAGGGCTGTAGTGAGAATGCAGGAGTAGGAAAGCCCTTTGGTGAGCAGTAATTGTATTTATTTCTGTAGTGCCATGTGTGTGCATGGTGCTTTAGACCAAGTGGGGAAAACCCCCCAAAACAGACAGGTCCCTATCCCAAAGGCTCACATGCATGCTCGCATGCATTTATGCACTCACCCTTTTCTGGGTTGGACACTCGCTCTCTCTCATGCTTGCCAACGCTAGCCAGTTGTTTGCACGCATGATGGAAGATGCTGATCCAGATCAGGAGAGAGCCAGTTGTTTGGGGATCTCTTCTAGGTTCCTCCATTACCTTGTCTTTTAAACACTCAGAGAAGTGTACTTTCCTATAAAAGTCTCTCATTGGCTCCTCTAGCCTATGGTCTTGCTGGGGAGAAGGTCAACTGGACTGGACTATAATTTTCCACCACATCTTAGGAGAAGTTGCAAGTTACTCTTTCTTAGCCATCACTCGCTCTCCTTCCATTTTCTGACTTGTGAAATGTACACACACTGCTAGGCTTCTAAGGAGCTTGGTAATATACAGATCCCTTATCTTCTTTCTTCATCTCTCCCTGTGATTTTACCCCAGCACAGTGTCTTTTCTGGTGGCTGTTTGCTGGTGTTCTTCTGCATTTTTTTTTTTTAGATTGTGAGCCCTTTTGGGACAGGGAGCCATTTAATCTTTTTATTTAGTCTGTAAACCACTTTGTGAACTTTTTCTTGAAAAGCAGTATATAAATACTGTTAATAATAATTTTGGGAGCTGTGTTTCTGGTGTACCCTGATCCATGTGCACACACGCACACTGCAACATGCTACAGTATATTGTGCCAGCCCTACTTTTGCAAAAGACAGACAAGCAGAGACATCAACAGATACTTATTGTCTCAGACACTTAATAAACAGAATTTGTCCCAGCTCTGGCAAGATGGCTATACTCAGGTTCATTTTGGTCCTGACAACCCCCTGGCTCAGGGATGGATAACCATCCATGGCCTTCTTTCTCCTTCCTAGGGTGCTCCCAGCCAATCAGGAATCACATAGTGAATATGATGTCATCACAACACTACAGAACCCATCAGATTTGGCTATACCTTTGCATCACTAAGAGCAAACAAATCTTGTTCAGACTGACAGCAGTAATTCTTGAATAAGCAACCACTTTCATCCTTTTTTTTCCCAGCAATCCCTAAAACTAATCACTAAAAGGATGTGCAGCTCTCAATAATAATGAAAATGTTTAGTACAGTATGTTGAGTAAAGTAGGGAGATATTTGTAACATATATTTCTTCTCATTTCATAGAGATTAAATGCATTGGCTTCATTAGTCCGTGGGATTCTTCCTAAACTGCACAGAAACATCATAACTGCACTCATAACTATTGATGTGCATGCAAGAGACATTGTAACTGAACTCGTAGGACAAAAGGTACATTGACAGTTTAAATAATATTTGTAGATGTACAGTTATTATTATTATTATTATTATTATTATTATTATTATTATTATTATTATTATTATTATTATTATTATTATACCGTTACAACAAGCATCTAATAAGTATTTCATCTCATTTGTAAAGGTAGATTCTATTGACAATTTTGATTGGCAAAGACAATTACGGTACTATTGGGACCTCGATCTGGATAACTGTGTGGCTAGAATGGCTTTATCCCAGTATACTTATGCCTATGAATACTTGGGCGCATGCCCAAGATTAGTAATAACCCCACTCACGGTAAGGCCTTGCTTTCATTTTCATGCGTGTAATAGAACTTGAGTTCTGTAGGGACATTTCTGATGAATAGAGTTCATCATCTTTACACAGTTTTGCTTTTAAAAAAGAATGTTATATTATCATCATGCTCCCATGAATAAGGAAAATAAAATGCAGATAATTCCTGCACTCAGAAGTACCTCCGCCTAGGGCTGGAGACTGAGAATAGTTTTTAAGAGACTTGAAAGTGGTACAGCAGAGCCATTATCACCCATACTCATTTCCATTATTATCTTTCTTTGCTAGTTTTCAAAGCACTAGAAAATTTTGAAAACCTGTGTAACCAGAGATAGCAGCAGGATAAAAGAAATAGGTGAAGCCCATCACATGCAATAGCTCTTTCATGCCATCCAACTCTCCAAAACATACACACAGTATATGTCTCTTCAACCTATATCTGAATAATGCAAATGCCGTTCTCCATGGAGTGTGGCACAATTAAATCTGTGTTGCTTCTCAGTTGGATGAATTGCTCAGACTAAGGAACTAATAATTGAGCCAGCCAGACTTCCCTTGGTTTCTTGTATCAACTGGGCTGAAAAGCAGCACTACTACCTGCAGGATATGAGTAGTGCCATCAGCTGTAATGTTCTTCTGGGTTACCATGTGGGAATGGTTGGGGGGGGGACCATTTTAGGGGACTCCACATTTCTGGAGAGGTAGGAGGCAGTGTTGGGAAACTACTACTCAGTCATTTGACTTTTGCCTTATGTGGATCTTGCAGTTTTCTAAGGTGTACTTTGTGCTCTTTATCATATGGTAATGAAGTTATCCAGAGATTTGGGCAGAGGAGTAATTGGTATCAGCAGATGCTTCTTATTCAATGCTGCCACCATTGCAGCAGCACTGAAGGAGGGGCATCCATTAACTCCTCCTTTCTCCTCGATGGTACCCAGTCACCCAGGAAAGGTACAAGAGTATACATCCCCTTGCCAGATACAGAGGGACAAGAGGTCAGCGTGCTATAAGGGGGCCCAACACAGGGCTTTGTCCCAGTGCCATCCAGATCTTGACCCTGACCCTGGCTATCTTCAGGTGGATTGTCAGGTGCCAAGCCAAGACCTGGTTTTTCTGAAAGGCCTTTACGGTTTATAACCATGGGAGTCTCCCCCTCTCTCATGGGAGTTTTGCCTCAAAGGGGTGTGCCTGAAATGATTGGTGCCCAAGACCATAATAACCTGGCTCCAGGTGAGTCTTTTTAGTTCTTTATATGTAGTCCAGAAGGGGAAAGAGGTGGGGTGGGGGGTAGCAACCACAGAGTGAAGCCACCAACCTTGGCTGGTTCCTTCACCTTTACTTATGCCCCTCCTCTTGTTTGTCCATGTGTCTCTGGCCTACATAGAGGCTTTGCACCCCCAGTGGGGTAGGGGTCTGTGGGGGTGCCAAAGTGTTCAACATAGTTCCCATTGCAAGAGCAGGGAAGGATAACCTTGTGCTAGATCTGCACAGTTGGAGGGCAGTGGATGCTTGTACAGTCTACTTCTGGCACTGGAAGTGACACCTATGCTTCCTTCCGGTCCTCCTGGAGGACTACAACTTGGGGGGGGAGGGGTCCTTGGTGGGTCTCCCCCCCCCTTCCTTCTCCCTTGTGATATGGTCCTTGAAGCCACCTTCCCCTTGTGGGCTGCTTGACTTAGTGCAAGCAGCCCTTCTTGCTTCTCTCGACCAGTCCACCTGCTTTCTGTTCTTTCCCCTTCATCTGTCTCTCACGCCTCCTCCTTTCCCTTCTTTCCTGCTCTTTCACTAGTCTTTCCCTTTTACCTTTCCTGGTGGCCAGTCACTATAGAGGGACAAGACGTCAGTGTGCTATGAGGGGGCCCAACACAGGACTTTTACCCCAGGACTCTCCAGATCCTGACACTAACCCCTGGCCAGTAGGCCCCAACATTTTCCTTCTCTGTCTCTGTCTCTTTCACATCCTTACTATTTTCCTCCTCCACTTTCATTCAAATTTCCCCCTCTGTTCTGCTCTCTCATTCCACCATCTCCCTCCCATCCCACCTACATGCCTCTTATTGGCTGATACCAGCCAATCAACCTTTCATCAGGTAAAGTGCCTGCAGCTGGAGCCTTGCCAGCCTTCCTACCCCACCCCTCCTATCCATCCAGCTGACCGGCGCTTGATGATGATGTCACCACCAACCACTACGGCATTTAGCTTTCATCAGCACCTTGTTGTTCTTGCTCATGTGGCCGGAGCGCAAGTCGTGGTCACAGGGTGACCTTTTTAAGAGTGATCTAAATCTTACCGAAGAGGGCTATTATTTTAGGACAGAATGTACGTACTGTTTAAGATCACACCGTAGTACAATTCTGTCAACTTATTTGTTGGTATTCAGTACTCATGCACATGTTGTTTTCTGTACTTTGATCATGGATACTCCTGTACTCTCATCAGGATCGTTGCTACCTGTGCCTTATGGGAGCATTGCAACTTGACCTAGGTGGAGCCCCAGCTGGACCTGCTGGTACTGGCAAAACAGAAACTACCAAAGACCTTGCAAAAGCACTTGCCATCCAGTGTGTTGTATTCAACTGTTCCGATGGCTTGGACTACAAGGTATGAAACTCAAATATGTTAATGTAGTGTGTGCATGGAAACAGTTCTTATTTTGTAGTATGTTGTATACATGGATCTAAGTAGAGACTTGCAATTTATGATTTCTAAAAACAATGATTGCAACAGATAAAAGTCAGTACTTTTTCACAAAATGTATAATTAATCACTGGAGTAATTCTCAGGGCTACTGTTGGGGAGCAGGAAGTAGTCAAAAGGTTAACCAGTAGAGAAATTGTGCTCAGAAAAACAGTCGACAAATTTATGAATAATGTAACTATCAGTGACCACATGACTACTCATACTCTGGAAGGAGGAAAGGGTCATTCTAACTCATGGGATTGCCCCTCCTCCATCTTGAGGCAGAGTCGGCTGAAGATCTTGACTCCTCCCAGCAGGGGCATCCAGTTCCCAGTCTGACTCTGCCTCTCTTGAAGACAAGTCGGTGCTTTGCGAGCTCCTTAGAGCTCAGCGTTATTTCCTCTAGTTTTTCATTTAGCCTTTTCTATCTTCTACTGTTCTCCCTTCGTTCCTCTCCCTCCCAACCCTCGGACCTACCGCTGCTAAGGGGGCAAAGTGGTTTGGGGTAGCTGCGGGGGCAGCTGGAGCACAGTTAGCGGCGACCGACGGGTTGCACGGCTGGGCCCCTTTGATCTCGCCGCAACGACTGGAAGCAGAGAGCCGACTGAGACGCAAGTGTTACCTAACGCTTGGTGGGGGTCCTCCTTCTCTTGGGGCCTCCCCTCTCGGTCCGTGGACTCTGGCGGTACCTGGATGCCTCCCGCGGGAAGAGCACTTTACACCCCTCCTCCCTTCCCTCCCCCCCCGCCAACGACCGCTTGGAGTGTTTTTCCCACACACTGAGACTCAGCAGACGCTTGCACTTCGGCAGAAGGCAACGCTGCGCTAGCCGGCCACAGTCTACTTCCCCTGTTATCATACCCAGCGGGAGAGAGAACGAGAGGTTTGGGCAACGTCTTTACAAGAACAACTGCTTATCACTTGATTGGGGAGGAGAGTGAGAGCGGTGTGCCTCATTTGCCTCAGCTAGTTTCGTTTTCCTAAAGGCTGCTTTTTCCCGCCATTAGAGTGCTTTAACGCAGGATGGCGTCAGGAGCGGCTTCTGAGGGCGATAAAGGGGGAGGGAAGGGCCTTCTAAAGTTACGGGATCACTGGACCCAGCCACTGAGGCCAGGATCCTGCAACTCATTCAAGCGACTGTGGCTGGAGCGCTTAGGTCTCCTCAGTCTACAGTTGAAAATAAGGCAAAAAAGCAGGCTACCTCTAGCAAGCGCCATAGATCCCCCAGCGCTGCAGAGTTCTCAGCCAGCAGAGCTTCAGAGGACTATGTCTTGCCTCGCAAGCGACACAAAAAGAAAGCCCATAAATCTCATAGATCAGATCGTTCTAGGAAGGCTTCTCACAAGAAAAGAACAAGAGACTCATCGCCCAGTTCCTCTGTGGCTACCTCGGGCTCCTCATCCCGAGGCTCTGACCGGGAGGAGGGGGAGCTCTCGGGTGAGGAGGACGAGGCTCAGCAGGAGCTGCAGACCAGTCGGTTGTTTCCAGTAGAGCTATTTTCCAGAGTGTTGGGAAAAGCGATCCATACTCTTGAATTACAGCCCCCTAAAGATCCCGCACAAGAATCCGCTGTGCCTGTACCGTCTACCTCAAAATTGCTACCCCAGGGTCCTTCCAAACCTACTGTAGTGCCTTTTCCCGACGCCTTTCAGCGTATTGTAGAGGCGGAATGGGCCACTCCCATCCACCCTAAACATTCGGCTAAACTGGTGAACAGGCTATGTACCCTCCCTGATACCACTATGGCAACCCTTAAAAATCCGACGGTCGATGCTCCCATTGTCTCTCTGTCCTCGGCCGCTGCCATCCCGTCCCAGGGCGAGGGTGGTCCGAAGGATCCGTGTAACAAACGCGTGGAGGCCTCTCTCAAGAGGGCCTTCGAGGCATCTTCACACTCTCTCAGAGCAGCCACGGCAAACTCCATTATGTCCAGAGCGGTTTTCTCTTGGGCTGAGGAGCTTGCGGCTTCAGAACCAAACCTCTCCAGTCGCGCCAAGAGCTGCTTAAAGAAAATAGCTCTGGCCTCTGCCTTTTCAGCGGACGCATCGCTGGACTCACTTCAGTTCAGCGCCAGATCCATCGCATCCACGGTCGTGGCCAGACAAAACATCTGGCTTCGGCAGTGGGACGGGGACTCCAATTCTCATACCAGATTGGTAGGCATTCCTTTTCAGGGAGGCAGGTTGTTTGGCCAGGCCCTGGAGCCACTGTTGATTGAGAACAAGGACAAGCAAAAGGTTCTACCTTCAAAAAAGAAAGAGACTGTCACACCGAAGGCTCCGAACCAGCAGCCCTTTCGTTCCTACTTCCGTCCTCGGGACGGAGGACGCAACAAGGGGAAGTGGAATAAGAACAGAGCGCTCCCCAAATCCCGTACACAGGGGGGAAACTACTAAAATGCTCCTAAACAGCAGAAAGATCATAGACGAGCATGATGCCAGGCGCGACGTCTGCTCCGCCGGTATCGGCGCACGCCTTCTGCTTTTCGCAGAGCGGTGGAGGCAGGTGTCTGCGGACACTTGGGTCCTGAACACGGTCTCCAAGGGGTATTCACTAGAGTTCAACAAACGTCCCCGAGACCGTTATTGGCCTGTCCCATTCTCGAGAGATCGGGAGAAACACAATTTAAAATTGAAGGCCATCCAACACCTGATCGACATCGGAGCAGTGGAACAGGTCCCATACTCCCAGAGAAGGACAGGTGTCTACTCGACACTGTTCCTTACCAAAGAAGGACGGATCTTGGAGAGCCATACTGGACCTGAAGCGTCTAAATCGTTTCTTACGCCGGAAAAAATTCAGGATGGAGACGTGGAGGTCGATTGCTGCAGCCTTGTGTCAGGGGGAGTTCATGGTGTCGTTGGACCTCTCCGAAGCATACCTCCACGTTCCCATCCTCCCGGCCCATCGCAGGTTCCTCCGCTTCTGCTATGGCGACCTTCATCTCCAGTATCGTGCTCTCCCCTTCAGCCTCACCTCAAGTCCTCGAGTTTTCTCAAAAACGTTAATCGCTCCGATAGCCTGGCTCCGTCAGAAAGGAATATCGATTTTTCCATATTTAGACGATATTCTGATAAAGGCCCCATCCCAAGTACAGACCCTTCAGAGCCTGCAGGAGACTATGACCTGCCTGGAGAACTTAGGCTTCGTAATCAATATACAAAAAAGCTGTCTGAACCCTACTCAGGAGCTGGAACACCTGGGGCTTCTCCTGAACACATCGTCTTTCAGGGTATCTCTCTCCCTAGGCCGCCAAACAGCTCTGGCCTCTGCACTCAACACGGCCCGGAGAGCCAAACATTTGGATGTGATGTTCCTAACATCCTTACAGGGACTGCTAGTGTCCTGTCAGGATGTAGTGGACTGGGCACGGGCTCACATGCGCCCTCTGCAAAAATTTCTTCTTCCGTATCAAGGTCTGATAGAACGACGTATCCACAAGTCGCTGGTTCTCCCGAACAAAGTCAAGAAGAGTCTGTCTTGGTGGTGCAACCGCGACAGACTGTCACGGGGGGTCAGCCTGCTTCAACCAGAACGAGTGGTAGTGACTACGGATGCAAGTCTTCTGGGGTGGGGGGCAGTTATGCAGCACGCCATGGCACAAGGGTCCTGGTCTCGAAGGGAATCCCAGCTCAGCCTAAACCTCCTAGAGCTCAGGGCCATCCATCTGGCACTACTAGAATTCAGCAGCCAGGTACGGGGCCGTCATATTATGATAAGGACAGACAACACCACTGCGAAGGCCTACGTCAACCGTCAAGGAGGGACAAGGTCTTCGCGGTTGGCCAAGAGGCAAGTCTCCTAGCACATTGGGCGGAGCACAACTTAGCCTCTCTAAAGGCGGAGCACCTGGCGGGAGTGAGCAATGTCTCAGCCGATTGGCTGAGCAGACGCTCTCTTCAGGAAACGGAGTGGCAGCTCCATCCACAGGTGTTCGAGATGATCACGAGGAGATTCGGGGAACCGATGGTGGACCTGTTTGCCACGGGCGCCAACGCCCAACTTCCCCGGTTCTTCTCATGGGCCCCGGACCCGGAGGCAGCGGGAGTGGACACGCTACAGTGTCCGTGGCCGAGGGGTCTTCTCTATGCTTTTCCTCCGGTGACGCTTCTGCCCGCGGTCCTCAGTCGCATCAGAAGACTTCGGGCAGAGGTGGTTCTGGTGGCCCCAAGATGGCCAAGAAGGCCATGGTTCCCGGACCTGGTAAACATGTCCGTGGCGGAGGCCTGGGAACTCCCTCACAGGAACGTTCTGCTACGGCAGGGCCCGCTTCTTCACCCTCAACCTCTCATGTTCCACTTGACAGCGTGGAGGTTGAGCGGCAGGCGTTGAGGGGACACGGCTATTCTGAGAGAGTTCTGAACACGCTGCTAGCATCCAGAAAGGGGTCTACATATAAATCGTATGGATCCACCTGGAGGTCATTCGTGGGGTGGTGTCAGGGTAGGAACATTGTACCCACCAATCCCAAGGTCAAAAATATACTGGAGTTTTTACAAGATGGGTTGGAAAAGGGTCTGAGTACCAACACCCTCCGTAGACAGGTCGCGGCCCTCAATTCCATTTTGGGGGCAGACAGGGGCCGGAAAGTCTCCACACATCCTCACATTAAGCGCTTTCTGCGGGGAGTAGCCTTATCTAATCCGCCTCCCATACACAGAACCCCTAACTGGGATCTCAACCTAGTCTTGGTGGCCCTCACGTCCCCCCCATTCGAGCCTATGGCTAAGATCTCTCTGTGGGAACTCGCGTTAAAGACTCTCTTTCTCGTGGCGATCACTTCGGCTAGAAGAGTTTCCGAACTGGGCGCTCTTTCTGTAAACTCGGAGTTATGTGTATTTCATAAGGATAGAGTGGTCCTTAGACCGGACCCGGCCTTTGTTCCAAAGGTAAATTCGATATTTCATCGATCGCAGGAAATAGTTCTTCCTGCTTTTTGCCAAAACCCTGCTCACCCTAAAGAGAAGCAGTGGCATTCCCTTGACGTTCGCAGGGCCCTGCGTTACTACACAGATAGGACGAAGGAGTTTCGTTCAAAGGACTCCTTATTCGTATTATTCCAGGGACACAGGAAGGGAGCGAAGGCGTCTTCCGCTTCGCTGTCTAGGTGGTTAAGGGAGGCTATCACTATGGCCTATCAGTCCTCCGGACGGGTCCCACCGGAGGGGTTAACAGCACATTCTATCAGGGGGGCAGCTGCTTCTGCAGCCTTTGATGGAGCTGATTCTTTGGCAGACATATGTAGGGCGGCCACCTGGTCTTCCCAGCACACATTTATAAGGCATTATCGGGTTGACATGGCTAGAGCTACTGGCACACGCTTTGGTCGGCAGGTGCTCCAGAGGGTGGTGGCTTGAAGTCCGAGCCGCCGTTCCTGGCCCACCCTACCTGTTACTGCTCTTTTATGTCCCATGAGTTAGAATGACCCTTTCCTCCTTCCAGAGAAAAATGGAATTCCTACCTGGGAATATCCTCTTCTGGGAAGAGGAAAGGGTCATTCGGCCCACCGCTTTTCCAGGGGGCGGCTCAGGGACATACTAGATGCCAATTCCATACTGCGTGCACAGTGCACTACGGCCACTCTGTACTATAGTTTGGGTAACTCCGGGGGTTGTTCATCCCTATTGTTTTCTGTGTGTTCAATTCTTCTGTGTCTTTCCGTGACTCCTCTCAGACACGCCACTGGGTGTGTTATTGTTGGAGAGGGTATGCTTTCTCACAGCTCTTCAGATTCAGACTGGGAACTGGATGCCCCTGCTGGGAGGAGTCAAGATCTTCAGCCGACTCTGCCTCAAGATGGAGGAGGGGCAATCCCATGAGTTAGAATGACCCAATATTCCCAGGTAGGAATTCCGTTTTTTTCAAATGTTCCTTGAAAATTTGCATAGCTAGGGAACTGAGAATGAGTGGTGGGGAAATGGATTACTCATCACTGGCTTTTTGGATTTCTCTTTACTCCCACTTATACTGACTATGGTCAGAAACTGTAGATTACAGTAAAGAGATATTTTATTTTAAGCCACTATTTTTTTACAATTGATCATCTGAGTGTACCTTTGAAGTAAATGGTGTTACTGTATCAGTTTTAGAGCAGAGCATTTTAGAATCTTATTCAGACTTTGCAGTACTGTAGGAAGAGAACTGAGGACCCCTAACCCAGTTTTCTTGAAGTCCAGCAGCGTCATTGCAGGGGGGGGCGGAGCTCCAAGATCCGTCAGGCTCTGACCCTCCGTTACATGATGGGAGAAAGTGGCCCCGCCCCCTCGCCTTTGGAGCCATTCTGGCCGACGAAAGCAAGTGCTTTCGTTGGCCGGAATAGCTCCAAAGGTGAGGGGGCGGGGCCACTTTCTCCCGTCGTGTAACGGAGGGTCAGAGCCCGACGGAACTTGGAGCTCCGCCCCCCCTGCAGTGACGCTGATATTGAAGTCTACATATCTGCATCCCTTTTATTCTGCATCTTAAAGACTTACTATATGATACAGCTGTTTGGAAAGATAAGATGCTTAGATATGCTAATATTGTTTTAGATGATGGGGCGTTTCTTCAGCGGCTTGGCACAATCTGGAGCATGGTGCTGCTTTGATGAATTTAACCGAATTGATATTGAAGTTCTATCTGTGATTGCCCAACAGCTGATTACCATTAGGAATGCTAAAGCTGCAAAGGTAATCATATGTTTGGATAGTAGAAGCTCTAGTTCATATTCTTTTAATGCCAATAAATAACTGTCCTTTTTATTAATCACATATTTTTTTTTCAAAATGTAATGTTTTCTCTTATTTCTTCAAACAGTTCTCTCGATTTATGTTTGAGGGACGTGAAATAAAATTGGTTATGACTTGTGCAGCCTTCATTACAATGAATCCTGGCTATGCTGGACGAACAGAATTACCTGATAATCTAAAAGCTCTCTTCAGGCCATTTTCAATGATGGTTCCAAACTATGCTTTAATTGCTGAGGTATCTCTTAATACGTACAAGTACATAGAATGTGTTTGAGAGCTGTATTACCTTTTGTTTCTTTATTTATTTATTTATTTATGTATGTATGTATGTATGTATGTAATGGATTATTACCCCACCGTTCCTCCAGATGTGTGGATCCCCACAGGCAACATATGAGAACAATGTACTGCAACAGTACCTTTGAAGGGGAGTTATAGCTGCTCATCAGAAAACAATAGAATGTATTTTTCCAATGCCTCACTTGAAATTACAGTGGGCCCTCCTTATCTGCGGATTGGTCATCCACAGATTTGACTCCATCCGAGGAGGGACTCCCATTGGGGGTGGGGGAGGCGCCACAGTACTTGGTTTAGCAACCGCACCGGCCTGCCGCCTGCTTCTTGCCTCTTGTGCCGCTTTGTAAAGCTCCAAGTGCCTGTAAAAATAAAAACTTTTTTTACAGACACTTGAAGCTTTACAAAGTGGCATGAGAGGCAAGAATCAGACAGCAGGCTGGTGCGGTAGCTAACGGCACCCACGCGAATATGGAGGGCACACTATTCTTTTTTAACAAAACTAACACCACATTTTTGTATTTTATCAGTAATACTAGTGACCCAATGTTTTGTTTAGCACAGGGGTTCTCAACCAATTGGATCCGTCAGCATACCACTGGAAGTGATGGGTGATGACGTCATCGCCCCGTCACTTCTGGGTATTGGACACTGATGGAGCTCAGGAGTGGAGGTTTCTGATGCTGCGGAGCTCAGAAAAGCACTAGTTAGAGGCTTGGGGTGGGCGGGCAGGCCTTTTTCAGCAAGTGAACCTTACACACTTCACCTCTGTTCGCTGGCCGAGTCTCTTGCTGGCGCTTTCCCGAGCTCTGTGGCATCCTAAACCTCTGCTCCTGAGCTCTGTCGGAAGGGGGGTTCGGGGTTCATACCTGCTGCGTACCATCAGATATACCCAAAAGTACCACTGATGGTACACGTACCACCTATTGAGAACCCCCGGTTTAGCACATTACAGGAAAACTCATCTCAGAAGTATGTGTATGTAATTTGTAGGTTTACTTTATAGTATTTTGTGTTTTCTCTATAAGGAATTCAGTCAGATCTGCAACCAGAGCTTTAGTTCTGATCTGTAAGGGTGGATTCACGTCACAGTTTTTGTCACTTAAATTCAGTGAAACTGGGGTCAATGGTGCCCGGTGCGCAGACGTGGAGCGCAGCAACCTGGAAGTGGGTTGGTGGTGACGTGATGACGTCGTCACGTCATCGCCACTTGCCACGATTTTGGATCCAAATGGTGGCAAGGGTGGGCAGGATGGCCCTTCCAGCACCAAGCATGGAGCTTTGCTTGCCCCTCAGGTGACCATGGCAGCGTCATGCCTGGATGCAGCCCGTGCCGGTCGCACCCCCCTAGCGATGTCATTGCTTAAATTGACCAGTTGAGTCCTTGCAAGAATGCGGCCTACGGAAGTTCTATTTGGCAGCATAATTATTTCATTCCTTTACCAAAGTTCTAGTTGGTTCAGATCCAGTTTTACTCCTTGTTAAATAACTACATGCACCTCTATTATAGTCTGTTACATCTTTGTCTCTTCAGATAGGGATGTTAAATGAAAAATATGCACAGAAAGGAAAGAATATAATTATTCCCTTGCTTATTTTGTATTTGCTACTTCCCAGCTGAAAGTAGCTGTCTGATTTCTGAGATTTCCAAGTCTGTCCATCTTGTTCTATTCGTGCTTTAGTGTTAGACTCTGCAACCTTTTGTTCACTGAGCAGAAGCACACTCATGTTGATTTAATGGAAACGCTTGTGAATGTTTATTCTTCTGCAGAGTGCATTATCTAATATTTAAGATATTTTTCTTGGTAAGTTTATTTAATACATTTTGTTTCATAGACAGAAGGAGACGAGATGCTTGAGAGCACATAACAAGTGACTTATAGTACCTTAATATGTAATGTGACATCGTTGGAGCCAGATTGTATGATTGTTGTGCTCTGCTTTTGTTTAAGCTTTTTGGTGTTTTTATAAGAACACACAACATGCTTTTTTGTACTTCAGGTTATTTTGTATTCCGAAGGATTTGAATCTAGTAAGACACTTGCAAGAAAGATGACTCAAATGTACAAACTCTGTAGTGAGCAGCTCTCTCAACAAGATCACTATGACTTTGGAATGAGAGCTGTCAAATCTGTTTTAGTCATGGCTGGGTAAGGAACCTTACACAATATGAAACATAATTTTACTGTTAAAGTTCTTTCACCAAGGTGGAAATACAAACGTTTTTACTTATTGGCCCCTATTTGCTTAAAAATACTCACAGCTGCCATTTTAATTAAAACTGCCGGAAACCCCGAGAAGGAGTCAAACTCACCTCCGTGAAGCTGCTCTTCTCCCCACTCTTAAAGCATGTAAATACACATACAACATGCCACTGTCATGCATGTCCCTATATTTGCTGCCACTAGCAATGTGAATTTAAGACCACATTGCAAGCCTTTTCTCCTAGGTGTGTCTGTCTGTTAGCTGACTGCTCTGAGCTGAGTTATCTGGGTGAAGGGGGACGAGAGGGGAGTATCTCGACCAACACTCCTGCTTAACTTCTCTCCCACTGTCGCACACACATCTCCATGCATTCACACACATACTTAAGACTTTTCTGGATAGCATTTTGACTGAGTGAAGCTGAGGAGACACGGAAGCAAATTGCTCTTTAAGTAAAGAACTAGGTAGGTTTGTTTAATCAAAACAAAGGAAAGGATTTAGTGGAGAAAAAATGGGGGGGGGGGACACCCCAGGCATACAAATAGTCAAATTTTATACTTGAGATTAGAGTGAAGTTCAAAACAAATTTAAAACCATTACTAACTAAAAATGTTCCTAACTGAAGGAGATCTACTTGCATTCAGCATCCTTGTCTCCTTGGCTAGAGTGGAAAATGGCAGTTTAGGAATTAAGACTGTCCTGATTGGCCAGTACCAGTATTCCTTCTCGCTTGACTGGCATCTTACAATTTATTTCAGCTGATCAGGTCTTTTTTATCCCATTTTGGGGAGACTAGCCTCCCCCACCTCTGATATATAGTCTCAAACATTTGTATACCAGCTGGCCAATTATAATAATAATAATATGCTTAAAACAATTGTTTTTCTGTAAAATTAGATCACTAAAGAGAGATAACCCAGATCTGAATGAAGATGTTGTATTAATAAGAGCGTTACGAGATTCCAATCTTCCAAAATTTCTTACAGATGATGCTGTTTTGTTCAGGTACTTTTTCTTTTCTTTGACTGATGTTTTCTTTATTTTACCACTGCATCTTTATTTTCCTCTGATGAAATATAAATAGCCTTCCGGTTGCAATACCATACAATTATTTTCTGCCCAATAATAATGAAAAATGCAACCATATTTAACCGTTTGAATATCTGAATTTATTTACTCATTGACCTTGCATCACAGAGCATAGTTAAAATGCCATGCCAGATTGTTGACGTAAACTGGAATTTGTATATACATTCTTTATGGAATTTTTTATGTTTCACTTTGTTGTATTTCAGTTATAGAGTATTTCTATCTTAATAGAACATTGATTTTATTGAACAGCTATCTTCCTGTCTGTGCAAAAACAGTTTCATTTATTCGTAAGCATAGTAATTCAGGCACTCAGAAATCTGCATATCAGTTCTGTTAAATAAAGGGAAAATACTGGATAGGTTGGATGACAACAGTCCCAGATTACTGTTTGAATATATTTGTAGGACACAATCCAGCTAAGCACTTCTTTTGGCCTATCTTTCCCCTGAGGAGTTATGTTTCTTTGCCCCCCCTCCCATTCATGCCTATTGATTTGAATCTCTGCAAATTTACAAATATGAGCAGCATGAGCAGCAGCTTGCTCAAATACAGCAATTTGAGCAGCTTGCTCAAATACAGCAAGAAAATAGAAATACTGTGCTGTAAAAGAAACAGGAAATAAGAGGCTTGCCTATTCTCGTTCTTGCCTGTGCCACCTAGTGGTGGAATGCTGTATATGCAGCAAACCATACAGAACAGTAGAGATCAGAGATAAGGAGCAGAAGCAAAGCAACCAGAAGCAACAGGACGGCCTTTGGAGCTGTGGGTGAGGCTCTGCAACTGTTCCAAGCAAGATCCCTTACTTAAAAGTACTGGAAGATTACTCAAAAGTAAGGGGTTTTCACATTATTTTGCGTTTAGAGCTAAAATAGTTTTATATAGCGCTTTGAGTCAAAATTAGTGCAATTCGCGTTCTGTGTTGGTCACCACCACCCTAAAACACACCTCTACCCATAGACCATCAGAAGGCTTACGGAGAGGTAAGGAAAAATATTTTTCCTTAGCTCTGGCAGGCCTTCTGAGTGCCCCTTCCACCATAGCATATAGCACGCCTCCTTGGCATGGCTGCATGCTATAGCATGGCGGGGATAGGATCGGGCTGTTAGTCTTATTGATTGCAGTGGGAAAGATCTGCTTACCTTTCCCATGGAAATTGATGGGATTTAGAAGTACTTATCTTTAGCAAGATTATACCCACACTGTACATGACGTTTAGTTTCAGAATTGTTATATCTTTTTGTAATATTTAGTTTTATTTATTTAATAGATTTATATACCGCTTTTCTCGAAGCTCAACGCACTGTACAATATAACAATAAAATAATTAAAAACAAAAATACAATAAGATAATAATAATTAAAAATAAGCAAGAGCAAGTAAAATGATATCAGTACAGCAATAAAACTATAAAAACAGCACAGAGTAAACCTGTACACGCTAATTAAAAGGGGTTCCTAGGAGCATTCTCCCTCCTCAAAAGTCAAGCGAAATAGACATGTTTTTAAACCCTGCTGGAGCCATATAAAGAGGGGGATGTCTTCAGAACTTCTGGGAATTGATTCCACAGACATGGTGCCACAACAGAAAAACCCTGCAGCTTGCCACCATCCCCTTGGCTTCAGATGATGGCAGTATCCTAATCGGGGTCCTATCTGATGATTATAGGGGTTTGCAGAATTATGTGGGAGATCCTTAAGATATCTTTAAGGTGATCCTTAAGATATCTTGATCCCATGCCATATAGAGCTTTAAAGGTCATCACCAACTCCTTGAACTGGTCTCAGAATTGTAGTGAATAAATAAATATCTAACTGAACCAAAGCTGCTAGCCTTTAGGAGGGGCTGTAAAGCCTATCTTCTTTGGAAGGCTTCTGGAAGCTCCCTGGACTTTGCTGGGGGGCAATTACTACTGTATTTTTATGCTACATAATATGTTTAATGTATTATTGTTTTTAGCTGACTTGAGTGTAGAAGTGAGTCAGAAATTTGTGTAAACAAACAAAACGTTTTGTTATTGTTTTTGTTTCTGTTTCTGTTAGTGGGATTATATCCGACCTTTTCCCTGGAGTTGTAATCCCAGAGCATAATTATGGAGTGCTAGAGTCAACAATAATAGATATCATGCTTTCCAAAGGATTACAACCTGAAGAGTCCATGGTTCATAAAGTCATACAGCTTTATGAAACTATGTTGGTAAGGCATGGCGTCATGCTTGTTGGACCAACAGGTGGTGGAAAAACGACAGTTTACCAAATTCTGGCCGATACTCTAGGAGCTTTGCATGCAGCGGGTGAAGATAGCCCTTTCTACCAGCCTGTTAAAACATTTATTCTGAACCCTAAATCAATTACAATGGGTGAACTGTATGGTGAGGTTAACACTTTAACTTTGGAATGGAAAGATGGTCTGATGGGCCTTAGTGTTCGAGCAGCTGTGGTTGACACTTCTGAAGATCATAAGTGGATCATCTGTGATGGACCTGTGGATGCTTTATGGATTGAAAACCTGAACACTGTTTTGGATGATAATAAGATGCTTTGCTTGGCTAACAGTGAAAGAATCAAACTTACACCCTTCATTCACATGGTGTTCGAGGTAAAATGTTTTTTTAAGTTTGAATAGTTTTTCAATAATGCCCCAAGTGTATAAATTGCAGCCCAATCCTATCCTTCTAGCACCGGTGTAGTCATGCCAATGGGGTGTGCGCTGCATTCAGTGGGGGGGGGGCTGTCACGGAGGTCTTCTCAAGATAAGGAAATGTTTAAGGGAGAGTTAGATAGGATTGGGCCCTTAGTTACACAAATGTTGTTACAATGACTGTCTCTAACACAAGACTGAATGAGTTAGTAACTGACTGAGTCCAATCCTATGCATGTCTCTTCAGAAGTAGGACCCATTAAAGTCAGGAGCTTACTCCCAGGTAAGTGTGGCTAGGATTGCAGCCTGAGCCAGTTAGAAGAGTGCTCATCCACCCACCTAGTCTCACTTTGTAAGGAAAGTTGAGTTGTAACTCTAACTCTACCACTTAGACTATCAGTGGGCTCAATGGGTCACTTGTTTGCAGACGTTTAACTTCCCACGTTCCCACCACAAGAGACAGTAAAGCGTGACATAGGCCTCAGGACCTTGCTCTTGTTGCTCAAATGGTTCTTACTGGACTAGAATAGTTATGTGCTATTGGGATTTGCCATTTATTTAGGTTTTCCGATTTATATGTGACCGTTAACTGGGTTAATTGCAATTATGTTTCATTCTGTATATACAATATTCATTCTGATAGCTAAAGAAATCAGCATGCTTCAACAGATAATAGAGAAATACATTCCCCCATAGACTAGAGTAGGGGTTCTCAACCTGAGGTACGGGTACCCCTAGGAGTACGTGGACCTCTTGCTGGGGGTACGCCAAACCCTGACCCTTATCTGCCCCATCAGCAACTAATTAAGTGTTAATTAACATGGATTTTAAATTGTAATTATTTTCGGAGCCCTTCTGTCTCTCTGATTTTGGTTTTGGGCTTATTTTTGTAGTTTGTAGGTGGAGGAGGGAGGAGCTGATTTTGGGAAGTGTGACTTGGAGAAAAAAAAAATCCTTGCATGTGTGTGTCTCTCCCCACCCCCACACACAGTTAAATAAGACATTTTTTCACATTTAAAATAGTTTTAGTACTTTTTATTTAACATTAATTACCTAATTAATTGATTTATTGAATTAACTAGCAGGGGGTACTTCAGAAAATTGGACCGTGATAGGGGGTACCCGGGCCTCCAAAGGTTGAGAACCCCTGGACTAGAGTAATGAAAGAGGAGGACAGAGAAGCCTAGCTATAAGCAAAGACGTTCTCAAAATGAAAGGCAAACAACAATTCATAGCTGAATATCTTACTAAAAGAAGGAAGAGGTTTACGTGAGATCGAAATATGACTTCTTAATTATACCTTCTTGATTTTGATTCATTGCAAAAATGTGACACTCTGCTTGTCATTGCCAGGAGTGGCCCATCCATTAGGCAAGGAGCTGCAGGTTGCATCAGCGGCAGAGTGCAGGGGGGGGGACAGGGCAGTGGATTAGGGGTGTCACCTTCCTCCAGCCTGCTGCGAATGCAACCCTCAGTTTCTGCCTGCTAAAGCAAGCAGAAAGTGGATCATCTGCCTCCTTATCTTGCTTCGGTTGTGGTTTCTTCAAGCATGGAAGTGCAGGACTTCTGGTTTGCTTTACAGGGGCTATGTGAATGAAGGAGTGCCTTCATTCACATGGTCCTTTTACTAATGTAAAGGACCCAGAAGTCCTGCAATTCTGCAGTTGAAGAAATGACACAAGGAGTGCAATAAGCAGCTGCTTTTCTGTTTTGTTGTAATCGTGCACAACCATCAGACCTGAGGTGGCATCAGGCGGTGTTCTGGGTTGCGCCACCGCTACTCATTGCATTTAAATACACACACACACACACACACACACACACACACACACACACACACACACACACACACACACACACACACACACAGAGCGAGAGAGCACTAAAGTGGAAAAATTGATTTATGAGAAGTAGCTGCAAATTGCATCTGTAACTAGCTTGAAGCTCTTCATAACTGAGAATTAATAACGTTTTCATTTTTTATCATTTAAAAGCGTGAAGCGTGCATAGTCCTACACCAACACATGCTGTCATGTTATCCTTTTTGCTTTGCTTTTTGCTCTTTTGTATATGCTGAAGTAGAGAGATGCTGTGGAAGGAATACACTGTTTGTAATATTCATGACTTTCAGGTGGAAGACTTAAGAGTTGCTTCACCAGCTACAGTTAGCCGATGTGGAATGGTATACATTGACCCTGAAGAACTGAAGTGGATCCCCTATGTAAAGACGTGGATGGCAGGCCTTGAACAAGAAAAAGTAGGTTTTGCAAACATCTTTAACCAAAAGACAAAAAGTGGTTAAAAGTAAAGATAGAATACAGAAAGGTATTGGTGGCATGAATCCTAAGGTGTCCCCATATTAGCAGAAAGTCTCTTTGTTCGTGGAAGGGCTAGTTCTAACTTAATGCAAGAGTGTTTTGTGAACCTAAATCCAGAAGAGTTCCTCTGCATATGCAAACAGTCTTCAAAATATTTTTATCACTCTCTAGAGCTGGAGTCGGCGATTTTCTTCCGCATAGGGGCCAGACTTTGGGTTCCTCAATAGTAAGAACACATGCGTTTTTAATACGCATGCGCTAACCTCCTGATTAGGCCATAGAGCTAAGAAAAGAGATGGGCACAGCATGAAGAGACGCATACCCAGAGAGAGAATTATGCTCAAACGAAGCTTCTGCCCTTGGTCTGCTTACACTGTAAGCCTTGCAGAGATAGAATTACAAATTTGAATTCTGTTTTAGGACCACCACGGGCCGGGTGGATATATCTTTTTGGGACTATGGGCCGGATGATTTTGGGTGGCAGGCCGAATTCAGCTCATGGGCCATAGGTTGCCTACTCCTGCTCTAGAGTTTATATGCTACAGTCTGGATCTTCCTCATTCACCATGTTCTGGAATGCAGCCCCTGGTACATTGTGCTTCTGCGCTGTGAGAAATCTTCTGCGTGTACTTGCATTTTAATGGAACAGTATTGAGACATTTCTGCTACTGCTAGAAGATCAAGTCAGTCAATCCTAAATGAAATCAACCCTGACTGTCCCTGGAAGGACAGGTACTGAGGCTCAGAGGCATATCAGCAACCGCCCAGGGGGGCGGCGGCTCAGCGCCGCTCCGGGAGGGCGCCGCTCCAGGGGTGGGGGGTGACCCGGCTTACGCGGGCGCTCCGAGGCCTTCTCGGAGCCGGAGAAAGCCTCGGAGCGTCCACCATGTTAAAACATTCTGCGCATGTGCAAAACAAGGATAAATAGTGCGGCGCCGCAGTCGGCTGCCTTCAGAAAGCCCTGGCCACTGGTCGTGGTGGACGCTCCAGGGCTTTCTCCGGCTCCGAGGCCGGGGGAGAAGGCCTCGGAACGCACACACGCGTCACCGGGCGCGCGTGCGCGCTCCGTGGAAAGACTGGAGCGAGCGGAGCAGCGCTGCCCGGGGCTGAGGAGCCGCCCGGAGCCGCTGCTCCGCTCACTCCAGTCTTTCCACGCCTCTGCTGAGGCTGAAGCTCAAATATTTTGGCCACCTAATGCGAAGAGAGGACTCTCTGGAGAAGACTCTGATGCTGGGAAAGATTGAAGGCAAAAGGAGAAGGGGAAGACAAAGGATGAGATGGTTAGACAGCATCACCGATGCAACGAACATGAAAATGAGCGAACTCAGGAAGATAGTGGAGGACAGGAAGGCCTGGCGGGATATGGTTCATGGGATCACGAAGGGTTGGACACGACTTAACGACTGAACAACAACAACAAAAGCGAAAACTAGGCTTCAGAGACTGCAGGCTGACCTGTAGTTATGATAAAGTAGCACAGAGCAAATAAACAGGGGGCAATTGGATGAACAGGATGTATGTTAAGAGATAGGAGAACAAATAATGCGATCAACGGCATGCCATATATATACCAATGGACCAGCTCCATCTGCTTCGGCTGAGGAAGCAAAACAACACTGAATTGGCAGTGGCCAAGCGGAGGAGGTTCTGGAGGAGCAAAGCATTGTTAAAAGCAGTGAATGTAGCAGAGCAGTGCAGTGGAGACTACTGACCCAAGATGGAGGCAGTGTGCATGTCAAAACTCTGGCCTCAAAAGACTGTGCTATACTGGAGTTGGCCATTTTGGTTGTATGCCTTCCTGAGTATGCTTGGATAGGGACAAATTAGTAAAGCAATGTAACAAATGTTTTGCTTTCCAGTAACCAAAACAACATTTTTAAAAGGTCAGTGTTGGCATCTCAAGACTAATTCTGGGCAGCCAGAGACCTTGCAGGAATGGAGAGCAAAGTAAAATAATGTTTTACTTACCCTCCTCTACTCAGACATGGTCCCCCACCCCTACCCCTGGCTTCACCTGGCCTGGTCCTGTGGTTAAAGGGCCAGCATCACCCCAGGGTGGAGAGGTCTTCATCCTGCGAGAAGCAGCCGACCTTGTGTCGTGATGACTTGGGGGATGGTGGGAGGATCAGAGATACATATGGGCATTGACTACACTGTGCCAGCCTCACGGTTCCACCAAGGTCGTGATGGGGCAGCTGGTGTCCCCGAAACAGTGGGGTGAGTCCGGAAGTGGATAGTAAGTAATACTTAGCAAGATGGCCCAATGATTTGACTCGGTACAAGGCATCTTCTTGTGTATTATGTGTGTGTTTTTGTGTACATGTAAAAGGTGTTTTTGCTTTGTATGTGCATAATTTTCAGAAGGCAATGAAAACAATAACTATAAATATTTGCTTTCATTTTAGCTCAGTGAGGAAACAAAAACCTATTTGTTTGAACTGTTTTGTCGGTATGTTGAAGATGGTCTAAAATATATTAACAAAAAATGCTCGCAAGCTATAACACAAGTGGACATCAGTAAAGTTACTACACTCTGTTGTTTATTGGAATCATTGCTTCTTGGACCAGGAGGACCCAGTATGAAATTGGTAAACTATTTCCTTTACTCTCAGGGGAACAATATAAGCTGCTCTTTCTGTTTGGAGGATACGGGGGAAAGATTCAGTATCCTTTCTATATAGTAAAGCCGAGGCTGGCAAGTGTAGAAGGATATTGCATGTCTTTGTATCGTATTCCTTCTTTTAGCTCATTCTTTCTTTGTGGGCCTTTCCAGACAAACCATTTATAATGTAATAAATGGCATACACGCTTGTTGCTCATTTGTTGAATTGGATCCAGATACCTTAATCATAATCACTCAAACCACAGTAGTTTGTCATTGGGAAGATGCAGTTTTTCTGGAAGGGGCATTCCTAACCCATGGGATGATGTCCCTCCCTCTCAAGAAGGCAGGGTTCGCTTAAAGCGAACACTCCTCCCCAGTGGGAGGGCGTCCCTTCCCCAGTCCGGCCATGCCTTCTCTGAGAGGTTGCAAATCGACTGAGCTCTCTGAGTTCAGCGTTTTTTTCAAATGACTCTTCACAGCTGTTTTTCCTTTCCAAAACCTTCCCGGTCTTCTTCTCTTCCCTTCCCCGTCTTTTCCCCGTATTCCCACCGCTCCCTTAGCCAGGACGTCAGATAGCCCCAGCAGGGGTTGGAGCAGGGCGTCTCACCGCCGGCTCGGCCCCTCCACAGCCGCAAGACAAACTAACCGCACCTAGGCACGAAAGAGGCAGACAGCCTCCAGCCGGGTGCGCTATCAACACATGCTGCAGGAGGGAGGAAAAGGCGTCAGAACTCCGTGGTGCAACATTTGATTGACCTGGGTAGCAGTGGAAGAACGGACCTACCATAGGCTGTCACTGCTATCTCCCAGAGGTCGCCGAAGAAGTCCCCAGCGCCTGCAGGCATACCGCTGCCCCTGCATTCATACCTTCCAGGACAGTGATTCTCAAAGTGGTGGGTTGCGACCCACCATAGGAACCAAAAGTTGCCCTGCCCCTGCACCATTAAGGGGCGTGGAAAGCATGGCGGCCACGGCAGCAATTCCGGGAATCGCCGTCTCGACAAAAGTTTTAAAATGCAATTTGAGGACTTATCGGGGGTTCTGGAGCCCTCTGGAGGGTTCGGGGAGGCCTGCGCTATCCTCCACAGCCCCACCCCAAGCTTCAGATCGCTGTGGAGCGGTGATTTTAGACCACTTCTGGTTTTCGTGATAACCGGAAGTGATCTAAAATCGCCACAGAGCAGCAATCTGAAGCTGGGGGGGGGGGGCTGCAAACGGTAGTGCAGGCCTCCCAGAACCCTTCGGAGGGCTCCAGGACCCCCGGTAAGTCTGAAACTGCATTTTAAAACTGTTTTGCCGCACTGGCGGCGATCCCCGGCATCGCCGCTGCTGGCCCACCCCTGCAAGCACTCAAAGTTCTCCCCACCTTGGAGAGTAAGCACCGCTGGTGGCGAGGTCGGCGCCACTCACTCCTCGTCAGAGAGAGAATGCTGCTGGTGACCACAGATAAGTCCTGCACTGGGCAGCGTGGGGGCCATGGGAGGCCGGAATGGGAGGGGTGATTGGGTAGTTGGGCCCGGGAGGGGGGAGGGACTCTTGGCGGTGTGCTCCTGCTCCGCTGAATTCTATCCCCCGTCCCGGGCCTGGCGAGCCCTATATGGGCTCCTTGGGTTTGCACTTGCCACTTTGCCAGCACACATCCAAGGAGACCCATTGAGGCAACTGGGGCATTACCTGGGTGAAAGGGAAGAAAGTCCATTTCCCCCAAGGAGCCCTCCAGCTGCACCAGCACTGGTCCAATCCTGTCCAGAATTCGGCTGTGAATTTTGTATCCTGTCAGATGGCTCCAGAGAGTACTCGGGGTATTCATTCAAAAACTAATCAAACAATAAAACACACAAAAACAGAAGAATACTGTTCTTTTTTTCTATTCTTACCCTTTTTTTAATGATAGTGGTAGCATGTCTCTTGGCTGCCAACTGGTGGCTGCCATTTTTCCCAGAATGCCCCTCCAAGAAAATCTATGTCATCATGTAGTGTTGTTCCGAGGAGTGTTCTGGAGGAAAACGGTAGCCAGTGTGAGGCATGCCATGCTGCTTTTTAAAAGTTGCCTCCCCACCTTGAAAATTGCCATTATCCCTGGAAAATCTCCAAAATTTACTCTTCGTTTGCCTCTTCATTCGGGGTTTTTGGCTCAGATCTAGTTAAAATACCTTTCTCTTGGAAGATTCAATAATCTGTCTCCAGTTACTTCAAAATTGCTAATTTAGTGTGAAAAAATAATCATATACTGTACACTTAATTTTGTGTGTGTGTGTGTGTGTGTGTGTGTGTGTGTGTGTGTGTGTGTGTGTGTGTGTGTGTGTGTTGCTTTTTTTTCTTTTTTTTTCTGTTCGTACAGGAACAATCAAGGTTGAACTCACTCATCTGCCAGACTTTTGTTTTCTGTTATTTGTGGTCATTGGGTGGAAACTTAACTGAGAATTATTGGGATGCTTTTGATACATTTATAAGGCAGCAGTTTGAGGACAATCCAGATGCCAAGGTATAAAAAATGCTATGTTGCTAACATATTCTGAACTGCAATATTTATAGATACATTTTGCAGGATCACAATGTAACAAGGGACAGCAGAACGGATATTTTCTTCCAGTTCTGGCTCTACAGAGTTACTTTCATAAGCATTCCTGGATTCAGACATGCCCCCAAACTATTCATTTTTACTGGTGCTTAATACCTGCAAAGATTCATTCTGGGACTAATATAATGCCTACCTTAACCCCATACTTTGTAACCTACAAACTCAATCCTCTAATCTCAGGTGTGAAAGAATGACTGTGGTTAATGACGCGGGAAATACACTCTCATTTATTGTGCATTTTCCATGACATTGAAAACAGTTTCAGGGCCATGTCCTACCTCAAATTGTTAAGACAAATACCTATGAATGTTCATGGCTTCTGTTGTGATACAAAATACAGTAAAACTCCAGTATTCCAGCACCTTCAGGATGTGGGTGGTGCTGGATTGTTGGACGTGCTGGACAATCAGGAGGTACCGTGGGCTGGTGAAGAAATTATATATAGTGTATATGTGTCACTGCTTGCAGCCTGCGGCGATCATCCAGCTGGGATATTTTTTGCACTGTCTTGTAGGGGTGCTGGGGGCAGGAGTGAGCTTGCTGTGTGTTTGTGGGACTGGGACAGCCTTTGTCAGTGAGCACGGGAAGCTCCTCTTACCCCTCCCAGCAGGAGAGACATGGGGGGGGGGAATGGTCTGTGGTGATCTGAGACACTGTTGACATTTGTTTGGGCAGCCACCGCAACTCAGAGCGATTGCCAGCCCCAGCTATCTGCATCAGGAGCGCCATTCTATTGGATGCTGGATGATTGTGATTTTTTGTACGCAGTTTGGCCTCTGACATAGAGTGCACTCCATCTTGTGCTGAATTCTGAAAGGCTTTCATTTCAACAGCAAGGTTCTGGTCTTCATGATTGTGGGAAAACTCCTTGGAACATATTGAATTTCTGCTATCATTCAAAGCTCTTCTACACCTTCACCAAGAGACCTGTTTCCTCATTTTACTGTGTGTCTCAACCATTCTTGACAAGGACAAACATAGAGTTCCAAATTCTGGCTTATATGTAGTATGTTTCAAATATGGATGAAGATTATTTGATCTTTCTAGATTCCAACCTCGGGTGATTTGTGGAGTGTTTACATTGATTTTGATGTAAAGCGACTGGAACATTGGGAGCGAATTATACCTACATTTAAATACAACCGTACAGTACCATTTTTTGAAATGCTTGTTCCTACTACTGATACTGTACGCTATGGCTTTCTAATGGAAAAATTGCTAGCTGTCAAACATTCTGTATTGTTCACAGGAATAACAGGGGTTGGCAAGGTAAGAATTCTTGGTTGTACAACAAAGTTAATAGAACATTTGGTTAAAACTAAATACACTGAATTCACCAAGAATTATTAGAAAGCAATTTTAGGGAACTTTATTGACATATTATTTTGAATAACAGTATAGGGATTCCTAGAGAAGTGAAGGGACAGGTGGATGTTGTGGGGTTGGGGGGGGGAGATGATTTTCTAATGTTGGAGAAATTAATTACAATCAGTTCTCGCCGTACACAAATTTGCGTATCCATGAGGGGCAGTTTGGCCACCTATCTCGTGTTTCTCGTGACCCCTTCCTGGGGATCCGTGAGGTGGTGACCTCCCTGCACTATGGATGGCCTCCGCAGGCCTCAGAACATCTCCCAGGCGCGATTTCTGGTTGCGTCTGGGGGGTGTTCTGAGGTGCGGGAAGGCTTGTGCTGGGCCTGCAACCTCCTCCATAGGCCTCCGAACGCTTCTCCGAAGCAACCGGAAGTGACTACAACTACTTCCGGTTGTTTCGGAAAGGTGTTCAGAGGCCTATGGAGGAGATTGCAGGACTGGCTCAGACCTTTCCACGCTTCAGAACACCTCCAGGATGCAACCAGAAGGTACATCCGGGAGGTGTTCTGAGGACTGCGGAGGCATATGGAGGAGGTTGCAGGCCCAGCATGAAGAAGAAGCAGCTTCTGGAGGCCTCTCTCTTCAGGATCCAGTGAGTCAATTGCGGTGTGTGCATTGAGCCTATGGGAAAAATGGGGTCCCTGTGCATCTAACCCCATTTTTCCCATAGGCTACATGATCTGGTATATGCGATTTCATTATCCACTAAGTTTTTGGGGAACCTAACCCTCATAGATAATGAGAACTGACTGTACAGTGGGCCCTCGCTATCTGCGGGGGATCCGTTCCATACACACACCCCACGGATAGCAAGGATCCGTGGATACTGGAGTCCACCTTCAAAAAACTGTAAAGGGGAAGAGAAAAGCCCCCCAATCCCTGTTTGTACCTTTGAATGTTAAAATCGTGCCATTTTCAAGCCTCCGCAGGGCTTCTGCAATCTTAACAACCCACTTCCGTGTCATGTGAAGGCTCTTCTCTCCTCCTGGCCTTGCCCCAGAATGCATCCTGGGGCAAGACTGGGAGGATGGAAGAGCCTTCATGTGACCCGGAAGTGGGTCGTTAAGCTTGCAGAAGCCCTGCAGAGGTTTGGAAATGACGTGATTTCACCGCACAAAGGTACAAAAGGGGATTGGGGGGATTTTTTTCCTTTTAACAGTTTTTTTTAAGGTGGACCCCGCGGATCTGGGACCCGCAGTATGTCAAATCCGCGGATCCCGGATCCATGGATAGAAAGTATCCACTGTATTTATTTGATAATGATTTTCCCTATAAATTTGTCCCCTAAGCTGGTGATAAGGCTAACAGCCCAATCCTATTCGCTCTGTTGGCAGCCATTTTGGAAGCACTGCTGCAAAAGGTGGCAGCGCTCCCCAGCCATCGCTGGTTCCTGCCATGCCCGCTGGAGCAGGTGAGGCATTGGCGGTGGCAAAATTGGGTGGAGGGGAGGATTGGGGGCCAGGGAGGCTGCGGGAGGAGGTGGAACTGGCAGAAATGGCATGCCGGATCCTATGCCCTCATTTTGCAGCCTCCCTGCTTCTTCTCCTCGTACTTGTGCCAGCTACAGAGCTGGCGCAGGTCTGAGGACACCCATTGCAGAGTTCGAAGCTTACAGAGAGGGTAAGGGGAAATAATTCCTCTTTCCCCTCTGAAGCCTCCTGATCCTCCCCCCCCCGCCGATGGATACAGCACCCCCATTTTCGGCATGCCTGCATCAGCAGGGGTGGAAAGCATAGGATTTGGGCCCTAAGTAAAAGAAAAAGGGACCCTAGAACAAAAGGACTGTTCAACAATTTTGATTAACAACGCAATCCTGTATAAGATATGGCAGCCGGCCAGGGCTGCCCCAGAATTTTACTAAACTCTTAGTAAAAAATAACTAGATTTCTCTGTGCATAACTCAATGAACTACTCCATCTGAGGTAGCCGTGGAATTTCAGAATATATTATGAGGAACTCTTTTTTTCTATAGCATTTTCTACTCTTTATTTCACTTTTCTGAAGTCTGTAGTTGCCAGGGCACTGCTCAACCGTATACAAGAGGAAGCTGGATATGTTCCTGTTTACTTAAATTTTTCTGCTCAGACTTCATCTTCGAGGACGCAGGAGATTATTGAGTCCAAATTAGAAAAAAAAAGGAAAAATATTTTAGGTAAAGAATTTTAATGGTATATTTGTTGCCTGGATTGTGCTAGTTGCTGTTGCATAAAGTTTTGTGTATGCTGTGGTTATTTTTTTTTCTCTCCCTTGGCTTGTTTTGTACTTTTTTTCTGATCCAAATAGCACTGTACGTGCACAACTGCACAATCCTTGCTAAGTTAGCGGAAAGAGAATCCAATGGGTTTCCCTCCAGAATGGTGAGGAAGGTTAATTGATATCCTCCCAAAACTTAGCGATGAGGATAATGGCACCTGGAAATAGTGTGTTTGTGTGTGTGTGTGTGGGGGAGACTCATGGAATTCTCTGGTTATAGGTTTTATAGCACTTCTTAATTTAAATCAAATGAGGTAAGAGAGGATTATCAAATGTAGTTTATCCAGTTTTACACCGGAGGGCAGCATTGACATGAGAAATTTTATATATCTGTTTTAATATAATGAAGAGTGAAAAATTATATTATCGTATATTTCTGTCATGCTTCCCACCCTGAGATAGGCATACTGTTCTATGCAACAGTTCTCTGTCGCCAGCACACGCACAAACTTTGTTTCTCTCTCCCTCCATTGGCAGTGGTCATGTGAGCCAATAAATTGGCCTCTGTGAGATGTTAAATAATATTCATAAAATTTGATGCACTCAGAGGTAAATCCAATCAAGTACCTTGTAACATGGGATATACTAGTTATCCACACCCATGTCAGTTTTTACTGTAGCAAGTACTAGAGTTGTTAGCAAGTAGAGTTGCTAATTAAAATTGCCTAAACCAGAATGTGGGTCAACATTTTTTGCTCCATGGAAGGAAAATAATTTTATGTAATTGTAGGCAGATACAAAAATCAATATTGCTTTTGTCAAAGTCACTGCATTTTCATCCAGGAAGCGCTCTGTTAATTTTAGCACCAGAGCAACACACACAATGTGTGTTTTTGTCTAATATTTATTCGTGTGATGTTTTAACCCTTTTGCATCAGTCTTGTTGTGAACCTCACAAGAATATGAATTAAAAATTGCAAAAATGTGTGCCCAATTTGGTTATGGTCTCGTACAACCTTATTAAATCCCCTTTTTGTACAAAAACCAGTTTAAAAAATCACGCGTTACTATAATGCAGTATGGCCTAGAATTAAATAATCATGAAAAACTATTATTTAATATATTTATTTATTGCTTTTCCAAATCAAAATCTGCACAAAATTGCTAATAAAAGCATAAAACAATATAACATCACCTCACAAATATATTATTGCAGATAAAATTAGCATGCAAGCTAAACCAGGAAAGCCCAATCAGCAATAAAAGGCACATCCACAGTAAAAACATCAGACTGAAATCCATTAAGAGCCGTACGGAATAAGTGTCTTTTTAGGGAATGTTTAAAAGTGCTTAAAGAATTTGTCTTGAGATCAAATAGGATAGTTACATAGGATAGTCATTATACTTTTTAAGTGTATAATACTTGTGTTTGGGGAAAACTTACCAGCAGTGGTTTTTCTTCTATTTTGTTGCATAGGAGCACCAGGGACAAAAAGAGTTGTCATTTTTGTGGATGATCTAAACATGCCAAAATTGGATCGCTATGGTTCCCAACCCCCTATTGAGCTGTTAAGACAGTACCAGGACTTTGGAGGTTTCTATGACAGAGAGAAATTGTTCTGGAAAGAAGTACATGTAGGTCTGCTTTTTGTACCTATGACTTTGAATGTTATGATATAAATGTCCTCTGTTCTGGAGCAAACTGGCCAAAAACAATGTGAACTGCCCACAAAAAAGCTGGATGTTTGGCCCTGGTTTAGAGGTAGTGATTTGGGGTTTATAGAGTATATTCAAACCACCATCTCTACCCCAGTTCACACAAACAAACAGCGACATGACTACTGCTTTAAATGCAATTCAACCATAGAGAGGGTACCCTATGCAGCAAACTATTCATCTGCTGCAGTTCAGTGTGTGATTTTTGTTGTTTGTGATTATTTTTGTCTTATTGTCATCAATTGCCAAAAAAGAATGGGGTGATGAAAAACCATTTGATCTATGTGGTGAACCAGACACTGAAGACTTCTGAAATGGAGCACCATCTGCGGAATGGATCCATGCTGGATCTCAGGGAAGTTGTCTAGAGGGAGGGGGCCGTAGCTCTATGGTAGAGCCACATGCTTTGCATGCAAAAGCCTCAGGTTCAGTCCCCAGCGTCTCCAGGGAGGGCTGGGACAGACCTTTCTCTGACACCCACAAAAGCTGCTCTCGGAAAGCATACTCAGGTCTGAGACAGGTGAGCCAATAGTCTAAGTATGAGGTAGCTTTCTGTGTAACCTAAGATGATATAGTAAGAAATCTGGTTTGCAATCATTATTTATGGAACATGGGCATGCGAACTACCTTTCTGTAGGCTTGTTTGTGCAGATTTATTTATTCCTTCCAATCTTCTTTTCTAAAACACAGTGGATCTTAAATGATGTTGTCTGCTCCAAGGTATGCTGTGTTTTGTCGGGTATAACACAGAAGTATCAGGAGGAATGGAAGCAAGATATGACCGTTCCTTTTTGCAAGGGCAAGTGAGAGGTAACCACTAGTTGCCTCATTCTGTCCTAGTTCCAATAGAAACTCCTCAGTGGCATTGGCTTCTGGGAATTTTAAAATTTAAAATGTGACACGTAAATATGCTAATATGAAGGGTAACTGGAATTACATGTTTCAACCCCTTCAGTGCGGCGTACCACCTCCGTGGCCACTGCTGCGATGGGTACCACCGGAAGTAAGTGGCGATGACGTCATCGCTACTTCAGGGTTTTCGGCTGTGCCGGAGGCCTGAAAACAAAGGTATGGAGACAAGGGTGGCCTTTTCCAGCCCTGGAAACCCATGCGCATGGGCTCTGCTGGCTCTGCAAAGCTCGTGCTGCTGTTTCCAGGGCTCTGGCGTGGTGCAATGCGGCCGCCATCTTGGCAGCCAGGGGCCCGTGTGCCACTTCCCAGTGGACTGAATACCACTAGTGGTACACGTACCACCGGTTGAGAACCCCTTGCCTATTCTACTGTCCTTGACCCTGGTATTAGGACTTGGGTTTGCTAAACTTCACTCAGTGCAACAGTCACAAGAGAACTCTCTCTTGCTTTCTGATCAATCTCGTTTTGCACTTAATCAGTACTTACATAGTTATCTGTACTGACTCTAACCTTGTGGGGATTCCCTTACACCCAAGGGGCTGAAGAAGTTCAGCAAAAGAGACAAAGCTCAAAACATCACTAACAATTTAACTAAAGATGTGTCTTGATATTTTTAGTATATAGGATTTCATAATTACACTTCACTGCCAAACTGAAAATAGGAATAGGAACTCAGCTATGTTAGTTGAGATGCTGCTTGCTAAAAATCCAAAAATTTCAATCCAAGAAACAGGACTTTACATGATTAAATACATTACTAAGTACTATGTTCTGACACAAATTGTCTGTGATCTCTTTCCCCTAGGATGTGACTATTGCTTCAGCCTGTGCACCTCCAGGTGGTGGACGTAATCCTGTTACACCACGTTTCATAAGACACTTTGCTATGCTGTGTCTTCCAACTCCCTCTGAGCATAGCCTTAAACAAATTTTTCAGGTCAGTAGCCTCTTCCTTATAGATATGAGAAACAAAAAATAGAGGGTTTTTTATGCTCTGTGATACTAGATTTGGACAGATTTTTAGTAGCACATGTCACTTTCTGAAGTACTGCAAATGTGTAAAGTGCATGTATGGTTCCTGTTGAAGACTGACAGTAGATAGGCAGAGAGCCTGATCCCAATTAATTTCAATGCATTTTCCATCAAGTGCATGGAGACTAGGTGAATAATTCTGTATGTCTGAATGATTAGCCAGTAACCGTCCAAACCCACTTTCAATTCATTTTTGTTCAATGCTTTTCTTTAAGTGTGTGTGTGTGTGTGTGTGTGTGTGTGTGTGTGTGTGTGTGTGTGTGTGTGTGTGTGTGTGTGTGTGTGTGTGTGTGTACTTTTGTCTTTACAGGCAGAAAATAATTCTTTGAACATCAGTTTACATTCAATAGTTTTACATCAAACCAGACTTCCTCAGTTTCATTGTAGTTTAGAGCCCTATTCCTAGATTGTTGTAAATATGCTTTACCTAATAGTTAGAATTTTACTAAGTATCCTGCTATGGGTTCAGAACTGTGATCTTTGTTGCATTATATAAACACATGAAAGTCATTGTATTAGTGTCGCTTGGACTACCCCCATGAATATATGTTGCATATCTTAAGAAAATTATGGTGCAATCCTGTCCAGTGCAGGAGGGGTGGGGAGGGGGCGGGGAGGGGGGCAGATTGGCCTGCCGGTCCTGGGAGGGGGGAAGGATCAGCAGCGTGTTACACCAAATCCTGTCCCCCTTCCCGGGCCCTTATCCCTGACACAAGGCTCCTCGGATTTGCTCTGGCCATTTTGCTGGCGCACATCCAAGGAGAACCATGGGGTGGCTGGGGCTTGACATGGGGTAAGGGGACAAATGTCCCCTTACACTACGGAGACCTCCAGCCTCCTCCTGTCTAGCGCAGGATACGGCGCAGCATGCTTTTGCGCACTGCAGAAGTGCTGGACAGGATTGGGCTGCCATCTGTTAACACAAAAATTGTTTTTGTTAGGGTTTTTTATGAAGATGAAACAATGTGTAGGCTAGCATACCAGTAAGTATTAAATTACATTTTGTTCGTACGGTGTGCATCATGGTCAGATGTTGGTATACAGGGTTATTCAAAAAGGATGGTGCAAAAGTAAAGCTAATTTATTCTTAAATGAACTGACATACCACAACCGTCATGACATGAACAGACAGAAAAACTGTCCACGTTTCACATGCAGATTACAAATGTTCGATGTGGACACTTGCATAGCTACAATGAGGCAAATCCCCTGGGTGACAGCTGGTCTCCTCATGAGGAGACCGCTGCTGTTTGCCCCCCTTACCCCCTTGTAACTACGCAAGCTACATGCATAGCTACAAGGGGGGGGGGTAAATGCCCTGGGTGACAGCCGCGGTTTCCTCGTGAGGAAACCATGGCTATTTGCTCCCCCCTTGCCCCATTGTAGCTACACAAGTGCCCACATCAAACATTTGTAATCTGCATGTGAAACTTGGACAGTTTTTCTGTCTGTTCATGTTATGACAATTGTGGTATGTCCGTTCATTTAAGAATAAATCAGCTTTTCTTTTGCACCATCCTTTTTGAATAACCCTGTATTTATTTTATTTATCCCACCATTAATTCTAGGTTTAGAGGTGTAATTATATCGAAGGTCACCAGCTAGGTTGGCTAGTAGGCCAGCTTTCAGCCCAATCCTACCTAAATCCCCTCCCTGCTGATGCAGCCGCGCCAATGGACCGTGCACTGCATTGGCGGAGGAGACAGTTCAAAAGGATACAAAAGTTCACTTACCCTGGGGAAAGCCTCCGCTGCTGACCACTTCCTCTCATGTGAACCCACTGATCATTTAAAGTCTTTCAGGGGAGCCTTGTTGTAGGTTCTGTCACCTTCTGAGGCGAGGTTGGCTGTGGCCCGTGACATTTCCTGTCCTGTGACGTCCAGCAAGCTCCCTCTCTGGCAACCTTCCATCATCTGCTGAAGACTTGTCTTTAAAAAAAATGTATAACATGTCCCGTCTCTCCCCCCCCCCCCAGCTTTTCTTGGTTTCAGTTTTGTATTTTTGTTGCTGATTTATGTTTTCATTGTGTATATTGTAAACCTCCCTGACAGCGCAATCCTAACCAACTTTCCAGCGCCAGTGTAGCTGTGCCAACAGGGTTCACACTGCATTTTTCAGTGCAGGGGCAGTTATGGAGGCCTCTTCAAGGTGAGGGAACATTTGTTCCCTTACCTCGGGGCTGCATCGCAGCTGCACCGGCGCTGGAAAGTTGGTTAGCATTGCTCTGTGAGACTAGAAAGAGAAGGGCAGGGCGGGTCATAATTTTTACAAAATAAATAATAGTGCCTTGCTCAAGGTCACCCAGCTTCAAGGCTGAACAGGGATTGGAATCTGGGTCTTCCTTGATCCAAGTCCTGCAACACACTGGCCCAAAGAAGATACACTATGGTTGACCTGCAGTGATATCTTTGTCTTAATTTGCCTTATGTTAATAAGTCTATTCACAGTGATCCAGAGCCTTGTATGTTCTGCAGTGCTCACACAGTATTCTTGAGTACAGTATATATGTTTCTCCGTCCACTTTATTGTTCTGTTTACCCTCATGGAGCTGGCTCTTGTATTGGAATGAGTGGGGAAGCTTTCTGGACATGCAAAGCCATGTCTGCCCATTGGAGCTCATGTGCACGCAGCAGATCAATGGCTGGATCAGGCAACAAATTGGTATGAATATGGTTTCTTTTTCTGTCAATTTGAAGAACTCTAGTTATACTTAAAAAAAACTTTGGAATCACTTCTGGTTTGAGAATAATAAAAGACAGAAGCTTTCACAAGCAAAATAAAACTTTAATTTTACTTTGAGCTTTAAAAAGTTTTGTTGTTTTTCTTGGTCTAGGCTATTTTAAGAGGCTTTTTGGCTGACTTCAATTCAGCAGTAAAGCAGAGTGCAAAAAGTATAGTAGATGCTGCTGTGGAAATATATCAAAGAATGAGCATTGATCTTCTCCCAACACCAGCAAAATCCCATTATGTATTTAACTTACGTGATTTGTCAAAGTGTGTGCAAGGTAAGACGTATATTTTCCAACATTTTCTGTTCTAATTCTGATCTCCCAACATCAAATAATTCTTTTCTCAAGGGATTTCTCCCTAAACATTGTACTCTTTTATTTCAGTGTTGAATGTTTTATGTCCCAATGCATTATATGTGTGCATATTGTTGCTTTAAATAACATTTAATATTGCTGTGAAAAACACTACATACTATACTGTAAATTTAGAATTCATGTATATTTTCAAGAAAACCAGTTTGCCATTTGAAGAGAAGAGATAAAAATACCACTAGTAATCCAGAATTGTACTGAAAGAGGACAGCTTGTGCAATAGACAGTTAACATTGTATCTTCAACCAAGAGCATTATGAGTAACAAATAGTGAAATCTGTTATGCATATTGTCAGTGATTAGTAATGATCCTGGTAGTAATAGTGACAACATGACCTGGAATTTAAAACTCTCTAAAGCAGCCATACCTCTTGAGGTTGTAATAGTGATGGACAATGGCAACAAATGTAGCTTTACAAAATTTTCAAGCACATTTCTAACTGCTTGAAAATGTTGTGGCAGTGGGGTGTGCTACAGGTAATTGTGCTACAGAAGTGTGCTACAGATAATTCCTGTGCATACATTTTTTTTTGTGATCAGATTATTAGTCACATTGACTAATTAGTCACATTGACTAATAATCTGATCACAAAAATGTATGCACAGGAATTACCTGCAGCACACTTCTCTTCAGGACATGAGTATGTGTTGATGCATCATATATGAATATTTAAATTTTATTAGAGGTACTAACACATCTACAGCACTGTCAGAATGAGTCCACTTTTACAGCGCAATCCTATAGGTTTACTCAGAAATAAGACTTGTGTTCAGTAGGATTTACTCTCAAGAAAGTGTTTATAGGATTGCAGTTTTACAGCCCAATCCTGTCCCTCCCCTCTGGGCAATGCAGCGTGGGCAGCACAGCCCCCACTGAATTCTATCCCTAGCAGCAGCAGGCTGGAAGTCTCTTTGTAAGGAGACATTTGTCCCCTTACCCTGGGTAACCCCCCCCCACTGCCACAATGGGGCTGCTTGGTTCTCTGCCTGTTCTTTAGCCCCGTGTCAGGGAAAAATCCTTTAGCCCCGTGTCAGGGAAAAATCCTTCTCTGCAGCCCCGTGTCAGGGAAAAATCCCTGGAAGGGATGATAGAATATGGCGCACTGAGATGTCGCCAATCCCACCCCCCTCCTGTGCCCAATCCACCCTCCCCCCACCCCGTTATGCCCCTCCCCCTCCCCCAGCCCCTGCACCACTCGGAGCAGTACCTATCCGCTCCACAGTGCAGTCCGCTGGTTCCGGCACTGGAGGGATGATACAGGCCTTCCCGCTGGCTACTGTCCGGGTGTCACAGTGCGCTTTATGGCATGTTTGCAATACCCTAGGCTGGTGCAGCGCATTCTGCGTCGGCCTAGCCAGTCAATAGGATTGCACACTTAGGGTGTTCAACTCTGGCCATATTGACTGCTGCATTACTGCTACTTACCACTTTCTGCTACCTTCTTGCCCAGACTGGGCCATTTTTCTAGTCATTAGATAACCGTGTATTTAATTTCCCATTCCTTAGACTTGTCCTGATCTGGCAGACTTTTGAAGTTATAGCAGTGAGGGTCACCATCAGTACCAGCTCTGGGTTGGAGGGACAGGCATGGCTGGCTGCTCAGCACTCCTGGCTAGGCTAGTGCCTGAGAAAATTCCCCATTCAATCAGTGGGTTGAACTTTGTTCGTTAACCACCAACAAATACATCACTGATTGTTGACGGTCACCAGAATATTCTAGAGTCTACAAAA
Source organism: Plestiodon gilberti rubricaudatus (assembly GCA_026170595.1). Taxonomy (NCBI): domain Eukaryota; kingdom Metazoa; phylum Chordata; class Lepidosauria; order Squamata; family Scincidae; genus Plestiodon; species Plestiodon gilberti. The sequence goes on along the minus strand of JANXHW010000002.1, from coordinate 93,921,756 downwards.
GCTATTCTACAGTAAATTGGTTTGTCTTTAAGTTGCCATAATGTGGGGAAATATATACCTGTTCAGGGGATTCACAAAATTCAGCTGAGATTGTCATCATGAATGTCAACATTTAGCTGATTTGGACCATTCCTTGTAACATCCTAATCATGCTTCCTATTCCGTTCCTATTACTATTCTATAAGTCTTATGCAGGAGATAGTATACAAGGTGGTGTACCTTCACCATTCAGTGTTTTTGTTGTTGTTATCAAACCACAGTTTTATAACATACTTTTAAATGATTTGCTTTTCCATCTCAAACTACTCATATTGTCATCCAGGGAAGTTAAACGGAAGGGCTTTCAGCTAGAGTTTCAGAAAGCCTTGTTAAAACATTCTTTCTTTTATATCATTTTTGTAACTGTGAACCATCGAAGAAACCCCAACAGAACAATGCACTCAAAGAATAATAATAATCAGGGAGTGTTTAATATAAAACCAACCTTTGGAGTTTGAAGCCACAGGAATTTGTCAGCTGCAATGCATTACTGGAGCAAGACAATTTTAGTACAGTACTCTAAATAATAGTCATAAGCTATCCACTTTAAGCTAGTAAAGGAAATCAAATTCATGCTTCATAGCATAAAGTGATTACTTTTTGGAGTCTCCTAGGATTTTTTTCTCAATCTACACTGTTATGCAACATGTTTGATAAATATGGGTATCAGTCCTTTCTGAAGCTTGCCTGATATTGAAGGCAGGATATTAAATTGCGTGAATTAGTTTCATCTATCTTTATTCCTGATATTTTCATCTCTCTTTATATTCCATCTCAGTGGTTGTATAGCACATGGGTAGACCGACAGTATTTGGTAGTTAATGTGACCTGCAGCATAGTAAGAGGCAGGTACTGCTCTCTTGTGTAGAATATTTCTGTAGTTATGTTTTCACATACTGCTCTTTTGTCCATCACAGATATGGCTATACGGGGGGCGCCCGTATCCACGGGGAATAGGTTCCTGCCCCCTTCGGATACTGGAATCTGTGAATAGGGGGAAACTCTATCCCCGTGGCCCCCTGCGCCCGTGCCCAGTACCCGCTAGAGAGGCTCCCAACGTTAAACAGGAAGCAGAAAACCAAACAAGCATGTTAAAAGATCTTTCACCATTTCTTGTGGCGCACGCCATACAGTAAAAGGTAGAGGATAAAAGACCATATGGTTAATGAGCTGCACACAGGAAGGGAGACAGTTTAGTGAGAAACTAATGGGTAGGAGATTTTAGCTATCCCAGCCTTTTGGGCTGAATTGATGTCTGAAGAGCCGAGTTGCATTGTTCAGGCTGAGTCAGCTGAATTAAGAATATCCAGGGGAGAGGGGGATAGAAAGGGTTTTGAGAAAGAGAACCAACCAAATGTGCTTGAATTATTACTTTGTGTGATTCAGCTTTATCTCAGTGTTATTGCGATTTCGGTTTTATAGGGATCTTGACTTTATCTCAGCATGTATCAGCTTTATTTCAGCTGCAATGTGGATTCACTAGCCGATAAGCCAGGTTCAGAAAGAGATCAGGATTACAAATAGTTCTGTGAGTGGCTAGGTTTTGCACGTTGAAAAAGAGGAGGTGGGAGGGAGCAGGCAGAGGGAAGAGAGCAGGAGACAGAGAAGGAAGAAAGGAGGCAGGATGGGGTAAAGAAGCTGAAATTACCTTCCTGGCTTGCTGGGGTGAATGGGGTGCTATAATGTAGCATGATGGGGACACTCCCAACTAGTGATGGAATTCTGAATTTGGCTCTGTAGCCAGGTCGTCTACAGGCATGTTCCTATAGACTACCATGGAGTCTTTTTTTTTCTTACTGAGGCTTGTTCTGGCTTCCAGTTGCCTTTCAGAGTTGGACCTCATGTTGTCGTTTGTTTTGCTACCAGTTCCTGAGAGTTGGGTTTGTTGACCTTTCGGTTAAGGCTAGAGCCATTGGTTGCTTCCTTACTTAGTCAAAAGGCTTTCAGCACTGCCATTTCTCCATGGCAAGGTGTGAGGCCTGGCAACTTGCTGCAGCTCAAGGGAGGTTGCCCAGGACAACTACAATCAGCAGCTCACTTCCACGGTGCCTGGTAATTATATCATTGCCTGGCATCACCATTCAAGAGACACTGTCAGCCACACAGCTGACAGCTATCTCAATCAAGCAAGCTGGGCAGCTAGTACCAGCCCCTTAATAGGGCTGACGGAGGATGTTGGTGGAAAGAGGAGGCAGAGGAGTCCGGGAGTGAGAGATGAAGGGGAGGAGGAGGCAGAGCGCAAGATGAGGAGCTGGAGAATCTTGGGAGGAAAGGAGTGGAGGGCAGCAAGCAGGCAGGGAGAAGTTGATTGGAATCTGGGGGAAGGGAGAACAAGAGGGGATAACTGGAAAGGCCAAGGAAGAGGAGGGAAGCCCAGGGGGCTAGAAAGGAGCGGACAAGTTAACCTACCCCCCAAAGTGGAGAGCCAGTAACAAGGTGATGCAAAGGCAAGGAAGGTCAGAAAATGGGCTGGTAAAGGAAAGAGACAGGGAAGGAGTTGGAGGCAGAAACCACCAAACTAATCTGGGCGGAGAAGGGCAAGGCTCCAGTTGTTACCCGCCATTTTCTTAGAGGCAGGGGGTGACAAGGCCGTGGTCCACAATTCACCTAGGGGCTGGGAAGACCTTGCCCATACTGACCTAGGACTGAGGCTAGGCAGGCAACTAGCTGGGCCCTGTGCTACCCCCGCCTGCCACAAAGAACCTGTGGATGTCAGCCATCTACCTGAGTTAGATGGAGCAATGTACTTACTGGGTGAAGCTGGAACTGAAAAGAGCGGTGAAACAACCTCATTTCTGTTGACCCCCCTTTTCTTATACATTTTTATTATAGCTACCTGGCAGCAGCACCCACTAGCCTGGCTGTTGTTTGCCCCTTTCGCTCTCTCTCTTATCCAGTGGCAGTAGTTGTATATTGCCCCCCATGGGTCAACTTCGAGGAGGGCATGGTACCCACGCCCACACAAGGGCAGGGCAAATTTAATCAAAGTTTGATAAGCAAATCATTGGTTTGGGTCGATTGCTCTATTGTGGCACCAAAATGGCCTTACCTGCCATTGAATTGCACAGGGTTTCTCCCTCTATCTAAACATGTATCAAGCCCTTTTAGGTGTGCTCTGGAAGTTACATTTGTTCTGAAGAAATTAGCATATTAGCTCTGACTCAAACTTTACTCAATAATAAAAGAGGGAGGAGGAATCTAGGAGACAACAGGAAAAAAAGAACTTTGAATCTGGCTCACAGGCTTCACTTTGACCTAGTCTTGACCAAAGTTTCAAACATGCAACTAGAGTCACTCCACCACTATGGGTGCCAGTTCATAACAACAGGCTTCTCAACCCTTTTTAGCATGTAATATATGAAACGTTAGAGTGGTTTCTGCTACTGTCCATATTTTGTGCAGATACAGAACAGCATTTCTTTCCTCATGTCGCAAATGCCTCTGCTTATTCTTCAGAAGCATATTTCATATTTTGGTGCAGATAGCCTTTCTTCAGGGATTTTTCTGATCTGAAGCCTGATTTGGAGAAACTTGGGTCTGGTTCATGATAACTCAGTGCATGAAGGGTGGGGCATTCCTCATGTCTTTTGGGGCACTTGACTTGGTGCTCCTTTCTTCCCTTGTCCTTCCCTTGTCCTTGGAGGAAGGGTGGTATAAAAATGTGAAAAATGAATAAATAAATAAATAAATAAAGTGTAATATCTAGTGTAAATGACAGCATTCTTCATGTATTTTTTCCCTACACAGGCATATTGCAGTGTGACTCTGGTACAGTTCGAGATCAGTTACAGATATTCAGGCTGTTCTGTCATGAGTGCCAGAGAGTTTTTCATGACCGTCTAATCTGCACTGAAGATAAACAATATTTTTATTCTATGTTAGCTGACATGGCCAGTAAGGATATTTACTTTTATTGTTATTTATTACCGGTACCTTTGCAAAGAATGAGAAGACGTATCTCTGCACTGAAGGGTTCACAACCTTAAAATGGAAGCACGGGAGACAACAGGAGAAGGGGAGGAAAGTGGAAGCAAAAATAAACTGGTGAAAAATATGTTATAATTCCAAGTATATGTATTTGGGGTTAGTTATAGAATGGGAACTTGGAAGGTTGGGCCAAACGTTTCACAGAAAAGGTGGGTTGTGAAGGAGGACAGGGTATATTGTGTGTAATATGCAAAAATGTCTTGTCCATGCATGATTATAAACCAGTTAACCTAAAGATTTTAATTTATAGGCAAACATTTTGGAGTGGGAGTTGATCCAGAATCATTTGTGTCTAAACCAATCATATTTGGGGACTTCCTAAAGGTGAGCATTCCATATGCAATAAAGGTTTATTATACAATGGTGCCTTTGCGATGTAACTGTTTTTAGAATCCTGCTCATATTTTGGAAGTATAAAGACAAAATACCAGTATGTTTCTGGGTCCAATTCAAGGTGCTGGTCGTTACCTTTAAAGTTGTATATGGCTCCTTGAAGGACCTACCATGCACTTCATTCTTCATTGGAGGCCTTGCTCCAGGTTCTGCCCCTTAGTGTGACTAGATTGGTGGGAGCAAGGGTCAGAATATTCTCAGAAGCAGCCTCCAAGCTGTGGAACTCGCTTGGGGGGGGGCTTGTATGGCCCCATTTCTGGGCTCTTTTAAATGGCTGCTGAAAACCCTTCTGTTCCTATTGGCTTTTGGATTACATAGTGTCTTTGGCTGATTGTGATGTTTCTTGTTTTATTTTATTTGTAAATTTTAATATGATGTTTTTAATAACGTGATTGTTTATTTTATAATTGTTGTGAGCCACCTGGATGCCCCCTGTGGGGACAGAAGGGTAAGGTAGGGTATACATTTCTTTTTTAAAAAATACATAATGTGTCTTGTAAAGAATAGGAATCCTGCTGTTGGAAAAGTTTTAGAATGTTTCAGAGTTGTAAGAGTTGGATCAGAGAGAGAACTGAGGTACAGCATGAGAACCTAATAGTGCCATGTGCAAAAGACAAGGGCCTATATAAGGGAGTGAGACCCACATACAGGGGTGTGGCAGTTGGGACTTGGAGTAGAGGGAGACAGACACAGACACAAGAGACAGGCATGATGTGAGTGTGGGAAAGAGCTAGAGGAGAAATCACTCACCTTGCCATCCAGCTCCTGTTGTTTTGTTGCCAGAGATCCCTTCTAGAGTTCTTAATCTGAAAAGGAAGATAGAGGTTAGCTTTGTGTTGGAACAGGTAATCGATGTTGTATGGTGCCTGCTGAATACTATCTTGTTCTGCTTCTTTAAAACAAAACTCTTAAATCTTTCCAAATCGTCCTCTGGATTTCTGTCCTTGCCTGTTCCTCGTCACTCATTCCCAGGTTGCTCCCAGTTATAGGGGATGGGGCGGGGAGGGGGAAGAAGGAGCAGAGACCGGGACAGGAAGGAAGGTAGATTGAGACTGGGAAGGGGGTGGTATTGGCTGCAGTGGTGCCGCCGATATCATATCCCCTTCCTTGCACAGATCCACCTTCCTGGATCCACGCAGCCTTGCACCAGCTAAATCCCTGGTGCAGGTCCAAGTAGACACAGTGGGGCAGTGAGGGCTTTTCCCTGGGCAAGGGAACAAATGTCCACTAGGACGTCCCCCCTAAAGAATTCAGCGTGCACTCTGGTGGCACAGCTGCGTCTGGGGGGGGGGAATTAAGGTAAGATTGGGCTGTTAGTGTGGTTCTTATGATTGATTAATAAAAGTCAAAAATTATCTCGTGTTATAGCAAACGTCTCTTAATAGCCAAAACTGATCAAATAGTTCACATGACTCTCTCAAGTATTTCCTCTCAGAAAATAATTTGTTGCCTTTGGTCTTTGAACCAAAATGGGTTGAGCCTTAATACACTGTTTTCTGTGTGTGTGTGTGTGTGTGTGTGTGTGTGTGTGTGTGTGTGTGTGTGTGAGACCTTGAGCAGAACCTGCCACTGCATGAATGTGAGCAGCACTGAGAGCACAGTGTAGTCTATTATTAGTCAGATGAATAAAAGGATAAAATGTGCAGTCAACCTGACATCAGAAATTCATTAATCTGTCAGCCTCTGGAGTAAACCTCTTTGAAGTTGTAAACTGTAAATGTAACTGTGTTCACCTTTATGAATGTAGTCACTTTGGGTTGGATTAACTTATAGTTCAAGCCTATGCATGTATGCTTAGAAGAGTTCAATGGGATGTGCACCTGTGTAAGTGTGCATAGGATTTCAGCACCCTTATTCTATTAACAACCCAATCCTACTTAACTTTCTGCGCCCCGATGCAGCAAGGCCAGTGCAGGCTACACTGCATCCTGTGCAGAAATTGGGAAGCTGGAGGTCACCTCTAGGTGAGGGAATTTTTTTCCCTTACCCCAGGTAAAGCCCTAGCCCCTGCAATGGGTCTACTCAGATCTGTGCCTGCCATATGGCTGGTGCATGTCTGAGAGGCTCCATGAAGGGAAAACAGGCCTGGGAAGGGAAATAGGATTTGGCGTGTGCCGCTGCTGCCGATCCCACTCCCTCCTGGGCTCAATCTCACTCCCACTCCCATCCCCGATCCCACTCCCATCCCCATTGCTGCCCTCCCCTGCCCCATTATGCCACTTCCTGCCATCCCTCTGCCCTTCTTCCATCCTTGCACTGCCCAGCAGGACCTTACCTGCTCTGGTGCACATTCTCTCTTGCACTGGTACCTGCGGGATGGTGCAGGCCTCCCCGCCGGCGCTACTTCCTGGAATTCTGTTGCAACTTGCTTTACGGCACATTTGCGACAGCTTCTGCCGGTGGAGCGTGTGCTCCACCAGCACTAGGGATCAATAGGATTGAGCCGTAAGAGTGGGATATCACTCAGAAATAGTGGGGGCAGCTAAGGTCGCTTGATAAACATTTTTAAAAAATGGTGATTCACCCACATTTTTATTATGCCTATGCGGGGAGATGGGCTGCACTCCAATTAGAAATGTCCATTAGATCCTAAGGAACTGTCATTTTCAGGAATAAGTTCTGAACCAAACTCAAAGCTGACAGATCAAATCAATGCAGAAAGCTAACAGCTGGTCAGCAGATGGCCTTGTCACAGGCATATGGAAGGAACATGTTGATGGGTTTTTCTTGCTCCTTTGCATTGGAATCTTTCCTAGAGCAGTCACGGAGGCCTTGAGTAGATCTATTTGCCAGATATTTAGCCACATAAATGTGTTTTGTGTTCATTACACTTTCTTCCCTGCACATTTGATTTGACAAAGAATGTCCAATGGCAGGTGATTTCAAGCTTTAATTGTAGCAAGTTCAGTAACAGTGCTAGCCTAGCCATATTTACCCAGAAGTAGGTCCCACTGTGTTCAATGAAATTTACTTCCAGGTAAGTGTGTTTAGGAGTGCAGCCAGGCAGCCTGATCCTGCCCAAACAAAGGCCGGAAGAGCGAGTGCTCCGCCATCCTAGAGTGTCGTAAACATGCCATAAGTATGCTTACCATTAATCCCGGAATTTCCGGTACAGTCCCGGAAACCAGCCTCGGTTCCTGGAAAAGTCCCAGAACGATTCCGGGCCGATTGTCAAGCCCCGCCGCCACCGCCATCTGTAAAATAAAAAAGGAACTTACCCAGGCGCCGGCATCTTGACTCGTGAAATCTCACGAGATCCAAGATGTCGGCGCCCAAATCTTGAGGAGTGGGTGAGTAGAGCCTGCCCGAGCCTCACCAAGCCCGGGCCGCCCGAGGCTCTCACCGGCTCGGAGCAGGCCTTGTGAGCCAGGCGGGCGGGCGGCTGGCTCGCGAGCCGGCTCAGAGCAGGACAAGACATCTTCAAGACATCCAGCATGTGCATGCTGCACAGGATCAGCATTGACCTTAACGTGCCCACTCCCCTCTGGCTCTCGGTTATGGGCATACTGGGCATGGTTTTCAAAAGGAGGCTTGTGTGTACCTCCCATATACATCTGGCTGTCTCTCGTTTCCTTTGTACCCTGTACACAAGACAGTCGTGCTATGGAGTGGGAAATAACTTGGGAAGGAAAGAGGTGGCAGAATGCCTATGTGGAACATATGCATGGACCTCACATTGCCAATGTTCCTGGGCATTGGCTAGGGAGGAAAGAGGGCTCTATTGAGCCATGTTTCAATCCTTCCACATGTGCAGATGCATCCACAAGGGGATGGATCATGCCCCTATGTTAGATACTAAGAAATATATTCAGAAGTCATTCTTCCCAGAAAGACTGCAAAGGGTGGGCCTATTTAATTTGCTGGAATTTGTTGACTTTGAATCACACCTGTAAGCTCTTTCACAGTTAGCATTAGCTGGGATGCCATTATATTGCCATTACTTCTGATTATGTTCATCGTGCTGTCCTCAATTATGAATTTTAGGTTGGAGTCGATAAAGCTGATAGACTGTATGAGGAGCTAACTGACATGGAAAAGATTATGGGGGTTTTACAAGACTATCTGGATGATTATAACATAACAAACTCTAAAGAGGTAAAGCTGGTATTCTTCCAAGATGCCGTAGAGCATGTTTCAAGGTAACTCTAATTACACGACCATTACTTTAATATTAATACATTATTGTACATTCTAAAATATAATCAATTAATAGTGTGTTGGTATACATTTTTCATGTAAACAAGTATATTTCTCTAGTACAGGCACATTTTAATATGTTACACAGTTTTACACAAAGAACAGCTTGTTGTTGTTGTTCAGTCGTTAAGTCGTGTCCGACCCTTCGTGATCCCATGAACCATATCCCGCCAGGCCTTCCTGTCCTCCACTATCTTCCTGAGTTCGCTCATTTTCATGCTCGTTGCATCGGTGATGCTGTCTAACGATCTCATCCTTTGTCTTCCCCTTCTCCTTTTGCCTTCAATCTTTCCCAGCATCAGAGTCTTCTCCAGAGAGTCCTCTCTTCGCATTAGGTGGCCAAAATATTTGAGTTTCAGCCTCAGTACCTGTCCTTCCAGGGAACAGTCAGGGTTGATTTCATTTAGGACTGACTGATTTGATCTCCTAGCAGTCCAAGGGACTCTCAGGAGTCTTCTCCAGTACCACAGTTCGAAAGCATCTACTCTTCGGCGCTCAGCCTTCCTTATGGTCCAACTCTCGCAACCATGCATTGCTACTGGGAACACCATCGCCCTGACTATGCGAACTTTTGTTGGCATGGTGATATCTCTGCTTTTTATTATGCTGTCTAAGTTTGCCATAGCTTTCCTTCCAAGGAGTAAGCGTCTTTTAATTTCATGGCTGCTGTCTCCATCTGCAGTGATCTTGGAACCCAAAAAAGTAAAATCTGTACAGGTATTTAAACTTAATTTGCTATTGTGCATTGATTCAAATCCTATGATTGAAAACTGGATACCCTTCTACCTCTATTCACGTAATATTATGTGGACACTTCATGCTGAAGCCTGTACATGCTGAAGCATGATTTACTTATTTATGGAAAAATATATGCCGCCCTTAAAAAACATAATAGTGATTCCCCTTTGAAGGGGAACTGTCACGTTAATTGGACACATTCCATATGAACACGCTTCTGCATGACATGCCCACGTGACACATTACAGTACTTTGCTGCTTGCACCTGCTTGCTTCTTTGCTGTAGAATTGGATCTTTCCCATTAACAAATTAAAATTAGGGTTGACCGTTCATGACAGAGTGCGCAGTGCGCAGATGATTTATGGTGTGCAGCCTTCCAGTCCTTCTTTTCCACAACGAAGAAATAACGCAGACATGGTAGTTTCTACCACCAAAGTTTTAAATACTTACAAATATATACAGCAGATAAGCATAGCAGTCTTGCATCAACATAGCTATACATAGCAACAGCAACAGCACAGAGAGGTGAGGCTAAAATAATGGTCCTAGGTACCTTACTTTTATATCTCTGTTGGCCAATCAGGTTTAATATTACATCATCTTCTGCATAGTCAGCATGACACAGCACCTTTTTTTTCTTACTACCCTGTTAGCCAATCAGATGTGACATTACCTCATCTTCTGCACAGTCAGCATGATTCAGCCTTTTTTTTCTTTATGCCCTACATCAGAGGTTCTCAACCTGTGGTACGGGTACCCCTAGGGTACCCGTACCTCTTGCTGGGGGTAATCCAAGCCCTGCACCTTATCTGCCCCATCAGCAGCTAATTAAGTATTAATTAACATAGATTTTAAGTTGTAATTGTTTTCGGAGTCTCTCTGATTCTCTGATTTTGGTTTTGTCTCTCTGATTTTGGTTTTGGGCTTATTTTTGTACTTTGTACATATGTGTGTGTGTGTGTCACACATATGTACAAAGAGAGAGTTAAGTAAGTTAAATAGAGTTAAATAAGACATTTTTTCACATTTAAAATTGTTTTAGTACTTTTTATTTAATGATTAATCACCTAATTGATTGATTGATTAATCCAATTAATTGGCAGTTAATTAGCAGGGGGTACTTCAGAAAATTGGACCATGATAGGGGGTACCCGGGCCTCCAAAGGTTGAGAATCCCTACATGACTTGTTCTGTTCATGCTTGTGAATTCCCAGGTTATTGTTTTAATATCCTGACAATTCAGGTCTCATTTTACCATTAACATTAGGGTTGAACTATACGTTATGCTCATATATGTGTAAGGGTAGTCTGATGCCCCTTTTTCTCTGAAAAGCTACCTCAGGAAGGGGTGACAGGGTGAAGGACACTTAACTCTTTCCTCTGTCGTACTCTAAACTGCCCCCGGTCAAATGGCTTTTCTTCATCATGGTTTCAAACACATAATTTCAAGGGCAAATGTGTATTCCATAGTAAAGAAGCAGGCATTGCTCACATGTAACTTATATTTACTGTATTTATTGTTAAACTGTGCTTTCCCCTCCCATGAGGAAGATGCTCAGTGTAGTTTGTTGCTAAGGCATAGGCAGAAATGCCTATTTGACCGGATATCATAAGACATTGCTCAAGTACAGGAGAGCAAATGGAAAGATGTTCATTATTAGAGGCCCAGTTGTTCAGCAGTTGGAGAGTGTTAGTACAACCTAGAATGAACATAGATTTTCAGAAAGAAAGGAGCCAAATGAACCTTTAACAGTACTGTACTTCTGTTCTCCTTTAACAAGATGCCACCAGATGAAAACAATAGTGGGAAAGGGCTCTTGCTTTTTTAATTTTAACATGTTAATTCCCATAGAATTGCTCGGATGATTCGCCAGGAAAGAGGAAATGCCCTGCTTGTTGGAGTTGGAGGCACAGGCAAGCAGTCTCTTACTAGACTTGGCGCTCATATATGTGGCTACAAATGCTTTCAAATAGAATTAAGCCGTGGTTATAATTATGACACTTTTCATGAAGACCTTAGGAAACTATATAAAATGGCAGGGGTGGAAGACAAAGATATGGTTTTCCTTTTCACTGATACACAGGTATGAACAGCTGAAATAAAAACGGCATTCACTTTGCTGCTAAAAGGGGGTCTCTGTGTAATAAGATGTGATTTTATACACTGTCTATACAACCAAAATGCTTTCGAAAGGAAACCATAAGGTTCATGAAATAACTAAGTCCAGATAATGGCGCAATCCTGTGTAAATGGTGCGCAAGGGGAGCAGGGTGTCATAAACGCGCCATAAAGCGCGTTTACGACAACTGGCAAGTAAGAACCGCTGGTGCAGCGGCTGGCGGCCCTTACCCGGGCTCCTGCCCAGCCCTGCGCCCAGTGGAGCAGGTAAGTCCTACCCAGGCAGGGGCAGGGGAAGGGCAGACCGGGCAGGCAGCGAGGGTGGCCATTGGCCACCCTGGGGCCTGGAGAGGGCAAGGATATTGGCGGCGAGATCCACCATATCCCAAGCCCTCTCCAGGCTCGGTGCAGCCCTACACGGCTGGCGTGAATGTACGCGAGCTCTGGAGCTCGTGTACATTCGAGGATGCCCATTGGGCCTCCTGCCACTTACACCTGGGGAAGGGGACAATCGTCCCCTTCCCTCGAGGTGCACCAGGGCTGCCCTGGGGCAGCCCTGAACCTGCATAGTATACGGTGGCTGTATCTTACACAGGATTGCGCTGCCTGACAATTGCTAAAATGTTTTAAAGTAAATTTTATTATTTTTAATTAATTACTTTAAATTAATGTTTTTACATGGGTGTTATTTTTCATTCTGTAAGATGCCTTGTGAGTGTGTACAGACATATTCTTTTCTAATACTGCTGCCTGAAATCTTTTTTTTTTTTAAAAGACCTGGGCATTGATAGTGGGCAACCAAAGCATGAATTGTACCACCAAGCTATGAGGCTTCCCCATGAGCCTAACAACTGGGCTGTAAATTAAATAAATAGCAAATGGAGTATTTGCTGCCTGCACCGGCGCAACCCGGTCTCACCTTGGTCTCTGTGATAAAAAGGAAGCAAGGAAATGAGTGCAAGTGTGATGGGAGATTCCAGCAGTTTGAACCCATCCTTATTTTGCTGCCCTAAATAGCCTCGTTTTTCTCTGTTGGTGAATGGATCCATGTTGTGCTGTGCCCTGCCCTGCACTCTTCAATAATGCAGTTAAGCAAATTAAGCCACTTCAGGAAATGTCCATGTAACTTCTCCAAGCAAAGGCTGATGGGGGAGGCAAAACAATACAAAGTAAAAAGATGGTATTTTAAATACAGCTAGTCCTAGAGTGTTGGGGTGTGGTGTAGTAGCTAAGAGATTGAGCTAGAAATCATGACTTCCCTGGTTTCAATCTCACCTCTGCCATCATTTCACTAGGTGGCCTTAGGCAAGCCACTCCTTCTCAACATCAACTGGCAATATTTAGGTATTAATTAATTATTTATTATGATTATTTGATTATCATGTATAATTGTTAATACTGAACTGTATAGATAGAGATGAGCATTTCTGTCTTTCTGGCAGTGTGTACTCCCTAGTCACTAGTGTGTTTGTGTATCACTATTTTTGGATTGAGACCAATACTTATAAATGCAACCTTCATTTTAGAGTACATGAAAAGCTTTTCTAATGTATAGTACTAAATATTACTTTTATTTTTCGGATAGTGATTGTTTTTTACTGTACAACCATCTTTTGTGACACGTGCTATTTATACATTCTACAGATCGTTGTAGAGGAGTTTCTAGAAGATATAAACAATATTCTGAATTCTGGAGAGGTACCTAATTTGTTTGAAAAGGATGAACTGGAGTTTGTTATGGCTGCCACTCGTCCCAAAGCAAAAGAAGCGGGTATCGCAGAGGGCAACAGGGATGAGGTAACAGACATATTATAAATGCGTTATTTGAATGTGTTGTTCCTATCAATGGAGATATTGAAATTATGGTACATGGGCTTATACCAGTTGTATAATTTTCAGCTCTAAAACAAAATAACTTCTGTTGTTGGTCAACATCTAAGATTGATCTTAGGGGTGAGAGATGGAAATAGCTAATTAACAGTCCAATCCTGTCTAGCTAGGCTGCAGCGTGTGCATAGAGGTGAATCTAGAGAGGATCCAGGGCTGGCCCACCTGGAGCTCTCTTCACGGAAAGGAGACGTACCCCCTGTAGAGCCTCGGTCGCCCCAATGGGTCTACTTGAATGTGCGCTAGCTATTTTGCTGGTGCACATTTAAGAGCCCTGTGTAGCAGCAGCCAGGCCTGGGAAGAAGGATAGGATTTGGTGGAGGAGACTTCCGACAATCCCTTCGCTTGCCCGGGCCCGACCGACCAATCCCACCACCCCGGAACACCTCGTTCTGCCCTCCCATGCCCTTCTGTCACCCGGCAAGAAACTTACCTTCCCCGGCTGGTGCAGTTCCTGATCCAGGGCTATTAGAGTGGTGCTGGCCTCGGCGCTGTTGCCGCCTACTCACCGGATGATGCAAACGTGCCTTATGGCACATTTGCGACACCCTAGACCAGCAAAGCACGCATACACGCTCCGCTGGTCTTTTTCTAGACTGGATTGCACTGCCTATCACCCAGCCAATTTCCCCACCAGCTCAGAATTGATTCTTACAGTTTATGACCATATTTGTTCTTATTTGTGCTAAGCACCTCATTATTAATCTACTGTCTTCTTATCCTTAAATTAACACTTGTTACTGCCTTTTTCACAGGTATTTCAATTCTTTATTAGTCGAGTCCGCCAGAAGCTACACATTGTTCTGTGCATGAGCCCTGTAGGAGATGCTTTCCGAGCACGGTGCCGAATGTTTCCATCGCTTGTGAATTGCTGTACTATTGATTGGTTTGTGCAGGTAATTAATTTCAATCAAAGGATCTTGTTAAAATGTTCGAGTAACACATGATTCTTTTAAGAATATGCAACTTGTTGTCTTCAGCTGCTGCTTCCCTGTTATATGCTTATGCTTATTTTCTACATGCTGTGACAAAATGTATAGTCTGTAAAATAACTCAAAGTTGGTATCACTTGCTCATCTTTAAATGGTAATACATTGAATTGTGTCCTTTCTCCACGCAAGCCTTTTGAACTAACTCTCTTCCTTCAGATAGTAGATCGGAAATATTTGTCTGGTTGTCTCAGAACTAGAACCCATCTGAACCCATCTGAAAAGTGTTGCATATCTTACAGCACAAAGTCCGTTTGAGTTCAGTGAAACTTGCTTCCTAATAAGAGATTGCAAGCTAAATGAGACTGTTTTTCCTTCCTTTGAAATTCCTTGGATCTTATATTGCCCATTGTCTTGAAAGTTCCTTTACCAGCCAGAAAAAGTAAAATCAACAACATGGTCAGATTGAAGATCCTATTAAACTCAACAAAAAATATCTCAGGGCCAGCTCAAAATTTTTGAAACTGACCAGTGTTTTAAACTGTATTTTTTTCCTACCAGTCTCACTCTCTCTGACGTTTTGCTCAGTTTTACAGAGGCACACATCTTACCTCAAAGCAGTAGCGTCACTAGGACGCGCATCACCTTGGGGCAGGGGGCGCGCGTCACCTTAGTGACGCTACAATATCGCGGCGCGGGGGGGCGACCCTGCTCCCCCCCCCCGCGTCGCCCTCCGGACGCTCCGAGACCGGCCCGGGAGCCAGCCTCGGAGCGTCCGACCCCGTCGGCGCTCCAGGGCCTTCTGAAAGAAGGCCCAGGCAGCGCGTCCATCCGGGTATTTTCCGGATTTTCGCGCATGCGCAGACTCGTTTTGAGGGCAAAAAGCACACCTGCATTATATAACTTTCAGAAGGCCCTGGAGCGCCGACAGGGTTGGACGCTCCCAGGCTGGCTCCCGGGCCGGCCTCGGAGCGTCCGAAGGGTGTCACGCGTCACGGAGGTGGCGCGCGCAGGGTGCTTGCGTCACCCCGTGGCACGCGTCACCCGGGGGCGCCCCGCCCACCCCGCCACGCTCCAGCGACGCCCCTGCCTCAAAGATCCATTGGTGCCTATACTTGCTGGGTGGTGGTAGAACACAACCACTCAGAAAAAGTTACATAGCCCTATTCATGGTCTAGTACAGGGCTTCTCAACCAGTGGTACTTGTACCACCAGTAGTACTTTAGCCAACTGCTGGTGGTACTCGGACTGCTGGCCTGTTGGAACCCCGTTCTGATGTGATGTTTTTGGCCCTGTGATTTAGCTCCTGAGAGGCTCCTGCCTTTGGCTGAGCCTCTCAGAAATGCTAATAAAAGCTCTTCCACCCGCCCAGAGCCTCCTACCTGCATTTTCTGGCCTCCGAAAACCTGAAAACACGGAAGTAACTGGCGATGATGTCATCGCCAGTCACTTCTGGTGGTACGCAGTAGGAGAGTGGCTCCGGAGGTGGTACTCGGCTGGGAAGGGGTTGAGAACCTGGTCTAGTAGTTGCATGGAATCCCTTGAATGGAATTTGACAATAGAAAAAGGAACGTCATAGGGCTAGCAATACATACAACCACTATAGAAAAGAAGCACATATAAACTGCATTATATATCCAGAAAACTAGGCTGTTTCCCAAAGTCAGCAGGAATGGAGGAAACCTACAGCCCAGTCCTACGTAACTTTCTGCCCAGCAATCCAGCAAGGCCGGTGCAGACACCGCTGAATGCTTAGCAGAAAACGGGAGGTGGGAGGTCACTTTGGGGAAGGGAACTTTTGTTCCTTTTTGTAAAGCCCCAGCCCCCGCTATGGGTCTCCTCGGATCTGTGCCCGCTTTTTTGGTGGCACAAATCTGAAAACCCCATGTAGGGAAAACCGGCCAGGGAAGGGGGATAGAATTTGGTACACACCAGCTTTGCTGATCCTGCCCCCTCCCTGGTCTGGGCCGCCCACCCCCTGCCCCCATCACTGCCCTCCCACCACCATATTACTCCCCCGCCACGTTACACCTCGCCCTTCCCCCTCCCCATCCCGCACACCCCAGCGCAACACTCACCGCCATGTGCCGTCTAGATCTGCCGTGTGGGTGGTGGTGCAGACCTCTGAGCCAATGCAACCGCCTTACGGCAACTTTTGCGACGATTCCAGGCCAACCCAGGATGTGCCAACCCAGCCCAAGGGGGTTAGGATGTCCCAAATTGGGACAACAGGGGCATCAAATTGTCCCAAATTGTGGAATGTCAAGATTCTACAGTGCAAACAAATATAGCTATAGTTTTCTGAAAAGATTCTAATGGGAAATGGTTGGGTGTTGAATGATTGGGAAAGGATGATTATTTAGGTAACTTTTTAACTCTTTTACAGTGGCCCAGAGAAGCACTTCTTTCTGTATCACGGACATTTTTTATGCCTGTTGACCTTGGAAGTGATATGATGAAAGAAAAACTATCCATAATGTGCGTAGACATTCACGTGAGCGTGACGGAGATGGCAGAGAGATATTACGCGGAGCTGCGGCGGCGCTACTATACAACACCCACTTCCTATTTGGAGTTAATCAACCTTTACTTGTCCATGCTCGGTGAAAAAAGGAAACAACTGGTTTCAGTAGGTTGAAATTTATTAGCAAGAATTTTTCTATGTTTAGGAGGATTTTGATTCTCTTTGATTTTATGTTTTTCTTCATTTTAAATGTTGTTGAGTATATTTTTCTGTTAAGAGAAGTGACTGTGAAATTAACTTTTTAAAATCTGAATTGTATATGATGTTATGAAATTCAAGCACCAATGTATCTTGCTAATTTTATCTTTCAGACAAACCAGACAACCAGCACTAAAAGCACTTTAAATCATATAATGCTATTTATTTCACTAAAGTATCCACATGAGGTAGAGGCTGCATTCTCTGGAATGAGGAAGAGGACATTCCGGAGTTGTGGGTAGTCCCTCCCACTCCGAAGGCAGGGTCGGCTTCAGCTGAACGTCTCCTCAGGATGGGAGGGGCCTCCCGCTCCCAGTCCGGCCCTGCCTTCCAGGAGTCAGGTTGCACTTTGGCTTCTCTCAGACTTTTACCTCAGTGTCTGTATAGTGATTACTTCAGTTTCTCTTTAATTTCATCATTTATTTTCATTATTTTTGAGCTGAATGGGTCTCCTCGGATGTGTGCTGGCAAAATCCGAGGAGGCTCATGCTGGCGGTAAAGGGGATACGATTCGTCAGAGTGTGCCACCAATGATCACTCCCCCCCTCCCTGGCCTGGTGGGCCAATCTGACCCACCTGGAACATCCCCCCGCCCCTGCACTTAACTTCCCTGGTGTGGAATTTACCTTCCCCGGCGTGTGCAATGCTGTCCTCAGCATGGGGAGAGTGATGCTGGCCTTTTTACATTTATTGTAAAAATCCCTATGGGGGATTAGAAAAGCCTGCCTGTGTAAACCACCTTGAATAAAATCCGAGGAGAAATCTGATGACATAGAAAGGTGATATATAAATACAGATTGTTGTTGTTAATTATTATTATTATTATTATTATTATTATTATTATTATTATTATTATTAATAACTGTTGTACTTCTGACATTTTGAAAAAGTAACCTATATTTTTAAACAATATTATTTTCTGTGTTTCAGGCTAGGGATCGTGTGAAGAATGGCTTATCCAAACTATTAGAGACAAATGTCCTTGTAGATAAAATGAAATTAGATCTTTCAGCTTTAGAGCCAGTCCTCCAGCAAAAATCAGTGGATGTTGAGGCTTTGATGGAAAAATTAGCGGTGGATCAAGAAAATGCAGATCAGGTACAAAGTATGATCTGTTTGTAAGTCATGACACATATTATTTATGTTTTAACTTTGTTTTAATATCAGTGGAGCAACATGCCTTCATACTATTATTTATTTATATAGCAGCATCAATGTGCATGGCACTTTACAACAGAAGAGGTTCCTTCCCCAGGGCACCATAAGTTAAAATAAACACAGGAGAGACAACAGAGGAATGGGGGAGTGATGCTGAGGTAAATGGGGAAGGATATGCAATTACTTCATGTACATGTACTTGGCGAGATAAAAGAGATTAGGAAGATGAACCAAAGGCTCCATGGAAAAGGTGGGTTTTGAGGAGGGATTTGAACAAGATAAGAGAGGAGGCATCCTGGAAATAATGTGGGAAAGATTTCCAGACATAAGGGACTGCAGGGGAGAAGGGACAGGGCTATTTGAAGGAGCAGGAAACCTTCAGGCAACTGAAACTGGTGGAGCCGAAGGAGCAAAGGCCATGGGCAGGAGTCTAGCAGAATATAAGAACAGAGGTAAGGAGCAGCAAGGCCATGCGTGTCTTTGAAAGTAACAACCAGAAATTTGGACTAGATCTGGCAGCAGAGGAAGACCGTGTAGGGATTTTGGCAGCAGAAGGCTAGGTGGGGTGTGAAGGGCCTGAATTAAGTCAGTGCAAGTACCGTATTTTTCGCTCCATAAGACACACTCCCCCCCCCCCAAATAGGGGGAAATGTCTGTGCGTCTTATGGAGCTAATTCTGTTAAAAATGGCTTGCTTTAACTATTTTCCAGCCCCTTGGCCGCTTACCGCGTTGTTGTTTAGCACGTCCAATCTTCGTCCCACATTGCCGGCTGCATTGGGGCCCCGCTGGGACTGCCCCCAGTCAGCAGATCCAAGACGTGAGCCTCCCAGGCACTGGACGTGACCAGGAAGCTCTGCACAAACATCGCTGTTACTATGATGTTTGCGCAGAGCTTGCAGTCATGTTCAGCGCCTGCGCGAAGTTCCAAGGTGCTGGACGCGACCAGGAAGCACTGCGCAAACATCGCAGTTACTACAGTGTTTGCGCAGAGCTTGCAGTCGCGTTTAGCGCATGCGCAAAGTTCCCAGGCGCTGGAAGCGACCAGGAAGCTCTGCGCAAACATCGCAGTTACTACAGTGTTTGCGCAGAGCTTGCAGTCGCGTTTAGCGCATGTGCGAAGTTCCAAGGTGCTGGACGTGACCAGGAAGCACTGCGCAAACATCGCAGTTACTACAGTGTTTGCGCAGAGCTTGCAGTCGCGTTTAGCGCATGCGCAAAGTTCCCAGGCGCTGGAAGCGACCAGGAAGCTCTGCGCAAACATCGCAGTTACTACAGTGTTTGCGCAGAGCTTGCAGTCGCGTTTAGCGCATGCGCAAAGTTCCCAGGCGCTGGACGCAACCAGGATGCTCTCCGCAAACATCGTAGTAACTGCGATGTTTGTGCAGAGCTTCCTGGTCACGTCCTGCGCCTGGGAGGCTCACGTCTTGGATCTGTTGACTGGGGGCAGTCCCGGCAGGGCCGCAATGCAGCTGGCAACGCAGGACGAAGATTGGACGTGCTAAACAACAACGCGGTAAGCGGCCAAGCAGCCGGAAAATAGTTAAAGCAAGACATTTTTTACCCAATTTTTTCACTCCAAAATACACGTGCGTCTAATGGTCCGGTTCGTGTTATGGAGCGAAAAATACGGTAATGAATTTAAAAATTAGTCATCCTATGATATAATAGAGATGTGAAAAATAAAAGAACTAGGGCCCTTCTCCATACAAATCATGTGTTTTGAGCTGTGTTTCTTTTCCTTCACTGATGCAAATCTGAGAGAGTACACCCTGCAAACTAATGAGAGTAGTACTGCAAAGTGTGTTCGTTGTTCTGAGACAGAAACATTGCAAGGACAGCCTTTTCTCTGAGCATCCTTCACCATCGTTGATGAAGTACAGAACTACATCCTGTTTCACAGTCTTCCTGTGCTCCATATAACCTAATGAGGTGGAATGCTTCTATTTTGTTCCTTATGTATTGACCAACAGAAATAGCAAATATGACAAGTGTATTAAACTTTTTTATTTCTAGCTTTTGGTGGTAGGTAGGATGGGGGGAAGTTTCGGACAGTTGAGGATATTGGGGGACCTGCCGGACTTTTTATCTGACTTTTATCTGCTATTTGCCTGATGGTTTTATATTTTAACGCACTGTGTTTTGGCCACTGTGTTTTTAAGTATGCTTATGTATGTTTTATTATGTATTTTTAACCTTGTAAACTGCCTTGAGAGTCAGACTCTTAGCCTGGGGAAAGGTGGTATAGAAATCTTCTAAATAAACAAGAAAGACAGAAAAAGTTTAAACTGTAAAATTTCAAGGCAGGGAGAGTAAATGTTTTTTTTAATGTTTTGTTTTCATGATGTTTTTAGATTAATTGTAAGGCACCTTAAGTTTCTATGGCAAGAAAGGTGGAGTATAAATGTTTTTCTAATTTAATATGTATTGGCCAATTAATTTTTTTCAGGTTCGGCGTGTTGTTCAAGAAGATGAAGCTGTTGCAAAAGTTAAAGCAGAGGATACTCAAGCAATAGCTGATGATGCTCAGCGTGATTTGGATGAGGCTCTCCCAGCCTTAGATGCTGCCAACAAAGCTCTTGATTCTTTAGATAAAGCAGATATTTCTGAAATCAGAGTTTTCACTAAACCTCCTGATCTTGTCATGACTGTGATGGAAGCTATCTGTATTCTGTTAAATTCAAAGTAAGTTAGCCAGAGCTTCAGATTTTATTTTTTCCCATTTTGATTTCATGTGAAACGACACCCATTTCCTAAAGCAATTTTTAACAGAAATAGTTTTATTCTCCCCCTCTCCTCAATAACACGATATCATTCCTCATCGAGTTTCCCCATGCCTACAAATGGCAGCCAGTGAAGAAGAGTCAGTTGTGTAGAAACTCAGAATACAATATTGTCATATCCACTATTTCATAGTCCTAGATTTTGCAGGAGGGCACTGCCACGCATGGTTTATAACTTCTGCTTCTATCCTTAAACTCAAAACCGCCACCTCGTGTTGTGAAGCAGATGTGTGTGTGTGTGTGTGTGTGTGTGTGTGTGTGTGTGTGTGTGATCAGATTACTGATTAGAAAGAAAAAAAAGAAAAGGAACATTAAAGATTCAAATTTAATTAGGCATGACAAACTATAATTGTGGTTTTGATATGTGGGAATAGTAAAAAATCTCAAGTGGGAAAACATGCCCTTTTGATATACTTGGGCCAAATTCTTACTTTTTCTTCTAAATGAGCTAATTATTGAGTTTGATGATGATATGATATGCTTCAGGCAAAGTCAACCACTAATATCCCAAAGGAATGTAAGGATACATTACATCAAGTACATTTATAAGAAGGCTAATGAAAGTCATTGTGAATATTGGTATAGTACCGTATTGTCCCGAGTACAAGACGCACCTGATTATAAGTCGCACCCTTAAAGTTTGGTGCTATTAAAAAAAACTTTAATTAAATCACTGGCATTAAATATATGCCAGTGATTTAAACGAAATGTGCAATCCTGTGCATGTCTACTCAGAAGCAAGTCCCACTGTTCTCAATGGAGCTTACTCTCAGGAAAGTGTGCACAGAATTGCAGCCTAAACCATTCATTGCCTGGGGAGGGGGGATGAAAGTGTATGTGATCTTGCTTTATAAGAGGATACAAAACCCAGCAGACCAGAGAACGAAAATTAACAACTTATTGCAGCCTGGAAAGGGTTACATCCTTGACACAGGAGAGGTGTGTGTGTGTGTGCGTGCGTGCGTGTGTGGTCTTGTTTTTACAAAGAAAAGGGCAGAGAAGGAGCCCGCTGCATCTCAGAGCTGTAAATGGAGCTGAAAGGCGCTGCAAAGACAGCAGCGATAATCACCCAAAAATCACTTCAATTAGCTGCTTTGAAGACAACGCGTCTCCTCTTAGCCTTGGCTTCTTCCAGCAACGTCTCACGCTGTTCTCACCATTTTATTATATATATTTTTTGCAACGGTGTGAGTATACAACGCACCCCTAGTTAAAAAAGTTAAATTGGGGGGGGGGGAGTGCGTTTTATACTCGGGACAATATGGTATTTGAAAAGAGAACAAGCCAGTTTTCAAAGGTAAACACAACAAAGGGCAATTTTTCATATTTTCAAGCATTTTCAAAGTATGTCCATTTTGTATTTTTAAGTACTATTCTAGTTCTTAATGTATTTACTGGAAGCACTTCCACTAGTTGCAAAAGCTTGTATTTCCTAGGACCCAATCCTATCCTTACCTCGCATTGTCGGTCCTGGAGCTCCGCTGGTACTGACTGCTGTAAAGCAGCCAGCACCAATCACAAAAGGCGATCCAACAGTGTGCTGGGAGCACAGGCAGGAAGGCCTGTGCCTTCCCACTGTTGCCAGTGGATCCTTGATGCTCGCAGGAGGAGGTAATATGGTGGGGGAGGTGGGAAGGGGTGGTGGGAGGACGAAACGAGGCGAGGGAGGCATTGATGGGAATGAGTGGATCAGGTCTGGGAGGAGGCGGGATCAGTGGCACTAGTGTGTGCCAAAATCCTAATCCCCTTCCCGGACCAGATCCCGCAGTGTGGTCCACGCAGACCTGTGCCATCTATTTAGCTAGTGCAGGTCTAAGTAGACACACACACCCGCCATGGAGGCTTACCCCACAGGTAAGGGAACAATTGTTCCCTTACCCAGAGGAGACCTCCTGTACATATATCATATCATCATCAATCTCATTTTGGCACTTCTATATTGGTGCGGGGGGGGGGAATAGATAGGATTGTGCTGCTAGTTAAGTGCGTTTAGGGTACAGTAGTAGCTTCAGTGCTATGAGTAATTGATGATTACTCAATTACTCAAGCACAAGCTATTTAGGAAGTGATGTTTACTGCACTGGAACAACACCACAATCTTTTAACATGGCACTGGAATCACAAGCTAATCTAGAACATGATACCAGCATAATAGCATCTATCGGCACTGCTGCTCTTGGAATAGCCAGGGTAATTGCCATTTTGGTAACTGCCATCTAAGGGAATTAAACATTCCCTTTCCCTGCAGAAGCCTCCCGGTCTCGTCCCCCACACACATAGGATGCAGCAGCTGCCATTTTGGCACCACTGCATCGGATAGGATTAGACTCTCCGTTATGTACTGTATTTATACCGCTTGTTTGGCTAGGATTTCATTTTTGAGCATCCTAAATTGCTCAGTCTTCTAGACTCTAGAGGAACAGCAATTTGGGCAGCCTGTTGTGCAAATGTCTCTATGGATTAAGTGAAATCCATAGAGGTGCCACTTGAAGTTCAATTCACATTATCACAAAACAGTAGCTGAAGTGTGAGACGTCAAAGCTCCGTTTCCTTTGTAAACCGTACCCTATTTCATTGCTTTCACGTTTCTTCTCTATAACAAAATTATGCGTAATATAGAAATGTAAATGTCAGTTGGTCTTAATCAAGTACAAATTTTATCCTAGCACTGGTATAAGGTAAGAAGAAATTTCAAAAATGTAGGAAATGATGCTGCTCAGTATATTTTCTTGGGCAGATATTTCTTCCACTGCTTCTTTTAATCTTTCAGGCCTGACTGGGCAACAGCAAAACAGCTTCTTGGAGACTCCTATTTCCTGAAAAAGCTTTTGGAATACGATAAAGAAAATATAAAAGGCCAAGTATTGGTTAAGCTTCAAAAATATATTAACAACCCTGATTTTATTCCTGAAAAAGTAGAGAAAGTGTCAAAGGCATGCAAGTCTATGTGTATGTGGGTGAGAGCTATGGATTTATACTCTCGAATTGTCAAGGTTGTGGAGCCGAAGAGGCAGAAGTTAAATGCTGCACAGGTGCTTATTTTTCAAAGTCTTCTCTGTTGTTTGTGATTATTGAATAGAAAGCAGTCTTTCAACTGGAACCTTTTTCCTTTTTGCTTAGTCTTTTCTGGAGTAGCCTATTTTGCTAATAATTTCTAGCAATGGCGCATCTTACCTTTGAGGCACCCAGTGCTGATGGGACCCGGAAGAAATCGCTGAACTAGAAGTAATTTGCATCACGTCACCGTGAATTACTTTCGGTTCAGTTAGATTAAGAAGAAGAAGGCAGGTGAGCTTGCTGCGAGGCAAGTGCTCGGTGGCTCCGCTTCAGAGCTGAAGCTGCGTCGCATCTGCAAAGATCCGACTCAGCTACAGCTCAGAGGTTGAGCCACTGAAGACGGACCAAGGGGTGTCACCCCTCGCCAAGGGGATGTCACCTCTCCCTGCAGCCTGCAGGGAGGAGTGACACCATTGCTTGTCTCTTTTAAGCTACTCCGAATTGCTTCTTCAAAGTTCACAAGAATACAAAGAAGCAACTCGGAGCGGCTGAGCCTGGGTGCGGTGGCCATGGTATCACCCCCAAAATTCGTGTCACCTGGTGCAGTCCGCGCCCCTCTAGAGACACCCATGACTTCCAGTATTGCAATGATTCCTCATCTCCAGTTGCTATGAGGGATTCAATTACAATGTTTGTGTATGGTAGTGTGTCCTTCCAAAGTAGCAGCAGCACAGGAAATTGAACAGAAAGTACTGTACCTCAAACAAGATTGTGGCAGTCCATACTGATTTTGCTAGTTTGGACTAGCAGTATTGAGCACAGAGATCAGCGCAAATAATTTTTTGCCTTTTGGTTGTCAGAAGAATTGATTCATTACACCAGACACTTGCTGACACCTTTATTGTTAAAGCCCCTTAGTCATGCAATGGTCATTTTCTGGGGTACCTCAGAGATCAGCCAGGCCAGACCGTGGCTCATTAGAGGGCCCACCCAGCCAGACCCCAGGACTAGGTATGCAGGAGCTCTAGAAGATGCTCCCATTGGCTGATGAGGAGGTTAAAAGGAAGAACTGCTGTGCAAACCTCTTGACCATCATTTGGCAGCTTCTCATATCATTTTCCTTGCCAACCAATAGACTTTGTGCCCAAAGCCCCTGAATCCTCAGAGACCTTGGGGAGAAAGCTCAGTGCTAGGGATAGCGGGAAAAGAAGGAACTGCTGCCACGGTGGGAACTCCTTTTCTTCCCAACCTGCAAGGATAAGAGGGGAAGAGTCTCTAGAGATTCCCTCAAACATTCACTGATGTGGAGAGTGGAATGTGTTACCATCATTGGTGCTACTTGTAAACTGTGGGGGAGGGGATGTCAAGTTCCTGCTTGGCGGTGCTACTGCTCTCTTGGTGCACTGGACTCTGGAGTGCATGGTAGCAATGATGGAGGGGAGAGAGAAAGGGGGGAGCTCTCCCTCCCCGCACGGAGGAATCAGCTGCTGCTGTTCCTGCTGCCCTACTGAGAGGGTGAAGGGTTTGTGGGAGGTGGATGTGGCTTGGATTGGCTAGGTGAATTATCCAAGCTCCTCCCAATTTATCTGAAAGAACTCTGATAATTTTCAAGTTATTTCAAGCAGGATTCTGCAATTTAATACATGACAAGAGTTGGATTGGGATGCTGGTGCTCAGCATTATTTTTCACCTTAATTGATAGCAGTAGGCCTTGCTGGGTCAAGAAGTGTTTGAGTGTATAGAAACATTTTCAAAAATCTGGGATTTGTATAACTAGATTTCAAAATAGATAAGAACATATCCCAGAAGAAAGAACAGAATCCCCACAAGGCTTTAGGCTTGCTGTTGTAAACTTGAATTAAGCTTACCAAAGTTCTGAATACTTGCAGATTCCATTAACATTCCATCTATTCTTTTACGCTTGTAAGCATTAAAAATATTGATTTTAATGTATATTTATTGATTGCTAGATGAATAATTGAAGACTCATTGTGATCCTATGGCTATGAGTTGTCTATATGGCTATGTAAGGCTTAGATTCAACCATGGAAGTTTGCTGAGTGATCCTGAGAAAGTCAGTAGCACTTTAATTGTGTGTCCAGTGTAGTATAAAAATAGTATTCTTTTCTCACATGGCCGCAAACCATTTGGCACAGCAATTATAATAGTATTTCTTAAACACTGATTAGGCAGAACTTGATGCAACTTTGGCTACCCTTAAAGCTAAACAAAAGAAGCTGAGACAGGTAGAAGAACAAATACAGGAATTACAAGACCAGTATGAAAAAAGTGTGGATGAAAAAGAGAGCCTTGGTAAGTGACTACTGTGAAATTCATAAATACAATTTGTGGAGTAATCTGAACCATGAGCTGTCGATCAAAAGGTCGGCAGTTCAAATCCGCGACGGGGTGAGCTCTCGTTGCTTGGCCAGCTCCTGCCAACCTAGCAGTTCCAAAGCATGTTAATGCAAGTAGATAAATAGGTACCGCTTGCGGGAAGGTAAACAGTGCTCCGTGTTCCAGCTGCATGCTACACGCTGCGGCAAGGAGAGTCATGCCGGCCACATGACCACGGAGGCGTCTTCGGACAACGCTGGCTCTTCGGCTTTGAAATGGGGATGAGCACCACACCCTAGAGTCGGACACGAGTGGACTTAATTGTCAGGGGTCACCTTTACCTTTTACCGCATGACTAACTATACATCTGTATGGCTAACAGCACAATTCTGAACTTTTTTCCTCCAAAGCAACACTTTGAAGTACAATTTATTCGCATGTAAATGAGCATAGGATTGCAATCTTAATCCCAAAGTTCCCACATAGCCTATATTTATTATTTTTATCCTGCCTTTCTCCTCCAAAAACTGTTGTCCAAGGAGGCTTAAGGATCATAAGACTATTAAAATAAAATGTCAACATGATGGAATGAACCAGCAAACAACTAAAATTTCACAAAATTAGAGAAAATCAGAAAAAGCAGAATGAAAAAGAAAGGTCTTCAGGCAATGCTGGAACATCTGCAGAAGAGGGGCTAGCCTCAGCTTGGGGGGGAGAGAATTCTACATCTGTGGTGCCACCATGGAGAAGGCCATCCCCTGTGTGACTGCCAACCAGGTTTCAGGTGGTGTTGGCCCCCTTATGAGGGCCCCACCAACTGATCTTAAGGGGCAGGCCATCTCATAAGGGAGGAGGCAGTTCTACAGATACCCTGATCCTAAGCCTTATAGGACTTTAAATTGCATCCAGAAACAGAGCAGCTACCAGTGCAGTTGGAATGGCTGCAGCATGACCTTTGCATATTGCCTGATCCAGTGAGCACATGTGCAGCTGCATATTGCACTAATGGTAACTTCTGGATGGTCTTCAAGGGCAGCCCCATATAGAATATGTTGCAGTAATCCGATCTTCAAGTCACCAGTACATGGATCACTACCATGGCCAGGTCTAACGGTCTAAAAATAGGGAAACAGTTGGTGCACCAGGCTAAGCCCTGACCAGTGCTGCCATCTTGGAATCCTGATGTAGCACAGGATTCAAGATGGCCCCAACCTGTAAACCTTCTCCTTCAGAGGGAGTGCAATCCCATCCTGAGTGATCGACACGCAGATACCCCAGTGGCGGGTCTCCTGACCAACAACACTTCTGTTTTATCCAGATTTAATTTCAATTTGTTTGCCTTCATTCAGTCCCTTACCTATTCCAGGCAGGAATTCATGACTTCTGCAGCTTCTCCATTTGATTAAATAGAGACATAGAACCGCATATTGGTAACACCCAGTTCCCCGATGAACTCTCCCAGTGGTTTCAAGCAGATATTAAATAACAGGGGGCATAATGGGGTGGCGGGAGCGTGGCGACGGGGACGGATCAGGCCCAGGAGGAGGGGAGGGATCGACATTCATGTGCCATAGTTTAGGGTGTTGTTGTTTTTAACGTAAACCCACTAAAAATATTGCACTATGCATGCCTTTGTGTGATTTACTTCTATTTATGACCACTCTAATTAGTTAAAAAGGTAAAGGAATAGCTTGCAAAAAATGAATTATTGCTTGTTTAAAAACAATGACCAGAGTCCAGTAATATTATCACTATTTAGCAAGGACCATGGCACTGACTCAAGCTCGTCTTAATCGAGCTGGAAAACTTACAGCTGCATTAGGAGATGAACAAGTCCGGTGGGAAGAGAGCATTTTGAATTTTGAAGCAGAGATTTCAAACATCATTGGAAATGTGTTCATAGCTGCAGCTTGTGTAGCCTACTATGGAGCTTTTACAGCACTCTATAGACAACTGGTGAGTTTAAAAAAAATCACACTTTACCCCTTACCATGGTTCTGTGAATATGTCTGGGTTTTATTTTACTGTAACAAAATGGTGTATTTTGTAGTAGTTGCATATTTTATGACAAAACATAGTCCCACAAATAAATGTAAAGCTCTTGTTGCATTTCACAGTAGGCCCTGTCCTTACTGGTTTCTCCAGTGCCATTGGCTCTCCAGTACCAATGATTGAGAGTGGCTTACAGAATCCGTTTATTTAGTTAGTTAGTTAGTTAGTTCCAAAGGGGCCTTCACAGTTTCTTTTTAACACAATGTAAAATCAATATACTATCAATAAAATCAACACAGGGTAGCATACACAGTTTGTTTGTTTGTTTCTGCAGCTTGCACGAGCACAAGCCACTTCCCCCACCTTTCCCTACTGAAGCCCCTGAAATGTCACAGCTGGGGCTAAGGGGACCCTCTTTAGCGAGGTGGGATGCAGCAGTGGGCGGGTTGCAGACAGAGGTGGTTTGCTGGAACGAAAGGGAGTGGAACTGCAAGAACAGCATGTTTGCAGTTTCCTTTGCTACTTCCTTTTATATCCCCTCCCTCTGCAGCCTCCCCATGCTACATCCTATGCTGTTGTGAGGATCCCTTGACCCTCAGCAACAGCTTTTCATGGGGACACAGGGGCTTTGGTAGGGAGTGACGGTACAGGAAAACGGGCTGGCTTGTGCAAGTTGCATAAGCGTAAACTGGCTGCCACAGAGTAATAATACAGAAACAGAGGTAAAATACGGTAAAATAAATCCATTGCACCAAAACAGACAGACAACTCTAAATGAAGGCGCAGCAGAACAAAAAAGTCTTAACAGTCAGTCTAAATATAGTGAGATAGAAGAGTTCATTGAGTCTTCCAAAGGAGAGAATTCCACTACCTGGACAGCAGTACTGCAATGGCCCTGTCCTGGGTCCTCTGCCTTGCTCCACGTTCCGTTGCCACCAGAAGTCCAATTGAGTTGACTACCATAGGCGGATGAACACCGTTGGCAGACTGGTTCACGTGGGAGGAGGTGGCCTCCAGGACTAATATCCTGGGCCTAAATTGTTTAGGATTTTATAGGTAATAACTAGCACTTTAAGACTGATAGCCAATGTAGATTTGAAAGAAATTGGAGGTATAAAACCCCAAGGTAGGCCCCAAGGCAAGCAAAATCCTGGCAGCCACGTTTTCATCAGTTGAAGTTTTCAAACCTTATTAAAGTGCATCCCAAAGGGTCGGGATATCCCTCTGTTAAGGAGACACATTGTTGGGTGATATCAAAAAACAATTGCCAAGATCCAGCAGGAGGGCACACACTGATAGGAGCTATGTGCAGAGTTCCCAGGTCTCAAACGTGTGATTCATAAGCTGCACACGCTGTCCTGATCATGTTGTATTGAATGCTGCTGGTCTATTTGCTCAAGAGGAAAGAGGGGATAATTCTCTCTCTTACGCAGAAAGTCAATAAGTGGTTTCCAGTTATTCACAAAAAGATTGACTGACTTCTCTGTAAGTAAAATTGTAAGCTTGTCCGTTTCTGCCAAGTCTAAAACTTTTATCCACCGTTCTTCCAACGAAGGTATTTCAGAATTTGTTTTGCGGGGGCGAAAACAAACACAAAAAGAGCCCCGCGCCTGGGGGGGGCATTATTCGCCGGACACGGGGGCAAAAACAAACATTAAAATGCACTTAACGTCTTTCCAAGGCTCCGAACCATGAGGGCAACTGGGCGAGCAGGAAGAGAGGAAGTGCCTCTCTAGGGCACACGTGCACCTAGCGAGACTCACCAGCGAGAGGCACTGCGCCCTAGAGAGGCACTTCCTCTTCCTGCTCGCCCAGAAACCCTCATGGTTCGGAGCCTCGGAAAGACGTTAAGTGCATTTAATGTTTGTTTTCGCCCTCGCGCCTGGCCAATAATACCCCCCCCGGGCCTGGGGGTAGCGCACGAAGCAGCTGCCGCCCAGGGGGCGCTGCTGGGGCCGGGAGCGGGGGTGAAAAGTACGAAAAAATCCAAAAACTAAAAAGTAAAAATAAAAGCCCCGGACGCCTTGCCGCCCCCCCCCAAAGGCTTGCGCCGTGTGCTCCCTGCCGCAGTGCCCCCCGCCCCCTCGTTACGATGCCTCTGTGTATCTGGACCCAATTTTATTTTGCTTTAGAGCATGTCCACCACATATGATAAAAAGATCCTTCCTGTTTTTTACATTTCCAACAACTATTTGACATGTTTCCATACATTTTCACTAATTTACTTGGAGTCATGTACCACCTATACATCATCTTATAAATTATTGATCATTAGCCTTATGCACATACAATCTCAGACAATTGTGAAGTGATTAATTAATCTTTTATATTCTGTATATAAGAATATATATGTATGTATGTTATATAATGGCATTCATGCATAATATAAATAATTATATATTATAGGAAAAATAGCTCTTTGTTCCTTTTTCTCTCAGTTAATAGATTGCTGGATCAAACAGTGTCAGAATCTGGAGATTCCCATTAGTTCTGACTTCAGTCTTGTGAACATTTTGGGAGATCCCTACGAAATTCGTCAGTGGAACACCGATGGATTACCACGTGACTACATATCCACTGAGAATGGTATTCTTGTTACCCGGGGGCGACGCTGGCCACTCATGATTGATCCTCAAGATCAGGTAAGTACTCACTTCAAAGCTACGTCATTTTTTAATGCAGTTATTCACAACACCCATGTTATGTTGTATTTCTATAATCTGCATAGTCCCAAAGACACATGAGTATTACATGAATATAAGAAAAACATTACTAGATCAGACCAAAGGTCTATCTGGGAAGGCCAGCATCCTGCTTCCCACAGTGATCAACCAGATGCCTCCAGGAAGGCCAAAAGCCAGGCTTGAAGGCAAGAGCACAAACCCCCTGTTGCTCCCCAGTGAATGACATTGAACAAGGAGACTCCATGTAGACATCATGACTGACAGCCCAATCCCTACTAAATCCCCCGGCGCTGGAACGAGCATTCCGGCTCCAGAAGCAGTTGCGAACATGCCGTAAAGCATGTTCACGACTACTTTTGAGCAGGGAAGGCCGGCGGAGCGACCGGCTTCCCCTGCTCCGATGACGGAGCTCCCGCCGGCCGCCAGACCCAGGTAAGACAGGATCCGGCAGGCGGGGGGGCAGATCTCCAAAGCCAGGAGGGTGGCCATTGGCCCCGGCAGCCCGGGGGACGGGGGACAGCCTTCAGCCGAATCCTGACCCCCACCGGGCACTGGATCCTTTACACAGCCTCCTCTACTTCCGCCAACAAAATAGCTGGCGGAAATCTGAGGAGGCCGATAGGGCCTAATGATCGTCCCCTTCCCCGAGTAGACCTCCCTCCCGGCAGCCATGCTGGCTGCCGGTGCACAGGATTCAGCCGGCGGCCATGGGCCGGCGGCCGGATCTTAAGCAGAATTGTGCTGTAAAGCTTACCTTGATAAACTTTTACCTAGCAAGGCAGGAAGAGAGCAGCCAAACCTCTCCTCTTATGTTGCTGCTTCTGCTATCACCATTGCTTGACAAATTATTAAAGGGAAAGAGGGTGGTAGCGCAGTGGCAATTCTCAGGGTGGGCGCCGACACAACACCCCCACGTGACCCGGGGGGGGACGTCAGCTTGACGCACGCGCCCAGCACAGCTCCAATCAGGGAGTCTCTTATGTCAGCAGAATGCACTTCTGCTTGCACAAGCGTGCCCCCCCCCACCACAATTTTCTTGATTCCCTGCTGTAGCCTCTTTTACATCTCATGCCATTCCAGAGAGTCTCTCAGCCCTCAGCAATGGCCAGGGACTGCAATGGGAGGCAAGAAAGCAATGTTGCACAAACCAAGTTCACACTTTCCTGGAGTCAACTCATAATGTTTTCATATTGTATGTTTTCTGATTGAGTGATATTATCCTTTAAATTAATATAAAGTAGCTTTTATTAAATAATTTATAAAATTAAATAATGTGGATGTTATTTTAAGGCATTGTCATAGCAAATGCATTTCACATCAAACAAAGAGAACAGCGAAAGCATTGGTGTATATGTACCACTCTGAGAAAGTATGTGTGTGTGTGGGGGGGGGAATAGTACACATTTTAGTACACAAAATAGTACACAATTCCACCTAACTGCTAGGCTTTGAAGATTGAAACATTTTAATTACCATTCTAGTCAGATTTGCCATTTGCCATCATACTGAATTATAATGTTCTTCAATGCACAGGCAAACCGTTGGATAAGAAACAAAGAAGTAAAAAATGGTTTAAAGATCATCAAGCTGACTGACTCTGGTTTCCTGCGTACTTTGGAGAATGCTATTCGTTTGGGATCCCCTGTCCTTCTAGAAGAGGTTTGGATCTTTTGCTGTATATTATTTTATCCTGATATTTCTTGTTCTTTTCTTTAGAACTTCCTGCACTGTGCCCTACATTTGCAGGTGCTTCTATGTTCTTTCCTGTGAGAAGGAAAATCTTGGCACATCAGGTGGAAAATACAGACACACACGTGAAATGTCATGGGAAACTCACAGGAGTGTTGGGCACTGGCCCACGTCTACTGTCTTTAACAAGTTAAAATATGGTATTAATCCTGGGTTAAAATGAGCTGAGTTTGCTTTTGTTGCCTTTTGTTGTTACTGTTAGAAAGAAAACAATAGTAGTTTACTTTTAAAAGGCAAATGGTGCAGTAACTTTGGATGCAAACTGGAAGGAAGAGTCATCTTTATTTCTTTTTCAACAATTCTCAAGTAAAGATGCAGGAGACCATGCTTCTGTATATCCTCTATGACACTAGATCTTTCCAGAGTTTCAAATTTTAGAGTCTTTGCTTGTTTTCAGCTCCACTAATTAATCAAAGGATTATTTGATTATTCCAAAGGATTGGAAAAGGTCAGTTTACGTTCCAATTCCAAAGAAGGGCAGTGCCAAAGAGTGTTCAAACTACCGCACAATTGCACTCATTTCACATGCTAGCAAGGTTATGCTCAAAATCCTACAAGCTAGGCTTCAGCAGTACGTGGACCGAGAACTACCGGACGTACAAGCTGGGTTTCGAAGAGGCAGAGGAACTAGAGATCAAATTGCCAACATGCGCTGGATCATGGAAAAAGCACGAGAGTTCCAAAAAAACACCTACTTCTGCTTCATTGACTACGCAAAAGCCTTTGATTGTGTGGATCACAACAAACTGTGGCAAATTCTTAAAGAGATGGGGGTACCAGACCACCTTACCTGTCTCCTGAGAAACCTGTATGCGGGTCAAGAAGCAACAGTTCGAACTGGCCATGGAACAACTGATTGGTTCAAAATTGGGAAGGGAGTACGGCAAGGCTGTATATTATCACCCTGCTTATTTAACTTATATGCAGAGTACATTATGAGAAATGCAGGGCTGAATGAATCGCAAGCCGGAATCAAGATTGCCGGGAGAAACATCAACAACCTCAGATATGCAGACGATACCACCCTAATGGCAGAAAGTGAAGAAGAACTAAAGAGCCTCTTGATGAGAGTGAAAGAGGAGAGTGCAAAAGTTGGCTTGAAACTCAACATTAATAAAACTAAGATCATGGCATCTGGTCCCATCAATTCCTGGCAAATAGAAGGGGCAGAAATGGAAGCAGTAACAGATTTTACTTTTTTGGGTTCCAAGATCACTGCAGACGGAGACAGCAGCCATGAAATTAAAAGATGCTTACTCCTTGGAAGGAAAGCTATGGCAAACTTAGATAGCATAATTAAAAGCAGAGATATCACCATGCCAACAAAAGTTCGTATAGTCAGGGCGATGGTGTTCCCAGTAGCAATGTATGGTTGCGAGAGTTGGACCATAAGGAAGGCTGAGCGCCGAAGAATAGATGCTTTCGAACTGTGGTGCTGGAGAAGACTCCTGAGAGTCCCTTGGACTGCTAGGAGATCAAATCAGTCAATCCTAAATGAAATCAACCCTGACTGTTCCCTGGAAGGACAGGTACTGAGGCTGAAACTCAAATATTTTGGCCACCTAATGCGAAGAGAGGACTCTCTGGAGAAGACTCTGATGCTGGGAAAGACTGAAGGCAAAAGGAGAAGGGGAAGGCAAAGGAAGAGATGGTTAGACAGCATCACCGATGCAACGAACATGAAAATGAGCGAACTCAGGAAGATAGTGGAGGACAGGAAGGCCTGGTGGGATATGGTTCATGGGATCACGAAGGGTCGGACACGACTGAACAACAACAACAATTTTCTTCCACTCTTCCATCCCCCACAAAAAACAATGCCTAAAATGATAACTCATCCATTGTACAGTACTTATCATCAAATCCATTTAAATGTAAGAATAGTTCAAGTTGAAATTGCACTGCTGATGTGATCTGTGTTTGAGGAATTACAGTATTTATATAGATTTGGAAGGACTTGATTGGAGGCATAGATTAGATGGTTGCTAGGCAATGAGCCTAGTTGCCTCCGGTTCCACAACAGGACCAAAAAGGATAAAGGGTTAGTTGTGATATCTATCTCTAGGAGGAACTGCTCAAATCATACTCTTTGCATGCATTCTTGCTCCCTGGACATTACCCAAAACCTTTATAAGGTTTTCAAACTTAGAATATTTTGAGCAATATAGTTCCCATGTTTTTAAGCCGTCACTGAATTAAAGTCATGGAAAGGCAACAGATACCCTTTTTAGATCAGTGATTTTGGACTCTTCATAGTGTTATGTATGCTCCCCACTTCCCAAAGTGGTGCTACCCAGAGCCTGGCTTTCTTTGGAGGAGAGATCACTGAAGGCTTATGCTGATATATGGTTGATTTGTAATATTTGGTTTATTTACCAATATACAGGCTAGGAACATAAGAAGTTGCCTTATACTGTACTACAGTCAGATTATTTATCCATCTAACTCCAGGATGACTCTCCAGGATTTCAGACAAGGTCTTGCCCTGCC
The DNA here is from genome assembly GCA_026170595.1 of Plestiodon gilberti rubricaudatus. NCBI lineage: Eukaryota > Metazoa > Chordata > Lepidosauria > Squamata > Scincidae > Plestiodon > Plestiodon gilberti. The sequence goes on along the minus strand of JANXHW010000002.1, from coordinate 93,886,556 downwards.
CTGCCTGGAGATGCTAGGGAAAGGACGTGGAACCTTTGGCTTGCAAAAATATATACTCTACCACTGAATTATGGCTGTGTAAAAATGTGTCTTATCTCTTTTTCATCATTTTAATAGCTTAAAGAAACACTGGATCCAGCTCTGGAACCCATTCTTTTGAAGCAGACTTTCGTTACTGGTGGAAGAATGTTAATTCGCCTCGGAGACTCTGACATAGATTATGACAGAAACTTTAAGTTCTACATGACAACAAAAATGCCAAATCCACACTATTTGCCTGAGGTATGATGCTAATCTTACAACATGAGCCAAAAATAGCCAGATAAATCCTAAACAAAAGTTTAAAGGGGATGTGTATTGACTTAAGCAGGAGTGCAGCACTGTCTAAAACAGGCTGTATATCTAATCTCAGAATTCACAACCAACAGTACCACTTTGTCTGGATTATGCTAACATAGTGGCATCCACCAGTTGACACACTTGTCACTCATGTCTTGTAGAGCAGTAGTCCCCAATACTTTTCACTGCCTACTAGTTTTCCTAAATACAGGTGGGCCCCCATATCCACTGATTCGCTATCCACGGTTTCAGTTATCCATGGATCGTGGGGACCCCCCCCCCCCAGGCTTTTACTTTTTTCCCAGTAAGCTTCGTTCCTTCCTTAAAGAAACAGGAGAAGCAGCCTCTGGCTGCTTACAGGCAAGTAGAATGAGACTAAGTACTAGAGAGGCTCTTCAAGGTTAACAGAAACCTTGCAGAGCCTCTCTAGGACTTAGTCTTGTTCTACTTGCCTGCAATGGAGGCTGCTTCTCTGTTTGTTTTTAAGGAAGAAACAAAGCTTGCTGAAAGAAAAAAGTATCCACAGAGGGGCCTGGAACATATCCCCAGCGGATATGGGGGCCCACCTGTATATTACCATGTGGTCAACTCAAGTTTCTCACATCCAGGGCACATTTTCTAGCCACTGTTCTACAATGAGGGGAGAACTACATGTTAGTTGATGATGTAGGGATGTTGAGTTCTCCCTTCTTCTCTGTGCTGTGTAGCAACGCGCTGACCTGTGTTGTGATGCCATCACATGCTTTTCCCTTCCAGTGACAGTGGCAAGCAATGATTTGGAGTGGGGCAGGGAAATCTACAACACGTTGCCATCATGACATATTAAATGGGGACCTTTTTTCAGTTTTCTGCAGCTTCTCTTCTTATCATACCGTGATTCTGCTTTTCTTTTTCCAGTAGTATTTTCATTGTGGTTAGGGTGGGTGGTGGGGCATTGTTGGGTCTTATGTTTTTATGTTGCTGCGTATTTTTTTTACTAGGTGCTGGTTGTGATTTAATTATGGTTTTATGCTGCTGTCTCTTACTGATGTCTTTTTCTGATTGCATTATGCTACTGCTTTTGTTGTTTGATTATATGTGTGCTGGGGAGTGTTTTGGGGTATTTTTGAGCTAATTTTACATTGTATAATTTTAGAATGTTTATCTTTTATAAATTTATAGTTTTTGTGAAGTTTCTCATATTTATTGTTTGTTTTTATATTTTGTGGGCCACCTTGAGTGCCCCCTTATGGAGGCAAAGGTGAGATTCAAATAGGTTAATTAAGTAAAAGGTGACTCGGAATGCCTTTGATCCTGGTTTACGAATTCAGTAGCACTCTTGAGACAGTATTCATTATGTTTCACAGCCTTACCGTGAAATAGAGAAATAAATTCCAGCTCATGGTTTCTGTATGACTTTTCAGAATTAATGAGCAATATAACTGTGACTGAAACTAGAGAGAGCATTGTCAGTACTCCTGAATGTCAAGCCCTATCAGATTATATTAATTCAGTTGGTTTGGCAATGAACTATAGTACATGAGTGGGTTTTAACCTGGTTACTCTGCAGTATCCAGATATATTTTAAAGTATTTTCAACCACAATCTCACTCTTCTAAATACATACCAATAAACATATATTTCAGATGTCATCACGTTTTCATTTTATTTAGTCTAGTTACTTAATATAAGAGGTAGCATCCACAGTTGCTTGCTCCAGAGGGGAAAAAAACTCTGGGTGCTACCCAAGATAGTTTTATAATGTAGAACATGTATTTTTGTAAGAACACTTTTATGGCTCAAACCAGACATATAAGATATTCTCTCTCAAAAAAAAAAAAGAAATGCTGCTTTAATTTGTGGGAGTTTACATTTCAAATATCTTCTAATTCATAATTTAATCTTTGGTTATATTTTAATGTTAAATATTATATTTTAATGTAAAATAAACCACTTTTCTCTTGTGTTTCTTCTACAGGTGTGCATCAAAGTGACAATTATCAACTTCACTGTTACCAGATCTGGCCTGGAAGATCAAGTGCTAAGGTTTTTGGGGTGGAGGGGTGGGAATTGTTTTCCATTATCTCACAAATTCACACAACTTCCTTAATGCCTATAGCTGAGTTTCACGTGACAACTCAATACCCACAGATGCCCAGGAGCCATCTCCAGTCACCTGTCTGCCCACTTGCCTTGTCATCCCTTTGTCACCTTATCTTCTGGTGCTCTAAGGCAGAGATATTTTCTGCCTTAACAAGAAAAATGGCTGTTTCTAAGGGCAGTGGTAGTAGCACTCAAAGCACCACTTCTCTTCCTGGATCCCCGCTCATTTCTGTTCCAGAGTGCACTGGAGCATCGCACAATTGCATTATACCCCAGTGCACTCCAGGCCAGAAAATGACACACCTACTAGATGCGCTTTTAGAGCTGCTGCCTTCACCCTCAAAAGTGGTAGCTTTTCTTGTTTAAGGAAGAGATGCATCCAACTGCCATCCTGGTAAGACCCCATTAGATGCTTCAACTACCATCCTGGTAAGACCCCATCATAAGACACCAAGTGAAGAGGCACTGGTACTCAGTGACAATGACTAGTCATACTTTCCACAATCCTCTCCTTTGATGTACCACATAGACCGCTCATGCAGATTAATTTTGCTCTTGTTTCCTGCGTGTCTAGCCTTTGACAGCTAGGATCATATTTATTTATTACTTGAGATTGTTCCTCTTAAATTCCCTTTGTTTTAGAGACCGATTGTGAATGTTCATGTTGTCAGTACAGCGTGCATATTTGTATCATATTTAACATTCATCAAGGCTCATTAAGGCTGCAAATAGGTACCTTTGGTCCTAAACGCGGCCTCACCCAGGACCCTTAAACTCCCCTCTATCTTTCCTTTTCTTTGTCTCATGCTTAGTCAAATTGATGGCATGCTTACAGCCTAATTCTACCTAACTCCCTGAGCGGCAATGCAGCGGCGCCAGCGCAGCTACCACTGTATCCCACAGGGGAGCTTTGGCCACTGGAGGCCTCCTCAGGGTAAGGGAACATTGGTTCCCTTGCCCCAGGGTAAGCCCCAGCAGCCACTATGGGTCAACTCGGACCTGAACCAGCTGAATTGCTGGTGCAAGTCTGAGTTGCTCCATGCAGGCAGTTCAGGCCTGGGAAAGGAATCAGGATTTGGCATGTGTTGCTGCTGAATCCACCCTCCTCCCTGCCCTGTCACCGTCCCATTCCACCCACCATCTGCCCCATTCAGCCCCCCCTCCTCCTCCCTCCAACCCCCTGTGCAGGCTTACCTGCTCCGGTGGGTGGCCAGCACTTCTCCACCAGATGCAGGAAGGCTCTAGCCTTCCCACCAGTACTCCAACAGTGCATGCTTCCGGAGCACACTTTATAGCTGCTTTTCAGCAGCCATAGGATTGGGCTATTAGTGTATGTGGCTTTCTTTCTCTCTGGAGTGCTGTGGGTACACATGAGTTAATTTGTTATATTTTTCTACTGTTTTAGGGGAGACCCAAGATCAGCCTCAGGATCAGAGAAATAAATCTCTGTAACTGATCCATCAAGACAAGAGCTCTGAAATAGGGCGTTCCAGTTGGAACTTTTTTGGGAGCTTGGGACATTGGTTATGAGTGTTTATTTGGTGGGAGAGATTAGCTCCCCAGTGCAAGTGGGTGATGTTACTTCACAGCCTGCCTTTAGGCTCAACCGCTACCTGTACCCCTTGGTTCAGTCCGGCTATAGACAGCTGTTCTCAAGTTGCAACAGTTTGCGTTGGTCAGAATTGTAGGATCCTTCCCTTTTCCTTTTTTTATTTACGACTCTGTTCACTTTTCTTCCCTTTTCCCCTCTCTGCATTCTAAACCCCACTTTCTCAACCCCGGGTCCTCCTGGGAACATCCCTACATCCCTTCTCCCCCTTCTTTTTTTCCTTCTCACTCTGCCCCTTCTCCTTCTAAAGGCTTCCTTACTCCTCTTTCTTCCTTCTCTAGCAACAGGTTACACGTAGGGCTCAGTCATGTGTGAATGATTGTGTCACTAAAATAAATCCTTGTGCCTTTCATCCACCCGTCCCTCTTCCTTTCCCCACTGAAGCACATAGCTGTGCCATTGGCTACTACAGATGATCCCTGCACATGAAGTTGTTTGGCCCCTGTGTACACATCTTACATGTGTTTTTAAAAGCACTGCTGGTAACAAAATCTACAGTCTAAAACAGGAGTGGCCAACCTTTCAACATGAATGCTCCTGGTCCTTTAACGGTTGTACAGGTGAGGGCATTTCAGCAGGTGCAGCTGCTTTAGCAGCACCAGCAGCACTTGCAGCTGCCAAGATTGTCTTCTACTCAACTCTTAAGAACGCAGAGGCCCTAATGGTGGAAGGTTGGCCACCCCTGGTCTAAAAGCATACTTGCTGCCTAACTCCTACGTGTTTCCTCAGAAAGGAAAGCCCACTACTCCCTCTTGAAATTCCAAGAGTACCCACAGACTCCACAAGATTGGAGACCCCAGATCTGCATTGACGAACCTCCTCCTGTATTTATATTATCCAGTATATTATACAAATACATGGCTCTTGTCCTCCTATTTACTTCCAGGATGTCATGGAAAGTTACAGACAGTGAGCAACGTTTGATCCTAGAATGCTGGGAAATGGATGAGAACAGACTGGTACCCTGAATAGAAAGTTATGACATAAAGGTATAACTCTGCAAGGGTTCACCATATTAACCATACATTTAAAATTTTGTTCTAGCGATGTTGTGCGACTGGAGAGGCCTGAACTAGAAGAACAAAGAACCCAACTCATTGTGAGAATCAATGCTGATAAAAATCAGCTGAAAGCCATTGAAGACAAAATTCTAAAAATGCTTTTTACGTCAGAGGGGAATATTCTGGACAAGGAAGAACTTATCAACACTCTTCAAGAATCAAAGGTAGGAGGCATTTTTAAAACGCTTAACGCAGTGGGAACAACTATGGTTAAAACAGTTGAAATTTACGTTAAATGTTAATATTAAGGAAAATATGTATAAAATGATGTATAGATGGTATATAACCCCAAGCAAATTAGCAAGAATGTATGAGAAGGTGACGGATAGCTGTTGGAAATGTAAAAAGCTAGGCTTACCAGATCTCCAACCAGGACAGAGTGCTAGACCTTTAGGAGAAGGAATGTGGGCAGGTGTAACTTGTTAAACCTTGGAGCACAATCCTAGGCATGTCTACTCAGAAGTAAGCCCCATTGTGTTCAGTGGGGCTTGCTTCTGAGTAGACATGCCTAGGATTGTGCTCTAAGGGTTTAACAAGTTACACCTGCCCACATTCTTTCTCCTAAAGGTCTAGCACTCTGTCCCGGTTGGAGATCTGGTAAGCCTATAAAAAGCAAGAGGGAACGTTTTATCATATGTGGTGGACATGCCCCCAAGCAAAAAAGTATTGGACTCAGATTCATAAACAGATAAGAGTTGATTTTAAGATTAAGGTTCAAATGAAACCGGAAACCTTTTTGTTGGGTATGAGGGATGATCATGTAGGTGAAAAATTCCAAAACACTTACTTAACTTTTTTAAGTCTCCTAAAGCTAGGTGGGTCCCGATAAAGTGTTGTTTTATGAATGTATGTCTTCTACTCAACTCTCATGGTTCTAATTACCGGTACATTCCCCCCCCCCCCCAATGCATTAAAAAAATCTTCCATTAAAAACCAATGGAAAACCAGTGCCAGTTGGGATTACACATGCAATTGATGAAGTAGATTGCTGTCCATGAAAGCTTATGTTACAACAAATGTGTTAGTCTTTAAAGTGCCTAACACATCCACTCTTCTAGGAGTCAATTTGTGAGTTTTCAAAATGCTTATTTGAAACGTTATGTTTTTAGGTTACGTCTGGTGCCATTAAAGTGAGGCTTGTGGAAGCAGAAACTACTGAAGAAAAGATAAACGCAGCCCGTGAAAAATACCGCCCTGTTGCTACTCGAGGCTCGGTCATGTACTTTGTGATTGCAAGTCTGTCAGAGATTGATCCAATGTATCAGTTTTCCTTAAAGTATTTCAAACAGGTTTGGGCTTTTTCCCTCATCTTTTGAGACATTTCAAATTTGATTTCTCCTGATAGCATATGTTCCTAAGGCCAAAATCCTGTGCAGCCTTTCCTGGGAGTAAGTCTATTGAACATTTACTGGGATTTACTTCTGAGAGAATGTGCATAGAATTGCACTACAATAGTAAATCTCCAGCCAGAGCCCCTGTAGATTCAACAATGTCCTTTGCAGGGTCGTGAGACTTACAGCGCAATCCTAACCAACTTTCTAGCACCGGTGTAGCTGTGCCAACAGGGTGCACACTGCATTTTGCAGTGCAGGGGCAGTCATGGAGGCCTCTTCAAGGTGAGGGAACATTTGTTCCCTTACCTCAGGGCTGCATTCCACTGGCACTGCAAAGTTGATTAGGATTGCGCTGTTACATTGTTGCAATTTCTCCAATGCTGACTTTGCTCCAGTTTTTTTCTTGAACAGAGACCTTTGCTTTTGAGGGGAGCATCTGTCATTCCCTGGCAGTACTTTTGTTAAAGACCCCTTCAGAAAGCAGCCTCAACTTTATCTTGATGTCAGTTTCCCAGCAAGGACATGGATTGTGGGGTAGGAGGACCCTTCCAGGAACGTTATCAAATCCATCCCTGGGGGACAAATTTCAGAAACATAGCACCTTTACGGTTTGAATAGTTGCAGTGGAGGCAGTGTTAAAGAATTTAACACCAGCATTGCCATCATCAAGGGAGCTGAATAACTCCACAGTTTCTTCAAGGTGGTTGGAAAGGCACCTCACATACTTGAACCAGGAGTTCCTCCTGGTGCAGGCAGGTGATTGAAACAAGGAGACCATGTCTGAATCTGACCCTTGATACCTTTCGTTCAGAAATTGCACGTAGTTTTTATTTTTCTGGTGTTTTGGAAGGCATTTTTCACCTTGACAATCGTGGTATTCAACTCCTCAAGCCTGTCCTCAAAGACACTGCCAACGTTGCTGGCCTTGTACGCCCAACACTGCACATAGTGAACACTTTCGATAAATCCCTTAACTTATCCACTTTGGATAAGTATGTTTCCATACACTTTGTCATGTACTTTGCTGAGTCAGTAACGGTACCAACAACTCACTGCCTGTCGATGCTGAATTTTTGTAAGGTTCCAGAACAGCATTTACGCAGGTCGCTGTGTTTTGCGGTATCCAGAACTACTGACGCAGCTAAACGTGTTTTGGTGTCATCTGCAGATGTGCTAGGCCGCATTAAAACATTGAAAACACAGCGCCCGTTTTTATCTGTTGCGTCTTCACAGAATAGAAAAATGTCAGTGACCATTAGATCAACTTGTATCTCTTGCCTCTTCTTCTCTCCAACCACAGGAAGTTAATGCTGTCTGAGCCTTTTTGCAGACAGCCGGTCTCCACTGTCCCGCACATATTTACTCAACCAAGCTCGCATAGCTGGATGATCCAGTTTCTCAACTGAAATGTTGGCCTTAACGAAGTATCCAGAATGAACTCATCCATTGAGTCTGACTTTCTTAGCTTGCTGCAAAGTCTCCTCCAACGTAGCCAGCCTTGACACAGTGCTTTTTCCTGCTTTGCTTGCAACATGTGTCTCAGATTTACAGTGCTTCTGCAATGAATCCTTTCTCCTGTAGTCTAGGCAGAAGTTGCAGTACTTGCAGAAGACAATAAATCCTTCACTCTTAAACTCTGCAGCTCTTCCCTCACAAGTAACTTGGTGTTTAGGCATTTTGGAAGGGTGGTGCAGTACAGCTCTGTGTGCTAAAGAGGGAACTGCTGTTTGATCCCTGCAATGTAAAACAGGGATTAGGTTCAGGAGGTTAACACCAAAATAGGCTTTCTTAAGTAACACATAAAAAGTGCAGAGGAGAGGAGTGCTTCAATAAAAAAAATACAAATGCAAAAAAACAGGCTCTTCTATATAGCACAGAGAAACTGTAAAGGTGGGGTGCTTACTTGAGACACTTGATGGCTGCCCTCACCAAATTCTGCAGCCATCCCTGCCCTTTGTATTGTTGCATGGCGTCGCGGAGGGAATCGAAGGTTATAATAGGGATTTCCAGGCCGTGTCCTCCACTGGAAGTCCTCCCCTGGCAGCTAACAGCTCTGCAGGATGTTTTTTACAGCAGCGCCTGCCTTTCAGGACCTAGGAGAGGTTCAGAAAACAACTTTGGGGGAAAACAAAGGACAGGGAGTTGATGAGGCGGCACTATTAATGGTAAAATCGGGGTTATTTAATTTTATTCATTAAAATAGTTTTATTTTGTTTTAAGAGGCTGTTCTTGCGGTTAAATTGCGGTATTTTGTATTTTCCATCTTCAAACACCTCTAGCTATGAACCAGGAAGAACCTGGTTTAAATCTTGCACCAGTTTTGAACTCACTAAATGACCTCTGTGGCCCAGTTCAGATCCGATATGGACATCATTTAATCATGGTTTCACATGACATTTTTTGAATCCTAATTTCATATCCTGGCTTCTTTGCAGACTCTGGTTAGAACAAGCCAGGATGTGTTGTGTTTGGACATCATAGCAAATTCCTGTTTGTTATAAACCACTACCAAGAGTTTAAAATGGCCTCCCCTCATGCATGCAGGGTAGAGGTGGCTGCTAAGGCTCATGAATGTTACATGAAACCATGATTAAACCATGGTTCTTCGCAGTGGCGTCATTAGGCGCGCGCCGCCTCAAAGCGGGGCACGCGCGCCGCCCTAGTGACCCCCCCATTTGGCGGCGCGAAGGACCTACCCCCCCCGGCCAGCCGGCTCCACACATCCGCGCCGGCTGTCTGTCTGAGGCCTAATGATGAGGCCCAATGCGGCGATACGTAATTTACATCGTTTTTCGCGCATGCGCACAACGAGAAATGTTCTGCGCATGCGCAAAAAACGTTATAAATTACGTATTGCCACATTGGGCCTTCGTCAGAAGGCCCTGGAGCGTCAGCCAGGGAGGTCGCTCCGAGGCCTTCTCCCGGTTTCAGAGCCTCCCGGAGGGCGACGCGCGCAACGGAGGTGACGCACGTGTGAGTGCGCACGCGTCACCCTCCGGCGGTCCGCCCCCACACCTCGCTCTAGCAACGCGCCTAGTTCTTCATGATGTTTGAACTTAACCAATGTCTTTCAGACTCAGACTCCCATTTGTGAAACTATCCACCGACCAGACAAGTTGGGGGAGGAAGGGGAATGTGGCTGCCATTTCAGGAGCTGCTGCCGCACCCTAAAATGTTCATAACTTATTGACTTGCAGATGTGAATAAGCCATCATAGATTAATCTCCACCGGGGCAGCCCAATCCTGCTCTAAAGATCTGCCGGGCGGCCAAGTCCACCTGCCGGATCCTGATCTCCACCGCGGGCAGCCTGCAGCAGACAGCCTGCGGCAGAAAGTCTACTCGAGTGTAACCGCGGCTGGGACCGACAGGCCTCCTTGGATTTCTGCCAGCTATTTTGCTGCTGGAAGTTGGAGGAGGCCATGTAACGGCTCAGCCGATCAGCGGGGGTCAGGATTCGGCCGAGGCCGATCCCCTCCCCCTCCCCGATCGACCTATCAGCTCCCGCCATTTGCTCCTGGACCTCCCCCCCTCCGCTGGATCCTAACCTGGTTCGGGAGATGGTCCAGGCAGCAGAGGAGGGCAGGCCGGTCTTGCGCCGGCCTTCCCTGCTCACGAGTTGTCGCGAAAGTGCTTTACGGCACTTTCATGACGACTTAGGGCGACAGAACGCTCATTCCACCGCCGTATTTTAGGTCAGGATTGTGCCCTTAGAGTGTTTGTATTACTTGATGTCAACTCAAAAACAATAGTACAGAAGAGTCTGGCTCAGTTGGGAGAGCTGCTGCCTTCAAAGCCCGAAGACGGTGAACTTGATAAGTTCGAGACACGCCACCGGCAAAAAGCTGTGAAAGATAAGAGCCTCCAGCTGCATCGGTCGAGTGTGGGAGGCGCCAGCCAGTAGAATTGTCAGACTGTAAAAAGGATACCACCTGGAAAGTAGCCGTTCATGAAAGATTGGACATTTATATACAGTATATTGTAAACCCCCCCAAGGGGGGGTTAAGACAGCCTGCCCATGTACACCACCTTGGATTAAATTCGGATGAGAAATCCAATGACCAAGAAGGGTGTGTGTGTGTGTGTGTGTGTGTGTGTGTGTGTGTGTGTGTGTGTGTGTGTGTCTCACTGAACACAGTTCACACATTCAGGTTTGAGACACCTAGTGCTGAGTGATGAAAACTAGTGATATGCATGTATGTGTGTAGAAATGCAATTAAGCAGTAATGGGCTATGTAGTTGGGTTTTTCTTAAACCAACCTTTTTCTGTAGGGACTTTCTTATGAGCATTCATAATGAGCAAGCTAAAACTGCATTTATATATTTTTCTTGCAGCTATTTAACACAACTATTGAAACGTCTGAAAAAAATGATGTTCTAGAACTGCGACTGGATATACTGCTTAATCAGACCCTCTATGCAACTTATACCAATGTTTCCCGAGGTCTTTTTGAGCAGCACAAACTCATCTACAGTTTTATGCTGTGTATTGATATCATGCGACAGAGAGAAGAACTATCTGATGTTGAATGGAATTTCTTCCTCCGTGGATCTGGTGGTTTAGATAAGGTAGGTTTGGAACAATTTTTATAATTAATGAGATTTCAATATTTGTGTTAAGTGGTTGTATAAAATGAGTTAGTATCTCAACTTTTTCTTTGTAATCCGAAAGTCTGGTAAAAAGTGCAATGGCTGTTTCACCAGTATAATATCATGAATTTATAGCACAGCAATTCAGTGTGGTGCAACAATGCTGTGTAAGGTCTTGCAGAAGTGCAATGGAAATGGGAGAGCATATACCCAATAACAATTATTTTATGCCTCCAAGACCAGGATAGTAAAGATAAAGGTATCCCCTGCTCAAAAGCCTGTCGTGTCCGACTCTAGGGTGCAGTGCTCATCTCCATGTCTAAGGCCGTAGAGCCAGCGCTGTCGAAAGATGCTTCCGTGGTCATGTGGCCGGCATGACTAATGGAGCGCTGTTACCTTCCCGCCGCAGTGGTACCTATTTATCTACTTGCAATTTCTTGCTTTCGAACTGCTAGGTTGGCAGGAGCTGGGACAGGAGCTGGGAGCTCACTCCGTCATGCGGCGCTCGGGTCTCGAACTGCTGACCTACAGACCTTCCAGTCTGCAGCTCAGCATCTTAACCACTAAGCCAATACAACGGCGGCCCCCTCAAGATCAGGATGTCCCTTGCATAAATGGTGATCATTGTCAACTCTAATCAGCACTGCATTTAAGACCAGGATGTCCCTTGCATAAATGCAGTGTTGATTAGATTTGATGATGATCACCATGTTTTGTCAAACATAACTGCCAAATTGCAAAAAACTTTAAGGTTCATACAGAGGCGTTCTTATATGGGGGGAGCAGGTGTGCTCCCCCCCAGGCGCTGAGTGGGCGAGGGGCGCGGCAGCCAGGCTCGGGGCTGCGCAGAGCGGCGCGGCACCGGAGCCCGGCTGGCGCGCCCCTCCGAAGCAGCGCGCCCACTCCGCGCGTCCCCGGCCTCCGGAGGCTGTGCTCCGAAGGCTGGGGATAAGCCCTCCTTAAAGCGACCGCCCTGTTCAGCCGAACGGGGCGGTCGCTTTGAGGGCTTATCCCCAGCCTTCGGAGCGCAGCCTCTGGAGGCCGGGGATGCGCGGAGTGGGCGCTCAGCCTCGAGCCCGGCTACTTGGGGGGGCGCTCCAACCCCGCCCCCCCCAGGCGCCGGGAGGGCTGGGAATGCCACTGGGTTCATAGTCTGAGTAGTCTTCACAGCTCCTGAGCACTACAGACACAAATGAAAATGCCCATCCCTGCAAAAATCCATGCAACACATTGACAGCCCAATCCTATGCATGTCTACTCAGAACTAAGTCCCACTGTAGTTAATGGGGCTTACTCCCAGGTAAGTGTGAATAGGATTGCAGCCTGAGACAGTTAGGTTCTGTACCCCATCAACCCTCACATGACCAAATTTGATAAAGGTCGATAGAAAGGGCACTGAGGGGCAAGCATGCCAGGTGAAAGTGCCCACACTACAGCTTGTTAGGAGACCACTCCAGAGCACAGGATGTTGACCAACTAGCACCAGGGAAATTGGCAGTATAGCAGCAGCAATTGTAGCTTATTGCAAGCTTCTTTAGCATTGCATTGTATATATATATATATATATATTCTCAAATAGTCAATAAACCCATTATGTTTTAATTTTGAATGTTGTGCTGCACTCATATGTGGAGTAATAAATTAACAGCTCAATCGTGTGCAAGTAACGGCTAGCGGAGCAAGTGCTCCACTGGCCTAGGGTGTTGCGAAAGTGCCATAAAGCACTTTCGCGGCACCCTGGGAGTATGTGGTGCCGGCACCAAGGTTGACGGCACTCACCCCGCTGCTGCAGGATGCAGTTAAGCCCTGTGCCAGGTGGCGGGAGGGCAGGTTGGGGTGGCAAGGGGGCGCATCTGAAGAGGCCCATTGGGGCCGCTGGGGCTGACACCAGGGAAAAGGGACGAATGTCCCTTTCCCCCGAGGTGTGCCCTGGCTTCACTGGTGCAGGCCGTATCCTGTGTACAATGCAGCGGTCAGCTGTTTAGGCCAGGCAGTGCAACCTACGCAGGATTGGGCTGTAAGGCTGCTATCCTATACACACTTTCCTGGGAGTGAATCCCACTAAACTCAATGGGACTTACTTCTAAGTAAACAAGTATAGGATTGTGCTGTAAGTGAACATACGTTGTATACAACCTTTCCCTACGTTACTTGACATAGCCTGTTTTCTTTTAATAGGAGAGGCCTGACAAACCTGAAATTCCTTGGCTTGAAGAAAACACCTGGTTTATGTGCTGTGACTTAGAAGAAACACTTCCATGTTTTGCGGGAATTCAAAGAGACATATTGTCTCAGCACATTTTCATTAAGTTAGGTAACGTGATCAATAAGAAAGGAGACTGTAAAGGTCTTTTCTTTCCAAGCATCTGTACGTGATAGGATTTTTTGCTTGCTTCTCTGATACCTTGCCTGAAGATAACTCTTTTTAGTTATTTAATTTCCTATGTGATTGTTTTTTGTGAAACTTGAAGTTTTCATCCTTTTGGTTTGGTGATTGCTTCAGAGTTGAAAAGGTGTATGTGTTATACAGGTTTTTCACACTATATACGGTACCATCTGCAGTGAACAGCATTTGGAAAGGACATATTAAATATCTCCACCTGGAAAATACAGTCAATTCTCACTACCGGCAGGTGTTAGGTTCTTAGAAACTCCCGCAGGTTGCGAATTTGTGGATACCGAACCATTGATCCTATGGGATCAATGGGGTTCCGTGCAGGGGGTTAGGAGGTTTTGGGGTGCCTTGTCTGCTGACTCCAGAGGGTCATGGCGCCATTTTGAGTGTGGTATTCAGGAAAGTCCTGAATACCACACTGATCATGGGCGCCATTTTGAGTGTGGTATTCAGGAAAGTCCTGAATGCTGCAGGGACATTCAGAATGGTGCCTGTGATCAGCGGGAGAGGGTCTTGACGCATCCTCTTCGACCGGCAGCTCGGCCTCTTCTGACTAGGCCCTCAGCTGTGTTTTCGCACATGTGCACAACGTCGCTGAGGGCTTCAAGCGGCGTTGTGCGCATGTACGAAAATGCAGCTGAGGGCCTAGTCAGAAGAGGCCAAGCCGCCAGCCAAAGAGGACGCGTCAAGACCCTCTCCAGGCTCGTACCGGGCGGCCTTGGAGGGTGATGCGGAGCCGGCGGAGGCCTCGAAGGGTGACACGGAGACCCTGGTGGGTGACGCGGCGGCAGTGGGGGTGAGGGGGCGGCATGCACCCCCGCCCCAGGGTGACGTGCAACCTAGTGACACCACTGACTATTCCGCATACTAAGTAGTGATCTCTGGGCTTTTTCATAACAGTTAGCATTAACCATGGTTAACACTGATGTATATGAAACAGTACATTGTGGTTAAGGCAGATTAGAGAAGGCAGGGGGAATTTGCGTGCTCAGAGTACACATTTCCAGCGTAGCTCCAGATTTGCAAACCACAGTTTCTAAGAAGCCATCATTAGGTCTCCAGCAGACGCAATATATTGTTACATACTTATCCGTTCTTTCTACTTTACTCAAATAATAAGTTGAATTGCACATTATTTACTTGTACTGTAGTCATCTGCCAGCTACAGAAAAGAGCAGGTAAGGTTACTAATTTTAAAATGTATATTACCAGTAGGTTTAGTTTTGCCTTCTTCTACGCACATTCTGATTCAAGCCATCAGTGTTCACAGCAGAATTCTTGATATGCCTATTGTGTTCAGAAAATTGGAAATTGTTAGGAACTCTCCAAGTATTTTCTGCAGTACTGCATATCTGATAGAACTATAACTATTCTAGTGCTATCAATCCTGAAAGATGGCTTTCTTCTAGGAAGGTATTAACTACAGTGTCTTGGAATTAAAATACTGTTTGTAGGGCAAATGGACGTTCGTGTTAATCCAGAAGAATGGGAAGGCTATCAGGCAGTAGGAAGTAAAAAGAAAAATGAGGCAGCACCTATTCCCTGGGATGTTAGGCTGACCATATTTCAGAAATTAATTGCGGTGAAGTGTTTCATGGAAGAAAAGGTAAACTTTCTACTAACAGACACCATCTTAGAAGTGATCCTGCTGTATACACAACTGTCCCATTAGGAACACAAGTTTCAAGGAAGGAAAGAACTAGTCTTCCTTTCCCTACCTACATACAACCATGTAGGCATTGAGGCTTGTACTGCATTTGTCCACCTTTAGGTGTGTAACTGTAGCATAGACAAGGCAAGGATATAACCTGTATCATAACTTAGGGGTTCAAACTCATGAAGGCCACATTGCTTTAAAAAATGAATATAAAACTTTATTGCCAAACAGATACAGCATTTAGTGAATATACGTCTTGTCCTTTTTGTCAAGCTGAGTCCCAAGAAGCCTCCAGGGATTCTCTGCAAAGTCCCATGCTCCATGTTAAGGGGGTTGTGTCTTAAATTATAACCTGTAGGGCTACCAAACCATCACTTCAAACTGCCCCTTTGAATAATTGCCCCTTTGAATTCTCCATGTATTCTGAAAATTTAGGATGATACTTATTTAACCTTTGAAAAGTTTCAACAGCATCTGTTGCTAGCATCACTGGCATTCCTGCAGTAGGGGCTCAACAGTAAGTCGCGCCCCGACCTACTACCGCGTTCACGAACCAGAGCGAGGAAGCCTCGCCGTCGGAGCCATTCCGCGCAGCGAAGCCGAACGGGCAGGAGACCCTGCCCGTTCGGCTTCGCTGCGTGGAATGGCTCCGACGGCGAGGGGGCGGGGCCTCCTCGCTCCGGTTCATGAACGCAGTAGTAGGTCAGGGTGCGACTTACTGTCGAGCCCCTACCGCAGGAACGCCACTGGCTAGCATACACGATAAGGTTGCCGTTTTCACACATTAGCCAGCTAAAGGGATGGGAAAAACTCTATAGGGGTATGCTGTCAAAATCTTCATGCATCCAGAGTTGGGTGTGACATATCCATGGAATGTCTAGTCCACCTCCCTTTGTTCACTTACCATGAAGAAGCTAAATTGTTCACTGAAGTTAGTAGTGCCTCATGAGTATTGTAATTTATTATTGTCATAATCATTCTAATATTTATAGCCCACCCTCCTTACAATGAGCTCTAGATGACATACTTGGAAATATCCCTTTTATCCCAGTATCTATGAAGCAGCACAACTGAATAGTGAAGACACAAAAGCACTCAAGGCCTATTTTAGTGTTAATAGCAGCCGTGGCGTGGGGGGGGGGAGGGAGAATCTGGATCAGTACTGTGGCAGGGCAAAAGGGTAAAGCTCCTTTCTCCCCACGTTGCAGTCCCACTACAGCTTGAGCCCCATTGCTCCTGTTTACAAACAAAACAAAACAAATTGAAAGCAAAAATAAACATGTCAGGACCAACCTATATGTTTAACAAAACGCGTTGTTTGGCCCTAAGATTACGAAATCCTGTGAACATTTAAGCTGGAACCAAGTCATATTGACTCAAACTTTCACGGTCCGTATCCATCTCAATATAGTCTTTTGGGGGGGGTTAAAACCGTGTAGAATAAAGTAAACATTAAAGCTTACAAAGTATAACTTTATGTTCCCTGGTAGAGGAAGTGGCATTCCTTGACAGTATGGGAAGTAGCCCTCGCACCAACTGTAGGTAGGATTAGCTTTAAGTCGTGTGCTCTCCCCTGTGCTGAGGGTTCCTGACTCCCAGAGTTCGTACCATAGCTGATACACCTCCTGAAAAATCTGCTGAACTTGTAGGTTCTAATGAAGCTCAGCACAGTTTGTGAACAGAACGTAAAGTTATACAGTACTTCATAAGTTTCAATTTTTACTTTGTTTGTTTTAAAACCTGAAAAAGGACTATATTAAGTCATATTGAATTCTTATTTCCAAGTAGACATGCATAGAATTGAGCTATGTGTCACCAAGGTCCTAATATATAATATTTATTTATTTATTTATTTATTTATTTTTCACATTTTTATATCACCCTTCCTCCAAGGAGCTCAGAGTGGTGTACATATTTCCTCCCCTCCTTTTTCTCCACAACAACCCTGTGAGGTAGGTGGGGCTGAGAGATAGTGACTGGCCCAAGGTCACCCAGGAAGCTTCGTGGCTGAGCGGGGATTTGAACCTGGATCTTCCAGGTCTAAGTCCGACACCCAAACCACTACACCATCCACCAATACCAAAATGATACAGCATTAATTCAACAGGGGGCAGGAGTGAGGAAGATTTCTCTGCCCTTTCTCCAAGCTCAGAGGAGAACTGGAAAACCTCCTTCCTTTGTAGCCAGGCCCCAAATAGTTTTACAAGGCAGGGAGTTGATCCTCTGCCAAGTAAGACTGTCAGATTGTGGGTACCAGCAAGGAAGATTTCTCTGTCCTTCATACAAGTCAGGAGGATAACAGGAAAACCTCCCTCTTTTGTACACAGACCTATGCATCCTTATATGCCATTGCTCTGTTTTCCCCTGGCCTTTCCCCCACATACTTGTTGTAATCCTGAGAGGACGAAGCCTAAGTGAACAAGAGGGCAACTTGCAACCCATGATCACCTTCCCTAGTGGCACCTTCCTTAGTCAAGTAGAATGGCTGCTGCCCCCTTTCCTAAGTCAGACCAAGAATACCGATAGATGCAGATAATAGTGAGAGAGAGGTTCCCTTCTTCCACTATGTCTGCCTCTATTCCTGGCCCAACTTAAACAGAATGTGTGCCTTCCAGCCCAGAACAGAGTGCAATCAGAAAGTGAGTAGAGTGAAATGGTGATACACATGTGCACTCCTCCTCTACCTATTTTTGGGGAAAATTATGCCCTTTGGAGAGGCTTAATTTGGGACAAATCAAAGTTCTGCCTAGCTCAGTGTTGCACAAATATGCAGCTTCTCTTTCATTTGTAGGTGACCTCATTTTATCTCCATATCGATTGGCATGGGGCCCCTACTTTGCTATCAAGGGGGTATGATACTATGTTTGTTTTATCAGTCTTTGTATTTGTAAACTGTATATTTTTTTATTCATAGGTGGTTTCTGCAATTACCGAATTTGTGATAGAAAACCTTGGTAAACAATTCATAGAGAATCCTCCAGTTGATCTGGCAACTCTTTACCAAGATATGTCTCCTTCCACACCACTAGTGTTTATTTTGAGTACAGGCTCAGACCCCATGGGGGCTTTCCAGAGGTTTGCAAAAGAGCGAGGATATTCAGAACGGTATGAATTATGTAATTTCATCAAATGTGCTACTACACTCTGACATATAATATCTGAGTATGACATTCTATTCTATGAGATACAAACATAAATGGAGAGTTTTTATAAATGCATGGTGGTCTGCCCTGAAAGTAGATTTATATATTCTCAAATATATAAGAAGACCATCTTGCAAGATATAAAATACTGAAGATGATTGCTATTAATTACCAAGAAATTCAGTGGTGATCTATCCTGTTATTTTGTCTCAGTAAAAATGAAGCCCAGGTAGAGGTTGTTTTTCAGTTATTATTTGCTGCAGAAATTTGATTCCCAAGTTTTGGTGGCAAGATTATTTCCCAAGTTTTGATTTATGTTTTTTCTAAATTGCTTAAAGCAGTGTTTCTCAAACTGTGGGTCAGGACCTACCAAGTGGGTTGTGACCTGATTTTTGGTGGGCCGTGAAACTGACCAGGAAAATGTATTGAGCCCTATGGAAACTGAAACAGAGCAGCACTATGCATTTACTCATGAGCAGGCGACTGTGCCTCAGCTCTTATTGAAGGCCAGGCAAAGGGAAACATAAGGCCACCAGAATGGTCCTGATCCGATGGAGCTCAACAAATGCTCCAGAAGGTTCCCCC
Source organism: Plestiodon gilberti rubricaudatus (assembly GCA_026170595.1). Taxonomy (NCBI): domain Eukaryota; kingdom Metazoa; phylum Chordata; class Lepidosauria; order Squamata; family Scincidae; genus Plestiodon; species Plestiodon gilberti. The sequence continues at coordinate 93,867,762 of JANXHW010000002.1, read as the reverse complement.
CACCACACACACCATAGTAAAAAGGATATAAGAACATAAGAAGAGCCCTGCTGGATCAGGCCAAAAGCCCATCTAGTCTAGCTTCCTGTATCACACAGTGGCCCCACCAGATGCCTCAGGGAGCACAAGACAACAAGATACTTGTATCCTGTTGCCACTCCCTTGCACCTGGCACAGAGAAAACCCACTTCTAAAACCAGGAGGTTGCTTATGGCTTGTAACCTGTGATGGTCTTTTCCTCCATGAATCTGTCCAAACCCCTTTTAAAGGCATCTAAGCCAGGTGCCATCACCACATCCTGTGGCAAGGAGTTCCACAGATGAATTACACGCTGGGTAAAGAAATATTTTATTTTGTCTGTTCTAACTCTCCCTCCACTCAATTTTAGTGCATGTCCCCTGGTTCTGGTGTTGTACAAGAGGGAGAAGAATTTCCCTCTATCCACTCTCTCCATCCCATGCATAATTGTATACGTCTCAATCATGTCCCCCCTCAGGCGCCTTTTTTCTAGGCTGAAAAGCCCCAGACGCTGTAGCCTTTCCTCATAAGGGAGGTGCTCCAGGCCACAAATCATTCTGGTCGCTCTTGGATAAAACCAAGGTTGAGTGCTGGTAAAGCGAAACGTTTTTAACGGCACTATCCTCCCTAACTGTGTGGCTGCAGAGTGTGAGCTCCACAGGCGCCAGGTGCCGTAAACACGCTGTAAGCAGGTGAGATTTGCACCAGCCGGTGCAGGGGCGGGGGGAGGGTGGGCCAATCAGCGAGGGTCACACCTGCCACCAACCCAAAAACGCTTTTTTCAATGTACCTGGTTGTCCTGCCAGCTCCCTGAAGGGTCCAGTGGGGGGGGGGCCTGCTGCCACCTCTGCAGGCCTCCTCAAGGCTCTAAACAGCGCCAATTGCGTTCCAAAGCCTACTTCCCATTTACGGCGAACCACGGCTCTTCCCCAACCCTGCTGAACCCATTGAACAGTCTAGTATAGATTTGCATAACTTGTGTTGCACCAAGCCAAACGCAGCTCACCAGCCATGTATAATGGCCTACTAGAGTCTTGGTAATCCTCCTGTTTTTTGCTACCTACATAGGGCTACCAAAATAGGCAGGTTGCTGAGCACTAGCTGGCTTGCATTTAATTTTTTTAGTCAGACATTTTGCAAGACTGGCATCTTATGTTTCATGCAGCTCCATATTTACACCTGTTGTTCTGAGCCCTTTGTTACTAAGTGCTGGTTTTGATGGTTACTGGCAGGGCACCCAATGTGCCCTTTTCTTTTGTGAGCTACAGAAGCCTATTTGCTTTTTTGCTTCATATCTCTTGGGTCATAAAAATGTCATGGAATTTTAGAAACAACCTGCACATTGCCTTGATCTTATTCTTGCCCTTCCACTTTAGGAACATAGTCAAATGGCTTTCAGTTTTTGCAGGTCAATGACATCAGACCTACCTGAGACTCATGCTCTTTTTAAAAAGCACAGCAGCAATATTTCAACAGAAGTTCACTTGACAACGAAAAGTCACATCTCTAGCCTGAGGGATTTTCTACTATAAAATCTTGAAGATCTGCTGCAGTTCCTAACAGTGGAGGTGGCAGCTTATGTAAAAGTGTCTTACTTTCATTTATAAAAATTACAGGTCACTTTAACTTTGAATGGGGAATGTATTTGGTGGGAAGATAACACAACTGATTTTTAAAAGAGGTATAGAGTCAAATCTTGAGTGGGTAGCAACATGCCTTGCAGGTATATTGAACACACCTGCAACCATATGGATGCTCATCGCACTTGAGAATCAAGCACTTTATATTTAGAGACCTAAAAAATAGATAGAGGTATAAAGAGTCCAGACTGTTTAAATAAGGTATCTAAAATGTAAGTTCAATAATGACAAAATATACTGTCTTTCAGAGTGCAGTCAATTTCATTAGGACAAGGTCAAGGACCTATTGCAGAAAAAATGATTAGAGATGCAATGAGAACAGGGAATTGGGTGTTCCTGCAGAACTGTCATCTAGCCGTTTCATGGATGCTACCTATGGAAGAGCTTATAAAAACATTTACCGAGCCAAGTATGTAACTTTTTTTTCATTCTTGGGCGCATTATCTTTCAAAGAAGGTAAATATAAAAGGCAGGAGTGGGAGATAACAGGATTTTAAAAATGTTGTCAAACTGGAGTGTACTCAGAGTGTATTACTTTCATGTATATAATTCTTTAGAGCAGGGGTTCTCAACCCCTTCCCAACAGAGTACCACCTCTGACACGCTCTCCTGCTGCGTACTACCAGAAGTGACTGGCAATGACATCATTGCCAGTTACTTCCGGGTTTTTGGAGGCCAGAAAACACAAGTAGGAGGCTCTGGGCGGGTGGGAGGGCCCTTATCAGCGTTCCCGAGAGGCTTGGCCAAAGGCAGGAGCCTCCCGAGAGCGAAAGCACAGCTCCGAAAGTGCCGCATCAGAGTGGGGTTCTGGCAGTCTGTCAGTCCAAGTACCACCAGCAGTCAGCCGAAGTACCACTGGTGGTACTAGTACCACTGGTTGAGAACCCCTGCTTTAGAGTGTTTAAAAAACTTTGTACATTATCTTAGGGCCATTACATTTTGTGTAATGCATGTCAGGGGGGTGGATGAGAATGCAGCAAAACTGCAACTGGGGGAGTAGGAAAGTATTTTATGCTTTGTCTTTGCCATCTTTCCATTACACAGTGTGCTATTTCCTGTTAGGAAAAAAAAACTTCCATTAGAAGTCAATGGAAGATTTTTTTCCTATAGGAAAGAGTGCATTGGGGGGGGGGGGCACCGTCCTACTAAAATCACAGTGGGGGCAACATGTTAAAGTCTCCTTTTATGCTATTTTGTTTAAAAGAAAGGAAATTAAATTATCAAAACATGCATTACATATAACAAGTAGTTTGGCCCTTAGTTATCCTTTCAGTAGCTCTTTAAAGCTTTATCCTCTGCGCGATCTGGCAGCAAAGTAAGGGCTGTCGGCCTCGCGCCGGCAGCCCTTACTCTAAAGTCGTCGCGCTGTATCTTTAGTCAGGATTGCGTCGATAGTGCTGTTTTAGAAATTACATTTCATGTATTAGGTGTAATTTAGCAGAAGTTCACAATTTTTCTCCCAATTTATAATCTTGAATCTCATTTTGGTTTCTCTAAGTCTAAACTTTGTATTCTTTATTTTTAATATATCAGGTTTGAAAACCTTTCTCATTTATCACCTACAAATTTAAATCATGATTCTGTTAGCTCATTAAGTTGTAGAGCATAACTGTAGGGTTCTGGGGCACAATTCAGCAAAGTCTTTCCTGGCAGAACTCATTGAAATGAATCCACTGATTGATGAATTGCACCCCTAACATATTAAAAATAAATTTTGCATTGAGTCTCATTTCATTCTGAAAACATAATTCACTTTTAACAATTGTCTGACTATAAGTTCGGTGTTTTTCAGATGTCTCCATCCATGAAGAATTTCGACTGTTTTTGAGTTCCATGCCAAGCAATACCTTCCCTGTCACAGTGCTTCAGAACTCTGTCAAGGTAATAGCTTTTGGAAATATTAGTCAAATGAGAAATGCACGTTCAGCGCAAATGATTGTCAACACCCAGAACATAGCTGAGTCGAAGCTGCTTCATCTCAGGCACTGAGGAACGTAGGAAAGCTAGAACAGTCACAGGAACCTCCAGTTGATTCCTCAGATCAGTTTCAGGTGACCTCCATTCATTGCTACTCAGTTGTTGTTTATTGTCTTGTGGTTCCAGAGTGGGTCAGTCTTGACTTCTGGAAAGCTCCTCCTCCTGGTGGTCAGGCAGGGTCATGTGTGGGAAAAAGCACCACGGGGAAAAAAATAATCTCTGATTTCCCAGACTGGTCCTGATTTCCCAGGTTTTCTGCTTGACTCCTTGTTGAGCCCCAACACCAACCAGTCTCTTTCCTAATCTTCCTTCCCTTCTCCCTTAGGTTAGGACATAGGAAGGGAGCTTTGCAACTGACTGTCAGAGAGTTCTCTTGCTCAAGGCTCTCTGTGTGCCACTTCTGCGCCCTTCCCCAGGTGGACCTCCAGCATGTCCATTCTGAAGTATGCCCCAGGTAGTACAGTGAGAGACTTTGTCTCAGAATAATGAGCAAAGAAGCTGAAAAATGGGGGGGGGGAGGAAGGGGGGAGAGAGAGAGCTCCTCGCCCAAGTTCTAGGTGCCTATTTCTTTGATTTCTTTCTTTTCTTTGAAAAGATTGAAACAAACAATAATGGGGGATAAAATGAACCAAAAAAATATATGTATATACCAAGAGATAAGGGCACACACCAGTTTTGTCCTGTTTGCCGCCCTATTTAATAAAAGACAACAAATCCATTTATTTTAGGGGCTGGTTAGATACTGTAACATTTTGTTGCAGGTCCCTTTTTGTCACTTCTAAAATCTTTTCATTGGACAGAATAAAAATGTGTGGGTAATTTTACTTTTTGGGATACATAGATGTCTGCATAGTACTTGCTCACACTGCACAAGTCACATTTAAGTTCTGAATGAACAGTAGCAAATTTTAAGACAATTGCAAACAGTTTTCCTTTTTGTACCCTTGTACCGTTTTTTTTTCCAGCTGTTTTGAACTTGTTTGTGAGACATGCATCTTCAGAGAGATTTTTCTATCAAATTCTTTCTCTTTTTGGTCCGTTATTCAAACAATATGTCCTTCTGATTCTTCAGAAGACAGTTTCTTTGAGAAGAACGTCTCTTACCATGAACTTTGCCATGTCTACTGATTTTAGTAATGCTACCTGTGGCTAGAATTATTTCTGCCCAGTAGGGCAGTCTATCAAGCCAAGATCTCAGAGCTTAAACATGTCATTTTAAACAAAAAGCCACAAGCAGTCTCTTCCATCTTCTGTTCTTCTTTTAATCACCCTATTTGCATATTTGTAACTCATTTTTTCTCTGTTGTGTCAGCAGATTTCTTTTCCAATTTCTTTCTGCTCCAAATTTCCTTATTTTCATAAAACAGCTTTTTATTTCCATATGCTTCCTTGGGTAAGTAATCAATGCATTACCTTGGTTAAAAACTGGAATTTTTCCTCTGTGTAGAAAATATAATTTCCGTACAGATAGCTACTAATTCCAGCATTACCCTCGACTTGGAAGACAAACCTATGTGGCCCTATCCTATTGTTGTACAAGTAAATAAGTGCAATGGGGCATTTTGATCACCACGTCATACTGGCATCATAAACCATAATGCTATGCTAGCACTGTAGGAATATTATTCTGGTGCTATAGGCAGGTATATCAGTATAGATGTTTAGGGACTAATCGGGTAAGCATATAACAATAAGTTTGTCATATGTATCCAGGTAACCAATGAACCTCCCAAAGGTCTCCGGGCAAACATCAGACGAGCATTTACAGAAATGACAGCTACATTTTTTGAAGAAAATATCCTGGGAAAAACATGGAGAAAAATCATTTTTGGCATTTGCTTCTTCCATGCAATCATTCAGGTACCTCTTACCATTTAAGTGGCATTTAGTGGCAAAACTCTATTGTGAAAGGAAAAACTCTTCTTAATAGTGTTAGAACTAAATAATGTTTACCCAAAAAAATCCACAAAAATTGTGTCATGAAAAGATAGCACAAATTTAATATTTGTTGTTTAGCTGAAGAAAGCCAAGTAAATACTGTTAATCTCTTAATCTTCAAGGAGAGGAAAAAATTTGGACCTCTTGGTTGGAACATATGTTATGAATTTAATGACAGTGACAGAGAATGTGCCTTACTGAACCTCAATCTTTATTGTCAAGAGGGAAAAGTACCCTGGGATGCCCTTACATACATAACAGGTAGAGTATAATGTTGATTTAATAATAGTTGTGACATTAATCTTATCTATGCATATTATTCCATTGTGAATGATTACTAAAAATAATGCCTGGGATCCCAAGAGCTATAAATAAATATCCCTGATGTGACCACTCCTGTTTGTAAACGAGTAAGCTTAAGGTTTTTAAGTATTGTAGGAATCTTGCTTCCAGTACGTCAATTAAAAAACAGATTTTTACATCTTACCATTTTGCAGCAAAAAGTACATGCCTGAGTAATTGCGGTGCTGTTCCACTCGGATGGCAGTGTCACTCCACAGATTGAATTACATAATGTTGGAGTAGTTAGATATGTGTCCCTGGAGGCTAAGTACTCGGTCTGAATTCATGATATTGCAAAATTGGAATGTACGGAAAGAACATGCGTAACAGCATAGATTATGCTAGCAGCAAGATTGGGAATACATTTTTCACAGTTTTAGCCTCTTGGCTTCATTGATAAGATGAGCGTAAGGAATTTTGTTTCAGACGCAAAATACTAATTTTAAAGAGTACAAAATACTACAGGTATATGCCCGCATCCAGTGATTTCACATTCTGTGTAGCAGGTATGGAATCTTGATGACAATTGGACTCCTGCTCTTTGTGGAAAACGTACAGCAGATACAGTGCTGTTTCCCCATGTGCAATATCCTAATTGTATCAGTTAATACAACGTCAGTATAGTCATAATACCACAAAATACTGTGACAGTCTCCCAAAGCTAGTATCCTAGTGTGCACATGGCATTCCTTCTTCCCTGACAACCACGTATTAGACAAGCATAGACCCAGAGAATGTCACTATACACATCTGATCTATGTGCATATAGTTCTTCGTCATGATCTCTGTGCAGTTATATGAAATGGAGGTCTGCGCATGTGCAGAGCTGGTCTTGGAACCTTTCAGAGCTCTGTTGCGTGTTCTGTTCCTACATTTGAGTGGAGAGAGCCCATGCAGGATTGTGTGTCTCAAGCATGGGGAGAACCCTGAATCCCTCTCTTCCTTTATGAGGGACAGAACACCTCTTGTCCCTCACAAAGAAATAAAGATGAGATCAGTCCTCAAGACACCATCTTTGAACTGCTCCCCAGGGTGGTCTGCACGATTTCGGAGATTATAGAAACATCAAGACAAACATCCTCCCTGCCAGGCCACAGTTTCCGACTTCCAAGCCAAAAAAGACAGTGGACTTGAAGTCAAAGCCTGATGTACCACCAGTGTATTCATCAACATGCCAATGATTATACAGGATCCTGAGGGCTTTCCACTGCTCTGACTGGGAGTCACACTCCAGAAATCTGGAGTACATGCCCCACAACCATATCATTGACACCAATACTTAGGCTAGCCCAATTCAATGTGAGAACAGGGACCATCCCTGTAACTGAATCTCCAGTCATCATCCTGTTGCAGGGGCAGAACGCTCAACAAAACTCTGGAAGTTTCCAAGGACAACACTTGGACGTTCTGCATGTGCAGAACTCCGCTACAAGTGACCACTCAAACACCTATAGTTACAGGTAAGCAACCTGTCTTTTGCCCACTAGGCTTTGTGGGTTGTGATGACAAAAAAAAAAAGTCAAGAAGATGGTAAGAATGCAAGAAAAGTCATATAGAGTAGAATATGTATTAAATGTGCATTTTTAAAAAAGTATCAAGACCTATATCAAGACCAAGTATCTATAAGAACAAGAATAACTGAGCATGAGAGATCTTTGAGATTGAAACATCCCTCACAGTCATCCATTGCAGAACATGCTCTAAACGAAGGGCATACGATCCTCTTCGATGAAGCTAAGTGTCTGCAGAGTGAAAGCAATGTCAGGATTTTGCGCCATTTGGAAGCTCTGGAGATCAGCAAACGTGCAGTAGGGGGGCTTCTGAATCGTCAGCAGGACCTGACATTTTCGAACAGGATTTGGCTGCCCATTCTGCATAAGAAAAATGAGTTAGAGACTGAAAAAAACGGAGAGCGGAGCGAGCCCGATTGACTAATTGACAGCCGCTGCGGTCATCAGGTTATGTCAGGTCATTTCCGCTTTCAAGGAACGGAGCTTTCCTGCGCTTTTGGTGTTTAAAAACTAGAGAGCAGGCTAACTGAGGACAATTCTACCTGCAGTCTTCTGTGATTGTTTTTTCCCTTGAGAAGGTTCTAAGGCATTTTAGAACGAAACGTTGGGCTGTTTGTAACCTGGATTTTATTGTATTTTTTGTTCCGTGCGCGGCTGCCTCATTAGGAAACCCGCTACGGTTTTGGAAATCAGTAAATCTTTACAAATATTTTTACATGGCATTTTTCCCGTAACTGTCGAGCACTGTTGTCTAATAGCGGGCCATGAAAGCTACCGATCCAAATTGTATCAAGACCTGTTCAAAGGGATTTAGGCAATGCATAGTTCCTTTTAAGATTCAGATAACCATTTTATTTCTAGATTAGACTGGCATTAAAATTGGAGAGTGTCTTAATTTTTTTCTTACCGATCCTGATAATTTGCCCAGAGGCATGAATTGCCTTTGGCAGGAAGTACTAATGTTAAAAATTTAACGTTAATTATCATGTTTACGTATTACCTTTTGAGATTGGTTTTACATTTTTCCCATTATTACATGTGCCACAGACTAAAATGTCTCCCTCATGTGTAAATGGCAAATAGGTTCCATTCCTCTATTCTGTGTTCTACCAAGCTGAAGCTTAAAATTACTGCATATTCTTTAAGATGAATACAAGTGCTTTCAAGGTTGCTTTCAAAGTGAAGACTGTTCAGTGGGCACAAATTGCAACTGAAAGTACTGTGTCAGTATGAGTTGTAAAGATTTGTTCATTCACCCATTCAATACTTGTTTATATTCAATACTTGTTTATAGCTAATTTATTTTACTTCAGCAGCTGCCTTGTGGAGGTTACTTGTAAGTTGTGTAAGACTAATTTTGCTTGATTTATTTGTTTAAGTGACATTTATACTACATGGCCCAAGGGCCCCTCAAAGTGGCTTGTAACCAAATAAACAAAAACAAAACAGAATTGCAGTAAACCAATCTAAAACACAAGGTCACAAGTGTTACAATCAAAATCAGACTCAAGAATTAAAATTCAACTCCAAACCATTTTAAACAGCAGCAGACAGTTCAGCTGGTCCTTCAAATGGCTGCTGAAATAAGAATACTTCTTCCTAATTTCTAGAAGCTGAGGTCAGAGATGACCTTGCGGGCTTCCCTAGGGAGAGTTCCAGAGAGCGATATCTATATTTTATTTGCCTAGCTCTGATTTTGTTTAACTAATGGCTATTTGAACAAAGCAGCCTGTGACTTCTTACTGATGTGGCAGATGACTGCCCTGCACAGACATTCCTTTGGTTCTTTTTGTTGGTGTGGAGGGGAAGGCTCCTGATCATGGTGGCAGGCCATATCTCTTCCTTGTACCCAGTCACTACGAGTTGAGTAGAACTTGTACTGAGGAGTATGCCTGTAGACTCCAACTTGAACAATCCATATGATGAATTGTTCTGCTGTACAGATAATGCTGTTTGCATCTGTAAAAACCTGCAAGTACAGTATAGGACCCTATCCATATATTCTGACCAGTGAGGTAAGTGATGCTGTTTACCAGTAGTTTCAGCCTGGGCATGGCAGCAGACGTACTCTATGAAAAACCCAGTCCCGTATGAAGGAATCCATGCAACATTTCTCTTTTTGTGGTGCTGGGAGAATGATGGCTGTATGACTTTACTGCTTGGATCATGACAGCTTTGTGCTGGTGCATTGGGCAGTGTTACGGAAGACTTCCTTTAGTCACAAATGGCAGAATAGGCCTCCCATGTCATTTGTTTGCCTTGTGCAATAGTGAATTCTCCCTCATTGGAGGTTTTCAGGCAGAAGCCAGATGGCCACCTGTAAGAGATGCTGTAGTTACCTGCACTGAGCAGGGGGTTGAACTAGATGACCTCCAAGGTCCTTTCCAACTCTAACATTCTATGATGACACATGCCTGTCTTAGATTAAATTATGCCTACCATCCATTGCTAAAAAGATGACATGCTTACTCATCTCTTCTAAACAAGTATATTAGATATTCGTTCAAACAAACTCTGAAGAGATCAGAAACACATTCAGCCCCATTTCACAGTAGCTGTCAAGATCGTTTTATCCACAAAGCTAACATGAACCATCTATCAATAACCATTTTCAGGCTCTGCAAGCCTAACTTGCATTCCTTCCACAGCATCATTCAGCAGGAAGATAACCCAAGCAGTGGTTTTACAATAGTTATATGCTACCAGCTGTGAAAAGCCCAAACTTCTTTGGGCCTAATACTTTATTTTAAAAAATTATTCAGTGCTCCAAATGTCTTAAAATAACTGTTCATTATTTCCCAATAAACATGGTTATGACTGGGTATTACTTTAGGAGAGTGGTCAGTATATACATTTTATTTTTATTTATGCATTCGATTTTTATCTCGCTTTTCTCCTGAAGGCACTAAATATCAAGGATGTGGATCAAGTCTCTGACTCCAAGTCTCATCAAGTCCCGAGTCTTTGCCCCCAAGTCCCGAATCTTTGGTTGCGAGTCCCTGTTTATTTAATGGGGAAAACGGGTTTAAGCCTGATGAATAAAATTCGACTTGTCATAAAAGGCTCCAAGTCTCGAGTTTAACCTTTCGAGTCTTTTACAATAGCCAAGTCAAGTCCGAGTCAAGTAATTTATGTGACTTGAGTCCGAGTCAATAGACTCAAGTCTACATCACTGCTAAATATATAATATGAAGACTTTTAACAATCTTTTCTTTATGTTAAGTGATAGTTTCTATCTAGTTCTGAAAAGATTTTCAAATGCCAGAGTAAAGTAGTTCTTGTTTACAAGAACTTCAACATGGATTGTGGAATCCAGTCTGGGTTGCAAAACAACCAGGAACTATCTCTGCACATGCACATCTCTGGGTTGCACCTCATTTTGAATTGCAGATTAACAGCCCGATCCTACTTAAGATATGGCGACTGGATGAAATGACCGGCCGCTGCATCCTAGTCAGGATGCAGCCCATGCCAGCGCAGCCGGGGCTCACCTTGGAGGAAGGGGATGTTTGTCCCCTTCCCCCAGTGTAAGCGCCGGAGGCCCCAACGGGCCTCCTCAGATGAGCGCCAGCTCTTTAGCTGACAAGCATCCAGGGAGGCCATGTAAGGGCCGGCCTGGGAAGGGCCTTGGGATATCGGCGCAACCCAGCCAGGCCGGGCCGGCACAAACCTCCCAGGGATATCGGCACAACCCTCCCAGAACAGGCCGGCCAACGACCCCTTTCCCCGCCACCCAAGCCCTCCCCACGCCCTTCCACCGACCGTCCTAGGACTTACTTGAGTTTGCCGGTGCAGGTCCTGGGCGACGTCCTTGTAAGCAGTGCCGGCCTCCGCACTTGGTGCCACTTACACTAGAGGCACTTTTGCGACATTTTGACAAATACGACAGTTACGGTCGATTGATTGTTATGTTGCTGGCTCAGTGATATCACCAACCGCAGGATATATTGGAACCCTTGCTGCATAATTGCCAAGGACTCCATTGTGTCAGGAGTCTGACATAGCTGGGCCTGCTACATACCAGAGGAGTTCCAAGCCTTACACACAGCCTATGAATGTTCTCAGGCCTCAGTAGCTCGCTGCTTATGCTTGGAAGGTGATGATGTCATCAGCCCTGTGATGCACTGAAGACCTCAGGATATGTGAAGCTAAGCATGTCTAGAAAGATGCAGATCTGCCGCGGAACCTGGCCAGTTATTGAAAGGTTGTGGTACCATTTCCAGAAGAGTGCCATCTGAAACAGAACTCCAAATCCAGCATGCAGTACAGATGCTAGAAAATTTGGCATCATCCTTAGCATGTATCCCTTTTACCTGTGCTTCTGTGCAACTCTTAAATGTTCTCAAGGATCTTATCTAATTACATGATTCTAATAAATACCTTTTTAAATTGCTCATATAGCTAAACTACCAGGTCAGTAGTTTGCCTGTGATGCCATCATGTCTGTGATGGAAGAAAAAATCAGTCACAAAGAAATGCATGTTACTGTAAGGGCCATCTTTCAAAATCAGTATGAAAGCAATTTTCTTCTATTAAACAGAAAATTGACTAATTTTACACACCAAGTATTAATTTGGCAGTAAGTATACCCATTCAAGTTCACGTATCCAATAATTGCATGTTAAAATTAATTATTTAATTATATGCATAATTTGTTTGGTAATGTAGTGTTTTCATCTTTTATATTACTGCATTTGGAGAGGATTTAGATGTATCATCACTTTTCATAAATCATCAGTATAACAGTGTAAAAATATATACTCCAGAGAAGATAAAAACTAGCCTAAAATTATATTAAAAATGGAAGATGAAATCGTCATCTGTAAAACTAATGTTGCAGGTGAAATTACATATGGTGGACGAGTTACAGACGCCTGGGATCAGAGATGTCTTCGCACTATCCTGCGGAGATTTTTTTCTCCTGAAACACTAATAGAAGAGTATAGATATTCTGAATCAGGTAAGTTTATTTTCAAGCTGTAAAAGTCTTGCATTAGTGGAAACTCTATTAAAAGAACTGTAGCTATCCTACAGCTATCTAGCTGTGACTAAGTGATGTTTTTGAGAACTGTGAGACAACTGTTGGAAAAGCTTAGCCATTTCCCACCCTCGACAATTATTTATCAGAATAGTAGAGTTTCTAATATAGATATTTGGTTTCATTCTATTATGGACACTTGCATCAATCCTTGCAGCACAAACTTGCAGCACAAGGTCTATTCAGAAGTAAGTCCTGTTGAGTTCAATGGGTCCTGCTGACTGCCATAAAGCAATCAGCGCTAGTCGCAAAAGGTGCTGCAAGCGTGACTGGAAAGGCCTACACCCACCCGTTTGCTCCAGTGGATCCCCCGGTGCTTGCCAGAGGAGGTAAGATGTCGGGGGAGGGGGGAGGGGGGAGGGCGGGTGGATTGGGGCAGGGAGGCTGCTGGAGGGGTGAATCCGTTGCAAAAGGCTCATGCCAGATCCTATCCCCTCCAGCAGCAGTCTCCTCGCCCCCTTTCTCTCCTCGGACTTGGGCTAGCAAAATCGCTAGCACAGGTTCGAGGAGACCCATTGTGGGTCGGGAGGCTTACACACCTTTCCCTGCTGAAGTCCCCCGCCCGCCCGCATAGGATGCAACGGTCGCCATTTTGGCGCTGCTGCGATGACAGGGGAAATCAATAGGATTGGGATGCTAATTATTTACACTGTTTATGTGCTACACTGTGGAAAATAATCACCCTGTGTATAATAAGATTCTAAGTCTCTTAGTCTTCAGTACTGGATGTTCATAGTTAAAACTCAAGCCCTAAAATCATACTGTAACAATGAGCACAATCCAGTAAAAATTAGGCACACCTAAATCCTTAATTGAAATTAATGCAATTAGGGCTAAAATACAGCACACATTGGGAGTAAGCACCATTGCACTTAGTGGGACTTACTTTTGGGTAAACATGCATTGGATTAGACTGTTAAACCGGTAACTAACTTGCTTGATTGCAGTTGGAGATAGGGCACTTCACAAATTTATCAATGCAGCTGTCTTGTATACATGGTAGGGTATAATTTGGTTGCAAACCCCCTCCCCACTGCTCATACTTTGTATGAGCACAGTATATCTAGTATATAGTATATCTGCATAGTATATCTGTAATCCCTAAAATACTTCCACCTCAAAGAGGGTTGGAAATGACACAGGAAATAAGTATATTAGTATACCTGGTTGGAAAAAAAATGTTGTACAGTATATTGCAAGGCTCAACAAATTCAGGTTACCAGGTTGCCTTAGTGTCATGAATTTTATTTTAAAAAAACTTTTTTTAGTGTAAGTTTTTTAATTCTGGATCAAAGCCTTTAGATCATTTTGCTGTCATATTGACATTTGCCAAGTTTCCCTGCTACCACAGAGATTGGAAATGTGCTTTTCAATGCTTGTTTGTATATAAAATCTAATGTTATACCATTCATTGGTGGCACATGAGATGGGGGGGGGAGTGTTAAAACATAAAAACCTGAAAGCTGGAAAATGTATCTGGCTCCTAAAATTTTGGGCTGGCTCCTATTTATTTAATTTAATTTATTTTTACCCCGCCTTTCTCCCGATAAGGGTAATCAAGGCTGCTAGTTCCTAGTTGTGAAGCCCTGGGATATTGTATAGAGCATTCATTGTACAAACAGATTTGTCAATGTGTGACATATAACACACACACACACACACACACACACACACACACACACACACACACACACACACACACACACACCCTGTTTCCCTGAAAATAAGACCTCCCCCAAAAGTAAGACCTACCATCATTTTTTCGGGCCGCGAAAGACCTACCAGATTTTTGCTGGCACTCAGCAAAAACCTCCCCTGAAAATAAAACCTAGCTAGGATCATCAGTCAGACGGACGCGACCCCCCCGGCACTTACTTTGACCGATTTAAGCTTCATTCTTTCCCGAGGGTGCAAGGCTCTGCAATGCTGGAAGGCCTGCACTTGAGTCCTCCACCATAGAGACTACGTGCTAGAGAGGCCAGCAAGGAGGCTGCAACCTTGCAGAGTCTCTCTAGCACGTTGTCTCCATAGTGGAGGACTCAAGTGCAGGCCTTCCAGGCCTTGCAGAGCCTTGCACCCTTGGGAAAGAATGAAGCTTAAGTCAAAGTAAGTGCCGGGGGTTGTCACACCACAGGTTCGGAAAGTAAGACCTCCTGCATTTTTTGGAGCCAAAATTAATACAAGACACTGTCTTATTTTCGGGAAAACGGTCGGTGTGTGTGTGTGTGTGTGTGTGGGTGTGTGTGTGGGTGGGTGGGTGTGTCCGTCCGTCCATCCATATCCCTTACTCTGTATTCATGTGGCCTAGGAACTCTTTAAATGAAAACTGTCTTCCAAGAAGAATATCAGTAGGTGAGCCTTTATAAAAGTATGTTAAATATGCATTAGTGGTGCATCGTTTGCTTCTCTGGATTCCAGATGCTGGCAAGCAACTGTAGAATTCCTTAAGGCAAGGTCAGCTGGAAGAACCTCTCTTAGTTGTTAGCTAAATAGGTCACAAAGTCATGGTGCACTAACTTCCTAAGTGAGCAACCTGACAGATACATTGCTGACATCTTCATCTCAGATCCTCAGAGTACAAATGAATCCGTCGGTTCCATCCCCCCTCCGTCCCCCCGATTGCCCCTGACCTTGTCTCCACTCAGGCTTGTGGTTTTCCGTTGCATTTGTCACCTTGATAAAACGGCTTTCCTAGTTCCTGACTCCAATTTTCCACGGCTTCACTATTGTCTGTTTCAGCTGGCTCTCCTACTACTACTTGACCCTGGGAAGACATTTGGGATGGAAAGATGGGGTTCATACCTGACAGGAATATTTTACTATATAAATAATACTACAGTCATTTATTTATTTATTTATTTATTTATTTATTTATTTAGACTATTTCTGCCCTGTTTTTCAAAGTACCTTACAACAAAAAGAAAACTAAAAGCATCTTAATACTGTTAAAAACAAGACAAAACAGGCTAAATCAACAGTCAAGAGCTGTCAATCAAAATTAAAAACTAGTTTAAAAGGATGTGTCTTAAGAAGATGATGAAAACACTGTACGGAGAGAGCAAGATTTATCTCCCAGTGCACTACACAATAGTCTGCTTGAAGTCTACTTCTAAAACATCCAGGGATTTCCTCACCATATAAACAAGGATTTGGAAATAACGCAAGCAGCCCAATCCTACCTAACTCCCCATGCAGCGATGCAGCAGCAGCACTGTGACGCCTGCTGTATCCTCCGGGGGAGTTTTGGCATGTTGAGACTTTCTTGGGATCAGGGAAAATTTGTTCCCTTGCCACAAGGTAAGCCCCCGCTGCCACCATCAATCAATTTGGACTTGCGTAGCTATATCACTGGTGCAAATCCACGTTGACTGGTGAAGGTGGATCAGGCCCAGGGAGGGGGTTAGGATTTGGTGGGCGCTGCCACCACTGCACCCACCCCTTTCCTGGGCCCAATCCACCCTCCTTGCCCCCATCGCCACCTCATTCCGACCCACCCCCTCCCTCCCAACTCCTGTGCAGTCTTACCGTCAGTGGTGTGCAACCAGTGTCCGTCGTCGTGCAGACCCAACTGATGGTCACATTCACAACAGTCGTAAAGCTGTTTACGCTGCTGGAACAAGTGTTTTGGTGGCATAAAAGACTCATAGGATTGAGCCATGAATCTCTGACACCATCAGATATCTTTGATTAATTAAACAAGCCTTAAGAAAATCTCGTTTTTACTATCTTCGCAAATGGAGTGAAGTGTTCTAGCTATGGAGCTAATGCATCTTCTAGAAATGATAATTAATCTTATCTCTTGATTTGGTACAATATCGACAAAATACTTTACTGAATTCCAGTAATTCACTGGAAAATTGCCAATTAGAGTTTCATCCATGTTTTTCAGGCACTAGTCCTTGAACTACAGCGAACTCTCGATTTAAGGGACCTCAAATTAACAGATTTCAGAAATAACGGACATTTTCTGCTTCATTAAAACTCCGTTATATATGTTTTGTGCATGCTCATGTCGGTGGACATAAGTGCATTCGGATTTAACGGGCTTTCAGCATTAACTAACATCCCTTCCTCGCATTAGTTTGTTAAATTGAGGGTTCGCTATAGTGCCCACAACATACTGCATTTTTTTCTTCGTCTTTCTAACACAAAGAGAATACACTAGGGAGTGGCTTGTTAGCAAACAGGAAGGGGAGAGAGAGAGGTCCCTTCCTGCCTAACTATAAATATAATTTAACTATAAATATGTTTAATACTATTATTGTCACTATTTAAGAGAGAGTCCTTATAAAGTCTTCAGAAAGCTGAGGAAGGTTAGAACTCCATATAGATTCAGTACTGTATGACATTTATAGAAAACCTAATAGAAATGATAACTGTATTTCATTGTAATGTATAAACTGCACACATCTACTCTGGAATCACGGAAATGATATTGAGCACCATACTTTACTGTACTATTTTTATATAGTCACTTTTCTGATTAGAGCTGCATGGTAAAGTCCTTAACGGAAATGTCCCAGTTCAAGGATTTAGGAGGCCTGCAGGCTTTACGATTCTGAAGAGATTACTGCATATTTTATATGCTTTACAAGGACTTCTTAAAGCCTTATCAGATCATCCAAATTTAAAGTTTAACACAAGTACAAAGCTCCAAGAACTTTTGCAAGATTTGAACTCCTCATGAGTCTGTCAGTCCCTGTGGATGTACTACATCCTTTTAGCTGGTCAGGTGTAGGTAGTAGTGGGAAATTTAACGTTTGTGTGCCCTGTTTGTCTTGTTGACACAAAGAATATATGCAGCCAAAGTTCCCTCTAATTTTCAACGGGAGCATGCGGAGCAATACGGTGGCTGCATGGGGGCAGCTCTGGAGTGCTCATCAATGACACTATCATCATCATCACCAAGCTCTGGAGCGCTGAGAGAGAAGCTGCGCAGGGCTTGAATTCCAGCTGCACAGCCACACAGCTGGAAGGCTGTTTACAGCCCCATCTTTCTAAGAAAAGTTCTATTTTTCCCCCAGTTGCCTTTGAGTAGCCTGTGAGCACTGCTAATTTGTAACTCGCTGTACCAGGCTTAGCCAATGCAAGAGTTCTAAGGAACTTTGAGTCCAGTGGCATGTTTGCAGAGTAGCAACTCAGTGCTTCCTTTTTGAGGTTCCTGCCTACTGTTCATTCTCTTTGGTCAGTAGTGGGAAAGCCTTAGGCTGAAGAGATGTACAATTATTTTTCAAAAAGTTGAAGCTGATATGATAGATTCATCATTGTTCACGGTGTGCATACTCACCCTGTTATCATCTTTGTTCAGTGTTTTTTGTATTGTTTGAAAAACCTGCTTGAATAGAAATAATGGTGGAAGGAAAGGAATTTTTATACGCCACGGGGAATGATTCTTCCATAATATTACCTTCAACTTTCTGAAAAATAATTGTCTGTGTTCAGCTATAGTAATTGGGGGTGCTACAGCTTATATAGGTAGAAGCAGGGACCTTGAAAGAATAGGGTGCTTTCCACTGCTCCCTTTCCCCATAATTCTCCTTCTTGTGATGATTGAAGTAAAGGGGCCTTGCTGTCACAAGATCCATGTTGAATCTGATCTCTCTCACTCCCAACCAGACAATTTTAGCTTGCCATTGAAAATAGAAAGTGTGGTATGGGAAGCTGTGGTGTCACTACGGTTGGTGTCACTTGGTGCGGTAACTCATGGTGTCACCCCCATTAACTTTATTTATTTTAATATATAACAGTACAGGTCACCCAACAAAAACCAGTGGCCAACTTGATGACACTCAACTAAATAAGAGTTCTAGTATTAGCTCATACTGAGCTAATCAAACTCATCAAATGAGAGCTGACTCATACTAACAACTTATTGGTTCCATGCTGTGTCATCATAACAACACCTCATTGGCTCTCGGAACAATCAGTCTCAGTTTTGAGCGATTGAGCTGGCGCAGATCTGAATAGCCCCATTGTGAAGGCTAGGGGGTTACCCGGGGTAAGGGGAAAAATGTCCCCTTACCTCAAGTCCCCTTACCTTCAGCCTGCTCCTAGCCAGCGCTGGATACAGCGTGGGCCCCACGGCCCCACTGTTGGATAAGATTGGGCTGCCCGTTAAGGATAATCAGTTGGTATGATTAATAAATTAATTATGTTAAGGTATGTTTTTAAAGTCTGTTTTCAAGCCTCAGGGTAAAGGGGGTGGGACAACAGAAAGGGTCACAGGTCTGAAAATATTGAGAACCCCTATGTTACTGGAATGGGGATTTTGAAGAAACTGAAAGAAATTCTTTGCTGTTGCCTGTCATAGTACCAACAGCTTCTTTGGCATGTAATGGAGGATCTCAGAAATTGAGATCAAAGGAACCATCATCTAAGGACAGAACCAAGTTGTATTGCTGCGTGCTTATGGACCATATTTATTTATTAAATATAGCCATATTCCTGGACACCAAGTTAAAATCATGCAAAATTCTTGACTATTAATGGTAAAGGATGTTTTGTACTCATTTGTGTTTGTGCAGCTGGATACCCAATAGGAAGACCAGCTTTTCAATTTCACCTTTTCAGACTTGGTTGCCTGAGAAAAATGTCACATGGTTTGTCATTTCAGATTACAGTGTGGAGGTCACTTGCTGTTCTTTATTACAAAAACTTCCTGTGCATGCAAAATTAGCAAGTTGGGTGAGGCTAGGCTAAAAATGGTATGGTCCAGCAAAAGCTACACCACTTGATTGTTTTCATAGTGTATACACTTAGTCCTTTGCACATTACTCCCATCTTCATGGCCTTAATTAGTGATGGGGTAGGAGTCCTGCCAGCTCCTTGTTCAAGTGAGTCAGCCCCATCTGGAAAATGGAACCTTCTCACAGTACAAAGTCAGTCTTTTTTCAAGTCCCCTGTCTTTTGTCTCTTACATTATACATTCCATTTCTGTCAAGACATAAAGTGTCTTTTCATGTTACCCCATGGGAAAGCAATTGTTTGCTAAGTGCATAATATTCTTGTCTACTTGTTGATTCCAGAGGTATTCATACCCATAGCCTAGCTTCCATTGTTGCGGTCCTTACTACCAGGAATCAGGCAGGTACGCACTCAAAAAAGACAACTTTTTTATAGTTTTGATACAATCTACTATATGGTTGAGTGGGTAGAGAAGCAGTGGAGGACAGAGAGAGGCTGTCCAATCCTAACCAACTTTCCGGTGCAGATGCAGCCACAATGCAAATGTTCCCTTACCTTGAGGAGGCCTCTGTGACTACCCCCCCACCGCAGGATGCACTGTACGTCCCATTGGCGCGGTTACATTGGCACTGGAAAGTTAGCTAGGATTAGGCTATTAGTTGAGGACAAATACTGGACTGTTGCAATTGACACAGTTGACTGTTGCAAAAAGTATTGACACATATCACAAAAGAATGTGGGCTTTTGAAGCAAGCACTACTAACATATTATTATTATTATTATTATTATTATTATTATTATTATTATTATTATTATTATTAAGAATATTTATATACCGCTTATCAACAGGAGTAGTTCACAAAGCGGTTTGCATAGTAAAATAAATTAATAAATGGTTTTAGTTGCATGCATGCTCCTTTAAGAATAGGGTCCTGCTCTTGAAAGAACTGGGCCTGTGAGGAGTTTCCATTTTTCCAGACAGGAAAAGATACAGAGGTGCTGATTTAATTGAACAAGGAGCTGGCAGGACTTCTACCCCTACTCAAGTCACCAGTTTTATTATATTTCTCTAGGGAAACATGAGAGCTGGGAAAGTAATTTGGTGTCACTTTCTAGAATAGCCATTCCATAATACTGTCAGGCAGAAATTATTTCTGACTGGCACATTTAATGTCAAGTACACAATGTTTCCTTCTTCTTCCCAGTTTGGTAATTGTGCTGCGCCACACTGAAATTAAGAGTCAATTTTGTCCCAGTTATGTCTGCTAAAAACTCTCCCAAGGAAAAACCTAATAAGGGTCTATCCTCAACCAGCTATTCAGAAATGGTTTTTAAACCAGTCCCATTGATTTTTGTAGGATTTAACTATGGACAATCTTGGGAGTAAGGGAGATTGAGGATTGCAGTCACATATGCAGAAGTGTCCAAGTCTGGCCAAGCAGGCTGTTGCCATCTGAGCACCAGACGCCCTCCACCAGTAGTTGCTACCAGCAGAGGGCTTCTGTCGTCACCCCTCCGCCTCCTAGGTGGGGGATGTAGCAAGCAGTGCAGCGCAACTGCAGCAGACACTGGCTCAGTGAGGAAGCTCCTCCCTCTTGAACATTTACAACTTCTGGGGACTGGGATGTATTCCCAGGTCAAGCCATGGGATGAATCACCCCCAAAAGGGGTGACACCAAAAGGGTTCTGCCCTTTAGGTCATCCTTTTGGGGAGTTGCAAGGGTGAGTGCCCCCATCCTTGTCCACACTTTGTGCTCCTTGTGAGGAAGGTAGGTGAGCACTGGTTTTCGGGAGTGAGTGGTTTTAGCTAGAGCCTAGAGGGCCATTGGTGCCAGGCCAAGGTGAGAGGTTGGCCTGTGGCAGATCGGATTTTCCCCTTTCCCTCTTGCCCTGGTGTTTTTAGATGACCCTGGAGAATGGTTAGGCATCTTAGCTGTGTTCCCTTCCCCCCCCCACACACACACACACCTTATTTTGTTGGTTTTGTTTTTCTTGGGGTGTCTTCGTTGTGCTGTGGTCAGTTGCTCCCAACTAAACTATGAACGACACCCTCCCTATTAACCTTTTGCCAGGGGTTTACACCCTGTTTGTTCTGACTTGTTCCCTTTAATTCTCTTGCTCAGCTTCTCTTTGTTTTATCCTTTTGCACTGCTGTTCTTTTAATTGTATTTAATTCTCTCTTTTTTGCATATTGCAATACAGTATTTATTGTATTGTTTTTAATATTGTGTTGTTAGCAGACTTGGGCACCTTCAATGTAAGAAAAAAAATGCAGGATATAAATGTCTTTAAATAAATAAATACACAACTACAAGGATTTCGAGGGGCCAATGGGTACTGACCTGGTATTTGCTACAGTATATTTTTCCCAAGTGGGACCTGGTGCTTAACAAATCTTAGATCAGTTTATGAAAACTCCTTAGCTCCTTTTATTTTGGATGAGGTTTGTTCTATTTAAGCAGTGTTCCATGCAGCTATATGATCTGCTCTGTTTCCTGAGGCAACAAATACTCAGTTGTAAGGATTTGTTTCCTACACGAAACAAAACCAACAATTCCATTTTTTCAGAACTTTCTGCTATGAAATGTTAAAACATACAAATGCTAATGCTGATCTCCAGTCTGACAATTTTTCAGAAATTGAGTTGCTGTCCCTTCAGGCAATCTTAATCTGACACATGTGTGCGTATCACTCCCTCTGGGAAAAAAAAGGTGTTACCTTCAACACGTGTTTGAAAAACAACAACTTCTTGTTGATTTTAGCTATTATTTCTGAATTTGTGTAAAACTCATATAAAACGTGTACGATGATGATTCTTTGTGTATGTGGCTAAAATGGCTCTGGTGTGTTTGTGCTTCTGATATAACAGGTATATATTTTGCCCCAGTGGCTGACAATTTGCAAGATTTTAAAGACTATATTGAAAACCTTCCCTTAAGTGATGACCCAGAAATATTTGGAATGCATGAAAATGCTAATTTAGCTTTCCAGGTTTGTGAACTTATATTTAAAATATGTTCTAAGCTAATTACAATAAATTAGATATACTTTGTTGTTTAAAGAGGAAATAATTTTTTTCGGTTGTACTTTGTTGAACAGAAATAACAAACGATGATTGCTAAGCAATCTACCTATGGCTGTTGAAGATGTATTCATGCCTCAAATTAGTATAGAGAAAATTCACAGCCATTTCAAGGTGTTTACTATCCAGTTGCTTTTTAAGAAATTGCTCTATGATTTATGTTAAAGCTGCTGTTCGTTAATATCAATAGTATCCTTAGCTGTTCATGGGCTAATGTGGGCTTTAAAATTCTTGGGGAGAGAGCAGCTTTAAAGCTACACTGACAAACCACTCATATCAAATGCATTTACAGTATGTATGCAAAGTATTATGCCATTTCCCTGAAGAAAACCCAAGCTATTAAGTCCTTTATTGAAGATCATCCTAATGTGTAAGTGTAGTTAACCACTCTCAAAAGGGGTTAGATTTTCTTAACCTAAAATGGAGATTTTAGGTTATTAGTATTCTGTTAGTTGTACAGAAACCCCAATTGATTCCAAAACTGCATGTCCCCTTGGCTGTGTTTCTGATTCTGCCCCATAGTCTTGCCCCAGAGAGTTAACAAACAGATCCAGTGACCCTGGGCTGTGCTTATACAATGGTAGTTTCCCATGTATTTGATGAGTAGCCCCTGTTGCTAACTCACACTAGCTCAGCCTAAAGCCATTTTGATAAAGAACTCACACAGTAGCTACACATCTGTTGTGGCAAAGGACTTCACCATCTGTTGTGGCAAAGGACTTCATAGGAGTGGGCAGAACTGTGGAAGGGTGTGAGCAGAAGACAATCCCCTGAGGTATTAATAATAAAGTTTTACCATTATTTCTGGCAAGGTCAGGGTTTGACTCTGAGAGTTTAAGGCGGGGGTAACCAACCTTCCACCATTAGGGCCTCTGCGTTCTTAAGAGTTGTGTAGAACAGGGGTTCTCAACCTGTGGTATGGGTACCCCTAGGGGTACACGAACCTCTTGCTGGGGGTACGCCAAGCCCTGCCTCTTATCTGCCCCATCAGCAGCTAATTAAGTGTTAATTAACATGGATTATTTTCGGAGCCCTTCTGTCTCTCTGATTTTGGTTTTGGGCTTATTTTTGTACTTTGGAAAATGTACTTTGGTGGGGTGGGGGAGGGAGGAGCTGATTTTGGGAAGTGTGACTTGGAGGAAAAAAGAGATCTTTGTGTATGTCTCTCTCTCTCTCACTCTCTCTCTCTCTCACACACACACACACACACAAACAAACAAATAAGACTTTTTCACATTTAAAGTTTTTAGTACTTTAACAATTAATTACCTAATTAATTGATTGATTAATCCAATTAATTAGCAGTTAATTAGCAGGGGGTACTTCAGAATATTGGACCGTGATAGGGGGTACCCAGGCCTCCAAAGGTTGAGAACCCCTGGTTTAGAAGACAGAATCTTGGCAGCTGCAAGTGCTGCTGGTGCTGCTAAAGCAGCTGCACCTGCTGAAATGCCCTCACCTATTCAACCATTAAAGGTCCAGGAGCATTCATATTGAAAGGCTGGCCACATCCTATAGCACTTTCCTCAAAGTAAATTGCATTGAACCTTACTTCTGAGTAGACCTGCATAGGCTTGCGCTATAAGGCTGCAATCCTATAACATTTACCTGGAAATGTTCCATTGAACTCAATAGGACTTACTTCTGAGTTAGACATGCAGAGGATTGTACTGTAAGTTAGAACTATGCAGAAGAGCAATTTCCCATTTACCAAAGAAAGTACTAAAACTAATTCTTAACTTTTATAGATATTTTATACAGAAACTATTTTTATTCAGTATTAAATTTGTACAGTACAGGTGTCCCCCGGTTAAGGATGGGAATAGGTTCATAAAACTCCATTGTAAAGGGAATCCATCGTTAAGTGAGTCTTCTGCACCATCTAGTGGTCAATTTTGGTATAGCATGTATACCCTATGTAATACAGTGCAATTGTAATAGGGAATGAATGGCAAATACTTAAGCCCATCAGCTGTTTGGCGCTAGATGATGTTTAGTGTCTAACAGCTGATGGACTGGGGATTTTACAAGTTGTGTTAAAAAGGATTTTAAAAGGGCTGTGAGTGTTTCCTGCCTCCATTTTGTAATCAGAAGCAGACTCAGGGGCAAGCAGCAGTGACTTTTTGTAAGGTACTGTACTGGGGGACCTCCATCGTATATGCGGATTGTCATTAAACGAACCGTTGTTAGCTGGAGGACACCAGTATATTGAATCAAGAGCAAAAACAGAAGCTAATATTCAACATGCACTTTGACAAGGGACAAACATTGGGGGAACAAAAGAATCCAAGGTTTTGAATGCCATTTTACTGTACAATGATTGTCATGTAGAATAATTTATCTAGTCTTACTCAAAATAAAATGAGCACATTCTCCCGATAAAAGGAGAAAATACATTTGCAGACACATTCATAGTCTGGAATGATAATGATTAAAATGTAAATAATTTGTTTTGAACATATACATCTTAAAAATTTACATGTTCCCTAATAAGTTGAAAGCATCAATTTCCTGAACTTTTCTCACCTCCTTATTACAGCGTAAAGAAACCCATACCCTAATCAATACAATACTTGAAGTACAGCCACGATCAACTGCCCAAGGATCAGGGAAAAGCAATGATGAGATTGTTCAAGAACTTGCTAGCTCAATCCTACATAAAATTCCCGGTATGGAAGCACTGCTAACATGTTTTTCTTGGTATTGCTGCTGATAGATAGTTTCCCATGATTCCTCTACTTAGCTCTGGCTAAGGAGGGCTCAGCTAAGAGACAGTAAGGGTGCCATCATGTCACCTCCTCTGAGACTCCAAACTCACAGATATTGAAAACCACATGTGTCTTGCATGCTCAAAACCCACCTGGAAAATTTGGAATTCATGGATTAAAAAGTGAAAGAGGTACCACAGCCCACCCTTATGGGGCTACTTGTATCTCTGCCATCTCTTTGGGTGACCGAGAGCCAGGAAGCCCTGTATTGGGCTTTCAAGCCCGGGAGGGATTCAGCATCCACCAACAATGCCAGTCCCACCCCCCTCCAAGGCTCGATATGCCCGCCCTTCCCCACGCCCGCTGGCAACTAGCTTACCTGTTCCCCGGCGCTGGTTGCTGGCTCTGGCAGCAGCAGGATGGCGTGGGCCTTTCCGCCAGCGCTGTCTACTCTCGAGTCGTTGCAAACGTGCTTTACAGCACATTTGTGACACTCAATGCCGGTGCTAGGCCACAGTGCCGGCGCCGGCAAACAATAGGATTGTGCCATCAGTTTCCTTTAGAACTGGAGCATCAGAGGTAGTGAGGCATGCAGCAAAGTGACTGAATCCTATGTTCGTAGAGCAGTGGAATTATATTTGCATAGCTTTCAAATGAAGGATTGTTTAGTGAGGATCCAGAAGAGTATCTGAATATATTCACATTTCACTTCCCTTTGATCACATTGTTGTGGCATAAAATATTCCTTGTGCTTAAGGTATTTTATATGCATCAGGTTTTAAGACAGCTTTTTTTACAAAACAAACTCAGAGTAAAGTTGTGGAGGATGTTCTATTTAATATTGTTTGGAAAACAATGGAGATTCTTTTAGTAGAAGAAAGGATGCATTTTTGTTCCTTTGATACCCCTCATGTAAATTGTTGTGTTCTGTCTAGGTCAGTCTTCTAAACAATTATGACAGTGAAAATCCATTTAAAATATAAGTATTCTCCAGCACACATCATTATGCAGCTAAAACACAAACAAGTCAGGATAAATTACTTACATGCAGTTCTTTTTTTTTTAAAACTCTAAAGACTAAGTAAAATCTTTAGAGTATAAAGACTAATACGCATAATGCATTTCAAGCTTTCATGGCCTACAGGCCCCTTTGTCAGATGCATACTTAATTGGGAATATTTGAATTCCATCAAAATAAAGGGACTTGTTTCCAAGCAAAAGCAACATCTGCAGTGGAGCCTGTGATCCTTCCTACCCTACTTTGAGTTTGAGTTTTAGAATCAAACTGCACACTACAAACAAGAAATGTATGCTTAAGACCCCCATGTTATTTGTTAATAATAATAATAATAATAATATACAGTATTTATATACCGCCTTTCCTGGTCATTGGATTTTTCCTGCTACTTTAATCCAAGGCTAAACATGGGCAGGCTTACTTATTCACAGTAAATAGAAGTCAGATTGGGGCCTTCCACAGACTGGGTCTGCAAACCCTACCACATCACAGTCCTGATCCAACTACAGCCCGAGCTACATTGTCCACGGCTGCGTCGGCGGCTGCGTTCCGTGTCCCGCCCCCAGGTCAAACAAAGGCTCTGATTGGCCGGACGTAGCACGAACGCGGCAAAAGTCGAGTTGGGCTCGACTTTTGCCGCGTTCGCGCTACGTCCGGCCAATCAGAGCCTTTGTTTGACCTGGGGGCGGGACACGGAACGCAGCCGCCGACGCAGCCGTGGACAATGTAGCCCAGGCTTACTTCTCACAAGTACTACTGTATATGTCAAGGGAGAAAAATGGGAGCTCTTTTTCCTAGACAAGTAGCAGCTGTGGGAAGATGCACTGTGGCAAGGACCTTGGCTTAAAGCCCCCCCCCTTGCAGTTTTGATCTGCAGGAATCGCAATCCTGTTGTTGTTGTTTTTCTGTTGGTGGAGGAGGGCATCCAGAGTGGGTTATCCCCCTTCTTTCAGGAGCACAAGAGGAAGAGTGTTCACTAAGGTCAGTCGCTCCACAGCGTTCGCTCCTCTCAAAGTCTTCCATACTTGTGTCATCCCTGGGCTGTTTGAGGAGCAATAATAGCCTCTTCTCCAGTCTCCTCAGCAACACTCAGAAAAGTCACCTGCAACCAGCTCAGAGACCTCTCCACCGGGGAACAATGAGGCACAGCAACCACAGGACAGAGTGAAAAAAACAAATAGCAAGACATGCTTTTACACACCAATTCTTCACAAATACGGGGTTTGACGCCATGTAGTTTGCTCGAGAATATTCAATAGTTTCCAAACACGCCGTGGTTTCCACCAGGCAGTCACTTGCGTGATAAAAATATCAAAAGCATCCGAGGATCACATAAAATGCCCCAACGTTTCGTTCTGCACTTAGAACATCTTCCAGGGGGTAGGAACAATCACACAGATTGTGGGTGAAGTTGTCTGAGTTCACCAGTTGTCCGTTTAAATTGTGAAAAGCGCGGGAACCGGCTGTTTAAACGGACAACTGGTGAACTCAGACAACTTCACCCACAATCTGTGTGATTGTTCCTACCCCCTGGAAGATGTTCTAAGTGCAGAACGAAACGTTGGGGCATTTTATGTGATCCTCGGATGCTTTTGATATTTTTATCACGCAAGCGACTGCCTGGTGGAAACCGCGGCGTGTTTGGAAACTATTGAATATTCTCGAGCAAACTACATGGCGTCAAACCCCGTATTTGTGAAGAATTGGTGTGTATTAGCGGGCCATGAAAATCACCACAAGAAATTGAAGACATGCTTTTCCTGATCTTGAATTCATCAACCACAGACCTGCTCACCCTAGTTAAACCTCCTGGGACATGGTGTCCCATGGGCAAAGTTCCACTTAAGAGAGCTACAGTGACTGCGCCTTCCATACCAGGATGCAGTATAGTCCATTGACAACATACCGGTGTAGCCTCCCTTCCCAGGTGCTGACTTTCGTACTGGGGAAGCTGGGATACAAGTCTTAACTCCTCTCCCATCACAGCTTCAACTCATGTACTCCGCAAATATACACACACTTCTGGTAAAGAGCATGTTTGCCTGTGTTCCAACCCAGCTAATCATATTTTCATTCCCACTGAGCCAAGTTAGCTGTAACTTTACTCAAATGCCATTGCTTTCAATAGGATGTAATTATGACTAGCTGGACTTGTAGCATAGATAGAACCCAGCTCTATCTATGCACTAACAAGGGGAATCCTAACCCTGTGCTAACCAGACAGGTAGAGACCTGCATCACACTGACCTAGGAAGACCAACACTTTCCAGTTCCAAATGGCATTACAGCATATTCTGTCAGTGCCACTGCTACATATGCAGTTTTTCACACCAGCACCCCTCAAAGAAATGTGCAAGGTGATCACATGGTCTTATACTACAAGCTGGATACATTTGCTTTGGAAGAGTTCGCCTTCAGCAGGAGAGCACTACAAAAAGTCCTTCCAACAGCATCTGCCACCCAGATTTTTGGGAACTTGTCTTCCCTCCTGCGCATTTGGTAAAAACAGGCTTTTCTAACTGATTTTAAACAATATTTGTGTTGCAGAGAAGCTTGATATGGACTTCGCTTCAGAAACACTTTTTGTGAAGGATGACAAAGGGCGCCTGAACTCCCTGACAACAGTTCTTGGGCAAGAAGTGGATCGTTTTAACAACCTTCTCAAATTGTTACGGGTATAGCAAACATTCAGGTTTTTTTCGTGGCAAGCATAAATATTGATGTTATTGATTTGCTATGGTTGTATTTAGAAGCCACTGCTGTGGGGAAAGAAGCTTCATTTTGCTAAGAACTTTATCAATGTGTCAAAAAAAGATGTTCTAAGGAGTTTCTGGTTTCATTATAGTACAAGATTGATGGGACAATATGCTTAATGTGTCAGATCAAGCACTGCTTTAAGCCTGTGCTTTTTATAAAAGACCGCTTCAGGACATAAGAAACTGCAAATATGCATGATAGCTGGATTCCAGGGAGCAACATTTTGCATATCAGAGCCCATGAGAGGGGCATAAGGGGGGTAATGTATACCTGAACCCAGGGTCCAAAGGCCGGCCCAGGAGGCAAAGGAGGGGCACCGGAAATTTTCCTATCTGCGTGCACCCACTCTGTAGTGAAAAAAATGGCAGGCAGCTCTCATTGGCTCCAACAACCTGGTCCTGGCCTCCAAGTCCCGCAAGACAAAGTGGCGCAGTGCTACTATGGGGGCCTGCGCGCTGTGAGGGAGGGGCATGAGCTATGTCCCTGTGGCTGTTGGGGTTTCTAGCAGCATTAGTGGCCCACACAAGGTGGGCCTGCTGCCGAGCTATGAGGGAGGGGCATGAACTCTGTCCATGGCCTGCTGGGGTTTCTGGCATTCTGGTGGCAAGATGGGCCCTAAACATTTGAAAAAACAATTTGTGTAGTAAGTTGCAACGCAAGACTGGGCTAACAAAGGCTAGGCTGGCCTGGGTAGTAAGTTTATCTTAAATAGTAAGTATCTGTATTGTGAATTCTTAGCATAAACAAAGATGTTCAAATCAGATTTCTTAACTCTGATCCTTTTATTTATTTATTTATTTATTTATTTATTTATTTAAAGCTGCCAAGCCTTTATTAAAAAGGCTGCCAAACCCACCCCCTTCTGGGCCCGATCTGCCCACCCCACCCCCGTTTTGCCGCCATTCCACCCATCCCCATTGCTGCCCTCTCCCCACCCCATTTCCCCCCTCCTCCCCCTTTGGGAAGGGCCCCAAAATAAATGTTGTGCCCCTGATAAAAATTTCAGAGGCCCTGTTGCATATACTAATTGAATATTTAGGAATGACGCTTACCTTGTCAGGTTGTCTAGTGAACCTTGGAAATTTTTACCTCAGATTGGTTGCATGTTACAATCACTCAAAACTGCAAGTGCAGAAGCATTCTTCCTGCTCCAGCATGTCACATGAGTTAACACAGACATTCATCAGAGGCAGTGAATCAAAGCTTCTAATGAGAATCTAAGCCACCGTAATCTATTATAGTCCATTAAGATATGGACTATAGATATCTATTATATCTATAAGATATGGACATAGATATCTATTATATATCTATTAAGGGCCAATCCCATCCTCCTCCCCCCCTCCCAGTGGTGCAGCCACGCCAAAAACGGGCACGCTGTATGTAGCAGGGGGGCAGATCGGGAGGCTTCAGAGGAGAAAGGGGATTTAAATTTCACTGGTGCACATTTGAGGAGAGAAAGGGGTAGGGAGACTGCCCATGGAGGAGATAGGATCCAGTGTGTGCCATTGCCACCAGATCCACCCCCACCTGCAGTTTATTAAAACTCAAAAGGAAAAGGAATTAAGCAAATGGGAGGGATGGGGTTAGAAAACGTACAGCAAGCGGGCTGATGGGAAAATGTCTGAATTTGGCTGAATAGATGCAAAGGAAAAGCTTGACCAAATTGGATGCAGTAATTAGTAACACCCAGCAATGGGGAGCCTGGATGTTACTCAATAGCAAAGTAGACAAACCAGTGAAGTTCACAGGAAATTCACAGTGAAAAGAGCAAACAAAGCAAAATGAATTCCTTAAACGTTTCTAGCTAGGAATACAGTCCCTTTGCTAACTACTTCCATTTTCCCAGGAATTTTGGTCCCTGCACTTACTGGAGCGTAAATAGGTATGCCTTTCACAAACCAGCATTAGGTTTTGCAGAAGACCTGGCAGAAACACACACGAGCATCCCTGTGCTTGAACGTAAATAACCTAGGTTTGATGGTGTCGTAGAGTTACTGGATTGGAGAAGTGGCACCCACCTGGTCACTCCATCCAACACCTTTACCTAGATAGATAGGTTTGGCTGCCAAGTCAGTCGGTGCATGGAGGCTAGACTACTCCAGATAAGAAGAATGGACAAATTCACATCAGCACATGGCTGTCTGAGAAGGGCATTTTCAAACAAAAGACAAAGGCTGCTGCAGGAGCATGTCCCAGTAATGTTTATGCTGCTGACCCAGCTCAGAAGCTGGGGGAGGGGGATTAGAAGTGTCCAAACATAAGGAAAAATAGGCAAAAAAAAATGGGGAAACACAGGCATTCATCATCACATCACTGGTAAATAAAAGTGTGGTAAAAGCCATTTAGTAATTAATGCAGTGATTAAGCCACTTAATGTAATTAATGCTGATCTGGCCGATATTTGTGGATGACCACATCACATCACATAAATATTTACATATAGGCACCTTGTTACCCTTGCCTCATCCTTTGTTCCCTCTCTTCTTGTCTTTCCCACTGTTCGAACATAGATAATTCAGTTCTCGAAACAGGAAGCTGTCTGTTTTGTGTAGCTAGAAACGCATATCGCATAACGCACTCGTATCAAGCAACCAGAAAGGCAGATGCAAAGAACAAAGCAGCAACCGCCTTATACTCAGTGCAGCTTGTTTCAAAGGGCTCTAGTGATCCTGCTCAAACATGGAGTCAGGCTTTTTCTTCCTGTTTCAGGCATGCCAATACAATTTTATCGGCCTATTTGGTGAAAGAAACAAATAGTAGTCACATGCTGTGAAATGCCCAAGGAGATATCCACTGCTACCACTCATGGTGGTCCCTTGTATCACTTCAGTTTCAGAAAAGCATCCCTCCTTCTCTCTCTCTCTCTCTCTCTCCTGTGCTCAGCCTTCCAAAGGGAGCTCTGTCCAGCCCCCTTGTTCTTTGCATCTGCCTTTGATTCACTTCGCCCTTCCAACCACACCTTTTCACCTGCAACTTGGATAATGCAACACGCAAGTCTTTTCCATCTCCTCATTCCCAGGACTACAGTTTGAGCTTTGAGCAGGATATAACTGTGACTACAGAAGTCGTCAATGGCTGCAATGGCTGCACTAGGGAAATGTTCATTTTCATAGAAAGCAGTCATGTTTTCACGACATTCTCTGCAATCACAAGGTCTACAATAAGGTTTGGGGGGTTTTGCATGGCAGCATCCAGGTTTTTAATTATGATCAACCTTAATTAAAGTCATCGCTGAAAATGCCCCATAACCTTGCAGGCAAAAGGTGACAAAACAGAAAAACAGCTCTACGAATCTCTCACTATTTTTACAGGCATATAATTTTACTGACAGGGAATTTTCACCCTTGTTTCTCAGCACATTTGGCTGTGTCATGTTTGATTATAGATAATTTCTGATACCAGTCAGGAGGGTTTTACAGCTCTTTCATTTGCTTAAAGCATTTCCATTTTGAGACAAGAAACTAAAATGATGTAACTAGTTCTTATGCCTTTTCTACAAAGTTAATCATAATTATTATGCATGTATCTTTGCCTTTTCAGATGTGTATTCTCTTTTTAATGGGTCTTAATGTAAAAGTAGCTGGGGTTGCATCCTGTCCACATGAAGGTAGTAATGCTGGATGTCCAAGCTAGAGATCTGAAGAAGACTTACTTCCACTGGCGTCACTGCAGGGGGGCGGAGCTCTAAGTTCCGCCGCGATCTGACCCTCCGTTACACAGGTGAATGAAGCGGTCCTGCCCCCTCGCCTTCAGAGCCTTTCAGGGCAGTGAAAGCAATGCGCAGGGAGTCTCCTGTGCGTTGTTTTCACCGCCTTGAATGGTTCCGAAGGCGAGGGGGCGGGGCCGCTTCATTCACCTGTGTAACGGAGGGTCGGATCGCGGCGGAACTTAGAGCTCCGCCCCCCCTGCAGTGACGCCAGTGCTTACGTCAAATGCAGTTTCATTGAAACCAGTAGGATTTACTTGCAAATAAATGTGTTCAGAACTGGGGTATAAGAGAGAAGGTGCCAGATCTTGTATCCCTGTTTTACTTGTCAGATGGAGGCGAAATAATGGAGTGAGGATTGTTTATTGGTGCAAGCAGTGCCGGCCCACCCATAAGGCAGGGTAAAGCAGCCTTCACAGGTGGTGGGCTGAGGAACTTGGCAGAAGATGCCCTGACATACCATGCGCCTACCCATCAACTTCTCCAACCTGCCACCCACCTGGCCTCAGCTGAGCCTGCCTCCTTCTTTTCCTCATCACTCCCCAAGCTCTGAGGAGCAATCGGGAAGAGAATATGGCAGCAGCTGCTACTGCTGGCCTGTTCCTGCCTGCCAAATGCTGGTTGACTCTTGAGCCAACAGAAACTTCAGCTGGTGCCACCACCCTTCCTGATCACTCTCCAGAAATCACTAAGAATCTGGGAAGTGATCAGGATGGGATGGTACACATGCGCATGTGCGAAAGACCCACAGAAAACAATTGGGTGGCACTAAGCAACTGGGCGGGGAACAGGTGGGAGATGCAGCAACTGCACAAACTCCCACTGCATCCCATTAATACTAAAGACAATGTTCTTCAGGATGGTTGCTACCTAATCGAAGCTCTTCACTCAGAGATTTGGGGACAGCCTGACTAGCTCTGTGTACTGCTCTTTATAGAAATGCACTGCAGTGCTGATGTGGCTCCATACATGCGCTCTCGCGCTCTCTCTCTCTCTCTCTCTCTCTCTCTGCTTTTCTGAGATAGGGTCATCATAGTCAAGCTACTCCTTTTTTAAGGCAAAGTGTAAAACGTACTCTTTTTAACTTTCAGAACTCTCTAGAAACGCTCAACAAAGCCATTGCAGGTTTTGTAGTGATGTCAGAAGAAATGGAGAGGGTGTACCACAGCTTTCTAAACAACCAAGTTCCAACCTTGTGGGCCAATGCAGCATACCCATCGCTGAAACCCTTAGGAGGATGGGTGAAAGACCTTGTGCTCAGGACAGCCTTTGTAGATGTAAGTATAAATGCTGTTCATTGAGAGATACCGTCAATTGCTGTTTCAGTGCTGCAGGCAGCTGACATTTGAGTTGTGAGGACAGGAAAATATGGTTAAGAAAGTGGGTAAAGAACTAAGCCCAACTTCACTCTTCTAACAGAATCCTTTCCCCAAAAATCATCCTATAAATGACATAGAGCACTGTTAGTTAGTTTATTACCGTAGTTCGTTTAAAAGCGTTTATAGCCCACCTTTTGGCCATAATGAAGGTCCCCAAGGTAGCTTACAAAATGTTTAAATAAAACCAATCTACTAATAAGCAAGAACCCATATTAAGAAAAAATTAAAACAGCAACAATAATCCAAGTTAAACATCACTTTAGAAATAAAATCTGAAAATAACTAGAAACAGCAATAGGATTAAAAATATATATACATGGGAATGTACTCTCACTCTATATCAAACACCTGGTGTTTACAAAAAGCGTGTTTTAACTAAGCACCAAAAAAAAAACAACAGCAACCCACCACCGATAGGGGGAGCAAGCAAGCTTTGCAGGGTAGTGAGTTCCATCATCTGAGTGCTGCATGCTATAATTATGATTTCTGTCAGTGCACTTCACAGAGTAATCCGCCCTCCTCAAAACGCCCCCTTCCCACCTCTGTTCCGCCCGCCTCCCTGCCGCCCGGCATGAAACTCACTGCCCCGACAGGTGCTGCTCCTCCACGCTGGCGGGACTGGCCTCCATGCTGTCGCAACGTGCTTTACGGCATGTTTGCAACAGTGTAGAGCCCAGTACCACCGGCGGAGGCCGGCATAGGATTGAGCTGTCAGTCTTGTTCTTGTGATGGGCCAGAGCAAGAAAATACATACATAACTCTAAGAATGTTCACAGTAGGAGAAACATTTTGCAATATTTGCAGCTGCAGCAGCTCTCCACCTTTCTACTTGGTTCCTCTCTCCATGAGAGCAACCCAGGCCAGCAGTCTCTTCATCCAACAGGAGAAAGGTGCATGGTAGCAGGCAGGGCTGGAGGGAGAAGCGGAGGGGCGGGGTGTGTGTGTGTGCCTGTAATTATAATGCCACGGGGCTCAGCAGACTGATCAAAATGTGTGGGTGGGCTGGATGTGGCCCGTGGGCCATTGTTTGGGGACCCTTATTTTAATCCAAAGGCTTCATGGAAGTTAGTTTTGAGGAGGACTTTGCAAGAAGAGAGAGGTGTGGTGTTCTGCGATGGAGTTCCCAGCATGGGAGGTGGGGAGAGAATAGGCAGAGTCACTTAAAGAAGCAGGAGATGTTCAGGTGGCTGAAGGTGTTAGATCTGGAGCAGGCAGCGAAAGTCCCAGCTGGGAATATGAAGAAGAGAGCAGGAAACTAGACAATATAAAGAACATAAATGCTAGAAAGGGAAGTAATCGAAATGAGTTGGCCTTCTGCATTGATTGGAAGTTGGCTTCTATCTTTCCTAAGTTCATAAGTGCCCAGTATGACTCACAGCAAACCAACCAACCAACCAACCAACCAGAGAACCATTCTTCCTTCACGCTTGGCAACATGAAGCCAATATTTCCCAACTTGGCATTCTCTTTAATGCAAAGTAGACAGCAATGATATTATTGATCTTTCCTGTTTTGATTAACCGACAACTTACAATATAGATATACTGTACGTCTCCAGAGAAAACATTAAGCTGAAATGTAAAGGGCTTCCTATAATTGGAAATGTATCTTCATATATGTATTTGATGCTGCACTGGCATCCAATTTTGAAAATTTCAGCTCTCTAAGGTAGTTATGCAGTTTTATTGCAACCATGAGCTGCTGGTGCTGTATAGGAGGAAAATGAGTGGACCTGAGTTGAAACAAATACCCTGATTTAGCCACAGTGAACCATGTATGAAAACAGGTATCCTTATATGAATCTACTGCCGTAAAGGCTCCAATGGGCTGTGGAGCACTAGGAGGAGATGTTGACTGAAGTCCCAGCATGTACCAAACTAATCAGATGCTAGGAGGGGTGAGAGCAAGGAAAAGAGGGGTATGTGGGTTCAGATTGCTCCTCCGCTTCCTCCCTACTAGAAATAGCTTCAGAAGCCTTTCTCAAACCCAGTGAGTTATTGAGGGCTGTAGAGGCATAAACTGAGTCAAGGGGCCCAGCTCACCATTTCCAGCTTCTACTCTTCATGAAAAAAGCCTCTACTGTAGTTCCAGTCAAATTCTCAATTTGTGAGAACTACAAGCACAGCCATAGTCAGCAGCCTTCTGCTGCACTCAAGGTTTTCTGGACTGGGGTCAAAAGGAGTGAAACACATTTTTTTTAAGCAGCCAAATCCACTTAGAGCAAGAAGTGCACTTCTGGCCAAGGCCAGTTCTTTTGCCCATCCGTGCAGCTGAAATGATGCCAGATCTTAATGGTAATAAGTTAAATGGGACGTCAGGTTGCATATCTAACATATATCACACTTCTTTTTCAGTTCTGGATCAGAAGAGGTAATCCTAAATCATTCTGGATCTCTGGTTTCTTTTTCCCACAAGGATTCTTGACAGGTAAATATTGTTAGGAATAAATATGTCAACTGACGTTGAAAATATAAAACAAATATTTCCTGAGAGCTAGGAAATAATACAGTAGTAGGTTACATAGGACCTACATTTAATATCTGAAATCATAGTAAGGATTTCAGGCAGTATCACAAGCTGTAAACCAGAGCTTCACAAGCACATGGACGCCCCAGTGTTTGAGCGATGCAAGCATTAGGGGATCCTTTCCTTTCAGTGCTTGTCAGTAGAAAAGCCTGTTCCGGTAAGTTAAGCAGATTGTACTGCTGAATTGATCTATAGTTTTGGTTCCTAGAACTGTAGCATCTGAGTCACTGTATCAGCCCAATCCTATCGGGCTGATTACGACAGAGGAACACAGTTCTGCTGTCATAACAGGCTATAACCAGCGCATAGTGCACCACCAGTGGCCATTTTGGAACCCCCACTGCAAATGGCGGTGGCAGCCTGCTGCTTGAGCCAGCAACCTGCTCTGGAGCAGGTAAGCCAACACAAGGGGTGGATTGTGAACAGGGAGGGGGAGGACTGGTGCATTCCAAGGGTGGAACCCGATGGTGAGGGAGGGTGGGAGGGTGTAACTCTGGCGGCAATGGCACATGCCAGATCTTATCCCCCTCTTTCAAAAACCTCCCCACCCCTTTTCCCTCCTCGGACATATGCCACCAAAATAGGTGGCACCAGGGCTTATGCGGAGGTAAAAGATTTTTACTTACCTCCTGTTTGCCTTCGGGTCTCATCCCATCACAGGATGCAACACAAGCCTTTTTGGCATGGCTGGATCAGTGTTGGTTATGGGGGAAAGGATTGGGGCCTTTGTCTATAACAGGGGTGGCCAAACTGCGGCTCCTGAGCCACATGCGGCTCTTTGACGTATAATGTGCGGCTCTCGGAAATATGTTGGCTGAGCTCCTTTTTGCATTACAATTTAATATAAAAGAGCAATAAGACATTTTAAAGCTTTATAATTATTGACCAGGTATAAACTGAGAGTCCACTGGGGTTCATGATGAGTAAGTGTATTTAAGAATTAAAATGCTATCTCAAATATCTGAAGTTTATCGTATGTACACATTTAACTCCTGTTGTGTATACTTGGGTAAAAATGCCTTAAACAAGTTTGGTCACCCCAGAGGCATCGTTAGGGGGGAAGGTGGGGCAGTGAGCCCCAGGGCGGCAGGTTGCCACGCGTCGGGGGTGTACTTGCCTCCGACTTTGCTGCCGGGTCGCCCCCCCTGCCGCTCTTGTCTTCTTTTCCATCGCTTCACCGCCCACCCGCCCTGGAGCCGTTTGGCTCCAAAATGCCTCGAAAAGCGGCGGAGGGGGGTTCGCGCCCTGCCACCGCTAAAATTCGGTGGCGGTGTGCAAAAACGATGTCATGCCCCTGGGGATAGGGCTTGTGGCGCCACATGGGGAGTGTCGCGTCGGGGGGTGTAGGAACACCACTGGGTCACCCTTGGTCTAAAATACAGTATTCTTCAGAGTAGCTCTGGATTACAGGACATGCATCTTGCATCAGGGTAATAAGAGGAGTGGGCAGCGTGGCGAGCACTGAACCCAGCTCTCCAAAGTTATTGTCATATTAACTATATACTACCCTTACATGGCAGTTATTCATATAACCGAAATAAGCACCAGTAAAGTGGAAAGCTTGCAAAAAAAAAAAAAAAAAAGGAGGGGAACACTGTCACTTATTGACAAGTCGGGTTCACATAAAAGAAGGAACTTGGCAAAACAAAGAAGGCAAAATAAAAAGAATGCAAAACGAAGTTGCACAAGAAGGTAGAACTTGTTTAGTATATAATGAAATACTGAATGTAAATAGTTATATTGAAATGGAATTATTTTGCTTTACTCTAAGACAGGATGGCCAAACCACAGTACGCGGACTTTCTAAATGGCATGTGCAAAGTCGCCATATTATATATATATAATTTTAATAATTTATTCAACAAACCAACTAACCCAGTGGTTCCCAAACTGTGGGTCACAATGCAATGATTTGGGGTGGGTCGTGAAAAGGTTGTGGGCCACCATTGACTGTGGCACTGCAAAGCATTCTAGGGTGCTACCCAAGGCATTCTGGGAACTACCCAGCTGAAGGGTCTACATAAAAAGTGACACACAGCTGCGTGATGGCCACCCCTGTTCTAAGATATACTACAGACATATTCTAGCCAATGTTAAGCACTTGTAAGCCCTATTCATTTCAGTGTAAGTACATGTGTAACTTGCTCTCTCCCATTAAAATCTATGGTACTGAAAAATGCTTAACTTTTGGATCAATCAGAACCAGTTTCATGTATGGTTTTTTGGGTGTTTGTTTATTGTTTGAAATATGTACATTTTGTATTTCTTCAGGAACTCTTCAGAATCATGCTCGAAAGTATAACTTGCCAATTGATGAGCTTAGTTTCAGTTATAATTTCATACCTGTCTACCGAGATCAATTTCATGTTGCAGAAGCTGCAAAGACGTGTCCATTTGGACTAGAATTGCCAATGGATATGGAGGTACTTCCTATATTTGTGATCAACACTTGGGTGCTCAGCAAGAAACATTGTTCATAGTATCTCTTGAATTCTCAGAATTAGCTTTTTAAAAAAACAAACAGTATTCATTCTGTGTTATGTAAAACTCCTATTAGTCTTTCTTGCCATACATCACAAAAATATTTATTCATATGAATTGGGTAGATATCATTGTCATTAGATAATTAGATCGGTTTTGATTGTTCAGTGTATTTGTGTTAGTTTCATTTTGTTCACTTCTTGATATTTCTTGCAGCTACCCTCTCCTGAAGATGGTGTGTTGGTCCATGGGATGTTTATGGATGCCAGTCGCTGGGATGACACAGAGATGGTTATAGAAGATGCCTTGCCTAGGCAAATGAATGCAGTGTTGCCAGTAGTGCATTTTGAGCCCCATCAAAATTATGAACCAGACCCATTATTATATCATGCGCCACTCTATAAAACTGCAGCCAGAGCAGGAACATTATCCACCACAGGTAACTTGTTCCTTTAAAATTATATACTTCCTGTCAATGCCATTAATCAGTTCATACATAGCATGGAAAAACTTTTAAGTATGGACAGCCCACATATCTGAAACTGAAAAAGCCATGCCTCTAAGGCAGTGTTTCCCAAATTTTTTTGACCTGCGACTCCCTTGACTATTGAAGACCCTTGGTCACGGCTCCCCATTACATTATGTTGATGCCTGCCAACTGGCATTGCACTGTATTCAAAGAGGATTCTGTGGCACTCTGTGGCTCCCCTGGTTGGCTTCGTCAGCTCCCCTGGGAGCCATGCCTCCCAGTTTGGGAACCACTGCTCTAAGGGTATAATTTCTTAGGGCACAATTAGAGATCTGGATTGGCACTGGAAATTATGAGCAAAAGCAGAAATTACTTGGGGGAAAGTGCTATAGGGGAATAGAATGCTGAGATGTTGGGTCAGTCATTTGGAAACTGGATTTCAAATGAACTTCCCATGACTGCTACAGAGTAGGGAAGCCTGCAAAATAATACAGTCTTACAAGCAGGCTCCAAATAGTGTCATGAAAGAGAGAACCAAGAATAAATTGGATATAGGATTAGTTGTTTGGAAAATGGATTCCAAATGAACAACTGCCTCACCCTTCTAAGGGAAGGAAGCTGCCATAGCATCATCATGCTTGCT
Source organism: Plestiodon gilberti rubricaudatus (assembly GCA_026170595.1). Taxonomy (NCBI): domain Eukaryota; kingdom Metazoa; phylum Chordata; class Lepidosauria; order Squamata; family Scincidae; genus Plestiodon; species Plestiodon gilberti. The sequence goes on along the minus strand of JANXHW010000002.1, from coordinate 93,827,842 downwards.
GCCTAATGACAAAATGCAGAGAGAGAAAGGACTGAAATAAATGGGGTGAAAAAAGAGTTGTTTGAAACAGTAACGTCATGAGCTGGTGCGTCAACCTGGGCGAGGGATCGGCCAGCTCGGCGCATCACCTCCAGCCCCCAGCCACGTCACACCAGCACCACCCACAGCTGCATCACCCCCCCACACACACACACAGCTGCGTCATTCACCCCACGCACCGGGAGAGGGTGACGTGCCGGCAGACCGAGTCGCGTCTTCTTCAGCGGTTCGGACTCTTCTAAGTAGGCCCGATAAGGCTTCAAGCGGCGTTGTGCACATGCCACTTGAAGCCTTGCTGGGCCTACTTAGAAGCGGCTGAGCCGCCGAAGAAGATGCAGCTCGGTCTGCCGGCGCATCACCCTCTCCCTGGGGTGACGCACCAGGAGGGTGACACGGCGGGACTCCTGGCGCATCACCCCCGGCGTCCCATCCCCCAGCCACGCGGCAGTGACGCCACTGGTTTGAAAGCAGATTTCAGAAGAACTACCCCTGCTAAAGGGAAGTTGCTTCCACTCACCCAATCTCATATAGGCACCCTCTGAATAATAGACTGGGACAAGAAGGAATAATTTGGAGTGGGGTGGTGGATCGATACTGTATTAGAAACTGGATTTCAAATTCACAGCTCCAACAAAACCCCAAAATGAACACAATCTCACAAATCCCAAATTCTTAGACACATTAGTTAGAATGTACATAAGTTCAAGATTTGAGAGTATATATATCATCAATTTTTCCCCTGCACTTTCTCTCCACCCTCCATCCTAACCGCTTCTGACTAGGAGAAAGGAAACCAAAAAAATGGAGGAGATCCAAACAGACCAAATGGCTTGCTGCTCACTCCAAGCATACCCGTTGGTTGTGGTTCATAATAAATGCTGAATTGACCCAAATGGGCTCAGTTGGTTGCATTGACTCATTTGACCCAACTTTACACACAATTACACACTCCTACTTTGCCCCTTGGGTCGCACTGGAATCAAAATTGTAGCAACAGGTACTCAAATCACAGTACAGCCCCCCCACCACCCACACCCAAGAGGCTATTTGGGAACAGGATGGGTCCCACAACAACCAGGGAACTCAGAATCTTTAATAGGGTTGTTTAAAGGGACTTTTGTGCACCTAACCAGCAATCCCCGAAAACAGTACAACTAAAGTTAAATTATGAATACTGCAGTTGTTCTCAGTAGAAAAGTTACTGACTGTAGAGACGGTTGGTCAGTAGTCCATAGAAAGTTCCAAGTAATCTTGAGTGCTTGGTATAATAGTGAATAATCTTCTGTCAAAAGATCCAATGACGCTTGGTCCAGTGATGGTATGCCTTGAGATTACTCCTTTTAAACCGCTGATTCATTGGGTGGGCATCACTTGTATGTGTGATTTTTGTTTTACTTGGAATGGTAGCCAAATTGATTAGTTTATTTCTTCAGGCAGGCTGGTATTGTTTTGCAAATTGCAGGCCCACTTAATGCGTTTGTATATCCTCTCATGTTCACTGAGCTCCCATTGTGAGATTGGAGGAAAGATCTCCAAGCATACAGGCCTTTCCACAAAGTTAGCCGGGACCAGGAAAAGCCCCCATTACATCAATGGGAAAGGGCTGTTGAGATCCTAGTTCCTATATTCACGTTGCATTGACTTAATGAGATGGTTGAGTTTTATGCTTTACTTAGTCTACATGTCATTTTGTTAATATTTTTAATTGTATTGTTATCAACTTGAGAACCCATGGGGTTGACATAAGGTAACAACTTTCTCCGTACTTTTTGAACTAGGTCATTCTACCAATTTTGTGGTTACCGTCCTACTGCCTTCCAATAGGCCAAGTGACTACTGGATATCCAAAGCGTCTGCGTTGCTTTGCCAGCTGAATGAATAATCGGGACTTGGTTGCCATCCACCACCAGAATGCCTATATTGCCAGTCACAGGGTCGTAGCATTTTGTCAGTGTCAAGCCCATGGTATTGGTATGATGTATAACCACATTGCCAAAAGGCCATTTCTCCCTTCCCGTCAGTTTTAAAAATTTGCATTGGACTTTATAAACAAGTTGGATGTGGTGTTCGTTTTCCTGTGTTTTCCTTTTCTTGTCATTTATTCATTTACTGCTCCTGTGTATTGACAGCCAACTTTTCAGTTGCCAATTCTGTTTTATCTGTAAAATTTAAGCAATAAATGCGTAACAAAAAAAGCATATGGTTATTTTTAGACAAGACATGTTTCCATCCTCAAAACGACTTGGCAGCTTGCAAAACCGTTTCTCAGAGTGAGAAAATGGGATGAGAACACACATCCGATGCAAAGCCATGTGGTGCAGACAGAATGCATCTGGTTTGGATGTGCATTCAGATTCGCATCTGAATATGCATTGGATTTCTGCCTGTTCCCAACTGAAAAGGCAGAACATCTGCATAAGCCTGCTTATATAAATGTATGGTGTAAATGGAGTGCACTGCAATATTGCCTTCTAAGAAATTAGGACAGTCAATGTTACTGATGCTTGTGATTTAAGGAAATTGGAAGTGCACACAGATAAACACAAAGGCAAGAGTAATAGCGTGCAGCCACAGCATTCAAGCTCAGTGGCATAGCTAAGGGGGGGCCTGGGGCAACCGGTTGCGAGGCCTCGGGGGGGTGCCATGGGGGTGCCATTTAATAATAATAAATTATTATTTATTGTTTATTGAAATATTTGTTGAATTTATATCCCACCTTTCTCCCCCATAGGGGGACTCATTTTATTAGGGTGTGTACTCTACTGTAAGGGTCTGGGGGTGTGTGAAATGTTAAATTTTTGTGAATGTTTTGGGATTATTATTAATTAATTAATTATTAATTATTATTCTCATAGTTAATATTATACATAATGAGTTTGTGGGGACTTGAGGGGGGTGCAAAAAGTTCATGGGCAACGGTATGGTTCACCGGACCCTAGCTCCTCCTCTGCTCAAGCTAAGGAAAGGAAACAAGGACCTCTATGATCCACATGTCATTTTGCCTGATGTTTCTGTTGTAATTCTTATCGTAGAAAAACTGAACATGTTGGACACTGAAAACACGTTTAGCCTATTAGAAAAAGTATGCTGCTTTAACTTGACATTGTCAGCTTGAGAAGTATTTCAGACTATCACCGTGTTAATCAAAGCTAAAACTTGCCATTTATTTGGCAAACTTGTACTAACAATATCATTCAAGGCTAACAAAATAACAATATAATTCAAGTGTTACATTATCATAGATGAAATCTGTGGGTAAGCAAAGAGCCAAAACAAAAATGACACATTTAGCAAAGAACATGTTTTAGGAAGGCTTTACCAATGCAGTAAAACGTTCACTAGTGTTTTTCTAATAGTACATATACGTTACTATTTACTTGATAATACATATGCTGCACATCTGGTTTCTTGTCTAATACTTATCAGAAATCATGACACAAGTACAGAGAGAAGACGCTGTTGAAGAAACAAGTAACAGAGTCAGGTAAGTAATTCTGTACCTATGATCGTTAACATTGGAAGGGAAGACAACTGGGTGTTGATGCTCCTTCCAACTCCTTTCCCCTACTGAAATCAGCACAGAAAATTCATGTCCTCATTTTAAATCACATTGTTTAGCTAAATCAGTGGTATCAATTCATAATCTTCAATTATAGTAGCGGGGGTTTTTTCTGTTCATTTCTGAGATCCTTATGTAAAATCTTTTGAAACAGCTTCGATAAAATTTGGAGCAGACATTAGTATTGTGAGTGTGCAGATGACGGCAAAGAGTGAAAATGCCACAAGGCACAATCTGTCTATGACTGCAGCTGCAAACTTCCATTCACTGCAGATTTCTTCCCCTTCATCTTGTTTTCGGAAACGGGCTGCAATGAACTGAACTTCTTCCAGAATTTTCACAATCACTGGGATAGTGTCCATTAAAGCTTTCCTCTGAATAACTTCAGTGTCTTCTGGTGAAAAGCCAGGGCCCTTTCCACCCTTGTTGCCTGCATCACTGTTCTGTGGACAGCAGGGGTTTTCCATGGTGTGATAGCTGTAGATCACGTTGCCGTTGCTAGATTCGTGTCCTGGTAAGACATTCATTTCCACACTGCTGACACTTGATTGGTGCCTAGAGTGGCTGTATTTGCAAGAAAGAGGCCTTATGCTCTCCCCAGGTTTTTTCATTCTCAAAAACCAAGCGCACCAATTCAGCAAAACGACACGGACCTGAAAAACAGAGAAATTGTCAACGTGCTTCATAGAGGGTTTGAATTACTAACTTTAGAACAAGCGCTCATGGAAACAAAGAGCAACAAGGGAAATGTATTGTGTTTCTTGAAAAGATCTTACTGTTCTGTAAGTTTCCATGTGAGGTGCTGGAGATCATTACTATTTAGAGTAAAACAAACATTCTAAATATAGGAACACCTCTTTTGCTTGCGCTTCCACAAATCTTTTCTATTTCTGCCCCCTAATCTGGAAGGTAAATGCCCCACAGATACATTGTGAAATCTCTTTTTATAGTCGTAGCAGATACAACATCTTTCTTCAGGATGCCTAACATTTTTCCAATAAAAAATGAGGGTCAATTTTTGAGAAAGCTCTAGTACTGTTTGGAAATTAAAATGTGTCAAGGAGCTAACATCTGGAAAATGGTTTGTTAAAATCAAATTGGATTAAAGGCAAGCTAAAGCACAATCATATGCATATCTTCTAAAATAAGTTTCATTGACTTCAATAGGACTTATTCCTAGGTAAGTGAGTAAAAGATTGGAGCCTTATTGAAGGGAACAAGATTTGACTCATCACCACCACCACCACCATCCCAATTTCCAATATATAATCTGTACTATCTCTTGGTCTTGAAAGTGAGACAGAAATAAAAATAAATAATTATAAGTCATTTAGCTCAACTGTTCTGTGAATTGGCCTGACAAAATCTTAACTATAATGCTGTAAGAGTGAAGTTTATGTCAGTTTATGAGGGAAGCATCTTGGGAAACCTCTGATCACACTGATGGCAGAGATTTCTCTGGTGACTCTTTTTGTAATATTGCCTCTATTGAGTACCTTGTTTGAGGAATCTTATACTTTGTGGAGAATCAGATAGCTTAGGATGGACCCTTATCTTCAGTCTCCAGAGAAATTAGATTCATTTGCCACCTATCAGCTGAGAAGGATTTACCAACTGCAAAATGGCGTCAACTAAAGAAAGACATCTTGTAGATAAGGACCCAATCTTACATTTTAACTAATTCAAATCAATAATTTTAACAATGATCCAAACTAGAGCCTAAACTAAACATTGCAGTGCAGCTTTGTGTAACCTTAACTCAATGGCTGCTTGTCCTCCGCACAGCGCCCTCAGCAGCAGGTGATTGGCAGTGCAGGAAGGGCTGCTTAACCCTTTCTGTGGCAGTCACTTTCCACTTGAAATTCCCCTTCAGCAGCTCGTTCCCCGCACAGAGCTCAAGCCGCATACAGGATTTTTAAACACAGATCTGGAAAGCGGGGGGTGGGGCTTGAGTTTCAGGAATAAATAGGGTGCCAAGGAAAGGGTTCACACCCCATTTGATCTTCCTACCCCACACAGTAAGAATCTGTTAGTATGGCTACACAGCTGTGATTTCCTTCACAGTGATTTCAGCAGTAGCTAATAAAGCTATCTCTGCTGGTTATGAATGACAATCCTGCGCAAACATAGGCCGGCGGAGCAAGTGCACCGCCGTCCTAAGAAGTCACAGAAGAGCCTTACGGCACTCTTGCGGCTCCTCAGGAGTAAGTAGTGCCAGTCCGCTCACTCTGCCATCATCCAGGACCTGCACCGGCCGACCCCAGTAAGTCCTAGGCCAGTTGGTGGGAGTAGGGCGGGCCAGGGTGGCGAGGGAGGGGGCCATTGGCCAGCCCGGCCTGGGAGGGGGCAGAGATATCGGCACTTGGCTGCACCAATATCCCAAGCGAAGCCCCTTCCTGGGCTGAGTCAGCCTTACACAGCCTCCCCGGATGCGTGCCAGCTTCAGAGCTGGCACACGTCTGAGGAGGCCCATTGGGGCCTCCGGTGCTTACACTGTAATGGTGATGAATGTCCCCTTCCCCCGAGGTGAGCCCCAGCCGTGCCGGCCGCATCTTGGCTAGGATGCAGTGGCCAGCCATTTAGGCCACCTGCTGCATCTTAGGCAGGATTGGGCTGCCAGAGAGGTAAGCATGATTTGACAGGGCTGAAACACTTAGCAAAAAGTGTTCAGTTCCTGAACTTTCGAAAACCGTCTCTGACTTCAAAGTGAACCCTACAGCAGGAGAATATCTAGGAGCTATTACTCAGATTCCCATATGGGCCTCCTACAGTGACATGTAATAAAGAGATACCAACTGGAATAACTCTTACTACTTCTGCCCACAGCTCTCTATTGCGGCATAATGTTCAGCTCCCAAGACATTAATAGAACGTACAAAAAAGCTAATGTTCCCCAGTGATTAATTTTTAATGTTAAAAAAATTATTTAATATAGAAAGTTCACACATGAATGGGATGAAGCAACTGTGGGAGTAACAGCACAGTATGAGTAAATTGCTCATTATTATGTATATAATTAAAGGTATCAGTATCTTGCACAGTTGAAAAGAGAGCGAAGGGAAAATCACAACACTAGAGAGTACATTTGTCTCAAGACCCTGAAATCTCAAGGCTGTTGTTCTCTTTTCAACAGGAACAGATTGACCACTATGGCCTCCATTTTTAAGATGTCTCAAAATTTCGAAAGACAGACATGTGGCCCAAGACAAAAGATTCCAATGCCTTAAATCCTCCTAATTAATCAGGGCACAAGCCAGTCAAAGCTGAGCACTTTGATTCCAGTGTGACTGTAAAGATGCAACACATTTAAGATCTCTCTTACTAAAATAAAAATGGTCACTGGCGACCAGATGTTTACCATACATATCAAGGAATCTGCTGTATATTGCAATGTTCTATTTAGTGGTGAAATGACCTGAACTGAAATTTCCTCTGTCTCAACATTTCAAATACGAAACTACACGCTTTGAATGTATGACCCATCGAATGCATGCCACATGCAGGTTGCACATGCAATAGGGTCTGCTAATTCTGCTAATTGAGGGCCTCAATTTTGAAAATGACGAGAGCCTTCACAGCCTCAATGCTAAAGCTGCTCAGTGAAGCAACTCTCAGTAGACCCCTTTTTACCCAATGTTTCTGTATGGTTTATCAGTTGCGCTCCCCAGGATAATCACTTAAATTAGACATAATTTAAAAATTAGACATAACTGCCTATATTAACAAATGTGTGGATTCATAGCTTATCATGGCACAATAAATCCTTTCAATCAACGTTTCAAATAACTAAAGAAAAGTAGAAAAGTCCCAAAGAGCAGAGACGTCTTTCAAAATTGTATTTCCTTTGGAACATTCTAAAAATACCTATTCCACTATACTCCACAATGATTCCTGTTTTCAACATAATTTGAAAACATAATTGAGCCTAATCCTACTGATTCCTTCCCTGCCTTCCTGGAACCTAATCAAATGTGTGCATTTAACCATAAACAATGTATTCCAGGAACATTTTAAACAACCTTCTATACTGGGCCCTACGTTATCGTTTCATTTCTTTGTCATTTCTGTTCTAGCCATTATAATTGAAGTATTAATCATTTCTTTATGATCCATGTGTATGAAGTCAGGTATTGTAACCTAAAATGAACTTTACAGGAGACACAGGCAAAGACTACGATGTTATAGATCTAATAATTTCTACCACTCTTCTTCAAAATCTCTGAATTGTTTCACTATCAGGTATGTTTATTATTTACTCTTCCAGCTGTGGAACACCATCATGTATGTGTTGCTCCTGCTTTGCTTAGCTTAACTGGTATGAAGAACCAGTTATAAAGACTTATACTGGACCTAGTTTGAGAAACACTGCTTTTCATTTTTATCTGCCATTTTCTCTAAACAGGCAACACCCAATCTTCTTTTCAGCTTTTGAATTTTTCTTTGCCTTCCCATTTTTATGGGAACCTCATATAGCAGAAGTTCCCAACCTGTGGTACACATACCACTGGTGGTACGCTGACCACAGGCTGGTGGTATGCGGGCTGCCGGCAGCCAAGATGGCAGCTGCCATCTGGGCGCGTACCACAACATCAGAGCCCGAAAAGTGGCGGCTCGAGCTCTGCCGAGCCAGCAGAGCTCGAGCACGAGGGCTCTAAACACAGGGAATGGCTCTCCTGCCCTCCCCTGTGCCTTATCTTGCCTTTCTGAGCTTCAGCACGGCCGCGAACCCAGAAGTGCCGATGACATAATCAGCACTTATTTCCGGTGCTACATGGCTGGCCGGAAGCCTATGTAGGTGGTACATGGGCCGAAAACGTTGGGAACCTCTGTCACATAGTATTCCATCTACCAGAGATATTTAAAATGGGATGAAATTTCTATTAGCATTATATTGTCTTATCAAATAAGTTGCTAAAAAAAGCCTTCTTTGAAAACAATGGTTTACCTAGTGCCACTGATACCCAGGGTGGACTGCTCCCACCGCCCTACCCTTGGTTGCTCAAAGCCATGGGTAGACCTAGCCTCTGCCTTGAGATCCCCTGGGGGAGATCAGGTCTACCAAGAATTTGAAGCAATGAGTAGACTTGGCCTCTGCCTCGAGATCCCCCAGAAGAGGGACCTGGCATTCGAATGCTGGGTAGACCAGGCCTCCGGCTCGTGATTGCGCACAGAGGAGGCCAGGTCTACCTGGCATTTGAAGGGACAGGCACACTAGCAACCACTTCCCCTGTGCACCCGAGGCGGACCGCCCCCTCCACCCTGCCCTTGGTACACTACTGTTTAAAATATTGAAGGAGGCAAGGTCTAACATTGCCCACAGCTTCAGTGGAAGCCCTTTAAACCAACCAATCATCTTACATATGCATGGTTCACAAATGAAATTAGCTCTGCAATTAAAAGAGAAAAATTATTTTCATAACTCTTTTGCAGAAACGACTGTGCTATGCAAGTTTCAAATTCAAAAACTTAATGAATTTCACCTCTAGCACACCATGTATATTTTTCTTAAATTCTACATTGCTGAAGTCTCAAAGCTTTACAATTAAGGCTTTATAATGCTTTGGGGATTTTAATATGTCAAATAGCTAAAAAAAATGTTCATTTTTAAAAAACACTCAAGGGCCCCAATCAAATAGTGGGGAACACAGTCAAATGGGTATTGTATATGCATTCTCCAGGCTAAAAGTCCAATCCAAAGATTCAGGATTTAGAATAGAATCCAGCCCTTTGCTCTTCAATCTCTACCCTGATAATTATATCCTGATTTCTGGGCTGGACTTTTCCAATTCCAGCTAATATGCATTAAGCAGCCAGTTATATGCCTGTTTCCCCCATATAATCAGGACAATAGACCTTAGAACAGCCCCACATACATCAGTATCATGGAGAACAATAGATACATGTTGCAATTAATTAGCTGCTAATACCGAGATTGATCTGGCCAATATTAAAGCAAGCAACAGAGTTTACTTGTAAAAGTTCATTGCAAGCTCAGGTAAATCTTATGCTGGTAAATCTAGAACGTCACTAATTGAATAGTGGCATTTTATGGTGGGGGTGGGGGTGGTGATTTCTGGAGGCTGTTAAAAAAATAGTTCTTTCAAAGTGGAGAAAAATCCATACCAATATGCAATAAATTACAGATTGAGAAATGAAATCAGCAGAATGTACCACTCTGTCGGGAGCATATTTATAAGCAGAAGCAAATCCATGGAGATAAGATTGGCAGAAATCAAGAAAAGAACGGCAATCCTCCCTTCTTCACAGACAGCCGGCCTAATAGATTCCCTTTCTTACCAAGCAGAGAGAGCTACAGGGGATGTCTGTGAAAGAAAAATGTAGCACAGCCTTCAAGTGGACTAGAGAAAGAACAGCAGCGAAGATGTGATGAGAATCACAACAGCAACAATTCCTCCAGTTTTATCGGATTGTATGAGAGAAATGACTTCTCAGTATTCTACAGAGGTACTCCTTTGCACAGCGGCAGAGATCTGTCTACCTGTCTTGCATTTCTGCACTGTGTTCACAGCTGAACATCCTCTCCAATATGCTCCTTGTATGTTCCAAATGATGCTTTAGGCAAAAGACACCGCTTTTTCAACTGCATTATAACAGCAATGCCAGAATCTTATCATAATCGAGACTTTTAGAACATCTCTCGATTTTATTTCAACTGGAACACTCGGAACTAGATGTTCACAAGAGAAATCACAAGTGAATGGCAAAAGAAACGGGTGAAATGATTTGTCGGAAATTCATTCAGTGTGATGTTTTTTCTCCTAAACAGCAATCTGTTTGGACGGATTGATTCATATCCCAAATCTCACTGTGTTGTTCGAGATCGTAATATGTGGTGTGGACACAAATAGGCTTTGTGGGTGGCTGCCTGTTCCTTAGTGTGAGACTCCCTTCTGCTAGAGGCCCTCAGTGTCTGAAACCCCGGTACAAACAACATTGACCACATCAAACATAGTCAGACTGGATTATTGAGAATTTTGAAGCTCCCCCAGAGAGAGCTGAAGGGAACTGAGGTCACTAGACAGCAATCACCTCTAGCTGCCTTTCTCAGTTGTTTCTCTCTGCTCACCTTAGCTCTCCTTAGCAGGTCATTTCCCCTGCTCCTTCCTGCTTTCTAGAGAGTCATCTCCTAGAGATAAAGGACAGATCCAGAAAAGCTCCTGCTGCCCTGTGTATTTGCTAGGACTCCCTCTAGCTGCATAACTTGTGACCTAGTGCATCCCATGGCCACCAGCATCCCATGGCCATCCCATGGCCAAATGCCTCCCATGGCCACCAGCTATGTACAGTGGGCCCTTGGTTATCCGCAGGGGTTCCGTTCCATTCTAAACTAAATGTAAGATGATTCCATGTAGGGAACTGGCAAAGAATTGTGACCCTGGCTTTCAAATGTTTGCTTCTTCCTATCTCCTCCCAAATATCGAGCTATAACAATTATATTGTATTGCCTGTTTTTAAAGATTTGTTTGTTTTCGCCACTTACCCATTGGGGCATCTTTCCTGCTTGAGGGTCATGATGATGAAACTGAAGAACCAAGACTGTCACCACCACAGATAAGCCCACAATCATCATGATGCTTGCAAAATACTGAGCTGTATATTACAAAGGAAAAACATAATAAATGGTTACTTATTGTCTGGGGAACAATTGCTTTCGTTTTTACAGCCTTCAATACATAAAAAGGACATAAAAGTGCATAATATATTCTGCTTTACAAAAAAAACAGCTATAAAAACACTTGTACAATATAATGCACATTAAAAAAAAGAATTTAAATTGTTCAAATGCCTCCTTAACCCTCTTTCATCTTTTTCCTAATCCATTGTGCTAAAGCTATAAATGACCACTGGTTACAGAAAAGGCAAGTTCGTTTTTCTTTAGATGATTCAGACATCCATAGCGCATGCAAGGGAGAATTTTAAAGCAGAGAAAAATAAACAGAAGGTTGAATGCTGTCACAAAATGTATAATGCCAACAAATTATGAAGAGTCCATTTCTCTACAAATCTACCTGTTGACATTCTAAAATAGTCTGTAGGAAAGAAATAGCCCAATCCTAACTAAGCTTCACAGATTCCGCTGTTGTAAATGGCCATACAGCGGCGCACACAGCAGCCATTTTGGAACCACCACTGCTGTTCTAGCGGTGTTGGCAGCCCACTGCAACAGCTGGCTAACCGCAGGAGTGCAGATAAGCTGATGCAGGGGACAGGTGGTGGGAGGAACAGGGTGGGGAGCATTGTTCCCTCAAAAGTGTGTGGCCGAGCAGCCACGCACCTCCCTGCCAATCTCCACACAGCGCAGAGTTCAGCAACCTGGAAGTTCAGTGATGACATGATTATGTCATCACCGAACATCAGGAGGTGGCATAGCAACAAGTCGTGATGCTGTGCAGCTACGGGAGGGGTCCATGCACTAGCTTTGGTGGGGAGAGGGATGTTGGCGGGGAGAGGGATGAACAGGGGAGTGTCTGGGCAGGGAGGGGGACAGGCAAGAGGCAGAATGGGGAGGGGTGGATCCTGGCAGCACCGGCATATTCCAGTGTCCGATCCCTGTTCCCTCTCCTCTTCCCTCTCCTTACTCTACTCAGTTCTGCGCCAGCAAAGTAGCTGGCACTGATCCAAGGAGACCTATACATGCAGCGAAGGCTTACCCCAGGATAAGAGAACATTGGGAGAGGATACTTCCATGACTGCCCCCCCCCTTAGGATGCAGTGTCTGCTCCATTGGTGCAGCTGCATCATCAGGGGCAGGGGGGTTAGGTAGGAATGGGCTGCAAGTCTATTTAGTCATCCAGGTAATGTTCCAGATTTTTTTTTTTTAGCCATTCAAATTGTTGGGGTGGTGGCAATTTTCCAATGAACTCTCAGGGAGGGGCCTTTTTGTACAATGCAGTTATCAAAGCTGTGAAGTGGAAAGTTGATGCAGAAAAAGGGGGCTTCTTAATTCATTCCCTGCATATTCTTTTTCCACTGAAAGCTCCCCCAACTCAGCTTCTTTTTGCCTCACTGGGGAAAAGCAGCTTGGGGGATACGTTTTAGCAGAAAAAGTAAACAAGTAGAAAGGATTAAGAGCCTAGGACCCTGATGGTGAACCTATGACACGCGTGTCACTGGTGACACGCGAGTTCATTTTGGGTGACACGCCAGTGTTTCCCCCAGGGCCCCAACGCACCTTACATTTTTGCAAGTTTTACAGGCTTGTCTTGAACATTTAGGGCAGAGATTTTTGGCAGACCTCTTTTATTGTAAAACTCAGCAACAAAAAAGTCACTAATTGATGTTAAATAAAATGCAATGTGTTCTATATTTGTTTTCAGTTCAGTTCAATTAAAAAGTACTATTAAAAGTTATGGGGGGGGGTGGACTCACCAGCAGAGTCAAGTTAGGCATTTTCAAAAATTTTGACACACCAAGCCCAACTGGTTTGCCATCACTGGCCTAGGAAGCTGCCTTATGCTGGATCAGGCCATGGCTTCATCTAGGTCAGTACTGTCGACGGATTGGCAGTGACTCTCCAGACTTGCTCAGCTGTACCTAGAAATGCCAGGGACTGAACCCTTCCCTCCTGTGCTTTCCACAACTGATCTTCAGTGAGAAATTACAGGTTAGGTAGCTGCAATGTGCATTTGTGGGAGTTAAGCTGATATAAAACTGACATAGTTTTGTACTGTAGACCAGGGGTTCTCAACCCCTTCCTGGCCGAGTACCACCTCCAGCACCACTCTCCTGCTGTGTACCACGGGATGTGACTGGCGATGACGTCATCACCAGTTACTTCCGGGTTTTCAGAGCCCAAAACGCACAGGTAGGAGGCTTTGGGCAGGTGGGAGGGCCCTTCTCAGCGTTCCTCAGAGGCTCGGCCAAAGGCAGGAACCCATTGGGAGTGAAAATGCACCACCAAAAACGCTGTGTCGGAGCAGGGTTCCGGTGGTCTGGCAGTTTGAGTACCACCAGCAGCCAGCTTAAGTACCACTGGTGGTATGAGTACCACTGGTTGAGAACCCCTGCTGTAGATAATAGGTCCCTGAGATTTTGTGCATTGGAGCTGACCTTGTACAGACACCCCTCTACTCATTTTGCCTGCACCCCATCTGCTGGCCTAAGTGGCAATATTGCTAACTTGAACACTGGAAGCTCATTTAGAGCAATGAAGCATTGTACCCAATGCAACAAGGAAGTCATCCCAGCTCCACCGTAACTAGAGAGCCTAATGAATTTTAGTCCCATTCTGATTCACTGTTTAGCAGGTACATGACGGAACTGAGATATGAGTCAGAAAATGTAATTTGGACTACAAGACCTAGATGAAAGCCAAAAATGTATATGATTGATGAAGGGTGCCACCTGAAAACCCTTCTCCCTGCCAAAACTTCAATGTTCTTTCACAATGCTGTTGCCCAAGAGAACGTTTAAAATCAGTGTGAAGAAGGGAAGATAAAGCTGCAGCCACACAAGACGGAAAAAGCCAAGATTCCTGGTTTCCATTGTCCTCTTTCATTTTCCCATTGCCAAGATGCTGTTTGGAGAAAGACGCCACTCTGCTGCACACCCTGAAATTCTGCACTTAAGGAAACCACAGATCCGTTACACTCCGGCTGTTAAATGGAAGCACAGGGGTCAAGTCACACTGCGTTGTTACACATGGCAAACTCCAATTGCTTTTTTAAGTGGGGCCGATAAACCACAAATCACTATACAGAGGGAGGGAAAATGCAAAGACTGATATTGTTTTTCCAGCTGTTGAGGGGCAAATGAGACATAATGCAAGAGACCTGTGATCCAGATCTCTCCCAGGTTGTTCCTACCGTATTTACTTCAAAGCAGCTCTGTGGGTCTTTTAGTGGAACTGCTAATTTGGCCAAAAACAGCCTCTTTAGTTTTTTTCCTCCTAGGGAAGGCATTCCAACCCCTTGATCATTTTGACTGCCCTCCTCCATTTCAATTATAGCATTTCTGAGAAGGTGGTGACCAGCCTTGTATGCAGTATTCTAAACCAGGGGTAACCAACCTTTCAACATGAATGCTCCTGGCCCTTTTAATGGTTGTCTAGGTGAGGGCATTTCAGCAGGTGCAGCTGCTTTAGCAGCACCATCAGCACTTGCAGCTGCCAAGATGCTGTCTTCTACACACACAACTCTTAAGAACACAGAGGCCCTAATGGTAGGTTTACCAGCTCTCCAACCGGATAGAGTGCTAGACCTTTAGGAGAAGGAATGTGGGCAGGTGTAGCTTGTTAAACCTTAGAGCACAATCCTAGGCATGTCTACTCAGAAGCAAGCCCCACTGAACACAATGGGGCTTGCTTCTGAGTAGACATGCCTAGGATTGTGCTCTAAGGGTTTAACAAGCTACACCTGCCCACATTCCTTCTCCTAAAGGTCTAGTACTCTGTCCTGGTTGGAGATCTGGTAAGCCTACCTAATGGTGGAAGGTTGGTCACCCCTGTTCTAAATAGTTGAACAGTTGATTTTCTAGTTGTGGTCTGCCAGAAGTTTCTGCAGTTTGGTTTCATAATCCTCCCTGGCCCATCTGTAGCTTTTCTGAGAGACACAACCTGAAAAAGATAGAAATGCGTATCACAGACGAATGCATGGCCAAGGAGCCAGAAATGAAAAAGGCCTTTGTTTGGTGCTGAAGGGTGAGTGAATGGTGAAGCACTCACATTTGAGCATTTGTCTCAAGCAAGTTAACTGCAGAACGAGACAGTCAGCGCATGCTTTGAGGTTAGGCCCTCAATCAGACAGCTTGTGAGCAGCTCCTGCCACTTTTCTTTTTCTTCATCGTATGAAATGGGAAGGCCGCGATGGTGCTCGCAGCCCTCATAAACCTATTTCTCTTTCTCGCTCTCTCATACACACGCGCATATATACGCATGAGTGCAGGTCACAAGTCTCAGGCTGAGAACAATAGCTGCAAGCAACACATTTGAAAGGGTGGGAAGGAAAATGCCACAGCTGTGCTACAAGATGAGAATCATTGTGAGAAACAGCAGGTTCTAACACAGCATCCCTTGGCTGACAACCAGCGACTGGAGACATGAAGGAAGATCTAATGATGTACAAATTAAAAGGGAAACCCAACAAGATAGTTAATTAGCCATGAACTGTGTCGTGCCAACATGCCAAGAGCACTGCATGCAAATATTGGCAAACAGGGCTTGTGTGGAAATGACAAGCTGTGATTTTTTTTTTCCTGAGGAGAAATCTCCAAGTAAAAATGCAAAAGTTTTAAACGGAAGCAAATTATATGAATGCCCTCACACTCCATAGTAGTTACACAGGAAGGCTAATCACGAGACTCTGTGGCCTGCACTAAATAGTGTGTGCTTTTGGCTGAAAAGTGGGATAAACATGTTTTATTTTTAGAAAGTAAATGGCATAGAGTTTTGTTTGTTTTTATGTATTATAGTTATAAATATAAAAGGTATCGAAATGCAAAACAAGAACATCCTCCAAGGCACAAAGACCGAAAAACCTCTACTGAGGAAAGACTCACAGAGATAATAGTTTATATGGGAAATACGTAGGCATTTCGCTTTTCATTGCAGTTCCCTG
Organism: Plestiodon gilberti rubricaudatus; assembly: GCA_026170595.1. Taxonomy (NCBI): domain Eukaryota; kingdom Metazoa; phylum Chordata; class Lepidosauria; order Squamata; family Scincidae; genus Plestiodon; species Plestiodon gilberti. Next base: position 93,811,669 of record JANXHW010000002.1, on the reverse strand, counting down.
GTGTTGCTAAGACACCTGCCTTAGGCCCAACTTCAAGCCTCCTCTTACTGCTTATACACAGGCATAATAGTCGCCATTTTGAGAATGATCATCTGCAGCCTGATATCACCATCATCAAGAAAGATGACCAGAAGCTGCTAAATGTTACTGAAGATGCTAGCTGAGAAGGGGGCCAGAAGTAATCTGCTTTCTGTATCCTTGTTGGTCGGCAGAAAGTGGCTGCACCATAGCTGTCTGGTGGGGGTGCCACCTGCAACAACAAAATGTGAGAGGGACTTTGTAGAGGCTCCCAATTCAGACCAAGAGCGCAATCCCGCTCAAATTCAAAACGGCGAAGCAAGCGCTCCAGCATTCCAAGCCGTCGCGAATGTGCCGTAAAGCATGTTTGCAACGACTTTTGAGTAAGGACAGCTGGCGCAGACACCAGACACCCTCACTCTGCTGCCGGATCATCCCCGCAGCCACTGAATACAGGTAAGTGCAGCACTGGCAGCCACGGGGGTGGTCTGGGGGGCGAGGGAAGGGGGTCATTGGCTGAGCCGGCTTGCGCCCACCGGATACTTAGGCAGAATTGCGCTGCCGGTCACCACAGAGTTCCTAGTAAAAACAGAAACCCAAATAGTTCCTCTCTTGGGACTTGTTCACAAAAACAGCAGGTGATGTGGTAAAATGCTTTCTGAGCTGTACCACTACAGACTTCAAGTGAGAGAAAGCACATCACTGAATGTGCCTTCATATGAAAACTCTTGAACCCAGAGCACTAGATGTCGGGGAAAACCGTTCTCCCAGCTTTTGTAAGGGTAGAAAATGGAAATGTTTTCATGGGGGAGCATTTCATCAGAAGCTTCCATATCTGCAGGCTGAATATATTTGGCATCAACATTCACAGGGAGAATTTCTTGGCGCAAATTCATTTCCGCTCTAAAAGAAATATTTTCTTTTCATCCAGTGCCCCAAGGCCTGATTTTATGTATGCATATATATATGTTTCAATTTTCTAGACAGAAATCAGTCTCTGTGAGGGGAAAAAAAACAGAGCCCTCCACCTTTTTTTTTAAGTGCATCACAAGCGTTTGTTACACTGCAAGTACACTGATTGAGTAGCTGCCTGATCAGAATACTTCTGGAGAAAAGATACTCCTGCCACACTTCAGATGATATGGAGCACGTTCTTCTTCCTACACAGAACTTGAGCTCCACGTTACAAAAGGTAACTTTTCAAGTGGATTTGAGAATAGCTTTAAAATGCACTTTTTTCACAAGCAAGAAGGACACCCCTGGTGTGCCAGGCAGCCTATCTTAGCTCTGCAGACATTTAATTAACAAACGCCATTCCTAGAGCTGCTGTGCCAGTAGTAATATCAGTGATGCTGGAACAGAAATAAAGCGGCTTTGGCATAATAAGGCACTATAAGGAACCTGGGATGCCTACGTGAAGTCCAAGTCATTTGTCTGTACTCCCCTGCTTTGTTTGTACAAATGCTTGGCAATAAATAGGATTAGTAATAATAATTCTTATATGGTGGTTTCTGGAGGCGCAAAGTGTGTCACGTGTATTATCTTGATGTTGTCCGTACAGCTACCCTGTAACATAAGTGTTGTCATCCCCATATTGCAGCTGAGGCTGAGAGGGAGTGATTTGCCGAAGGCCACCCAGTGAGTTCATGGCAAAGGTGAGATTCAAAGCAAGAAGTCCCGATTCACAGATCAGTCTCTTAGCCGCTGCGTTACACCAGCTCTAATAGATCGTGCTTTCGCGGCACTGATTATTCTCTCCTGGAGTCAGTGGACCCTCCGTTCATTTAGCTAATGTACCTTTTCCAAATCATACATGCACAAACCAATTTACATTGCAAATGTACGTCAGTTATGTGCCGGTTGAACTGTCATGCTGTCCCCCAAAGAATTTTGTTAATTATAGTTTAACGAGGATGTTGAGCCATTTCTATGGCAAAAGTCTTCAGCTACTTTAACGGAACGACAGCTCTCAGCATTCTCCCAGGAAAAGGAGTGACTACTGAGCTACACAGTAGATATGATGTTGGCACTGAAACAGAGGAAGGCTGCCTGGTGTAAACATGCTGGTTTACCTTCCAGATGCAGTTGTTGCAATGGGAAGATTGTGGGATAGCACCAGACCAACCAGCCAGTGTTACTCCAACAACCACTTTCATTGCAATTCAATCACGGTTTATCCGCACTAGCTCGAACTAGGATGCCAAGTGGCTAACAGATTGCAGTTTCCAGCTCCTGCAACAAGGACCTTGGCGGCTCCATCCATTGCATGGTGGCTCTTCAAAGCATCGCGGGTATCTCGTCTGAGACATTCTGGGGAAAAATCTCCCCATAAATGTGGAAAGCATTTTCTTTCCTTCTCTTTAGAACTATATGCTCACCCTCTGCAAGGCTCTAACCCCTATCCCACAGAAGCTATGGCTGCTACAGGAGCCCACCTCCCTCCATAATATAGGGACAGGGATAGCATGCCATGTAGTGAGCATTAGGCGCTGCTGCCATGACTTCCACCCAATCCAGTGAGAGAGGTCTGTGTGCAGAAGGTTGATGTATATGTCTACTTTTTGGTGCTCATCCAAGTCCTATTAAGCCAGCTGGATGCCTGGTTGTTACAGAATACATTTCCATCTGGGGCCAATAATTGTTGTGCACAACCAATACAGAACCAGAATTAGCTCAGGACTCTCTCTGCAAAATCCTGTAGGCAGTCTCTACAGAGGCAGCAACATGAGGTAAGAATGTCATGGTGATCTAGAATGACCTCTATCTCTTCAGACACAGTGGGGGGAAGAGGGAGAAGAAATCACATGTTTAATGCTTTCTGTCATAATGAAAAACTCTTTGCAAGTAAATGAAAAACTCTTTGCAAGTAAAAAAAAAACTAGCAAAGCAGGGAGAAGACTGGGCTAGGACTTGTCTTTCCCCTCACTTGATGAGCTAGTTTTCCACTTGCAAGGAGTTTTAACATGATAGAACATTAAAACAAATGGTATTCCTCCCTGAAGCCTCATATGATACAGTATACAGTACTTTAACACCACATTTTATTGCATGTCATCCAAAGTGCCAGATGTGCAAGATACCCTCAGATCATGACTTTAAATAATAGGGACATAGCTGTAATAAAAAGGTAAAGGTGACCCCTGACAATTAAGTCCAGTCGTGTCCGACTCTAGGGTGCGGTGCTCATCCCCATTTCAAAGCCGAAGAGACAGCGTTGTCCGGAGACGCCTCCGTGGTCATGTGGCCGGCATGACTCTCCTTGCCGCAGCGCGTAGCATGCAGCTGGAACACGGAGCGCTGTTTACCTTCCCGCAAGTGTTACCTATTTATCTACTCACTTGCATTAACATGCTTTGGAACTGCTAGGTTGGCAGGAGCTGGCCAAGCAACGAGAGCTCACCCCGTTGTGGATTCGAACTGCCGACCTTTCGATCGACAGCTCATGGTTCAGCGGTTTAACCCACTTGTGGCAATATAGCCTTATTAATATGAGACATATGGTTAGGTTCTGAAATCTTGCCACCGTATAGAAAGAATGCAGGCCAAAGTATCTTTGGGATGTCCTCTAACGATATTATTCTCTGATAAGAGTTCAGCAGCTTAACAGACCAATCCTACTTAAATCACCATGCGGTGATGCAGTGCAGTGTGGCTTCCGATGAATCCCATGGGGGATTTTGGGCTGTTGGAGGTCTCCTCAGGGTAAGGGGTCATTTGTCCCCTTGCCCTGGGGTAAGCCCCAGCAGCCGCAACAATATCACTGGCGCAAGTATGTGTTGATCCATGCAGGTGGATCAGGCCCAGGAAGAGGGTCAAGATTCGCATGTGCTGGTGTCGAGCCTGCCCACCTCCCAGGCCGATTCCACCGTCCTCCCCGCACCTATCATCGCCCTTCTCCGTCCACCACCACCCCATTCAAACCCCTCTCCACCTCCCTCCAACCTTTGCGCAGGCTTACCTGCTTTGGCGGGCCTCCTGCCGTCCACCGGTGCATGCGGGAAGGCTCCGGCCGCAAAGTGCTTTACGGTGCATTTGAATCAGCCAGTGCCAGCGGAACACGCATTCCGCTGGTGGTTCCTTTTGATAGGATTGGGCTGTAAGTGAATGTCTGGCAATTACAAGCCTACATGGAATGTAAACTCTGATCGCCTGGTGCACTCTTTCAAAGTTAAGCAGCTAAATATGCACTACAAATGTTCAACAAGCAACAAAAGCAAACCATCACATGCAGCCTTTTTCCACAGCTGATGGTTGTGTGTGTCTAGACCTGTAGCATCAGCATCCAGACTATGGACTTGGGGTGATTACTAAAAGGTCAATGTTTAGTAGTTTGAAAAGCAGTTTCATTCTATCTTGAAGTGCCTTCTGTTTGGGAATTTGGAAACATGAGAAGTAGTCCTCATGCTAAGTTCACTAGAGAAGAAGAGAACAACTCCTGAAGGATACTAAAAGCCACCTTTTGAAAGTAGGTTTTCTCTGTATGCCGGATGCAAGGGAGTGGCAATAGGGTAGGTATCTTGTGTTGTCTTGTGTGCTCCCTGAGGCATCTGGTGGGGCCACTGTGATATGCAGGAAGCTGGACTAGATGGACCTTTGGCCTGATCCAGCAGGGCTCTTCTTATGTTCTTATGCTTCCTTATGGAGGTGCAGCCAGTCATATTCTGTAGAAGGTTACATGACTGTGGGCCCAATCCTATCCAACTTTCCAGCGCCGATGCGGGAACAAATATTCCCTTACCTTGAGGGGGCCCTCAGTGACTGCCCCCCCACCACAGGATGCAGTGCATGCCCCATTGGCACGGTTGCATCAGTGCTGGAAAGTTGGATAGGATTTGGCTCTCCGTGTCATGGAAAAAGTAACACCCAAGAGAAAACGCCTTTGTCTGAGTTGCCTGTAGAAGTTGACATGAGATAAAACAAATGTTGTAAAATTTAAATAATACTAATCACAATAATTAAAAAAAAGACTTTTTAAAATCCGAGATAAATCTAATAGGTGCATTAGAAAGTTAGCCTGCGTACGTTTACTCAGAGGTAAAGTTCCTCTGTGTTCAACAGGATGTACTTCCAGGTAAATTTACACTGGACTGTAGTCTTACGGCACAATCCTATCCAATTTACACCACTGGTATAACCAGTGATGCAGCGAGAACGGGAGGCCCCAGAATGGAAAGGGGATTCAAATCCCCTCCAAAGGGGGATTCAAAAGGGATTTAAATCTCCCCTCCCCTCCAAAGCCTCCCACCTGCCCTCCCCCGCTGGTTACACCAGTGGTGTAAGTTGGATAGGATTGCGCAGCTAATGTAACATGAGCTACATACTGTCTCTCAGGTAGCCCTTGGGAAAGATGATGGCTTAGACAACAACTTGCCCCAGGCAAAAGTCTCAGTTTGCTGTCTGCTGAGCCTGATGCTTCTTGTTGGCTAAAGTCCCTTTGGAAAACGTTTCGAAGGCAGCACCTGAGCACTCCTGCTGATGCCATTGCTCCTATTGCAGAAATCCGCTCCAGCCCCCCTCATTTCCCCTCGCCTATACCCCTGAGCCCTCTGGTTCTTATAATATGTAGGTCAACATACAAATCATGTTTAAAGGAGACAGCCTGTGCCAGGGCATCAAAGGACCAGTTCACACTGGCAAGCTCATTCACTCACCCTAGGAGAAGCAAAACCTGCTGTTGGGCTCATAGGCAGGTCATCCACTTGTGGCAGCATCATTTGTGTGAACCAGAAGCATTGGGCGGGGGCCCCCGGGCGACAAGCGGGGGGGGGGTCAAAGCCGCCAGATCGGTGGCGTCAAGATTTTCGTGCTGCTTTGGAGGCTCCAGGAGGGCTCCAAAGTGGAGCTGAAGCATCCTTGCGGGCAGGTGGCGGCGCGAAAGGTTGCCTCCGCCCTCCCTCCCCAGGTACCTTTTCACGCCGCTGGTGCCGTTCCTGGGAGCGTGCAAGTGACGTCACATCCGGCTTGTGACATCACGAGGGGTGTCATTTTGTGCTGTGCCCCCCCCCAGCTACGCCACTGGTGTGAACTGATGCCTCTGTATGGCATGAGAGGAGGTGACCAGCCTGATTTCTGTAATCAAAACGACTCAAAAAGGCAACTGCACAGCAACTGCTATCATTTGAATTCACCTTAAGATTCCACCTCTTACAAGGAGTGCTGAGAGAGAAAGTTTGTTAATAAGAAGTTTGTTTCTAAATATCCACCCACAGTGGCAAAATCTGTGCTCAGAAAGTCTAGCCTTCTTGGACTAATTCTCACTGAGGTGGGAAGCCTGGGGCTGAGCTATACAACTTCAGCTTGCAGGTTCAGACTGCGCCTGCAGGTGATTGAATACAGAACAATTTCCTGACACAGAAAACAAGATATCAGGGAGAAGGGTTCAAGCCTAGCCTGCGGACTAATAACACAGAAAATCAAACGCCTGGAAAAAGGGCTCTTTTCCCAGCTTAACACTACTCCTGCTGAAATAGAATCGCTATAAAAAGAGACAAAGAAAAATGAAGGGACAGAGGTTTCAGCGGCGGCGGCAGCAGAACCACAGTGAGCAGAAGACAGCAGATACAATAGGGGATGAATCTTATTTTTCTGCCGCTAGCCAGTGCCATCATAGTGCATCTTTTTATCTTGTAGAAAAAGGAGATGTACAACTCTAGCAGTCAGCCAGGCGCAGGTCTGTTAGTTCCTTCAGGTCGTCTCTGTACTTGTGATGTGTCGCACTGCATGAAATTATCCAAAACGTCTCTTGGGAGACTGAGGCGCATGTCCTCAGTCACCCCATGCTGATCATGGGGGGGGGGGGAGGGAGGGAATTAACAGAGTATGCATGCAATAAGCTTTGTGAGCACTCGGCAGCATAGGGATGGAAAGGTTTGGGGAAGGGCCGGAGCTCAGTGCACATCCTCTACATGCAATAGGTTCTAGTTTCAATCCCTGACAATCTCCAGTGGTAGCATGTCGGGTAGCAGGAGAGCCACTGCCAGCGAGAACAGATAATGCGCAGCTAGACAGACCAATGGACAGACTCAGTAAGGCAGTTCCAGAAGTTCATATGCCAAGGTGGCCCTGTCATTCAGAAAATGTGTGGCTACAGCAAGGATGGCCTTGAACCAAGCTGGCAAATCGGAACTTCTGCAGAGTGTATCTACCATGACCTCACCAGGCAGCCTTGGGCATCCATCCATCCATCCATCCATCTCTCTCTCTCTCTCTCTCTCTCTCTCTCTCTCTCTCTCTCTCTCTCTCTCTCTCTCTCAGCCTCAGTTTCCCAGCTGCTATACAGAGTTAATAATACAGTACTTACCTCACAAGGTTGTTTTAAGGGCTAGCTACATCAAGATAATACAGGGTTGTTCAAAAAGGATGGTGCAAAAGTAAAGCTGATTTATTCTTAAATGAACTGATATGCCACAAATGTCACGATGACATGAAAAGACAAAAACTGTCCACGTTTCACATGCACATTACAAATGTTCGATGTGGGCAACAATGGGGCAAGGGCGGGGGGGGGGCAAATGCCCCAGGTGATAGTCACAGTCTCCTCATGAGGAAAACACGGCTGCTTGATGATCACGGCTGCTTGATGATCACCACTCTTTGTACAATGGTGCCATTTCAAAGATTCTCAGGAGAGCATCCCAGGACCATGGTTATGCAACAGGATGCTGTCGGCAGCAGCCTTGTTTGGATGGTGGGGTATCAAATGAGAGGGGGGGAGGGCTAGAGAGGTCCACCGTTGTTCATGCTGGCTGGTCTACACGGAGTTCCTATGGTGATGGTATGGATAAGGGGAATGCAGATAGTCCAAGTATATCACCACCAAATCAGCGGGAATCTCAGGTGTTGACATAACCATCAGCACAGAGATCTATAGACCTGATGGTAAGCTGGGTGCCCAGTTTGAGAATATGGGTCATATTCCCAGTTTAGTGACATCAGCCTACAGCCTCTAGGAGATGAGGAATGCAATCATATTTCAACAATCTCCCTCTCAGAGATTGTGCAGACCATAACAATGCCCAATCCAATAGAGGAGCCAGAAACTGAGTTTTTAAGAAAGTGAGATTACTCTAGAACTAGTACACTTACAGGAATGAAATATAAGGCCAGAACCTATATCTGTGTCAACACTCCAGGCACCAGAGTGGATGGGACTGATATCGGGGGCCCAGAAGGTTGCTCTGGTGCTTTGGCTCCAAATGTTGTTTTTTACCTCTTTTTACCAACTTCACCTTGGTACTGGCTGCCTACTCAGAGTGCAACTTATGACATTTGCCATGTTCCAATGGCTCTCTTAAGAAGATTTGTGCGTCATCTGACACTTGCTTTGAGGAAGTCAATGGTGGTGATGGTGGAAAAGGAGACAGAATCGCAGGGGGCAACAGACACTGGCGTCACTGCAGGGGGGCAGAGCTCTAAGTTCTGCCACGATCCAACCCTCCATTACACGGGTGAATGAAGCAGCCCCACCCCCTCACCGGAGCCTTTCAGGGCAGTGAAAGCAACGCACAGGAGACTCCCTGTGCATTGTTTTCACCGCCTTGAATGGCTCTGAAGGTGACGAGTGTAACGGAGGGTCGGATCGCAGCGGAACTTAGAGCTCCACCCCCCCTGCAGTGACGCCAGTCTCCCAAACGGTTGTGCCCATTGGTGGAGGAAAATTTTGCCTCACAATGGTGGCACGTTTTTTTAAGGTGACCCTGCTCACTGTATGACAGGGTTGGGCTAAATGACCAACTTACTGCTAATTTGCAACTATTAACACAGAGGTAATTTTCAAGTTGAAAATTGAGGTAAAATCTCTTTTCCTAGGTAAAATTCCTTGAGGTAAATTTTTTTCCTAAGAACAAAAGCAGGAAAGCATTCCTCAAGACGTTGCTTCATCAGCAGTCAAAAAGGAACGGAGGGATTGGGTGTTCTTGTGCACTGGATTTCTGTACTTGACAACAGGGACGGAATGCTTGACAAAATTTTGGGCCCAATCCTATTGAACTTTCCAGCGCCGATGCAGCTGTGCCAATGGGGCACTGCATCCTGGGGGGGGGACAGTCATGGAGGCCTCCTCAAGGTAAGGGAACATTCATTCCCTTACCTCAGGGCTGCATTGCGGCTGCATCGGCACTGGAAAGTTTGATAGGACTGGGCCCTTTGGGAAGGTTTCAGGGTCGGCTCTGCACATGCGCAGAACTCCAGCACACGTGACTGCACAGAGACCACAAAGAAGAATTGATTAACTATGCAGCATTATGAGGTAGGTCAGCCCATTTTCTGTGTGATCCCTGAATGGGTGGTATCATCCATGGGTGGTATCATCCATGTGACTAACCTAAGAAGACGCAACTAGAGAAAATGATGGCACCAAGCAAAACTGAGAAAATTTAAATATTTGCAACAAATGTTTTTTTTTTAAGGGAAACAATTACGGTATGTCCTACTGAAATTGGCACATCCATGCCTCCAAGTGAAAAGTAAGCCCTGGGGTTTTTTTAGAGCGCAATGAAGTCAATGGTCTCTCCAAGGACAGGAGAAGGTCTTGTTTCACATTGGAACAGAGCACGAGTGGCAATGAGGCAGAGTCAGTGGCTGGCCCTTGTGTTGTATGTATCCTAAGCAGTACTGGGCCAGTTCATGTTCATTTGTCAGTGTCTCCCCATTGTTGACACTGGTCCCTAGTTAATTACATGTTATGCTTATATAACGAGAATTGCACTCAGACGGTAGCCAAATACCTCCATCTGATCAGGACTAGACGCAACTCTTATTGTAACTCTGTCCCTTTGTAAGTGAGTGATAAGGGTTATAAACATTTTCATATTTTATTTTATTTTACTTCCTTATTATAATTTGTTTGTCCTACTAAGCTATTCCATGTATCTGTATTTGGGCTGATTGGGCGTTCGGCACTTGTTTTTGTACGGTTTTTCTTTATGCCATTAAAGGTTTTGATGGATTATGCTCATCTCCCCTTAACTGTCTGGTATGATTTTCCACACACGTTATGTCCCTAACACATTAATTCACATAAAATCCTATGCGCCCTCGCTGAAGAGGTTTTGCGACTCTTTTTAGAGGAGGTGGAACTGTAAAACAGGGATCAAGCGTTCAACTGTATAACAACCAACAACATTACAAAACCGTCACAAGCCTCCAGGAGAGCCTCTCTCTCTCTCTCTCTCTCTCTCCCTCTCTCTTTCCGTCTTCTCATCGGAACACTGTCCCCACGAAGCTGCTCGGAGACTTTCTTCCACTTAGGGCAGGGTGTGCAAAACAATATTAAGGAACTCAGGCATTCCAAGAGAAATCTGGCAGGCTGCCTCAGTAGTTGCGTAATCTCGGTCCAGGGGTTTCTGCAAGGGCTGCACTGCACTCTCACTCATCAAGGCTGGACGAGGTTCTCCAGGGCACAGTGGCATAACAGGCCTCATTTGATTACAGATGGCTGAGCCTGGCTCTGGATGGACCATTGTCTTTTAGGCACCACTAGAGTTGAATATGACTCTTTATGAAGGGGCTTTTAAATATAAATGCAGCCGCTCTCCGTGGCGTTGCTTCTTTCCGCCTCTTCTTTCACAGAGTGTGCATGTATTTTTGCAGAAGGAGCAGTCACTTACTTTAGCCAATGGTCTGGAGTTCTGCATATCTGTTCATTGTTATTTTATGCTGCTGAAGTTTTCACTCAATGTCATTTTTACATACTCATTTGGACAATTCAAAATCCAGTCATTTGCCTCAACTGTCTGCATGCATACTGGGTAAAGATAAATTGAGCAAAAATGATTTAGTACACCATTCCTCTCCCCAGCAGGTCACATTCCTCCATTTTAATTGTATTTATTGATTTAAAATATTATGAACCTGCCTTTCTTCAGCTCAAAGGGGCTTACAATATCCCTTTTTATATATAAAAAAATTCCACGTTCAGTTTAAAGATAACAGATCCATAACAGATAACTGACTAAAACAAAAACAAAATAAAACACAAACAGCACAGCAGTGGATCTCAACAGCTGAATGCTCTACAGAATAAAAAATGTTTTGCTTCCCCTCCATAAGAACATAAGAAAAGCCCTGCTGGATCAGGCCAAAGGCCCATTCCTGTATCACACAGTGATACCTCAGATGCCTCAGGGAGCACAAGACAACAAGATACTTGTATCCTGTCGCCACAAAGAAAACCTACTCCTACAACCAGGAGGTTGCTTATCCCCATCATGGCTTGTAAGCTGTGATGGACTTTTTCTCCATAAATCTGTCCAATATAAGAACATAAGAAGGTAAAGGTATCCCTTGACAATTAAGTCCAGTCGTGTCCGACTCTAGGGAGCGGTGATCATCTCCGTTTCAAAGCCGAAGAGCCAGCACTGTCCGAAGACGTTTCCATGGTCATGTGGCCGGCATGACTCAACACCGAGGCGCATGGAATGCTGTTACCGTCCCGCTGACGTGGTACCTATTAATCTACTTGCAATTTCTTGCTTTCAAACTGCTATCATTTGCTATGATAGCAGGAGCTATCGCACGGATTCGAACTGCCGACCTTTCGATCGACAGCTCATGGTTCAGTGGTTTAACCCACTGCACCACCCACTGGCTCTTGTCTCCAGAAGGAGACAAGAGTGGACAACCTTATCTGGGAATTTATTCCAGAATCTCAGGGCAATACCAGTGAAGGCACACCATGCACACTGAAACCTTCTTGTCTCCTGTAATGAAGGCCTTTGGGGTAGGGTCCACACCTGGCATTGGGATTAGACAGAGTGAGGGTCTCAAAAATCTGTACGTTTGTGGCCATGAAGCGTTTTTAGCACCAGTTCCTTTTCACTAATACACTGGGTGGAATGAAAACATCTGCTCCGCATGCAAAGACACATTGCAAGCACCAGAAGCTGGGCTAACCAGTAGAGTGTCCCATCAGTGCAGCATTTCACTTTTGCCCACAAATGTAAAACTATCTTATATACCAAGTCAAGCCATTAGCCTATCAAGCTCTTTTGTTATGTTATCTTATGGCTGCCAACAAAGCTGTCTCTGCTACATAACAACACTTTATGGTCCTGTTAGACGAGATGCTGCTGTTTACTGAATGGATCCCCACCTTGGAGAGTCTTTTTGCCCTCCTGGTAGAAGAGATGAGGATTATACTGAGCCATTTGCCTTCCCAATAGCTGGAATTGAGCCTCCAGGGTGTGGACTCATTATCCTACTATGGCATTTCAGCAGGGAGAATAAAACCTAACAAGCAGATGAAAGAAACAAAGTGCATTTGACCTACATGGCTGCTTTGCAAGACGCATTTCAAATACATTCGATATGCTCTAATTGTTTAGGCATTACAAAAAATATTGCAATATCTGAAATGTTAATGAGGCTTGTTAGATATATCCTATCTAAACACAGCTGGACAGCTCTGGGAAAGATGAAGAAATGTAAAAAACTGGATTGTGGGGCCTTTTTTTTAATATGCTTTCTGTGTGACTAATCCATGGAGTAGAATAATCTAGAATGCTGGATTAGAAATCAACATGTCTTCACAGGAGACCACTAAATATTTTCAATATTGCCTTACTGAGTTCGTTCTCAGAAAGACCTGTTGTTTTGAAACAGGCTGGGTTTTTCTATGCCTGCCACTTTTCAGACTGCACCTTAGCTGGGTATTTCTAAGTGCTTTTCTTCTGCCATCTTGATGGGTTAGTTTGAATGAACCTAATTTTTAATTGCAATTCAGATCACACTATACGGAGCTTTCTCAATTTCTGCACCGTCCTCCCCCTTTCAGTTCCTCATCTGCTGTGAAAAAGGGTCCAATCTCTAGAGGGGAAAAATGGCGCCTCACCTTTTGAAGGCGAAAGCGAACAACACAGTAAACAGAGCATAGAATAGAAGCACACTGGAAATCTGTATATGATTCTATGACTTTAATTAAATTGAAATGGCCTCCTTTTGTGATGTTGATTTTTTAAAGGCTGATTTACATACCCATAAGGCCCTTACTGAAAATCGGTTGGTGGCAGCAAAGATTGTTGTTGCAAAACACTGGAAATTTAATGGGCCATTACACACTACAGAACCGTTGAGGAAAGTATTTTCAGTGGCTGGAAACGACAAGTTATACAACTTCAAAATGGCAATGGATATTGTAACAAGCTACTGCAGAGATGGCTCCTTTTTTGTTGTATATTGCAGTAATGTAATACAGTGATTATTCCAATACACAACAAAAATTAACTCCTATCTCAGTGACAGTTTGCTATGATTTCTTATTTCCATTTCACAGTTTTATAACTTGTCTTGGTTATTAGAACATCTGTTCTCTGTTTGGTAATGTATGATTTAATAAGAATAAAATATTTAGGAACAACATTTTCACAGAAAACCACAGGAAAGGATTCTTTGTTACCCTTAGCCACAAAAACATCCATCATTTGCACTGTGCCATGTCCGTAGGGTATCACTGACATCTGAAAGAAGCTGTTTTCCCCCATCCCTTCCCTGAAAAGTCATGAACTAATTTTTATGATAGTGGTGAAGGCTTTGCCTTCTAGCACTATTAGTAGCATATCACTTTGTTGCTGATGATACATCATGTATTAGGGCTGATTCACACATGCACACATATCACTTGATACCTCAGTGCTTGATGACTTAGCTTTCATTTACTCACAGCTGCACACATGAACGTCCTCCAATGGAAACTATTGTGCTTGTGGAAATGTCAAGCTACCTTAAAGCTTAGCTCAGTGTTTCCCAAACTTTTCCGACCTGTGGCTCCCTTGACCATTAGTGACCACTGGCTGCGGCTCCCCATTACATTATGTTGATGCCTGCCAATTGGCATTGCACTGTTTTCCGAGAGGATTCCGTGGCACTCCGCGGCTCCACTGGCTGGTATCCGCGGCTCCCCTGGGAGCCATGCCTCCCAGTTTGGGAACCACTGGTAGCTCTATCTGTAGCATTTGTTCAGTGGATAACTAGTTTCAACATGCAATGTATCACTTTCTGTTGCAGTTTTCCAATGATGAACAAACGTGTGAACTAAGCCTTAGAAGCACAGCAGAAAGAGAAAAATTCCCCATGAACTAATATTCTCACCAGGTTCTGGTCCCCCCCCCCATTCTTACTCTTTAACACAGGCTTACAAATAAGTTCACAAAAGATACTGGTGCCTCCTCCACCCCACACATACACACACATTTCGAGCCTGCCCACCCACACATATCTAGGGCATTCATGCGTAGCTCACTGGTATCCTGAAACAACCGCTTCTTTTTCCAATGTACTTTACAAAGTTTCCCTGCTTAGCTGTCTGCATACAATTCTTTCCAGTGACAAGCAGGCAGCAGAGTTCCAATTTACAAGCCTGCTCTAACTCAGAGAAGAAAAAAAACGTCTGACCCAACTTAAATGTGTATGTTCCAATGTGGAATCTTGACCTGCATCGCCAAGAAGTATACAACAAAATGAATTCCCCACCACTGACACGATCCAGCTAAAGTTGAGGAATTTTAAGTAGGATTCATGTCAACAGGAGAATTACCCCGTATTTATCGGCGTATAAAACGCACCGGCGTATAAGACGCACCTTCCTTTTGGCCCTGGGTTTCAAGAAAAAAAAGATTTAAAGCATTTTTGGGCCACTTGGCCACTTACTGCTTGGCTGCTTAATTAGCTAATTTACATAAATTGCACAAAATACCAGGATCTCTTTTAAAACACACAGCAATAAGACACATGAACAAAATGCACCAGAATTTAAATCCCAAGTACAAAAAAAACCCAGACTCAACTCTTTTTCCCCCAACCCACCCAATGCACAGTTTCCAAAGTAAAAAACATTTACCCCAAGTACAAAACCCCCAGACTCAACTCTTTTTCCCCCCAACCCACCCATACACAGTTTCCAAAGTAAAAAACATTTACCCCAAGTACAAAACCCCCAGACTCAACTCTTTTTCCCCCCAACCCACCCATACACAGTTTCCAAAGTAAACATAAATCCCAAATACAAAACCCCCAGACTCAACTCTTTTCCCCCCACCCCTGCAGTTTCCACAGTAAAAAACATAAAAGTACAAAAAAACCCAGACTCAACTCTTACCACCTTACCACCCACAGACTCAACTCTTACCAACTCTTAAACAACATAAATCCCAAATACAAAAACCCCAGACTCAACTCTTTTCCCCCACCCCACCTTTGCAGTTTCCAAAGCCTCCCAACTAGGCCCAGTTCAGAAGCTTACCCATGCTGCATTCAAGAGCAGGCCCTCGGCAGCTCAGCTGAATTGAACTGAGCACAGCGCCCTCTGCTGGCTGCTGAGAAGCTCAACTCATGCACGTGCATAAATTAAACCCGACAAACAGCTGTAGATCGGATAGATTAGTTAGGGAAGAAAGCACAAGGGAGCTCTCAGGCTCCGGAAAAAAGCTGTAAGCCCGAAAATGCTTTAAAACGGGCAAGGGGGGAAAAGGGATTTTTTTAGCATTGGCGTATAAAACACACCCTACTATTCTGGGTCACAAATGTAGACAAAAAAGTGCATCTTATACGCCAATAAATACGGTAAGTACATACTTAACGCTCTCCAATGAAATCAACTGCACTTAAACATGCTTAATTTGGACTGGATCATGCCCAGGGAGTCCACATCAGCTATGTACACCACCTGCAAAACAACTCAGAGAAACAAGCCAAGAACCACACTCACTAGCTTCATCTGTAAGGAATTGGCATCCCATCAACATACCTATTAAAGGAACAGAATCTGAGGTGGCAGGCATGATCTCTGCTACAAGCAGCATGAAAACCGTCAGGGATAGGAGAACTGTAATGCCTGCAAGAGAATTGCAAAGGAGAACCAAGAGTGAGGCAGGAACTAATCTCAGGAATGCCTTCCATTTCAAAGATGGTAAATCATCCTAGTAATTCAGAATGCAATTAATGCTTTATTTTAGTGCTATATCTTCAGAAACCTCAGTAAATCAAAGATTACGAGGGATGCATGTGGCCTGCTTTAGCAAAAAATGTTGAACAAGAGCTAATATGCTGATTGTGGAAAATGACAGTTGTCATGGTGTTACCCAAGTACTGCAAAATGGTTCCTTCCCACACCAACATAGTCCTAGTTTTAGAGGGCGATGTGGGAAGGAGCTCTTCTAATGGGGTTCAGGGATTCTGAGGCTACCCTGGTGATGCAGGAAGGAGCTGCACTACAATGACTCTCACACCTCTCAGATAACATCGGACCAAGCCTTGAGGAGGTGAACGAAGCAGAATTCTGGAGTAAGCACTTTAAGTTGCAGATAGCTTGGGGTTATCATTTTTTTATGTTTTTTCATTAAAAACGTCTTGTAAAAAATCAGCATGCCAGGAAGAGTGATGCTAAACCTTTCTCCCTGTGATGCTAGTTTAGTACATGCAGGGGGTCCACATGGTTCAGCATTTGGAAAGATAGACACCTCCAGCACCCGCACTCCAAAGTGGTACAGTCCAGAATTCAACCACCTCGCTCTCCATGGATCTGTAAATTGGCGCTGAATTTTCAGTTCTTCTTACCCAAAGATATTTTCTCTCCAGAGTCAGCCGGCAGCAAGAAGACAAGCAATGCTAAGCCTGATATAAGGACACAGGGAATCAGTAAGTTCAAGCCATAGTAGAGGGTGCGGCGGCGCATTGTCACTGTGTAGGTCACATCTGGATATGGCTCTTTACAACACTCGTAGTACATCTCACTCCTTTTCCCTGGAACACCTGTGTAGAAGCAAATTGAAAATGTAAGAAGAGGAGAAATATTCACTGAATCTCAATCTCAACTGTGCTGAGCAGTCACAACTCTTTACCGAGTTACAGCCCAATCCTACCTAAATCCCTGTGTGGCGATGTAGCGGTGCCAGTGAGGCTTCTGCTGCATCCTGCAAGAGATTTTCAGCTGCTGAAGGTCTCCTCGGGGTAAGGGGAATTTGTCCCCTTGCCCCAGGGTAAGCCCCAGCAGCAGCCACTATGGGGCAACTCGGACCTGTCCCAGCTCAATCGCTGACACAAGTCCGTGTTGCCCTGTGAAGGCAGATCAGGCCCAGGAAGGGGCTCGGGATCCAGCATGTGCCGCTACATCGGCCCTGCTCACCCGGGACTGATCCACCCTCCCCCCCACCCCCATCACCACCGCGTTCCGCTCACCCCCATCATTTTGAAGGGAAAAAAAGTTTGAATATTTTCTTCTAATTCTTGCCCAAATGTCCAATTTTTCCATTTCCAGTTTCAAGGAGGAAGTTCAGCTCCCTCCTGCCTTTTACCTTTCAGTCTGGTCTCTTCTCCCCCTCCATCAACCTTCCATCTCTCTATCTGAAAGTGTTGCCTCCTCTTTCTCTCTTCTGCTTCTCACTCCAAACCTGGGGTTCTGGCTTTGGTCACAGGTCAGCCTACAAACCCACACATCCCCCACAAACCCACACATCCACTCCTTGGTGCTACAGAGTGTGGTCAACCTAAGCAGACTCCTCAAAGACACAGAGTCAGGGCATAAAACGTTAAGCCTCTATTTCTCAATGACATTTTCATGTTGCATGTGTGTGTAGGCGGGGATTGAGGCCGATATAACGGGTTTGTCTGAAGTCAATTTTATTAAGAGTGTTAATTGTTTCTCCAGGTGCCATTCAAATTATACTTTGTTGAGCATCCAAATGATTTGGATGACTTTGAAGATTTTCCCTTTTAATACCTCTCAGTGGGTCTACCTCATTCTTTTTCAATGACTCCTGAGAATGCAAGAATTTCCAGTGTCTGAAGAAATAAGATAAAAACAAAGCTTGCTGGTGGATATTTAGCTCTCCTATGAGGCTAATGTTACTCTCCGGGCATTGTACTGTATACACACAAAAAAAAATCTATATAAATCTATTATCCAGCTTGAAAATATCTGCTGAAGAATACCCTATCCAAAAACCATCAAAAACTCCTTAAGAATTGTCATATGAATACAGCATCCAATACCCCTCTGGTAAATTTCATTATAGGACTGTAACCTGCAATTGCCTGTTCTTCAGGAACATGAATCAAGCACCAAAACTCTCCATCAGATATAAACAACAATCAATAGCTATTATATTGTTCATGGCACAGCATGATGGGTTGCAGCTCACTAGGTGTTTACAGTAGGGCTAATCTGAAATTATTTATACTGTTTTGTTTTTGCATAGAACAAATATTACTTCTATTTTTCACAAGTGTTATGGCACCTGCCTAGAAAATGTTTGTTAATTTTCACTGAGACTATGGCTTCTCCAAGCACGTCCTAAATGGGCAATCCTGGGAAAGCTCACAAGCCATGGCTAAAGTATCAGGCAGGCTACATACAAGCAAGCCCTAAAAAGGGTAAGCATAGGGAAGCTCTGCAGCCTTGGCTAAGAAGCAATGCAGGTGTCATCAAGCTTCAAAAGCAACACACACTAGGAGACGCTAGTTGAGATCCTTGTCAAAATGCCAACTACCAGTGTGAAAATAAAAACTAGTGAATGCTCAGCTCAAGCAGTAGTAGCAGGATAACATGAAGAGTGGAAAACATTATTATTGTTTTGATGAGTTAAGGAACAAATTCTGGACTTTTGCCATCCCTGTAAAAAATGGTCTCGGTAATGAGATGTCCCAGTGACACATGGGGGTCAAACTCTGAACCAGACCAAAGTAATGAGGAATTTTATCTCCGTGGAACTTGTGCATTTGGAGCAAAGGTGCAATGTTTTCCAAATTGCATTTCTGCATTCAACAGTTGAGATTAGTCATTCCAAAACTGAACACCAGTGTGACGGGTGGGAGGACAAATAGTGTGCTGCAAGAAACCAACCAACCAACCAACCAACCAACCAAAGGCTCCTGTAAGGCACTGGCTCTGCCTCCTTTCAATCAGCCTCGTGTGAAGGTAGATTATTCTGCCGCACCTCTATATCAAGGAAGTATCAGAGGCAGTGGCATCGCTTGAGGTGAGGTGGAACGGTAGGTTCCGCACTGTGCTAACCTCCGCTTACTCCCCGGCATGAGGCAGCCCCACCCCCTTGCCGTCAGAGCCATACAGTGCGGCGAAGGCAACGCGCAGGGAGTCTACTGCGCGTTGTCTTCGCCACACTGAACGGAGGTTAGCATAGTGCGGAACTTATCGTTCTGCCCCACCTTGAGCGACGCCAGTGGTCAGGGGGATCCATCCACATGTAATGCAGACATGCACCAGAATTATCTGAGGTGGTCACTCAGTGAATCACAACATGAGTTACCGCTCAGGGTGTGCCTCCATCCAATACTCAGAATGGCAAATCCAGACAGTGGCATCACTAGGAGGGTGCAGACCGCACCAGGTGACACCCTTGGGGGGGGACACCACTACTGGCCAAACTTGTGGAAACCTTTTATAAAATGTGTAGAGTATCTATGAATACTACCATCATGTTATATATCATTGAAAAGGTAATTTAATGCTGAATGCAATGAAACAAACCATGCTGAACCTGTATTCTATCAAACGTTATAGTCAAATAACCTGAAAAACACAACTGCCATATGTAACAAAAAATGGATTTCCTTAACTCAAAACTGACCAATGAGACTGACCAATGAGACTGATTGTTCTGAAAGCAAATGAGGTGTTATCATGACACAGCATGGAACCAATAGTTAGTATGAGTCAGCTCTCATTTCTACGTATCAGAGCTAGTACTGTACTCTTATTGAGTTGTGTGAGTGTCATCACGTTTGCCGCTGTTTTTTTGTTGGTTACTGATTTGTTGGGTGACCCGTACTGTTATATAATAAAATAAAGTTAATGGGGGTGACACCATGAATTACCACACCGGGTGACACCAACCCAAGTGACATCACTGGGGTGACACGATGAGCTCTCGCACTGGGTGAAGCAAACCCTAGTGCCGCCTCTAAATCCAGAGATACAAATGAGTAGTAACCCTCTGAGAGCAAGCAATTCTGCAACACCTTAGTATGAGCACTGAGTGCTCAGGGGTGAAGCGTGCCTACAATTTTAATTCAGAAAATAGTGTGCCTTGGCTAACTGAAGTTTGGGAAACACTGTTTAGATTCAATAAAACACATTTAAGAAAGCCAACTTACCCACTAAATCCCATTCACCATTTGATATATAATTGGAAACATCAGCCTCAAGCATCTGCAAATCAAGCAGCCAGCCATTGTGCGTCCACGAACCGAATTTCAAATCACACTTCTGTACGTCAAAAGGAAACCAGCGGACATCAATGTAACACGTGCTCTTCAAAATGCCTGTAATTAGAGATATGCTTATGCCATTTTCTTTATTTAAATGTAAGACCTGAAAAGGGCAAGAGTGAAATGGGATGAAACTGCACTCGTATCTACCTGATCTCTGAAGTTCAAGAGAGCAGACAGCTTTGAAATGCATTCCAAATTGATCTGCTAACATAATTTTGAGTTTCAGTCATGCTCTTCAGAGGCACAACAGATGAAAAAAATGGATTTGACAATATCTAGCTTCAACTGAGCTCAATGGAGTTTATGCCTCCAAAATACAGATCTAAGATTCTTTTC
The DNA here is from genome assembly GCA_026170595.1 of Plestiodon gilberti rubricaudatus. Lineage (NCBI taxonomy): Eukaryota > Metazoa > Chordata > Lepidosauria > Squamata > Scincidae > Plestiodon > Plestiodon gilberti. The sequence continues at coordinate 93,791,095 of JANXHW010000002.1, read as the reverse complement.
CTTTAGCTGCAGCATCTACTTAGTTTGATGACTGTATATTACTCATCGCATCACAGCAAGCAAAACTATTAGTAATAGCAAACTTGCAAGTTGTGACAGTCATTCATACTGCCAGCCTAGTATTCTTATAGCAACAGCACATGTTCCCCATTACCTTGGGCAGAGGAAAGTGTCAGGGAAGTATTTTACAGAGGGGGGTTACGCCGGTGTCCGTCCTACGTTCGTTGGCGTATGGCAAGTTACACTGGCATAAGTGCACTTACACCAGTGGATCTACTGTTAGGTAAAGGTGACCCCTGACAATTAAGTCCAGTCGTGTCCGACTCTAGGGTGTGGTGCTCATCCCCATTTCAAAGTCGAAGAGCCAGTGTTGTCCGAAGACGCCTCCGTGGTCATGTGGCCGGCATGACTCTCCTTGCCGCAGCGCGTAGCATGCAGCTGGAACACGGAGCGCTGTTTACCTTCCCGCAAGCGGTACCTATTTATCTACTCGCATTAACATGCTTTGGAACTGCTAGGTTGGCAGGAGCTGGCCAAGCAACGAGAGCTCACCCCGTCGCGGATTCGAACTGCCGACCTTTCAATCGACAGCTCATGGTTCAGCGGTTTAACCCACTGCGCCACCCGCTGGCCTCTGGATCTACTGTTACACCGGTGCAATTGTTACACAGGATTGGGCTGTAAACTATCAAAGCTTAAACTACTGCAATGCTTTGGACAATAGCTATCTCTTTACGTAGCACAACAGAACATGATGGTGAGTAATTAGACTATTTTAAAAAGGGATTGTGATGACATTTCTTAAAAGTCAGACTCTGTGTTGAGTAGTCGCTGCAAAAACTTAATTCCAGAGGCAGACTAGTTATTTTAACAAGACTCTATGCTTTGAAAAAAACAGGAGAGATTTTTGTTCCCAAAGATCCACTCATGGATATGAAATCTTTAGTTGAAGCTGTTCTCAGTTGAAGCTGAGAACAACTATTGAAGTGATTCTTTAATTTAGGAACCAAAAGCCAGTACAGTATGGTCTTCCTGTCCACAAGCATTCAGGCATGAACACAGTTATGAAGATTAGAATTACTGTCCTTTCAAAGTTCAGCAAATTCAGTACTTTGCCATTTTTAGGCACTGACAGAATTTTTACAAGATTTTGATTCAAACCTTGTGAGTTTTGAAACCCACAAGCTCCCTGAAAATTTAATCTCATGCTTACATTTCTAGCAAAGATCTGGATGAAAGTCAAGTCAAGCAGCATCGCAACCACAATCTTACAAAAACCCTGCCTGTCATTTCCAAGGAGACACATACCATCTATCCTGATGTGTGCGTATATTGCCATCTTGAATGACGGAGGCTGTATGAGCACAGGGCCATATAACTGTTAGCGGCATCCACGGGATACAGAGTTCCCACTAACACAATTGGCAAAGAACCTGAAACTCCGTTCAGTTGCTTCTTGAAAATAACGTGGAGGATTCAGAATTCCTCAGAGATATCACTACTTCAAATCCATCTTGATTTCTATAGATGAGTTAAGATTTGGTCTAGTGTTCTCAGGCTCAAATGACATATCACAGCAATAGGTCCGTGCCTCCAGACACAGGTCTGCCTCAAGCTTGTGGGCAGTGGGGCATTGCCAGTGTCCAATTTTAAGGGCAGACGAGGCAAGTGGGCAGGGAGGGCTAAACCATCCAGTACCTGCAACATATCGTCTTGCAGTCTGGGTTTGAATATACTGTCTGAAAGTGAATGCAGCTGAGAGAAAGGGGCCGGGGGTGAGAATGGCTGCGGAAAGGTAAGCGGCAGGCAAGAGAGGGAGTTTAGTGCCCCTCACACCTGCATCCCTTTTGCACTTAAAATCAGACCCCTATCTGACCCCCCACTTTATATGGGCAGATCCTAGTTTTAAAAATGCACAAAGCTTGACTTCCACCATCACGCAGAGCTTGGCTCCCTTTATGCTTAAAATTATATTTCTAAATATTTTAAAGGGGGGGGGAGAAAAACCCACAAACTTGGAGACTATTTGAATTCTGACTTTTCATAAAAGAACCTATAATAGCCTGGCATTTCCCCTGAATTAATTTCGGTCTCTTAAATCTTGCTCTTCACTAAGATTACATTCCTTTTCTATCTTTGTCTTCAATTTAGTTTGTTTTCCTCGAGGGGCTGTCTGCTCTGGCATAAATATTTCATATGACACTAGTCTAAACTATGTAAGGGATTAATATTTATCACATATTGTTTGTCATCTAATGATTTCATGGTCTGCTAATTAAAAATACAAGCAAAAGGGAGAAAACAATAAGACACGTCAAAGGCACTTTTTGTTGTGTAACTTGTAACAGCAGGAAATTGGTTTTATTTTGTCCAGCTTCCATTGTCTTTGTTAAATTTGCATGTATTTAGTTACATTAGAACAGGGGTTCTGTACAATGTAGTCAAGAGAAAAATTAATAGAAGAAGACTTTAATTGCCAATGGTTCGTATATGCTCAAATTTTGGAGAGATTTAAAGTGGACAAGAAGGCATATGGATTTGTAGATTGTAGAATACTGGAGGTACAATTAAAATCTGAAGACCAGGTAATCTCAAAAATGTATAAATTGCTTTTGAAGTTCGAGACAGAAGAAGAACAGGTTAAAAAATATATGATTCAATGGGCGAAAAATGTAGGTCATGTTATTTTAATGGAGCAATGGGAACAATTATGGTTAAAACAGTTGAAATTTACGTTAAATGTTAATATTAAGGAAAATATGTATAAAATGATGTATAGATGGTACATAACCCCAAGCAAATTAGCAAAAATGTATGAGAAGGTGACGAATAGCTGTTGGAAATGTAAAAAGCAAGAGGGAACTTTTTATCATATGTGGTGGACATGCCCCCAAGCAAAGAAGTATTGGACTCAGATTCATAAACAGATAGAGTTGATTTTAAAGATTAAGGTTCAAATGAAACCGGAAACCTTTTTGTTGGGTATGAGGGATGATCATGTAGGCGAAAAATTTCAAACTTTGTTTTTATATATGATAACTGCGGCAATAATTTTATATGCACAATATTGGAAGAATTCGGAGATATCTTCGCTGGAAGATTGGTGGCTGAAAGTTTTGGACTATGCTGAAATGGATAAACTTACAATTTTAATTAAGGAAAAGTCAGTTAACCTTTTCGTGAATAACTGGAAACTATTTATCAATTTTTTTTTGAGAGAGAGAGAGAGAGAGAGAGAGAGAAGAACGATGTGATGATATGCAGATTTAATGAATAGAATGTGGGTGTTATTTTAGCTTAGTTGGATATTATATGTAGAAAATAGTGAATAGTATGCTAGTAGGATGTATTGCATCGTGCTTGCTATAACGTTATGAAATAAGTATTGTTTTTATGTTTTAATATATCAATAATAAATAAATAAATAAATAAAGAACAGGGGTTCTCAACTAGCGGTACTCGTACCACCAGTGATACTTTGGCAGACTGCTCATGGCCCACTGGAACCCCGCTCCGACACTGCACTTTGGCTGCCGTGCTTTCGCTCCTGAGAGGCTCCTGCCTTTGGCCAAGCCTCTCAGAAACACTGAGAAGGGCCCTCCCACTCACCCAGAGTCTCCTACCTGCATTTTCTGGCCTCCGAAAACCAGGAAATAACTGGCGATGATGTCATCACCAGTCACTACCAGTGGTACGCAGAAGGAGAGTGGCACTGGGGGCGGTACTCTGCCGGGAAGGGGTTGAGAACCCTGCATTAGAATATTAGATATAATCAGTGGTCATGGGCCAACTTCTTCTCAGTGTTTCTGAGAGGCTCGGCCAAAGGCAGGTAACAGATAAGAGCAGGTTTGTAAATTAGGAAATCAGAATCAGTTGGTATTTTACCAGTGCAAGGTTACACAGGATTGCGCTGTCAGAGAGGTTAGTTTTTTCCCAGGCCTGAGAACCCGCCTAAGGAAAATGGACTTTTAATCCTATTCCTAGGTACATATGTGTCTTGTTTCTGTAGGTAAGAAACAACGTTCATTTCGTAGCCAAATTTAGAAATAGCTTCTTTTTTATACTTAAAATACCAACTGATTCTGATTTCCTAATTTATAAACCAGCTCTTATCTGTTGCATAATATATGGATGCTGTGTAACCTTTAGACCAACGGAGCGCTGCTCCGCTGATCTCAGGTGTTGCAAATATGCCGTAAGGCACGTTTGTGTCACCCAGTGAGGAGGCCGCACTGGCAAAGAGGCCAGCACCGCTCTCCCCACCACCTGGCACCACTCTCCCCCATCCATTGGAGCACCCACTGGGGAAGGAAGGTTTCCACCAGGCGGCGGAGGGGTAGGGTGGGGAGCGGAATGGGGTATTCTGTCAGTTTGGTCGGCCGGGCCTGGGCAGCGGCTGCTACACCAAAATCCTATCCCCCTTCCTAGGCCTGACGGCCATTACACAAACCTCTTGGACTTGCGCCAGCAAAATAGCTAGCGCATACCCGAGTAGCCCCATTGGGGCGGCTGGGGCTTTACCTGGGTGAAGGGAACAAATGTTCCCTTCCCAGGGAACCTTTTTATGCCTTGGACTGCACCGGCCTCGCTGCATCGCAGGGCACATAGTTAGATAGGATTGCGCCTTTAAAATTGTGCTCTGAATCATTAACATGTCTTCCTCTCTCCTGTCACCCCAATTCATTCTTTCTCAGATAACTGAAGCAATTTGAAGACAGTTGTACAGCATTTATATTCTAGTTCATAGTGATGGAATCATCCCTAGGGATATAATATGTTGAGTAGTCACCTTATCTTGTCAAATTTACCACAGGAGCTCTGATTGTTGGCTACTTGTGAAGATCTGGACTTCTTAATAGTTGAGCAAAAATGTTATTGATTATTTTTGACAAATAAATTAATTAAGGCACATACTAACAACGCAGTTTATAGCTTAAACATCTAATCCAGATCCATATACCTTAATTTCCTATCCTATCTTAATTCATTATAATACATTATTTAAGGATTCTCTTACCTGGAGGTATATACTGACAAGATCCCGAGTAGTTCACCAAAACGTTCGTGTGAAATGTTGCATCAAATCTCTCGTCTGCACTACAAAATACAGCATACAGGATTTTGTTCATTGCTTGAATTCATTGTAAGGCAAAGGATCAAGTCTATTATTATTAAGGTTGTGAACTACTTGAAGAACTTGTCATAATTTTTTGTAGAGATTTTTATCATCCTTGGTGGCAGTATCAACATATACGAAATTATTGACTTAAGGAGTTAAATGGATATTGCAAATGACAGGATACGGGTTATGTTTTATGTCATTCCAAAAACACTGGAGCTGCAATCTTATACACACCTACTTGGGAGCAAGTCCCATTAAATTCAGTGGGACTTGCTGCTGAGTAGATGTGCATAGGATTGTGCTGTGGGTTGTCATTCCAAAAACAATGGGGCCATCATCAAAAATGCCCTGCTTCTTGCAACAGACGATCTTTGTTCCTGTACCGAAGGATCTGAAACATAACCTAAGCAGGCAGGGTTTGTGTGCAAAAAGGATATTAACACCAGATAGCAAGGGCATTGACACAAGGAAAAGTGATGAATCAGAAGCCTATAGGCACGGCTCTCTTATATCTCTAACTGAAGACTCATAGTCTGGAATGCTACACCAATCCAAGAAATGTTTTCATAACAAAGGGTTTCTGGAAAGCAGGATTTTTTTTCCAGCCAGATTATGCATGCAGATGAAAATATAAAATTCCAGTCGTAGCAATGAGTTGGATGCAAGCCTCTAAGCATCATTCTTGCATCACTCCATTTAGTTTAATGGGACTTGTAAAAGAACAGAGCTTGCTACATTGTGCTACTTGATTGGACATTCCTGAGTAGCTGCAATAATTATCCTGAAGCTTAATAATAGAGCTACACCAATTTCCAGTCATTCTACAACCTGCTTCGTGTTTGGGACTAGCCTCATACATGCCTTCCTTACCTGTTGTACAGAAGAATGTCTGGCACCCAAATTTGATCAGCTGGAAACCGTAAGTTCTGCACGCCTGGATAGTCATACTGATCCCATGACAAATATGCATCGATCCAGTACTGTGGAGAAAGAGAGTGTTGTAATATTAACATTCACAGATGCAAGGAAATCTGTTCTTATACTTTCAAAAATAATTAGTACGATTTGGATGTTGATGCAATATGAATGAATATGAACAGGGAGCAATCACAATGATGAAAAGAGAGTGTCAATGACAGGAAGCTACAGTCATGGGGAAGGTTCATCTTTGATGCGGTATGGTGGGATAGTATCAAAGTGTAAATTGCACATTCCATGCTCTGCCCATATACCTTCCTTCAGTTCAGCCCCAGCATTATTAGCAAAGTCCAACTTTCACAGTCCCACTGCCAGAAGGACAGGAATTCATCTATTCCTACTACTAAAGAAAAGGGAAGGAGATAGAAAGCTCAACAGAGGAAGCTCAACCAGAGGCAACCAGGATCAAGCAAGGAACTTTTGAGGAAGGCTTCAACCCTAATTCACAGGATTTTGCTGTGGCTCCCACACAGAAATCTGCACTACGGTTCTGCACAAGCATTTTCTTTCCAAAAAGATGGCAACAGTTATACTATCGCCAGTTCAGACATCACAGCAGTCTCACATGTTACTGAGGAAATTGTGCAGGGACTGCCATGATACAAGAACCAGTCTTTAGAAAGGGTGAATAATAAAGGGGTTTTTTTATGACTTACACCTCTGATTTGTTACATCCTCTTCTGATTTTATTTGAGAGGAAAAACTCCCAAACTGGGATATGTGTCTGTCTCACATTTATGCTGGCAGAATAAGAACAGCAATGATCATGAGGCAGCGTGATTTGCTCCTATGAGTCTACCAGCCACCCTGCCTGATTCCTTGCAGTATCTTTTGCAGCAAGAGCAGATGTTTCACAACACAACTAGAGATTTGTAGCCAAGGATTTCTTGATCAATTTCCATTACTATGTGAACTAATGACCTGTCTAGATCCTGGCAACATGCACCTCTTCTCTTTGCCCAGTCTCTGACCAGGTTTTCCTTCCCCTTTCAAACGCTTCCCTCTGGTATTATCCTCTTTGCCTTACTCCTCTGAACCACTCCTAACCACTTCTAACACTCCGTTCCATAACTTTCCTGGGTAGTGCTGATTTCTCAAGCACTTGCATCTTCCTTTCTTAACCCCTAATTCTTCTACCACTCTTTACCAGGGTCTATGTATGCAAATATCCCTAGCGGTAGATTCCTTTCTTTAAACCCAGGTCTGCCCCAGCCACATCAAATGTGTGCGTGGGGAGGAGCGTTGATGGTCCAATATTTATAGCAAAAGGGGTGCATGCATGGATGGCTGGGGAGCTGAACCCTCTCCTCGGGGCTTACCTCCTTGCAGCTTCTCACCTGCTGACACTTTTGCTCCAGCTGGGTTCCCACTCCAGAAGTGAATCCAGTTGGGAGAAAAGCACTTGTGGCTGAGACTACTGGGAGTCAGGGATGGGGACTCAAGTCAAATGACTCGACTCGCAAGTGTGACTTAGCCACTTTTTCCCTGACTCGTACTCGTACTCATACTCCTGACCCACTGACTCACACTCACACTCGTGACCCACGGGACTCGCACTTGACTCGCACTCGTGGGGGTAACAACTTGCCATTTCCAAGTCATTTTCCAAGTCGTAGGGGAAGCCAAGTGGTTGCTTTAAAAGCCTCAGAGGTCCCCACACACACACACACCCCAACACATACCCCATTTTCAGGGAAAAAAGCCATTTTCCCCAAAGTGACTCGACTCGTGACTTGTGACTCGCGGTTTCTGGCCTTACTCGTACTCGACTCGCACTCGTGCAAAAATGACTCGCACTTGACTCGTACTTGCCCAAAAAATTTAGCACTGACTCGCACTCGGACTCGCACTTGTGCAAAAATGACTTGTACTTGCACTTGCACTCGCACTCGCGACCTAGTTACTTAGATACATCCCTGCTGGGAGTTAAGCAGCGGGCGTAGGAGGGTACAGCTTCCCTCCATTGTCCATTCCTTTCATTCTAAAAAATAATCTTCCCTCCATTCACTCTGTAATGAGGCAAATCTGGATTTCAACAGAGGGGGGTCTGCCTCTGTGACATGCAATTACAGCTTCAGTACACCAAAAAACAGTATAGGTACCTAGAGACTTAACACAGTTCAGAAGCAAATGGTGCTAGCCAGGGTCTCTGAGAGGGGGGTTAAGTGGGTACACTTGTACCTAGGCCCAGGGCCAAAAATGGGTCAAAAAGGGAGCCCAGGAGCAAAAATGGGGGGGGGGGGCTAGGAGCCAAATCACAAGAAGGGAAGAGTCCCAAAATAAACTTTGTACCCACTGGTAAAATTCCTCTGCGTGGCCCTGGTGCTATCCAGCTCTGCCTCTTATACTCTTCCTTAGTACCTCTTTTGCCAGCACAGGTTTGGACCAATGAAACGGTTACGGGGACATTGCCATTATGATGTCTTTGAGAGATGCGCCGTGAGCGACCTGCGACCTGCTCCCATCATCTTATACAGCTCCTACATTCCAAAGGGGCTTTTGCCTAGCACCAGGGAAGAAGTGCTAATGGCTGCTGCAACACATGAAGCAAGGTTGGCTCCTAGCACACGGATACAAGTGGACGACTAGGATTTTCCTCATACTTGTCCTGGGAACCAACCCGGACTTGACCCTATGCTTCACTGCCATTGTGCAGCAAAGCATAAGGTAGCTGGCATCTTTAGGAAAGTACTGTATGGGCTAAACAAGATGTTATACTAGCTGCGTGGAAGCCACAAAAAATGGCAGTCATGTGACTAGCGCTTCCGGAACATCTAGGAGATCTGGGTCCTGGTGCCACAGTGTTCTTCATTTCTTCACCCCCTGCTCCATATCAGTGTCTGCTGCTGTCAAGGGTGGGGGAGGAGCAGGCAAACGTGGAATGCCATTGTGACATCTACTAATGCTGTGGGGGGGGGAGCTAAATGCACAACTACAGTTTTGGTGGCAGTGTGACTAATCAGTCGTCGGTATCCTCTGTAAATATTTCAATAGTTCTTTCCTTCTTCATTTACCATTTTCTTGAGATGAGAAGGCTGGTTCTTTTGCAAAAAACAACAACACATTTTTTTTCAATAATTTAATATTATTTTGACAAAATTACTCACCATCTGCAGCCAAGCATTTGTTATCAACACCTGGTTCTTTTCATCCTTAAAAAAGGGGGGGGGAGAGAGAGAGAAATTAATTTAAAGAAAATTTTATTGTCAAAGTATGAATAATTTCATTCTCCGTTTTCCACATTGGTTCTTAGAAAGATAAATTAAAAACTGCATGCTGCAAGTTCCCAATGTAATACATAGAAGCATATAGCATCATCATATTCCGTGTCTGGCGTTTTAAAAATCTTGGGATGTTGAAAAATTAGTGGTTGCAGTTCTTGCACACTATAATGAAATAGATATAACTAAATCATTCATTTGAAGTGCAGTAGCATTTCTACATCACAAATCCAGTCAATATTTATTAAAATGTTTAGCCATGGGCCATTACACCACAAGATATTAAAAAATAAAAGGGAACTGCAAAATGGAACCGATGATATAAGATCCAAATAAAAAGGATGGACACAATCCAGCCAAAGATAAGCATTTCCAAGTCCTTTTTCTTTCAATTGGAGAATTAAACAAGTGTTAAATCTCTCCCCTTGCAATCAATAAGACATAAAAGTGCTCACCTCTGTCTGGATGTGCCCTATAATTTTAGTTGAGAACAAGTATGGGCACAATCCATTCCCTCCGCACAGGCAGCTCACAGAGTTGGAAGGGATCGCTTTAGGTCTCAGTACAGCCACCACCACCACCACCACCACCATCTCTCTCTCTCTCTCTCTCTCTCGGTGTACTGCATTGCAGAGCGCCCAATATACATGTTTTAAGCCTTAGAATGTGTAAGCATTTCATAAAGTATACATGTATATATACAAGCTATGTTATATAGAAGAATATACAATGCTGCTACCCAACATGAAGATAAATTAGCAATTACTGTATACACAAACATTGTCTTTTCCAGTGGCAGCTCCAGCTTTTGAGGGGTCCTGGACCAAAAGCCTCCCCAAAGGTGCACAAAGCACCATTGCATGCAGCAAAGCACATGCATGCATCAGCTGATGTTTTGCAAAGCACATGCATGCAGCAGCTGATGTTTTGCAAAGCACATGCATGCAGCAACAACCCCCTCATGGTGCTCAAGAACTGGGCAGCAGACAGGCACAAGTTCTCCTCTATGCTGCCAGCTACAGCTAAAGAAGTGGTGATGAAGGAGGATTCTGGCCTGTTGGCTGCCTAGTTTCTGGTTAGCTAATGAGGAGGCTTATTGAGTGGCAGAGGGGAGCAGCAGCAGACACTTGTTGCCTCAATGTTATATTGACTAATATTAAAAGCCCAATCCTATCCAAACCCCCCACCACCAATGCAGCCACGCCACCAGAATGCACGCTGCTTCCTGCAGGGGAGGGGCAATCCTGGAGGTCTCCTCCAGGTAAGAGAACATTTGTTCCCTTGCCCAGGGTAAGCCTCCACTGCCCTGATGGTGATGGGTCTACTTGGACCTGCACCACCAAGTCCAAGTGGACCGGGGTAGATGGATCGTGGCCAGGAAGGGGGATAAGATATTGGCAGAGCTGCTGCCACCGATACCACCCCCTTTCCAGCATTGACACACAGCCCTCCCCACCCCAGTCTCTGCCCCCTTCCTCCCCTCCTGTACCGCCCATCCTCCACTAACCACTACACACACACACACACACACACACACACACACACACACACACACACACACACACACACACACACGCTGACTTACTGCTGGCTCTTGGGCTTCTCCAGGGGCCGTTGGCATGCAGCCACAACTGCTCTCTACCTGCAGCTGCGGCCTGGCTGCACAGAATGGCAGGTCACGTTTTGAGACCGCCGTAAAGCATGGTGCACCGCCAAAATGCAAGTAAATTAACTTAATATTTTAATCCCTTCCTCTTTTCTCCTGTTTTGCCATTCATTCATTCAAGTGGAATGTCAAAATCACAGCCAATAAAGGTTGTTTTTTTCCCTTTGGTATTTGTTTCCAATTTCAACTTTTTCAGTTTTGAAAAAAAAAACTTCAAAGTGTATGTGAGCTTGTCCTCATAGCCAACAACTTTGGTTTAATTAAGTATTCATTTACAGCAACATCATTTCTGTTTACAGTACAAGCAAGGTTTAAAGGGTTTATGTATTCTTGTTTTAACCGTTACTAACCCTACATTTTATATACTGAAAATTAAATGTAAAAATAAAATCCTTTTGAAAATATTTCTCAGGAATCCCCTTTTTAGTAAGATATCTATCCTCTAAGAAATGAAGCCCTTAGAAGTCCATGTGCCCCAGTGACAACTTCCAGGGGGCAGAGGGATTTCAGAACGCAGCACTCTGGGATACAGACCATCTAGTTCTCACTGAGATGGTAGGCTTCTCTCTAGGGGCTGTCCCACTTTAGACTTTCATGGGTTTCAAACAACTAATGCTCCTCCGTATTTAAAAAACAACAACAACACACTATCTGCATACAGAAAACAAGCATGCCACCTGTTACACATCCAGCCTGATGAGGATGGGCTTGACTTTTGGGTACCACTGTTGACTTTTTAGTTAGTCTAATGCTGTGCTCCTATGCACACATTCCAGGGAGTAAGTCTCACCTAACACAGAAGGACTTACTTCTGAGTAAACATAAATAGGATTGCACTGTTAATAAAGTTACTGGGCTATGTTGCTTTTTTCTATCAAAATTCCCCTCCACCCACCCACCCCGAGTAAAGTTACTGCCAAGCATATTTTCACCATGGTCTTTATTACTTCCTCTAGTTTAAGATGAAGTACCACAATGACTTTGTCTCATCGCTGCCAGCAAAGCAGATGTGTGTGTGGATAAAAATGTCTTCTCTGACTCAAGGTGACTGCTGAAGCTGAGATGCCAAACACAACCGCCTCAAGCCCAGTCCTTGCCATCATCTGCAACCCAAAGTCATTTCCTGCATTCCCAACTCTCCTGCTGCCTGGCACAGGTTGTGCTCTGTCCAGAACAGCCTGGCACCTAAGCCACAAGCTCCCCTGAGCCCAGAAGTGGCACCATCGCAGCTTTGGGGTGCCTGGCATCTTGAGCAGAGAATGAAGTCAGAGCTGGGCACACACCTTAGAAGTGGAAGAGGACCATTGAAACCATGGCCAAGTGGCACTGCCAACAACAGATTGTAGAGTCACCTTCATGGGGAAACATACAGATTAGTTGCCCCCAGAGAGCCCAGGCAACATTTTGAGTGTTTCTCCTTCACTTTTTTTTTTTTAATGGAGTACCTAGTCCAAAAGAAACTGTAAAATGTAAGCGCAATATTGAACTGGAGAGGAAAATGAGTTGCCTGGTGACTTTGAGAATCACAAGGCCTGGGGTCTAATACTTAACATTTATAGTGCTGTTAGAGTGTTCAGTTCAAAATGCCACGTTATCGTGGCTTAATCCTTACAACGTTATGACAATCCTTACTATAATTCCAGTTACTGTGAGGAGCAGATGAGGGGCTAAAGCGGAAAAATCTTAGCCCAAGGGTGATAAACATAAGGCACGCAGGACGGAGACGGTCTGCGGAAGCTCTTTATCCAGCCCACGTGATAATTAGGCTCTCCCAGCACCACCCTTTCAGCAGTGCAGTGCCAAATCTCTGGGAGGGAGAGACGGAAGGAGGTCTCAGGCAAGGAATGCTATGGGGGGAGGGGCAGACCAAGTGGGGTGAGAGAGGGAGAAGGGAAGTGCTGCCAAGGCGCCTGGAGAGCCCAGATATCACGCGGGTTACCAGTTACCACCCTTTCAGCAGCACCACTTCTGTCAAGGTATCATTTTTCAAAGCACCTCTCAGCTGCTGAGCTGCGAAGTGATGCCTTGGCAAAAGCGGAGCTGCTAAAAGGGTGGCCCACATGATAATTGGGCTCTCCCAGCGTGATAATTGGGATCTCCCAGATCTTATGATCAAGATTTGCATGTTGTCATTTGCAGCTAATGAGTTCCTATGTGAGAACAAAGTATCTGCTCAATAATGTCACTTCCTGCATAACAGCATCACTTCCAGCCCTCAACAGGCATCATGAATGCTAGTCGGCCAGCTGTATAAAACAAGTTTGACACCCCTGTCTTAGCCTAAGGTCACCTAGTAAAATATGAACCAGAGACTGATTTGTAGCTCTTAGCCGCTGCACCACATACTACATTAAAGTAGTTGCACTATGCAATTATGTAGAATGCCACGAACATTGATAGCGCTGGATACATAGAGCAATATTTGTACAAAGCACACAGAAATGTTATGTACCCCCCCCCCCACACACACACACACACACACAGGGTTCCTACAATATAAAGGTTCTCCCTGCATACATACCATCACAGAGCAGAACTAAATGTTCCCAGGGTGTACCTGTAGTGGAGAACATGGAACATTCCCCCCCGAGGAGTTAGTATATGGTGTCAAGCAGTGGCTCCTCACTTTGATAGGTCTGGGGAATATAGGGTTAACCCCAGGGCCTCTGCTTGCCACCATGGGTGTGGCACACAGCTGTAACTTAGAAAGGATAATGAGGGCCTTGGTGATATAAATGACAGAATCAGCACCATGTGGAGTGGGTAGAAGGAGTGAGCTTGGAGAGGAGGTGGGAGAGGGGGGAAAGAAAGAGGCAGAAGCGTACGGAGGGCGGAGCGACCGGAGCAGTAGCTCCGGGCGGCTCCGCGGCTCGGGTGGCACTCCGGGGGAGTGCGCGCATGCGCGCGCACCCACCCGGTGACGCAGCGGCTCCGCGGCTCGGGCGGCATTCCCCTGGAGCGCCTGCCCGGCCTCGGAACCGGAAAAAGCCCTGGAGCGTCCACCACAACCGGCGGCCAGGGCTTTCTGAAGGCAGTCGCTGCGTCGTGGCCTTATTTATACTTTTTTCCTGCACATGCGCAGAACATTAAACGTTCTGCGTATGTACAGAAAAAAAAGTATAAATAAGGCCACGACGCAGCCACTGCCTTCAAAAAGCCCTGGCCGCCGGTCGTGGCGGACACTCCAGGGCTTTCGGGGGAGAAGTACGCAGTCGGGGCGCGCACGCAGTTGCCCCCTCCCCGGCGGCGGCGGCGCCCCTTTGGGGCGGCACCACGGAGGTGCTCCAGGCAGCCTTAGCTGCCGCGATGCCTCTGGAAAGAGGACTAGAAAATGGACTGACTATCTAAAGAAGGACTGCTAGAGGCCAGTATGTGGCTGCCTCACCCAGGCGCTCCTGAGAACCATAGTGTGGCTACTACAGAGAAGCAACTGCCCAGAGAGGAGGGGAAGGACAGACCTCTGCAGCTCAAATAGGTGAGCTACCCAGGCGTTGGGGTCCTGTGGGGTGTTCTGCAGAACTAGGGCTATTGGGGAAAATAATCGGCCTAAAGTGGGCATACGCTTCCTAGCAGTTAAACAGGGAATTTGCTGGGACAGTGCCTCTTCCTCTGCCCAATAAGCAGCATGTAATGAAACAAAGCATATCAAAACACCCCCACCCCTTCATCATTGGCTGATTCTTATAGGGGCAGGGAAACCTGGAGCATGGCCATGTCACTTCCCATTTGTTGTTTTGCTACACATTACTGAGATAAAGAAAACAAAATAATATATTTGGCAAAACTTTAAGAAAGAGAAAGAAAAGAAAAACAACAGAGTTGGCAGGATTAGAAACAGAAAAAGAAAGATACAGTACTGTATATAGTCAGTCAAAACCTTTTATTGGCATAATTAAGAGAGAGAACACAGTGCTGGCAAGATTGGAAACACACACACAGAGAGAGAGACAATTAATTACTTAATAACAGAGCTGTCAAGATTGGGAATAGAAAGAGAGAAGTAAGACTGACTGTTCAGTGCTGTAAACTCCAATCCAGTCCCTACTCCTATTGCATAATACTGTTGTGGGATCCAGGACGGACTCTGAAGTAATTTCATTGAAATCCAGTGCAACTGGCTCCCAGGATAACAACACAACATTTTGTTGTGAACCCCTCTTTTATATACACTACTAATGACAAACTCAGGGTGATTGAGTGCTTATCAGTTTGTACATGAAAGAGGACTACCCACAGCATTTATATATGCTGTGGTTTGGGGACTTTCTCGAGACACATAAGAACACAAATTAAAGACAAGGGGGAAAAGCCAAAAAGAAAACCCAATCTGACACAGAATGCTCAGCAGCTTGACTTTTTTCAAGGCTTTTTACTATCGCTGTACCTCTGAGGATGCCAGAAATACCACTGTGCGAAACGTTAGGAACAGATCCTGCATTTTTTAATCCTAATTAACAGACTGAAGTCTTGGATTTTTTAAATTTTAATTCTAATAGAATGAACATGCTCAATGGTCCCCTGGTGCCACGGAATGTTGTGGTGGAGTTGGGAAAAACCAAAAGCAGAACAAGAGGTTGGGCTGAGAGGGAATTGGCCTGCTTGAGCTAACTGGGCATTAGGGCTGGGGAGATGCAGTAGTTGCATCATTATACTTTGTTCATACAGCAGTACTCTTTTCAAAACAGAACAGGCTTAAGCTTCTCTGCTATGTGGAGACTATGCTGTCAAAGGCAATATATGCAAACTCCCAGTAAGGTGGTTTGGGGGGTGGTATGATAACTTTCCTGGAGCCTTGATCTCCAGCAGTTCCTCACCTAAAGGAACATCCCTTCAACAAATAGACCAGATGCTTAATTCCTTCAGTTCACTGAATGCTCTGACTCCAGGCAGTGAAATTTAAAAATGACACCAGATTTTTACACTTTCTCCCCTCGCTGGCTACCCTGATGCTTTGCATGCAGCAAATTCTTTGAGAGGACTCTGCTCTATGCCCGCATGGGTAGCCCTGAGCAGTCCAGGTTACATGCATAATTGCATGGTATGTGACGGATTGTCAAAATGATTCAAAGGGTCCAGAGTTCCTTGCCAAAGGCAGCTTCCTTCCCCCGCCCCCACCCCAGTTCGTTACATGAAGTATCCTATCTCGCAAATATTTCTTTGAATAATTCCATGAACACCTTTGATGTCTGGAGGGGAAGTCCATAAAGTTTCTGAAATGCCGTCAAGCGGAGGCTTTTAAAATGTGATATTGCAATCTCGGACCATTAAACTCTTTGCCCTCCCTTTTTACTGTGTAGCTTAGATTACGTGTTGAATCACTGTGGTCAGAAAGCAGGGAGGCAAGAGCAAAGAATGAGCCATGCCCCAAGTTAAGGCACAGAATGTGGGGTTATCTGTCACGGTTGGGCAGCTCTGGCATTGGGGGTAAGGCCCCAAAATGAAACCAAAATGGTTCAGAGTTTTAGGCCCCAGTGCATTTCCCAATGGCGGTACTGGGAGTGCGCCAGCACACCAAGGCCTCTCTGTACACAGAGTCATAGAGGACTCTCCCTGCCACACATAACCTTCTTGGAGGTGGGGACAGCCGAAAGGGTCCATTCATGCCACAAAGAATTGAATAGGTATTTTTAAGCATCTTCCAAACTCCCAATTCCCAGGATTCCTTGGTGGATGCCACAACAGTAATTCTGGTATAAAATGATTTATTGGTTCACAGTGTAGATAAGGCTCATTAAAGGAGTGGGACAACTGCTGGGCACCTCTGCATTGACCCATCTATACACATCCACCAATCTGATATACCTGGAAATGCTCTAGTCTACACAAAAACAGTAACAGACCTTTATATTGCTTTGTAAACCATCTTCAGCTCTTTATTGGGAAAGTGGGTAGGAACTCAACAAATAAATTAATTTGCTCTGAACTAACTAACCAACCAGGTCCCACTCCTATCCAAATTTCCAGCACCAATGCAACCGTAACACAGCCCTGAGGTAAGGGAACAAACATTCCCTTACCTTGAGGAGGCCTCTGTGACTCTCCCCCCACACACACACACGCAGGATGCAGCACATGCCCCATTGGCATGGCTGCATCAGTGCTGGAAAGTTGCATATTAATCAGGCCCCAACTGACTAGCTTGCTATTTTATATACAGTAGGTGGTCATTAGCTCCTATAGCTCTGCTATTAACACTCAATGATGTGGATTATACTGGAAAATCTTGGGGGCTGGGCTGGTGTAATAATTTCCTTTCTTACATGATCCCTTACCTGCCTTTTTTGTACAAATGCAGAACCATAAAAAAATCATTTGTGATATAAAAGTGGCCCTGAGGTAAGGACGGCACGAGCGTTGCAGTCTGAATGACTAGGGTTCCCACAGTGAGCGCAGGGATATCTTTTGAGGCCCAAATTCTCTAACTGTAGAAACAGGGCTCCCTGCTGGATTTACAGCTGCTGGAAGATAAACAGTGCTACCCTCTGTATCCGCGGGGGATAGGTTCCTGGAGGCCCCTACAGATACCGGAAACCACGGATAAGGGAGAACCCTACCTCCGTGCCCCCAAAATTATAGTGACAAGCAGGCAGGCAGTCTGCAGGATAGACACAGAACAGAATGTTTACAGGAAGCAGGTCACTTCCTGTAAACATTCTGTTCTGTGTCTATCGTGCAGGCTGCCTGCCTGCCTGCTTGTTGTTGTAAACTTGCATGATTATAGCATTCTGTTAAAGAAAGACACATCCCGTTATAGAAAAACACATTCTTTTAAGAAGATAAAGGAAGGTAATGGGCTCGCAGGGGGCCGTGGGGGACGCGGGGAACCGAGGATAAGAGGATCCGCAGATACTGGATCCACGGATACAGGGGTCACACTGTATTAGAGGTCACACCGCTCATCCCCTCCAGTCATCGGTGAAGGTCTTTTTACAGGTGCTGTTGCCTATGGAAGTAGGAGGGGCGGCAAGAAATAGGGCCTTCTCAGTAGAGGCACCAACTTTATAGAACTCCCACCCTCTCAGCATACGAACTGCTCCCTCCTTAGAGGCTCTCCAGCAGGGCCTAAAGACGTTTCTTTTTAGATTGGCCTTCTGAGATTAGCCTTTTAGATTAGAGTTCTCAGCAAAGGATGTTGAGAGGGAGAGCAAGATGACAAGGAGGAGTGGCTCTGTTGCTGAGGTGAAGGACATTGAACACATTTCCTCGTTTCCCAGGAAACTCAAATGGTTTACGAAGTTTGGCCAGAGAGTGCAGCTCCTGTCAAGCCCATAGCCAGCTGTTCATTAGCCAATCAAGCATTAACCAGGGAACACCAGTCCAGGCAGAGCAGGAAAGAGTGGAGGCAAGAGCCTCGGGAGAGCAGAGAAGGACTCAGGGAGGTTTAATTCCGTTCCCTCTCTCACCTGAGACTGGAATTGGGAGTAAGCCCAAGGGAAGTCAGACTAGCTACTTTCTACCCAACAAAGAGGGGTTGGGACCCCCATTCATTTTTGGATTGTGGCTCTTTCTATTAGAAAATAAAGAAGATTTACAGTGCAATACTGTCTAGATTTCAACCGGCAGAGCAATTGCTCCGCCGGTCTAGGCTGTCACAAAGCACGTTTGCACGTCTGCGGCACCCAATGAGTAAGCAGCACTGCTCCTACGGTGCCACGGGATGGATTGATGACGCAGCGGAGAGGTGAGACCCCGCAGTGCGGTGGAGGGGCGGTGGAGGGCAGAACAGGGTGTTCTGGGGGTGGGACTAGTCAGTCGAGCCTGTAAGGGGGAGGGATCATTGGAGGCCTCCTCCACCATATCTTATCCCCCTTCCTGGGCCTGGTCGGCGTTACATGGCCAGCTCGAATGTGCGCCAGCAAAATAGCTGGCGCACATTCGAGTAGACCCATTGGGGTGGCTGGGGTTCTACTCGGGGTAAAGGGACGAACATCCTTTTACCCCGAGGAGGCCTCTGGCTCTACCAGCCCTATTCTGCACAGGATGTGGCAGACGCCTTATTTGCCTGCTAGACAGGATTGGGCTGTCAATTAACATCTTGACTAATCACAATCTACTAACAGAGTAGATTAGACTTGTCCCAGAGATGCAGGCGCCTAACAGGAACACATCAATAGTTATGCATCTTCCTGGTATGAACATGTTCTTACTGGAAAAGCTTCACATGGTGTATTTCTGTGTCATTCAGCAATTGAGGGCTTGATTGAAGTTTCCTTCTGCAAACAAGATGGCAACCCTAATGTTAATATACAGGGTCATTCTTCTCCTGTAAATTTGATGAATGCCCTATTTCAGTCCCATGTCAGTCACTTGGTAAAGAAAGCCCCTTTTCGATGCCCAGGGCAGAACTGAAGGCACAGAATTGCAACAACTTTGCTACAGCTAAGCTGGTCTGGATGTAGTCAATGTGTGGATGGGAGACTGCTTGGAAACACCTTGAGTTCCATGATGGAAGAAACTCAGTAAACAGAAATCTGAATGAATAACAACTTACAATATGTAAAGCAGAACACAACACTTTTCAACAGAAGTCATTTACACATTCAGCTGCAAGTCATCAAGTGATACATCGCTGAGAGACGTGATATCAAGTGGTGACCAAAGGACAAAGTTCTTCAGTATGACACTATTTTGCAGGTGGATCCACAAAATGAGCAAACCTCGCAGAGACAGTTCTAGAGCATTTTACATGGATACCCAGTGGGAGGCATGTTGTTGCCAACCTGCATCACTATCACAGTCAACTGAACGTCATTGTACATATTCTGCCAGTGACTTTGCATACTGGTCTGCCTAGAGTGATTTGTCATCTTAAGTATTCAGTGGTACATTTCACACCAAAATCTGCAGGTGCTGCAATAAGGGGAATGAGACAGCAGCTGTTATTTCTAAACCTTTCATTATTCATTGTTATTGCTGCACCACATACAAGCATCAAGATGATGGACGAAGAGTGCAGATTAAAAACTAAGATAATTGGATTAGCAGTTTTCAAATATGGAAACAGGATGGTAAGCAATTGCTCAGTATGTCCAAGGACAGGGGCAAAAGGCTTAAACTGGAGGAGGTTTAAGGTTTAAATATAAAGAAGAATTTTCTAAAAAAATAAAGATAGTCAGGAAATGCAGAGAATTGCCAAGGGAAGTTGTGAAATCCCATCAGTTGGAGATGCTTAAAAAACAGACAGGACAAACATCTGTCAAGGAAGGTTGGATATTATGGGTTGATTAAATGGCCATATAAGTCCCTTCTAACTCTTTGAATTTTGTGATTCAGAATGACATGCTGACCTCAGAACTATACTCCATCTGGCGTCACATAAGCTTGCAAAAGACACACAGACAGAGATGTATGCAAGACTAGCCCGATGAGCGACACAAGGAGCTCAAGCAATCAGACGGGGCAACATTTTTTTCGTGTGCCAATGACTCAGTGCATGATTGGAATGGTGCAAACCAAGATTCCTTGCAATGTCACAGAGTGCACACAGCTAAACACATTCTGTCAGTAGTGCCTTATCTATCTATCCACACACACACACACACACACACACACACACACACGGATCCATACATCCTTCAAACAAATCAGTACAGCTGACCCAAGATGTCTTCCAACCCCAAGTGTCTGTAACATTTGAGAGGTGTGACACTGAAATCTAAGACTTGCCTGCTCATGAAACAACTCGAAACAGTTTCATGGAGAGACAAAGATGGAGGGGCAGGGTACTGATCACTAGCGTCGACGGGGGGAAGCGGGGGGGGCGGGCCGCCAGGGGGCGTCGCGCGTATAGGGGTGACGCGCGGCGCCCCTCACTTACATTTTTGCGGTGGAGGTGGGCCCGCCCACCCTCCCTTGGGTCCGTTTGGCTCCAAAATGAGCCAAAAACGGAGCGGGGAGGGCGCTCCGCTCCTGCGCGTGACGTCATGCGCGGGGGCGGAGCCTCCCCCTTAAGGGTGACGCGCGCCCCCGCTCAGGGGTGTCGCGCGTCGTCGCGACGCCCCTGGTACTGATGAGCCCTGTCTACTGCCTATCAACTGCCTTCTCCAGACTGCTAGTCCTGCTTACGGCTTGCTGAGAGTGACAGCGCAATCCTATCCAACTTATACCACCGGTGTAACCAGCAGCAGAGGGCAGGGTGGGAGGCTTTGGAGGGGAGATTTAAATCCCCTTTGAATCCCCCTTTGGAGGGGATTTGAATACCCTTTCCGTTCTGGGGCCTCCCGTTCTCACTACACCGCAGGTTAAACCGGTGACGTAAGTTGGATAGGATTGCGCTATAAGTCAGAGTAAGTCAGAAGAGAATCAGGGCAATATCAGCCCCATTTTCCCTTCCCAGCATGCACCTCTCCTGTTCATTTGAAACAGAAGCAGCAGAGAGGATGGAGGCTGCACACCAAGCTCCACATAAGTGAAGGAAAGTGGCAGGGGTGCCTGACACTCCCTCTTCATGGGAGGGGGATTTGCTGGTCTTCCCTCCGCTTGCTCACTCATCCTCCCCCTCCGCTCACTTGCTCGCCCTCCCCCTTCATCCACTGGGGAACACACAGCAAAATAGGGGGATTTAGGCAGCTGGGAGCACAGGCTGCCCCACTGGAATCTTTGCAATGCTGTGGCACAATTTGTGGAATGTGTTTAGCTGCTCAGTGCGAAGGATGCTAGGAATATGCCCATATTAGCTACAAAATGCAGTCATTTGGAGAATCTAATGTCTTGACTTGGCATTGATGGTATCCCTCCATACGTGCGCAGAGGCCATAGTTCAGTTGCATGCAGTAGGTCCCAGATTCCTCCTATGGCAACTCCAGTTAAAAGGATATCAGGTAGCAGAACTGGGAAAGATACGTACCAGAGGCCCTTAAAAACCACTGATAATCAGATGAAACAATATTGGGCTAAACGGATAAATAGGTAGGAAGACAAAATGCATACAATAAATGCAAAGCAATAGGCTAACAGTAGCTAGGTAGACAGGCAGGAGACAACCCCGCTCCCATATTTTTTTTTTCTGAATCTGCATTCTGGGCATGCCTCCTGATTAGCAGTGATTCATGCATAGTTACAATGGGTAGCCTCCTCCTCTGAGAGTGGATAATTCTGCTGCATCTTTCCATCAAGAGTAGGGATGCACAACCATGGGTGATGTCAAGGGTTGGCCAGAATGAAGCCCCACACCTATCAGAGGGCTGACGTGGTCGGGCCAATTCCTTAACCATCAATACCAGTAGCAGTGGTAGTACCTCATGCATGAGTAGGGTATGCCATGGAGGGGGCAGTGCAGGGCTAGGGCCACCAGCAACGTGGTACCAGCACTATAGGCACTATGGGTACCCACTTGCCCCAAAAGTGCTGAAAGATTTGTCAGGGCTTCTCCTTGCTAGAATGGGGCCCGGAATGTCATGTTCCCACAAGAGATAGTCAGACTTGTAGCCCCAGTCCAGTTCCCAGTGGGAAAATATCCTTAGATGGGGCCTGGAGTGCCCATTGCTGCCTCCACTTTCACCCTGCCCCAAGGAGAGTGGGAGATGTTTCTCAGTAGGAGCAAACATAGCCCTGCTCACCTGTAGGCTGGAAACAGCGCTACGCTGACTTCTATTCTGCTCACAAGCATTTGAGAAGGGGTGTTCATTTCTTCAAGCATCCTACTTGCTGGATCACAGCACCACTAATCAAGAGTGACTGAGTAGTACTATCAAACTAGAGGCAAAGAGTGGGCAGCGTACCTGCCCAGTGAAACCTGATTGGAAGGAAGGAAGTCCGAAGCGCTGAATAGCACAGAGGCACGGCAGGCAGCCTCCTCGGTAGTGGAGCAATTAATTAATGTAGTTCTCACAGTACACTAGCAGTTCTCTTGTCACCTGCTACTGTGCCTAACAGAAGAACCCAGCCTGGGAATTACCAGTCTAGTGTCATTCCTCTGACTTTCACAAAAGGTATTCTGACTTTTTGTGTGTGGAAACATCCCGGTGATAAAAGCAAAAATGGTGGGTTTTAAGTGATGCCTGCTCTCTCTTTCTATAAATCAACCTAGTGTACTATATAGTACAAGCAGATCAGATATACAAATACAAAAACACAGAGGGAAGCCTTCACCACCACCACCACCACCGCAACAGCTCCTTTTATCTTTTTATAGTAATTTCCATTAATACTTTATAAATGAAAAATACTTACTGGACGGATAATCCTTTCATTATTGTGGCTTTCTGTATCATGTTTTCTGTATGTTTCAATCTTGACAGTCAAGCTTACACAGTGGAAGTTAACTGGTTGGAAAAGATTTGTACAGGATGTACTATAAGGATTATGGTTTTATCTCGTGAATCCAGATGTTATATTGAGAATAATGTGTATTGGGAGTAACACTGTATATTACAAGATATTTAGACTGGTTTGCTTGATTCCCCTGCTTTTTAAAATCTTGGTTTATTATCATATACAATAAGAGTTCAGTGCTAAGGTCCAGCACTCTGGGGCTGGAACCAAGAGGATCTCTCATATACCTGGCAAGTGGATGACCACCCTTCTTCATCCCAGACGTGGTTCTTTCTGGAGGATAGACAACTGCATGGGTATAAAACAGTATACAACAGTGTGTGTATGTGTGTGTGTGTGTGTGTGTGCGCGCGCGCGCGCATGCGTGTACATACACGTACACCATTTTCAGTACCTTCGGAGCATTTCTGTGTTTTTCCT
Organism: Plestiodon gilberti rubricaudatus; assembly: GCA_026170595.1. Classification (NCBI taxonomy): domain Eukaryota; kingdom Metazoa; phylum Chordata; class Lepidosauria; order Squamata; family Scincidae; genus Plestiodon; species Plestiodon gilberti. The sequence continues at coordinate 93,767,415 of JANXHW010000002.1, read as the reverse complement.
ACTGCGTTTTTCTTGCCTTTTTGTTGTTTGTCTGGTGGCTTTCGAATGCAATGTGTTTTATGAAATCATATTTTACTGTAATATTTCATATGTTGTTAGCCACCCTAGGAACCTTTTGGCTAGAAAGGCATGATGCAAATATTTAAAGCAGAAGTTCTCAACCTGTGGTACTTTGTGCAGCCGCCAGTGGTACGTGGCAGGCTGGTCCAGGGCCTCTGAGAGGAATTTTATCAAGGGGTACAAAGTTTCTTTTGAGACCCTTCTCAAATGGAGAGGGGCAAAACAGGATGGGGGGAGGGCAGCAGTAGCTGGAAAAGTCTTCGGAGCCGAGGTCTACCAGGTTTCCCGATGTGTCACTCAGGTCTACCCGCCCGGTAGACCTGGCCCAGTCACCATCTTTCACTCTCCATGAGGCCAGCTGAATTCCCAGGAAATTTATGGAGGTCTGGCTCCTGGGCCCCCTTTTTGACCCTGGGCCCAGATACAATTTACCCCCTTTACTCTCCTCTCATGGGCCCTGGGCTGGTCTTTATCTGCTTTTCCGATCAGCAGCACATTTTCCGACAGGGCGCCCAAAGTAAATAAATTACATTGTTACAGCAGTGGGGGGGGGGGTTCCCAACAGGAATAACCTCTCCCCATCACTATAGTTCCATGACCTTCTGAGGGAGTTAAGTCATCAGGAGCCCATTATGCCAGCGCTCCAGTTTCCGCACTGGCCCCCAACCCTTATTGCTTCCAAGATGCTGATGATGACCTATAAAGCCCTAAACAGCCTGAGCCTAGCATACCCGAGAGACTACCTCTGCCTGTGTGTACCATAACCTTTAAGGCTGACTGGAAACATTCTCTTAAATAGACCATCTCTCTGCCAAGGGAGGACTGCAAAGGCACACAGAAAAGTATATTTTCACATCTTTGAAAATATCTTCCCCTGGAGACTTGCCAAAGCTCAAACTGTACATCTTCCAGAAGCAACAATTTTGTTCAAACTGGCCCAAACTGGCACTCCGCCGATATCCTAACCCGCTTCCAGGGCCTGGCCGGCCTTACACGGCCTCCCAGCATGGATGTGTGCAAGCAAAATAGCTAGCGCACATCTGAGGAGGCCCATTGGGGCCACTGGGGCTTACACCGGGGGAAAGGGACAAACGCCCCTTTCCCCCGAGGTGTGCCCTAGCTCCGCCAGCGTGGGCCACATCCTGCTTAGGATGCAGCGGTCAGCCATTTAAGCCGGCTGGTGCATCCTACGCAGGATTGCGCTGTAACTAACTCTTGGCAGACAATTCTCTTTCTGTTTATAAACATCTTCTCCCGCTGGTCACCTGGAAGACGATCTTACCTGCCAGAGGCAAGCGGCTATTTACAAATCTGCTTTCATATGTGTTTTAAATTATATATTAAACTTGGAATTGTTCAAGACACTGGACGTCTGTTTTTGAGCTAGAAGGTAAATTAAAATCTATAGATAGATAGATAGATAAACTGTTCAGTTAAATTGTATGGTTATTATGACTTTTAGAAACTTCCTTTCCTGCATTACAAACCTTAGGAGGGATTTTAAACTAGGCACTAAGAATCATTAAGCTTCTGTTTGCAATCACAGATATTAGTGTCTCTCCCCTCTCCCACACAATGAATAGATTAAAATGTTCTGCATGGAAGAAATGGCCTCATTTTCATATAGGAGCATTCAAGCTCCCCAAGTAGCCCCATGGAAATGATCTATGTCAGCACGAAAGAAGACTATCAGTGAGGATAAAAGTTTTTTGTGGTGTTTTTTTTTTGCCAGCATCTTGGGCATTTCAATGAATCCAAACCTTTTTCTGAGAGAGAATTAATATTTTGAACTGTGCAAGAATTGAGGGCCAAGAGACTAATGAAGCTTCTTAGCGTGGTTGTCCACAGTGTGAAATCTCTAGTACTGCTGAATGTGGTAATTACTGCTGAATGTGGTAATTATTGGACAAATCAGAGAGAAATATCTTCTCCTGGATATGTTTTACTGACTCTATTAACTCTACATCAAAAGAATGCCACATGGTGAATTTTAAAATAAGTGTATCTTCTTTACATTATAAGGAGAGTCCACACACACACACACACACACACACACACACACACACACACACACACACACACACACACACAATCACACAATGCTAAAACACAGCACAGATTTAAGCACAAGATCTCAACCCACACAGTGAATTCCACTTGGAAGGAAATGCCCCTTTTTAAATGTTTAGTCATGATTATCGCCAAATGAAGATTTGACTGGGGTGGAGGATCTCTCTTCTAGATATCTTTGCAGACAACCCCACTCAAGAATAAACTATGATAGATGTGCCACAAGAGAGGATTATTTTCCTTTGGGAAGAAGTATTCCGCATATGGAATGTGTTGTCCTACTCAGATGTTAAGCCAACAAGAGGGATTAAACAGTGGTAACCAGCCTCTTTCTTTTTCTCTGGCAATCCACCCCTATGCAGACATTTGATATGTACTTGTGATATGGGACTGTGATCATGCAGCCCTATCCCCCTTCCAGGAACATTCCCCCTTCCTGCACAGGTTGAGCATCATATTGCCTTAGGGGCCACTATAGTGTTGCCAATTCTGACTGAAGCTATTCCTGGAGATTCCCCCCCCCCCCCAATGTGATGTAGTGTTGAAAATTCCCGGAAGCCCTGTTAAAATCTCCAGGTTTGCTTTCAGTCGTTACCTAGAGATTGATGCTGACTCCTGGAGACTCTATGCAAATCCTAAACAGCTGAAACCCCTAGACCAGCATTCCCAAACTTTTTTGACCCGCGGCTCCCTTGACTATTGGTGACCATTGGCTGTGGCTCCCCATTACATTATGTTGATGCCTGCCAATTGGCATTGCGCTGTATTCCGAGAGGATTCCGTGGCACTCCTTGGCTCCCCTGGCTGGTTTCTGCGGCTCCCTGGGGAATCGCGGATCCCAGTTTGGGAACCAATGCCCGCCTAGACCTATGAGCATAGAGCCCAATGTGCATAAGTCCAAAATCCATATGATGTGTACACTCCAATTTTGTTGGAGTTAGAGAAGGAGGCAGGTATATGTGATAGTGGAAGCTAAAAAAATGTGGACTGGGAGCCTCCCACTCTTGTCTTTCTCAGTACACACAGGTGGTCCCTCAGTCTTAAATGTTATCTGGATTTTAAACCACTGCCCTCCCCTAACTAGGCTAAAGTTCCATATACTCACACACTCTAGAGGTCACGTTTTATGGTCCATTTCAAAACAATCTCTCTCTTGGAATCTGGGCCCCAAAAGGCCAATAAAAACAAAGTTAAAAACTTCCTGATGCATTTCACACATTATTCATGGCGGGAAGTGCTTCCTACCTTGTGACCTTTTAGAATGTTGAGCTGAGCAAAATGGGCTCAATTTTCTTTTAAATTAATGATGTCTTGCACCAGTTCCTCCTGAACTGCTGAAGGCTGACATACTGTGCCGTTTTAAAATCCTTTCCTCCCCTTTGGGAACCATTTTTTTTTTTAAACCAACCTGAGAATTTGTTCATCAAGCAAAGACAATTTGGACCACGCAAACTGGAACGAGTAACTAATTCATAGCACAGTCATGTATTAGCAGACGGGCAGCCAAATCCAATGCTGGGTTTACACTGACAGATCTCAAGTTCCGTCTGCGTAAGCCCCATTCCAGTGATGTGAAAGCCACACCGCTTTTGTGCGCTTCACAGCTGCTGGTGCAAACTATCAGAGGCCATGCAGGTGCACCAGTGGCTCCCAAACACCCTGCTGGAACAGGTAAGGTGGGAGCGGGGGAGGTTCAGGGGCGGGGAGCAGGGAGACTCGGGGCAGGGACTGGGCTGAACCAGGGGCAGGAGGGGGAGGATCTCAGTGGTAGTGGCGCACATCAATATCCTGTCCCCCTTTTCCCAGCCCAACATACCCCCTGAGGCTCCTTGGACGTACGCCAGCTAAATATCTGGTGTAGGTCCAAAGAGACACATTGGAGGCCAGGCAGCCTACTGGGGAGGTAAGTAAAAAAGGTTTCTACTTACTTCTCCTGGGCTTCTGGTCACCCGTACCATAGCATGCAGTGTGCGTTCTGTCAGCAGTGCTGCATGCTATGGGCTGGCAGGGGATAGGACTGGGCTGTAAGGGATGGTTCTCATGTTGCCCACTTAATGAAGGATTTTATGCCTAGAACCCTCATTCTGCCTCTGAGAGAGAGGAAACCAACAATCAAAGCCTTGCTCCTTGCAGGGAACAGGAACGGACTAATTAAGATGGGATGAAGGAGGGGCAATTACTCATGAAGGCTGCCCTGCGGTGAACATGTATCAATCAGAGGCAGCAGTTTCTAATAAAGCTGCTGCAGGAGACCTTTGCTGAACTGAGCTTAAGTAAACAATATAGAAAGATCTTGACCAATCCGGATGGGCATTACAAGATAATATAGCACCATATTAAGAGCAGTATGGAACCACGGTTTTAAAATTCACTTCTAGCAGATTGACGAAAAGCAATGTCTCAGCAGAGCTAAAGAGCTCTAGCGTGGAGGCCATTTCGATGATACCAAAAATGTAAGCGGGGTCAGGAGAGGCTAATAATTGTTGCCGTATATAAAATACTGTTCTCAGGATCCCCCTTGAAATTGTAGCTGCATCAACTTTAGCTGAGATTTGGGAGTATTTCTGGTAATGTTAAGTACAGCAATTGAACACCTCTCGGCTGCATGGCGTGCCCTATCCCTGACATATTTTTCAAAGGCATTTTCAAAAGCTTTTGTTTGCTGACTTTGGGAGCCTTCTAAGTTGTTTTTTTTTTTTAAGATCCCACGCAGACCAAATAAAATTGTGCTGACGCTAGCGCACAAGTTAATCCAAACAAGTCAGGGTTTAAGATTACCTTTTTGTACTGAGAGAATGAGCTTTCTCTGAGCAATCTCTCAGTCATACAAAAAGAAAAATAATGGAGAGCTGAGCCGTCTCCCCCCCCCCCCCCGTTTGTGACAGAAGGGAGACTGCATGCAGTGTTTCTCTGTGTTATTTTAGATCACATTCCAGACATTACAGTATTGACCCAGACAGACAGACAGGCATTACACACACACACACACACACACACACACACACACACACACACACACACACACACACACACACACACACACACACACACACACACACACACACTACGAAGGGTTTTTTTTCATGAGGGACACCCAACAGGTGTTCCTACACAGTTGCAATAATCTGAAGTAAGGATGGGTCTCTTACGGTACAATCCAGTGTACCCTTAGAGCAGCGGAGCACGCACTCTGCCACTCTAAGCTGTCACAAAAACGCCGTAAAGCACATAAGTGACTCCCGGAGAGTAAGAGCCGCTGGCACAGAGGCCGGCAGCCCTCACTCCACCTGGGGACCGGAGCTGCGCCAGGCAGCCCAGGTAAGACCTAGGCCAACCAGAGCAGGGACAGGTGGAGGGAGGGCCGGCGCAGCCATGGGATGACCATTGGCCGGCCTGGGCTGGGAGCGGGTGGGGATATTGGCGGCACGTTCCGCAGATATCTTGAGCCCTCTCCCAGCCCGGGCTGGTCTTACACCCCCGGTTCAAATGTACACCAGATGCAGAGCTGGTGAAAATTCAACTAGGCCCATAGGGCCTCAGCCAGCTTGTCCCTGGTTTGTCCGGCTGCCCAGGGCAGCACGGGACAGCCAGAGTATACGGTGGTTGGCCCTTTAGGCCAGCCGCATATCCTTACACAGGACTGGGTTGCCCAAAAGAGGAACATCTCACAATCCTGTCCCATTGCACTTTGCTAATGCCATTACTTATTGGCTTCATGGAACCATTGGAGGGCTTCTGGGCTGCAAGCTTATCAGTCTGCGCATTAGCAAGCTTGGAAAGCCATCATGCACACAAACCATAATTATAGCTTTGCAGAAAAATCCATGCACATTGTCTGATGAATCATTTATAGGAACACATGGCTCATAATTTCTTTCAGTATACAAAATGCTCCTGCGTAAAATTGTTAAAAAGCTTCACAATTAATCAACAAATTACTTGTGAAACATCAGAGCCATCTGCGTATTTCAGAGTCGTGTTTAGTATTCCAAAGTGACAAAACCATGTGTTAACATTCTGGAAAACACCTAATCAGAGCCCCTCTGGTCCTCAATTACAATTAGATAGCAGCCTGGTTCAGAGTCAGAATTCAGGCACACACACTTTACAACGGAAATGAAATAATTATATCAGCTGCTTTCAACAGGAACTCAGTGCAGGGCTGGACCACCCATGATTTGAACCATGTGGCTTGAATCAAGTGGTGGCGGGAGTGGCAGTCAGGGTGCCCCCTTCACCACATGTCTCTGTTGCCTCCCTCCAGCCTGCTGTGGATAATCTACTTCCCACTCGCTAATTTGCTTTCCTACCCACCCAACTCATTCCTTCCTCATTCCTTTCTCACATGGTCCCTTTACGTTTAAAGGGACCTCATGAAGAAGAAGCGAGGTGAGCGAAGTGGGAAACCAGATGGGCAGCGGCAATCTGCTTCATTCACCCACTTCGCTCCTTCCTCATGTAGTCCCTGTAAACTGAGAGCGACTGTGCAAGAAAAAAAAATAGGTGAGGGGGTAGAGAAGCCATCGCTTTCCTCACTCCTTTGTTGCAGTCCCTTTAAATAAAACAGAAAGTGTAGGACATGCTAGGAATTCTCAGCATTGGCCAGCACTTCCATTTGGTCCAAAAAGATCATATATAAGAAGGAGCAAAGTAAGTGGCTGGAGTTTGTTTGTGGGATTTCTGAGGGGGGACGACAATGGCAGTGGTGGAAGTGAGTCAGGGGCAACATCAGGGGTGGATTCAGTTGGGCCATCCCTGGCTCAGTGGATGGAGTGGTGTTGTGTTATGTGGTCAATGTTTTATTTCTGTTTATCCACTGTGGAGGCTTACCCCCCAGGTAAGTGAACAAATGTTCCCTTACCCAGAGATGACCTCCGCAACTGCCCCCCCCAAACAGGATGCAGTGCGAGTCATTTTGGCATGCCTGCATCAGCGGGAGGGGGGAAGCTTATGATTGGGCTGCTATATAGGTAGGTCATCCCAGTACAGTAGGTAATTGTCCTTATCTTCTAGGCGGGGCCGTGGCGCGCGGTGTTACACACCCCCGATGCTCTTCCTGGCCGCCAGACACAAAGGTAAGCATTGGACTCCGGGCAGGTGGGCAGACCAAAAAGCACGCGCCTTTTTCACGGCGCTTGTCACCCCCGCCTGCTTGCCGCTCAGGGGCCCACTGCCCCAGGCGCCCCGACACTTCTGCTACAAATCCCCGCCCCTCCCTACAAGGATCTGAGGTGCTTTGGATGAGGAAGGGAGAGCAATAGAAAGAGCCAAAGGAGAGAAACTAGGTTGCCTCTCCTGATGTCAAACCCCCCCCCCCCACGCACACAGATGCTAGTATTCTTCACATCTCTCAGCACCAGAAGCCCAGTGAGGTGGGACTTTCACAGGCTTCCCCCCTCCCATTTTTAGCAATATAAGGTCCAGCAGTTACTCTGCTCCATTCCCAACATTAATTCACATGCATAGACCCCATGCCAGGTTGAGAACAAAAACAACAGAGAAATGGTGATAGTCTTTCTATTAGTAAAGCTGGAGATTAATGATTGACTATGGCCCAGTGGGTTAAACCGCTGAACCATGAGCTGTCGATTGAAAGGTCGGCAGTTCGAATCCGCAACGGGGTGAGCTCTCGTTGCTTGGCCAGCTCCTGCCAACCTAGCAGTTCCAAAGCATGTTAATGTGAGTAGATAAATAGGTACCGCTTGTGGGAAGGTAAACAGCGCTCCGTGTTCCAGCCGCATGCTACGCGCTGTGGCAAGGAGAGTCATGCCGGCCACATGACCACGGAGGTGTCTTCGGACAACGCTGGCTCTTTGGCTTTAAAATGGGGATGAGCACCACACCCTAGAGTCGGACACGACTGGACTTAATTGTCAGGGGTCACCTTTACCTTTTTATCCAAGGTGAGTTCCTCTCTTCAAAGAAAAGCAGTGGTATGTTTTAAAATTAAAGATAATGTTTGCTAAGCTGCTATTGTGATGGCGATGGTGATGTATAAATCTTACTACAAGAGACTGCCATTATAATAAAAATGCACAGGATAGAAAAAGAATTACAGGATTAAGAAGTAATTCATTAAGAAGAATGACAGGAGAAAAGCACCACACAGAGACTTTTGCCTATCAAAATATTACTTTAACATGATTAAAAGTCAACTCCAGACATAAACAAGCTTGGAAAGAATGGAGTGGATCTATCCTTTTGTCATTCTTTATCCTGGTAATAGTACAATAAGGCAGTTAAAATGTATTATGGGGTAAGGTCTTGAGAGAATGCCTTGTATTTCTGACATCTGGTTGTGATTCAAGATTTGCTTCATGAAAGAGCTGCTCAAGAACGGAAAGCTGAATTATGACCAACTTACCACGTCAATGATCTGCAGCAAGGACAGTTGCAGCTCCACTACAAGAGGCTGTGAGTCATTCATTACCGGCCGTTCCAAACGATTGTAGTTTTTCAGAAGTTCTCTGTAGAGTCGTCTTTGGTTTTCACCTTGCTGGGAGACTGTGAGGAGAAAAGGAAGATAACAAAAATCTCTTACTTATGAAACAATAATGGCTTTTCAACTGTCTATCAGTGCAATCCTATCCAACTTACACCACCGGTGCAACCAGCGGTGCAGCGAGAACGGGAGGCCCCAGAACGGAAAGGGGATTCAAATCCTCTCCAAAGGGGGATTGAAAGGGGACTTGAATCCCCTTTCCGTTCTGGGGCCTCCCGTTCTCGCTGCACCGCTGGTTACACCGGTGGTGTAAGTTGGATAGGATTGTGCTGTGTGTCTCTTTGATTTTTTTTTTTTTTAACATCGATGACAATTTACAGGGAAAGAAAACCCTTATAACTTTGTCCCACTTAGCAAACTTGCATAGTTTCAGCTAACTCAGTCTGGGCAGACCCAGGTTCAGAACTATGAAGCTCACTGGATAGCCTTCAGTAAGTCACTATCTCTCAGCCAGATCTGCCTCAAAGGATAACTGTAAGGGTTAAACTGAACTAAAACTTGCATTCTATCCTGAGCAACTTGGAAGAAAGGTGGGATACAAATAGCCCAATAGCGTCCTAGCTGTCTCAACAGTAGTTCCGCAGCAAGGCTAGTCAAAAGGGAGAAGAAGATGACAAGGAGACCAGGAAGCTTGGATGCCATACAGGGCAAGCAGGACTCCTATCAATCCTGTCACTGTCTGTTCATAAACTTGCCAGGAATCAGCTAGGAAATATCAGAGCTCTTCAGCAACCAAAGGGAGAATGGGAAAGAACGGAAGCTACAGTCTGGGGAAAGAAGAGGACAACTTAGGAAATACTAACAGCCCAATCGTATCCCCTGCCAGTCCATAGCATTGTATAGCCATGCCAATGGAGGCTGCCCTGCATGCTATGGGGGGAGGGGGAGTGATCAGAAGGCAAAATGTAGGCCTTCTGGCCTGGCTATGGAGCTGGAGTAAGTCTGAGGAAAGGAAAGGGGCAGGACAGACTGAGAAAGAAGGAATAGGATCCTGGCATAAGTTGCTGCCACCAGCATCCACCTTCTCCCTCCCCCGAACCGTCCCAGTCCTCCCTGCTGCAAAACTCCCCCATCCTCCCTCAAACTGCCCATGATGACACGCCCCTGTTGCCAACTTACCCAGCAACTGGCAGCAGCAGTGCAATTTATGCACAGTCGCTGGGCCTTTTATGATAGTGTATCAGGAGATATACGGTCATAAAAGGCCCATAGGATTTGGCCATTTACCACCTCCCCTCTCATGACTGAGGCTGGAATTGAGAGTGAGCTCAGCTGGAAGTCAGTCTAGCTACTCCCCACCCACCAGAACTAGAAAAGTCATTGACTTAAGCTATACAATACACTAATTTGTAGGGGTAAGACAGATGTGGTTTCTTTTCACACTCCAGAACAAGCTAACTTTGCATTATATTTTATGAGATTTTAGCAGAGCTTAACAATTGCACTTGTGTACTGAGGCATTTCTTATCAAGCTGTATGTTGATGTAGTCTTTCCTCTGGGAATGGGAAATAATGGGAAATGTTTCTCATTGTGGCTGTAGTTTGGGCAGATCTTGTATCTTCTTTGGTTTTTCTGAGTGCTCTGAAGTAGCTGTCTCTCACAATCAATAGGAAAGGATGTTTATCCCACCACCTATTGTTTTTAGCATAACAAATGGTGTTTTGTATTTGTATGTTTGTAGCTGGAATTAATTTTTATGTTTATAAAATTATGCAAATTCCCAGGCAAGTCAAGCTGTTGGGTGCCTGGCAAATCACCAAGGCAGCTGTTGGTATCGTATATGGCTGGCCTATCTAATCAAGCTCTCTGTTGTTTCCTTTGTGACAGCCCCAGAGCAAGAGTAGACATGGAACGAAGAAATATATATATAAAGTACAAAAACCCAAATAAAAGGGGAAAAAACAGCCAATCACAAACCACCAAAATAAAGTTATGTTAAGGCCATCTATCTATGCCAATTTACGAGTTCCCATCACACACTAGCATCACACCATAAACACTAGTAAGAAATAGAACCCATCCAATTAATATGAGCAGGCTTGATTTTCAGTGGCTCCCATTAGCTTATATGGGACATATATCCGGGACATACTGTATACTTGGCCTTCACCTGAGAGACTTGGTTCATCAAGAGTAAAAATCAGGTTTAAGCTCAACCACAATGGTGCACCCTTTTTTTGTTTTGTTTATTTTCTCCCATATAAGTTAATGGTTATCATTTACTCCTATGAGGAAAAGTAGACTGAGAGACAATTGTGGTGAGTTGAGAGCAAAGTCTACCCTCTACCCTTGAACTAGATGACCCAGCCTATCACTAACACAGGGATCTCACCACGAAGTAGGGGGTAAAGAGAGTCAATGTATGTATCTGTGAATGCTGCCCACAAGGAGAAATATTCCACTCTCACTTGGAGTCTTTGCAACCTATAGGCTCTTTCTCCACACAGCCTGCCCATCATAATGACAGACATGTCATTCGTGTTTCTGTTATACCTGATCGCAAGATCCACCACTGCAAGCCCACAATAGGACATGTGCAAGCCCAGGAGGAAGGAGGTACTTGTTCTCTCTCTGGCTGAAAGAATTAGCAGGTTGTTTGTTGAAAACAAGGGAGAGTTTTTTGACGCACAAGGGGAAAGGAGAAGATGGGAAACAAACAAATTCCATTTGAGATCAGAAGCAGACTTCAAAAGGAAAAATGAGAAAGATGACTTGGCCTGAATTAACCGTGTCTTTTCTAGTCAGCACTGGCCTTTTCCCTGACCTGACCACTGCCTTTTACCTGAGGCAGAAATGCTGACCGCAACTAGTCAGCTCTTTTTATTTATTTATTTTTCGGAGGACAGCTCCCTGAGTTCTGATAGGCTAATTTAATCTCAACATTTTTCCAATGTCAAATCAGGTGGGTTGACTTTGACCAATGATCAAGGACCATTAGAGCTAAATTTAGCAAGGGTCTTGGACGGGGGGGGGGGTTAGTTAGATAGACTTTATTTTCCTGGGCGATAACACATAGTCTGGCAGGCACTACACATCCTAGCAAAAACCTACCTTTGGTAAATGCAGTAGAGCAGGGATTCTCAACCTTTGGAGGCCTGGGTATCCCCTATAACGGTCCAATTTTCTGAAGTACCCCCTGCTAATTAATTGCTAATTAATTGGATTAATTAATTAGCTAATTAATCATTAAATAAAAAGTACTAAAACAATTATAAATGTGAAAAATGTCTTACTTAACTCTGTGTGTGTGTGTGTGTGTGTGTGTGTGTGTGTGTGTGTGTGTGTGTGTGACAGACAGACAGACAGACAGACAGACAGACAGACAGGGGATTGTATTAAGTTCTGATTAACAAGTAATTAACTATTGGTTGATGATGATGATAAGGGACAGGCTCTGGCGTACCCCCTGCCATTGGTCCGTGTATCCCTAGGGGTACTCATACCACAGGTTGAGAACCCCTGCAGTAGAGCATTGGCAGAATGGTGAGACTGACAGCTGGCTCCGCTAATCCAGCATCAGCATATACATAGATCAGTTTGTCATTTAGGATTAGAGTGCCTGTTCGCTGCACCATCAAACAGCATTCAGCCTGACTAAGAGCACTGGTATAGGGGACTTTACACCCCTTGGCCACAATCAAACACAGAGCTGAGCATGCTTAAATTCACTAGAACCAGTGGGCTTAATCAGTGCGTGCTTAACACTTGGTTCAGTAGGAAACCAACTGACTGAACCTGTGTTAACCCTCTGTGAGAGAGAGGAGTCACTGTTGGGCAAGCTTTTGGTTCAGTAGGAAACATGTGTGCTGTGCTAAAACCTTTACAAGCGTCCTTAAATACTGTTCCCTAATTTTCTTGTTCACACTCTCCAGCACAGTGCAATGTGGGCAGAAGTGAATGAGTATAAGCACAATCCCCTGACCTCGGGAAACTTTCCTACAAGCATAAGTGGCTGCAGATCAAAAGCTCTTTATTTTATGCCAATAGTTTAACCAGCCTTGGTTAAACTGATAGCTTATCAATTTTTTCAAACTTTTATATGCCATTATATTAAACAGCTGTTTCTTATGTTTCTCCTGTATTTCAGTTGCCCATACATCCTCATTATAGCTGTCTTGTTGGGCCTGATTTTTAGCAAGTACTGCTGTTAATTCAATTTCTTTGAATCATGCTCTGTTTCATTCCACTGAGCATGCCCCTGAATCCTTAGTGACTTCCTTAAATTATTAACACCTCGAACTACTCAGGCCAGTGACTTTCAAGCTCCCTACCATAAAGAAACACTTTTCACATCAACAAGCCTTCCATGGAACCCCTGCCTGCCTGCCTGCCAGTGTCTGCCATGCGCATTGCACATTGCAGAGGATTCTGCAATGCGTTCTAACATTAATTTAATGCAGGTGCTTACTAGGCCTGCTGGATCTCACTGTGGTCCTGTATAAACTGAGCACACACCCCACAACCTTCTCCTGTAGTTGCACATTTCAGGGACAGACCAGTAGCTGAAGTGGGAAAACTGTCTTCAGGGAAGCTTGTTTGCCATTACTAATATTTGCATTATGGAATCTCTGAAAACCTTCCAAGAATCCTCAATCAAAATTCCTCAGAATTGTTTGAAAACGACTGCCTGTGTATAGCTAGGCTTACCATAGTCCCGGATCCAGCCGAGACAATCCCGGTTCGGGAGCCCAAATCCCGGTCGTCCCGGCCATCCAGGACTGCCCCGCTGCAGCGTGCTAATACACTGCAACTTTGATTTTTCTTCCCAGCCTCACACAGGCGCGCAAGGCTGGGAAGAAGACAAAGACGCAGCGTATTAGCGCTGCAGCGGGGGCAGTCCTGGATGGCTGGGAGTCTAGCAGGAGTGTCCAGCCGGCTCAACATTATTACATAAATAATACCGTACTTTACCTTTTTCCCATGCCTCTGAGCACATGCAGAATGCCGAAGCTGTTTTCGTCCCAGCCAGCCAGCTGCATTGAAAACAGCGGCAGCACTCTGCACGTGCTCAGAGGCACGGGAAAAGGTAAAATACGGTATTATGTATTTAATAATGTTGAGCCGGCTGGACACGCCCCCTGTGACATCACCTGCCCCGCATCCGTGGACACGCCCCCTGTGTGTCCCACTTCTGGCAGACATGCCCACTTCCGATGGAAGTGACATCACAGTTCCTTGACCCGCCCCCCATGATGCCACTTCTGCCCCTCTCGGGGTAAGCCTGTGTATAGCCCACATGATTTTGCTTTTTGTTTTCTTAAACAATTTTCATTTGCATATTGTCCGGGCCTCCCGGGTTGCCCCGTACTTACCTGCCCAAGATGTGGCTCTTGGAGGGACTCCAACGCGGGCTTGGTACCCGAAGAGTCAGGGCAGTGGCAGCTTGGAGTGGCGGAAAGCAGGGACACGGAGGAACAGAGGCTTTAGGGAAAGCCACCGGGTATAAGGGTGATGTGCCTTTAAGGCAACAAGGAGGGAAGGCTGTACAGGGGGCGGGGTGAGCACAGAAAGGGTGGGTTCCTCAGGAGGGAGCAGTCCAGGCAGGGCTTAGGGGAATATAAGAGCTGGCTCTCAGCCGATGAGGAGGTGGATGGAGCAGGGCAGCCATGCTGTCCACGACTGGCTGGGAAGCCAAGTTTGCTCCTAGAGCCATCCAAAGGAGTAGTAGGACCTGGGTGAACAGAACCCCCTTCCCTCTTTAATTCTGAGTCTTCTCTAAGAGCGCCTATATGGCTCTAAGACCTGACTGGACTCTACAACATGAGGTTGAAGCCCCGGGCTGGAGCTCCCAGACAGTGGCCCGGCCTACCAGGACCTCTGACTTGCATTAACCACACCCCTGCCGGGGTCCCGAGACCGGACACGCGGACACATATATATATTTCACATTAAATCATAGGAATGGCTAGATTTCTCTATGGCAATATGCAATGGCTATCAAAAATACTGTAATACACAAAAATATTTTTGTGGTGATGTGGTTGTGGGTAATGATGATGATTAAGCCTATGGATGTAATTGGCTCAGGTGCCTGCATGTTACACAGGGTCTGGCCAATCTAAAGGGCTCCAGCTCCCACTTACTAAACTGCACTGATATGGGACAAGGTGTGTCAGTCATCATCATCAACACACTATAAAAAAGACGCTCAAACATTTATCTCCCTATATTTACACACAAGCTTGCAAACTGCAGGATCTCAGCTGTTTGCAGGGCAATTAGCAGCTATCTGATTTTTGAATAGCCTCAGGGCTTGTGGCAATTACTTATCTGATCTTTCCATGTTTTCATTTCATTGATCTTTCCATGTTTTCATTTTCACTCTTCAGAATGCACCAGAAATCGGGTCCCAACCCACCAAGTGGGTCCTGACCCACAGTTTGAGAAATGGTTAGTGAGCTGCAACCTAAATGGCCTTACCAGAATGCAGCATATTTCATCCTCTTTGGCAGATCTGTGCAAGCAAGGCATACGGCTTACTTGGTGTATTTTGCAGATTTCCAAGAATGTAAAGCGTGCTACAGCCATATGCCACTTAATCCCCACAGATATACCGGTAAATGTGTCTCATCTGCTTTTGATCGTTGGTGCAGTCAGCATTGTGACATTTGCCTGCAATGGCAAGCACTCATATAAATATCCTTAAGACTAAGTTTTTTAAACTGGACAAAGCGGGGGGAAAACATAAAGACCTCTTTTCTGAAAGGACACAGCTGTGATTACTGTTTCACCAGGTCTCAAAAAAGTGTCTTGTTCTGTATTCAAGCCATGCTTTTCTTTAGTTAAAACAGTCTTTCATCCAGGTTACTTATAGAAAAATCTATTCTGAACTTAGCTTTCAGAACTCATTGTTTCTTTGTGAGATTAACCATCAGGTCTTATTGGATATTTATGAAGAAGGAAACAGAAAAACAGCCAGTTTTATTTATGGGCATTAAAGCTTCAGCATTTGGCAAAGGAAAGCTGGCCGACTGAGAACGGATTCCCAGTGATCAGTGTTAAAGGGCACTGGAGGCTGCCACTAGAGGCATGAGTCCAATGTGATGTAATGTACAAAAAAAGCAACCAAAAATATAGGAGAGAAAGAGAGAGATAATACAGCATGTTGCATAATAAGAATACTGGAAAGTCAGGGGAATAGAATCTATCTGCACTGGTGCGGACGGTTGTAACTGCCAGAAAAATACTTGTGATGTAATTGAAAATGTGTGTAATTGAAAAGTGTGTAATAATACCATTGGTAGCTGCAGTTCCTACAAAATAGGCTGCTATATAGAATATTTCATTTTATTTCCCAAGCTAATGATCTCCTTACAGGAAGACTTCCAAGATAATTAGTACTATAGATCAGTGATTTCCTTTGGACAAACGTACCTAAGGTTTAGAACATATTCACAATTCCCTAAATTATTATCAAGATAATTAGAAGCAGCTTACATAAGATGCTATAGGGCAAGTCCATCTTACAAATTTATATTGGTTTTATAATAGTTTTGACTGGCATGGCCCTTCCTCGAGAATCCTGGGTATGGTATGGGTACTGTTTGAGATCCCTCCAGAGTTACAGTTAGCAGTTACCCAAGGAAAGAAAATGACTATTACATCCAGTTGTGTATGTAATGTTTTTATGCCCACAGTTTTGTCCAGTGAGGCTTGTCCAAAAAAATTAAGGTTAAGCTGGCATTAATAAGAAATGGAGAATACAATTTAGGTGGAGGCCTGTTAATATGTCTAGGGAACATGGTCTCTAATCTTAGCCTTACTACTTCTATGCTACCTTTGCAAATGTGCAAGCTCTTCAAAAACGTCATCCCCTGCATGTGTTCTGGGTCGGCACAGTCACAGCCATGAGGACTACATCTCCTTTTTAGACATCTGAATTTGCTTGAAAACATAAACAGATATAATGTAACTGTACTCTTGCCTCATTTCCAGGAACAAGGTTGGCATAAGATAGCCTCAACGATATAGTGGGTAGAGTCTTGCCCTTGGAAGATCCAGGTTCAGATTCCTGCTCAGTCATGAAGTTTACTGAATGATCAACCTAGCCTACCTCACAGGATTGTTGTGAGAATAAAGGGAGAGGGGCATGTATACTGCCTTGAACTCCTTGGAGGAAGGTTGGTATACACGAGAGAAACAAAAAAATAATGGTTTGTCTTCCCCAGTGGAAAAATTGGAAAGTTTGGGGGGAAATGGAAAAAATGGGAAAAAAGTCTTCGCATGACCCAGAAGTAGGTCTTTCAGCTTGAAAAAGTCCTTCAGAGCCTTGGAAACAGCACGGGTTGCCTGCGCAAAGGAAGGAACGGTGATTTGGAGGCTTTTTTTCACTGTAAAAACATTTTTAAAGTGGACCCCATTTCCGTGGATTTTCTGTAACCATGGGGGTGGGTGGGTTTCGGAACGGATGTTATTAATATGTACTCCAGCACCTCAGTGCTGGCGCCAGGAGCATTTAGGCTGGCTGTGAAATTAATGTAAAAGGAAGATAAGAGACACTGAGGGAGATCAGACAACTTCATACCTAGAAAGCCTACTAGCTATACTTTGATAGGTCTATAAAAAATAGGGAGAAGGTTGATCATTCAGACATGAGACAAAACTGAGCTAAAGTGAAGCTGAATAATGAAGAGGGTAATTTAAAGCTAACATAAAGAAAGTAAAATAGGGAGAGTATTTAATAGTGCAGTCTGTATCCAGGGAGCTGAAGACAGCATGTCACAAAAAAAAAACCCTCTGATTTTTGTTGCTGTTCTGAATGCTCCGCTAATGGGGATAATGCTGGGGTTTGCCTGGATTAGAGACACTCAATCCAGATCTGGCAATAGTGCTTTCCATCTCACTTTTCAGCTGACAGGCACTTAGGGACTAAACACCAGGTTGCAAGCATAGTTTATTATACACCAAGTCTGAAGCATCTGTGCTGGGAAAACTGCCTGTAAAGTTGGTATTTTTGTCTGGAATGCCAGGATAATGTATTTTGCAATGTTGCTCCTGCAATAGGTGTCCACACACCTAGTTCTAAGTACTGTATATATGTGTGCCAGCATACGCTTTGAATTTTCACTGAAAATTAACGAAGCTAACACACAAATTGACAAAACATGAGCAAAACTGTGAACTTGTGGACAATGCACATGTGATGCCCAGTTATACATAGCAATGTAGGGCCCAATCCCACCCTCCACCATTAACGATGATGCAGCCACGCTGACGGAGTGTACACTGCATCCAATGGGGGGGGGGGGCGATCAGGAGTCCTGCCAGAAGTAAAAATATTTTCTACTTATCTCTGCATAGGCCTCCTGGTAGTCTATAGAGGTCTCCTCAGGCCTATGCCAGCTATATAGCTCAGGAAGTGCGTGACAATGGCCAAGCTTTCACGCCACCACAAAGAGCAACAGTGGCGTCACTAGAGGGGTGCGGACCACGTCAGGTGACATCCTCAGGGGGGTGACACCACTATTGTGTTGTCCAAAATTTCCAATTTTCCAGTACAAGGTTTCCAAAATGGTGGAAACCTTGTACTTATGAATAATACCATTACGTTATATACCATTGGAAAGGTAATTTAAAGTGGAATGTGATGAAAGAAACAAACAGTTTTGCATTATCTGTATTCTATCAAAGGTTATGGCCAAATAACTGGAAAAGGGAAACACAACTGCCTTAAGTAACAAAAAGTGAATTTCCTTAACTCAAAATTGACCAATGAGACTGATTGTTCACAGCAGGGAACTAATATGTTGTTAGTATGAGTCAGCTTTCATTTCTATGTATCAGAGCTAATACTAGAACTCTTATTCAGTTGTGTGAGTGTCATCAATTGGGCCACTGGTTTTTGTGGGTTACACTGGTTTGTTGGGTGACCTGTATTGTTATATATTAAAATAAAGTCAATGGGGTGACACCATGAGTTACCACGCTGGGTAACACCAACCCTAGTGACATCACTGGGGTGACACGATGAGCTCTCGCACCAGGTGATGCAAACCCTAGTGACGCCTCTGCCTTGCACTGCCAGAATGCCAATGCAATAGGATTGGGCTGTAAGTTTGTTCTAGGACACCCGGAAAGCTGGAACTTGTCCTACACATCGCGCAACACACTCTGGACTATAAAACGTCTGAAGATGGGATCTTTTAATTTCTCTGTATCTAATTTGAGAACATGAAGTATAGCTCAAAATAGTCAAGCTACTATTGTTTTGGTTAGTAGCTACTAGGTATTATTTAATTATTTTGCGCAGGTATACCACAATTTGCCTACCCCTTTGCCTCAAAGGAGTTCACAACAAAACATGACAAAAATAATGGGCAGCCCAAGCCTGACAGCCTCTGACTGCTGCGGTAGCCGACGCAGGTAAGGTCTGTGCCGGGCGTCGGAGGGCAGGCCAGGGTGGCAAGGGAGGGGGCCATTGGTCAGCCGGGCCTGGGAGGGGGAGGAGATATCGGCAGCGTGTTCCGCCATATCCCTGTCCCCTTCATGGGTCGGCCTTACACGGCTTCCCCGGACGTGCACCAGCTCCAGAGCTGCTGTGCATCCGAGGAGGCATCCGAGGATTGATTGATTGATTGATTGATTGACAGTCTACCTATTACTAACTAGAGGTCTGTTGCCAAAGATTTGTCTGGTTATGGCAATATATGAAGTTCAGTCTTCCTCACCTCGGCAGCTGTGCAACTCTCCTCTCTGTCCATTCTCTCTCCTACTTTTCCTTTGTCTATCAGACTCCTGACCACTTAAGCTTAATTTGTGCTGGGACTGCAAACATTCCAACTATGGAAATTGTGTTAGTGGAAATGAGTGCTGTCAAAAATGACTACTTTAAGGACATGAACATACAAAGAAGCGGAGCTTTGAGGTTCAAATGATTGTGATAGTCAAGAGATGAAGGCTCCAAGGATCATGTGAAAGTTTCAGGTGGATTGCCAGCGAATAAATTGTCTACTGAGCTTCAATGTTACTTTTAAGAATCTTTCCATAGAAAGAGTCATAACCTCGTTTGTCTGATCAAATTATGTTGCCATCTGAAAAGCAAGGATCTTTACAGATCTGACTGGAGCCTGGGAAGAAGATTTCAATGGTGAGAAGTATCTGACCTGATTTGCACACTACTTGAAAATTTTAAACTGCCTCCTGTTGTTAAAATATCTCCCTGGCAAGATTTCAATTATTTGGAGCTCATCAATGTTATTGTATCTAAGTCTACGACCTAGGGCCCAATCCTATCCAACTTTCCAGCACTGATACAGCCATACCTACGATGGTGCATCCTGTGATGCTGCATCCTGTGATGGTGGGGCACTAAAACGTGTGTCTGGCTTGGACCACAGGGACAGGTGGTGTCACATAATTCACAATTCCTTCATCCGCCCAAAATCCTCCACATAGAAAACAAGCACATCAGGGACAAGGCTAGGCTAGAACTGTTCTCCCTGGCATCCACATGTAACAGTGAATGGCCAGGGATTGTCCCATCCTCCCCTTTATGCATATTCAGCCTAACAGATGCAATATATGTATACAAACTGTATGCACATAACCTTTGTACGCACAGTTGGGGTCCCGGGTTTCTTCAGGCTTTCCAGTCACACTCCTCTTCCCTTGATTGCATTGGTAGTATCTCCACTGCTCAGTGCAGGGGTGGGGATGGGCGGGGTGGGCCGGCATGGGAGGGGGCCATTGGCCGACCCGGGCTGGGAGGGAGTGGGGATACTGGCGGCGCACTCTGCCGATATTCTCTGCCCATTCCCAGGCTGGTTCGGGCTTACATGGCCTCCCCGGATATACGTCAGCTTCAGAGCTGGCATACATCCGAGGAGCCTATAGGCCCCAGGCTAGCCTACACATGGGGAAGGGGATGTCCTGAGGTGCTCCCGGATGGCATAGGATACTGCACTGTAAGTATGTCAAACTGAAATGAAGCCTAATGCCCCAGTCCAACAATGAGGTTCTACATGTATAGGTAGTCTTTCACATCTGTAGTTGATGCAGCTGTGCCTCCCCATCTGTCTTGCCGTGCTCATTGGGCCATATTTAATTGGTAGAATGTTTCTTGTGATGTACATGGGGAAGTGCATCTCTCTACAGCACCACCAGCAGAATAAAAGAAGGAAAGCTGACATTTAGGGAGAAATGGTTACAATTTGATAAATGTGCTTGTCTGCTTAGTTTACTGTGTAATCCTATGCATGTCTACTCAGAAGCAAGTCCCATTGAGATCAGTAGAACGTACTCCCAGGTAAGTGCGTATAAGATTGCAGCCTGATGGCCCAACCCTATCTAGGCCTTGTGCTGCCCGAACTCATCCTAAGAGCACCAGTGTGTGCCAGGATCCTATCCTCTCTTTTCAAAACTGCCCTGTCCCTTTTCTCTCCTCAGACATATGCCTGCTATATAGCCACCAGGAGGCTTACACAGAGGTAAGTAGAAAATATTTTTACTTACCTCTGGCAGGCCTCCTGATCGCTCACCCCACCACTGGATGCAGCCCGCTGCTCATCAGTGCAGCCGCATCACGGTTAATGGTGGGGGATAGGCTTGGGCTGTGAATCTAGTAACTGCATCCGAATTTAAGGGATCTCTTGTTTTATTTTGGTTTTTCTGGTAAGCATAAATGATACTTTTCCCCCCCAGGGATCCATGTAATAAAGAGTAAGGAGGGACAGGTATCATTCCAGAAAACAATGGGTCTTGCAGAGGCCAGGAAACCGGGAACCATGCAGGAAGAAACACATATACCTGAAGCAGCCCCACCTAGTGGCTTTCCATTTCTGAATCTTGAAAAGACACTGGCCATATGTTTGTAATCTATGCTACTACCTGCACAGCCAGGAGGCTGAAAACACTGGGCATGGTGACACCCCAAACTAAATGCTTTAAAGTCCATTCATTTTAATGAAAATAAAGCACGTGCATAACTCTTCGACTGAAATCAATGGGGTTTACCTATGCTTCACCTTGGCTGGCTTCTGCCCTTTTCCAAAAACAGATTCCAGCATTCTCAGGATTAAAACAAAATCTAAAACATGTTGATTTGGACCATGTTAACGCAGTACCCAGGATAGACTGATAGAGTTAGAGCAGGAATCTTTGTTTTCATTCATCCTTGTTCTCTCCAGATCACAGCCTAGGATGACAGTGGGATGAAATAGTCCATGCTGTCAAGAGTGGCTTTCCATTTCTGAATCTTGCAAAGACACGGCCCACGCGTTTGTAATATATGCTTACTTTGCTTTGGCATGACTGAGCATTGGTTCCCAAACTGGGAGGCAGGGGAGCTGCGGAAACCAGCCAGAGGAGCCGTGGAGTGCCATGGAATCCTCTCGGAAAACAGTGCAATGCCAATTGGCAGGCATCAACATAATGTAACTGGGAGCCGCGCCCAATGGTCGCCAATGGTCAAGGGAGCCGCAGGTCGAAAAGGTTTGGGAAACACTGGATTATAGGATAGCCAAATGAAGTCCCACTGATTTCAATGGGAGAGAGGCAATGTTAGGAAATGGCTTTTAACACTGTTTGGTGCCATGAGACTTTTTGAAAAGGATTGAGAGCAAAACTGAAACATGTGCATGACCAGGACTGTAACAAGGAAGGACGTGATGTCCATGCCACGTTTGTATTCCTGAACCAGGAGCCATGCTGTAAGGACTTCCCCAAGGCCAGAAGGTGAACCAGAGGGAAGGCATACCTGAACAGCAGACTCCATTTTAACATGTCTCCAAGCTGAAAAACCTGAGCAGCCTCCATGTGGCCAAAAAGCTCTCACAGAATCTACTCTGCATCCCCCCCCCCACTGTGATGCTAAATATCTTCCAAGACAAGACAATACAGTGCTACCTGAGATGAATCATTCTAGCCTTTGCTTTTGTCTCTTAAGTACCGGACCAACAAGACAGATCTCCTCACCCTCCCCCCTACTTGTCTGGTTTACCCAGAGGTGCACTGAGATGTCCCTTCTAGGAACTCTCTTTCCTGTTTTTCTGTGTACCTGGGGATCTTCCCCTTCTCTTGCCCATGTGCTCAGCTCCCTATAAAAGGCAGGGACAGCCTGGTAATCTTCCCTTCTTACTCCTGCCCTTTGGACTGGTACTGGTGAGCTCCCTCTGCTCTACCTTGTTTTCCCTTCCCCCCTCTTCTTCCCCCTCTCTCTTGCAACCCCCCTCCCTTCTCTGCATTACCCCTCAGTTAGTCACTGATTTGGTTCCTGAACCCAGCTTGTTCAGAACCTTAGAATCATTTTATTTCCCCCCCTTCTCCTCCTATCCCTCACTCTTAATTTGACTTCTCAGTCATTCCTACAGACTGCTAGTCCTACTTTTCATTCAATGCTACAGCATTGCAAGCCAAGGTGAACTCTAGCAAGAACCCTGCTAAATCTCTGTACCTAAGTTCCTAGATTTTTTATGCTTTGGGAGTATGATTGAAGTGATGCATATTGAACTGTATTTTCTTTTTGTATGATTCTTGCCTGAACTATTTAGTAAATATTGGAAAGTAACCACGTGTGTTCTCAATATTATTTAAAATGGAATTCTGTGAAGCTGGACTCTGGTATACACATGTAAAGATCCCAGAACATGCCAAATTGCTATATTTAAAGCTATTCCCCAAAGTAACAGGCATTTTGGCCAACAGCAAATGTATGCTTTACTTTGCCTCAGCCATGCTGGCTTGCAAAACCTGTGACTGACTAAGACAAAGGCAGTTCAGTACCAGAATCTGGCAGATGACCAGGAGCTTGATATACACTCCCTAGTTTTGCTTCATGCCTGGAAATGCAAAAATGAGGACAGAGATTGCCAAGTTCCTGACCTTGCAGGCTGCTGAGCTGCATTTGGCTTGGAGAGTCACAAGCTGTCAGGTTTGCTGTCGGCAGAGGAAGGGTTTCTAGATAAATGCCTTGGGGTTGACAAATCTGGGGTTGATAAATCTGGGGTTGACAAATCTGGGGTTGACAAATCTGGGGTTGACAAATCTGGTAGATAAATGCCGTGGGGTTGACAAATCTCTGTCAGTCATATAGACTTCCCATGTGATTCGTGTGATCTCTGAACTTTTGGATGTGATATGTTGAACACAAATATTTTCCTTTCTTTTCAGCATCCCTAAAGAGAAATATAATCTCATGGGTTTTCTCCTCTAGGTATCCACTTTCCATCCTTCCATTTACTTGTCCACAGGTGGAATGTCAACGTGCTTACAACCTTTCTTTAACCTGATCTTAAAAAGTACAGAGAGGAATCATCTGTCATCTCTCAAATGTCTTGTAAGACAGACGGAAATGTCAAACTTGCATTTAAAAATGCCTTACTATCCAAGGACCTCCTCTGAAATAGATGTCATCTTCATTCCTTTCCTTACATTTCTTTCAAACAAGACTGGCATCAGAAGTACCTTCCTTTTATAAAGTTTTCCCTCTTAAAAAAAAAAAAAAAAAGGCTGGAGTCTATTTACAAGTCTATTTTGCCACCATGAGGTGAGCTTCAGACAGCCATGGCTCTTGATACCTGTTCTTGTGAATAGGCTCACTGGCCGCCCCAAGGCCTAAATATGAAGGTTACTGGATATGTGGCAACAGGGCAGTGGTTCCAGTGGTAAGCCTATTCACAAAAAAAATTGTGCTGCGTGGACTCCACTACCTGAAAATTGTCATGTATGTTCCATGTCAAAATACAGAGCTCAGCTCCATCTGCCACATCAAGTTTTCGCTTCCTCCTGGTTGTGCTTATAAAATCTAAACATCTCTGAAATCTCAGAACCAGGATGAAAAATGTTCCTATTTTTAATTTGCAAAGGTTTTGATGAATGGTTTACCTCAGGGTTTCTCAACCCCTTCCTGGCCAAGTACCACCTCTGGCACCACTCTCCTGCTGCGTACCACCGGAAGTGACTGGCGATATCATCCGGGTTTTCAGAGGCCAGAAAATGCAGATAGGATGCTCTGGGTGGGTGGGAGAGGCTTGGACAAATGTAGGAGCCTCTCGGGAGTGAAAATGTGCCGCCTAAAGCACCGCATCGGAGCGGAGTTCCAGTGGTTAGGCCGAGTACAACGAGCAGTCGGCCGAAGTACCACAGGTGGTACTAGTACCACTGGTTGAGACCCCTGAGGGGCTGGTTAGGCAATGTGCTTTGTCTCCCATATCTTTCAGCCATGCAGGAACTTCCTTTTCATCTGAAGCATCCTGAAGTTCTAAATACTACTCTGAACAAGACTTACTGAGGAAGAACCCTCTGTCACACCAATCCTTTTGAGTCCTTTGAGAGTGTCAACAAGCACATGCATAGGAGTGATCCAATAGACATTCTATACCTGGACTTCCAAAATTCTTTTGACAAAGTCCTTTTTCTCTTTAAAACAGCGATTTTCAACCAGTGTGCCACAGCACATTGGTGTGCCATGAATGGTCCACAGGTGTGCCGCGGGAGTTTGGTGGAGGGTCATATATTAGTAGGGCCTTTGGGAGATATCAGCCCCCACTGGCAACACAGTGTGCCTTGTCAGTTGTCAAAAAAACTGATGGTGTGCCTTGACAATTTTAGCGCTTTGTCAGTGTGCCGTGAGATGAAAAAGTTTGAAAATCGCTGCTTTCAAAGGTGAGCCCAGAAGGTTCCAAGATGAAACAGGGCATGCTGGTGGAAAGTTTCACATTTTGCAGCACTAATTCAGCCTGGATGATCTCCACAGGGGCCTGAATAATCCTAGACCCAGATGGACCAATCACCAGAGACAGTTCTCAGTTCTTGAGAATGTGTTGGGAATGAGAAGGTGGGCAGAATCAAACAGGAAATGTTTTGTGGCCTAGGTAAGTGTTTCCCAAACATTTTCGACCTGCGGCTCCCTTGACCATTGGCCACAGCTCCCCATTACATTATGTTGATGCCTGCCAATTGGCATTGCACCGTTTTCCGAGAGGATTCCGTGGCACTCCGTGGCTCCCCTGGCTAGTTTCCGTGCAGTGGCGTTCCGAGGCTGGTGCGGAAGCGTACGTGTAGCAGGATGCCACTTTGCGCGTGAAAGCGCCCCTCCCCCTCGCTAGTCAGAGCCATTCCCACACGGGCAGCCGTTGCCTGCTGGGAATGGTTCTGACCGGCGAGGGGGAGGGGCGCTTTCACGCGCGAAGCGGCATCTTGCTACACGTATGCTTCCGCACTGTTTCCATGACTGCCACTGTTGAACGCCACTGTTTCCATGACTGCCCTGGGAGCTACACCTCACAGTTTGGGAACCACTGGCCTAGGGAAATGCTCTAACCTGCAGCTTGGGGTGACTCAGCGCACACAGCAGCTGTATGCTGAGCTGTGAATTCCTGGTTCCAGTGCCGACATCCTCTTGTTTGAGGATCCCTGACCCCTGCTAAATTGCAAAGGTCCCTCAGGCTATTTTATCCGCAGTGAAACAGTTGTCTGGGCATTTCAACTCAGATATAAAACTGAGGAAATGGAGCTCTCAATCAATTATTTTGCCATGATGAACAAAATGGTCATCTGAATCACTTTGATCTGCTTCCTGAAACACCATAAAGGTTGTGTGAACAGGCCCTACCACTGAACAGATGAAAATCTTGAACGCTAGACTGTGAGTCCTCCATTATTTATCACAGGAAAAAAAATGGAATCTGATTCCTGTAATCTGTATGAAAGTTGATTCTCACTTTAGATTTTGTTCCAAGGTAGAAATACCCCAATGCAAAATACATAAGCCTCTTGTCAAGTCAGCTTGGCATACGTGAATAAAACATTTAAGTGTCCCATTTAAAATATTCAGAAGCGGCAACCAGGGAAGATTCAGACAGCGCTTCCATGTATTTTAGAAGTACATGCGCTTAATTTCACACATGTGTTAGATTCATGCTTAATGACAGGCTTTATCTTACATATTCAGGAATCCTGGTTTGAACCGGGGATGGGCTACAGTTCAGTTCACACATGACGAAATGCCTACAAAGAAGTCACTTTTGTGTAGGGATTTGGATGAATGTCACTTGTAGATCACAGCGTGTGACAGGCCTACACTCTTGTAATTCATTTATATACATGCTGTACACAGTATACACAAATGTAAGATCACCCATGACAATCTACACTCAGGACTCAAGCAGAAGCTACTTTGATATAAGAATTCCATCTTGTGTCTGGAGCCCTAAGACCACATTGCGCTAAGAACTTAACAGAGCAGGTCGCCTAAGATTCCTGGCTGAGCTGGCTGTCACAGCTATATTAATTTTCAGTAGCTTAAAAAAAAGTTTTGAAGATCTCTTCCTCCAAGTAAACAATTTTTTTTTCATACCTTCTATCGCACTGACCTTTTATTTACTGCAGCTTATTAAATCAGAATGAGCCAGCTTCATAAAAGAGTTGAGCACCAGGTCACCTCCATGTTTCCACCAGCCTAAAGACAAGAAGTAGTACATACAACTGCTTATCTTTTCTTTACAGCCCTGCTAGCTTAGCTCTGAGCCTCGGGCAAAAAGTCTGTGTCTTATCTATAGCAGAAAATTTGTGTTTGCTTTCTGCACCATTGCCGCTGCCACCAGCATCACTTAACCCACAAAGCTAGACCAAGCTGAGCACTCCTCACAATCAGCACACAAAACCAGCTGTAACTCTCACAAGAACATATACTATCTATCTTTTCATTGGGTGTCCCAGGTGGCTGCTTCAGAGTTTTGGATTTCAAAGTCAGGGAAAACCATTGTTTGCCTTCCCTTCCCACACTAATAAAGTCAGCTAATAAAGCCGTGCTCCATGTATGACCACCATCTGAGGCTAGGCAGGTGGTTACAGGAGAGTGGACCTTTACTGTATATACATCTCACTGCGAAGAGAAACCTCTCAGAACACCTTGTTAGTAAAGCCTTGGAGAGTGGCAAAAAGTTTTCTGTTTAGGTCAGCTTTTGGATTGAGAGTCTTGTGTTATTTTATGGCCTAACTCTGATTTGGTCTGCTGTTTGGGCTCTATCTGTCTGTTTTAGAATGTGTCGTTTCAGAGGGATAGACACTTTTAACAAATGAATTGTAACAGGTTTTATTATTGATTTTTATGCAACCTATTGGGTGTGGCTGACCTGTGTTGGCCTCGGATCAGCCAAAGACAATGTGTAGGTTCTATTCTCAGTGGTGTGGAAACCAGAGGCTGTGCAACTTGGAATACTGCCCATTGCCACATCGGGTCTACTGCTGCCTCATCAGTACTACAAAAAAAGCCCTCCTTACTATGCTCCTTGTGCAATTTCTGCAGAAATGGATTTATTTAAAGGGACTTCTGGCTTTATTTAAAGGGACTGTATGAATGAAGGAGCTCCTTCGTTCATGCAGTTCGTGTAACTCAAACCAGAAGTCCAGCACCTCTGCGTTTCAAGAAGCCTCACAAGGAGCGTGATAACAAGGCGGATGATCTGTTTTCCACTTAGTGGCTCGACCCTCCACAATCCACCACTGATGCAACTGGCATCACTTAGCCTTATGGATCACTGGTTCTCAAACTATGGGTTGCGACCCACCACTGAGAACTTTTGCTGTCCCCTGCCCCCTTAAGGGGTGGAGACAGCATGGCGGCGGCAGTGGTGATCCCCTGATCCCCTTCACGAAAACCGGAAGTGCCTGAAGATTGCTGCAAAACAGTGATCTGAAGATCGGGGGGGCCACAGAGGGTCGTGCAAGCCTCCCCAATGCTCCCCCAAGCCCTGGTAAGTACGGGTGGACCCGTTTCGTGGGCGGTTTTGGCAGCAGCAGCGGCAATCCCCTGGATCGCCGCCGCTGCTGACTCTACCCCCGCACACACTCAAGGTTCTCCCCGCCTCGCGGGGAGAACTTTGAGAAACGCTGTTATGGATGGACTAGCCCTGGTGGAAACTGCTTTTTTGTAGTCTGGTCCTGTTCCACTTTAATATCTAGGGTAGTTATGGAGAGAGTAAATGATGCTGTACCTACCCGCAGCCTCTGTGGGGGCCAGGTGATGTTCACATGGGAAGGAATCATATAATGTATGTGGTTTCTTCATCTAGATCTTGCCAGAATGATGCGCGAGTCTAGACCACAGAAGATGAGCTCCAGCACACCATTTAATCAACCCATATAGGATACAGAAGAAATGGACAAACTGGCATGGAACATTTCCCATCTGCTCCAGGACCCAGGACAAGTGGACTGTGGTTGCTGCTGTAGATCCCTTCATAGGTATATGAGCACTCTTTAACTTGACAAAAAGTCTAGTTACCCTAGTCATACAAAAAGTCATAACCTTTCATTGTTACAGAACTCAATTTCATGCCATGAAGGTACGTTGGTTTAAATAGATCATCGGAGAACATCAGAAAGAAGTGTTTGCCCAAATCCTGAGAAATGACCTTCTGTAAATATTTCTTCCGGGTTAAATCCTGTCCTCCGCTATATGCTATGTTTGTATATTCACTATCCAAACATCAACATGCAAAGCTAACAGCTACCACTTTAGACAAATCTATAGCCACTCTATTACTTTTATTGAGAAATGTCCTTGGACAGTTCTCAGATTATACAGACAAAATGAATGCAGAGATATGTGTTAAAATTCACATGACATATCTGTTCAGCAATGTGGTAATGCAACCTCTTATTCTTCCACAAATGCCAGAATCAATTTCTATTTTCCGGCCAATAAACTACTCCTTACCTATTTAGAATATTTTGCCTTATGTGGTTTTTTGCTGATGGCTAAATGGGTAGTTATTTTCCTTCCTAATGTGTTAAGGAGCAACTCAATGAGAAAATTAGCAGTGTGACTGTTTCAGTTGCCCTGAAAGGCAACTTGCTCAATACCACCAAATCTTCCCCTGGAATGAGCAGAAGCATTTTATATTTCCATTCACTTTCAATAGAATATTTTTATTTCATCTAAAAATCATGTGAGAGGGTAGAGGAACTGGGATCCAAACCGCAGCAGGGACAAAGTACTAAAGGCCCCTACCCCCTACTGCAGTCTTGTCAAATTTCACACCCCCTTTGTTGTGATGTATTAAAAACAAATAAAAACTAACACACACACACATCCTGAGGCCAAACTGCATTATTACATGAAGATCTAGTTTGGCCTTAAGTGACTATTGTTATATAAACAATGAAATGGGCTTAAGTAATCAGTATGGTTGTCAACAGCACAAATCCTTTAGCTTAAAATAAAAAGGAAGTGACTCTTTGACCTATTGGGATAGCAATGATGATAACAATACTTCCAGAGAGGGTTGAAGACTTTCCTTTTCCACCTGGCCTTCCATTCTGAATTACAGTAGTTGCTTTGGGGTTTTCAGGTTGTATTATGTTTTAATTGGACTATTCTTTATGATTTTTATAATTATTGCACCTTACATTCCATTCCTATGTTGGCATTTTACCATTTTCTGCTCCATTTGTTCAAGAAAAGTGGGACATAATCATTTAAATAAATAAAATACTTAGCATTTACATAGTGCTTTCACGATATAAATGCTAAGACAGTTCAGAGTGATTCGCATACATTTTCTTGACATAATCCTTACAGCACTTCACAGCACAATCCAGCGCAAGGATCCGGCCGGTGGCCCAAGGCCGGCCGCCGGATCCTGAGCCCTGGCTACCATTCTGCCACCCGGCCAGAGGTCTATTCGGGGAAGGTGACGCTCGTTTACGGCACGTTCACGACATCGTCGCCGGCTTTTCTTTCAGGATTGCGCCCTCAGTAAGGTAGGTGCCTTTATGTGTATGCCTCTTACAGAAATTTAAAGTGGCACCGCTAAGTGGCAGGTACAGCTTTTGTCCCCCCTGCATGTCAAGCTGCACCCACTAGAATTCCCTCTTGTAACAAAGTACTGAAAAATACAGAAGCCCTTCCGTCCTTTGCATCTGGTCATTATAGAAGCAGCATCCTAAGCAGGGCCTCTGAGAGGGGGGTTAAGGGGGTAATTTGTACCTGGGCCCAGGGCAAAAAATGGGTCAAAAGGGGGCCCTGGAGCAAAAAAGGGGGGCCCAGGAGTCAAATTCATATGTAGGGAAGGGGCCCAAAAGAAACTTTGTACCCACTGATAAAATTCCTCTGAATGGCCCTGATCCTAAGTCCCTTTGTGGATGCAAATGGCTTACATACAATTGACTATGATGTTATGTAGGTGCCTGACTTGATTTGCCAAATCAGAGCCTGAGGCCATTTGTAAAATCACCCTCAGCTATGTGAAATATCTACTCACACTTGGCTGCAGACCGACCCATTGCTGACACTGTTCTAAACCTGTCACATTAATGAGTCCTTTCCTTCAACGCTCATCTGTATTATATCCTAGGCAGAAGCACCGCATTAAAAATGCAGGCAAAATTTATCAAGAAACAATGACCTGATACTAATTTTGGCAGAGAACAGTCTTTATCATAAAAAGAAATGGCTGCCTAGTCATCCTTCCATGAAACAAGAGTGTCCCGTTTAGCGATCGCGCCTAGTATTTTTTCCACACAACCTGCACTTTGGCACTTCTTGTGGAGGTGCTTCAATGACCTCCCTGAGGAAGATCACTCCATCTACGCAAATCAGGCCTGCACAACCTGCGATCCATCAAGCCCAATACATCCTACCAGCTGTGTATTGTATAGTAGTCCACTAGGGCTTGGTAAGTCTTTTGTTTTGATTGCCTGCTTGGGACTGCAGAAGCTGAGAGGCTGTTAAGCATCTGGCAGGACACAATCGATGGGTTGCATTCAGCTTGGCGGGTCACAAGAGCTGCAGGCCTGACCTATTTTATTATGCTAGTTAGGCCGTTTTTAATATTGTAGAGCCTCATAATTCTTACCTGACTAGGATGCTGATGTTGAAACCATTCCATTGTCATAAGCAGCATTAATTCTAATGGGTTTGCATCAGTACTGGACTGTGGAGATTAGCCTGAATAGTTTCCCCTGCAAGCCTGTACTCTTTGGATGCCTCTGTCTTTTGTGTTGACTTTTAAATGCACTAAGGGCCCAATCCTAACCTATCCAACTTTCCAGCATTGATACAGCCGCAATGCAGCCCCGAGGTAAGGGAAAAAATGTTTCCTTACCTTGAGGAGGCCACTGTGACTGCCCCCCACTGCAGGATGCAGTGAACACCCTGTTGGCACTGCTGCATCAGCACTGGAAAGTTGGATGGGATTGGTCCCTAAGATTGGTAGATGAAGTAACTCTGGCTACTCCTCTACCCAACTCTTCTCCAAGTCTTTTTGACTGCCCTACTCACGGTAGTATAGCTGGACTCGCACCAGTGGAGCAGTGGGCAGGGCAATGTGTCATTGCCCTACCCACCCCACCACCGGAATGGCCCAGATCTGTTTGGCTCCAGATCAGGGCCATTCCGGTGGCATGGCGGGTGGAGCGATGGTGTGTCGCTCCACTGGCACAAGTTGCCCCACTACACTACTGCCTACCAGAAGCGTCGCTCCGGTAGGGGCGGGGCTGTAAGTATCGCTGCGGTCATAGTCTCTTTACCGAGCGAGGAGGAGGCAGCCCCGCCCCCTCACTGTCCGAGCCAGTCCCGTGCGGAGAAAGTAGCTTGCCTGCTACTTTCTCCGCACGGAAATGGCTCGGACAGTGAGGGGGCGGGGCTGCCTCCTCCTTGCTCGGTAAAGAGACTATGACCGCAGCGATACTTACAGCCCCGCCCCTACCGGAGCGACGCCTCTGCTGCCTACTCAGTTGGAATAGGGTCACCATGGAGTACCAGTCACTACTGCAGGTGAAAAGTGAGCAAAAACTGCAGCTACTTCAACTCCCACTTTATCATTGTGTGTAAAAGTAGACATGCATTCACCAGGTTGCAGCATGGCCACTCAAGCTGGGTCTAAACATCTGCACAGTGCCTACGCACCCCCAAGAAAAGGCAGCATAAGAGTACACAGAAGAAGAAACAACAAACTAGTGGGGCCCAATATACAGGATTGTGAAAGGATAGCCCTGGAATGGAAAGGGGAAATCACCACAGCTAACACACATTTACAGCACAACCCTGTGTAACTTTGCAATGCTGCAGGGCCACCAGTGCAGCCTGCACTGTATCCTATGCTCTGTGGGGTGTTGGAGCAGTGCAGCTAGGCTGAGGGTATATTGTATTTGGGGGGACTTGCATAGTGTAAAATGCTGCCTATGGGTCTCATCTAATCTGAGCCAGGTCTGTGGCTGGTGTAACGTTTCTTGGCCGAAGGGGGGGGGGGGGTGTCCACCCTGTGAATGGTGGATAGGATATGGCGCTGGGGCGGAGCGCCCCCATAATGTCCCCTGCGCTGGCGGAGTTACGCCGGCAGCCGTCCCACGGCGATCTGAGCATGCATGGTGTCCAAGGGGGCTTACGTTGGCAGCCATCCTGCGTCCATTGGCATATGGCAAGTTCCACTGGCATAAGTGCGCTTATGCCAGCAGATCTACCATTATGCCGGCACAAGAGTTACACAGGATTGGGCTGCTGTTAGCACTGGGGGCGTTTTCTTTGCCCTCCAACAACACGTGGCCTTCCACTATTCCTTACTCCCCTGATGTTCCTGAAGAGCAGAAGTAGTATGTGCACCAAAACAGTAATAGAAAAGGAAGCTTTCTTCTGCCTGCTGCTGCAAAGTGTGTATTAGACAGCTGCCTAATAATTATCAATATGGATGGGTGAAACCCAGCCAGGGCAATTTTGAAGATGAATTAGGAATTACATTTCCAGAGTTCTACGGTTCTTTGGCAGATTGTTCCTGGCGTCCTTGTCAGCTTTCACAGTCCCTGCAGTACATATAATGACATCATTGGCGTGCATTGACTACTAGAGCCTCATAGCCAAGCTTTGGTAAGCATGCAGTGGATTGGCCCATTCTCCATCCTCCACCCACCTCATCATGTCATCCTCCACAGCTAGGGTGATATAGGGAGGATATGATTCTGGCTGTGCAGCATTTAACCTGCACAATGGCCAGGAATGTTCCCACCGCAGTCACCATTGCACCAAAGGAATTAATTCTCATCATTCTGTGCATATCTGAAAGCACTATGTATATAAAGAAATAAATACTCAGGGCACCTGGGCAAGCTGTAGCCTGTTTAATCCACTGGACTAGGATTGCCAACCCTCCAGGATTGTCTTGAAGTCTCCAGGAATAAGCATCAATGTCCAGGTGACTACTGAAGGCAATCCTCGAGGGCCTCCATTACATCATATTGGAAAGAAAGTCTCCAGGAATAGCTTCAGGCAACATTAGAACCCCCACACTGGCCCCCGAGATGACTTTACATGGGCTGAGGGAGTGCCCAATACATGCGGAGCAGCATTCAGTCACCTGCCTAGAAGCCTCTTGGAGTTGAAACACACTGGAGATGCCATCTGCATGCACTAGTGTCAGAGCAGTGGTTCTCAAACGTTTTGGTCTCCAGAGCCCTTTCCACTCCAAACAATGGTCTCAGGGAGCCCCAGGGCTCCGAGAAGCACACCTTGAGAAATACTGGTCTAGAAAGGATTCTGAACAGATCCATAGGGACTTGTAGGCATTGTGATAAGTCTCCTGAAAATTCTGCAGGAGAATTCTGCCTGGGAAGAACCTCCAAATCTCACCCAAATTGCATGTTTTGCTGGTACAGTATTTAGTTGCATCCCTAATTGCCACTGGTGCCGGTGCATCTACTGTTACACCGGTGCAAGGTTACACAGGATTGCGCTGTTAGTATTATTAATGTAGCTCAAAGTGCTTTGCATACAACAATCCTGTAAGGTAGGCTGGAATTGTTACCCCCTTGTTACAGTCTGAGTGGGGAGAGAAAGAGATAGTGGCTTACCGAGGGCCACCCAGTGAGTACATGGCTGAGATAACATTTGATCTGGGGATTTCCAGCTAATACTTTTAACAACTGCAATATGAACCACTCAGTTTTATTTCTGATATAGTGATATTATTAATGTAATTTATTCATTAAAGGAGAAGCTGAAGAGAGACTATAAGTTGGTCCAAGACATTTTGTACGTAAAGGAAAGCCCTTTCCTGATAAATGTACAAGTGGAAAGTGTGGAGACCTCTATTTTAATTTCAAAAATTAACACACCATCTGTTTGCTGCTTTCCCTGCTCCAGTTCCAGTTTTCCCTGGCTCCTTAGCATTTAGGAGGCATTGGTTTTGCCTTCTTTGGATGTGGTCAAACATCGCTTGTAACAGCTTTCTGTGTCACCTCCAAATTTTGTTCTGCAAATGGTGGCATTGAGTCATGACAAATGATGCAGTTGTTTTGATATTTGAGAATGGTAGCGCACAACAGACTTCTCTTGATTACTTGACTGTTTAATTACCCAACTATTTATTGCTTTCAACTCCCTGGAAAGGACCCAGGGCAGAAAGAGTGTAGAAATTACAAGCACAACCTAGCCGAGAGCTGCCTCTGATTACTGGCCCAGCTGGACCTAGGACCACTCAGGCTCCTGAGGAGATATGAGGAGACAGTAAACAGCACTGAAAACCTGTGAGCCAGGAGGTTTGAAAAGCGACCATTGTAGGCAGAGCAGATGTTCCCGATAGTGAGGAGAGCTTGCCTTTGGTAGACCCATGTAAATGCCTCTCAAAGCCACAAGTAAGTAGGTAAAAATACCGTGGTTGTAAGAATTACTGGGAGAATACAATATATGTAAAGAATTTTGAGTGATTTGGAAAAAAGCACTATATATATGACGATCAGAGATCCTTCTGGATTTTATAAAAGGCAGAATTCGAGTTAGATTTGGGAACTTTTCCTAGGTTGATCTCCCTCTAGATGGAGGTAGACAATCCTATCCAGTTTGGGTGGTCACTGTTTTTACAGGCCTGTCCAGGGTGTCTAAGCAGCATTGCACTATTATTAATTAGTATTCTTACATTATTTAAAAGATGATCATCATCGACCCTTCCTTCAAGGAACTCAGGGCAATGTACGTGGTTTTACCTCCCCCGTTTTAATCTCACAACCACCCTGGGAGGTAGGACACAACAGCAAGTGGAAGGAAGCAGTGGACAAAAGCACCAGGGAAGGAATGGGAGGAAGCAGCTGCTGCTACCTCAACTCCTGCTTCATCGGTATGTTTACATTCCCCCAGAAGCGTCGCTGGGGGGGTCAGCCCCCCAGGCGACACACGGGGGGGGGGGTGGCAAAGCGGGAGGCAGTGATGACAACCACTCCGTTTTGGCGGCGGGAGCAGCGGCAATGGGTTTGGCACACCCTCCCGCCCTGCGTCTCCGCCAGGATGTGCAGAACTCTGCCGGGCATTTGCCTTCGGCATAGGATAAGGCAGGATATAATTTTTTTTAAATAAATAAACTGGCTGGATCCACCTCCCCTCTAATATTAGTAACAAATCACAGTCAACTGTTTGACTTTGAGATATGAGATCTTGTTCATATATTTTGCTGGTATTCTGTCACCTGCCTTTTGATCCCCACTCGTGATGGAATCCTAGATATATCTACCCATCATCAGCACCTGACAAAGGAAAACAGAGGAAGGATCACTCACAGTACCTGTTGTATTGTTCTGTTTTCCAATGCAGAGCAGGCAAACGTGCCCAGCTGGAATCCCAACAGGGTGTTTTCTAGATTTCCTATCTCCACATAGCTGTGTCAGCGAGAATGACAGCTTGGTCAGTGTTCAGTCTTGTCCTCATGGTTTGTTGACTATTCCGTGGATTTTGTCCTTCCTCCTGGCCTGTGAAGAACCTTCATTTACGGCCCAATCCTACTGGGCCTACACCAGAAGACTGTGCATTCCACTGGCGTGCGCTATCGCAAAAACATCATAAAGTGCTTTGCGAAAGCACAAGCCCCAGGCCAGAGCCTTCTCGCTGGTGCTAGCGGTTGTCAGGAGGCCTGCCAGACCAGGTACATCCAGCGCAGGGGCAAGGGTAGGGCAGAATAGGGCAGCGATGTGGCAGGGAGTGGAGGATTAGGCTCGGGAGGGGGGCAGGATTGGCGACATCAGCACATGCCGTATCCAAACCCCCTTCCTGGGCCAGATCCGCCTACAGGGATCAATGCGGACTTGTGCCAGCGATATCAACTTTTGATTCAATATATCGCATGGATAGACTCAGATTGGTTCCAACACATTTTGACTGTTTCCCCAGAAGATCATTTCAAGAAATGGATCTTTTGTTGGGCACATCAAAGACTTGTTTCATGGTCTCACATTCTGAATTAGCAACCCTTTCACTTGCTTCAATCTCTGGTTTGTTTTGATGAGGGGAGCAGAGATCGGAATATAGAAAGCCTCTGAAGAATCACGGGCTCTGCTTTACCCCACTTCTGTTTTTAACACCTGGATATATGTGTGTAAAATCCTGTGCTTAATGAAAATACTACATTTTTACATTTGCAACAAGGATAGTTGTAAACCAAATTTGGAAAAAATGCAAAGTAAACATTTCTTTAAAAGCTATTTTATAAGTGTTGTATTTTTCTCCACAGCAGCCCTGTAAGGTAGGCTAATATTTTTTCCAATTTTACAGATGGGGAGCTGAGGCAGAGCGAGACCAAGACTTGCCTAAGGCCCTTGAATGAAGCAATGACTGATGTCGGTTCGAACAAGTTTCTCAGACCTACAGAGTTTTATTCCTTGTGTTCCAGTGCTTCATAGGTTTCTTTAGAAACCTTTCAAAAACTTTTACAATGGCATGGTGCATCTACCTTAGGGCAGTTATAGTTTCCTTCTTTTAGTACCTAATCTGGATTTCAATGTTCCTGTATATATGTATTTTAA
This sequence comes from Plestiodon gilberti rubricaudatus, assembly GCA_026170595.1. NCBI lineage: Eukaryota > Metazoa > Chordata > Lepidosauria > Squamata > Scincidae > Plestiodon > Plestiodon gilberti. The sequence goes on along the minus strand of JANXHW010000002.1, from coordinate 93,730,063 downwards.
CTCAACTGCATCACTTCTATTGAATTTATTATATTGTTGCTATAAATCATTAAATTATATTTATACTTTCATGTTTATATCGATTTATATCCAGCCAGATCCACCACCTAACATTACACCAAATATTTGGTTCTACACCTATTTAGTGTAGTCGGCATGATCGGAATATATCAGCTTAAATCCAGGTACTATATCGTAACTGCAGGCTGAACCAAGCTTCATGTCTTATTCTAGTTAATATGCTTACTTTTTTAAAAATCCATCTCTCATTCAGGACCTTTTGTTACAAAAATGAAAAAATAAGAAAAATATTGAAACAAAACTAGTTTATCTCCCTCATCCATCTATGAGTGCTGTGCTCTTAAATAATCTCATTCAATTTCTCTTGTCTGAGAATATACAGTAACTGTGTGTTAGTATAGTATGTATGTCATTTTCTTTTAGGAAGCCAGCACTGCATATTTGCAGCCATCATAGTCTCTCATTTCAAGTACCAAAATACGGATATTTATATTCCTTTAAATACTTCGTACTCTACTGATATTTCTATTCACGGAGGAAGTTGTCTCTGTGCGAGAGAGAGAGAGAGAGAGACTCTACCACTTTGGTGTTTGTCGCTTCAGGGTAAAAAAAATTAATGTCCGAAGTACACAAGCAGTGTATCATTGTGAAGAATGCCCCTCTGCCTTTCCGCCCACTGCATGCATGCCTGCAGCCCCTCGGCTCCCGCGAGCACAAATGACAGCCCCGGAAAAGTTTCTAGAAGATGCAGATCTCCAGGGCAATCGGAACTGCCCCTGCTCAAGACAAGCGCCAGAAGAATCAGGAAAATCCAGAACGTACCTTTCAAAAAGGACAGGAAGAAGGATGCCCAGAGGCACAAGCCGGAGCACGCTAATCCCAGACACCTCTCCGTGCGCATTTTCAAGCCACAAGCAGGAGTCTTTCAAGCAGACACCACCAGACAATGAGCAGCTGCAACTCTTCCTGTGTAAAGGATGGAGCGAGCGAGACGGTGGTAGTAATGGCAAGAAGGCGGCCGGCCAGGAATAAGAAAGCACATTTGCCCAAATCGCGCCTTTATCGCGGACAGTGACTGAGAACTACCTCCAACAGTACTGCCAGGGGTGGAGCGGGGCTGTGGAGACGGGCTTCGTTCGTCCCCCTCCTCCCAGCCGCGCTGCGCCTTCCCCAGTGTGCCGGGCAGGGGGAAGGCGCGCAAGCACCGAGGCAGCGACGGCGTGCTCGAAGGCGGGAGGGGGCGGAGGCGGGAGGAAGGGGCACATCGCCGCCCGCGAGAGAGTCGGCCACGTTCCCGCCGTTACAGGCTGATCTACATGACAGCGTCGCGGAGCGTTTTTGTAATCCGGCGGAGCCGCCGGACCTCCGCCCCACTGCCGCGTACTCCAAGTCGAGTGCTCTATTTTTTTGGAGGCGTACGGCAGAGCTTGGAGGTGGCTCGCGGAGCTGCTGCAGCCTACCAATAACAGAGAGGGGGGGAAGAGAGCTACCAATCACAACGGCGCGTTCTTAGGAAGGCGGGACAACATGAGGGGTAACATGCTTGAAAACACTCCCCCTGCTTCCAGCGCGGAGGCGCCAGTCAGAGGCGACGGCGGAGCCCCTCCGCTGTCGTGTAGATCAGCCAACTCAGGAGCTCCAACACGTCAGCCGCGTTTTCTACGCTAGGACGAGATTAGTGCCTCGCTAGAGCAGCAGCACGCCAGGCAGTGCGTGGTGCTTGCAGGCGTAGCTGCCGGAGGGAGCAATTTTCAGGCAGAAAATGACCGCGCGACGCCGCCTGCCCCGGAATCGAGGAAGTCTGTGTCTGGAGGCTGCGTAGGACGGAGCACCTGAGGCTTCTCCCATGTGAAGCCTTTCTTGAGGGGTTCCAGGCAGAAGAAAACCAATCGTCTTTTTTCTACCTGTGGGGGTGTTTTTTCCCCCGCATCCCTGAGCCCTCCTTCCTCAGGGGCCGCCACTTCCCTTTTTCTGCTTGTAGGTGTGTTTGTTTGTTTGAAATTATGACCACAACATTTAGCCAACTCCTTGTTGCTCAAAAAGACATTGCATGGACGTCTGACTATGTGTAGTATACCTCTTTCTTAGGAGATCTTCACCAATTAAATTTGGCCCAAATCAGCAACCTCATTTTATGATTGTCACAGGCAGGAAATCCCAGCCAAGGCTTGTGTGCTTGCAGCACATTGATCTAGGTTGCTCTTTCTTGGGTCAGCCTGTGCCTATAGGGCAGGGGTTCTCAAAGTGTGGGGCGCAATAGGGCTGGCCCAAGATCTCCTGACACCTGAGGCAGCAGGCCAAATGCTGCTCCTTACCCAATGATGTGCCGCCGACCTCTGCCACTGTCCAATGTTCTAGCTCAGCTCTCCTCCCCAGTGGCGTCACTGTGACGCGCGTCACCCCAGAGCAGGGGACGCGCAACACACACACACACCCCGACTCAACCACCCCTACAGAAACTTATCTTTTCCGGCGCTCGTCACCCTCCGGGAGCCGGCCGGGAAGCGCTCCAGGGCCTTCTGAAAAGAAGAGGCCCTGGAGCGCTTGCGTTAAAACGCGAACTTTGAAGATTTTCGTGCATGCGCAAACCCTTTTCTGAGGGCAAGGGCCTGCCCTCTTGCCCTCAGGAGGGTCTGCGCATGCGCGAAAATCTTCAAAGTTCGCATTTTAACGCAAGCGCTCCAGGGCCTTCTGAAAAGAAGAGGCCTCGGAGCGTCCGGCCTCCGGAGGGTGACGCGCGCCGTCGCGGAGGTGACGCGCGTCACCCCTTGGCGCGCGTCACCCCCCGGCGGCCCGCCCCGCCCGCTACGCTACAGTGACGCCAGTGCTCCTCCCCTCCACATTTCCTCTTCCTCTCTGTCCCCCTCTTCCTTTTCCAATCCAGGGAGTGGAAGGAGGAGGAAGAACAGTGGAGGCAAGTGGGCAAACAGAGATGGGTTGCCCCACCACCACCAATCTGCTGCCTGAGGCAACTGCTTTAGTTGGCCTCATGGATGGTCCAGCCCTGAGCCTGGTCGCAACTCCCTGAGAGGTCACAAGCAGCTTGGAAGGTGTTGCAAAGCTCCAAAGAACAAGGCTCAATCCCTGGAATCGCCAGGCTGGGGAAGACCCCTGTCTGAAACCCCAGAAAGCTTCTGCCAGTAAGTGTAGGCAATGCTGAGCTACATGGACCAATTGCCTTACTCTAGGGCAGGGGTGGCCAACCTTCCAGCATTAGGACCTCTACATTCTTAAGAGTTGTGTAGAACAGAGGTTCTGGTTCTCAACCCCTTCCCGGCTGAGTACCACCTCCGGCGCCACTCTCCTGCTGTGTATCACCGGAAGTGACTGGCAATGACATCATCGCCAGTTATTTTCAGGGTTTCAGGTTTTTGGAGGTCAGAAAACACAGGTAGGAGGTTCTGGGCAGGTGGGAGTAACCCAGGGGAAGCATTCCCAAGAGGCTCGACCAAAGTCAGGAGCCTCTGGGGAGCAAAAACACACCATCAAAAGCACTGCATCGGAGCAGGGTTCTGGTCCGAGTACCACCAGCAGTCGGCCAAAGTACCACTGGTGGTACTAGTACCACTGGTTGAGAACCCCTGGTGTAGAAAACAGAATCTTGGCAGCTGCAATTGCTGATGGTGCTGCTAAAGCAGCTGCACCTGCTGAAATGCCCTCACCTACCGGTATACAACCGTTAAAGGGCCAGGAGCATTCCTGCTGAAAGGTTGGCCACCCTCGATCTAGGGATTCTCAAAACGTGGATAACAACTGACTGTAATACAGAGGATGGCAATTTATATATTATTTTTCAAAGGTCACAGTAATGTAAAATTTGAGAACACCTGTGATAGTGAATTCTGAGTGCCCTCCACTCCCCCCGAGATGCTGGAAACACAAAAAGAGGTAGTGAATGAGCCAGCATTTACACTATCAGTTATCCCACGCAGAAGGATCCTTTTTCCCCAAGAGCAAAATTCCCCCTTTGCTTGCAGTTTACTTCAGCCTTGAAAGAACACCTTGCCCATGTCAGCTAACCATATAACACAACGTGTTAAGGGTTATTGTTTCAGAATGAGCAATTTTTAAAATACAGTACTTCTCGCATGTTAATTTATCAAATGAACTGATAGAGCCTGATCAGGCTTTTAGTGGAGTGGTATATATAAGATCATTGGCTACGAAGGAGACAAGTGAACCAGGTTAAGTAGAAAAATATAGTTAGCAATTGCCATGGATGGAGGATGGAATGACGGTGTTTGGGTGACCCAATAGCTGCGGATTCAAATCCCTACTCAGTCATGAAGCTTACTAGGTGACCTTGGGCCAGTCACTATCTCATAGCCTAATGTATCACAGAGTTGTGAAGATAAAGAGACGGGGAGGAGCCCTCAGCTCCTTGGAGGAAGGGCAGGATATAATTGTGAAAAAAGAACATAAAACAATAGGGAAAAACAATGCTACCTATGCTTTCCCCCTCCCCCCATGTCCTTCCTCTTCAATCCTCTCCCCCCACCCTCTGCCATGCAATAATTTTGATTTATGTGAACTTACTTTTGAAGCAAGAGCAGGATAGATCTTATAGGAGTCATGTAATTGTTGCAGTATTATAATTTTTATATTCTCTCTCCTCCCCCCTCCCCATTTTCTGCATTGTAGATAACTTCACTTGTCCTTTAAAACTCTACTCCTGAGCACACTAGAATGGGATATGTGTAAAAGCCTTTCCATCAGATTTCTCCAGCAGCGCCAGCAGGCAACATCCTCCATAGAACCTCCATACTTTCTAGAGTTCTGTCCTCTGCTGTCTTGTTCTGTCAAAACATCTTTAGTTAAAGTTAGTCTATTAGATTTGCTGAAAGGAAGAAATCCTTATCCATCCTCTATGTAAGTCAAAATTATGTTGTGAGTTTATATCAACAATTCTGATGAGAAAATGTCATTGTGAGATGATAATTTCCTGTCATTCTTCTGTGGTGACCTGTTTTTATAAATGCACCACTTTTTCCATTGTGGTTTTCCTATCATTCCCTGTTGTATCAGATGTTTTCAAATTCCATTCTATAAGGTTCTCTGGAAGCTTATCACAGGTCCCACAATGAAAAGATCAGGAATGGCAGATGAGCTGCCCTGAAAGCTGACTAGCCCATTATTACTGATCTTTCCCATGCAATACACAGTGCCAGGGGAATGTGGAGTTTCTTCCAGGGTGTATTCTCAGCTCATGCGGGATAATTATGAGCCTCAGTAGGACTGACCAGCAATCCACCTGAACTGACTAACAGCGCAATCCTATCCAACTTATGTCACCGGTGTAACCAGCGACGCATTGAGAACAGGAGGCCCCAGAACGGAAAGGGGATTCAAATCCCCTCCAAAAGGGGAATTCAAAGGGGATTTGAATCCCCTTTCTGTTCTGGGGCCTCCCGTTCTCGCTGCGACGCTGGTTACACCAGTGACATAAGTTGGATAGGATTGCGCGGCCCTAAGACAACGTTCTAGATCAGGTGTTCTCAACCCCTTTCCAGCCAAGTACCACCTCTGGCGCCATTCTCCTGCTGCGTACCACCAGAAGTGACTGGCGATAACATCGTCCGTTACTCCTGGGTTTTTGGAGGCCAGAAAATGCAGGTAGGAGGCTCTGGGCCTTTCTCAGCATTCCCGAGAGGCTCGGCCAAAGGTAGGAGCGTCTCGGGAGCAAAAATGCGGCATCAAAAGCATCACATCGGAGCAGGGTTCAGGTGGGCTGGCAGTCCCAGTACCACCAGCAGTTGGCCAAAGTACCACTGGTGGTACGAGTACCTCTGGTTGAGAACCCCTGTTCTAGATTCTTCCATAATGCACAGGGATTCTGTAGCAGAGAAGCCAATGTGGAAAATGCTCTATGCAAGTAAGATATTTTAGTACCATTGCTTTTTATTTCCTCCCTCTACTTTCCCCCATAATTTATTTGGTATTAGATTCAGAAATGTTTAATCAACGTCCTACAAAACCCCACTCCTGGTGGCCCAGCCATGGCTACTCAAACTACAGTAGAAGCAGGAAAACTGCTGCTTTCCTTAAAGGGCTGGTTGTGTGGCAAGGAGGGGATAGTTGAGCTGAAGTCAGACTTTTTTGCAGGGTAGGATTTGGCCCAGGGACCATTAGTTTCTGATCTCCACCATAAGCTATGCTATCGTTCTTCCAATCACTCAAAGGCCATCTACAGAAAATCCACATGTAACATTAAAAGAGGTTCAGATAAGAACATAAGAACATAAGAACATAAGAAGAGCCCTGCTGGATCAGGCCAAAAGCCCATCTAGTCCAGCTTCCTGTGTCACACAGTGGCCCCACCAGATGCCTCAGGGAGCACACGAGACAACAAGATACCTGTGTCCAGTCGCCACTCCCTTGCACCTGGCACACTCATCGCACACTAAAGTATTTGAAATCACATGAATAGTGGTTGTTCAGACATTCTGTCCCCCTCCATGTACAGAGAGGGGGGAGAAATGCACACATATGCTCTTCTTCATGTGGTTGAGCAGCTAGTCAGATCATATCATCTGGATTGAACACAGTTTTATAACACCATATTGGGAAAGATGTCTGATTTAATCCAAACTATGCTATGAAGACGTCAGTAATACATTATACATGCATCATTTTGTTCATGGATTTGATTGTTTATTGCAGTAGAATATTACTAATAGAGTTACTCAACCTCATGACCTTCTAAAACCCAACCAATCAGACGTCCCTTTTCCCATTTAAATTTTAATAGCTGGCTATTGTCATCATAATACATTATAAAAGAAGCACTGGTGAAATAACCTCAGCGTTCAATGGTGTGCTGGGACATCGGTCTAACTCAACAGTAATCATAATTAAGATTGTAATTCTCATTTTCTATAGAGACGTCTCAGCAATTAAATCTATTCAGAGGGTAATTCTTCTTTTATAAAATGGATTCTTTCTCTGTATGTGTGTGTGTGCACACTAACACACCAGAAAGGTATAAATCATCCCTTGCAGTGCTTTTTTTCCACAAATAGCGTTCACCCAGAAGGTTAAGATCATAAGTCAAATATGCATCTGCCACTTTTAATCAACCTTTTGATCACAGTGTCAAAACAGAGAATGAAACTAGAGGCTACAAAAAGATACATTTGTTTTTCTAGATTTTCAAATGTGTCTCTGGTCAGAGTTCAGATGACAAAGAAAATTGTTGGGAGTGGGTGGGTGAATCAGGTTTTAAAAATAAATAAATAAAAAGAGCTAAGATATAACCCCACCAGTTCACAACTACAGTATATTCACAACTGTGTGTACAATCTAATTCTGCAGAAGCACAGAAAAGCTGCAGACTCTGGTGTAGACTACAGAATTAAGCTTGCTAAGAATCTTAGCTTTCATTTTTTTTTTTAAAAGGCAAGTTTCTAGTTCTTATGATTACAAACACCTGGAGAAAGCTCAGAAACCAAAGGAATTGCAGAATCAGATTCCCCTGAGTGGTCAGATAGCAAGGTTTCAGTGCCTTTCCTTACACCTCCCTGAGCAGAAACAGAATAAATTTTGCACTGCAATTTGCATCATTGCCTGCAGAGGCGGAACTTGGTCGGAGCGCGTGGAGCAGCAGCTCCAGGCGGGGGCGCATTCAGCGGGGGGCATACTTACCCTCGTGATGCGTCGCCTCCGCTTCGACCATCTTCGTTTCGGCCCTCCCTCCCTCCCTGGAGCCCGTTTGGCTCCAAAATGACACCAAAACCAGCAGGGGGGCATGTTTGGAGCTGCGCTGGGCACGTCGACGTGACATCACGCAGGCCCCGCCCTTGCTCTGGGTGCTGGGAGGGCTACTGTCATTTCTGATTGCCTGAATTTATACAAGTCACAATTTATACAAGGCACAATCCTGTCTAACCTAAGACTAGTGGAGCAACTTCTCCACCCGTCTAGGGTGTTGCAAACGTGCTGTAAGGCATATTTGCAGTACCTGGACAGTAAGTGGTACTGGCGGAGAGGCTTGTGCTGCTCCTCTGGCGCCACAGAACAGAGCAGCGCTGCGGCAGAACAGTAAGGCCCCACTGGGCAGCGGAGGGGCTGGGGAGGGCGGAACGGGGGCGTTCCAGGAGAGGGGATTGGTGGATCAGGCCCAGGAAGAGGGAGGGATCAGTAGAGGCCTCCTCCTTTATATCCTGTCCCACTTCCTGGGCTTGTTGGGCCTTACACAGGCCTCTTGAATGTACGCCAGCAAAATTGCTGGCGTGCATTCGAGGAAACTCATCGCGGCAGCTGGTGCATTACTCGGGGTCCCTTTACACCGAGAAGGCCGCCAGCTGCACTGGGGCAGGCCTAATCCTGCTCAGGATGCGGTGGGCTCCTTATGTGTGCCGCTGTGTCCTGCTAGACAGGATTGGGCTGCCCATGTATTTGTCCTGGCACATCATTTGAGGATTTCTGACATATCAAAACACATTCAAAACCTGGCTTCTGTTACTGCAAGACAGAATGCTCAAGTTCAAAAAGATTGTTATGAAACATCCTGCATGAAGTGTCAGCCTGGTAATGTATTGAGTGCCGTTTCTGTAAGAGCTGACAAAACATGATGTGTAAAGCCTGCTGGGAAGAGGAAATACAAATGTCAACGTCAGGCAAATGCACCTCACAAAAGAGAATGGGATGTGTCACTAGTTTGTTCCTTGAAAAGGGAAAAATTATTGCCTTCCTTGAGCCAAAAGTATCTGCTACAAAAGGCAACCAGATGCCACCGCAAATGTAAGACTAGGCAGAGACACAACTGGAGAGACACACAAGCATGTTGACATATCCAAGTGGCACAGCTAGCAGTGACAGTGACAAGCAGAAAGAGACACCAGCAGAAGGCCCCACCATGTAGAGATTGATTGTAACTGGGAAATGCAGGCAAAACTAAGTGAATAGATCAAAGGAAGAAGAAATTATCCAGGAAAAAAAACAAACTGAAGAGTGTTGTAGCTAAGTACTGTAGGATACAATGCTTTGGACAGATGCAAAGGACAGGTGTGACCAGCAGGCCTCTAGTCTCAAAGGGCAGCCTAAAGTCTGGCCTGCACACAGAATTGACCCGAATTATTATTTATTGAATTTCTATCCCAACTTTCTCTCGCATAGGGGGACCCAAATGCCATTCCGGTTGTGCCCAACAGTGCACCAGCACAGCTGCCATCATCCCTCCTCCTTCTCTTGCTCTCTGAATTTGAAGAGGAAGCAGGGAAGAGAACAAAAGAGGAAGTGTGGAGGAGAGCCGTAGGCTAGAGTATTTCCTGTGTGGGAGGAGGAGGGGGAGCGCCCTGTTGTTGCTCAACATACTGGTCACCATATGTATGTGGCCATGGGTGCACAACAATACAAGAGTATGTGACACATGCCAGACTCGTGTCATCCTTGATCAGACTGATGCCAAGGAAGCATCAGACCCACACACTTCTAGTGAAAGGCAAACTTTTATTACATGGAGTGACAACCCCCACCCCTGGCTTCGAAAAGTATCCAAGCTTCTCCAATTTCATAAGCGGCCACAGTACAGTACAGTACAGTACAGAATTCATTATTGGCATATAAAATAAAATACAGGGCAAAAGGATAATTAATAACCCACATTTTAACATAATCGAAAACAACTAAGAACTTAATTTTCCTGCTACGCAGCTCCATCGCCTTTTGCAGAAAATTAACCACCCGTTCAACCATCACCACTGAAAGAGTCGTTTAACAAATAGGCGATCTTAGTGGAGTCAGATCATCCCCTACTAATTTCCAACACAGAGTCCAGGTACCGCGTATTTCAGCATAGGCAGTATAGAACAGTATGAATGATGGTCTCAATGCTACCCAATCCGCACAGACAAAGTCTAGCAGCAACAGGAATCCCTTGAAATCTTCCGAACAAAACAGCAGATGGCAAGACATTATATCTTGCCAATGCAAAAGCCCTACATTTCTGGGGACAATACAAACAAGCGGCCACACATTTCCCTGCCATGCTATTCAGACTTGCAAAACAATGTCACAAGCCTGGAGACTTCCTGGCCCCAGCTTCCCTCCTCACCAACTTCCTTAATTCAATCAGAACCATATGCAAATTGAGACACTGCTGCTGCCGATACTGCCTCCTTCCCAGCCTTGATCTGCCCCCCTCCCTGCCCTGTCTCCTCCCTGTTCCGCCCACCCCCGTTGCCATCCCGACTTACCTTTCTGGATTCAGTGGTGGGCCTCCTGCACTGCCACTGCTTGCAGCAACACTCCTAAAATGGCCGCCGGTGGCACACTGCGCATGTCACCAAAAACCATTTTATGACACTGGAACTGTGTTCCATTGTCATAAATCACCACCACCACCACCACCCACACACTGATCCAATCCTGGATAGGACTGAGCCGTTGATCTAATTACCAGTGGGTTTGAATTCTGTATGGGCGTGCAACTGTGTATCTAGGGTAGACGAATAGAGGTTTGGATGGGTGCTGATGGGAACCTGCTGGGGTACAATGTGAGGGAAGACATTTCTACATAGGGAAAACCTTAATACCAGGCATAGTTGGTGGGCTGCTCTTGGCTTGGTGGGCCAGACGTTGTGCAGGCCTCTCCTAAAGGGTGCAGACAGGACACTGAGAACTTAATAGAAGTAATATAAACAGCTATCAGTGATGATCCGGAAATAACACCAGTAGTAGTATACATGGGTTGTACATATACACTACCTCTAGAGCAGGGGTTCTCAAAGTGGTGGGTTGGGACCCACCACTTTTTCCAGAAGTGGCCGATATCCCCTTAAGGGGGCGTGGGGGTGGCCAGCAACAACTATGGTGGCGGCACTCCAGAATCATGCCCACCTCAACCCCAAAACACTTTTTTAAACATACCTGGTTGTCCTGCCAGCTCCCCAAAGGGTCTGGGGGACCTGCTGCCACCTCCACAGGTCTCCCCAAGACTCTAAACAGCGGCGATCACATTCTGAAGCCCACTTCCAGTTTTCGTCTCTGAATCTGCTCTCCTGCTAGATACAGTGCGTGCCTTCTTGGTTCGGCTACACCAGTGCGCGTGTGAGAGGGAAGAATAACATTGGGCTGTAATTGGCAGAAGATTTAGAATGGACAAAGGAAATATGGACAGCCCAATCCTATTGGGCGCTTATGGCAGCAGATCACCCAATTCGCCATCATAAGTGCCAGTGTTGTGCCGCAAAAGGTGCGCCGCTGTTGTGCGCTGCAGGACCACCAGTAGAAACGGCTGGAGGCCCCACGTGCATGACAATAGCCCACCCAGGTTGCACTGGGGCACGTAAGGTGGCAGTGGAGCGGGTCATGGGTGGTTCGGGGGAGGACCAGGGTGGGGAGCAGGCTGGGCAGGGGGCAGTTCAAGGGCAGGAGGGTGGCAGCAGCAGTGTACACCGGGATCCTAGCCCCCTTTCCTAGCCCAGACTCTCTCCCTGAAGCTCCTCAGACTTACACCACCTAAATAGCTGCCGTAGGTCCGAAGATACCCATTAGTGGCCAGGCGGCCTACTGGTGCAGAAGAGAGCGACCAAAATGATTAGTGGGCTGGGGCATCTCCCTTATGAGGAAAGGCTACAGCGTTTAGGGCTCTTCAGTCTAGAAAAAAGGCAGTTGAGGGGGGACATGATTGAGACGTATACAATTATGCATGGGATGGAGAGAGTGGATAGAGAAAAGTTATTTTCCCTCTCACATAACACTGGAACTAGGGGACATCCACTCAAATTGAGTGGAGGGAGGATTAAAACAGACAAAAGAAAAAAAATTACCCAGCGTGTATTTGGTTTGTGGAACTCCTTGCCACAGGAGGTGGTGATGGCACCTAGCCTGGATGCCTTTAAAAGGGGATTGGACAGATTTATGGAGGAAAAGTCCATCACAGCTTACAAGTCATGATGGGGATAAGCACCCTCCTGGTTGTAGGAGTAGGTTTTCTTTGCGCCAGGTGCAAGGGAGTGGCGACAGGAAACAGGTTATCTTGTTGGCTGTGTGCTCTCGGAGGCATCTGGTGGGGCCACTGTGTGATACAGGAAGCTGGACTAGATGGGCCTTTGGCCTGATCCAGCAGGGCTCTTCTTATGTTCTTATGGGAGGTAAGTAAAAAATGTTTTTATTTACCTCTTCTGGGCCATCTAGTCAGCCCCCACCCACCCACCCACCCACCCACCATAGGATGCAGCACGTGTTCCATTGGCACTGCTGCATCCCATAACCTGGTAGGGAATAGCATTGGGGCCTTACTCACACAATGCATATAATCTGTAGAATTCATTGCCACAAGTTGAGGAGATCCCCTGTAGCTTGTATGGCTTTAAAAGCGGATTAAACAAAGTCATGGAAGCTACTGTGGGAAACAGAATACTGGACTAGATAGGCCTTTGCCCTGATCCAGCAGAGCTTTTCTTATGTTCTTATGTAAGTGGTTTTTTTTTTTTTTATAAGGGCTGGTTCATACAAGGGTATTCATCATCTGATGACTTAAAGATCATGTGGTGATATGTATGTGTGAATGAGTCAAGACATCTACTGCCACAGATAGCACTTTTGTAACACCTTGTCTCTACCACAGTATTTCTCACACACACGCACGTACGCACTGGAATCAGTTTACACATTCAGTGAACTGACATTCTGTGCCAGTGCACAAGGACTGAGTAGCGGACTGATGAGAACTCACGTGATGAACATCACATGTGCGCCACCCCTATGACAGCTGAGATGTTTCAATCGCCACTTTCTCCCTCCACTCAATCAGGATTGCACTGTCAAATGTGTGTTAAATGAGGCTGTTCATCTACCGCTTCAGCAGTCAGCAGCCATTTCTGCAACTGTAGATCAAACAATTCTGTGTAGATCAAACAATCCAGTGCATCGTGATTGCCAAAATGGCTGTGAACAGTAACCATTTATATTCTTGTTAAAAAGATGTATTTCTTCATGCTATCTTGTGCTCAGGAAGCATCGTATGGAGGGGGGGAGTCCATGTGAACATTTGAAGGAGCAGTATGGATTCTCTGGTTTACATGACTCTGTAATAGTTCCTGAACATTTACCCTCACTTAGGAAAAACATGAACCTGTGTACCATGGGCAATAATTCCTCTACCTTATTGCCTTCATGTCACTGAAATGCTATTGCCTATACAAAGCCTTAGACCAGGGGTGGCCAACCTTGCACCATTAGGGCTACTGTGTTCTTAAGAGTTGTGTAGAAGACAGAATCTGGGCAGCTGCAAGTGTTGATGGTGCTGCTAAAGCAGCTACACCTGCTGAAATGCCCTCACCTATGCAACCATTTAAAGGGCCAGCATTCATGTTGAAAGGTTGGCCACCACTGCCTTAGACCAATGTCTTACTTTAAAGCATCAGAAAGATGTGTTTATTTGTAATAGTTTGGGGGCAACACTTTCAATTTATAGCATGCTTTTTGGTTATATGCTGCTTCCTTTTGCAACTTTTTTTTAGCAGGGACAGAATACCTGTTCTCAAGTTGTTTCTCAGCCAATCAGAAAATCTTGAGAATGTAGAGACCAAAAATACACCATGAAGCAACACTGCTGCACCAGAAACACATATCACAGGCAGAACCCATACACCAGTGAACCCAGCAGCCCAAGAGTCGGGGTGTGGCACTCCCAATATAAGGAAGTCTCTTGCCTGCTGCTTTCTCCGCACGGAATGGCTCCAACGGCGAGGGGGCGGGGCCACGTCCTGCCAGCTTGATAAACTGGACTAGGATGGGGCGAAACTTATGGTCCCGCCCCTACCAGTGCGACGCTTCTGACTGGCATATCACACTGGTTTAGCATAACCATAAGACCAGCTTGCCCATGAGGGAAGTTTGATAACATGCTCAAAGTCATCCCTGATACATCAGGTCTTTTAGTGACAGGTTCACAATGTAGACTCACATTATACTGGACAGTGAGAGGGAAAAGATATCCTGGTACTGCCTGGGGCAAAGAGGATAGATTAACAGTCCAATCCTATCCCCCCACCAGCCCAGAGCATGCAGCGCCAGTGACGGAGCACGAGCTGCATGCTATGGGGGCACAAGACACCCCAGGAGAGGAAGTAAAACACTTTTTTTACTTACCTTTCCATAGGCTGCATGGTCTCCAATGGGTCTCCTCAGACCTATGCCATGTATTTTGCTAGCTTAAGTCCGAGGAGAGTCAGGGGGCGGGTCCGGGCTGGGAAGAAGGGATAGGATCTCCGTATGTGCACCGAGATCCGCCTCCTCCCACACCGGCCCACTCCCCAACCTGATCTGCCCACGATCCTCCCCCAAAGGGCCCCCACCACCGACCTACCTGCTCCAGTGGGGGTTCTGTGGTTCGCTGCAGTTGATACAGGGCTTACCAGCTCTCATGCCATCATTAGCAGGCTGCAGAATGATGGAGCATCTGCAGTGCCACTGATCCCAGCTTTACACTGGTGCAGTCGCGTCGCTACGACGCGCGACACCCCAGAGCGGGGTCGCGCGTCGCCCTTAAGGGGGAGGCTCCGCCCCCACGCGTGACGTCACGCGCAGGAGCAGAGCGCCCTCCCTGCTCCGTTTTCGGCTCATTTTGGAGCCAAACGGACACCAGGGAGAGCGGGCGGGCCCACCTCCAACTAAAAACTGTAAGTGGGGGGGATCGCGCGTCACCCCTATACGCGCGACGCCCCCCGGCGGCCCGCCCCCCCGCTTCCCCCTGTCGACGCCAGTGCACTGGTGGGTCGCGAGATCTGCCAGCATTAGGCCCAGATAGGATTGGGACATTAGAGAGATCTTAGTTTAAATAAAAGTGGAAGAGGCAAAGCTTTGCATGTCCATTGGCTGTTTGTACAAGGCCATGAACAGTCATTTCTGCACCTGAAGTTCTCTCTTTGAATTTGATTCAATTGATTCAAGGCCAGTTTCCCAGCGGGGTTGAGATTATCACTGCTTCATTCATATCACTGGCTCTCTGCCAAGTTGTAGAATCTGATTATTAGGCCTCCGCTTGTTTATGGAAGAATCTTACACAAAACAGGCTGTCAGGAACAAAGGAAAAGAATGTTGTGTCCTTCTGTGAGCATCAGACAGTATAACAAAGCCA
This sequence comes from Plestiodon gilberti rubricaudatus, assembly GCA_026170595.1. Taxonomy (NCBI): domain Eukaryota; kingdom Metazoa; phylum Chordata; class Lepidosauria; order Squamata; family Scincidae; genus Plestiodon; species Plestiodon gilberti. The sequence continues at coordinate 93,714,960 of JANXHW010000002.1, read as the reverse complement.
CTGCGCCAGAACCAGGATTTCCTGGATGCCTTGACAGATACTTGTGAAGTATTGCCCTTAGGTTCTGCTTAATGGCAGCAGGAAGAGGAGGAGGAGGACAGCATGTAACCAACTTCCTTCAAGGAGATCCTACGATGATAACAGATGTTCATATGGTTGGGGAAAAAGGAAAGCATCTTACACTGAAGTCCCAGCAAGTTAATGGCGTGGCAAGGCGTCACTGGACGCGCGTCACCCTAGGGCGGGTGCCACGCATCACCCCCCTGCCCACCCCCCTCGCCGGCGCGCGTCACCTCCAGCCCCCCCGTGCACCCCCCCAAAAAATTGCCACGACGCCCGTCCCCCCGCCACGCTCCAGTGACGCTACCATGGGGGTTACTGGCGAGACTTCAGCACTAGAACCATGAACCACAGCTAGTTTGAGGAATGAAGTCCAAGGAAAGTTTCCAAAGAACTTCAACAGTCATTTGCAGGTCTTTTTTTTTCCTCAGAGAATCAGCTGAATTAGAGTTTATACTGAGAATCAGCACCATCTCCATAGGTCTCAATCAAGACTATGTTTTTTTTTTTTTCACATTACAGCCCGATCCTATGTGAAGGTGCCCACTAGGGGAATGTGCGTTCTGCCAGCGAAAACACCAGGATCCAGGCGGAACTGCCTGGAACCGGCATGCACTGCATGATGTCATTGCACTCGCCGACACTAGCGAGGCCACCATCCGTCGACACTGGATGAGTCAGCGGTGGGGGCATGTGGGGGGAGGGGAGTAATGGCGGTGTTTCTGGGTGGGAGGAGGTAGAACAGGGGAGGGAGAAGCGGGATCTGCGGCACTCATTTGTCACCATATCTACCCACCCTCTCGCTTACTCTCCCTGGTTCTGTGCCAGAAAAATAACTGGCGCAGAACCAAGAGAACCATAGGGAAAGCAGAGGCTTTTCCTATGGGTCCCATTCCCTTACCCGGTTGAGACCTCTGCAACTACTCCCCCACCATAGGATGCAGCACATGCCTCCTTGGTGCGTGTGCATCAGCGGAAGGGATTTAGTTAGGATTGGGGCCTTAATTAACTTAACGTTGCTAAGATGGCTGTTATCACCAATTGTTTTCACCATGGTTGGTGACTGGTGGAAGTCGTAAGTATCAAGTTGAGGTGGTAGGGCAGACTGCTTCCCTGTAGAGTACATGTGAGAGTTTCTAGATGTGAGTGCTTCCCATACATTAAAACCTCACTGCAGACTTAAAACTAGCGCAGCAGGGAAAAGGGTCCTCTCCCAGCCAGTCTAGCCATGGGGACTGAAGCAGCTCTCTGCTGGTTTCCTGTATCAAAGCGAAACATTCAGATATGCGATGACCTGCCTGTAGTTTGAAGTGTACTGTAATACAGTTGTATTTTAGCACCTCATTCCACTTTTCATGTAGTCTGGGCCTCTCTATTGCAGCGTTCACACTTTCATACATTTCAGGCTTTGTGTGAACAGGAAAAATTCTGAACGTTTGTCACTTTTTGCTCCATTCAGAGAACATTGTCTTATTTTGAGCCAACTGTGTTAAGAAGGAGCACCTCAAAAGCTGACAACACTTTCTGTGCAACTCGGTACAGCACAACTGTGTCCTTTAAAGAGGTTCCAGCTGAACAATTTCAGGGGATCCTGTCCGCTCACTGCATGATTGCCTCAACCGTCGCCTCCGCCAGCCATGTGTTCAGGACCACTCTTGGCGCTGGACTTTTAAGATCCATAAATAATTACAAGCCATCAGGAGTGATTTACGAAGTGATTTATAATCATTGCAGCTTAATGGTCCATCGCAATGTACTTGCTCACTGTCAGATATATATGAGGATGGTCAGTGCAGAAATCTGCTGCCATCTGGTGGTCTCATATTTGCAAGCACATGTAGAGATATCATGTGAACTTTCTTCCCAATCTAGTACAAGAAAAAATCAAGTATTGATGTGTAATTTTTTATTCTGATAGAAGCTCTGGAAGAAGAATGGTCACCAGATGACAATAGAGAATTGGCAACTGGGAGGTCAGGTCCTGTATATTCCGACTTAAGGCTGGTTCTCACATGCATACACCTCACTTGGTGACTGCAATACAAAATGATGTATGTGTGAATGGGTCACCATTTACAAAACTATGGTTTTTCAGTGGATGACTCCACACACAGATTCATCAAGATCTGGTTCACACATGCAGGTATATCACTTTCTCCACACTGATTCCTGCACGCATGATAATTCTCAGTTTAAGATGTGAACTCTCCTTTGAAAAAAATCTATGTCTGTTGGATTGGATGATATATCAACCTGATCCAGTCCAATAGGTGTAGAGAGAAATGAGTGCACACAATTTCTCCCTGCCCCACTGGCATGCTGTCCCCATGGGTTGTTCAAAGCCACCAAATCACATGGTTGGTTGTCCCTTTTTCGTGTAATATATCAACCGTGCAGTTACATGGCATTTGGAAATTCTGTTCCCAAGTGTTCATATGGGAATGGGGGGACTGGAGCAGTGTGCCGAGTGGGTGAGGAGGAGGAGCTACATGCCCTGACTCCTCTACACACAATTAGGTGGATCAGGGGAGAAGTATCAGCTGATGACAGAGCAATCCTGCAGATAGGATGCACCGGCCGGCCTAAACGGCTGGCTGCTGCATCCTAAGCAGAATGTGACCTGCACCGGCGGAGCTTAGACATACCTCGTCCCTTTCCCCTGGTGTAAGCCGCAGCAGCCCCAATGGATCTCCTTGGTTGTGTGGCAGCTATTTTGCTGGTGCACATCCGGGGAGGCTGTGTAAGGTCGGCCAGGCCCGGGAAGGGGATTAGGATATCGGCGGAGCTTGCAGCCAATATCTCCACCCCCCTCCCCTGCCACCCTGGCCTGCACTCCCCACACCCTCCTGCCACCCGGCGCAGGCCTTACCTGTGTCCAGCGGCATGGTCTGGGTCCGGCGGTGCCGCAACAGTGCCTTATTATGGCACTTTTGCGACACCCAACGTTGGTGGAGCAGCAGCTCTGCCGGTGTATGGCTATGCAGGGTTGTGCTGCCCTTCACACATGCAAGTCACTACTTGATGTTGTTGTCATCAGTCTCAAAAATCAGAACCAGCGTTACTATGGGGCAATGTGAAGCACTCGCTTCATGCAGCAGATTTCAGAGGGTGACACCATTTGCCCCCCTCCAGTTTCTGTCTTAGCAAGCCATTTCACATATTACATAGCAACAAATCTTGACTGAACAAGAATCGCACTCAACAAAGAACCATAGCCACCCATTTTTCAGATTTTCATTTTAATATGTTCAGGTGTACACCTAAAACCCTAGCGTGCAGAGGCTCTCTGTGTTATTATTTCTTTCTATGTTCTAGTGCAGAGCAGAAGAATAATTTTGACTTTTGCTTCAAGCACAGTTGGAGTAGAGTGAATGGGCACCTCACCTCTCCTGAAGCACTGATTTGCCCCATGGAGGAATGTTTTGAAAAATAGGCTTTTTAAGAGCCCAGTCCTATCCGCCACTATCTAACACCAATGCAGCTACACTGCTGGAGTGCACGCTGCACGCTATTGTGGGGGTGGGGGGGGAAATCAGATGGGCAGCAAGAAGTAAGTAAAAATCTTTTTTATTTAAAGGTGGCTAAATCCCTTCACCCGGTCCACGACTGCAAGGAAAACTGGCCACAAAGCATTTCCCTCTCCCCACCCTCCAGGTGAAGTCACAGAATTTCAACCTCAATGTGCTATACAGAGTAAGTAAATGGCTGCAGATAAATTTAGCTTTGATATGGACAAAGCAGAAGCCTCTTTCAGTGTGAGGATGAGATTGTCCTCAAGGTGCTGGTAATTTAGCATTGTATGTAAAAAAAAAACATAGTGGATAGCTGAAAATGACTGACTGGCTCAGCCAAAGATGACCTGTATACTTGCCTATTTCGAGCCACCAGTTCTTAAGAGCCCCAAGGAGTCTCCAGAAAAATAAGGTACATTTCTGACGCAGTTACACTCTCCCTAAACATGATCCAGGATCCAAAGAACCACATGACTAATTCTGCATGTCCAAGGCAGATTTGGCACTGTGTTTATTGAAAAGCAGCTGCATGGCAATGTGCTTTTAAGTTGGGGGGGGGAAGTGTCTAAAGTGCTTTGTGTTGAGATGTAGGGGAACTCTGCTGTTCAAAGCAAAGTAGTCAAAATTCCACATGGTGCACCCAAGGCCTTGGGACACCTACAATTGCTCTTTGGATCCTGGCCTTTGTTTTCAGAGTATAATTAAGGTCGTCACTCATAAACTGCTGTTAACAGGTGTGTGGTGTTGTTTGTCCAGGAGGTGGCACCTGGACTCTATGAATAGTCTATGCAGCCAGCTTGTAAGAATCTGATTTTCATCATGTCTGTTGATATTTTTTCTCCTCTGTGTATTATTTTGGCGCCAGAAAATGAAGGAAAGGAAGTAGGTAATGTGATGTTTTTTATTGGACTGAGGGTGATCCGGGGCAAAAGAGGACAGGTCGTATAGCCCAGTTATTTGCCGTTAAAGAGGAACGGGCATTTTGTGGCAATTTTTCATTCATCGCTTCTTTTTCTGCACACACTAATGGAGTTTTTCTGCGCACACTTTGTTTATTTATTTCTGTTTCTTCTTTCTATAATTTATATCCCACCTTTCTACAATAGAACAGTTCTCAAGGAGGCTAACAATTCAAAACAATATCACAGAAATTACAGAGATGTAAGATTAAATCATTATACATGAATTATAGCCATGAAATAGTTTTAAAAAGCAGTTGGAACACAAAGACTGAACTTAAAAGCATGCTGGAATAGGACAGTCCTCTTCCAAAAGATGAGCAGCAATGACGAGTAACATACCTCCTTGGGGAGGGTGTTCCATAGTCTGGGTGCCACCATGGATAAAGCCCCTTCTCTTCTGTTTAGGTATACTTTCTTTCTATCAGATCAGAAGATGGTGGTGAAACACAGAGCAGAAGTGATTCCCCATTAACTCAATATTTTGCTCTTAACGCTAACATTTCAGTGTATTTTATTCACCCTTTCATCATCATCATCATCATCATCATCATCATCATCATCATCATCTGTATTTATATACTGCCTTTCTTGTCATCAGACTTCTCTTCAGACTTCATTCAAGGCGGTTTACACAGGAGGCTTTTCTAACCCCCATAGGGGTTTTTACAATAATGTTCTATTCTCATAGAACCCTTTCATTCTCCAGCTGTTTCCCTTCAATAGTGTGGTTATCTCTCTGGCTGCACAGCACACGCCTTCCGAGCTTGCTCAACAGTGACTCCTTTCTCTCACAGAGGGTTAACACAGGTTATCTTGCTTGTTCGCAGCTTCCAGTTGTCTTGAATTGGTCTCGTCTTAGTTTTTTTTTTTCAGGCAGGTGGCAGTTTATTTATTTATTTATTTCTGTATTTATATACCGCCTTTCTTATCCTCAGATTGCTCTTCAGATGTTATTCAAGGCCTGGGTACCCCCAATGAAGGTCATTTTTGGGAGTACCCCAGCTAATTAGCATAATTAATTAGCTAATTTACATAATTAGCTAATTTACATAAATTGCACAAAAATGCCAGGATCTCTTTTAAAATACACACAGCAATAAGACACATGCACCAATGCAGTTTCCAAAGTAAAAAAAAAATAAACCCCATGTATAAATCCCCCCAAACTCAATTCTTTTCGCCCAACCCCGCCCACGCAGTTTCCAAAGTAAAAAACATAAATTTCATGTACAAATCCCCTAAAATCAACTCTTTCCCCCCAACCCCACCCATACAGTTTCCAAAGTAAAAAAAAAATCCCCAAACTCAACTCTTTTCCCCCAACCCCACCCATGCACTGTTTCCAGAGTAAAAAAACATACTGTATTTCTTCAATTCTAAGACGCATGTTTTTTCCCAATTAAGCATTTCAAAAAATGGGGTGCGTCTTAGAATCGAAGGTCTCTAAAAAGCACCCCAAAATGCTATCTTCTTACTTATTGGGGCTTGGGGGAGCTTCAGGGAGACCTGCGCGACCCTCTGCAGGCCTCCCCGATCTTCAGTTCAGCAAAACCCGGTGATTTTCAGCCATTTCCGGTTTTCGCGAAAACCAGAAATGGCCAAAAATTGCTGTGTTTCGCCGAACTGAAGATCAGGGAGGCCTGCAGAGGGTTGCGCAGGCCTCCCTGAAGCTCCCCCAAGCCCAGGTAACAAAGGAAATGGCACTTTCTGGCAGGGCCAGAAATGCTATGCAAAGGCAGTGCACTTAGTCATCCTCAGCTGCAGGAGGCATGCTGGGGAGAGTTGGTGCTGAGCGGGTAGATTCAATGAAGGGAGGTGAGTCTTACAATCAATTGATTTTTTCCCCCTGCTGGTGGTACTGAAAGTAAAGGTGCGCCTTAGAATCGACGGCGCCTTAGACTCAAAGGGTATATCCCACCCAAATTCAGCTCTTCCCCCCCCCCCCCCAACTAGGGTCAGTTCAGAAGCATACCCAAGTGATGTCTGTCTCTCTGTGTTAGCAAAGTAAAAAACGCTGGCCAGAGCACAAGGCCGAGCAGCTGAACTGAACTGAGTAGAGTTGCATCACAAGCGCCCTCTAGTGTGCATAAATTATCTCCCGACAAACAGCTGTGAGCTAAGGCAGAAATTAGTGCTGCAGAGCTACTTTTAAAAGTTGCTGCGAGTGGGGGACGCACTCCGGAGAAGATGGGAGCTGGGGCTGGGAGAAACTGCAGACGGGACAAAGCAAGGCAGGAAGCAAAAAGCAGCTTTGGACAGGAGACAAAGCGATAAGGAGCTCTCCGGCTGTGAGGTCACAGGTCCTGTGAGGTCTGTGCCTGCGCAAAATAAATTTACCCGAACAATCAGCTGTAGTTGGGAAAGATTAGCAGCAGGACTGAGCTTAAGTGAGTGCAAAGGAGCTCCGGCTCCGATTTTTTTTCTCCGGCACCGTAAAAAAGTTAATTAAGACATAATTAGATAATTAGATAGATAACAGCCAGCCTTCCGCGTACCCCCAGCACGTGGCCCGTGTACCCCTGGGGGTACGCGTACCACAGGTTGAGAACCTCTGCACTAGACCACACCTCCTGCCCACTTTACTGTGCCTTGCATCCACAGAGAGCCTGGCCAGGTCACTTAAATGACATTAGTGGGAAACATGAGACAAGTCCAGAATTTTTTAAAGAAAGGGTCAGAGAGCTCCAAATAAGCAAAGGTTTATCAGGTTCCTCAGTAGCTGTAGAGAAAGGTATGAATGGTCTACTGACAACAGGACTTTTTAATTTTCTTTATTTTAAGATATATATACTGCTTGTCTACTAATAAAGGTCCCCAAGGTTGTTAATGCGAAGAGGGACATTCCACAATTTAATCCACTTTTGTGGGCTTGAGGATCATCATTCAACTTTATAGAAAATGCCCCGGAAAAGTCACCACAAGGTTTTTTATTATCCCTGTCAAGGAGGTGGGGTTATTTTCCCTGTCTTGTCACTCTACTATAGGGAAAGGGAGTTGTTACTTTAAAGGGAAACATCTGACTAGCTATCTAGCTAAGTCTTACCTTGGCTAGATTTACAGGAGAGTAAGAACACCTCAGGTGCAAATAATTAGAGATGTGCTTGAGAGCTGAGTAGTAATCATGGCTCAGCAGAATTTGAGAATCATTCTATTGGTGGGATAATTCCAAGGGGTTGGACTTCAGAGCTATAAACTTGAGTAGGAGTTTCCTTTGGAAGATGACAAGCTAGAGATGACAAGCTAGAAGTTTAGAACTTGATCCTGGTGTTCTGGATGCTATGTAGTATAACAACTGTTTGGGAAAACCAGAACAAGCTTGTATGTATGATCTAGTTAGAGTTTATTGTTTTACTGTGCTGCCTTAGAATATGTAATTTGCTTGTGTTGAAGCTCTTCCTTTTATGGCCTTCTCTTTTGGTAAGAAGAAGGTGGATGAGTTTTCATTTTTATGGAATAGCTTTTAAATAAATTTCTCTTTATTCAATGCTGGTGATATATTTTTCTTTGACCAGAGAAGCTATATATGGTCCCAAGGAACCCAACATGGTGGTGGATATTATTTGGCCTTAATAAGCTAATTGGTTTTGTCATTCTTTCTGTTGCCACTGCTGAGCTGCAAAGTGGAGAAGCTTTGGCATAGGAAGAAGTGGGAGTTATTGTGTCTGTGGGGTACAGATGGACCGCATTGTAGAGGGCTAAGGGGAAAAATACTTGGATTGGGAATGACATGGTAGTTGTCTAGACTCCCTTGAATTGCCCCAAGAAGTAATTAGCCCTGGGACCAGTGTGACAATCCCCATGGAAATTACATCCTGGGAGACGTCACCGCTTTCTACATGTGTGATCACATTTGAACTGTTAGAAGCTCTTGACCTGTACAGCCGGTATGGTGTAGTGGCCAGAGCAATGGGCTTGAATTTGGATTGCACCGTCCTGAGTTTGAATCCTTGCTCTGAATCCATCAAGCTCCATGGATGATCACTTTGGGCCAGCTGCTGTTTCTCTCAGAGCCAAACTAGATATGGTGCAGGAAATCTATGGTCTCCTGTGAGGTTTCTTAAGTGTTAATAGCTGTTGTGGAGGTGGAAGGATTCAGACTGGCACCACAGCATTGAAAAAAGGTGGGTTTTTTTTAAAAAATAAAGGAACTTCCATGTTTCTCATAATATCCTACCCCTGTTCAACATCAGCCCCCACACCTCAGTACAAACATAGTTTCATAGTGACTTGTTTTAGACATTAAGAGCCTTTCTGGATGTTTTTTTCTATCCAGCAATTGCAGAATTGTTACTGTTGTGTGGGATCCAGGCATCCTCTCAGATAAGCACTTCTATAATAAGGAAATTGTATTTCTCCAACATTCAAACTACAACATCCAACATGCTGAGAAATTGCCATTTGTAGTAGCTAGTGCGTATGTATGTTTCATGGGACACATGCCATCAATAATACAGCACACAAGCTTCCCAATGATGCTCCACCATCTCTCAGATCCAGCCTTTGACCTTGCTTTGGAATACAGTACATTGTCCTCTTTTTAACGTCTTCCTTTCTAGGACCTCTCCCGACTTCAATCTATGGTCTGTCTCCTTGGGGCTCTAATTGAGCAATTGCTTGAAAACACCAATATCTGACTTGTTGAACCATCTCCGTTTTCCTTTTCCAGTGATAGCTGTATTGACTCTCTCATATCAGTGAAGAGAGCAGCAGAAATTGACAGTAATCTGCAGTTTAAAATCCCAGTAGAAAAATTGGTTTCTGGGAACTATTACATCACGCTGAGCTCAACCGCTGCCTGCCAAACATACATTTCATTTCTTGCCATTACTCCGGCTTGCTTGACTAATCATCGCACAGTGGAATGAGCACTGCAGGAGTAGGACAATCCTCATCATAACACCCTGTAGTCAGATATTGTGCTGTGATCTTGTGGGGTGGGCTTTTTTTGTAGCAGCTCGGCTGTTATAGAAAAGCCTCCCTACCCTCACTCATCGCTTCATCTTAGGAGCAGGCTAAAAGCTATGCTAAATGCACAGCTGCCACCTAAAACAAAGGCATATTTTGGCTCTCCTCTCCCTTACTATAGTGTCTAGTAGAATTGAATTGTGTGCTGGTGTCATGAAATTCTGCATTTCTCTGCCTCCCCACCAACAACATTGAATTGTGGAGCGGGGAGTGTGGATTGTCATGACATTAAGACATGGGCAAGCTTTACTAGTTTAGACTTACCATTCAACCCGGGACAGTTCCGGAAATGGGCCTCTGTTCCCAGAATCGTCCAGGAAGGGTTCCGGGCCGATCGGTAAGCTACCGCGCCGCCATTTTAACAAGATTTGGGCGCCAACATCTTGGATCTTGCGAGATTTCACGAGTCAAGATGCCATCGGCGGGTAAGTTTCTTTAGTAATGGCGGCGGCGATCGGCAAGTGGATGAGTAGGCCGTTCACCCGCTCTCTCACCGGCTCTCAACTGGCCCAGGCCGCACAAGCCTCCAGGAGGCTCGCGCGGCCTGGGCAGGCTCCCTCCGGATCGCCCGCTCTCTCACTGGCACGGAGCCAGCGAGAGAGCGGGCGAACGACAGCCTGCCCGGGCAGGCTCCCTCCGGATCAGCAGCACCTTCGAGGAGCAGCACAACGGCGATGATGGGGTAAGTAAATTTAATTATTTAATTGCATAAATAAATAAATAAATAAAAATTGTGGGCGCGCTTCACGTGGCAATAGGGGCACTTTGCGCCCCCTTCGGTTTTTAAATTTAAATTGATTTTTTTTAAATTGTGGGGGGTGTCCCGGTTTGAGGGGGGGGAATATAGTAAGCCTCGATTCAGTAATCATGCTGGGCTTTAGCAGAAGGCACAGGAATACCCTGCCTCTGCTCCTTTCTGTTGAAACCCTGGGGGAAAGGAGAAGTAGAAGCCCTCCCCTGAGCTCTACATGAAGGAACGATGGTTTCTCTTCAGCACGCTGGGCCTTTGTGGGAGGCAGCAGGGGCCAGTCACTGCTTGTGCCTTCCGCTACAAAATCCTCTTCTTAACTTGGGTTGATCAGTGCAAGTGAGTCGCCTACATGGCTACCGAGAGACCAAGCGAGAATCAAACCACATCTTTTGAGGACTTTTAAATGTCTTAAGGTCTTGCACACGGAGCTCATTTATTTGCACCTCAGCAGAGGTGTGTGTGTGTGTGTGTGTGTGTGTGTGTGTGTGTGTGTGTGTGAGATTATGACATTGGGTGCAGAATTCACATTTCCTGGGAGCTGTGCATTTTCCTGTTCAGATTATTTTTTTTCATATTTCTTATGTTTGTGAAGGTAAGTATGCAGGCAAGGCCTAGCCCTAGTGAATTATCAGAGTGGGGGGGGGGGTGAGGAATACAATTTCCAGCATCTGAGTGTGGGGCTTCCCATGGCCCTTTCCATGACTCGCAGAAGCAGATGGGCAGCCCAACCCTATCCCCCACCAGCCTGTGCAATGCAGCTGAGCTGAAAGAGTACGCGTAGCACGCAATGGTGCAGGGGCCACCAGATGGCCCTGGAGAGGAGTGGTTTTTACTGGAGATAAATCATGCCTGGCTGCCAATGGGTCTTCTTGGACCTGTGTCAGCTATTTAGCTGGCATAAGTCAGAGGAGCATCACGGGGCATGTTCAGCTGAGAAAAGGGGGATACGATATTGTATGTACCACTGAGTCATTGAGATCCTCCCCCTCCCACCCCCTTCCTCCCCCCATTCGGCCTGGTCCCCACCCCTATTCTCCCCCAAACCACCCCAAACTTCCCCTGCCACCACCATACCTGCTCCTGCAGGGTGTCTAGGAGCTGCTGGCATGCATACAGAGCCTCTGGCCATTTGGACCAGCGGCTCCAAAGCGCACAACAGCAGTACAGCTTTCACATGGCCAGCTTATGGCAGCAAATTATGTGATCCGCTGCCGCAGGCTCTGAATAGGATTGGGCCATAAGCCATGCAAGATAAGGAAAGTTATGCAAATTTGTCAGATTTGCACAAATGTTGTGCAAATCATTTGTACAAACAGGGATTGCAAGATTTAGCTTTTCTGGGGAGAGAATTTGCATTGCCTGAATACAGAATTTTCTTTTTTAGTATGGTGTAAACACACACATCTGCTTAGGAAGTGTGAATTACATATGGATGAAATTCAAGAACTTCGTTCTTTTTCATTTATTTTTATTTATTTTTTGGCTGAGGAAGTTCCTGAAGTGGGTCCCTCTCCCCAGACTTGGAGCCTTTCCTCCTTCGTGGGCTCACTTGAGTGCCAAGTCAAACATTCGGTTCTTCACAAAAGCCTCTGACCATCATATGACCTCACGCGGCAGCCTTCCAAAAACCCTTCCAGTCAGCCACTCTGTGAATAATTGAGGAGAAGCACTTTCTTTGCATTGTGTTTTTTTTTTTTTTTTAGCTAAATGGGATGGCTGAAGGAGGACCAAAAAAAATGTTTTCTTCTGTTGGTTTATTTTTTACTAATGCACATTTCTTTTGGTTATTGAGAATAATGAGCCAAGATGCCAAAGTTCAAACGGCGTAACAAACAGCAAAATCCGTTTGCTTGATCTCCGCTCTTGCAAATCGACAGTGAGTCGCTAATCCTTTTTTTATATTCGTCTTGTGTAAAGCCCTAATTAATTTTTAATACCATACCAAAGTCTTCCATTATAGCCCTGCTTTATTTCTGGAAGCTTTCTGGAAAGCGCGGGGGCCATCACAACTAGCATGTCTCATTTATGTGACAGTTTTATGGTTCACTTGAAGCAATTTGCAAAGCTGTCCATCATCTTCATCCTAGCGACTTTGTGGCTCTGCTATTTTAATCCCCAAGCTACTGAACGGTGAAGGCGGAGAGCCCCTTAAGTGATACTTCCAAATGGAACGGTAAAGTTCGGAGGGGTTCCACGACATGCCTCCTGCACAATCCAATGGTTAGTGGCTCATTATGCTGCTTTTGGTTTGTGTGTTTGTGGGTTGAGCGCTAGCAAGCTTGGGATGAAGTTATTCCTCCCACCGTGACTGACTTGCCTTCTCATGGTCTATTAGAGATATAAAAAGGAGGGTAGGTGATTCAGTGCTTAACACGCTGGGCGCCACTGCAACAGTCGAAGAACCATTTCGAATATTTGGGAAACCTGCTCATGGCTAGCCCCCGAAGGACACATGCTGGATAGGCTAGACAGCCCTCAGGGTTGGACTCCTGCTTAGCTGAGACTCTCATTGGGTGACGCAGAGAAGTTACTCTCTCTTAGCCAACCCTGCCTTGCCAAGTAGTTGTGAGGATAAATGGCAGGGGGAGGAAGGGGAGACATCTATATATGCTGCCGGAAGCGCCTTGAACGAAGGATGACATAATAAAATGAATAATAATGTTTGTCCCTGAGACAGAAGCCTCAATGTGCACATGCCCTTGTGCGAAATTGATAGTGACAGACACAAATTCACATGTTGCTGCTACCCTTAAAATGTGCACTGAAATCCCTTGATCATTTTGCAGTAAGGACAGGGATCCCTGCTTAAACTCAGTGACCCCCTCACTCCACCTCAAACAGAGCCATGCCTGAACATGGTAGACTTATGGCCCAATCCTACTGGAAGGAAGAGCCGGTGGAACATGTGTTCTGCCAGCACTGGCTACCGCAAAAGTGCCGTAAAGCACTTTGCGGCAGCACAGGGAACTGGCGCACCAGTGGGAAGGTCGGAGCCTTTCTGTGCACACCAGTGGAGCAATGGAGGCCCGCCGGAGCAGGTATGTCTGACACAGGGGTTGGAATGGGCGGCACCGGCATGTGCCAAATCCCGAGGCCCTTCCCGGGCCAGATCCACCTGCATGGATCAATGTGGACTTGCAGCAGCGATAGCGTTGGCACAGGTCTGAGTTGACCTATTTCAGCTGCAAATGTCCCCTTACCCCAAGGAGACCTCCAGAAGCCAAAAATCCCCCATGGAATGCAGCATCGCCAGCGCCAGCACCGCAGCATCGCCATGTGGGGATTTACATTGGATTGTGCTGTTATATTCTACCGGTGGTTACAGATCCTATCCAAATGTCTGCAGCATGAGCACAATTCAGGGTGGAATTGGACCCCCTACGTTTCTGCAACAAACATGCCAGTGCAGATCTGAAATCTTGTCCCTCATGATGGCATGGAATTCTGATCTACTGCTTTCTGATCTAGTCTTTAAGGACCTATGTAGTTACAGGGGTTGTACATGCCTGTTTCATCTGGTGAGGGAAATTCCAGAGAAGTTGAAATCTCAAGTTCCTAGATCTCAATAAGTAGGATTTTCCTCCCCTCACGAATCCAAACAAAGACCCATATCAACATGGGGATAACTAAGAGATTGCTAGGGCTATACTGCAAAAAGCTTGAGGGTCCTTTATAGTACATTGGAACTGTACTGTTCTGGCAGAAAATGCACATCCGGAGCATTTAATGTTGATGTTATAGATGTTTTCTTTATTTTTTTTGTTTCACATGATGTATTGCTTATTCTTACATCATGTATTGTTATAATTAAAGAGAAAAAAGGAACATGCAAAGGCAGTTGCTGGCAGAATGAAATTTGGCCTGGGCCAACACTGTAGGCTTGGCAGCAGCAATGGAAGCAGCATTAAGGCATTTAAAGGATTTACATCTAGATTCTAAGGAAACTCAGCTGGAGTCCATAAACAATCTACAAAGTGCACAACAAGATGTTCAGGCCCTGGAAAATTTGCCTTAATTGCAGAGGAGTTCATTCAAAGCTTCCATTTGCAAGCATAAAATATCCTGGTTCCGTAGAAAAAATTTGACACTTAGCCAGAAAATATAGACAGAAAGCACAACTAGGTACTGTTGTACCCCATCAAGCAGAAGCAGAAGACATGTGCCATTGAGAAGGAGGAAGAACCAGTTCCACACTGTGTACTGGATAGTGGGGGGGGGGGGAGAGAGGCTTCCAATGTTAGTGCAGATGAACCTGTATATAGAGAGGTGCATACAGGAGCTTTGGTTACAGTGATGAATGAAGAGGCCACAGTGTGCCACAGTCCTGAGTCCACTAGTAAAGACAAGACTGAAACTGCAGACTTACACTGGAGTAAATGTGCCAGAGACAGGACGACCCTACATACCCTTAGAAAGGACTGTAGCATTTTCTCTTATTTTGTTGCGATTCCATGCCCCATGGACCACAAGTGTAAGAACAGTCACTCTAGAAGGCATTAATGTCTTGAGGATTTAAGGAAGGAAAAGCTCTCGCAAGAAGAGAAGGTCAGAAGAGAAAGAACAGGGAATTGCAAGTGAGAAGATGACAGTAGTTGAACGGCCCAAATCCTACCCCCACCACGTTATAGCATGCAGCCAGCCACGCCAGTGGAGCACACACTACATGCTATGGTGATGGACAATTGGACAGCCTGCAGGAGGTATTTTTAAATTTTTAAATTTAAATTTAATTTTTTTCTGCCCCCAATAGGCTCCTCGGACCTATTCTAGCCATTTTGCTAGTGCAAGTCCAAGGAGAACCAGAGGGTAAGGTGGGCAGAAAAATGAGGGAGAAGATCCAGTGTGCACGACTGCCACCGGATCCACCCCCTCCCTCTACTGACACACTGCCCAGTTCCTCTCCCAACATGCCCCGTTACTCCCCCTCTCCACCCACAGCCCGCCCCTGTCACCAAATTACCTGCTCCTGTGGAGCCTCCTGGAACCGCTGCTGTGCACGCCACAACCTCTTGCTTGTTTGCAGCAGCGGCCCAGCAGTGTGTGACAGCAGCCCAACTTTCACACTGCGGTAAAGGAACTTGTTTGCTGCTGGAACACTAGTTCCAGCAGCGCAAGACCCCAATCCTATTGGGGCCTCAGTGAGTTTCAAACAGTCCCCTAATGCAGAATATGTGCAACAATAACCTTCCAAGCCTCTTCCCAGCAGCTATGGGAAAGGGTATAGACTACTAGAGACAATATGATGGCACACTAACCCACATGATATGTACATGTAGACATTATGACTGCAGCCTAACTCGGCACCACAACCATAACCTGTATTCCTGTTCTGAATTGTTTGGTGGTTCCCCTTTTTATGCAAGATTGATAATATTTTAAGTCTCCAATATTAGGACTGGCCCATCCATGAAGCCCACTGAGATGGCCGCTATCTCAGGCAGTAAATTGGTGGGGAGGCACCTCTTTTTGCCCACTTGCTTCCACTGCTGCTAGAGAGAATCCCACTCTAGCTCATCACTCTCCTCTCCTCCACACTTCCTTTTCTGCTCTGTCCCCATCTTCCTTTTCCAATCCAGGGAGTAAGAGGAGCGGAAGCTGTTACATTACCATGTAAAGGGGGCGGTGGTGGTGTTTGCTTCAGGCACCAAGAGGTCTTGGGCTGGTCCTGTCCAATATCAAGACAATTTAAGTTTAATTACTTCCCAAATAAAAAGGTGCAACCTAGCAGGGCTGCATAGAAGCTTTATGGGCCCCACAGCAAGGATGAGTGTCCTCTTTCTCTTTGGAAGCTCACCAACCATGTTCCTATCATCCACCCTAACTCTGCTTACTTTCAGCTAACCAAATATTCCTCCTGGCCTACTTACTTCTGATTTCCCATGTACAGCAATATTTTGAATTTTGAAGTTGTCACTGAAATGTCTGGTCTTACTACCTCAGCTCTGCTTGCCCTGATAATTTGGTTGGTTGTTCTTTTTGTCCCCTTGGCACCACAACTGGTACACTCCTGGTACCAGTCCCCATCCCAGCCCACAGGAAGTGGACATTATTTTCCATGAATCGCCTGGGTGACCCATTCATTGGGAGCTCAGAGAGGAACACCCACTTTCTCAACTGCGAGTGAAATGGCTGGGGATTCTTTTGGTAATATAAGTAGTTTAAGTGAAGGACTGTCTAGTTAGAATTGTGTTAAGAGATTATGTTATGTTCCTGGTTTGCTAATTCATTCCAGGCGTGGATGTGTGGGGGAAGGGTAGTGGGCAGAGGGATTGAATAGCATCTCAGCTCCATCTGCTGGGCATTAATGGTTATTGCATCCCATGGGTAAAACCTTTATGCTTTCCAGCCAAGCATAGGCACTTTTCATCCACCTACTTGTATTTTTACTACCCACCTTTCTTTCTCCATATTGTGTAATTCCCTTTTTTTTAATTTAGACTTTTAACAAACTAGTTACAGTTTGACTCTTGTCTGCCTAGTCCACGTTCATGGGTAATTCAGTGGATTGTCATGTCTCTTCACCCTGCAGGTGTTACTGTGGGTTTGATTTTTAATAAGAACCCCTGAGGTTCAGTGCTGTCCAGGGTGGGTTCCCAGATGCCCCCCATATGGTCTCTATAGTCTGAGATGCTGGCAGCAGATAGAAACTACCAAGATTCTCCACCATTCAGCTGCTGACCCAGTAAAGAGAAAGTCAGAAGCACGAAGGGATGCATGCGTGCTAACCACCAGGCGCTACTTCCCTTGGTCAGCCTACCTTCTCCCAGGAGTCCCTTTCCCTGACACCTTTATTAACTTATCCTCTCCCTTTATCCTCTTATCTTTTATCCTCTTATCCTCTCCCTTTTTTTACGACCCACTTCCCCCCTCCCCCACTCTCAGAATTTAGACTGTATATTCTGCAGGGCAAGGCCCCTCTTTGTTGTTGTTTGCTTAGCTAGCTTGTAAAGCAAAATTTACACTGATGTTGCTATACAAAGAAACAGCAATATTATTGTGGCTAATATTAACTGCATTCTTTGCCCAGAGGCACCGGAGGCGATAATAACCACCAGCCACAGATCCAGTTATGTCTGGTCATGCGGGTGCATTTGCTAGGCGACACGGCTGCTCTAAGGGTCCCCACATCACCCTCGCAACTGATGGCCTCCAGACTGCCAGATCCTTATGCAAATAAATACCCACCCCTCCAGCCTCTGTCACCTCTCAGCAACCTTGCAACAAGCACTTCCATTTTTAAAAGCAGCAGTATAAGAAGCGAAAAAGCATGCCTCTATCTTATTCATCCTCTGGAACATTTTATCTAGGAAACAAAGCCTGGAGTGCTGGCAAGTATGTCCAGCGTTTCCACTACAATAATTCCTGTGAAAAGCTGAAGGGCACCTGCCAAAGAACAAGAGTCTGAAGCTCAGGCAGACGACGACGATGATTCCCATCACCATGAAGGCTCTGAATCATTCATGCCGCCTCTGGGCTGGCTGGCTAACACTGGTCTCCCTGTTACGTTGAAGTGTTGTCCACAGCTTAAATTGCCAAAGAACTTTTCTTTTATTTATGGCTTCCCCTTGTTTCAGGGTGCCATCACTTCAGGTGTTTGAAATGTGGAACTTCAACCATGTGATGAACCTGCCGCCAGTCTTACCAGAAAGAGATGCTCCTCAGCAAGGTGAATGGTACATTCATCCCAAATGGCTGCTCCTACTTCAGGGTTCCCAAACTTCTGAGAGCAGTTTTTCTGACCTAAAGTGGGGAGCATATTTCACTTACATCCCCAAAGGTCTACTTATAAACTGTCCACCATCAAAGGAGCCCAGAGGAACTCCAGTGTTTTTGCATGAGACTCTGTTCCCAAAGCAGGTAATTCAAACTACTCTGGTGCCTAAACATGCTTTTAAAAGTCGAGTTCTAATTGAAAGTGCCTCTTTTTTCTGCTAAAAACAGCTATGGGGCCTAATCCTGATTAGGTTCACAGCAGACAGAGAGATTAATTCTGCCCCCTGCCACCTCAGACTGTTGTCCTGTCCAAAAAAAAAAAAAATTCCCTACAATGGCTATTTGAGGCTTTCGGAGAGGGGATTTTAAAGGGCCCAATCCTAACAGACTGTTGTGCTGTTGGAACTCACATTCTGGTGGTGCAGCAGTCTTCCCAGCATCGCAAAATGTGATGTACTGTTCAGTGGCATCACTCCAGTGGGGGCCGTACCATAATGCGTCCCGTTCTAGTCCCGTTTACAAGCTGGCAGGAGGCGGCCCCGCCCCCTCGCCATCAGCAGACTGCCTTCTCCGCATGGAATGGCTCTGACGGTGAGGGCAGGACCGCCTCCTGCCGACTTATAAACGGGGCTAGAATGGGCCGCAACTTACGGTACAGCCCCCACCGGAGCGACACCTCTGGTGCTGTTTCATGCAACCAGGCCAGTTGTGGAAACGGTGGCAGTGGCCATACGATAGTGGCCTTCCAGGATGCCTGAGCTCTAGTAAGTTGGTGCAGTGGGTGGGGTGGGGGTGAGCAGAATGGGGTGAGTAGGGTGAAGAACAGGGCAGGGTCCAGGGCGGAGAGGTGTGTGTCAAGGGCTGGAAGGGGACAGTTATCAGCGACAGTAGCTCCATCGATACCCTATCCTGTTCTCGATCCACCTTCCCAGGTCCACCTGTAATCATGCCAACCAAATTGCTGGTGCAAATCTGAGTAGGCCTATTGGGGAAACAGAGGCTTACCTGGAGGAGGCCTCTGGGACTGCCCCCCTGCAGCATATAACAACAACAACAACAACAAACAAACAGTATTTATATACCGCCTTACTTGGTCATTGGATTTCTCCTCTGACTTTAATCCAAGGCAGTTTACATGGGCAGGCTTTTCTCTTTTTTTTAATCATATATTTAATTTTTATTAATAAACTACAAAACAAAACAATACAACATACTACGAAAGATTACAGCAAGCGCGAAGCAGTAAATCCTACTTGTATACTAATATATATTTTCTACTTATAATATCTAACTAAGCCTATATCTCTAATATACTATTCATTAAATTCACACTTCATCACTCCTTCTCTCTCTCTCTCTCTCTCTCTCTCTCTCTCTCTCTCTCTCTCTCTCTCTCTCTCAAAGAATCTATAAGTGGTATCCAAATATTCATAAAAAGATTAACTAACTTTTCCTTTATCATCTAAAAATCTTAATTCCCACTTCAAATATTTTAATATATAAAGCCACCCCATTTTTCTCCAAATGTATTAAAATGAAAACCTTCCAAATGTTTCTGTTTTTTTTTAAGAAAAATCTATATCCCCTTTTTATATAAAATTCTTAAAAACAAATCACATCTTACTTAAGTCTTTTCAAATAATAAAACATTTTTATTTTATTCACAAAAGGGTTAACTAACTTTTCCTTTATCATCTAAAAGTCTTAACTTCCACCTCAAATATTTTAAATTTATTAAGTCACCCCATTTTTTGTCTTCCAATTTAATTCATCATCAAAATTTTTCCATCACTCTTAATATAAGTTTCTTAAAAACAAATCATATCTTATTTGTTTTTTAATAATAAAACATTTTCTTCTTTTTATATAACATTAGCTCCAATAATATTCCCCACAAAAAAATAAAAAATTATAATCCCTTTTTACTTTTGACAGTTTGCCATTACCCCTTCCATCCCTCCCCTTCCTCCTTCCTCTTCTTCTTCTTCCTCTTCTTCATCTTTAAATCTTTCCCAAAAGTCCCTTGTTTTTTGAATTGTATCCACTTTGCAATTTTTTCCACAGAATCATTCACGTCTTCTATATTCCTCTCCCGAAAGACAATCTTCAGCACCTTTTTTAGTAAAGTACTCTGCTTCTCTATCTCAAGTCTTGGTTTAACTCTTGGTACTTCCTCTACTACCATCTCTTCCACTAAATCTTTCTCTTTATCGTTGTCTTTTTCTTTATCTTCGTGTACTTCCATCGTAACCTTTATTCCTTGTAATTCATCCTTTTCATCCTTTTCCTTCACTGCTTGTTTCAGTTCTGCGTTCATATTCTCAAGATTTCCCTGCAAAATTGTCATTTTTGCATCGAATCTCTGTTCCCATTTTTAAAACAATACAATAGTGCATTCATGTTGCAAATTTTTCACCAGGTGCCAATCTCTCTTCTCTTAAAAAAAAAAAAAAGAGGTAATATAAAAAACTTCTGCGGTCGACGACGTGAAACAGAAAGATTAATTGCCAAGATCCATGAACTCTAACACGGAAGGGCTCATATTCTTTTAGCAAAAATGTCAGGAATGTCAACAACAAAAGTCCCAAACAATTTTCTCTTGCCAGAATAGTCTATTTAGAAAAACCTTCTTACTGTTTTAATCTTCCATAAGTACAGAAAAAAATCAATAAAACTCACCACTATTAAAACTTTAACTTCGTCTTTCCAACTTACACTTTCGAATGTTCAGTTCGCCTTATCGCAACGTATTATTTTTAACGTTAACTCTTATCTCGGCTAATTCCTTCAACTCATAAATCATTTCTACGCCTCTTGCTTAAGTAAAGCAAAGCATGTCGGAGGTGGCTTGACTTAGTTTTCATCTGCGGCTCGAGCTCGATGGTATTCCAGCTTTCTCACCGAGAATCCAAAAGTTCAAAGCCTTTGCCTTGAAGTGTCAGAAAGGGGGCGATTGAAAGCAATGTGGTTTATCTCTTCGTACTCCCTTTTAATCCAGGGGTAGAGTAATTAAGTCCATCAGATGTACTCCGTCAATACAGAGCGATCGGCGGAGTTGTCAGCCAGCCATGTCCTCCTAGCCGGAAGTCATGGGCAGGCTTTTCTCAACCCCCCCCTAATGTTTTTTTTAAGTATATAAATGTCCAATCTTTCATGAACAACTACATTCCATATGGTATCCTTTGGCAGACTGGCCTCTCCCTGGCCTTTGCCTTCCACACTCGGCCGACACAGCTGGCAGCTTTATCTCTCCTCACAGAAGCTTTCACAGCTTTTTGTCAGTGGCGTGTCTCGAACTGGCCATTCACCGATCTTCAGGCTTACGAGGCGGCAACTCTACCAACTGAGCCAGACCTCCTGCCCCTCCTGACCTAGCACACACTCCGTTCCTACAATTTGAATTCATATCATGCACAATACATATACTGTACAATTTAGAGTTTTACTATCATTTACAATTGATAACTGACTCCAGAATTTTGATCACATTTACAATTGATAACTGACTCCAGAATTTTGATCACATTAACTAAAAAAAATTGTCAAAGCAAATGCAATGAAAATTGTTGATTACAGAGGAATTACCATAGATTTGACCATCAACAGAAGACAACCCCTTCACCAGTGGCATTCCTACACCCCCGTGGGGGAGGGCCGCTGATGCGTCACCCCCCCCCATGGGACGCCACACGCCCCGCACTGGGTGGCGTAATGTAATTTTCCTGCGCAACTGCCAAATTTCGGTGGTGGTGCAGCACGAAACACACACACCGCTTTTCGGGCCTTTTGGGATCCGAATGGCTCCAAGGCAGGTGGGAGGGCTGAACTCATGGCTGGCGGCCAGCAGAGCAACTGCAAAGAAAATGAAAAGAGCAGCGGAGGGGGCGACCCGGCAGCAAAGCCGGAGGTAAGTACACCCCCTGCTGCCCTGGGACCCCCCTAATGATGCCTCTGCCCTTCACTCCACTCTCATGGCAAGCACTATTCATTGCAGCATGAATTCCTCACATATCAAGCCTGTTAATGACTTATTATCTCCTTCCATCAAAAAGTAAGTTGCTATATCTTTCACCTCCTACCATATGCTCTCTGAAGCCCTTCCAAACAAGGCAAAGAGATTTCCTTCCAATCCTGATGACATCAGAATTTCTACTTAATTGGGGGGGGGGGGCTGGAGGCATGGGTGGCACGGAAGGCTCTAGCTGTCCCAGAAATGTCCGAACACATGATGTTCAGAGAGCCATGCATTCAATTCTGCACGTATGCTTATTTCCTTATCTCACCCTTAACCTTCAAGGTTTCCTTGTAACTTGTAGGTTACCCAAAAAATCGACCACACCAAATCCAACCATCTCATTCCACAGTTCCCAAACTTTATTGATGTAAAAAACAGTTGTATCACTTTACTGCCCAGGCACACTCAAGGTGATATCTATGCAGTAAAATAAAATGGGGGGAGCATTGCTCAGTGGTGTCGCTGGAGGTGGGGCAGAACGCTAAGTTCCGCACCGCGCTGACCTCTGTTACTCACCAGCACGAGGCGGCCCTGCCCCTTCACCTTCGGAGTCATTCAGTGGGGCAAAGGCAACGTGCAGGAAACTCCCTGCGCATTGCCTTCGCCCCACTGAATGGCTCCGAAGGCTAGGGGACGGGGCCGCCTAGTGCTGGTGAGTAACAGAGGTCAGCGCAGTGCGGAACTTAGAGTTCCGCCCCACCTCCAGCGACACCCCTGAGCAGTGGCATTACTAGAGTGGGGGTGGTACTGTAAGTGGTGCACAGTGCTACTCGGTGTTACACAGTGGTCCCACCCATTCACCATTGGAGCCAGTCTAGGTGGCAAAGGCAGTGTTGTCTTCACTGCCCGGAATGGCTCCGACGGTGAGTGGGCAGAGCCACCGTGTAATGCCGAGTAGCACTGGGCACCACTTAAAGTACTGTCCCCCCCTCTAGCAATGTCACTGGGGGGAAGGTAAGGATAATGAACAGTAACAAAGGAAAGATAATAATAGCCGCTCACTGCTAAATGTGTGAACTGATTCCATTGAAAAGCATTATGTTTGTGGTGATGCAAGCTGACAGAAAGCTGAAGGCTTTTGATCTGTGAAGGCTGTTTCACACATGCAAGAAGGCACCACTTGGCTATTACATTTGTCCAGTGATGGACGTGCATGTATGGGCTCATGCTCAGCAGCAGGCCATGAATTAAGTCAAGTGAGACCCGCAATGGGTCTCCTCGAACCTGCGCTAGCAATTTCACTAGCACAAGTCCATGGAGAGAAAGGGGTCAGGAAGGCTGCTGCTGGAGGGGATATGATCCAGCACGCGCCTTTGGCGTTTTTCCCAAATGCAATAATAATTGACGCTAGCAAGTGGAGCTGAGGCACTACATGTTGCAAGATAACAGGAACACATCTTGGGGGGACTTTGTATGCATACTGG
The DNA here is from genome assembly GCA_026170595.1 of Plestiodon gilberti rubricaudatus. Lineage (NCBI taxonomy): Eukaryota > Metazoa > Chordata > Lepidosauria > Squamata > Scincidae > Plestiodon > Plestiodon gilberti. The sequence goes on along the minus strand of JANXHW010000002.1, from coordinate 93,691,558 downwards.
AAGGACTACGAACAGACAAAAACAAACATAAACCCTTACAATTGCTAGTTAGACTTATTCCCTGTCTTAATTACCTGGACCATGGAATGGAAACCCCCCCCCCAACCCTTTCCTTTGCATCCCTGCAAGTGGCTGATGGGTATCTCCTATGTGGAGCTCACTGTCTGAGCTCTGGCAACCGGGATGCTTGGAAGTTTTATCACTTGGCTGTAATGACATCACCTGCCTACCTGATCTCAGCCGCCTCCCTTCCTGTAAGAGAACTAGCAGGAACATGAGCCAATCAGCAAGCTCATTCCTGTCTCTAACGGAAGAGATATACTTTTCTCTCCCTTGTGCTTATGACATTTGCAAAAAAGGGACAGTGCTGCCTGTAAGTACATCCCCGCAGCAGAACGGCACAGAAGCTGCGGGGGGTGGGGGTGGTTAAGACTGCCCAAAATACTAGGAAATAGAAAATACACATAAAGAAACAGAGGACAGGGAAAACACAGTGATTCATCACACCTGCTTAAGGAGTGGATGATCCCTCTATATTTTTTCACATCTGTTCTGCTGTGAAAATTGTGAAAATGCACTTTTGGACTAGAGTTACAAGCCAGCCTCTCACTTGGGGTGATCATTTAATCAATTCATTTGCTTTATGGAAAGCAAACATTACCCACTAATTAGCATTCGTCTTTTAAAAATGGTGGTTCAGGAGTCGGACTTAGACCTGAAAGATCCAGGTTCAAATCCCCACTCAGCCACGAATCTTCCTGGGTGACCCTGGGCCAGTCACTATGACACAGCCTCACCTACCTCACAGGGTTGTTGTGAGGACAAAAGGAGGAGAGGAATTATGTACATCACCCTGAGCTCCTTGGAGGTAGGACAGTATAAATATGTGAAAATAACATCAACAATAATAAAAAAAATCAGGAGTTGGTTTTTTTAAAAAACCATCATGCCAGGCTACTTTTAACAACCATGACAGATTTCTGACATGTTTGAACTGGTTACTTTTTGGCAAGTAGCAAGTTATTAATATTCTTGGAAACGTTGCCAGTGTAAAAGAAATTTTCCACAATCATATTCCACCATGCACCATGTTTACATTATTGATGTTTTCAAAGCTAGCTTAATAAATAATGCACTACGCTTTGCTATGCCTGGCTGATGGGTGATTTTATCCAGTTCTTTTAGGGAAGAGTCCCACTGCCGGACGGACCCTGATACAACTCATCTTTTCCTACCACAGATGTTATAGCCAAGTTTAAGAAGAAATTGCACTGGTGGGTGGGGGGGGGGAGTCAGCCAAATGTTTGCATAGGAAGTACAAATACACACAAAAAAAATGTGATTACAGCAAATAATACTTGTGATCCATCAGTTTACATGTAAGTAAGTTCCACTAGCTTTGGTAAGATTTGTGTGCAAATAACTGTGTGAAGGATTGTAGCCGATGGCTTGAATTCTTTTTTAAATTATATTTTTTATTTTATTTAACAACAATAAAGCACAAGACAATACAATAATAAAAATACTAACTAACTAACTACCTAACTACCTAACTAACTAACTACCTACCTAACAACAAAAATGATACAACAGGGAATGACAAACTGGGGGATATCAACATGACACATTAGGAACACTAACAAGCCGGACATCAATATATCGTAAAATGACTCTTTCAACTATTCAATTATACTAACTAAAGTTACCGTCATATTTACTCAATTTCCACCTCCTGCACATCAATACATATAATGATAATATTCTTTTTTATAATTACCTTTCCATCTAATCAAAATAAAATAATTACTACCACTCTGTTCTCTTACTAACTTAAGTTAGGACCATATTTACTCAATTTCCACCTCCTGGACATCAATACATAAAATAATTACTACCAGTCTGTTCTTTTCTTTACATTTCCATCTCCTAAACCTTAAATTTAAACATCCAAATCCCTCAAATATAAATCTTAATCATTAACTCTTCAATATCTAGTATAATCTCAATTTCAATCTCAACTTTTCACTGCTGAGCATATATCAATAACCATATATACAACAATATGTTTATCTCTTTAAAACATTACTGATATCATCATATTGAATAAAAACAAATCTTATAAAAACAACAGCGTGCCATATAATATCTCTTCCAAAATCAGAGGAAGCCTCCTCCAAAACATATTAACTTTCCAACAAATACTTTACACTTTCATCAACATCTTACTTAACTTCTTTGATGTTAACCACCCTCGATAAAATATTTTATATAAAATCCTTTATATAGAAGTTTAACCATTTTATAACCTAAGTTCCAAATCTAATCTTACTCTTATAGATAAATCTCTCATCCTAAATTTATAACCCCAATATCATAATATCTTAACTGTTTCAAAATCCAATAAAAAAAATTATAAACTTCATACATATTTATCATACAATCAATTCTTTATATTGTCTATTATGAAAATCTATTATCCACTGTGGTCTGTTCGTTACTTCTAATGTTTTTACCCAGCCAGTTATTTTATCACAAAACTTTATATCTAACCTGTTCCCTTCCTAATTTCTAACACCTCTGCCTCCAGAATCTGCAAATCTTTTATCAACCACGCCATAAAAGTCCAATAGAAATCTTCTCGGTCCTTTGCAAAAAAATTCTGTATTCTAAACATGAAACTTGCTCTCTCCATCTGCAATTTAAAGGTTGCAGCCTCCTGTTGTTCAGACCACTTGTCTAATTCTTCCATAACCTGGATTGCTGTAAGTTCTTCTGTTTGCCGTTTAAAGGTTAGAGCCTCCATTTGTTCAGAGGTCTTATGTACTTCTTCGATGATCTGAATTTCTACAATCTCCTCTGTAATTACTGCAGCCCGTGTCTTCAAAAGTCTTGCATCCTGCATCTGCTTCAATTGCATCAATATCTGTTGTCTTTCTCCAGAGGTTTTATTTTGATTTAACAAAAGTATATTTAGAGTCTCTTTTAATTGATTAATGCTGGCCCACATATCTTGCAAAAATTCCATCATCTCCTGCTGCAACGGAAAACAACTGTCCTGCTTGCAACTTCAAACTTTTCCACTTAAGACACACGAAGCATCACAGTTCACAATCCAAATTAAAACTAATAATAGATTCAAAGCCAAATTCCACTGAGTACATAGTCCCAGACCACATCTTGGCACATTCAGGGTTAACTTCCCAGACTGAATCAAAGGAATGCAGCTCCTTCTGTAATTCAATATGTCTCAGTTTAACAAGCAGAGCTCAGGCAAAGAAGAGGGAAGCAGAGTCCATGTAAGGGGGGGGAGATCCACCCCTATCCCCTTAGCTTCTTTTAGATGCCTATAAATTTCAGCCTTCCTGTCTTCCCACTCACCGCTCGTCTTCCAGATCAGCAGAGAAACTCTTACTCCAGTCCAAGGTTGGTACGTTGAAGGGGTCTACTTTAAAATAAATCTTTTCCTCTTGTCCGGGTGAGCGGCAACGCGAGCCTTCACAGTCACCAAAATGGTGTCTGCGACAAAGCAGGGACAGAAAAGGGAATACCAAGCAGAAACTGGCTCAATGCCTTGACCAGTTCCCTCAGTTTGCTCCCCAATCTCTCATCTACATCTCTCCTGATGCAGATGGCCCCGATCCAGCCTGGATCAAGGGAATTCCACTGCTTTGCGGCGCGGCTCCAGAGAGCTCTCTGGAATCACGTCTTCGGTCCGTCGTCCCAGCCCCGCCCACCCCTGATGGCTTGAATTCAAATGCTTACCCAACAGATATTCAAGTTGTTAAATGAAACTTTTTAATCTTCTCTCGAAGACTACATATTAAAGACAGCAGCAAGACACCAGTCAGGGATCCGACTTAGTTTAATTTTTAATGACACCTAATGGATCGGATTCAGCCTCAGTACAAAGAAGCAGGCATACAAAGGATACTTGTCCTCGTTGTCGATACAAAAACAGAATTTGTTGAAGTCTGCTAAAGTGTCGCCTGTTCCTCTCCCAAGGCTTATTAAAATCCAATATACACTGTATTTCTTTGTGTAGCTGCTGTGTTCTGTTCTTCATGCAGAATTTCACTTTAGAGGTCCATTTTGTATCTGTCACCCTTTATGCCATAAAGGTTCTTATCTACCGTATCTGTCACCCCACCCTACTTAAGTTACGGCAGGGCAAGTGACAAATGTCTCAATCCTAAATAAGGCTGTTGATTGTGTAGTTTGGCTACACGGATGAACATAACATAAGAACATAAGAAGAGCCCTGCTGGATCAGGCCAAAAGCCCATCTAGTCCAGCTTCCTGTATCACACAGTGGCCCCACCAGATGCCTCAGGGAGCACAAGACAACAAGATAACCTGTTTCCCATTGACACTCCCTTGCACCTGGCACAGAGAAAACCCACTTCTAAAACCAGGAGGTTGCTTATGGCTTGTAACCTGTGATGGTCTTTTCCTCCATGAATCTGTCCAAACCCCTTTTAAAGGCATCTAGGCCAGGTGCCATCACCACATCCTGTGGCAAGGAGTTCCACAGATGAATTACACGCTGGGTAAAGAAATATTTTCTTTTGTCTGTTCTAACTCTCCCTCCACTCAATTTTAGTGCATGTCCTAATGGTTCTGGTGTTGTGCGAGAGGGAGAAGAATTTCCCTCTATCCACTCTCTCCATCCCATGCATCATTTTATACGTCTCAATCATGTCCCCCCTCAGGCGCCTTTTTTCTAGGCTGAAAAGCCCCAGATGCTGTAGCCTTTCCTCATAAGGGAGGTGCTCCAGCCCACAAATCATTCTGGTCGCTCTTTTCTGCACCTTTTCCAATTCAACTATATCCTTTTTGAGGTGTGGTGACCAGAACTGGACACAATACTCCAGATGTGGCCTTACCATCGATTTGTACAAAGGCATAATGATATTGGCCGTTTTATTCTCAATCCCTTTTTTAATGAACCCAAGCATGGTATTGGCCTTCTTCACAGCCGCCACACACTGGGTCGACACTTTCATCGACCTGTCCACCAGCACCCCAAGATCTCTCTCTTGATCCGTCACAGACAACTCAGAACCCATTAGCGTATATGTGAAATTTTGGTTTCTTGCCCCAGTGTGCATCACTTTGCACTTACTTACATTGAAGCGCATCTGCCATTTTGCTGCCCATTCTCCCAGTTTGGAGAGGTCCTTCTCGAGCTCTTCACAATCCCTGCTGGTCTTCACCACCTGGAAAAGTTTAGTGTCATCTGCAAACTTGGCCACCTCACTGCCTATCCCCGACTCCAGGTCATTTATGAATAAGTTGAAAAGCACCGGTCCCAAGACCGATCCTTGGGGCACACCGCTTTTCACCTCTCGCCATTGTGAAAATTGCCCATTCACTCCCACTCGCTGTTTCCTGGTCTTCAACCAGTTCTTAATCCACAATGAATGTAATCAAGCATCTTGTCTTCTAACATGTGGATAATTGAAATGAAGCAAATTATTTCATTTTTATATATTTGACAATGTTCCTTTGCCATCTAGCTAATCATTGCATGGCACATTGGCAAAGCTTCCACCTAGTGCTGGTGCCAGAAGGATCATCATCATCATCATCATCATCATCATCATCATCATCATCATCATCATCAAAAATATTTATATACCGCTTTTCAACAAAAAAAAAGTTCACAATGCGGTTCACAGAGAAAATCAAGTAAATAAATGGCCCCCTGTCTCAAAAGGGCTCACAGTCTAAATAATCTTGACAATCTACATTTTAGCGAGTTCATTTTATTGGAACTTACAATGGTTGTGCTGTCCTCTGAAATATCTTCGTTCCAATCTAGTTAGAGTTTCAGACATTCATTTGTGTACAATTATGCACACTGGGGAGGCAAGCTCCACCCCGTAAACTAGACTGTCTGTAGAGTCCCCACCATGCATGCAGCAGCTGTGTGTGCAGAGGTCTCTCTCCAAGGCCAGGTCCAGGTTTCAAGAGACCCTCAACAAACTGCTCTCCTTGGATTCCCCTCCTTCTGCCCCCCCCCCCCCAGGTTCATGATGGGGCTTAGCTTGGCAGATGGGATGGCAGAGAAGAAGCCACAATGGAGCAATTCTTTTAGGCAAGAGAGTCACTCCACGACCATTGTTGTCCAAAGGTAGTGAGCACAGAGCTGGTCTTGGAGATTGGTAGTGACCCCTTCTGAGGACTGCGAGCCCATGGCAGTTGTCCAGCTGTGCCAATCTCTGATGCTGGGCTGTCTGTCTCTCCATTGTAACTGGGCTCCCTTAACACATTTTAATGACCACACCTAGGAGCCTGAGGCTGCAATGCTCCCCCTCCACACACACACACACACACACACACACACACACACACACACACACACACACACACACACATGTTCATCGTGCATAGAACATACGAAATTTATTTATTTTTCACATTTTTATACCGCCCTTCCTCCAAGGAGCTCAGAGTGGTGTACATATTTCCTCCCCTCCTTTTTTTTTTTGTCCTCACAACAACCCTGTGAGGTAGGTGGGGCTGAGAGATAGTGAATGGCCCAAGGTCACCCAGGAAGCTTCGTGGCTGAGCGGGGATTTGAACCTGGATCTTCCAGGTCTAAGTCCGACTCCCAAACCACTACACCATCCTGGCTTTATACCTCTGCATAGAATTCTTTTATTTTTATAGCTTTATGTTAGCAAACAAAATGAAAAACTGGTATTAAGATTGCAAAGTCAAGAGAAAAACTTGAGATGTCAAAAGCTCCAGTGGGGATTTTGCTTCAATGAACAGGAAAGACACAAAGGAAGAGTGGGAGCGACAGGCCTGCTACAGAAATCTAGTGATTGCAGCCCATGTCAAACATGAACATCTCTGGATTCTTTTTCCAAAGCATCTCCAGATTCAGGGCCATCAGTCTTCTGGATGTATACCTTCTACAAGTCTCATTCTTCACTAGCTTAGGGCTGCTTGGCCATGTACTCTACATCAGGGGTTCTCAACCTGTGGTACAGGTACCCCTAGGGGTATGCGGACCTCTTGCTGGGGGTATGCCAAGCCCTGCCCCTTATCTGCCCCATCATCAGCTAATTAAGTGTTAATTAACATGGATTTTATTATTTTCGGCATCATTCTGTCTCTCTGATTTTGGTTTTGGGCTTATTTTTGCACTTTGGAAAATGTACTTTGGTAGGGTGAGGGAGGGAGGAGCTGATTTTGGGAAGTGTGACTTGGAGAAAAAAAGAGATCCTTGCATCTCTCTCTCTCTCTCTCTCTCTCTCTCTCTCTCTCACACACACACACACACACACACACACACACACACACACACACGAGTTAAATAAGACATTTTTTCACATTTAAAATTGTTTTAGTACTTTTTCTTTAACGATTAATTACCGAATTAATTGATTAATCCAGTTAATTAGCAGTTAATTAGCAGGGGGTACTTCAGAAAATTGGACCATGATAGGGGTACCCGGGCATCCAAAGGTTGAGAACCCCTGCTCTACATAATACCCAGCAGTTTTGTCAACATAATCATCGTATTCGCAAGCTCTTGGCTCCTTCAGTTCTGCTCACATTTCCCCTCCCCCAGGGAAAGACTTGTCAGATGTTAGGGTTGCCATGTTTCAATCTGGAGAATGTGCTTGCCTTCCAATGCATCATTAAAGCAGGAGGAGATGCTATTCACCAATAAGGGGGGGGACCAGGAGATGAGGTAGCCTTGGCCTGCCAGCCCCCGCTAGGAATAGGGAAAGCGTAGAGTCCTACAACAGCACACTGCAACCCAACAACCCAAATCAGTCAAAAGTGGCCCAGGGAAGTCCTACGAGAAGTACAAATGGACTTCAACGCTGCTGGAGCCATAATAGGAGACCAAAACAAAATCAGCAGCAGCAGGAGCAGGAGCAGCAGCCCTATTGTCCAATTAATTATTTAATTAATTAATGGCAATTAATTAATTGGACAATAGGGCTGCTGCTGCTGGTGATTTTGGCAGGCCAAGGCTACCTCATCTCCTACACCCTTTATTGGTGGATAAAGCATCTCGTGCTTTAATGAGGCATTGGAAGGCAAGCACATGTTCAGTGGGCGGGGGTGGGGGCGGGGCCCCAAGGCAGCGGGCGCACGTGGCGGCGGGTGTGTGTGATTCAAGTTGCGCCGCCAAAATTTGCCGGCGACGTGCGAAAATGATGTCACCCCAGGGGTGTGTGGCTTGCACCGTCACATGGGGGGTGTCACGTCACCCCACGAGGGGCGTGTAGGAACACCACTGCACATGTTCTCCAGATTGAAACATTTCAACCCTAACATCTGACAAGTCTTTCCCTGGGGGAAGGGAACTGTGAGCAGAACTGAAGGAGCCCAAGTGCTTGCGAATACGATGATTCGCTCCTCGAATAGCCCAAGCTAGGAGAATTTTCCAAATGATAGCAATCCTGCTATACAGTAGTGGTAATCATCATATCTGCATTTGTAAGAATAAGCCTGCCTGCTAAGCTAGAAGGTTTCAAAATGGAAATAATTTAAATGGAGTATATTAAAATGGAAATAATTTAAATGGAGTATATTATATTACCAATGTGGGATTTTTCTTGCTTTACTGATAATTGGGCTGTAGAGGAACAAGAAGACGAATGGTGTCGTCAATGAAGAATGGAAGCTGTAGTCCCTGTCAATGCGAGATACTACATGTGTGCCAATCGAAAACTCCTGGATGAAAGTGTGGGATACAAATCCCACAGAACATAACAACAAACATGGAATACGTGGCCGTTTGGAGACTTCTGGAGACATTTAAAGGTTTTCAGGGTTTTTCCCTAAATGTCATGTAGGATGGGCAGAATGTCAGCAGAGTTCCATTGGCAGGGCTGGCTATTAATCTTGAGATTACCTGAACGTTGGATTTTCCAATTCATGTCGGGTTAACTCTGTTGTGTGTGTTTTTTCCTGCAACGCTCAGCGCTCAGAGGCTCCTGTCCCAGCTGCTCTACGCTTACATAATGCCCAGCAAAACGCTGCTGCTGCTCTGGTCTCTCTGATTATGGATTAGTGTAATAACAATTGTGCATCCAAGACGGTAACAGCTGTGTGCTTTCCAGGCGCATTGCAGATTCTGGACTGGTTTGAAAACCACCCAGCATTGCCCTGGGATATATGCCAGTCCCTCACCAACCGGCCCATCTGAATGGTCCAGCAGCTGAACGCTTAAAGGGAAAGGAGCACCTTTCTCAGTTCCACAATCTGGAACCCCGTAGAACACCTTGAGCGAGGTTACAGAGTTGCCTGCAAGCCAGGTAGAGGTGGAGAATGGGGACAACAAGGGCCATGAAATGTACTTGCAGTGATTGATGTAACCTGAAATTACATCGTGTTGTGTTTTAGTTTAGAATCATCAGATTTGCTTTCAAGGAGCCGCAGTTCAGTGGAAGTGGGTGTGCTTTGCATGCAGAAAGTCCCAGTTTCAAACCCTGGCATCTCGGGGTAAGGCTGGGTAAGCCAGTGACCCTCTGTGATACCCTGGGGAGCAAACACCAATCTGTGTAGGCAATAGTGACCAGGATGACCCACGGGTCCGACTTGCTGTGAAACAGCTTCACAAGTTCACAGTGGGAGGCACATAGCCAAGCAGCTGCCTTTTTTTCAGGCCCCTGTGATCCTGCTTATTACAGCAGCTGCATGTAGAGCCTCTGTGTGAAGCACTGGCATGGCTTCGGTAGGGGCGGGGCTGTAAGTAACGCTCCGTCGTAGTCTCTTTACTGAGCGAGCAGGAGGCAGCCCCGCCCCCTCACTGTCGGAGCCTTTCCCCTGCGGAGAAAGCAGCAGGCCAGAGACCCTGCCTGCTGCTTTCTCCACAGGGGACTGGCTCCGACAGTGAGGGGGCGGGGCTGCCTCCTGCACGGAGCGTTACTTACAGCCCCGCCCCTACCGAAGCGACGCCACTGGTGTGAAGGTGGATTGGGACTGAGGCACGGAGGTAGGGGTTTTTTTAACCCTTCATTTCCATGCCATTTTCCTGCCACAAATCCCACCCCTAAAATTGCTATAGGTGGCCCAATATATTTCACTGCTGTAAATGGTACCATCAGGCCCCCGGGAAAATGACACAGAGGTGAAGGGTTAAACACCCCCTACTGCCATGCGGCAGTCCTGGTCTGGACTGGGCCTGCACACAGCTGCTGTTTAAAAGTAAAAAATAAACTCCAGACCAGACAGCGATGTGTTGGAGGTCACATCTTCACCATGCTAGTTCTCATAGATGGTGTTGGCGCCAGGTTGCTCGGGGCTCTGGGGCAAAGGCTTGCAGTGGGCTGGGGCCCCCATGGCAGGGCATCTGAGAGGAATTTTATCAGGGAGTACGTTTCCTTTGGGCCCCCTTCTCAAAGGAGGAGGATCAATGGGACAGGGGGAGGGCAGCAATGGACAGAAAAGTCTCTGGAGCCCAGGTCTACCAGGCTTCCCAATGTAGTGCCCAGGTCTACCTGCTCCTAGTTAGCCCAGCCACTGGCATCGCTCTAGGGGAGGGCGGAGCTCTAAGTTCCGCTGAGGCTCCGACCTGCTTTCACCGCCTTGAATGATTCTGAAGGCAAGGGGGCGGGGCCGCTTCGTGCTCCGGTGTAACGGAGGGTCGGAGCCTCTGCGGAACTTAGAGCTCCGCCCCCCTGCAGTGACGCTAGTGAGCCCAGCCTCCATCTTTCACTCTCCATGAGTCCAGCTGAGATCCAGGCCCCAGGAAATTTCTGGGGGCCCTTTTTTGGCTCCTGGGTCCCCTTTTTGACCCTGGGCCTGGGTACAATTTACCCCACTCTCATGGGCCCCTGCCCCATGGCACCTCTGTCCTCCTCCTGATGCACATTGGACACTACTGCTACCACCAATATTGAGAGTTCAGAGTCAGCCCATCTTTGTGGGCCCTCAGGTTGGGGCAGACCCCTGATGCATCATCAGTTGACGATCCTATCATTGAGACCCAGCCCCAAAGCAACAGCATTGCATAATAAAGGTAAGCCAAGGTCCTCAATGCAATGAACAAGCAATAGATGCCCCCATAGAAGTGCTGGGGTGTCTAGTTGCCACCTTTTTGATCTTGTCCTGCAGCTGTGCTGTTAACCGAGCCTGGTATATGACGCCATGAAGCAGGTGTAGCTATCCTCACTTTATCTCACTCCCAGGAAAAGCTTCAGTTGCTTAAATTTCTGCCTGTCAGGCTTTTGCTAAAAAGCCACAGGAGCTGAACTGATAATAAAGGTGGCCAAACACGCAGAGTGCTGCTCACATTGTCTCTGCAGAGTCCAAAAGGTAATCCTGAGTCAGATAAACACTGCAGTACCGCACAGGTCTCCAAGCAGCACTTGGGATGTGCCTCCGGTCCTACTCTACACAGCAGCTCTGCTGTGCATTTTTCTCTCTCTCACTCATTCACACGTCTCTCTTTCTCACTCCCACACACACACACACGTGAAACGGGATGAGTCAGTCACCTGACATAAGTCAGTTTTGCCTTAATTTGTAGACTAGAGAGTATAACTCTTCCACCCCTGGAAGATTTTTTCTTCTTCTTCAAAAGGATGGCATGTTCTTTAAAACCATCCTCTGGCTACGACTGCAGCTCTAACATACCCACTGCTGCAGCCTTGAAGATCTAAGGGTCTTTTTCACCTCCGAGTCTTTTGTTTCTCCAAAGCACATCTCTTTCCCTCTTGACAGAGAGCGCCTGTCCTCGTCTGACAATGCTTTCGGAGAAATGGTTGGGGTTTCATTATTTCACTTTCTATTTGTGGACAAATTTCTTCTTGTTCCCTCTTCAAGGTAAGTTCTTTTCTCCCCTGCCCCCGCATCTTTCTGGTGAGACGTTTGTAATACTGGTTGTTTAATCCTTTGGGATCTAGCTTGAAAGAAAAGCTTTGTGTGTGTGTGTGTGTGTGTGTGTGTGTGTGTGTGTGTGTGTGTGTGTGTGTGTGTGTGTGTGTGTGTGTGTGTGTGTGTGTTGTTTTGAATGGTAGGTGGGTGACCCAAATACTCAATTAAAGCATACTGCTCTATTTATGAAAGCAAAGGATGAGATGTCTATATTTAACAGTGGATTTTTTTCCCCTGCCTTATGTGTGTGTTTTCATTTTAAATAGAGTGGGGAATCTTCTCCTAAACTCGAACTTGTAATCAGACATTGGATAAAAACCATTATTTCAAAACAAGAAATAGTTTTGTATTAGAAGATATTACTATTGGTCACCTCAGTGTGACACATGCTGACTATAGGGGTGATCCTATGTGCACTAACTTGGGAAGAAACCCTATTGAAAACTCGGTGGGACTTGCTTCAGAGTACGCCTATAGCATCAGGCTGTAAATGCTATTATTCCATTCTGTGAATCATTCATTACTATGTTTAGAGAGAAAGAAAAGATCAAAGACTGAGACAGGGATTTACTGTACGTATGTGTGCTGCAGTTGCTTTAGCAAACAGTTGTCAAATCTAGCAGAATAAAATATGAAACTTCTCCTTTTGTGGCTAAATTAACAAAAACCCAGTTGCTATCCTTGCATCTTATTGGGTTTATTGACCTTGTATCTGTGTCTTTAACAGTAGACAGATGTGCAGAAATTAAACAGATGAAGCTTTTCATATCTTGGGGAAAAGGTGATGGGAAAGGCTTCTCTTGCTTTATTTATGCATGTTGGGCTGCTATTAAAGACACAGGACCAGGAGCAATAAAAGAATTTAGTAATCCTATTTGTAGCCCATGTTGTAAGAAAGTCATCCATTTCCAAACTTTTGATTTCTTACTAAAGAACTCAGAACTCATTTGTCAATTCTAACATGTGGCCCTCAAGTAGGGTTGCCAACTTTTACAATAAATTTCTGCACCTTTGACAGCAGTTTATTGTGCAGACTAAGATTGCCACATGCCCAGGAAAAAAAAGCAGTCTGTTCTTGTGACTTCAAAACCATCTTGCTTTGCAGAACTCAGCAGGTGGAGCTTTTCACAACATGGAAGTAAACATGATCACGTGTGAAGGTCTGCATAGCAAACTTTCACCAAACACCCAGCAGCAGGAGTCAGTCGAATAGTTGGCCACCCAACATATTGCTTATTAACATTACAGCAAGAAAAGTTTCAGGCTTTCAGCTGCTGAAGGAATTTTAATATACTGTACTGCTAGAGTACAAAGAGTTAAACCGCTGAACCATAAGCTGTCGATCGAAAGGTCGGCAGTTCGATTCCCGCGACGGGGTGAGCGCTCGTTGCTTGGCCAGCTCCTGCCAACCTAGCAGTTCCAAAGCATGTCAATGCGAGTAGATAAATAGGTACCGCTTGCAGGAAGGTAAACAGCGCTCTGTGTTCCAGCTGCATGCTACGCGCTGCGGCAAGGAGAGTCATGCCGGCCACATGACCACGGAGGGGTCTTCGGACAACGCTGGCTCTTCGGCTTTGAAATGGAGATGAGCACCACACCCTAGAGTCGGACACGACTGGACTTAATTGTCAGGGGATACCTTTACCTTTTACTGCTAGAGCAATCCAGGCTGTTTTTCTTTCTTGTCAGTTGGCAACCCTACCCAGAAATGAATTCCCTTGAGCTCTTTGCATTTCTGTATCCCAGCATCCATCCAACGCTACCATTTTGGCAATGTGCCCATACCCATGTCAACCACAAGAGAATCTGCTGAGATGAACTTTGAGGAAGAATCCTGGAGTGTTCCAATGGTTTCAGGCCCATAGCAGGGCTGAGAAAGGAAGCAGGATTTCTCCCTGTCTTCTTCCTGAGGAGAAGGGAGGGCCAGCCTAGGGGTGTTGTCTGCCTCTGCTCTGCTGCACTGGCCTGAGTCCCTTCCATGCCTGAGGAGGCCCATCCTCTTGCAGACCCATTTGTTTGTGCATGCGTGTTAGTAGTGCACATGTGCATGCACTCATCCGCCACCTCTTCTTGCTCACTCCTTCGTTTGAGAAAGGCTGGTGAGCAAGTGGAAGAGGAAGCATGTGGAGAGTGTAGTAGTAGTAGTAGTAGTAGTAGTAGTAGTAGTAGTAGTAGTAGTAGTAGGAACCTTTATTGGCACATAACAGATGGAGAGTGGGGGGAGATGACCTAGAAATGCTCTGGGGCACCCTGCTCTACTCTCTGTACATTTTCTCTTCCATTCGCCCCCAGGCCTTTTTTTTTAAATGAGGGGGGGAAGCTGGAAAAGGTACATTCATGCCAGGCTAGGCCAAGTGGGTGCAGCGGACTCAACCCAAGAATGGGCAAGTGACTATGAAGTGGGCAGCAGAGGTGGTTGGTAGGCACTCAATGTACGCAGGGTACTCCTTATCTAGCTTGCTGCCTCCTGATAGCCCACTACCTGAGAGGGGTCGCTTCACCCCACCTCATGGATGGCCAGGCCTGGGCCCTGCTTTGTGTCTATCAGCATCCCCCCCCCCCATACACACATGCACACACACACACACACACACACACAGAGAGAGAGAGAGAGAGAGAGAGAGAGAGAGAGAGAGAGAGCAGCGATGATACTGTATGCAGATATCCATTTCTACATAGCAGCCTGCAGCTATTAAGGGTAAATAGGGAAGTGAAAATGTAGCAAGGGGCAACTCTAGCTTGCTCCACCATGCCTGATAGAACTCCACCATGCCTGACAACTCCACCATGCCTAATAGAACAGTAGGGGCAATGGACTTGCTTCAGGGCTGTGAAGCTTTTGGACAGAGTGGCACCATCTCTGAGTGATATGATGACTCCACCTACCGGACCAGAAGCCACCAGATCCTTCAACTACCAGAGGAAGTCTTTGCCTTTCAGTCACTCTAACAGCGCAAGCCTATGCATGTCTACCCAGAAGTAAGTGCCATTGAGTTCAATGGGACTCACTCCCAGGTAAGTGTGTTTGTATAGGATTGCAGCCTCAAAGAACTAAGATGTGACAGAATCCTCCTGACCTTTCATTCCGATTACCTGGGAACCGTATATAATTTCTGCCAGCCTGGACATTCTTCTTGTAACCTGCTTCGACAGCTTGAGATTTTTGTCCCTCTTGATTCTCTCTGCCAAGATCTGTTTTAGCTCATTCCCCTTGCCTGCAGCTTTTATCCTTCCTGGCTTGTTCTCTCATCCTCAAAGCTATGGATTGCTTTTTGGAGGACGTAGGGCTGGTATTTGCATGCATGCTCATGACACTGGATGGCTGTGGCATCATCACAGATTCATCCTTGTAGACCGTGATGAACTTTCAGCTCACACCACTATGCTTTTCAATGAAGTCAGTTTGCACATTCAACTGCCAGGTCTCAGAGAACACTCGTTCCCAGTCCAGCCTATACATGACGTGGTTAATTAGAATGCACCTTCCCCTCCTCACCCACTTGGTGGCCCTGCCTCCAACTCCAACATAAGTGGGGACATCATGCTCAAGTATGAGCTATGCATGTAAAATCCAGCATCCATTGGTCCAGACTGCATGTTTAAACGTTCCTGGATTTTGGAGGGAAATCAATCACAAACACAAGACCTGGGCCTACACACGTACTGGATTTTACAGGTAGATCACATGCTAATGCTGTAGCCCTGTGAGGACAACAGAAGTGGGTCAAGCAATCCAGGGGAATGGGGAGAAAAGGTGCACTCTTACCTTGCTCTCCACCCCCAATTGAACCAGATCAAGAGCAGGTATCCATCAATCTACTCACAAGTATACAGAAATCAAATGTAGAGGAAATCAAGTGATGTACATGCATGTGTGAATAAGGCCTTCACTTGTTTCTCTACACTTGATAACTGGAAGCTGAATGTATGAATAGATTTCATTCACTAACGTATATCCAACTTTTTAGCTCATGCTCTGCTCTTAAAGCCAGGATGGTGTAGTGGTTTGGGAGTCGGACTTAGACCTGGAAGATCCAGGTTCAAATCCCCGCTCAGCCACGAAGCTTCCTGGGTGACCTTGGGCCAGTCACTATCTCTCAGCCCCACCTACCTCACAGGGTTGTTGTGAGGACAAAAAGGAGGAGAGGAAATATGTACACCACTCTGAGCTCCTTGGAGGAAGGGTGGTATAAAAACACAACAATGTGAAAAATAAATAAATAAATAAATAAAATAAAGGAGAAAGGTTCAGCCAGGAAAGCTTCTCTAGGGAAGATGTTCCAGAGACAAGAATGATACTGCCAACAAGGCCCTAGATATCACTCTGCCAGCATTACTAGGGCAACCTGGATCGGTGGGGCACATGCAACAGACTGAAGAAGCTGAGGAAAGATACGGGAGAAGTTGCTCCTTGACATACTCTGGGCCTGGGACATTTAGGGCTTCCAAAGTTAAAAACTGTACTTTAAATTGTGCTCTGAAGCAAACTGGTATCCAAAGCAGCTCTTGGAAATGAAGAGATAACACTGTATATCTTTTAAAAAGACATGATGTGTGAAATACAGTATGGAATTTCTTGCTGATGAGTCATTCACACATGTAAGTAATCATCTGATTAGACAGTTTTCAAGTGATCAATAGGCATGTGTGAACCAGGTAACAATCCAGTCAACCATGCCCATTGTCTTGCCCTTGCCACTTATATGAATCCATGACCAATCCAATTACCGTGCATCCAGTAGGTTTTTTTGGTGGACAGGTTTCTGCCACAATCACATTGTTCGGTTTCACAATCAGTCATTGATTCTTAAGTGTCACAATTGAGTGTCACAATCACTCATTGATTCTTAAGCACTTACCTAATTTAACACACCAGGGTAGATACTACCATGACAAAGGCAGCTGTGTGATTTGGTCAAGTGGTATGAACAAATGCCCAAATGTCTGGATGCTTCTCTTGTTGTTGTTGTTGTTGTTGTTGTTGTTGTTGTTGTTGTTGTTGTTTTGTTTTAATTCTACTTTCTTGCCCCATCTTTGAAAATTACTGTTTTTCCCCCTACACAGATTGCTTGGCATGTAAATCTGAAGAAAGGCTGTTTCACAAACTCTTTTCCCGTTACAACCAGTTTATCAGACCTGTGGAAAACGTCTCTGATCCCGTTACTGTGTATTTTGAAGTAGCAATTACACAGCTTGCAAATGTGGTAAGGCTAAATCTACAATGCCATCCAGGTACCTGAGGACTGCGTAGACCAGAATTCCAGGCACAGAGCAACATGGCCCTGATCTGGTTCTAGTGCATACATGGAAACTCCAGTGTGCATATAGCACTCTACACACTAGAGAATTTCCCCGCTCTCTTCTGGTGAGCAATGGAGAAATTCTTGTGTGCTCACTGAGCACCTCCCCCGTAACAGAGAGCAGGAGGAAGTCCTTGCCCACACAGACGTCTGTGTTAGTATTGGAACACCTGTAGGACTTTGGATCATGATAAATATTTACAGACACCCTGTATCTGTAAATATGAAAAGGCTCACGATCCAGGATGCGAGACAGCCCGCCTTAAAGTGAGGCACTTAAATACAATTTAGAGATGTCCAGTGATTGACAGGTCAAGTCACCCCATGGAAGACGGATCCTCTCAGTTCCTTCCAGAAAGGTTACGTAACCATCACTCACCCCCTCCCAACTGGGAGAGATCCACAGGTGTTGTGAGTTTCTGGGAACGTCCTTGTCCTAATCTGGTTCTCAGTCAATAAGAGTTCCCAAGATGCAGTTCCAACATGGTCTGTGCTGAGAGTGCAATTGGGCCTCTGAGATTCTGGCTATCGGCCAATCACCATGCTACAGGCAGATTTCTGCACATCCTGTCTAAAATGGAGTTTGCAAAAGACCGAGATTTGCTCTTATCATTACAGGTGGGACTTGAGTAAGGTAACTGGAAGGGCCTATTTGTACCTAGCAGCTGATATTTAGAGAGAGATTGCCTCAGGACATAGAGAAATTCTTCCTAACATTCTATAGATGTACTGGTAGGAGACCTTCCTTCCTTCTCAAGTTCACCTTCTCAAGCCATCTAGACAAGGTCCCAATGTGCAGTTGGGACAGCCATGCAAGCTCAAGACTCCTTCATGCTCCACCATGTATAGAGGCTAGTTACACCACAGGCGACAATGTGAACTAGTCCTATAACACATCTGTAGGACTAAAAATGTTTGCCTCTTGCTGTCTCTAGGATGAAGTCAATCAGATTATGGAAACGAATCTATGGCTGCGACATGTAAGTGAACCCTTCTGCCCCAGTGCCGAGCTTTGTATGTGTGATGATGATAGGAACTGTGTCTCAAATAGTTACTGGTAAAGGGAAGCAATTCATCCAGATGCGATTATGCCATCACAATAAAAATAAAAAGGATGCCTCTGCTATACGTTCTCCTTTTCAAAATTAATTGTCTTTTTGGGGTTAAATAATGGGCAGCCCAATCCTGCGTAGGATGCACCGGCCAGCCTAAATGGCCAATTCCCAACATTCTATCACACTCTAGCAGTGTTCTCAGTGGCTTAACTGGAGTTTTATGATCTCTATGATAAGTGGGGAGAAGAACCAGGGGAGTGGGACTGGGGTAAAGGCAAGAACTCTCCCTCCCTCCCTGCCCATTAGATTTGACTGGCCTGTAGATAGCATGTAAAGGGCAGCGCAATCCCTACTAACTTTA
The DNA here is from genome assembly GCA_026170595.1 of Plestiodon gilberti rubricaudatus. NCBI lineage: Eukaryota > Metazoa > Chordata > Lepidosauria > Squamata > Scincidae > Plestiodon > Plestiodon gilberti. Next base: position 93,672,995 of record JANXHW010000002.1, on the reverse strand, counting down.
GAACAGCGGACCGCGCACTCCGCCATTCTAAAGTGTCACAAATGTGCCATAAAGCACTTTTGTGACTACTTTGGAGTAAGTAGACTTCCCACGAGTAGACTTCTGGCCCAGAATGGGGACTGCACTCCCAATCACTTTCTACATGTGATGAAGGGTCAGTGCAGGGAATGTTCAAGCCTAGGCTCACTCCTCATTTCGCCATGCATAGAGGTTTGGGGGGGGGGGTAGCATCTGTACATGGACCTTGAGGATGAAGCCACAGGAACAGGGTAAGTGTTCTACGATCAAACCCTTCTTTCTCTTTTAGATTTGGAATGACTATAAACTGAGATGGAACCCAAGGGAATATGAGGGGATTGAGTTTGTCCGGGTGCCAGCAGATAAAATTTGGAAACCGGATATCGTATTATACAACAAGTATGAACTCTCATTCCTGATCACTTTTAAGCCTGAAACATTTTAGTATGTTGTTTGTATCATGTTGCCTTGGGACACCACAATTCAGACTTCATTGTGCTTGTCTTTCCAGTGCTGTTGGAGATTTTCAGGTGGAAGGCAGGACCAAAGCTCTTCTCAAATATGACGGCACCATTACCTGGACACCCCCTGCCATCTTTAAAAGCTCCTGCCCAATGGATATTACCTTCTTCCCCTTTGATCACCAGAATTGTTCCTTGAAATTTGGATCATGGACTTATGACAAAGCAAAAATTGACCTTCTAATTATCGGCTCCAAAGTGGATATGAATGACTTTTGGGAGAATAGCGAATGGGAAATAGTGGATGCTTCTGGTTATAAACATGACATCAAGTACAATTGCTGCGAGGAAATCTATACTGATATCACCTACTCTTTTTATATCCGAAGGCTGCCCATGTTTTACACCATTAATCTGATTATCCCTTGTCTATTTCTTTCATTCCTGACTGTATTGGTTTTCTACCTTCCATCGGACTGTGGAGAAAAAGTGACTCTGTGCATCTCTGTCCTACTTTCTTTGACTGTCTTTCTCTTGGTAATCACAGAGACAATCCCCTCCACGTCTCTGGTAATCCCACTGGTTGGAGAATACCTGCTGTTCACGATGATATTTGTGACACTCTCCATTGTTGTGACTGTGTTTGTGCTAAACATCCACTATAGGACTCCAACGACACACACAATGCCCGACTGGGTCAAAACTGTTTTCCTCAGTCTCCTGCCCAAAGTTCTCATGATGAAGAGACCCATACAGAAACACATCGAAGTCAAATCTAAAAAAAAACAAAAAGGAGGAGCCAGTAAATCCAGCAAGCCAAAGGTCAATGGCTTTGGAGAAGTGAAAGCCTACAGTGAGCACAGATGCTGTCACTGCAACAAACCTAGTGAAGTGGTCACTGATAAGCAAACGAGACCGAGCCAGCAGTCTGTGAAATGGGCAGCTGAGCAAATAGAATACTCACCTGAGGTCAAAGACGTCATTAACAGTGTTCAGTTCATCGCGGAAAACATGAGGAGTCAAAATGAGACGAAAGCGGTAAGGGCCCTGTTTTCCACGGTGCAATGATTAACTTGGATTGGAGAGCATTTAACTGATTTGTAGGCAGAAGCGTCGTCAGGGTTGGGGCGGTGGTCCGGTGGGCCCCAGGGCGGGGGCCGGACGTGGCGGCGAAGGGGCCTACTTGCCTCCGCGATGCGTCACCTCCACTTCGGCCATCTTGGTGTTCGGCCCTCCTGCCCGCCCTGGAGCTCGAACAGCTCCAAAATAGGAACTAAACCGGTGTGGGGGAGCGTGATTGGAGCCATGCTGGGCACACGCTTCACGCTGACGTCACGCCCGGATCACGTGGGGGCGTGGCGTCCCCCCCCCGAGGATCGCCACTGTTTGTAGCTCAAAGGGCCTCAGCAATGACTTGTGGCATCCCAATAGCAGAGTGCCCAAGCCAGATGTGGTGATGCTGCACCAGTCACTGTCTCTAGTGTCATGTAAATGCACTGGCGCTGCACTTCCATAATAGTACAAACTAGAGTCATGGTTCTCAAAGTTCTCCCCATGAGGCGGGGAGAACTTTGAGTGCTTGTGGGGGTGGGGCCAGTGGGGGAGGCAATCCCAGGGATTGCCGCAAGAAAAAAGCACCCAAAAAGGTGTGGTTTTTACTTACTGCGGCCTCTGGGGGGTGCGGGGAGGCCTGCAGACCCCTCCGGAGGCCCCCCCCCGGATCGTCAGGTTGCTGCTCTGCGGCGATTTACTACCACTTCCTTTTTTCACAATACCAGGCTTCCCATGCCCTCTTCAGATTTTCTGTAACTATGGACCTCATCCCACAGGCATAGACTCTATGCCATAGAGCAGGGGTGGCCAAACTGTGGCTCCTGAGCCACAAGTGGCTCTTTGACGTATAATGTGCGGCTCTCGAACATATGTTGGCTGAGCTTCTTTTTCCATCACAATTAATATAAAAGGTAAATAAGAAATACTCAAGCTTTATAATTATTTACCAGGTATAAACCGAGAGCTCACTGGATTAAAACATGAAGTTTAATGTTGGTGGTGAGTAAATATATTTAAGAATTTAAATGCTTCTTAAATATTGCAGCTCTGAAGTTTATCGTATGTGGCTCTTACATGAAGCAAGTTTGGCCACCCCTGCCATACAGTATTCAAGAGCACATTGGCAAGCCCCATTGCTGCCACCACACTCCATAGTCCCCCTTTAAAGCAGCCCGACACATGATGTTCCTAACCAAGCAAATCCGAAGAGTGGCCTCCAATATTTAAGAACTGCTGTTGTAATTTATTTTACTTCAGTGTTCTTACTATGAAATGCAGGTGCATTCATTTCCCAACTTCACCATCTCCCATCTGTCTTGTGTCTTTTGATTGGAAGCATTCAGCATTTGTGTCTTCTTGAAATCCTTATTGCATAAGTGGACTGTTAATCTCAGTGGACTACTTGAACAGCTGCTGTAATGTAAATAATGCTATTATCCTGGGAGCTGTTGCATTTTCTTCACTCCTTACCATTTCAATAGAATGGAAGCATGTTCTTTAAGGAGTAAGGTTCTTGTTTATGTGTGCAGTGCACCCATGCACTGATTACCATGTATGCCAGGAAAGCATTTCCATTCTAGAAAGCAATTGCTTCAGGATATACATGCAGCACGTTTTGCCTGGCTTATTCCATTTTTACTGCAGTGAGTCTACACATTACCCATCACTGCAATGCTTTCCCCTTTGGCCTCCCAGATGTCTTTCTCCGTCTTAAGGTCACCAGTGGTGTAGTGGTAATTTTGAAGTGCAAGAGCTTGTCATGACACTTCCGTAGCCATGTCCACTAGCCGCACCCCATTGAGACTATACTATAAAAAAACCCTCCACTTTACATTTCTTTATTAGAGTGCTTTCTTCTCCTGCCACTTATTCCAACTTTGAATATTACACTTCATTTAAAGATCTAGCTCATTTCAGCCCAAACTCTTGGAGTGGGTTGCAATAGTTTTAAAACAAATGTATACAAATAGAAAAATGGAATTAAAATTAATTAAATGGAATTTTTAAAAATCCAAGATAAATATAAATGGTATATTAGAGTCATTGCCTCTTTCTGTTTATTCAAAAATAAGCCCCACGGTGTTCAGTAGGACTTGCTCCCAGATAAATTTGCATAAGATCTTAGGCTTAATGTAACAGGAGCTACATATTATCTCTCAGGCAGTTCTTGGGAAAGATAATGGCCTAGAGATAGCTGTAACATATGTCCCTAGGCAAATTTCTCAGTTTGCCTCCTGCTAAGCCTGGTTCTTCTTTTTGGCTAAGGTCCTTTTTTTTAAGGCAGCACTTAAGTACTGTGACTGATGACCTCACCATTTCTGCTCTAGGAGAAGTCCCAGAACTCTCCCCCTCCACTATACCCATGGTCCACAGATCATATAGTAGTGTTCCATTCTCCGATGATCCTTTGTGCTCAACACACTTGACCCTAAAGCTTGGGACACACCACCTGCGTTAGGGTGCGTTGCGTCTCGGTGCAGCGCGAGAGTAGGCAACGTGCCACAACGCGCCCTGTCTACGCAGAAGAAAGCCGCATGGAAAAGGGTAAGACATCCTGCCCCGCCCCTGCTCCCTTTTAGCCAATCAGAATCAAGTCTTTTCATACTCAAGTCTGATTGGCCAATGCATTGCTCTGTGTCCCACCCCCACAGCCCCAAACACAGGCACTCACTGGCCGAACGCAGCCAAAGTTCAACTTTTCTGACTTTGCTCACAACAAAAGAGAAAACACACAAAAGATCTGTAAAAAGAGAAGATACACTGAGAATTTTGAGCCACATGCGGATGCACCGCAACGCAATGCAGCCGGTGTGTCCCCGGCTTAAAGAAAGGGACAAAGTCTGTCATGCTTCACAGGCCTGGAACAAAAGAGTCAAGAATGAAAATGGGCACATAGTGGTGAACAACAACCAGGACAGCTTCTTCATATGCACTCTCATCATTGAGTGTGCATTTTGCTAGTGAACTAATATTGATTTGTGTTTGGGGGGGGTGGTTTGAAGTAAACAAAAGGAAAGGTAGCTTTTAAAAATGAGCCTCCATCAAGTCCAATGACTTTGCTTATTTAAACTAATAAATATTGCATGCTTGAGAAGGGGATCATTGGGCTCAGCATTAAACCACCAAGTACGCACTTAGAAGAACTGCAGAAATGGGGGCCCTGATCTCACGATGGTGTTCGGTCAATGACGTTATATTGAATTCTATAGAGCTGTGCTGATGTACGGAACGAAGGAGCTATCTTGAGAGAGAGCCAAGGATACATATATAGTTGAATTACAGCTTTAAAGCCAAGTCTGGATTAATCATTATGCTAAGTAAACAACAGAGTAGGGCAGGGCTCCAGCCAGTTGGGGTCTTTGCTGCGTTAGAATTATTCAGAAGCTTCTCAATGCAGAGAGGACAACCATTTTGCTCCTTGTACCAAGCTCTTTAAAAAGAAGATCACTGCAAGAAAGGGGAACAGTGGCTATGTTCCCTACAAAAGTACAAAATTGAGAATACGAGTAGCTCAGACCACATGACTGGCAGTGCTGTTGTGGCGTTGCTCAAAGGCATGATAGGAGCAAGAGAGGCTGTCCTTGCTCATATGTCTGCCTCCGAGCAAGATTTTAAGACAGAGGTCAGCAGCTGCCAAGCCCAAAGCTTAATGCAGACCTGTGTGACAACATCTGTCTCCCTGATTGCGAACTCCAAAGATGAATAGAGATGAGCATTTCAATGTATTTATTCCAAAATGGGAATAATGTTGGGATTGCAAGTGAACAGGGATTCAGCAAAATTGTCTGATGTCCACTTTAGCCTGTGATGCTAAAATATATTGGACCTTTCCAATGATCCGGTTTCATATGGATCTGCTCCAGGTGCTGTCTGAATGATGCTAACATACAACAACAGCTACGAGGACAGAACCCCCCATGTGTTGTTTTACTGTGTGGAAAGCATTGGATGATCTGCAGCATCCCTATTCCATTAATTATTCCATTTTTAATTGTGTGTTGCAGGTGGAAGATGACTGGAAATATGTAGCCATGGTAATTGACAGAGTGTTCCTGTGGGTGTTCATAATTCTCTGTGTATTTGGAACCGCAGGGTTATTTCTACAGCCTTTGGTAGCAGACACATAACACACTGATGATCCAAGTATCACTTTTATTTGATCATTTGTCCTCACACTTTTTCAGTTTTTCACCCGTCTGTAAAAGGTAATAGAACATTAGTTTCAATTCAGGGCAAAAGAGCGGTGTTTTCTTCCCTATCTCCTCGCAATACTTTCAGCCAGTGTTTTTCATCCTTCAGGGAACCATTTCCACCGTCCTTGACGGTTCTGTGACATATGACACACACTGGCCCTGCAGCTTGCTTATGTTTGTCTAAGGAAGATGCCACATGGAAGAGAAACATGGCTATAAAATATATTGAGCATGCAGTACATATGTACTATATACACTCACAATGGTCATAATCCAACACAGAGTTAGATATGGTTATACTGAAACAAATGGGCTGAAATATGCCTGACACTGTGCTGGATTAAATTAATGTATTAACAGAATTCTGAGCTTCAATATTTTCTGAATTCACAGTAATTAATATTTTGTTTGGAAAAGGTTTGTATGTATTTTTTTACAATGTATCACACTGTAAGTTGCTTAAAATAAACTTACCGTAATAAATAATAAAATCCTTAAAGAAGTTTAAGTATTAACTGTGTTCAAAATAGTTGTGTAATTCTCTGTTTTAAAAGAGTGTGAAGGACAAATCATTTTTTTCATGCAACTGCTACTGATATATTCACACACAAAGGGGCCATTGTTGGGGTTTCCTAGCACCCAATCAGGTAGGTAGGGTGTATCACAAATTCCTTTGGCTTGGAGTATTTATTAGCCATTAAAGGCAATTAAGCAAGACCCTCCAGCCAGCCACTTATACAAAGGCCTAGAAAGAGAAGGAGATATTGTATATCCAAAGAGTATGCTTGCAACAATTGTCACTCACAGTCTTTTTAGTGGGGGCTGCACACAATCTGGGAACTTGTAGACAGCTGTAAATTTAGGTTTGAGAAGGTGCTATAAGATGGATGTCTCCTGACCATAAAATTAGATTAAATAATTGGTTAATTGGCCCTAAACTTTTAATTAAAATACTCTCTATTGCTGGAGGATCTTTTTTTATAATTTCCCATAAATTAAATTAAGATGATAAGGAACAATTTCACACTGTATTGCTCTTTCAAAAAGATCATTGCAAGTTAACCCTCCCTTGCTAAATGTTTCCACTAGTGTAACTCAGATTTCTTATGCCTATTTTAGTGGAATTCTAGACTAAATGGTGCTTCAGACGAGGGGTGTCTTCAGCACCCACTCCATATGCTCAGTTTTTGAATGTTTTAATTGCATTTGTAGCTCCTTGATACACAATCTACATGCATGATTTCTCCCCATTGTTTAAATGACCAACCTCTGCGTTCTTAAGAGTTGTGTAGAAGACAGAATCTTGGCTGCTGCAATTGCTGCTGGTGCTGCTAAAGCAGCTGCATCTGCAGAAATGCCCTCACCAATACAACCATTAAAGGGCCAGGAGCATTCATGTTGTAAGGTTGGCCACCCCTGGTTTAAAGCAAAAACGTTTCATGCATAACATATCAGTTATATATATATATATATATAATGATTGTGGCATTTTGATTTCAAATTTTTGGTTTTAATGGGACTTACTATTTACTTACTTATTTACTTACTATAGGGGCCGTGGTGGCTTAGTGGTTAAGACTCTGAACTGCAGACCGGAAGGTCGGTAGGACAGCAATTCGAGACCCGAGTGCCGCGTGATGGAGTGAGCTCCCGTCTCCTGTCCCAGCTCCTGCCAACCTAGCAGTTCAAAAGCAAGAAATTGCAAATAGGTAAATAGGTACTGCGGCGGCGGGAAGGTAACAGTGTTCCATTAGTCACGCCGGCCACATGACCATGGAAGCGTCTTCGGACAGTGTTGGCTCTTCGACCTTAGAAATGGAGTTGAGCACCACACCCTAGAGTCGGACACGACTGGTTTTCGAGCAGAGGATACCTTTACCTTTACTATTTACTACTTAATTATGACTAACTAAACAGGCAGCCCAATCCTATCCAGGGCTTACACCGACAGATCTCACAATCCATCAGCATAAGTCCCAGAATGATGACACAAAAGTCTTTCCGTCGTTGTGTGGGCTGCGGCCACCAGGGCAAATCTCCTCTGCCAATAAGTCAGTGAGGGGTGCAGAACAGGGGAGGATCATGGGTGGTTCAGGGTGGGGAGCAGGCCAAGCCTGGGACAGTTTATGGGTGGCAGGGGGAGGATCTCAGCAGCAATGGCGGATGCCAAAATCCTATCCCCCTTTTCCCGGACCAATACGCCCCCTGACTCTTAAGATCTTAAGAAGAGCCTTGCTGGATCAGGCCAAAGGCCCATCTAGTCCAGCTTCCTGTATCTCAAAGTGGCCCCACCAGATGCCTCAGGGAGCACAAGACAACAAGATAACCTGTTTCCTGTTGTCACTCCCTTGCACCTGGCACAGAAAAAACCTACTTCTAAAGCCAGGAGGTTGCTTAGGGGCCGATGACTCAAGCAATCACAAATCACTGGAACCAATTGGACCTGTATTCTCTAGCTGTAGGCAACCTACAAGTTTCCAATCCAGATTTTAGGTCACCCTTTAGATTCTAAAGAATTGGTTAGAAAGTACTGTGCAAGAATTTCAAACAAAATATCAGGTACAGTATGTGGTACAGGAGCCATGGAGGGGAACCAGTCACAGGAGAGCTAAAACAGCAGCTGCTGTGACAAGCAACGTTCTCTAATGAAGATTCCTGCAGTACAAAAACAAAACAGCTGCTAGAAAAACCTTGCTGCATTTCAAGAAAATCTTCTTCCTGTTGGAATTGGCACAACTCCGGCTATATCCAGAAGGGGGCAGACTGTCATTCTTCGGGGTGTGGCCTAACTGTTCTTTTTGTTTTCCCTCCTTTTTTCTGCCCTTCTTCTCCTGAGGACTGATGTAGAGCAAGGCCTGCAGGGCGAGCCAGCTTTAGGGGCTTGTCATCACAAGTGATCACAATAGTATTTTGATCACAATAGTATTTTTGAAATACTGTACAGTATGGAAAATCGGTTATGGTACAGTTCTTGAGGAGGGAAGTATTGGATGTGGATTTCCTTTTGAGTTTTTCCTCGGGGTACCTCCCTCACCCAAGCTGAGTGCCAGCAATAAAATTGAGGCAGATATTGAGGCAGTGGTAAAGTTAACAAAAACATAAGTTTACTCACGTATCCAGTTAACATATAACTGCATATAAGCGTGCGGCCCTGCCTGGCAAATTTTCCACCTTCTTGGCATCCCTGCCTCAGTGACGGTGGCCTGACTGTGCAGTCCAGCTCCTCCTGCCCTCTAAGCTATGATGGATGCAGGGCCCAAGCACAGCTGCACACCTGCGCTTTCCAGCCTCTACACTGTTGGAAAAGGGGGTTCTAGGTTTTCTAGCAAGCAATCAGCAAAAGAACCCTTTTCCTATGGGAAATTCCACCACTCAGCTAGTTTGCTGCTATTAATAAACACACACAAGAGCAGAGGCTGTTAAGGTTTCAAAAGAAATACAGTTTCTCAAGCATGCACATCTCTGATGTATCAGAGGCTTCTATCAGCCACGAAGCTTCCTGGGTGACCTTGGGCCAGTCACTATCTCTCAGCCCCACCTACCTCACAGAGTTGTTGTGAGGACAAAAGGAGGGGAGGAAATATGTACACCACTCTGAGCTCCTTGGAGGAAGGGCGGTATAAAAATGTGAAAAATAAAAAATAAAAAAATAAAATATTACTTATGGAACAGAAAACCCTATAGCCTCTCTCTCTCTCTCTCTCTCTCTCTCTCTCACACACACACACACACACACACACACACACACACACACACACACACACACAGGGCAGTTAAAGGGTCTCAAGTGTCTGGACAGTACACTGCCCCCCAGAGTCCTGCAGGTGGTGCTGCACTCAAATTCCAACATATGCAGCAGGGCATGGTGGTGTTCTTAAAACGCCCCTTGTTCCAACAGCTATTCTTGGTGACTCGAGACAGGTGTGATACATTGACTCTCATTCTGTCTGCCATCTGTGAAGACAACCGCAGAATATGTCATATTACTCCATGAATGCGTGAAGCCTTTCACTAGACTGGACCTTATTAGCAACCAGAAGTCTCTGCACACAGTTCCCCAGCCCTGTAAGATTCGAGATGCTGTCTGAAGCTGTACATCTGATTTCAAAAGAGGAGAGCAAATGCAGCATTAAGAGGGAATGGCGGGCTCCAAGAGTGCATGTGGAACCAGCCATATGTATGGGAAGTTGTAGTATCACACTGCTGCTCCACAAGGATGGAATAAAAAAATATTTATAATAATACAATTAGCCCTGAGCACCCAGCTGCCTCTGTTTGTCCAGTGTGCCTATTTTTAAAACTCACAGCTGCTCTGCTCTGCTCAGAAGTTTTTCCCATCAGTTCTTCATACATAAAACACTCTGAATCTCAGGATTATTTATTCAGCATTGCTTTTATTAATGTTTCAAATGCAGCTTCAGTCTGCAATGACCTAATGACACCATTGGCTGATAACATTCAAAGCAGTTCACATACAGGACAGATAAGCATGTTGTAACACTTTTACTTCCAGCGCTGGGGTTGAGCCTAAGCCTGGGATACAGACATCCAGTTGGGAAGAACACCAAAACCATGTTTCTTCGCACTATCACACAGCCCATCATTATGATTTCATGGGGGGGGGGGGGAGAGACATGAGCCTCAGGCTTGCATGCACTGCACACCACATGTACAACATTTTGTGTTGACTTGTGTTCAGAACCAAAACCAATGGAGGAGCTGCTGTGTAGTAAGTGTAGAGCTGTAGAAACGACTTTGCATCCTGGCAGTAGGTGAGTTCTGCAGCTGTCAAGCAGGCAGGTGCCGGCATGATGCAAGTCAGACGTTTAGAATGGCATGATGGACAGCATCAGGACCCTGGACAGAAGACAAAGCAATTGGAGGCAAAACTAAAGCCACCTAAACACATATTATGGTGCCTAGAATTTTGTTCCAGTGCTGGCCCAATACCTACTGAGAGGGGAAATTGGGGTGTGTGGGGAGGCACATGGTTTTGGCCTTACCTGCTCTGGAGATCACTCAGCTCCCAGTTAAACCACTAGAACTTTTTTTGGTTCTAAGTGACACTGCAATGCAGTGACACAATCTCCAGACACAGCTGCTGCTGCTGGAACCGGTCTGGCAGCAAAGGTCGGATGACAATAGCAGAGGACGTTTCTCAGGATAGCGAGTCTCTTCCTCATGTGCTATTAAACCTGGTACCTGGTATGATGACCTACGCACGCAACTGCTTGACCCACTCCTTCCTTTCCCCGGTGGGTCTGAGGCTACAATGCTGTGTTATTTGTTAACAGGAAAGGAGGAGGCACACACAAGTCAGGTCACGAAATATCTCGACCAAATTCTGCAGCGGCGCCATGCAATTGAGCATCCAAGCTAAATCTCGGCGTTGGAGAGTGTTAACATGTCTGGAGATTCAAATTGTGTGGTTGGGGTTCGGTAGGAGTGATTGGGGTTTGTCAAGATACTTTATGCTTGTTTATATTGTATAATGTTATATTGTATGCAATGCCAATAAACGTTTCAGAACTGAACAGGTACTTTGCTCCACAGCATCAATGGGGGTGTTAGTGACTGGACTAGATTGCAAGCAGTTTGTAGTCTAGTCAGTTTCACTCCCAAGAAGTTGGAGGAGCAAGACATTACTAAAGGGAAGAAGTGGGCTTCCACCTTTCTTCCTCCCTGTTTTCAAGATGATCATATACAGATTGTGCTTCTCAGGTACAGTACTTTAAAAAAAACAAATTCAAACAAACTTTTAAAACAGCTCCAAACTACTCATCTGACCATTTGAGATTGGAGTGTACTACTCTTCATGGACACTATCCACACTATTGCTTGCAAGATGCACACCAATATGAGCACATTTCTGTTGTTGAAGTGCAAATTTTACCACTAGGAGCTAGATCTGGCTTACCCAGGGACTGTTTAAGTGGAACAGAAATCAGTGTGACTTCTTTGACCAGGGAGTGTGGGGGAGGGCAGAAAGAAATGTGCATGTACTGAGCAATGTCAGTTCTTCTGGATCACCTTCAACTCTGAAAAGCTATGGTCAGAACATAGCCTTGCAGCACAATTCTAAACATGTTTGTTTACTCAGAGCTAAAGGTCAACTTAAGCATGCTTTCAGCCCTTATTATTTTTTTCCTTTTTAACCAACAGCACAAGGGCAGCATTGCAAAATAGCCCAAAACCACAGCAGGGAGGTAGGGGTGACATTTAGCACATAGCCCCACCGCAGTTAGTATCTTGAGCATGCCCCCTACCAGGGTTTGCCCATCTATGAGGGCAACTGAAGCAGTCATCTCAGGCAGCAGATTGGTGAGGGTACCCACTTCTGTGCTCCCCCCCCCACTTGCCTCCACTTAGAGGAGCAGAGGTTGGCACATCACTTAGGAAGGGTGGGGATAGCATTTGGTACTCTGCCTCAGGCTCCAGGAAGCCAGCCCTGCTCCCAACCTGCTATTTATAGTTTTGAAAAAGCTTCAATTGCCTTTCCCTAGAAACTTTTTTTTAAAAAGTATAAATAGCGCACAGGGGATACTAGCCACAATAGTGGCTAAGTCCCTCTACAGGTTGCCTGTCTGTCTCCCTCGCACACCCACACCTACTTACACTTGATTAAAAACAGAAAAAAATCAATGTTCTATGGTCTAAAGAATGTTTAGTTTGATCCTAAGTCTCACGGAGTTCAACTGAACTTATTTCTAGTATAAATACTCAGAAATGCAGCCTTAAACTAAGGCTGGATGGGAAATCCACAAGAGCAGAAGGACTCTACGAACAGTGAGATTTATGCATTAACAAACAGCAGAGATACATACAGTATGTCCTTATGGGGCAGGCTGGAAATCTTTACTCATACTTCTCAAATACTATACATCGTAAGAATAAAACTTGAAAGTTGGCAAATGTTCCATATGCTTGTAAGAGTTAAGAGGCATAAGCAGGTTGGACTTTGCTAGACCAGAAAGGGTGCTGAGAGCAGGCTTTCAAATGAAAAATAAATAAATATGTGATGTCACTCATAATGAACGGTAACTCAAGTAGCATGAGTTTTTTTATTGCACAATACACATGTAAACTCCATCATTAATTTTAGATATATATGTATAGATTAAAATATAAAATATCTGTGCTTTTTTTTAAACTTACTCTTCATAAAGCTTATGCACAGGTGCCCTATGCCTTTATATATTACTATATAAATAATCTTTTTTAAAATTTAGTGCAACAAGTAACAAGGACCTCACCTTTGTGGACTATTAGCATCAAATAGAATATTTACATTTGAGCACTAAACTCACATAAATATGACTGAATAAAATATGCAAGATCCATTTATATAGATCTTATCTCTTATAATTTATTTCATACATTTTTATCTCGCCTTTCCTTCACCAAGTGAGTGCTCAAGGGCAACTAAGAACATTCAGAATTAATTGATTTTTTTAAGGTCATGATGAATTCTACAAAATCTCCCTCCTGTCAAAGAGATATTGCTATATTAGTAGCTTTGGACAGTTTAAGAAGTTTTCAAATTAGGCTATATCTACACAACAAATTGGTTTAATAGTCAGTCCTGGGCTTCCTAGTCCTTCCCACAGATAATTATACCAGAAGGGAATGGAATTGCCAACAAAGAATTCTCAGCAATCTCACCAACCTACAATTCCTAGGATTCTTTGCAGGCAGCCACGATGATTAAACTGACACAAAATCATCAGCTTAGAGCAGGGGTGGCCAACCTTCCACCATTAGGGCCTCTACATTCTTAACGGCGCAATACTGCATACCTTTCCGCCTGTGAAGCACACACTCCACAGGCAGAGGGTGCCATGAACGCGCCATAAAGCGTGTTTTCGGCACCCAGGGAGTAAGGGCTGCTCGCTGGCGGGCAGGCCAACAGCCCTTACTCTGCCACGTTTTCAACCCTGCAGCCGCCGGAGGAAGGTAAGGCATCCGCCGGTGGGTGCAAGGGCAAGCCAGTCGGCGGTTGGCCGAGCCGGTCCAGGGGGGGACAGGGATGTCGGCCACGATATCCCCAACCCCATTCCTGGGCTCGGCAGCCATTACACAGCCGCCTCAGATTTCCACCAGCTAGATAGCTGACGGACATCCGATGAGGCCCATGAGGGCCTTCCCGCCTTATACCCGTAGACCCTGGGCCACGCCAGGGCAACCTGGGAAGAGCATAGGATCCTGCGGCTGGCCCTATGCGCCGGCTGTGGATCTTTGCGCAGGAAGTTGTGTAGAAGACAGAATCTTGGCAGCTGCAAGTGCTGATGGTGCTGCTAAAGCAGCTGCACCTGCTGAAATGCCTTCACCTAGGCAACCATTAAAGGGCCAGGAGCATTCATGATGAAAGGTTGGCCAGCCCTGGGTTAGAGTGTAGATATACCTAGTTTATGTTTATTTACAGGGCTCACCACCTCTTGACCAAGACATTTGAGTTAGCAAATAAACCCCTACAAATATAACCGATGCAGAAGTGGATTTCTTCATTTGTGCAACAATTTGAAAGGTTAAAACTTGATTTCTGTGATATTTGTACAATCAGCATCAGCATCGATGGCTGCCAATGGTGGAGTGTCATTTCCACTTCTCTATGTACTTGCTGATTTTTAATATACTGAGCGCAAGCAAACCATCCATCTTCATATCCCACTTTCTTCCTTTAGCAGATTGTCAATGAAGGAGACTTGGGTTTATTTCTACAAACCACTGTGCAACCACATCTTTAAAGCAGGGGTAAAAATAAGAACTGAGCCCATCACGGATACCACCAAAAATAGCCACAAGAAGATGCGGTCGAGGACCTGAGCAACAAACTTCCAGTCTTGTACTACCTAGAAAAGAAAATTGTAATCATGAGCTTCATATTTTTTACACAACTGCAGAGCTGCTTCAAAACACACTTGAAATTTACAGCACATCTACTCAGAAGTCAGTCCTGTTGCGTTAAATGAGACTTACTCCCAGGTAAGTGTGTATAGGGGTAGGAGGTGTGGTCTGGAGGTGGGCAGTTGCCCTGCCTGAAGCAGGGTAGGATCAGCCTGGGATCTTGCTTTGGAAGGGCAACCGATGGAAAGCTGCTTGACAGACCTCTGGAAAAGACATTATTGAGATAATGCACTGTGAAGGCACACTGGGAGAGGGTGTGGAATCAGAAGGAGTCAGCTCGCAAGAGAGACTGTTAACACCTTGAAAACCGACCGAGGGTGGTCTGTGTGGCTGCTGAGCAGAGCACGACCAGGACGCTGGTTGCACTTGAAAGGAAACATCTGGCGAGATTGAAGGTTCTATGAGTTTCTCTCATAGTAGAGCAACATATGTTTTAAAAAAACATTTGTAAAAAATGGGATTTAAGACTAGCCTGCCTATGTAAACCACCTTGAGTCTGTATGACCCTCACTCACTATGAGAAAGATGGTGTATAAATACTGTAATAAATAATAAACTTCCTCCCCGACACATTTCCTGCTTTTGATGTATTTCATGAAGTCTTATTTTTTGCTTTGATGTTTTTAGCCATGCGCTCCTCGTGTTGTTTTTTGCATCCCTTTTTTCGCAGGTCTACTGACAGATACTGACCAGTCTCCAGTGGACTATCTAGTACCTGCTGGTTACTGGGGCTCTTTACAAAGAATGCTACTCTAGGGGTGGACCTTGGTCTGATCCAGGTTGGGATTTCTCAAGTTCCTAAGCAACAGTGCATATTCAGCATCACTTTTACACGGATTAGTTATGATGCTTTAATTATTAAGAGAGCCTGAGTATGGTCTCTTGCTTTGTAAATTTAAAACACATTGTTGGACCGTGGGGATCTTGGTCCAAAAACATAGGCTATGCAAGATCAAAGTCAGCCTCTCTCTGATCTAACATACCTGTCTGATGAAATGTTCCTTTTTAACATGCCTGGAGATATACTTGATGGAATCAGCAGCCTTTTCCAAAAATGCAATCACAATTTTTTCTCCGTCTTTCAATTGCTTGTGTTTGTGTTTTCTTGGCAGCTTTGCTTTCAGGGTTCCTTCAGGATCGGAGAAGGAATAGCGATCTACATGTCCTTTCATGCAGAGAAGCCTAGGGAGTTTCTGGAGGAAGAGTCTTTTCACCCAAGGAGCCATTGGATGGTAGGTTGCAGAGGACCGATGGTGCACATTAATTACAAAAACAGTCACAATGATGGACAGAGTTACAAAAATCATGATGAACAACAAGTACTCGCCAATCAACGGTATGACTTTGGAGGAAGAGGGGATGATTTCTTCAATGACAAGAAGAAAAACAGTAAGGGACACCAAAACGGAAGTTGATAGTGAGAGTTTTTCTCCCTCATCGGAAGGCAAGTAAAAAACAAGCACTGTTAAGAAAGATAATCCCAGGCAAGGGATTATTAAGAAAAGAGTGTAAAACAGTGGAAGGCGTCTTAAAACAAAGGAGTAGGTTATGAAAGGATAAGAATACAATCCATCTTTTCTATTTCCCTTCATCCCCTTTGCGTTTAGGATTTCCCATTCCCCATTGTCGAAGAAATCTGTCCTGTCCACATTTTCATCAACTAGGATTAAGTCAACCATACTGCCATCATAGGTCCATGATCCAAATTTCATTGAACAATTCTGCCTATCGAATGGGAAGTAGGTCACATCCATAGTGCAGGAACTCTTATAACTGGCTGGAGGAGTCCAGACAACTATTCCATTGTATTTCACTATTGCTTTGGTCATCAGTGAGCCTTCAAAACGGCCATCGGCACTGGAGAGAGGAAAGGAGAATACAGTTTTTTAACATTGTGATTCAAGCTGTTATTTCCATTTATTTTTCTTATATTCTGATTTTGTTTCAGGCACCTAATCATAACCAACTTCTAATAAACTATACCAAGTCTTAGGAGTCTTTGAATGCTTACAGTCTACTTTAAACACAATTGCATCTGCATTGGGACCTCAGAAAGCAGGGCCGGCCTTCTGATGAAATGGCCTGAAAGGCACACATCAAACTAACTGTGAGCTGGGAGGGGTGGCGAACTGACAAGCATCTGACGTCTATCTGCTGCCCCTTCTGTTGGTCCATTACCAACAGAGTCACTTCATTTGATGCGTTTATCCTCTTCCCACTCACTGAGAACGAGCAGGAAAAGGATCAGGATAGTGACAGCCCCCTTTTTCTTCCACTGGAAGTCACCTCCTCCTCACTCACCCAGCTGCTTAAGAAAGCAGTCAAGTGGGCTTGGAGAGGAAGAGGTGGAGACCCCTGCCCTCACCATGCCACCTCCTTCCTTATTCAGGCCCTATTTAAAATAAACAGGAGGAACAGAGTATCTTCCCAGCATGCTCCACTCTTCCTGTCCATTTGAAACAGGACCCACACAGAGAAAGGAGATGGCATGAAGCGGGAAGGGAAGGGGGCTGGACTTGCCTCACGTCCCTTTCCTCTTCTTAGCCATTGGGGGGAGATGCATGCAAGGTTTTTTTTAAAAAAAATGGTGGTGGTGGTGGTGGGCACTGGCATCGCTCAAGGTGGGGCGGAAAGCTAAGTTCTGCAGCTTTCCACCCCACCATTACTCTCTGGTACGAGGCGCCCCGCCCCCTCGTCATAGGAGCCCGTCAGTGGAAAGAAAGCAACACGCAGGGACTCTCCTGCGCATTGCTTTCTCTCCGCTGACGGGCTCCTATGACGAGGGGGCGGGGCGCATAGTACCGGAGAGTAACAGTGGGGCGGAAAGCTGCAGAACTTAGCTTTCCACTCCACCTCGAGCGACGCCAGTGGTGGTGGGGATAGGGCAACACTCTTGGGCTGTCTCAGGAAGCAAGTTAAGCTTTGGCCAGGCCTCTCAGAAAAAATAGACACAAAGGCATGACAGTTTGAAAGACCAAAAGATACTGACTGAATTTTCATATACCTGGCTGTTTCCATTCAGGTATACACCAAAATTAGTGCCCTCTGGCCTACAAGTCCACTCCACAATAAGACTTGGGAATCTCATAAGTTAAACAAAAAGATCATGTCCAGTTTTGATCGGACAATTCAGTCATAGGAAATGAAGATTAGCAGGTAAATTCAACACCAAGGTACAACAAAACAGAACTGAAATGCTATATAAACTGAGCATGGTCGGTGAATGAGATTTGTACTTACTTTTCAAACAAAACGATATCTGGGAGCCAGAGTGATTCAGATGGTACCCGAATTGCAGTGATTCCGCCATAATCCTCCGGATTCCAGCACAATTTGTGGTCGATCCATTCCTGCAACAGTCAGCAAAAGCAGCATGGTCCCATTTTCATGTTCACAGTTTGCTGACCATTCCAAGACAAGGAACAAGCCTGGGGCATCTATCAGTTTGTAAAAGGGCCTGGTCACCTTGCTGATGGAAGCACAAACTATCTTGCAGT
Source organism: Plestiodon gilberti rubricaudatus (assembly GCA_026170595.1). Taxonomy (NCBI): domain Eukaryota; kingdom Metazoa; phylum Chordata; class Lepidosauria; order Squamata; family Scincidae; genus Plestiodon; species Plestiodon gilberti. The sequence goes on along the minus strand of JANXHW010000002.1, from coordinate 93,654,869 downwards.
TGCAATCAAGCACAAAATCCGATTCTTCAGAGACTAACAGGGCCATAGCTGAATAGCTTAAAAATAGGAGGACCTAGCAGGTCCATTAAGAGGTATTCTAGATCCTTTCCCTGAATGTTCAGCCTGTGTGTGTGTGTGTGTGTGTGTGTGTGTGTGTGTGTGTGTGTGTGTGTGTGTGTGTTTCAAAGTAAGCACGCAATCCAGTGCCCTGCCATATCCTCCCCTCCTGTGATCACTACTCACACACATGTGACATTTCCTCCCACCCAGGGTGACCAGATACAATGGAGGACAAAGTGCCTGTACCTTTAACCATTGTATAGAAAAGAGGGCATCTTGGCAGGTGCAGCTTATCATGGAAGGGTGCAAAAAGCTGCACCTGCCAAGATTCCCTCTTCTATACGATAGTTAAAGGTATATAGGCACTTTGTCCTCCATTGTATCTGGTCACCCTGCTCCCACCAATCCACCTTCCCCACCAACTTCCCATTCCAGCATGAAAGGGTTACTCACACCTAGACTGTGCCCTAAGTTTTTAAGAGTGCAATCCTATGCATGTCTACTCAGAAGTAAGGCCCATTGTGTTCAGTGGGGCTTGCTCCCAGGAAAGTATGTATAGGATTGCAGCCTCAGTCTTGTTGATACAATACAAGAGGAAACATGGAGGTAGTCTTCTATCCAACAACTCCGTCAACTTGCTTCCATTTTCCAGTGTTTTGAGTGCAAAGCTCCTGGGGTAATTGAGAAACATTTTAAGTGACACCTATTACTTACATTTTATTAAAATGTAATAAAGGCAAGAATGTTCAACCTATGAGAAGAACATGCACATTTAGATTTTTGCTATTTCACACGGATGTATAGTTCCCCTAATTGATGTACACCTTTGGTCACACCAACACTACAACATTTCTGGGCAGCCACACAATATAGCCTGTGATCAAACTAGACATATGCCTCTTGTGTGGTTGGGGCCTGTGGCTTGATTTTTCTGCTGTAAATAATGTTAATAGTACACATGGGGGTGCACAAGGACGTCACTTTAGCGTCACTAGGGCAGCGCGCGCACCCCGCTTTGGGGCGGTGCGCGCCCTAGTGACGCGCCTGGGGGTGCATCACTGGTAGCACTTCTTCCGAGGCAAATAGAAGCCATTGGGTGGGGGGCAGATTTGGATCAGGACCAGAGTGGGGGCAACACCAATCCAGATTGGTGCCCTGCTGGGCATGCACTATTTACATGAGAAAAATCAATCATGCAACAGGCATATCATCTTGTCTGGCCCTCAAAGTCAGCATGGAACCACTAGTGATGCTAACGTGCAGAAACAGTCATATATGGCTGGACCCACAGCCTTTAAGCAAACCTTTGCTTTTTTTAGTGGAAATGCCAAACATTTCCTGGGGGAAACAAGATAGGTTGCGGCAACAGACACAGTCTTGACCTTTGAGAATGAAGTATAATCAGTTATCTCCACAAACTGCAAGTCTACCGATGTGACAGGTACACTAAATGTGCTTCTTTGAAGAAAATAAGAGGTTGCATTGTTAGGGTTGCCAACTTTTTCTACTGTATCCTGCTCCCGAGCCCTTATAAGCAACCAGATCTGAGGTCATTAACAGATGCTGATGATTATCACCGTGTCTTGAAACAATTTGCTTGCCAATTTCTATAGTGAAACTGCTGTTAAAGGCACAAGAACATGCCAAAATGTTTTTTGCTCATTTGGCAACCTTGTGTTAGGGTTATAGAAGTGTTTAAAAATAAATATGTTGGTTTCATACTGCACAAACCGAGCTATCTCAGAATGGCATCACACTTACTGTAAAAAGGAAACGTTACCTCTCTATTTATATTCATTATTTATAAGTTTTTAGGCTGCCCTGTGGGAATGCAAGATGGGGTAGAACGAGTATGCTAACTAAAATCAATATCAGCAATAAGAGCATCTTCCTGCGAAGAGAATTCAAGAAAAGGACTCTGACAAGATCCATTTTTGCCCCAAAACATGCTCCAAGATATCACTTAAGGGTGTTTCAAATTCTCTGCTGGTCTGCATCTCTTGTTACCATGCATTGCAGAGTTGGAAAATTAAACATTTACGCCTTTCTTTCCTTCTCCAGCAACAGAAAGTAATGGGCATTAGCAGCCTACCAGGGTCTCTCAGGGTGAGACTTGCAGAGCTTGTAGAAAACAAAGCATCCCCCCCCCCCCAGCCTGGGAGAGAAGCTTGCATGCATGCATGCATACTCAGAAACACAGTAGGTCTTACTATATTCCTGGCCTAGATGCCTTTAAAAGGGGATTGGACAGATTTATGGAGGAAAAGTCCATCACAAGCCATGATTGATGGGGATATAAGCAACATCCTTGTCTTAGTAATAGGCTCTCTCTTAATGCAAGGGAGGGGCAATAGGATACAGGTATCTTGTTGCAGAGGCGTGGCTAGCGGTTGTGCTGCCCGGAGCAAGGGGTGCCGCCCGCCATAAATTAATTTTTTGCCACGGCTGCAAGGCCGTGGCACGTTTTGGGGGGGGCGACCCAGAGGGACCACCCGCCCGACCACCTGGGTGCCCCCACTGGCCACTACATCTCAGTACAAAATTAACCACTACATCTCAGTTTTTGATTAAAATTGCTGTACTGGATTATCTCACATGTCAAAGTCACTGGTGTGAATAAAAATGCTTATGCCTTATAGTTTGAGTTATGGGGGGGATGAACATTAGGGAAATGTTATATACATCCATGAGATGCATCATAGAATGATGAAATAAAACATAGAAAAGACCACAGTCAATATAATATTATTTTTAAAAACCTTCTCATACAGAAGACCCAATTTTTTTAAAAGTAAATGTGGACTAAAGGCACTTCTGGGGACCCTCCAGGATTAGGGACCCTGAAGCTAAAACTTCATTAGTTTCATAGTAGATCTGCCCCTGCCAATGCTAGAAGGTAAATATAGCATCTAAAAGACAATTGTTGCTATTCATTATGGATGCTGATTTACAATCAGCCCAGTAGGAACCAGAAGCCCCATAACGTTTCCTGTCACTGATTCTCAACGTCCCATTCCTTAGGGCTAGCTACATCTTGGGAGCAAATATGACTAACAGAGCCTTGACGCCAGGTTTCTTTCAGTCGTGACTCATGCAGCTGTTCTGTGGGGGTAAAAAGGCTTCTGCAACAGAGGAAAGATTGAGGACAACAGACTCAATGTCCTGCTGGCAACACTCTAGTCTCCAATAAAGCGATTATGTCTTTCTCCCCTTGATTGTTGATCAGTGGGGGAGCCTCTTTACCTCCGGTGAACCATCTCACAAGCCACTGCATTTTTTTGTTTAAAGATGTGATGGGGGACTTGAAGAGAGAAGTAATGGATGGCGGTTAGGTTAACCCTTCTTCTGCCCACCGTGTCTCTGCTTTTCTTCCCCACTGGGTTTTAAAGGTGTATGTAACCAGGTTTTAAACTACATGGAGCAGCGATGGCTCCAGGTTGCTGGGAGTCCTGGGGCAAAATCTTGCAATAAGCCACCATGGTACCCCCTGCCTGCCCCCGATGGTGCATTGGGCACTGCCCAATGCACCATCAGGGGCAGGCAGGGGGTGCCATGGTGGGGCACTGTTGCTGCCAAAGTTACTGAAGGGTCAAGAGTCTGACTGGCCAGGTGGGTCCTCTAATGGGTGTGGGTCGTTGGCCTGTGTTACTTGGCACAGAGGAACTTGGTAGAGAAATGGTGAGCAGGAAAAGGGTTAGGCTCTCCTCCCCTCAGCGACTCTCCAGTCAAAATTCCTCCCCAAGCTGCTTTTGTTTTTATTTTTTCAAATGCTGACTTTTAAAAGCAAGGCTCTAGAAACACATTGCATGTAACATGAGCAAGTCCTTACATTTCTTAACTTCATCTCATAAGCTACTTTGTGCAATGTGCTGAAACGAAAATTCCTCTTCGTCTTTGATGTTTACACGCTTCAGTTACTAATCATCAATTATAGCCTGCAAAGCAGCCGAAGCGTGTTTAATTTTTTCCCACGCGTTGTCATAAACCGAGTTCCCTAAGACTTCTAAATCTGGTTTTTGTGCCCTTCTCAATAGGCGAGTCAGCTCAGGTCTTCAACCTAGGAAGACACCAAAGCACAACAACACATAGGTGCAGAACCCTTCTCAGCATGTAAACTGGGTTGAATTTACATAAGGAGGAATTACATAAGGAGGATACCAGAAAAGGCACAATCTCCTTCCATTCCATTTTAGGTCAGGACCTAGCAAGAGGCAGTGTGGCCCACTCATTGCACTGACTGCAATGAAATGGGACAAAACATCCACTGTAATGTAACCAACCATTAGAATGCTGGTCTTGAAGTGGGGGGGGGGGGGACAACAGTTTGCAATTCTCAACCTTGCTATGCCTCAACGCAAACTGGGTTGCATTAGCTGCAGAACTCCCTTTTTCTTTCCAAGGAGAAAAAGAGAGATGGGGAGGGAGGGAGGGAGGGAAAGAAGGAGAAAGACACAGATAGAGGGTAAAAAAAATCAAATTTGACCCAACCATACTGGTTAGGATTAAAAGTAGATCACGCCCGAGTCTGAAAAAGCTGCAAACTGTTGCATTAGTGAACGTGCACCTTCTGCTTTGCTTTCTTTGGGCTGTTATTGAAGGTGCACCTCTTCAGAAAGCACCATAGTTTTACAGAGCAAGGAGGAGGCACAACCTAAAACGGTAATGACAACTTGAATCAACAAACAGGAAGACATTTTTCAGCATATGAGCTGTTGCAACGAGCTGCCTTTGGGCTTTTTGTTTGTCTTTTCACATGTGCTGAAGAAAGCTCAACCAAATGATATTGCCAATCACCCTTGTGCCCTCCAAGAGAGAAACAATAGTCCCCAAGGGCTGCTGTAGCTGGCTTTGCCAAGAAAGTGAACAGCATACCATGGGTATGTTTATACGCCCTGTATTGCAGTAGACGTTACGCTGACATGCTGCAGTCGGACACGTCGAGGCAAGGAAGCCGTTCAGAGAGAGAGAGAGAGAGAGAGAGAGAGTTCTTCGGTTGTTTTGAATTTCATTCACTCATCCTAGCTCTAACCTAGCAGACCCACAGCCAGAAATTTGTAAGGAGAGCAAAGGACATTGTGGTGGTGGTGGAGGGGGTCATAAGTCAATATGAAACAGCAATACTCTAAATTCAATCTAACACGTTTTAAGAAACGAAAATGCAGTGATCAAACTTAATGTTCTTCAATTCATGCAATACATTGACTTTTTAGTCAATGCTATTACTGGAATAAAATTTGAAAGTGCCAAAGGCTTGTCCATCAGCCCAGTGCTTTTGAACTTATTAGACAGGGTGCTGGAAGGCAGAAGGAGGTTGATTTTGAAACCAAGCATTGGTGCATTGTAGTGAGTAGTGCACTGCCTGCAAGTTTCTTCTTATCTGTCCATTGTATCAAAGGGCTAAAGATGGACCAAGGAAGTGGGCAAGTGGGATGTCTCCGATGACGAATGAGCCCTTAAGGCTTCCCACGCACCCACCCCATGGCTGCAGCCCTGCTCTCTAGCATTGCTATGCACGTTCAGACAGCAGCAATTGTGGCATTGCAGCATATCCAACCTCCACTGTGTGCACAGGGGAGGGGTTTCAGTCCACATTGATCCAAAAGGCTGGCAGGAACCAGCATATCCTCTGCAAGCCATGTGGTTTACTTCCTCGGCTCTACTAAGCTCTGGGCATCCTGAAGGAATTATGCATATGCTCCAATGGCAGCATGGGTTAGCAAGCCATTTGTTGAGGGGGAGGAGAAGAAGAACTGCCCATGCAATTTATGGTGAGCAGCTCGCTCCTTCTCTTCCATTCTCCATTACCACCAGCCATGTTGCTCTCCAGGAAGCAAGAACCCTAGAGAGCAACATGATTCGCTAGGTCAGTGTTTCCCAAACTTTTTCGACCTGCGGCTCCCTTGATCAATGGTGACCATTAACTGCGGCTCCCCATTACATTGTTACGTGACAGGCAGGAAACTATCAGGTGAAATTCTCCCCAATTTCACCTCTTCTGCGAAGAACTTCTGTGAAGGTAACTTCTCCCCCTTTTACAGGCCTAATCAGAAGTGGGGTAGGGGTATGTGGACTGGGGTGCCCCCTTCTTTCTGCCATCTTCCCTCCACAGGGAACCTGAAGCCACCCTTCTACAGCTCCCCTGGCTGGCTTCTGCGGCTCCCATGGGAGCCATGCCTCCCAGTTTGGGAACCACTGCGCTGGGGGTGGAGAAGGAGACAGTTCCAGTGTGCCACTTGGGCTAGTTCTCCTGCCTTCCCTTGTCCCCCAGCCAAAGATCCCTAGAGAGTAACCTGATTCGCTGGAGGGGGTGGAGGAAGTGGCAGGACCAACGTGAGACTCCCGCTGATCCTGAAGTTTCAGGGCACAATTGGAAAAACACTATGCTAGACACTTTCTTTTCTCACCAACATGCTTGTTGCAATATAGTGCACTATTTTTACTCTCGCTTTTACTTTCACATCACTATTTTATTTTTTAAAAAAAATTATATCCCACCTTATCCTATGCCGAGGCAAATGCCCAAGGCGGCTTACAACAAAAATTAAAAAACATAGTTTAAAATACAGAAAATAAGTTTAAACAATACATACTTAATTTAAAAACAATAATATTTATTTATTGTTTTTCTACCCAATTTCTATCAGCATTATCCTCAAGTTACAACCTGGAATTACACCACAGTATTTGTAATGCTAGCCAATTTATATACACACTGACATCAATGGGGCGGAATTCCCTTATATCCAAGCACCTTCATCTCAACGGCACGGTGGGGCATCAACAGACTCGAAATTCAGTAACTATTGGCAACCATCAAGTACATAAAACAAAATGCTTTAAAACAATGTACCACCATGTATATTACCTGCTTCAGCCACACATTCGTTGTCATTAACTGATTCTTTTCATCCTATGAAAAGAAAAAAAAAGTCATTCACAATTTTCTTCAGCTGTTTAGAAGAAGTAAATTAACAGTCCAATCCTAACAGGCAGCCCGATCCGGCCATAGGGCCGGATGCAGGATCCTCAGCCCTTCCTGGGCTGCTCCGGCGCAGTCCGGGGACTCCCCGGGAGGGGGCATTCATCCCCTTCCCCTGGTGTAGGGCTGCCCAGCCCCAATGGGCCGCCTCGGATGTACGTCGGCTCTCAAGCCAACGTATATCAGGAGCAGTGTGGAAAGGGCAGCCAAGCACGGGAATAGGAGCAGGATATCGGCGGCACTTGCCGCCGATATCCCCGCCCCCTCCTGGGCCAGCTTGCTCAACAGCGGCCCTCCCTCTCCACCCGGCCATCACTACAGCCATCGAATTTAGCACCCCAAGGATAATTCCTCACTAGAGTTCTTGGAACTCTACTACTACTACTAGTAGTAGTAGTAGTAGTAGTAGTATTTATATACCGCCTTTTCTTTGGTCATCGGATTTCTCCTCTGACCTTAATTCAAAGGCGGTTTACACAGGCAGGTTTTCTAAACCCTGAGAGGTTTTTACAATACAATAATATGTTCTAATCTCTCATAGAACCCTTCATTAGATAGTTTCTTTCACAGTCCAGCCTCTCTGGCATTTCTCTCACCACGCTTCCACTAACAGGCAACCTCGAAGTGCAGCTGCAGCTTATTTCCCTCACAGAGGCTCTGCAACTTGTCAGTGGCATGCCGGCAGCTCTCCGACAGACACGGATCCTTCCGGCCATCCCAAACTGCCGTCCTTGAGATCTTCAGGCATATGAGACGGCTGCTCTACCAACTGAGCCAAAACTCTTGCCCGATACCAATACCTATGTATATTTGACACTCCCTGTCAAATATGAAGGGTGCATGCATGTATTGCTTACCACAATCCACATGGCTGAGCCCACATCAGCACCTTCTCATGTATATTTTAAAGGGAATGCACCAAAACATCTGTGCATATGCAGTCCAGTTTCAGAATTTCAGAAGCCCTGGAAAAGGCTATCAGTGGGTTCAGGACCGACCCAAGGCCTCCTCTGCCCCTCCCCTTTACCTGGTGCTGTGCAAGCCGCTGCTTTTCCCACTCCCTGGATCTCTAATGCTCTAGCACTCACTGCTCTCTCTTTCATGCTTCCTCTTCCACTCCACTCCCTCTTTCTTTTTCCAATATAGGGAGTGGGAGGAGAAGCAATGCAGGTGTGACTGGACAGACAGAGGTGGACGCCCCACCAACCTGCTCCTTGCTCCAACCTGTCTCAGTTGGCCTCATGGATGGGCCGGCCCTGAATGGGCCCCCTTAACTAGCAAGGAGCAAATGGGGTATGGGTTACATGAACTGAGCACCAGTGTTATCACTTTACATTGTTCCTCTCACTGCCTTTGAAGTTGAACTACTTGGGCACCTCACAAAAAGTGAAAGATATCACTCACACAAAGAGGTCTCTGTGATCTGCAGAGGGCCAGAGAACTGTACACCAATCTGATCATCTACAGGTCATGAAGGAGTGGCATCCTTCACACTTGGGTGAAGTGTCTGAGAAGATCTAAGGCAGTGCAAGATCTACTTAAATTGCTTATCTGTCGCTTTTGAGCCTCCTCAAGTGCTCCACCATGCCAACCACTGGTAGTCCTAAGGCCACAAGGACTTAGGGCCCAATCTTATCCAACTTTCCAGCATTGATGCAGCTCCAATGCAGCCCCACCTTGAGGAGGCCTCCATGACTGCCCCACCACCACAGAATGCAGTACGCAACCCATTAGCATGGCTGCATCAGTGCTGGAAAGTTGGATAAGATCAGGCCCTTCCACCCTTCCACACATTTCTGATTGTACAGACTAAAGAGACTAATTCTATCAAGTGCCCAAAAGGAGCATCAATAGGATTGAGAGGCAGAAATGGGGCCACGGGGATACTTTCTGGTATCACTTAAGAAAATATGTCCATCCCTGCCAGTGGAACCCAGAGAAATGGAACTGTGCATTACCTACCACATCTACAAGTTGGGATATCTTTAATCCAAAGTACACTTTTATGGTATCATTGGAATGTTTTACTGGTCTGATCCATTTCTGATACCCATGAAATAAGTGACGCAAGAGGGCATCTTCATTTTCAGCAAATGAGCTGAACACAGTAAAAGCTGAAAGACAAAGTGAAAAGGTAAGGACAGACACATGAATGATATGGACATACTGTTAAAAAAAAAAAAAAACTGTTGCCTCATCCGGGCCCAGTAAAAGCAAAGTCAATATCTGTAGAGAAGTAAAAGTCACGGGTATAGAAGCCATGTAAAAAGAACTTTAAAATCCAGCCGAGTAAAAATACTCGGCTGGATTTTAAAGTTCTTTTTACATGGCTTCTATACCCGTGACTTTTACTTCTCTACAAATTGTTGCTGGCCATGAGAGCTTCTGTTCAAAAGTCAATCCTGTGAAAAAAAAATATGCCCTATTATTTATTGAATTTATATCCCGCTTTCCCCCCACCCCCAATAGGGTATTATAAGAATGGCAGGGAGGTGTCATGGATATTCCTTTTTCTACCAACTTCGGAGGAGGAACGTATTTCATCACAGATGACATTGGTGGGTGGGCAGGTATGTAAGGGACAGTTTAATGTGTGTGTAGTTTAATTACCGTAGCAGGAGGGAAACGATGGGCAGTATAGAATTCAAAATGGCAGCTCACTTTGACAGAGCTAAAACAAGAGGATGAAGAAGTCAGCAGAGAAGAGGAGCTTGAGCTGAAGGAGTACATACAAAGAAAGATATTGTACCAGTAGATCTAGATCCAGTCAAGCTAGGAAGCATTCCAATATGAGTGGAATGGAAACTAAAAGAAGCTTTTTAGAAGACTTCTACCTTTTAAACGCTGGTTTTGCCTCTTTAAGGCAATGATATCTTGACAGTTCTTTGCTGTCGTTTCACTTAGAAAAAGTCCACAGAGGGGGACGAAACGTCGTGATTTTAAACTTTGTTTTAAAACCAGTGGAGGTTCTAACTGTTTTTTATCTGTGTTTTACAAGTTTTAATCGTGTTTTGGAACGTGTGTTTTACAAGTTTTAAACGGTTTTAGAACGTTTTACTAGTTTTAATCTTTTTACATGGCTTCAGAACCCACATATCCTATTTCTTTGAATATTCCAATATGTATTCTTGGAGTGGGTCATTCCATGTCAAATCAACCAATGAAAAATCCATTTTGGAACTCAATGTCACGGATTTTGCTCATTTTTGGTACATTTGTACCTTACCATGAGATGTTTAAAAATTGGGGGTTTTCAGATTTTTTTGTCCATTCATTTTTGAGATATTGAATGTTCAAAATTGCCTAAAAATGCCAAAATTCACTTGTCACCATACCTTCAAATGCCATTTACATGATAACGATGAAAGCTACAGACATAGGACAGGCTAATTTTAAAGCCTATTACTAGGGCTTTCATTTGATATACGACATGACACAATTGTAAATTTTCAAGAAATTCAAAAATATTCAAATAATATTAATTTTGAATTTTTGGAAAATTGAACTGTTTTAAAATTTTCAAAAAAAAATCACACTTAAAGGTATATGTCTAGATGTATATGTCTTAAAATTTCAAGATGGTATCTCAATGGTATCATACAAAAATTAAATTTTCTTGTTGGCAGTGACTGGGAATTAAACCCCTCAAGTCCATTTTTCTACACTTTACATCGTTATCTTGTAAATGCCATTTGAAGGTATGGTGACAAGTGAATTTTGGCATTTTTAGGCAATTTTGAACATTCAATATCTCAAAAACGGATGGACAAAAAAATCAGAATTTTTTTTTTTTAAACATCTCATGGTAAGGTACAAATGTACCAAAAATGAACAAAATCCATGACATCAAGGTTTCATGCGTTGATTGATTTCACATGGAATGACCCGAGTGCTTGTGTAATGTTTGCTGTTGCCACCCGCATTTGCTGTCCCCAAGTGGAGGCACCATTTACAGACAGCAAGAGTTAGAATTAGCAATGCTCCCCCACGACATGTTCTCATCGAGCAGAGGATTGGGGGGAGCAGCAAACAGACTCATGTCACCTAAAGAACAGAAAAAGATGAAAAACGTATCGGAAAAGTCAAAACACAAGTGCAATGTAAGAGAGTTGCACATAATTTCCAACTAAATCTTGAGGTGCTCAACCTCATTATGGGACGCTACAACTTCTGAAACATTTTCATCATTGACTAACACTTTATTGATGCTGTATATAATGTTTTAAAATATGATTTATTCTAATTTACAGTTGGCCCAATTCTAAGTGCGCTCCAGGTCAGACAGCCCACCATCCACTTGCTGGGACTGGTGGTTCCATCACCCTGGTAAGATCAGATAAGAAACTATATAGGTAGAATATTGTTAGCATGTTGTGTTGTGTTGTGTTGGTGCTTGTCTCTTTTAAGCCATGCTCCAGCATTTCCAAAGCTCAATTGAAGTTGGAGGTAAAGCTCTGACTCCCATGTTTGAGAGTCTGCAGTGCCTCAGCGCCATCTGCTGGCAATTTGAATGATTGCAGTAACCCTTTTTCTGAAAAATTTAATTCTCCTTACTCTTTTTTCTTGTTCATCTGGTTTTGTTACCCCCTTTTCTTTTATTAGACTTTCAATGCATCTTTTACAGTTTAACCTTGAGTCTACCTGGTATGGGAAGTACAGTGGATTGTCATGTCTCCTTGCTCTGCAGTCGCTACTGTAAGAGTGATTTTGATAGAAACCACTCAGTATTCTTCTAGGAGGCGGGTTCTGCCCAGGGAGCCCCTTTGGCTAGCCTGATCCCCTGGGCTGGAGGCAGCAGATTCAAACTACCAAGACATTTCTCCATTCAGCTGTGTGTCCAAACAGGGGAGAGAAAGGAGCAAGAAAGGAATGAGTGTGCTACCCACTAGGCACTGCTGCCCTAGATTAGCGTACAGTTGCTGACAGCCCCTCTCTTGACCTTGACACTTTAACCATGAATGTATCGAAAACCAGGTATTCAGTCCTACCAAAATTCATCCCCAAATGGATTCCCAAATGGCGCTCTCAACATCCAGGGAAGGGACGCTGTCTATTAGCAGACAATGTGCTTTTGGAGCATTTTCTATAAGAAATTTCTAAATGGATCCAAAAATCTTCCAGAGGAAGGCTATTTTTGGATCCAGCCCCATGTACAGAACTAAAAATCCACACTGTTGCTTATGTAGAATTGGGCAGCTTTTGAACCCTTTCTCCACAATCCAGCCCACGCCAGAATCTCTGGTGAGAGAGAAGGTAGGATGGTTGTGGTAGTTCAGGGGTGGCCAACCTTCCACCATGAGGGCCTCTGTGTTCTTAAGAGTTGTGTAGAAGACAGAATCTTGGCAGCTGCAAGTGCTGATGGTGCTGCTAAAACAGCTCTACCTGCTGAAATTCCCTCACCTAGACAACCATTAAAGGGCCAGGAGCATTCACTAAAAGGTTGACCACTGCTGTGGTAGTTGAAAACTGTCTAAAAAACCAGAAAAGCAGATTGATAAATTCTGTCAAATGATAGAAATTATATCTAGATTGTGAACTCCTTGGCAGCGTAATCCTATGTAAGAATCCGACTGGCGGCCCATGGCTGCCTGCCAGATCCTGTTCCCCGGCGGCCAGGCTGCTGCCGGAGCAGAGGTCTACTCAGGGAAGGGGACACTCGTCCCATTCCCCGAGTGTAAATGCCGCCCGGGTGGATGGGCCTACTCGCATTTCCACCAGCAAAATTTTAACGGCCCAGCCACCCAGCAGTGACTGGGATATGGCCAAAGCCATCCCCCACCCCCTCGCAGGCCGGCTGGGCCAATGGCCCCCTTCACTCGCCTGGCGAACCGCCCCCGCCCACCGGATCCTGACTTACCTGGTCCGGCGGCCGTGGGGTTGTCCCGATGCTAGAGCATGGGAGGCCAGCCTCTGCGCCGGCCTTCCCTGCTCCAGAGTAGTCGCGAACGTGCTTTACAGCATGTTCGCAACTACTTTCAGCGACGGAACGCTTGTTCTGTCGTCATGTACTTGCGCAGGATTACACAGTGGGGCAGGGACTTGTCTTTTCACTTTATGCTAAATGCCAAGGCACTATATAAACAAACAGAGGCCAGACATTACTCACATTAAGCATTACTGGCCTATCATTGAGGCTGACTGAGACAGTCACCTCAGGTGATGGACTGGCTGAGGAAAGGATAGGATTGAGCTGTACGAGTACTTTTATTTCATGTAATTATGGTAGATGCCAAGTAGCAATGTATGGTTGCGAGAGTTGGACCATAAGGAAGGCTGAGCACCGAAGAATAGATGCTTTTGAACTGTGGTGCTGGAGAAGACTCCTGAGAGTCCCTTGGACTGCTAGGAGATCAAATCAGTCAATCCTAAATGAAATCAACCCTGACTGTTCCCTGGAAGGACAGATACTAAGGCTGAAACTCAAATATTTTGGCCACCTAATGCAAAGAGAGGACTCTCTGGAGAAGACTCTGATGCTGGGAAAGATTGAAGGCAAAAGGAGAAGGGGAAGGCAAAGGATGAGATGGTTAGACAGCATCACCGATGCAACGAACATGAAAATGAGCGAACTCAGGAAGATAGTGGAGGACAGGAAGGCCTGGCGGGATATGGTTCATGGGATCACGAAGGGTCGGACACGACTTAACGACTGAACAACAACAATTATGGTAGAATAACTCATTCTGTCTCTTGGTAAACAAGAAGAATTTTGATTGATTTTGATTTTGCAGTTTCTAAGTTATATGTAGCAAATTGCTATGCACATATAAAACAGCTTTTTCTGGAATCAGATCTAGTCCAGTAACATCTACCGTTACTGGTGGCACAGCTCTCTGGGGGAAGGTCTATCCCAGTCCTACTTGGAGATGCAAAGTATTAAACCAGAGACCTTCTACATGAAAGGTCTCAGCCATTGAGCAACAGGCCCTCCCCTAAGTATGGAAGGAGGAATGCAATAAATGCATAAATCAGAGGTTCTCAACCTTTGGAGGTTGTCCCACGTACCCCCCCAGAAGTTGCCCCCATGTACCCCCATGAACCCACCAAGCCCCCCCCCCCAGTAAATGTAGTTTTACTGTGTTGCAGCACGGGCGAGTCCTCCCGCCCGCTCTGCAACCCAGTAAAAACCTGGTAAAAAAAAAAATCTCGAGATTTCACGAGATCCAATATGGCGATGGCCGGAAGAACAGGTAAGGGGGAGCTTCGGGGGACATCGGGAGGCCTGTAGATGATTTTCCCAGGTTGCGGCGCGGGCGGGCAAGTCGGGAAAAACTGTGATGCTGCCTGCCATCAGCTGCTGATCGCAGCAGCTGATAACGGGCAGCGGCCCGCATACCTCCAACCTGCGGTCTGTACCACAGGTTGAGAACCCCTGGTATAAACAAACATTTTTGGCGGTTTGCATATGACCGAGGAGGAAGAGCAACAATCTGAGCTTCAAGAGATCTGGTGCAGCCTGGCAGTTTAAGAGCTGCAAACCAGGAGGTCTGCGGCTCAAACAAACCTCACTTCTCCCATTCCCTCCTGCAGTGACCTTAGGCAGGTCATTATCTCTCAGTTCTCCCATCTGCAAATAGGGGGAGAACAACGGTGACCTACTTACAAGTTTGCTTGTATGGATTACTGAGACAGTAGGGGAGATCCTTTGAACGCTCAAAAATTGCTACAGGAATGCTAAGTATTGTCATTGTTAGCTAGCTACCAAGAAAGGGTTGCGAAAAATGGTTTCTGGGCTTGAGGGGCTGATGCTGCTGTAGGACTGAGTACGGCAGGTCCATGTGCCTGCTTGTTTCCCACCTGCTCGATCTGTATATCAGTGAGTTGGGAGGTTGTTCCTTGGGTTGGGAGGTTTCACTGGTGGTGTGTTAGAAGATATAGATATTTTGATTGATTGCAAATCATCTGATGGTGGACTCTTTTAGAGTCATCATGTGATGGGGGTATATTAAAAAACAAAACACTGAAGGTAACTGGTATGATAAGCACACCCTTGCAACACAAGCCTGTCTGCTACTCAGAAGTAAGTCTCACTGAGTTCAGTGGGACTAACTCCCAGGTAAGTGGGTCAGCCTCAGGCTACAGTACTGTCTCCTCAGAAAAAAGCCGAACATGTAAAAGCCCCCCCCCCCCACTCCTCAGTGCACATAAGGGCAAGGACCAAGAAACAATATTGCTGCCTTCTGCACTTTAAAGAGCCATTAGAGCTCTGTGGTGGGAAAGGGAAGGGAGTGCAAAGAGTGAAAACAGAAATAGAAAAAGGCTGTGGGAAGACTTAGGGAAGCAATTTTGCATCTAGTATTAGCATTAATAATAGGCATTCAAAGAAACAAACAGCTGATGCTTATAAACTTTTGCTGTTCCCACTAAAATCAAGGCATTCTTCTAGCCTACATATAACAGCTGGTATTTCCCTTTTAACAATACAACATTGCTTCTCACACAGTAACATTTAAGTAGGTAGCTGGAGCTTTAGCCAGAAAGCACAGTAGTCATTGTAACTATTTGCTTGCATTCATTCCTTACTGTCTTTGCTTCTCCACACACACCCTCCACCTTCCTTCCCTCTCATCCAGATTAAGAGTGTAAACTCTTTGAGGCAGAGACCTTCTTGCTAATGTTACTCTGCAAAGCACCATGTTACTGATACTGCTATAAAAATTGTTATTAATGTGTTTTCCCCCCGAGATAATAATGAATATGGTTGTTATAATAATATCAGGCTACAATCCTTGGCATGCTTAGATGGGAATAAATCCTACCAAACGCAGTGGGGTTTACTTTTGTGCAAACATGCATAGGATTGTGATGTTAACTATTAAAGTCTTCTTAAAGAGACAAGTCTGTTGATGATCAGAAGAGGAAGTCCATGAACAGCAGTACTGAAATGAGAGGCTGGCTATATCTGGTGTCACTTATATTTCTTTCCCAAGTCCTTTGCTTAATGTGGAAAAGGAGAAAAAGTATTTTAATTATGCCTAAGGAGCTAAAACTCCGTTTTAGCACATGAACGCTTCCCTGTGTTTCTGCAAGCAGTCTATAAGGCTGCAATCCTATATACACTTACCTGGGAGTAAGCCCCATTGAATTTAATGAGACTTACTTCCGAGTAGAGACAAACAGGATTGTACTGCTAGATCTAGCACTAACTCGAATATAAGCGGCACATACCTGAACTGTTCGCACACAGAAGGAGCAGGTGCGCTATCATAAAATCTAGCACCCCCATCATCGCAGCTGCTTCTCCGCCGCGATCTGTTTTTCATAAGCAAACAACTTCCATCCGAGAAAGGAGTTAAGACAAAATAAGTCTAAAGCCTGCCGGCTAATAGGCTGGAATCGAGGAGAATAGCTTTTTAGAGCCTTATCTTGCACCACTCTGAAGCTTCTTAAAGTACACTTCATTGATTTTCGGTCAGCTGTCACAGGCGGAAAGCCGAAACGAAAAAAGAATTGCTGGGTCCTAAACCCTGCCTTGTTGTTGGTCCAATCGCCTAGGATGCTGTTAAAAGCGAGACGTGTGTATATTCACAGGACACCTACGACAGAAAGAACCAAGTTGGAGGGAGCGCTGTTTTGATTCCATGAATGTGAATTTTAACCTCTTAGTTACTGGGCAAAAATTGGAGTTGGGAAGTGCTCCTCTACCTGTTCAAAGATGCTCACTACAGCACTCTGTTCAAACCTCGGTCCATCAGTGTGCTTAAGATGCCATTTCCTTGATGCACAAACAGGCTAAGACTACCACCCTGGGTACATGGATGGCCAGGGTCCAGAAGGCTCTTTTGCTGCACAAGCTGCCCCTTTCAGAAGTGATCATGCATGCAGTATAATAAAGTTGGCACTGTCTCGCTAGCAATGAGTGCCACATTAATGGAGCACACATCTACCTAATACAAACAGGTTACACTCCAAAAGAGAGATAGTGTTACTTTGTGGAATACATATTTCTCACAACTAAAAAACTTTTTTTTTCCTTACAAGTGAGTCGGTAGGCAAATGTTTGGTCAAATAGTATTTGAAAGGCCAGGAATCAGATACAGTTGCTTGAGGGGCTGGATCCAGGCTACAGACCACCAGTGGATCCTGCCTACCCCATAGAGCTGGTGCCTCACTTTCCAGTTGGTGTTGTCTCTGTGCTGAAGTTCCCCTCCCGCAGCACCACTCGGTTGCTTGTACGGTTGCTCCCGCAGCACCACTCGGTTGCTTGTACAATCATGGGGCTCCAACATAACACATAATTTGACTGACGGCGCAATCCACCGTAAACTTAGAGCAACGGAGCGAGCGCTCCGCCACTCTAAGCCGCCGCAAATGTGCCATAAGGCACATTTGCGATGACTCGTGAGTAAGAGCCGCCAGCACAGAGGTAGGCAGCCCTCACTCCGGCGCCGGATCATCCCTGCGGCCACCAGAGAAGGTAAGGGAAGCACCGGTGTGCGCGGGGGTGGTCTGAGCGGGGAGGGAGGTTGGCGGTTGGTCGAGCCAGCCCGGAAGGGGGCAGGGATGGCGGACACCATATCCCTGTCCCGTCAAGGGCTGGGTCGGTCCTTACACGGCCTCCTCGGACTTACACCAGCTAAATAGCTGATGGAAATCCAAGGAGGTCCATTGGGGCCTTCCCGCACTACACCAGGGAAAGGGGACGAATGTCTCTTTCCCCCAAGTAGACCTTCAGGCCAATCACGATCGGCCCAGAACAGGGATAGGCTCTTTAGTCAGATCTTTAGTCAGGATTGCACTGTAATTCTGGGATGTATCACAATACTTTGGACACATCATCAGGCTGCTAAACCTTGGGTTGCTAGAGTCTCACTGGCACTAAGGTGAATTGTGCTGCAGTTTTGCAAATCGTGGTCTTTATCTAGAATTAAACATTCAATTGGAGGATTTTTTAAAGTTTGTCCAGTAAAGGCCAAATGTGCAGGATGCATAGGGTTATAGCCTAGGGCAGTGTTTCTCAAACTGTGGGTTGGGACCCACTTGGTGGGTCGCCACCTATTTAGCCTCCAATGGAAACACAGGTGATGGAAAGATCAGATAACTAATTGCGTCAAACCCTGACGGCGCAATCCTGCCTCAAGTTACACGGCTGGCCGGCTTTAGATAATTAAAGTTTTCTGAGAATTAATATTTTGTTTTCTGTAGGGTGCCCATATCCAAAAAGGGACAGGTGGGTGCCTATACCTTTAACCATTGAAATTTGGGCAGGTGCAGCTCATCATGGAAGGGTGCAACAAGCCACACCTGCCCAGATTCCTTCTTCTTACAATGGTTAAAGGCATAGACACCCTGTCCCTTTTTGGATATGGGCACCCTAGTCAGAGATGACGAGTGCGCACCCAGCGCCGGGTGCGCGGGGGCGGGGCCTGCGCGCGTGACGTCGACACGCCCCTCGCATGACGTCGACGCCCCCGCCCATTTACCTCTCATTTCGGAGCCGAATGGGCTCCAGGGAGAGAGGGAGGGCCGATCCGCCGCCTCGGTGAGTTCCCCCGATCGCGCCCGAGCGCCCCGAGTGCCTGGAGCTCCTGCTCCACGCGCTCCACTGACGTTCCGCCGCTGACCCTAGTTTTCTGAGAATTAATATTTTGAATTGTAGTTCTCACCCATGTGTGCAAAAGATAAGTTCTTTTCCCCTTTTCTTGTCATTTTGTTCCTTCTAAACATTCTTTGTCTCCTTCAATCAATTATACTCAGCCAGGGTGTTGACAAAGAGGGTTCAGAGAGAGAGGCTATGTTTTGTTGTTGTTGTTCAGTCGTTAAGTCGTGTCCGACCCTTCGTGATCCCATGAACCATATCCCGCCAGGCCTTCCTGTCCTCCACTATCTTCCTGAGTTCTCTCATTTTCATGTTTGTTGCATCGGTGATGCTGTCTAACCATCTCATCCTTGGCCTTCCCCTTCTCCTTTTGCCTTCAATCTTTCCCAGCATCAGAGTCTTTTCCAGAGAGTCCTCTCTTCGCATTAGGTGGCCAAAATATTTGAGTTTCAGCCTTAGTACCTGTCCTTCCAGGGAACAGTCAGGCTTGATTTCATTTAGAATTGACTGATTTGATCTCCTAGCAGTCCAAGGGACTCTCAGGAGTCTTCTCCAGCACCACAGTTCAAAAGCATCTATTCTTCGGCGCTCAGCCTTCCTTATGGTCCAACTCTCGCAACCATACATTGCTACTGGGAACACCATCGCCCTGACTATACGAACTTTTGTTGGCATGGTGATATCTCTGCTTTTTATTATGCTGTCTAAGTTTGCCATAGCTTTCCTTCCAAGGAGTAAGCGTCTTTTAATTTCATGGCTGCTGTCTCCGTCTGCAGTGATCTTGGAGCCCAGAAAAGTAAAATCTGTTACTGCTTCCATTTCTGCCCCTTCTATTTGCCAGGAATTGATGGGACCCGATGCCATGATCTTAGTTTTATTAATGTTGTTTCAAGCCAACTTTTGCACTCTCCTCTTTCACTCTCATCAAGAGGCTCTTTAGTTCTTCTTCACTTTCTGCCATTAGGGTGGTATCGTCTGCATATCTGAGGTTGTTGATATTTCTCCCGGCAATCTTGATTCCGGCTTGCGATTCATTCAGCCCTGCATTTCTCATAATGTACTCTGCATATAAGTTAAATAAGCAGGGTGACAATATACAGCCTTGCCGTACTCCCTTCCCAATTTTGAACCAATCAGTTGTTCCATGGCCGGTTCGAACTGTTGCTTCTTGACCCGCATACAGGTTTCTCAGGAGACAGGTAAGGTGGTCTGGTACCCCCATCTCTTTAAGAATTTGCCACAGTTTGTTGTGATCCACACAATCAAAGGCTTTTGCGTAGTCAATGAAGCAGAAGTAGGTGTTTTTTTGGAACTCTCGGGCTTTCTCCATGATCCAGCGCATGTTGGCAATTTGATCTCTAGTTCCTCTGCCTCTTCGAAACCCAGCTTGTACGTCCGGTAGTTCTCGGTCCACGTACTGCTGAAGCCTAGCTTGTAGGATTTTGAGCACAACCTTGCTAGCATGTGAAATGAGTGCAATTGTACGGTAGTTTGAACACTCTTTGGCACTGCCCTTCTTTGGAATTGGAACGTAAACTGACCTTTTCCAATCCTTTGGCCACTGCTGAGTTTTCCAAATTTGTTGGCATATTGAGTGCAGCACTTTCACAGCATCATCATTTAGGATTTTAAGTAGCTCAGCTGGGATATTATCATCTCCACTAGCTTTGTTGTTAGTAATGCTACCTAAGGCCCACTTGACTTCACTCTCTAGGATGTCCGGCTCTGGGTCAGTGACCACACCAGCGTGGTCATCAGGAACATTCAGATCTTTCTTGTATAGTTCTTCTGTGTATTCTTGCCATCTCTTCTTAATCTCTTCTGCTTCTGTTAGGTCCTTGCCTTTTTTGTCCTTTATCATGCCCATCTTTGCACAAAACGTTCCCTTGATATCTCCAATTTTCTTGAAGAGATCTCTAGTCCTCCCCATTCTGTTGTTTTCCTCGATTTCCTTGCATTGTTCATTTAAGAAGGCCTTCTTATCTCTCCTTGCTATTCTCTGGAACTCTGCATTCAGTTGTTTATATCTTTCCCTTTCACCCTTGCTTTTTGCATTCCTTCTTTCCACAGCTATTTGTAAAGCCTCATCTGACAGCCACTTTGCTTTCTTGCATTTCTTTTTCTTTGGGATGGTTTTCGTTGCTGCCTCCTGTACAATGTTACAAACTTCCGTCCATAGTTCTTCAGGCACTCTGTCTACCAGGTCTAATGCCCTAAATCTATTCTTCACCTCCACTGTATACTCATAAGGGATATGGTTTAGGTCATATCTGACTGGTCTAGTGGTGTTCCCTACATTCTTCAGTTTAAGTCTGAATTTTGCAATAAGAAGCTCATGATCTGAGCCACAGTCAGCTCCAGGTCTTGTTTTTACTGATTGTATAGAGCTTCTCCATCTTTGGCTGCAAAGCACATAATCTATCTGGTTTCGGTATTGACCATCTGGTGATGTCCATGTGTAGAGTCGCCGCTTGTGTTGTTGGAAAAGAGTGTTTGCTATGACCAGCGTGTTCTCTTGACAGAACTCCGTTAGCCTTTGCCCTGCTTCATTTTGCGCTCCAAGGCCAAACTTGCCTGTTGTTCCGTTTATTTCTTGATTTCCTACTTTAGCATTCCAGTCTCCTATGATGTAAAGGACATCTTTTTTTGGGTGCTAGTTCTAGAAGGTGTTGTAGGTCTTCATAGAACCGGTCAACTTCATCTTCTTCGGCATCAGTGGTTGGGGCATACACTTGGATTACTGTAATGTTGAATGGTTTGCCTTGGATTCGAACTGAAATCATTCTGTCGTTTTTGAGGTTGCACCCCTGTACTGCCTTTCCCACTCTTTTATTGACTATGAGGGCTACTCCATTTCTTCTAAGGGATTCATGCCCACAGTAGTAGATATGATGGTCACCTGACTTAAATTCGCCCATGCCCGTCCATTTTAGTTCGCTGATTCCCAAGATGTCAATGTTCAATCTTATCATCTCATTTTTGACCACATCCAGCTTGCCTTGATCCATAGACCTCACATTCCATGTTCCTAAGCAGTATTGCTCCTTGCAGCATTGGATTTTCCTTTCAACCTCAGACACATCCACAGCTGGACGTCCTTTCGGCTTTGGCCCAGCCGCTTCACTCTTTCTGGGTCTACTTGGAATAGTCCTCCGCTCTTCCTCAGTAGCATATTGGACACCTTCCGACCTGAGGGGCTCATCTTCCGGCGTCATATCTTTTAGCCTTTTGGTACTGTTCATGGGATTTTCTTGGCAAGGTTACTGGAGTGGGTTGCCATTTCCTTCTCCAGTGGATCACTTTTAGTCAGAACTCTCTGCTACGACCTGTCCGTCTTGGGTGTCCCTACACGACATAGCTCATGGCTTCTTTGAGTTACGCAAGCCCCTTCGCCACGACAAGGCAATGATCCATGAAGGGGAGGCTATGTTTACTCAGGAGATAATAAAACTCCTGCCTTTTTCCTGATAATTCTGTAGAAAATGTACATTAATCTTCTGTTAAAAACTCAATAAAAATGTGAATAATGAAGAACATGCCTCTGATTTTCAGTCAAAGCTAAAAATATTCTTGTATTCTAGGCATGACCTTCTGTACTATTTTCAGCAGGAGTGTGCTTACATTGGATGGTCTTGTGCAAGTCTTAATTACTTCAAAAGATGTATTATTTCCCTTTCACCTCCATAGAAGAGCTCAATACCTCTATCTTCTTGTCAAACTCAATTTTTAGTTCACCTCAGGCTCTCATTGAAAGAAAATGTTCTCATGCCAAGTGATGAAATGTCCCTTCAGAACTGGTATGAATGGGGCTTTAGAGCTGAGTTGTTCCAATCCATCGCACATCCTTTTGACCAGCTGATGGAAAGAAGGTGACTCCACTAGCTGGGCACAGCAATAGCCTATTATCTAAAAAAAAGTAAATCTATATCACTATGTCAAGGGCAGTGGGGCATGCAGTAGGTTAGTTATGCGGACATTTGAGTATGTTGTTGCTCAGGCTTTGTTTCCTTTTGACTAGACATTGTTTGAGACCAGACCAAGAGGGCAAATTCACAGTTGTCTCTTCCATTCATTGGAGGGCTGCAAGAAGTGATGCCCTGGTGTTATGCAGATGATACCACTATGTGAGTGCCCAGGTAGGACAGACAAGAGGAAACTTCTGAAGTTTTTGAAAACAGGAAAAAGGAGAAGCAATGTGGACATCAGAAGAAATGCCCCCCCTTGTGGGGGACACCCATCTCTGCCCACCTACTTGCCTCCACTCACTGCTCCTCCTTCCACTCCCTGGATTGGAAAAGGAAGCAGGGGACAGAGAGGAAGAGGAAATGTGGAGAGGAGGGGAGTACTGAGCTAGGGCATTGGGGAGTGGGAGGAGCAGCAGAAGCTGGCACATCATTGGGTAATGGATGGGGACCAATATTTGGCATGCTGCCTCAGGTCCAGCCCTGATGGTGTAGAATCAGGACAGATGCAGCTTGTCACAGAGGGATGAGAATATAGCTGCATTTGCTGTAATCCCCTGTTCTACACAACAATTACAGGGATCATCTTGCAAGGCATCCTTGTCAAATGGTTCTCAAAACGCCTCTTCCTGCATTTCCCAGGTATCCATTATTTCCTTGTGTGACTGTGAGCACAATCCTGACTAACCTTAGAGTGATGGAGCGAGCGTCCCGCCGCTCTAAGCCGCATGTTTGCAACGATTCATGAATAAGGGCCGCCGGCTGGCAACTCTCACTCCAACGCCGAATCATCCCTGCAGCCACTGGAGAAGGTAAGGGATCCCTCAGTGGGGGGCGGTCCGAGTGGCGAGGGAGGGAGGGTCTTTGGCTGAGCCGGCCCGGGGGGGCAGGGATGGCGGCCGCCATATCCCCATCCCGTTCCCGGGCGAGCACAGCCTTTACACGGCCTCCTCAGACTTCCACCAATTAAATAGCTGGTGGAAATCCAAGGAGGTCCATTGGGGCCTCCCCGCGCTACACCTGGGGAAGGGGACAAATGTCACCTTCCCCCAAGTAGACCTCCAGGCCGATCATGATCGACCCAGAACGGGAATAGAATCCGGCCATGGGGCTGCCAACGGATATTTAGTCAGGATTGCGCTGCCCATCTTGCCTATTTCTCCCTTGCTCGTTTGTTTTTTGCTTGTCTCCCATTCACTCCTCTCCAGTGTACATTTATATTGTAGCAAAGCAGAGAGAGAGAGAGAGAGAGAGAGAGAGAGAGAGAGAGAGAGAGACCTATTGCCCCTTAAAGCCCAACAAATTTAATGAGGCATAAGCTTTTGGGAAATAGAGACTTTTGAAAGTTTGCAATAAACTAAAAGTTTACAGCAGTCAGTTCTAAGAGAGAAAATAGGGACACCTAGTGGAAATTATGTAGAATTGCAGCAACTGTTGGTGGTCCCAAGGATACTGAAAAGAATACTGCTGGCCTGGCCCTGAAATGCCGTACTGCTGAATAAAATATTTAGAAAGTATTTATTTTGGGCCATTGGGGGCAGGATTGAGGGGATTAAGTGGAGGGAGAAAAAGAGGTAGTTTGTGGCCCCCACTGTATTTCGCCCAACAAGCACTGGAAAAGGACTGACATCATGACATTCTCTGGTGGATTCCCTCTTAAGAACATATAAGAACATAAGAAGAGCCCTGCTGGATCAGGCCAAAAGCCCATCTAGTCCAGCTTCCTGTATCACACAGTGGCCCCACCAGATGCCTCAGGGATGGAGATCAAGATGCCTCTTAAATGGAGATCAAGGTGGTATGCATGAGAGTATCCCATTTTACCCTCACAATAACCCTGTGAGGTAGGTTACCCTGGTCCACATTCAATGCTCTGCCCACTATATTACATCTTCCCAAAGATTCTGTTGCACACCAACAAATGAACCCCAACAGCCCATTCTGCAAAGATTTTTTTGTCCTCAAATGATGCGTTTGATCTACAGATTTAAATAGATTTAAAATCAGTTTGAGTTAGGTTTGATTTGTTTTATCTACAGAGGTGGTTGATATAGTGGAAAGAACAGCTGCCTTTCTATGTGAGATTGTTACGAGTCGGGCTATTGTACACCAGTAATTCTGTATATGGGATGTATTTGTGGGATGGAATGGAGTTATGTAGTTGTGTACTGATTATGCCAATAAAGGTTCTTCTTCTTAAAAGAAGAAACAGGGACAGTTTGAGTGGCACAGCTGTATCCAAGGAGTCTCTGTGATGGTGGTACAGAGAAATCTGTTTTAGAACTCTTTCACCACCTTGCAAAATTCTGATTTACAGGGTTAAGTTGGTCTGCATTTAAGGTGACTTTAGGCACTGTTTTCCCATGACCCTGACCTGCCATCTTTGATTTCTCTGTACAGTTTGAGTCATATAGGGATACTGTTAATGCAGGACAGAATGTAGACATGAAGAAAAATTGCAGGCACTCATTCTTGCTGGTACTGTTTCGGTTTTGTATTGGCATTACAGACTGATTTAAGGGAGCACTCACCTTCAGGTAATTTAATTCTTCTCAAAGTTCCATCCTCAATGTTTTCTTCCAGCATATGCAGAAAAATTGATCAAGACTGTAACCATCATCTTGTCAAACTTTCAGCCTGACAATTCATCAGTTCCAATCAGTCTTAAGAAGTGATAACAGTGAATTTCATGTTTTGCTGCCATAATGCTATAGCAGAGCTCTTAAATTGTTTAATGACTGGTTCACTCATATATATCCATCACTTGCTAGTGCAGTATAGTGGCTAAGAGCTGAATCCTATCCATTCTCTTCCCTCCCCCCCCCCCCCCGATGCAGCAGTGCCAAAATGGCTAATGCTGCATCCTGCAGGGGAGCAGTCGCGGAGGCCTCCTCTGGGTAAGGGAACATTTGTGTCTACTCAGACCTGTGCCAGTGAAATAGCTGGTGCAAGACCGTGTTGACTCAGGAATAGATGGTGGATCGGGCCCAGGAAGAGGGTTAGGATTTGGTGGCCACTGCTGCCGCTGAACTTGCCCTCTTCCCGGATCTGATCCGCCCAACTCCCGCCCCCTGCACCCAACTGGAAAGTTGGATAGGATTGGGCCCCGAGACTGCAATCCTATAACACTTTCCTGGGAGTAAGCCCATCTGAACACAATGAAATTTACTTATGAGTAGACTTGCCTAGGATTGCACTGTGAGCTCCCTCTGCCATGAACTCGCTAGGAGGCCTTAGGCTTGGTGCTCCCTCTCAACCTCCGTTGCAATATGTGGATAATAATACTCACCTTACAAGATAGTTGTAAGAACAAGATATGTGAAGCACTATACAAATGAAATGCTCAGTGTTATTACTTGACTTCTCATCATGATTAATCATGAACATTCACATAGCTGAATGATACTGACCCAGTTTAAAAAAAAATATGTTTGTGGTGATGTGAAAGTTTTGTTGATGGTGTATAATCTGTGATGGCTCTTTGGAACAGGAAACAATCAGCTGATCTTGCCCCCTCGTTGTGATGAACCTGCATGATTGAACCAATCCAGGAATAGACATTTGATTTAAAAAATGGCTGCCACACACAAAAAATCTTCACACGTGATGTATGTGCAAAGTACGCTTAATGCGTATGTTCTTAAGTACAAATGTGTAATGTACAAAGTACACTCACAGCGCAATCCTGTGTAACTCTTGCACTGGTATAACAGTAGATCCACCAGTGTAAGTCCACTTATGCCACTGTA
Source organism: Plestiodon gilberti rubricaudatus (assembly GCA_026170595.1). Taxonomy (NCBI): domain Eukaryota; kingdom Metazoa; phylum Chordata; class Lepidosauria; order Squamata; family Scincidae; genus Plestiodon; species Plestiodon gilberti. Next base: position 93,628,580 of record JANXHW010000002.1, on the reverse strand, counting down.
ACTTGCCGTACGCCGATGTACACAGGACCAGCGTAACCCATCTCGGACGCCGTGCATGTGCAGTTCAGACACAGGACGATGCCAGTGCAACTCTGCCGGCACAGGGGGCATTCCGTGGGTGTCCAAATGCCCCCCTGCACAGGCGGAGTTGTGCGTCCATCCTGCATCCGAACTGCGCATGCGCAGTGTCCAAGGGGGGTTACGCTTGTGTACGTCCTGTGTACGTCGGCATACGGCAAGTTACAGTGGCATAAGTGGACTTACACCGGTAGATCTACTGTTATACCGGTGCAAGAGTTACACAGGATTAATGTGTACTGATGTTTGAACCCGGTAGCAACAGCAACAACAACAACGAAAACCCTCAAAATTCAGATCAGCTTCACAGATTGTTTTAGAAACCTAAGATTTTTTTTAAGTGTAATGAGTGAATGAAACAAACATGTTTAGAATCAGTATATCATACAGATGCATTCATCAGAGCCAGGACTAGTTGCATCTCTGTCAAATGTACATGTGATGATGACAAACCCAGTTTGGCAGTCACGTACCGTAATGTGTTGGGGGGGGGGGGGAACCTTTAATGAAAGTGAGTGAAACAGTATTTCATAACAGCATTGTTTGAATACCTAATGTTTCGCTCATATTATAAAGCAAAACATTAGGTATTAAAGTCTTCTGGGACTGGCCACCCAACCTGGAGAACTTTTCTTTTAACAATACTATTTCTGCCGGTCACGAAAGCCTCAGGATTGATAGGATTTCATAACATTTGGCCAATGCCTTGTCCATTTTCATCACTGATTTGTATGGTGGAACACTCCACTTCTCTCTTTAAAAAAGTTCTGATGTCTAAGTTCTAGTCTTTTCCCCACTGAGGAGCATCAGTGGGAATTTTTTTTCACTTTTTCACAAAATTCCACTACTCCCATCAAAGCCCCCGAACACTGATTTCTACATAGACAGACTGTAGTGAGCAATATACACCTACAATGACAGCTGAATCTCTATGCAGTTTCAGAGAAGTCTTTACTAAACAAATGCACCTTTGGATGGGAGTCGTCCCGGCTTCCTTGCTCCTTCCTGGCAGTTATTCATAAGGACAACTTTTTAAATCCTTCTCCTTCTGCAGGTTCACATGAATGAGGATCTGAGATGGCCTTTGAGAATAATGGTTTTTGATAGTGTAGAGCCCATGTACCCCTGCACTCATGTCTTTCTGATATCCCTGCACTACAGCATTAGGGCTTGACACCCGTATGGATACGCTAGGCCTTTGGGACGCTGGCATGCCCTTGACGAGCGCATAGATATTAATGTTTCGAACACGTGGTACATTTCTGAACGAAATGGTGCTTGACTTGGCAATGATCCCCCGGACTTCATGTTGCTCGAGAGTATGTCCTGACTTAGTATGCTTCCTATAGATTTTCTGGATGGTGAAGTTAGAACAAAAAGACTTTCTGAGACTTTTTGCTCCTTCTAACATAGTAGGCCTTGCTTTCTGCCTGATTTGGTACCCCCTCCATGCTGCTTGGATGGTGGTAGCAGCATCCTGATATCTCTGCTTCTGTATTTGAGGGACAAGGACCCCATAGGTGACCATTTCCCTGTGGGGTCTTTGGGCTGAATTAATTCCCAAGAGGGCTACTTTGGGATGCAAAACAGTGTAGTTTTCGACAATGTTTTTTGGATATCTTCTTCGTTTGCCACTGGAGAGGAAGATGCTCTGACTTCCAGTCTGCGGTCCAGGTGCCAAACCCAGCTGCTGAAAGTAATTTAGGAGTTCTGGAAAAGATCTGCTTTCATTTCTCATTTTCTTCTTTCGCTTTTGTCCAGGGATTATGCCACAACCATACTGTCCAAGAGGCAGTTCCTTCCGTGTCATGTATCCACGAAAAGCTGCTTGAATTCGGGTGGCGGCCTGATCCAGTTGGTTAATGTCCCTTCTGACTTGATAACCTCTCCAGGCAGATTGGATTGTGATGGCTGCCTCCTTTTCTTTTTGAAGCTGCTGGCGTGTCTTTCGTCGAGGTATTGGCAGCTTCCAAGTCTCCTCCAGATTCATATTCCTTACAGTCCTAGCGTAGCATGGATCTCCCTGTATGTGGGTGTGGGTGTGGCTGCTAGTTCTGCAGACATGAAGTTTCTCTCTTGAAGAAAACGTGACCCTTTCATCATCTTCACCAGGATAATAACTTGACCTAAAACGGTGCACTGGTGCATTTCTGTTGCCTGAAGATTTCATACTATGTCCTGAAGAAACATGTTCATGTGTACCGGAACCATATTGTTGCTTTCTGTTGTCATGAGAAAAGGCATCAAATTCTTCTGAAGAATCTGAACCAAAATAATCCTCTTCTTTCATCTTGATGGTCTTTTAGTTTTTTTCTCCCCAGTGAGATACTGTTTTAGGACAGAGAAGCTAAGCCATTGCTACAGCCATTCCTCTTTCATACTTCCTCTGCAAGCTTCCTGAATTAGAAAGAAAATAATTTTCACCCATTTCTTCGCCTTGTTTGTTTGTTTGTTTGGGGTTGTGTTGTTTTGGGGGTTTTTTGGCCTCTGCAATTGAGTAACTTTTCCAGCGAAGTTATATAATAAGCTTGATAGCAACATGTTTGGTGAGAAAACAACAAGGTTTTCAAGAACTGCAAGCTTTAAACAGTTCAATCAGAATATTAACAGTGCTAGGACCAGGTTGCTGGAGACCCTGGGGCAAAAGTCCTACACTGGGGGCCCCATTGTGCCCTGCCCACCCCCTAATAGCACATTGGTGCTATCAGTAGCGTCACTAGGACGCGCGTCACCCTGGGGCAGGGGGCGCGCATCACCCTAGTGATGCTACGATATCGCGGCGCGGGGGGCGACCCGGCCTCCCCCCCCCCCGCGTCGCCCTTCGGATGCTCCGAGGCCGGCCCGGGAGCCAGCCTCGGAGCGTCCGACCCCGTCGGCGCTCCAGGGCCTTCTGAAAGAAGACCCAGGCAGCGCGTCCATCCGGGTATTTCCCGGATTTTCGCGCATGCGCAGACCCGTTTTGAGGGCTTTTTGCCCCTGGGTGCTATCGCTGCCCCCAGTCCTGGGAGTTCAGGGATCAGCCTGTCCAGACAAGCCTTCCAGTGGGTGTGGGGCCTCAGCCATGCTTACTTTGCCAACTCAACACCACCCCGATAGACTGTAATCCTGTACACACTTACTTGAGAGTAAGCCCCACTGAACATAGTGGAACTTACTTCTGAGTAAACATGTATAGAATTAAATATGATTTCAAACTTTCATGGCCCGCAATTATCAATTTAGACTGAATAAAATTTACGGGATTAAAAGTCATGGCTCACAAAAAACAATAAAATCTAAGTTTAATTAAAAAAATATTAAAACAGTGTAATGTAAACGAGATTACGAGTGTAATCTAAACGAAACGTCGTGATTTAATAATTTTTTATTAAACTGAGATTTTATTTTTTTTGTGAGCCATGGCTTTTAATCCTATAAATTTTATTCAGTCTAAATTGATGTATAGAATTGCACTGTTAATCACCTAAAGCTTTAATTGATTATCAATAAGAGACAATTTAATTCTGAAACTGAATTTTGGTTAGTGGGGCCAAGGACTTAGGACGTTCTAGTTCAGAGGTTACCACACTGTGGGTTGTGACCTCATGAGTGGGTCATGACTTGATTTTTGGTGGGTCGCATAAACCCTCTGCTCGGCGGTCTTTGGTCTGCTCTGGGCCTCGTCGCGTCACGTTTTCATTGATGAGCATGTTTTCGGTGCTCGTCAGTGAGAACATGATGCAATGAGGCCTTGGGCAGCAGGCTTTTTACATTAAAAATGTGAAAGCTCGGCAACCCGGAAGTTTTGGCGGTGGCATGATGATGTCATCACGTCACCACCAAAATGTCTGGACTACCGAGCTCCACACTGAAAATGGGTTGCGGGGCTAAAAAGGTTTGGAATCACTGTTCTAGTTTATTTATTAAGGCTGCTTTCGTCCTAATGGATTGATGTTCTATGGAATTAAAAGGGAAATACTAAACACGGCTAATAGCTTTTGTTTATTCAGTTGTAAGTAAAGACACTGAAGGAACAGACTCTGGAACCAGATATTATTTTCACCTCACATGCACAATTTGCTCCTAAACACCCTGGGAGTTCTGCTTTATGATAGCTTCCCACAGTCTCACCTTCTTTTCTTTTGCAGGCGAAACTGTCAACCACCTGCTGAAAAGTAGCACTACTATAAATGTATTTTACTTCAGCGTGAAGAAAGCACCTCTCTGCAGTTTGTGTGGGCTTCAAGCACGTAAACACCACACTTGTTTTATAAACAACTACTCAGTATAATTATTTGATTTCTCAAAAGAGCTTGGTGCAGGAGTACTGTACAGGGTTATTCAAAAAGGATGGCGCAAAAGTAAAGCTGTTCATTCTTAAATGAACTGAAATACCACAATCGTCATGTCATGAAAAAGACAGAAAAACTGTCCAAGTTTAATGTGCACATTAGAAATGTTTGATGTGGTCACTTGCTACAATGGGGCAAGGGGGGCACAAATACCCCAGGTGACAGCCAGTCTCCTTACGAGGAGACTGCGACCTCCTCGTGAGGAGACCACAGCTGTTTGCCCCCCCTTCCCCATTGTAGCTATGCTAGTGCCCACATCAAACATTTCTAATGTGCATGTGAAACGTGGACAGTTTTTCTGTCTTTTTCATGTCATGATGATTGTGGTATGTCAGTTCATTTAAGAATAAATCAGCTTTACTTTTGTGCCATCCTTTTTTAATAACCCTGCATTCAGCAATACTGAGGACCGAGCTGGAGTGGTAGAGGGAAAGGGGGATCAAGTAAGACATACGTAGGCCACCTGTTTTACAAAATTCCAGGTAAGGGTAAAGACCAAAATATTTAAAGAGAAGTCAAAATGAGTTCTTCTCCACCGTGTGAGTCTAGCTTCCTAAGTTTAAGAAATCATACACTCTTTTTAATGCAAATAGCATCTTAGCCATAAGACTTGCTACTCCCCCTTATGCTTCAGATGTGCAGGGGGCGCCGTATCTGCGGGGGATACATTCCAACCCCAACCATGGATACCTGAAGCCACGGAAAGGGGCGAACGCCCCCTCTGTGGTTTTCAGAGAGAAAACCTGCCCCCCCCCGCGGGTCGGCGCAACACCCCCGCGCCCTCCACAAACCCCCCAGGCACTTACTCTTACTCTGAGAAACCTCCGTTTTTTTCTTCAAAAGCCGAGTGAGAAGCTTCCTTTTAGGCCTCCTCACCAACAAGTGTCTCAGAAACCTTGCTGAGAGGTTGCTGAGACTTTCTAGCACCGAAGTCTTGTTGGTGAGGAGGCCTAAAAGGAAGCTTCTCAGTAGGCTTTTGAAGAAAAAAAACAGAGGTTTCTTCTAAAAGTAAGTGCCTGGGGCGGGCGGGCGAGATCCTCTGACGCCCTCCACAGCCCCCCCAGGCACTTACTTTTAGGAGAAACCTCCTTTTTTCTTCAAAAGTCCCTGCAAAGAAGATGCACACTCGGAACTTTTGAAGAAAAAAACCGAGGTTTCTCCTAAAAGTAAGTGCCTGGCGGGGCTGTGGAGGGTGCAGGGGGGATTCCTCCACCGTGGATAACTGAAACCGCGGATGAGGAATCCGTGGATACGGGGGGGCTGTATTGCCCCTTCTTTTTTCTTTCAAGCACTACATACACTTTTGTTCATATATATGATCATTCTTTGTCTTTTTTTAAAAAAAACTGAAACTTTATAAAAATTGTTTCAGAACTGCTTTTATAGATTGGTGTGGTACTGGTCTTGATGCTGTCATGGGTGGAAGATAATTTATGTTCACTTTGCAGCTGAAACGTGAACATACAAATGAAAAATAGGTTTGACCTGAACATGGTGGGGGCATTTGCAAGCTGACCGCACACACAGTTCTACAAATGTTACATCGGTCTTCATCCTTTACTGCTGATGTGTATGTAGTCCAGCGGTTCTCAAATAGTGGGGCGCGCCCCCCAGGGGGGGCGTGAGGCTCCGTAAAGGGGGGCTCGTTGCAATAGTTAGTGTATGCTTTGCGCCACTTAACTAGATTGTAGGAGCCTCCAGCGACGATCTACTTCACCGACGATCTCTTCCGGGGAGCAGATCGTTCCTCTGCTCCCTGGCGCGAACTCTGTAACGCGCCTAGGAGCGCTCTGCAGAGTTCACGCTGTGAATCACGCATGCGCAAGACGACGATGTTGCCAATCGTCGTCTTGCGCATGCGTGATTCACAGCGTGAACTCTGCAGAGCGCTCCTAGGCGCGTTACAGAGTTCGCGCCGGAGAGCAGAGGAACGATCTGCTCCCCGGAAGAGATCGTCGGTGAAGTAGATCGTCGCTGGAGGCTCCTACAATCTAGTTAAGTGGCGCAAAGCATACACTAACTATTGCATTAGTTATATTAGGGGGGCGCGAAATTTTTTCTTCTTCCTAGGGGGGGCATGACAGAAAAAAATTGAGAAGCACTGATGTAGTCACAGTAGATGACAGTAAGTTAGTTGATAGTTAGTACTACCGTTCATTGATTAGATAGTGCTTAGCAATATTCACATGTTCCTGAAGATGCATTCAGAAAGTCATTTGTCCCCGCACAAAGTTTGCAATCATAATGGACACATGGGCCAGATCATCAATCTACCATGGTTGACCTCTGATTGCTTTTGCCTGTTTACTTACCAAGTACATGATGGATTGTGAGTGTAATCAACAAGTATGTGTAGCTACTCTCAATTCACAATCGGTTCATTTTTTAAGATTCTTTAAAACTCTACTACAGAGACCAATATAGATCAACCTCAAACGAAGTTTACTTAAAAAACAAGTATGCAGCATGGTCTGTCCTGGCCTGAAAATAATTTCTGCCTGCTGGAAAAAAGGAAAACATTTGGGGCAATGATCTGTTCCTGCTTCCTTCCCTCTCCCTCCCCAGCTGCAGATCTATTTTGTGAGGCTTTCCTACTGCATAAGGCAATGGCTCCGTAAGGACTTGTGCACATGTATTGCTATGCCCAGGGCATGAACTACTATGTTTCCATATTCTGAAAGCAATTTAAGGGACCTTGGGAATAGCTGTCAGAGTTTATTTTTAAAAGTATATTCCACCTTATGATTTATTTAACTCAAAGCAGCTAGCAGCATTGATAATACTAACATTACCTGAATTCTCCTGCTAGTAAAGGGTGGTATACTTCAGTTTTTTTTCATATCTTACATAATAATTTAAAATTACAGGTAGATTTTACCTTCACCTGGATGCCTTATGACAAGCTCACCCAGGCAGGCAGACATGAATCTATTGGTGTGAGCAATTGTGACATCATCAGTGACCAATTTAGAGAGCCAAGACACCATATGGCTTTGACTCTTTTTACTGTCAGGTTGCTCAATGTTACAAATGATCTTTTAGCTCTTGGCTGAATGCCTCAGAAAGAGGAGTTTTTGAACACACCAAAAGTATAGAGTCTCTCTCCACTAAAGTCAAAACATACCAAGTTCAAAATTCCATTCTTACCATACTGCTTCCACAGGCATTTCTACTTTGTGCAAATGTGATTTCACCATTCACTCTAGAGTGGTCCACTAGTTTCCAACAGGAAAGTCACAGGTGGTGGTAATACACAATCCTCACTTTCCTAACGCTTCATCTTGTCCAACATCCTTTTTAAGTGTGTCTATGAGGCTACTGTTATGCCCATTTCGGGCCATCAATATGCCAGTTCTACCTTTTTTTCCTCCGACTCAAGTCCTGTAATGCACCTGCTTACCTGGTATCTGCCTAACCGGCCGTATCAAATGAGGAGCTGACTGCAGTTCAACCCGGACTAGTTTTAAATAAGGATAATTGGCAGGTCTCATGACCTGAGGATTGGGGTACCCACTGTAGGGAGCATTTAGCCTCTAGGGTTTGTGGCATCACAGGTGCTTCTGCATTTACAATGATGCCTGCAATTCCAGCCTGTTGCAGCAGCCAGACATGCCTTCCTTCTTAAGAGAAGCTTGCGACACTGCATATCTGATCAGGAGCTAATAACCATCGTTCATTCATATCTTCATCGCCTTGAAGCTAGACGGTTCTATGTGGGGCTAGATAGCTGACCCAATGCTTCAACCCATCTCCCAACATGGGTGAACTGCATACGGCACATTATATTAATGCTGCAGCACTTTACTTGAATCCCCTTATTTTCTGGGCATAATTGAAGGTGCTGGTTTTGACCATAATGACTTCAGCCCTACATACCACAGACATGGCCTTTTCTTCTTTGTTTCATCACACATTGAAGCACCAATCAAGTGGCCTACCACTGACTACTACCAATACACCAAGACTGAGTAGCAAGACTGTGTTGCCAGGCCCTTTCAGTGGCTCCTGCTCCCTTGAGGTTCATCAAATGCTATAACTTTTTTTTTAAGTGGGACTGGTCTTTAATAGGAGGGCTATGAAGTTATGGGGAAACTCAATTGTATTGTAGATTGCATGTATATAGTTTTTTTGTGTTTAAAGCCCTTCATATACTGATAGACATGATCCAGTAAACTTTAAGTACTTTTAAGTCTCACTGCTTGCAGTGGCAAATTGGACAGTGTGCTTAATAATAAGCCCCAAGGTTTCCATGGCCACAACATTCAGTACAATAAAAGCTTCCGAGGTCTAAAGCCATGTTCCTGTTTTATTAAAATATAACTATAAAACTTCCAGATTTTCGGTAGTTGTTTCTACCTGCCTTCCTCAGGGATCAAACAGTGCACTTCCAAGCAGCTGTTAAATATCAGTTATTTATTACTGATATTTAACAGCTGCTTAGAAGTGCACACACTCTCTAGGCTCTTTGATCCCTGAGGAAGGCAGTTAGAAACAACTACCGAAACGTTGGAAGTTTTATAGTTATATTTTAATAAAACAGGAACATGGCTTTAGACCTCGGAAGCTTTTATTCTATTGAGTGTACTTAATGTTCACATTGAAATTAACAGAATGGTTAACAGAAATGTGCACATACCCCACTCCAATGCCTGAATTGCCCTCAGCAGGAGCCCACTGCCAACAAGGGAAGATTTGCCTCCATCGTGGATTGAGTGATTTCCATCTGAGGCCTTCCATGAAAACTGCCACCTAGGTCTGCTAGCAGCTGGTCTGGAGTATGACTTTTGGGGTTCTGCTCCTGGGTTGATTGAAGTAGTCCTGCTGTGAGGCAGATCTGGAGTTATTCTATGAATCACTTGATCATATATTCTATTATTGTTTTATAAATTATCTTGTGAGCCATCCTGGTGGTCCCCGGGGGGGGGGGGGGAGGATAAAAATCAATCTTCACAACAACTCTCTAGGGTAGGTCTGCATTTATGAACCACATTTTACAGATCAAGGAACTGAGGGATAGTGGCTTGCTTAAAGCCATTCAGCGAGGTCATAGCTGGTGCAAAATTTGAACCAGGGACTTAGCTAGCTCACACTTCTTGGTCACTGCACTACACCACGCCAGCTTTCATTCATGTAATATTTGAGTGTTATCCAGGAATTCCAGAGGAATAAAAACTTTTGGGTTCTAAAGCCATGTAGAAGTCTTTATTAGAATTAAAAAGAATCCTTTTTAATTCTAATAAAGATTTCTACATGGCTTCAGAACACACATTTTTTATTCCTCTGGAATTCCTGAATCTTCTGGCCATGAAAACCTGAAAAACTAATTTGAGTGTTATATTCTGTTGCATTTTTCCTTTAATATTATTGCCCACTGTAAGCACTTGTAAAGGGCTGAAATATATAATACCATAACAATAGATAAACAAATTCATACTTAATTCTGGTTCTACTTTTGGAATGAACGAAATCAACTAAGTGGAGCATAATTGGTCCGGTTCATATAGACATTGCTACTGTTATTACTGAGCAACTGGTCAATAAATATGCCAAAAACCCACAGTGACAAAGAATAACTTATTATATAGCAATTTTTTATTATTGTTTTCAAGGGCTGAAGTATCTTGTACACCAAACTAGAAAGCATTTCTTTTTTAAACTGAACTTCTGAGTTAGTCTGATCTGATGAGGCAGAATCTGGCAGTGCCCCATAAAAATAAATGGAAGTCCCTTAGGCAGGTACTTCTACTATTTCAAAATAGTCATTCGGCAGAATCACATAGCCACCTTTGCCTGACAACACGTCTTTTTCCTTCTGAAACTGAACCAGCTCTCGGAGTTTTTCAATCTGTTTCTCTTGACGTCTACATCGTTGTTGTGCAGTCTTAAGCTTCTTCCTCAGTTTATCCACCTGCTCTTCCAGCTGCTGAATTCTTTTTCTCTGATGCACTGTATCCTCTACGGTATAGTTGTGATCACAAAAAACAGCAATATTATTAGGGGTATGAAGTGGCGGCATTAATAATCCAATGCTGGGATCAACTAGTCTTGGATCTGTTTGCAATGGTGGTGAAGGAGAAGGAGGAGATGGTTCTTCAAGTGGTTCTTGGGTGCCTTCAGACTACAACAAGACAAGAACATACATCTTAAACTTTGTATTGCAAAATGTGCTTGTAAAAGGTTTTTCAGGCAACAAGCCCAGCTACTTGCAACTTCAACATAGTGCATTTGAAGAAAGTTGTCATTTTACTCTCTTCTGTTTCAGGTCGCAATCCTATACACCTGGGAGTAAGCCCCATTGACTATAATGAGACTTACTTCTGAGAAGACATGCATAGGATTGGGCTCTCAGTATCCATGTACATGCCAATTTCCAACATTTTCAGCCCAATCCTATACATATTTATTTGGAAATAACCCCCTCTGAGTTCAATGAAATTTACTAACACTTGCCTTGGAGTAAGTCTTATGAAGCACAGTGGGACTTACTTCCAAGGAAAGTTGTGTAGGATTGTGCTTAGTGTCTACCACAGTTGAGTGCACTAGGGAAAGAAGTTAGATACTTGTTTAGGAAAGGGAAATGGTTCGAGTATGGGAAACAGGACACACATACACATACACACATACACACATACATACACACACACACACACACACACACACACACACACACACACACACACCCTTCTATGGCTGTTTCCAAACATTTGTTGCCAAATTCCAAACATTTGCTGCCAAATTACAGAGATTCTCTTGTAACACAAATGCTATTTTTATCAATAAGGGATCTAAACTGTGATGAAACCCTTTTTATCATATTGCATTGCTCAATGCTTCTCTACTCTGGAACGTTTTTAAAGCTATAGTTAAACAAAACATTTGGGTCATTCCATGTCAAATCAACCAAAGAAAAATCCATTTTGGAACTTGATGTCATGGCTTTTGTTCATTTTTGTTACATTTGTACCTTACCATGAGATGTTTTTTTAAAAAAATCAGATTTTTTTTGTCCACACATTTTTGAGATACTGAATTTTCAAAATTGCCTAAAAATGCCAAAATTCACTAGCCACCATACCTTCAAATGACATTTACAGGATACCTATGATAGCCACAGACGTGGGTTGTACAGCGTATGAATAGGGCTTTCATTTGATATACAACATGACACAATTGTAAATTTTCAAGAAATCCAAGGGAGGTCAAAGAGGCATTTTAAGTAGCTTAAAACTGTATCAGGGTCCAAATACTCAGACTCCTTAATATAACCGGGACCTGGAATCTCATAATTATCAGAAGGAATTTCTTTTTCAAGTATATTGTTTTCCATCTGACAAGGCTTCTCTTTTCCTAACTGCAATCTGCATGAAGTGCATACTTTCATGTGTGGTTTGATTTCACTATTTAGTGAAACCATACAATCAGTTACTTTCCTCAAATCTTTACTAACCCAGTACCCTTTTTAAAAAAGGGTCGCAACAGTTTTTTGACCACTTATTCTTCTCCATATTTCAAATCATGAAATTATCTAACAGTTAATTAATTAAACTTAATAAAGACTAATAAAGCAGCTTCACAACAAAAATGTCCTAGAAAGCTTCACTAAAAACACACTGTCCAAATGAACTGAAGTGCACACACAACTAAGCTGACTGGAAGGTCACATGGTGGGGGAAGGGGACATATATAAATAGGTACAAACATGTCAGGGTTTGTCTCACATGTTTTGAACAGTTTCATTTCAGTTTACCACATAATTTTATCAACGTAAATTGTAGAAAAATGGACTTTAGGGGTTTAATTCCTTGTCACTGCCAACAAGAAAATTTAATTCTTATATGATACCATTGAGATACCACCTTGAAATTTTGACTGACTGGCTACAGGATTTCACGGTCAGTCTCCTCCCATCGTGCTGGAAAGTGCTCTTCACTGCTCACCATCTCAGTTGCTTAGAAATAACAGCACTGCTTTTCTATAAACAAACGCATCTGTGAATAACAGAAGCTTTAAAGCCTCACTTACCTTTACAGTTAGTTCTGTATGGCAAAATATTGTCGGCACAGCATTGTCTTTTAGTAGCTTGTTATTGCATTCCCTTTTGAAGCAATCTGGAGTAAAGTGTTCTGAACAAATGCTGCTATATTTCGTTGGTTTGAAATTTTTTCTTCTAACAGCAGCTTCCCATTTCTTGCAGAGATCAGGCCTTGTGAGGGGAAACCTACAAACAAAACCATATAATAAAAGAAATGCTGTGAAAATGCACTGCTGTGCACAGAGACACACTGCATACTAACATGGGATGAGGTCCTTCAACCCACCCATCCACCCTCTAGTCAGAGGCAGGGAATGTGGGCAGTCTCTTGTCTCTTTTCATCTTTCCTGTATGGTATCTCAATACAAGCAAGAACAAAAAATTATAGTCGATATCCCATCATGATAAATTGGAAAGGACATTTATTTTAAATGGGCAATAACAGAACCCCACTATCAAAAATTTACTGTGTACCACAAATTGCACCTTATTTAACAAATGTTTTGGATATTACCAAACTAGTCACTTAGATGTGAATAGAGGGACAATCCTATGCATGTCTACTCAGAAGTCCCATTTATTTCAATGGGGTTTACTCCCGGGTAAGGGTGTATAGGATTGAGCCTTAAGTTGTATTAATCATACTTACTTGAAAGTAAATGTAATGGAACTCTAAATAACCCAGCAACCACAAATACAGCCACTCACCCATGCTGAATGATCATAAGTCATTTTCCTTTAGCATGTTCAAATGTTAAAAATATTTTATTTAATGACTCCAAGGCTGCAACTTTTTTGCTAATTGGGGAAAGAGCATTTTTTTAAAGTGATGCTTCTCTTATATTTCGCTGGAAGAGAGCAACTATCCCCTGTTCACTCCACCATATTATATTTTCTAGCGTCTGTTTGCTGGTTTACTTCTGCATCTTTTTAGATTGAGAGTCCTTCTGAGACAGGAAGCCACTGAAGAGTTTTGGTGTTTTTTATTTTACAGTGCATACATATTCTTAATAATAATACCACATTCTTCAGCAAGTCCAGCTTGAGCAAATCAATAAAGCAATGGAAGTTAAGTAAGGCATTTAGAGCTGCAATCTCAGAGAAAGTTCCCTTCATTAAAATCAGGCTTCACTACATACTGCAGGTAAACCAAAATTCTCAGCTTAAGGTACAGCTGGAGGTTTTAGTAATTATATTGACCAGATGCTGTGGAAGTTAACTGGAGGCTATCAACATTAGTTTGCTCAGTAAATATACTCCTCCCTGCAACTGATCCAAGTGGGGTAGGTATCTACTCAGCAGGTCTACTCAGAGGTAAATCTCACAGAATTAAATGGGACTTACTTCCAGGAAAGTGTGCACAGAACTGCAAGCCAAAGTTTCTGATCACCTGGTCTCATCAAGGTTAGGCAAACAAATGTTTAGATAGAACACAGCCAAGTACAATCCGCCTATCTATTAGTAAAGGTATCCCCTACTGGAGCTATCTTATTGGTCAAGGAATTGAAACAGTGGGGAATTGACATAGACCTTATTAGGCTCTTTAAATCTAGAACAAGCATTCCAAATTATCACAAGGCGAATTCTGGACACTGAATATCAGGAGCAGCTGAATGTGGCTAATACAACATGTTCCCCACTGCATTTTCGTATTCTGACCAGGATCAGCCAAATGGCAGCCTTTTTCACTATACTGGAAGGACCACAAGAGCGGAGGGCCTTTTCAATGGCAAGATGCCATGCCATCTGCCCTAATGACTGGTAGATTTAAGAGGGTACCACATCTCAAAGGCAGTGTCTATGTGGGCAGGGCATGGAACCAGTAGCGCATATGCTTCTTGATTGCCCTATTCTCGAGGAGCTGTGTTTAAAGTATCTGGGTCGGATTTTGGGGAATATGAGAGGTCAATCAGATCAGGAGAAAGTTAGATTTGTTTTATCTACAGAGAAGGCACATATAGCGGAGAGAATAGCAGTCTTTTTATGGGAGATTGTCAAGAGGAAGGAGACTCATGATAAGTGACTTGGGGTTTGGGGGCATTAGAGTGGGAGGGTGTGGATTAATTGTACATTTGTACTATACATGTTTTGTGTTTGTATTGTGTATGCCAATAAAGGTTTCTATATCTACTATACTATACTATACTATACTATACACAGAATATAGTGGTATATTCTATACCACTTGGATCAGTTTCTATATATATAGTTCTATACCCACCCACCCCCACTTTGGACTTCCTGCAGCACAAATTTATATATACTAGGTGCAGATTTCTTTTTTTAAAAAAAACCCACAAGATTTCAAACAGTTCTCACTTCCGGTTCAGTTAGAACCTTCCACTTGTGGGCCAAGAGCAGAGAAAAATACACATGAAAAGTCACAAATAAAGTAGGCAGGGTTTGTTGGTTCCTTTTGTTACACTGCTTTGAAACAATAATGCCCTCTACCCACAGAAGTTATTTTACTCACTGGATGCACCAATTCTCTCAGTGACTGACAGAATGTAAAACTATCAGGGTTTTATGAAGAAATAACAAGTTGGACAACAGGTGAGTGCAGGAAGGCAGAAGACAACAGAGAACTTCTACTGAATGCTAGTTTTTTGTTAGTGTATTTCTTTTCATAGAATCAGAGTTAGCAGGTCCCAATAAGGTCATTTAGTCCAACCCCATCCTGTAGCAGAAAATCCTCCTAGAGCAGTGTTTTTCAACTGGTGTGCCGCAAATGATCCTCAAGTGTGCCAGGGGAGTTTGAGGAAGGATACTTTATTAGTAGGAACTTTGGGAATATTAACCCCCCCCCCCAGCACAGTGTGCCCTGTCAATTTTCAAAAAATAGATGTGTGCCCTGAAAATTTTAAGGCCTTGTCAGTTGTCAGTGTGCCGTGAGATAAAAAAGGTTGAAAATTGCTGTCCTAGAGCATCTCCAGCCTATCAAGCCTCTGCTTGAAGTTCTCCAGTGAGGGAGAATTCACCACCTCCCTCAGCAATCTGTTCCACCCTTATTTCTCAATAATGACAAAGAATGGTTTGAAATGTCAATACCCTACTTCTTTCTCAGTCCAACTAATGGAAGCCAACAGGCAACAGTGATATACTATTCTCATTATATGATTGGCCAGAGATAGAAAAGGTAGGAATTAGGCAGTTAAAAGAAACATCAAAAGAAACATCAACAAGAGAGGTGTGTAGTGCAAAAAAGGAACTTGCAAAAAACGGCCTAAAAGAGGCCTTAAAAAGCCTCTTTTAGACTGTTTTTTGTGTCCTCCACGAGTGCGGGTGTGTGTGTGTGTGTGTGTGCACGAGCTTTTTAAAGTTTTTTTTAACCCAGCTGCCGCCGCTTTTTTTCCAGCAGCGGCAGCTTCTGCTGGGGGTGCACCATGGGGGGCCATATTCTGCGGGCGCAGGGGCAACTTAACTTTTACATCCTGTTCCTTGGCTTCTTCGTTCCTCGGCCAGCAGCGAGACTAGGTGCCAGGCAGTGCATTTCTAGCACGCACACACCTAGTCTCGCTGGTCGGTCCTCCGGAGCCTAGAGAGAGCCTAGTATCGCTGCTGGCCGAGGAACAGGACGTAAAAGTTAGGTCGCCCCCGCAGACTATTCCCCGCCCCCGGGGTGCACCCCCGGCAGTGCTGCACTGCCTGGAGTGGTGCACACAAAAGAAGCTGCCACCACTTTTGTGCCTGAGGGTGTACGAAAGCAGCGGCAGCTAGGTTAAAAAAAAACAGGAAATTTTGCGCACACACCCCCTCAGCTTAGCGCCCCATGCGCCCTGTGGCCCCAGTGATAAGGGGACTATCAAGCAGATCTTTTACCAAACTAAAGTATATATTTGAGACATATACAGTGCAATTCTATCCAACTTACACCACCGGTGTAACCAGCAGTGCAGCAAGAACAGGAGGCCCCAGAACAGAAATGGGATTCGAATCCCCTCCAAAGGGGTATTCAAAGGGGATTTAAATCTCCCCTCCCAAGCCTCCTGCCCTGCCCTCCCACGCTTGTTACACCAGTGTTGTAAATTGGATAGGATTGCACTGGTAACCTCCTAGAATTGAAGTTTTCTGAAGATACAGCCAGGGCCCAGAGAAAGTTTATTTATTGGACTATGTTTCAACAGGATTTCAACTGGGAAAACCTCCCATTCCTTAAAAAAGCTGCAAAATAAGCAGAAATTTAGATTCCCTCTAAATGGGGGGGGGGGGGAGACCCAGCAAAATGAAAGGCCTGTGGCAGTGCAAAGATGAGTGACTGAAAGGGACATAAAGCATTAGAGGGGCAAAGAGACATATAGGGTGGGAAAATAGAGCAGGAGGTCAGACGGAGATGCTCAGGTGCAGTGCAGGGGGGAGAGAGCACTCTGTGGGGTGGAAAGAGAAAAGCAGGGCTACCAAGCGAAAAGAATCCAGAGATCTGTGTTGCAGCGGAGGGAAATGAGTACCTGCAGCGGGGTACACAGGGGGCAACACTTTAACCACACTTTAGAAGCTGCTTATTGAGGCGTGAGTTTTCCTGGACTAGAGCTGACGGAAGAACCGCGCAAGCTTAAGTCGCAACATATCCGTTAGTATTCTAGGTAGCACAAGATTCTAGGTAGTCGAGATGCCGAACACACGAACCGAGCTGCTCCTCCGAGTTCAAAATGCAGTTCTTTCAGGGCTGACAGAGCGATACGGCCTCGTTTGCTTTTGTCACTTTCAAAACAGCCCAGGGAGGGAACCCGCGCACTGGCGGTTAAACCGACACGCACGCGCGTTCCATCCCGGCCAAGAAGGTACGGTTCT
This sequence comes from Plestiodon gilberti rubricaudatus, assembly GCA_026170595.1. Classification (NCBI taxonomy): domain Eukaryota; kingdom Metazoa; phylum Chordata; class Lepidosauria; order Squamata; family Scincidae; genus Plestiodon; species Plestiodon gilberti. The sequence continues at coordinate 93,611,351 of JANXHW010000002.1, read as the reverse complement.
AACCCACTCCGCCCCTCTTCTTTTTAACCAAAGGGGCGAGGGAGAGCGCTTTAGCCCCGCCTCCTCCTTCACGACGAGCCTCCACTCTGTACTTCTTAAAGTTTATAGTCCTTTTTTTCCTGTCCCTACCTACCTCAGTACGCGCAAGCGCTGTGGCTCAGCCTCCCTCTTCATGAGGTGGCGCGCGCGCGCGCGCGACGACTCCCTTTCCCGCTCGCCCGGTCAGGCAGGCGGCCGGCCGCGCGCTTTATCTCGCCCTCCCTTTCGCTTTTCTGCCTCCGCCCCTACTCACTTGTGGAAGGAGATGGGTTTCTCTTTGTCGTATCGATTCCGGCAACGATAGGCAGAGCAGGACTGCACCATCCTCTCGTCGCCCTCCCTGCTGCCTCTTTGTTACCACCGTAATTTTTCGGGAGCTCGAAAACGCTGCTAAAAGGCTGTATTGCTCTTAATGCCTCACTGAGGTCCTCTCGTCCCTTTTTAAAAATTAAAAAAACCTGCAGAACGACATAAACGGGATGTGGCCTCTCCCTACTTCAATATGGCGGTGCCAGCTTCAGGCCAGCTATCGCGAGACCCTCCCCATCAGTTTTTGCGATTGGGTGTGACGCGTCCCTGTTTAGAGTGTCCAATAGGAACAGCAGTTTAGGTTTTGACCCGCCCATCTTGGCGTCGACGTCCGAAAGCGAACGTCCGCCTGCGCAGTGCCTCCTTGTCTTCCAAAGGGCTGGTTTGGAGCCTGGCCCTCCTCAGTATCTAAAGTGGTGTTGGAACTTGGAAGTTCTCCTTTGAGATCGTTCCCCAAAAAGTGAAGTGAGCGAGGAAAATCGCACCCTTTCTGTATACAATATTTTTTCTTTTAGGGCGGCAATCCTATTCCTACGTCATTTAAAAATCAGTCCCATTGAACTCGGTAGGTTTTACCCCCTAATAAACAGATACGGATTTGAACTACAAATGCTCTTTCTCTTGTAGAAAAATTTATAGCGCATATGATCTGTATTCTTATTACAGCTGTCTAATGAACATGGCTTCAGTCTCATGTACAATCTCCAGACCAGAAGAATATTCTGTATCCGGTGTCAACATAAATAGAACTGGAGACCTAGATACATTTGGGAGCAAGTCCTGCTTTGTTCTCTTCTGCTTATTAAGTATTATCTAGGATCGGACTGTAAGGTTTCAATCCTGTGCACATTTACCTGGGAGTAAGTCCTATTGAATACAGTACAATGGGATTTACTCTTGAGTAAAAATGCATCTGATGTGCTGCGACAGGACTTAACGACTGAACAACAACAAATAAATACAATAAATAAATGGTGATGTATTTTGTTGTTGGCATTGACTATTGGCGCTGGCTTCTCTTCACAGAGAAATTATCTCTCAGGGGTGGCCAAACTTCCTTAACCAGTAAGAGCCACATACGATAAAACTTCAGATGTTTGAGAGACGCAGGATAGAAGCTTTAGAATTGCAATATTTAAGAAGCATTTAAGTTCTCAAATATATTTACTCACCACAAACATTAAACATGTTTTAATTCAGGGGACTCTGTTTATATCTGGTAAATAAACATGAAGCTTGAAAATTTCTCATTTACCTTTTATATTAATTGTGAAGCAAAAAGGAGCTCAGCCAACATATTTCCAATTACATTATATGGCAAAGAGCATTATGTGGCTTGTGAGCTGCAGTTTCCACCCATGAGAGAGAGACAAAACTTAGCAGTTAATACCTGTAGTCATTGGTCCCTATGAATTAGAAATGGAGAGCATGTGAGATCTTTTATCAATTTTGTCAATCGGTCACCTGACAAATCTATCACTTGTCAATAGGTAGGTAGGGACAACACCTTCACAACCACAATCTTATGCACCGCCCACATTTAAACCAAAAGTCTGCCCCAGCTGTTTTAAAATTGCAACTGATAGCATGAATTGTCTTGTGCTTGCTTTGAATCTAGAAACAAAATAGTACCATGTCAGTTGCATACATCGCTGTCTCTTTTAGTGCATGAAAAGAGAGAATGAGCCACACATGCACATAGTCAATAACATCCTGTAACATCCAGGCTAGAAGTTATGGTGCAATGCTGGGTGAACCTGTGCAAGTGACACACTCTTCTTGCCTTAAAGGGCTACGAAAACCAGAAGTGGTTGTAATTGTCGTTCCACAGTGATCTACAGCTTGGTGAGGCCCACAGAGGGAGCTGTGGGCCTTCCCAACCCCTCCGGAGGCCTGCTAGGCCCCCTGGTAAGTGTAAAAAGCATTTTAAAACTTTTTGAAGTGGCAGCGATCCCCAGGATTGCTGCCACTGCTATGCTGTCCCCACCCCTTAAGGTGGCAGGGGACAGCATCCGGTTCTAGTGGTGGGTCGCAACCCACCACTTTGAGAATCGATGTCCTACAGCACAATCCTATGCTTGTTTACTCAGAAGTAAGCCCCACTAAGCTCAATGGGACTCCCAGGTAAGTGTATATAGGATTGCAGCCCTAGTCACACAGATGAATTATTTGTGGTGGCCAATTATTTGGCCTCAATTATGTTGAGTTTTATGAGCCAGCGGGTGGCGCAGTGGGTTAAACCACTGAACCATGAGCTGTCGATCGAAAGGTTGGCAGTTTGAATCCGTGCGACGGCTCCTGCCAATCTAGCAGTTCAAAAGCAAGAAATTGCAAGTAGATTAATAGGTACCGCGTCAGCGGGACGGTAACAGCGTTCCATGCGCCTCGGTGTTGAGTCATGCCGGCCACATGACCATGGAAATGTCTTCGGACAGTGCTGGCTCTTCGGCTTTGAAACGGAGATGAGCACCGCTCCCTAGAGTCGGACACGACTGGACTTAATTGTGAAGGGATACCTTTACCTTTATGTTGAGGTGTGCAGCATCATTTATTGATTCTTTGATATGTATATTGACCTTACTGGACTATGGGTTGTGTGCTTTGGATTTTTTGGGATTGTGCCACCCTTGGGTCAGATACGATGGTAATACATTTCTCTAGATCATGCGTATGGGTCTCTAGAGATCAAGCATATGTATTATTTGTGGTGGCCTAAACCTTTGTTTGGAGTGCACTACCCCCTTATTCTTTTACACATATATTGGGCATTATTGGACTTGAAGTATTAAACATAGGCCCACCTACATAAAAGCAGACTTTGTGGCTGAACATGATGCCACAGGTTAAGTATCCCTTATCCAGACTGCTTTGGACAGGAAGTTGTCTGGATTTCGAACTTGTCTGGATTTTGGAATATTTGCATAAATATAATGTGATATCTGGGGGAATGGGACCCAAGTCTAAACAGAAAATTCGTATATGTCTCATATTCACCTTATACAAATAGCCTGGAGGTAATTTTATACAATATTTTTAATAATTTTGTGACCCAGCATACCTTGCGCTATGCCAGCCAAAAAAAAGTCCTAGCCCCCAAAACATCTGGATTTCAGAATAGTCTGGATTTCAGATGTCCAGATAAAGTTCATTTTGTAGAGAGTCTCATGATCATGCAGGTGTATGATGGTGAGCTCCAAAGCTTATTTTAGGGCATTGAACCGACTGTTGTCTGAGCATATTTCAGTGCATTTTGCACACAAACAACAGTTCCTTATTCAGACTGCTCATTAAGCTCTTTGCATAAGTTTCTTATGTAATTTTATGTATGTTTACTTGAAACTAATAACATAAGCCTATTCATGTCCACTCAGAAGTTGAGTTTAATAAAACTTTCTCATTGAGTTTAATGGAACTTTCTCATGTGTGTGCATAGGATTGCAGCTTTTGCTCAACAATGCTTGCTTAAGCGAACATAGGATTGCAGCCTTAAGTGTAGCTGGGAATTTCCAACAGGTGCGCGTTTCTGATGTCCTTGTCATCTACAAATGTACCCAAATAATTTTTGGGCAATTTTGTCTGCTGTGATGTTAGGAATTCTGACAGGCATATGTTTCTATGTACCAGCTCATAATAAATTCACCCCATCACATTCTTCACCAAACTTCAAAGAGTAGTAGATCTGGGATTCAGGTATGAAATTCTACTGTGTGGGAAGCATGAAAAAATCAGCAGGAAAGTCCAATGTAATGCATATTTAGTGGGGTTGGCCACATATTCCATTTAAAAAAAAAATTAATAGGGAAGGTAAGAGAGAAGGTATGAGTTAGGACACCAATGGATCCTATAATTATTTAGTTGAAATATATGGAAGAATTAAAAACAAAGCAGGAAGTGGAATTGATGTACTGTATAATTTAATGGTGGTTAGAAAAGAATTAATAATTTGTGTCTATGATGGACTAAGAGAGAGATCTTGGGGTGCTGGTATGGATAGCTCAATGAAACCCACTGTGCGGCAGCTATGAAGAAGACCAATTCCGTGCTCAAGATAATTAAAAAAGGGATTGTGAATAAAATGGCCAGTACAGTACTCCCCCCGTATCCGCTGGGGATATGTTCCAGACCCCTCCGTGGATACTTGAAACCGTGGATAGGAGCGAACACCCCCTCCATGGTTTCCTGAGGGGCCCCTGCCCTGCCTCCCCTGCGGGCAGGCGTGCGCGCGCCCCAGCTCTTATTTTTCTTTCAGCAAGCTTTGTTTCTTCCTTAAAACAAACAGAGAAGCAGCCTCCATTGTAGGCAAGTAGAACGAGACTAAGTCCTAGAGCCTCTCTAGAACTTAGTCTCGTTCTACTTGTCTGCAATAAGCAGCCAGAGGCTGCTTCTCCTGTTTGTTTAAGGAAGAAACGAAGCTTACTGGGAAAAAAGTAAAAGCCTGGGGGGGGGGTGTCCCGTGATCCGTGGATAACTGAAACCGTGGATATGGGGCCCACCTGTATTATTATGCCATTGTAAAAATAAAAAAGTGAAAAAAATGTGAATACTGTGTGCAGTGCAGTTCTGGTCACGACATCTTAAAAAGGACATAGTGGAACTAGAAAAGGTGCAGAAGAGAGCGACCAAAATGATTAGCAGGCTGGGGCACCTTATATAAGGAAAGGCTACAGTGTTTGGGGCTCTTCAGTCTAGAAAAGAGGTGCCTGAGAGGGGGGCATGATTGAAACATATAAAATTATGCATGGAATGGATAGAGTGGATAGAGGGATGTTCTTTTCCCTCTCGCACAACACCAGAACCAGAGGATATCCACGAAAATTGAGTGGCGGGAGAATTAGAACAGACAAAAGAAAATATTTACCCAGCAAGTAATTGATTTGTGGAACTCTTTGCCATAGGGTGTTGTGATCACTGGGGTCGCTAGAGGTGGGGCGGAACGGTAAGTCTTGCACAGCGCGGTACTGCTCTGTTCCATGGTGGCCACGCCCACTCACGTCGGAACCAGTCCGAGCGGCAAAGGCAACGCACAGGAGTCTCTTGTAAAACAGGAGAACGGTAAAACAGGAAAGTATGAAAAACTCTTCTAAAAAAGGCTGCCTAGCCTAGGTCCACCCTGTGATTGGAGATGTTAATAGACTTGAATTTTATAAAGCATGAAAAAAATATTTCAAAAATGGGTAACTAGCACCACAATCCTACTCAGGAGTACTGTTACTGTTGTCACTGGGGCTAACTCCCTAGTAAAAGTGATTGATTAGGACTGAAGCCTAGGTCAACAACAACATGATAAGGTATTTTAATACGTTGGGATTTCTGCTAACGTTGCAAACAAAAAGGGCTATCCTGTGGTTTGAATGTTGACACATTACTGTAGGATTTCTGATGGCCTGGATGACATAAAATGCTTCCCTGTGGTTGGAGTTCTTGACAGGCTGGGATTTCTGTCAACAAAAAACAACTTGCTGGGGAAACTGACAGCGGTGGTTTTTCTGTTGATACGCAGGCCCTGGATGAATGTCCCTGGAGTTTGTTGCCTAAATTTTAGCTCTATTTTCTTCCTTATCACCTAGTAGTCTTTCAGTCGATCATACTACAATAATTTCACTATCTGCTTCTTTTTGAAAATGTCTTGGATACCGTTTGACTGGACAGACTCCTACGAGGCTGCGAAGTTCGTTAAGGCTTTTCTTTTGGATGGTAAAACACGCACGTGCCTTGCCACTTGTCTTCAAGCTTATCTACAACTCTCAGAGAAGAGCTCAAAAATGCCGCGGGGGGGAGATTGTCACCAAAGGTGTCCTGTAATAAGGGCATGTGACACTCGGTATGGAGGGGGGAGCTAAAAAACGTACACCTCCCTAGATATTATACCACCCTCCATGGAAAGCAGCAGCGCTCTCTTTCCTTTTATTTTGTTTGTGTTCGCCTTGGAAGGGAAAAGAAAGAGGAATCAGCCCGGGCTGCTCGCTCGCTCTGCCAGCCTCTCAGAGGCTCTGCCGCGCTGGAGCCTAGAGGGCAGTGTGGCCGCGCCGGCCACAGCCAGGAAGGGCGGAGCGGCAGGAACTACTAAGGCGAGGCGATTTGACATCAGTTCCTCTGCTGAAAGGGAAAAGAGTTTTCTTCCCGTAAATGCTACAAGTCGAAAGCGCGAAGCCCCGGGCGGCTGCCCTGGGGCGGGAGATGGAGAGCCAGCGTTACCCGTGAAAACCTAACGGCAGCTGCCGCCTGGCTTGAAGCGGTGGACGCAGGCAAGACTGTGTCGCTTCCTTTCTCCCTGTGTCTGGAAGCAAGAAAGTCCCAGTTAGTGGCGGCGGCAGCACCAGCGACGGCAGCGACTAGAGACCCTCTGCTGTCCGACCCAGCATGAGCAGCGGCGGCACTGGGCGCACAGGCGCCCGAGTTGCTGTGAAGATGGAGGTGGCCCCTTTCTATGGCGAGGAAGGGCTGGAGCTGCTCCCAGACTTCGTGCAACTGCCAGGCTTCGGCGGCGGGCCTGAGCCGGCCGAAGAAAGCGCAGCGGACCAACAACACAAGCTGCTCCTCGCTGGGAAGAAGCCGCCGCAGCAGCAGCGGGACTTGGTCGGGGCGGCCTCCCCCAGCGCTGCCTTAGCATCTGCGGGGCCCTTCTCGTTGCGCCCTAGTGGTGGCACCAACAGCGCCGTGCACCGTCTCATTACGGAGGCGCCAGTCGGCGGCGGCCCAGAAGTGGGCCCAAGCGTGTTGCAGCCCTTGCTGAAGCTGCCCGCGGCCGCCGACCTAGAGCAACTACTCATCCAGGCGGCCAGTCCGGGCCTCGCCGGTCCAGCCAGCCCTACCGGCGGCGGGCCCTCGGTGGCAGCCACAGGTGGCGGACCCTTCTTGTACCGGCCCCTGCCGCAGCCCTCAGCCCAGCAGCAGGCGGTGACGCAGGAGCAGGAGGGCTTTGCCGACGGCTTCGTAAAGGCTTTGGCCGACTTGCACAAGCAGAACCAGTTACTCGGAGTGCCGCCGGCGCCGCTTTCGCCTACCCAGCACCAGGGGGGCCCGTGCTGCCCTCAGTCCAGACAGGACCCCCCTGCCGTCTACACCACTTTGGGTGGCTTCAACCCGGCCAGCCCGTCGGCCGGCGGCGGCACTTTCTTCTCTCCCCAAGCCGTGGCGCGCCTTCCTGCGCCCGGCTCGACCGGCAGAGTTCTGGAGGAGCCGCAAACGGTGCCAGAGGCGCCGGTGGTGGTGGTTCCTCCTCCCCCTCCTCCTGCGCTGTCCTCCGGAGAATCTCCTCCGCCACCCTCCTCTTTGTCTCCGCTGGACGCCGAGAGCCAAGAGCGCCTCAAAGCCGAGCGCAAGAGGCTGCGCAACCGCATCGCGGCTTCCAAGTGCCGCCGGCGCAAGCTGGAGCGCATCGCCCGCCTGGAGGAGAAAGTCAAAGCGCTCAAGGGCCAGAACGCCGAGCTGGCCGCCACCGCCAGCCTCCTGCGCGCCCAGGTCACCCAGCTGCAAGGCCGCGTCCGGAGCCACCTCTCCAGCGGCTGTCATATTAACGCCGCGGCCGCAGCCCCATCTCAGACCTCGGCGGGGTCTAGCCAGACCCCTGGCAGGGAGGGGCCCACAGAGCCGGAGACCAGCGCCTGCTGAAGCCACTCAACCCTGGACAGAAGAGAGACACAGATGCACACAACCTTGCCTTGCACGGGAAGAGAGGAGGGTCTGTTGACACGCGTCCTGGAAGAAGCTCTGGTCGAGCCATCTTCAGTTCCATGCGCTTCTTTGGCTCCTCAGCGTGCCTTGCGTCCATCGGAAAAGTTTTGGAGGGTATATAGGAGAAGGGGGTCCTCTCCTGCACCTGCAGGCACACATATCTGCACCTTCTTACCAGCTCCTAATCAGAAGCCACAAGAGATATCAAGCTGCCAGAAAGAAAGGGGGGGGGGAGGAGAGAGAGAGAGAGGTAATGCTGAGAATTTCCAAAAAGGAGCAATAATATTTGCTCTTCAAGGGACCGAATCAGGCAAAAGTGCCTCAAGGGCAAGGAAAGCTGTAGATGGTGAGGGAGTTTATTTTTTTAAAAAAATACTCATCAATCAACTTTGACATACATCTTGATCATTTCAAGCGTCTCCAGAAACAGAAAGCGTCTGTTTGCTGCCAACAGCCTGAGTAACAAAAGTGACAATGAGGTGATTAATAACCAGATTATGGTGGTGGTTAGCAAATACAAAAAAAAAAAAAACTTCCAGGGGAGAAAGAGGAGTCCAAGCTACACCAGTTGATGCCATTTCCAGCTAACTTATGAAGCCTGAGGCTGGTTTTTACAGCTAGTGATCTTCAGAAAAGCTCCAACCTGAAATGTGCTCACTTTTCTCTTCCCCCTATCCCACAGCATGTTCACCAAGAAGAGCTTTGCAGATCAGATGCAAAAATAGTAGAAACTCATTTATCTGTTGTTTCTGGAAGTCACAGGATCTCTTCAAAGATCCCACCTGAGCTTATGGTGTGGACAAAAGCTATCTTTGTTGGAGACTTAGTACAGTATTTAGATATTCTTGATTGTTATTATTATTATTTTTGTAGTAGCAGGGGACTAAATTCTATCCGTGTAGATTTTTTTTTCCTGTGGGGGTTACCAGGGATTGTTAAACTCCAGTATTTTTGACTGCAGGCTTATTTATTGCTTTCTAATTAAGGGTGTAGGTTCTCTTAAGATGGAGTGTTAAATGTCTGTTAAAGCGCATTTGTGTTATGCAAATTGCAAGGCGTTTCAGTATGTCAGTAGTATTTTTTTAGAGAGAACAATGCCAGCAAATGCTTTTTTGAAACATTTCTCAAGAATTTGAGAGGGTTGTAGCTAACATGGGGCTAAATCTGCCTTGTTTACAGAAAGACAACTTTATTTTCCTGCTAGAGATGTTTATAGAGTTGCTCAAAGCTTGAGAGAGCCAAAATCATGTTTAGGAAGATTATTGTATATATTATATAAAATGTGGCAGTGTGTGTTTTCTTTGTACAATGAGGAGTGTGAAAATGATTAGTAGTTGCTGTGTGAAAATGTTTCAGTTATATTACTGAGACTTTTTGAAATGTGGGAGAATTGGACACCCATGATAAATGAATAGTGCTAAAATACAGCAACAGAAGAGAGAGTTGTGCCACATAAAATTGCTATTTATTTAAAAATTAGTGTTTTAGAAAATGCATTTTTTCTAGCTTAATGAGCTCCACATTATTGCTTGTGCTAGCCAGCACAAATTTGGGGCGTTGGTAGACTTATTTATTGAAACTGTTTAGAATGTCCTTTTATTTTTATATCAGATGCGTAATGATAACAGAAAAGTTGTGGGCAGATGAAATATTGTATGCTTTATCTTTCACTGTGTACATTCCAGTTGTAATTGCTCTGTTTGGGGGTATAGCAACTTCAGTGCTATACATAAAAGGGCTCAGATAGGATTTTTTTGAAAGAAAAACATAAGATGGTTACCGTAATTCCATTGTATAATGTTTTGAATAACTCATAGTAAGGTGGATAATTCCATTTTTTCCAGAAGAAATATATGTAAGCTATTTTTTCTTGTTTTTTTTTCATTGTAAGGTATTTTCTAGTTCTCAGGGCGGGAAGGGAAAAGAGAAGTTTTCAGCATTGTTTCAGAGGAGACACTGGGTTGGAAAAGTTTGGGTTTATGTTAAAGTGGGATCAGAAAAAGAAGCTATTGCCTCTAGGTCATTTTTAATAGAGTCTTGGTTGCTTTCTGGGCAAATATATCAAAGCATGTCATAGAATAGATAATCATTTTGACTTTTTCCATTGTATAGTTCAAATATCTCCAAATGGAGTTTTATGATGTCCTGTTATTTAGGATAACTGTATTTTCAATTTAACCCCCAAAAGGCCCATAACAACAATAATTCTGGCCTAGAAAAGGTGTTTATAACTTATGATACTGTGTGCAGAAAGAGCCTATTGCAGAATGAATAAGAATTCTCTTCATAAGGAGGTGCTATGGCAACCCTGCTTCATAATTACATCTGACATAAGTATAGTTGGATGAGAATATCCTGTTTGTGCGAGATTCAACTTATTTTCAAATAGATTTGGTGATTAGGAGAATTGTCTCTCTGCAAATGTGAAATAATGCAGATTTCTTTTAGGAACGAAGAAGTAAAACTTGGGGAAGAAAACTTACTGTAATTTATTTGATCGGATCATCTCCTATTAATTGCCATTACTTACCGTAGTGATATCTTCCCTCTATTCTGTATAACAACTCAGTCACCGTGTTTCCCCAGAAATCATTTAAGGGATGTCATACCCATTTTTCTTATTCCTTCTTCCTAATTTTCAGTAATAATTAGTTTCTAATATCTGTTTGTGGTAGGAAAAATGTTCCATGTATACAGTCTCAAATCAAAGTGTAACAAGGGTGATGACCTTCCAGCAGTGTCTCAAAAGTTTGAAACCTGAGGTGCAAAGTAGATTAGATGATACCTTTTGTGAAGCACATTATGTGAGACTAGTTGTTTTAAACAAAGTGAATTCTTGCTCTGGAATATTAGATCTCAGTAAAGAAGCTCAAGAGACATCAGTGTTGTTCTTCCTCCTCATACATATATTGAAGTCGGACCAAAGCAGCAGCCTATTTCTTAACCTCACTAGAAAGGCTACAGAATAATTCTAGATGTCTCAGAGTTTGAAGCGCAAACGTAATGATAACGCAAATTTCATTTTCTTCTTAATTATGTTTGTTGCAGTTGACGGAGGTGCATGCTGCATCATGTTTGCCAAAAGTGTATTGTACTTTGTGAATCGTGTTCTGTCGTGTTCTTGACTGTTTGCCCTTTTTGGAGCTTGTTCTGCTAATATTGCCAGTAACGTTGCATTTCCTATCTCTTTCCCTGTCCTCTTAAACTGTTCTTCACAAAATTCCTCAGAACACAATTCACCCTAAACATACTGGGTTTCTTTGTTGCATATTTGTAATCTGGTTCTTTGTCTTTTCTAAGGCTGCAATCTTAAACACACACCTTCTATGGGAGTAAACCCCATTGAATACAGTGAGACTTTAATTCTGAGTAGACAATGTGCATAGGATCGTTCTGTAAAAGTACCAACCATTGTGTCGGTGTCTTTGCATGCCTGTTTAAATGCTGTGTTGTTTGTGGCTGCACACAACATTTCTTAGTGACCAGCAAGACTCTGTTTATTCCCCTGATTTACAGCGCAATCCTGTGTAACCTTGCACCGGTGTAACAGTAGATGCATAGTAGTACATGTAGTACAAACATTACATTGCATAGTAGTAGATGCACTGGTGTAAGTGCACTTATGCCAGTGTAAGTGCACTTACACCGGTGCATCTACTGTTACACCGGTGCAAGGTTACACAGGATTGCGCTGTAAGGAGTATTCAAGTTCATTCAGTGCTGTAGTCTTTCCCCCCCCCCCCCTTCCAAATCTAGATATGTCTTGTCTAGCAGATACCAGTTAGTATCGGATTAATCATTCCTTCTAAGAAATGTTTTTTTCATCTGCATCTCTTTTTCTAGTCTGCTCTGATAGCTTTTCTCTTGCATGTGAATGACTGTTATTTTATAGATCTCCTCTTGGCTTTTTGTTTGTTCTTAGTTCTTTTCTTGTTTTAATTTTGTCTTCTGCACTTTACACAACTTTAAAAAAATCCCCCAAATAAATTTCCAGGCTGAATGGTACTCACCTGTATTAGCCCTTCATTAAGTAAGCCTTCCACAGGTTCTGGTGGTTCAGGTAACTTCCATTGCTGAATCGACATAGAGCCCTCTGCCTTTGAAAAAGGATGTCTTTGACCTTGAATAGAGATAGGGGGACTGTTGGCAGTTGGTTTCCTTGCTCACTTTACAGCCAGTATGAGCATTCAGGTAGTCATTCACATGGTTGTGTTACTGGAAGTGCTGACTCATTTGTTGCTAACTTAGTGAGTGACGATGTGTCACAACTCCTACCCAGTGTCTCTTTTAACACACCGAAGGGATAGTTCTGACTCTCATGGAATGTTTCCATCGTTTGGGCAGCAGCTTGAGTTCAGGTGTGGGCTTAATTTTCAACTATCATAATGACAGAGTTTTTTTTACCACTTGATGCAGAGGATGGCACTTACTTCCATAGCAAGTTCCTGAGTTATTATGACACATGAGTTGTTGGGTTAAAAATTGTAACTAACTGAATGGCAGTTGTGATGCTTTCCTTCTTTAACCAGTGCTGAATTGTTGCCATAAATGGTAGTAGTGTTTTGCTTTTCATTTGAAAAGTAATCAAATCAGATCAGTAAAGATCCATCAGCACGTTGCCAAGTCACTTCAAAGCAATATCCAGCCAAAGCGAAGCACTTCTAAGTTGATTTCAGTTACATAGATTTAAATAATGAACCTAACTCTGCTGTTAAAATTGGTGGCATATTAAAAATGCTTAACTTTTGCTGGAACATCCTCTAGCTTCATATACAGTATTACATTCAAAATTCATTTTAATTACACTTTTCTGAAAAGGAATCTAAAACACATGGAAAATGAATCTAAAACACATGGGGACATTGGTGAGATTTTATTGCAATTTCTTGCTTTTTACTGCAAACGTGAATCTGTTTTCAGTTACAAAATACTGTTGCATTGTTGTTGAATGTCGAGCCAATCCTATAATAAGACATCGCATAGCTCAGGGGCTGCAAACGTGATTTTTGTATAGGTTTACTTCAGTTGTTGGCAGAGTTTTTTCATTACTTAGCGATGATACTCTGAGCAGGTACCTGTTTATTTCTTTAATGCAGAGATGAGCATGAACCAAGATTTCATTCACTACTAAATGTGGATGTTTCCAATCTGGTATTCAGAGAGAGAGAGAGAGAGAGAGAGAGAGAGAGAGAGAGAGAGAGAGAGAGAGAGAGAGAGAGAGTGTTTGTGTGCATGTGCATTTCTAAAAGGTATAATGAGGGTATAAAATTACTTTCGGCACAAGACTTTATAGTTTCTTTGCATACTTAATCCTAGAAAGGCTGACTGGCTAAACTGTAGGCGCTTATGACAAGGTACTTGGAGGATCAGACTGCAGTATGAATTGTAATACAACTGGCCTTGTACCGCCAGAAGGTTTGGGGGTGGGGGGCAAGCTTCTACCATACACCCTGTAAGCATGACAAAAAGACTTTGTTCAAATAGCTTGTGAAGTGTGGCTTGAGCTATTTCTTCAATTCCTATTCTGCTTGCATGTTCAGGGCACAAATAAGAGAACCTGCAATATGACACCCAGAGAGTAAGTATATAATGAGGGTCTCCTCGGATGTGTGCCGGCAAAATGGCCAGTGGAAATCCGGGAGGCCCATGTAACATTGACCAGGCCAGAGATGAGGGATATGATTCAGCGGAGCGCACCACTGAGCACCCCTCCCCCGTCCTGGGTCCTGTGGCCCAAGCCGGCCTCCCCAGAATTCCCAGGCCGCCTGGCACAAGACTTAGCTATTTCCACCGACGGTGACCTCTGGCCCACAGAGAGCGAGCGGCGCCGGCCTCTCTGCCAGCACCACTTACTCTCTGGATGTCAAAAAAGTGCCTTATGGCACGTTTGCCACACCTTGGAGTGGCACAGTGGCAGCCACACCGCTCCAAAGTTAGATTGGATTGCGCTGTTAGTCTTATTTTTAAACTTCTCATAAAGTTTTAAACAGGGGTTAAAGACTTGCTGTAGTCACTGGATGATGTTTGTTAGTATACTGCAATCACCACTCTCTGTTTGCCATGGTAGATAGTGGCCAAAACTTATTTCTGCTTTTTCTCTTTCAAAAATAGATCTGTCCAGACACCAGTAACATATTGGGCTTGTTCTGGGGTTACCTGGGTGCCAATCCTGACCCAACCATAATGAAGCTAAGTGGATGATACTGGGCAAGTCATAATCTCTTATCCTAACCTACCTTACATGGTTCTTGTGAGAATGAAATGGGTAAACCCCATGTATTTGAGAGATAGGCAGGATGCAAATATGAGAGCAAACACAGTGAACATAGCCATGTTTTCAGTGTTCCCCTACTAAAACCAGAGGGCTGAAGCATAACATGCTTCAGAAGTTAAATCTCATTTAGATAGCAAGGTCATTTTTTGAGGAGTTCTGCCAAACAGCTTTTCCTCCAAGATGAAACAGATGATAATGCTAGTTCTTTTTCTAGTGATGCAGAAAGTCAGCTATCCTTGGAAAATGCCATTTTCTTCACTGATGATTTGAGTATTGCAGTTTTGTGTCTGTTCACTATTAATCAAGAGGGTAGGTCATTGCAAATAGATACTTTGGATTGTTGTCATTGTAAACATATTTTGAGTTATTCATAGCACTTGAGAAGCAGCTTAAATTCTATTGTTTTGCATTAGACACTATTAAGCTATGATTCTTAATTGATGTGCAAGCTTAATTTTAGTTTCTGTAAAGAAATACATGTACGAGTTGCTATAGATACTGTATGACTGAAGTATTGCTAAGCATCACTTATGCTGGTATCATAAGCCTATCTGCCTGCAATGTTGCCATAACATCACAACTTTACTGTCAAAGTAGCTGGTATATCTCATCTTGAGAATTTGTAGGTTGTCACATCCAGTTCTGTAGTATTGCACTTTTAGCAAACAACAGTTTATAATTTAGCCAAACTGAGTAGTAAATGTTTTTGAGCATTCCATTGCTACCGGTGAAGCGTTGCATGTTTGAATGCACTTAGAAAGCGTGTGGGTAAGAAGGGTTCGGCATAGCCTCCTTGTGGAGGTACTGTTTTTTCTCACATTTAACCAGAAGTGGTAACACTTTCCCTATTCAATTCTGTTAAGTGTATAAATTTTAAGTGTATAAATTGACTATAATATATTTGGCCATCAGAAGTAGCACTACAGACCTTGGTATTTGCTTGAGCAACAAAATCACTGTTTGTCACATCGTTAAACCCCAAAAAAACTACCTATTATTTTATCACATTTGGCCTTTGTCCAAGAAGCTCAGGTTGGTGTATGTAGGACTGTCCAGTTTTATCTTCCCAGCAGCCCTGTGAGCTGGGTAAGGCTGAATGTTCCGTAACCCAAGGTGTCAGGTGGTAATAATGTAAGCTGACCCAAGCTTCCCCTGTAAACTTTCTGGCTGAGAGGGGATTTGAACCCATGTTCAAGATGCTACCCCTGTATTACACTGTCTTTCCAATACTTATGACTGAGCACTAAAAAATCTTTTTCTTTTGTTCATATAAAGTTTGTGACTTTATAACAGCTCTTCTCTTTTCATCCTGCTATCTTACTTGGTGGAGGAAAAATATATGGCTAGCATAGCAATTGAACTGTGGAAGGTTTTAACTGTGTGTTTGCTGTTCTGAAAAGTATTTTTCTTCCCTTAGCTTGAAACATCCCTTCGCCATTGGTCTTGGTAATGTATAAGTCTTTCAGTGGAGAAAGATTTCTTGTTAAATTGAGATTTCATAATAGAGTTCAACTTCTATGTATCTAACTTGTGGCTAAAAGTCTTATTTCATAACTTCAGAAATAGAAAGCACTCTTCACACCAGTGCGGAGCAGAGATTTGAAACTTCCTGAAGAGGAAATCCACACACTCATATGAAACCACAGTTGGGACATTTCTAGATTATTCAGTTATGGTCTATATGCGTCTCACTAGGTGTTGCTAAATGAGCTCTCTTTGAGAAGTAGATGTAAGTGAACAGATGACCAGTTTAGGGAAAGAGGCAACGATTTGAGAAGTGGCGAAATATGTTTTGCGTTTAGTTATGTGAATTACAAGTCTTTCAGTCTTGCAAATAGATCTTTTATACTGGAGAGATCGTTTTTGTGGGCTGGTATTGACTTCAGTTGGTTTGGGGATCAAGACAAATACACCAGAGGTGGAAAGAGTTTTCTCATGAAAAAGTAAACTCAAGCACCAGTGTTCTGGAACAAGATTGTGGTTCTTTGTTCAGTCTTTATTATGGTGTGTTTTCCCATATCCTCTCGAGACTTGTTTGTCACTAAACCTATTGACAGTTTCGTAATTTTTTTCATGAATACAATCATGATCCCTGCTTTTTGTATCGGATTCAACATGTTGGAGGCAGAACTAAAAAGACTGGTTCACACATGCATATTTACCACTTGATGACGAGGGGTAACTCAGGCACGGGTGTTCCCATACAATTAGTTATTGTGTATTAATTAACATACTCTTCCAGAACAGAGAAACAGTGGTTCAAACATCCACACTTATTGTACATTCAGCACTTGCAAAAAAAAAAAAAAGAAGCAGCTCCAGTTTAGTTTAGTACTAGTAATGAAAAAACACCAAAGAAGGAGGTGTTATAAGAACAAATGCAAATTCTTACTTGATGTTCACCCAGGAATACTAAGCTTAGAGTCCTTTTGAAATGTTGCAGCTTAACAAAACTGTATTACTTGGGCAAATATAACCATATAGGCAGATCCTAAGGACATTGATGTGTGAGAAAGTCCTGTTGACTTTAATGGAAGTAAGTGTGCTTCAGGTCACATACATTAGGTACCAGTAAAGCTCTAGTACATGAATCTGGCTTGTTTATCTTTGGCAATCAGTATCTGTAAGAAATTGGACCAGAGATGGAATTAGATGCATAATAAAACACAAGGCTTCAAAATGCACCCTGGGCACTTGCCCACTTGGATTTTTAAACATCACTGTTCATGATACACAGAACTAGAAGATGTTGCAATAACCATTATGGAGATAAAGGATTAGTTTTTCAGCAGCCATTACTTCCAATTGGCTAAATGTAAACCATTTGATTTTGTGCTGCACATGTGCGTGACTGAGGTAAAATGTTATGTATCGCTTAATTGACAAGTTATTAAATCCATGTTTGCAACGATACTCCAAACTTGTACTGCCAAATAGCAGTCGGTTGTTGTTGTCATCTCATGAATTGAGGTTGGGTTACTTTATGCAATACCCAGCTGAGGATCTTGCGGTAATAATTTAATTCCTGACATGGGAATGGGATCAGATTTCTAAGTCTTTGTGAAATCTGTTTGTGAAATTGTGAAATACACGCTTTACCCAGTGTGTAATTGGTTGGTGGAACTCCTTGCCACAGGATGTGGTGATGACACCTGGCCTGGATGCCTTTAAAAGGGGAATGGACAGATTTATGGAGGAAAAGTCCATCATAGCTTACAAGCCATGATGGGGATAAGCAACCTCCTGGTTGTAGGAGTAGGTTTTCTCTGTGCCAGGTACAAGGGAGTGGCGACAGGATACAGGTATCTTGTTGTCTTGTGTGCTCCCTGAGGCATCTAGTGGGGCCACTGTGTGATACAGGAAGCTGAACTAGATGGGCTTTTGGCCTGATCCAGCACGGCTCTTCTTATGTTCTTATGTGTTGAGCACTTAAGATGAAAAGGCGACTTGCCTTGTGTGCATCTGGTAGGGCAACCCTTTATGTAGTGGCTAACATGGACACTCTCTGGTTTTATCACTTTGTAACTAGGACCTTTAATGGAAACGGAACCTTCTTAAGTGGGAGATAACAGGCATTCTGGATTGTAGAACATTTGTTCTCGTGCTGAAATTGTTTACATGAAAAAAAAGATTACATTTATTATTTTGTAATCTGCGATGTGCAATTTTGTACATGTTGTGTTAAAACTGCGTTTATAAAATACTGTATGTATAAATACTTGACTGGGTATTTGATATAAATATCAGAACATTAAAATGGCTTTATATTCATACCAATTTTTGTGGGTGTTGCTTATTTTGTCCTCCCAAAGTAGAGGTAAGTGGTGGAGCTAAGACTACTTGTAAACCGTTGCCAAGATAAATGCTCAGATATCATACAACACAATTTACTATTATCCACAAGTGAGACCTGCAACAACATTTTGCATTTTTGTGGGCTGGTATTGCCCTAATGCCCACCTCCAGCTGAGCTGTCAAAGTACTGAAGCAGACCAATTTCTCTCCCCCCCCCCCCCGCACATTCTGCTGTTGTTGTTTTCCAGTTGCTACTTAAGCATTATGTTGTTCCTGGATGGCATTGAGCATGCCCAGTATGCCTCTGACTGTGTTTGGGGGTTTCCACCTTTTTGTTTTAATTTACAAATTTATGTACTTCTGTATGTTGAGACAGTCTCCTGAGTGCATAGAGCCCTCTTTTGCAATCAAACACTTGAGTTTGCTATTCATAGACAGACAGACAGACAGACAGAGATTTCATATATCAACCTTTATTGGCATAACACAGAAACACACACACACACACACACACACACACACATTAAAATAAATAGTGCAGAATACAAAAAAACAGATAAAGGGAGAGGAAAGGAGGCTGTAAGGGAATAGGCAGTCAGCATCCATTCTGATAGATTTTACTAAATTGGTCACCATGGAAGTTCTTCGTTGGATAATTAGATGGAGAAAGTTAGCTAGCCGATTAATGGACCATTTATTAACAGATGAAAGTAGAATAAAAATAATCTCTAAATCAGACCTCCCTTGCAGATTTACCAGCAATGGATTAAGAACGTCTTGGCGTAAGTTGTTATACCATGAACAGTATAGAAGTGCATGTGGTAAGGATTCTATATCTGTCAGATTGCATGGACAGCGACCCTGGGCCTTAGAGGCTCTATCAAATCTGTAATCCATCAAGCTGGACTGTAAAATATTACATCTGGCTAAGGTTAATGCACGATTTGCTTGAGGGTTATCAATCAGGAAAATATACTGTGGGGGTTTACTGAGAGTGCAGGGCAGTTGTAGATGTAAAGGCGAGCAACTTTTGGCAGCTGCCGCAAAAACTTCCTATCTCTCAGTATCAATAAGCCTGTACAGCACGATCCTAATGGCAGAGGTCAGTGTGACTGAGCCTGAAAGGTCTATTGACAGACCTACAGAATTAATTTTCTTGATAAAGAGATTGTAGCCCAAACAGTAAGAAGAATCAGTTAAGATGTCCTTAAAAAAGGGACACACTCAGCTGAAAAACACATGAAACCAAAATTTGAAAAACCTAATCCAAACCAGAAATTGCAGACAATAGATAGATTTAAATGAGTTGGTAATGTCTAAAACTTATTCTACAAGATTAAATGTAAGGAACACCTTCAATTAAATGTCTGATTACAAAATGAAATACTCAAGAATCTATCTAGGCACTTCTGTTGCTGGAAACCTTAATAAATAACTTTCCTATAAAAGTATGTTGTTCCAAATGAGGTAGTAATTCTCTTTGAAAAGCTAGTTTGACAACATCAAAGTTCTCATTCATCCGGTAGCAAATTGACCTTTAATTCAGTGGCTGGCAAGTGGGAAGGGCTGGTCCTTGCGTGGTTTACTCTCACACCATACTATAGTTGATAATGGATTCAGATAAAATGGGACACTAGATGTTTTCATCCAAGCCTGCCCAGGCCTGTGTCAGAGCATTGATGTGTGAGGTGTTATCTTCAGTTGAGAGTATATGTGTGAAAAAATTGTAAACAGTGGGACACACACACACACACACACACACACACACACACACACACACACACACACACACACACACGTACTCACAGGATGGAAATCTGTGTACTAAATATTTAATTTGCATTTAAGCACCTCAGGGTGTTGATGGGCTAAGCACAATATTCAAAGTATTGAATTTAAGAGCCTGGTCAAACAGAAGTGAGGTAGTGTCTGAGACTGTAGAACAAATATTTATCCACAAAGTACCTTGGCAGATAATTGAAGGGTGTCCTGTGCTGGGCAGAGATGTAGTTTGCAAGAAGACAAGGCTCTGCTTGTTTGCTTGCCCAAGCAGAGAGAATTAACCCAGTCCTGGAAAAGTCATTAGTAAAGAGGGTGTGTTCACAATTTAGTGCATGCTTGATAGAACTATACATTTAGCATTGATTAATATGTAACCAGGTCCGGGCCACTAGGGTGACGACATATATGTGACATATAGATGTGTCCTAACTAGTACTGGATGCATAAAATAGCCACTTTTATAATGTGCACTGGACCATTCTAGCTTCAAAGCACCATTCTGGCAATCACCCTCACACATGGTCAAGTGCTCTAAAATGAGCAGTACCTAACAGTAGAAGGTTTGTGTACAAACAAACATGGAGCATATGCCAGAGGCGTTGTTGGGGGGGCGGGGCGAGCAGCAGGGGCCATACGTGCCAGGGGTCACTTGCCACCGGATTTGGTGGCAATTTGGTGGCGTTGCACAGAAAATGAACACACCCCGGCATTTTCCCGGCCCTGCGCAACTGCAGGATTCGCCCTCCAGGACTGTTTTTGGGCAAAAATAGGCTGAAAAACTGCAGGGGTGAATTTTCGGCATGACGCCCCCTCCCAGCTCAATCCGGCCAATAGCCTCCTCCCTCGCCGTCCCTACCCGCCCGCCCCTGTGCCGACTGGTGCGGGATTCACCTGTGGCAGCTGGCACAGGTCCAGGATGCTGGCGGTGTGAGCAGTGCCGGCTCTATGCCAGCACCACTTACACGCAAGGAGCCACAAATGTGCTTTCTGGCACGTTTGAGACTCCTTAGGCCAGTGGAGCGCTCGCTGCAATAAAACACAGAGTGCTCACTGAAATGAAACTTTGAGCATTTTTTAAAACCTCATCAAGGTGGGACCCTTATGAAACTACTTCGTAGTCTGGATCCACTTGCCCATCCCCAGTATATCTAGATTCGCCGCATCATTCGTGAAAACCGGAAGTGCCCAAAGATCACCGTTTTGCAGCGATCCGAAGATCGGGGAGACCTGCAGAGGGTCACACAGGCCTCCCTGAAGCTCCCCCAAGCCCGGGTAAGTGCCGCAACGGCGGTTTCGGGCAATTTGGCGGTGGCAGTGTTGGCCCCCTGGATCACAACCCATGGTCACAACCCACAGTTTGAGAACCGCTGTTATAGATCTTGGATCTGATGAATTATTATACTAGAGGACCCCAACTCCAAGTCATTCTTAAGTGACTTGGTAAAATACATGGCAAACTCTTTATGGTGCATGGAGCGTAGCCATTTCAGAGCTGATTACCCACCGTAGTCCTTTTTCTTCTTACTCTTTCCTTCTTTGTTTCCTTAAAACTTTCATTGTGAATGTTAGGAATGTAGGAAGCTGCCTTAACCCGAGTCAGACCATTGGTGCATCTAGGTCAGTACTGTTAACACAGACTGACAGCAACTCTCTAGAGCAGTGGTTCCCAAACGTTTTAGCACCGGGACCCACTTTTTAAAATGACACTCTATCAGGACCCACTTAGCTTTACTATCAGGACCAAACCCAACTACTTTTGAAATAGTAGTGGCATTTGGCAGTATGTCCCAAGTGATGTGCAGGAGCAGTCAACATTTGACAGTAGCTGACAGTTTACATGCAAATTTGTTGTTGTTGTTGTTCAGTCGTTAAGTCGTGTCCGACCCTTCGTGATCCCATGAACCATATCCCGCCAGGCCTTCCTGTCCTCCACTATCTTCCTGAGTTCGCTCATTTTCATGTTTGTTGCATCGGTGATGCTGTCTAACCATCTCATCCGTTGCCTTCCCCTTCTCCTTTTGCCTTCAATCTTTCCCAGCATCAGAGTCTTCTCCAGAGAGTCCTCTCTTCGCATTAGGTGGCCAAAATATTTGAGTTTCAGCCTTAGTACCTGTCCTTCCAGGGAACAGTCAGGCTTGATTTCATTTAGAATTGACTGATTTGATCTCCTAGCAGTCCAAGGGACTCTCAGGAGTCTTCTCCAGCACCACAGTTCAAAAGCATCTATTCTTCGGCGCTCAGCCTTCCTTATGGTCCAACTCTCGCAACCATACATTGCTACTGGGAACACCATCGCCCTGACTATACAAACTTTTGTTGGCATGGTGATATCTCTGCTTTTTATTATGCTGTCTAAGTTTGCCATAGCTTTCCTTCCAAGGAGTAAGCGTCTTTTAACTTCATGGCTGCTGTCTCCGTCTGCAGTGATCTTGGAGCCCAGAAAAGTAAAATCTGTTAGTGCTTCCATTTCTGCCCCTTCTATTTGCCAGGAATTGATGGGACCCGATGCCATGATCTTAGTTTTATTAATGTTGAGTTTCAAGCCAACTTTTGCACTCTCCTCTTTCACTCTCATCAAGAGGCTCTTTAGTTCTTCTTCACTTTCTGCCATTAGGGTGGTATCGTCTGCATATCTGAGGTTGTTGATATTTCTCCCGGCAATCTTGATTCCGGCTTGTGATTCATTCAGCCCTGCATTTCTCATAATGTACTCTGCATATAAGTTAAATAAGCAGGGTGACAATATACAGCCTTGCCGTACTCCCTTCCCAATTTTGAACCAATCAGTTGTTCCATGGCCGGTTCGAACCGTTGCTTCTTGACCCGCATACAGGTTTCTCAGGAGACAGGTAAGGTGGTCTGGTACCCCCATCTCTTTAAGAATTTGCCACAGTTTGTTGTGATCCACACAATCAAAGGCTTTTGCGTAGTCAATGAAGCAGAAGTAGGTGTTTTTTTGGAACTCTCGTGCTTTCTCCATGATCCACCGCATGTTGGCAATTTGATCTCTGGTTCCTCTGCCTCTTCGAAACCCAGCTTGTACGTCCGGTAGTTCTCGGTCCACGTACTGCTGAAGCCTAGCTTGTAGGATTTTGAGCATAACCTTGCTAGCATGTGAAATGAGTGCAATTGTACGGTAGTTTGAACACTCTTTGGCACTGCCCTTCTTTGGAATTGGAACGTAAACTGACCTTTTCCAATCCTTTGGCCACTGCTGAGTTTTCCAAATTTGTTGGCATATTGAGTGCAGCACTTTCACAGCATCATCATTTAGGATTTTAAGTAGCTCAGCTGGGATATTATCATCTCCACTAGCTTTGTTGTTAGTAATGCTACCTAAGGCCCACTTGACTTCACTCTCTAGGATGTCCGGCTCTGGGTCAGTGACCACACCAGCGTGGTCATCAGGAACATTCAGATCTTTCTTGTATAGTTCTTCTGTGTATTCTTGCCATCTCTTCTTAATCTCTTCTGCTTCTGTTAGGTCCTTGCCTTTTTTGTCCTTTATCATGCCCATATTTGCACAAAACGTTCCCTTGATATCTCCAATTTTCTTGAAGAGATCTCTAGTCCTCCCCATTCTGTTGTTTTCCTCGATTTCCTTGCATTGTTCATTTAAGAAGGCCTTCTTATCTCTCCTTGCTATTCTCTGGAACTCTGCATTCAGTTGTTTATATCTTTCCCTTTCACCTTTGCTTTTTGCATTCCTTCTTTCCACAGCTATTTGTAAAGCCTCATCTGACAGCCACTTTGCTTTCTTGCATTTCTTTTTCTTTGGGATGGTTTTCGTTGCTGCCTCCTGTACAATGTTACGAACTTCCGTCCATAGTTCTTCAGGCACTCTGTCTACCAGGTCTAATGCCCTAAATCTATTCTTCACCTCCACTGTATACTCATAAGGGATATGGTTTAGGTCATATCTGACTGGTCTAGTGGTGTTCCCTACATTCTTCAGTTTAAGTCTGAATTTTGCAATAAGAAGCTCATGATCTGAGCCACAGTCAGCTCCAGGTCTTGTTTTTACTGATTGTATAGAGCTTCTCCATCTTTGGCTGCAAAGCACATAATCTATCTGGTTTCGGTATTGACCATCTGGTGATGTCCATGTGTAGAGTCGCCTCTTGTGTTGTTGGAAAAGAGTGTTTGCTATGACCAGCGTGTTCTCTTGACAGAACTCCGTTAGCCTTTGCCCTGCTTCATTTTGCGCTCCAAGGCCAAACTTGCCTGTTGTTCCGTTTATTTCTTGATTTCCTACTTTAGCATTCCAGTCTCCTATGATGTAAAGGACATCTTTTTTGGGTGCTAGTTCTAGAAGGTGTTGTAGGTCTTCATAGAACCGGTCAACTTCATCTTCTTCGGCATCAGTGGTTGGGGCATACACTTGGATTACTGTAATGTTGAATGGTTTGCCTTGGATTCGAACTGAAATCATTCTGTCGTTTTTGAGGTTGCACCCCAGTACTGCCTTTCCCACTCTTTTATTGACTATGAGGGCTACTCCATTTCTTCTAAGGGATTCATGCCCACAGTAGTAGATATGATGGTCACCTGAATTAAATTCGCCCATGCCCGTCCATTTTAGTTCGCTGATTCCCAAGATGTCAATGTTCAATCTTATCATCTCACTTTTGACCACATCCAGCTTGCCTTGATTCATAGACCTCACATTCCATGTTCCTAAGCAGTATTGCTCCTTGCAGCATTGGATTTTCCTTTCAACCTCAGACACATCCACAGCTGGACGTCCTATTGGCTTTGGCCCAGCCGCTTCACTCTTTCTGGGTCTACTTGGAATAGTCCTCCGCTCTTCCTCAGTAGCATATTGGACACCTTCCGACCTGAGGGGCTCATCTTCCGGCGTCATATCTTTTAGCCTTTTGGTACTGTTCATGGGATTTTCTTGGCAAGGTTACTGGAGTGGGTTGCCATTTCCTTCTCCAGTGGATCACTTTTAGTCAGAACTCTCTGCTACGACCTGTCCGTCTTGGGTGTCCCTGCACGGCATAGCTCATGGCTTCATTGAGTTACGCAAGCCCCTTCGCCACGACAAGGCAATGATCCATGAAGGAGTTACATGCAAATAGCATTTAATAAATTTTGGACCAATCAGGATAGTTGTCTTGTGCTCCCTGAGGCATCTGGTGGGGCCACTGTGTGATACAGGAAGCTGGACTAGATGGGCCTTTGGCCTGATTCAGCAGGGCTCTTCTTATGTTCTTATAGGTAAGGAAAACGAAAATAGAGAAATTTTAAAGTTTTGTTATCAAAATTTGACATCAAAATCCAACTTTTTAAAAAAGAGAACTTGTTTCAGCTCTGTTTGGGACCAATGTGGCAAATGCATTCGGAATAATTTTGAATGTTCCTGCTGTTAATTTCTCAAAACAGAGGAGGAAGTAGCAGGTCGACTAGGCTTCCTACTTTTTTCCTCGGAGAAGCTCTGCTTGAAAGCTTAAAAAATAAATAAATCACTTGGTGCATATTCGTCCATGGCTGCATATTCATGATAGAAAAATCTGCTCATGTGAAATCTCTGCATGGCATCCAGCTGTTAATGGCACAGAGCCCTCATTGAGTCTGATTCACAGAAGTATGCAGTTGGCTCAGCTTCTTTATGTTAGATGATTTGCCGCTGAATGTATGAACTACTTCCATTGGAAAAATCATTGCACCATTGAGTGCTCTGTCATTTCTATCTAACACATTTGAGCAATGGTGGCTATTTCATACCTGCACATCATTTTTTGGATGTTCAGTATGGCAGGCAATCCAAATGTTTTTTTACTTTCACCCCACCTTTCCTCTAATGGGCTCAAGGCAGCACCAGGTGCGTCGCTGGCCCACGGTGGGGAGGGCGGGCCACCGGGGGTGACACACGTATGCATGGGTGACGCGCGTCCCTCTGGGGAGAGCAGGGAGGGCCGAAATTCATGTTTTGTCGATCTGCTTTCGGCCCTCCCTCCCTCCCCTGTGCCCGTTTGGCTCCAAAATTAGCCGAAAACGGCGTGGGGTGTGTGCTCTGCGCCTGCGCGTGACGTCACGTGCGGGGGCGGGGGCGCGTCATTAAAGGTGACGCGCGCTCCCCGCTCCGCGGTGACGCACGTCCTTGTGGCGCGACTGGGCAGCACACATCGTTCTCTTCCCACTCACCCCTGCTGTTATCCTCGCAGCAACCTGTGAGGTAGGTAGGTTAAGCTGAGAGATGTTAACTGACTCAAGGTCATCTCATGAGCTTATAGTTGAGTGAATATTGGAAGCCAGGTCTCCCCAGTTGTAGTCCAGCATTCAAGCCACAACATTACCTCCAAATATCTTCAGAATTGCCTTCCGAAGATTGCTGTTTAGCAACATGACCTGAAAGATGATCTCTGAAAAAAGAGAGTTCAGCTTTCAAAAGTTTTGGAAAATCTCTGTACCCTTTGAGTACTCCTAAGTACTGAGAGTTACTACTGAGGAGTGTTGACTTTCCCTATGACAGATGGAACGTTCATATGGCATACTGTACACAATGCATCATCTATTTACATCTTTTTTTACATTAGCCACAGATGGCTTGGCACAGCTTTTTAAAAAAAAAATTTTTTTTTTTAAAATCTCTAGTTTTATTTTTCTCTTTCTGTATTTATACTTTGAGGCCAAATTTTGAGATTTCTACTCAAGAGTTTTCAGTGGCCAGGAAGCCGTTCACTTTCACTGCCATACTTCATCTATCGTATAACTAGGGCTGTATGTTTTAATCAGTAGGTGCATCAAACTTTAGTTGTTCAATCAGTAGGGAGCAATTTTAATCAGTGGGGCAAACATTTATTCCGTGTTTACTATGATGGAATGAAAAAAATATTAAAGTTGGATTTTCCTGTAGTGATAGGAAAGTGGTAACTTACAGTTTAGCAAAGTAGTTCACCCTCCCTTCAGGATCTCCAAAAGACAGCATTTTTCACGTTTTTATACCGCCCTTCCTCCAAGGAGCTCAGAGTAGTGTACATATTTCCTCCCCTCCTTTTTGTCCTCACAACAACCCTGTGAGGTAGGTGGGGCTGAGAGATAGTGACTGGCCCAAGGTCACCCAGGAAGCTTCGTGGCTGAGCGGGGATTTGAACCTGGATCTTCCAGGTCTAAGTCCGACTCCCAAACCACTACACCATCCTTGGTAACAGGCAAGTTTCAATGTAATCAAAGAATCAGTTCAGGCTGTAAGAACTGTTTTCCTGAATCATGCCAGTCTAGTCCAACTTCGTGTTTTCAACAGCAACCAGCCAGATGCCTCAGCTCACGAGGAGGGCATGATAGCATGATCATGATTATTGTTTGTTCCCAGATGTATACAGCTTCTGAGCACAGAGGTTCCATTTAGTTGAACAATTGAGAGAACTATCCTTGATGAATTTGTCTAAAGCCAAAACCTTCAGACAGAGCCATATCTTATGCCATCCATTCATCCATTCATTCACAGTGAATACATAAACAGAATGGGTTACAGCACAATCCTGTACAAGTGTACTCAGAAGTAAGTCCCATTGAGTTCAATGAAATTTACTCCCATGTAAGAGTGTATCGGATTGCAGCTTTAGGCTGCAATCCTATCCACATTTACCTGGGAGTAAGCCCCATGACTAGACATGCATAAAGTTGGGCCCACCCACCCCCCACCCCCGTGTGTGTTAATAGTCCTGTCCCTAAGGGGCTCAAAATGTAAAATACATCAAATACTGTATAGTATGGTAGTGATTTCACAAACAAATTAATTATGCATGTGTGAAATTATACTTTGCCTTGATCTTATGGCAAATTAACTTTCACCATCAATTTTGATGGTGAAAAATTATCTGGATGCATAAAGCATTCCACTATATTCAATATATATTCAAGTATCTATATAAGAATCCATTCATTATTTTATATTGAACTTTAAGTTCTAGTGTTACATAAGAGGAAGAAAAGCTCTCTGAAGGTGCCCAAGAAGAAAACCATCTCATGTCTTTATTCATGTTTCTGTCTAAAGGTCCTGCTCAAATAGTATTTGTGTTGTCCTGAAAATTGTTGGGTTTTGTTGCTGATTCATCTGTTTTTGTTCACTGTTGGTCTCAGTGAAGGAACCATCTCTACCTCTCCTGCTCGTAACTTCATGGTTTTACAATCACTCTGTGTAAAATTTGCAGACCATTGAGAACCCCTCCAACAGAACATATCTGCTAAATGTTGCATAGACAACACCAAAGTGATCCAGTTTTAAGGTTATTATACGGGCACTCAGGCACAGCCTAACTGCTACCTAATGGTAAACTGAAATAAAAATTGGGAGGCTGTAGTGTGTTGGATCAACTGAATCTTAATTGTGAGCGTTTTTTTGGGGGGGGGGTCAAAACAAACACTGCAGAATAAACCACCAAGTCAAGGGGTACACCTTTGTCCCTCACCCCTCCAGGTGCTGGCAAAAAGGAGAATAGCTCCAATTTTGGAGAGAAAGCAATTTCAAATGACCTGCTTCAGGTAAAGCAAAGGGAAGTGCCCCTAAACTTAAGGACCCAATAAGCTGGGAAAGAAGAAATGAAGAGGATGCAATACTAGGTCAGAACTACAGATAAACAGCTTCAGTAAAAGTCAAGGAATGACCATTCCCTTAAGAAGACTTGAAAAAGCAGTGATCCATTTTAGTGTTGTTGGATCAGACAAGACAAATGCAATCTCACAAGCTCAAGCTCATAATAAAATCAAGGTATAAGAAAGACCGCAGGGGGTCAGATTGGGATAAAACAGAATCTCTCTCTCTCTCTCTCTCTCCCTCCCTCCCTCCCCCCCCCTTCCCTCAGTACTCACTATCGCTAGCTAGGCAGTCAAAACCAGGAGAATGAAGCAAACCCAAACACTAAACTGGATCACTACTTTTTCAGATCTTATTTATTTATTTATTTTAAAAAATTATACCCCGCCTTTTCCCATGCCAAGGCAAATGCCCAAGGTGACTTACAACAGTTAAAATACATAATTTAAGAACAGTATAGTACATAGAATAAATTAAAAAACAATCTTCATAGCTGTTATGCTAGACTTGGGATGAGTGATTAACAGATTGAAATGGGTCCTGCTCATTGCATTTTAAGTATTCATCTCAAATCTAATGCACACCCCTACTTCTCTCTGTGTATTCTCTCTACAACCGTTTGTAATTGTGTGTTTTTAATTATTTAACAGCCCAATCCTGTCTAGCAGGATGCAGCGGTGCAAATAAGGCACCCGCTGCATCCTGTGCAGGATGAGGCCTGCCTCAGTGCAGCTGGAGGGCTCCTTGGGGTAAAGGGACATTCATCCCCTTATCCCAAGTAGAACCCTAGCCTACTCGAATGGGTCTACTCGAATCCTCGCAAGCTATTTTGCTGGTGTACATTCAAGTCGACTGTGTAACGCTGGCCGGGTCCGGGAAGGGGATAGGATATGGTGTAGGAGGCCGCTGCAGATCTCTCCCCCGTCCTGGGCCTGGCCGACCAATTTCACTCTCCTGGAATGCTCCATTCTGCCCTCCCCTTGCCCCTCCGTTGCCTGGCAGAGACTCACCTCTCCACGGCGGCGGCACTCCATCCTGCAGCGCTGGAGGAGCAACACAAGCCTCTCTGCTAGCACTGCTTACTCTTCAGGCGATGCAAACGTGCCGTAAGGCACATTTGCGACACCCTAAACCGGTGGAGCAGTCGCTCCACTGGTCTATACTTAGACAGGATTGTGCTGTAAATGTTTTCAGTTCTTTTAAATCTGTTAGCCACTTTGGGAGGAGGCAGGATAAAATGCATTAAATAGATATATATTTATTCGTAACAGTATAAGCCTCTGCCATTTGTCTAATGAGTTATCTTTTTTATTGAATTGAAGAGCTCCAAATGCTTGATTTTTAGTTGATTAATAATCCCCATTAATCAGTGGACAGCCATAATGGTGGTGATAACTGACTCATGATGACTTAGTTGTGTTGTGTAAGAGCTACCACAGATGAGTTGTCACTGATAGTCTTCTCCAGTGGTACCAGCTGGAGACAGGGTTGGCCCCAAACCACTCAAAGCCTCAGGCACCTTGCCAAATGCTCCCCCCTTACCTAATGATGTGCCAGCCTCTGCTTCTTCCACTCTCAAACTTTCTAGTTCAGCACTCCCCTCCATATTTCCTCTTCCTCCCTATCCCCCTCTTCCTTTTCCAATCCAGGGAGTGGAAGAAGATAGAGGAGCAGTGGATGCAAGTTGGTGGACAGATAGATGAGTGCCCCCCACGAACCCTGAGGCGACCGCTTCAGTTGGCCTCATGGATGGGCTGGCCCTGGCTGGAGACAGAGAACCTCCACCAATGGGAGATAAAGATTGAGGGATAACATTTTGTTTACCTCAGAGCTAGGCTACTCTAATGTGCTGCTTTCTGTTAGGAAATACGGCAGGTACTGCTTGTCATGCAAAAGTGAAGCTGTACCTGTGGACATTCCTTCTTCTGCAAAATATGAAAGGAACCCCATTCTCAATTGCACCTGGTCAACCAGAGCTTGACTTGTCACAGAAGCCCTCCAAAGATCACTTTTGTCCGGTACAGTGTTTCCAAACTTCTGAAGGCTGAGGCACATTTGTTTTCTGAATTAAAATTAGATGCATTCTTCACTCCTACGTCCCAAAATGTTTTTCTTTTAGAGTGTGAAAGCATATGAATTACCCACCCTCGGAGGAGCCCACCTCCTGTGTTTCTGTGCCAGTCACTTGTTTTGAGAGTGCCTCCTGACTAAGGCAGGCAAGCCCAGAGCAGTGAGTTATGCTGAGATGCAACATACATACAGCAGCTTCTCAGGATAGGTAACTCTGTTGCTGGGTATCTGCATTGGGAGTGATCAAATGATTCATTTGCATCTGATAGAGAGACACGGTAGAATTAGCCCCAAAGTAGGCTAATTGGCAAGGCCAAAACAGTAAATCCTACTGAGATTCATGCTACACTCCTTAACGGCCCGGGTCCAGAGTATTTGAGGGACCGCCTCCATCCTTATAATCCGACCTGTACTCTGAGGTCATCAGGGGGGGCCCTGTTAACTGTGCCGCCATTGACGGAGGTGAGGGGGATGGCGGCGCGGAATAGGGCCATCTCGGCAGTGGTGCCCCAATTATGAAATTCCCTCCCCATGGAATTAAGAACAGCTCCCTCCTTAGAGACCTTTCGGTGGGGCCTTAAGACATTTTTATTCAGGTTGGCATTCGATGTCTGACATGGTGGGCTGACTTTTTAACAAATGGCTTTTTAACAAATGGCTTTTAACAAATGTTCATATAGGTGACCCACTGGGCTGTTTGTTTTAATTGTTTTAATTACTTGTTTTTAATAATTTTTAATGTATATATGTACTGTATTTTAACGTTTTTATCTGTAAGCTGCCTTGATTGCCCTTGTTGGGAGAAAGGCGGGGTAGAAATTATTTAAATAAATAAATAAATAACTAAATCCTATACACACTTACCTGGGAGTAAATCCCACTGAACTCAATGAATGTACTTCTGCGTAGACATGCATAGGATTGTGCTGTCAGTGAGCAGCCTCCTCTCAGGATGGGTGCCTTTGAGTTTACAGGAACCTTTCATTATGCAACATATTTTTCACTGCGCATTAGCAGTTCTCTCATGCAGGACTTCTGAGAAGAATTTGATCAGGGGGGTACAAAGTTTCTTTGGGGCCCCTTCTCCATTAGACATTCTGTTTTTATTCAGGACGTTTCTGGCTCCTCTCCTATGCCTCCCGCCCCCCTTTTTGACCCAGGTACGTGCCCAGGTACGAGGATGTACCCCCTGCTCCCCTCTCTCAGAGACCCTGCTCTCATGAAACTACTTACCCAGGCTCCCTGCTCTCCTCTAATAACAATTTAAGTGTGATTTTTACCCTCAAAAAGTCCTAAATGTTTGGGGCCCTCTTGCCTTACTTTTACATTCTGATCACGAATCTCTTAAAACTCCCCTACCCTCTTCCAGAACAGCTGTCAGAAGATTCTGAAGGTCTGCAGTTACATTCTGTTCATGCATGTGAATGAAACAAAATTGAATAAAACTGGGTTTTATTTCGGGCTCTGCCTCTGTGCCAGTTGGTATTCTGAATGCCCTTGGATTAAGTAATCTCAGTTCGTCAAGGTATGAACATACATGAATTTCTGAAATTGTTTTGTATGATTTGAAGTTTAATGACTTCATAAAAGTGTCATATTTCAGCATGCTCTTGACTGCTAACTAGGGGCATAGAGCTACTGTCTCTGTTTTTCTCCTTATCTTCTTCATACTATTTATTTATTTATTTCTGTATTTATATACCGCCTTTCTTATCCTCAGATTGCTCTTCAGATGTTATTCAAGGCTGTTTACATAGGCAGGCTTATCTAGATCCGATAAGGATCTTTACAATATTGTTCTGTATAGAACCCTATAATTCCAGCTGGTTTCCTCCATGGTGTAGTCATCTTCACTAGCTGCTGAACACAAGCCTCAGGCTCTCTGCAGGACGCCACAGATCATCCTGAACAGGGAAACATTTTTCCAGTTGTCATTGCTCTGTCACTGACATTCTCAGCATTCCAGTCTGTTCTCTCTCTGCACCACGCAACAGCGACTCCTCTCTGCCACCGAGGGTCATAACAGGTTATCAGTGACTTCCTGGTCTCCCTTCCAGCATGAAAACTGACTGTTCCTGCTTAGCTTCCGGCAGTCTTCAGGCATTTCAAAGTTTCCATGATGACACCATTTTGCTGTGTGTTGCTCAGCACTAGCCAATGACATAAGACAACAGAGCAGGACAATTCAAAGCATGACGTTGTCATATCACATGTTGTGTTGAACTACTGTACATACTTCATTATCAGGATAAGGAACTCTCATTGGGGTAGTAGCACATAGATCTATATGAATAGAAATAATGAAATTACATGTATAGCAATAAATGGGAAGAGAAACTTACAGAACACCGAGCTTTTCTACAGGACATGGTCCTTGCCACCAATGGGGAAAGTAAATGGTTAGAACCAGATAGGGAGTACCACATACAGTTTAGAGGTGGTACAAGAGTAAGGCTGCAATCATATACACACTTTCCTGGGAGTAAACTCCATGTAAACCTAATGAGGCTTACTTCTGAGTAGATGTGAATAGGCATGTGCTGTAACACAGCTACATTATAAGCTTTAAAATTTCCAAAGAACAGTTTGCTGTTGGTTGACTAGGGCCAAACGACACCATTTTGAACTCTGATCAGGAGCCAGTATTTTAACATTTATCTAAGATGCAGCTGCTTCTGTCTAACCACTTCTCCTTTCTTATATTTTGGTGCGCGTGCGTGCGTGTAAACTGAGCATCCTTGAACACTCATCAAGGACACTGAACAAGCAGATATCCTAACGGCAGAAAAACTGATAAGAATCCAGTTGCTCTATCGCTTTTCCATTTCTCAGTAAGAAAAGCATCTCTTGTTACCAATACGATGGTGGGTGGACTCCAAGCTAGTTTACATTTTCAGTCTCATTTGACTCCTCTCTAAAGCCCACTCATCTAGTGACTAATCTTGAAGTTGATTCACCTTCCCTATCTTGATAGCTTCATTATCACCAGACTTTCTTGGAGTTTAACCATCTAAAGTCTATATAGAATAAGTTACCTATTGTAACTAATTGAAAGACTTGGCCACTTTCCGATAAATTCCCAGCTTGATTATTGCATGGCGCTTCACATGAGGTTGTCTTTGAAGACAATTTGAAAGCCTCAACTGCTTCAGAATGTGGTAGTCCAAGTTTTGGTCAGTTGCCAGGTGGTATCGCAATCACGTGTAATGCCTATTCTTTAATATCTTCATTGGCTAGCTAGCAGCTTGTTTGCCTAAATTAAAAAGTGTTGCTGTTTGAAAACTTAAATGGACTAAGGCATAGATATTTAGGGTGCACCTCCCACCATGTTTCCCCCTTCGTAGAATTAATCTGAGGAAATGTTTATTCAGATGCTACTGAATGGTGAATGCTGCTGCTACAGCAATGTTGCAGTTTTCATTTAGTAGGAGCAGGGCATTTTATGTGGTGGTATGTGGGCCCTAGAACTCCCTTCTGAGTGACTCAGTCATTTGACTTTTAAAATAATTGTTAATAACCATTTTGTTTCACCAAGCTTTTTGTTAGGGTTTGGAAGTTGTTGAGTCTAGTACGTTGATTTGATGGTTTTTTTGTAATGTTTGTGCTGTTTTATAATATTTTATTTCTTGTAAGCTGTTTTGAGAGTCACTTGCCTGATAAAGACTGAAGTGTAAATTATATAAATAATCTGGTGGTAACAAGACATCTCTTTGCGAGGCAGAGTCGGACCAAGCGATTAGTCTGAGCATCATTCAGGTTAATAAAAGAACTGGCAATGTATGTTCTGAGGTTTTCGCGACTGGTACATAACTTTGAGTTAATAAAAGGAAGCATTTTCCAGGTTGTTCTCATCATTTTATTAAGTTAAGAACAAGGGGTTATCCTAACGTTTCACTCCTAAACCATGAGAAGCATTATCAAAGGTGCAGCAACTTGCTGTCTGCTCTAGTTCTTCTTAGCACAAGTTGTTAACAGTTGGAAGATTAACTACTGCTGCCTTTGCCAGGTTCCTTAAAGTCATACCACCTGTCATGCCAAAATAACTGACCTTCAACTGGTAGGTCAAGACCATCAATTGGAGAGAGAAAGGAAGAAGGGAAAGAAAAAAGAACAGTATATACAATGAAAGCAAAATGATAACAGGTATTATGCTGAAGGTGGAGGCTAAAGATGAGTCTGGGTCTGGAGAGGTTGAAGACCATTTAATTAATTGATCATGTATAGAAACATTTAACGTTGGCAATGAACTTTCTTTTAGGTTGTCCATGGAATGCATAATTTTGCTACCACCTAGGGCTGCAAATTATAAACTCGGTTATTCCAGATGAACAGCCCAATCCTGCGTAACATCCACCACAGCACACAAAGCGCACATTGCTGGATCCTGCGAAGAATCAGAGTCTGGAGGCAGACTCACCTGCCTCCAGCAGCACAGGCTTCCTCCAGCAGTGGGGCTTTGGTGCCTTATGACACATTTGTAACACCTAACGCCAGTGGAGCGCTCACTCCGCTAGCATGGAATTGCGCAGGATTGCGCAGTGAGTTTTGTAGTTGCCCAAAGAGATGTCTTGCGAAATAATTTGTTCTCATGTATCATTTGGTTCTGTTGATATTGGTTTTGGTATACTTTTTTATAAGTAGCAGCCATGGGGCTGGGGAGAATACAATCTTGATTGGGACCATGGTATGGGAGACGGCACATATGTGTGTGTGTGTGTGTGTGTGTGTGTGTGTCCCAAAAGACCCACATTTGTTATTCATTATGAAAAATAAATTGTCCAACTTCTTCAGCTTGTAGGATCTAGTCCTATATAAGCTTCCAGTATAAAATGTAGGAGGATATACAGTAGTTAAAATGTAAAGAGTCATGTTTTTGTAAAGAGTCTACATTAAAGAGAAGTCCCTGACCATAAGTCCCATAGGAATTTTGAAGTGGACAAGTTCTCTCTTCAGGTCCTGTTAGGGCATGCCTAAGGAAGGGTAAAATCTTGAGTAGACATCTGGCAACCCAGGCACAAATTTTATAGGATGCCATCTCATTTTTGTACTTGCAAAAGCTATCATACAAGATGCTGATGCTGTCAAAAACTCTCATGTACAGAAACAAAGTTTTTCGTCTTATATGACAGCTTTTGCAAGTACAAAAACTAAATGGCGTCCTATAAAACTTGTGCCTGGGTTGCCAGTTGTCTACCTAAGATTTTACCCTTCCTTTAGGCATGCCCTAACAGGACCTGAAGAGAGAACACGTCCACCTTAAAATTCCTACGGGACTTAGTTATGGTCAGGGTCTGTATCATTAGCAGCAGCTTGATCAGCAGATAATTAGTAGGTGGTGGTGATGATTCCATGCCATGAAAAACTTAACCTGTTGATTCTGCAAATTAAACTTGCTGTTAAAGGCCAGAGAGCATGGTAGGCTGGGTTTTTTCAGGTCACTTGGCAACCATAGGCACAATCCATTTTTTGGATTAAATTTGCGGGGAAGAGTGAAAAAATAAGATTTTGATATCTGAAGCACAACATATTTTAAAGTGGCGCTCAACAGATTTCTGTGCCATGTATTTGAGCCAAGCTATTAGTAACACCTGATATACTACTCATTAGTCACCTGCCAGCGATGAGCCATTCCATTAGTATTCCGCTCGCTTTGCTCTTCCCTCTCCTGCTCTGCCACCAATTAAGCATCTGTTCACCATGCAAAAACAGATCATCTCCTTATGAAACAAGGCACAAACATTTCATTTTTAGATAAAAAGAAATCTGCTGTAAATAATCATTAAGAGTTGCTAAAAAAAAAGTTAAAACCAGATTGCCACCCTAGTCCCGCAAAATTTAAAAGTTTCTGTTTAATGAAGAATTGAGGAATATTCCTTTCTAGGATTTGGGTTCTACTCAGCTTTAGTGACTCATGTTTTTCTTTCAGTTCTTTGCATTGCAAGTACATGGGGCATGTCTGTGCTTACAAACTTACTCTGCTTAACTATCATGCCATGCACCTGTCATGGGAGTTGTAGTTTTGGGAAGAGTTCCTTGCCTCAGTTTACCCAGTCATGTCCTTGCTTTTGTCTCAGTTTACCTCCTTGCTTTCCCAGCTTTTCTCCAATGACTTAGGGCCCAATCCTATCCAACTTTCCAGCTCTGATGCAGCCGTGCCAATGGGGTGTGCGCTGCATCCGGGGGGTGCAGTCATGGAGGCCTCCTCAAGGTAAGGGAGCATTTGTTCCCTTACCTTGGGGCTGCATTGGCACTGGAAAGTTGGATAGGATCGGGCCCTTCATCTGGGGCAAAATAGTCAAAATTACGTAGTGAAAGGGAGAATTTGCTTTCATCAGAAGCCCTGGATTAGGTTATAGACTATAGTACAAGCCCTTTTTACTATGTAAAATAAATACTATGTGTTTCTTCCATAGGATGGGTCCCATTCTCATGCCTGGTTAAAGTACACAGTCAAATGAGGTAGTAGATTCTGTGATGGACTATACCACTGCAGGTGCAGGGTGCCATTTTTGAACACCTCCCCCTGTGAGAAGCAAGTCAAGAAGTGTGTGTTACATTTTGTACTTGCGGGAACGTTTTATGTAAGTGAGCATTAAAAAAAGTCTTTCCTCCATCTAGTCAGAGGGTAGTTGTTTCTTGTAGTGATACACTTTTTATATATTGAGCCAACATTCATTTTCCTGTTTGTTTGAACTGCTTGTTTAGATTGATAGAATATATCAATCTAAACTAGCATTTTTAGATATATCAATCAAACATTTTGATCGATATATTCTAGAACAGAGGTTCCCAACCTGTGGTACACATACCATTAGTGGTACGTGGATTGCTGGTTGGTGGTACACCGGCACTCAGGTGGCAAGATGGTGGCTGCCATCGTGGCCGTGCCGGAGCCCTTAAAGTGATGGCCATTTTGAAAACCAGTGATGGTTTTCGCAAAAACCGGAAATGGCCGAAAATCACCGTTTTTCACCGGACTGAAGATCAGGGAGGCCTGCAGAGGGTCGCGCAGGCCTCCCTGAAGCTCCCCCAAGCCTAGGTAATTAAGAAATGGCACTTTCTGGCGGGGCCAGAAATGCTAAGCAAAGGCACTCTGTCATCATCAGCTGCAGTGCAGGACATGTTGGGGAGAGTTGGTGCTGAGCAGGTAGGTTCAATAAAGGGAAGTGAGTCTTACAATCGATGGATTTTTTTCCCCTGCTGGTGGTACTGAAAGTAAAGGTGCACCTTAGAATCAATGGCACCTTAGACTCAAAGAAATACGGTAATAAAACCTAGTTTAAATTCCAAAAAAACCACACCAGAGATCCTACTTCCCCCTTCGCTACAAATACTGACTATGATGGGGAGCTGGGGAGTTACATGGTTCAACAGTCTTTCCTTGCTCCTAGATGTTCCCATCGATGCATCTGCTGTTCCGAACTACGCTCTGACTAACCTGCAGTTCCAAAATGGTACAGTCCATTCTACAACGTTGGGATTCTACCATCTGATGCTCTTCATTCTGTTGAATGTATAGAAACTAAGGGAACTGTTTAGTCTTCTTGACTAACAAGTTCTGTTGCTTTCAATGTTACGGAGTTCCAACTACCTTTCGCTGGTTTGGGACTCGGACTTCAGAAATCTTCCTCGTTCCTGCAATATATGTTTGAAGCCATGGTTTTCAAACTGTGTTGCAAGGGAATTTATCAGACACGTTTAGAAAGGCTTATCTGAAGATAGAAGATGGAACCACCAGGGCTTTATGTACAAGAAACTGAATCACAGTGAAGGCGCACATTAAAGCATCTTAGATAGGGTCTTTAGAACTAAATTTGGAATAGAATAAAGTGGTACTGAAACTTGTCTAGCTGAAGAAACTTCCCACAATATCTGAAGACATTTTAATTTCATTTTAAAATATAAATATCCCACCTTTCCCCTCGAAAAAGGGGGATCCAAAGCAGCTAACTTTAATGAAAATTCTCAAAGAAAGAAGTCTAGGGTTTACGAAATACAGTACAAGCTTATTTTATGATGCATCTCAGCTGCAATCTCTGGTTCAATGACTGCATCAGTAGTGGAATTCTCAATAGAGAGAACTGGATCAGTTTTATTTTAAGATTCTGATGGTCTGTGGAAAGGAGACTGGTGGAACAGCAAGGCATTGATCTAACTGCAGGTCTTTTGAAAAATATGGTACAGATTTCAACATTGAGTTCTTCTACATTCCTTATGCAAGAGTAAAATATAACACATGCAACTTCAATTTTGCAAGGTGGCACCTGTAAGATACTTAGGAATTTGTGGTACAATTTGAAATTACTCTGGATAAAAGAGTATATAAAGACTACTATACATCAGCTTTTCAAATTAGACATGTGTTAGAAAAGGCTTAAATAACCATCCAAGGTCCAATTTACTCCAGTTTGGGACCATGGTGTGGAGGGAGGAGGATTTTATCTCTTTGCCTATGACCCAGTCTGGATGGGGACCCTTACAAATGGCAGTTGCCCCAAGTGGAAAGTTCTCATTGGCACCAGGGGAGCTTTCCCTCTAGGGCAGGGGTGGCCAACCTTCCACCATTAGGGCCTCTTCAACACAACTCTTAAGAAAACAGACAGAATCTTGGCAGCTGCAATTGCTGATGGTGCTGCTAAGGTAGCTACACCTGCTGAAATGCCTTCATCTATACAACCATTAAAAGGGCCAGTAACATTCATGTTGAAAGGTTGGCCACCCCTGTTCTAGGGCAAATAGCAGCAGGGATGACTACAGAGATCTGAACCGTGGCAGGCAAAAGCCCTCATCAGCAGAACCTGACAGAAAATACTTTGATGGGGAACAGTCTGGGTATTTATAGTAAAAGGGGAGTGCAGTTGAACAGGATTTTAAAAAAATCCTCAGTGTATAGATAAGATTATCAACTCAGTACTCTTTGTTTCATTAGTACTAGCAACAGGAGAGAGGGCACACTTTCAGGAAGAAAAAACACAATGATAATTATAGTTCATTCATTCAACCATTTAACACCATGAGGATAAAAATAGGAGTTGTTAATTAAAGGTAAAAAGGTAAAGGTGACCCCTGACAATTAAGTCCAGTCGTGTCTGACTCTAGGGTGCGGTGCTCATTCCCATTTCAAAGCCGAAGAGCCAGCGTTGTCCGAAGACACCTCTGTGGTCATGTGGCCGGCGTGACTCTCCTTGCTGCAGCGCGTAGCATGCGGCTGGAACACGGAGCGCTGTTTACCTTCCCGCAAGCGGTACCTATTTATCTACTCGCATTAACATGCTTTGGAACTGCTAGGTTGGCAGGAGCTGGCCAAGCAACGAGAGCTCACCCCGTCGCGGATTCGAACTGCCGACCTTTCAATCGACAGCTCAATCGACAGGTTTAACCCACTGCGCCACCCGTTGTTAATTAAAACCAGACTACTATTTCTGTTGGGACAGTGCTGATTGTCACCTATATATTCATCATGGTAGTTGTTCTCAAGAAGAGATAAACACAATAAGCATGTTAAGCCACAGTCTCCAGAATATTTTAATATTGCTATTTCCTTCTTTTCTATGTAATCAAAATGAATTTATCAAAGTGGTGACTATATCTTAACCATCCTTCTTGTAGGGGCACTTTTCGTTTACTGGAACTAAAAGGACAATGAGGAAGACCCTGGATCTTACTACTTAATTTTAATTGTCCTCAAGAAATTGAACAAACCTACCACTAACAGCCCAATCTTAACCAGCACCGGATCTGTGGGGCCATGCAGCCCATGCTGTATCCAGTGCTGGGGAGGAGGTCTCCTCAGAGTAAGGGGACATTTGTCCTCTTACCCGGAGTAAAGCCCCAGCCTCTGCCATGAGTCTACTCGGATCTGCGCACATCTCATGACTGGAGTAGATCCGAGATGCCCTGTGCAGGCAGAAGAGGCCTAGGAGGGGGTATAGGATTCGTTGGTACCGGTGTTGCCGATTCTACCCCCTCCCAGGCCCAATCTGCCCCGTCTCCGCTCTCCCTGCCCCGTTACACACCTCCCCACCCGGAGCAAACCTTGCCTGTTCCGGTGCGTGGTGGTCCTGGTTACAGCACTGGCAGGAAGGCGCGGGACTTTCCACCAGCATCCGCTTCCTCTCCGGGTATTGCAACATGCCGTACAGCATGTTTGCAACACCCTAGGCCAGTGCAGCAGTCGCTGCGCCAGCCTAAGCTGGCAATAGGATTGTGCTGTTAGTTTAATAAGCTCCCATTCAAACATTCTCAAAAGACTTTTAAATGCAAGTGCCCTCAGAGTATTGTAAAAGTATGAACTTTTGCTTGGAACCAGGTTTCAGGAAACAAAAAGTAGCTTAGAAGACTGCAAGGCAGAGTCTTATAAACACAGAAAGAAATTGACAAAGATTTGCCTTATTTCAAATATGATTTATTATCAATAAAAAGAGCCATCTTAAATTTGTATGTAAAAGATCTACAGTAGCATGCAGTCCATAGCCCCATAGATCTCTGGCACCATTTCAATACTAGTTTCAGTCATTTATTGTTATTTTTTAGTAAAGTCCATTGTTAAACAATTAATACATAATATTTCCAAAAAAGAGATTATAATCCTCAAGGTTGCTTTGAGATACTCTGTGTGTGTAGTAGGTAGGCATCATGTAATCATTAGTATTGCGATCATAATATAGAACACCAGTTAGTGGGGGGAGGGAGAGAAAACTTTCCATTTAGAGAAATTTCTCTTGTCAGAATCTTTATAGCAGGTTTCTCCCCCAAAAAGGATGGCTCCTACCCTAAATCTACTATTTAATCCATATTATTTCTTTGTGATTGATTAATAAACTTTAGAATTCCTGTTAAAGATTCCTTTGTAAAATGTTTAATTGTTAATTTTGGAAAATCCATTCCATCTTCTGAAGACCTTGAAATAAAACAGAAAAGCTCTCATCTGGTTGTGTTCAATATTGTAGCTGGTGACTGAACTGAATATTTTCTTCCATTTAATCAAACTTATTAAAAGATGTATGAAATGGCTATGCAGGTGCTCAAATATAATTCTGAGGGGCATATTAAAATATATAGGCAACAAGCATAACGTTAATTCATCCATGGTCCTGGATTAAAGACTGTCCGTCAGGATTTAGGTGGAGAATTTCCTTCTGGATTAAAGAATACTCATGAGGCAACTTAAAGAATGGGAGATCAAATTTAGCTGTTCTCTACAGTTTCCATGTAGGAAGCAGCAGCATTTTATCTCAGAGTATATAAAATGCTGAAAGGCCACTAACCCAACAGTACGACTGCTTCTAGATTAAAATGGAGGTACAAGAAGCTGATTTGTCCAGTTAAACACAAAGATATCCATGATTCAATGAAATATTGTTTGAAGATAAAATAATTGTGCAGAAGAAATTAACAAATTGTCTATGCTGAATGGGCACACACAAAAAATTGTACTTTAACAAAGATAAAGAACTTTGAGAAGGGGTGTATGCATGAGCTAGACAAGAGCTGTGAAGATTTACCGTAATACAGGACTTTTTTCTTGATCAATCACATTTTATGAGGTACAAGAACTGCTTGCAAAAATACCCAGACATATAGAGCTGTGGAGTGGACTGAGCCCATATCATCTGTAAAGATACCCCAAGGATATGTCTTGAGGATGGATGTCCAAACTTGAGGATTGATGCTGATGTAGGTGAGACCAGACTTAGAAAAATAATCAGTGAGAGTAGCAAGTGGGACGTATAAGGCTATTAAAGAAATCATGCTGTTGTAATGAGCTGAAATCTGTTCCGCTCAGAACAAATAAAAATAACAAGAATATTCAGCTACCAAAATATAAGGCAACATGTAATGGGTTAGACCCCACCTCTTTGATTCTGCAGCTGTTTTAGATGGACAAAGGAGGTTTTGGTGGAATCTCAAAGACTGAGTAGCCATCTTATATACTTGGTTAAAGAGCTCTACCTCTTAATACACACTAATGCTTTCATTGCTTCTCCTCTGAACATTTCCAGTAGAATTTGGGGTGCCCAAACATCAAGCAAGATTCACATAGTGACAGCATGCTGGTATTTTTACCT
The DNA here is from genome assembly GCA_026170595.1 of Plestiodon gilberti rubricaudatus. Lineage (NCBI taxonomy): Eukaryota > Metazoa > Chordata > Lepidosauria > Squamata > Scincidae > Plestiodon > Plestiodon gilberti. Next base: position 93,568,798 of record JANXHW010000002.1, on the reverse strand, counting down.
GAGGTAGCCAACAAATCACCACCACATATTAGTGATTACAGAAAAAGTGAGCAGAGGCAGCCCCCCCCCCCCATTTCTGTTCTTAAATTATTATTCTCCTCTTCCCTTGTTTTTAACATTCATGTCAAACATTCATGTTAAGGACAGAAGAAATTATTCTAAGCTTCAGGCCGAACTATTTGCATTCAAACTTTTTTTTCTCCACCACAATTTAAGATCAAGTTTATAGAAGTACACATTTGTAAGAATGAAAATATTAATTTTTAAGAGACCCTTGGTCTTGAATATATGCAGTGCCTTGAGCTGAGAACTGTAAAAATAATTATTCAAATGCACTTAACATGTACATTCCAACATGTATGTATGTCTATGTTGGCACTCAGAATCCTTATGCAGACATGTCTACATGAACAAAGTACTTAAACAGGTCCCCAGCCTGAAGTATATAAACAAAGTAGATTAAATATTATGTTTTCAAGTACTTAACACTATTGCTATAAAAACTGGTATGTGTTTTTAAATAGAAAAAATAAACTTTTAGGAAGTGGGAGATGAGGGGATTTTGGCAATGATTTCATCAGATTGAGGGGTTTGCTTTTTTTTAAAACAGCTGCTAGTGCTAATCATTAATGGATAAGTGGTTGAGGTATCAAGAGCAAGCTATGAGATCTTGTACTTCATCCAGCATGAATTTCCCTATCATTAAGCATGATTAAGACTTGTGTTAGCACTGATTAACTATGGCCAACTCTAAGCAGTTTTTGTTATTAGTATTCAAAACCAGGCTTTTAAGCTTCTTAAAAAAACACCCTCTGGTCAATATTAAACATATTTAAAACCAAGGCTGATAAAACCAAGGTTGAAACCTTCAACAGAGTTAAGCCCAGCAGGGGGTGAATGGGATTTGTAGTAGAGAGAGGGAGATCCCATGGCCTGCTTCTACAGGGCCCCCCCTCAAAGAAGCCCCATGCTTCTTAACGTGCAGTAGCATCATCGTGCTCTCTCACCCGTGAACATTCCCAAAAACAGAGTAAAAGATTTTCAGGTTTAAAAGCCATGTGAGTAAAAAAAAAAAAAAGTTCCAAATAACTCCTCAACAAAGAAATTCTTAAAACATAAAAAGTTCTTCTAAGAATCTGAAAATCTTTTACTCTGTAAACCTAGTGGCCATGAAAGTCTTCAGTTTGCATTCCAAAAAACAATTGGCCAAACATGAAGCACGACCCAAAAAATGATTCCTTGCTTGGTTAAGGGATCAGGAGCATTAAATGTGCATTAGTTCAAAGTGAATAGTCTCAACAGCACGTGTGTGTGTGTGTGTGTGTGTGTGTGTGTGTGTGTGTGTGTGTGTGTGTGTGTGTGTGTGTGTGCGCGCGCGCGCGCACGCGCATACATATTTTGGGGGTATATTTTGTAAGCCATAATACATAGCACCTTCTTATAGCTAAGTGTTTTCCCACCCCCCCACCCCTCTCATTAGCCTGCTCAAAGCACCATGCCACTGTTCCTTGTGTTCAAGAGGAGGGTTGCAGTGGGCCAAGGCATTCTCAGGTTACTGCATACCCAACTGCAGTCTGAAATGCAATGGAATAAGCAGTACTTTCTGACCTAGTCAACTCTTCTCTCCTTCTCCAAGAACTTACATGGTATCAGTGGGTCAAATAAGGTTTCTCATGGTATTTCAAGACCAACATGTGGTGAAAACTTAAGAAATATGCAATATGTATTTGGAAGCAAGTTCTACGGAGTTCAGTAAGACTTACTCCTAAGTAAACCTACACAAAAGCATCTGAAAACAATTATCTGCCGCCAGGTATCTATGGTCCCCATTGCCAGATTTCTTTCAAGTAAATTCAATATAAAATTATGTGTTAGATTTTAGCTAACTACTAAACCAACCATAGCCGAGTAAATATCTATAACATTTCATTCAATATTTCACATATGATTGGGGGTCCCGGTTACAATTGATAGTTTTGACTAATATTGCACCACAGTGTTATTCATCTCTAGCTCAAGATCAGAGCTGCCTTCTCTTTGATCCAGAACATTATGTTGAACCTGGCAGTGCAAAATCTTAAAAAACAAAAACAAAAAACACACACAGAACATGAAACCCACGTACAACATAATCTGTCACAAAGTGGGTGGTGTCTCTCTCCCCATGGAAAGTGCACATTCCATGGCACAAAGGTTATATGGAGAGGACTACACATAATTGCAGTAGTAGCAACAGCAATACTATGTTTACTGTTTGTGTAGTATTATGCTGCAGCCCAAGCTTACGTTGACAACTGTACTGGCTCAAGCATTTCCTGCATAGGCAGAGATGTTAAAACTATTTTATTAAAAAGAAAACCCAACAACCTCCACACTACCCTGCACCCACAGTGAGGCAAGAAGCAGTATTTGAAGCTGTACGCTGAATATGAAACTGTACATTGAACAGTGTCTTAAGTACATGTCCAGCTAATTCAAATACTTTTTGTTAAACATTCCAGCAGAAATTCCCTTGTATAACTGATATACTCATCATTGTAAACGTATGTAAGCAGGGTAATACATTTTGAACTCAAATCTCCTTTATATAAACACACATTGAAATTCCAGTTCGCTATCACCATGATTTCAATTCCTTGTGCTTGCATTAAGATGTTTGGCTAGAAGCTATTTCATAGCAGAAATTGAAAGTGCACCAAGATGCTTTGCTTCATTGTGGTTCAATTAGTTAAGCATCCCACTTACTGCTTCTGAATGTTGGTCACTGACACTTCCCTTCATCTATGCAGCCTCTGTGTTACAACTTCTCGGTACATAATAGAGATGTATATGAGTAGTAGAAAGACCACAAAGAAATCATCTAAAAATCCCAGAATTCCAAACAGGGCTTCAGGTAGAAAATCCAGGGGTGATGCTAGATACAGCAAAGCTCCCAGCAGGCAGAGGAATATTCTGATGCGAAACATCCAGAAGAGACCTCCGACAGAAAACATTTCTCTAAATGCATGACGCAATAATGTGGGCAAATCCATAATCCTTTCCATAATCTGGAAAAAAATGTACAAAACCAATGCTTAGTTTTTGTTACACATAGTACATCATTTCTCTTAGGGGCTAATATTAATTAATAAGGGTATACACACTTATAAGGCAACCACCCTGGAAGACAAGCTAGTAGCTGTTACAGATGGGGGAGGGAGGGAGGGAGGCAGAGGTTGGAAAAAAATGCTGGCTTGCCAAAGGAAGCTTAATGCACTCACAGCTGAGGTGAGATTTGAGCTACAGGCATCCCCAGCTTGTTCGATAGGTTAGGAACTAGAGCAGTGTCAAAACCGAAAATGGTCAAAAAGCGGAACACAGTCTATTTTTAGCTTGCAAATGTATTCTGCCCCCCCCCCCAAAAAAGGAGAACGCAGTGCCAGCAGCTTGAGCTGCGAGCAGGAACGAGGATACGGCGCAGCCTATACCAGGGACAGGATTCCCCAGATCGTCCGGGAGGTGGAGGGAGCATCTTGGCCACTCTGGAAGCCTTTTGCAGTCGTATTTGGTGCTGGCACGCTGTGAGTTGCAATTGGAAGGCTGCGAACCGGAGAAAGAGGCTTAGCGCCCATTGGATTCCCCGGTGACACAACTCGGCAAGTGGCTCTTCGGAAGCAGAATGAAGTAGACCAAGGTGCCATCCCTCTCTCCTGTCTCCAGAAGAGGGATAGGGGGAGATCGAGATGTCCGATCATCCCCCACTCCTTTCCTGTGTGGAAGCAGGTAGCAATAACTCTTTGGGTTTCCCTTTCCACAGCAACCTTCCATCCATTTGCTCTATGTTAAATGCACAGTCATGCATACTTGTTTACAAGAAACACCATGAACGGCCTCTCCTTACTAAAGAATTAACAGCGCAATCCTAACCAACTTTCCAGCGCCAGTGCAGCCACATTGCAGCCCCGGGGTAAGGGAACAAATGTTCCCCCACCTTGAAGAGGCCTCCATGACTGCCCCTGCACTGCAAAATACAGCGTGCGCCTTGTTGGCACGGCTACACCAATGCTGGAAAGTTGGTTAGGATTGCGCTGTAAGTCAAATAGAGGTTAAAAGAGAAGATGTTTCAGACTTAATTGACAAATTAAAGATCAATAAATCACTGGGACCGGATGACATCCACCCAAGAGTTCTGAAGGAACTCAAGAATGAAGTTGCTGACCTCTTGACCAAAATATGCAACTTGTCCCTTAAAATAGCCACTGTGCCAGAGGATTGGAGGATATCTAATGTCACGCCACAGGCCGGTCAGTCTAAAATCTGTTCCAGGGAAGATGGTGGAAAGTCTCATGAAGGATAAAATCTTAAAACACATAGAAGAACAGGCTTTGCTGAGGGAGAGTCAGCATGGCTTCTGCAAAGGGAAGTCTTGCCTCACAAACCTGTTAGAATTTTTTTAAAAGGTCAACAGGCATGTGGATGCGGGCGAACCCGTGGATATTATATCTCTGGATTTTCAGAAGACGTTTGACACGGTCCCTCATGAAAGGCTCCTGAGAAAACTCCACAGCCAGGGAATAAGAGGGCAGGTCCTCTTATGGATTAGGAACTGGTTGAAGACCAAGAAACAGCGAGTGGGAGTCACTGGGCAATTTTCACAATGGTGAGAGGCGAAAAGCGGTGTGCCCCAAGGATCAGTCTTGGGACCGGTGCTTTTCAACTTGTTCATAAATGACCTGGAGTTGGGGATAAGCAGCGAGGTGACCAAGTTTGCAGATGACACTAAACATTTCTGGGTGGTGAAGAACAGCAGAGATTGTGAAGAGCTCCAGAAGGATCTCTCCAAACTGGGAGAATGGGCAGCAAAATGGCAGATGCACTTCAATGTAAGTAAGTGCAAAGTGATGCACATTGGGGCAAGGAATCAAAACTTCACATATACACTAATGGGTTCTGAGCTATCTGTGACAGATAAGGAGAGAGATCTTGGGGTGATGGTGGACAGGTTGATGAAAGTGTTGACCCAGTGTGCGGCGGCTGTGAAGGAGGCCAATTCCATGCTCAGGATCATTAAAAAGGGATTGAGAATAAAATGGTCGATATCATTATGCCGTTGTACAAATCAATGGTAAGGTCACATCTAGAGTACTGTGTCCAGTTCTGGTCACCACACCTCAAAAAGGATATAGTTGAATTGGAAAAGGTGCAGAAAAGAGCAACCAAAATGATTTGTGGGCTGGAGCACCTCCCTTATGAGGAAAGGCTACAGCGTTTGGGGCTTTTCAGTCTAGGAAAAAGGCGCCTGAGGGGGGACATGATTGAGTCGTATAAAATTATGCATGGGATGGAGGGAATGGATAGAAGGAAATTCTTCTCCCTCTCGCACAACACCAGAACCAGGGGACATGCACTGAAATTGAGTGGAGCGAAAGTTAGAACGGACAAAAGAAAATATTTCTTTACCCAGCGTGTAATTCATCTGTGGAACTCCTTGCCACAGGATGTGGTGATGGCACCTGGCCTAGATGCCTTCAAAGGGGGTTTGGATAGATTCATGGAGGAAAAGACCATCACAGGTTACAAGCCATAAGCAACCTCCTGGCTTTAGAAGTAGGTTTTCTCTGTGTCAGGTGCAAGGGAGTGACAACAGTAAACAGGTAATTTTGTTGGCTGTGTGCTCTCAGAGGCATCTGGTGGGGCCACTGTGTGATACAGGAAGCTGGACTAGATGGGCTTTTGGCCTGATCCAGCAAGGCTCTTCTAATGTTCTTATGTGTCATCAAGCCAGAATTAAGGGTATTAGTGGATAGGGCAGTGGTAACAAATATATTCCAGCCACATGGGCAAAGAAAAGCATGGGTTGGGAACACTGTGTTGCTAGGACAGCAGGAAGGCTGCAACTGGTGTAAGTTGGATAGGATTGTGCTGCCAGTCTCTTATCTCTATCTCCACATGTACCGTTCTTGGTTGTCCTGAGAATCTCCTGTTGTAATCATTGACGTCCTGCAGTACCTCTGCTCCATCCTGCTGGCCCTCATTGAAGAGTGGTAAAAATAAAGTTACCTAATAACAAAAATTAGTCATTTAATATTTGCATGCAGTTCTCTCTCTCTCTCTTAAAAAAGTACTTTAAAAAGATTGTGGAAAGTCACACACTAAAAAAAGGATAATGATCTAATCATTATCTAGCAGCTGATGATAAACTCAAGCATAAGACAAAATCATCTTATGTGATGTGATTGTAGAGATGTTCCTGCCAGGACTTCCTTACAACCATTGGTGTTACACATATTGTTCAGCTTGGAAAATTAGGATGTTTTCGCCTTGAAACACTTGTCAAATTAGTCTTAGAGAGTGAAGCAGCACTATAGCCTCAGCAAAACAGGAAATTTAGCTAAGAAGTTAAAACATTGCATATCACTCTGGATCTATCTGGTGTAGGACGGAGGCTTAGAGAAACATTAAACTACTACTAATACATAATGCATGAGAGACTGCTGTAAACGTTTTATTGGTAGCAGTTTGGGCCTATTTATATTGCTTTCCCATGGACTGTAAAGTAATATAAAACTAAGAATCTTATACATTTACTGAGGCATAAACTTTTGTGGATTAAAGTCCATTTTGTCGGATTTGCCGAAGTGGACTCTAATTCACAAAAGATGTGCCACAATAAATGTATTAGGGGCAGTCTATCACACACATTGTTAGGCTTAAAGAAAAAGCACAGAACTGTGGCACCAGAATTTTGAATATCAGTGTATTACCGTCTGTCTGCAGATAGGGCAATGTATCGCACCTAGCCATGAGCCACATCGCCAGTACGCAATAATACAGGAACCTAAAGGAAATAATACCATTACTAGCTTCATAAATGAATAGCATCCAAACAGAAGTCTTTACAATACTGAGCAGAGGAGAGAGTAAAAAAGAATCATTATAATTTCAAGCAGAATGGGCACTTCAGCACTGAGCATATTGGTTAAGCTGAAGACTACAGCAGACATCAATTTGAAATTTTAAAATGTTATGACATACGTATTGGAAACAGGAACACCTAGTGAAAATTTAATGATTGAAATCAAAGGTCAAAGTGGAATTCTGTTTCTAAAACTGAACTACTTTTCCAAAAGCATTCTCTTTTTCTACACAGCATCTGATTTGCTCATCTTACCAGTCTGATAAATTGTGAGACGTAGAAACTTGAGGGGGGGGGGCTTACCACAGAAAAGATGCCCACAGTTGGTTTCAATGGGAAACGTAGCTTGCTGTAAACACACCGGGCAGGACATATCAGTATAGAAACGTTGTCTGTCACCATCTGCATTCTGCTGGAAGAAATGAAAAATGCCAGCTGTTCAAGAACAGCACATTCCATTATCTGCAAGAAGCTGCAAACTATTTGGTTGCAAGAGCAGAACAAACTGTTTGAGACGAGGTTTTTTAAAATCACCCACTAGCCAGGGGTGAAAAAGAACACAGCAATATGAATTAGAATATTCATACAGCAGACCATACCGGACACAACCCAAACCTGTTAGGTTAAAGACTATGAATTCTAAGAATTCCTTTTCTTGCAAAAGTTCCTTTTCCCCACTGACTAGGTCAGACGCCTCTTTCACGAACATTTCATGGCCTTTTTCTTGGGGCTTCCTTTTGACAGCCAGTATTAAGCAACGGCAGAAGGCTTTTGATTGGGCCACAACTTTATCTGTTTTCCGTCACGTTTGCACGTTTGCGACTACTCTCGAGCAAGGAAGGCCGGCGCAGAGAGCGGCCTCCCTTGCTCTGGCGCCGGGATGACCCCACGGCCGCTGGACCAGGTAAGCCGGGATCCGGTGGGCTGGGAGAGCGTGTTGCCGGGCGAGGGAGGGGGCCACTGGCCCAGGCGGCCCGGGAGGGGGCAGGGGATGGCCTTGGCCATATCCCGTCCCCCGCCGGGCGCCTGGGCCGTTACACGGCCTCCTCCTACTTCCTCCAGCAAAATTGCTGGCAGAAATCTGAGGGGGCCAACCAGGCCGGCCACCATTTACACTCAGGGAAGGGGACGAGCATCCCCTTCTCCAAGTAGACCTCCGGCCCGGAGTCATCCTGGCCGCCGGTGCTCAGGATCCGGAGGGCGGCCATGGGCCGCCGGCAGGATCCTTACGTAGAATTGCGCTCTTAATTGAAAAGGGCTACAGTTTAATTTGATCTCTGGCATCTCATTAAAAGATCTTGGTTAGTAGGACCAAAAGAGAACTCTGTCTGGGACCATTAAGAACGGCTGCCAGATCAGAAAATGGTAAGCAATGCATTTAATATGTGTTGTGTGTGTGTGTGTGGGGTGGTGGTGGTGGTGAGTGAGTGAGAGAAGTGGGTTATATGCACCATGAACATTAAACTTGTGTTTTAATCCAGTGGACTATCAGTTTATACCTGGTAAATAATTATAAAGCTTGAAAGTTTCTTATTTACCTGTTATATGAATTGTGATGCAAAAAGGAGCTCAGCTAACGTATTTCCGAGAGCTGCACATTATATGTCAAATACCCACATGTGGCTCAGGAGCCACAGTTTGGCCACCCCAGGCATATAGTACACACAGAGAAAGTGGCCCGATCCACTGCCCGCTCCTGGACGCCCGCACGGCTTCCAAGTACGTCAAACTGCTGTAAAGAGTAAAAAAAAAAAATGATTCACAGCAACTTCCAGTCACGACGTGAAACCAGAAGTCACTGTGAATCAGGATTTTTTAATACTCTTTACAGCAGTTTGAAGTACTTGGAAGCATGCAGGAGTCCAGGAGCGGGCAGCTGCTAAATTAAAGGTACTGTGACGCCGCACCCGGCCCTCAGTCAGCCCTTTATTCCCTGGGGTAGCCATCCGCATTGAGGCAAATCCATGGGTGGCTAATCCTTGGAAAAAAAGGGATTATTGTATTTTCAAAAATTACAACAGGCTGAAATATTTCAACAGAGAAGGAAAATAATTTCTCATTTCCTTCTCTAACACGCATGCATAGTAACTCCTGCTAACTTGGCAAAGAGGCAACTTTTAAAGTGGTGTCCTCATATTTATTTATTATTTTTATTTTTCACATTTTTATACCACCCTTCCTCTAAGGAGCTCAGGGTGATGTACATAGTTCCTCCCCTCCTTTTATCCTCACAACAACCCTGTGAAATAGGTGAGGCTGAGAGACAGTGACTGGCCCAAGATCACTCAGGAAGATTCACGGCTGAGCAGGAATTTGAACCAGGATCTTTCAGGTCTAAGACCAACTCCAGAACCACTACACCATTCTGGCTCTAGCAGGGTATTTAGCAAGGGGAGAGCAACTGTCCCTTTTCACCCCAGCATGGAGTCTTTTCCAGTGGTTGTTGCTGGTGTCTCTCTTCTGTCTTTTTTTTAAGATTACGAGCCTTTGGGGACAGGGAACCATTTATTGATTTATTTTGCTATGTACATTGCTTTGTGAACTACTTTTTGTTGAAAAATGGTATATAAATACTCTTAACCAAAAAATCCAGGTTCAGCCTTAGCATGAGGGATCAAGGAACATCATTCACCAGGTTAAAATCAGCTACATTTTGATGGTTACACAAGGCATTTTTTGGAAAGAGAGTTGGCACCAAAACAATTTATGCAAGGAGCAAATATCACACACTACCAGTATTATACCTGTTCTGACTGAAGCTGTTGTCTAACTGCTCTTACTAGCTCTTGGTTTTCTGGGTGAATATCTGGGTGCTCATTTCTGTTAAGAGAAAATACCAAGTGTGAAACAACATAAAACATTTTGAAACCAGAAAAGAACACAACAGTATTAATCTACCCCATTAACTATAAAGTGTTCCAATAAGCTGCATGTCTATGGTGTTTTATGCACTGCTTTGTCACTTTAGCCATCACTAAATGGCTAAAATGGTAACAATTCCATTATTTTTCTTCATGTTGGGTGGTGAAAAGTTAACTGGCACATTGGCGTAACTGGCATCTTCCATTTCCTATGTGTGCCGGACAAAATGGCTTCCACTGTATTTGTCAGTTTTGTTGACAGAGAGTTTTTTGCATGTTTTAACTTCGTTTTTGAGACCTAATAAATTCATCATGGTTTTTAATCCCGTAATGCAGTGGCCCCCAACCTCCATGGTGTTGGGGACCGGCATCACAGAGGTGTTTTTTTTCACGGACTGGGGGGCCGCCGACACCACGCCCCCACGTGACCCGGGTGTGAAGTCAGCTGCGCGCGCTCAGCGTGGCTCCAATCACCTCCCCCCCCCGCCGGTTTAGGGCCTATTTGGAGCCGTTCGAGCTCCAGGGCAGGCAGGAGGGCTGAAGCAGCACGGCGTCGAGGTAAGTGAGCCCCTTCGCCGCCCCATCCAGCCCCCGCCCTGGGGCCCACCGCCCCAACCCCGAGGACGCTCCTGGCCAGGCGGCCCGGTCCCAAACGGGACACGGCCCAGTACCGGGCCGCAGCCCGGTGTTGGGGACCCCTGCTATAATGGACATACAATCTTCGTTGAGAGCACATAGTGCTATTTTTGAGATGGGCTACCTTAAAGATGAATTCAAATGTTTATGAAGAAGCACCCACAAGAATAAAGAACAGATGAGAGGAAACGCCATAGTGCAGGGGTTCTCAACCAGTGGTACTAGTACCACCAGTGATACTTCAGCCAACTAATGGTAGTACTCGGACTACTGAAACTCCGCTCTGACACGGCACTTTTGGCAGTGCGTTTTCATTCCAGCGAGTTTTCACTCCCAAGAGGCTCCTGTCTTTGGCCAAACCTCTTGGGAATGCTGAGAAGGGTCCTCCCACCCACCTAGAGCCTCCTACCTGCGTTTTCTGGCCTCCCAGAACCCGGGAGTTACTGGCAATGATGTCATCACTAGTCACTTCAGGTGGTACGCAGCAGGAGAGTGGCGCCAGAGTTGGTACTCAGCCAGGAAGGGGTTGAGACCCCCTGCCACAGTGTTATAATTTTAATTAACTGCTCTAAGTTAATGCAAGGCAATACGATCAATTTTTGTGCCTGGTTATTCAGGTTGGAGTGCAGGTTTCCTGTTTCAATCCTGTATGTTTTACTTCCTCCTCAATTTGGGTAGTTTTTAATAAGCTGAATAGGAGGTTAATCCCATTTTATCCTAACCAAATAATGTATATCTGATATATCACACCAAAATGTCTACGTCAAGCTCTACCAATATCTTACCTTAAAAGCATATACACCAGAGCAGCTATGAACGTGAAGCTGAGCACTACTGCCAGCAGGACCTGGTCACTTATTCCTTCTATCATTGAATCGCCTAGAATTAGACTCTGAACTTCTGTTTCTTGGCTGGCCATTCCAGAGCTAGAAGCCAAGAACAACATGAGCATGGATTTATACCCGCACACAAAACTGTATGCTTATACCATAATCTGCAACTAGAAGGATAAACAAAGAATCTGAGCTTCCACAAGTCTGTAATTTCAGATAGTGGGTTTTGTAATTTCTCAAATATGTTTTCATATTTTTGTTATAAGGCAGTTTTTCTCAAACTGTGGGTCGGAACCCACTTGGTGGGTCACGTCCTGATTTTTGGTGGGTCCCAGGTGATGGAAAGATCAGATATGTAATTGCCACAAGCCCTGAGGCTATTCAAAAATCAGATAGCTGCTAATTGCCCTGCAAACAGCTGAGCTCCTGCAATTTGCAAGGAGCTGAGCTCCTGCAGTTTGCGAGCATGTGTAAATATAGGGAGATAAATGTTTGAGTGTCTGGTAAAGCTAGGTGGGTCCCGATAGAGTGTCATTTTAAAAAGTGGGTCCCGGTGCTAAAAAGTTTGAGAATCACTGTTATAAGGTATTAATTCATGATAAGAGATCTATATTATGAATTTATGATGTTCTTCTTGTATGTGTTTTCTTTCCTTGGTTAAAGAGACTGGAATATTACATGGAATATTTAGCTTTTATATAAAAATAAATTACAGTTGACCCTTGTCATCCACAGGGTTTCCGTTCCTGGAACCCCGCGTGTGCCAAAAACCTCATGTATTTAAATCCACGGGGGCGGCGCCATTTTACCTTTGTTAAAACGCCATGTGGGCCCACCGCCTGCTTCTACAGTCCTGCGCCGCATGGTAATGTCCTAAAAACCTGTTAAAAGGGGGGGGGGAAGCGACCGGAAGCAACTTCCGGTTGCACGCTTCCGGTCACATTTTCTTTCCTTTTAACAGGCTTTTAGGGACATTACCATGCAGCACAGGACTGTAGAAGCTGGTGGCGGGCCCGTGTGGCACTTTAAAAAAGGTAAAATGGCACCGGCGCCGCCCTCGCCCCCAGTGGGAACCCTCCCTCCACAGATGGCCATCCGTGTAAATTCAAATCCACGGATGGCAACAGCCCACTGTGACGTACATAATAGTCTCTTGCTGTTGCAGCCATCTCTGCCCACAACTGATATTCAGTGGTACACTCCTGAATATGAGGTTCTATTTAGCTATCATACAGAGTTGGCGTGCATGAGCCAGAATTACCAACTTACCATGTCTAAGAACTCTCAAACTAGATTGTCAAACTACACTTATGACTGAAAATTAATATGGGCTGGAAGGTATTTGGAAATAACTTTCAACATGGTTTAAGAAAAATAAGCCATGCTTCAACACTATATTTGAGTCAGAATGACTAGATGAAGAGCCCACACGTTTGGAAACCATCTTTCAAAACAACCTCCCCCTCCCCCCCCCCCCTATTTCAAACATCATTAAGGACATGAACTATGGCAATGTCAAGTGGGGAAAAACTTGGCTTACGTTGCAATCCTACACACATTTACCTGAGAGTAAACCCCATTTAAAGCCATTGGAGTTACTTCAGAGTAGACATGCATGGGATTGCACTGTTAGTGTAATGATACTGACAGCACCAATTTCCTCTATTTACCTCAGCTGGAAATGAAAAGACTCAGCACCATGTCACAATGCAACACTCTTCGGACCCACTGCAAATGCTTCACAGGCTGCAATCTGAAAACCTCTGGGCTATGTCTTGGAAGGAGGAGACATTTTCAGGTTAATTATTGATCCATATTTCAGCGTATCATTTGTTTTACTTTATTTTCACACCTGCAGACAGAGATCTGAGTAACATCAAAGCCCACATGCAGTAAAATACAGCTGGACATAAAATATATCACGACTGGCTGCAACATTAAATAATAAACTACTCAAGTCTGTAATCAAAAAGGAAACACAACTGAACACTGAACAAGTGAGAGGAAATTTAAGTAATTTTGGAAGGGATAAATATATTAAGATACTGTATTATTGAAATACTGTATTGTATCCCTGGCTTCTTGACACCAGTGTTTCCCAAAGTATGCTCTTAGGAACCGTGGGGCTCCCTCAGACCCCTTAAGGGACTCCACAAGCACATTGTAAGTGGCCACAATCTACCCCCTGCCCAGTTTGCTCCGGCGCTTTGGGGCTCCCCAAGACTCTGTGCATGTGCCGGCAGGGCTCCCCAAGAGTCCTTTTAGGAGCATAAAGGGCTCCAGAAACCAAAAGGTTTGAGAACCACTGCCTTACACAACTAACAGCGCAATCCAACTTTTTGTGCCGGTTTAACCAGCGGCGCAGCGAGAACGGGAGGCCCCAAAAGGGGATTCAAATCCCCTCCAAAAGAGGAATTCAAAGGGGATTTGAATCCCTTTTCCGTTCTGGGGCCTCCCGTTCTCACTGCACCGCTGGTTAAATCAGCACAAAAGTTAAGTCGGATTGCGCTGTAATGCTGTTAAGCCATGATTTCAACAATATAAACAGGTATCCTCTTAGCCTATTCTGGTTTCCCAGTTAATTTAAACGAAACTTGCTGTATCAAATTTCTAGTACCTCACTAGCTTATCTTGCATCTTCCTGTGCATCGTTACTGGAATATAATTATTCCTGCTTGCCAAAATTCAGGACTCTAATTCTCAGAAAATACAAAATTAATTTATGCCATAGTCGTGGAGAGCTGGTACTAGAAGATGGAATTCCCACCCTGTAAAGATCACTTACAGTCTAACCATTCTTACCTTTTAGGCAGGTGTGAGGTGTGCATAGCACCTGCTGCCACCAGCCCACCACCTGAAGTACCACAATACCCCTATCATGAGCAGGTTGGCCCCAAGTTGTCATGTTTCATGTGGACAAAAAAGTATAGCCGATACTGCCCATCATTAACAGCGCAATCCTGTGTAACCCTGCACCGGTGTAACAGCAGATGCACCGGTGTAAGTGCAATTACACTGGCATAAGCGCACTTACACCAGTGCATCTACTGTTACACAAGGTTACACAGGATTGCACTGTAAGGGTGGGTGTGCACAAGAATAATGAAAAAGTTCATTCACCTAATCGTTTGAATTAAATAGGCCAGCCTTGTAAATTAGTCTATAATATATTTTATTAGCCCACGTGTACTAAAGTTGCTTATGGCACATCAACAACTGAAAAAGAAAATACTTCTCTCAATGTATAGTAGTTCCCATGCCTAGCTACTTGGTCATGAATTTAGCTGCCACAGATGAACAAACAAGTGTTATTTACAGGACTAAAATAATGCCCTTAGGGACTATTAATACACTTATTACCAAAATTGCAAAATACAATAACCATAACTGGAAGGCAGATCTGACCACTGTCACACATACGGTCACATCCAGATTGGACTATTGCAACATGCTATGTCAGGCTGCCTGTGCCCTGCAACGCAAGACTGACCTCATTAATCGCCATTTTAGAAAGTTTGCAAAGATCATGTTCTTGTGTCGAGCCTTCGGTTTGGTTTAATGATTTTGTGGAGTCATCTGTTTTTGTTCCTTATTCTGCTGCTGCTTGTGTTTATTCCTTGTTTGTTTATTTACTGTTATTGTATTTGGTATTAATTGGTTTTATATTTTACTGATATTGTGTTTGTATTTTATTTTTTTATTGTGAATTTTCTTGGGTACCCAATGGATAGGCTTACCATATCGCCGACCAGGACGCTCCGTTTTGCCCTTAAGGGGCGGGGCGGGGAGAAGGGAGCCAGAGCAACGCTCTGGCTTCCTTCCCCCCGCCCCGCCCCTTAAGGGCAAAACGGAGCGTCCCGGTCGGCGATATGGTAAGCCTACCAATGGATAGGGGGAAAAAGTATCCTCTCGTGTCAGATAAAAATTCCCCAATTCCCAGGGTACCTTAAGTCTGCCATGGAAGTTTCCCCATAAAGGAGAGAATCTTCAACATTATCAGCAACAAACCTATTTACCCTGTTCCCACAAAGAAAATATCTAAGAATTAACAATTCAGAACACTTACTTAATGAAGTAGGTCTGTAAAAGATCTGGAGTCAGTGATCAATAGGAAACATCTTCCCCTGAAATACAGATACAGAAATAATTATTACTGTCTTGCTCAAAAAGTGATTTTATATAGAGAGTGATATTTTATGGAGACAATGAGAGTGATATTTTATGGAGACAATTCTATACACAGAATTGTATAGAACTCAATACAAACTCCCCTTCTACTCCAAAATACATCTCAGAGTGTGAATGTCAAAGCGAGACATTCTGAGAGAAAAAGGAATACGTACTGCAGAATGAAGCCAGGTTGCTGAAACTGAAACATAGTGCAGCATTTCTCAAACTGTGGGTCGCAACCCGATTTCTGGTGGGTCCCGCAGAGCCTCCAATGAAAACAGGGATGATGGAAAGATCAGGTATCTAATTGCCTCAAGCCTTCAGACTATTAAAAAATCAGATAGCTGCTAATTGCCCTGAAAACAGCTGAGCTCCTGCAGTTTGCAAGCTTGTGTAAATATAGGGAGATATAAATGTTTGAGCGTCTTTTTTATGGTGTGTGTTTTTCCGTGTTTTTTCCCCAAGTCCGTCAATGACAGGTAGTGGGGGCAAGTGAAGGCTGGGTCACGTAACTAAGCCCCTCAAGCATTGAGGCTATTCATTAGGGCTGCCTCATTACGAGCAATGGATCGAGGGTTTCTTGCAAATAAATAAAATATTACTTATAAATAAATAAAAGCATTATTTCTTTCTAGATCACTTTTTTAAAAAAAGTATTGTAAATCTAGATGGGTCCTGATAAGAGTGTCATCTTAAAATGTTTCGGAACCACTGACATAGTGCATAGTTTGCACTATGTTGTGCTAGCACTCACTGTTGACTCACCCTGCTGCTTCTGCTGTGTAGACAGTGAGCAGTATGAAGGGAATTTGTAGTAGGTCTAGGTGGACTATGAGATGGGACTCTTCTCAAATAAGTATTCTAATTAGAAAGGCAAATTTAATCAAGCTAACTTTATTTAAATAATTTAAAGGAGGTCACCATTGTGAAAACAAGCATCAATTTAAACAGATGAGTAAAAGATAATACTGCACAGTATTAAAAGGGAAGACATACAAATCTGTAAAATTTAAATTCATCATCATCATCACCATCATCATCATCTATACCTTTACTGGCATAATAAAATCCAGATCCAGCCATACAAACATAAAACATATACAACATACCATAAAAATCTGCTACCCTAAAGGTGTGGTTGCGTTACGTCGTGTCCTTCTAATAACAATCTGTTTCAAAAAGGTTGCCACTTTCTCTGAAAGAACTATATTTACACTTGAGAGTATATACCGAATTTTCTCAGCATCATCCCATCCCTCCCTATTGCATAAGAGCTCCTCTAGAAACTCCCTTTGCAAATCTTTATAAAAAGGGCAGTGCAACAGCATATGATGAATTGATTCTACCTTACCTAATAGGCATGCACAGGTTCTCTCTTTAAAAGGAATTCCTCTAAACCTTCCGTACAGTACCTAGGCTCTGAGGGCATTGCATTGCTTCTTTCTAGGGAGTAAGCTCTTCGGTCATTTGGGCATTTTAAAAAACAAAGATATTCTGCCGTATGACTGCACCTTACCGGTAGCTGCAAATACAAAGGTGAGCAGGTCTTATTGGCAGCACTCATTAAATCTTGTTGTTCAATAACTAGAAATCTACTTTTAATCTGCCAATATGCTTGCTCAAATCTGAGTGAGCCAACTATATCTACCATAGGTCCAAGCCAAAAGACTGATTTTTTTTTTCAAACAGGCACATCTCCCCTGAGGACTCTGTTTCAAGTAAGAGACGGTGGAGTAAACTATCAAGGTCTGAGTTATAATAAATTCTAAGCCAAAACTTACTAAATTTAAATAATTGTACACTATGGGGTTGTCTCCAAATTCACTATCACTTGGGATCTCTGGCATCTTCATTTGTAGTGTGAACGATTTTGCTGTGCAGTAATCACAGGTTAGATTTAGACATGACTGTTAATTAAAAGGAATGGCAAGAGAATTTTAATACGCAGGAAAGTAACAATGTTCCTTTAAATGGAAGGAGCTGAAATGAATATATTGAGCTCTATACAGCGCAATCCTAGGCATGTCTATTCAGAAGTAAGCTCCACTGTGTTCAACAGGGGCTTACTCCCAAGAAAATGTGTATAGGATTGCAGCCTTAATAGATTTATAATAAAAAGAAAGTTGCCAACATTCTGCTCCATTCTCCCAATGTTCAGTAGTGTGACCAAGAAACAGAACCCATATGGTGCTATGAAGTGCTGACTGGATTCTTAATGACAGGAGTCATCAGGACAGGGAGCAGATGTTGTCCCCACCCTAATGGCCTTCCCATGTACATCCCTTCATTCTCTCCACTATCAATGAACAATTACCATTCACTTCTATGGGGAGAAATGTTATCTTTGGATTATCCACCTTGCCCATTGGAAAAGTGTTACCCTTGGATACAACCACAGTGAGCAGAAAATGTACCCACTGTCCCACTATTGGCAGAACTGGTCCTTACTGACAACAGCAGGATAGTAATAATACACAAATAGACACTGCACCTTCAACAGTCCTTGCAATAGGCAAGCCCAACAGATACTGGGGCATGTTCTAGGGCATTGGTTCTCAAAGCCATGCAGGGAGAACTCTGAGTATTTGTGGGGACAGCGGCGATTCTGGGGATCGCCGCCACCAGGGAAAAATGATTTTTTTTTAACTTACCAGGTGTCTTGCAGCCCTCCAGATGGTGGGGGGAGGCCCGTGGCCCCCTCCACAGGCCTCCTCCGCAGGCCTCCTCAAGCTTTAGATTGCCACTCCACGGCGATTATGACCACTCCCTGTTTTTGTCTGAAAATATTTTCGTCTGAAAATTTAGTTTCCGCCATATCCTATCCCCCTTCCTGGGCCTGGTCGGCGTTACACGGCTGACTCAAATGGGTGTCAGCTAAATAGCTGCCACACATTCGAGCAGACCCATTGGGGTGGCTGGGGATTTACTTGGGGTAAAGGGACAAATCCCTTTACCCCAAGGCCTCTGGCTCCACTGGCGCAGGCATACTGCATAGGATGTGGCGGGTGCCTTATTTGCACTGCTGTGTCTGCTAGATAGGATTGGGCTGCCCAAGACCTATATAGCTTGGGACCAGGGTACCTCAAGGATTGTCTGCTCCCGTATGAACCTGACCATATTTTAATATCTTCAGTTGGCCTTTCTCCAGTCACCCAGCCAACAGTACATTTCTGAACTGTAGTGATAACCTGGTTGTGGGATACCATCCCCATTTCTGTATGCCTGTGACTCATCTCCTTTTGGTGTCAGCCAGAGATATTTTTGTTACTCAGACTTTGTACCGATATTTTATCAGAGTTTCTTGCTGCTGGTGTGCTTTCAATTTAAATGTAACATGTTATTATGTATTTGATGTTTAAAAATGTAGGCACTGCCTCAGACATTTTACACAGAGGCAGAAGAGAAATATATACAATTAAATACAGTACAGTACATGCAACACTTTACAGCCACATAAAACTAAAGAGAGGAGATCCCTACCACAAGAAGCCTACAATAAATAGGGAGCAAAGGTAGCACTACTAAGAGGCAGCTAACGCAGGCAGAAAACTTTGAGCGCTATTAAAGGCAAGAGGGTGGGAAATGACATGCTCTGATCCACGAGGCCGACACCTTCTGAACTGGGTCCTGCATATGTTCTTTTAACAACAGTTTGGCCTGCAGTAGTTAACATATGATAATGTTTAGCATCATGCCATGAAAAGCTCTGCATGTTGATCTTGATATATCAAACCTCTGCTAAAGGCACAGGAGCAGGCCAAACCATTTTTTTTTAATCTAAGCCATTGGCAACCTTAAGGCATTTACACCCAAGGGTGTATATATGCAACAGGAGTTAAATGTTCATAGATTTACCAGTAATATTCACAGGTTTAAAAGCCATGTCAAAAATTCCACCACAAGGTTAAAATCTACACAATAAAAATCGCTTTAAAAATCCACGTAAAAACAATGTTAAAAAGACAATTAACACAATCATTCATGCAATCTTAAAACGGAATGGTTTGGCAATGTTTCGTCCATGTAAAACTGTGGACCTCCTCAGGCCGGGGCTGCAGCAAGCTGCCAGAATGTTCGCTCAATTCTGGAGTTAAATGTGTACACCTGTGGGCTGGGAGGAAGTTCTCCTGTGCAAGTACCACCGAAATGAACCCAAACTAACAAAATATCACAGTTCTTCCTTTCAGTGGAATTTGTGCATATGTCATGTGCCCCATGTTATTGTGCATTGGGGGGGGGGTTTATCATTTTTTCCCTCCAAGGAAAAAGAAAATAAAAAATGTATTTAAATACTTAATTGAATTAAATCAAGCAAAGATATCTATGTGACCTAGGCTAAGTCACTGATTAATTGATCCTGGTTTTCTTGTGCTTGCCCAATTCCATGGCTTCTCTCTCATGTTAGAGTTTCTAGTTTCAAGCTGGATTTTCATTCAGGCCTTTCTGAGGCTGTCAGAGTAAGAGGGAGGGGCCTGCAGACTACAGACTCACATGACAAGATTCCTTTACAACAGTCTTCTCAGTGCAGAGAGGGCCAGTTTACTTGTTCCAATTGTTTCAGCCCTTCTTCTCAACAGCAATTGTTTGAAAGTTGGACAATTCCAAAACTTTCAGCTAATTGCTGCTGAGGCTGACAGCAGTTGTGAGGCAATTTTCAGCCCATCACATACAGCCCCCCCCCCATGTCTGCATGGGATAGGTTCCTGGGGCCCCAGCAGATACCAGGAAACTGCGGATAGGGGGGGAACGCTATCCCCTGCGGGCCCACTGCACTCCTATTACCTTAGTTAGGTTTCCAGCACTGGCGCCAAGCAAGTGTGTCTCTTTCTTTACAAAAGCGCTATAAGCCAGCATGCTGGCTTATAGCGCAGAGCAGGCAAGCAGCCTACATACTAGAGAGGCACCCAAACATTAAACAGGAAGCAGGTTAGCAGAAGTTTAATATGCCAAGATCAAGATAAGCATGCTGGCTTATAGCATTTTTGTAAAAAGAAAGACGTGCTTGCTTGGCGCCAGCATTGGAAACCTAAGGTAATGGGTATGAGGGGCCCTGGCGAACCGTGGATGAGTGAATCCACGGATAGTGGCTCCACGGATACGGGGCTCCCCTGTACATCCAGTGACCACCAATTAGGGTGGGACCTAATGAAGATACCTCTTGGATACCACCTGCTTCCAATGGGCTGACTCTATATAGGAACTCTATATTGTCATATTAGGAAAAAAAGGCGCAATTCTAAAGAGCAAATTCACCCTTCCCTTTGTAACAGGCTGGTTTATAATCTGACAGACAGAGCTGGTGTAGAAAGGGAGGTCAGGCCTAGTAGGCTTTTATCTTCAAATTTGTCCTCAGAGTCTCCTCCCTCCTACCAAGGAATTATGTTCAAAATTGAGTCGCTTCCCTCCAAGGAGCTGTAAGTGCCAGACATGTCATTCCTTCCCCCCTTTTTTATCCTCACAAACCCCCTGTGGTTAAGGTGTGAGAACTTGAAGTGACTGGCCTACGTGATCTAGCTACATCCAAAGTGTTCAATATTAAGTCTTTCTTAATAGACAAAAACACATGAATGTTCTTAAAGTATACATTTGTATAGTTGTGTCCTACAGTTGCCACCCCTCTAGGATCGATTTGAATGTCTCCAGGAATTAGCATTAATCTCCAGGAGATTACTGAAAGCAATTCTGGAGATTTTAGTAGTATGGTATTGTGTAAAAAAATATTTGGTGAGAGGGGAGAGACTTCTCCAGGAATAACTTCAGAGTTGGCTCCCCTATTCCAGTGGTTCTCAAAGTGGTGGGTCACGACCCACCATTGGAACCAAAAGCTGCCCCCTGAAGGAGCGGGGACAGCATGGTGGCAGTGGTGATCCAGGGATCACCACCGTGAATAAAGTTTCAAAATGTAATTTTCGGACTTACCGAGGGTCCTGGCGCCCTCTAGAGGCCTGCACTCCCCCCTCTGCAGGCCCCCCCCCGAGCTTCAGGTCGCCGCTCTGCAGCGATTTACGACCACTTCTGGTTTTTGAGAAACCAGAATTGGTCGTAATTCTGGGCTGCGTTTGTTTTTCAGCTTCTAGCACTAGGAGCGCTTGAGAGCCGGGTTTGTCTCGCCTTGTAGCACGCTCAGGTCATGTTTTTTTCTTCCTTCCAGCCCGCTCACCACGCTAGATGTTTCAACTCCGAGCTCCAAGCTAGAAAAAATGGCGGCCTCCTGCACCAATAGGAAGGCTGCTTGACTGCAAAGGAACTTGGGAGATGTAGTGGGAGGGGAGGAACGAGGAGCAATAGCAGCCATTCTGATTTTGGTCCTTTCGGTTCATTTTGGGAGCCCCCGGTAGCAGCGATATCAAGCATGCTAGGAACGTCACTTCCTGCTATTTCCAAGTTGAAAAACAAATGCAGTCCTGGTTTTCGTGAAAACCGGAAGTGGTCGTAATTCGTCGCAGATCTGAAGCTTGGGGGGCCTGCAGAGAGGAGTGCAGGCCTCCCCGAACCCTACAGAGGGCTCCAGGACCCCAGTAAGTACGAAAATGGCATTTTAAAACTTTTATTCGCTGCGGCGATCCCTCGGATCACTGCTGCCGTTGTCCCCCCCCCCCCCCAGCACTCAAAGTTCTCCCCGCATCACGGAAAGAACTTTGAGAAATGCTGCCTTGGCCTATTCTGTACTGAGGTTCTGGGAGGGTCGTGTTCTGCACTGTATTTGTATTGTTGCCTTACACAGCCCACGTGGCACTACAGTACTAAAGTATTCCCTACAGGACATATTTACAAAGACAATAAAACGCTTGCAAATTCTAATATAACTACTGTATTTACAAAATTGTAAAGACACAAGGGCTAAGTATCAGATCTAGTGTGACAATGCACGACGCGATTGTTGTCAGGCATTTTCTAGAATGGCAAATTAATGATTTTGAAAAATATATCACAGGGGGTAGTGTCAGTGAAGGACTTTTGTCTGGCATACAGTGGTTAAGGATACATCATACACATAAACTTATAACCACTACAACTGCTGTAGTGACATACGCTGTGCATGAGCAAAAGAACCTGACCCCACAAACCCCAAATATCACCAGCCACCACTGTGTGTATACACATCTCCAACATAGCTCCTCCTAAAAAAAGAAAGCCTCAACCTTCACGACAGACAACCGGTAGGAGGGAGCCTCACAGTCCCAAACCCAACTTCATTCAATCTTTTCTCTCCCAGCACCCTCCACCCCCCGGTACGTTTACACCTGGCCAGCAGTTTACTCCTGCGGTATTTTCATCAACGAAGTACGCCTCTTTTCTTTGGGGAAGTCAACTATCCCTGTTCACTTCGCCGCATCCGCGCCCACTAAGAAGTATTTTACGGCTGGAGGAGTACAAGAGTTCTGTTTAAAGAGGGCACGTGCGCAGGAAGCCTGGGGCGTCCGAGAAAATGTGTGTTACATTTCCAGCCTGGTCAGTGTGGGTAGAATAAAGTGAACGGATGGAGAGGAGGAGGGCCGGGGAGCACGTCGAAAGCCCGGGGGGGGGGGGGGGTTGACAACTGCCATGATCGAAACAGAGGCGAGTTGATAATTGTCAATACATTCAGTCAAAAAAGTGAAGGGGGGGGACACACGTTGTGCACCCCCAGTAGGGCGAAGAGAGCTGGCCGTCAGCCTCATGCGCTAGAGCCAAAAGGCAGCAGCAGACAGACGCCAAGAAGGGACAACGGGTCGAGCACACGGCCACTCGCTTGCTACAGTACCTCAGTTCCTGGCGGGCGCAGGGCAGGCCTCGCAGCAGCAGCAGCAGCAGCGACTCACACGCCCGCTCCGCCCCGCTCGCCCTCGGCGTGACTGAAGGAGGCGGCCCTCTGGGCCGGCGGGCGCCTGCGCAGTACTTGCCGGTAGCCGAGGAGCGGGCGGATCCCGGCGGGCCCGGTGACGTGTCTGCGCCACAACAGCCCGGTCCGGCTCTGCCGGCCTGGGTTGGGGGAAAGCAAGAGGTGACGGCGGGGAAGGGAAAAGGGTGTAACGGGGAGGCGCCTCTCGTCAGCGTCGCTTCCAGGCCCAGGCAGCACCATTACCAGCTGTGCCACCGCCACCAGAAGGAGAACCTCGCCTGGCCTGCACCATGTTCAACGTGGAGAGCCTGGAGCGGGCCGAGCTCGGGGAGAGCTTGCTCACTTGGGTGAGTGGCCAAGGCGGCACAGACTGGGGCCGTTGCTGCCGTCCAGGAGGGTTTCCACCCGGGGCCTGTGCTTCCTCTTCTCTTTCCCTTCCCGGCGGTACTTGATGTTTGGCAGCTTACCCCTCTTCCCAGGCTCCCACCCATGTTCCGGCCCTGTCCTTCTGTGAACCGGCCTTTAGTTCTAACTTTCTGTTTTGTACTTGTTTCTGTGTTGGCTTGCCTCCACGTTTGCTCCTTCTCTGCCGAGTATGGGCCTCATCCTCCTATGGCCTTTTGAAGGGTGTGTGCCTGACGTGACGGCCCACTATTATGCATATTTGCTCAGAAGTAAGTGCCGCTTAGTTCAACAGGGCTTATCCCTGTGTGGCTCTGCATATGATTGTAGCCTAAGTCAGTGGCTCTTTTAATGTGCTTACCTAAAATATAAAGTGTGACTGTTACAACAAGGTATCTGAAAACACGTGTGTTATACAGATCTGCTTTCCAAGTAGCTGGGTTTGACTGTTGATGTCTTCCTATGAGGAGTGAGCACATCTAGGTTTGTTGCTGTCTAATGTGTGAAACGGTGCGGCCCTGCCCAACACTACTGTGGCTTCCTCCTTTCTTCCCCATCTTTTTCTCTTTTGGTATAATTGTCATCTAGCAGAGAGTTTTTAACGGGCTTCTCTTGCTCACCCATTTCACAATCTCTCATTTTGCAGCATTTCTTAAAGGCCTCTCTGCTTTTCTTTAATCCTCTGCACTCTCTTCTCCTTCCAGTGTTCATGCAGGCATACACAACGTTTGATGATTGTGACTACCAATGCAATAATTTGCACCTAGGCTTGTATTTCTATGATATTTGGACAGACACTACATGGAATCTGTTGGTGTAGCAGAGGTTTCCAAACTTGATTTGACATTTCCACCAAGCACTCAGATTGCCGTGCTGTTTAGGAATCTGGGAATGGATAGCCATCGCTCCACCTGGTTACGGTGTGCTTTTTACATCTAAAATCAACGTCTGTCTCTTGCATTCCACTTTAAGGTGACTTTTTATAGTATTTTGGACTCAAGAGATCATTTCCCCAAAGCCACATGTTGGCATGGTATTCAGAGGTTATTATTGAAGAGATATACCCCATGTAGGTATGCCTTGCAGTATGTTGTAGAGTGCTGCTCAGGGAGAAAGTAAGCCCAACACGTATAGCAATCCTTAATATTGTCATTGCCAATTCTGTCTGTATACTTTCAGCCAGATGTGTGGCCATGAACGAAGCTGAAGTCCACACCTGCCTTTCTGTGTTGCTGTGTGTGTGAGGCCATGTTGAGAAACTTGCGTACACTAAGTCCTCAGTATATGTACCAGTTTCGTTCTGGAAGTTGGAATGTACATACCTAGAAACAGCCGGCTCTTGCCAGCCCAAGTGCTATTGCGGCTGCACGAAAGCACAACAAAGCACCAATGGAGCCATCCATAAGTTGGACGTCCATAACTTGGGAAACCAGTGTATAGTAATTCTGAAGATAACATTCCCATTGTGAGAAGGAGGTAAACTACTCCAAGAATATATGTCAGGATTTCTGAATTAAAAACATGCATTATCCTGGGATGTCCGTCATTTATTAAAAGTTTAAAATACGTAAAATATTTAACACAGTCTTAATGTTTCACCCCTAATGTTTCACCACTACTATCTGTGGCATCTTCAGAAGGTGAAAAACATCTACTACGAGCATCCTGGACTTAAACTGGTTCAAATGCGTTGACTGCAACTGAGTTATTGAAAAGCAAATGCTGTTGCATAAGACATCGCTATTTATAAAATATATGCTTTGTTTTTTCTTGAGGGTTAAATTGGTCAGGAACATATGGTCAATTGTCCCTAGGACTATTCTACTTGAGGATTGACTATGGAGACTAGAGAAGCAATTCAACTGCACAGTTAACTACCAAACTCCCACTGATATCAAATAATATTCCTGTTCACTCCAGCACAGTGTCCCTCTTCACCCCGGCATGGTGTCTTTTCCAGTGGCCGTTGCTCTTCTGTATTTTTTAGATTGTGAGCCCTTTGGGGACAGGGAACCATTTATTGATTTATTTTACAGTGTAAACCACTTTGTGAACTACTCTTGTTGAAAAGCGGTATGGTATATAAATAATAATGTAGACATACTCACTTTTCTCTCGATTCTGCCCTTAGCTATACCACAATGTTTTATTCCTATGGTAACCTGATAAGTGAGTCATTACTTTGTAATTGTAGGAGCTTTACAGTGCAATCCTATACTGTATATGTTTAGAAATAAGTACATCCCACAATGTTCAGTAGTGTGTATAGGATTGCAGCCTTATGTTGCAGTTGGCTTATTTATTTACCAGTAGGCTGCAGAGTCAACTGGATGATTCTGGAGTTCATCTGTTGCCATTAGTAGGACTTTACTAGACCTTAAGTAAAGGTTAAAGGGAAGGCAATAGTTCATTGTTAAAGCACATGCTTTGTATGTAGAAAGTTCCACGTTCAGTCCCTGGCATCTATGGGTAGGGCTGGGAAAGACCCCTGGATAGCCACTAATGTAGTCTGTGTAGATAGACAATACTGAGCTAGACTTTCGATTTTATTTACAAAATGCATGCCCTGCTTTGCATGAAATTACTAAATCAGATTACCCAAACAGATGGACCAGTGGTGTAACTTGGTATTCAGCATCTTCGTACGTTGAACCTTGCTGGTTGACTGAAAACTGTGTTATGCAGGAGCTGAAAGTGGCTTGTATTTATGTCACTATAGTAGCATCCTAAGTGTGCCAAGTTCAGCAAGGCCATCTTTCTGTGTTGGTTTAGTTGTGGTTTCATTTTAACTATATATTGGATGTGGTGGGTTTTGACATTACTGGCTGCATAGTTGGTGAATGGTACATAAATAGTGCATAAGCTAAACCACCAGCGTAGCTAGCTTGGCCTAACTGTAATCTATACTAGTCCACCACGGAGAGGGAGGACCAAGAAGCTTAAACAAACAAACAAAAAAACCCAGAGAGTTTTTGCAACCTGGTCAGCCACTTGCCCTGCACCTATGGGCTCATGCTGGATGTGTTGCAGTCATGGGGTGGCATGTCTCCATGAAGAAGGAACATATGCATTGGTGCATAGCAATAGGGACCTCCCCCTGACATCAGCACACCACACCCACCTCACAAGGATGCCACAGTACCTCTTCCTACAGAACTACTATGGCACAGGCAGTAAGGGAACAAAAGCAAAAAGTAGCCAGGAATTCTAGCACTTGGAGTTCAAGTCTCCTTATGCCGTTCTTAAAAGGCATACTGCCTAGAAATATCTTTTTTGACTGCAGCAGACCAAAGAAAGGAAGATAGATTGTCCCATGGGAACTTGAAACCCTGTCCTGGTGTGGCTTGTGTGTTTGTTCTTAAATGCTTGCCCTCTCTTAAAGGAACTATCAACTAGAGGAGCTGTTTTTGCCAGGGACAA
The DNA here is from genome assembly GCA_026170595.1 of Plestiodon gilberti rubricaudatus. Taxonomy (NCBI): domain Eukaryota; kingdom Metazoa; phylum Chordata; class Lepidosauria; order Squamata; family Scincidae; genus Plestiodon; species Plestiodon gilberti. The sequence goes on along the minus strand of JANXHW010000002.1, from coordinate 93,541,759 downwards.
GCCAAAAGGGGAGGCCCAAGTGTGCATAGACAAACCGGAATGCTGGTCGGTCACTACGCAGAAATCTAGGCTGGGAACTATGCAAGCAAGGTTCAAGCCCAGCCAGCAGGAGTGTTCTAACCAAGGCCAAATTCACCATTCGCATGATTGTCTAGATTCTACAAGCACCTAAGGCAAAGACAAAAGAGGACGTGACATGAAAGGTGTATGCAGCATTCTTACTTTGAGGTGTGGAATTACTTCTCCCTCATTTTACCTGTGAGATGCATTATCCCTTGATATCGTGCTCCTACAGCCTCTTCCAGGTTGCACGACTTCCCCTCTCCCTTCCCCAGGCTCGCCCCAATGCATTCTGGGGTGACCTTGGGGAAGGGAGGGGGGAAGTCGTGCAGACCGAACGAGGTTGTGGGAGCACAATTTCACTGTCTGCAGCCCTGAAAACGGAGCGGTTTGCCAGCAAAAAGAAGGAATGCTATTCTTTTTTCCCTTTTTTAAAAAGGCATTTTTAAAGTGACCCCCGTATCCATGCTAAAGTGACTTCAGTATCTGGGGGGGAGGTCCAGAATGGAACCCCTGCGGATACCGAGGTCCAACTGTATATCCTAGCACTTTTCTTCAGCTTCAAAGGAAGGGTTGGGATCATCTGCACAACTGAGCCAACTTCCAGGCATTTGCAGCAAGCAATGCAGCGATGGGGATAATGCTTCCCCCCCCCCGCCCCAGCTCCAGGGAGAGTGGTGCAGAGAACTGTTCTTGACTTTGCTCTGTTTGTCCCAGACCTCACCACTATGCCGTAAAAATGGCCGGCCCCTTGGGAACAGTGACTTTATAACCTCAGGTTTTTGGTTGGCTACCAAGGCAAACCAAAATTTGTGGACGCTTAGATATTTAAATGTCGGGCAGCCCAATCCTGCCTAGCAGGACATGGCAGTGCAAATAAGGTGCCCGCCGCATCCTGAGCAGGATTGGGCCTGCCCTAGTACAACTGGAGGCCTCCTTTGGGTAAAGAGACGTTTGTCCCTTTACCCTGAGTAATGCAGCCGCCGTCTCGATGGGGCTACTCAGATGTGCACCCAGCTATTGCTGGTGCACATTCGAGAGCCCCATGTAATGACTGCCAGGCCCGGGAAAGGGGATAGAATATGGAGGAGGAGGAGGCTGCCCCATCCCAGGTCTGGCTGACCATTCCCACTCCCCCAGAATGCCCTGCCCCCCCCATGCCTCTCCGCCGCCTGGCAGAGAACCTGCCTTCCAAGGCAGGTATAGCAGTGACTCTGGCGTGAGTAGAGCGACGCTTACTCTCTGCGTGCCGCAAACATGCTTTATGGCATGTTTGCGACAGCCTAGACTGCCAGAGTGGTTGCTCTGCTGGTCTATTTCTAGACAGGATTGTGCTGTTATACTGCTTCTGAAATAGGCTTGGTGTTGGATTCTGGTGAATCTTTAGGGAGATAATGCAGCTGCAGGGCAAATACTGGGAATACTTTGGAATCTTATCTTGGTGTATAGGCGGTCAATTTAAGAGGGATCTCTTCATCAATCCTAGAGGAGGTTATGGAGCACATATTTGAAAGTAGTCATACTATAGTGTTAATATACAGGCATCCCCCATATTGATGAGGGATACGTTCCAGCCCCCCCCCCCCGGGGATACGGAAACCCTGGATGAGGGAACCCTATTTCCACAAGTCCCCCATGCCCGTTTACCTTCGTTTTTGTCCTTTACTGTGGCGCCAAGTTGGCGCATATTCTTGTTTCCTGTTGATGTTCTGGCTGAGTCTCTCTAGCATTCAGACTGCCTGCCTGCTTGTCTCTATAAGCATGCCTGCCTATCCTGACAATTAAGTCCAGTCGTGTCCGACTCTAGGGTGTGGTGCTCATCTCCATTTCAAAGCCGAAGAGCCAGCGTTGTCCGAAGACGCCTCCGTGGTCATGTGGCCGGCATGACTCTCCTTGCCGCAGCGCGTAGCATGCAGCTGGAACACGGAGCGCTGTTTACCTTCCCGCAAGCGGTACCTATTTATCTACTCGCATTGACATGCTTTGGAACTGCTAGGTTGGCAGGAGCTGGCCAAGCAACGAGCGCTCACCCCGTCGCGGGAATCGAACTGCCGACCTTTCGATCGACAGCTTATGGTTCAGCGGTTTAACCCGCTGCGCCACCCGCTGGCCTATGCCTGCCTATAGCGTTCTGTAAAAGGAAGAATCATGCTTACTTGGCACCATGGTAAAGGACAAAAACAAAGGTAATGGGCATGGAGAACTGCAGGTAAGTGAAACTATGGATATAGGTACGACTGTATTTGTACGTTTTAGTTGAGTTATATTTACAGAGTACAACTCTGTAAGATTGTAGTGAAAACTTAAAATATCTAAAAGCTTGGTACTCCACTGGTTTTTAAATTGATTGGAGAAAATGTTTATTGGCATACATCAAGAGTGTTAAATTTATTTCATACAGTGGGCCGAATAGTATTCATGGCAACTGTTGAGGGCTGGAAGTGATGTCATTAAGCAGGAACTGCTGAGGTGTCACTGCTAAGAGGGTGGCCCACATGATAATTGAGCTCTTCCAGCACCTTGGCAGTGTCTCCCTTCTCCTTTCTCACCCCTCTTGGTCTGCCCCTTCTCCTGTACCGTTCCTCACCTTTTGAGGTCTCTTTCTGTGTCTCCCTTCCAGGGCCTTGGCAGAAGTGATGCTGCTGAAAGGGTGGTGCTGGGAGAGCCCAATTATCACGAGGGCCACTCTTTCAGATGTGACACCTCAGCAGAAGTGGCACTGCTGAAAAGGTGGCCTGCATGATAATTGGGCCCTCCCAGCACTGCCGTTTCAGCAGTGCCGCTTCTGCTAAGGTGTCACTTCACAGCTGAGCAGCTGTGCAAGCCATATCCAGCCCTTGGGCTTTATGTTATGTATCCCCCTGGCATACTGCACGTAGTAACTTGTTGGAAATGAAGAAGTGTTTTTCTTCTGATATTCTTTGCTTGATAGCAAAGGAAGTGTTGCAAAAGGGAGTTTTTGTAGCATATTTCTGTTACGTGTCATTCTGTCTCTGCCACAACTGTTCCCAAGCACTAGTCAGTTGATCGTTCAGAAGATTTTTCAAGCCTTCTATTGGAATTATGGGCTGCAATCCAGAGAGGATGTCATGCATATACAGTAGAGCTTTCTTCTGAATGGCATTTGTGTCCCTTTGTGTATGTCCAGTTACATGCTTCTGCAATAAAATGCTTTTGCATGCTGAGTTGTCGTGGTGCTTGCTGTCAAGTAGAGGGACTTACTTAGGGTGCCCATATCCAATAAGGGACAGGGTGCCTTTGCCTTTAATCATTGTAAGGAGAGGGAATTTGGGCAGGTGTAGCTTGTTGCACCCTTCCATGATGAGCTGCACCTGCCCAAATTCCAATGGTTAAAGGTATAGGCACCTTGTCCCTTTTTGGATATGGGCACCCTAGGCTTGCTGGTCCAGGAGAATAAAGAAGAAAGTCCCTTTATGTGCTGCAGAGAGTGAGCGAGGGTAGTTGCTGGGCCCTGGTATTCTTTCCTACATAGAGATGTTCAGTCTTAAGGTGGCAAAGATTTATATGCCACATGAAACTTTTTCCTTCAAAGTTGTGTACTCGTATCAAATTTTAAGCAGCTTTGTAGATATTGAAAGTGAACAACTGAAGGGAAATGTTTAATTCGCAGTTTTGCTTTTTGTCCAAAGCTTACTTGTTGTTAAAAATGGAGAGGGGAGAATTGATCTTCCAAAGTTTCAAAAGTGGATTACTTAAGCAAGAAAATGAGTTCAACTTGCACTTGTGCTTGTAAACTTTCCATGTTCACCCAAGCTCAATAACCTGTTTGAGAACATCTTAAGAACTGGTTAGGGTGGATTAAATGATCAGTAGTTCAACAGGCTTGTTCAGTTGAAACTCTTTCTGTGTGAAACAATTCAGCATCTGGGTGTACATGAGCAGGCTGTAATTAGTCCTCCCATACTTTTCCAGGGAGTTAACTTCCTATCTTATTATGACATTCTTTTGAATATTTTATATTCTCCAGGGTTTTGAAATGTTGCTTATAATAAAAATATGAAATTGCTTACTGTGTACTCATGCCCCCTCCTTACATAGGTATTTCTCTTGTTCTAAGATGGGGAAGTTATTTTCAGCGTTGTGTGTTGGAAGTGGTTACTTTCTGAACAAGTTTCAAAGCAACCAGTTTACGTTATAAGATAGGCCACTGTCCCTCAGGTTTTGTGAATTCTCAGATGTAGGCGTCCCTGGCATCCACTTCCTATGAGGCAGGAAGGATACATCCCTTAGTTATTCCAGCTGCTTCCCGTTGATTTGCTATCTGATGATTTGGAGTTAAAGCAGAGTTTCTGAGAGTAGGTTAGGTTCCTGGAAAACCCAGCGGATACCGAATCCGTGGATATGGAATCATTGATCCTATGGGATCAATGGGGTTATGGGAGAAATCAAATTGATAATCATGAATACCTTTGGGATGGCTGCCACGGATAGCTTCTGAATGGCTGCTATGAGATTCAAAATGGCTGCCATGGATGCTGGGATCGCTTTAGAATGGCAGTGGATGCTGCGGATAGCTTCAGAATGGTTGTGGATAGGAGAGAACAGACCGCAAACGGTGCGAGGTAAGGTGCACTATTTGTTCCCGCGGGTAACCGAATCCATGGGAACGGAGTGTGTGGATACCAAGAATTGACTGTACCATGTCAGTCGGTGCATGCTTTGAGCATGTCTGCATGCTTTGCTTGCAGAAAGTTCCATTGATTTTTCGATAAGTGTTGGTGTATCCAATCCACCTTTTCCTCTGGTTTTGCCCTTAGTTATGCTGCAATATTTTATTTCCTGTGGTAGCCTGACACTTGGGTAACTACTTTGTAATTGCATAGCTTTAGTTTATAGTTGACTTGTTTTATCTTGGGATACAGAATCAACCCACTTATTCTGGAGTTCTTCCATTGTCTTTTGTAGAACTCTACTAGAACCTTAAGTAAAGAATAAAGGGAAAGGACACAGTCAGCACAGACCATCCTGATCTAGATGTATTAATGGTCTTTCAGCTTCCTACGCAGGCAGCTTCCTGTGCAGAAGGGAGATGATGCCGCAAGTTCTTCTTTTGCCTAACACTTGCACAGGACTTGGGGGAAGAAGGGGGCAAATAAAGGTCTGCCTAGTAAGCCAAGACAATGTTTGTGGACTTGCAAATGGAAGACTGAGTAGCTCCTTGATATCCCTAAGACGTCTTGTGCTACTGCAATGCTAAAAGTCATGTCACATGACAATGTGATACACTGAAGCTCACTCTCAGGCAGGAATTTATGTCTCTGAATATGAAGTATTAAACTGAGTATTTGCTGCCCTCACCCCAGATCTGAAAATGTGTTATCAGATCCTTCCCAAATTATTGTAGAAATAATTGTCATTAGTGGGTCTCCATGTGTTCTGAGAATGTTTTGGGGGGTGGAGAGAGTAGACATGATCAAAGTAAGGATGTGAAATTTCCTGTAATAAATTGCCAATACCAAGAAGGATGAGTTAGCTAAGAGATGTAACTCTTACAAATAGCACAACAAATTCTGCTCATTAACACCAAAAGGTAGGACAGCATATATTCAGAATTATACAATACAGTCGCGCCTCACTTTACATGAGGGTTATGTTACAAGTTCGGATTGTAAAGCCAGTATCTTGTATACACAGAATTACTTTGAAAATCCCTTACATCTGAAAAATATGTACTATCTCTTTAAAATTACAAGAGTCAGGCGGGAACTGAAACCGACTGAGGGAACAGAAGCTTCATTCTCCAATCTCTGGCTCACTCAAGGGCAGGGGTTCTCAACCCCTTCCCGGCCGAGTACCACCACCGGTGCCATTCTCCTGCTGTGTACCACTGGAAATGATTGGCAATGACATCATTGCCAGTTACTTCTGGGGTTTCAGGTTTTCAGAGGGCAGAAAATACAGGTAGGAAGCTTTGAGCGGATGGGAGGGCCCTTCTCAGCGTTCTCGAGAGGGTCGGCCAAAGGCAGGAGCCTCTTGGGAGTGAAAACAAGCTGCCGAAAGTGCCACGTTGGAGCAGGGTTCTGGTGATCCAGCAGTCCGAGTACCACCACCAGTTAGCCAAGTACCACTGGTGGTACTAGTACCACTGGTGGAGAACCCCTGCTCTAGGGCATATATTTAGTAAGTGGTTTTTTTCTTTGGTTTTTTTGTTTGCCTAGCATGAGTAATTAAATTCACGCATGTCTACTGTGTGTACAATGAGGAGCAACTGTATGTAGTTTAGTTCCTTACAATCAGTCCTGGGGAGTGCAACAAAAAAGTACTGTTTCATAACATTAATTAGTAACATTATTGAATCCATTCAGTCAGTCAAATTGAGGGTGGTTTCAAAGTTATATTTTTTTTTGATGTGATAGTATTTAGATATCACATAAACGTAGTCTGTGAACAGGGGGAAGATAAATAGAGGGTGTAATTTAAAACCAAAAGTGCATACGTTATAAATCAAATATCAAGTTATGAAGTCACCTGATTTAGATATAAATGGAAAAAAAAGCCCACTAAAGTTCTTATTCTATCCATTGGATTGAATGAAAGCAGAATCAAAAAAGGGCAGTCCATTCCTATCCTCCCCCGGTTTGGGCTGTGCAGCATGAGCCACGCTGCATCCTGTCCGGGGAAGAGGTGCCTGGGGGGTCTACTCGGGGTAAGCACACTCTGAGAAATGCTGTTTCTAGAAAATCTACATCACTGAGTGCAATATATAAAATGATCTGTGGTCCCCAAATAGTGTTCATATTGTAGAGCATTTTGTATCGCCTCTTGTTGGCTGGGAATTGCTATGCTGTTTTATAAGGGGCACAAGCTTTCACTAGTTTACAGTGTTTGCTGAACCTGTGTTTGCATACAGCCAACCAAATCATGGAAAAGGAAGTGGAAAACTACGACAACCTTTGGATCAAAAGTGATCGCGCAATAGCTGTGAACTGTGCTGTTAGCTTTGATTGCACAAGGACTGTGCAACCTTACTTTATAGGCCCATAAGGTGCAGACATAATGTTCCCAATCTCCTAACCAAATTCTGCTCTCTTACAGAAATTCTTCTGCCCTTTCCATTGCTGGCTTAACCATGGTGTGGCATTGTATCTACATTGGCATTCACCGTGGTTAGTGTCAATGCATGGTCCAGTCTGGCTTCAGGCCGGGGTTCGGGACAGAGATGGCCTTGGTCGCCTTGGTGGATGACCTGCGCCGGGGACTAGACAGGGGGAGTGCGTCCCTGTTGGTCCTGCTGGACCTCTCGGCGGCTTTTGACACCATTGACCATGGTGTCCTTCTGGGTCGGTTGGCTGGGTTGGGGCTTGGAGGCACCGTTCTGAGGTGGTTCCGCTTCTTCCTGGCTGATAGATCCCAGAAGGTGGTGCTGGGGGATGCTTGTTCGTCACCCGTGCCCTTGAGGTGTGGGGTGCCACAAGGGTCAATTCTATCCCCCATGCTGTTTAATATCTATATGAAGCTGCTGGGAGAGGTCATCTGGGGGTTTGGGGTAGGGAGTCATCAGTATGCTGATGACACCCAGCTCTTTCTCTACTTTCCACCTGACTCCAAGGGGACAGTCGATGTCCTGAATCGTTGTCTGGAGGCAGTTGGGAGCTGGATGGGGGCAAACAAGCTGAAATTAAATCCTGATAAGACAGAGGTTCTTCTGGTCCAGAAGTCTACGACTCGGGTATTGGATCATCGTCCTGCTCTGAATGGGGTTGTACTCCCTCTGAAGGAGCAAGTCCGCAGCTTGTGGGTTCTCCTGGATTCCCAGGTGGCGGTTGTGGCCAGGGGGGCTTTTGCCCAGCTTCGACTGGTGCGCCAGCTGCGACCGTACTTGGATCGCGCAGACCTGGTCACAGTGACCCATGCCCTAGTGACATCTAGATTAGATTACTGCAATGTGCTCTACGTGGGGCTGCCTTTGAAGACTGTTCGGAAACTGCAACTAATGCAGAACGCGGCGGCCCGGGCGGTTGCCGGGGCCTGTCGGTTCGACTCAGTCAGACCGTTGCTTCGGCAGCTACACTGGCTGCCGGTTCGTTTCCGGGCACAATTCAAAGTGCTAGTTTTGACTTTTAAAGCCCTATACGGCTCGGGTCCAGGGTATTTGAGGGACCGCCTCCTTCCCTACAATCCGACCCGTACTCTGAGGTCATCAGGGGGGCCCTGTTAACCGTGCCGCAATTGACAGAGGTGAGGGGGATGGCGGCACAGAATAGGGCCTTCTCGGCAGTGGCGCCCCAATTATGGAATTCCCTCCCCCTGGAATTGAGAACGGCTCCCTCTTTAGAGACCTTTCGGCGGGGCCTTAAGACGTTTTTATTTAAGTTAGCATTCGATGTCTGACATGGTGGGCTGGCTTTTTAACAAATGGCTTTTAACAAATGTAAATATAGGTGACCCACTGGGGTTGTTTGTTTTAATTGTTTTAATTATTTGTTTTTAATTATTTTAATGTATATATGTATTTTAATGTTTTATTGTAAGCCGCCTTGATTGCCCTTGCTGGGAGAAAGGTGGGATATAAATAAATAAATAAATAATAGTGTTGACTATGGTTAGCAGTGACCATCTCATTATTTCCTTTGCTCTGTAAACCACTTTGAGAATTTTTTGTGGAAAATCAGTGTATAAATATGCTTAATAAATAATAATCATAATGCATAATATAAATTGTGGAAGGGAAAGGGAGCATATGGGCCCATAGCATGTTCCCAATCTCACTAACACATGTTCTAGAATGTGTATTTCATAATTGGGGGAACTATTTTACATTTACAGCGCAATCCGACTTTTGTGCCAGCGGCGCAGCGAGAACGGGAGGCCCCAGAATGGAAAAGGGATTCAAATCCCCTCCAAAAGAGGAATTCAAATGGGGATTTGAATCCCTTTTCTGTTTTGGGGCCTCCCGTTCTTGCTGTGCCGCTGGTTAAACCGGCACAAAAGTTAAGTCGGATTGAGCTGTTAATAAAATGTTTATCTGGCTTTAAAGGATCTGTGTAGGTCTTTACTGATTTCTCTCGGGGTAGAGTCAGTTGACCAGCTCTTCCTAAAGCAGTTCTTTGCAGTCACCACTTGATGTGATAGACTTAGGAACTATTATGCTGTCTAGGAAAAATAAACCCCTCCCCTCCCCCCAAGTGCTTGGGGGGGAGTTTGAATGTAGACCAGCTGACACAGAATTTATAGTTAGTCACGACTTTGTGAGATCTGTTCTGCAAGGTGCCAAAAATCTTCAAATATAGGTCTTGTCCCAATAAATTCACAATCTAAGCTTCTTAGAACGCGAGAGAGCAGCTTCCTGGCAGAGATAACCAAACCAGGACCTTTGTAGGTCACAGCTACTGCCCTCTGTCAGCTCTTTTTACATACAGTTTTGGTGCTAATTGATCTGCATTTGTACTTTGCGACTAAATGGTTTACGTTTGTCACTATGCTTTGTATTGTAGTTGAGCAGCAATAGTCTTGTGTCACTTTTGAAATTTTCTTATGTGCAGGGAAATGCAGTAGAGTCAGGCTGACTAAATGTTTTTTTTTCCCCATCCTTAGATCCAAACATTTAATGTTGAAGCACCCTGCCAGACTGTGGAAGATTTAACTAATGGAGTTGTGATGGCCCAAGTGCTTCAGAAGATGTAAGATAATTTTTTTTCCTAAAGTTGCTAATTCACATCACTATCCAGCTTTGTTTGTTTTATTACTCTGCTGTGTTATATTGCAATTTTAAGCTCTGTTACTACTCAACAAGTGCTGCTAACATGGGATTTGTTTGTGAAAGCTTTTCTCAAACTTTTATTTTCAAACACAGAAAGTGATTACAAACTTTTGTTTTACTAGACAGAACAAATAACGTAATTTTAAAAAGTATACCCTGAGACTGAACTTTAATGACCTGTCTATAGAGGAAGTGTATTGTAATCGTTTTAACACATTGGTTTAATAGTTGGCAAAATAACAATGCTCAATTGTCTCTTAGCCTAATCGTATGCATGTTTGTTTAGAACAGGGGTGGCCAACCTTCCACCATTAGGGCCTCTGTGTTCTTAAGAGTTGTGCAAAAAACAGAATCTTGGCAGCTGCAAGTGCTGATGGTGCTGCTAAAGCAGCTGCACCTGCTGAAAGGCCCTCACCTATACAACCATTTAAAGGGCCAGCATTCATGCTGAAAGGTTGGCCACCACTGGTTTAGAAGCAAGTCCCATGGAATTGAATTGCACTTACTTCCAAGTAAGTCTTCAGTGGATTGCAGCCTTACAGCCCGATCCTGATGGCCTCTTATTTAGAGCACTATGATGTTATACAGAGTAACATATATAAGCAAAGAGAACAGGTCCCTCTCTAGAGGAGCAAATAATTTAAAATTGACAGGGGAAGTAACAGAGGGATAAAAGGAGAGGAACAGGTAAGGGCCTTGTATGCATATTGGGCCTTTTATGCCAAGTATACCCAATAGATATAGGTCTGCACATTTTCACATAGGTCCCAATAGATATAGGTCTGTAATTATGTTATCGTGGGCAAATTACAGGGTTGGTGTGGCTGAGCGTTCATTTAATAAAGTCTCCATGTTGCTATTCTTTGTAAGTAGCGCTGGTTCCTTTACTGAAGAGAGTGTAAAATTCACTTTCACCTTCACTGTGTTGTCCTCTCAGTGTCAAGGCAGTGTTGGGGGAAAGTGCTATTGCTTGCATAATATGTGTTCTGTAATAAACAGAGCTCTGTTTCCTTCAGTGTTAAGTCTAACATCATTCAAGAACATTTAAAATTGCTAAACTAGAGGATGATGGAATGGCAGTAGATTTTTCGGTCCTTTCAGGTTTTTCAGCACTTTAGAAAATCCTTTATAATAAAATCCTACATCTCTGTAAGTCTTCTGCCTCTTCCTCCCATATGGCTTTGATAGTGCATATGGGTAATACAGTATATAGTTGGTGAGCCTGTAACTGGGAAAAGGGCCTCCAAAATGTTTCTTTACTGTGAAATACATAGGAAATACCACAATTTTCCCTGCTTGGGAAATAAAGCAGTGCTATTGACCTCAGCAGTCGCCACCTGAATCTTCACCTTCAACAACTGGTGCCTGTTAGCAAATTTAGCTATCAACTTTTCAGAAGAAAGAATTGGAGAGGTCTAGTAAAATGGGGATTGGCAGGTTGTTTTTTGCTAAAGTAGTCATGGAGATAGGCTACAGCTGCAGAGAGGGACAGGATACAACTTCAGTAAGGATGTAAGTGAGGCGGCAGAGAGTGTGCAGTCTCTCTTAAGGAATGGAACAAGGACAGTGGAGCCAGATCAGGGCAATGCTAGCCAGGAAGGGAAACTGAGGCCACCATTTGCCCATTAGCTGCATTTCCATATGCATTCTCACCATTGAGTGGGCATTTTACTGGTATGACATTTTACATAAAATAGTTATGTTCATTTGTATTGCGTGTCAAAACCAAAAAATAATTTACTTTTAAAAAACTGTGCAATTTACTTTTTATGCAACCTACCACAAATGGAAATTAATGTAGCACACTCACCCCTCAAACAGACCAAACCAAGTTTTTGGTATCAGCACCTCACCTGTGTTCTCCATTCCAGTCATTCTACTATTGACTGCTGAAAATTACCGTAAGCTGAACTCTGGAGCTACTGGTATATTGGAAACCTGGGGGGAAAAAACATAGAACCTTCTGTTGAATAAAAATCAAGTTAATAATTTTAAGTATGAGATGGAGGTGGAGAGAGAGGCATATTTATATAACGGGTATTCATTTAGTCCTAGTGGCTCTAGAAGTTCATGAGGCACTGAAAACAAGCAGCCTTAAGAATTTGTTAGTCTCTGTTTGTGTGTGGATCTTTCTGAGGTTATATTTCAAGACTGATGTAGAAACCAGACCCTCCAGTTTATATAGCAACGTTCTCTTCTGCTGTCTAGTGTGTACCAGTGTATCTGAATGAATGAGGGTCCAATCCTATCCAACTTTCCAGCACTGATGCAGCCACAATGCAGCCCCGAGGTAAAGGAACAAACGTTCCATTATCTTAAGGAGGGCTCTGTCACTGCCTCCCCCCGCAGGATGCAGTGCATGCCTCGTTGGCACGGCTGCATCAACACTGGAAAGCTGGATAGGATTGGGCCCTGAAAACAGTAGAATCTTGGGTGCGCAGTCGGCTGATTTTTATACCGTTCAGTTCTCTAGCAAACTGTTGTTTGAGAGTGTAGAGAGTGAGAGCCACCTGCTAAAGATTTACAATGCAGTTATCAAAAGGATACCTCCTGAACACTTGAAATGGTGTTCTATAGTCAACTGAGCACAGGAGCACTTTATCAGAGGCTTTAAATGTAAAGATACTTGGAAGGCCAGACTCAAAAAAGTTGCAGGATAGCCTTGAATACCTGGGAGCTTGCAACATCTGAGAGGCTTAGATAGAAAGGTATCTTCCACAAGGTCTTATCTCTGTTTGAGAAGCAATGTGTTCTGTCTGTACAGGAGAAGAGCGCCCATGACAAGGTCAGAACTCCAAACTCCAACCTTCACACTAATACTGTAGTAAACAGATCTGCCAATGTAAAATTGGACTTCTGTCTCTTGAAAGAATCCATAAAAATGAACTTCAAGAAGAGTGGTCATGCTAGTCTTGCAGCAGAAACAACTGAAGATTCTTGTGGCACCTTAATAACTAATGTACCGGTATTTGTTGCAGCATAAGCTTTGCCAAGGTGGCTTACAATATTACCGTAAATAAAAACACCTATGTTATTGATTTGGATAGTTTGGACTGTGCAGTTTGAGAACAGGCACTCATTAGTCTTTGTGATGCAGCTAATACGGTAAGTTGCGAAGATCTTGTTTCCCCCATAGGATTCCAAGTTAATACTTCAGAGACTGTAGTAGTTGAGAAACCTTAATCTTTACTGGCAATATAAATAATAATTACACAACAAAAGATTATTTAAAAGAAGCCGTTAGTATTAGAGCTGTAATTGCCAGTTTGTGAAAGTGCCAGTTTGTGTCATTGGAGAGTTTCCTTTTAGGTAATATGCTAAATTTATTTTTGTAGATGAATCTGTAGTCCAACAGAGTCCTAAACACAGAGACAATACCAGATGAGTCTTACCAGGATAGCTTTAACCGCAATACAATATTCCTCTGGGCTGCTTTATTGTCTGAAAAAATGGACTGAAACACTGAACAATTTTTGAAATATAAAGAGAAGGTCACTTACAGCCCAATCCTATCCAAAGCCCTGCGCTCGGATGCAGCGGCGCCGAGGTAGGCTCCGCTGTATCCAGTGCGGGGCTAGAGGTCTCCTCGAGGGAAGGGGACAATTGTCCCCTTCCCCGTGTTTAGTTCCAGCAGCCCCAGTAGCAGTAGCAGCCTACTTGGAGGCGTGGCAGCTAAATGGCCGGCGCAGCTCCAGCAGTCCCATGTCAAGCTTTCAAGCCTGGGACGGGGGATAGAATTCAGCAGAGGCCCCCCCCCAGGCCTGATCTTCCTCCCTGCCTCCCCCTCCCTGCCTCCCCGCTGGCCAACGCGGAGTTTGTCTGCCTCCAGTGGGTGCTGCTCCCTTGCCGGTGGAGGCCTGCCGACACTGGTCTCCATGCTGACGGGACTGGCCTCCACGCCGTCGCAATGTGCTTTATGGCACATTTGTGACAGTGTGGAGCCCTGTACCACTGGCAGAGGCCAGCATAGGATTGAGCAGCTAATTTTCTTTTCCTCAATGTATATACCGGTAATAGATCAGGGGTTCTCAACCTGTGGTACACGAACCACAGGCTGGGGGTACGCGAGACGCTGCCTGTTATCAGCTGCTGCGATCAGCAGTTGATGACGGGCAGCGTTAGCCATTTTTTCCGGGTTGCACGTGAGCGCCGCAACCAGGGAAAGACGGCTACAGCACTCCCGATGTCCCCAGTAGCTCCCCGTACCTGATTTCTCGGCTGCCACCATCTTGAATCTCGTGAAATCTCACGAGATCAAGATGGTGGCGCCCAAATCTCGTGAGGGCCTCATGTGCCCTCATGAGATTTGGGTGCCGCCATCTTGGATCTCGTGAGATTTCATGAGATTCAACATGGCGGTGGCCAGGAGACCAGGTAGGGGGAGCTACAGGGGACATCAGGCTGTTTTTCCTGGGTTGCGGCACGGGCGGGCGGGTCCTCCCGCCCGTGCCACAACCTGGGAAAAATACATTTTAAGGGGGGTACGTGGGGGGTACTGGGGAGGGAAATGGCAGTACACGGGGGTTTACTTCTGGGGGTACGTGGGGGACAGGAGGCCCGCGTAGGGAGAACGTTGAGAACCCCTGTAATAGATTCTAGCTTCTTCTGAACAGTGGTGCCATTTGAAAATTGTTCAGTGTCCCATTCTGCAATGGCTAGACTTGCAGTGATGCTTCGTGCGCTAGACAAGAACAGTGGATTTCCTAGGAGGAAATGCAGAAAATCTGAAGTTAGTCATGGTATCAGGAGAAGTCCATCTCTTTTGTGAAACTGTATATAAAAGCAGTCTGTCTCCAGCCAGGCGTCTGTAATGAATAATATTTATTGATTTTTTTAAAATAAAATTTCTAAACTGCCTTTTTATTCAAGGAATACACAAAGAACATATTCTAATAACCATCAGAAGAGATGTCTTATTAGTGAATTAATTTTGCAGAGCCAGTGAGATTGTGGTCTGATTGCTTAATTCTCTTTTTTTCTTCAGAAATATGTTTTATTTTATTATAATACATAAAAGCAGACAATACAAAAAGAAAAGAGAAAAAAAAAGTACAGAATAACAGAAATAGTTCGGATTAGCCACTGACATTAATACGTAAATCTATTCTTATAATTATATCCTGCCTAATTGCAGAGTAAACTATTCTTTTTATATCCATAGATCAATTACAGCGCAGTTCTCTGTCACTCTTGCACCAGTGTAACAGTAGATCCACCGGTGTAAGTGCACTTATGCCAGTGTAACTTGCCGTACGTCGATGAACTCAAGTCGGATACCAGCGTAACCTCTTTCAGACGCCGTACACGTGCAGTTTGGATGCAGGACGAACGCCAGCTCAACTCCGCTGGCTCAGGGGGCATTCTAGGGGTGTCCGAACGCCTCCAGAATGCTCCCTGTACTGGCTGAGTTGCGCTGGAGTCTGTCTTGCGTCTGAACTGCGCATGCGCAGCGTCCAAGAGGGGTTACGCTGGTGTCGGTCCTGCATTCATTGAAGTACAGCAAGTTACACTGGCATAAGTGCACTTACACTGGTGAATCTATTGTTACACCGGTGCAAGAGTTACACAGGATTGCACTGATTATCTAGTAATCCTACCCTCATATTCCTACTACTTCAGTCTAAAAAAAAAATCGTCCTTACTCAACAAAGCCACATATTATTGAATCATTCTTATTTTCCCTTAGATGCAAAAATTCTATAAACGGTTTCCAATTCTTCACAAAAGTATCTACTGATTTCTTATTGCTAATTCTCCAAGGCACTTGCTTCTTCTGCTGCTGAGGGGAGCAGGGGAAGGGCAGTGGTGGGAATCTGTGGGACAATACTGGGGGCACAGTACTGTCATTAGATTTCCTGAAGCATTTAACGGGATTAGTGTGGCAATCTGAGCTTCTGTAAACCCTGAAAGGGAGAATGGCAGGTACGTGTCAATTTTTTGAAGCGTATCTAGGAATAAATTTTGGATTGGTAAAAGAGCCTTGCATGCTTTGAGTAATTGCTATAAGGCCATAGAAAAGCAAATCAGTTCACTTGTGTGTGTGTGTGTGTGTACTAAAATGCACTCAGAAGTTTTTTTATTATGTTATATACAGTACTTTGAGAGGCACTTAACCTGTTTTTTGAAAAGGAGGCTTGTACAGTATTTTGATGTCAGCAACAGGAGATTTGCCTCCAGAAGAAGTGTTATTGTTATCATATACCCCTTTTCAACAACAACAAAAATCACAAAGTAGTTTTACATATCCATTTATTTAGCTAATAATAGCTGCCACCAGCAGCTGGATGGTTGGAAGTGAGGTAGACTTGTCTCTGATGCTCTCCACACTATCAGCACCAGCAACTGACAGCACCAGCATCTCTGAGTGCAAGAAAGAAAAACAGGAAGCTATAATAGTGAGATACAAACCACCCCCATTGCCTCCCTCTACCACGTTGTCACACACCTAGTTACTTTTGCTGTATCTTCTGGTGGATTTTTCATTTTAAGCTGCTTGAGAGCCAATTATGGTCAAGGAGTGAGCTATAAATATGGCGTTTAGGTGGACACCATAGATACTATGCCAAATACTGTATAATATTAGCATGATTGTTACTGTGGAGGAGGAGAATATCAGATTGATTCTGATTGCTAGGGCCCACTATGTCATGAGAAATTAATGAAAGCTTTTGTGAGCCCACAGCAGAGGATGCCTGCTGTATCTCTGCATGATTCAGTGTTCTGGCTTTCCCTCCTTTCGATCAGCCTCTGCTGAGAGTAGGGCTAATTCTGTTGTGCATTTGCACTGGATGACTAGATCATTCTGTCTCATTTCTTGCCTTCAAAGGACTCGGCCCATTGAATCTTGGTGTGACTTACTGTGCTGGGTGTTCCTCTTCTTGATCTGAAGGCATACCCTGTTGTTGATGCACATACTCAAAGTAAACCTTGTTGGGTATAGGAGTAAAGTATACCTCAAAATTAATTTTTAAAAGTGCTACTGTACCCTGTGGTATACTATCTCAAGTTCCTTGGAGAAAGAGTAGAATACATATGTAATATATACAGCAAATTAACTTTTAATTTCCAGTTTTCTTAACAACTTTGTGTTTGCGTGTGCGTGCGTGTACCCTGATTTTGTTTTCTTCGAAAGGTGTTGATTAGGTTGTTAAAAGTAGATTTTTTTTCTGGCATGGATATATCAATATTCAAAGCAGAAGTTGAGTAGTTTTTGTTGGAACTAACTTATGTGGTCTTTATGCAAGAATGTAATGTTTGCATTTAATCATGTTCCGCAGGGGTTCTCAACCAGTGGTATGTGTACCACTAGTGGGTCGCAGACTGAGTGCTGGTGGTACACCGACACTCACCCGGCTTTATGCACATAAAGGTTTCATTCATTCATTCATTCATTCATTTCACACTCACCCGGCAAGATGGCAGCCGCCATTGCGGCTGTGCCGTGCTGCAATGGAGCCCTGAAAACGACGGTGAGGGGCCACCAGGCAGCCGGCAGAGCTCAAGTTCGCAGGTTTCCCATGCAGTAGGATTATTGAAATTGGAAAGTTTGAAGATAATATAAACCAGTGGTGGCCAACCATGTGCCACATTTTAGGTAGATAATCTTGAGCGTGCCACATAAATAAATAAATCTAAGGTAATGAAAATATTTAAAGCACAGTGACAGCGCAAGAAGAATAAGGCGCAGTGGGGTGCAGAGACCTCCTCTAGTGTCACAGGCTTGGAAAGGTGCGCTGGGGTCGAGAAAGAGAGAGGGAATTCAGCGCTCCGCTCAAGCAGGAATGGCAGTGTGTGCCACTTCAAAAGGCTTGGCGTGCCACTAAGTGGCACCTGTGCCGTTTGTTGGCCACCTATGATATAAACTTTTGAAATGTTGTCCACGATTAGCACAATACAATAGGAGGGTTTTGAAGTGGAAAAAGCCATGCCGCCTCCTTTTTTTTTATTTTAAGTATTTAACTTACTCTTCAAATGAGTTGACTGTATTTCTGTATCTCAGTATCTTTAGGTCAGTGGTCCTCAGTCTTTCTAGCATCTGAAAATGAGTGCCTTTTTGTATCATGTAATTTGAGGAGCTCTTGCATGTCCTTTGTGTGTGGTAGAAGATTCTAGAAATAGTGTTCTGGATTCTGGAACATACCATCAGTCATGTAGGGTGCTAACCTGATCATCATCACTTATTCCCCATGCAAGGATGTGCCATAGAATATGTCCAATGTTCCCCTCCATTGCAGGTGAAATTGGTAATTGTAAGCAAACTGTCTTTCAGAGAAGCTTGTCCATATTGCTGATAATCTTCTGAGAAATCACAAAATTTGAAAATCACTGTTGTATTCCACAATTCCTGTATTAGTTATTTAGGATGAAGTATTAAAATTCTTGAAGCTCTGTTTGAGGATGACGAGCACAATATGTATTCTAGACAAGCAAATAGAAACAAAATAGCAAATATTACTTTTCTGATAATAAATTGTAACTTGATTGCTGTGGCCTATGGCTGATACCTATATTTTGCTTTTGTCCTTTCAGAGATCCAACATATTTTGATGAAAACTGGTTAAACAGAATAAAAACTGAAGTGGGAGACAACTGGAGATTGAAGGTATTTCCATTTTTAACAATATTACCGTTTGTAAATTAAACTGTTGCATGTGTATGTTAGTCTCCCCATTCCAGAGGTTAAGGGTAAGTTATAGATGGGAAAAATATTGATAAAACGTCAACTAAAGACCTAGCCAATTTTAAATGAGTAATAACATTTAAGCCTCCTACACTTTTGGGGATCCCTAATGTGTGCCACTTTGAATGCCATGCATTCTATGACAATATTGATTGTTCTGTGGTGGTTCATCATCATCCAACCCCTTATTGTGCTTTAAAAAACAAACAGGTTTTCATTAAACTGACATTGGAATTAGAAAGAAACCAGTGAGGCTGAGTGGAGAAAAATGAAACAACATCTTCCATTGTGTTGGGGCGGGAAGGATCTATATGACCCCCAACTTGATGTAAACTAATTTAATTATATAATATATATTTTGTGTTGATGTGGAAGTGAAGGTATTAACCATCTAGTAATCTTTTTCAATGTGTATCTTCAGGAGGCCTTGAGTTGAGGGGGGAAATATACAAAAGTGATATTAGAGGGGATTTCTCTGATCTCAAAGAAATATCTGGGCTTTCCAGTGACCCCTAATTTTACCACACCTGTGTATACTATTAATCTTTCATACAATTTCATATTTTTCACATAAAATTGGACTAATGTTCTGGAATGAGATTTTTTTTCATATGCAGCTTTTGAGTTCTAAAGAAAAATGGAACAAACATCTGTAAAAATGGGGTGTCCTTTCAGATGAGGCCTCGGTTTATGCTGTGTCAGTATGTCATCTCCACCTCCTCCTTCCACAAGGGGAGCTCCACCTCCAGGGGCTTGTGAAGCCTACTGATGTACCAGGCTGGGCATGCTGTGTACTTCACGTTCTAATTGAGGGCCAACAGCAAAAGAACAAATGTTAACGTTACCCTTTCTCCTGTGGCCCGCTCCCCTGACTTGGACTGCCAAGCACTCTATGTGGAGGTCTTCCTTCAGAAATGCAGCCTGGGGTAGGATCTCCTGGGATATTGCATACCCCAGGCCACTTGCTGAGCTATATGCTCCATCCATACTAGAGATGGGATGGGGGCACCTTGGGAGACTACTTTTGCCCGTCCCCCACATGGAGATGTGCTGGGTTGTGGATGTCCTCATGGTGAGTCTCAGCTCAGGCAATTATGATGCCTTCCAGTGAGGCCTGACTTCTCCTGGGGGGGAGAGGTCTTGTCCCTCGTTTCATCTCGCTTTTTGCCTTTTCCCTGGTTCTTCCTAGTCCTCTTACCCTCCTCTCTGTTGTGCTCTGTTGACTTTTCTTCCTTCCCGCTGTTTTCTCCTGTTCTTCTCGCCTCCTTCCTGTTTCTCCCACTCCCCTCCTGTCTGCTTCTCTGGTCCCCTCTAATCTGGCTCCAGGTGTGTGTGTGGGGGGGTGGACAGCTGGGGGGGTTGTTGACATTGCCGCCGCATTGGCGGCAATGCAGCGGTGGCAGTGAGGTTTTTCACGCCGCTTTGGAGGCGGAGGCGGCGTGTTTGGAGGCTCATGGAGGGCAGGCGGTGGTGTGAAAGGTTGCGCCCTCCCTCTCGTCCCCCCAGGCCTGTTTTCGGCCGCTGATGTCACTTCTGGGGGTTTATGATGGCACGGGGTTGTGTGTGTCACCTTGTGCTCCTCCCCCCGCAGACTGTAGCTACGCCACTGTCTGGCTCCTTCTTTCTCTCTAGCTTTGTCAGCCTGCCTCCTTCATTATACCCCCTTCTGCTTTTGAGGGGCCCTTTAATGGGCCCAGCCCAGCTCACTGCTGCCCATTCAGCTGTTTGTTGCAGGGCAGGGAGTGGGCAGTGTCTGGTGAAATCATTGGCTGTTTGGCAGACCTGGGTGAGCTGCCACCCAGATGATCGACAGGATCTCCCTATCGCCCAGATGTGCCTCATGGAAGCTCACACGGTGAATTCAAAACATAAACCGTGTTTTCCTAATAGCCTATTCTGGTGAAAAGGGATGACCTTGGTCTACCACCCTCTCCTGAAAGTAGCCTGCCTCAAGTAACTAGTTGCTGACAAGGAGATCAATACCATAGGCAAAAAGATTGAATTTAATCCTCTTTATGTTTGCAGTACATGTTTGCAGAAGGCAAAGGTCAAAATTGCCTTCCATTGGAGTCTTTTTCAGTCTAATCTGCTGATTTGGAGGTAACATAGGAGCTTCTGTGTTGAATGCCAGAGTCCTCTTGCCTAGCAGAAATCAAGCAAGGGGAAGGAAATATACACATTATGTTCATTTTTCCACTTTTATTGATTTCAAGGTCTCAGAAGCTTTTTGCTGAAATTCAGGCTTTAATTGCTTCATGGTGGTAATCATAATACATTTTGTGTTTGCTTCTCTATATAATCTGACCTTGTGATTCATGAATGATCTGTAGAGTTCTTGATTCTTGTTTACATGCAATAAATGTTTCTGTCCTTGTAAGACATAATGAATGTACAAGCAACTTGAAAGGAAAGTGGCATTGATAAAGTAAGTTACTATGCCTCTTTCCTCAAATAACAGTGTTCAAACATGTCACCTTCAGATAGATGTTTGTACTCCTTATACATCTAGGAGATAACTCTCACATTTGACAGTTACGTGAGAGTTAAGAAAAGTACAGTGCAATCCTGTGTAAGGATCCGGCCGGCGGCCCAGGGCCACCAGCCGGATCCTGCGCCCAAGCTGCCTGTCGACCGGCGGGCCGGAGGACTACTTGGGAATGGGGACGCTCATTCTAAAGTTGCGGAGGATTGTGCCTGCAGCAGAGAATTGTATGAATTATTTTCCCAGAGAATAAAGACATTTGTAATATAATTAAAACATTGCTGCATCATTTCAGTTCTTGAAAGATATTTTAAATTAAAAGATTTGTCAAAAGATCCATGGCCAAAAAACCCTAAATTTTTATTTGAGCTTGTTGCAAGAACAAACTGCAGCAAATTTTGGGCTCATGAGCAAGGTCGACGATTAGAATTTCTGCTTCTATTTTGCAAGGAACCACAGTTTTGTCATTTCATCTGAAAGTGGCAGACAGAACCAAGTTACATGTTACATTAAACATATTCTTGGCCCTGATGTGCTTAGTTTTTCTTTGCTAAATAGCACCTGTAGAGGTGGGCAGTATGGATTGTATGGGCAGTATGGACTGTGGAGGGGCACAGGGAGGAAGATTTGACCCCTGCATTTAGCCAAGAGAAATTAAGCACATATTTGGGGCCAATTATGTGCTTAATATACTTGTAGTTTGACCCTCATGTTTGTGCAAACCATAGCTTCTCAAACCTGGGTTAGAAATCGGGAGCAAGCAGTGATTTCTGATCCTAGCTTGAGAACCAGCTATAGTTTGCATAATTTGAGACAAAAAGGCAAATTACGGTTTGTTGCAAACTATGTGGAAGCTTCTAATCTCCTCCCCTTATGTGCAGAGAACAGGGCTGGAGAGAAAGTGCTTGAACGTTAGCCTTGCTGTGGCTCATCTTTATAATAAAAGGCCATCGTTTATTGTTGCATCTGGATTGTGCCATTCTGTCCAATGACTGATGGTGCACCACCTGAGATGTTAAATACCTTGTTCTCATTAGGCGCTATTGCTAAGTCTTCATAACTTTTGTTATGATTTTCTGCTGCTCGAGACTGTAACCTAAACTGGTGGGGTTTGGTTTTTTTTTTCCCCGTTCAGTTTAGAAATTATTTGTCAGAAGTTTGTTTTGGGTTCATGCTCAGTGCTTGCCTTTTCAAGTGATAGATGTTGCAATGTGCTACGTGAGATGGAAAAATATCTATATAACTTTCTCAGTAAATCGTGTCTTATATCACTGAGCTGCTGCTGTTGAATTTTGTTTAATCCATGAGTTTGGAAATGAATCCTCACGACTTGTGGTGTTCTCAGTTCATATTTGAATGTATTTGCTCTATAATGTGTGTTCACTTCAAGTCTGTGCTTGAAAATTTGCACGATATAGTATATGAAGCATTTGTGAGAAGTCTCACAAATGGTGTTAAAACTTTGCCAGAAATGTAATTCTTGGAGTTACCTTTTAAGGAATTTGGGGAAATCAAACAGAAGTAGTTTATACTGGCTAATGAGAAAATAAAAAGTATTTGGAGGTGGGGGTATAACCCTTTGACAGATTGTTTCGGAATACAAAGACCATGAAGTCAAATCACTTGTTTGGGGTGGTCCAAATAATTTCAAAAATGCAATGGGTGGGGGGGGGGGAGAGAGAGAGAATGTTTAAATTTATACTGACTGTGCCAGATGCTCATTTAGGCATGTCTAATGGCATGCATGAGCACCCAGGAGTTGGTTGCTCTTTCACCCCCAATCTGAGACCATCCCAGAGGCTGCTTTTGAAGCTAAGCCATAAGCCAATTTGAATAAGCAGCAACTGCCAAGAAAGGGCTCAGAAACCCTGTCATGTGCACAGTTTAGTGTGGGCTAAAATAAATTTTGAATTCTGACTTGCAAACGTTTTTTAAAGAAGAAATAGGCACTGCATATGGGAAGCACGTGAGAATAAGAGGTCCAGCTCATAACCTCCTTGATGTAAGTAGTGATCAAGTTGTTGATTTTTGTATATTCTCATGAGTTTGAGAAGGGAATCTGGAAATAATCAAATCCTTTAATTACAGAATCACAATTTTCTGATTGACAGCTTTAGGGGGAAAAGGCTTGTCTAGAAATATGAACTCTTGTACTCTTCCAACATGTGATTCTATTTCTCTATGAACTCTGTTGCATTTCTAAATATATGTTCCTTATTTTCTCCTCAAAGGTGAGCAATCTGAAAAAAATCTTAAAAGGGATTTTGGACTACAATCATGAGGTACGTTGATGAGCCCTACAGACTCTTACCATTCTATTTTATTGTAGCTTGTGTTATTTTCGTTATTCTATTTGTGTAACAAAGTTAAAAGATCTAGCACTTTTTGTAATGAGCTGATTTTAAGTTTCCTTTGAAAAATCTCACCCTTAATTTGTTAACTTCTAGAAAAGGAACAAGTGGAGCAAGTGTTCATTGTTTATAAGTTATGCAGTTGGTTAAAAGGCTAGCCTGCTTTAAACACCAAATGTTTCATTGCACAGTTTTATTGGGTCGATGTAGGGTATAGTCTGAACTGAACTAAACTTTTTGTCAAGTTCCTTGATATTAAATAATAACTTTGGTCAGTTGTTTTGGAGTAACAAAATAACCATACAGCCTAAATAACCATACAGCCTGTTTTAAATAACCATACAGCCTAATTATGTTTTATGCATGATGTATACATTTTCTGGGATGTATACTCACAGCCCAGTCCTGCCTAACTTTATGCCCTGTGATGCAGTGAGACTGGTGCAGCCAACGCTGCAACCAGGACGCAAAGAGGTGGGCTGGAGATCACCTCAGAGGAAGAGAACATTTGTTCCTTTACCCCAGGTAAAGCCCCGTCCATCCGAACGGGTCTCCTTGGACCTACGGCAGCTATTTTGCTGCTGCCGATCCCGCCCCCTCCCCAGTCCAGTCCACCCCTGTCACCCTCTTGCCCCGGAACACCACCTCCCCCTGTCCTGGAACTCCTCCGCGCCAAACAGTGAGGATTTACTGACTCCTTGCCACCCACCGCACGGATCCGGCACTCTGGGGCTGGTGTAGGCCTCTGTTTTGACTAACCAAACCTAAAAGGTTAGTTATGATGAACCTAAAATACAACGAACCTAAAATACAACTGATTTTGAATTGAGACTGGCTGTATCTTTCTGTTAGTGAAAAAATATTTCCTGTTTCCTTAAACTAAGCTTTAGTTATTAAAAAAATGCTTTCATTAGCAGCTTTGTTTGAAAAAGCCTCCTAATGCAATTCTTAACTACCATTGGATAAGAAGCAAAATCTATCAAAACAAATTTGCTCTAGGGCAGGGGTTCTTAACCCCTGACTGGCCGTGTATCACCTCTGGCGCCACTCGTCCTTCAAATACCACTGGAAGTGACTGGCAATGACATCATTGCCAGTTCCTTCTGGTTTTTTGTGTTTTCAGAGCCATAAAATGCAGGTAGGAAGATCAGGGTGGGTGGGAGAGCCCTTCCCAATGCTCCTGAGAGGCTCAGCCAAAGGCAGGAACCTCTCGAGAGTGAAAACGCGGCCCAAAACACCATGTCAGAGCAGGGTTCCGGTGGACTGGTGGTCCGATCACCCGGTGTACCACTGCTGGTACAGTGGTACCAGTTGAGGCCGGTTGACCGGTACCACCGGTTGAGAACCCCTGCTCTAGAGTAGTCTGGCAAGGCAACTCAACAAATAAAGGGAGCAAAATAACTCACAAAATACAGTTGGACCTTCATATTCGTGGGGGTTCCTTTCCGTACCCCCCCCCCCAAGGATACTGAAGTCCACGTAAAGCGAAATCGCTTTAGTGCGGATATGGGGGTCACTGTAAAAACCAGTAAAAAGGTAAAGGTATCCCCTGACAATTAAGTCCAGTCGTGTCCAGCTCTAGGGTGTGGTGCTCATCCCCATTTCAAAGCCGAAGAGCCAGCGTTGTCCGAAGACGCCTCCGTGGTCATGTGGCTGGCATGACTCTCCTTGCCACAGCGCGTAGCATGCAGCTGGAACACGGAGCGCTGTTTACCTTCCCGCAAGCGGTACCTATTTATCTACTCGCATTGATATACTTTGGAACTGCTAGGTTGGCAGGGGGACCAGGGGGGGAGTTAAAAATAGCATTCCTTACCTTTTTGCTGGCGAACTGCTCTGTTTGCAGGGCTGTAGAGGGTCTTACAGCCTCTTCTGGGTCACTCGACTTCCCCCTCCCTTCCCCAGGCTCGCCCTAATGCATTCTGTATAGATAAATTGGTGGCTAAAGTTACCATTTTAAGTAAGAGACGTAATTTTAAAAATTTCCTATCAGCATCCTATTGACTGGGCATTGATTTTGTCTTTTTGCGTTAACAATTACTTCTTTTACCTTGAAAGAAGGCCCTCTTTTACAGAAAGAGGTGTTTTGCTCTTTTATTTTGGCAAAAGCTGTGTTAAACTGTGTCTTCTCCAGAAGAATGTTAGTTCTCAATTTTGTATAGACAGCTCTAGTCCCAGTCAGAGTGTATCAGCCCTGCTGGGGATGTGTAGTTCAGTTGGAAGATTCAGTCAGCCAGTTAAACAGGCTTGAATTATCATTACAATCTGAATATAAATACACACAGCTTTATTAGCATCAGCTGTGCTAGTAGGAGCAAGCTGCTACTTGCAGACCAGCCTTGCTGGATTCAAGCTTAAACTAAACTTGTAGAGATGACCTCGTTCATCTCATCTGAAATCTTTCGGTTAGGATCTGAACTAGATGTTCAGCGGCAGACTAGGTTGCTGCCAAACTGCTATAATGATTGCAGGGAGGATGGTAGGAGTGATGGTGGGGGGGGGGGGTTTACTTAACATGAACCTCTAGCTGCTTAGGGGAGTAAGTAAGGTAAACTTTGGGAGGGGATGGCTTATGTATCCCCTTCCCACCTTTCTTATTTCTCCTCTACAAATTGCTCTCTGTGCCTTTCTCCTCCTGCCCCACATGGTTTGCAATTGTTTAATGATTTAGGTCTGCTGTTTTGGCCCTGAGATTTGGAAACTTGCCAGGAGTCTGAGGTGTGTACCATGTTTGAATATAATTTGGTCTTTGCACAGATTTTGGGGCAGCAGATCAACGATTTTATCCTTCCTGATGTCAACTTGATTGGAGAGCACTCAGATACTGCTGAGCTTGGAAGAATGCTTCAGCTCATCTTAGGCTGTGCTGTAAACTGTGAGCAAAAACAAGGTCAGTTGAACTTTATTGAGAAAGATCCATCAGTCACACTGGACACCGTGACATTTTTGTTTTTGTTTAGATAGCTAGATATGGGCTAATCGGCCTTCTGGCATTGTTTTTGGATGCCCTGTTAAGTTTGTTGTCTGAGAAAGCTAGCATGCTATTGAGCAGTGCCCTCGATATGGTCAAAACATGCTTAGCACTGTCAGTAATCCCAGATTTGTGTCCGTAGCATACATATTAGCTATTTTGGTGAAGTTATCTTTACTGTTTTGGAAGGAGTCCTGTTGATTTCTAGGATAGCTTTAGGGACATGGCAATATAAGCGTCAAATTGCACATCACATGGCTCATACATGTAATGCTCTTTTAATATACAAACATGCATAGGCTTTCATGGTTGGAAGATTCCGAACCAAAATTAAAAGCATTGTTTGGGTAATCAAACCACGGTCTAAAAGAGTTATCTCCTAACGTTTTGCTGCCACTTAGGGAAGCATTGTCAAAGGTATGGAGATCCAAAACCTTCCTCTATAGATGGAAAAGCAGCTGGAGGAGGAGGCGGTGGCACGATGTTGAGTTAGCACTGAAGGGAAAGTGTTGGACAAACACACACTGCTGCTTTGGGCTTACAAAAAAGAAATATGGAAAAAGTTACAGGCATATGTGTGTGACGTCTGGTTTGGCCCTGGTGGGAGTCTAAGGGCGCAATCCAAACCTACTTAAGCCGCCGTTGTAACCAGCGGCCCAGCAAAAACCGGAGGCCCCAGAACAGAAAGGTGATTCAAATCCCCTTTGAATTCCCCTTTTGGAGAGGATTTGAATCCCCTTTCCGTTCTGGGGTCTCCCGTTTTTGGTGGGCCGCTGGTTACAACAGTGGCCTAAGTAGGTTTGGATTGCGCCCTGAGTTCTTTATTGACTTAAGTGATAGGCAGATATTGTAAGAGCTTTTATAGCATGCTAATACTATTTTCTATTGCAGAAAAATGTTTTTCTAGCCATTTTGTACTCTTCATGCTACTTATCTTGGTGTGAAATTTAATTTCCATCATTGCTTTGGAGACAATGAGTGAATTTTAGCCAAAATAACCTTTTAAGATGTGTGTTTTTTTCCTTTGGCTGTGCACAAATGATAGTTTTCTAAGAACTGAATATTATAGAGCCATCGTTGCTTGCAGGACACACATTTGTATTTTGCTCCATGGTCTCTGGGCATGCTGGTTTTGCAAGTCACATCAATCAGTACTCCAGAAAATCTCAAACTAGCCCTCAGGGGAAGCATCACCCTCCTTGCTGCTATAGGGATATGTGTGTTTGATGTGACTGTGGCAGGCACCTTGTGTGTGTGTGTGTGTGTGTGTGCGTGTGCGTGCGCGCGCGCAAGCACATAATGCAAGTATTATGCATTCTCCCAGCCTCACCCTCAATGTCCAGGGCAGTTTTTGTAAAATGTTTCCAAAAATAGTGGGCAACAGGATGGGTACTTCTCCACATGAGCATTCTTGTATCCTTTCAAACAGTTTCTCCTGCAGCAAGAACTCCTGGTCTTCTATTATGCACTTATAAAGCTATCAATGCTGAATCAGGATTAGTATCACCATTACGTTATGAGGAAGTTGCTCCCATTACTGAACAGCAAGAATTCTCTTTACATAACTTTTACAGGTTGGTTACCCCTTATCTGCACATCCGAAATCCAGACTATTCTGAAATCCAGACATTTTTGGGGCTATGACTTATTTTTTAAAAAAATGTTTTCCAGCACCTGGCTGGCAGGCATGCCAGGGCACAAAATTATTAAAAAATATTGTATAAAATAACCTTCAGGTTGTGTATAAGGTGTATATGAGACATAAATGAATTTCATGTTTAGACTCATTATGTATATGCAAATATTCCAAAATCCAGACAACATCCCATCCCAAGCAATCCGGATAAAGGATACTCAACCTGTACTTTTTATTTTTATTTACACACACATGCGCTCGCACGCACACACACACACACACACACAAACACACCTTTTACTCTTCGAAAAATGAGAGCCTGACATTCTACTACCGGTTGTATCAATTTATCTTTGTGATTGTCGTAAGTATGAATGACAGCATGCCCAAATTGCCTTTTCCCCCAGAGTATATCCAGACCATCATGATGATGGAGGAGTCTGTTCAACATGTTGTCATGACAGCCATTCAGGAGGTAAGGAGTTGGGCAGTGGTCTATAAAACATGTAGCAGTTTCAGCAGATTAGAAGAGAGAAAAGCAATTGCAGAAAAGGCACTGTATACAACGCTTTTAAGAAATCGGAAACCTTGTCTTCCTTTTGATAGACAAAATTATTCTAATGCAGGTTGTACTATTCAATCAAATGTTCCACTTTTCTTTAAATCTAGAAGATACAAACTTCTGGATCCTGATAGGTTCCCTCCTTGTCTTTCCTTCCCTGTGGCTCCTACAAGGCTTTAGTTTAGAACTACTAATTTAGTTACCAATACAGGATTCCATTATGGACACTTTATTTGCATTAATGATGAGGTGGCTCTCTAAGAGTGAATAGATGCTTTATGTGAACATAGTTTTAAAAAAACCCTGGAAAAAGTGTTGGGATCATTTGTAATTCAGTTTCACCTGCTTGATTAATGTTTTTGGTTCATTGGCATTATTGGTGAATCACTATAAATTAGTCTAGTATTTTATTGATACTGGTTTATGAGATCATTGAAATAAATAATGACCAAATATAGCCAATCTTGTTGATTTCACTGGGAGAGTTAAACATTTGATTAAATCTCTACCATTGCAATCAATGAGACCTAAACATGCTTAATGTTGGTTGAATCATGTCCCAGATGAAAAATAAAAATAGCACATTCCTTCCAGGAACTCTTTCTTTCTGTGATTGATGGATCCTATTAAGAAGGGGGGGGGGTGGGATAGTAAAATGAAGAAAACTCATTGCAGTTTCCTTTGTTTGGCTGTTAAAATGGATTACTGTCCAGGTAGTCTAGTTGAGAAAAATGTATGCCATAGTGTTAAGCCTTAATTTGGACCTTTAACACAGTGGTGCTTAAACTAACGTTTCTTTGAATCCAGCTCCTTCAGAATGGTCTTTTAGGTCATATTTTTTGGGGGGAGTTCTACGTGTAGCTTGAAACAGCTTGAAACAGGTTTTATAACCGGTCAGTTTACACTGAACAGGTTATTCTGGGAGGGACAGGTAATTTAATATTTGACCAGCCTTAAAAGCACATTTATAGCATATGAAACACCCAGATTCTTACAAAATAACCCTTTGAGCCCCAGTCTTCATGGTTAGAGAAAAATGTAAAGACTCCAGGTAAAGACTTGGTATAGAAGAATGCATGCTATTCGTTGTCCGTTTTGGCTTTTGCCCAAATTGAGGGTGAGTAATTCTAGCACCTATGGCAAGAGGAAGCCAAGATCTTTCCTGTCTGGTGCTGACTTTCTCCCTGTTAGCTCTTCCCTTCTCTAGCTGCTCCCTTCTAGCACTTGAGGTCTTCTGCATCTCAGCTAGCAGGAAAATGCTCTGGAGCAGACATGGTGATAGACCAAAGCTGGTATAAAATAATGGGACTTCTCAACATTGTACTTCTAAACTATTGGTCTTCCATCTTCTTTGAAAGGTTATTGCCCCTCTGGATCATAGAGTTCAAAACATTTATTACTTCCTGGGATCCAGACTATTTTAACGAACGTCGTAGTTTTTAATGGAAAATGAAGCATCAATTTCAAAATTAG
The DNA here is from genome assembly GCA_026170595.1 of Plestiodon gilberti rubricaudatus. Classification (NCBI taxonomy): domain Eukaryota; kingdom Metazoa; phylum Chordata; class Lepidosauria; order Squamata; family Scincidae; genus Plestiodon; species Plestiodon gilberti. The sequence goes on along the minus strand of JANXHW010000002.1, from coordinate 93,511,823 downwards.
TTGAAATGAGGTAAACCTCAAAAACTGCTGAGAATGTATGTTTTCTTCTTGAGTATGCAATAAATATATTGTGCTGGAGAAATGAGATTATCATCATTACCTCTAAAGAAGGCTGATACCTGAAAAACATCAAGCAGAACATATTGTGGACCTGCTTAGCAGAGCCATCCTTAGAAGGGTGTGGGCAGGGTGCAGGCCCAGGGCAACTCAGTAGCCCCCCCCCCCCATTATGGCCATATATTGGTCATGAAAGCACAGGGCCCAGGGCAGCCACCCCAGTTGCCCTACCCAAGGGATGTCTCTGCTTCTTAGTGAATGTTTTCCAGCATTTTTTTGAGGCTTGCTTCACTTTTCCCTACCACCTTGTTCTTATAAGCCATATGAACATACTTTCCCTGACAACAGGTATTGGTGGAAGGCAGGCTGACTGAGGAGGTTAGCGCACATGTGCCCTCTTCTGCTCCCTCTTTCCTTTTAATGGACCAGCAGCTGGAGGAAAACCTTGGTAGTTTTTAATTGCTGCCACCATCACAGGCTACAGAGACCAGGCAGAGAGGGTCCATTTGGAGAAACCCCTACTGGACACGGTTGAACCCCAGGCATTCATATTATAAATCAAACCCATAGTAGCATCTGCAGAGAGAAGAGATATGAGAACCCACTGAATTACCCATAAGCATGGACCAGGCAGGCAAAGAGTCAATATATAAGTAGTTTATTAAAGACCAAAAGAAAAGACATTAAAAAAATTGGGGGGGGGGGGGAGGTGGGTAGCAAAAGTATAAGCAGGAAAATGCCTAAGCTCTCCTGGAAAGTGTATGCTGGATCAAGTGGATAATGTAACTAGCAGCAGATGGAGCTGGGATGATACTCAAGAACAAAGCCCACCCTCTCGATGTGTCACGTTGCTAAACCAGTGACGTTTGCAAGCTGGCTCGGAGTGAAAAAAGCAACCTGAGCAAAATAAATTAGGAATCGTGGTACCTAGGTTTACTGTTCCTATCACTAGCTATGTACACTGTCCCAGGAATCCTTGTCCTTGCAATACTGGAGAGTAAGGACACACACAGAGTAATACTGAATGTACAGTATGTCCCGCAAATTAGCATCAGATATCATGGCAGAACCATGAACACATGCACGAGAATCCCTGTGCTTCATTAACCTAACTTTGATGATGTCATCAAGCTATCTGATTGGAGAATTGGAATCCACCCACCTGGCTTCTCCAATCCCACCCCTTTGCTGCCAAAGTGGTAGGTCAGACATATTGCTAGACAGAATAGCTGCCCCAGGCAGGGTGAAGGACCCTAATCCACATTTAGCACATAGCTGGGGGATAATGGAGTTTCAAACAAAGGACAAAAACCACTTGCAGAAGGATGCCTCAGCAGCTTTTTAGGCTGCAGAACTTGCACAGGAGCTTCTAGGGAGTTAGAAGTGTCCAAAAATGGGGGGGACGGGACGGACGACGACATTCATCACACCTGCAGTGAGACTTTTGCCCTAACAAAAGTTTATCGACAAACCTTTCAAACAAAAAAGTTGGTGAGATGGAAATGTCTGTAGTAGAAATCTGGAAGCAATTCATCCACATGCTGAAATGAATGAATATTGCAAAATGTCTTGTGTCGGGTAAACCCACCCAGTAGTAATAGTAATTGCATATGGTTAAGTACAGTCTTAAAAACTGGAGAATATGCAATACTGCTTAGAAGAGTGTATTTTCCTACCATTAGTACATTGCATTCTTGTAGTGGCTTCCATTTACGGTACTTTAAAACTCACATTTTCTCATGACTTCAGCCAACAACAGCAATCTTAAAGACAGCTTCATGCCTTACAGATGCGGTATAATAGAAACTAAGATTATGTCTGCAGTAGCAGTTTTTCACACAAGCTGGTGCTAATATTCACGTGATGGATGTACGCCTGCATTGCATCATGCGCCACTCCTGATTCTTGTGTGTAAGATTAAGCATAAACATTTTGCACAACTAGTGCAAATGGAGCCGAGACCAATCAACTTTGCTATTTCACAGTCTTGGAAATAGATCTAATTTATAACCTGGTTTCCGAGTCATCCCCACCTTTGACACACTGCGTTAAATATGGATGGTGAATAGGTATGGGATTGCAGGTCCCATTACAAAAATTCAGTCTAGATGAATATGTTTTTAAAGTATCTGAACCTGCTGATTTCATTAATGGGAAACATTTTTGTATGAAAATTATAAAAGATTCTGGAATGAGGAACTGAAATGTGCTTAAAATGTTAATGAATTTTAGGCAACTTACAGCAAAATCCTATGCGTATCTACTCAGAAGTAAGTCCTATTATGTTCAATGGGGCTTACTCCTAGGAACGTTTGTATAGGATTGCAGCCTTAAGCATTTAAGACCTGAGAGGTCTTCTGGCCTTAAGGAAAAAGAAGTCTTTCACCCAAATGTCTGAGAGAGGGAGGAGGGCGCCAAGGTTACCTGTACTTGTAGAAACTAGTAAAAATTATTTACTTTTTCAACTATGAACCACTGATTCTTGTACATGTCCAAAGCTTCCTTATAATTTAGACTGCTCTGTTTCTTAAATGAATACAAATAAATCTTTTGCTTTTTCTAATCCAGTGTAATCTAATTGCAGTTGATGAGTAAAGAATCTCCAGTCTCTGCTGGAAATGATGCTTACGTTGATCTTGACCGTCAGGTATCTAATACCAGATGTTTATTTTCCTTTTATTGGTGGAGCTCTGTGTGCAGTTTTTCTGACATATTGTAAATGAGCTGCAACCTTTTGCTTTGCTTGTTTTTTCTGCCTTTTATTTATTCATTTGTACATGTAGAAGTCTGCTAAAAAGCTTCAAGCTAAGCTGCAACAATTTACAATTTCTCAGGAAAAGTTGAGAGTTTAGAAGTTACTCCGTTGCAGAGCTGCAACATCAGTGAATATATTTTCTTGCTTCTTGATCAGTACTTCTTTCTCTTCAGCTGTGCGTGCGTGCGCGCGCACGTGCGTACACACACAAAGTTACCGTAGTTTTGCTTATTTTAAGGAACTCTCATACATACTGCTTAATAAATAGAGTGTTTTAATAGAATGTTTATATGGAACAGAATGTTGTCGTTAGAAAATACACTTTACACTATTCCCTTTTGTTAATATTTCTATGCTTAAAATTATGACAAGTGCATCTGAAGGTCACAAACGTTTAGTTACTGAATATCCAAAAGGAACCAGGGAATGATTTTATTGACAAAAATAGTCAACAGGAACAATTTAACATAAAAATTGTGCTATCCTAAGCATTTTTGGCTTGTTGTATTAATATTTGGCTTGTTTAATATCAGATAACGTTTCCAAGTATTGGGTAGAACATCAGACTAGCTAGCAGCCAGCTGTTGGACAGAGTTTGACTGTACTCAACTGCTCTGGTCCATGCAAAGGCCATTTTTGATCAAAGCAGAGAGATACTGTAAAGGAGGGCTTGACCATTACTGTCTGATTTCTTAAGAAAATTCGTATTTAGAGTGAATGTTTAAAGCAGGCTATTTCTTATAATAAAGAGGTAAATACAGGCATACCTTGGTCTTTCAATGTGTTAGGGACCAGAGCATGGATGATGAAAGTAAAAAATGGATGAATGTCAAAGCATAGCCCTATTTACCTTGCACATTTATTTTGGCCGGCAAAAAACATAAATAACTATATAACACATGTGAATGCATGCTTAACAAAGAGAAATAAAATAACAATAAACATAAGTACATCAACAAATGTCGTGGAAGGTTGAATGAAATCAAATGAAAGAGGAGAGAAAGTGAGATAAATTCTTGAAACAAACAAATAAATAATTGAAAACAGTTGAAAGAGCAAAGCGATGAAAGTCAAGGTATGCCTGTATTGAGACCATTCTGTACTTGTGAAACCATCAGGATTTTTTTCCATATAGGTAGAACCCAGAGGCTATGCAGTTTTTACCTTTGTTTGTTCCTTGTGTTTCTTTTCCCTATCTTTTGTTTTGTATGCAAAAGAGTTAAAAATGGACTCTCTTCACTCCTTGCATCTATAAAGAAAAGTGGTTTTTGAAAAACTTTGAACATTGTGCAGTAGTAGCGTTTTCAGTATGTACAAGTTGTAGGGTAAAAATTCCCTAATTCAGTTAGCTGGCTGTTTTACATATGCTTTTTAGGTCAAACAATGACAGTGGTTTTTTGTTCTGTTTTTGTTTTTTGTTTCAATCTAATCTAATTGGGCAACTTGTTACAGTTATGAGCCGAAAGCCAAATAATTAATTTGTCTTTGAATAAAAGGATCATGTGTACAGCTGGCACTTCGAAAGATTTCTCTGCAACACCTCCCACTCGAGAAGAGGCAAGCCTCTGGGCCAGTAACGGCTTGCTTCTTTGGAACGGAGAGTTCTGCAGAGGAATTGTTAGAGAAAACTAGGGCTGCATGCACAGTTCCTTTACTTGTGCAGAAATGACTTGTTTGGGTGACAGCCACAGAGAATTATTGCATCATACTATTTTTAATAGATGAAAAATTGATGTTGTGTTTAAAAAACACAGTTGAAGAAAACTACAGAAGAATTAAATGAAGCCTTGGCAACCAAAGAAGAAATTGCTCAGAGATGCCATGAACTAGATATGCAGGTATGTAAACTATTTCGCAATAAGCTTAAAAATAGGATTTTCTGCAAAAGAGGGAGTTGGGTGGGAGGAAGGAGTGCATGATGTCAAGGTTTATGGTTTGGTCTTATGTCTGAATCAAGCCCATGTTTCTCAAGTTTTCCAACCACATATAGCCACTTAAAATATATCCACTTTACATCTTTGGTGCACTGAATTTCCATTTAGTGATTAAAATTAAGTAGAACTTTATATTCTTACTACCTATGTGGGACCTTACTGCTGATACTTCAGTATTTTTCTTCCTTTTATCAATTGCCTGTCTCATTATTGAGTAGTAATCCTGGTGCTGGTGGAGCAAGGAAATTTAAAGTTTGCTTTTTGTATCTTGGTTGAGGCTGCAGTTCTTTGTATACCTATTTGGGAGTAAGCCCCATTGAACATAGAGAGACTTGCTTCTGAGTTGATGTTGCATAAACTTACACTCTTGAGTTTTAAGGGGGCATAGAATTATCATTTTTATTTTTATAAAAAGAAATGTAGATGACATGAAATAATGGGGAACTCGGAAGAAGCAGTATATTAAGCATGCTGCAGATCTCTAGATTTAGTGGAGAAGGTTAACCTAAGACATTACATGAAATGAAAGGAAAAAAAAAACATTTTGCAACCCAGTCCTATCCTTCTCTCCCACTGGTGCAGCCAGTGGAGGGGGACAGAACGGGAGGCTTTGGAAGGGAAAGGGGATTTAAAGACTATTTCTTACCAAACACATCTAACAGCCCAATCCTAAGGGAAAGGGGATTTAAAGGGTAAGAAATAGTCTCAAGAGCTCTAGGCATGTAATATTATGGAGTCTGATAAATATGAAAGGAATACAGATGAGGACTTGGAGAATAGTGACTTGCCCAATTCTGTCCAAGGGTACGTGAAAGTAAATCTCACTGATTTCAGTAGGACTTACTCCCAAATGCGTATGTATAGGGTTGCAGCCCTAGTGAGTTCATGGTAGAAGCAAGATCTGCCATTATACTAGTTCTGTCTTTAGATTTATTTGTGGTAGTATCATGCTTTCTTAGCTGTGGTGTTTGCCTATTTTGTTAACAGGTTGCTGCGTTACAAGAAGAGAAGAGTAGTTTGCTAGCTGAGAACCAGGTTTTGATGGAACGCATGAATCAATCGGATTCCATAGAAGATCCCAACAGTCCAGCAGGACGTAGACATCTGCAGCTACAGACACAATTGGAGCAGCTCCAAGAGGAAACGTTCAGGTACGAGTTCATGGTACAGTGAACCATTGGACTCTGTAATCACCATCTCCCCGATGACTCTTTTTAATACACATATATTTAATTCCTGTTTGTTATTACAGTGAATTCAGTCTAACTTTAGTAGCTAGTTTTAGTTATTTATTTTCATACTTCTGTATTTAGATGGAGAGTGTTCCAGGTTTCTTTCTCTGCTGCAAAGGAACGACTTAGTCATGCTCCCCCTTTCATATTTTGGTTGTTTTTGTTTTATATTGAAGATCATGAATTGTTTCGCAGTTGCAAATCTGATCATGAAAGCAACTGAGTGTTGCACTGAAAACCCGTCACAAATGTGGCATTGGCAGCAGTTCCCATTTCCTTTACTAACTCTGAAAACAAATGTTTCAATATTGGTCAGTCTTGCTTCTATTTCTTGATCTCTCCCCCAGCCACCACCACAGTAAAGTTAGTCTTACTGTGTGGCTCAGGTATACCCAACTGGCAGCTCAGTGACCTGAGTGAATTCCACACTAAAATTTCACACTTTAATATTGTGTCACTCTTTCAACTATGCCCCAGCACATGTACTCTATAACTGAAGTTCTCACTCCTAGATTACACCAACTGCTATAGTGCCTAACCTTTGTGTAAAAGGTCAGTTTGTATGGCAGAATATACTTCTGGTAGCCAGATCACTGGAAAATTGTGTGGCCTTTGAAAGGCAGAGTAGGGCACACATTCATTCAAAAGTGGAGACTGTTTTTTGGCAGAGTAAGGTACATTTCTCTTCTAATGTTTTGCGTTTGTTATGTTGTAAGAAATATTTTACCAAATGATAACTGATGCACATTTATTTTTCCTTAAAATGTGTGTACATACAATTATGAATAAATAATTGCCCCGAGAACTTCAGTAACTCATTTGTGGCATGCCTGGTTTTGAGTTTTGATCCTATCAGCCCAGGTTGTCGTTCTTCTAAAGGCCTTCATAATTATAATATTCACTTAAATAGTATCTTCAGTCAGGGTGCTACTTACCAGTTTTCTCCCATCCCTACTTTTTGTTTCTAGCTCTTTTAAAGTATGTAGTAAGAGAGAAAGTATCTATGGCTTCTGGTTAGAAATTGCTGGCTGATTAAAAAAAACACAGTTCAACTATTCTCTTGCAGATTAGAAGCAGCAAAGGATGATTATCGAATACGTTGTGAAGAATTAGAAAAGGAAATTACAGAATTGCGACAACAGAATGAAGAATTAACAAATCTCGCTGAAGAAGCTCAGTCACTGAAGGATGAGATGGATGTGCTAAGGTAAACCACTTTGACTTTTTAAGATAAAAGTTCTAATATTTACATTTACAATAAATGTCCTAGTCTTTCATAGAACGCTTCATTCCAGGTGTTTCCTTTCCTGGTCTGGCCTCTCTCTGGCATTCACCTTCCATTCATTGACTGACAGGCAACTCCCTCTCACAGAGTGACTGCAGCTTTCTCTCTCTCTCTCTCTCTCTCTCTCTCTCTCCTCTCTCTCTCAGAGGTTTCTGCAGCTTGTCAGTGGCGACAGCTTTTCATCTGCACACAGATTCTTCCGGGAGTCTCGAACTGCTGACCTTGATCTTCAGGCATATGAGGCTGCAGCTCTACTGACTGAGCCAGACCTCCTTCCCAAAATTACCAAAATATTCTCATGGAATAGCTGCATGTTTGGTCTGGGCCTCAGTCTAACCTATTTCAAAAAAAGGGTTATAGTGCAAGAGGAATTGAAACCTCATATATGCCAGAATAAAAATGTGATAAATTTGTGTGTGTGTGTGTGTGTGTGTGTGTGTGTGTGTGTGTGTGTGTGTTTAAACCTCCTTCAGCTATAGTATAACAATGTCCTCATATTATTGCTGGCAGTGGCATTAAGCAAGTTTTACTTGAACAGTTTTGTAGTTCTGAATCTCTGCCACACTCTTCCCCATTAGGCATTCCTCTGACAAAGTGGCCAAGTTAGAAAGCCAAGTGGAATCATACAAAAAGAAGTTGGAAGATCTTGGGGATCTGCGACGGCAAGTGAAGCTCTTGGAGGAGAAGAACACAATGTATATGCAAAATACTCTAAGCTTGGAAGAAGAGTTGAGGAAAGCCAACACAGCCCGCAGTCAGTTGGAAACATACAAGAGACAGGTGAGAACAGAACTAAGTGAAATTGTAGACACTGAACTTTCTCTCACTTGCACGTTGGTTCTGCTAGTCATTCCACATTTCTTCCTGTTCCACAGCCAAGCAAATGCCCAGAGAATTCCTCATGGGAAGGTTATTTATGACACACAGCCTCTTTTGCATTCAACATGCATGTACGATAAAATCAGTGTTTGTGTTGGATAAGAGAGAGTTGCATGTGAACTGGGAATGTTTATCTGAAAATCCCACTTGCCCATGAAAATCCCTGCATGGCATAGTGTAGTTGTTTGGAGAAAACAGGAAACCCTATGTATGGCATGCCAAGTTCCTCAGAAGAATGTTGGGATTAAAATATAATAAATAAAGGTACTGCAAAACAATTATCTTTGAAATGTTATCACCTGGATAGGTCCAAAATATCAATTAATTTTATTAGAGTACATGGTTATGTTAGATTCTCCCCATATCCTTTAGATCAAGGGTTTTCAACCTTTGGAGGCCTGGGTACCCCCTATCACGGTCCAATTTTCTGAAGTACCCCTGCTAATTAACTGCTAATTACCGTATTGGTCTGAGTATAAGACTCACTTTTCCCTCCTAATTTAAGTTTTTTAACTAGGGGTGCGTCTTATAATCAGGCTGTTGCAGTTTAATGCCAGTGATTTAATTAAAAAATTTTAATAGCACCAAACTTTAAGGGTGCGTCTTATAATCAGGTGCGTCTTATACTCGGGACAATACGGTAATTTGATCAATCAATTAATTAATTAGGTAATTAATCATTAAAGTACGAAACAATTTTAAATGTGAAAAAATGTCTTATTTAACTCTGTGTGTGTGTGTGTGTGTGTGTGTGTGTGTGTGTGTGTGTGTGTGTGTGTGTGTGTGTGTTAGGGAGAGACACGCATATGCAAGGATCTCTTTTTTTCTCCAAGTCACACTTCCCAAAATCAGCTCCTCCCTCCCCCACCCCACCAAAGTACATTTTCCAAAGTACAAAAATAAGCTCAAAACTAAGACCAGAGAGACAGAAGGGCTCCGAAAATAATTACAATTTAAAATCCATGTTAATTAACACTTAATTCGCTGCTGATGGGGCAGATAAGGGACAGGGCTTGGCGTACCCCCAGCAATAGGTCTGCATACCCCTAGGGGTACCCGTACCACAGGTTGAGAACTCCTGCTTTAGATAATTACCTGAAGCTCTTATAGCTCCACCTATAAGGGGTTGGAGAGTCCATCAGCAGTTAGTCTACCTTCAAGAACTTTGACTAGACATTTCACGTCACTATAGATATGTCTGTTCAAGCAGACTCTCTGTAGCAGGGGTGCACAACTTGAAAGTAGGTAGGGTCCAAAATGAATAGACTAAACTTCTTCGAGGCCGCACGGGGGGGCGTGTCAAGGAACCGTGATGTCACTTCCTCAGGAAGTGACATCACAGGGGGGGTGTCCATCAGCCGGAAAATATCCGGAAAAGCAACATATTAATAAAGATATTTACAGAATTAAAAATTTGGATTTGCCCTCCCGCCGCGAATCCAAGCCGCCTCCTCACACGGAATAGCGACAGTGCCAACGGGACAAGCCCCCAAACCTCCGCACCCGTTGGCACACAAGAGGAGACGTGGCTCTTCCGGCTCCTGGCCGAATGCCAGGAGACTCCAGCTGATCGGGGGCGATCAAATGCCGCCTTCAGCAACGGTCTCAAAGCCACCAGGCCAATGGGCTCGCAAGGCTCAGTGACTTCGTCCTTCTTGCGTGGCGACCCGAGCAAGAAGGCTGCACAGCTACGCGGCTGGAGCGAAGACATCAGAGATCCCTCGGTGCTCTCTTCGTAAGCAACGCGCACCAAGGGATCCCCGATTTCTTCAGGGGCCACCGGAAATCCTTCGGAGGTCCGCCGCATGTTGTGCACCCCTGCTCTATAGCAACGATTTTCAATCGCTATGCCACGGCACATTGGTGTGCCATGAATGGTCTGCAGGTGTGCTGCGGGAGTTTGGGGGTGGGTTATTTGTTAATAGGGCCATTGGGGGATGTGAGCCCCCTGTCGGCAGCATGGTGTGCCTTGTCAATTGTAAAAAAACTGATGGTGTGCTTTGACAATTTTAGCGCCTTGTCAATGTGCCGTGAGATGAAAAAGTTTGATGATTGCCGCTCTATAGCACAAAATGTATAGATTTTTCTTCAAGGTTTTCAATAATTTTTCTCCATTAGCAATTATTAACCACTTTTATTGGAGATTATATCAATGAACGATCCAATCATACATATCTCCATTAATCTGGCCATTCATTCTAACGTTCTTAGGCACCTTCTTATAATCAACTAGTTTTGCTCAATATTCAATATCTCAAAAAGATAGCAATCAATTGTAGAAAAAAACTGAATAAAACAGACTTTAGTGACAGTTGTCACAAACTATAGTAGAATATATTTAAACATAAAAATGTAAATCAGTGTAAAAAAAGGATACGACAAGGCACTAATTTATCTAGCATAGCATTTTAATATGCTATTTTATCCATTGGTGGTCAAGCCATCTGATTGTTCTTCATGTGTTTGAGGAAACAACACCATTCCATCTTTCTTATGGCTCTTTGATAGAGTTGAACAAACGTTGCACTTTGTTTTTCCATGACCAGTTTAATAGCCAAAAAGAGAGTCATGTTTCAAGACTGCATGTTGAGGAGAATTGAGATGAAACTACTTTATGTAGTTACGTAGTGTTGAGGAACAAGTTGCCTTGTTCTGCTTGCCTGATATCAGTGGCAGCTTCTTGATTGTGATATTGCATACTGGATCTTGGGATAACTCTGTAAAGTACAGTGTGTGTTTATTGATTTATTTAAAACAACCTATACCCTGCTTTCCCCCTTAATGTTAAGATACCTAAGGTTTTGGATACCAATACTACGTATCTATTTCCTTTCCATTAACAGACTGACATTACAGTACTGATACTAATATCTCCATGTCTACTAGCATTGAAACAGTAAATTGAATGGTATTTTAATTAAATTTATTTCTGTTGAACTATGCACTGAAAATGAGACAGTTATTTTGAGTATTGTACATTGAGTATTGTACACTGAGTGCTGTTCCTTTATCGACAAAAATATATGGCCTTTTCTATGATGCAAGTGTTGCCCTGAAACCCTTAGTCACCTATTATTATAACTAGTGTTGTATCACAACTTAGAGACAATACAACAGAGGGCCGTATTAATTTTTAACAGGTCTCGCAGATAGGAGCAGTGGCTTTTAGGATGATTCATACATTTTGTTCTAATATTGGTGACTGGAGATCCCTTCTTGCTCTTACAGGTAGTTGAACTCCAGAATAGGCTGTCTGAAGAATCCAAGAAAGCAGACAAATTAGAATTTGAGTTCAAGATGCTGAAAGAAAAAGTAGAGAGTCTGCAAAAAGAAAAAGATGTATGTATCGAAATGTTGCTTTTTCATCCTTAATAGAAGCAACTTTATATCTTAAGAGTTGGTTATGTCTTTCTCCTATTATATCTGTTTACTACATTAAGCTCCCTGAGTGCATCTCAGGGCCTTTCCACAGCTCTGCTCTTGGTTTCCTGCCTTCCATCTTAGTTGCTTGTACTGTCTTCCTTGACTTCCTGTTCCACTTCCATGATATAATTCTTTTCTTGTATCTCTTCTGTCTCTCGCATGCAGCTGTAGTAGTTATATGCGTTCATGTTTTCCACTCCCTGTTGCTCTCTTACAGGTCTGCATCTTTGTCTCATTTGATCAATTCATATATAATGCCAAACTGTAGTTGGGTCATGACAGAACCTTGGGCAGTGCATTCACCTTTGTCTTCCCCACACTCACTCTGCTTAATTAGTTACTTCCTGGTTTGCAAACCCTGTTTTGAAGTTTGAAATTCTGGTTTGGCGAGCAAGCAGTACAAGCACAAGATTGGATACAGTTGCAACCCCAAAGCTAGCGCAGCACCCTTCAGCATTACTTTTCCCCTGCATCATCTGTTGCAGTATTTCAGTGATGATGCACAAGTGTACTTCATAACCAGCAGAAAAACAGTTGCAGCATTGACGAGAGTAGGCTTTATAGGATGAGGCTATTTTGTGTGTGCACTGGATCAGCACTTTGTTCCTAATCTGTAACTTAAAAAAAAAAAAAACCATTCTGTTCCTATATGTATATTTTCCCTTTTCTTGGCAAAAGCTCGTCTCTGTTTTGCTAGTCCCCTTCATTTCCATTTCTATTTTCTGTACCTTTTCTTGATGCCACTGACTCTACAGTTCCTGCCTTCCCTGTCCTGCCTTTGAGGCATCTCTCCTAGAAAATCTGCTTCTTCAGTAAAGCCTTTCCTTCATCTGTCCAGTTTTGCCTTCTCCCCTCCTCCGAAGTTCCATATGTGCTATTTCTATCAAAGCCTTGTCTTTATTCTCTTTTCACTTTTGTCTGTGTTACTTCAACTGGAATTTAAATTACTTTTAAAGATACTTCAGTATGCCTGTGTGTTTTTTGTTTTTTCACATTGACCAACCTCCCACCATGGTTAAAGGGGCCTGATTGAGCTCTTTTTGAACATACATTTCATTCATACATTTGTTTTATATGAGCTTCTACAGGAAGCTTCTTTAAATTGGACAAGTAGAAATGCACACCAGGTTTTGGAAGCAATTGCCTACTTTGTATTCATCTGCCCGTGTTGCAGAAAAACTACATGTTAGAAAACACCAATTGCTGCTAAAAACGGCAGCCCCTTGTTTAATCCTCCCTTATCTTTTTGCTGGCAAACCACTCCGTTTGCAGGGCTGTAGACAGTGAAATCACACCCTTATAACCTCTTCTGGGTTGCTTGACATCACCCCTCCCTTCCCCAAGCTTGCCCCAATGCATTTTGCGGTGACCTTGAAGAAGGGAGGGGAAGTCTAGCAACGACGAAGTGGCGGTAGGAGCGCTATTTCACTGTCTACAGCCCTGCTAATGGAGCGGTTTGCCAATGAAAAGGTACAGAACACTATTTTTTTAACCTTCCCCCTCTCTTTTTTAAGGTTTTCACAGTGACCCCCCGTATCTGTGGATGCCGGTCCACTAATAGCGGGGGTCCACTGTAGTATGGACTGAAGTCCACTTCAGACATACAGAGTTTAGCAATTCCTCATGGACCAGTTGGTAGAATTAAATCAAATACTGTATTTGTCTCTTTATGTAGCGGTTAAGGACAGAGAGAGATTCACTGAAAGAAACCATTGAAGAGATTCGATGTGTACAAGCACAAGAGGGGCAGCTTACAACTTCAGGTAAAGAAAATGAAGGGAGTCGAGGGGGGGTTGATCCTTAAAAATGCCTGAAAGATTCAGATTTCTTGAGCTTTTACTGGAAAGGCAGGATATACACTTCAATAAATGTGGAATGTTAAATGTAAATCCTTTTGTCCTGGCATTTTAAGCAAATGGTCTGGTGGTTCTCTCCAGGAGCAGGCTTAGGCTGCAATCTTTCCTTGGAGTAAGCCTCATTGATCACATGGGTAGGAGTGCACTGTTACTCATGCGTATGTGCTTGAGCCCTATGGCTGTTTTGTTCTCTCTTAAATTAGGTGCAAGCAGATAAGAATTTATCTGCTGGCATTGGCTGGAATAATTCATTTTTTAGTTTTGCCAGAAAAGGCTCACTAGCTTATGGTCATCTAGACATGGTTCTGCTAGTAGAGCACTGCATTATCCTCTTATAGAAGATGAAATGCATAGAGGAGAGCAACTTCAAATGTTATAAACTATAACTGGGTTAGTTTATTCCAGAGAGCATCATCCCAGAGATTTGAAAGATGAAGCAAAGATGAGCCATTTCTTACAGACCTCTATATCTTGTGATATTACAAAATCATCTGTCCATTTTTCACATTGCATAACACTTTGCCTTGTGAGTCATAATGAGTCTTTTGCTCCACAGGTCATAGAGAGTGTAATATCTGGGCAACAGTGTTTGCTGACTCAGTAACTCTAACTCAAAATTTCTTTATTTGGAATTCCTATTAAGGCGCACTGACTGAACTATCAGTTCTATTGAACTAAGGACATGTTGGCACGACAGCTTTTATTGTAATAAAGCCGGCTGATATTAAGCATGGATACAGCATGTACTATATCCACAGTAACTTTAGAGAACTTGTAGTATATGCAGAAATGTGTGCAAAGCAATTCATTTCTGCTGTATTCCAAGCATCTTCCAGACTGACCTCATGAAAGGGAAATGTGTGTTGTTTATTGAAGTCATTTGGTGATGCTTTATGTACAGTTGAATGTCAGAATGAGTAAATCATGAGATGTTTTTTTTTTTTTTTCAGTGGATGACCCCAGGTTTTAGTGTTGTGCGAGAGGGAGAAAAATGTCTCTCTACAGGGCAGTGGTAAATGAAGGTGGAATGTGGTCATTGACCATAGCCAAAAAACTTGACTTTTTCTTCTGGCTGCCTAATAATATGTTGAAAACTACAATGTCAACATTCACCCAGTTTTACACTGACAACTACTAGCCTGTCATGTTAATGGAAATGGCGAGTTAACTTTTACCAGTGGGGGTCATGGGAGCGTCATTGATGAATCTCTCCAGGCTGCCAGTTAACAGCTATTGTGCTGCACAAAGGGTTAACAAATGCTGGAGACGTCTGGTCAGGAATTGGCCTGAAAGCAAGTTCTGCAAACTGAGGATCTTAATAGCCCAATTCTATATTTTATTTTATTTTTATTTAATGGATTTCTACCCCGCCTTTCTCCCAATAAGGGCAATCAAGGTGGCTGATTGCCTTGTTTATATATGTTTACTCAGAAGTAAGTCACACTATGTTCAGTGGGGCTTACTCCCAGGTAACCATATGTAAGATTGCAGTCTTAGATAAACAATGAATAGAATTTTTTCCTTCTTGATGAATTTAATCAGTAAGTTACTTTGTAAAATATTTGAACTTTGTAAAAGATTTGAAGTATTTCAAATGTATGGGGATAATATTGCCAAAAACTATGGTATATTTAGTATTGCTTACCCTTTTGAAAACAGTAAAGGCACTATCCAGCCAAAATGAAGCATTTCTAAGGCCTGTTGACTTTACTGGGAGAGTTAAGCATGTTCTTAAATTTCTCCCAGTGAAAGCCATAGAATTTGAAAGTACTTAACTTTGAGGCACTCATGCCCTGAGTTACAACTCTATGCCATTTAAATGTTTCCTTTTACTCCCCCTCTTCCCAAAACAGGATTGTTGCCACTGGAGGGTCAGGAATCTTCAGATAGTTTAGCAGCAGAAATTATTACTCCTGAAATCAAGTAAGTTATATACAGTACTCCCCCCATATCCGCTGGGGATATGTTCCAGGCCCCTCCGTGGATACTTGAAACCGTGGATAAGAGCGAACCCCACTTCCATGGTTTCCTGTGGCCCCCCGCCCTGCCTCCCCTGCGGGCAGGCGTGCTCGCCCCCCCCCCAGCTCTTGTTTTTCTTTCAGCAAGCTTTGTCTCTTCCTTAAAACTAACAGAGAAGCAGCCTCCATTGCAGGCAAGTAGAACGAGTCCTAGAGAGGCTCTGCAAGGTTTCTGTTAACCTTGCAGAGCCTCTCTAGGACTTAGTCTCATTCTACTTGCCTGCAATAAGCAGCCAGAGGCTGCTTCTCCTGTTTGTTTAAGGAAGAAACAAAGCTTACTGGGGGAAAAAGTAAAAGCCTGGGGGGGGGGGGGTCCCGTGATCCGTGGATAACTGAAACCATGGATAGCGAATCCATGGATATGGGGGCCCACCTGTAATTCATTTTGTGTCCTGTTGAACCACAGGATGTGTGGGTATACAATTAATCTTGTATATCAAATGCCTGTAATTCTTCATTAGCAGTTATGAATTGAGCTGTGATTCAAAACATTTTTTTGCTTTCAAATTTGGTAAAGCGATTTTAAAATACTGTTTGTCCTCCCTGTGTTGGTATTACTAAATTTGCTCCTCCTAAGACTTGTGATCTGTGTTTTCTAACGGCTGTCATCTTGTTTCTCAAGGGAAAAACTCATTCGCCTTCAGCTTGAAAACAAAATGCTAAAAATTAATCAAGAAGGGTCTGACAATGAAAAGATTGCCTTGTTGCAGAGCCTCCTGGATGATGCCAATCTTCGAAAGAATGAACTGGAGACAGAGAACCGGTAGGAAAGGGCTATTTAGTTTCTAAAAATAGTATTGCAGTGGTCTTTACTTGGACAGACTTATGGCTTTGATTTTTGATGCATGCTACAATTTTCTGCATCTTTCACTGCTGGAGTAACCGCTGCTTCACATGATATGAACATGCTGCAAACCTCTCTTTCATCACTGTTTCTGTAGCAAGTGCAAGCCAAAGGTCAATCTAGTTTAGCGTCTTGTTTTTCCCAGTTGACCGGGAACCCCAGAATCAGGTGATGAAGGCGTACCTCTCTCCCACCATTGCTCCCCTACAACTGGTGTTCAAAAGCATACTGCTAATGAAATACTGCATACACCTAGTTTTGTATTATGTAATTCAACCCTTAATGGGTAACCTATGCTATATGTTTTCCAAGCTAGCTCCAGTAGGTCTTTTAAAGACAGTTAAACACAGAGTTTTAATAATGTGCTTCAGGAGAATGCTCCATTCCAAGGAATTTCCATACGCTGTGTCTAGGCCACTCTGGAATCATTTTAATATGAAAGCACCTTGCAGAGAGGTAGGGTTCAGCAAAAGTTGGCAGATGCTGCAGTTAGCGATGAATGACTGTGCTGAGACTGATGATGGCATGCTTGGAAAATGAGCGCAACTGTGTGCCCCTTGTGCAAACACTGCCTAATTTAGGTGCACGATGAATCAGTATTACAAGACTGGCAGACCATTAAATGTATTAAAATAAGCTTTTATGGGTAAAAGACTAGTATTCATTTCTGAAAAAAAATATTTCTTGTGTCTAGGCTTGTAAATCAGAGGCTGCTTGAAGTACAATCCCAAGTTGAAGAACTGCAGAAATCTTTACAGGAGCAAGGTTCAAAGGCAGAAGATGTAAGTTGAAATACACAAAATTACATGCAACCCGTTTGCAACTATGCTAGGCTTTCTCATGTCAGGTATTCTATATATTCAATTTTCTTCCAAGCATCATTGCTTTAAAATGTAAAAGTGAAATAATGCAATTCCTTTTTCCAACTATTTTTATCGACGAACCATTTTGGAGCTCTGCTCCCATTCCACTTCCTTAGAAGCAGCTTGCTGGCCAGCCCATTCAGCATGGGCTGAATTCAGAAAGCCCATTCATTATCCCAGACAAGAGCAAAATAGGAGTGATGATGAGGTAGAATAAAACAACTTAGCAAAAACAGGAGTTGCTTTTGCTCCAGTACTCTGAGCTCTGGCAGGGAGGGAGTGACCAGGCTATGCCAGAATCTACCTCTCTCTGGTACAGCCTGGATCTCTGGTATACCCAGCTTTCTTTCAAGGAAGCCTGTTGAGCAGGAGCAGACTGATTCAGATTAATAAGCTCCTCAATGCACTCTGATCTCCCTAATTCAACCCAGCTGGTTTTCCCAAGAGGAGGGCTATTGTGAAGGGAAAGACTATTCATTTAGTCTCAGAGGAGCCATGAGTGATCTCAAAAAAATGTCAGAAGGGAGGAAGACTGGATATTTGCAGCTTGGGAGTCAGAGGCACCCAGCTAAAGTTAACCCACAGGCCACCTGGTGCCAACTCTAGTGTAGGTGCCGATTCCACCCTAGTGTCATAATGTCTGCCTTTTTGGAGAGCTAATAGTCTGTTTGCTGAAAATGTTCATCTGTTGACACTTGCAACAGTCTGCAAGATCTCTCTGTGTTGTCTCTGTTCTTAAGAACTCCTCACTCTGCTACAATCTAAAAGAGGAACAATTGATTGACCTTGTGGGATTGTCATAATTCATGTGTTACACAGAGAATTTTCCACCCAGCCCTCAGATAGAGGGTTGGCTCTGAGATCATAAGTCCTGACAACTTGACATTACAATGATCCATCTAACTGCTTTAACTTTTGCATATATTCTTATCAAAAACTTCTGGTCCACACAGGAAACTGTGAACTGTCCTGGCATCTGCTTTACAAGGACTTCAAACATCCTCTTTTAAGATTCTAGATTGAGTCTATGTGCTTGCTTTTTTTTAAAATAAGCTGTCTTGTAATAGCATTTGTTTTTAGTGTGACCATTCATTTGTATTCTTGTAATGCATTTGTGATAGCTTTTCAGAACTAGAGGATGAGACAGGAGGAAGACATCCTAGGGAGCCCAGAAAAAGAAGAAAATGTGCATGCTCTGAAAGAATGCCTAGCTTTTAAATGTTTTCTCTTCAGAGAAATACTAAATAGTTTCTTCTGTTGGCTGCTGTTTTGCTTCGTACTAATCTGTCACCTCTGTCTCTTGGCATGGGTTTCTGCTCAAGGCTATTGTGAGTATGGCTTCCTATTTACTTCACCCTGCACCAGCTGACGTAGTTAATACCCATAAGCTTGGGCAAATGTGTCAAACGTTTTGTATGTGTTGTCACTTTGACAGGGCTTCAAGGAAATTTGTTGCATGCTCTCTTAGGAAACACATAAAGTAATGGGGGGAGCGGCAAACAAATTCTTTAATTGCTATGGATTTTAATCTGTAATTAATGCTTTTACATTGTAGCCCTCTAATTATATAATGTTTGTAATAATATGAGGGCGGCACCTCATGATAAAATTTTCATTTATGGGAGTGTTCTCAAAAGTTGTTCCTATGGCGTGGTCTTTAAACTTGTATCTATTTGCATATCAGAGCAGCTAGGTTGAGTATCCTTTATCTGGACTGCTTGGGACAGGACGTTGTCTGGATTTTGGAATATTTGCATAAATATAATGAGATACTTTGGTTGATGGGACCCAAGTCTAAACACAAAATTCATTTGTCTCATATACACCTTATAGCCTGAAGGTAATTTTATACAATATTTTTTAATAATTTTGTGCCCCAGCATGCCTTGCACTATGCCAGCCAGGTGCTGGAATTTTTTTTTTTTAAGTCATAGCCAAAAATGTCTGGATTTTGGAATAGTCTGGATTTCGGATGTCCAGATAAGGGGTAACCAACCTGTATGTCACAACATTTCTAAATGAGCAAACTTCTGTGTAAGAATTGGTATGAAAGTCGTGTAGACACAATCGTAGATGCAGATTTTGTGTATGTGTGTATTCTGTGGGGTTCGGTTCTGAAACACCCTCCTGCAGATAAGACAAATCAGTGGATAATTAAATCTGCTGATTAAGCTTTAAAAGCTTTAAGCTTTAAAAGCATTCCCTTACCTTCGCGTGGCAAACTGCTCCATTTGCAGGACTGGAAATAGTGCTCTAGAAGACACTTCTGGGTTGTGCGACTCACTCCCTTGGCCCTGGCTCGACCCAGAATGAATTGCATGATGCACTCTGGGGCAAGCCTGGGGCAGGGGGTCGCGTGACCAGAAGTGGCTTCTAGAGCGCTATTTCCAGCCCTGCTAATGGTAAGCAGTTTGCCACGCAAAGATAAAAAAAGCTTTTTAAAAAACTGTTTACTTTTTTTTTTAAGTGGACCCGGCATCTGCGGATACTGAAATCCACAGCTGGCTAAACCGCAAATGACAAGGGCCCACTGTATAGTTTTCATATGGGAACTTTGCACTTTTGACATGTACCATGGGCAGGGCACCAGCATTCTATGAATTTGGAAGTGATTTAGCAAACACATTTTTACACGTGGGTATAAATTAAGAGCACAGAAATGTTTGTGTTGGGTCAAGTTACTGCTTTGTTTAGATGAATTCTGTGATCCTGCTCTTTCACCATGCACAGGCTGTATATACTGGGAGTTTTATGTTAATAAGGCTACATTGTTTCTAATGTGGAGTAGATTAAGCTTGTGATACACACATAGTCCCCTACTTAAGTACAGGTTAGATTCTGTTGGTCTGTACTTAAGTTGAAAAGTACGTAACTTGAAACATTATTTATTATGCGTCCTAAACAAAATTGTGAACAACTTTCTGTTGCAGTTGAAAAATAGTATAGAAATACTACAGATCCTACAGTATAGAAATATCTATAAAATAGATCAGCGGTTCTCAAAGTTCTCCCCACAAATAGGGGAAGTTATAAGTCCTTGCGGGGACGGTCTGGCAGCGGTGCTGCTGGTGGGAAAAAGAGGTTTTTTTACTTTGGTAAAAAAGGGTTGCGCTGGCCCTTTTGGAGGGCGCGGCGGGCCATGGCTCCCTCTGCAGGCCTCCCCACACTTCAGATCGGCTCCCTGAAGCAATCAAGACCCACTTCCAGTTTTTGTCTCAATCGCTTCAGGGAGCCGATCTAAAGCACAGGGAGACCTGCAGAGGAAGCCGTAGCCCCCCCCCCCCCGCACCCTTCGGAGGGCCAGCGTGACCCCTGGTAAGTTAAAGTCTTTTCCCAGCGGCACTGGCAGGATGTCGCCACATGTCACCACCACCCCTTAAGGGGGTAGCAACCGCTTCCGCTTTTCATGGTGGGCTGCCATGGACTCATGCAGCAGGCTCCAAATGAGGTCCGTGTGAACCAACCCGTCTGTACGTTTTTGGCAGCTGCTGTGGAGTCCTCTCCTTGCTGCTTCAGCCTTCACCAGCATGAAGAGTTTGTTCTTCCCTCCAGGAGAGTAAGCAAAGCAATGGCAGCTGCTGCAGATGGTTTGGCAACGTAGGGCTTTCTTTAGAGTCTGAGTGAATTTTTAGGTAACATCCTTGAAAATGTTAAGGACTGCATTATGTTGTAAATGTGTGTTCTGAAATGGAGCAAATAGAACAATTTTTCAAAGGTTAACATTTTGTTTAATTGTAAGAAATTTCTGGACAGAATTAAATGTTACATGCAAATGTATGCAACAATCCTCCAGTGAATACTTTTGTTGGAGAGAAATGGCTTTGGAGTAGTTGCAGGGGAAATTTTGGAAGAGAGAAGGAGTAAAGTGCTTAGTCTTTCTTTTACCCACAGGTTTTCTGCTGGAGCTCCCTACCCTGAAAACCCTCCACACCCTTGGTGTTCCAGACAGGCTTAGCCCACAAACGTGTATCTGAAACACAACGGGAGGAAAAGTTGCTGATTGCACATTTGCAACAGGGAGGGAAAGGGTTAAGCCACCATTTCTCCTCCTCACTGCATCTTCTCTGCTATAAATTACCTCCTCCCAATTTGTTGCATGCATTTGTGTGTCACTCTTTATTTTACTCTGTGTTTCATACCAATATGAATGCTTCAAACTAACACTTTTTTTTTGCTTTCATTTATAGTCAGTCATTCTGAAAAAGAAGCTTGATGAACATCTGTAAGTAATAAAAGCTTTCCTTTGGGGTGGTGGTGGTGGTAAGAAAAATAAAGGATTTTTATCCCTGGAGAACAATTAGGAGTTGAAGCTACTTAAATATATTGTATTGAGGATACAAAACAGTACAGATACAATTCTTTATACCCCAAACTAAGTCCCTTGAGTTCAGCAAGTCATACCTCCTGATAGGTACGCTTGGGTTTGCAATCTAAGTAAACTGATTTTACATTTCTAGAATGTCATTGCTTTGGAAATGTAATTCTCTTTTCACCTGAATTAAATACGCAGTACTAGCCTTCTGCTACTGGTTAAAGAGCAGTACCTTTTCCTCATAGGACTGCTTTTTAAAAAATTATTTATTTTGAATTATTAGCATTATTTGTATATACCTTGTGGTGCTGATCTCTTCCGGAATTGTTGAATTCTAGTTTTCTTCTCCTGTCTTTTTAAAAATTTCCATTGGTGAAGTACGTGCTCTTACTGTGGATCTGTTTTTTTAAATAGTGAAAAGCTGCATGAAGCAAATAACGAGTTACAGAAGAAACGAGCTATTATTGAAGACTTAGAACCTCGATATAATAACAGTTGTGAGTAGTTTTCTATTTCAAATAATAAAATGTAATTGGAAGTTATTTTTATTTTGGTAACTCTAAAGCATTTATTCTGTGGGATTAAAAAAGAAAAGCAAATATCCTTAGAAATAGCTTTTTATTGTAGGTTTGGTATGTAATTTTGCTTTGATCATTTTTTCCTCTCTCATCTGGAAAGTGCAGTACGTTTTATAAACCATTCAGATCTGCGGAAGTTGAATATGCTATCATAGTTCACCTAGTCCATTTATTATACTGTATACTTCCAGTATTCCTCATGCAGACATGTTATCTCTAAATAATAATGCAACGGGCTCGCTCAGATTCTTTATGTGGATCTCTAAACATTGGATGTTCAGTCTAGTTTGCCAATAACTGTTCAAAACAAAAATGTTTGCAGCCACCAGCTTTAATGAGTATTAATGATGATAGTGTGGACCATCCATTTGTTTTTCAGTGGCCAACTTCCACAGGTCTTTTGTAGAGCTGGATTTTACCCAGTTCTGACAGAGTTCCTTTTGGTTATGATACGAACCAAAATGGCACTTAAAGAGTGTAGTGATCTACAGAGTTCAAAACCTACACTTTATACTACTAAGGGCTGGCTGACAGAATCAAGACCCACATATACATGTCGTATAGCATGGTTTGAACATTTATGATAGAAGTGCTCGGGGGACGGAAGTTTGCAATCCAGAAATTCTCTCTCTTAGTTATGGTGTTGAATTTCCTCTGCACAAGAGTTTTGATGGTCCCTAAACACACACAATTTCTGAAGCTTAGGTTAATATTGCATATCACTATAAGCAACATTCTGAAATGTGGAATATTTTTCTAATAAAGCACTCAAAATAGAAGAATTGCAAGAAGCTTTACGGAAAAAAGAAGAAGAAATGAAGCAAATGGAGGAGCGATACAAAAAATATTTGGAAAAGGCCAAAAGTGTGAGTGCTCTGTGTTTGTGTTTCTTAGAGGTCTAAGAGGTGTCATTCCTCCACAGCCATACACATTGATGTAGGCTGTGTTCATTTTTCAGCTAGAAGCGCTAGAGTGGTGTTTTTTAATCTCCTCCTAGCATGCTAGGGTTATGTATGTTTTTCAGCTTCTAGCACACTCGCTGCGTTTGCAGTCTTTCCTGCAAGCTCGAAACTATTAAACATGGCAGCCTCCATGCAGTCTGTGGAGATAGGAGATAAGGTGAGAAGGTGGCGGTGCCCAGCAAGTAGTGGGTGGAGATAAGGTGGCAAGATGACGGCGCCCTGCTTCGACAAAGCCCTTCACTGAACCACAAAGCACCCTGAACTAACATTACAATCCTAACCAAATTTCCAGCACTGATGCAACCACAATGCAACCCTGAGGTAAAGGAACAAACATTCCCTTACCTTGAGGAGGCCTTTGTGACTGCCCCTCCACTGCAGGATGCAGCATGCACCCCATTGGCACAGCTGCATTGGCCCTGGAAAGTTGGGTTAGGATTGGACTGTAAATTTGACGCCATTTTTGTTGCCGTTTGTTTAATGATGCTTCTATTAAATTAAAGCCAGCTGACCCTGTGAAAGACATTTAGACAACACAGTCTAAACATACTCGCATATATCTTACTGAAGTTGTTGTGTGTGTTGCTAATGTATATGACACTTTACATAGAGTGAGGAGATGGGTCCCTGCCCCAAGGGCCTTGCAATCTGGGTTATGTTGAGAACCTCCGCAAACTTTAGCAGTTCTTTGTTTCCTTTTAAGTATAGTTTGAACTGTATCCTAATATGCGGGTCTTGCCCTTTACAGGTTATCCGTACTCTAGATCCCAAACAGAACCAAGGCTCAGCCCCTGAGATTCAGGCTCTGAAGAATCAACTGCAAGAACGTGACAGGATGTTCCATTCGTTAGAGGTAACATACATACAGCACACTGCTATGCCTGTTTACTCAGAAGAAAGTCCCATTGCTTATAGTAGGGCTTATGCTCAAGTAAGTGTGCGTATGCTTGCAGCCTTGTTGAATATAGTATGCTTTTAAATGTTGGAAGTCCTACTGTTGGGTTAAAAGCTATACAACCCTGTGTTCCAAATTTGAAGTAGCAACCTTATGGTGAAAAACTGGCAGCTACAGATCCTGAAGCTAACTGATGAGCAATGTTCCTTGTAGCAACTCAATTCATCATCATCAACAATAAACAATAATAATAAACAATTCTAACTAAGTGAGTAGATGGGTGTCTTTAGGCTCCATTCACATGCTGACTC
Organism: Plestiodon gilberti rubricaudatus; assembly: GCA_026170595.1. NCBI lineage: Eukaryota > Metazoa > Chordata > Lepidosauria > Squamata > Scincidae > Plestiodon > Plestiodon gilberti. The sequence goes on along the minus strand of JANXHW010000002.1, from coordinate 93,487,619 downwards.
AAACCATATCACATTCCTTCAGACGGGAAGTAACTGTTTAATGCACTTAAAACCTACAACACTGCATAATAATCCATATCATCGTGTAAAATACTAAAAAGAATTTGTGCTTTTTTTAATTAGAAAGAATTTGAAAAAACGAAGAGTCAAAGAGAAATGGAGGAGAAATATATTGTCAGTGCCTGGTACAATATGGTAAGTAGTCCAAAGTGGACATAAATCCTTGAAATGACACAGACAGCAAAGTTTAACATTACCCTTGAGTTTGTCGTATATTTTTGTGAATAAGGGTGATTTTCAAATTTGAGAGTTGTTGAGTTCAGAGCCTCTTCTGAGTATCAGTCATTTCTTAATAGTTGGTCACTTACTATCTTCAGTTTTTAGCGTGGGCCCTGGCTTCAGGAGGCAGTGTGTATACTATGACACTGCAAGAGTGCAAACAACAAAAACCCCATACAGGCTGTGATAAGTAAGCTGTTGATTTTTTTCAAAGATCTAGGTATTACGGGTGCCATAGCCATGTACAATAAAACAGACTTGAATAAAAACAAATATACGATCCTACTTGCATCTTTTGTTTTTTTCACGTTTCAACAAGGCAGACAGAAATCTATTAAAATCCAAAGTCCAGTGTTTAGAATTCCAACGTTTCGTTTCCTATTCCTGGAAACATCGTCTAGGAAGCATTCCAACGTTTCGTTTCCTATTCCTGGAAACATCGTCTAGGAAGCAATCTGTGAACACAGCCTTCACTCTAAACACTGGACTTTGGATTTTAATAGATTTCTGTCTGCCTTGTTGAAACGTGAAAAAAACAAAAGACGCAAGTAGGATCGTATATTTGTTTTTATTCAAGTCTGTTTTATTGTACATGGCTATGGCACCCGTAATACCTAGATCTTTGAAAATAATTGCTGGCCATGAAAGCTTCCGTGCAAGAATTAAGCTGTTGATCTTGGGGGCATGGCCTATGGTGGGCCCCCCACTTTCTAGATGTGTCCCGAACATCCACTTTTCCAGCAAATTATTAGACAAAAATCAGGTCATCAGAATCATATTAAATGGGTAGCCCAATCCTGCTTAAGATGTGGCAGCTGGCCTAAAGGGCCGACCGCTGCATCCTAGGCCCATTGTGGGTTGCACCGGCACAGCACGGGCTCACCTCGGGGGAAGGGGACATTTATCCCCTTCCCCCATTGTAAGTGGCATGGGCCCAAATGGGCCTCCTCGGATGCACGCCAGCTCTGGAGCTGGCCTGGGAAGGGGCTCGGGATATTGGCGCAACTCAGCGCCAGTATCCATACCCATTTCCAGCCCAGGCCAGCCTGTGGCCTCCCTCCTCCCGCCCCTGCAGGACTTATCTGTGGCAGCCAGTGCAGATTCAGTTAGGTGGCACAGTAAGCGGTGCCGGCCTCCGTGCCAGCACTGCTTAATCACAAGGAGCCACAAACGTGCTTTACAGCACGTTTGCAACTCCTTAGTTCAGCGGAGCGTGCACTTAGCTGATCTAATTTTAAGCAGAATTGCACTGTAAGTGGTTGTCATAAGTTGATCTAAATGTGCCACCTAATTGCTGCTGCTACTTACCCCTCCTTTTAATTATTACATAGGCTACCTGTGTAAGCCTGACCTACATAGTATTGAAATCTCCGTGGATGAGGCTTCTAGCAACTGAGGGGATTATAATGTACTTTTCTTAACCTAACTCATCCCTCTCTCTTCCCTATTCAGGCCTGTTTCTGCTAACTAAACTGTTATAAATGGTCAAGCATAAAGATTTTAACCCCCCCCCCCTTTGAACTGACTGAATGATTTGTTTGAGACAACCAGGCACAGAATTCAGTTTCCCGAGGAAGTCTGCTTTCAGTTTACAATACTGTGTATTCCTAGCCTTCATAGCTCAATGATATGATTGCAAGTGAATAGGCAATGAGATCACTGAAGTCTCAGAAACCAATGTGTGGGAGATTTCCTATGGTTGGAAGCAGGTTCCTGCATCCTGCAAACCTCCGTGACCACTCTCCAAGACTAGCAAGACTAGAATAGATTTTATATAGAGCACAACATTCAAAGGTTCAGTGCACGATTGTAAGCTTAACATTGGACACAGTTTCTGGTTCTTTCTGTGGCCAAAATTGTAGATTCATGGGATATTCTTTGGTTCTGGGAGGCCAAGTCTTCACTTGTCCAGTTGTACACCTGTGTAAGTTTTGTCAGAGAGTCATGGCCTACTTGGCACCAAAGAAGGATGCTGCAGGTTCAACAACAGCAGCATCCTCGGGGATCAGTTCGGCCTGCAGTGCTACCCCTAAGCAATGGACATCGGAATAAAGGATAGCATGTTTCTGTTTCATTAGCCTCTATCATTCAAGAGCAAGATCTCTCTCACCTTGTGTCAGTCAAGTAGATTAAAGGCAAAGGCAGCGATAAGGGTACAGTTGGATCCCATGGTGTGCTTTCATTTTTCTCCAGAAGTTTATTGTAGGACATGAATAAACTTGTAGTGTGAGTTTGGAAGCCCATCCTCATCTCATCCAGGAACTTACTAAGTGACCTGCAGAAAATATGTAGAAGAAAATGCTGAGCTGCCTTAACAGGGCTGCTGTAAGAATTGCTGAGAGAGATCAGGGGTGGGTGGCACGTTGAATTCTTGCAAAGCCCCAGTATACATGCGAAATATGAGAAAAGTAGTATGTTTCACCATTGGCCCTCAACATCTCTGGCCAAAACGTGGCTGGAGACTCCCCCAGATTGGTTTGAGCCGTCCTTTTGACAATTAATGCATACGCTAACGCATGTGGGTTTTTTTCCCTTTTCTATAGGGGATGACTCTTCATAAAAAAGCCGCAGAAGACAGACTTGCTAGTACAGGTTCAGGACAGTCCTTCCTCGCTAGACAAAGGCAAGCCACCAGCACAAGAAGAGCTTACCCCGGCCACGTCCAGCCAGCTACAGCAAGGTAGAGGGAGGCCTTGCCTCTTGAACAGAAGCCATCCTGGGATCAAGATCTCCTTCTATTGCAAGTGACAGCATATCAGGAAACGTAGCCAGCATCCTTTCTGTATCTTCATCCCCGGCTACTACAGTTAACTTCTCATTTCAGGAAGGTGTTTTTTTTTAACAACAAAAAAAAATATTTCTCAATGTTTTTAATTCCCTTCACTCTTAGTTTTTGGAGTCTTCCTTTTTGCCTTTTAATGTGCCAAAACATTGAACACCTAGTGGAGTGTAATTATGGAATTTTTTTTCCTTCCTCAGTTTATATGGAATAGTCCTCTCCTGTCTGAAACCTAACAGGTAGCGACCCTAAAATGTCCTGATAATGAATGATGATGCCATCTTTTCCAAAGCTGCCATTGTATAAAGGGAATTATTCTCCTTTTCTGTTTTGCTCCAGTCTGATCTGTTTAAATTATGTCATTCAATATGCAACAGCACTGGTGTAGAATTGTGAAATGTGTGTGTTGCAGATGCTGGCAGAAGCTGTAACCTGATTGCAGGCATTCCTAAGTTGATCATGTGCTGCTGTTACTCCCTCCTTGGCTCTAATTTAGAGAGGCAGGAGAACGTTTGGTTTTGTTTGCCCGCATCTTTTCTCTTTGCCTCACCGAGGCGAAATGATTTGAAGAGTTTGCCCCATTTTTGGTTGGTATAATGAGGGTTGAAAGCAGCAACTATTTACTGCCTGGTCTGCATTTTTAAAACTTGCCCCATTGCACTCCAATGTGGTGAACTGGATGGCTGTGTTCTTGGCACCCGTGGCCATGCTCTTGCAACTGCTTGGCAGTCCTTGGAAGTGGGGTCATGACTGTGCTCACTGCATGTGGCTGGATCCCATGGATGGTTGGTGCTCCACATGGTTTAACGATCATGAAGAAAACGATAAAGTGATGACTGTTTAGAGAAGGTGGTGGTTTCCGTCCTGAGATATAGCAAGTTGGTTTTGTTTGGTGGATGCTGTCTTCAAATTGCCATCCCACCTCACAGGCTCCATTTAATAGGCCAGTAAGGAGGATGAGCCTACTAATTGCCTTACAGATGGTACCAGTGCCTTCAGGCAAGGTGATTTTTGACATGAAAACTCTCTGTCCCTTTGTGCCAAATCTTAAATTCGTTTCTGTGCACTTATGGGTCTCCATCATGAAATAAGGCTAACATTTTTCCCTTCAGGTTCTGATCCTGTCAGGTGTTGAGTTCTAGATTTTGAGTCATGTCTCTCCTCCTCACCCCTTTCAAATTAACATTTGTGACTGCTCAAAATAGCTATTTCCATATGAATTTGTTATTAGCTTGGAAGGCTTTATTTAAACGCTTCATCTTAATAATGAAAGATACCTTTAGTGTGCCTAACTTTTGGCAGAGGACGCCTTTTGCTGTACATCCTTCTACATGTAGCTCATGGTGACTTTTTTTCCCCCCAAATAGTTTTGCCTTTAAAAAGAAAAAAAAAGTAGTAAAGATGCCTCTTGTAGAAGTGCATCTGGATTTTATTGTCATGCTTGGGGATAAAATGTTCAACTCCTCACCCTCATTTTTTTTTTTTACAAGAATGCACTAGACATCTTGTTAATTAAAAAAGCAATGCTCGCACCAAATTAATTAAAAAACCTTCGCACCAAAACATAAAATGAGTCCATAAAGTTCTGTAATGTGTAATGATTAAAATGAACTGTGTAGATGTTGGCCCTCTATAATATGGCTTCAGAGTTAGATGAAGTACCCCCGTTACGTAGAAAACTAAAAATTCCTTCTAAGGATAATCCATTGGGTGAACTGTCATTATTTCCCCCCCCCCAATAGTAAATTTAAAGGAGACAGAGAAGACTTGGAAGTGTATGTGATGTATTTCACATGCTACAAGCACGATAGTTATCTTTTGTGCCAATTGGATTGATTATTAAGTAGTATGCTGCATGCAAAGGAGCAGGTTAGTCTTGAATAAACTTGATTTAGAGTAAAGCATACTACACTTGTAGAGTGACTTGGGTCTAGTTATATGTCAGTATTGTTAATTTTGCCAGTTGCATGCTTCTGTAAGCAAAGCAATGGCAAAAGTCTGTTTTTGCTGGGGGTGGGGTGGGGGTTATCTCCAGGTTATTGTGCTAATCTGGTAACTATATCATTTAGTTCTGTACCTGAATGAAACTTGAATACAATCTTCAGTCTTACAATTGGATCTACATGTTCTTTTTCTTCACCTTTCAGTCTTTGTTGGCTTTCTTTCTTCACTTGTTGGGATCTTGTTTGCCTTCCTAGGCATCTTTTGGCCTATCGCTTCTCTCTTGTGTTTCAGCTAGTTTCTTTAATTTGGCTGGATTATTTTTGCATTAAATTTTCTGAAAACCTAATATATTGTAGCTTTGTAAAGAGAACTTTAATAACATTGGCTTGTATTGAGGTGGTAGGCAAGCTTTTTCAAAGCTATTGTGAAACATCAAGACCTCTTCTTTAAAAACTGTATTACTTTTTGATTTGGTATCTTAAGAATTAAATGTGTATTCTTGTAGGTAATAAGAACTATGGAAAACAACCGTCTGGAGAAAATTAGTTGCACTTAAGTCTCATAAAAATCAGTGGAACAGATTGTTGCAACTAAATTAAGTCCCTTTGAAATTGATGGTACTTAAGTATAACTTTCTCTAGATCAGTTTTGTTGTTGCCTGTTGCTGTTTTTGTGTGTTTGTCGGGTGAGGCAAAGCCTTCTTGCTAAAATATTTCTTTTGGCTAGCATGGAAACTATTCATACGCTCTTCAAGCAAGGACAAAAATTTTAGATAGAGTTTCACACAATTCTCCTCTAATAGAGCAACGTTAGTAATTATTTTGTACTTTCTTACACCAAATTTTGTGTTGCAACTTTGGGTTAAATGGGCTAAAGACAAAGCACAACATGATATAAAGATACAGAAGTTCTTATTTTTCTGAACTTTAACATTAAGGCAAGCACTCTGAGAAATATGGGACTTGTTTTAAAACAGGGGTTGCCAAGCTTGCTTAACTTAAGAACCGCATATGATAAACTTCAGATGTTTGAGAGCTGCAAGAGAGATGTTTGAGAGCCACAATATTTAAGAAATATTTAAATTCTTAAATATATTTACTCATCATGAACATTAAACTTATGTTTTAATCCAGTGGACTCTCAGTTTACACCTGGTAAATAATTATAAAGCTTGAAAAATTCTTATTTACCTTTTATATTAATTGTGATGCAAAAAGGAGCTCAGCCAACGTATTTCCAAGAGCCGCACATTATATGTCAAAGAGCCAGCCACATGTGGCTCAGGAGCCGCAGTTTGACCACCCCTGTTTTTTAAACCTATCTAGTTAATTAGGATTATGATTTTGAGTGGTATTAGTTACGTTTCATCAGTTGTGTTGTAGTCTGGTTTTTTTGTGCTATAAGGTATGTTGACTAAGTACTCGTGTAAAATAACTCTCATTTGTATATGTGTTAGCTTTTGTAGAATTAATGTCTGGGAACCCAATAAGTATAAAACTTTCCAAGGGCAACATTAAAAATAAGGCAAATATCTTTTAATCCAATACCTTTCAGACTTTTATATCTGTCCTAATCAGGACATCTGGTAGATTTGCTCTGTGTTTTGTGTTTATTCCATTGGATGAGTCTTTAAATAATCAGTTAAAGATTCTTGATATTCAGTTGCAATTTCATATTGGAAACTGAAGATGAATATCTGAAATTTACATCTGATAAAATCATGATTTTATTTTTTTGCAAAGAAACCAAATATGTGGGAATTTGAATTGTTTTTGTCTAATAAGGCTTGTTTAGTCAAATAGAAGAAACACCTCAAGTCTCCAAGCCCTTCAAGCAGGTGATATTGGAGCAATTCTCCAATGGACTGGTTTCGGGCTGGTTCCTACAACTGGCGGTTGATCATGTCAGGCATGCAGTGGTGGAGTGGACGTGTGCACTGCAGATGCAGGATAATACCTGGTGTGAGGTCTGTGTGTGTCTTGCCGTATGCAGGTAGGCCCAGTTTTCATGGCAGGGAAAAAAATCGCACATCACCCTTCCACCTTACCAAGAGAGGCAACAGTGTGCAGCAACTGTGAAGGGAAGTTCCATGCATTAGCAAAAGAGTAGCAAATTTTAAATTTCAGTATTTTTAATACCTTTATACAAATCTATGGTGCAGCCACATTTGGAATACCATATATAGTCCTGGTTGCCCCACCTTAAAAAGGATATTGTAGAACTGGAAAAGGTGCAGAAAATGGCAGCCAAAATGATCAGGAGGTTGGAGCACCTTCCTTATAAGGAAAGGCGGCTAAGGTGTTTTGGTCTCTTAAGTTTAGAAAGAAGTAGCTAAAGGGGAGACATGATAGAAGTTCATGGTGTAGAAAAAGTGGCTAGAGAAAGATGTCAGCCTCTCTTATAAAACTAAATAGGGGTCATCCAATGAAGCGGATTGTCTGCCCTGAATCTGCTGCCAAAATAAAATACTTCACACAACACAATTTATGGGATTTGCTGCCCCAAGCCCTGGTGTGATGGTCAGGAGCATAGATATCTTTGAAAGCGGATTAGACACTTTCATCATGGATAACGGGTCCTCGGCTGGCTGCTAGTCAGGATGGCTACATGCCATCTCCAGGTTGCGAGGCAGCCTGTTTCCAAATACCTGCTGCTGGGGAGAGCTACTGCCTGTGAGTCCTGCTTGTGGGCTCCTTCAAGGCTTCTCGTTGGCCACTGTGGTGGGGTCAGATGCTCGACTGGCTGGACCTGTGGTCTGGTTCAGCAAGACTGTCCTTATGACAGCAGTGGGTCACAACCAAATGTGTAAAACAACCCATCGTCAAACAAGAAAAAGGCAATAGAAGGCATTATTCCTTAACAACAGTATTTCACATGATAGATTTTTCCACTAACCTTTCTCCTGTGGTGAGCTTCAGCCTCGCTTGTGCATACAGAGGATGTCTGATGATGCGAGCCTTTCTCCCATAGTTCTCATAGTGGTTATTTGGGATGCTGGAAGTCTGAAGTTGGAACTGCCATTAGTCATTTTACTCCACGCTACCAAATCAAAATGTTGTGATGAGTTTGAGCTGGAGCTTATAAAACTTTATCTGGGCTGATGTCCACCCTGAATTAGGGGGCTGCAGGCACGTAGAAAGAAGTAGGCTTGGTCAGCATCAATATGAGGAAGGCATAACATAACATACAGCAAAGCCTTTGTGAACTTTCTCACTGGGAGAAGCGATTTTGAGTGTTTCTGCCTTAAGATGTACAAAATGTGTATTCAAAAGCTAGTCATCCAAGCTTGCAGATAGCCACTCTGCCTGATTACTTGTGGTGAGTTTAGAACCAACTCCAAACTACTAGGCAAGGAACCTTTTTCTTTGACTGGAAGAGAGTTGGTCCGTTTCCTTTCAGCTTGTCAATATGCTACATAGTATAGTTATGCACATGTAATAACCAGGCTAGTAAACTACTAACGCTTGTGGACTTATTTGCAAATGTGCCCTCATAGCATATTAAATTCATGTTGTATAAGTCTCTTCCATCATCACAGCAAAGTCGCAGCCAACAAAATTGCTGCAGTAGCTGAACTCTGTAAATTATACTGATTTAGAACTGCTTAGAACATCTCCAGCAACAAGATTTTTTTAAATTTCTCTCCAACAGCAATGCAATATTTACTACTCTTTAACCTTTTTATTTGCAGTGATGTGGTTACTAGACCTAAAGCACTATCTGTCAAATGGGGCCTATTCAGGTTTTTTTCTTTCTAGCCTACATAATAAAACCTTAGCCTGCCATTTTAAAATTCTCAGGCAGCTGCTTTTCAAAGAGAAGAATCACTTGCAAAGAAGTTTGTCATCTCTAGATATGACACTTACTGTCTCTCAATTTCCCCCTCCAACATAACACCCAATTCCTCCTGCTCAGTAATCAAGACAATTCATAAATTGTAGAAAGAGGTGTTGGGTAGATTGTCAAACTTCTGTAGCTCGTCATATTTTAGTTTCCCCTGCACACACTTTATATTACTACGAACAGTATTAACATGCAAGTTTCTTGCAACATCTTCCATTTACTAAGCTAGAAAACATTTAATCTTAAACATTTTTTATAAACGCACCTTTGTTTACTGCTATGATTTTAAAAGTGCACTAAAGGAGCCATGTTGTTCAATATTTTCTCTTGCCTTTTTTAATTACAGCAAAGTCTAGGGAAAAAAATTCTTGGAGAAAACCAATAGGAAGTGGTGCCTCACCCTTCCATGTGTGCATGTTTGGATTTTTTTAATTTAAAAGTCCAAACCTTGGCACACAATATATGCAATATTTTATTTATTGATGTTGCATACTTATGTATAAAAACTTTGCTTTCCCCACCTCTTATACCAGACTTGTACATTTCCTTTAGAGACTTGTTTTCATCTGTGTATATGAGTACAAGCAGCCTCAGAAAGGAACATAAATAGGTCACAAATTCAAAAGAAGCATACTGTTCCTGGATGTCAGTGTTAATGCAACAGGACCTTTCAACAGTCCTCTTTGGGCTGTCTGTATCTAACTTCAGTTCTCTTCTTTGTCCCCATCTGTTAACTTCCTTTCAGATTGCACTAACGTGTCTTTCTTAACATTATGAAATATTGCTATTATTCATGTACAGTGTGCTGACAGTATAACTCGGAATGCTCTGTGCTGCCTTTTTTAATGTTAATGCTGCTTTTTTTTTAAGTTACACTCTTAAGTATCTAAATTGTGCTGCTGCAGATTGTTTTATATTGAGGCAGACATAGGACATTTGGCAATATGATAGAAAACCTGAGGGAACATTGTTTTGTGGTTTGTGTTTGTATAATTTTTGTAATCCATTGGTTAAGTGTTTCACAGTCCATAACATAAAACAATTCTGTTTATTTGGGTTAAAATACTGTCTCAATAAAATAAGTAAAGATAAGTCTCTTTTCGTACACTTTACCTTCAATCCGTATAGGGCATCATCAGAAGTTCCAGTTGGAACTGCTGCTGATGCCCTACACGGATTGAGGGTGAAGTGTACGAAAAGAGAATTATCTTTACTTATTTTATTGAGACAGTATTTTAGCCCGAATGAACGGAATTGTTTGCAATTTTTGGAATGTTTGCCAACTCACAAGGTGAGGGAAGGAGCCTTTTTAAGCCCCCGTTTATCAGCTTCTACTGTATTTCTATGGGAAGGCTGTTTTGAGGGGATGGAGGTTGGCCGCAGAGTCCCTGCTCCCATTTATCAGAAATGAGAGTAAGGTCTGTTGCTAAAGCCACCACATCCCCCATACACTTCTAGGCCCTCTGGGTTAGCAACTGGGGTGTCCGTTAGAACTGCTTGAGGGCTCTGGTTGCTGGTCCCATCTTTTAAGCCGTAGGAATGATCAATATGCTCAAAAGAAGATGAAGGAATTGGTACAAGCACTGCTTGGTTTGATTAGCAGAACTGTTTCAGTGATGCTGTGTCTTCAGCCCTGCAGTTGCGTATCTATCTAAAGCAGGGGTGTCAAACTAGTTTCATACAGCGGGCCGAATAGCATTCATTCAAGGCGTTTGCTGAAGCCCGGAAGTGATGTCATGAAGCAGGTGATGACCAGAAATAAGCACTCTTTTCTAAGCTAGGAACTCGACTGCAAATGACAGAAGAGAAAGTATGCAAATCTTGACCATATTTTCAAGAAATAGGAGAGCCCAGTTATCACGTGGGCCACCCTTTCATTAGTGCTGGTTCTGCTGAGGTTTGCGGCTGAGAGCAGCTAATGGTGATGCTGGGAGAGTCCACATCACATGGGCCGGATAAAGAGCTTCCACGGGCTGTATGTAGCCTGCAGACCTTGTATTTGACACCCCTAGTCTAAACACTGAGTTGGAGGGAGAATGTTATGCAAAACAAAGGTCTGTGACTGTTGCAAGAATACTGAGAAAGATGTGGTTTAGGCCAGGGCTGAAGGGACGTTGCCCCTTGCTGACACAAACTCTAGTGTAGTCTCTTCTAGGTGACTCAGGTTATGCTCTTAATCTGCAACTCCCCTGTACAACCATCTGGGCAGGATAGGTGGCAACAATTATCTCCAATAGCTTGACTGCTAGAGATGGAATGAGGCCAGGACTGAATTTTTGTTCTCTTGCATGCACAGGCCTACTGAAGGCAAGTCAAAGGTAACTTAGAGGGTGACTGGACCTGCATGGTATTCACTGTTGCATACCGCAACAGGGGCATACCTCCCTGACATCAGTGAATAAGCAGCTTTTCTTCTAGGAGGGAGCTGCTCGTGGGACTAACTGGGGCACCATTAGCCCAGGTACGTAATTACATTAGGCAGATGTGCTTGGTTGGGCCTAACAGTTGTAAAGAAAGTTAGCATTGAGCGGAACAATCCCCAGATGCTTTGGTAAGCAGTACCATAAGCCCCAACTAGCACTATTGAGAGGCTGTCTGTCATGTTCATTATTCAGGCTACCTCTGATCATGATATGCCAATATCCCTCCCTTTGCCTGCCCTGTGTAAATGTATGCTAGCTGTTTGTGAGGAGTTGCCTCGCAGCCCTCTGTTGTGGTTGTTGCTCTGCAGGTTTGTTTGGTGGTGTTTGCCTGATCTTAACATAGATGGCGCAAGATCAGGGACTTCTTGGATCTGCCTCAAATTTTGCTTGCTAAACCATTTTAGACCACTAGATGGAGTAGAAGAATACGAGATTACACAAGTAACCTCAAATACATATTGCTGGTTGTCTGAAAGAATTTGTGTTTTTTGTAGCATCATCATGGAGCGACTACAACTTTGAGAAGCTAAGCATGTTTTCAACATATCAGTTACTGTGTATTTTATGTAATTTGTTTTCATTTTTGCAATAGCAACTTGTTTTGACTGTCCTAAACTAGGTACAGTTACCAAAATTACTGTTTGGAGTTGCCACTGATTTTTCCTGTAAGAATTAATTCTTAAAGTCACCAAATGTTAGTTCCCCCTCCCAACCTTGCCTATAAATTCGTATCCCTAACTACCAAATTGCTATGGTAGTAATTTTACTATACATACGTGTATATAAAGGAGGTAATAACTGTCATGAATTAACATCTTAAGGTTCCCCCCCCCATTTCAAAGACGATGCTTCCAAGGCTACAAAACCAGTGTACAGTTGTTAAAGTTGTAAATAAAGGCTTATATAAAATGTGTGCTGCTTTTTTATTGCATGTAGCAATTTTTAAATCATGTGTTTCTCATAATTCTGCAAAGAGCTCAGGGTATCCATTGGAGCTGATGAATATGAACCCAAGTCTCCTTGAATCAAGTCCAATGTCGTCATACCTTTTTGAATCTAAAGTTTGTTCTTGTGGCTACATTAAGGGCTGCTCTTTTGGCAGGAAGCAGCTGCAATGAACGAACAATTTAAACCACCTTTACAGGGACATGAGACTACCCTTATTCTTAAGGGGGGGGAAGAGGAGGAGAAGACATTATTTTTTTTTAAAAGAGCAGATGCTTTCCACTTGTTCTATCATTTCTTTAAAAAAAAAAAAGCTTCCAAGTAGTCACAAGACCATCAGCCGAGGTTCAAACTGAGACTTAGGGCAGTACCTATTGAGATAAGTCAGTTAGAAACCCTGTGGTACACGGTACAGTCAATGATTGTAGCAACTCTTGTGTATGGGTAGTCAACTTAACATCCTGGTTCCATTTTGGACATTTGTCTGGAAGTTGTAACAGCACTATTTGCACAGGAACAAAAGCTGGATGGTTGTACCAGTGCAAGAGTGCCAACATGGCCATCTAGCTGGCTCTTGGTAGCTCAGTGCTATAGCACCTGTGTGAAAGCCCAAGGCCAGACAGACTGCACCAGCGCTATGCGTAACTCAGGAACTACCTATATACTGTTCAGACCACTGCCAAGTAGAGTATGTTAACTCTTAATTTTAATGTTCAGAATCAATCATGTTTTGTTTTCAGCAGGCTTCTATATTTACACCAACACTTATGTTCACTTCAAGGGAGACCTCTTCACAAGTTATAAAAATAGAGCCTTCATTTCAATCTGTTTAGTCTTTTTTTACTCTAAAATGGGAAGCAGCCCTCAAGTTATGCATGATTGTGTTACCTGACAATTTTGAATTAATTCAAATGAATGGTCCACGTAGATGAGGTTTTTCCAGAAAGTTGAAGCTAGCATGATAAAACAAATTAGTGTATTCACTTATGACTGATCAAACCAGTTGTACAAGTTACCTTCAGTTGCATAAAGGTCTTACAATTTTACATTAAGATATCCCAATGGTGGGCCACAGTGGCTTAGTGTTTAAGACGCTGAACTGCAGACCAGAAGGTTGGTCGGACAGCAGTTTGAGACCCAAGTGCCATGTGATGGAGTAAGCTCCCAGCTCCTGCCAACCTAGCAGTTCGAAAGCAAGAAATTGCAAGTAGATATAGGTACCACTGTGTCAGGAAAGTAACAGCATTCTGTTAGTCACGCCGGCCACATGACCACAGAAGTGTCTTTGGACAGCGCTGGCTCTTCGGCCTTAAACAGACTAGCACTGCACCCCAGAGTCGGACACGACTGACTTTCAAGCAGGGGATACCTTTACCAATCCCAATGCAAGTCTGTGTCCTTCCTAAATGCAACCGACCCTGAAGGGACAAAGTTTTAGGCCAGCAGTGATGCTCAGCGACATCATGGGTTGGATGAAATGTGTGTTAATGTACCCTAAGAAACTAGAATTGCATTATCAACCTTGAACAAGGGAGTAAACATCTGCACAACAAGAAATGTCCTCTAGAGCAGTGCTTCCCAAACTATCTCTGGCAGACAGGTAATCTTAGTGTGCCAGGGACCAGCACCATATTCTTTCCTTCCTAGAAATTTGCCATGGACCGGCAGCCGGTGTTTTGCAGACCAGCAGTGGTCCATGGACCACCACTTTGAGAAACACTGCTCTGGAGGGCAGAAAACCAAATGCACATGTGTAGAAAAAGCACACCCTATAATTTGATAAGAAAAGGTGTTGAACTTAAAGGATTTTGTTCCTACTGAACAAGTGAACTCCCTTAGTGACTCTCCTTTCACTACACAGACTACCTTTTCAGACACTTTGATATATTGCTTTGAATGGCTAGTGTAAAGCAGGTTGAAATCTTTTTTCACAAAGCTTGACAAAAGCTTCCCCTTATTCATTAGCTTTATGCAAGGATGAATAAAGATGGTTCTGGGTCTGTTACTTTGTACAAACACGATCATTCTGTCAAATGTTTTAGATGTTACACTACTGGTGACCTAACTGCAAAACATTCATTCTGGACTGACTCTAGAGTAAGCCATAGCTGGCAGGAGAATATAGTTGTGATTTTATAGCCTTATAAATGGAGGGTAGCAACAGTAGCATATGCTCCAGAGCAAGTCATACATACTGTGGAGGAAGAATAACTGGCTACTACCTAACGAATTACTACCAATTTAAGTCTGCATGTCTACAGCCTCTCCAAAAAAAGGAGGGGGAAGAGGCTTACTATCTTCCATTTATGACTGAAAAACTAACCTAATGCTATATCTAAATAGAAGTAGATTCTATGCCTTTAAAAAGCTATTTGTTACCAACAAATGCCTTTAGTACAAAATTTACCCAACTTTAAGTAAGAGAGAGTGAGGCTACCAACAATAGCAGGGGAAGAGCCATGTCTGAGGCCATAAACTGCTTTGTTAGACTGCTCTAAGAGTTCATGGTCAGAGTTAGATAAAAACAAATGTGACGCATCTGCCCTAAAGAGTTAGGCCCAAAATATTCAATAAAAGGTATTAGTTAAGCCTACTTAAATTGCTAACTTTAACTACAGTGTAGTAAATACAGTAAGTTAGCAAAGTGTCTATCTGATACTGCCCTAATAATGATACATCTATTTCATACATTCTATAACACGTGGATAAACATGGGTCTCTTGGTTCTCCAAACACAACACAAGACTCGTAGGCAACCATCACCAGATCCCTTAAATTACGTATGTTTTGCATTAGTTGTAGGTTGAGGCTTTCAACTCGCTTGGCTCCTGGGTCTTTAACTACTATCAGGCACATATAAAGTACACAAGTGAAGTTTTTCCAATCTCTATTTCCACAGCGCAAATGATTTCTGCCTGCTAAATTTGTGCATTTCAGGCTGCTCTTAAACAAGAAAGGGTCAACTGGAAATCAGAAGCTTTTGCTTGTGACCATACAGCATTCCAGGCTCACCATAGAGTAACTGATGCTTGTCATTAACAGTTCAAAAAGATCACATGGTCCACTTGCCAAGTAGCACATTGGAAAAGTGGACACTGGCAAACATCACCATTCAAACAAGACAATTCAAATAGGCAGAAAATGAACATGATACTGTCTGCACAGTTACCCCATGGCATTTGAGATGGTACAGTCACACAATGATTGCACACCCAACATCTGAATCTGCTATAATACAAGATACAGAATACTTACAGATTTCATTAGGGGACGGACGAACTAGTTACTCTTATTTTAGCTGTAGCTATGTCATAAAGCCTCCAAGTACTGAGTTTTAACCCTTACTTTGCATACTAAGAATTACATGACTATTCAGCTTTGGGAGCTGAGCAGCCTGATTTCAGGCAGATGCCTAGTTACCCCCCTTTCTTAATCCTTCTAAATGAGTAGGTCTTAAATTCCTTCAAGGTATGTGGTTAACATTTCAGACTTCATTTCACTTGTATATCTACTGTATTTTACAATCGAAATGTAAAATTTCAAAGTCAGGGCATAAGTGTAAGGCCTTGGGTATAATTTGCCAAGAGTTTCTCCAGTGCAAATCCTATTACAGCATCACTGGAAGATGGAACTGGAGATCATCAGTGGAACCATGTTTTCTGGATAATACACCAACGCCAAAGAAGAATCAACTGAACAACAGTCTTGAAAATGCTTTATTGAACTGTGTGTCTTATTGTAATGTGCAGATGTGTTTGAAAAGACTACAGCTTGAAAACTGGTTTTGAAAATCCTCAACAATTAAAAAAAATCCCTACCAGGGTTAAACTCCCAAGATAATCAGAGGGCTGCTGTAAAATTCCCCCCTTAGAACATTCTGTTGCAGAGACTTAAAAAGAAAACAAATCTAGTACTATATTTTATACAGAAGTAGTGGGCATCAAACTAAAACCTGCGAGTGGGGTTTTTGCCATTTCAGATTAGCATTCTGTTAAAACCCCACCCTTGTGTTCAAGTCTGCAATTTTATTCTAATATGCTTGTAATGTGGTGGAAGTGGAAGGGTACAGAGGGAAAAGGGTGAGGAGAGTGAGAGAACTGGAGAGAAACATGATTATGGTCTAAGCCTAGTTTAGATTTATCAGAAGCTGTGTGCAATTTTGTCTTTATAGTCTAACTTTACGTTCCCTTCCCCACCATCCCACCCCAAAAACCAAAACCCCTCCTGTCCCTGCTTTGGGGCTATTATGAAAGTCTATGCACAAAAACACTGTACATTTTTATACATACAGGATTAATAGTATAGGCATGTAGGTGGCATGATTCAATTAAAAGGCTTCTTACTTTTTATGCCAGAAAAAATCATCAAGAAGAAATAATAAATAAAAAGGTGCTAGAGTTAGCATTAAGAATGCAGTTGTAATATATTGACAAAAGTTTGGGAAGTCACCTCCTCAAGCTCTCCTGATACTGACAAGTCTCTGCAAAACTAGGAAGCAAGTACATAAATAACTCAAAAACATATGATTGAGACTGAAGGCTTTAAAACTAAAGACAACATAATCCAGATTAATTCTTGTTTTCTTTTTCTTTTAAGACAATGAATAAATGAATCATCTACACCTGAACAAAACATGTTTTAACAGTTTGAAAATGTTTTTTAAACAACCACAAAAAGAAAAAAACTTTAAACAAAGTTGAACAAGTATTTTGATTATAGGGCACACAAAAGCCCCCTTTGCCAGAAGGTTTTGGCAGTGGCCTTACTTTTGTGTCTCCTAGAGATGCATTAAAAAAGCAGGCTAAAACTCCACATGGATGTGCGATGGTTAAAGAGAGCAACATAAGGGTCACACCGAGCGGAACGCCACACCCTGGAAACGACAAGCTGTCCACTGCAGAGCTTGCATGATGTGCCAACAGCACATACAAAAAGGTGGTTCAGATATACATTATTCAAAAGCTACGTGATGGCCACACACTGCTAAGTGAGCACTAACTTCTTTGTCTTGTAACCTTTGAATAATGGGAAAGCTTTTTGGGGAGGGGGGAGTTGTTTATAGTTTTACTCCTTGTATTTAAATTTTTTAAATGACAAGGTCACTAAAACTCATGCACGCTGCAAAAAACCTCATGCAGTAAAGGTAAACCATCCAAGCAGTTTTTATTCATTAATATTCATAAATACACACAGCAGCTTCATTAGAGATTTCATTTTTTTTCCTCTTCAGTTTGAATGTGGAGTATTAGGAGAGCCTTTTGCATGTCAAAAGTACAGGGCACAGAGGATTCCCCTCTGCACTGCAACCTACATTTACCTGCTAGAAGTAAAAATTATCTTTAAGTGGAAATGATTATCATATATATCTTTTTTTCTCTCTTCCTTTGAATGTACACAATGTAACAAGAGTGACAGACCTGAAATTACAATCACCAAAACAAACCCAAGATAGTTGTTGTCCACTTTCATTGGCAAATACAGCACAGAGGACATTGTCTGCGAAGTGGGATGTCATCAAAGAGGAGGTGGAGGAGGCTCGTTTCCTTTATTACTCTCTTTTAAATTTAGATTTTCTAAAGCAACATCTAAAGGCATAATATCTACACAGCCCATAGCACCAAAATCAGCAACCTCCCCACGCTCGTCCTCGTCAGAGGAGGAGCTTTCTTCCCTCATCAAAGTGGACAGTAGAAGCTCTTGAACAAACAGGCTACGGTCAGCCCGCTCACTCTCCATTGACTGACGCTCTGCTTCGGACATCTTGGGATCATTCAACCTGCATCAGGAGAAATAAAACAGGCTACAGCTAGAAACACAGGAACTGCAGCATTCCACGCACCAAGTTTACTTGCAGAACTCTTTTTTGTATGCAAAGCCCTGTGGGGATGTCATAGTCTCTTAAATTTGGCTTCAGAGCAATATGTGTACTTGTTACTAGCATCTACTGTCAGCTGGAAGATTGGCAGCGCAATTCTATCCAACTTTCAAGGGCCGGTGTAGCCCCAAGATAAGGGAACAAATGTTCCCTCACACTGAAGAGGCCTCTAGGACTGGTCCTGCACTAAAAAATGCGGTGTGCACCCTGTTGACACGGCTGCATCGGTGCAGGGAAGTTGGTTAGGATTGCACTGGAAGAATGAATGTTGGGCACTGGTACCTATCTCGAGGCCTGAGGTGCAGGTGCTCCCTACAGTTAGCCACGTTACTGCCTTCCCCATTTGACATCCAGGGCATTCCCCATTTCTGACATCCTCACAAGTCTTGAAAATCCTCTGCTGCCCCAGTGCTTCCCCTATTCCAAAACCCCTCTAAAATCACTGCTACAAGGCTCTCAATTTGCCATATTAACAGAAGGGGCCACAGCAAAATGACAAAGCAAATATGTTGTGTTTAGAAAATCTCAGGTTCGATCCTGGGCATCTCCAATTGATAGAAAGCCTTAGACCAGAGGTTCCCAACCTGTGGTACACATACCACTGGTGGTATGTGGACCACAGGCTGGTGGTACATGAATACAACTAAATGACCTTGCACTCTTACGGAACAAATTCTCTATTTAATCTGAAGCCTTGTAAGCAGCACAATTTCAAGCAATTTCACAAAATTCATAATTTTCTAAAAAAAATTGTTGCACAAACATTTATTCTGAAGATGTTAGGTAATGAGTAGACCAAAATATACCACATCGTTCTATGTTTGACTGCTGATCTTCAAAAAGATGCAAAAAAGATAAAACCATACTCTTATAGGATAAGCTTCTGTAAATTTACAAACTTTTGAATATCCACTGCTTTCAATGTAAGTAACAGTCACCAGGCCATTTCCTGCCTTAATTCTTTTTATATTAACAACATAATATAGAATAGAATATTCCTACACCAACCAAGAGGCTAGGAAAATTTCTCCAAGAACTTACTGAAGACGGAGGATAAAACAAATGCAGACGCCCCTTGTCTTATGCACAGCTGACTTGCGTGAATTCAACTACAGTTGGCCCTCGCTATCCGCGGGGATCCGTTCCACACACAAACACACACCCCACGGTTAGCAAGGATCCATGTAAAGTGAAATCGCTTTTACACGGATACGGGGGTATCCGTGTAAAAAATTGAAAAAGAAAAAAGTTTAAAACAACATTTCTTACCTTTTGGGTGGCAAACTGCTCCATTTTCAGGGCTGTAGAGAGCGAAATTGCGCTCCTACCAGCCTCTTCCTACAGTGATCTTGGGGAAGGGAGGAGGAAAGTCCAGCGACCCGGAAGAGGCTGTAGGAGCGCGATTTCACTCTCTACAGCCCTGAAAACGGAGCAGTTTGCCAGCCAAAAGGTAAGAAACGCTATTTTTAACTTTTTTTTTCTTCTTTTTTAAAAACATTTTTTACAGTAGACCCTCATGGGTCCGGGATCCTCAGTGAGACAAATCTGTGGATTCCGAACCTGCCATTAGAAAGGGTCCACTGTACATGCGCTCAGCAAACAAAACAGAAAACAACAATTTAAATAGTGCAGGTAGGCAATTCCGCCCACCATTCCACTTACTAAATACATGCCTGCGAGTGAACATGAGATCAGAGAACGAAGCTGCTGTTCCCATAGTCGGTCTCAGTTCCCATCTGCCTCTTGTAATTTTTAAAGAGACAGTACATTCTTTCCAGATGCAAAGGATTTTCAAGGTAATTTTGAGTATATGCAAATTTTGGCTTTATGCTCTGACCTCAGAACGTTAACCCTCGTGTAAGGCGAAGGATGACTGTACTTCTAAGGAAATCTCCATTGTTTGAAAATGATCTTGTACCAAGAGAGTATTGGATATCTTTTAAGACTTGGTTAGGTCAAAAGTATAAAATACTGTATAACAAGATGTAATCAAAGGAGGAAAAGTCCTTTCTTATGACGGTATCACCAACCAGACATTTCTAAAAGTTCCCTCTCTGGGTATTTGCAAATAAACTATTTAAACACAAAACTTGAGGAAGATTAATGTTTTAGAGAAGAACTTTTATAAGAGAGATTAAATTGGAGGACTTGACTTCATATACAAATCTGTTAGAACGTGAAGGAGCTAAATAGTTCATAAGGAACGTTTAAAAAAATCTGAAACGGTATGGCAAAACAGGCAGTCCTCTTCCGCCCTGTGTAAGATTGAGAGGTTCACAGCAAGAAACTTATGAGGTTAATCTAAAATTTATAATGGTACAAATACAGGCTGCTGGAGAGGTTTTACAGATACTGGATGTTATTATAATGTAACTCCTAGATATGCCCAGGGTGGATTTGGCTTGCTATTATGACATTTGGTAGTCGATAAAAATATACCAAGAACTTAGAACTCCTGAATAAACCCCAAATAAAGTGCAAACAGAGCCAACAGGCCTCTGAGCACATTTACATTTTCTGAAAACAGTACTTTATTCTACGTATTAAGTTGCCTTCCAATTGCCGAACTTACAAAGCCTAAAACAAAAACATGACATGCAATAAAGTCTTGCATTTAGTATCTAGTTCTGCCTTGCAGTTCCAGTTCCACATTTCCACTTCTAGTTCCACATTTACCCTCTCCTCTAAGAGATGCAAGTAACACACACCTGGAGGAACCAGAACCAACAACAACTATGATGACCGACTCCCTAGAGTTACCTTGTAAGGAGGAACTGAGAATTCTGAAGAGCCTGCTGACTGTTTTCCGTGTTAGATGTGTTGGTTGTTGCTGTAGATTGCGTAATAGTGGTGGTGACGCTACTAGTGTTGGTGCGCCTTGTTGCATTGCGTGCAGTCTCCAGTTGTTGCCGTGCTGCCTGTGCATGTTGCCGTTCTAACTGCAGTTGCATTTGCAGCTGCTGTAATTGAGACGCTGAAGGACCAGAGGAATTGAGCTGTCCTCCCGCCGAACGCCTCACACCAGACAACTGAGATAAAAGCTCTGCCAACATTAAAAAAGGTATTGAGAGTTACAGTGAAATCCACTATCACAAAATTGAAGTCTATGCTATATGCCAGTACTACCACTCATTACCACAGTACGTTTCGTCTAGACTTGTTTCACAAGCTTCAAGTTTACGGCTCCTATGTAAAGCAGATACAGGTACATTTCCCAGTCCCTAACTTGCAGCTTCTCATCAACCCAATAATTTAACCAAATAAATCACAAAATGCTATCTCAAAACTGAATTAAGCAAGCAAAAGTCTCTTTCAAACTGGCAATTTCCTAAAGTGTTCCCAAACAGCCCACATACATTTAATTAAATATTTTTAATTTAATGCAACTAACTAAAAATATAAATATAATACGCTTGTATCTATATTAAACTGCAGTTTGAGAGAAAATTGAACCACAGATACTCTATTTCACCCCAACAGAATAAAAATGTCTTCATCGCCTGCTTAAATCCTGTTCAACACATACACATGTGGACAGAAAAGCAAAAGAATCACTAAACATTCATAAACCTTACCAGCTATAGGATCCATGGCTTCCCTATTGCTTGGAGAATACGAACTCTGCGAAGATGAAAACCCACCAGTGGAACTGCTAGTAAAGTGCATGTTTGATCTACGTGCGCGAGGGCCACCCAAACCCCGGCCTGGGTGAAACATTCTACGTACATGCCGAACACCGCTGGATTCATCGTAACCAATGCATTAAGGAAAAGATATCAAGATGAACACCTTCGCTACTAGGAGAATAAAGTGTTAGAATCAAAGGCAAAGGTTTTTAAATTTTATTTCCTGAGGTAAGTTTTAGTTTAAAGCTATACAACTACAGAGACCTCAAAAGCTGAATGCAGACCAGCACAATGTATCAACAGGCAAAATACAATTCCATCTGTGATCCACCCAGAGGATTTTTTTGCTGCCTTGTGGCACAATGGCTTAAGAGGAGACCACAGAAAGCATCTCGCTGAGCATCCACATTGTATTTACAATACTGCTGCTATCACACACAATATGGTTTATTCATTTATTTTCTGTACTTGTATACTACCTTTCTCATCAGATTTATTCAAGGCGGTTTAAATAAAGACCCATATCGGGTCTAGGATAGCCTGCCTATGGGTCTTTAGTTATTTAGAATTTATATCCCGCCTTTCTCCCACAGTCAGGGGACTCAAGGCAGCAATTACAATATTGTTCTGTTCATATATAGAACCTCCAGATGTTTCCCTTACACGGTGTGAATACAGTCGGTGAAGCAGTGCTCTCATAACTAGAACACCCTGCAGCTTCAGTCCCTTCTCCAAATGTTGTTGTGTATCTTTGAAACCTTAGTTTGATATGGCCCTAGCACAGGCCCATTAAGGGTCATTTGCAGTTGTCTGAACTGTGCACTTCGGTCTTAAGACCTTCTTGTCCAATCCACTGTACTATCTGAACATTAACAATCCTCACGATTTTAGCTCAATTCGCTTAGAGTAGGGTTCCCCGTGGAGAGAACAGGACAATACACATACAGTATTTAATTAGAAAACACAATCTGGATGACTTCAAGCAAACTGAGCCCCAAGTTACAGGAATGTCATGCTTATGAACGTTTTCCTGGGAGCAGTATTCCCAAGGAGAGAATACCTGTTTAGCAGACAATTCTGCTTGAATCACTTCCAAGTCTGTTTTTTTATTTTTTATAAAAGGGAAAATACGATGTACCATTTTATGCTAACCGTTACAGGTACAATTAATATGAAGTGTTCAAACACAGCTCCTTTAGTATCAAACTATCCAAATCAAAGTAACTCAGGTGGTTATGCTAGCTTGTTAGCACTGTGTCTTCAAAACAGCTGTTCATATATAGAGCAACAACAATCGAGCTGTTTCTTCTTGCTTGGGAAAGGATATTAAATCTCTAGGAGCTCTATGTTCCAGTGTAAGATGAGCTGCAAAGTCATCTGTGACATGATTGGGATCTCCTCCTGGTAATGCTGCGCATATTGGACAAATCTGAAATGACAGGAGTTGGAAAGTTCATTTGAGCAAAAGTACTATGAGTACTATGGCAGCAACAGGAGCCAAAACACTAAAGAACACAAATGATAGCAACTAAGCTTCTAATTTGAGTCAAGCTGGAAAAGTATGGCACTCCTGCGAGTCAATGTTCCAGTTCACAACCATTACCCAAGAGTAGCCTTGCAAAGAATAAGAGGGTGGGAAGTTGCCGCACCCCCATGACATCACTTGGGGGGCGGGATGTCACTCGCCCAGTCCCCCCGTGTGACATCACGGGCATAAAAACGCTCCTGGAGGCTGGGCAGGGGAGTGGGGGCACCATTTCTCCCTGCCACCCGCCCACACGGAAGCTTGAGGACTCTGCCACCTTTTTCACGCCACCTGCTGCCGTTTTGCCGTCAGATGCGGCGGCTTTTGCACACACACTCCACGTCGCCCGGGGGCGGACCTCCACCCCCATCTCTGTAAAGTTGTGCCATTAACACAGTAGGTTATACCAACCAATTTAACTGGAACAAGAAACTACAAGCATTTAAAACCTTTTGACTGAGCTCTTAGAAGAAGAAAAAATTGTATCTAAGCTCTCCCCGAGTTAGAAATAAGTACAACGTTCTTGTAGAAGTCTCCTATGAGTCATGTTAGTAGTACTGAAAATATTTCTGTCAAGTTGCTATCCTGAATGCATATTCCAGCATTTATAAAGATCTACTGTAAAAGTTGACAGTATCCCATTTTCAGTTTTAGTTACTATAACCCACAATACTCCAGATCTTCTAATTTAAATGCAACCTCTTTTGCAGTTGTTAACAGAGCCATTCTGAACCTCATGTCTAGTTTTGCTTCCATAAATGTGATTTTGTTTCAGAGTAAGCTTTAATCACGGTTTATAGACCAAGATATGATCAAAGTCTACTGGCTATCTATCCAAGATATGAACATATACCATCTGATCTGTTAATATTAGTTTACATGGATAATTCCAGTTAAGGTTTGCAAATGGTGAATCACAGAGCCTGGAAGTCTCACCTATAAACACTTTTTTTTGCACTTCTTTTACAATATTCAAACACTAATGATTTGAAATATAATATTCATGCACATCTTGCTAAAGCTCAACGTTTTCCATAGCTCATATACTTACAGCGAGCGCTCCACCGGCCTAAGGAGTCTCAAACATGCTGGAAAGCACGTTTGCGGCTCCTTGTGAGTAAGCAGCGGGGTCTAGCACCGCTCACTTAGCTGCCGGACTGACTCCGCTCTGGCCGCTGCAGATGAGCCCCGTGCCGGTCAGCGCAGGGGTGGGGGGAGGGCGAGCAGAGGCAGCGAGAGAGGGGGCCATTGGCCGGCCCAGGCTGGGAGGGGGAGGGGGATATTGGTGCTGAGTTGCGCAGATATCCCAAGCCTCGTCACAGCCCGGGCTGGCCTTACACGGCAGCTTCAGAGCTGAAGTGCATCTGAGGAGGCCCACTGGGGCCCGCAGCGCTTACACCAGGTTGAGCCCGGGCTGCCCCAGCGCAGGCCGCAATCCACGCAGGATGCAGCAGCCGACCATTTAGGCCAGATGCATATACTTGTGCAGGATTGGGCTGTTAAAAATGCATCCAGTACCAGGATTGCTACCAACTCTACATGAGAGAATTTTAGCATCTTAAATGGAAATGTCATCAGTTAACCTCCATTTTAAGTTATCACTTCAAATTTACTGGTGATCTATAGCAGCCTTTTTCTGATGGGATCGTTGCTATCTTTTAATGTGGCAAATTATGGACAATCCAGCAATTCATCACATCAGCAGAGCAAGTTAGCAGGACTGACTTAAACTTTACATATTGCTTAAGTCAGTGGTGCAATGTGTAAACACTCCTAAGATCTCACTTCCTCAACATTTATCTTTTCCTCCTTGTGAAAATCTATGCACAAGTTTCTCTGTGTAAGAAAATCCTCCTATATGTTATTATCAAAAAGGCTGCACTGTCAGTGTAAACTACACTACACAGCATGGCTTGAACAAATGTATCAAGGAAAAACCATCACGGTCTATATGCCTGGGGAAAAGAAATGATAGGAAGCAACTTCAAAAATGTCAGGCATGTTTCCTTCCTTTATAATAAAGGGCTAGCATATGAACAAAATATAAGTCTCACATGCTGGGAGAATTCTAGATTAGCCTTCTCCGACATGCCTTCTCCATAGCCAAAAAGAAGACACAAAGATGCTCATCACTGTCTCAGAAGACACAGCCAGCTAGAACAGCATGCAAGCACAACTGCACATAAACTGGAATTTCATGATGGGGCAATATCTACTTTCATTTTTAAACACACCAAGGCTATGATCCATCGCCTCCACAACAAGAGGAAGTAGCCAGTAAGTGGGGAGGGACCAGCTCAAGTTATTTTGCTTCCTCTTGCAGGTCAATAAGCACTCTCTATGCGCATCTTCTCTGGTGATTTTGTTTTGTTGTAACTCACGGTCACCACCCCTGCATTAAATTTGACAGAAGTGTATGACATATCTCCCTGAAGTGTAGCCTGGTGGCACAAATGAACCATAGTGTCTAAAAGAGAGCAGGAGTAGAGGAAAGAGCAATACACTTGTAATAGTTTGATGTACGCTCATTTTGTACCATGAGATTGTCATTTATCCGAGTGCTAAACTGATTCAATATAAACAATTTCCAATTCTAAATCACAATTAGCTGGCTCGAGTCTTTAGGACAGGTCAGGATGCCAATTTAGAGGTCTAGCGTGCTTCCACATTTTCTGCAGGAGACACCTTTGAGTAATCAAAAGGAGGGGAGGAAATATGTACACCACTCTGAGCTCCTTGGAGGAAGGGCGGTATAAAAATGTGAAAAATAAAAAATAAATAAATAATCAGGTAACTACATTCATGAACCTTACCTTTTCCATGTGACTGCTGTGGCCTGGCCTTTCAAGACTAGGTATGAGGCCAAATTCACAGTCAGTAAGTTTTATTTTGATTCTTACATTTATCTCTCGCCTTTCTTCAACAGAGCTCAAGGCAGCAAATATAAGTTCCCAACTGATCTCCCATCCACTGGTTGACTAGACCCAGACCTGCTTATCTTCAGCAATGTTTCTGCACCCTGATCTCAAAATGTTACTGGCATGTGAAAAATTACAGACAAAAGCAACCTCTACATGAGAAAAAACTGGCCAGATTTGACATCTCCCTCCTTTTTCTCCAATCAGCTAAGTTCCTTACTCAGTGACTTCTCTGGAATTTGACTCCGCTGGGTAAACTACCAGGCTACGAATACCTCACGAAGAAAAGCAGTTAGAAGTGACTTCAATGTTGCTTTGCTCTAGCAGAGTCCAATGTAGAGTGAGCAAATTCCTAACAAGTGTCAGTTATCTTTCACACAGCAGGTTAAGGCTGAAGAACCTGCATACGTTAGGTTCCAGAAAAATAAATACTAATCCTTAAAAAAAAAAAAGAAGTTTTACTTAATCATACCTGAAGGTAAGAAAATATATTAACGTTTACATCAGTCTCTCAGAGTTAACCCATGACCCCCCCCCCATTTCAGTCACCAAGTTAAAATGTGCTTCTCTATGTAAAATAATTAATCAGCAAAACATGCATGGCATGTCCAAGGTCAAGTATTATAACTGTGCCACACAAGCCCATACACTGCATTTACTATACAAATTATGCCTATTCAGACACTGTTATACACCATATTCATTCATACAGTGTTTTACATATTCATTCACTTTCTGTTTCATGGAAAAATA
This sequence comes from Plestiodon gilberti rubricaudatus, assembly GCA_026170595.1. NCBI lineage: Eukaryota > Metazoa > Chordata > Lepidosauria > Squamata > Scincidae > Plestiodon > Plestiodon gilberti. The sequence goes on along the minus strand of JANXHW010000002.1, from coordinate 93,460,709 downwards.
CTAAATCCAAACCAGGCTTCACATAATCTGGTTGCTGACTCAAACCATGATTCACTCATACCTGAGATGGTAACCATACTTTGAACTGGATAACAAACTACGATTATGAGAGAAACCTAGCTTGCACTGATGCACATGGCAAGGTGAAACCATGATTGCCAAGAGGGGAGAGGAAAGTGCATATTAGCAGGGATAGCTCTCAGTTTACAAGCCATGGTTCACAGGAAGCCAGTATTACATCTGCACTGGTCCTTAGTGGCAGAACATGAGACGAATAACTGAAACATCAAACAGGTACAGGAGACAACTTACAGCACAATCCTATCCAACTTACACCACCGGTGTAACCCAGTGATTCAACGAGAATGGGAGGTCCCAGAACGGAAAGGGGATTCAAATCCTCTCCAAAGGGAGATTCAAAGAGGATTTGAATCCCCTTTCTGTTCTGGGGGCTCCTGTTTTCGCTGCACCGCAGGGTTACACCGGTGGTGTAAGTTGGATAGGATTGCGCTGAGTGTCACAAGTTCTGTCAGTAAGTCCCAGTATGACAACTTAAGGATATAGTATAGTATTACAATATTCTATGTAAACTTCTTGCGCCATTCTACCTTTCAATAATGGGAAGCAACATGTACACAGGGCTCTAACTATGCAAAACATGCACTAATTCAGACATAGTACTGCTTCTCAATAATTCTGCTATCCATTCATGCAAAGGCTCTCATGTACCTCCAAATGCAAATACTGTATGTAAGTGGATAAGAGCATCATGTGCATCCATTCAGAGGTCCAGTACAGTACATGTAAGCCTTTGGCTTGGGACATTTACAGTATCTACCAGGCTACAACTCAGTATGTGCTTCAAATATGACAAATGCATTCAAAAATAAACCTTTATATCAGTTCTTTTTCTTACGGGGAAAGAAACTGTCACCCTTCCCCTTTGAGGCTTCTCCTCTGAAGTGTATGTGCCAGAACACAGTGGATCTTAAAGCTGAGAGCTGGAAAAAAAATTAAGTAGCCTGCTGTAAGAAGCCTGTCACATCTGCTGATGCAGAATCTTCATCCATCTTGCTGGATGGATAAAAGAAGATGCAGCTCCCTGATGAAGTCTCTGGAATAACCCTGACTCCTATCGGATTGTGCAGGAAACTACTCGTTCCAGAACAGTACCTGGGACATGAGGGAGTACTTTTCCAAGTACAAAAAAATCTAGGCTGGAATAGTATTCTACATCTATGAAACAGTACTGCCACCCAGTGGACTCAGAACTAAGTGATCGTACTGATCAGAAGAACTCCAAACTGTAACTGATAACTTAAAGCTTTAAGTGACTAATCTTACTGGCAGGGGCCAATTTTTATTAATGGTGCTCAGAGTTAAAAAGCACACTTGGTTTTTTTAGGCTCTTTTGGTTCAAATAGCATTTTATTATAATTTTTCCACATCAAATTCAATTAGAAAAGTTATATTGAGGGCAACAAGTACAGTGGACCCTTTCTATCCACAGATTTGGGATCCGCGGATATGACTTACCGCAGGTCCCGGATTCGCAGGGTCCATGTTAAAATCGCTGTTAAAAGGAAAAAAAAAACTAAAAAACGTAGGGGTGCATGTTGCCTTTTAGAGCAAACTGTGCCATTTTGAAGCCTCTGCAGGGCTTCTGGGAGCTTAACAATCCACTTCCGGGTCGTGCAAGGGCTCTTCCCCCTTCCCAGTCTTGTCCCAGAATGGGGCAAGGCTGAGAGGGCGGAGAGCATTCATGTGACCTGGAAGTGGATTGTTAAGCTCTCAGAAGCCCTCCAGAGGCTTCAAAACGGCACAGTTTGCTTCTAAAAAGGTTAGAAACCATGGTTTTTTTACCCCTTTTTTCATTTAACAGCACTATTATTATACCTCAAATCCACAGATGCTGGAATCCAGCACCGTGAGCCAAAATTGTACTCACCAGGGAGCCTCCAGAGGCCTCTTCTGCATCGTGTCAAGCCTGCAACCTCCCTCAATAGGCCTCTGCGGACCTCAGAAAACCTCTTCGAAGCAACCGGAAGTGGCCGTTGCTAAACTGGAAGTTGCTTTCAGTTGCTTCAGAGAGGCTTTCTGAGGCCTATGGAGGGAGTTGCGGGCCTGGCATGATGCAGAAGGGGCTTCTAGAGCCCCCCCCCAGTGAGTACTTGCAACATTGGATGCTAGACTCCAGCACCCTGTTGCAGGTTGTGCCTGGCGCAATGAGGGAGGGTCAGCTCAGCATCTGCAGATGGTGAAATCCGCGGATGCCAAACTCACGAACAAGGGATGAGTGTACTAGACTTACTCAGAAGTCTCATTGCATTCAATGGGGCTTATTTTCAGGAAAGTGTTAATAAGATTGCAGCATTAATATGATGTTTCCATGCCTCAAATGTAAATAGTAATAAAAAAGCACATTCATTTGCACTCTTTTGGCACATCTGAAAGCCTCTCCTAACAATGGATGGTGGCTTTTCTTTATTAAGCTATAAGTTATCAATATCTCAAGGCAGAACGTACATGGAGGTTATTTGTAATATTTAAGTGTATTCCGTTAGATGCACTTATTTAAAGAACAGATCATCAGCCCCTAATCAGTTCCAGCACCAAATGCTTTGTTTGAAAACTGCACTTCAAGAAACAAGGTGTGGAGGCATTTACTGTATTTCCCTGCTACTAAGTTCTCCACAGTCCGATACACTATCAGTGTAGTCTTTCATTACTGGCATCTACTAATTCCTATGTTCACTGGCACTGCTAACACCTGCTGTTGTCTCAGTATCTTGATCTAGGTAAAGGTGAAGAAAGCCTGCCAAGAAATGAAACAGGGATCTTGTTGTAAACAAAGAAAGCTAAAACCAGAGAACTGATGTATCCCCTGAATGCCCTCCTCCTCAAGTAATTCTACATCAAAGGTTGTCTTTAAATCTCATCAGCCTGACATGCTAGTTTCTGAGAGCTAGCATACTATACAAGACTTTGAGTTATAAGCACACGTCTCACTCAAATCTACAAAGCGTATGAACGTAGCACGACCTTAGGTAAGTCACTATTCTCTCAGTCTCAAACCCCACCCCACCCCCCACCCCCAGCAAAACAAGGACAGAGCAGTGGTATATCATTACAGGATTGCTGCCGGGATTACTGAAATAACTACGTGGAATGCTCCGAGTACTAAAAGGCTATATAAATAAGCAGCGGTGAGATTTTCTTGATCTGCCTATATTCCTGTTGCGTTTTTATTCTGCACAAGTGAACACTGGAAATTTTCCTCACAAAGAGGCTTATGTAGCCAAAGCTATATCTAGAATTCTCTAGGGAGAGTTCACAAACAACAATTTCGACTACATTTTTTTTCTCCAGGTAAAAACTGTATGGTCTTACATTTGCATAGAGAAATTAGAATGTACTTATCTAGCAGCACAATCCCGCCTAAGTATACACGGCCGGCCTAAAGGACCAGCCACTGTATCCTATAGCCCATTTTGGTCTAACCCGGCACGGCCTGGGCTCTACTTGGTGGAAGCGATATTCGTACCTTTCCCCCAGTGTAAGTCACGCGGGCTGCATGAACCTCCTCGGAAGTATGCAAGCTCTGAAGCTGGCATACATCTGGAGTGGGGGGTGTAAGGCTGACACGAGCTGGGAAAGGGCTCAGGATATCGGCGGAGAGCAATGGACCACCCAATGACCACCCCCTGGCTGCCACTGCCCACCTTCCCCCCCACCCCTGTGCCCACCGGCACGCGACTTACCATTGGCGGCAGGCGCATGGTTCGGAGGGTGACTGGTAAGGGCCACCTGTCTCTGGGCTGGCAGTCCTTACTCACAAGTCGTCGCAAACGTGTTTTACGGCACGTTTGTGACGGCTTAGAGTGGCGGAATGCGCGCTCCGCCGCTCTAGACGTTAGTGAGGATTGCACTGTAGAAGTGGTACAAAGCATTCTCAAGGTAATTACTTCATATATTTCTTTACTAAAAGAATATTCAGGAGGAAAAAAATCTGGAGACTAGAATTAAGTACACTGATTACTGACACCAACTAACAGGTATTTTAATGTTCACTGAATATTTATGTACAGTATCAACTATCTGAAAAATACAATGGAGAAAGTATTTCATTACTTCTGGCTATTTCAAAACCCAGACCTTTATGCTTACCACTTCTGTTGATGTTTCTGCATGTTCTGAAGTAACGTGTTCCTGAAGAGATGTTTCCGTATAACCCATTTTTCCACAATAAGGACAAGTAAAAGACTGTGGCTGCTCTACAGAGAAAGCTTCTCCACCATAGTACAAATCTGGAAAAAGAAAATATGCAGATAGAGTCCATTCACAAAGAATCATGGCTACCAAATAAGGGAAACATGAAAATGTTCTCTTTCTAAAGAGCTATTAACTCAGACATTTGGTCCAATACATACTCATACAATGTACAATTCTATACATACTCATAGAATACAAAATTACTACATTTTATGCTATCAAAGGCATCCCAAAATCAACAACCTGTGAATCTGAATCTCATTTAAGTGGACATTTGCGATATGATACCAGCCTCATTTATGTAAAGAAAAAAAAGGTGATATTCCAACTTAGACAAGCAACCAGAAAGCTAGTGTATTCTATGTCCTATATATTCTATGCGAATGCATCATAATGATGTTTAAAAATGCCACCGTATTAAGACTTTTTCACATCTACCACAGTTCAAAGCAGACCAAAGTTAGCAGCAATTCACACATTTTACAGAATAAATGTACATCACTATTTATTCAGACAGTAAAAGATTGAGAAAAACCTGGTAATTTTCTCTTACACCATTTACACCTGTGGAGTTGATATACCTCGACTCAGAAGGAAGTGGCCACATTTAACAAAGGCTAACGAACCCATCAGGAAATAAAGGTAAAAGCTAAATACAAATCTCATTTACCATAAGAACAGCACTGATGTGATAAAGTCTGGCATAAGTACTATTTTTATGAAGGAAATATTACTTCTCCACTGGAAATGGAACTGTTTTCTTTGCTTCTCCAGAAGTCCAACTGAAATGAATGTAGACTTACAACAGCAGCACTAGATTGAGCCCCAAGTTCCCCCTACTAACTAGGCTAGGCTCAGACCAAATGTGCAGCTATTCTGTGGGAAAATACATTTGTGAACACAATGCATGAGTTTCAACCCACATGGGATTTGAAACCACATGTTTATATGACTGAAACATTCATTCATTCATTCATTCATTCATTGAAAAAGACACACTACTTCTTCCTCTAGCATGGTCAATCATCCTTCCATAGAACTTCTTTGTCTGCATGTATCCCAGCAGCACTTGACAGCTGAAGGGGGTGGGTGTTTTCCCTTGAGGGGTTGCCTTTTTGAGGACAAGCAACTTCTTGGTCCTGCAAGTGACAGCAGGATTTGCATACTTTGTTTACTGTGCCAGCATGCACGGAGGGCTGACCCATCCACATGGGAGCAAGCCTCAGGCCACTCCTCAAGGCTTGCTTCCAACAAGCATGCATAGGATCAGGACCCAAAGCAGGCACTTGGGGATGGTCACCCACGCAACTGCCCCACACCAGTCGACAGCAGACAAAGATTTCAATTCCAAAAACAAATTTTCAATGTACTGTAACAAGAATGTAAAAAGAGATTAAATAGATTCCACAAGGAGTGGGAGGGACATAATGATTGGCTGTCAGCATCCTCCTTTCCTGCTGGAAATCCTATAGCACTTTCCTGGGAGCAGGCCCCACTGAACACAATGGGACTTACTTCTGAGCAGGTATACCTAGGGAGCCACTGTCACTTTCCCCTGCCTACTAAGCTACTTCAATCCTCTTCCTTAAGGAGGAAAGGCGCTGTGAATGCCGCCACCATCCCCTCGCCTTTCCCTGTCTACCTGGGCTGCAGGCGACAGTGACACCCTATGAATGCCTGCTCAGAATTAAGTCCCACTGTTTTCAATGTATAGGATTGAAGCGCTGATGAGACGGACTCCACTGTTCTAATCAATCCTCTTCTCACTTGCTCTTCGCTGTCCTGAAGAGACAGGGGCTTTCCCCTCCCCCCTTCCTCCCCCCCTCCCAAGATTCCAACTAGATTAACTGAGCAAAAGATCAAGTAAAAGCCACTTTCCCTGTCTCTCCTAACCAAAAGCAAGAAAAGGAGACCGCTGCCTTGAAAAGCCTGAGAAAACAAGGAAAAGCAAGCTCTGGTGAAGAAGGGCTCCCCCAGAAGACAGTCCAGGCACCATCTTACCTCCAAAAACCTCATAGATATCAGGCAATCCCTTGAATTTTCCAACCATGCATACCAAACCCATGAAGAAGACTCAGAGCTCATGGGTTAAGAACTGAAAACGGTACTTAAACTCACAGATAAGAAAACCCACACAGGTTTTGCATCTAAACATGCACTAGATCAGTGGGAAATGCTGATTTCCACGTGGGTTTTTGCAGGTTTGGTCTGGGCCTAAGGCACCTTTCAAGTGGGTTCTCTCATCTCTAGCAGGAGGAAAGGAACTGTCCCTATTCAAACCAGCAAATGAGGACTCCCTTCCCAAAGCATAGTTAAGCAATTTGTCACAATTAAGACTAACCAGAATTTCTCTCAAACCAGAACCTAAAAGCCACAGTTAACACAGTGAACAAACAACTTAACCACAGCAGGGGAAATAGGATTTATTTGAGGAAAGGAAGAAGCTGCAGGAAAAGAAAGCACATTCCTGATTTGCTGTTCATGGTTAGTGAGGAGTAAGCATTATGTTTGTATCAGCCCAGTGTGCAAATGTTAATGTTTCACATGATATTTGAAGTGCTTCTTAAAGTTGGAGAGATGGGTATGCTCCCACTAGCAAAGGTGGCTAGTGCAAGAAAGGTTGGGTAAAAGATACAAGTACAGCAATCTCACTCTGAAGAGCAAACAGAAGAGTAACCCTTCCTTGAATGCGGCTGTAAATACAGTTACGCTGAAGAGCACAAGAAGGTCACTCAGGCATACAAACGACGGCTGCATGGCCCTGCGAAAACATTCATTGGAACTGCAACAGTGCTTATGAAATACAACTGGTGCTCTGCAAGCCTTGAGTAAATAATACTATTTAACATTTGTATATTTTTTCCTGAGAGTGCAAAGTGCTTCACACGTACTTTTGTTGTTGTTCAGTCGTTAAGTCGTGTCCGACCCTTCGTGATCCCATGAACCATATCCCGCCAGGCCTTCCTGTCCTCCACTATCTTCCTGAGTTCGCTCATTTTCATGTTTGTTGCATCGGTGATGCTGTCTAACCATCTCATCCTTGGCCTTCCCCTTCTCCTTTTGCCTTCAATCTTTCCCAGCATCAGAGTCTTTTCCAGAGAGTCCTCTCTTCGCATTAGGTGGCCAAAATATTTGAGTTTCAGCCTTAGTACCTGTCCTTCCAGGGAACAGTCAGGCTTGATTTCATTTAGAATTGACTGATTTGATCTCCTAGCAGTCCAAGGGACTCTCAGGAGTCTTCTCCAGCACCACAGTTCAAAAGCATCTATTCTTCGGCGCTCAGCCTTCCTTATGGTCCAACTCTCGCAACCATACATTGCTACTGGGAACACCATCGCCCTGACTATACGAACTTTTGTTGGCATGGTGATATCTCTGCTTTTTATTATGCTGTCTAAGTTTGCCATAGCTTTCCTTCCAAGGAGTAAGCGTCTTTTAATTTCATGGCTGCTGTCTCCGTCTGCAGTGATCTTGGAGCCCAGAAAAGTAAAATCTGTTACTGCTTCCATTTCTGCCCCTTCTATTTGCCAGGAATTGATGGGACCAGATGCCATGATCTTAGTTTTATTAATGTTGAGTTTCAAGCCAACTTTTGCACTCTCCTCTTTCACTCTCATCAAGAGGCTCTTTAGTTCTTCTTCACTTTCTGCCATTAGGGTGGTATCGTCTGCATATCTGAGGTTGTTGATGTTTCTCCCGGCAATCTTGATTCCGGCTTGCGATTCATTCAGCCCTGCATTTCTCATAATGTACTCTGCATATAAGTTAAATAAGCAGGGTGACAATATACAGCCTTGCCGTACTCCCTTCCCAATTTTGAACCAATCAGTTGTTCCATGGCCGGTTCGAACTGTTGCTTCTTGACCCGCATACAGGTTTCTCAGGAGACAGGTAAGATGGTCTGGTACCCCCATCTCTTTAAGAATTTGCCACAGTTTGTTGTGATCCACACAATCAAAGGCTTTTGCGTAGTCAATGAAGCAGAAGTAGGTGTTTTTTTGGAACTCTCGGGCTTTCTCCATGATCCAGCGCATGTTGGCAATTTGATCTCTAGTTCCTCTGCCTCTTCGAAACCCAGCTTGTACGTCCGGTAGTTCTCGGTCCACGTACTGCTGAAGCCTAGCTTGTAGGATTTTGAGCATAACCTTGCTAGCATGTGAAATGAGTGCAATTGTACGGTAGTTTGAACACTCTTTGGCACTGCCCTTCTTTGGAATTGGAACGTAAACTGACCTTTTCCAATCCTTTGGCCACTGTACTATCACACGTACTATCTTGATGTAATCCTTACAACCACTCTGTTAGGGAAATGAGTATTATCCCCATATTGCAGTTGGGGAGCGGAGGTTGAGGGTGCTTGTCCAAGGCCACCAAAGTGAGTTCATGGTAGACGTGAGATTTTAAAGTCCTAATCTGCAGTTTAGTCTCTCAGCCACTGTGCTACACCAGCTCTCAGAATTAAAGCTGTTTCTACTGAAACAGCATTAGTAGTCTTTTCAAGTAAGATCTTCAATAGTAAAAAATCATGATAGTAAAATAATAAACTCCCTACACTATCTTAAGCTAGGACACTGAATCACATATACCACTGTGAGCTCCTGGAGGAGGGGTGGGATATAACTGTAATAAAATCCATCAATAAGGTGGTGTTTTTTCGTTGTTTTTAAAAGCAAGCCTAGATTTTTGCCCAAGGATTGTCACAAGTGAAGACATTTTTCAGAAAGAAAAGTGGGCCTGTCCTCTAAGTCAGTTTTGGTCTGGGTAGGATTTTGGACCACTGTGCTGATTTTGGAAAGAATATTCTTATTCAAGCAATTTGCACTAGTTTTAAAGGTTCGTTTAGAATTTGAGTCTGAAGCTCCAAGAATCCATGCATCTGCTGAATAAGAAAAGTTTTTGAAAGAGCAAAACTTGGAACTATCGTATTACAAATAATACATGACAATATTAACTGCAACATCATGGATAAGGCAAAAATGAAAAATCCAGTGTATATGCTAGAAAACGTCTGGAAATGTTTGAATAATCTCAGTAATGTCTTTATTAATATGTTCACACGAATCTGCTTCACCAACTCCAGTCCAGTTGTGTGTACAGTTAAGTCCACCATGTAACGCACACCTCAAAATACACAGAGAAGTTTACTCAAAAGTATCCCCAAGTCATAGTATCCCTGCATGTAGAATTTTTCCTTAGCATTTTAGTTTTCCATGTGCAAGGAGATTCTGATATGGACAGGTTTTCCCTCAAGTGATTCCTCACACACATTTTGGAGGCGAGTCAATCTTATGGAGGACTACACCTCCTGACTATACACACAGGCAGGCAAAAAGGCTGCTGAAGGATTCCATGTTGGATGTGCAAGTGTGCCCTAAAACGTTCAGCATTCACCAATGCAGATGTTGGGATGGAAGAGGGAGGCTTTTATTTTTTCTGCTACATGAAAGTCACCAAGAGATAGGTGTTGTAGTTTATTTTATACTACTGTAGATGCACATTACAACATTTGATGCTTCTCTGAGGTAGAAGGTCAAACAAAATAGATTTGGCCACTACTGTCTACGTTCAATAAAATAAGTCTGCTGCTTTTAAACTAATTGCTGTTTTAATTTATTTATTTTTATTATGCATACTGTAAACTTTAGTGATCATGCGCAAGCTGGGGGGGGTCTCTTTGACTGAAAAGTAAATGCTTAGAAATAGTCCTTTCTAGAGTTTACTCTTTTACATTAAGAAATCCAAACAAACAATTTTTTTTATCTATGATGCCAATTATAATTTTGAAAGATTTTCAGTCCAGTTCAAGACCCAGAAAAAGTCAGAGTTCTAGGATTCAAGAGGATTTAGCTGCGGTGGTTTCAAGAGCTTAAAAGTTCAAGTAGTTTGAAAGTTAGGCATCAGCCAGCACAATCCATCACAATCCATCATTTCTACACAATCCATCATACTTCTTGTTTCCATATTACTTTATCATCTATAGTTAGATGAACTAAATAAAAACAGACATTCCAAATACAACAGTATCCTATGACAGCAACAAGGTTAGAGGTGTAGAGCAGGGGTTCCCAACCTGCGATACTAGTACCACCAGTGGCACTTTGGCTGACAGCTGGTGGTACTCGGACCGCTGGACCACTGGAATCCCGCTCCGATGCAGAGCTTTTGGTGGTGCACTTTTGCTCCCAATTTTGTTGTGCTTTGTACCAAGAGCTCACTGTGTCTTAGTGTCACAGTCCACCATTTCTACTGTCCTGATCTCAGAAGGTGAAGCTGCTTACCTGGCACCTAGCTTGATAAATTGTTGGTACCAGGCCAAAACTCCTTTATCTGCCCACGCATTGAACTGATTTAACTAATTGTAGCTGCTGCTTTTTATATTGTTTACATGCTATTCTGCTTTGTTTCAATTCTATGTTTTTTATATTATTTTCTCTTGCTTTTCTGACTTTCAGAGCCTGTGTCTATTTTGCTTTTAAACAAAAGGTTCTCAAAGTCAGAAAAGGTCCCTAATAAGTTCCTAATCTCATAAATGGTTGCTTCATTAGAGGAGCAAACACAAAGAGCCACTTGCCACTTTGTGTTTGTGACTATATTGTTTCAGCCCCTCGCTTCTGCAAATACAGTAATAAAAGAAATGATTGTTTCCACTGAAGCACAAATCAACATGTATATGCCAAGGTACTAGAAAAGGCTCAGTATTTGTACTATGTATCATCTTAATCCTTCCCATGTTACAGATTAAGAGTACTGTAGATACAGTAGACAGAGGATCCATCAGTTTCACAAGGTGGAAAATAGCCCTGAATTTCTTTATAAAACGTCTGCTGTTGAATGCATACAATAAAAGGAGAAGGCAAAATGAGATAAAAAATGACATCAACCTACAACCTGGAAGTTAGTTTCATTTGTCAAGCTTACCTCAGGCCTGATTTAAGCACAGTAATAATAAAACATTTACCGTATATATACAACTTTGAACAATCGCAGCACCTTCATATACATTGTCTCATTAATCCTCCCTATAAGGTAAGTTAGTATTACTCTACATTGCAGAGGAGGAACAGAGAGTGTGGTTTGCCTAAAGCCACCCAGTGAGTTCATAGCTACAGGGGGATTTGAATCAGCAACTTTCTGGTCTCAACACACACCCACTTGGCCACTCCTTTCTCGATACACACTGCAGCAGCACCAAGTCTAGTTCTTGCCCAAACACATTTCAGCATGGTCAGGGCCCCATGCAGCTGCTGTTATAATTTGTAATCCATATTCTATGTTAACTCTTCTACAGTGAAGACACCATATCTTTCTACATGCCATGGGGGTCAGTTCACCCATGTAAGAAACAGATTATCAAGATATAACAGCAGCCATGTGAAATCCTGCAACATAGCAACCACTTTAATCAGCCACGTTTTTCCAAAAAAGATGCATGACCTATTTCTCCCTCAGGGAACACAGGAAGCCTAGCTGGGGGATAGTGGAAGAGGACAGATGGGACAATGCAAGAGAAAACTGTACTTCCTGCTGCCCACAAACATGGACAAAATGAGCAATGACAATGTACAGAATGATTTAAGTCCAGTTCATGCCCAGTTAGGTAAAGCACACTTCCTGCAGGTATAGAAGTTGCAGACTAGGTGTAGGCTTGGCCTCTTGTATTTATTTGCAAGCCACCAAACAGGTTAGAGAGGAGGAAAAGTAAACTACACTGACACAGACAAACCTGTATCAAAGTACACCAACTAATGCATTGGTGGTTCTACTTGCTTGAAACACAGGCTCCTGAACTTGTCTTCCTCTCTAAGTGCCAAAGTTATAATAGCATTTGAGAACAAAATCTTGTCATGACAGTACCATCAGTCAGAACTGTGGTGTTAATACCTAACAGCCAATATAGATGTTACATTTAACTCATCATTAACATTTAACTCATCATTAATCTTTTTCACATATTTCTGATTTCTAAGGCATACCACATGCAGGTGGGTGTGCTGTACCTCTGCTTTTCACCTCAAGAATTCACAACATGGATTCCATATTTAGTTGGCACGACCAGATTCTCTGGTGGCAGTCTGTTTATAGTCATGTGGGACACTATGCCTGAGCAACTGTCAGTTGTTGGTCTTATCATTCTAGGCATTAAATTTTTATGGTAGTCTCTTAAATTCTTTGACTAAGTAGTAAGTGCAACAGCACTATTTTGGGAAAAAGCAAGGACAGCATATTTATTTATTTATTTATTCGCATTTTTATACCACCCTTCCTCCAAGGAGCTCAGAGTGGTGTACATATTTCCTCCCCTCCTTTTTGTCCTCACAACAACCCTGTGAGGTAGGTGGGGCTGAGAGATAGTGACTGGCCCAAGGTCACCCAGGAAGCTTCGTGGCTGAGCAGGGATTTGAACCTGGATCTTCCAGGTCTAAGTCTGACTCCCAAACCACTACACCATATGAGCCTACAGAGAGAATTTCCTCATAAACAAGCTATCATTTCAACAATCATGATATATCATAAAGAGAAAGAGGGGAAACCCCTTAGAACATCTTCCTTAACAATGTTGCAAGAATACAAATACATGTGGCAATGATCCACCTCAATTTCCATGGCAGATGATAAATCTTAGTTAAGTGTAATGTCTGCATTAGTTCTAACATAAGCAGCATTGTCTGACCTACATGCATGTGTGCGCACCCACGCTATAGCTATTAATGAAGAGCTTTCAACACCACATAAACCCAATATGTATTAGAAATAACATGTCACCAGCAGAAACACTGTAACAAATATTGATGTTGATGGTCATTGTATTGACAGAAACACTAACAAATAATGATGGTGACATCCTACTTGCACTAATGGAGGATTCTCCACATTCACACATCTAATACATTACCTATGTAATCTAGGGCAGGGGTTCTCAAAGTGATGGGTTAGACCCATCACTCTGAAAAGGGCCAGGTCACTGGTGATGTGCAGTGGTGTCAGCGACCTCACGCCGCTGGGACCAAGGTAGGGGTTTTGTTTTTGTTTTAACTTACCGGGGTCGTGCCACCCTCTGGAAGGTGCAGGGGATTCGAGGCCACTCCCCCCTCTGGGCCTCCTGAAACCTCAGATCGGTTCCCTGAGGCGATTGAAGCCCACTTCCGGTTTTTGGCAAAACCAGGAAGTAAACCGGAAGTGGGCTTCTATCACCTCAGGGAGCCTATCTGAGGCTTCAGGAGTTCTGCAGGGGTGGCCACAGCACGCACACACCTTGGAAGGCGATGCAACCCCCACTAAGTTAAAAAAAAAAGACCCCCTCTGTCCCAGCAGTGGCATGATCCCGGGAGTACAGCCGCCATGGCCCCGCCCCCACAAACACTCAAAAGTTCTCCCCTACTCTTGGGGAGAACTGAGAAACACTAATCTAGGAAATACTGTGTCCTGAGGAGATAGCAGAAATAAGAAGATCCACTAAATCCTGAGGGGCTGCCTTAACCTTTCAGTAGCAAAAACAAAACCACATGGCTCAAGCAACCCACGTTATATACCATGGTGGATAGTAAAGGTGTGTGGTGTAGTGGCTAGAGCAATGTTTCTCAAAGTCTTTACTCAAATACCGTATTTCTTCCATTCTAAGGTGCCATCGAGTCTAAGGCGCACCTTAATTTTGCTACCATCAGCAGGGAAAAAAATCCTGTGCAAAAAAATCCAGTGCAAATTGTACCCCCAAAACGCCACCTTCTTACTTATTACCGGGGCTTGTGGGGGTTTCGGGGAGGCCTGCGTGACCCTCTGCGGGCCTCCCTGATCTTCAGTTCGGTGAAAAACGGCTATTTTCAGGCATTTCCAGTTTTCGCGAAAACCAGAAATGGCCGAAAACCACTGTTTTTCACTGAACTCAAGATCGGGGAGGCCTGCAGAGGGTCGTACAGGCCTCCCTGAAGCCCCCCACAAGCCCCGGTAAGTAAGGAGGTGGCGTTTTGGGGGTGCAATCTGCACACCATCGATTCTAAGATGCACCCCCTTTTTTAATTGCTAAATTTGGAAGAAACGTGCATCTTAGAATCGATGAAATACGGTATATGAACAAAATTACAAATTAGATGTACACACACTATTATTTAGTCCTAAAGGTTACAGCAATACAGTGGACCCTTTCTATCCACCAATTTCTCACGACGGATCCTGGACCCACAGGGGTCGACTTTAAAAATGCTGTTGAAAGGGGGGGGAAGGTAAAGGGGGAAGGTGAAAACGCCCCAGGATGCATTGTGGGACAAGGCTGGGGGGGGGGAGAACCTTTGTGCGACCCAGAAGTGGGTCGTTAAGCTTCCAGAAGCCCTGCAGAGTCTTGAAAACGGCGTGGTTTGCTTCTAAAAGGTAAAAACCCAGTGTTGTATAAAAAAACATTTTTTTCTTTTAATGGCATTTTTAAAGTCGACCCCTGTGGATCCGCAGTGAGAAATCCGTGGATAGAAAGGGTCCACTGTATTGCTGTAAACTTTAGGACTAAATAAAGTTTGCTTCTAAAAGTTTAAAAAACCCATGATTTTTACCTTCCCCCCCTTTTAACAGCATTTTTGATGGACTCTGGTATCCACGGGGTGTGTGTGTGTGTGTCTGGAACGGATCCCCATCGATAGAGAGGGTCAAATGTATAAAAAAAATTGTCAAAGAAGTTTGCTAGAGGAATCCTCTTATATAAGCAAGTTTACACAGTTCTGCAAATAAAATTTTAACAAGCTGCAACAATTTTGAGTAGTCACCGATTATCTAGAGTTATTTAAGAAAGCACCTGCAGCTTTTAAACTATAACCAAAGCCTCAAACATTGTGTCTCAAACTTCTGATAGCTGAGGCACACTTTTTTTCTGAATTAAAACAGAAGACAATGAATTAAAATTGTCATCTATATTCCAAAAAGTTTATTTTTAAGGAGTAAGAACTATCCAGACACTTAGGAGAGATGACCCAATTTTTCCACATGTCACTATTCTGGGCATACCTCCTTTGAGAGCATGTAGTTCTGCATCTGGGGCAAATGAGGACCAAACTACAAATTATGTCAAGCACATCTTTAGCACTGGCACGCTTGCTTCTTTTCTCCCAAACAGCAGCTGTGAGTGGGTCCTGATCCCAATTGTGACCACTACCACGCCCAGAGCTGCTATTTCGGGGGAGGGGGAAGCACACCAGGGCCAATAACAAGGTAATGTGTAATTTGGCCCTGTATAATTCAATCACACCCAATGCAGGGACATGGCAGAACTATCCATCCACTCAGCAGATGTTGATAAGAAGGAAACAAACCCAGAGCAATTCATCATTCAGGAAAGTACAGGGTAGCCTGCTCTTGAGGTGGGGGGTAGTCTAAGCTCACAGGAACCGTTCATTATTTATTATGGCACACTAAGGTTAAAAATTAAGGTTGTTGTGATGCTAAAACATTACTCCAAATTCTTTTGAGAACCACAGATGTAATAACTAAAATTACTAAGGAACACCAGTGAGTGTGATTCAAGGAAAAAAAAATCCTTCATTAACAGTGCGATCCTATCCGATTTACACCACCAGTGTAACCAGTGGTGCAGTGAGAACGGGAGGCCCCTAGAACAGAAAGGAGATTCAAATCCCATCCAAAGGGAGATTCAAAAGGGGATTTAAATCTCCCCTCCCCTCCAAAGCCTCTTGCCCTGCCCTCCCCCACTGGTTACACCGGATACGATTGCGCTGTAAAGCAAGTATTTATTTAAAATGTTTATAACCTGCCTTTCAGCTTTACGCTCCCCCAAGGCGGTTTGCAATAAGCAGGATGAATTTAATCAGGTGTTCTTTTAAATTTAAATCAGACTCTTAAAATTTGTATTGTTAAAATGTTTTGTCTTAAAAAGCCCTGTATGATGATAGCTTTGATTTAAAATGTGTTACAGATCAAAGATCTCATTATGGAATAAGGATAATAAATTCTAAATCTATAGATTCAATTTTTTTTTAAGTTTTGTAAAGAGATGCCAACAGTTCTTGGATGGGGTTCCATCGGCTTCTGCATAGATTTATCTTAATCTGAGTACCCAAGTACTCAGTCTAGTATTCAGTCTCTAAAAAAGATAAACCATCAGAAAACTTTGCCATTCTCTAACTGGGTTTGTGCCTCCAGAGATAATATGCATGTTAACAGCAATATACAGAGATGAGAAATAACAGACCTGATTAGCCCTAGTTTCTTACTGTAACTGAAGTTATTTCTGGAGTTCTCTTCCTCAGCCCCAGACAAAATACATATTGGATATTGTTGGAAGCCCTATTAAAATCTTCGGGAATACTTTCCATAGTCTCCTTGAGTGATTGTAATTCCTTCAGAGTACCCTATTTATTGCCCTTGTGCTACTTTGTGTAGACAAAGTCAAGCCTTTATCTTACACTTTCAAAAAGATGAATGAACAAAGGATTTTTGGAGGTGCAGTCAATCTAGACAAGAAGAAGAAGCCTGGAGATAAATGCAAGGAGGGAAAGGCAGGAAAGAGCAGAATATCTTAAGTCTTGAGGTCTTCTGAGTCACGATTCCGGGTGTTTTGAGGTCAACCATAACATTCCCCCTCACTAGAAAGGAAAACCTATAAAGGCAGTCAACTATTACATATTCTGTTTGGGAGTATTTTAATAAAGTTCCTGTACCAGTGGGTAAGTCAGACATGTATGCAAAATGCAAACCAGGTAAAAAAGAAATGCAAGGCCTGTTTCTCTGAACGAAACAGCATTATGAGAAGTGTCCTCTCTCAAGGGAAGTTACTATGAAGATGATGAAGGGTATATCTGAATATACAAGATCTTTAGATTAATATGCTCTTATTTCATACTTCTTCCTTAAAGACAGCCTACCTTTCCTGGCCTTAGCTTTTGAGCAGACAGACTACTTGAATTCCCATGTTTAAGTAACAATATAGTTGTTCTTTATGGTGCTATCAATTTTGATGTAGTTGATAAAAACAGTAGAAATAGGCAGCTCTTCCTTTTACAATTGTCACCTTTAATACTGAGTGTCAGTGCATGCTGTGATCAGTATGGCAATAACGAGCTGCACTGACTTATTTTGTTTCAGAGGATCAATTCTCAACAGGCAGAATTCTGAGGACTTTTCACCCACAACATCACAATCATGTTTCAGAGTTATCTGCTACTGACAGTGTTTTAGCAACATCACGTACGCCACATAAACTTAGTACATAGCCCAGTGTTTCCCAAACTTTTTCTACCTGTGGCTCCCCTGACCACTGGCGATGACTCCCCTTTACATTATTATGTTGATGCCTGCCAACTGGCATTGCACCGTTTTCCGAGAGGATTCCATGGCACTCTGTGACTCCCCTGGCTGGTTTGGGAACCAGTGACATAGCCTATAGTTTAAAAAAAAAATGTCCAGATAGCACCATAGATACGTTTGTGATAAGAACCAGCAAATTACGACAAGAATTGGTTAAAAAATTGCTTGGTTTGTATATTGTGAGCCCTTTTGGGACAGGGAGCAAACCGCTTTGTGAACTTTGTTGAAAAGCGGTATATAAATACTGTTGTTAATAATAATAATAATAATAAATATATGCAACAAACTTCTCGAACGGTTGAGAACACACTTCATTAACATAGTTCAATCATTACAATCAGGATGCAGTTCACCTGGTTGAGCAGATGTTGCAGGAAAATAGTTGGATACGGTTTATAAGACAGAAACTGAACAGTGTACAAAACGTCTAGAGGAGAAAATTGTTAGCCTGAGCCTTGATGGTTGGAGCAACGTCCACCGTGATCCCATTGTATGTGTTCATGCAACAACAGAAGGGGGGAGACGGTCTTCCTTACAGAAACAAGTGATACAACAAAAATGCACTCCTATGCAGGAGCAGCAGTAACAGCTACAGCAAACTATGAGAAACAATTTAAATGTCTACTACATAGCTTAGTGACAGATGATGCTGCAAATGTAACCAAGATGAGAACAAATCCAGAAGTAAAGAGAATCCCAAGCCAATAACATATGGCTGCAATACTCCTTTCATGTACCTCTGAGCCAAAAGGCTGAATCACACTAGTCTTCTCGGCGCGCATTCCCCTGCATCCCTGCGTCTGCGCTTGTATGCGCTTCTCTATGCGGTTGGAGGCGGGGACTGCTTGCCGCCTGTTGTCCCTCCTTCTGTCCCGCCTTCTTGAAGAAAGCGCAGCTGTGATTTGGTGAACAGAAGTTACGCAAGCATTCCCGCAAGCGCATCAAAAGATGAGGGGAAACCATCTTTCCTGCCTCCGCGCAAGCTGCGACGCAAGCATGAAAAAAGCTCCGCGAGACCAAACGCAGATCCACAACGAGCCGGGAAAAGGCTAGTGTGAATCAGGCTAAAGACTTCAGTGCTCCAGAAATAAAGGCTAATGCTGAAACTGCAGAATACTTCCATAGCAACCACTATGCAGCAGCTGCTCTTAAGAAAGTCAGAGGAATCAAGCTAACTTTCTCACAGGACAAGAGATGGAACTCTGTAGTAGACAGTTTTGAGCACTTCATCAAGAATTGGTCCGATCTGATGATGGCTAGAGAACAAAATTATGAAGTAAGATGGAACTACCTTAGCCGAAGTTTTCAATAATGGGCTTAAGAGAAATGTAGAACACGGACTCTCACATAGTTTATTTCCATAGCCTTGAGCAAAGTGCAGGGAAATACCACTTTTATTGCTGATGCTGCTGAAATTTGAAATAAGTTGAACAACACACTAAGACAGGGGTTCTCAACCTGTGGTACGGGTACCCCTAGGGGTACGCGGACCTTTTGCTGGGGGTAAGCCAAGCCCTGCCCCTTATCTGCCACTAATTAAGTGTTAATTAACATGGATTTTAAATTGTAATTATTTTTGGACCCCTTCTGTCTCTCTGACTTTGGTTTTGGGCTTATTTTTGTACTTTGGAAAATGTACTTTGTTGGGGTGGGGGAGGGAGGAGCTGATTTTGGGAAGTGTGACTTGGAGAAAAAAACAGATCCTTGCGCGTGTGCGCGCGCACACACACACACACACACACACACACACACAGAGAAACACACACACACACACGAGTTAAATAAGACATTTTTTCACATTTAAAATTGTTTTAGTATTTTTATTTAACGATTAATTACCTAATTAATTGATTAATCCAATTAGCAGTTAATTAGCAGGGGGTACTTCAGAAAATTGGACTGTGATAGGGGGTACCCGGGCCTCCAAAGGTTGAGAACCCCTGCACTAAGGCTTTCGTGGCTTGGGCCAGTGGTTAACTGGCAGGTGATGCTGATTGGATGCTCACCTGAGCTACCTTCAAAAGAATGCTGCCTAGAACACTGAGCAAAGGATGCAAACTTCTTGCAACCCCTGAAGATGCTTTCCACAGGTGAAAGCAAAATGTTGGGATCAAATCCTACATCTAGTCCGTGGCTCAAGAACCCGAGCAATGTTCTTAATTATATTTTAGAGTTGAATAATCTTAAAAAGAGAAATAATGTACACAACAGAGTTAAACTGCAGACATCAAAAAAAAATGGAGGAAGCCCTACACCCAGCTCATTTTCATGCAAATAAGAAACTCAGGGTCAGTCCTTCACCGCAGAAAAGGAGTTGGCTACAACATGGGAATTCATCATAAGTCATCCATCCATAACATCCACTATAATAAATGTCAAAGTTAGGAATGAACCATCCAAGAAACAGGTTTGCTGATGAAGTTTTAAAGGAAGTTGTTCCACTGAGCTAGTGGACGTCACATAAGTACTTGGATTCAGAAGTTGCTGAAATGATAATCCAGCTTTTAACAGCAGTAGCTTCTTCTGCTAGTGTAGAAAGAGCATTTTCTTCCTTTGGACTAGTTCAGCGGTTCACAAACTGGTGGGTCACGACCCACCAGGAGAACTGGAAGCGGCCACCTGTGCAGCCAGCTATTTTGCTGGCACACATTCGAGCCAGCCATGTAACGCTGGCCTGACACAGGAAGGGGGATAGGATATGACAGAGGAGGCCTCCAACATTCGCTCCCCCTTCCCGGGCCCGGCCGACCAATCCCAGCTCCCTGGAATGTCCCATTCCTCCCTCAAACTCCCCTTCCTCGGTGGTTGCAGCTCCAGGGCTGCAGCGAGTAGAGCAGCGACGGCAGTGCCTACTCACTAGGTGCTGCAAACATGCTTTACGGCACGTTTGCAACATCCTAGACCGGCAGAGCAGTTGCTCCGCCGGTCCAAGGGTAGACATGATTGCTCTGTTAGTTAATTTAAATGTCTGCCTGATGATGGTGATTGTCCTGGCAAAGGGTAAGATATTCATGATTAACCTTCAAATATTCATGATTAACCTTCACAAATAGCTGTTTCAATAAGCTTTGGTAACTCAAATCATTCACTTTCTTGATATAACTACAAAACTAATCTGAAAGGGTTTCAAAATCAATCACTCTTTAAAAAGTACAGTATTGGCCTTCTAAAAATGAAAACCATATCTCTGCAGTCTGAAAAACATGTATTAAAGTTTGTATCAAGCAAGAATACCCTTTTTGAAAAAGAATAAGAAAATCACATGATTAAGTAGAGTCTTAGTAATTAATTCAATCTAACAACAATAAAACCAACAACTTATGAAATGACAGAACAAAAAATAGTTGTAGCATCTAAAAACAAGACCACCAAGAAGAAAACTCTCAAAACAGTCAGAAGAGAAAAACAGAACAAACTAAATATTCCTGAAAAGCTCATGAGAAGATTGTTTTGACCTGGTTCCTTAAAAGTTAACCAATTCAGGGTCAGGTAAAAAAAGGGGCATATAACCTCTGAAAGAGGAGGCACCCAGAAAGGAGATTCAGACTATTACCTTACCATACAGGTAATGGGGGCGGAGTAGTGCAGGGAAAAAGAGAGTCCTTCTGAGATCCTGAACCCAAGCCATTTAGGTCTTTATAAATCAAAACAGCCCTTTGAATAGCACCAGGAAACACACAAGAAGTCAGTGAAAATTTCCCAACGCTGGCGTCATATACCAGCATGTCTCAACAACAACCTTGCCACAACTATATTCTGCACAAATCTAACTTTCTGAGCAGTTTTCAAAGAAAGCACATTACAGCAGAGTTTCTCAAACTGTGAGTTGCAAATGCTGCCCACCACCCTGCTCACGCTTCTGGGTTCCTGGAGTTTTACGTGTATGGCAGTCTTCGGCCCATTTCAAGCCTCGCAGTGCCGTGTTCTCGCTGACGAAAACGAAGCAACAAGGCCCGAAATGTGCCAAAAAATAGTTGCACACGCAAAAGCCCGGCAACTGGGAAGTAATGACAGTGACGTTATGACATCACCACCATTACTTCCAGCTTGCCAAGCTCCAAGCTGAAGGTGGGTCGCAGAGCAAATAAGTTTGAGAACCACTGCATTACAGTAATACAGCCTAGACACGGATTATTTAGTTCCTGAGCATGAAAGCAATGCCAGTTCATGAAGGTTTTCCAAAGAAGAAATAATTTGTGCCTTCCCACATGAATATAGTGGAGAGTGCTGCATAGGGATATGAGAAAACAGAAAACTGCAAATCTTTGTTAAGTGATGGACTCCCTGTGCAACTCCCAACAAGACACCTGGTTAATGCTCCCCCCAATAATAAAACAAGGCTAGATCTACTCCATAAGGATTTGTACAGAGAACTCTTCACACTTTTTAAGTGCAAGTGCTATACTAAGGCTAACATACAATGAGGACAATGAAATCCATCCCACAGCAATCACTGGTTTTCTGAGGAAAGGCAACACACATTTCATAAATGTATTGTGGTGTTAACTCATTGGTTTTTCTTCACTCCTGTTTCTCCCTATATTTTGAAAACTATTTCTGCTACCACACTTCTTTCCTCTTTTACCAAACTTAAAAGGAAAACAGAAGTTCCAGCTTTTCTAAAAAAAATCAAAAAAGTATTCACGAATAAAAAACAAAACAAGTTCATCAACCTGTACAGTATTTGATTATTTAGCTCCATAAAAGGTACACATTGCTTCAGAAATACATATTCTTTGCAAAATTATCTTATTCTCCCCCCTTTCTGTCTCTTCAATGAATGCAGGGCAATGCTATGCTCAAAGGTTTGTTTACTCAAAGGTAAATTTCACTGAGTCCATCAGGCTTACTTCTAAATAAGTGTGCATAGAATAGCAGCCACAAACTGTAAAACCCTATGAAGAAACATATATTTTTCAATTTCAAAAGCACATCATTTAAAACACAAGTAAATAACCACAATTACTTTTCACAAAAATAAATTGATGAAAAAAATAAAAGCAAAACCAGTATATTTTTACATGGTGTATGGTAACTCAAATTACCGTATTTTTCGCTCCATAAGACACACCGGACCATAGGACGCATGCGTGATATGGAGCAAAAAAATAGGGGAAAAAATATTTGTAACTTACCGGGGCTTGTGGGGGCTTCGGGGAGGCCTGCGCGACCCTCTGCAGGCCTCCCCAATCTTCAGTTCGGCAATAAATGACTATTTTCGGCCATTTCCGGTTTTCAACTATTTTCAACGGAAAATAGCCATTTATCGCCGAACTGAAGATCGGAGAGGCCTGCAGAGGGTCGCGCAGGCCTCCCCGAAGCCCCCACAAGCCCAGGTAAGTTACATTCAGTCCATAAGATGCACAGACATTTCCCCCTATTGGGGGGAGTGCATCTTATGGAGCGAAAAATACGGTATATCCTGCAAAAACATGATGTAAAAACAATGTAATTAAGGAGACACACAGATCACTTACCAAAATCTACCCTTGTTAGTATGCACTGCATTGGATGGTCAGTTGTATGCCTTGTCGTCGTTGCACCACTTTCATAACAAGATGCACACAGATCGTAATCGTAGCAAATTAAACACTTGTATCTGCGACCTCGAAAATTTCCTTTTAAACATGCATCGCAGCTGACACCTGCAAACAAACAAAAATTGTAAGTTACACCACACTTAGGTAAGAATCAGGATAGACTTTTTTAAAAAGAGAGTTTTACTGCAATTTTATTGTCATGTGCTGTTAGTTGCCTGACTTTCCTATGGGAAACAAAGGTAATGTACTATATACAGTACATTGAATGAACAACAAATCCAAACGTAGTTACTGCAGTTATGCTAAGAAAACACACTGTATGAGCATGACCAATATTTTATTATTTAACTCTGAAAACAAAAGCACGATATCCTAAATGAAACAAAAGATCTATTCAGTTGCTAATGACCACTTACGTTTAATTCAGGTCCACAAAAGTTTGATATCTATTTATAGTACTCTAGTGTCCCAAAGCTGCACTATTATTTCGAGAAGTATTTCATAACACTGATTTTTTTTAAACTACATTAAAGACAAATAGGGATTCCTATGAAAGAATCTCTGCAGAGTACAAAAGGAACCTGCTGTGCATCCAATACAAAGGGGGAGTGAATATGCACACCTTAAGCCCCATTCCACTCCATACTCAGAGGCTCAACCGCAGCTCATGCACATCTTAAAATAGGGCTAAGAATTGAATGTATGAGCTCTTCCACGTTTGATATATAGCATGTACATTCTGTTATCTGGTACTCATAAAATAATGTTTTTAAAAAGTGTTGTAAGACTCACAACAATCAAAAGCTTCAGAGCAGGGTGCCGCAAAATGTTACAGTCATAATTTAACAAGAGAATGACAGGGACTCAAGATATCCACTAAGGCTTTGTAACAGAGCATTTACTATGGAGCTCTGGACTAAATACAGTATATCACTGGTCTTCTTGCAGTCAGGCCACTTCTCCTGGAACAAGATAATAAATGGCAAACAGCTCAAAACTAACTTCCACAACCAGAGACCTGGAGCAAGCACAGTGTGTCATTCCCCAGGCATGGACCGTGTGTATGGATGCCGCTGCACCTAGTCATCCTACCCTGTTTTCCCTGAAAATAAGACATCCCCCGAAAGTAAGACCTACCATCATTTTTGCATGGTTTTTGCTGGCACTCATAAATATAAGACCTCCCCTGAAAATAAGACCTAGCTAGGATCATCAGCCAGACGGACGCAACCCCCCCCCCCGGCACTTACTTTGACCAATTAAAGCTTCATTCTTTCCTGAGGGTGCAAGGCTCTGCAAGGCCTGCACGTGCTAGAAAGACTCTGCAAGACTGCAGCCTCCTTGCAGGCCTCTCTAGTACGTCGTCTCTATGGTGGAGGACTCAAGTGCAGGCCTTGCAGAGCCTTGCACCCTCGGGAAAGAATGAAGCTTTAATCAGTCAAAGTAAGTGTCGGGGGGTCGCCGCGCCACAGGTTGGGAAAATAAGACCTCCCTGAAAGTAAGACCTACTGCATTTTTGGAGCCAAAATTAATAAGACACTGTCTTATTTTCGGGGAAACACGGTAGAAGAGGGTTAGATGCATAAATACACAGCATCTTGTTTTCTTATTACAAACTGTTCAATTGATCATTTCTATTACAGTACTTCCTTTCTTGAATCCAATAGCTCTTACTATCAACTAACCATAAAAAAATTACACATTAGGCATGCAAAATTATTCTAGACAAAATGCATGTCTTATGAAGCTGCCTACAAGGGGAAGATCTATGCTTTTAAACACGGCTTAGCCTTAGAATGATCTTCGGGTGCCGTTTATGCATCTTCTGCTTCCTTAAGGGCGGAGCAATTTTCACCAATTCCTCCCTTCCTGCTGCAGCCCTGTCACATGTTCTGGAAAGTTCTCCAACTCTCAAGAGTGGTTTTTCATGGTCATGGGCAGTAGAGAAAAGGGGGAGGCAGCAATGTCTCACTCCATTAACAGAAGGGAAGATTCAACAAAATCAATATTTTGTTACACGACACTAATTTATACTATTCAATTAGTGGACTAGAATCATATTTTCAATTCCTAGATGCTAGCATCAAATTTTATGGCAACAAAGCATCTGTGACTGAGTTCCAAAAACAGGAACTCAAACTAAAATCCAAATGGACACAGGACTACCACCACCAACCCATTAGTGTTAGCATAATAGTAACAAAGCAGTCTAGTGTCAATATATGTCAGGTAGCAAGATAAAGTATAATTCATTTTTCCCTCCAGAAACATATATCCGTAACATAAAATAAATACTTATTTAACATACAGTTAAATGCGAACCATGCAAGTCTGTCATGTAATTCAAAGTTTCAGTTTGTATGCTGTAATTCAACTTAAGAGATTTTCCCCTGTACAATTCCAAATCAATTCTGCTCCCCTCTCAAAGTTTCCACAATCACTAGTCTTTTACTTTTAATATTCAAGAAAAGCAAACCTTTCTACCCTTTATTCCATGTGATTCACATATTTATTAGAGCCAAGAGCACCAGAATCACAAAACGTTTAAGCAAATGTTTTAAGAATTCTTAATTATTTCAAAGTATACTTTAAAATACCGGTACATGCTCCTTATTCCCAAAATATGCCATGATCTAATTTACAATAATCATTAACTGTAATGCTATGTAGATTCAAAACTACCACTTAACATTTAGTGAGAGGGTCTAGCTCTAGAACACAGAATTCCAGCAGGACCTCGCTGCAAGCTAAGTTCTACATTTCTCACTGGTTCTACATTTCTGACACTGACTTCTATATTTAAGTAATTGCCAAAATTAATATGCTCCTATAGTTCATAGCTTCCGAATACAGTACCACCACTGATCAATTATAATAGATGAACACCTTTCCCCATCACAACCCCAAGTTTAACCAGCAATACATTACCTGAAATGTGAATACAATTTCACAGCCCATTCCTGTCACTTAACCCCAACCTCTTCCAGTCGAACTCTAACATTCCTAGCAAGTTTTGTGGTATAAGCAAGACCACTTTATAATGCTACACTACCAGTCATGGTTCTCCATGGGCAATTACAAGTTCTATACAAGTGGGCTTGGGATCTTTAGCTCAATTTTAAGACTTGTATCCTAACAGATACAAGCAAGAAGCTCCTGATGTTCCTGGAGGTACATTCCACTTGTGCAAAAGGTCCTTCCAATAACAGAGCAATGCTCCATGAAACCTTAAGATACAAATCTCAGTATCCACTGCACTTCAATGGATCTGAGCCACAAAAATTAAGACTTTTTAAAAGTTTAGTTTTATAAAGATATCTGCCTAGAATATAATTGTTATCACTGTTTAACCATGGCGACTTTTAGCAGCAGTAGAAGCAATATATTTAGTGTTCAAAACATCTCACATGCATTATAGTATTTCCACAACCCTTAAAACAACCCTGTAAGGTAGGGCCAATATTATTCTTACACTTTAGATTGAGGAACAACTGAGAAAGAGAAAGTAGCAGCTTCACAGGCATGGACCTTGCAATGGGAATGCACCATATATTTTCTTCTTTTAATCTACCTGGCTGAGGAACATTAATGAGGACAGCTTTCCCCCACACTGCCAACCTAGTGAATTATTGATGAGCAAAATATGAATGTACATCAGTGACAGGTCAACATAAATGCATTCCAAACTGGAGTCACACCCACACTTTCAGCTAATATTCCTCCACTTTAACGGCAAGCCTCAATGTGCGTGGATTCTGATTATCAGCAAATAAAAACAGTTCTCCTGTTTTTCCACCAAGTTCCTTGAACCAATTTCTAAAAGTTGTTCTATGACTATGTGAGCCTGAAGTTCAGCCTATGCTTTTATGCCCCTCCCCACCTTTGACTTTCACAATAGATTTGGAACATCAATAGATATAGGACAATCACTGAAGACTATGCCACTAGAGGGTAAAAGCATAAAGATATCCTAATTTTAAAATGATTAACGCACCACTTTCCTAAGACTTTGAACATTGTTCTACCTCTGTAACTTCTTGAAATTAACCAAATATGTAAAGACAAAACAGTTACACTCCAAGGAATGACTCATGTGTCACGTTTTAAAAGCTATAGTCTCAATGAACCCTACTTTAACACCAGCTACAATATAGAATGCCCAAACGGCTAAATTATGTTTTCTCATGCTTCAGATTTAGGCTCTAGAGCAGTGGTTCTCAAAGTGATGGGTTGCGACTCACCATTGAGAACAAAAGCTGTCCCCTGCCCCCTTAAGAAGCAGGGACAGCATGGCGGCGGCGATCCCTGGGATCGACACCACCGGGGCCGAAAAAATGCCCGAAACCACCAGTTTGAGCCTTACCGGAGTTTCGGGGAGGCCTGCGCAACACAATGTCTCACATACACCTTATACACATAGCCAAATAATTTTGTGCCCCAACATGCCTTAAACATTTTTTTAAGTCATAGACCCAAAAATGTCTGGATTTCAGAATACTATAGTCTGGATTTCGGATGTCTGGATAAGGGGTAATCAACCTGCACACAGTTTAGATGTGTTTGGGACAGACACTATGGGTCTGCTGCCATCATTAGGCACTATGATGTTCACACAACAACAAAACTGTCTAACGACGCATTTCTTAGAACGCATCCTCATGGTTAAGCAATGCATATAATCTTTTTCAGTCTACCAAGACAAAAAGTTTCCTATTCATTACTCATTTTATCCCATTTCTCAGTGTAAAAGAATTCAATGGGTGAAATCTCTGGCTCAATTTATCTCTAAGTTTATTCCAAAACTAAGCATTGATGTTGACACAGCATTTTTTTTTAACACTACATTTTCTACAACTGGCCACAGCCCACAGAACAGTACTTTAATAATACCAAGACAGCCTCATGTTCAATTTGGAACAAACAAGATTTACCACAATCCCTTAATATTCTGAAACTGCTTGAAGTTGAGCTCCATAACAAAATACATTTAGAAAAACTAGCCTACCCAGTTTAGGTTTTTGTAGTACTTTAGGTTTCATTATTTGGTGCTTATTATCCAACCTAAAGGATTCCAACATTAAGTGCCGCTACGGTGAAAAAATTAAACAAACAGCTACTAGCATTGTCTGAAATAAAAGCTAGAATTTGGGAATAACATTCATCATTATCAAGGCTATATCCTTAAATCAATAAAGTTTTTCAGAATGCCATAATTCATTTTTTTTTTCAAACTGTAAAATAAATGGCAGCTCAATCCTAAGAGTGCTGCCCAATGACAGTGAACCTCCCGGAAAGCAGTCAGCACCAGTCGCAAAACCATCGGCGCCAGTCACAAAAACCTTCCCGACAGCTCTATTTATCCCTATTTATAAAGCCTTGCTGGCTTTATCCTGAAACACACCAGAACTCCAAAACAAACTCCTTAGCCACTGTTAATGAAGTTACTAGATCTTTTGTACTTAACACGATACAATTACACTTTGAGACAATTTTCTACTCTCACAATTCTGACATAGTTCAGTAGACAAATGGGCAGCAAAATCCTAAGCATGTTTACTCAGAACAAAGTCCTACCACATTCAATGTTACTTGCTGAGGACTACAGCTTCACTCATTTAAAACTACTTTTACAACGCTCACAGCAAAGAATTCAGGGAGGGAAGAATATAATCAAGTGAAATTATCAGCTCAGGTAGAAAAATGAATTCCTTAGGAGCCACTGTCCCTTGTTTCTGAACCAGTTTCTTACAGTTCTCTACAACTGGTACAAATGTAACACCCCAAGTACAGTTTCCATAGCATGCCAGCTAAAATGCATAATATTTTGCAGAAAAAAACTGACCTGTGTTGAAAAACTATACATCTAAATTGAATTGCAGCATGACAAAGAATTCTTATAGCCAAAGTCTGCACAGTTAATTAGGTGTTTACATTCATTTCAAGTAAAATGAGAGCATGAACACTGCAAAATGGATAGCTGTGATTCTTTTAGGTACGCATCTACAGAATTGTATATCCTCCATGATCTCAAAACCTTTCCTAAGTAAAATTGCAACTTAAGAGACTTGAACACTATCCTCCTTAATTCAGTTAGGATTATCTTCATGAGAAAGCAATGAGAGGAATATTTTTGTTATTGACTTTATCCCCTTAAAAAGGCAAAACATAAAGACAGCTTTATTTGGCCTTCCAAGTCAAACCCAAATTCCCACTGCACATCTGTCAAGATGGTCCCACACATTCCTTCTGCTCAGTCATGTGCTCTGTGAAACCCCTTGAACACCATGCCAGTTTTATTCTTCTCCCCAGCTACTCCTCCAGGATCCTCAGATGGTTTTTCACCATGAAAGATTGCAGAATCTTTCATGGTGAAAAACGTGCAGAAACAAGAGACCCAATGTCAGACTAGAAAGCACTGCTAAATTCAGGAGTAATTGCTCCACTACCTTTGCCTGCACACGGACCACAGAAAAGAATATTCTTCTATGTAATCCTCTCCTAACAAACTTGAACTGATTACAGAATACTAAGGTTGCAATCCTGAGCATTTGCCTTTCGGCATAGGAAAAGGCAGGATATAATTTTTTAAAATAAATAAATAAATAAATAAGTCCTACTGAATGTAATGGTCCTTGCCTCTGAATAGACATGCAGAGACATTCATTGCGTCTGCCCAGTACAAGTGAGGAAAGTAATCAAACCACCTCCGGTAAAAAAAAATTATCAATCACTGAGCAATGCAGCTTCAACACTTTACTAAGTGCTTTGTCCACATACTGAATTCTCTCAGAAATTAAACAGCTGCTTGTAAAAAAAAAAAAAAAAGGTTAATTTCACTATAGAATTTAATCTTAATTTGCATCCAAAGAATATGTCCCAATTCTTAAATATAAAAATACCACACTAGGATAGATTTTTAAACTGAAATATAAAGATTAGATAATATGATCCTCAAAACGCAAAAGATATCTACACTGTAGTGAATACTGTAAAAGATTTGGTGGAGGGGTTGCGTGAAATCTCTGACAGTGGCTGCTACATTGTTCTAATGTCATGGAGAAGCAGAGCAGGGAAAGAGTATCTACCGTAGGTTTTGGCTAAACTTGAAAGACCCTAGACTAGAGATACAGAGGGCAGGCTGAAGGCCCTAAAAAAGGAAAGACAGGTTGGCCTAAGACAGAAATAGGCAGGGGGGCCTAGAAGACCCAGAGAAGCAGAGGGCTTAGTAAGGTGGGCTGGAACAGGGTGTTGTCCAGAAGAGTCTCTTTACTCTGGACTTAAGGCATTTTTACCCAAGGGTGTATATACGCAACAGGAGTCAAATGGGTACACACCTGTGGGCCGGGAAGAAATTTAACCAAGTCTAGAAGCAGAGAGCAAGTAAAAGAGAGTGGGCAAAGACAAGAGGTACACATGGTCATGAGCTGTAGTGACAAGAAGCCTGAAGAACACATCATGATTTGAAATCACCTAAACCTTTGCGAACCTCTAGCGATATTTGGATTACCATTCCGCCCCCCATATGGGAAACTTTCAATGTCAAACTTCAATTTGACCACAAACATACTATGTCAGTCTTGCAGCCACCTACTGTCTGCACAAATTCTACTTGTGCCTAAGACTACTCTCCTCCTCCTTTCCCTGGACAGGGTTGGGAGGAACTACAAAGATAATGGGTATCTATCCTAAAGATTATTTGCTCTGGAAGAAAGAAATACTATGATACAACCAAGTGATTAAAAAAACACCACTGATTAAAAAAACCACTATGACATTTGCCCAATCTGGCTCAGTTTCATGATTTTAAAATACAAAAAAAGATGATGAATAGCTACAGGACCTCATTATGCAGTTGAAGGGATTTTAAATTCTCACTTTTATTGAAGGTTTCCAACATGGAATATACTGTTAAGTTGCCCATTACGTCTCTGAAGCCACATTTATCTGCAAAAGAATTCAGAGCAAATTGCTTCTGTTCATTGTGGGCAAGCACTCCCTCAAAGAAAGAAGCATCATCAAGAAAAAAAAAGAGAAAAGGCCATTGCACTCTTAAAACGTTTTCTATCAAGAATCTGGCCAGAGGGTTTAAGTTCTGAAACACACTGTTTATATTGTACCTGTACCTCAAACAGCTTTGACTCCTACAGATTAACATACTGAGAATAACCCAAGTAGAGAAGGCTAAAATGCTTTTTTTTCCCTACGAATGTGGCTTGAAAATACATTATACCAAATTCTAAATACAACTCCTAGAGATGAAGTACTAGTACATAGAACCACTCATTCCAGTTCATCCCACATTTGGACACAGGAAGTTTCCCCTGTCAGTCAAGCTCAGCATACCACCCACACACTCCTTGCAAATGCAGTCACTGCATTCTTACCAGCGCCCATAACCTAGTTTTACTACATGAAGCATTGCATTGTCACATTAGTAGACAAACATAACCCCATAATAAGGAATCTAGTGAATACTGGATTATGCAGAAAATACTGAGCTTGAAATCCTCTCTATGAAGATTCAAAGTAGCACAGTAGAGTCTACACCAGCGGTTCTCAAACATTTTGGTCTCCAGAGCCCTTTACACTCCTAACAGAAGTCTCGGGGAGCACCGGTGCACGCGTGGAGTGGTGCAGCACCAAACCAACACCAAATACCAGCGAAGAGTCGGAACAGGAGGGGAATGGGAAAGGAGAACCACACACAGGGGAGGCAGGAGGGACAGACGAGCAAACCGGGCAGAGACTTATGGTGTGCTCTTGAAGCCCCTGAAGGGGTTCCAGGGATCCTAGGAGCACACACTGAGAAACACTGGTCTAAACGATCACCAGCGCAAGCATTTCCCTTCATTTATAGCCATTTCTGCTTCAACTATGTCCAAAACCAAACTCTTTTTGCCATGCAACTTTCCCTTCCTTTTAATCATTTAAGGCAGTGGTGGGGAACCTCCGGCCCCAGGGCCGGATGTGGCCATCCGGTCCGGCCCCCGGAGAGATTGCCGGGAAGCCACCCAACCGGCCCCTGGAGGCTCCGCCGGGTCCGCGTGTCACCTCCGGAGGCCGGGAGAGAGCCTTTGCATGTCCTCCTCGACCCCTTCTCACCAGGCTGTTGGCCATTTCGCACATGCGTACCACGCTGATGAGGGCAAGCTCTTGCCCTCTTGCCCTCATCGGCATGGTACACCGAAGGTGACGCGCGGACCCGGCGGCGGCTTCGGACGGTGAACGCGGAGCTTCTGGAGGCCGATGGGGGGCGGGGGCAAAAATTAATTAAATAAATAAAAATGACGCCCGTCCTTACGGCCGGCCCTCAAGCAAATTTCTAATATTTAAAAACGGCCCTCGCCAGGGAAAAGGTTCCCCACCCCTGATTTAAGGATAGGGAGCACACACTGTACTTTCTATCATAAGATACTAAGACATATGGATAGGTTTGGACAAATGAACCAATTCTATTAAATAATTATACTTCTTCACATCTGTGGCATGTAGGTGACCTCCAACAGCCAACTTGCACAAAAACTGTGGCTCCTTCAGGCACTTCCATTTCAAATAGAAAATGTTTTCCATTTGGGAATATATTTTTCAGAACAATTACAGTCTTATCCTTCCCTTTCTTCAAAGAGCTCAAAGCAGAAAATTGTGTGCGTCACCTTAATCTCATAACAAACCAGTGAGGTGGGTTAGGCTAAGAGCAACACTGACTGATTCAAGGTAAACCCCATTAAACTCAGTAGTTCAGCAGGGATTTGAACCCAGGCCTCCCCAGTCTAATACTCCCCAGTCTTAATATCAGGGGTGGCCAACCTTTCAGCATGAATGTTCCTGGACCATTAATGGTTATACAGGTGAGGGCATATCAGCAGGTGAAGCTGCATTAGCAGCACCATCAGTACTTGCAGCTGCCAAGATTCTGTCTTCTACACAACTCTTAAGAACGCAGAGGCCCCAATGGTGGAAGGTTGGCCACCCCTGCTTTATATTCACTACACTGGTTCTCAAGCACACCATTTCCTGACATGCAAGAAAGCTGTGGAAAGCTGCAATGCTCAAGAACTCTACCAACCTGGGGGGGGTTTTTTTGGGGGGGGGGGATGAAATACAGAAATACAGGTGGGCCCCCATATCCGCTGGGGATATGTTCCAGGCCCCTCCGTGGATACTTGAAACCGTGGATAAGAGCGAACACCCCCTCCATGGTTTCCTGAGGGGGCCCCCACCCTGCCTCCCCTGCAGGCAGGCATGCTTGCCCCCCCAGCTCTTATTTTTCTTTCAGCAAGCTTTGTTTCTTCCTTAAAACAAACAGAGAAGCAGCCTCCATTGCAGGCAAGTAGAACGAGACTAAGTCCTAGAGAGGCTCTGCAAGGTTTCTGTTAACCTTGCAGAGCCTCTCTAGTACTTAGTCTTGTTCTACTTGCCTGTAATACTTCTCCCGTTTCTTTAAGGAAGAAACAAAGCTTACTGGGAAAAAAGTAAAAGCAGGGGGGGGTCCCCACGATCCATGGATAACTGAAACCGTGGATAGCGAATCAGTGGATATGGGGGCCCACCTGTATGTCCCAACTGTAACTAAACATTTGCCTACAGCACCTTGGTCCCAGTTCTGTTGCAGCGAGTACACTTTCAGAACAACTTGGAGGTGGGAGGGAAGGTCGAATGAAGAGCAGAAGAGTTGTACTCTGCAATCCAGACCACTCGTTCTTTCACTTTCTTCAAGCAGAAGCCCATTTGGGTTCTTTTTCCTTCAAACTATTCTGAAACTGCACTCATCACAAAAGAAATAGTAGTTCCTTCTGCAAAGTATGTAGGCCCTATTTATTGACCAAGACCATATCACAACACAAAGTAAAGTCAATGGAGAATCTTAACAAAAAGGAAGCATTTTCTACAAGTTGCTTCTAACCACCAAGCCCATTTGATACTAGCTAATGTTTGAAGAAAGTTATGCCTGCAGCACAAAATGAGGGGCACATTTTAAAATCTGTCCAGTTTAAATGCTTGCTTGCTTACTTTTAAGGACAGTTAGCCCCAACTAGAGAAGATTTTGCCCAATAAGATGAGAAGCAATTGTTACCCTAAGATTTTTTTTCTAGCCCTGATTTGCAACCTGTGCGCCAGCATCACGTTTTTAAGGCACTTGGATCAGTCAGCTGCAATCCTGCATATGGAGCTGGAACAGATGTAATACTGCTCAATCTCTTAAGAGATTGAGGGATCACGTTTCCTCCTCCTACTAGATGAAAAATCCTCTCTCAACTACAGTTAAGCATTACATCAGTATAGTTACTAATTGTGGTTAGGCAACCAGGACTCCCTTTATAGCTGATTTGAAATCCTACTTAGAAGGGAATTCTGCTTAGCCTTAAACACAATTAATATCTATTTCAATATAATACTCAGAGGGGAAAACAAGCAACCTCAAGTTCCACTACCAATGTCTTGACTATGACTTGAGCACTACAAACATGCTCTTGTCCAGAGTAATACAAGTTACTCTGTACAGAGTAATACAAGAAGTTTATATGCAGAAGGTTGGATAATTGTCCACTTTAAAAAGGAAGAGCTAAAAACCAGGTAAATAGAATATAAAAGTATCTCTTGATGCTAGAAAATCTAGTTGCATAAATAAAAACACAGATCAAGTGTAGCCTTTGGATCTTACAGCTAGAAAGGAAATTAAAGAACATTTGTATTCTTTGCTTAAGTTCTTAAGCAAAAAGACTAAACAAGACCGAGCTAAACCTTTTTGTCCCATTCCAACCTAAAGACGAGAGCTAGGATGGTGTAGTGCAGCGGTTCCCAAACTTACCAGGAATGTGACACCCCTACTCTGCTGGCGCCAGTTGCGGAACCAGGAAGTAAGTGCCAATGAAGTGATTGACACTTACTTCCGGGTTCCACGGCCTAAGAAGACCTAGAAATACAACATAAGGGGGTCAGGGAGGGTAGGGTGCCCAAAAGACACACTTGCATCATGTCGCAGTCGTGCTACCGAATGGCTCAGCCACCATGCGTCCCGCGATACCCCATGAGACTCATTGCGACGCACAGATTGGAAACCTTTGGTGTAGTGGTTCTGGTGTTGGACTTAGACCTTGAAGATCCAGATTCAAATCCCCACTCAGCCATGAAGCTTCCTGGGTGACCTTGGGCCAGTCACTATCTCTCAATATACCATAACTAAGTTGCTCAGTGACACCATAGCACTGAATTCAATATCTTGGTTTAAAAGAATCAAGTTATCAGAGCTGGAACCCACTAGGCATGAGCATCCACTTTCAGGAGCTAGCTTTGTATAAGGATAAATTAAATATTTCAAATTCCTAGGTGTCAGTTTCAAGTTTCTAGGTACCCAGCTAGCCAAGAATCTTAACGTTTGTTCCCGCATACAATCCTACATAAAAAAGTCAGCCATTATAGCAGGATGTAGTTTTAAAAACTCCTTAAAAACAGAGTGAGCTCATTAACATTTTTTAAGCAGCTAAAAGTAAAGTGCCTGCAAGTTACATGAAGAACGCAAGCGGAAGCTTACAAACTTAAGAGCAACCCCAATGCCAAAATAATAAAAAAGGACCAAAGAATTCCATCATTGGTACAATACTTAAGTTTTTAAGAGGAATTATTTCTAAAGTGATAGCTGAATCCAAATGAATAAAAAAGGAACAAACTGGTAAGCTACAGAAAAACCAACCAAGAAGACCAAGTGCAAGATTTAGAAAACGATCCAAAGACATTCAAGCTAAAAATGTACAAATATACTTGGAAAAAATCTGTGCAGAAAATACATCATGATACAATACAGTTAGCTTACGGAATTCATTGCCACAAGAGATGGCAATGCCTCTTTAATCACAGCTTTAAAACAAGTATAAAAACCACAGAAAATAGAACTATTGGCCATAATAGCTTCACATTCCTCAATTTCCAGATGCTGGTGACAAACAGCAAGAGTGACTATACACATCACACTGTGTTTGCAGGTTTCCCAAGGGCATCTGATCAGGCACTGTGTTGGAAACCAAATTGGGTGACTGGACAGATCTTGACATAATCCAGCAAAGCCGTTCTTGTGAACATATGGCACAATCCACTGTAACTTTGCACCTGTGCAGCGTGTGCTCCGCAGGCGCCGGGTGTCGTAAAGCGTGTTTTTGCACCCAGGGAGTAAGGGCCGCCACGTGGAGGTTGGCAGCCTGTACTCTGCCTCCCCCAGGACCCTGCAGTCACCGGTGCAACGCAGGTAAGATTTGAACCTGTTGGTGCAGGGGTGGGGGGGAGAATAGGCCAGGCGGCAAAGGGAGGGCAACCGATGGCCAGCCCAGGCAGCAAGCTCCACCAATATCCCAAGTCCTCTCCCGGCCTGGGAATGTATATCCGAGGAGGCACATTGGGGCCAGGCAGCCCTATACCAGAGGAATGGGACAACCATCCCCTTCTCCCAAGGAGTCCCCAGGCTGCACCAGAGCGGCCTGGGAAGGGCTCAGAATACTGCGGTCAGCCCTATGGGCTGGCCATGTATCCTTACACAGGATTGGCCTGCCCTTCTTATTACACAAAATATGACAGCTTCTATGCTCTTGCAGTAAATCTGACAGATGTCTTTAGTGCACATTAAATACAAAATCAAGTCAACCTGTATTCATACACTTATAGCAAATAATCATTGTGTAGCAATACTTCATTTAGCAGTTCACAGGCGCGATGTGTTATTTGATTTATTTTAATTATTTATATCCTACTTTTCCCAGTAAATAGTCAGTACAAGGCAGCTGACAAGAATAAAAAGTGATACAAAAATATAGAATAAAACATCATAAAATGTAACACAATATTTTTTAAAAATCAGGAAAAATACAAACAGAGCTTCACTAGGTAAAAATGTTTGGAGGTTGTTTTTTTTTAAAATGCTTTAAAATAGCAAGAGAGGGAACCTGTTGATACTTCCTGGAAGCACATTCCATAGACAGGGTATCACCACTGGGAAAGCCTCATCTTTGGTACTCAAAACAAATCTCAGACAAAGACAGACCAGAAAACAGGGCATCTTCTGTTGAGCACAAGGCTTGGGTAGGTTTATATGGAAGTAGACAGACCCTAAGATGGCCTGGTCTCAGCTCATGAAGGGCTCTGAAGACTGAAGCCAGTAGAGTAAAAGCTGCATTACCTGGCACGCACGACAAACAAGTGTTATTGGTTACCTGAATGTGCCATAATATGAAGGTTTCACCCCTCTGAGCCACTACCCATACTTACCTACCTCACTCTGTGCTGCCACGGTTCTCCACCAGGGCACTTCCAGGAAGTGAAGGAATATCTCCATTCCTACAGCACTCTGATGGCGCAGCAGAACAGATGAAGGTAGGTAAGTTGGGATGGGGCGGGAGGTTGGTTAACTGACTTTTCACGCCCACTGCAGAGATGTCAATTAAATAAGTTTGCTGGTTTTTTAAGGTGCTACAACGCAATTTTTATTGTACTAATTGAGCCCAGAAGCAAACAGCCAGTCAAAGTAACTGAAAGAATATATATGAAATGTGATCCATATACTCCCATCCCCCAACCTGGATGCCACCTTCTGCTCTAATTGCAGCTTCCAAATGGTTCTTCAAAGGCAGCATCACACAGGTAATATTGCAGTAACCTAGCCTCAATATGACAAGAGTCACCAAGGATAGGTCCTCTCCATCCAGATAGGTTTGGAGTTGACACACCAGATAAAGCTGGGCAAAGGAACTCCTGGCCACTGCCAATACCTGGGTCTAGACAGCTACTGATTCAGGACAACCTCCACAACACATACTTGACCTTTTAAGGGGATTACAACCCCATCCAAGACAGGTTGAACTCCTCCCACCAGACCCCAAGCAAAGGTACCTGTCTTATCTGAATAAGCTTCAGTTTGTTTACCTTCATCCAGACCAAAACTGCCTCCAAACGCCCATTCAGAACTTCCACCAACTTCCTAACATTAGCAGTTAGAAATGACAGGTAAAGCTGAATGGCCTCCGTCAGTGGTTTCACATAGATAGGCTTACCATAGTCCCAGAATCGAGCGCCGCCGCGGCCTGCAAAAGACATGAGCCTCTTCCAGAAGTGCACCGTGGGGGGCCAACGCGGTCATCTCGTTTACCGGAAGTGCCGGAAGCCGCGGCTTGCATTGGCCCGTCGCGGTGCACTTCTGGGAGAGGCTCATGTCTTTTGCAGGCCGTGCCGGCGCTCAATTCCGGGACTATGGTAAGCCTACACATAGATGATATGATAGAACTCTGTAGCATTTCATAGGCCAATAGCCAAGGGGTGGAGCAGCCGCCCCTCCCCAAACCATCTTCTGGGATAGACTTGCCAGGAAGGAGTGGTGCCACCTCAATGCAGTAACCCCCAATCCTAATCCCAGCCAGGAACCACAGACAGATACCATGACTGATAGTGAAAAGTCCAGGAGAACCAACTAAGTCATGCTCCCATTGTCCATCTTCCAAGGAGGACACCAATAAGGACAATCAAGGCAGTTTCCATTCTGAATACTAGTCAAAAGTCAACTGAGCAAGGACTTCAGTATCTTCTGCAACGCCATCCTTATCGATCTGCAACCGAGTGCTTTAGAAAAACACACAAGAGTACTGGAGTTATAGGCCACACCTATAAGGACTGCAACTGAAAACAGAACATCTGCCTTCCATACTTCTCCACAGAACAATTAAGTTTACAGTTGCATGCAACCACAAAGAGCAACAAACCTTTCTTTTTAATGAAAGCTGAACTTCTGTTAGAGTGAAAAGGTTATTAGTATCAACATTTAAAGAAACATTTCCAAACTGCAATGACAAAATTAAATAAGTATTCACATGCCTAGGTACTCTTGTAGCTGCTTCAGTTTACCAATTCAATTCCTCTGCTCCAACTACAACTCTAAATTTTGTATTGCGAAGTATTATGGTAGATAGCATTCTTCAAAAAAATTTCTCTACTATAGACTGAAACCTGTCCTTTTAAAAATGCTGACCTGCCTCTTTAAAAAGAGCACCAAACACAGCTATGATTAAACAGCATATAGCATGCGGTATATCAAACACAACTTTCTTTCCGCCATGCTTCCTGATTGCTATGTGAAGTTTGTAGGATACTGTATACAGTATACTTGTGTACAGCATAAGTAAAAAATGTTAAGCCTTAAAATTGACTCTGAAAACCTGAGTCAACTTATACATGGGGCTTCTAAGAACAGCTGCTTGGTGGGGGGGGGGGGAACTGGGCTGAAAAGCAGGACGCACGAGGGTGGGTTAAAAAAAGAAGAAGCAATTTTACCTTGATATGAAACAGCACAGAAATGGAGCTATTCTCCAAACAGGAAATAGGATGAAGGAGCTTATGGGAGTTGTAGTCTTTGTGAGGGCTGCTGCTATGGAAGTACAGTACTATACTCCTCACAAAGCCGGTTTGAAAAATTTCTGTTGCTGTCTCAGAACAGTTACTGGTCTTTTCAAGAATTCAAAGAATTTCATACACCCCTAAGATTTACCTTCAACTTATCCATGGGTCATAGCAAATTCCGTGATTTTGGCTTAAAACTAGCCCTCAAATCCATGAGATCGGCTTATACACAAGTATACACGGTAATTCTAAAAAGACTATTTCTGGATTCTAAAGTTCTTTTTAAATGGAAAAACTGAAGATGCTTCATGAGGACATTAACAGTTAACTGTTTTCATCCATTAGTAAATGTGACAATTTAGTAGTCAAGTATGTATGTAATGTACACGAAACACATTAAATACAAGGAGGAAATGAAGTAGAAATGTTCAAATAAATTATTTTGGTTTCAGACTAACCAAGACTTGAGAACAGGATTTGAGGCTGGTTTCAAGTTCTGAGGCTAACCTGGTTAGCCTTTATTTTGGCTAATACTGGTGCTGATTTAACACTTAACAGCAATTAAGAGGGAGAAGGGAGGAATTCATACTGGAGGGGAGGGAGCACATGATCCCAGTTTCTCCCAATTTCTTATCTATGATTAAGAAATCAATTAGTGCCTGCACCAGTGTAAAAGATAACACTTCCAACTTTTTTTTTTATTTATGATAGTCCTAATTGCATCCTATAAAGGCTTAGACAGGAGATGTAGTTTCTTTCCATATATCTGTCTAGTCCAAAATACGTAAGGAGGTTTCCACAGTGACAGTACAACCACTGTGCCATTAAAGAGAAGGTATCCTTGCAGCTACTAATGGTGAAGTCACTTAACTGAAATCAAAGTAATTCAAAGTAAGGCAAAGTAATTCTTACTCTTGCACACTGTAAACTAATCATTTTGGGTCATGAGAATGAAGAGTACCTCCAATTTTAATTCAGGAAAAAAGTCTGCCTTGGCCATCAGATATTTGGAAAACACTGGTCTAGGTTTAGGATGCAATTAGACTACCTAATCCACAAAGACAACAGGAAAGACGAAAGACTCCACAGTTTAACCATGAGTCAGGTGAACAATACCGTACACGGTTATGATGAAAAATTACTTTTGCAGAAGTAGTAAGACTTTCAAGTTTAATTTGATGAAGGTAAACATTTCTCTGCTATAGTTGTGAACGAAGCTTGACACTTGACTGCAGTATTTACTGAAACCATTATAAACAAGATATATAAAACAAGAACACAAGCTTATTTTATAACTCAATTTGTAAACCACCCATGTTTTTTGTGTATTTAAGGCTGTCAACTTACAGGGGTTCCAAATTATCATAGTAGAGCATCAGGGACTCACCTTACAGACAGTTAAGCTTCTATCTCTATCTCAAAAGCATCTTCAGAGGCAGTAGCAAAGACTCAAAGAAATCAATGCCTTATTAAGTCATTGTTCCGCACATATGATTAAATTTCTACCACCATAATATTCCACAATCCGCCTAGGCCAAGCACTCAGCAAGCATAATGACTCAAACAGCAATGTATCCCATTAGCTATTGATAAATATAACTCATTAAGAACTCAACTGCTAATCCAAATTGCATCACCAAAGCAAACATGTCAAAACTTACACATTGTGTATTCCAGTATGAAGAGTCAGGAACATGACCTCATTCTGGTAGGGTGCATATACAGTCAATTCTCGCTATCCGCTGGGTTTAGGTTCCTGAAAAACCCAGCGAATGCAGAAACCACGGTTACTGAATCATTAATCCTATGGGATTAATGGGGTTAGGTTCTGTGGATCCTCTAGAGTCTATGCCAGTGGTTCCCAAAGGGGAGGTTGGAAACCCACAGGCGATGACTCTGTAGCTTCCGGGTTCCCGTCACCAGAGAGGCAGCGTAACCATTAGATGAAAAAAAGATATAAAGGGAATACTAAAGATAGGAAAACTGCAGAGGAAAACAATTTGCATCTATCTTCACTGCAGAAGATGCTAATAAGAACCATAGTTTTCAGGCAGTCCATCTGAAGAACTGCGTCAGACTGAAATTTGAAGCTTTAGAACTGACAAATTAAAGTCACTAAAAATGGATGGCATTCATCCAAAAATTCTTAAAGAAATCAAATGCAAAAATGTTGATCCTTTCACATATGCAACTTGGTGCTAAAATCAATGTCCTTACCAAAAGAGTAGAGGGCATCCACCAAAACAAGAATTTTTAAAAAGATTCAGGTGGGGAAGAAAGGAGATCCAGGAAGTTACATACCTGTCAGCTAAATAAAAAGAAGAAAATGCCGGGGGGGGGGGGGAGACAGCAAGGCTACAGCAAAAAGTCTTGCTTCACCAGCATTTTAAGATTCTTTGAAAATGTCATCAAGAATAGGAATAGTTTCAACACTGTATTTATTTATTTAAAAAAAATATACCCTGCCTTTCCTATGCCGAGGCAAATGCCCAAGGCGGCTTACAACAGTTGAAATACATAATTTAAAAAACAGTACATAGAATAAATTAAAAAACAATAAAATCCACTGGTGGGTAATAATGTGAAGCAGAAAAACAACAAGGCAGAACATACTGAGGCACTGGAGGCAGACAACCACCAAAACGCAAGACGAAACCCATCACCCAAACACAAGACGAAACAAAAATGTTTTGAGCCCCCGCCGAAAAGTCATGAGAGAGGGGGTAGTTCTCAGATCCCCTGGCAGGGAGTTCCACAGTTGTGGCGCCACAGCAGAGAAGGCTCGCCCACGTGTTGCCACTCCCCTAACTTGCGCTAGAGGTGGCACCCACAGGAGTACCCTGGGCTTTGTTGTTGTTCAGTCCGTGTCTGACCCTTCGTGATCCCATGAACCATATCCCACCAGGCCTTCCTGTCCTCCACTATCTTCCTGAGTTCGCTCATTTTCATGTTCGACAGTGAAACAATTTTTATGGGATTTCCAACCATGTACAGTTCTAACAGAATAAAGAAATTGTTGATCCAAAACTTGCCTGTAGAAATTCTTCTTCAAACGTCTCTGCCACGATGTATGCAGGCGTCCCGAAAAAGATTATCCAAAGCAGGCAGGCAACAAAACTTAAATCCTCTCGCTTGACATTTCTTCCCGCACTTCGGGATTTCCTCAGAAGCAAACAATGAGAACAAACCCAGTAACAATACTGGTAGGTGGTCATGATTCTGTGGAGAAAACACTGACTTGAAATAGGGCCAGACCTTAGAAAGCGCGGGAACCGCTAGATCAACTCATTAAGAGCGGAAGCTGCGGTTTCCGGGTTGACCGGGGATAACCTCTCTTCAGCGCTGACCGATGTTAACCTTTCCCTAGCGCAGCGCAGTTTATAGGGAACAGCGCTGCGCTAGGGAAAGGTTAACATCGGTCAGCACTGAAGAGAGGTTATCCCCGGTCAACCCGGAAACCGCAGCTTCCGCTCTTAATGAGTTGATCTAGCGGTTCCCGCGCTTTCTAAGGTCTGGCCCTATTTCAAGTCAGTGTTTTCTCCGCAGAATCATGACCACCTACCAGTATTGTTACTGGGTTTTGCTCTCATTGTTTGCTTCTGAGGAAATACCGAAGTGCGGGAAGAAACGTCAAGCGAGAGGATTTAAGTTTTGTTGCCTGCCTGCTTTGGATATTCTTTTTCGGGACGCCTGCATACATCGTGGCAGAGACGTTTGAAGAAGAATTTCTACAGGCAAGTTTTGGATCAACAATTTCTTTATTTCTTCTGTTAGAACTGTACATGGCTGGAAATCCCATAAAAATTGTTTCACTGTCTATCGTAGCAAGCCATGAAAATTTGCATTTTCATGTTCGTTGCATCGGTGATGCTGTCTAACCATCTCATCCTTTGCCTTCCCCTTCTCCTTTTGCCTTCAATCTTTCCCAGCATCAGAGTCTTCTCCAGAGAGTCCTCTCTTCGCATTAGGTGGCCAAAATATTTGAGCTTCAACCTCAGTACCTGTCCTTCCAGGGAACAGTCAGGGTTGATTTCATTTAGGATTGACTGATTTGATCTCCTAGCAGTCCAAGGGACTCTCAGGAGTCTTCTCCAGCACCACAGTTCAAAAGCATCTATTCTTCGCCTTCCTTATGGTCCAACTCTCGCAACCATAGATTGCTACTGGGAACACCACCGCCCTGACTACACGAACTTGTGGGCTTTACACACACAAATATTTTTTCAGAGTCTGTCAAGCAACTTAGTAGTCATGGAACAAGGGAGAGTCCTTATGAACCACTAACTGGTTAAAAAACTGAAAGCATAGGGGACAAATAAATGAACACTTCTCACAACAGAAGAAAACATGGAGTCCCTCAACAATCTGTACTAGAGTCAGTCTTATTTAATTTATCCATAGGTAATGAACTAGAGTGAATACTGTACTAAGGTAGCCATGTATATATGACACCAGAAAATTTTCCAAACTGCCTGAACAACTCCTATGAGTTGTTCCTGCGTTTCCCCCTATTTTTTGTTTTTAACTCCCCAGCAGCTTCTGTGTCATATAGCTGCTAGGATATACTTTACAGGCAGCCATTGTTTGAGGAACACCATTGGCAATGTGCTGGATGTATATTCGGCTCCTCTTCTCACCTGAGAGGCTAGATCCCTGCTGAGATTGGAATGTGCTTAGCAAACCTGCCTATCTTAGTCCAAGGGGTGGGATGACCAGGTAGTTTCCAGTCAGGTAGCCTGATATCATTACAGCCAAGTTATAAATTCCCAAGCCCACAGAAAGAGGGTGTCTATCAGTCGCCTGAGTGACCCATTTGTTGAGAGCTCAGAGAGGCACACCCACTTGCTCAATCACAAGTGAAAAGGATTGGGGATTCCTTGCCATATAGGTAGGTTAAGCTAGGGAATGTCTAGCTAGGGTGGTAGTAAGAGCTTTTTCCTCCATCTGCAAACTTTCCGGTATGCTTACAACGTTTCCAGCATGCAATGCGTGCTAACCACTAGCATCTCAGCTCCGTCTGCTGGACATTAATGGTTATTGCATCCTTTTGGTGAAAAACGTTATTTATGATTTCTGGCCAAGCTTATATCTTCTTTACTCACCTTTCTTTTTCAATTTTGTTTATTAAAAGTCTACACAAAAGTAGGATTCAACTATGGTAGTTCTATTTTGACCCTTGGTCTGCCTGATCCATGTTCACAGTAATTCAGCAGACTGTCACGTCTCTTCACTCTGCAGACG
Source organism: Plestiodon gilberti rubricaudatus (assembly GCA_026170595.1). Taxonomy (NCBI): domain Eukaryota; kingdom Metazoa; phylum Chordata; class Lepidosauria; order Squamata; family Scincidae; genus Plestiodon; species Plestiodon gilberti. Next base: position 93,415,983 of record JANXHW010000002.1, on the reverse strand, counting down.
CTACTGTGGGATTGATTTTTACTAAGAACCCCTGGGGTTCATGTTCTCCTGGGAGGGTTCCCCCCCCCCGACAGCTCTCCTCTGTCTGGTCTCTATAGCCCGGGATGGTGGCAGTGGATACAATCTACCAAGGTTCTTCCCCATTCACCTACTAAGCCAATAAAGGGAATGTGGGAAGCAGGAAGGGGTGTGGGTGCAGTAACCACTAGGCATTACACCCAGGTCAGCCTACCTTCTCTTGCGAGGTCTCTTCCCTGACAACTCCAAATGGTTCTATCAAAACTGTGTGAAGGGCAACAGAACAGCAAATAAAACGCAAGTATAAAGTGACAAAAAGCAGAAATCCTAAGTTCACATTTATATTGCAACTGTCTATATTAACTGCAACAAGCAAGGAAGGAGATCCTATAAAGGTCATCAGTGCGGGCAAAAGACAAAATCAACATTGGGATTATTAGAAAAGTGGCTGAAAATAAAGGAGAAAATGTCAGAATATCATGATATAAGAAAAAGATGTTAGGGTTCAAGCTAGTTCAGAGCAGGCACAGTGCCTACACACAGAGGGATCACCATAGGACAGAATGAAACCAGTTTACCTCCCAAGCTGTGCACAAACGCTGCAGTAGACCATTATTGGGAACAAAGAGTCTGGGCATGCCTTCCATATCAACGAGCAACCCTCCTTGCTCTCATAAACCACGTTTCTTGACCAGATAGAGGTGGGACAACTAGTCAAGGATGTCAGATGTATGCAAAGACTTCCCATTTCCTTTATCTGCCTGTCACTGAATGCAGCAAAGGAGGTGGGAAATTTAAAAAAAACTAGCAGCACAATATTATACAGGTTTGTTCATAAGTAAATCCTACTGTAGGACTTACTCCCTGGAAAGTGTGTACAGGATTGCAGCCTATGTTCCATTACACACTGCACACACAGTGAACTGAATCAAGTTCTTTTTCCCTTTCAGTATGCTGGAACTCAGGGTCAATAAAAACAAAATAATGAATTATGCAGCACAATGTGAAATTTATGGACTTCAGTCCACAAAATATAATTGCCATTAGCTTAACTTTAAAAAAAGAATTAGACACATTGTTAGTAAACTCTCTATATCTCTTGCAGTGTGTGTGTTTTGATTATCTCCATCGTGCCCTATTTCTGAGCTTCCAAGGGGCACATGGCTAGTTGCTGTGTGAAACAGAATGCTGGATTAGATGGATCTTTGGTCTGATGCAGCAAGGAAGTCTTCAACATCCACATGTTGCAGATACCGAGGCAAGACCTAACAATATTTGGAGCAATATACGAATATGCAATGTGATGATTTGTTGCTTCAACATTACACACACACATGCATGCACATCTACCCCAAGCATGTGATCTGTACAAGAGTTCCGTATTAGTTTCACACCCATTTCCTGAGTTCTGCATCGTGCACCAGAATAGAGCACCAACAAACGAGTAGGGAAAATGGGAGAAAACAAAGGAGGCACAAGTCATCCCTACCACAATGCACCTGCTCAAGTCTAAGAGAAAATCCCCACCATCACTGAAAATTGAACAAACCATTCAAACTGCTGGTCATGCTAGTAGTCAGTGCATTGCAATAGTTCACAGGCAAACCAACCAGCAATTTTAGAAAGCTTGCAGAAGATCACAATAGAAAGGACCACATACACTGATGATGGCAAACTGCCCTGGGAGTTGTCAGAGGTACCTTCTTTCCCAACATGTGCACCCAGAAGCCAACACCCAGGATCAAGATTCCTCAGCTGCCCTGCCATACATCAAAAAAGGGGACTTTCATCTGAGCACAGGAATGATGCCAAGCCACCACACAGGTAAAGCACATGTCCGCCCACCAACAGTTTTGCTAAGAAGGGATAAAGGTTCAGAAGGCCATGGTTGCAGATTCAAGGCCTCCCTTAACCAAGCAAGCAGCAAGGACCTGAAAAGTCAGACTATATAAACGTTTAGGGTGCTATAGCAAGGCACTAGTCCAACATCCTATATTGGACTTGGCTGGTTTCCTAGAATTCCCTACAAAATCTCATGGCTTTGCTGCTTGTTTATATTGCAGCCCACTCCTGAACAATGAAACTCCAGTAAATACTGGTCTCCTAGAATAGATTCTTAACCCTTAGTTCTCTGGCTTGAAGTTCCAGCAGTCCCGTGCACAGAAACCAACCTTTGCAGACACGTATCAACCAGCCTTATTACTTCCTTGCCAGTGGGACATACTGGAATGAACCCAGCCAGCTACCTGTGAGAGAATCAACATTTTCTGCTGAAAAGGAGTTATAAGAAGGCTGAGATGTAGAATGTAACAGATAACACAGATATTCTGATGTGCAAGAGGACTGTGATACTCTACTCTGAAAGCAGCACTGCATGTGTGTTTACATCATGCTTTTAGGAACTCTTGAACCTACAGCATCATTTCTTAATAATGGGAGAAATGCTAACCAGAATACTCACACACCAGACATTTCTTCACCTTAGAACACCCATCATTTGCTACAAAATAATATACTTTTAGTCACACTTTCTGAACACATCCTGATATGAGAACATCCCAAAGCATCACAATTAAAAACATACATTATCTTTCCCCATCAATGAAATCTCACTGCATAAAATAATTTGTATATTGTTAAAGTGACTTTCAAGTTGCAGTTCTATGAACATTAATTTGGGAGAAAATGTCACTGAAATCAGTGGAGCACACTTCTGAGACTGCATAGGAGCAAGCTGTATGAAAAGCCACGACTGTATGCTTGCAGAATCTCCAAGATCCCAGTCTCACACAAATGCTCTTTAAATCTATTATAGCCTTTTATAGAGAAAGCTCTCAGACTTTGAAGAGCTGGCATCTACACGCCATATATAAACCTCAGAAGCACTTGGCATCTCTCCCTTATAATTTTAATCAACCCAGCTATAATGGATCTTTATTCTGCTAGTATACTTTAAGCCTGTGTACACTATGATTGCAGGCCTTAACAACAATTTAAGAACCATTCATCCTCAAAAAAACCAACTCAACAGCAAAGAGCACAATCCTATGCTTGTCTACTCAGAAGTAAGTCCCATTGTCTTCAATGGGGCCTACTCTCAGGAAAGTGTGCACAGGACTGCAACCTAACTTAGCATTCATTTCACTAAGAACATAGGAGCAACTCCACTGGATGTGACCACTAGTCCAACATCTTGTTTCCAAAAGTGACCAACCAGATACTTCCAGGAAGCCTACACAAGCAAGGCACCCACCCTCCCCCATTTTGCCTCCCAGCAACTGGTATTCAGGGACATACTGCCTCAGAACAGGAAGATTCCATTTACCAGTAGCCATCATCGCTAACCTATGATTGCTAACCGATAGACCCAACCTCCATGAATTTGTTTAATTTTTGCAACTTATTATTTCAAGCCAGTGACAACCACCACCACATCTTTTAGCATCAAAAATCCAGCTATCAGTTGCAGAAAACAACAGTAAAAGATGGAACATACTGTTCAATACCTGCTTAACAGAAAATGCTGAGCTGTCTTGGACTTTTTCTTCATCTCCCAGTTTTGCTACTATATATTGCTCTACTTCCACAGCAAAATTTCAGGCCCAATGGCAGTCACAGTTGTACTTTGTCTTTCCCTAATTTTTAACTTGCCCAAAATATAATTAAAAAAAACCTACTGTACTATAGATAACTGCAGTTCATCTCTTTGCTTAAGCATACTCCATCACATAGAGGGAAAAAAGTCTATTAATCATACCGACCTAGTTTTCTCTCCCTTTCATGCTCATCTTTTTCACCTTTTCACTTTCTCTCACTGTTGGTACTCCGTCATCCAATTACTACAGCAGCACCAATAAATATATACATAGAAAAGTACTAATCACCTACGTTATATTCAAAATGCAAGCAAGGAAAATGAGGATGACAGTATGGCATCGTATATACTATTTTAAAAGAGAACAAGTGGTAAGATACCAGCAATGAGTTTCCCAGCTCACATGTACCTACCTGTCACAAGATAGCTTGAACAGAGAGCAAAGAAATCTACTTGAATGACAGAAATGTGTGGCTACCTATAAAGCCATATTACGTTTACAACTTGATGGGAGTCCTGAACAACCTAAACACAACCCTAATCAACTTTACAGCAGAAACGACTGTTAGAGACTACTAAAATATACCTTTTTCAACCATCTGTTTATAAAGACAATGCATACCCCATATACAGTACATCACCCCATATACAGTACATCAACAATTAGATCCTGCATGTTTTCTCACACTTACCTATGCTGCTCAATTTGAAATTACTCTCCTCCAGCCATAACTGTACACTGTCTCTCCTCCACAGATACCACATGTGTCTCTCTACACACAAAAAATCCACATTCCCTCAAGCATATGCTGAACCTCCCACTAACCCCTAAGTGCTTGCAATTTCAACTTCCTCTTCAAAACTCAGTTCCTCACATCCCCCCAGGTCCTCACATTTACTTCAACACAGCTCTATGTAAACTTTTTCCTTGCCACATCAACTCATACACAGAATGCTGTGTATTTTCAGGCCTCTGGTGGCCGGTACACCTCCACTGGCATTGCTGCCAATTCTTCTCCACCCTGTAGTCTACCTTCACCCCACCCATAGCTTTGACCAGCATGAATCCATTATCCTCCGGCGGTACAATGTCAACTATACATTTGTCCCTGCTCTGCATCCCTCCCTTTCCCGGCATTTCCACGTCGTCTTACACACGTTCACACCTCACCCCTTGACCATGATTCTTCCGTCCATGTGGCCCACACTAAACGTATACACCAAACTTCTCCATCGTTGATCGTCAAGCATATGCACGCCATTCCCACGTGTCCCATAACAACCGTCAACTCTGTCCGGTGTGCAAACCACCACCACCAAACCCTTCCCAGCCCATGTATTTTCTTGCCCTGCTAGCTAGGCCTTGCCTAGTCCGCATCCACCCATCCTTCCCCTACCAATCACACCCGCCCTGAAGGCATGCATCGTCCCCGAAAACGGGCAGCCTTCGCCCCATTACTACCCCCCTCCAGGGCGGAGCCATGGCCGGGCCAGGTCAAACCAGGCCCGGCCGGGCGCTGAGGCGCTCACAACGGCCTGGGAGTTCTTAGGCCTCACTTTAGGCCACCCCCTGGTCCGGGGCGAGGAGTCGTCGTAACGGACACAGGCCCCATGACAATGCAAAGCGGGTCCGGCCCGCCCTTCTTCCGCCGCCGGCTCTTGCTGCCCTGCCCTGGGCTCCGCTGCCGGCTTCTGTGCCTACTTTCTAGTAGTGCAGCGTCGGCGGCGCCATGATGATCCATCTCTCTCCTCGCCCCCTCCCCGGCTTGAATCGCCCAGGCCCGGCCTCACACTCACCTTCATGTCGGGACATCCTAGTTCAGAGGAGAAGGCGGCGGCAGCGGCCCGGCCCGGCCCAGCCCAGGCCCGTCCCGGGCTCCAGTTCCCCCCTCCCACCCACCCCCGGTCCTGGCTGCTCGACGCCGGCTCCGCAGCCTGGGCCCGGCCCGGCCTGGCCTAGCCTGGGCCCCCAACTCCCCCCTCCTTCCGCACGGCTTGGGATGGTTCGCTTCGGCTTGGGCGCGCGCGAAGGAAGGGGAATCGATTCCGGCAGCAGCCGAGGAGGAGGCGAAGGCGGCGGTGATGGTGAGGCCTCTCCGGGAAAGAGGAGGAGGAGGCGGCGGCGGCTGCAGTTTCCCCCCTTCCCGGGCGGCAGCGGGCGGGCGGGTGCCGCCGCCGTGACACGGTGACTCTGTAAGCTCGCTCAGGCCCCGCCAGCTCCTAGCGCCGCCCTCCCGCTCGACGACGACAGCAGCCTGAGCAGCGGCGGCGGGTCTCGTCGGTCTCCCTGGTCCCTATTCCCCTCCCCACGTCGTCCCCACACACACACGCTCAGCAGCGCCGCCACTGCCGTCTCCTCCTCCTTTCCCAGCGTACTAGCCAAGCCAGCCTGCTCTCTTTCTCGCCTCCCGCCTGCCGAGAGGAAGAGGAAATAACACAGCGGGGCAGGAGAAAGAGGAGAGCCGGCCGGACTGGGGAGGGGAGCGCTTGCGAGAGTCTCCCCTCCCCACAGACGCTCGCGCTCTCTCGTCTTCTCAGCTCTATTCTTTTCCCTTCGCTTTCCTCTTCTGATACAACTGAATTTTTCCCCACACGCACTTTTCACCACCACCCCTTTTTCCCCCCTCTCGGGATAGCTCAACGCCCTGCTGCAACCGTTTATTTGGGGGTGGTTAAGCTGGGGGATTCTGGAAAGACCGGGCCCCGCAGCCTTCCCTGTAGACTTGTTTTGATGATCCATAGAAACGGGAGGGGGGGGGCTTTTGAGACCGAGGAGGGAGCCCCTCTCTGAGGAATATAGCTGACGCAGAACAAAACAAAAATCTTTCCTTTTCTGTCCTTCATCGCTGGGAGCCTGACAGGATAACCCTGCCCTAACAGGGGAAGTTACATTTTCGTCGTGTACATTTTTACACGTGTGGAAGGTCCACTGAACACAAACTCAAACCATCTGGAGGACTGAGCTCTTACTTTTCACTTTCAAACTCTTATTATCCTTTCTACGTTAGCCTATGTAGGCCTTTTAAAAAAAATCAAAAAGCATCCAGATCAGACATTTATCCTACGGAATCCACCATTGGAATTTTGCTTCGAGAGTTGGAAGACTATACCTTTCAAACCCTCAGGCTCTTTCTTGAACGGAGAGAACTAGAAGTACACCCTTCCCCAATATTTACACACTGGAGTATCATTTTCCCTGAGGTTTCTGGAAATCCTGGTGGGTTTCTTTGAATTCTCCATGCAGAAACGCCGCTTTTGTGATATGCTTGTCGAGACTAACCCAGTTGTCTGAACCCCCTTGAATTTGGAACTCAATCTTTTTCTCTCCAGCATGGCGGGAAACAAAGGAGGATGTGTGTTAGAGGTGACTACACAAAAAGGAGAACGGACGTGATAGGAGTTAGCTGTCCAGGTAGAAACAACTGGAACCCAGCGGCTGCCAGATACTTTTCTTCCTCCTGATGCAATTAAGGCAAAGGGCACATCCTTCTGGTGCTCCACCCTCCAGCAATGGCAATACTAGAACCAGGTTTTATGATTGGGAGCAGCTTCGATTCCCTTGAATACACGCTACTTTTCCCCACCCTTAGCAATATAGCAAGGATTGAGAATAAATGGTCTTGCCTTATTTGTTATTATAGTTTGAGATAATTTGCAGTTAACAGAAACTTCAAAAACACACTTGCAACTCTGGAAATGAAGTGCAAACAAATTAGGAAGAACACGATGTATGCAGTGTAATTATTTTGTATAGATTAGGAATAAGCAATTGGAGGCTCCTATCACCCTCCCTGGCCAACACAGTGGCAGAGGTGTAGAGAAAACTTTGGCAACAGAAACAACAAAGAATCTTGTAGCACCTTCAAGGCAATTTATTTGTATAAGCTTTGTGGACAACAGTCCATGTCATGCAATGCATCTATTTGCATCTGATGAAGTGGACCATAATCCACGAAAACTTCTACTGAAATAAACTGGCTAATCTTAAAGGTGCTACAAGATTCTTTGTTGTTTCTGGTGTTGCCAAAGTTTTCTCTACACCTCTGCCACTGTGTTGGCCAGGGAGGATGAAAGGAGCCTCCAATTGCTTATTCCTAATCTATACAAAATAATTATACTGCATAAATCGTGTTCCTCCTAATTTGTTTGCACTTCATTTCCAGAGTTGCAAGTGTGTTTTTGAAGTTTCTGAAGATCCTTTGTTGTTTTTGCTGCAACAGACTAACAGGGCTGGAAGTTGCGACTCTGGCAACAGAACTTTGTACAACTCTCTTTAGGAGGTGGAGGGATGAGGTACTGGCCCAACATTCCTCCCTCTCTATACAAAGAAGCTTTTGTAGGAAAACTAGTTGATGGGTAGGGTCGACGAATTACAAGGACATGCATTTATTTGTATTTATCTTTATGTTAATGGTCAATGCCAAGTTTTAGGTTGCCACAAAATACTTTCAAAACAGAAAATATTAAATCACTACAACAGTGCAAGTGTTATTTTTATCACAGCACACCCATCACATCATCTTAAGCCTCTCAAAGGTCCATATAATAAAGGGAGAAGAGATACAATTGTAGATGTCGTGTAGAAAACAAGATTGCTCTTGGAAGTAATCAGTTCAAGTGTCATCCCAACCATTAACTACTAAGATAATGTGTGTGGTTTGCATACAGAAGGTCCCAGGTTCAATCCCAGGCTGGCAGCTCCAGGTGGAGCAAGGAAACTGCCTTCCTGAAACTCTGGCAAGCTGGTGCTAGTCAGTATAGGTAATACTGACATGATGGGCCAATGGTCTGAATCAACATAAGGCTGATTCCCATGTTCACATTAAACACATTGAACACTGAAGTGCTATTTGAGTGCCAAGTATTAGTATTATCACCATAGCAATCCCAATTTTTGTATGTTTTTAAATAACTTCTGTGAGCCCCCATTGAAGAAAGGCTACTGGGAAAATCTTAATCCTACATAAACATTATTCACTATTAATTCTTTTAGAGAAAAAAAAGAGTATCATAGATTCAACAGTTTGGATCTATCACTGAAAATGAGTGAATACTAATTTGGTGGTGGTGAATACTAATTTGCAACCTTGTCTGAACTGGAGATGGTTTCCTACAAACATATATTGTAGAATTAACATATGCAATAATCCATTACAAACTTTATATAATGCAGAAATTTGTGAGAAAATCTGCAACTCTAAATTTGAAAAACCTATATATTGTCAATACACCTGTGATTTTCTCCTGGCCTTGCTATTAAGATACTCCTAATTAATTAGGATATCCCAGCAAAACCTCTGACCAATAATGCCACAGAAAGTGTGTGTGTTTTTCTTTAGACTTTGGAAATACTAGTAAGCATGAACAGAATTGTATGTAAATCACAATTCTTCCCCAAATCCTAAGTCAAATCATACTGGAAAACAAAAATATCAAAAGTCTCTGAACACACTATTGCTTTCCTCCCCACTTTAAATACAAAAATAAATACATTCAGCTTTGGGTGTATATACCACCTGTGGGATGGGAGGAAATGGGTTTTTAACCATTATATACCCTACTGTTTGCATGCAAATGCAGAAGTCTGAATGAATATACAATGACTTTTTTTATAAAATATACCCTACTTCTGAGTAGATATACATAGTACTGCATTAAGGCTGTTGCCTTAGCAAAGTTTAGTGTAAATAACAGTGAAACAGTCTAAACTTCTTTAATATTTGTGACGTGCCTCGCTTCCATTCTTATTGTACCTGATTCTTCACTTAACTACGCTCACCAACCCCGTTCACACTTTCCTTCATCATATTAGACTTACAGTATTACCTTCTCCGTCTTCCAATTTCAACCCACTTTTGCACTTCATCATATATGGATATGCATATGCTCCCACGTCCCATCTAAATCTAAACCAACTACAAAAATTTCCTCGCATCCCTGTTCCCCCCGTAAAACAATTCAAATACTTTCCTAATCATAAAATTCACATGCAACCATCTTCTCTGCGGGCGTTTTTGCTTCAATCCAATTGGAGTCAACAAAACGGTAGCCATCTTTACTAGTGGCAGTCTGACCTCATAAAAGAATATAGGGACGTTCTCACCATCTTTACTAAGGGCAACTTTTGTGACTTCGTTGCCATTAACAATAAAGAGAAGTGAACTATGGTCCATTGAGACGCCCAAGTATTGAGAAAAAATACCGAAATATTTAAAGCTGAAAGTGAGTCTCACCATGGTTAATTATTAACATAGGTGGTTCAAGATGTTGTTGTTGTTTTCATTTCCATAAAATTAAAAAGATAGTACTAGGAAGGAAGATATTATTGGTACCAAAGTTGCCCTCCAAAATACCATCTTCAGTGTGTACATAATGACAAAAGTAAGAGGCATTAATTTACCTGCGCTATTGGCTCACCCCACCCACACGTTTTCTTTCATCCACCAAAGAACTATAGGGTAACAAGTCAATATCCATTTCAAAGAGAACCCCCCTGAACGATGCATCAACAATACATACATACATACATACATACATACATACATACATACATACATACATACAGCTGTTTAATGAAGTTATTGAAAATTGTTGGTAGTTTTATAAAAAAAGTCATTGTATATTCATTCAGACTTCTGCATTTGCATGCAAACAATAGGTACTTCTGAAGGGGCTTTTAAAAAAACGAATGCCTTTTTTCTGCACTGTTCAGGAAGAACACAGGAACATAAAATGATATAACAATAATCGCAAAGTCCGTTTGGGATAGTGGCTCAAGAGTTAGACTTCAAATCCTTGCTGAGCCATTAAGCTCTCCTGGTGACCTTGGACTGATCAGCATTTCCTAGCCTAACCTACTTCTTTAGGGTGCTGTGAGGATAAAAAAGGGGGGAAACCCATGTAGCAGCTTCAGTTCCTGGGAATAAAATATGCTAAATAAATAATGGTGGTTTTGCCCTGGGGGGTGATCAGATTTTGTGACGTCTAACTGGAATTGTTCTTGGCTCTGCTCTGTACAACACAAGTAACCATCCTCACTGTGGTGAACAGAGACACTCTAGGAAAGGAAATACTTAACATTTATACAGTCTTTTAGTATGTTCTAAGAAATTCACATCATAATGCTTACAATAGCCCTGTAAGATAAATCAATATTATTATCCCCAAATTGCTAAGATTGCCACTGAATTTAGGGGATCGGGTAAGAAATTGTTTAAGCTTCAGCCAAATAATTAATCACATTTGCTTGACAGTGAAAACAACAGGTCTGAAGCAAAAGGCACACTTTTTTTTCAGATGTGTCATGGCAATCATCTTAGGAGGCGTTCCCAGACAGGTGGAATGACTCCTTTAAGGATGCTGCTTGCCATCTGCAGTTTTATAAGTACTTGTATTAAAAATTATATATAAAATCTGAATTTGGAGCCCTTTTTAAGTTGATCCAAAGTTTTAATTTAATATTATTTGTTTTGAACATTTCCACGCCACCCTTCAGGCTGAAAACCTCTCAAGGCAGCCTAAAATTTTTAACTGGATCACTCTGGTTCAGTGCAGTCTCGCACATTGCAAAGGGAAAGCTGAGAATAGGTTCTCATGAAATCCACATAGGTGCATTTATTTAATTTACTGCTTCCGTGTAATTCAGGGTCAGCTCCCAGTCCCTGAAATGTTCACAACCAAGAGGAGCAATGAATGTCTTCTGGAATTACCGGTAAATTATGAAATTTCTCTTCACTTTCATAGTTTGCATCCTATGCTGGGGGGGGGGGGGGGAATGAAAACAACACAACTATGAAAGAGACAGTTGGTCATGTTCTCTGCAATGGAGGCTGGTGACAAACAACATCTATCATGTTGTTCAGTATAGAACAGAACTTTGTCAACTTATACAATGTCTTTGTTTTTGCTGCCTAATGTGGGTTAAATATCCACATTTCTTGGCTGGATTCATCCAATGGCTCAACAGGAAACAGCCTACTCTGCTTATCCCATGCTCCACTCTCACCCTCCAGTTCTGATTGTTTTCCTATTTTCTGGGAGACTGAAAGGTCACCCTAAAAGCCAAAGGGCATGGGGAAAATATTCTGTGAAAGGGAGTGAGAAGTTGGTTCCCATTAATAGTAAGGAAAGGCCTGTGCCAGTCAGCGCAGGGGCATGGAGAGGACAGGCAGGAGTAGCAAGGGAGGGGGCCATTGGCTGGGCCAGCCTGGGATAGGGCAGGGATATTGACACTGGGTTGTGCTGATATCCAGCGCCGTCCCAGGCCAGGCTGGTCTTACACAGCCTCCCGGATGCGCACCAGCTCCAGAGCTGGCGTGCATCCGAGGCGGCCCTTTGCAGCCTTGCGGCGCTTACACCGGGGAAGGGGACGTTCCCTTCCCCTGAGGTGAGCCCGGGCCACGCTGGAGCAGCCCACATTCTGCCTAGGATGTATCGGCCTACCTAAATCATCTTAGACAGGATCGGGCTGTGAGACATGCTAATTCAAAGAAAAGTATGTTTTGTTTCCAGTAGAGGCAATTCAGAATATGTCAACATGGTTCAGTGTTTCTGTGAGGTTTTTGGTATTAAAGTGCTGCCTCTTTTAGCCAATATTTCAAAGCTCTTTATGATGAGAACTGTCTGTGAAAGCTCTCCACAGCTACCAGGATGAGAATTTTCAAAGGAAAAAAAATCATTAAAGCAACACAAAAGCCTGAAACTCCTCTGAATAGGCATCAAACACCTTCAGAATATAAACCCAACATATAGTTTCCAAGATCTCTTAGATCCAGTTTATCTAAGCATTAGCACCATTAAGTTCCTCTACATTAGACATGCAGCTGAATACGGTATGTGGAATAACTTTATTGAAAAAGGATTGTTTCAAAGCAATGTAAAGGTTCCCTCTGTGGCATTCATCCAGGCTTGTTTTGACTCTAAAACTGGAGAGAGACCCAGAAGACCCTGAATCCTACTGCCCAACTGAGCCCTTAAATCAATATGGTAAAGGGGTTCTCCTCTCCCCCCCTCCCCTATAATTTTGGCAGCTAGGATGTAACTATGGTTTCTTCTTGTATGAAAACTGATCAAATAGGCTTTGTCCCTGGAGCCAATTTACTGAATCTGCCAGGAGGATATTGAACCTAGTCCATTTTAGGAACCACATTAAGACACTTGTCAAAGTTCTCTCCATAGATGCCCATTAAGCTTTTGACAAATTAGAGTGCTGTTACCTACTTATTACTGACTAAGACAAGCATTACCCTAAGTTTTTACATGCAGTAACACAGCTGCACCAAGACTCTGTAGCTTTTGTAAGAACTAATTCTAAGGGGGCCAAGCAAAGTTGCCCCTTATTCTAATTCCTCTTTGTTCTTTTGTAAGAGCCTCTGCCATACATGATTAGGAATCATCTGACAATAAGAGGGGTGGGAATAGGTAGCACCATTTGATCAATACAACAAGACCAGGAAGTGCACATCTGCTGGTATCAACCATGGTACCCTTCTGAAACATCTCTCGGGATGAGACCAAGATGCACATTGTACTGGTTCCAGTTACATTTCTAGGGGAGGGTACAGAAGGTTGCAATGGGGACTACCACTTGGCCCTATAGCCAGTAGCCTTTTTGCTCCCTATGCTATTCAACATCTACATGTCCTTAGGGAAGGCCATCCAAGGAGAAATGTACAGTATGTATCAAATTTATTAAAAGAATTAGCCAAAACCAGAAGCTTTTTAACCGGCATCCATTTATCACTTTTGTTAATACTACAAAAGCATTCCCAGTGGTTTCTTAACCCTTTAAGAAACACTTGCAGATTATGATCTGTCTTTGACAGTGCCCCTCAATGTTTGTGTAAGCTCTTCCAATGATTTGTTTGCTTGGCTCACTCCTAGAACTGGTTGTAGTGCTCCATTTTTTCACCATTTTTTCCTTTTTTTTTTGTTCTTTCTGTGGTGCCTGATTTGTGAAGGTTTATTCACACATGCAAGTCACCACTTGATACAAGTCACTGAGTGATTAACATGGACACATGAACCAGCGCTTCAGATATATGCATCAAAGCCCAGATAGATTATCCTGATTAGAGGTGTTTAACCATTCTGAGTTCAATTCAACACCCAAGCTCCCAACGGTTTACAGAAAAGTATCAATTTCATTTATACTTGACATTAAGTCATCACAATTTACTTCAATTAGCCATTAAGTGAAAAAGTTAGAAGTTATTACGAGTTACCCATTTTTGAACACTTAAAGAATGAACGTGAAGGTATTATATATGCAGATGATCGTCTTGCATGTCCAAGAAACTCCAGGGAGCAAAACATTCCCACCCACAAGAAGCCAGTTATAAAAACAGGGATCAACACTCATCAGTGGCGGCCGCTGCTGACGCCATATGAAAGGCATTGGCTCCCTAGCCCTGAATGTGGTTCAATAATTTGTATGTATAGCATAGTAGTGACGTCAGGGGGCACACCTAAAGGGTCTGATAGGGTCCCTGGGCCTTCTGGTTTGACACACTTGCTCTAACTATTACAAAGAATTAAAAGTTACCCATTCCGAGTTTTCAGGCCATTTATTAAGAAAATAAAAACAAGACCTGTCTTTCTCCAACGTTTTGCCAGGGACCATTCCCGGCATCTTCAGAGTGTTGATTGTGTCAGTAGCTCCACAAGCTCCTGGAGCTACTGACATAATCGACACTCTGTAGATGCCAGGAATGGTCCCTGGCAAAACTTTAGGGAAAGACAGGTCTTGTTTTTATTTTCTTAATAAACGGCCTGAAAACTCGGAATGGGTAACTTTTAATTCAGGCCATGTGAGAACCTCAAAACCTACATTATTACAAAGAACCTCAAAACCTACATTATTACAAAGAACCTCAAAACCTACATTATTACAAAGAACCTCAAAACCTACATTACTACAAAGTCAATTATCAGACACACATTAAAGCCTTATATAAGTATCTATACTTTTATTACAAATTATTGATGGCATTAGTGGGGCACAATAACACAGTCCGTGTTGCATAGCTGCTCCAATATACAACCGCATTCCCTCCTTACAGCAATAAAATTAAATTACTGCATATATCCACTGCACATAAGATCTCTACAATCCAACTCAAAATACATTCAAAATCTTACATGCGCTTGCTTTATGAGAACAGGGGTCACTGTGTGGAGACCAAGGCTAGGAACGGATTTAGGGCATTAAAATAACTAGTACAGCATTATTCATACACTTAAGAAACAATTCCTTTATTTGGTACAATTCAAGTAAGTACTAACTTTTGTCTTTTTGTTTTAAAACCACAGTGCTCTGGACCACTCCACAGCTAATGTTTATAGCAGCGCCAACCATGGGTCAGTTTGTTAAGCAGAATGCTTGGCGCTCTTGGTGTGGTTAGAAGCAAGACCTCTGCAGTCATATATAGTTACAACGTATTTAGGAAGGTGGAGGGAGAACACCATTCTATTTAGTCACCTGCCTAGCTTTCCCTCCCTCTGTTCTTTTTTTTTTTTAATGCACACAGAGCTGAATGCCGTATTCATTCCCTCTTAGATGAAGTCACTGCTGATCATTTTCAGTTGGCACACTCGGTTCCGCGGTTGGGCTGTGTTTACGTTTAAGGGATCTTCCAATGTATTTCCAGTATTCTTTCCGTATTATATCTTTTTCTTTAGCCAGGATTTCACATAACTAGAAAGAGGAAAATTACACGGTTGTTAAAACACTGTTTGCATCGTTGTCGCCTTATTATTGAGTATACAGCAGCATCAGTGTACATGGTGCTTTTCCGAGTAAAGTAACGTAAATGGACAGGCCCCTTTCCCGAAGAGTTTACAATGGAAGAGATAGCCAGGGAAACAGGAAAAATATACACAAATGCAGTTATACACAAATCATCAACATTGGCAGCCTAGCAAGACAGTCTGGAGTGCGCAGTTAATTGGAACAGGGGTTTATCAGCACCTAAAGGCTTTTCCCATCTCCAAATGAAGTATTCCACTTTGAGAGAATTTGGCAATTCAGCTGGGCTTTTAAGTTTTGACATAGCAACTGGAATGCACAAACTCCATATTCGGACCCAGGCAACAGAAGAAATCAATATAAGCCCCATCTGCTTAGCAGACATTAAATATGGATTTCTAACCTTTCCGTTCAGTTTTATTTCTTGGATGTGTGTCATGCGCCACAGCTCAAGACCAATACTCAAAACTGGAATTCTGTTATCAAACTAATAACTAGCAAATGGCACTGAATCTAGGCAGGCAAATTGGATGGCACCTTTGCAAACTGAGACATACTGACAGACCGGGAGCCATTAACAATAAATCAGATGTTTTAAAGAGTGCATTACACTTGAAATACAAATCAGATGCTCCTTCAAGCACATGGAACGGAATATAGGGAAAAAGGTAAAATTCTTACACAAAAAGTAATTACTCCTGAGTTAAAATACAAAAGATAATGCATTTTCAATGCAAGAGACATTAAAGTCACCACTTTGATAACATAGGCATGCAAATTTGAGGGTCAAAGTTTTTTTTTCAAAATTTATGGTGGTTTTATATGAATCTGGGGTGCTGATTCCAAAAATGTCATTCCGTTTTGCCTCATCATGTCTACTTTTGCGGGTACGGCAACGCCACCTGATAATGCGAACCAAGCAGCCATGGCGTCGGATTCCTCACGAGGAAGCTGCTTGACCTGCATTATGAGGTGGTGATGCCGTACTCCCAAAACTAGACACGATAGGGCAAAAATGATGCCATTTTTAGAATCAGTATCCCACATATACCCAATAGGTCTCATTTTTAAGAAAGCAAAATGTACAGTACACAGGCCTGTGTAATCAGTATGCATAAAACCAGCAGCAACAGCTGCTATATCATGAAGCATATCAATGCCACAGCATTTTGACAAACAATATTTTCCTCAAAATTGTAGCTCCCAGCTTGTGCTCCATGGCACAGGAATGGTTTTCTGCTTTTTTTCCTTGAGCTAGTTCTGCAAAAACAAACCGTGACATAGTTTTAAAAATAGCCTATCCATGAATTTGTTCAACTATACCAGAACTTGAGTTAACTGCATTCATCTAACTCTCAATTCCTATGATTGAATTCCATAGAAGAGAGAAAATTACCATCCGCTTATAGTTGCCAAACAGACTATAAAGGATAACAGGCCAGCTAAATAACTTTAGCTCTTTTGAAAATTTAAAAAACAAAAACTTGCCTCTAATGCTTTGTTGAGAGTTTCTTCCTTGTTTTCACACTGGTTTTCTAGCATATCTTCATAGATGTCCACCAGGAAGGCAATCAGATAGGGGGAACTATGACTTGGTTGCAACTCCAGCAGTTGCTCCAACAGATCTGGATATTTTGAAAGGCCACGATCCTGTAGAATCCTAAAAGAAAAGCAGACATGTGCAGTACAGCTTCACACCGTGTATATGCTAACTCAACAGTGCCTATAAGGAGTAGGAGACTTCCAAATAACGTGCAAGGAATTATGAATCATTATGTACTAGAAAGACTTCCTAGCAATTAGTGGTGTGGCGTACCCTTAGCCCAGTGGTTCCCAAACTGGGGCGTCGCGACGCCCCAGCCAGGAACAAAGGGTTGCTACACCCTTAAGGGGTGTGGCAGCCCATGGTGATGACGATGGTTTTATGTGAAACCGGAAGTGGGTTGCGATCGCGTTGGAGCACTGCTCCGATACTTGGGGAGGCCTGCGAAGGGGTCCGCAGGCTCCCCACACACCCCGCCGGACATCCACTGCCCACCAATGCAGGTAAAACGACCTTTTCGTCCATGGCGGCACCATCGCGATCCCGGACGCACCGTCGCGACCCCGGGAAGGCCCCGCTGTCACTTAGGGCAGGGAAGGGCCTTCCCAGGAGTTAGAGAACCACTGCCTTAGCCTGTAAAACCCATTTTCCAACATGGCTACAAGGCACAAACAAATCCTGAATGGAAATGCGGACAGCCAAGAGAACCCTGCAAAAATAGATGAAGCAAGGAAGAGAGTCTCAGTACAAAAAGCAGGATTTGGCAACTTGCTCAGCATCAGGAGCTATGCTACAAATATAACAGGACCTGGGGCATGACAGCTCCTACATCAATTTCAATTGTGTGCAGTTCATATACATGCGTTCATGAAAAAAATCAGAGCTATCTGAACCCTTCATTCCAGGACATTTGAATGTATCTTGACTGTGTGGGGGGAGATCCAACATTTGCTGCAGATGCAAGAGAGAAACAGCAATATTAATGGCTGCCACTACACAAAACTGAGGAGGAATCCATGCTCTAAAATCAGGGGTCTCCAAATTATGGCCTGCAGGCCAAATCTGGCCTGCGGGCTGATTTTATCTGGCCCGCAGCAGGGTAGCCAGTGCAGCCTGGCCTCTAGCTCGTCACCAGCTCTCCGCGCCTACCTGTGAAGGCTGTGGGAGGCTGTGGCAGCTGGTGAGCAGCTGCGGCAGCCGGCGAGCAGCTCCCCAATGGCCGCTCATGTTTGAGTGATGTGGCCTGAAGGGGCGGGGCAGCTGGAAGGGGCGGGGTCACGGGCCAGACAGGCCTGTCAATCATGGCTTGTTTGTTTGAGAGAGACCAGTGCAAGCCCAGGAAAAGCTTCCATTACTAATTATTCTCCAAGTGGCACATGCACAATTTCTGCCACTTTTCACACGACTGTGTGGGATAGAGATAGCTACTGCCATGCCGGAATGGGCAGACCATCACATGTACTAGTCACCCTTCTAATCAGTATGGATTGCTTTCTGCCAGTGAATGAACTGCAGTAGAATCCTGACCATGCTAACTACCAACAACAGATCTAGTCTTTGCTCTGGATTTAGGAGCTGAATCCAAGGGTAGGTAAGTAGGTTCGTGGAAGTACAGATAGGATAGATGTATGGTTTCCTGTCAAAACCACAAGATCACAGCTTTCCTCCTCTTTTTTTTTTTTAAACACACACACACACACACACACACACACACACACACACACACTTTATAGAACCAGTATAGTACAAGTTTGGTTCTGAGCACTGAGCTGAAAGACTTCCCATTCAAACTGCAGCTCAGCCTTGAGCACCTTGGACGGCCCTTGGCAAGCCTGACATTCTATCTCAGCCACTCCCCTATTGTATCTCAGTACAATATATACTGGGATAATATTCCTTGCCGTACACGATTGTGGCAAGGGAGAGTGTTATTACTATTCAGTTATTTTAATGTTTCCAATGGCTTTTCTGAGCCACCTTTTTGATATCTTGGGTGCCACTGGCAAGGTCTATAATCTGAATCTGAATCTGAATCTCCCCCCCCCCCCCAAGTGAGGGATTAGGAGTATACCTATCACCTCACCCAATTCTCAGTCCAACACAAGCAACAGCAAGAACTATCAGCCACAAGATATATACTTGTTCTTATTTTAAGTACAGGAGAATGTATTATATTGCATATAAATTTGGGGGAGAAGGCTTCCTTGTTATTTGTCTTTTTGGTTGTGATCACAGACTTGTAAAGGGTTTACTAAATTCTGATCCAAATATGCAGTGTGCAGTTATCTCCATGGAGCAAAGGGTGGAGCTCTTGACTAGTAAACACAATACAGAACTTGCTTGCTTGAACTGATTAAATATTTAAACCATTGATTTATTTGACTGCAACAAAGAGACATGCCAATTACAAAGGGGGAACATGATACATCCTCTCTCCTGCACACATTGAAGGGGATTCCAAAGGTGCCCTATAGAAACCTTCCTGCTTTTCAGGCCCTCAGCTGGGCATGTGTTGTGCTTGCGCACATGGCAACGCACCCAGTGGTTACCTAGGATAGGCAGCTTGTTCATGTCTCACAAAGAGATATGGAACAGTCACCCCCAGTGCTCAGGCTATTGCCGGGGGCCTGGTGAGAAGAAGGGCCACAACATACCTTTACACATAAGCAAGGCAAAGAAGAACCTCTCACCCAGATTAATTGCTGGTAATCTGGCCAGGTAACGTTCATGCGGGAGATGTAGAATGCCTCACATTAATCAATTTTGAGCAACAATGAAGGTATATCCAGAACAATGGCAATTCTTTCTTTAGAACTAATCACCACATGTTTACTCAGAAGTGTCATCATGTTCAATGAAATTTACTCCAAATTGGTGTGCACAAGACCACAACGTTAGGCAAATATAAAATCTGCAGATAACGTAACATTCAGGAGGATCAGCAGCAGTTCCTCTTTCTGTCTCTCTCCCAGAAAACAGCTCAAACATTTACAATAATTTTTTAAAAACAAAAACTAACACGCCACAACCAAGAAAGGGGGGTGGGGAGAATCAGTTTTTCCAATGTGGTTTCAGTAAATAGATAGGGCAAAATATGTGCTTCAGCTACTTTATCTACATCACAATTATCTATTTCCTCTTCAGTCTGACTTTTGAAAGCTTACTGCTTTACAACCAACTATTATTTCTGTCTCACTTTTGTGGCAACTTTTGTGCCATGTTCTTTCCAAATCTTAAATTGTGACAAAGGGATAGACAAAGGGTTTAGGAATAGGCAAGTCTCCAAACTGACCAGTTTCATTTTCAACCTGCAACAGTATCCAAAGTGTTAAAGAAACATCTGCAACTCTACCTAGGCTGCAAGAATTGTTCCCTTTAATCTGCGCAGCCGCACAGCTCCAAGTTCACCGAAGCTGAGCTCTGCACAGCTCGGAGTTCCCATGTGCCCAGAAACACTGAAGAGTTGCCACACAGCAAGCGAAGGGATCCATGCAGCGGTGCGTACAGGTTACTGCCTGTTTTACAATTTATAACCTTCCTCTCAGGACTTTCCTCAGAATATAGCCGCATATATGTAACCTACCCTAAATATATTAAAATTTGGTACTCTGACAACCCAAGAGAAAAGGTGAGATTTTGCATTCCATATACATTATGCAAATTACAACAATTTGCATAACTTCTTTGGTTGTGCTTGTCATGGGGAAGGGCAAGGCATTGAAGCCCCACCTCCAACCTGCAACAGGAAGTCACCTCCAACAGGAACAGCAAGCACCTAACGTTCAGTAGGTGCTGCCCACACACTTTCAAGCATCTTTGCAGTCAAAGAGATTGAAAACTATTTAAAAAAAGACAGCCAAGATTCTCAGGAAGTTGAATTCTGTGCCCAATACAGGTTGAGTATCCCTTATCCGGACTGCTCGGGATGGGAAGTTGTCTGGATTTTGGAATATTTGCATAAATATAACGAGATACCTTGGGGATGGGACCCAAGTCTAAACACGAAATGTATTTCTGTCTCATATACACCTTATACAGTAGACATAGTCTGAAGGTAATTTCATACAATATTTTTAATAATTTTATGCCCCAGCATGCCTTGCACTATGCCAGCCAGGTGCTGCAAAAAGTGTGTGTGTTTTTTAAATGTCATAGCCCCCCCAAATGTCTAGATTTCAAATGTCCGGATAAGGGGTAATCAATCTGTACCACATTTTTTCCCTGCACTTCAGCAGAGTTGCAGCTTAAGCAGAACCACCAAAAAGTAACCTTGTCTCACCCTTTCAAATAATTCCAAGCACTTTCATTATGAGGCACCATCTTGATCATTTCGAGGGTATACCTAAAAAACGAGAACAAAACATTTGGTACAAGAATAGTGGAAATGAAGCGGTATTATACATTTGTCAAAGCAAGTGAACAAATCATCATAAATAAGTACTTCATGTCCATAATTTCTCCTATTATAAACTTTTACGTGGGAAAAAAGTTTCCTAAATGGGTACTAAAAACAAGAGTCCCAAGCTGGTACCCCCCCAAAAAATTATTCGCAAGTCATAAAATGGCCAACATTGCCCAATGATAAAATATAGTCTTCAAGGGCTTGAATTCTTATCTAACAAAAGATTACTTCAAGCAGTACCTCCATCCAGCACTCAGACTAGAAATCCTACATACATTTACTTCCTTTACATATGACAAATGTAAATGTCACTGAAGGAAGCTGGATATAATGGGCAGCATCCCAACTAGCGCTTATTGTTGCAACAAGCACCATAAAGTGGTAACATAATGAGAGTATCAGTCCTCTTCAACAGAGGGCCAGGGCACTTGCCCCTAGCAAGTGGAAGTACGGATGCCCTAATGTTACTTACTGGATTTCTCTCTCTAGAACAGCAGGATCATTGTAACCAGTTGTGTTTGAAATTACAAAGAATCTTTGGTTCCAGACAGAGTTGTTTCTGACATCTTCTTTCAAAAGCTGTTCAACATATTCTAGTTCATCATCCCACAGCTTAAATTCCTGAAAAAATCAAGGAGGAAATTTTAGAAACAGGAAGTGCATTATGAAAATTGTCTCTTGTACCCTACCCATGCAGCTGCCACTGAAACAAGTCTAAATTTAAAGGGTAGTCAGAATAAATTTTGGGACTAACTTAACAACATTTGGACACAAGTTAGTCTTTATACATGGAAATTACAAATAAGAGAAGCAACAGTATGCTTACTCATGCATATGGAGCAGCATCTTGGGTGTACTGCATAGGAGTATGTATCCCGAGAGTAGACCTGTGGCTTGATCCAGATTTAGTTATGGATATTTTAATGCAACAATCGGATTACATAAAAGCCAGTTCCCAAAATTCTGGCACACACTGGTTTGGTCAAGAAATGGAACCCAGAATCTAGGAGAAAGGAGCATTTAACCTCTCTTCCCTGTGGTGCTCAGCAGATAAGTGAAGTCATTCAGTTTTATGAGGAAAGGAAAGAAACTGGGGATAATGTTGTCAAAGGGGTAGAACTCGTCTACCCTTGACAGTGGGTGCCCTGGCTGGGCCTTACTGAAAGCTATTCCACAGGGGGCTGCACTAAGGTTCCTTGCAATATACAAACTTTCCCCATCCAAAATGATGGGACATTTGCAAATAAGAACAATCCAACAAAAATACCTGAATGACCCACTGCCTGTGCTGCCATGCGTGGTAATTCTTGGCATCCTGGTTAAGAATATCTGCTATAAATTCAAGCTCCTGGGATGGATCCTTCAGCCACTCCACCAACACCCGTCGGTGGTGCCTAGCAATCAAGAAACCCTTGTTTTAAAAACAACAGCATCCATTTAGTATCTGTTTACTGTTTAGGTTTTTAGTAAAAGCATCACCCTATAGAGGGTGATATTAACCATGGAGGGTGACCATCTTCCTACAGAAAAACTTGAGATTGGATCAGTAAAAGTCTGAACTAGAATGCATAATAAGATACATTTAACACCTTTACAAGAGGGCATGTGAATTGTGACAGAGGCTTATCACCACATTATATAGTTACAGTGCAATCCACTTAACTTTTGTGCCAGTTTAACCAGCGGCGCAGCGGGAACGGGAGGCCCCAGAACAGAAAAGGGATTCAGATCCCCTTTGAATTCCTCTTTTGGAGGGGATTTGAATCCCTTTTCCGTTCTGGGGCCTCCCGTTCTCACTGCGCCGCTGATTAAACCGGCACAAAAGTTAAGTCGGATTGCGCTGTCAGTCAATTTAAGATTGCTGTGAGGCTGTTGAAACTAATAGTCACCATGCTTCTCCTGCATACGTTTAACCTTGTTGGGAAATTAGGCGTACCAGTATTTCATTTCCTCTTGCACATTCACTGTGTAGTTTAAATAAAATAAAATATATACCCATGCATGTGCACCATAGCAATGCACTATGACGCAGTGGATTGTAGTCCACCAAAGCTTATGCTGAAATACATGTATCAGCCCAGTGGTTCCCAAATGTTTTAGCATCCGGACCCACTTTTTAAGACGACTATTGTGACCCACCTAGCTTTACTAGACAAGAGAGAGAGAGATATCTAGAAAGCCTCTTCAGGCAGGGGCTTGTCTTCTCATTCTATGTGAAGTACCACCTACATACACCAATGGCTGTAAACACGCATACATTGGTAAGCAATCGGTGGTACATCCCACTCTTTAGTGGTGAGTTCAGCTATGAAACCCACTTGGGCCAGTCACTATCTTTCAATCTGATATGGCCTGACCTTACCAGAAGTGGAGGTGACTGGGGCAGCAACATACTGGCAGCAAGGTTCAACTGTGCGGTGACCTGGACCCTGCCCTTTAAAAGAGGGCTGACTGGGCAAGAAGGACTCCGGGTGAAGGAGAGACTAGGAGGCAGCAACAACTGGAGAAGCCTCTCACAATGCAGGAACGACTGTGCCCAGGGTATCCTTTTTATTTAATTTGCTTTTCTAGACTGTCCTATGCTAAAATCCTTAGGAAGAAATTAAGAGCTGGGAATCACCCACTTGTTTGTGAAAGGTAAAAATTAAGTCTTTGCTTCAGGTAGTAAGAGTTAACTTTACCTTCATCCACTGCCTAAAACTAAGGAACTGTGTGTTGGGGAGGGGGGTTCCACCGAAAGAAATGGAATTTTCCAGCAAGCGACTCTGAAGGACAAATCACGAGAATTACTGAGAGTGTCCCATCTCACGCGGGCTGCCACAGACCCAAAGGATGCATACGCGCAAGCAACTGAGAAAAACGTTCCGCCACAGTGGTGGGGTAAGGGGCTCTAGGGGAGGCTGCGGAAGGTTAGCCTTGAAGCCAGCACCCCTCACCTGTCTAGCAAAGGCCCCCAAGGCCGACACCAAAAAGCCACGAGTTCCCCCCACTTGGCCACGCAGGAGTGGCCAAAGCTCCCCCTGCGAAGTCTCCACGCTCCAACCAAGGAAGGCACAATAGGTCCGTCTGCTGCCGCTAACTCATTGTTCCTCTATTAGGCTTGAGTAAAGTGGAGTTGGTGTCACTGGATTCATAGCAAGCGTCATGTGCATGTGCCGTCCTGACTAAGCGATTTTAGGTGGGTCACAAACCCAGACAATATGTTAAACGGGTTCGCAACCCACCAAAAAACGGCTTGCGAGTCATTAGTGGGTTGCAACCCACAGTTTGCAAACTGCTGTATTAGCCTAAAGCGGTGCTTCTCTAACTCCTGGGAAGGCCCTTTGCTGAGTGGCAGCGGGGCCTTCCCAGGGGTCGCGACGGCACGTCCAGGATCGTGCCGCCACCACGGATGAAAAGGTCCGTTTTACCTTCATTGGTGGCAGTGGATGTCCTCCGGGTAGTGTGGGGAGCCTGCGGACCCCTCCACAGACCTCCCCAAGCGTCGGAGCGACCCTCTGACGCGATCACAACCCACTTCCAGTTTCATCGTAAAAGCAACGCTTTGTTTGGGAACCTCTGGCCTAAAGTGTCACAAAATGTTTTGCTGCTGCAGACTAAGAAGGCTACCCCTCTGGAACTTGTATATACGAGAAATAACTTTTGTAATCAAAAGAAGGCAGACATTACCAAACTTGATAATTCTTTGGTTGATCTTCAATGATAGCTGTAATGTAGTCTAGCTCCTCTTGTAGGTCTTTCTTCAAGGACTTTAGAAGAACCCTACGGAAATGCCTACAAGACAATAAGAAAGAAGTCAGATACTGGATTTGGGTTCTTCCACCTGTTCTTGTAGGGATTTTATTTCTATCTGAATAAAACCTATTACTGTCACTGCATTCAATCAGTCAAGCAAGAACATGACAATTTGTCTGCTTGGTTGGGAGAGGTTTTCTAGGAAACAAACTGTAATAAATATTAAGGTTCAATTCAGCAACAATTCCTTGCCTAAAAAATTGAGACCTGGTCCTATACCATGAATTGAAGGGAATGCTTTAGTAACAGAATGACTGCCTATCTCACATGTCCCGTTTGTCCTAAAAAACGAATTAACCAGCATGCAGTCAAATGCGCAAAGACAAGATGCAAAAACAACCACAACCAGAAAGAGATCTTAGATCCCGATGACATTCAATGTGATAACAGCAAATGCAAGTTTGTGGTTGACACTCAGTATCATCTATAAATGGTAGAGAAACTAAATTTCAGAAAACCAAACATTTTTAGCTATTGTCCAGCAGAATGATTAGCCAAGGACTAGGTGATGTGTTACTGTGAACCTTTGAAATCTATATTGTACAACAAAAAGCATTTAATATGATGAGAATATAGGCAGCATGCTCCAGAGAAAATATTCATTTATTGAAAAACATATGTCTGGATTTACTTGCCCTATTGGGCTCTAATAACTACCAATTCCCTATTGACATTCAATAATATAT
Source organism: Plestiodon gilberti rubricaudatus (assembly GCA_026170595.1). Lineage (NCBI taxonomy): Eukaryota > Metazoa > Chordata > Lepidosauria > Squamata > Scincidae > Plestiodon > Plestiodon gilberti. The sequence goes on along the minus strand of JANXHW010000002.1, from coordinate 93,390,198 downwards.
CTTACCCTCCTACTGCTAAACACAGTACTGCATAAATACCCACCAATAGTCATTGCAAGCAATGCAGCCTTAAAATCAGCCTTATTATCCAGCCAAAATAAGTTGGTCTTCATCACTGTTTCCCTTCAGCTGAAAGAAATTGCACAACCCGGAAGTGGCTGCGGGGAGCTCTAAAGACTGCCCTACACCACTGCAGATGGCACGGTTTGCTATACAAAGGTAAAAAAGCCCCCCCCATTTTTTAACGTGGACTTGGTATTTGCAGTTATCAGCGAATGGTGAAATCCATGAATACCAAGTCCGCATATAACGTGGGCCAACTGTATAATCTAGGAGAGCAGGGGTTCTCAACATCTTACCTTCCACGTACCACCTCCCGTGCCGCTCTCCCACCACATACCACCAGAAGTACGTTTTCGCCACGCCAGAGCCCTGTAAAAGTAAGCTAAGGGGCATGGGCATGCAGGAGGGCCTTTCCCGACCCTGGAAACCCGCACACTCAGGCTCTGCAGAGCTCGAGGCGCCAGTTCGAGGGCTCCAGTGTGGGGTGGTGCGGGTTCCCTGGCAGCCGCCATCTTGGTGGCCAGTGACCTGCGTACCACCACCCAGTGGTCCGTTTGCCACCAGTTGAGAACCCCCGATCTAGAGCTTACCACAGCATGTATCATGGGGTAAAGTTTCATATGAGTTGTATGAAGTTAGCCGGGAAAAGTTCTACTCATTTACTTCATGATACATTTAACAGTGCAGTCCCACTGTGGCTTACTCTCAGATAAGTATGCGTACGGTTGCAGTCTTAGATATATATGATGTTTACCATAATTTATCCACTGCTTCCATGTCATTAGCCATACACAAGCCCCCTTTTTAGTTTCCCTAAATCTCATGACTTCTAATATTGCTCATATATACTGAAGAATTAAAAAAAAAATCCAACAATAGTTCTGGATTAACAACTCTTAAAAAACTTCATCATCACTACATACCACACTGTGTAGTTTGCAGCATTAAGATCAATGGCATCCCCCGTTAGCATGAAAGCTCTTTCGCTCCTTTCGTCATGTTGAAGGACAGCTCGGAAGTAATCATATACATCTTTAACTAGAAAGAGAATTGCATTATGCTGAATCACCCTTGTTGCATCCCAGTCCTCTCACCCCTATCCAAAACTCTCACTGCCAAATCAATCACCTTTCCAGTCACTCAGACTGTGCGTGATGCCTCTCCTCAAGCCCCTACACGGGCTCCTCCATTCAGCTCCATTTTTCCTTACCTTTAAAGCTCCCCACAGCTCTGCCCCACCCTTTTCTTTGTTACTTCCACGTCTTTGCATCTCCCAACTATTATTACTTAAGTTGCTAGCTTGTCTGGGAAAGGCGTTTAAAAAAAAAAAAAGACTACTGCAGGAGGATGTCCCAGCAACTTTTAGACTGCTGTACCAGCACAGATGCTTCTGTGGGATTAGAAGTGTCCAAAAATAAGGGGAAAATAGGCAAAAAAAATAGGGGGAAACACAGGGCATTTATCGGAGGGGGGGAGTAATGGATGTTGTTTGAGGAACCCACAACCTTTCACTTGGGACAGCCCTCCCATTCCACTTCTTCCTAGGAAACACAAGGGCAAATATAACTGCTCTCTTGTGTTTTAGGAAGTCAGCAGCCATTACTCCAATCTTCACTCACATCTCAAATTTAATTTTGTCTTCAAAATTTTTGTATCCCGCCTTTTCTTCTGCTATCAGGATATCCAAACCAGCTCAGAACAGTAAAAACAACAACACAACAATGGGGAATAAAGCAATAGCAGCAGTAAACAATAATGAAATCCTATAAAACAGCAGCTTCTAAGGAAAGAGACAAAGACTATGCTTCACATGCTTGGAAACAAAGCAGGTCAGAATGAATGTGGGAAATCAGGGGTAAAAACCAGCACATCTATTGTTTGGAAACGCAACTGACCAAACAATAGGCAAGGGACAGAGGCAAAGGCCTCAGGGGATAAAAAGAGCAAAGTAACAGAATGAAAGGTAGGGCAAAAACAGCTGGAAAGAAAAGGTGAGGATGGCACTACAGCCCATTTTCACGGTCATATTTCCGTGCACATTTCTATTATTAGGTCAGCATCCCACTAGTTTATTTAAATGCCCCCAAGCTTACATTTTTCACTATATATTATCTGAACAACTGGATTTGGTCCATCATCTTGAGGTACTGGCTCAATGTCAGCCCACTCCTTCCTGTCCCTGTCAAAACACAATTTAAGAAGAACAAGTAAAAAAATGCTAGGACACCTCACATACAACTCAGAGCTGAAGAGATGAAAGATAGGGGGCAGATGAAGAGATGAAAGATAGGGGACCATCTAATTCCCGCTATATATCATTTTCCTCAGCTCACATATCTATAATCGCAAGAGTCATGTGTGAACCCAAAGTATAAGACTACTAAAAGTGCCCCTTAATTGCAGAAATAGTTGCAATCATGTTAAGCTATGCAAGTGAATTTTCTGCACATAATTGCAGGCATGAACAAGCCAAGAATTCTCGCATGGAAGGAATCTGCTAGGGCCAATGTACCCATGAAGTGACTCTAGTGAGCTCCACTTTATCTAACATAGGGGTGGCCAACCTTCCACCATTAGGGCCTCTGTGTTCTTAAGAGTTGTGTAGAAGACAGAATCTTGGCAGCTGCAAGTGCTGATGGTGCTGCTAAAGCAGCTGCACCTGCTGAAATGCCCTCACCTAGACAACTGTTAAAGGGCCAGGAGCACTCATGTTGAAAGGTTGGCCAGCCCTGATCTAACATATCATCACCACAAGGCTTGCGTATAATCAAGGCTGAGAACACTGAAATCCATTGTTGCTTCATGTTTATTCCATGGTGCCACCAAAACCAACTAAGTGCCAATGACTATAAATTGCAAGGCCAGTAAGGAATCCTACTGTAGGTGAAAGTGTAGCAGAAAAATAAGAAGGCATCGTTAAAAGATTGAATGACCAAAAACAACATGGCAAAGTCACTGACCCCCTTAAGAATAAACACTTGACCCATTCTCTGCAGCTTTGTATGCATTTCTGATAAACACGCACTTCACTTAACTGCAGAACTGAGGTACATCGAGATGAGCAAAGTTAGCCATGCACTGAGAGTAAATATTGTTCAGGGCAAATTAGTAAATAAATTAATTAATACAAGAACTTAATAAACTATTTTATTTTTCCACTACTACATACACACACTTCAGAAATAATTAGTAAGAACCATGCTAGAGCTACTCTGTGACAAACAAGGGTGGACAGACTGGAAAAAACATTTGAAATACTGTACTTTAAATTTGCTATTACTTCTGTGTTAGGCTGTGCACAAACTATAACTAGTATTGTATAATTTGTGGAAAAATGTTGTCACACTGCCATAGGAACAGCACACTAGGACAAAGAAACATTGACTATATACATACAAATGGGACTGACAGTTACTGGCTCTTGTACAGCAAGGCAGGCTGCATGTGTGGTCACTGGGAAAAGATGGTCAAAGGAATACTGACAGTGTTTGTGCATCTATGTATGTGGGGGTACAGTGCATCTATGTATGTGGGGGTACAGAATACAGTATGCTGCATATGTACCTATACTGTCTGTACTGTACCTGTTTGCATGTGTATTCTCAGGATTTAATTTCTGCCACGGCACCCACATCCATTTTCAATGCTAGTATTTCATCCCTCACCTATACAGTACAACCATTAAAGGGCCAGGAGCATTTGTGTTGAAAGGTTGGTCACCTCTGATCTATACAGACTTCACCAGGATACATCTTCTTCTAAGAGTTAAGCACTGGGTATACTACTTTCAAAGAGGAGAGATTCACGCCAGCCACAAAACCCAGCTTTCAATGAAATGTATTAACGTTAGTTTAAAAATGTGCCTCTGGTCATACGCAGAGTGCCTTTCCCTCCGCAGTGCGCAAATACAGTCAACCCCCCTCCGAGCATCTTTCTTAGGTGAGAAGTTCCAGGAAAGAGGGTGCGGCAGCGCCTGTTCCCAGGCAAGGCTGAGCACCGGCACTTTTCAATTTAGAAGTCAAGCGCCACTGGGAAGGGGCTGCAAGGTCCGTACCTGTACAGTACGTAGCCGTTGGACTCTACGGGTATGCCGCACTCCAGCTCGCTATCCCCAGCAGCCTCAGCTTCCATCTCCAGGGAAGGAGCGCAGGGCTCCACTTCCAACCTCCCTTCCCCGTCCGCCATCATCACAAGGAACCTCCCACCCACCCCGGAAGAAAGGACAACAAGCAAACCCCTCCTAGCACCATAGAGACTGAGGACAGGAACCAGAGCGTCCGGCTTTGGAAAGACCGGATTCCTCGCTTACGTCTACGCGCACGTGACGGGCGAGTCGTGCTTGTGCGTAGACTTAAAATATGGGGACTCGCATACGGTTTCCAGATTCCGGCCTGCATTTGAACTCCATATTTTTCTCCCCTCGGGCGGAAGTGTCAATAGAAAACAATTGAGAAAATGAGCGTAGCTGTGATTGGACAGCAGCGTGTCCGTTCGCGCAAAAGGTAGCAGGAGAGAGCGGAACTCATGCTCTTTAAGGGCTTATCTCTTGAATTTTTGAACATTAAGGTTGCAGTCTTACAGCGCAATCCTATGCATGTCTACTCTCAGAAGTAAATCCGATTGAGTTCAATCAGTGAGACTTACTTACTCCCAAGTAAGTGTGGATAGGGGATTGCAGCCTTAAACATAGTTGCAAGGGAGTGAGCCCCACTGAACCTAATAATACAGACTTACTGTACTTCTGAGTTAACATGTGTAGGAATGAATCCACTGTTAAAAACGGAGCCCAAGGTTTCGGCATGTACAATTAAATTAAGCGCTGTATTTGGGCTATGGTGAGGGCCTGAGGGGGCAATATATAACTATAAGCAGACTGGCCTTCGTAAACCCGAGGGGTGTTTTGTATCTGAGATTTCTGGTTGAAAATCCAAACCAGGCCAGCCCAAGTTTCACCAGCCTATTCCCCTGCAATATACACAGCAGACTACGTTGCAGGGGCAGAGCTATCTCGTCCCCAAGCCATTTTCTCCCAGCCAGCTACAACCTCCCAGTACAGTTGGATTGTATTGGCAGGACAATTCCTTTTATGTAGAATGGAAGCTGCCATGGTGGCCTGATACGTTTTAATTGTGTTTTATGTGCTTTAAACAGTTTTAAAACGTATCTGCAGTTTTACCTTTTATACATGGCTACAGAACCCATATATCATATTTCTTTGAAAATTCCTTTTATGCCTAAAAACCAAAAAAACAATGTTTTCACACAAAATAAGCACCGAGTTAGAAAGAGGGAAATTTTGTCTTTTGCTGTTAACTTTTGTTTAATCATGGTCGAGTGGGTCTGATATCATATGCGTTTGTTTTTAAACATACAGTATTTAGTAAGTTTTGAGTTCGCTACACAAGCAGCAAATGATACTATAACAACAAAATATAGCTATATGGAAGAAAAACAGCACAGTGCCATCTAGTGACTGAACTGTATCCTACACACAAGCCTTTGCTCTCCTTGTTTTTACACACCACCTAAAGCGAACCCCACAACAACAAAAACCACAACTGCCAGGGATTCCAAAACCATATTACTAGCCTAGGTGCTTAAAATTGATTGTTTTTATGTTTCTTATAATAATAATAATATACAACTTTTCAACAACAACAAAGGTTAACGAAGCAATTTATATAGCAAAAGAAATGTTAAAATGGTTTCCTGTCTCAGAGGGCTCGCAATCTAAAAAAAAGACACAAAAAGAGATACCAGCAACCAGTTCTGGAAAAGACGGTGTGCTGGGGTGAATAGGAATGGGTTTATTCTACATACAAGCTTTCTGAGGGCTCCTTTTCAGATTGTCCTAACTTGGTATCTTTGCTTCTTCCTGGTGATTCAGGGCCCAATCCTATCCAACTTTCCAGCACTGATGCAGCCGTGCCAATGGAGCATGTGCTGCATCCTGTAGGGGGGAGCAGTCACGGAGGCCTCCTCAAGGTAAGGGAACATTTATTCCCTTACCTCGGGGCTGCATTGCGGCTGCATCAGCACTGAGAAGTTGGATAGGATGTGGCCCTCAATGAGTTTTAAAGAAAACTGCCTGTGGCATGATTGGGTTTGTTTTTTCCTACTAAAATAATAGATAATCATAGACCATTTCATTTTTGCTATCTTTCACTGATTCTGATCCTACAAAATTTCACATGCTTACAATCTCAATGAAATTTATAGGGTGCCCATGTGTAGAAATGATTAGGACCAAGTTTCAATCTAGCTGAAGTACAATAAACCACACATTAATTATCTTCATTATTATTGTGCCTAAAAAGAAGACATTGTACACTCTAGTATATACAGTATATAACTAATAAGAAAAACAGAACCCTGCCCACAGACTTGCAATATTATCAGATAGATTAGTCTGTCACCCATCAGCTGATGTGTATTTTCTTCTATGTTGTAGCAAAGTGCTCACAATTTGCAGGCTCTCATCACAGTGTTTTCTTTGATAATGCCCTTCATGCAATTAGTAATTCACTTTGAAACATTTACAGTAATTTTTTGTGTCAAATTTTTCTGCTGATGAGATTGTAGTAACCACTTGATTCCTATGGATGGCAGAGCGGGTCAGGAAACTGATTTATACTGTATTCCATCTCAGAATCATATCATCAACCAATATGAAAATAGAGACGCAAATTATCTTCAACAATCAGAAGCAGTATGCCATCTTAACCTGTTTATTTTTTTTCCAAGGATCAGCAGTGGGACCAGTGCTATCTATAAATTCAGTGAGATAGTCAAGTTTGTGGACAATACCAAAGTATTTAGAATGGTGAAATCCAAAACATACTGAAGAACTCCTGAAGGATCTCCTAAAGCTAGATAAAAGGACAACACAATGACAAATGAGATGGGCAGTCCAATCCTGCTCAAAGATACGCTGCTGGCCCATATGGCCGGCCGCAGTATCCTGCGGCCCGGGAACACCTCAGGAGAAGGGGTTGCCCAGCCCCAATGGGCCTCCTCAAATGTACGTCGGCTCTCAAGACAGGTAAGGGCCACCAAGGCCAGGAATGGCCGCGAGATATTGACAGAGCTTGCCGCCGATATCCCCGCCCCCTCCCTGGAAAAGGAAAAGAGAGACAGAGAGGAAGAGGGTCATGCGGCAACTTAAGACTAACACATTTATTTCAGCATAAGCTATATATAGCTATTATATGATAAATTGATTATATTGAGCCACAAGAGCCTTTGCTCTTTTTGCTGCTACAAGTCAATGTGGCCGAGCTACCCCTCTGAGAATAACAAGCAATATTTCTTAGTCCAAGTAGTCTCTAAATGAAAGTGTTTGCAATAATCACCTTGCCAGATATTGCAAGGACTTTGCATTCACAACATTATGCCCTTGAAACGAATTATGAATTCATCCAAAAATGACTACAGTCATCTCATCTGGGCCTGTAGTCACAATTGCTCCCACTGTTTGGAATCTAACCGTACACATATACATTGATGAAAAACCTGGAGGAAATGCTGATTGTAGTGTAGTAGAAATTTTTCTTAACTGTTTCAGTGTGGCTTTAGAGGTGACATGGATAAAGTGTTAGTGATGTTTAAGAGTGGAGCTGTGGTGGAAAAGGAGCAGCCTAATGGGCACATGCCCTAGTAGTTAGCGGTCGCCCTGCCTCCCTCGCTCTCTCCACTGGTCAGACTGGGAGTTACTGGAAAAACATTATTGCTTTCATTGCCAACACCCAAGATTGGGAAAGACCAGATGGTAAAAGTAGGCTTACCAGATCTCCAACCGGGACAGAGTGCTAGACCTTTAGGAGAAGGAATGTGGGCAGGTGTAGCTTGTTAAACCTTAGAGCACAATCCTAGGCATGTCTACTCAGAAGCAAGACCCATTGTGTTCAGTGGGGCTTGCTTCTGAGTAGACATGCCTAGGATTGTGCTCTAGGACTTAACAAGCTACACCTGCCCACATTCCTTCTCCTAAAGGTCTAGCACTCTGTCCCGGTTGGAGATCTGGTAAGCCTAGTAAAAGGCCACCTTGGGAAAGCGTCTCCATGTGGTTAGAAAAAGGCCCCTAATTTGAGAGAAATCCCACTTGAAATCAAACAGTAGCAAGGACCAGTCGCGTCACAGGGATGCGCAACACCCCAGAGCGGGGGCGTGCGTCACCTTTAAGAACGCGGCTCCGCCCCAGCGCGTGACATCGCACGCAGGCGTGGAGCACACACCCCCCCCCCCCGCGCCGTTTTTGGCTCATTTCAGAGCCAAACGGACGCGAGGGCGGGTGGGCCCACCTCCAGCAACAAAATGTAAGTGCCGGGGGGGGGGGGGACGCGCGTCACCCTTGTGCACGCGTCACCCCCGGGTGGCCCGCCCCGCGCGCTTCTCCCTGTCGACGCCCCTGGCAAGGACTGAGTGATCTGGGAAAGCAAAGTCAATCTGCTGTTTGACAACTGAGACCAGGCACGTAATAAAGAACATTCAAAGGAGTTTATGAAAAAAACTGAATAAACAAAGCAGAATAAAATAAATGGGGAGGGGATTCTGAGGATTAAATAGCAAAACATATATTTATTTATTTATTTAAAAATGTATATCCCGCCTTTTCCTATGCCAAAAGGCAAATGCCCAAGGCGGCTAACAACAGATTAAAATACATAATTTAAAATACATAAAATACATAACGATACTTAAACAATTTTAAAAAACAATAAAAACCCTGGGGTGGCAACAGTATGGAGCAGAGAAACAGCATGGCAGAGCATCTTGAGATACAGGAGGCAGACCACAATTTCCCCACTATCTATTTGAGACGGTAAGCTCCTTAAGAGCAGAGACCTATGTATTTTACTATCTATGTAATTTATAGCAAGTCACCAAATACGCTGGTACCACAATAACACGCTATATTATGACTCTACGAAATATGTAATTAATTAATCCACAGTAAAAATAACATTCTGTGTGTTCTTCATCCCTCTCAATGGAGTTTTAGCGCTTCCTATATACTGTAATGTTTCTGACGCAGCTCTTTCTCCAATTGGCATTGGCAACTCACTTTTTAGCATAATGCCGCAGTAATCCTGCAAAGCTAGGACCGCAACCTCAGGCTTTAATGCACTTAAAACGACACGCCTAAAGCAATTCCAGAAACTAGATTTTAGTTGTTGTTGTTGAATTTATTAAATTTGCGTTTTCTTTTTGCTGAGATCTCCTTGCTCGGGACTTCTAGAAAGCGCTGGTTCCACTAAAATGATAATACTAACGTAATTAGACTAACTTTCCTTTGCAAAATTCTAGGAGAAAAAAAAATCCCCCCCCCCCATCCCTGGCTTCTGCTCTGCTTTCCAAAAAGGGCTACGTGAAATCCTGGAATGTGGATGTATATGAACGGGGTCTGCAGATGGTTTTTCAAATGGACGATTTTATCGTAGTCGCTCCATAATCCGCCCCAAATTTTACCGTAATCCTGAAAATCCTGAAAAAAAAAAGTACGGTACAAACTGAAAGTAAAAAAAACAGCCTAGCAACAACAAGAGAGAAGAACAGTTATCTGGGGTGAGTATTTTACTTAAAAAAAAAAAACGTACACAGAGATAAATCTCTTGCTAATAATAGTAGACCATGTTACAATGCTACGAAAGACGAAAAGAGCCGCCCTGCGGCTGTTGCATGTTTTAAAGGAGAGAGAGAGAGAGAAGACTCGCCTTTCTCTGAAGTTCTTTTTTCAATTTAAACTGACGTTATGAAAAGGGCCATTTAGTTCTGTTTAGGAAACAAAAAAGATTAAAGAAACAAAAATGCCGCACAGTTCCAAACGCGTGTGTTTATAGAATGAAGGTTGCCAGCTGTTTTACTGGCCCAGCTCCTGTGCTCTTAACAGCAGTATGATAGGCAATAATAACTAAATAGGCAAGCTGGTCCCACTGTTTTATGTTTATTCCACTACCGACATTTCTACATGTCAGTACTGTTCAAGGCACAGGAAGAGGTCCAGTGGAAAAAAAAATATCTGACTTTTCTTTGACCTCAGAAAGCTTCTGGAAACAATTTGCCTTCCCCCCCCCCTTAAGTGGGGGAACCTTGTACACTTAACTGTGGTCAAGACAGGAGTGAAAATGTTGCTGCAGGGAGTCTGTGCATAGTTCTGCAGCATTCTCATCTCTTGATTCACCTGTGTTGCTCTTTTAAAAAAAAGACAGCCAAAACTCTGCCGCAATCATCAATTCTGTGTCCAAGAGAATTCTGTGACTTGTGTACATTATTCAAATGATGAAAAATTGCAAATATTATTTATGAAGCATAATTTCTTCTACTGGTCAAGGGAAGAAGTGCATTGCCCACACCCTCTCTCAAGCCTTTTTCTTGTAGCCATAAGGGCTACAAAGTTAGTCCATTAGAAAAAATACAAAAGCCACAATCTAGTACAGTAATGCCTTTATTAGGACTAACCAAAATGACATAAAGTCTATTTAAGGTGCTAGAAGATTTCAAGATGCACCCTGCTCAAGAATGTGTATGATTTTGGCTGGTCTCATAGATGGTGGCATTTGACTTCCTAAAATAAACTTTTGTGCTTATTTTATGCTTGCATGGAATCATGGAAAACTAAACACAGAGGCCTGATAGATAATTGAATGCATGTTCAATTTCTGTTGATATTAACTGAACTTTTTTTTCCCTTGAGAGCACAAAGGTCTCTAAAATATGCCTCTAAACTATGTGTTTTAATTTAGGTAATGCCATTCCAAGACATTCTTGGTTGAAGGATAAGCACTGCTGGTGATAGAAGATTGGATATTCACTCAAGCTTGGATCCAAGCCCTGGATGGCTTCTCTTCCCCATCACATGCCATGGAGAAGGACTGACTTAAAGGGAAACCACAGCAGGACCATTTCTTGGGGTGGCGCATGCTAAACAATCCGGAACAACCAGTGTGCCTCTGTATGCCTGAATGTAAGGCATGAATGCAATCAGGAAGAAGAAATTTTGGGCATCCTGCTTCTGCATTATGGTTATCTTTTTTCTTCTTGTTACTCTTCAGGTATCTCAGATCCTCAGAGTAGGGAGCCGAGAAATGAACACATTTAAGCCTGGTTCACACTAGCCTTTTCCCGGCTCGATGTGGATCTGCATTGGGTCTTTCCAAGCGTTTTTCATGCTTGCGTCGCAGCTTGCATCGCAGCCAGGAGAGATGGTTTCCCCTCATCTTTTTGATCCGTTTGTGTTTGGGCTTGCAGGAATGCTAGCGGTGCTACGGCAGCCCACCAATCGGATGGGAGGGGAGGAGAGTGGCGGCATGCCAATCATAGCCACCTCCAATCGGTGTGGGGGTTTCTTGCAAGGTCTACTTCAAGGTTTCCGAGCGGAAGTCTGGGAAAACAGAAAACATGCGCGCCAGGAATAGGCTAGTGTGAACCAGGCTTTAGAAGTGCTAGCAGGAAGGGAAAGAATATTGTTGCTATAGGCAGAAGATGTGGGAAGGAGTTGAGTGGAAGTACTGCCACTTGGAGAACTTCAAAATACAGGGTGATTTATATTTCACTTTTTTTTTATACCACCCTTCCTCCAAAGAGCTCAGGGTGGTGTACATGATTCCTTCCCTCCTTTTTGTGCTCACAACAACCCTGTGAGGTAGGTGAGGCTGCGAGAGAGTGACTGGCTCAAGGTTACCCAGGAAGCTTAATGCCTGAGTGGGGATTTGAACCTGGAACTCCCAGGTCTAGAGACGTCGTTAGAAGGGGTTGGGGGGGCAACGCCTCCAGGCGCCATGGTGCCTGGATGCCAAGGGGGTCACTTACCCGGCAGCGGTGGTGAAAATGGCGGTGGCAAAACCTAGCATTTTCGGCTCGGCGGTGGGTCGGGGATTGGCCCGCCTGCCCAGGCTGTTTGTGCTATAAATCAGGCGAAAAAACACCCCAGGTTTTTTTTTTCAAAACCGGAAACAGCCCGACCGCTTGGGTGGTCATGTAGGGGGTGTCATGTGACCACCCCCCAGGGGTGGTCTGGCTACGCCACTGGTCTAAGTCCAACACCAGAACCACTATACCAGCGTTTCTCAAAGTTCTACAGAAGAGTTTACTCCGCTGTAAGTCTTTGCGGGGGCGGGGCAATGTTGGAGGCAGCGCTCCAGGTTTGCACCCGCCTCTGACCCCAAAACTCTTTTTTCATTATACCTGGTTGTCCTGCCAGCTCCCTGAAGGGTCCGGGGGGGGGGGTGCTGCCTCTGCAGGACGCCCTAAGACTCTAAACAGTGGCAATCGTTTTTGCCGAAAACTGGAAGTAGGCTTTGGAATGTGATCGCTGCTGTCTAGAGCCTTGGGGAGTCTTGCGGAGGCGGAAGCTGCCCCCCAGACCCTTCGGGGAGCTGGCAGGACAACCAGGTACGTTGAAAAAAGCATTTTGGGGGTCAGTAGTGGGCGCGATCCTGAAGTGCCGCCGCTGATATTCGGGCTGACCACCCCCCTTAAAGGTAAATTGCATACTTCTGGTAAAAGTGGTGGGTCACAACCCACCACTTTGAGAACCCCTGCACTACACCATCCTGGCTCTCTCTGATCCTTTCCCCAAATATCCTTTCCCCAGGCTCCCAGGGGCTATGGAGGTTCCTTTCTGCTTGCCACTTTATCCACTCAGTCCCCCCTCCGTTACTACCCCAACTCCTCAAATACCTGTGTCCCATCCCCCATCCTTCCTGTGTTGCAAAATTTGCATTGATACAAATAGTTAATGTTGGAAGGATGAGTCATTTTTCTATGTGGAAAACAGAAGTGTTTCCAGTGATCTTTGAGTATGGTATTCTAAGTTGTCCTTTTTTATCATGCTCCAGCTTGGCTGCTCGTGTTAGGTGATGAGCTGATGTGAAAAAGGACAAATTGTGAGCAAATCATGCCTCCAGTTTATCACTTTGGTCTCTCACCAAAGGCTCCTGAGAAAACTCCATAGTCAGGGAATAAGAGGGCAGGTTCTCTTATGGATTAGGAACTGGTTGAAGACCAGGAAACAGCGAGTAGCTGTCAATGGGCAATTTTCACAATGGCGAGAGGTGAAAAGCGGTGTGCCCCAAGGATCGGTCTTGGGACCGGTGCGTTTCAACTTATTCATAAATGACCTGGAGTTGGGGATAAGCAACGAGGTGACCAAGTTTGCGGATGACACAAAACTTTTCTGGGTAGTGAAAACCAGTAGGGATTGTGAAGAGCTCCAGAAGGATCTCTCCAAACTGGGCAAATGGGTAGCAAAATGGCAGATGTGCTTCAATATAAATGTAAAGTACATAAGTACATAAGAAGAGCCTTGCTGGATCAGGCCAAAGGCCCATCTAGTCCAGCTTCCTGTATCTCACAGTGGCTCCACCAGGTGCCTCAGGGAGCAAGACAACAAGATACCTGCATCCTGTTGCCACTCCCTTGCACCTGGCATATCAAGATAAACCTACTTCTACAACCAGGAGGTTGCTTATGGCTTGTAACTTGTGATGGACTTTTCCTCCATGAATCTATCCAATCCCCCTTTAAATGCATCTAGGTCAGGTGCCACCACCACATCCTGTGGCAAGGAGTTCCACAGATTAATCGCATGTTGTTAGTTAATCATATGAGTTCACAGCAGAACTAAATATTAGGCAGGCCATTGGTTTCTCCATTTTAAACTGGTATTAATAAATGCTGTATTATGCGGAAAGGGATGTTCAGGTCAAGTTTAACAAGTCTTTGATAATCATGAATTTTTCTTTTCTTCCAAAAGGTTATTGTAGAACTTGGCAAGTCTGAAAGGATGATGACAAAAACCTCAGTTTCACAGAGCAGTGAGTCCAGAGAGGAAGAACAACAGAAATATGCATATTTATTTGTAAAGAAACCAGAACTTCCTAGCAACGCAAAGATAATTTTAAACAAGGATAGATATCCTGTTTTGCTGTGGTGGTCTCCACTAACAGGAGAGACTGGGCGGCTTGGTCAATGTGGACAAGATGCTTGCTTCTTTACCATTAACAGGACCTACCAGCATCATCCTATGACAAAAGCATTTCTGTTCTACGGTAAGGAGCTCCTTTGTTGTATCTTTCAAGAGACTGGGTAATTTCTTCCTACCCCTTCTCTTCTTGAGTTGAAGTGGTTCATGGCTTCCAGTTCCCCACTAGAGAAATTGCAAGTATTCTGAAATATTGAACAGAGGCGCCAATATTTCCTACAGTGAGTGGCTGCTACTTGAGATTAAGTACTGAGGAAGTAAGCGGGGGAGGTGACCACCAGTTCCCCCCACACATCAACACACATAAGAACCAGTTGTCAAGCAACTGTAGCTTAGGGTGGCAAACACAGCCCTTTCATCTTATCTTCATGACAACCCTGTGAGGTGGGTTAGGTTGAGAGAGAATGACTGGCTCAAGACTTCCCTGTGTATTTCATGACCAGTAGGTTACGTAGAGATGCCACTGTTTTATTCGCCTTGCTCCTATGGGGTTGACTCTATTTTTTTTTAATCAGGCCCTACACCTGTGCCTTTTACAACAACTTAACAGGCAAAAATTAAGCAGATTAAAATTTTGCCTATACAGTACTTTCATATCCATACCAAGAAATGATTGCCCTGGTAAATTGCTGTCTGTTCAGGCTGCAGATAGAGTTATAGAAGCAAACCCCAAAAAGACAAGTTTGCAATTCTATAGCTCAGTGGTTCCCAACCTGGGGTCGGGACCCCCGAGGGGGTAACAAAGCAGTTTCTGGGGGTCATGGGATGTCAGCTGAATCGCCACACCCAAGATAGTAGCTCACCCCCCCCCCTCCACTGCAAAGAAAGAAGTGTCTGATGCTCTCTTGGGGCTTGTTTGCTCACCTTGTGTTACTTTCTGCTTGCCTTTTAGCATCTCTGTTCATATTAGCTCACTCCTCCCCACCCCCAAATGGAGCTGCTTATGAGTATAACTTTAAAATTGTGATTTATTTTCAAATGTGTGATTTATTGGTAAGTTATTTAAAAACAATGACATCACTTCCTGCTTACTGACATCACTTCCAGTCCTAGGGGGGTCCCAACAGATTGTCATTCTACAAAAGGGGGTCCTGGTGCTAAAAAGGCAGGGAACCACTGCTATAGTTGAATGAGGATTTGAACTCCCACTTCCCCTAATTCAAGGCCACCCATCACTCTAGCTGCTGCCCCACACTGGCTCTTCTTGGTAGTTGTCTCCTGCTTCAATAGGTGGTAATAACTGTTGTCCAGTGACATGAAATAGTTTAGTCCAGTTCTTCCCAAACTTTTTTTGACCTGCGGCTCCCTTGACCATTGGTGACCATTGGCCACAGCTCCCCATTACATTATGTTGATGCCTGCTAATCAGCATTGCACTGTTTTCCATAGCACTCCGCGGCTCCTCTGGCTGGTTTCCGCGGCTCCCCGTTTGGGCCACGCCTCCCAGTTTGGGAAACACTGGTTTAGCTTGATTGTGGATTAGGATTGCACTGGAGAGAAGCTTGCTATGCAGCAAATCAGCAAATGAAGCTTTTTTTCAGTATGGACATTTTACATTAGTACCTGCTAATTGCTGCAGAGCAAACCACAGTTACAGGAACAGCTATAGAGGCAAGTTGAAGAGTTGGCAGTCCTACTGAAGTTTCATGAATGAAAATGAATGAATAGAGAAGGAATCAAAAGCTGACCTAATTTTTGAAGCCAAAAAGAAAGCTATCTTCCTGGTAACTATGTTTAGGATTTACTTATTCTTAAACATGTCACGATAAGGAATATAAAATCCCACTGATTTCAGTGAAAGATACTTTTGTGTTGATGTGCCTAGGTTTGTAGCTTTTGTACACCCCCCCCCCCATTCTGAATACTTTGACATATCCCCAAATCAGGGCCAGCTTGTTTCTAATTTAAGTTTGCCCAAGAGCAGGACCCTTTTGCCAATTTGCCTGATCACTTTTTAAATATCCCTTCCTCAAGTTTTTTTTTTAAAGCATTATGGATTCAGCAGTGAAGATGGAGGGGCAAGTGGCGCGAAAACGTATCTGCTCAAATATTAAAACCACCCACACAATTACAGCCTGTAAATGGAAGTAGATCCAACGTTGTCCAATGGGCCATACTTCTATACAGTGTCTAATAATACTAGGTTAATAGCCCCATTAAAGTCAACGATTATAAAACCAAGGATTTGCTCAGGGTGTTCCATACTAGTTAATGACAGGAGCCTTTCCACGTTTAATTGGACAGTCTCCAAGTAACACGCACCGAACTTTCTTTTACTCACAGAAGGAGCTTGAGGCTCTAAACATACATTTGATTTCCTGGAACACAAGTCAGTGGGTTTGAGCTTCTGGTTTTCAGTGCTTTGGCATTTTTGGTCATAGTTTAAATATTTCTCTCTACAACAGTGAGGACTTGCAGCTTAAAAAAAATATATTCTAGCAAACACTAACAGGACACAAGAAAAGTCACTTCAGTCAACCATATCACCAGCATACTGCCCATCGTAGCCTTAGGACAACCAGTCATTGCTTCTGCACTTTGTTACATATGACAGATATCTTCCTTAATAATGAAAATTGCAAATGGCCATCTTATTATGCCCTTTTTCATCAAAAACTTGTTAATTCTTTTCCATCTTCTTCTGTTCCTGAAGCATATCGTCTCTTGCATCCTCAAAGACTTATTGTCTAGCTGCATGGCTAAGATTAATTGTGTCCTATCAAATCAATCAGTCATCTCAGCACTTTCACCTTGGAAGTACACTTCTAAAAGCTTCTCTTTGCATATTCTTTGCCTTCTCCATTAGTCAAAGGAAGGGCCCAATCCTATCAAACTTTTTAGCACAGATGCAGCCCCAAGGTAAGGTAACAATCATTCCCTTATCTTGAGGAGGCCTCCGTCGCTACCTCTCCCACAGGATGCAGTGCATGTCCCGTTGGCACGACTGCATTGGTGCTGGAAAGTTGGATGGTTGTGCCCAAAGACTCTTTCTCAGCATGAAGTGCGTCCAATTTATTTCTTATATCACCAAAAAACAGGAAATGTCCCATCCAGGATTATCATGGTCCCCAGTTTACAATGGCTTTCTATATTCAGTATTTCTCTGTGCCTGCATTGCCAATTTTGCCGCACTGAGTTCTTGCATGCAGTTCTTGAGATCCAGTGAAAATGAAGTTAGAATTTTTTAAAAAGCAAAAAAGCTGGGAGCTTCAAAAATAACACATTAAAATAAGCCAGCTACTCATGGATGCAGCTCAAAAGCATAAATTGTGTGAGGACTCAAGAAGAAAAGTACCGTATTTTTCGCTCCATAAGATGCACCCCCCAAAAAAATAGGGGGAAATGTCCGTGCATCTTATAGAGCGAATACTGTTAAAATGTCTTGCTTTAACTATTTTCTGGCCGCTTGGCCGCTTACTGCGTTGTTGTTTAGCACGTCTAATCTTTGTCCCGCGATGCCGGCTGCATTGCGGCCCCGCCGGGACCGCTCCAAGTCAGAAGCTCCAAGACGCGAGCCTCCCAGGCGCTGGACACGACCAGGAAGCTCTGCGCAAATATTGCAGATATATACTATGATGTTTGCGGATAGCTTCCTTATCGCGTCCAGCACCTGGGAACTTCTGAGAGCTTTCTTGTCGCGTCCAGCGTCTCAGCGTCCGGGAGGCTCGCGTCTTGCTGGTAGAACAAGAGAAGGTGCAGCGTCTTCGAACTGCTGACTGGGGGCAGTCCCGGCGGGGCCGCAATGCAGCCGGCAACGCGGGACAAAGATTGGAGGTGCTAAACCATAACGCAGTAAGTGGCCAAGTGGCCGGAAAACTGTTAAAAGGAAGACATTTTTTTCTTTTTTTAAAAGCTCCAAAATACACGTGCGTCTTAAGGTCCCGTGCGTGTTATGGAGTGAAAAATATGGTAGATAACCACAGCTGTATTTTTTGTACTGGTGATTTTTTGTACTGGTGATTTTTTGTACTGAATTATTTTGGCTATCAATCACATACTTTTATATGTATCTCTCTTCAAACCTGTGTTAAAAATAACCTGTGTTAAAACAGATAAATGAGGAGGTATTTTTTTCTTTTAAACACAAAACAAAACATGTAGGTACTGACTTCAATATAGATGGTTTACCTCTTCCTCGTAAGGACCACCATGACTGGGCCCTTTTCCATGAAGAGTCACCCAAAAACAATTACAAGCTCTTTCAGAGACCCGCCATCACCTTGTTCAACCACACGGCAACTTTCAGCCGCCATTCACACCTACCGCTCACCACCCAGTACCTTGAAAGTATCGAGGCCTTAAAGTCCCTGAGGCACACAATTTCCTTGCAAAAAAAGAACGCCTTGAGAAAAAGACTTGCTCCACTTGTCTACGTGCAATCAGATTGTGACCCTCCCTCTGACCGGGACAGGTACGTGAAGGAGCTGATGGCCTACATTGAGGTGGACTCCTATGGAACTTGCTTGCATAACAGAGACCTTCCTGAGCATCTCAAAAACCCATCCTTCATGGACAACAATAACTTCTACAAGATCCTTGCTCAGTACAAATTTGCCCTTGCTTTTGAGAATGCGGTCTGTGAGGATTATATCACCGAAAAGCTCTGGAGGCCACTGACGCTTGGAGTCGTGCCAGTTTATTATGGTTCTCCCAGCATTGCAGACTGGCTTCCTAGCAATAAGAGTGCCGTTTTGGTGACCGGATTTTCCCACCCAAAGGATCTGGCACAGTACATCAAGGCTTTGGATAGCAATGATAGGGAATATGAGGCCTACCTTGAGTGGAAACGGAAAGGTGACATCTCCAATGAACGCCTGCTTGCTGCTATCAAGGAACGCACTTGGGGAGTGCAGGATATCATGAAGGACAATTACATAGATGCATTTGAGTGCATGGTCTGCACGAAAGTATGGGAAAATATCAGAAGAGAAGCAAAGGTAATTATGATTAGTTATATTTCTAACTTGCTTTGAGAGTAGATTCCTGTGACCTGGGCACTTTCCCTTGCTTGCCCTCAGGTAGGTGTTTATGCATCGACACTAAGCCACCCTGGCTCTCTTGCTCCTATGCTGTTCCCTCCCCGGGAGACCTGTGCTTGGCAAATCCTACTCCATACCTCTCCCCACAAGGTCTACCTGCTAGCGCCATCACCTCCTTTCTACTGCCCTGGACTCTCAGGAGGAAGCCGAGGTCCCTTTGGCTCTGCAAACGGCGTCAGGGAGAGCTCGGGGTTCTACTGCCTAAATTCCCCTGTACCCCTCCTCCCTGCTTGCAGCCCAGTCGATAGCGGCACTGCCCTTCAGCCAGAACTAGATTTAGGCTAGGTGTGGCAATTCTCCACTCAAATAACCCACACTTCACATAAACAGGTTACGAAATTTATTTAAGAAAATAATGAGAGGACCCATGGCCTCCAGAGAAAGCAACTAGTTGGGTACATTAAGCTTATAACACATGGCAAGAAAGAAAGAAATCTAGCTAAAATGAAGCACTACTAACCTACTTAAATTCCCTGAATACTGGAAGCTTCAGCAAAACAGACAGACAGCATCTTCCCTGGATTCAGATGGGTTGAAATCCGATTGGATTATCTTGATTCTGGTGGATCATGACCCACAACCAAACTGTACTCCTTACTTAAAGAGTGGATTGCCCATAACACCTATGCTAGCTCCGTATGTAAATACAGTCCAAAGTTTATTAATAGCAAGATCATATCACTTCAGTAAAGTCTAACGCTTTTATACTAGTTCTTACAGATGCCCTTAGTGCAGCGTCATAAGACTGAAACATGCATTTAAGATTAAAATAGATGCATTTTGATCCAGGTCTTTCTTGAGAGCATCGCTGGCAACAATTCATGCACCTTTGATCAAAGGCATATTTTGATCTTTTGAAGCTGGTCTGAGTGAATCTGTAAATATTGTTATAGAGTGTTTAACTTGTGGCATTACTAGGAAGGTGCAGGGGGCACAGACTGCACCAGGTGACACCCTCGCGGGGGGGGACACCACTAGTGGCCAAAATGATGGCAGCCTTTTAGAACATGTGTATTTATGAATAATACCATAAAGTTATATATCATTGGAAAGGTACTTTTATGCAGAATGTAATGAAACAAACCATGTTAATGTAACGTGGAAATTTTCATGGCTGGACACAACTTGTAGAGAAACTGGAAATATGGTTATAGCAGCCATGTGTATTTTAAGAAATAAAGATGCTTTAAAAATCCATACTGTTGTCAGGAGAATTATTTAAAAGCACGTACTTGTCCAGGACATACAGATAAAGGTTTCCAATAACAGGCAGTTTAAAAAGTCTTTAATATTCTCCTGACAACAGTACGGATTTTTAAAGCATCTTTATTTCTTAAAATACACATGGCTGCTATACCCATATTTCTAGTTTCTCTACAAACCATGTTGAATTATCTGTATTCTATCAAACATTATGGCCAAATAACCTGAAAAAGAAAACCCAACTGCCTTATATAACAAAAAGTGGATTTCCTTAACTCAAAACTGACCAATAAGATTGATTGTTCTGAGAGCCAATGAGGTGGTGTTATGACACAGCATGGAACCAGTAAGGTGTTAGTATGAGTCAGCTCTCCTTTGTGTGCATCAGAGCTAATACTAGAACTCTTATTCTGTTGTGTGAGTGTCATCAAGTTGGCCACTTTTTTTTTTTTTGGTTACTGATTTGTTGGGTGACCTTTACTGTTATATATTAAAATAAATAAAGTTAATAGGGGTGACACCATGAGCACCGGGTGACACCAACCCCAGCGCCACCATGGAGGTGACACCATGAGCTCTCTCGCACTGGGTGACGCAAACCCTGGTGACGCAAACCCTAGTGACGCCTCTAATTAACTTTATTAAACGTGACCTTGTGATTTCTCTATTAAAACATGGATTGCATTTAGAGATAGTTCTAATTATCATTTGTGTATGTGCTACCAGTTTGAGCTTAGATAAGCTGTGCGTATTTGGACTTTGAAGTGGGTAGTTGGCAGAAAACGAAATAATGTTCTAAAAATATGCAGAGCCAGCTCATCCATGCAGTTGAGGAATTTCCTCATCCTCAGGAAGCAGATTGGTGGGGTGGTTTTTTTTTGCCCATCTCCACCTGCATATTTGCCCCCACTGACCCTCCCACTCCCTGGACTGGAAACAGAAGAGAGGGACACTCTAGCCCACCACACTCTTCTCCTCCACACTTTCTCTTCTGCTTTATTCCTTTTCCAGTGCAGGGAGTGGAGGAGTGATGCTGGCACATCATCCGGTAAAGTGAACAGCATTTGGAACACTCCCTGGGGTGCCACAAGGTCTTTATTATCCTTATACGAGACTATTGGTAGCCCCCATCCGTATTACTGATCACATCTGCACCTGCTTAGCTTCTTCAACTTAGCTATACCAGCTAATTCCAGACCATTCTCTGGGTCCAGGGGAAGAAGTTAAAGTAGTCGTGTCCCCCCCCCCCCCCGTGTGTTGGAGTTTAATGTGTGTCCCAGACATGAGAGGCTAAAGGTTACTGCCTTGGTGGAAGAAAGTGTACATTTACATTCCCACATCTTAAGTACTGCATGGTGGTTAATAAAACTCATATTGTGTGTCTGTCTTTTGCCAGGGAATGTTACCAATAAGATGGAATGCAGAAGCGAACCACTTGAGCTGCCCCAGACCTGAAGCATTTGTTTTCTCATCGCCAAAGCCACACAGATCAGCTCTGCAAGAGATGTGGATACCGAGCTTTGAACAGTCCAAGAGAGAAGCTCATGCACTGAGGCAGCTGGTAGAAAGGAACACAAATTTCACAGCTCAGGAATTTTGGACTCTGGTGTTCAGGGAATAATTTTCAACAATAGGCTGTTGACTCGAGCTACAAAAAACATTCCATAAAAGAGCCTGCAACAGAAACTTGTGTTTGTAGATTGCCAGAGTAGAGGGAGGGGCTGTCAGAAGCTGCAGGCTGATCCTGGGCAAGTGCCTAGTGGTTAGTACGCTCACTCCCTGCTCCCCTCTCTCCCATGCAGCTGAATGGGGAAAAGCCTTGGTAGAGTGAATCTATCGCTACCAGCCCCAGGAGATCAGGCTAGCCAGAGGGGCTCCCTGGGCAACCCCCCTCCTAGAGAAATACTGAACCTCAGGGGTTCCTATCAAAATCACTTTCACAGTAGTGCCTGCACAGCAAGGAGACATGGGAATCCACTGTACTTCCCAAACCAGGAACCAGGCAGACTCAAGGTTAAAATGTAAAAAGTTTATTAAAAGTCTAATAAAAGAAAAAGGGGATAACAGAACCAAATCGACAAGAAACATAGAGAGAAGTTTGGCAAAAAAAGGTTAATGCAATAATATTGGCTGCCAGAAGATGGCGATGTGGCACTGAGGAATCTTGTGCTTGCTCTGAATCTTGTGTCAGAGCTGCTGCAAG
Source organism: Plestiodon gilberti rubricaudatus (assembly GCA_026170595.1). NCBI lineage: Eukaryota > Metazoa > Chordata > Lepidosauria > Squamata > Scincidae > Plestiodon > Plestiodon gilberti. The sequence goes on along the minus strand of JANXHW010000002.1, from coordinate 93,367,709 downwards.
TCCCCAGGAATTTTGTATAGGCCTTGTAAATGCAGCTGAGAGATTACAAACATAAAACAACATAAACTCAGATGGTTCTCTAGTTATACTGGTCCCCTGTCTATTTTATCTTGACCATAGGGCCTCCACTGCAAGAGGCTGCTGGGCTCTCCAATGTGGAGCTTCCTGCTGGCGCTCTGAATTGCTGGAGGAAGAGAGAGAGAGAGAGCTTCCATCTGGGGAGTTGTTTTCTGCCTTGGCTGGAATGATGTCCTCTGTCTCCCTGATTGGAGGAATGCTAGCTACCTGGTCACTCCGTCCCACCTCCTTGGAACTAGATAAACTGGTTTGCTAAGCAGCCTGGCTTCTGCGAATATATTGCCAGGGCTGTCTGGCAATGGCTTCCTATAATTTGCATCCGAGCTGCTGGGGAAGGGGTGAACATGCCCCAAACCATGAAGAAATGGTAAGGAACGGAATACAGGCAAATAGCGGGATTCACCACAATAGTATTCAGTGAATACTAGTACTGTATTCAGTAACGTCTGTGCTATTTTCTCCCAGTGTGGTTGCTTTTGTCTCTGCAGCTGCTTTCAGGCCAAGTCAGATGACCCAAGAAACACTTCTTGGCATATGTATGTACTAAGGCAGGGGTGGCCAACCTTCCAGCCATTAGGGCCTCTGCGTTCTTAAGAGTTGTGTAGAAGACAGAATCTTGGCAGCTGCAAGTGCTGATGGTGCTGCTAAAGCAGCTGCACCTGCTGAAATGCCCTCACCTATACAGGAAGTCCTCGCTTAAAGTTGTAGATAGGTTCCTCGAAACTGCAACTTTAAGTCAAAGAACTTAAAACGAAACCAATTTTACCACAGGCTATCATACATAAACAAGAGTTAGGTTCCTATGACATATTTCAGGTCACAAAAACATCACCACACTTCTAAATAAAGACTCAAAACACTTCTAATAATACACTTTTTCTCTGTTGTTGTTTTTTGGGGGGGACGGGGACAGATATCGGGGCATGGTGCACATTTACCACTCATTGCAGCAGGGTTAAATCAAAGATTTATCAGCAATGACAAGTGGCAGGCTCACCAACTTTCAAGTGGCAGCAAGCTCATAATTTGCAAGTTGCAGGATCAATATCATAGTTTCCACAGTGTTCCTGGAGCTGGAGGGGTTAATTGGCTTTAGCTGTAGGGCTTTTGTGTTCAGCAGCCTGCTAGAGATAAGAGGCTGGAGCAATAATTGTTTTCAGAGCTAGTGTCTGGGGCTTTGTTGTTTTTAGGCAAACAACAACTTTACTGTACTACCATTAAAGGACCAGGAGCATTCATGCTGAAAGGTTGGCCACCCCTGTACTAAAGCTTATGTGGCTGGCGAAACTGGTATTTCTCTTAAAATTAAAATTAACTTTGGTGCTCCCTCAACTTTGACAATGCCTGCCAAAAGATGCAGGCGAAACGTCAGGAGACAGTGTTTTTATGAGACCGTAGCCATCAAGCCCGAATAATTTTAATTTTAACAGAAATACCAACTTCTTGGCATGTTTCTAAACCACAGACGAAGCAGATCTCCCAAGGGACTGGGCATCACTTATGTCATTGGCAAGCATGCCGGGAAGCTGAATTATGTGGGCAGAAGTCATAAGAACAGCCCTGCTGTCTCAGACCAAAGATCTGCCTAGTGAGTCCAGACTCCAGCATCCTGTTTTCCACAGTGGTCAACCAAATACCTCTGGAAAGCTCACAAGCTGAAGGCAGTAGATGAGTTGCAGTGTTGTTTCCCAGCAGCTCGCATTCTGAGGTATATTGGCTCTGAACCCGGAGGTCGAACACAGCTATAATGATAAGTAACTATTGATAGATTTACACAAATCCGAACTGGTACCAGGGTAACTGTAGAGGCAGTGTCAGTCTCACTGGGAAAAAGGGACATAGAAGAACGTTGTAGTGAAAAGGCATCACCCAAGCATGGAAAGGCCGATTCAGGATAATGGGACTGTTTCCATGTGACAGGATCCCAAGCCATTCTGATAACTTTTACAGAGGACTACCATGTAGCTTGAGCCAGCGGGTGGCGCAGTGGGTTAAACCACTGAACCATGAGCTGTCAATCGAAAGGTCGGCAGTTCGAATCTGTGCGACGGCTCCTGCCAACCTAGCAGTTCGAAAGCAAGAAATTGCAAGTAGATTAATAGGTACCGCGTTAGCGGGACGGTAACAGCGTTCTATGCGCCTCGGTGTTGAGTCATGCCGGCCACATGACCATGGAAACGTCTTTGGACAGCGTTGGCTCTTCGGCTTTGAAACGGAGATGAGCACCGCTCCCTAGAGTCGGACACGACTGGACTTAATTGTCAAGGGATACCTTTACCTTTTACCATGTAGCTTGGATAAGTAACCCATTCTTTTCCCACCACTATTGCTGGCCTAGGGAGGAGGGGGCAGGCCCAGGTGTAGAAAGACTGTTACCTGTCCTGATCTACATACAATTCTTTACGGATGTTCCCTAAGCAGCATTGATACAGAAACTGCACACACTCCAATAATGCACGAGTTATTTTCTAGAAGAAGGAGTATATAAGGACTGACTGGGCAGAGGCATATGTAGATAAGATTGCCAGCTTTTTCTTCTGGCAGGGCTCCTGAGCCTTTAACACATACACATTGCAAATGGTTATCTCAGGGCCAGAGCTATCCAGGACTGGGAGTGCTGAAGCTCCAGAGCCTTTTTCATGCACAGAATAGGGATGTTGTGGAATATAGGTCCATGATAGCCCGGCGTCATGATGAGGCCTCTGAATTGGCCAGACTTTCCACCAGTGGCTGGTTGGTCAACAGAACAGAACCTTCTGCCTGCTGCACCCCGATACAAATCAAAGCTCCAGCTCCTGATTGCAGGGTTGGAGAATACACACTACAGGTATGTACACCTGACCCATTACAAGCAGAAACACAACAGGTGAAGGGGCTTTCCTGGCACACACTATGCAGTAAGGCTTTTCTCACCTGCTGAATTTCTGCTTGTCAGCCAGCTGTGAACAGCACAGGAGCCTTGCCAGAATACAGCTGGCAACAGTATGCATTCAATTGCTAGACATTACATGCTCCCATTACTGCATGCAGAATTAAGGCCACTTATGAGCACGTCTTCACAGCACCAAGGCCTCATGGGTTCACGTTCCAGAAGACTGGTGCATGATAAAAACTTGTTGCTTTTGATCATGTATTGTCTGTGGCAAGCTGTTGCCTCCTTGCATTGACAGGCTGTTGAGTGCCTTCTACAATAATACTTGTTCAGGTCTGACCTCTGAGACCAAACACACCAGACAGGTGGAATAGATGATCTGAATGCTTCTGGTGCTCAGCATGTTTGTGCATCATCAATTCCCTTGGCATCAGCAGATTGAGGTGGAACTTGGCAGGCTAAAATTTCCTGATGCTGAACAAGAATGTAAAATACATTAGTACCTGGCACATCCAGAGGCAGACTTAAAGTAAAAGTGCTGTTTAAGATTTACCTACCATCCAGTGTTTAAAAATGGAAAACAAAAAGACAGATGCTGTACTCCAAACCATTGGGGACCCCACTCCCCCCCCCCTTTGAGCAGAATAGTTGTCTTTATCCCAAGATTTATTGAAGCTTATTTCTCCCATTAATACAGATCTGTACAACTTGCAGCTTACCAAGTCAGACACAGCCCACCAACCTTGTTTGGCAGGCTACTTGTGGCTTGATAAAGTACATGTTTGCTGCCTGCCTGAGACTGTAAAAATATTTGTACTTCGGCCTGCACTAATACAGGTGAAAAGATACAGGACAGTGATTACAAACATAAATCATCTTCATCTAAGCTTACCAGATCTCCAACCGGGACAAAGTGCTAGACCTTTAGGAGAAGGAATGTGGGCAGGTGTAGCTTGTTAAACCTTAGAGCACAATCCCACTGAACACAATGGGGCTTGCTTCTGAGTAGACATGCCTAGGATTGTGCTCTAAGGCTTAACAAGCTACACCTGCCCACATTCCTTCTCCTAAAGGTATAGCACTCTGTCCCGGTTGGAGATCTGGTAAGCCTATCTTCATCAATTTAACAACCCAAGATTCGTTTCAAGGTCTGTACTGATACTTATATTTAAGGCTTTGAAATCAATGGATTTGCATGCATCTAACTCTACATAGGATTGGGATGCAAGAAGTACCGTAAGTTCCATTTTATTTGCTTTTGAGTAAGCATGTAGGACATCGGGCTGGAAGCATCTTAAATGCAAGCATGCTGATATAAGTGGATTCAGGACTGTGACCTAAAAGCACTGAGCATACTGTAATCCTCATAAATCATAACTTGCTAATCTTAATCATGGTGGTTCTGATAAGTGGTCTAGTTTTGTCTTCATTCTGCTAATCATTCAGCCTCCATAATATCATGTGGGAGTGAGTTCCATACGCCAGTAATTGTTTGCGTTATAATTTAAAAAAAATGTTTAGGTCTTTAAGTGTTATTGGGTGGCCTGTTTTTATCAGGAATGTCTGACTGGAAAGCTTTTCAAAACAGTAAAAAAAAAAAGCTTTTCAAAATGAATCAACTGAGTGTTCATTATTTATTCATTTATTTATTTAAATGTCTGTTAATTGCCTTTCTGCTGGAAAGACTTTGTACTGATCAGTGAAGGAACAAATGTAATGGGGTTTTCCAAGGAAAAATGTAATAGTTACTTGAAAGAACACAGAGCAAGTAGGTGACACTTTTGCATGTGTGTTTTGTTTTCTCCTAAGGGCCTTCTCCTAAGGCACCAAGCAAGAAATTGCAAGTAGATAAAATAGGTACCGCTGCGGTAACAGTGTTACGTTGGTCATGCTGGCCACCAGGGGCATTCCTATGACCCCTTGGGGGGGCCGCTGACGTGACACCCCCACCTGATGCCACAAGCCCCACCCCAGGGGGTATGACATCATTTTCACACGCCGCTGCCAAATTTTGGCTGCGGTGCAACACGAAAACACACCCCGCCGCTTTTCGGGCCTTTTTGGAGCCAAACGGCTCCAGGGCAGATGGGAGGGCCGATCTTGCGGCCAACAGCCAGAATAGCCGTTGACAAAACTGCTGACTGACAAAAAAGACGTCAAGAGCGGCGGAGGGGGCAACCCGGCGGCGAAGCCTAAGGGGCAAGTACACCACCCACCACGTGGCATCCCGTCGCCCTGGAGTCCACCGCCCCCCCCAACAATGCCTCTGCCAGCCACATGACCACATAAGCATCTTTGGACAGCGCTGGTTCTTCGGCCTTAGAAACGAAGATGAGCACCGCACCCTAGAGTCGGACATGACTGGCTTTTGAGCAGGGGATACCTTTACCTTTACTAAGGGTCTTTGTAATATTGTCTAGGATTCACAAAAGCCACGGGATGCATCCTGCATACACACTGGGGCAGTTCAGGTCCTCCTTTCTTATGGCTGGCCCTTGTATATCCTTCACTCAAAAACTGCTGTTGAAGGTTTGGGCCTCTTTTGATGGCATTTAACGTGGTATGAGAGAATTCACCGAGAACAGAAAAATTAGCTCCCACATCCTTGTATACACACAGAAGCACTTTCCGCATGCATCTGTATGTGCCACTTTGGATCCTGGATGTTGAATCTATCTAGACACAACTAGTAAAAACTAGCTATGTAGACTATCTGCCAGCAGACTTTCTGTAACTGTGGGCAGTTTTATGGGGTGGTGTTTCCCTTTCTTTACTACATTTTTTGTGCCATCAACTTCCCTCCTCCCCTTCCTCTAAAGTACCACCCTCTTGAACTTCTAATCTATCTGTCTCCTCTCTGGCCCCCTACAGACTCATTGATTTGGTGTTTCTTGATGATCTCTTCCTATTGAACCTGGACTCTGACATTTCTCAGAAACTCAAAAACAATCTGGCAAACATAATGCTTAGCAAAAGGTCTCACAGTCAATTCAATCAAAATGAAAGGTACGGTATATCCGTTGGGCAGGCTGAAATCCTTCTACATGAAAGCAATCCTCTTGTGACTGTAAAAAACTTTAAAAGGGACTGTGAAATATATCACTGAAAGATGTCTAATCTGTGTACAGGAAAATTTCCAAACACAAGCAGGTTTTTCAGAGGAAGGGCAAGTTCTCCAATTGTTCATTGCTTACTATTGCTTTCTTTCTTTCATTGCTTTCTCCCACTATTTAATTACAACATTGAAATCAGCTCTGAAAGGGGATGAGTGAATGTCACAAGAGCTGGCCAATCAGCACTGCACAGCCTGGCTTTGAGAAACAGGGAGGATGCTTCATGATGATTGACCCAAGAGCCAGCTAATCAGTGTTGTCCGAATCCAGAACAAACTTCACTCATGCCCTAGGTTTCTTTTGACATATTTGGTTGAAACTGAGTCCTGCACTGGATGAGCTACAGAGTTTCATCTGACGGTGTCTTGTTGCCAATGTCCTCTCTTTCCAATATGTGTACAGTCTCTCCTAACTCCATTTTGGTTTCTTAACCTGATATTCCTAGGAACCAGGCAGGACTTCACCTTGGACAGGGTGAGGTAAGACTATCTTAGGAAAGGTCATGCCAATATGTATGTATTCGTTTACCTCAATAAACGACGTTATTATTTAGAATTGTTTGGGCCTTATAATAATGCATTGTGTAGTCAAGGTGAACTGACCAGGGCAAACTGTGAACTCGGATTTTTGCCAAGGGGCAGAGAGGAAGTGTTGGATTCTTGCAAGAGTGGCTGAATTTGGGGAATAAAAGGGAGATACGAGTCAAAGCCAAAGCTTCAAGCAGGGTACCTTCTGGCCTCACAGAGTCTTCCTCGTCCTCTCTGTGCTCTGCTGCTGCCACCTAGCTGACTTTTGCCTGTGAACAATTTTTTCTCTTGGGCAGGTTCCTCCTTTGCAAAAGGAAGCAGCACCTGTTCTTAGTCTCTGTGTGGCAAGCTGTGAATTGCCATGGCTCCGAGCCAGCCTGATTCACCTGAAGCTTGTCTGGAGTTTCTGTGGATGTCCCTGGGAGTGACATCATCACTGAGCACCTCCGCAGCACATACTTGGGGGTCTGATACTTCTGTGAATTTGCACAGCTCTCTTTCTGGAAATGGGATGCTGGACTAGATGGAGCCCTTGGGCCTAAATCCCCCAAGGCAAATCATACATTCTTAGGATCCAAATGATAATTTGGTTAATTTTGGGTAGGCTGGTGCTTTGTATCACAATTCTGAGTTGCGTGATTTCATATAAGCCATCGTTACATGAATTTCTCTGTTTTCCATTCTATTATATATTGCTGTCATTTGTAAAAGCAGAACAAAAATGAAATCCTTACTGAAGGGCATCTTCAGGAATATCGATCTGCCTCTTGGCAGTAAAGCGGTGAGTGTAAACGCCTAGCTGCACTAGAACCCTTGTGCTAATTTGGGACATATGCATCAAGATGGGAAAGCGGGTTGTGTTTTTGCGGGCTCAGTCCAAATGGTGGTTGTGTTGTGCTAGGGGAGAGGAACAAGTAGCTTAAAATGCAAACAACTGCGAAGAGGAGAACACATTATTAGGGCATTAATAATTTACTGTCCATGAAAAATTGAATTCTGTTGGATGTGGAGGTTTTATGGCACATTTATGATTTGGAGAACTGATAGCATGTTGCCAAAACTTGAAGGAATGAATGGGATTGGTGGGACATAAAAAGATGTCCAGGAAGAGGCATATTTACAATTCAGCAAACTTGCTAAACTCACTACAGGATCACACCTTGCACCTGTCACTTCCCCATCTAGCTGGATCCTCCCCACCTGACTGCCTCCGGAAAGGCGGAGGCACCGGCAGGAGGGTGGTGGCTGTCTTCCCCAGCTTCACTGCCACAGTCTTTGAATTTGTGGAAGACAAACACATTTTCATACATGCCCCTAAAAGTGTTCTGTGCAGTCCCTACTTCGACAGCGGAAATGTAAAAACTACTTTGGCTATGATGTACATCTGATCTTAAAAACAGCTCTCTTCTGCTTTCTTTCCCATGATAAGAACATTTGGCTGAAACAACAAATGGCTAAAAAAAATGCTTTTAGTAGCATGTAAGGAAATGTTTGCTATACGTAGGTCTTTTGGATATGATTGAATATCCTTCCCTTACAGTAATGGCTTTCTAACTTTCCACACGTGTATCGGCCGAGCAGGAGACATCTGACTTGGAATTTCCATGTGTTGGTAGGATTGCCAACTCTGACTGAAGCTTTTCCTGGAGACTTTCAGTCAAGGAGACTCTGATAAAATTGCTTTCAGTAATCTGCTGGAGATTGATACTGATTCCTGAAGACTTCCGGCCAAGCCTGGAGGGTTGGCTGCCCTATGTGTTGTAGAAGATGTTGTTCTAGAATGCACAGTCCAAACATATGGAGCACTGGCTAAAGCCCCTTAGACCTCAGCTCTGTGTGAACTGCAATGTACTCTGGATGGTGAGTGCACCCTAGTACGTATCTGGCATTCTGCTGAGGTTAAGCATTGCAGGTGTACATTGGTCGTCATGAGCAAGCTGGCCTCAGCTTGCCTGTTACTGCAGATCTTATCGTTGAGGAGCCCCTGATAAAATTCTGACCAGTCCCAGCATACATTTATGTAATAAAATCATTTTTAGACCATCTTTCTGTTTTACAAAAAAATGCTGGGTGGGTAGTTTTATTTCAAATCTTGAAATCAACTAAAAGTATAATAAAACGAGACATAAGCAAAGGACATGAAAAAAGCAATCTAATTGCTAGGGCAGCCAGATCAAAAAATTAAGTAGCCAGGTTAACTGCCTTCCAAAATCAGGTCTGCAGGGGACATCTAAACTAGAGGTGAAACCAGGTGAATCGGCCAGGACAGGGAGTTCCACAGCCAAGGCATGACAACAGAGAAAGCTCTCTCACGTGTACCAGTAGTCGCACTTCAGAGAGAAGTGGAAAGCACAGAAGGCCCTCTCCAGATTATCTTCGAGGGTGAGCAGTCTCATATTTTCTACGTAGCTTGAACCTCATTGCCCTAGACCAGGGCTGGCCAACCTTTCAACATGAATGTTCCTGGACCTTTAACTGTTGTATAGGTGAGGGCATTTCAGCAGGTGCAGCTGCTTTAGCAGCACCATCAGCACTTGCAGCTGCCAAGATTTTGACTTTTACACAACTCTTAAGAACGCAGAGACCCTCATGGTGGAAGTTTGGCCACCCCTGCCCTAGACTCACCAGAGTCTCAGCCTGACCAGTTTTTAAAAATGGCGTAAGTAAGACATTTCAATTCAAGTTGACTTTGGGTGGCTTGGGTGATATAAAAGTGGTTTAGGGCCCAATCCTGTTCACGTTTCCAGCGCTGATGCAGCCCTGAGGTAAGAGAACAAATGCTCCCTTACCTTGAGGAGGCCACCATGACTCCCCCCCCCCCCGTAGGATGCAGTACACACCCATTGCATCATTGCTGGAAAGTTGGATAGGACTGGGCCTCAGTCATTTAAAAATCTTATTAGGAACACACCACGAAGCTGCCTTATATGGAGTCAGACCATTGGTCCATTCCGGTCAGTGGTGGCAGCAGCCTTCCAGGGTTTCAGACAGGACTCCTTCCCGGCAGTAGTAGGAGATGCCAGGGACTGACCTTGGGATTTCCTGTATGCAAAGCAGGTCCCCTTCTGCTGAGCTAGAGCCCCAACTCAGATAAATCTCACACAGGCATATACATTTTGCAAAACACCCAGGGGAGCATAGACTTCCCTGCTATTCCCATAGAATTCCCCTGGCACCCAGCCATCTCTGGTGCTGTAAAAAAAAAAGGAGACATGCAGGAGAGGACAGTAGTATGAGGATAGAGCAGCTTTGAACGAGGAGGCATCTGGCTGAGTGGCTGACCCACTGTTGGACACAAAATGTGGAACACAAAATGTGGAACATAGCAAGACTGTTCTTTTCTTCAGCTTGAAGGGGGCCAGTGGTGATGAGAGAGCAATCCTGCCTAACTATCTGGCAGCTGGCCCAGGGCCACCTGCCGGATCCTATCCCCGTTCCGGGTCACTCTGGAGCGGCCCAGAGGTCTACTCAGGGAAAGGGGACATTTGTCCCCTTCCCGCGGTGTAAAACAGGGAAGCCCCAATGGGCCTCTTCAGATTTCCGCCAGCTATTTAGCTGGCGGAAGTAAGCGGAGACTGTGTAAGGGCCGCAATGGCCAGAACAGGGACGGGGATATGGCGGACGCCTCCCGAGCCTCCTGGGCTGGCTCAGCCAATGGCCCCCTCCCTCGCCACCCAGACTGCCCCCGCACCCGCCAGGTGATTATTTACCTCCTCCAGCAGCCGCAGGGGAGATCTGGCGGTGGAGTGAGGATGGCTGGTCTCCGCGCCGGCCACCCTTACTCCCGAGTTAACACGAACATGCTTTACGGCACGTTCGTGACGGCTTCCGGCGGCGGAGCACTTGCTCCGCTGCCGGATTCCTGCACAGGATTGCACAGTTAGAAGGTTGTTATGGGGGGGGGGGGATATTGTTGCTGGGAGTTTGCTGCATATGATGCTAATGTAGCATGTCTTGCTCTTTAGTCTGTGTCATGATTGCCAGAATCTCATGAATTGGCAATATATTGAAACAGACTTGTGACTGGCTTTCCACTGAGTCACTGCAAGGCAGCACAGCAATTGAAGCCAACTTGTGCAGGTATGTGCCTGTGAATTAATGGAACATGGGAGCAGTTGAACTTGTTGTCATGTATCTGATGGTTAAATATTGCCATACCGATGAGGTGAATGGCCTCAGAGGAGGTTGCCTGCAGTGCTTGCCTTGTTGCACAAGAGGGGGGGGCGGCGGCAGAGTACCTTTTATTCCAATGTCAGGAATGGGAAAGGAACAACTGATCTCATGCGCATGTGTACCCAATCTCTGATGTCTAAAGTGCGGAGTCCCTGTTGTGGCTGTTATAACTCATGTGTGCTTATATCATGGTCCCATCCGATGCTGAGGTGATGTAAACAAAGTCCTCCTCTTGCTTCATCTGGGGTTCATTCTTCGGCTCCCCTTTTGCACTAATCAAAGTTTGATCTGCTACCACTTCTGGTAGCGGACCATGGGGAAGCAGACCACTTCTGGAGCATGGGGAAGCAGACCACTTCTGGACCATGGGGAAGCAGACCACTTCTGGACCATGGGGAAGCAGACCACTTCTGGACCATGGGGAAGCAGACCACTTCTGGACCATGGGGCTCGGGATGTTGTTCCTCCTTCCCCCCCTCCTTCCAGCTGCTACCTTGTCCTCCACCCACCCACTCGCTCCCCTTTCTAAGGCTGTAGCTTATAAGGGTCATAGTAATGGCAAGATGTTGGAACTTTAGTGCTGGCAGTCTCCCAGCACTTCTGGCCTAGTTCCATTTACTTCTGGCCCGGCCAGCCATGCTGTAGAGTCAACAGAGAGTTGCCCATGGCCTGACCCCGAGACATTACTATTGCATCATCAGACTTATTCATCTTTGAATCTTCATCAAATATAACCAGACTGCACTTGCAGTTTGCACTGCAACACTTATTATAACAATAGCATTTTGCACGATGCATTTTTATATTGCATGAAGGCTGATTTCAAGAGGATTGTGTATATGATTGCTTTGTGCATTGTGCTTTTTTATATTGCATACTATGATTTATTATTTGATTATAATTTGATATTTGAGTGTTTAATAGTTGTGTCTGAGACTATAGTACTTACCTTCTGCAGTATCTTGCAATCGTTGTAGCTGGTTATGGAGTTACCAAAGGATTAGAATTGCACCAGATGTTCTCCGTTTCAATTTTGGAGTAAAAAACAATTCTTTCAGAGGGACATAAATACAGTATTTTCCCCAAACCATAAAAGTTACTTTTTCTTTGATCCTATTTGCTACTATGGCACTGTAACTTCTTCTTCTTCTTCTTCTTCTTCTTCTTCTTCTTCTTCTTCTTGGTAAATCTCAGCCAATCAGGGATAACATAGTGAGCAGGATGACATCACAATGCTATATAGCTTTATATAGTTGACTCTGTGATGATGATATCACAAAGGGAAAGCAAAGACAACTGAGAGTGAGGACAATCGTGAACCCTTTCAAATTCTTTCACAGAAATCAGTCACATACAATTATGTGAGAAATCACACAAAATGGAAATCACATGAAAGACGGGCAGGTTCTGACACTACCAAAAATGTTCTTGAAAAGTCTTTTTGGCTCTGCTCTACACAGGACATCCATTGCCTTCTTCAACATGACACATCTTGAATTGCACAAACTTCCTCATAGTGCCTCACCCAATGCCTGGAATTCAGCACTTGTCCTCAGGTAAAATCATAAGTTATATCACAGATAAACCCACAGCCCAAGTAGAGCATTAATTAATAGCACTAGCAGCATCTCTCGTGAGCGGAGCAGATGTAAAAAAAAACCCAGTATTTTAATTCCGGAGTTTTTATTAGCTTTTACAATATACTCATATAATTTTCAACCGCATCCTAAGGATCAATATTGAAATGAAATTGCCATTGCTTTCATCTTAAGTGGTTTCATGGTGGTAGGTAACTTTCTCTAGATCTCAGAATCACAGATGATGTAGCTAGCATTTTGCCCACCAGATGTCACTGTGGTGTAGGGCATGATGACAGCGGGAAAGGTCTTTCTTTCCATAAGTCCTTTCATCCTCTGAATGGTTTTTGCATGTTTTTATTATAGCATTCACACACACTGGTTGTTACATAAATTGCATCTTCTTAGTTCCAAAGATTCTATCCAGCTTTTCAGTAAGGTGGAAGAATTAGAACAACGCCTTTGCAACTGTATTTGTTTCTTTCCTTGTATGTGGCAATTCACCCCAAACACACTAGTTACCCTACAATGGAAGATTCCAGAGCAATCTGGACAGTGTGTAATTGGCTCCTGCTTGTATGCAACATTAGTAGGAAGGTCACTGACCCATGAGTTACTTTAGACTGGAATTCCTTCTCTCTGTATCAAGGAAGTCTTTCACTGAAAGTCATAAGAGCGTTAAGGAAGCTGGCAGGACTTGTGCGGTCTGCTTTTATCTCCTCTGTGAATAAACAGAAGGCTTAGATTTCCTTAGCTATCAATCCAGCACCTTTCGCATGGCCAAGGACTAGTATTTTAAAAAGGAAGAGACCCAGCACCGTTCTTGAAAAGCCCTTGTGCAGCTTGCTATGTTGACAAAGGATGCGATCAGCGTAGCCTGATCTTAAGGCATGTTTACTGGGGAGTATGTCGTCCTACTGAGTTTCATGATGATGACCCTAACTTTTTTCACAGGATTTTAGACCCTGGAATTTTAAAAGTTTTAAAGCAAACCAAAGCCCGCTTTAACAGAGCCATTCTGCGCTTTCTGGAGAATGAGGAAGTTATGATGTTGGACTGTATTACTTCAGATTACAGGGGTGGGATATGTGCTATTTTTGAAAGTTCCCTCATGTTTAAAAAATGGCCTATCTGTAAAAACAAACAAAACCCCCAAAACTAGTACCCCACAATGTAAGATTTAGCATAATCCTGATACTAGTGCACTGCATGCAGAGGGCTTTTTATATTGAGGAACATTCAAACGTATGGTCCCCCATCTAAAGTCTGAAGTGGTAGAGTCCAGAATTCCACCACCTCAGTTCTACCACTTTTCTAGGTAATGTGTAAAACAGCTCTTAAAAAGAATAGCGAAGGGGAACACTACGGTTAGAGATGTAACTTTTAAAATATTTGCTCTGAGCTCACTTTGAACAGGTTTCCACACAAATGACTGAGCAGATGCTACAGTTGGCTGGTTAAAGCGTATGCCCCATTGCCATAAATTACCACTTTGTAAATTGTCATCTGTATCCACATTAACATTGCTGGAGGGTGAGACATCAAATCTTCTTCCTTTGGATTTTTTTTTTTAATGGCTGGATCTGTCATGGTTTGTTCAGCTCTAGTTCATCCTCTCATAGTGCTGGGTTACCCTGTGAATTTAAGATGGTTTTGTGCCTGTGGCTTTTATAGGGCAAAGATGACTCCATGGCTGAGGTAATGGAGGCATGGCTCCGTTAATGCTCACTCACACCAGTGAGGACCAAACCCTACATATATAACAACCGCTACAGGTGATACATCTGTGAGCTGGTGAGGATTATGGCGAGTTTTAACAGACGGAGATGGACTAAGACCATGGAAATGGGTGCCTGTGAAAGTCTGCACCCAGATCATAACTTTTCACCTCAGGTTCACACTACTTATGCCTATTGGCATTTATGAGGCCAAATGATTTGCAGGAGGAATGGGATAAGTAATAAGTACGTAAAGCTGTCATCAGAATCTGCATTCCACAGTTTCAGATAAAAATGCACTGAAAGCCATGCTGCCCTGATGTAAAAATAAGATGTGTTTTAATTTCAGACGCTGTGTAGAAGTTTCGTTGTGTTGAGTGCTTTGTGCTACTTTGGAACCATATTTTCTGAAAATGCCCATGGATGTTTTGCCAGAGCAAGAAACCCCAAAATTGCCTTGAATAGCTATTTATTCACTTGGCGTTGCTCGAGGTGGGGCAGAATGGTAAGTTCTGCACTGTGCTAACCTCCGTTTACTCCCCGGCACGAGGTGGCCCCGCCCCCTCGCCGTTGGAGCCATTCAGTGCGGCGAAGGCAACACGCAGTAGACTCCCTGCGCGTTGCCTTTGTTGCACCTGAATGGCTCCAACGGTGAGGGGGTGGGGCTGCCTCGTGCCGAGGAGTAAATGGAGGTTAGCACAGTGCGGAACTTACCGTTCCACCCCACCTCGAGCGACGCCACTGTCTCAGAGGCATCTTGTGGGCCATTGTGAGATACAGGAAGCTGGACTAGATGGGTCCTTGTCCTGATCCAGCAAGGCTGTTCTTATGTTGCCTTCTATTTCAAAGCCAATGGAATTTGTGACACTTCCGTGAGTTGGGTGGGGGCTGAAGTTGTGCAGCACTGAATGTAGTCAGAGAGTGGAAGGAGTTTTTTTGCAGCTGCCGTTGCTTTTAGAAATTGATGCTATTCTAAAATATGCTTTAGCACTGCCTGCATGCATGTAAGCATCTGCTCCCATCTGCTCAACCTGTATATTTGTTAAAAAGAAAACAAAACACCAGTTTATTATGAAAGGCACAACAAGTCTCCAATACTCTGTCTCATAAGGAAAATGATTCTGTAAAAAGTCTGCCCTTGGAACTTCCTCCTACTTAGGGAAGCTGGAAGTGTAAAATAATGGTGTGGATGACATATTACTGGAAAATGGGGTGCAGAAAGGACCGAACAACAAATTAAGTCCAAGAAGCAATGGAAATGAGCATTTGTAAAGCTTAACAAAGGCTAAAACTCACATCTGCATCAGTAATGATAAGCTTTTTGATTAGCAATCTGGTCAACGTTTAATCCAAACCACAGGATGATAAAAATACAACCGAGAGAATGAAAGGAATCTCTAATCAAGTTTGTCTACAGCATCAGCCCCATAAATTTAACATCACTGGAGATTGGCTTCACGACCAAATTTGCTGTAACATTGTTTGCAGTTACAGATTGCTGTCTTTTTCATTACTGTTATCAAATGATGCATTTGTGATATGGCACAAAAAAATCTTCCTGTCCTATTAACTGGATTAAACAACAACAGGGAACAACAGTTGGGCTATTTGTTTCTCTCCCCCCCCCCAACTCTCTTTTTGCATGAAAAATATGTTGCCTTCCAGATTTCTCTCCTTTTACAAAAATTAAATACACAATAAAGATATTTACGTTTTCTAGCCACCTTAAAAGGATTGGCTTTAGCTGTAAATCTGGCAAAAGGCCAGAAAACGTGTCCAGGCTGTTGCAAGAACTGCAGCAACCATCCAAAGGGAGAAAAAAAAATACTGCCACTGCCAGATCATTTCCTGGCTGGCAAAATGGAGGGCAAGTTGGCAAGGTACTGAGAAAAGTCATCAAGGTACATACATGGTTTAGTCCCAGGTACCTTATTCTTTCCTCCCAGGACATATAGACCATGTTGGAACAACTACCAAAACTCACAGCGCAATCCTGTGTCACCTTGCACCGGTGTAACAGTAGATGCACCGGTGTAAGTGCACTTACACTGGTGCATCTGCTGTTACACCGGTGCAAGGTGACACAGGATTGCGCTGACAATGACAAAACACAATGACCCTGATCCAATGATGTGGTTATAGCAGCCTGGTATGCAGGCACAGAAACCTCTTATAAAAGCATGTCCATCCCAGCTGTTCAGTGGGGATGGGGGAAGAGGAAAGAGAAATCCAGCTGCCTGCTCCCTGCCCCAATCAGCTGATTAGTGATGTATTATTATTATTATTATTATTATTATTATTATTATTATTATTATTATTATTATTATTATTATTTAATATAGCCATAGGTTTTCATGGATAAAAGTTTCAGAGAAATAAAATTATTTGAGATCTGAAGCCATGTAATAATTTTTAATACTAAATTTTACAATAACATGCAAAAATCCAATGTTTCGGCTGTCAATACTGGTAGCAAAAATGAGCAAAAATTTCATAGCAAAAATGAGACCATGGGGGATGATGATGATGATGATGATAATAATAATATTTCCAGTATTTATATACTGCCTTTCTTAGTCATTGGATTTCTCCTCTAACTTTAATTCAAGGCGGTTTACGACAGGTAGGCAATTGGTAGAATGTACAAACCAAACCAACCTTCCATGCATTGACTGACAGGCAACCAGAAGCGTCGCGGGGGTAGGGGGCCATGGGCCCCAAGGCGTTGGACTTGCCTGGACAATGCGTTCCATTCGTCCGTCGCTGCTTCCGTCGTCTTCGCTGAGCGGGTGCTGTTTGGCTCCAAAATGGTCAGGAAAATGGCATGGGGGCATGGTTGGAGCCGTGTGACATCACGCCCAGCGTCATGTGGGGGCATAGCGTCGGTGGCCCCCCCACGTGGGGGCGCAGCTTCGTCTCTGCAGGGAACTCCCTCTCACGGAGCACCGGCTGCAGCTTTCTCTCTCTCTCTCTCTCTCTCTCTCTCTCTCTCTCTCTCTCTCTCTCTCTCTCACAGAGGGCTTCTGCAGCTTTGTCAGTGGCGATGGAGTCTCAAACTGCCATCCATGATCTTCAGGCATGTAAGGCTGCAGCTCTCCCGACTGAGTCAGACCCACTGGCATTGCTGCAGGGGGGAGGAGCTCTAAGTTCCGCCGTGGTCCAACCCTCTGTTACACCGGTGCACAAAGCGGCCCCGCCTCCTCGCCTTCGGAGCTATTCCAGGGGGTGAAAGCAACGCACATTGCTTTCACCACCTTGAATAGCTCCGAAGGCAAGGGGGCAGGGCCGCTTTGTGCAACAGTGTAACGGAGGGCCGGACCGCGGCAGAACTTAGAGCTCCCCCCCCCTGCAGTGACGCCAGTGGTCAGACCTCCTGCCCAGTTTTTAAGGGAGGTGTGTAGCCTTGGCAGCCAGATAGGGATAGACACCATGTCCACAGTAGAAACATTAGAAGATCTAACCACAGATCTGTCTAGTCCAGCACAGTCGCCAATCAGATGTCCCTGGGCAGCCCAGAAGTGGGACGTGTAGACCAACAATCTTCTTCCACTGTTGCAGGAACTGTTTGTGCATGTTGTTCCCAAGCCAGCTAGGAATGTGTGTGCAGAAACCTGCTTCCCTGGGTATATGGTCCTAGTTGTACTGGGGAGAGGGAGAAGTGCCAGAGCAAGTGCAACAACTAGCATTAAGTGCTGAAAGGAAGCTTTTGAGCTACACCACTCTTTTTAGGAAACACTGTTACTTGATCTTTGTCACAGAACACAGCACAATAACCAATAAACCATCGAACACAGTAATACGACTCTGCACAGCTCATAAGAGAATATGGCAAAAGAGCCATCAGAACTTGAAATCAGAGTGGAAGATCATGAGAGAGAGAAAGCAATAGAAAAAAAGAGGGAAAAATGCATGTTTATGAACTGCCAACAGGTAAGAAAAATTGAGGGGGGGGGGAAATGGTTTCTATGTGATTTCCAACTCAGAACAATCAAGTTCGTCCCTCTGTTTTCCTGAGCGTTCAACCTGATGAAAAGAGTGATCCCAAACCCCTCTCTATCCAGCATTTTGACACCACATGTTACAAGACCCTTTCTCGTGTTCCTCTGACGGTGTGATTTGGCAGTCTCCACTGACTTCTGTTTCAAGTGCCACATTGTTCAGGCAGTTGTGTGAATGCAGACACCACACAGAACTCAGCACACACCAGGTTTTTTTGCAGACTGCTGGCTGGGACAGTAACTCAGCCTGGACTCAGTTCTTCTGTGTGTGACATCAGCATTCACACAACACAGCCTCCTTGAGTGGGGGACACAGCTGGAAGTCAGTACAGGGTAACTCAAAACTGTGGCTGGTTGCTACATGATGGAGAGAGGCTGTAAAACTAGGCCCTTACTTACAGCGCAATCCTAACCAACTTTCCAGTGCCGGTGTAGTCATGCCAACAGGGTGCACACTGTATTTTGCAGTGCAGGGGCAGTCATGGAGGCCTCTTCAAGGTGAGGGAACTGGAAAGTTGGTTAGGATTGTGCTGTTACTCTGTATTCTAATTTCCTTATCAAGTTGCCACTTTGGGTTCATTCCTTCCCATGACCTTTTGAGCCCATCGTGGCTGTGGTTTTTAGTCAACTCTAGCTAGCTTCATCAGTCTGCTTCTTTATTGCAATTGCCTTCCTTCCTCCTTCCCTGGCACTACTCCACAGTAAAACAGTAGTATCTAGAAAGTAGCAGCTTTAACCATCTGTACAATAACTAATTCCCAATATTTTCCCTCCTTGGCCCAAACTACACATCTACAACTATGTGCCCAGTTTTTTGGTTTTATAAACAGGAGCTGCAGGGGACACTGATCTGGATCAGGATTATGACATGTGGGGAGGGAGGGGTTGCTACTTGTCCTGGGAGTAAAGTTCTCATAAGAAAAGCTCTGCTGGATCAGGCCAAAGGCTGATGTCCAAGGCTAGTGCCTCAGTTGACAGGGATCCTATGAACAGCAATGTGTCTGTGTGTGCACAATGCACATGGACTTCCCATGGGGTCTCTGTGGCATGTCGGTCCTCACCATACTTATTGGGTTTCCAAGAGTATACAGCCCCAAACTACACTGTGCCTGTCATAAAAGTCTCATTCTTATGATGCCTGTAGTAACTGCAGTTTTTGGTTAATCTGGGATAGCTTTTCTCAGCTGGTTGCCTACCTTCCTCCCTTCCTCTGTGTCACTGGCACTGCTCCAGGACAAGAAGGCATTTGAAGACAGGAGGCTTAGTTATCGGAAAGAATATGCTTGTTCTCATGGCCTTTGAAGTCTGTTATAGTCATGTTGTTTTGAGACTTGCTTTCCCTGACACTCTCACAAACTTAAAAAGCCCTATAAAACCCAACAGCAGCTGTTGGACAACGCACTGAGCTTAGCCTAGATCGGCTATTAGCTCTCTGCTCACAAATGCAGCTCCTTGCAATACAAGGAGTTGTTGCAATACAACATCTGTATTTTTTCAAAATACTGTACTGCAGACCTCCTAGGAGGTAGCTGAAAACCCAGCATCTTCTATATTGTGCATGCCCAAGGACAGATGTTGGAGGATCCGGTAGGGCAGCAGGAAAAGACCTTGACCCATGATAGAGACTCTGCTTTTCTTGCAGAAAAATAGTGGGAAGGCAACACCCCCACCCCCAGTGCTTCCCCATGGACATCTATTGAGGCATCACTTCCAGAGTGCTGATATTCTACCTACCCCCAAAGGAAACACTGGCAGCTCCATTTGGCTTGGGATGACTTCCTTCCTTGTCTTCCTTGCCACTAGTTTACTCACTGGAAAGTAAGGGGGGAGGAGAGAAAGGGTGGTGAGGGAAAGAGTGATATTCCTCTGTGTGCGCGCGCATGTGTGTGTGCACATATGTAATTCGCAGTAGGACCTGAATGGGGTGGAGGTCCATCCCTCTGTCCTCTCCCCACCATCACCCATTATGCCAGGATGGTGTAGTGGTTTGGGAGTCGGACGTAGACCTGGAAGATCCAGGTTCAAATCCCCGCTCAGCCATGAAGCTTCCTGGGTGACCTTGGGCCAGTCACTATCTCTCAGCCCCACCTACCTCACAGGGTTGTTGTGAGGACAAAAAGGAGGGGAGGAAATATGTACACCACTCTGAGCTCCTTGGAGGAAGGGCGGTATAAAAATGTGAAAAATAAATAAATTACTTCATGTTCTTCCTCCCCGGCTGCCACTTGCAATGATAATAATATTCTACAACCTCTCAGTTCCTCACCAACTTTCAGTCTCCTGCTCCTTACAATGTGCCAGACAGTCCAGTATGTCTCCCTACCTTTTTTTTTTTTAACATTATGAGCCAAGCACCATGTCTCATTTAGAGGGGAATAGAGAGGGGTTGTTTGTTTTTGCACACACTCAGGCACGTACTGTATGCGTATCTCACATCATGCTGTAATTCAACAGCAGGGCAAGTTCTTTAATGTCGTGAGCCTGCTGTCCAAAAATAGCAGCAGACGCAAAAAGGCAGGTACAATAATGTAATATACCCTGCAAGTATCAACAGCATTAACCTCTGGGACGTGACATAAAAGGGCAGAGACGCACGTTGCTGCACTCAATTGATTTGGTTCAATATTAGAAACTGACACCTGATGACGCAGCAGTTTTAAGAGCGCTCAGGAGCATGTTAATAAGATGAAGGGCCTGGGAAGTGGGCAGTAGAAGCTCAATAAGTGATCCACAGACTGAACTGGGTGCAATGTGGTCACAGGCATAACATGTGCACCAAAAATCATGAATTTTGGAGTAATAATAATAATATAATAATAATAAACCAGTATTTGTATACCGCCTTTTCTTTGGTCATCGGATTTCTCCTCTGACTTTAATTCAAAGGCAGTTTACATGGGCAGGCTTTTCTAAACCCCAAGGGGTTTTTACAGTACAATAATGTTCTAATCTTTTGTAGTTTCTAGATGGTTTCTTTCACAGTCCAGCTCTCTCTCTCTCTCTCTGGCATTCGTCTCACCATGCTCCAGCTGACAGGCAACCTTGACTCTCACTCAAGTGCAGCTGCAGTTCCACTCCCCCACAGAGGCTCTGCAACCTATCAGCTCGGCATGCCGGCAGCTCTCCGACAGACACAGACCCTTTCGGCCATCCCGAGCTGCCGTCCTTCAGATCTTCAGGCATATGAGATGGTCGCTCTACCAACTGACCCAGACCTCCTGCCATAAGTATAAGTACATAAGTATGTTTTCAAGATGACAATCAGAAAGCCAAATACAACATTTTGCTCTGAGGGCAAGTAAGGGCACCTGACTAGGCAAAGCAGCACAGTTACTGCTCTACACTGGCCCTGTGCTTGTAGCCTTACCAGTAAAGCACATCCAGCTGTTAAATGTTTCTGATGATGAAAGGAAGAGGTCTGTGTCATGTGACAAGCACAACAGCAGTCAACAGATTTTTTTTTCATAGCAGCTTCTGGCAGGAGTTGTCTACCTGAACAGTGGATACTTGAAGTTTCCGAGGTTGAATTTCATATCAGTATGCTTGGAAGGTCTAACAATTTTAACTCATCTGGGTGTCAGTTTCTGGGGGTGATGAAAAAAGGAGCCTGCAAGCAATTACAAGTTATGGCACTGAGGACCCAATCCTAACCAACTTTCCAGCACCAGTGCAGCCGCAATGCAGCCCTGAAGTACCTTGAGGAGGTCTCCATGAGTGCCCCACCAACACAGGATGCAGTGTGCACCCCGTTGGCATGGCTGCACCTGTGCTAGAAAGTTGGATGGGATTGGGCTGTGAGAGCATAGATGATTTATTTATTTATTTATTTATTTATTTATTTATTTACAATATTTTTATCCCGCCTTTCTCCCCGAAGGGACCCAAGGCGGCTTACAACAGAAAAAATACAATACCAAAAAAGTACATATATAAATAGTTACTTTCAAAACAATAAAAAAGTTAAAAACTAATAAAAACAACATCTAAAAATTGATTTAAAACATTATTACAATTAAAAACAGATCATAAAAAACAGCAGCGCCCCACCTGTACCAGCAGAATGTTAAAAAAGGCAAGGCAAGATGATACCAGTGATGTAGACTTGTGTCTATTGACTCGGACTGGAGTCAGACTCAAGTCGTGTCAATGACTTGACTCAGACTTGACTCGGCGATCATAAAAAGACTTGAAAGACTCAACTCGAGACTTGGCGCCTTTTATGACAAGTCGAATTTTATTCAGGTTTAAACCTGTTTACCCCATTAAATAGATAGGGACTCGCAACTGGCAGCCAAAGTTTCGGGTCTTGGGGGCAAAGACTTTGGGCTTGACTTGAGACTTGGACCCAGAGACTTGATCCACATCCTTGGATGATACCAGAAGAGCATGGGGACACACAAATGGCTCACTCCCATCGGCCTCCCTTTGCGGAACCCACTGCTGAGTCATAGACTGGAAGTTAAATAAGGCTACAATCCTAAGCATACTTAACTGAACGTTTACTCCATCAAAACCAACAGGACTTACTTCAGAGAAAATATGTTTGGGATGATAACATTAATGCAAGATACAATATACAGTTATTTCTCTTGCAGAAATCTAACATGTGGGTACAATGCTCCCCCCCCCGCTGAAATGCACTTGGTCCCTTTTGCACCCTCTATATTTTTCCTGGTGCCATCACTGATTAGGAGCTGCCTGCCCAAGAAAGCGTTTCTTGGTAGCCTCCATGCAGCTGCTGTAATATATGCAGTGACCTTACCTGAGCCAATGTGGAAGTTTTATAGAAAATCAAGATTGCATTAAAACGTTTCCTCACATTTATTTTGGCGCCTATATTATAGACACACATACCATATTGTCCCGAGTATAGGACACTCCTGATTATAAGTCACACCCTTAAAGTTTGGTGCTATTTTTTAAAGAATACATTTTAACTTTTTTTTAACTTAAATATACACATTAGTAGAACAGTACAGCTTTAGTACAGTTAAAGGCATAGGCACCCTGTCCCTTATTGAATCTGGGCACTCAAGGGGGACAGAGTACCTACCTTTTGACCTTTGGAATTTGGGCAGGTGTAGCTTGTTGCACCCTTCCATGATGATGAGCTGCACCTGCCCAAATTTCAATGAACAGCACAATCCTATGCATATCTACTCAGAAGTAAGTCCCATTGCATTCAATGGGGCTTACTCCCAGGAAAGTGTGCATAGGATTGCAGCCTAAAGGTAGGCACTCTGTCCCCCTTTGGATATGGTAAGCCTATGCAGGAGCTCTTGCTCTCAACTTTCAAACTGTACTCTCAACTTTTAAACTGCAAGATCAATAAATATCTTAGTTTCCACAGAGTCCTGGGGTTGAAACTTAAGGGTTATTTTTTTCAAATGCGTCCAGAGGCTGCTGAGAGATAATGATCTCTCATGGTATTCAGCCATTTAGCAAGTGATTAAGAACTGCAAGGAAAGGCTTGAAAACACAGTGCTTTGCAGTTTAAAAAAAGAGAGAGAAAAAAGCCCCGTTTTACCTTTGAAAAGAGACTCTGAGAGGCTTGGTTTGAAAGCGCTTTGCATAAAACACTAGGCAGAAACGCTAGGCTTTGATTGTAGGGCGCACCCCCTACTTTAAAGACTTGCCTTAGGGGATAAAAGTGAGTCTTATACTTGGGCAAATATGGTATAAACCAGGCTGAGTTTGCATACGGAATGTCGTGAAAACACTTGCATCATCAAGAGCTGTTGAGAAAGCAAAAGCCTTTGAACGGTAGGTACAAGAAGAAAACAGGGCTGATGCTGCTTCTTTCATAAGCAAGACTTCTTGAATTGGGGAGGAGGGGGTGGGGGTGGTGGTGGTGGTGGAGGAGAGAGGGAGTAAAAGAGAAGTGAAGTCAGCTCTATTGTTCTGTGGCACAGTACATTTGTAAGGTGCCCGTGACATAGGATTGCACTGCTGGTGAATAAAAAGCAAAAATGCTAAGCATTAAAAATCCATCAAAATAACAACCAGCGCTAACATGCACTCTGACATGACAAAGATATCTGGCACCAGAGGCTCATAAAAAGAGATTGCTTTTGAATTTAGGAGCAGGGTTGCTTGAAAGCAGCAGTGAGATCATTTTACATCAGTGCCAGCAAGTGAAGTGCAGCATACATTTGATATCATTTTTTCTGCTTCCAAAAGGTAGGAGAGACAAGGTGTCAGTCAGCTCTCCCTTCTGGAGGCCTGGCCTGTTCCAGGAGTGATGCCGAGGTCAGAACCTGACAGTCAGCTGCACACGTGGGGTTGCCCGTCCGGCGGCATTTGCCTCCAGTGTGCAAAGTGTGAATTTACAGGAGGAGTGTAGGAAGGAGGGTGCCCCTGGCCCTGTCCTGCCCAGGGTCCTTGAGAGGGGGGGGGTAAAGGGGGTAAATTGTACCCAGGGCAGCCCAGGGTCAAAAAGGGAGCCCAGGAGCCAAAGGAGGGGTCCCAGAAATTTCCTAGCTGGCCTCATGGAGAGTGACTGGGCCGGGTCTACCGGGCAGGTAGACCTGGGCACCACATCAGCAAGCCTGGTAGACCTGGGCTCCGGAGACTTTTCCGGCTATTGCTCCCCTCCCCCCACCTTGTTTTGTCCCCTCCCTCTTTGAGATGAGGCCCGAAAGAAACTTTGTACCCGCTGATATAATGCCTCTCAGAGGCCCTGGTCCTGCCCACTGCTTTCCTCTGCAACTCTCTCTCCCCACCCCACCCCTTTTCCACTTTGTACTCAGAGCCAGGGTGCTGGAAAAGGAGCAGCTGGGAAAGGGTTAAGGACTCCCCTTCCTCCCTGGCAAATGCCCCCTACTCCTGCTTTGCACAGTCAGAGGCTAAATACAGGATTAAGGATCCCATGTGTGCTGAACATCAATTTCTGCCCTAAGGATGCTTTTAACCTGCTTCAGTGCACATAGTGCTTTACGGAGTGATACCAACAGGGAAAAGTCCCTGCTCTGAGGAGCTTACTCTTTAAGTTTCCGCAATGGGCAGAGGGCAGGGGAAGGGGGAGGGGAAGACTGCCAACTGTTGAGGGCCTCTGTCATTATGTCTCTAAAAGTAGCTTGATCTGCTGCAGCATTCAGCAGGTGACAATGTTTATCTCCATGCTGTGAACGGTTTATCTCCATGATTCATTTACTAATTGCTCCAAATCATGGCACTGTTAAAAGACACAGCTATAAAGGCCAGCTGAAAAGTTGGCAACCCTAGAAGGGGGTGGAGCAAGGATATGAATACGACCAAATGTACTTAGTCTTCATTTGAGTCAGGGATGAAGGGGTTAATGGTATCAAGATGTTATTTGACGGAAGAGAGATATAGAGAAAGCGCCATGTGGCTTGCTTGGAGGGAGCTCCAGGCACAAGAAGCAGCAAGGGAGAATGTTTTGAACTTTGCTAATGTGAGACAGAAGGTAGAGAATAGCTATTCTGGGACTGAATGTACCAGTCCAGCCAATTGATTCTTTTCATTTGCAGGGTGTTGTTTTTTTAAAAAAAGTAGTAGTGATTTAGGCATCACATGTGAAGACAGCCATATAAAGAAATGTGGCCAGGAAATTAACAGATAGCAGGTGAACAAATCCATCAACGGAACAATGGAAGATTAAGAGATGAAACTAACAGCTTAATCCTGTTGGGCTAGTTATGGCAGCAGAACAGAGTTTTGCTGTCATAATAACTGGCCATATGGCAGCACGCACAGTGTGCCACTGGTGGCCATTTTGGAGCTGCCACCGCAAACAGCAGCCTGCTCCAGACAAGTAAGCCAGTACGGGGTGGGGGTGGGGAACCAGGCATTCCGGGGGAGGAAACGGGAGGGGGGCATGTTGGGGGATGGAGGGGGTGGATCTGGTGGCAATGACACACGCCAGCTCTTATCCCCTCTTTTGAGAACCACTCCGCCTCATTTCCCTCCTTAGACATATGCCACCAAAATAGGTGGTGTATGTCCAAGGAGACCAAGGCATATGTTATGCAGATATAAGTAAAAAACATTTTTACTTTCCTCCCATTAGCCCTCGGGTTGCCCCCCTCCCATAGCATACAGCGCAAGTCTTTTTGGCGTGGCTGCATTGGTGCTGGCGGCAGGGGATAGGATTGGGGCCTAAAATTTACAATGCTGACCTCTTGATCTAGAGAAAATGCATAGCTGTCGAGGCCTCTGTTCAACAGAATCACAGGTGGAACTTTTGTGGCAGAGGTGACTAGGATACACGGGGGCAAGCATGATAAATCAGTGTAGAATCTATTAACTAAAAGAGCTTATTAAGCTTTTTTATAGAACATGGAAAACTCAGGGAAGGGACCTGGAATACCTTCTGGGAGAGCTCCTATAGAATCCCCACCCCCCACCCCCCAGCTATGGCTTGAAAAATTATGTTTCATACACCTCACTATTCCTAAGCAATAGATAGTCTTTGGCAGGGTCAGTATGTGCCTCGTGTGGGGAAAATACTGACGTCTTGCACTCCTTTTAACAGTATGTTTACTTACAAATGTGCAAATCGAGGGGAAGGGTGAGCAGGCAAACAAGCATCATTCTAGACGGACAGAGCTAGTTTTTAAAGCACTAGCATTACTTGTCATTAGGATTGGGCCGCCCGTAAATAATTTAAATTCAGCTTACTGCCTCATTTTTCAGTTGCTGCATTGCTGGAGTCTCTGTCACCGAGACCCAGGCAGGTCACACAACGCAGTGGATTCTCTGGTGGCATAAATCAGTCAGTGCACCTCCTCCAGAATCAAATACAGCTCATGCAGACCTGCTATTGGCTAAGCAGTTAGTTCTGCAGTCTTTACTAGTTTCAATAAATAATAACCTCCTGACAAAGTGGCACGGTGCCCAAGCACCGTGGAAATCTCGAAGCAAGTAGCTGCAGCAAATTATGCAGAAGGGCCGAGAGCTCTCTAAGGGCATGGAAAATTAATGAGCAGCTCTTACATTGATCAGAGGTTAAAAAACAAAACAAAACACCAAAGCCTACTCCTTTAGCTACCCCCAAATTGTTTCACTGGCCTTTAGAGATGTTTCAGTGTGTGTATAAAGAACATACAATAGAGATTTTGCAAAGGAGATTGTTTTGATGGTCAAAATACTATTGTTTTCCTTCCACCAGTTTTGCAAGAGCATGCTCAAATCCAAATTTGGTCATTATAGATTAGTAGTAGTAGTAGTAGTAGTAGTAGTAGTAGTAGTAGTAGTAGTAGTAGTAGTAGTAAACATTATTTCGCATTAATAATGTGCTGGGTGCTGTACAGAATATAAAAGGGGACACGCAGACTCGGTGGGAGGGCTTAGAAATAAGGAGTGGCAAATGAAGGACCCAGGGACAAATCCAGTCTGTTGAGCAGGATGAACTGGCCCCTTCCAGTGACTAACCCAGATATAAGAGAGTTCGTATGTAGAGAGAGTTGGTGCTGTAGCAATGGGATGTGCTGGCTGTTCACTCTGAGGGATGAGTAGTGAACTCATTCCTTCCATTCTCTTTTCAAAGAAGTCCTCGCTAGTTAAAACACGATCCTGACCTGGAGTTTAGGGTCTGCATTTGCAGTTGGAGGTTGACAATGAGGAGTGGGAATAAGGTTGGGGAAAGTCAGGTGGCAGCATTATTTAGCAATATAAAAGGCAGCTCCCATTGTTCCATTGCGTTCTCCCAAAGTTCTGTCACACTCTCAATGTGATCAAGAAACAAAGCCCAGGATATAATTATGTAGACGGAGGCAGGCTCAATTCCTTTTTTCCTTTGGCCCCTGTTACAGCTCTAATCCAGATTGCCCTCCCTGCAGTAACTATTTGCCCCAGGAGAAAAGCTGCCATTGGAAGGTGCAGGGAGGTCAATTCAGATTGAGACAACAATAGGGCAGGGGGTTAAAGCCCCATTCCTCCACATTGTGGTTCCAATCTGATTCTGCCATTCATTCACAACAGCTCTTATTTAGAAAAATAGAAAACAAAAAACCTCAAGGGTATAATCTCTAAAGACTTGTTTAACATAATGTGTAATTTGGGCCTACGTGTATGTCAGCGCAATCCTATCCAACTTACACCACTGGTGTAACCAGCGGTGCAGCGAGAACGGGAGGCCCCAGAACAGAAAGGGGATTCAAATCCCCTCCAAAGGTGGATTCAAAAGGAATTTGAATCCCCTTTCTGTTCTGGGGCCTCCCGTTCTCGCTGCACCGCTGGTTACACCGGTGCTGTAAATTGGATAGGATTGCACTGTCAATCTCTTTATTTTCCTCATTCTTATGGGGAAAAGTAAAGTGTTACACTTGATGACACTGTTGCAGTGAAAAAACTGCCCTCATCCTCTATGCTAGCTTTCCATGTGTCCAATATTAACTGTCCCTTTGTTCTCACACTCATACACATCAGCTGTTAGAACAACAGGAATTTTGCTAGTTCACAATAGTGATGATGATGATGATGATGATGATGATGATCATGCTGAAAAGATTTCTGAAGTACAAAACGGTCATACAAACAATTCAATTTGTTTCACCATTTAGTGACACTCAAAATGCCAGAGTTGTGCCTATGTGGGCTAACTGAGCCTCCCAGTTAGATGTTCAGGGCAGGCTCTTTCCCATGATTTCCCATGATTTCTGTGCCTCTACCAGCCCCTTTAGGCTTCACATTTCTGAATCATCTTCTGGGAGTCTGATATATCGCATAATATAACTGAGGTAGCCTCTCTTCCACTGCCTATTCTTAGCAAAGCAGATGCAGCTTTATAGTCTCTCCTTTTACAGGTAGGGCACAAAAGTGCAGCTGCTTCTCAGTGGGAAGATTAATGCAAAAGAATTATCGAGTGTTTAATGAGAACATGACAAGAAGCTTTTAATGAAATTAAAATAATGTCTCTGCTAGTGTGTATCCTTCTCTTGCCTTCGCATGCCCTCGCTCACACCTCTCCCCAGGTGCCAACGAAGTTTCTGCACAAATGCAGCAAGAAAATTATACCTGCAGGAAAGGGATCAGAAATTGTTTTCTGGTTCCTGGAAGCTAGCGCACACTCTGTCACCACATTAAAAAAAAAAATTCTTATTCCATATGAGCTAGAGCAGTATTTCTCAAACTGGTGGGTCGTAGCCCACCACGCCACCCCTTAAGGGGTGTGGTGACGTGCAGCGACGTTGGCAACGGCACTTCCGGGGTCCTGCCACCGCCATGGAAAAAGGGGTATTTTAACTTACTTTTATGCCAATAAAGGTTTAATCAATCAATTAACTGGGGGTTGTGCCAGCCCTCTGAAGCCAGCCCTCCAGAGCAATCATGTTTGGGAGCTACTTTTGTTTTTTAGCAAAAACCCGAAGAGTTTCCAAGTGTGATTGGCAGCTCTTCTGAGGCGTGGGGAGGTGTAGAGGGGGCCATGGGCCCCCTGCAACCCCGAGGCGACCCCCGGTAACTGAAAAAAAATCCTTTATTCCACGGCGGTGGCAGGATCCCAGAAGTGCCATCACCAACGTCACCACCGAGTCTGCAACGACTTACAGGTTCCCTTACTCACCTGTAAGAGTTTGAGAACCACTGAGCTAGAGGCTTATTTTAAAAAAAGGAGGGGTAGAAGGCTATAGCTAAAGTCTGGCCCCGGAAAATGAATAATGAATTTTCGTTTGTGCTTCCCCAAGTACTGGGAAGTTCTAAGCAGTCTTCTTAGGCACGCGAAGTGAACCTCTGGAGGTATCAGCACACAGAGAAGAGACTCCCTGAATGATTGTAAGTGGCAGATAGATTCATGTGGGAGCAGGCAGTTCTTAAAGATACCCAGGGCCCAAGCTATTCAGGGTTTTAAAGGTAATATTCAGTACCTTGAATTGCACCTAGCAGCAAATTGGAAGCTGTGGGTCGCCAGTGTCTACATATTTAAAATAACCAGAAAGCATGTGAGGACAAACAGTTTGAAGTCTCAACAATGTTTTAAATATGCACGATATTAAGGCAGCACAATTTTTTTTTAAAAAAGGTGAGTGGTATAAATAATGTTATTCTCACATCATACAAATGAGAGGAAGTTTTCAGAAAATAAAATGCCAAAAGGCTTCTGAAGGAGTTACCCCGTGATTCTCACTATATTATGACCTCTGGCCTACCTGAAGATGCTGTTAGATGCTCCTCCACTGAGCTAAGTCCCTCCCCAAGCTTTTGAAACCATTTCAAGTGGCTGCACTGGAATCCCTTTTATTACTGCCAATTTTTATTAACGTCTAAATGTCACTTTTTGTTTTAACATAAGTCATCTGTCTGCAGAAAGTTGGCATATAAACAAAACTAAGCTACTGATAGCCACTCATTAGGTAAAGGTGTCCCTTGACATTTAAATCCAGTAGGGTGCGGTGCTCATCCCTGTTTTGAAGCCGAAGAAACAGCGCTGTCCAAAGACGCTTCCATGGTCATGTGGCCGGCATGACAACACAGAACGCTGTTTACCTTCCCGCAAGCAGTACCTATTTATCTACTCGCATTAACATGCTTTCGAACTGCTATTGGCAGGAGCAGGGTGAGCGATGAGAGCTCACCCCGTTGTGCAGATTCGAACTGCTGACCTTTCGATTGACAGCTCATGGTGGTTTAACCCATTGCGCCACCCCGCGGCCCTAGCCACTCATTACATCTCTCCAATCATGTTCCTGAGGTTTGCAAGTGCAGCTACAATTCTGTCTGCCTCCTTCCTCTGAACCACTTCACCTGCAAGGGCAAGAAATGTTCAGAAAGCTAAGAGGAAAAGGGAAGTACATAGACTGTACTACTGTATGATGAAATGATGCTTGGGCACTGCACTTTCCCACGATTTGGGGAACATCTGCTAGAGCAAACAGAATGGTCACAGCAGCAGCCCAGCAAACTGCAGAGGTATGAAGTTGTCTGTGGAACCCTTAAGTTTCACAGATGAGCCATGCAGATGGAATTGGAGATCACTACCAAAAGCAAACTCCATGTATTTGTTGTTTGCTTGATTGATGGGTTTCAGCAGGTATTGCATTTAGCTGTAGAATTTTTGAGAGTTTAACAGTTTTCCAAGGGCAAAACTAAAAGATCATCCAAAAAATGTATTTCTGCCACCATTCCCCTTCATTGTTCCTCCAAGCCACTCATCTTTTTTTTTAAGTATATTTATATTTTATTGATATAATAACATAAAAACAATACATAATTCATAAAATTATAGCAAGCACAAAGCGTCACATCCTACTAGCATACTATTCACTATTTTCTATATATAATTTCCAACTTAGCCAAAATAACACCCACAATCTATTCATTAAATCCACATATCATCACATCGTTCCTCTCTCTCTCTCTTAAAAAATCTATAAATGGTTTCCAATTATTCACGAAAAGGTTAACTGACTTTTCCTTAATTAAAATTGTAAGTTTGTCCATTTCGGCATAATCCAAAACTTTCAGCCACCAATCTTCCAACGAAGGTATCTCCGAATTCTTCCAATATTGTGCATATAAAATTCTTGCCGCAGCTATCATATATAAAAACAAAGTTTGAAATTTTTCGCCTACATGATCATCCCACATACCCAACAGAAAAGTTTCCGGTTTCATTTGAATCTTAATCTTTAAAATCAACTCAATCTGTTTATGAATCTGGGTCCAGTACTTCTTTGCTTGGGAGCATGTCCACCACATATGGTAAAAAGTTCCTTCTTGATTTTTACATTTCCAACATCTATTCGTCACCTTCTCATACATTTTTGCTAATTTGCTTGGGGTTATATACCATCTATACATCATTTTACAAGCCACTCATCTTGATCACCTTCTAGGATGTGTTCTAACAAGTATACAGTAATCATCAGGGCCAGACCACCCATGATGAGGCCAACTGAAGCAGTCGCCTCAGGCAGCAGATTGGTGGTGGGGGGTGCACCCATCTCAGCCTACTTGCCTCCACTGATCCTCCTCCTCCTTCCACTTCCTGGAAAATGAAGAGGGGGACCAAGAAGAAGAGGAAATGTGGAGGGGTGGAGAGTGCTGAGCTAGAATAGGAGAATGGGAGGAGCAGAGAGGCTGGCACATCATCGGGGGGGCAGCCCTAGAATTAATATATCATTATCTACTACTTTATAGTAATATGGAATCATGGTCACAATCCAAAGACTGTTCAACATGTTCATGACCAGTGCTGGTGCCAGGGGGCCGGGGCAAAGTGCCCTGGGTAAAGTCCTGCAGGGGTCCCCCATAGCACTCTCCGCCTGTCCCAAGATGGCCCCATAGATGGGCATGGGCCCTCGGTCAGCACCCTAGCTGGCTGACCGGCATTATCCTTGTTGGTGTGTCCCATTAAATGAGGACTCCAATCATTCACTGTGGAATCAATGGGTCGTACAATCAACGGAATGCTGAAGCTCTATGTATTGTGCCCAGTGTTTGTGCTATACTGCAGATTTCTGGGCTCATTTAAGTTCAGAATTATTTGAAAGCAGCAGGGTCTAGAGATGGTTTTTCACAGGCAACCTAATGTGATAAATGAGCTTGTTGGGGAAAGGTTAATTGCTACCCATGGAATCCTAAGATATTTATATTCACAAAATTATAGACTGGTTTATAGAGGGAATCTGCAGAAAGCATCATACACAAGGGATGAGCATTAGCTAATGTCATTCAGATTTAAAGGTGATGTAAGGAATAAAAGCTATATTGGAAAATTGCACATTATTTTTGGAGTAACTGATGTGAGAAACAGCTATGAAGTGGGAATCAACAAGGTTAATTTGATCAGGGCTCTATCCTACTGAAGGGAAGCGCTTTTATGCCCCATTGATTTCAAAGGTAGAGATTTAAGCAAATGCTTGGTGCTCCCACTGAACTAAATGGGACTTAAACGTTCTCAACGCCATGATCCTAAAAAAGGCCGAGGCAGTGCAGTGGAGAAGCCAGGTCAGTCCTTTACAGCACAATCCTATGCATGCTCACTCAGAAGTATGTCCCACTGTGTTAAATGGGGCTTACTCTCAGCTAAGTGTATATAAGATCGCAGTCCTAGCACAGGTCCTGCGCGTTGTTTTTGCTGCCTCGAATGGCTCCAAAGGTGAGGGGGCGGGGCCACCTCTTGCGGAGCTGCAACGGAGGTTCAGAGTGGGGCGGCACTTAGCGTTCCGCCCCACCTAGAGCGACGCCAGTGAGCCCTAGTAGGATATTTGGAACCACCTTCTCCTTTACTTGTTAGTACTCGTCCTTTTTGCTTGTTAAGATCCAGGACAGAAAAATCATTGATTATGATATTATCCCACTACCCATTAGGTTGTTGACCACCGAATGACATGAAAAAAGGCATTCTGGAATTGGTTGCCTGCTGAGATTCTGCAGATTCATAGCCTTGGCCTAAAAGAGCAGTGAAGACTTGGTTTAGACAAGCTTTCTATATAGGCTTACCAGATTTTCCCGGTTGTAAACCGGGACCCCCCCCCCACAATTAATTATCTGGATTGGGGGGAGGGCAGGGATGTGGCTGCATTTATTTGAAAAAAGACATGGAGAATCCCAAGCACAGATTAAAAAAAAGCCATGTTTCAATGTCACATCTAGTGTGACCCACTGGAAAAACAATGGAATATAAATCAATTTACTTATCAACTTCCAGATAATTTCATCCTGCATCTAACAAAATAGGCTCTTGCCTACAATAGCTCATGCAACAACAATATTTTAATGTACCCTTTGTTGTTCTTGCTGGAGGCAGCATGGCTACTGCTCTGCAACATATTATTTTGATATGTCTCCTTTCCTCCTTCAAGAGAAACCTCTTAACCTTGTTCCTTGATCTTGCTGCAGTATGAGAAATAGAAGGTAATCTGCCCAGTCTGTTCTATTTTTGACAGCACTTAAAGTTAACGGCATGCAGAGATCGAAAAGTGCTGGGGAGGAGAAGGGGAAAGAGGGGAGGTTCTGCAAGAAAGACAGGACTATAAGAAGCTGCTGCTACACTAGAGGTCTAGGGGGAGGTGAACCTCTGAGTCAGCGATGGAAGAAGGTTGTGGTTTAGTTATGCGCAGAGATGATTTAGAGAGGCAATCTGTGAAGGGTGGCTTGAATATGGTCTGGAATGGTCTAGGTATGACTGGATCTGCTTAAGGCTGCAATCTTATCCACACTTACCCAAGAGGAAACCCCAGTGAGCAGAGTAAGACTTACTTTTGAGTAAATATGCATAGGATTGCACTGTAATGCTGTCAGTGCAATGGTGGAAGAATGTTAGGTTGGAAAACAGACAATAGTTTACAAGAGAGCTGAAAAGGACATGATAGAGATTGGATTAACGGCCCAATCCAGCGCAACATTTGGCCGGTGGAGCGTGTGCTCTATTGGCCCAAGGAGTCGCAAACATGTCATAAAGCACATTTGCAGGTCCTTGTGAGTAAGCAGCGCTGGTGTGGAGGCAGGCACCGCTCACTCAGCCTTGAACCTGGACTAGTGCTAGCCACCGCAGGTAGGTCCCTGGCCAGTCGGTGCAGGGGCGAGGGGAGGGCGGGCAGGGGCAGCAAGGGAGGGGGCCATTGGCCAGGCTGGAAAGGGGCAGGGATTTCGGCACTGAGTTGTGCCAATATCCTATGCCCCGTTGCAGCCCGGGCCAGCTATACACAGCCTCCACGGCCACACACCAGCTCCAGAGCTGGTGTGCATCTGAGGAGGCCCGTTTTGGGGCCTATGCTGCTTACACTGGGGGACCATCATTGCTATTGGGGGACCTCAAGTGTAGCTGTGTGGCCGCATGGCCACGCAACTTACAGAGAACAGCCAGTGGTGTTGCTAGCCCCCCTGCCACCCAGGGCTGGGTGACGTAGCACTGCCCCCTCGCTTCTGGAAAGGCTCCATTTGGAGCATAACAAAAGCGAGGGCGGGTGGGTCCACTTTGCACTGGAAACCCGCACTGCAGTCACTCCTCACAAATAGGCTGCGCATGCTGCCTGGTGCGGTCCCCCCCCACCCCGCCAATGTCAGCTACGCTGCTGGGAACAGCAATGAAGTGTGCCTTGAAAAAATAAGCCACCATGTTGGGTGTATCCACCACTCTATGCCAGTTGGAATGGGGAGGCCTCATGCAACATCAATCCCCCATTTTTCTACAATATATGAGCACTGATATCATCCCAAGAGAGGGTGTAAGAACACACTGGAATTCCCTGGTGCAGCATTTGCTATGACAGGTTGACAGGTGTGAGAATCTTCACAACATCATCATTGCCCAGAGAAGGCATATTCATCCTACAGGCCCAACTGTCACTAGGCAAACGTGAGATGTCGGGAGGCAAAATGAACATGTTTCTCTTTCTCTCTCATCACTGCAAGGAAGATGCCTATTGGTTGTTCTGGGAGCTGATGAAGAAAAACAGTATTGAGTGTAGGACTGTAAGAGTTAAGTGTGCCTCCAATTTTAATTCAGAAAAAAACCACAACCCTGTGTCCTAGGTAGTAACAGTTTTAGAAACACTTCCCTAGCAGTTTCATTTAGGACATCTGTTGTTCATATTGTGTATACCATATATAAATTAAAATGTATCTCTCTTCTGCTCGGATAAACGTGTTGAAAATGCATGCAAAATAATAGTTTGTAAAACCTACTTGAATTTACACTGAAGGCAGAATTGTTCTCTGAATTTATAGCTATGGTTACACAAAAGCAGAGTGGGAGCAAATAATGAGAAACAATGTCACCAAGTCTGAATTGCTGAAGGGTTTAGGTTAGCAGATGGCACAAATCACTGCAAAAATGATAAAATAATTATTTGCCTGAAATTAAAGGGCCAGCCAAGGGAATTGCTGATGGATGGAGCAGCCAGCCGCAAATGGGAACGGGTCCATGGGAAAGTGACTGACATCAACAGTCCAATACCTAGTAACGGTAAACAGACAGGCAAACAAGACATTGTGGGATCCAGAATAAATGGAATAGAAGAATGTGCTTCCAAGTCATCTCAAAAGTTCCACTACAGTGAATGGAGTAAAGTTTTCGTCTTTGTCTGGGTCATGACAAGATTCTGAAACTACTTTTTGGAAGCCAGTCTGTATTTCTGCAGGGGTAATGCAAGGCCAGCGGATGGTGCAGTGGGTTAAACCGCTGAACCATGAGCTGTCGATCGAAAGGTCGGCAGTTCGATTCCCGCGACGGGGTGAGTGCTCATTGCTTGGTCAGCTCCTGCCAACCTAGCAGTTCCAAAGCATGTTAATGTGAATAGATAAATAGGTACCGCTTGCGGGAAGGTAAACAGTGTTCCGCGTTCATGCTGCATGCTATGCGCTGCGGCAAGGAGAGTCATGCTGGCCACATGACCACGGAGGCGTCTTCGGACAACGCTGGCTCTTCGGCTTTGAAATGGGGATGAGCACCACACCCTAGAGTCGGACACGACTGGACTTAATTGTCAGACCTTTACCTTTTTTAATGCTTTTTACTATCCTTGCTTCTATGTTTTTAGCAGTACCTTGACATGGGAATTAAACAGGTAATGCTTTGCCTGGCATGGAGATAACAAGTGGGGAATGTTTCACCTGCTGGATTTCCATAAGTCAAGCTGCTGTTTAAAGCAGGGACGAGTGAATCCCCCCCCCCAACTCTGCTCTGTTATTGTTTCAACATTCCAATATCCAGTGGATTCTCCTCACTTTGAATTCTGGGAGGAGCTGTGAATTTCTGAAGAGGTTTCTGAAGCGGTTACACTCATGTGCCCTCACACTGTAACAATAAAAAATCATTAAACACACACACACACACACACACACACACACACACACACACACACACACACACACACACACACACACACACACACACACACAATTGCAGCATTCTCCAATTCCAAAGAACAATGAAAAGAAATGTTTTGTTCTTTTAACAAATATCTTGCAAAATTTCAGAAATACTTATCTGGAGCAATCAGATGAATTTTGGCATGTCGAATTCTTGTCCAATAAGTATGATAAAGCAGAACCTCAGAAGAGTGAAATCTGGTAGAGGTAGATCGTAAACATCCCTAGTTAAAAGTCACAGAAGCCATGCCAGTCAAAAAGGTGGTAATCCACTTTCTGTGCCGTCTGCTATTAATCATCCTGATCCTTGCACCTACTGTAGCTAGCTTTCATCAACCCTACAAAGGAATTGCCACTTTGTTCTCAGTTTTGCTGTGGTCCCTGCTTTCCTTGTGGCATCTGGCCTTTCCTATCTTAAGGTAAAGTAAAGGTATCCCCTGACAATTAAGTCCAGTCGTGTCCGACTCTAGGGTGTGGTGCTCATCCCCATTTCAAAGCCGAAGAGCCAGCGTTGTCCGAAGACGCCTCCGTGGTCATGTGGCCGGCATGACTCTCCTTGCCGCAGCGCGTAGCATGCAGCTGGAACACGGAGCGCTGTTTACCTTCCCGCAAGCGGTACCTATTTATCTACTCACATTAACATGCTTTGGAACTGCTAGGTTGGCAGGAGCTGGCCAAGCAATGAGAGCTCACCCCGTCGCGGACTTGAACTGCTGACCTTTCGATCGACAGCTCATGGTTCAGCGGTTTAACCCACTGCACTACCCGCTGGCCTTTTCCTATCTTAGTGCCCCTCAAAATCCAAACATATGTACAGTACACCCAACAAACATGGTTCTAACCTTTTGTTTCTGCCTGGCAAGATACCTGTGCCTACAAGAGCAACTTACTTGCAGAAACTCAACAGATGACAGATTCTTAGCTGCCACAGATTCGAGTAGTCCCATAGAGGCTGCTGGGACTTGACACAGGGTAAGGGCCCTGTAAGGCCAGGGTAAGGCCCCCAGCAGACTCCAACCCAGCGTCACCACGCAAGGCAACACGCAGGACACTCCCCTGTTGCTGCTGGAATGGCTCCAACAGCAAGGGGGAGTGGCCGCTGACTCCAGTGTAACAGAGTCTTGCAGAACTACTTGCCTTCGCTCCACCCTTGTTTCGCCTCTGCCCAGCGCTGCTGCATCCCAGTACAGGGCTTTGGATAGGATTGGGCTGTTAGACTGCAGTCTCATCCATACTTACATGAAAGCAAGCCCCCATGACCCCATAAGTAAGTAATGGGACTTACTTCTGAGTAGACATGCATAGAATTGGGCTCTCAATTTATTGAGGTGGAGTTGCTGTTGTAAAAAGCAGGTTAAACATCTTGCTGGCAACTTTTTATTCTGCCAGGGCTCCTCTGACTTTAAGTGTGGTACAACAGGCAGAAATTCTTGCCATGCATGCAGCTATTAAATTCATAGCAGTTCTGCCAGAAAGTAGCAACCTAGTAGCAACAGTCCTTATATGGAGCCAAATGAGTCATCCTTCATTGAAAATAGCTGATATTTGTGGAAAGATGGGGCTGAGAAAAGAATCTTCAACATCGGACAGTGAATAGGGCGAGGAAATGAGGGCTGGTTCTCACGTTACTTCCCCAATGAGGAAAGATGTGATGTGTAAAGACTGAGTCCCTCTCTGCTAGGCCTGATTTGGAATCCAGAACAGAGAAAGAAGGCTGGAAAAGACTGATGGTATAGCAATATGAAAATTGCTATCTGATGCAGACTAATTGTGTTATGTTTTCTGTAGGGAGCAATTTATGAGCAACATACTTCCTCTCACCTAGAAGAAGAGAGGACACAGTCTGTGGAACTGGGTTGCCAATCAACCAGAATTTTTTTTTTTAATGTATAGTGCAATCCTATGTTTACTCAGACGAAGGTCCCATTGATTTCAATGAGACTTACTCCCAAGTAAATGTGTATATAAGATTGCAGCCTTAGGTGGTGGTTTGCTTTCATGGCGGGTGCCAATGCGCTGTCAGTTCAGGCAGGCTGCTATCCTATGCACACTTTCCTGGGAGTAAGCCCCATTGAATACAATGGGACTTACTTCTGAGTAGACATGGACAGGATTGCGCTGGCACTTTGTTCCCCAGCCTGGCTCACTTTCAGTGTCAGAGTTAAGCTGGGGAAAAATGTCTGAAGTGACATGTGGTTGCCCATTATATCTGATTTGGCCCTTAGAAGTTGAACTAAAAATGCTAACACAGTACTTCCTGTACATTGGAGTACTTTATACTTAATAGAGTGGAGTACTGCTCTTAGAGACTGAGCTGCAGAGCCTGATCGTCCCCAGATAAAAATTTCACCTCTGCAATGAATGCAGCCTCAGCCCTGCTGAGCCCTGCATAATCCCTAATATGGGAATAATAGTCCTGATCTACCTTCCAGGGTTGTTGTAGGGAAGACTGAGATCATATACGTGAAACACTTTGGACTCTCATCTAATACCATATACATATTAAAGCTTATTTTTTTATAAAGATATTTTTGTTACTGGATCTACAATTAAGGTTTCTCCAACAGAAAATGTTAAGGCAGCGATTGGGCTCCACACAGCTTGTTCAGAAATTGCATGACAGATCTTCACATTGTAACAGGAAATGAGGGGCCTTAAACCCACATGTTGTGGAGCTGTCCAGGAATATTACAATTTAAGAATGAGATTTGTGCCAGAATTACTTTAGTTCTAGAATCTACATTTGTGGCGTCAACAATGGTAACATTCTTGGGCTATATCCCAGCCATCTGGACCCTGGATAAAGACAGAGCTGGCTGGTTCAGATGTGCGATATAGGTTACAAAAAGCTCATTTCATGAAACAGGCTATCAAAATTGTTCTTTATAACAGAACTGTGGATTGAAGCATTATCAATTCTGACATTCCGATACTATGTTATAGACATGAGGAAAAAAAAACAGCAATATGAGCTTCTAATAGAGACGTTTATGATCCACAGAGCAATCCAACGTTTGTCCCTTTCCCGGGGTGTAAACCAGGGCCGGCCCGATAGGCATCCTCGGCTTTCCGGCAGCTAAATAGCTGACGGACGTAGAGGAGACCGTGTAATGGCCTAGCCAGCCCGACGGGGACAGGGATCCGACGGGGACAGGGATATGGCAGGAGCCATTCCCCATCCCCTCCCGGGCCAGCTACGCCAATGGCTCCCCTTGCTCGCTCGCCGAACCGCCCCCGCCGGTTCCGGACTTACTTCCTCTGGCGGCTGCCTGGGCGTTCCAGCAACGGAGTAAGGGCGGCCGGCCTCTGCACCTTCCTTACTCCCAAGGCGACACAAACGTGCTTTGCGGCATGTTTGCGACGTCTTGGAATGGCGGAGCACTCGCTCTGCTGTTCCACTGTTCCAGAGGATTGCGCCCCCAATCTCAGAAAGGCAGACTACATTAATTTAAATAATTGTAATGGATTATTCTAATTTTTGTTCTATTATTTTTCATTATGAATTAGAATTGTTTTATACTAATAGATTAAACATGGAAAAAAATAAAGTGTATTTTAAAATAATAAACTGCAGTCATCCTGTTAGACATTTGCTGGAACAAGAAAGCTTTACCCAGGATAAAGATAATTAGCAGATCACCTGCTGATTGCTGCAGAATAAGATCATACAGCTATGAAAGGCTCAGTTCACAAGCTGACATCCTTCGATGCAGTGTTAAGGACTTCCCATTCTCCACATAGGAAGAAATATTGTCCTTCTACCATCCAATATATTCTTCCCTTAATGCATTTCTCTTCCCCATATAGACCCCCTGCATTAGGTTACCACATTTTGTAACGTGATGTATAATTTAAAATTGGTTCAATAACATTGGTGTTTCTTTAATGGCAACGCTAATAGCTTCCTGTGCACAAATCCATGTGTATCTTTTTACTGTGGATGAGTGATTAGGAGGTGTTTGTGAGAGATTCAGGTTCAAAAACAGTTCCTCCTGAAAGGACCAGATGCTTATCTACTTCTCTGCAATAAGGCCATAGCTCAATGGTAGAACATATGTATTGTATGTATATGTTCCCAAGGTTTGATCTTGATTGGTAGGGCTGCCTCCAAGTACCGCCCCTTCTCTTCACGATCATGAAGATCGTGAAGCATTGCCTCATACAATGCTGTCTTGTGCTGCGCTGCCTCGTACTATGTTTTCTCGTGCTAAGCTGCATCGTACAATGCTGTCTTGTGCTAAGCTGCCTCGTACAATGCTCTCAAGTGCTATGCTGTTTCGTGCTATGCTTCCTCGTACTATGCTGTTTCCTACTATGGCTGGCCGCTGTATCCTATGAAGGTTCCGGGTTGCCGTGGGGCAGCCCTGGTGCACTTCGAGGGAAGGACAATGATTGTCCCCTTCCTCGAGTGTAAGTAGTGGGAGGCCCAATGGGCCTCCTTGAATGTATGTGAGCTCCAGAGCTCGCGTACATTTGGACTGGCCATGTAAGGCAGTGCACGGGCCTGGAGAGGGCTTGGGATATGGCGTACTAACAGTACTATGCTGCCTCGTACATAGTAGTATGCTGCCTCATACATACATAGTACGAGGCAGCATAGTGCGAGACAGCATAGTAAAAAAACAGCATAGTACGAGGCTGTATAGTACGAAACAGCATAGTAAGAAACAGCATAGTAGGAAACAGCATAGTACGAGGCAGCATAGTATGAGGCAGCATAGCATAGTAGGAAACAGCATAGTACGAGACAGAATAGTACGAAACAGCATAGTAGGAAGCAGCTTAGTATGAGGCAGCATAGTAAGAAAGAGTCATGGTTAGGACTCCAACTAGAGGTATCTGAACCACGAACTCCCCTGAAGTGTCTTCATGGAGTGGCACCCTTGGGCACCCTTAGTGGGGCAATAAATGGACGAGCCCCAAACCCATCTGTCCACCACCCTTTCCAGTCCACCTCTCCACTGGGCATTCCAATCCTCTTCTGACTTGCAGCAACGGGATTCTGAAGGATTGCAGCAATAGCTGCAGCCTCCTTTTCCTTCTAGCACTGCTGGAAGAAGAAGTAGGGGGGAAAAGCTGCCATGGCTCCAAATCGTGTCTCCTCAGCTTACTTGGTGCTTACAAGTAGACAGGGAAAGGCAATTTGGAGCCCACCTGCCCCCTCCCTGCACTTACAAAGATGAATGCATGCAGCTACTTTGGTCCATCCCTCTTCTGTTTGTAATGAACACAAGCCAGGAATAAATTATTCATTTATTTTAAAACATTTATACCCCACCTTTCCTGCTGTAGGCAAAGGCAGCCAATAACAAGAATAAAAACACAATCAAGAACACAATCATACTAAAACATTATGCATAAAACCAACATATTGAAGGGGTAGATCAGCAGGAAGTGTGCAGCAAGCTGTATTTTACATTACTTGTTGAGAAACCCCTGACATGCTACAAAGAATCAAAGAAACAACTATTGTTTCCTGTGGTCCAGGAAACAATAATCCTGCCTTTTCCTGGACCGCAGTTTGAAAACAAATGAATACCTATTGTCCCGAATTCCTGTTTGTTGAAATTCAAATTGATAGAACACTATGGGCAGAATCAAACCAAAGCTAAGCACTTTTAAATCACATTGATTTCAATGGTAGCGATTCAGATCTCTGTTTAAGTCCTGTTTAAGTCTCCCACTAAATTAAATGGGATCCAAAAATGCTTAGGTTTGCTGGATCTTGCCATTATGGCCTTCAATTTATCAATTATTCTACTTTTCCTAATGTTTTGGATGGCAGCCCAATCAATTCAGATAAATGAAATTGTACTATAGATTTATACTGTCTTGAGGTAGATGGCACATTTTAAAACCCTGAGATAGGGTTGATGTATAGACTTTTTAGGGCTATGCGCACAGTTTTGGGTAAGACCAGTGGTGAAACAAGGGTGGAGCGAAGGCAAGTAGTTCTGCAAGACTCCGTTACACTGGAGTCAGCGGCCCCTCCCCCTTGCTGTTGGAGCCATTCCAGCAGCAACAGGGGAGTGTCCTGCGCGTTGCCTTTGCTGCCAGAATGGCTCCAACAGCAAGGGGGAGGGGCCGCTGACTCCAGTGTAACGGAGTCTTGCAGAACTACTTGCCTTCGCTCCACCCTTGTTACGCCTTTGGGTAAGACCGTACATAGGACTC
This sequence comes from Plestiodon gilberti rubricaudatus, assembly GCA_026170595.1. Taxonomy (NCBI): domain Eukaryota; kingdom Metazoa; phylum Chordata; class Lepidosauria; order Squamata; family Scincidae; genus Plestiodon; species Plestiodon gilberti. The sequence goes on along the minus strand of JANXHW010000002.1, from coordinate 93,324,705 downwards.
AGGTTGAGCCATTTTGACACACACACACACACACACACACACACACACACACACACACACTTCCAGCTTCTGACTCTGCCCACATACCTTATTCAATGCAACAGACTTGCTTTCTACACCATGTCTGGCATTATAAGGCAGCACTCTGTCTTGGGCAGCTGCCTTGGGACCCTGCAGGGAGGATTGGGCCTAACCAGCCACCAGCAGCTGGGTGGAGGCCCCCTCCCCTTACCTTGGTGCAGCAGGTTGTGATTTCTTTTGTCAGTGTAGCACTGGAAATAGTAACCATGTTGCATTTTACATCTTGCTAGCACGGTGCTGCTGTACACCAGAAGACGTCCACAGAAGTGGACGAAACGTTGTGTGTTTTGTGTTCTGTTAAATACATTTTCTAACATGGCATCTAAACCCGTGTTCCCTATTTCTTACAAAATAGTAACCATGTTGTTCTAGCTAGTGGTACTTTGTGCCCACCATTCCCTTCTGGTGGTCATGGCAGTGAGTGGTGGGTGGCCATGGATATGGTAGATGGATACATGGCACCATCTCCACCCATCCATCACCGCTAAGACTGCATCGCCACCATACTTCACAGTTAGGCCAGCTCTGGGTTCAGTAGAGGGCAGAAGGACTGTGTGAAGGAATTACTGCTGGGAGCATGTCATAAGAACATAAGAACATAAGAACATAAGAAGAGCCCTGCTGTATCAGGCCAAAGGCCCATCTAGTCCAGCTTCCTGTGTCACACAGTGGCCCCACCAGATGCCTCAGGGAGCACACAGCCAACAAGATACCTGTGTCCAGTCGCCACTCCCCTGCACCTGGCACAGAGAAAACCCACTTCTAAAAACCAGGAGGTTGCTTATGGCTTGTAACCTGTGATGGTCTTTTCCTCCATGAATTTGTCCAAACCCCTTTTAAAGGCATCTAGGCCAGGTGCCATCACCACATCCTGTGCCAAGGAGTTCCACAGATGAATTACACGCTGGGTAAATAAATATTTTCTTTTGTCTGTTCTAACTCTCCCTCCACTCAATTTTAGTGTGTGTCCCCTGGTTCTGGTGTTGTGAGAGAGGGAAAAGAATTTCCCTCTATCCACTCTCTCCATCCCATGCATAATTTTATAAGTCTCAATCATGTCCCCCCTCAACCGCCTTTTTTCTAGACTGAAAAGCCCCAAACGCTGTAGCCTTTCCTCATAAGGGAGGTGCTCCAGCCCACGAATCATTCTGGTCGCTCTTTTCTGCACCTTTTCCAATTCAATTATATCCTTTTTGAGGTATGGTGACCAGAACTGGACACAATACTCCAGATGTGGCCTTACCATCGATTTGTACAAAGGCATAATGATATTGGCCGTTTTATTCTCAATCCCCTTTTTAATGATCCCGAGCATGGAATTGGCCTTCTTCACAGCCGCCGCACACTGGGTCGACACTTTCATCGACCTGTCCACCAGGACCCCAAGATCTCTCTCTTGATCCGTCACAGACAACTCAGAACCCATCAGCGTATATGTGAAATTTTGGTTTCTTGCCCCAATGTGCATCACTTTGCACTTACTTACATTGAAGCGCATCTGCCATTTTGCTGCCCATTCTCCCAGTTTGGAGAGATCCTTCTGGAGCTCTTCACAATCCCTGCTGGTCTTTACCACCCGGAAAAGTTTAGTGTCATCCGCAAACTTGGCCACCTCACTGCCTATCCCCAACTCCAGGTCATTTATGAATAAGTTGAAAAGCACCGGTCCCAAGACCGATCCTTGGGGCACACCGCTTTTCACCTCTCGCCATTGTGAAAATTGCCCATTGACTCCCACTCGCTGTTTCCTGGTCTTCAACCAGTTCCTAATCCACAAGAGGACCTGCCCTCTTATTCCCTGACTGTGGAGTTTTCGCAGGAGCCTTTCATGAGGGACCGTGTCAAACGCCTTCTGAAAATCCAGATATATAATATCCACGGGTTCGCTCGCATCCACATGCCTGTTGACCTTTTCAAAAAATTCTAACAGGTTTGTGAGGCAAGACTTCCCCTTGCAGAATCCATGCTGACTCTCCCTCAGCAGAGCTTGTTCTTCTATGTATTTTAAGATTTTATCCTTAATGAGACTTTCCACCATCTTCCCTGGAACAGATGTTAGGCTGACCGGCCTGTAGTTTCCCGGGTCCCCCCTCCTTCCTTTTTTAAAGATTGGCGTGACATTAGCTATCCTCCAATCCTCTGGCACATTGGCCGTTTTAAGGGACAAGTTGCATATTTGGGTCAAGAGGTCAGCAACTTCATTCTTGAGTTCCTTCAGAACTCTTGGGTGGATGCCATCCGGGCCTGGTGATTTATTGATCTTTATTTTGTCAATTAAGTCTGAGACATCTTCTCTTTTAACCTCTATTTGACTTAATTCTTTCGTCAGGGGAGACCGTTCCGGCAGTGGTATTTGCCCGAGGTCTTCTGCCATGAAGACAGATGCAAAGAACTCATTTAATTTCTCTGCAGTCTCCAAGTCCCCTTTTATCACCCCTTTCTCTCCCTCACCATCCAGCGGACCCACCGTTTCCCTGGCAGGTTTCCTGCTTCTAACATATTTGAAGAAGCTTTTATTATTCCCTTTTATGTTGCCTGCCATACGTTCCTCAAAGTCTTGCTTGGCCTCCCGTATCATCTTTTTACATTTCTTTTGCCACAGTTTGTGCTCCTGTTTATTTTCCTCATTAGGGCAAGACTTCCATTTACGGAAGGAAGCTTCCTTGCCTTTTATAGCCTCCTTAACTGTGCTTGTTAGCCATGCGGGCATCCTCCTGGACTTGGTCGAGCCCTTCCTCCTTTGTGGGATACACTCCCGCTGGGCCTCTATGACTGTTGTTTTAAACAGCCTCCATGCACTCTGGAGCGATTGGACTCTTTTTACCTTCCCTTTCAGCTTTTTCTTAACTAGTCTTCTCATTTTGGGGAAGTCTGCCCTTCGGAAGTCAAGGGTTTTCGTGTCAGATTTGCTCGGCACTCTCCCTCCGACATGCATGGCGAAACGGATCGCAGCATGGTCACTGTTCCCCAACGGTTCGGTAACATTTACCTCCCTGACCAGATCTTGAGTGCCACACAATATCAAGTCCAGAGTCACCTGTCCTCTGGTTGGTTCCGTGACAAGCTGCTCTAAGGCACAGTCATTTAACATATCTAGAAATCCAGTCTCTCTTTCATGACCTGAGCATGAATTGACCCAGTCGATGTGAGGATAATTGAAGTCCCCCATGACTACAACCCTGTCTCTCGTTGACACCTCCCTGATTTGCTTCCTCATTTCAAGATCCCCTTCAGGTTTTTGATCTGGAGGACGGTAGCATGCCCCTACTATTACATCACTCTTTGAGCCTGGTAATCTAACCCACAGTGATTCTACGGAGGAGTCAGAGCCCCCCTCCAGCTCTATTCTGGTGGATTTTACCCCCTCTTTGACATAGATGGCCACCCCACCTCCAACACGCCCCTCTCTGTCCCTCCTATAGAGTTTATATCCTGGAATTGCAGTATCCCGCATGTCCTCCTCCATGCAAAAATTGTAACCACAACCTGGTTGTGTTGTAACCACAACACAGGAAAAAAATGCAGCTTACATATAGAGCTATGATCACATGTGTCTCTATACTGCAAACATCCTGGTGTTGATGCAACTGGCTTTCTGAAAAGAATGTTTCATGGATACTTCCCTTGTGTAAAACTGAACGGCTGATTTTACATGATCTGCATGTCTTCAAACAGAAGTCCTAGCCAGATGACTAGCCGATAGAAGTTTTTTGAGGAATTGTCCTCTTTGTAATCAACATGCAAGACCACTTGAATCTGGTTGTGATAAAAGTGTAATAAAAATTAATGCTGACCTTTTAGGTAATCTTTGGTGGAAAGGTCATGCTTCCATTACAGTACTCCCTCAGTCCCAGTACTTTGAAACAATAATGAACGAGCGAGACACCGCTAAATTTCAAGAATTTAATTCAATGGCAACAGGAGAATTAATTGTTTCAGTGAGTGATTCTTTACAAGTGCCTATGTTACATTAGAAGCTTCAGGAAAATGGATGGGGACAATTAATAGATTCTGGCTGCACTACCTATCTTTTTAGTTTTTTGTTTCTTGCGGAGTGTAGCTTAAAGAGCCGCTGACGGATGATATAGCAAGGAACATGAAAGCAATTGTCACATGGATTTACAGTGACTCATGTTTACCCTGGGGAAGGAGAACATAATGATTTTTTTCCTCTTTGTTGTGCTGAAATTCATTACCACCAGCCACTGGAAGTTTGTATATTTTATAAACAGTGATTGTACCTTTCAAAGCGGTGTTTGCACCTCCTCTCAAGCTCCAAGGCTTGGGCTAAACAAACAGCTGTTCATGTGCTTAAAGAAAGAAAGAAAGAAAGAAAGAAAGAAAGAAAGAAAGAAAGAAAGAAAGAAAGAAAGAAAGAAAGAAAGAAAGAAAGAAAGAAATGAGTTTATCCACAGAGGAAGCCAGCATATCAGAAAGAAGACCAGGCTAGAATCTTTCTAACTGACAACACATTTCTGTGTGTACAGGGAGGTGTTTTGTTTTTGGAATATGGTATGGAGGTGTGTTCAGTCATGCAATCCTTCAGTGGTACAATTCAGGAAGTGTTTTCCACTATTCATCTATGAGGAGGTAATGAAAGGGGTGCTCTCAAAGTTACCCTGTAGAGCTAAACTGGATCCCTGCCCTTGATAACCCAGTCATGGACAGCAATGCCTGCTCCTAGCTTTATAGGCTACTACCCTATGCTGTTCTTTATAGGCTACTACCCCATGCTGTTCTTTATAGGCTACTACCCTATGCTGTACCCTATGCTATTCTGTTTCTTGGTCAGGCCAGAGTGTGACAGAATGTTGGGAACCGTTCATGTGTATACAGATTATTTGTTGTTGCTATTCATTATTTAAATAGCACCATCAAGATCAGCTGAGTCCTTTTGTACCTGAGAAACAGTCACTCTGTCACCATCGCAAGGCTATGGACCAGTGGTGTAGACTTGAGTCTATTGACTCGGACTCAAGTCGGACTCAAGTAGCGTCGTCAATGACTTGACTCAGATTTGACTCGGTGATTGTAAAAGACTTGACTCGAGACTTGGAGCCTTTTATGACAAGTTGAATTTTATCCAGGGTTAAACCTGTTTTCCCTATTAAATAGATAGGGACTCGCAACTTGCAACCAAAGACTTGGGACTTGGGGGCAAAGACCTGGGACTTGACCTGACACTTGGAGTCAGAGACCTGACCCACATCCCTGCTATGGACACAGAGATAGTCTCAGAGACGAGAAGTGGGCTCTGGTCTCTCAGCAACTGCCCGACACTAGTGCTGGCTTTGATCAACATACTTAGTGCCTTACAGCATAAGCAAAGAAGACAGGTCCCTGTCCCCTAGGAGCTTACAGTCCAAGGGCTAACTTCCCCTCTTCCTCCACCTTATCTCTCTGTACTGGGCCTGCTTTAAGCTGGTTCCTCCCTGTCTGGTTCACTTCCATTCCAGCATTGGAGTCAGGCTGGGGAAACGTCATTTGAAAGCAGCTGAGTGTGGCAAAGAAAGGTTGGGGTGAGGGCAGAGTTAATTCTCCTTCCACACATACTCCTTTTGGTACAAAAGTTGACCCCAGCCCCACCTTATAGGTGGAAGGGGCAAACAAGTTGAACAAACATACACTTGCCCTGCTTGAACATCACGTTTTGGCAGTACAGTATCAGTCTTCTTGGATGATTCCTTCAGATTTTATTCTTCTAAACTTTCCCACATTTGAACAGATTGATTGTATGCATCAGGGGTGGCATCAGGTACTATCAGATTAGGCGCTGGCCAGCACCCATGAAAAGTCTTATCTGGCTGGGAAATCTCTGACCCATTAGTACCAGTGGCTGTGGTACCACCAGTGCACCATCAGGTGCCATGGGGTTCCCATTGCAAGTCTTTGCCTCAGGGTCCCCAGTAACCTGGTGCCAGGATTGACTATGAGGAAGAAAAGCCCTAAGCACACTTAGTAAGAAGTCAGTCCCACAGACAGCCCAATCCCATCCAAACTGCCCCACCAGTGGAATGCATATTCTGCTGGTGGAAGCATCAGGATCCAGGCAAAAGTGCCTGGATTCGGCGCACATTGCACAACATCGTCACGCTTATCGATGCTGCCGGTGATCTCAGTGAGGCCACCAGCACAATTGCTGGTGGCAGCGCATACGGGTTAGCAGTGATGCCAACGTCTGCTGGCACCAGGTGAGTCAGCGGTAGGGGTGGACAATGGGAGGGATGGGGAGGAAGGGGGAGGAATGGGGTGTTTCTGGGTGGGGAGAAGGTGGGGAGGGAGGCAGAACAGGGTAGGAGGGGTGGGATCAGAGGCCCTTGCATGAGGCTGTATCCTATCCCTTACTCTCTTTGGTTTGGCGCCAGGAAAATAACTAGCACCGACCCGAGGAGACCCATAGAGAAAGCAGAGGATTTCCCTTGGGTAAGGGAATGAAAGTTCCCTTACCCTGAGGAGACCTCTGCATCTGCCCCCACCCCCCAGAATGCAGCACAACCTCCTTGGCCCATGTACATTGGTGGTGGTGGTGGGTTGTTAGGATTGGAGCCTGCGCTCCATAGGATTTGTTTCCAAGTGAACATGTTCAGGATCTTGCTGTATGCATTTGACTTGTGGGACACAAATGTCTTCTTGTTCTGGGATGCAATGGAGGCTGCATATAACCCAGTATATTCCCAGTAATGTTCATGGCAATATACATTCATAGTACTGACATGAGCTTCCGTGTTCATTCATTCATTCATTCATTCATTCATTCATTCATTCATTCATCACTTAGCCACTGTGCAGCCTGGGGGTTCTTGAAGAGCACAGTAGGCTGGGGGAGGGGGGAGTCCAGGTTTCTGTATCTTGTCAGAATTCCAGTAATATGTCAGAGCAGTTGACCTCGGTATGACTTAGCCATATCCCAGAAGGATAATGCTTGGCAGTCCGGTACTTCTGGAGAAAAGCTTTTAACAGTTGGCAGAAGAAACACTGTCTATCTTTCTGCCGCAATCTTGTTGCCTCTTGGAGAAGTATGAAGCTCTCTGCGGCAGAAATGAAGCTTTGCAGGTGCTTAGCAGTGAATGTTGCCTTCCGCAGGCATGGAGATCTGATGCTGCCTGGCCTTGGCCAAGCCGAAGACACAAGCTGCATATGGAGGGCCATTTACCAAAAGCCTCCACAAATTGCCAGCCCACTGCAGTGTGAGGTGTCTCCCTCCTGTCCAGCACTGTCATTCCTATCACCCTGCCAAGTGGAAAAGATGCCACCACATTGCATGTGCAGGTGTCTGGTAGAAGTACGGTAGGATGGCCATCCATATCCGCTTCAACTGGGAACTTATCACGATGCTCCTGTGATCCCTTGGTAAGTTGATATTGCCTGCCAGGTAATGAGGATAGATAATTTTGTAATTATAAGTATACTTCTTATAATATATTTATGTACCACTTTTCACGAAGGGTCGGACACGACTTAACGACTGAACAACAACAACCACTTTTCAACCCAAAAAGTGCACAACGCAGTTTACATAGCAAAAGACATTCCAAAATTATTCCTTGTCCCAGAGAGCATGCGGTCTACGAGAAGGCACAAAAGAGACACAAGCAAATGGACGCTGGAAAAGACACTATGCTGGGGTGAATAGGAAGAGTTGTGCTCCCTCCTGTAAAATGTAAGAGTACCGTCACCGCTTAAAAAGAGGCCTCTTGTCTTACTTAGCCAAGTTAGCAGGGGCTTATTAGTGGAAGTATTGCAATACAGTATTTTCGGAGGGGCTGAATAACTGTCCCTTTGGCCTGTGGTTATGGAGCAGTTCACCACTTTCACAGTTTCTTTGCCCACTGGGGACCTGCTGCATTCCAGCCACCAATCCGATCAGTGAGGACAGCCATTTCAAAACCGAGATGAAAGAGGAAGCTGTTGAGTGGCAAGCTGCTGAGCCATCCCCCTGCATCCTAGTGCTTATTGCTGCACCCCTGCCTAGCTGCTCCTGGGCTGCCCCAGTCCACTGAGGCGGAAAGGATTCATGATGCAGCAACTCCCAAGGAAATCAACAGATCCACTTTTGAACAGTCAAACAGAACTGAGCAGATGGCCACTAGCTTGGATGGCTTTAACAGAGGAGTGGACGAATTCTTGGAGGTCTATCATCAATGGCTAGGCTACTATTCATGATGGCTATGTGCTACTTCCAGGTTCAGCAACAGTATGCCTCTGAAAACCAGCTGCAGGAGAGCAACTGTTTACTGTCCCGTCCCCCCACAACTTACTACTTCTTGAAATGAGTGCTTCAGTCAGCTTCATGGCAGGCTAGGGGCTGGCCCCAATAGCAGGGGAAGCAATAACATTTTCCTCAAAACTTGGTGTGCATGTAATCTTTTGGAAAGTTGCTTGTAAAATTCTCCCACTTGCCCAGATTTTGAGTGTGGGCCAGGATGTTCTAGGAATGTCCTGTTTGTCTGCATGCTGCAGGATCTCTTTGTCTATGAATCTGTGATGATCCAATACCCCAAAGTCTTATGTTGTGGTGTGACTATGTACAAAGGAGATTCCCTTTTCTTTTACAGATAAAACAGGGAGTAAGGTAAAGGTATCCCTTGACAATTAAGTCCAGTCGTGTCCGACTCTAGGGAGCGGTGCTCATCTCCGTTTCAAAGCCGAAGAGCCAGCGCTGTCTGAAGACGTTTCCATAGTCATGTGGCCGGCATGACTCAACACCGAGGCGCATTGAACGCTGTTACCGTCCCGCTGACGCGGTACCTATTAATCTACTTGCAATTTCTTGCTTTCGAACTGCTAGGTTGGCAGGAGCCGTCGCACAGATTCGAACTGCCGACCTTTCGATCGACAGCTCATGGTTCAGTGGTTTAACCCACTGCGCCAAGGCTTAAATGTGGTTTTTTAAAAATTTGTGGCTAGTAAAGGGGCCAGGTGGATGGCACATGTGACTTTGAGACTTGCTCCTCCTACTTGTACCCCATTGATTTTCTCTCATTAAAAATAACATTTCAAAAACAAATTTAATGAAAGTATGACATAAAAATACTGTTCTCTTCAAGGTCACAAGTTTACTGTGTGTATTCCAGCAGATCAAAATCATATTCCATTATAACTACTGATGAGGAAATCCCATTCCTCCTTTGGTTTAGATCCGTTAATGTGCCAATAATTCTAATTATTTCAATAATTTTCATCAGCTGTTCTGATTTAAAGGGGATAGTGATGGCTTTCCAATGTCTCACAAGAACAATTCTGGTAGCAACCAAAATCAGCAACCTTGATATTGAGGGTCAATAATGTTCAGAAGGCAAACTGATGGACCCATATTAATTGCTAGCCCTGCAATATGATGGATAACGTTCATTGCTTGCTGACAAAAGGCTTGAAGACATAAAGGACACACAAACCATACTGACAGCACTGTCCTCAGCATGATTACTCTGAAGTAAGTCACACTGCATTCATTGGTGCTTACTCCTTACCTTTTTAAAGAGCTGTTGGTCTACCCATCCCTGAGGGATAGAACATGTAAATTAAAATAAAAAAATATTCATTTAATTTATTAATTAAATTAAATATTAATAATTAATTTCACATTGATTTAACACTGAGCTTCTATTAACAGGGCCTAATTTGCAGTTGTAGCAGTTCTGAAACAGAAGGGAAAAATAAGACATGGAGAAATAGTTGTCAGGACAGATATAAAACATCCCCAGCTTATACAAAGATTCAGATATAAGAGATCTGGATCAATGAAGTTTTAATGTACAAGTCAGACTCATAAACCATGGGTAAAAGAGCTTATAAAATGAGAAATATTGCCTTCTGATGTGCACAATTTTTGTGTGTGTTGAAATTACAGATCCTATTAAAAATGTTATTACAGGAATGATTGTTCAGGTTCATTCAAAGTCCTTTCAGCTGTGACTTGGACCAGTCACCAGCTCAGTAAATCAAAATCAGCCATGACAGAATGCTGATTTAGGTGGTTCAGCTGTTTGGGGACTGCCCTGCATATTATGATGATGACACAGGAAGCAGTTGAAATGCAAGGGGAAATCTGTCTCTTTATCATTTGTTCAGGGCTGGAAATGCTGTCTGATGCTGCTGCGGAGAGAATGAGCCCTATAGTCCTTGACTAGCTACTGTAATTCCCAAATTCTTTTGAGGCCTCTCTCAGGCATGCTAGCTGAGATTGTTTAATGATTGCAGGGATTAAATCTGTACCTCAAAGACTTCCAGTGAACACTGAGCTACAGCCCCTAGAGTTGGCGTAAGATTACAATGTTATATAAATATAAGGATTAGCATGTTTACAGAAAAATACAACAATAAAAGGCCTGGTCTAGACATGTGAAGCAAAAGGAGGTGAGAGAGAAGGTTTTATCGTCTTCAACAGATTGTTCTAAATTATGATTGTTTGATGCCTGGCTGCAGATTTTTGACTGACTATATTGGTTGTTTTTACCCTCTTTTTTTAGACCAATCATTCAATGTAGATGCATTTTATTGTTTTAAATTGTATTGTAATACATATATTATGATTTGGTATGTATTTTAATTTTTATTGTGAGTGGTTTTGGTTGGGTTACCTGTTAGGGACAAGAAAAGTAGGATATAAACAATACTTCAAATAAATAAGTGCTGTAAGTAGAAAAGTAGCAGAACAAGGATTTGAACTAGAATCTTTCCACTGCGGGTGGCGCAGTGGGTTAAATCGCTGAACCATGAGCTGTCGATTGAAAGGTCGGCACTTCGAATCCGTGACGGGATGAGCTCTCGTTGCTTGGCCAGCTCCTGCCAACCTAGCAGTTCCAAAGCATGTTAATGCGAGTAGATAAATAGGTACCGCTTGCGGGAAGGTAAACAGCACTCCGTGTTCCAGCCGCATGCTACGCGCTGCGGCAAGGAGAGTCATGCCGGCCACATGACCACGGAGGCGTCTTCGGACAACGCTGGCTCTTCGGCTTTGAAATAGGGATGAGCACCACACCCTAGAGTCGGACACGACTGGACTTAATTGTCAGGGGTCACCTTTACCTTTCCACTTACTACTGCCTCATTTGATTGTATGACGTAGACCAGGATGACTGTATCCTCTGTGAAGCTCCCCTCAAAAATGGCATTCCAGAAATTGCACTGTAGGACTATTCAGGGCCGTTTTAATTGTAGCTGCACTGGGAAGGGTTTGCACCTGCTGGGTTATCCCACGTGGGAAGCAGTCAGGCATTTGCAGTTCCAAGTGATTATAGCCCTTCAGTACTAGTAGCGAACTCTTGTGTTTGAATACGTACACAAAAGCAGCTTCCGGTTTGTGAGGGGTGAATCCACACATAAGACTTCTCATCGTGCGACCTGTTCTGAGGGAGAATTCATGACTGAGTGTTGATGGAGAGAGGTAAAACGCCCATTTTCAAGCTGTTCTTCTAATAACCAGGTTGAATGGCATATATTTGTAGCACCTTTCAGCGCGTCATAGAAGTACCTCAGTGCGTCAGCGTCTTTATCTCTAGACCTGCATTTGGACTCCTCTCTTCCCTGTCATTTTTCAGTGTTGCTCCAGTGTACAGAGAGCAATAAGAGGAGAGTAGCAACAGGAGCTTCCTGTAATCGCATGCAAGAAGAAGAGTAGGCTGAAGAATATCCAGAGCTAATTAGAGTAGTAGAGACATAATTGAGGTTGTTTCCTTTCTTTGCTGGTATCCACTGTTCAGTAGCCTCAGCTTAAAAAAAGAATAATATGGTTCCATGAAGTAGCAGTTTTGCTTGGGGGTCCTTTTAAAAAACTTCTAACAACTTTTGGAGTGGTTTTATTAATAACTGAACACTGGGGATGACAGCCTGGATCAAAATAAAATATAATGCTTCTTTTTGAACATTTGGGTTTAACTTAGATGTGCTATCATTAAAATTTTCCCAAATAATACCTGGGGAAGCTCCTTCCTTCTTAGGCAGGCTCCACAGAGTGCATGTTTTGCATGCAGGAGCTCCCGGGTTTAGGCAATGCCGGCTGGGGCTGGGAGAGCTGCTGCCAGGCAGAGTAGGGAATACTGATCTAAGTGCACCAATAGTCTGACTCAGTAGTATAAGGCAGCAGCTTAATGTCATGTGATCCTGCTTTAATGGCAAGGCAACAGACTTTCCCTGTTCCCTTTCTTTCCTGCTCCCAAGGGCATTTTGCAACAGAGAGCTAGGGCCTTGTTACATGCACAGTGGCGTAGCTAAGGCGGAGCTGGGGGGTGCGCAGGGTCCCGTGTACCACGCCTCAGGGGAGTGCCTGCTTTTCATGTCTATGTAAAAGGTGGGCTGCAAATTCTATGCACACTTTCCTGGAAGTAAGCCCCATTGAACACAATGGGATTTCTGAGTAGACTGTGCTGCAAGCCTCTCTTGAAGTCTGTGTGGCAGGAGAATGAATGAAAAATAATGTCCTATGAAAAAGTCCATGTCAGGCTTTAATTTTATATATATATATATATCTAAAATCCTTGGTACAGTATTTACATATTATTCAAAATGTACTGAAGCCAAAACTATATCATGAAAACCTTAACAATGTTATAGTATCAAAGTTGAGCAGTGTTTTTTTCATGTGATAGTTTTGTACACTACTGGTCTTAAAACGTTTAGAATGCATTTTAATGAATGTGGCGTATAAAACATACACCTATAACTTTTCCTTGAGAAAACCAAAGTCTATCTTATGTGGCTACATTATCCCTGTAGGTCAAGGGTGGGGAACCTATTTGTGGTGGAGGGCCATTTTCCCATGGGGAAAATGTGTCGCGGGCTGTGCGCCCCTCCACTGCAAATGGGAACCCCCCGTCGCGCACGCCCCCCATCGCGCGCGCTCACCCCCTCATCGCGTGCGCTCACCCCCACCGATCTCCTCCTTACCTTCAGCCTCCGGGCCGCGGCCCCGTGCTTACCTCGGAGCGACTCCTTCTCAACCCGGCTGTTCTGTACATGCGCAGAATGCCGCTAAGAGGCCAAGAGAGGGCAATCTCCCTCTCTTGGCCTCTTAGCGGCATTCTACGCATGTACAGAACAGCCGGGTTGAGAAGGAGTCACTCCGAGGTGAGCGCAGGGCCTCCGGAGCCTCCGGTCTGATCTCGCGCGGGCCGGAACTGATGGAATCGGGTCTGGTCTCGTGTGGGCCGAACCGGATCGCCCCAGGGTCCGGAAATGGCCCGCAGGCTGGAGGTTCCCCACCGCTGCTGTAGGTGGTTGTATTTCAGATTCCTATTGATATCGCAATTTGAATTTTAATCAATATTTTACATAACTATGCCATATAATAGGAATATTCCAATTAATTTTTCAGTCCAGCATTTTGAGAGAGACTGAGTTTTATTTAGAAGGAAACTGAAAAATAATCTGGGTGCCATAAAAAGGACTGATGGAGTTTTTGGGGATATGATTTCAGAAAATGTTTGATATGTGATAGCGAACATCTTTCTGTGGATCTTGGTGCAAGAAATGTTTTTTCCTTGCAATAAACTGGAGGTTAAAACTTGTTTTAACTGGACTACTGGGGGAAACAGAAGGCTTCATCTCTGGTAGAGATAATAGGTCTATGTAAACAATGGGCAAGCTAAAATGCAAAGATGAACTTCTGGCTCAAGGAATTCTTGGGTGATCTCACAGATTCTGTTGAAGGGAGAGCCATCAGGCCAAGGGAGGTAAGCTTCTTACAATCGCTTATCACATGCCAGAATGGGTCTCATTGTTTGGCAATTGTTGAAGCAGGTGATAAGAAGCAGTGATGATCTCTGATATGACTCCTCACAAGAGGACTTCAACTGATTACTACAATAAGCAGTGAACAATATACCCTAACTTGTGAGCTCATAGCAGCATAACTTGTGAGCTTCAGCAGCTGAGCAGGGTGACTTAATTTCCTTTTTGGCCCACAGAGTTGAGAAAACACTAGAGTGGTATGCTGCCTTCACTTCCTGGTCTTGAAAGCTGCCACCTGGGTGGCAGGACCATGGTGCAGATAGGGAGAATTGTTCTGCACCTGCATCTGTGTATGGGACAAACCCCTTGTGCTTGACATTAGCTGCCAGGTTTCATGTGGAATCAGGAAATGCCAAACTGCATTGAAATTGGAATCCTTTGATTTTTCTCTCCATTTGTTCTTCTGTGCTCAGGAGACTGGGGAATTAATAGCATGCTCAATGGCATGATGGCAGAAAGAGCTATGACCCACGTTTCTGTACACTACATTATGCAACAAAGACCCCAATATATTTATTGTCTTACTGGTATCCCTGGCATAGTGTCCCTTTGTGTCCCTCTCAGTTTGGAATGTGTGTCATAATTGTCTTGGGCAGCTATTAGTTGGAAAGCTGGGGCAAAAATATTTTAATTAAATATTTACATGAGCTTGGATTGGGGATATGTCTCATTTTGTGTATGTGTGTGTGAATATGCAAGAAAAATACTTTTAACTTCTCTCAGGCCCTGCAAAGTACCAGGACAGAAGATATCCTTCCTTATAGTGCCCTGATGGTTGGACTAAATCTAAGTGCTGTACTTGGGGACACTGTTGCAGGGAGGGCAAAACCTTCCCCCATTCCTCACATGGGGTAGCTTGACAGGAGGGTGCAATATTGCAAAAATAAGCCCTTCCACAACGATGGGTTATGGCCAGCGGGTGGCGCAGTGGGTTAAACCGCTGAACCATGAGCTGTCGATCGAAAGGTCGGCAGTTTGAATCCGCGACGGGGTGAGCTCTCGTTGCTTGGCCAGCTCCTGCCAACCTAGCAGTTCCAAAGCATGTTAATGTGAGTAGATAAATAGGTACCGCTTGCGGGAAGGTACACAGCGCTCCGTGTTCCAGCCGCATGCTACGCGCTGCGGCAAGGACAGTCATGCCGGCCACATGACCACGTTGTCTTCGGACAACGCTGGCTCTTCGGCTTTGAAATAGGGATGAGCACCACACCCTAGAGTCGGACACGACTGGACTTAATTGTCAGGGGTAATCTTTACATTTTACAACAATGGGTTGCCAGCCCCAGCCCCCCTCCTGGTCTCTCCCCCAGCCCACACCAGTCCACCCCCCGTTGAGGAGCAATGGGAGACCCCCCCCAGCATCAGGAGCCCCACCATGAGGGCTAGCCATATATGAAAGCTCTCCCTTCACGCATTCTGTTCATTGCTGACAATGGGGGAACAGTACAGTATTTTGTATGAGCATCCACTGGACCCAGCATTCCCTTGGATTCCTATCCTTCAGCCCTTTAATATAGTTAAAATACACCCCAAATGTGAACTCACGTAATTGTGTTCAATCAGCAGCAGTTTTTTCCCCCTTACTGCTCTCCCCCCCCCCCCAGTTTTCACTTTGCTCCACTTTCTAATCACTGCTTTTCAGAACACTGGCGTGTAATGCATTCAACTTTGCATGTATAATTGCATTTGTGACCCTTGACAGCTTTAATCAACATATGGAATTTAAATACATGCTGCTATTCCCCCATGGCTTGGTAAGACTTTTAAATCTGCCTTGAAATCAATAGACTGCATCAGCGACTAAATAAAATTAGCAATAGGTGGAAGTGCAATTGAAGCTCAGTGCAACTCTCTCTTGAGCAGTATCTGCAGAGCCTCATCCCCTCAATGAGGCTGAGCCATCTGGAATGGAACAGTGATGCGGTGATGGCTTGGGTAGAGTCTGTTTTTAGCTGCCCTTTGAGAGATGTAGAACCTGGATAACAATACTCCTTTGAGAGTGGTATTTGGAAAGTTACAAACAGAGTCTCCTTGACTGAGGTATTAAAGTAGTGATTATATGCATTTAAAGTTACCCATTTGTAGTCCACAAGCTGCACAAGTAAGTGGGGCTGTGTGTGTGGGAGTAGGTCAGAGAAGTGAAACCCGTTGTTGTTCAGTCGTTAAGTCGTGTCCGACCCTTAGTTTGTGATCCCATGAACCACATCCCGCCAGGCCTTCCTGTCCTCCACTATCTTCCTGAGTTCGCTCATTTTCATGTTCGTTGCATCGGTGATGCTGTCTAACCATCTCATCCTTTGCCTTCCCCTTCTCCTTTTGCCTTCAATCTTTACCAGCATCAGAGACTTCTCCAGAGAGTCCTCTCTTTGCATTAGGTGGCCAAAATATTTGAGCTTCAGCCTCAGTACCTGTCCTTCCAGGGAACAGTCAGGGTTGATTTCATTTAGGATTGACTGATTTGATCTCCTAGCAGTCCAAGAGACTCTCCGGAGTCTTCTCCGGCACCACAGTTGTATGCCTGGCTAAAAGTGTTGTTAACTGTAAGCATGCGCCACTTCCCCAATCAGTGGGGTGTTTCAGGGGGAGTCCTATCAGATTTAATTTCCGTTGGATAAAAGAGCCCTGGAAATGTATAGTCTCTTTATAGCAATTGCTTTATTTACAAATATATATGAATAGTAGAGGCAAATAGGTACTTCTGTAAGCAGACAGCATCGCCTACATCAGATTTTCAGACAGCGACAGTGACCCGCCATCTCCAAAGCTGCACCCCTGCAGCCAATATATAAAATAGCTGGGGGGGGGGATGATCAGGACTGGGACTGTGGCACATAGGGAAGGAATACATAATCCTTTCATGCTACAGTCCCAGTGAAAACACCCCCTTCCGAAGCTCCTCTCAGCCCATGTGTATGAGAGAAAGTGATGTTAGTTGTGGGACCCCCCCCCCCCGCAATGCACAGTGAAGATTTGTAGAGCATCATCGGAGGACTGTCAATGTAAACTGCAAGTTGCAAACCAGATATAACACTTAAATTAAAGCTCATGTAAGCCAAATAGCTATTTATTTATCCGTTATGCTTGTCTGAAGTGGAAGGAAACCTATATTTCCCCATCCCTTTTTTAGAGGGCTTTGACTGCCCTGAAACATACTTTGAAAGTTAGAAAAAGTTATGGATTTTTGTTTAGATTTTGATTATTGGCTTTAAAATATAGTGGAATATAAAATCCTATTGGTTTTTTTGAAGTTCTCCGCGGAATCAACTCGGCAAGTTTCAGTAGGGCATATTAATAATGAAAAGCATTTTGTAGTACAAGGTAAAATTACATATTGCTCATCCACTAGATGTCTCTCAGTGCTGTATGCACAAGTGTGAGCAGATCACTGCTTCTTATTAATTTATTTTGCAAATGTATCGGAGCAAGTCCATACAACAGTTTTTTTACTATCAGAGTTCAACAAATATGGACCTTTAGCTGTTATTTGCAGCCAGTCATAGCCACTAGTACTGGATGGCTGCTTTAGTGGCCATATTTGTATGTAGTTGCAATACACCAGCCAACGTCTAGAGATGGACTGAGTGAATTTGTAGCTCTAGTGAATGAATAGCCAATGAAGAATTTGATTGGATTGGCCAGCGATGATGGTGACTTCCTGCCCCATCCCTGCACACAAATGCTGTAAATGAAAAATGGAATGGAAAAAGCAAACAAGATTCAAAGCAGCAATAGTGAAGAGGTTGAAGATCTCATTATAGTGGAAGCTTTGGCATGTTTAGCTGCTGCCACTTCTGAAAAGTGATGGGGAAGTGAAATGTTCCAAAACACAGGAAGCCATTATAAAGAAGATGTTCCTGATTTTATGCACAGGAACTTTTAAGACTGAATATTAAGGCTGTCGCTAGAGTTATCAGATTCCCCCCCCCCAACGTGATATAACAGCGCAATCAACGCTATCTTTAGAATGGCAGAGCGCACATTCTGCCACTCCAAAGTGTCGCAAGCGTGCCATAAAGTAACATTTGCAATGACTTTAGAGTAAGGACGGCCAGCACGGAGGCCGGCAGCCCTTACTCCGCCGCCGGATCGTCCCTGCGGCCGCCGGATACAGGTAAGGGAAGCACCGGCGGGGGCGTTCCGGGTGGCGAGGGAGGCCAGGGGTTGGCCGAGCTGGCCGGAGTGGTGGATGGCGGCCGCCATATCCCTGTCCCATTCTCGGGCCAGCATGGCCATTACACGGCCTCCTTGAACTTACGCCAGCTAAGTAGCTGGCGGAAATCCAAGGAGGCCCATTGGGGACTCCCCGCATTACATTGGGGCCTTCTCCCCCTTCCCCTGAGTAGACCTCCGGGCCAATCACAATCAGCCCGGAATGGGGATAGGATCCAGCGGGCTGCCCTGGACCACCCGCCGGATACTTACACAGGATTGTGCTCTCAGTCATCAGCCATGTATCTTCCTCCATACTTTGGGTTGGGCTGTTGACCTTTACATTAAAAAAAATCCCACTTCATGTACATTTACCCAGTTATTCATCACTTGATTAATACTTTTTTTAAAAGGTTTTTTTTTTACATGCAGAACTGATCTGGAATGGGTGGTGGAGGGGGAGAAAGTTCCTTGGTTTTCAGATGTTCTTCCTTCAGGGGATACTTTCCATATCAGTGTGGCTGACCTGGGAGCCTCTACATATTACCATGGTTTCTGGGGTGTGCTCGACATACACCCATTTCACAGCATACACCCATTTCACCCTGTTTGGTCCCTCTATTGCCTCAGATGAATGGAACAGAGGCATCAAGACTGTGTGCAGCTGGTTTCTGCCACAAACATGCAAAACTGTTTTCTTCTTCTTCAGAGCTTGACCCTGGGGGAGAAAAGGTACATTTGGGTTCAGTGCAATGAATACAAATCCAATACAGCTCCACTGCTTTAAAACAGTACATTTGTTTACACCTTTAAAGATAACTGGGTTCTGTGGCCAGAGTCCCTCATTAAGTGCCTTGTCCCAGCACCTGGAATTCAAAGGTTTACTGCCTCTGTCCAGTATATGCAACCTCTGTTCAGCTCTCAGAGTAGCCATGGTCATAACATTGTGTCTTCTGCATTTGCTCTTTCATGGACTTCTCTCACCCTGTAGTTTGCATGTTGAATAGTACAGCATTCTCTGTACTCTTGAGAATGAGAATAAGTAATCCTTTAGAGGTGTTGGCACTGAGAGACCCTGGCTTGCTAGATGGAATTGGAATACAAAAACCTGCAATGTTGTCATTCTGCATTAATGGTAATAGGGTGTCAAGAATTTGATCAAAACCAGCAGAGCTAATCTCCTAAAGTCAGTAAAGGTCACCTAATAGTTGCTCACACAGAGCAGCTGAATATGTGAGAGCGAGTCTGTTGAAAATATTCGCTGCCTAAACCCCGTATAACTTCTCTATACAAGCCTCATAAGTTTCATCTAAAGCTGTAACGACAGGCTGTAAATTATATGGGTGCCAGCGCATACAGTGAGCACCAGGATTTTATGCCTGAACATGCCACTAGAGAAAACTTCTATTTGATTGAGACTGAGCATTGAAAAGTTGTAAATCCTGGTGGGGTGTCAGCTTAGCTTCCTACCCATAGTGACCACAGTGCCTGTAAAAAAATTTTATGGGCCACTTCTGTGAGCAGTAGACTTTGCACACTATGCTTTTTCTCATCAGGTTTTCCTGCAATGAGCTTTTATTGTGCATTTTCCTCTGCTCATGTTGCAGGTGTTGCCAGGACCCATGAAAGGGGGGTAAAGAGTAGGCTGACCAACCGTATCCAAAAAGGGACAGGGTACCTATACCTTTAACCATTAGAATTTGGGCAGGTGCAGCTCATCATGGAAGGGTGCAGCAAACTATACCTGCCAAAATTCCCTCTTCTTATAATGGTCAAGTATAGGCACCCTGTCCCTTTTTGGATATGGTAAGCCTAGTAAAGGGGTAAATTGTACCCGGGTCCAGGGTCAAAAAGGGTGCCTAGGAGCCAAAGGAGGGTCCCCAGAAATTTCCTGGGATCTCAGCTGGCCTCATGGAGAGTGAAAGACAGGCCAGGTCAACCGGGAGGCCGGGTCTACCACATGGGTAGACCTGGGTGCCATATTGGGAAACTTGGTAGACCTGGGCTCCGAAGACATTTCTGCCCATTGCTGCCCTCCCCCTGCCATGTTTTGCCCCCTCCCGCTTTGAGAAGGGGCCCAAAAGAGACTTTGTACCCCCTGATAAAATTCCTCTCAGAGGCCCTGGGCGTTGCTATAAACTAATAAATACATACAGCTTGATTCTGCAAACTGATACGTCACCCTTTCTCTCTTTTCAGAGCACAAGGAGACATTTCCATCTCTGTTAATTCTATTCTGTCCTATGTTCAGATTTATGTTCCTGGCTGACACTGCAACCCACCTTTCCCTAATATAAGAGTATATAAAGGGGAACTTTCACACCTGGTTTTTCTGTCACATGGATTGGCTTGCTCTCCGCTGGAATGCTGGCTTTTACATTGTGTAACACAAACATTGTTTGTTTATTTCTAAACATTTTTATACAATTCAGAGGGGCTGATTCCAATGGTACTCTCAGGTTTTTTGTATCAATTTTTTTTTTAGTTATCTTAAAGTTTGTGTTGGTATTGAAACACGGTCGTTATTACACCAGGGTAAACATGGCCACAGCAAGAGTTTGTAAGCTCTCCCTGAGTAGTGTAAAATAAATTATGCCTGAACTATTGATGCTATGCCAAAAATAGAGGCATTTTTTAAAATCCTTGCACCAAAATTAATAAAGATACTTCAAAATATTCAGTTAAACACAAAATTGTTCAAATTTTGTTACACAGTATTATTATAAGATAGGCCAGTGGTTCTCAAACTGGTGGGTTGTGACCCACCAGGAAAACTGGATGCTTCCCCTGACTCCTTAAGGAGTGGGGGAAGCATGCCAGTGGCGGCGATCCCGGGGATCGCTGCTGTCGCTGGGGAAAAAAGTGCCTGAAAATGGCATTTTTTAAAAACTTACCGGGGCTTTGGGGGTGGGGGTGGGGAGGCCTGTGCAACCCTCTGCAGGCCTCCCTGATATTTAGATCACCAAAAAACCCGGTGATTTTAGACTACTTATGGTTTTGCGAAAACCGGAAGTGCCCGAAAATCGCCGTTTTCCGGTGATCCGAAGATCTGGGAGGCCTGTGGAGGGTCGCGCAGGCTTCCCCGAAGCCTCCCAAGCCCCAGTAAGTAAAAAACTGGTGGTTTTGGGCACATTTTTGGTAGCGGTGATCTCCAGGATCACCCCCCACCATGCTGTCCCCGCCCCTTAAGGGGGCAGGGGACAGTAAGTGGTCTCAGTGGTGGGTCATGACCCACCACTTTGTGAACCACTGCACTATGTTATATCTTTTACGTAGGTAGCTAGCAAATGAGCCATTTGTAGGTCTCTATAACTCCCAGTTAATGCATGTTTTTGAAGTTGTTTATCAGTTCAAATATTTAAAAGATCCGTGCCTTTTTAAATATTTATTTATTTTAGCTTTATAGCCTGCTCTACCCCAAAGGTGTTGGCAGGTTACAAATAGGTGCTTTCAGGTCTCATAAATCCACCATCATGCAAGAGAAATGTGGGGCAGCTAAAAATGCCAAATAGCTACCCTTCAAATAATGTCATTGTACAACAATTGACGGAGACCTACTGAAAATGTCCTGCAGAGGCCAAGGTAAGCATACTTCTTCCGCTTGGTTATTACTAAGGGAAGATGGGAATTTCCACCCTGTCATCTGTCACTGGCATCTTCCAGCCAGCCGCTCCAGCTAGATGGGAAAACAACAGGTTGGCGTATGATAGTTTTTGGCTTTGGGATGTCCTAGAGGCCATCTGTTTGCAAGTGACGGATGAATCCCCTGCCAAAAAGTGTGCGAGAGCTGTTAGAAGGAATAATTGAATGGAACCCAATCTCAACATTAAGCTCTTAAACGTTCTATCAAAATCAGCAGAAGGACGGCACTTGTCAACTGATATTTGAGACAAACTTACTTCTAGAGTAATCCAATACATGATTAGATCAGCAGAGAGAATGAAGTACACTATCAAATGCAGGAGCTATTCCTTTAAAAAAGTCCAACCCCACCTTTGTGAATTCATTTTCCAGGTAAGCCCTACCACCCAGGCTTAGATCTGGATGCCCTTGACAGGATTCTGCAACCCATACCCGTCTTTTCTTCCTTTCCAAGACCATGCAATCCCTCCTGTTCTTGTTTCACTCCCAACCTTAAGTTTCCTCCTACACCTGATTTGCCTCTCTTTAAATACTGGGCTGTATCAGGTTTTTGGAAATACCAAGTTGTTAGAGACAGACATGTTTCATTCTCTTCTTCCATCTTGTTAGCGCCAGAGAGACATACTGAAAGTAGTACTGTACTTTGTGAGTAATAGGTTGATGCTGTATTGATGCAGGCATTGATGCAGGCATTGAAGTAGAATTTGCAGCAGCTGGGCCTGCAGTACCCTGTAGAAGTCCATTATGTGTCTCTTCTTGTCTAAGGGGATGATTGGGCTCACCAAGATAGAGATGTAGACTTCAGCAGACTAGATAAAGCAAGACAGTGAAAAGAAAGGTCCCCGTTTTCTGGGCCAGACACAAACGCCACAATTTCCTGTACACTAGGAGATGTGCACCTCCCCTTGCTATAGTCGCCCATCTGCGCACAATCCATTCTCCTCTCCATCTGTTGTGTCCAGTGGGGCTTGCTTCTGAGTAGACATGCCTAGGATTGTGCTCTAAGGTTTAACAAGCTACACCTGCCCACATTCCTTCTCCTGAAGGTTTAGCACTCTGTCCCGGTTGGAGATCTGGTAAGCCTATATTTGAGCCATGACGTCAAATGAGAAGCTAACGGCTCAATCCTACCCCCCCCCCCACGCTGATGCACCTGCACGAACAGAGTGCATGCTGCATCTAGCGGGGGGGGGGCAGTTCAGAGATCTCAAGGTAAGGGAAGTTTTGTTCCTCTACCTTGGAGCAAGGCGCCGCTACGCCAAGGGGTCTCCTCGTATCTGTGCCAGCAATTTTGCTGATGCAGAACTGAGGAGAGTAAGGGAGAGGGAATGGAGGAAGGAACGGGGTTAGGATCCTGGCACGTGTCAGTGCCTCTAGGATCCACCCTTTCCACCCGCCTTTTCACCTCCTACCCACCTCCTCCTCCTCACCTGAACACTCTCCTCTTCTTCCATCCCACCCCATTCCTCCCACTGCCCGTCTCTGCCGCCAACTTACTGGCACTGGCGGTGAGAGGCCTCTCCACAGGCCCAAGGATATGGCCCCCAACCATGTGCACTGCGGCCTCTTCGCACAAACTGCTGCAGTGGTGCTGCCACCGGCAGAACGTACGGTCTGCAGGCAGAAAGCCCAGTTTGGATTGGGCTGTAAGAGTATAACAATTGCCTTGCTGGCTTGAACTTCCTGTCTTCTAAGAACCCTTCCCAAGGTCCACCCAGATCCAGTTCTGCATACTCTTTCTAAACCCTGGGCACAATCAGGGCATAGAAAGTGATAGTCTTTTCCAGTCTCTAGCACCTAGTCCTTGGATATATACAGTTTCTGTACATGGAGGTTTCATTGACTAACAATTGATAGATCTATCTTCTGTAAATGTGTCCAATCCTTTTTTAAAGCCATTTAAGCTATTAGCCATCACCACATTTTGTGTCAATGACTTGCACAGACATTGTGTGAAAAAACACCTCGTTTGCCAGTCTCTAACCTGTTGCCTGTCGACCTCACTGTGAAGCATTGAGAACCAAATACACATGACATTACTCATGTCATTAGCCCAAGCATGCTTTTTTTCTTATGTAAATAGTTTGCGGAGGTTATGGGAAGGGACAATGATCTGGATTGCATTCACTGTAGCCAAGGAGAGCCTTTTTTTTAAGGTGCATGAGTGGGATGGGGAATTTGGATCAGGATGACAGTGAGGGATAGGGTTAACCCCCCCCCCCCCATCCCTCTGCCACAGTCCTGACATGCATCACACCCTCTCTGTGCTGTTTATACCAGAAAGAGCAAACAAGCTAGTGCTAGCATCATGTTTTGGCCTGGAGTTCTAGTTTTATGGGAGTGTAAAGCCGGAGCTACACTACAGGCGGCGGCAGAGTGTAGTGCCTGCCTCCGCCTCCGCCTCCTGCCTCCGCCTCCGCGCTGGAAACGGGGGAGTGTCTTCCAGCCTGTTGTCCCTCATGTTGTCCTGCCTTCCAAGGTGATCCAAGGGAATAGTCTCTCAAAGGTGAATGTTACCTCCAAGGTGATTGGTTGTCGTTCAGATTGGCATTCAGCCACCCTCCCCCCTCTCCTGCGATTGGTAGGCTGCAGTAGCTCCGCGAACCGCCCCCTAGCTCTGCGTGCCCGCCCCCTGAAAAATAGAACTCCAGCTTGAGGTACGCGCCTGCCGTGTGGAGGTCGCGGCGGCTCCGCCTGCTTCAAAAATCAGGTCAGAAGCTCCGCGACGCGTGTAATGTAGCTCCGGCTTAAGGGGTGCGTTGCTGCTGCCCCCCCTGTTTGTGGGGAGTATCGCAGCCCCGAGGTATCGTAGCAAGAGGTCCACGCCACTGAGGGAGTGTGCCCCCTTCAGAACTGAGCAATTGTGAGGGCAATAAACTGCTGTGGGGCAGACAGAACACTTAGTACCATCTCAGAGCTGGGGTGGGGGTTGAGGCAGCCTGTCTCCTTCTCCACCCTGGGGATTCATGAGGCTTCCCAGGGAGGTTGTGGCTGGTGCCCAGCAAGCCGGGCCTCCTTACCTCCCTCAGCTCCTTCCCCCAGAGCCCCTCCCCCTCCCCTTCCTGTCTCCTCCCTGCTCTCCCAGGTGTGCCCCCTGAGTGCTTGTTAGTGCTAGCGTAGGCAAACCCGGACAAGCGCCTTCTCAACTTGCCTTCAGCCTTGCAAGCTGGCGCCAGCTGCTGGCCTTGTCGTGAGGCCTTTCCAGCCCCCCCCCCCGTTAAATCTGTGGACGGACAGGGAGAAACCTTTATTTTTCTCCAAGAGGCTTTGTCCCCTCATTCTCATGCGTAGAGCAGTTCATTTTGGGCACTCTTATTCTTAAGTCCATGAAATCCGGTAGCAGCGTGTAATTGCCCTAAAATAATGAGCGCACATTATTTCTGAGTTGGTGCTCTGCCATCACTCATTCGCAGGCCATCTTATTGGCTATATAGCCGTTGTCCATGTGGACTTGGGATTTTGCCATTTGCTGCAATACTAGTGTCATGCATTCTTGTTAGAACAATATATTATAGTTAGTGCACTCTGTTTAGGGGTGCTGTTTGTAGCTTTAAAAAATTGTTTAAAGTCTTTCTCAACAATGGTTCAAAAACTAACATTGTGGATGAAACTGAGTTGGATGATCTCATCCCAACCCCTCTGTGGATATTAATCCACCTCTCAGAAACAACCGTACAATTTGGCAGAATTGCAAGTCCCTCCTTGGGGGATGCCTAGCAATAGCAGGTGTGGGAGGTACAAAGGGGGAAAGAAGGGGGAGAGGGCTGCAGGTGTACTAGCAAAGAGCACCTCCCTGGGCTGTGCTTGTCTAAAGCCAGTGCAATTAATAATCCCTTTACCTGTCATCAGATTAACCCCTCCGACTATGGGAGTGGGGGAGGGAGTAGAAATGTTGCAAAATACTGTATATACAGAACCTTCAAGAGACAATGCACTTTCTTTATGAATATTCTCTCGAGTGAGAATTTGAGCAGAGCATGTAAATAGATCAAGCAGCTCATTCATATTTCAGTGCTGAAATGTCACCCAGAAATACGTTAGACATTAAATCCTAGAGGATGCAGATGGAGGGTTTCCTATCAGGCCCAGATTGTACCCTTTTGGCACACGGAACATACATCTGGCAGCTAAGAAGCATGTTGTTAAGATTTATTGGGCCGTCTTTCTACATAAAAAAATTAATACTCAAGGAGATTCGCATTATACAAATACAATAAAACAAGAAAAGAAGAAAAACAAGATAAAAAAAGCAAACAGCAGAAGCAGTAGGGATTGGCCAAATGGTGGGAAAATTTTGGATGATTTTCCCTGTCCATGAAAGGAGAGTAATGCTTCTTGGTAGATCTCCTTGGGCGCAGTATTTCATAAAGTGGGTGCCAGCACAGGAAAAGCCTTGGTCCCGGTAATCTTCCCTCTGAAAAAAAGGGACGGTTCACAGAGCAAAGCAGTATCTCCAGATCACAAGGGGCTGGGAGAAATACAGAAGGAGTTTAGGACTCAGGTCATTGCAGATTTAAAGGCAGTTGCCAACTCCTTCAATTAGATCTGGAAGCAAAGTCAGAGCAGATGAGCAAGTATTGGTGTAATGCACTCTTCTTTGTGGCCTGCCCTGGTTGAAGTTGGGTCACAGAATTCTCTCTTAGATAATAGCTTCCAAGACATCTTCAAAGGCATCCCCAACAAACTGTGTGTTGCAGTAACTGCACCTGGAAGTTACAGGTCCACAAATGATGTTTACCCGGAATGGAAGAGCACAGCTTGCTCACAAGTCAGCGATGTACAGGTGGGCCCCCATATCCACTGATTCGCTATCCACGGTTTCAGTTATCCACGGATTGTGGGGAACCCCCCCCCAGGCTTTTACTTTTTTCCCAGTAAGCTTCATTTCTTCCTTAAAGAAACAGGAGAAGCAGCCTCTGGCTGCTTATTACAGGCAAGTAGAATGAGACTAAGTGCTAGAGAGGCTCTGCAAGGTTAACAGACACCTTGCAGAGCCTCTCTAGGACTTAGTCTCATTCTACTTCCCTGCAATGGAGGCTGCTTCTCTGTTTGTTTTAAGGAAGAAACAAAGCTTGCTGAAAGCAAAATAAGAGCTGGGGGGGGCAAGCATGCCTGCCTGCAGGGGAGGCAGGGTGGGGGGGCCCTCAGGAAACCATGGAGGGGATGTTCGCTCTTATCCACGGTTTCAAGTATCCACGGAGGGGCCTGGAACATATCCCCAGCGGATATGGGAGCCCACCTGTATAAAGGTGTTCCTGGATACCACTGCAATCTGCACATCCAGGAGAGTGAGGCTCAAGAAGTAACCCGCCTAGACTGTGTACTTGCTCCAGCAGGGGGAGTGTGAGATTTTTGTCAAGAATGTAAATTGTCTAACTTACAACTGCCCAGTTTTCTTGCTCCATCGTGAACCTGGCTGTACCTGGCAAACAGAGGCAAAGGAGGGCACTGCACCTTTTCATGCTTGTGGAAAAGAAAGATGTTCAGCCAGGTGCAGCTTGTCCTGAAGGGGGAGAGAAGCTGCATTTGCCAACATTAGGCTTACCAGATCTCCAACTGGGACAGAGTGCTAGACCTTTAGGAGAAGGAATGTGGGCAGATGTAGCTTGTTAAACCTTAGAGCACAATCCTAGGCATAGGATTGTGCTCTAAGGTTTAACAAACGACACCTGCCCACATTCCTTCTCCTAAAGGTCTAGCACTCTGTCCCAGTTGGAGATCTGGTAAGCCTAGCGAACATCCCCCCATTTATACAAGTATCCAAGGCAGAGGAGACCTTTTGTGCCTGGGCTCCTGAGATTCACTGAAGTATATGGGCAAGAAGTGAATAACAAGGACCACCAAGAAAATAACAAGGATGGCAATGAGGACACTGGAGCGAACCTTGGTGGGTTTGAAGTACAGTGCAGGGCAGACAGTAGGTGTTCATTTCCTCAGTGGTGGCGGCTCAAAGGGTTCACATGAAAGGGGGACATTGGGATGAAATTTGCTGACATTTGCAGGGAACTGAAACAATAGCTAACGTTTGTATAGCACTTTAGAGTGTTCACTTTATGCACTACTCCATGTGCATTGTCTCGGTAATCTTTAAAACTACCTGGTAAGGCAGGACGCTATCACTGTCATGATTGTTGGATTGACTGAGTGATTGATTGATTGTGTGTAGGCCACCTAATGAGCTTACAGCTGAAGCAAAATTCAAACCAGGGACTTCTGGTTCACATCTCACAGTACTTGTGCACTACAGAGCCATATTTGTCGCTCCCCTGTGCACGTGCCCAAGTGGTTGCAACTGCCAGGGCCTCTAAGAGGAATTTTATCGGGGGTGCAAAGTTTATTTTGGGCCCCTTCTCAAAGGGGGAGGGGGCAAAACAAGATGGGGGGTGGGCAGCAACTGCTGGAAAAATCTCCAGAGCCCAGGTCTACCAAGCTTCCCAATGCGGCACCCCGGTCTACCTGCCTGGTGGTAGACCTGGCCTCCCAGTTGGCCCAGCCTCCATCTTTTACTCTCCATGAGGCCAGCTGAGATCCCAGGAAATTTCTGGGTACCCTCTTTTGGCTCCTGGACCCCCTTTTTTGGCTATGGGACCAGGTACAACTTACCACCCTCTCATGGGCCCTGGGAACTGCAGCCTTTTTTCTTTGTACTGTAGGATGTTTAGCTCTGCAACTGTAGCTGAAAACTCCCTTTCTTCAAAGCGTCACTGTGTGTGTCAGGGTGTCTTTCCATTATTCTTAACAGCAAGGTTGGGAAGCATCCTTGGTGAACGTCATAGCTGAGTAAGGATTAAACCCCCAATTTTGCCCATCCAGTAGCAGCCACTGCCCCATGTTGTCTAGAAATCTTTGGATCTTTTAATAATCAGCATTGATCACTTTTTGGCTTGTACTGCCAGCCCATTCCTATATGTGTCATGCTGCATGGAAAGAAGTCCCATTGCATTCAGAGTGACTTACTCAAGTAAGTGTGAATACGATTGCAGCTCCTTATCCTTTAGAAATCCATTCTTTGCACAGGGCTTGTCTGGAGTTCTAAGCATTGTTTTTTTAAATCATTGACCTTGGACAAATCAGTGGATAATTTATATTTTTTCCCCTACATTGACTGTTTGTTATCAGAGGAAATGTCCTCGGAGTCAGGGCTCACTGTTTTTTTGAGTGCTTTATCTGTGTAACAAATTCCATTCAGTGAAACCTAGTGCCAAAAATGGAAAGATCTGCATTCTTAGAGAATGACTGTTGGGGCACTGAGTGAATCTGAATGACCAGGAGCAGAAAAAATACCCATTGGATAGTTAAATTATAATGATGTTATTTCATTTGTATCCTGCCCTTCCTCCAAGACGTTTAGGGTATTATACGTGTTCTCCCCATTGTATCCTCACAGCAACCTAATGAGGTATGTTAGGCTTAGAGAAAGTGATTGGCCGAGAGTTCACCTATAAATTCCATTATTGTGCCTGCAGTAGCATAGCTCTGTGTGTGTGTGTGTGTGTGTGTGTGTATGTAGTAAGTGCTGCACGGCACTACACAGCGGTGCAAAGTGGCCCCTCCCACTCACATCAGAGCCATTCTGGCAGCGAAGGCAGCGTTGGAGGGGCCACTTTGCACCGCTTTGTAGCACCATGCTGCATTTACTACGCCCCACCCTCTAGCTATGCTACTGTCAGCGCAATCCTGTGTAACCTTGCACCAGTGTAACAGCAGATGCACAGGTGTAATTGCACTTACACTGGCAAGGTTACACAGGATTGCGCTTTGTGTGCCTGTATCTTTTTTCCTCTGTGGCTAGTAGCAGTTTTGTAGGGTAACTTGGATCTGAGCTGTGACACAGGAGTATTTTTTATTTTTCACATTTTTATACCACCCTTCCTCCAAGGAGCTCAGAGTGGTGTACATATTTCCTCCCCTCCTTTTTGTCCTCACAACAACCCTGTGAGGTAGGTGGGGCTGAGAGATAGTGACTGGCCCAAGGTCACCCAGGAAGCTTCGTGGCTGAGCGGGGATTTGAACCTGGATCTTCCAGGTCTAAGTCCGACTCCCAAACCACTACACCATCCTGGTATAAGGGTTGAGAACCACTCCCTTTTAGTATCATGGCTCCAAGCTGCTCCTTCTTCCACAACTGATTTTTTTAAAAAAGAAAAATTTTGGGACATGAAACTCCTACATCATGTCTAGTTTGGCCCTCACTTTGCCTGTACTGCCATTGTCATTGGTGACGCCATTCTTGCTGCTCACTTATCAATCCCCAATTCCTCCTTTCATGTCTGTCTTGTCCATTTAATCTGTATTATTATAAACCTTCTAGGAAGGGACTACAGTAGTATGTATACAAGATTTTCAGTGCCTTGCATTCTGCTGGCCCTAATACTGGCTATTGTCTGTATTAGCACTGAATCATTATTCTTGTGCAGTTCTGTATTATTGCCTCCAACATGATTCATTGTAGAGTTAAGCTGGGGACACACCGGCCGCATTGTGTTGCGTAGAGCAGCGTCTGCACACAGCTGGAAAAACTTGGTGTGTCTTCTCTTTTACAAACTTGCACTGCAACACAGGAGAGCTGCATTGCAATGCAAGCAAAGTTGGAAATATTGAAATTGAGAGGCCACGTTCGGTGCTGCAGGGGCGGGATGCAGAGCAAAGCGTTGGCCAATCAGAATCAAGTCTGAAAAGACTCTTATTTTGATTGGCTAAAAGAGAGCAGAGGGCAGGGTAGGGCAGGATGTCTTACCCTTCTCCGTGCGGCTTTCTTTGGTGTAAACCGGGTGTGTTGTGTTGAGGCATGTCGGCTACTCTCGCAACGCCCGGGGTGCAACGCACCCTGGTGCAGGCAGTGTGTCCCAGGCTTAAATTTACAGCTTGATCCCATGCATGTTTGCACAAGGAAGCCCCATTGAAATCACCAGAGCTCCTCTCATATATGTATGCTTAGGCTTGAGACTGTCTTTTAATGCAGTTAAGCCTAATACATTCTGACCTGTGCAAAGTTTTATGGGCAGAATGGCAGGATATATGTATTTTAATTAAATAAATAACATTCCCATGGCCCTACTTTTGCCTTCCAGAGGGACGAACTGTAGAACAATATTTGTAGTGTGAATTTGCCCACACTACACATTTTAAATTTGCTCAAATATTGCTTAGTGGAAATCATGACAGTGAGACCAGTTTCAAATTGGTTTAAATTTATAATGTAAAGTTATTCACTAGATGCACATGCGCAAACATGCACGCACGCATGCGTACGTCTTGGTGACATACAACAGTATTTTGACAAGAGTCACTTGGCCAGATATACACATAGTTTGTCTTTAAAGTGCCACTGGACTCCCTGTGGTGTTTAACTTTTGGAGAGTTTTGCTGCCTTCATAAATCTCTTTTATGGGAGCAGAAATGATCTGACCGTTTCTGTCTGCCCATGCTCCCCTTTCTAGGCTTATGCTCTGTATGAGCCTACCCTGAACGAGGCAGCGCTCCTGATCCCCACTACCAGAGCCCTCGCCTTCTTTTTTTATGTCCCCCCAACTGCTGTCATGCTTTCCTGTATTGGCCAGTTCCCAGGCAGTGAGGAAGAAGAGACTGTAGCTCAAGAGTAGAGCATTTGCTTTGCATGCAGAAAATCCCAGGTTCAGTCCCTGGCAGTATCTTCAGATCTGTGACTGAAACTCTGGAGAGCTGCTGCCCGTCACTGTGTATTTTTTTAATATTTTTTTCCACATTTTTATACCGCCCTTCCTCCAAGGAGCTCAGGGTGGTGTACAGAGTTGCTCCCCTCCTTTTGTCCTCACAACAACCCTGTGAGGTAGGTGGGGCTGAGAGATAGTGACTGGCCCAAGGTCACCTAGGAAGCTTCATGGCTGAGCGGGAATTTGAACCTGGATCTTCCAGGTCTAAGTCCGACTCCCGAACCACTACACCATCCTGGCTGTACAGAGCTAAATGGTCAAATGCCGTATAAAGCAGCTTGATACATTTGATCAGATGGAGTTTGTCCTGATGCACTAGATGGCCAGGGTTTGGTACCAACATATTCTTGTGCAGATGAGGAAATTTTGGCAGGTGCAGTTTTTTCAAATCCCTGCAACACTATGACATGACAAGCTGTACTTGCTCTAACCCTTCTTTCTGCAGAACTATCTGAGACAATAACACCATTTTTTTTTCTTGGACTGGACTGTATTTCACGTCATGAAAATTGCCTTGGGGAAAATATATCCCATTTAGATTAAACAGCTTTTCAATAAAAGAAGAAAACAAAACTAATCCATCACACAGGAGTTTTTAGGATAGGATAATTGTATAATGTGTCGTCTTTTTGAATCCACCAAAGCAAAGATCTTTCAGCTGTTTTTTTAAAGGTTAGACTGTCACTAGAAAACGTATAGTCGCTATGCATAGCCACATGCAGAGACACTAAGTGGAGCCTATTAGAGCTGGATTTCAGGCTCCCCTAGTCCAGATTAATACCAGTCATTTGCAAAATGTCAAAGATAGGCAGTGATACGTGCTCACTCCATGTGGCAGGAGCTGTTCAGAATTGGAGCTTTTTTAATGGCTTTTATCTGCAGGCTCTTACACAATCCTCTCAGCTGTGCTTCTACATCCCTTAAAAATGTAATGAATAATATGCTTTGCTTGGGAACTGTTAGCTACTGCTCGGAAAGAGTGAGTGTTTGCTGGGCTCCAGCTACTTTATTTGATTGAAGGACCACAACTGTTTTAGACTGCAGCTCTGTTCCCAACCATGTTGTTATGACAATTATGAACTCAGTCCATATTTTAGTCATTAGCTCTCTTTTTCTTTTCATGGATTATGGACACACAATAATTTCTACTCTATCATTTAAAAAAGTATTCTGGACTACAAAACAGGCTCCCATGAACCTAACTGGGTGTTCAGCTGTGTTGGGTCATTGCTGGAGATAATGTGTAAACGTTGCACAATGCACAGTAATGCATGAAAGGCTGTTTCAAATTCTCTCTCTAACACCCCCAGACATATGGTAAAAGATTCCTCTTTCTGCAAATATTTTCTACAAGTTAAGAAGCACTCTCTAGTGCTCTGAACAGTGCAATCATATGCATGTTTAACTTATGTTAATCCAACTGAGTTAAATGGGACTTTCCCCCATTTCAATGTGCAGAAGACTTTCAACTCAAAGTTGTAATCCAATGCACACTTAGATAGAGAGTAAGTCTAATTTAATTCAGTGGGATTTGCTTCTGTGTAAATGTGATTAGGATTGACAGCGTCTCATAAGTAGCTGTCTGTGTGAATGCATGTGCATACAGATATGTACATGAGGCAGACTAACATCCCTAGAATAAACAAGAGCAATAAATATCTCATCTCATGCAAAACCCACACACAGCCCATATCAGGGCCCATGAGAGGGGGGGTAAAGGGGGTAAATTGTACCCAGGCCCAGGGTCAAAAAGGGGGCCCAGCAGCCAAAGGAGGGGCCCCAGAGATTTCCTGGGATCTCAGCTGGCCTCATGGAGAGTGAAAGACAGAGGCCAGGCCAACCGGGAGGGCAGGTCTACCAGGCAGGTAGACCTGGGCACTTCATTGGGAAGCCTTGTAGACCTGGGCTCTGGAGACTTTTCCGGCTATTGCTGCCCTCCCCCATTCCTGTTTCGCCCCTTCCCCCTTTGAGAAACTTTGTACCCCCTGATAAAATTCCTCTCAAAGGCCCTGGCCCATACTGTGAGTTCTCCGAAGCCGATTCCTTGCCCAGTTGAAATAAAACTTTGGTACATGTAGGATTGCCAACTGAGCAACAAAATGACTGACCTGTACTTACGGTATAATAGCAGCTTGATCTGCAGAAATCAGTTTTTCAAGGCATGGAGATAAGTGGTTTTGCCTGCTAATGTTTGCACATCAAGCTGGCTACCTTAAAATGCATATGTGTTTCCCCAATTCCTCCAAAACATTCACCTCTCCAAAAACAAACTAAGGGTGCAATCCACTGGAATGGTGGAATGGCGGAGCGAGGGCTCAACCATTCCAACGTTGCAAATGTGCCATAAAGCATGTTCGCGACGCCTCGGGAGTAATGGAGGCCAGCGCAAGGCCGGTCTCCCTCACTCCGTCGCCAGACCGGGCAAGTGGTCGCCAGAGGAAGGTAAGCGCTCCCACGACAGCTGCGTGGGTGGTCCGACGGGCGAGAGAGGGGGCCATTGGTCTAGCCGACCCGGGAGGTGGCGGGAGATGGCGTCTGTCATATCCCCGTCCCCGCCGGGTGGCTAGGCCGTTACACAGCCTCTTCTGACTTCCGCCAGCTATTTAGCTGGTGAAAATCCGAGGCCTATCGGAGCGTCCCCTTCCCCGAGTAGACCTGCCCATTCGACGGGCTCAGCATCCGGCGGGTGGCCCTGGGCCGCCGGCCGAATCCTTATACAGGATTGCGCTGTAAATAATATGAGGAAATGGGAGGCACTCTCCAAACTGTACTCTGTAGCTAGCAAACATTTGTGGTGGTCTTGTGTGATTCCTTGCTGGTTTCATCCGTTGGTAGGGATGTGAGTGTTAGAGCAGAGTTGACAAGATGAAGGTGACTGGCAGTCTGATTTCTCTTTCCTTCCATATATTACAGTGCAATCTTACCCAGCTCCTCCACTGGTGCAGCAGTGGTGTAGGGAGAACAGGAGACTTTGGGAGGGAAAGGGGATTTAAATTCCCTTTGAAGGGGGATGTAAATGGGATTTAAATCCCCCTTCCCTTCCAAAGCCTCCCATTCTGCCCTACACCACGGCTGCACCAGTGGAGGAGCTGGGTAAGATTGCGCTGTCAGTAACATGGCAGTATACAGAATAACAACCCCTTCTTGTAAAGTGAATGTGGAACTGTAGCACAGGCAAAATGGAGGGGTGCCTAGCTGTGGCTGCCCTCCTGCTGAATTTAGCAACTTCTAGGATGGATGGCAGTTGTGTTGAGAGGGTTGCCAGTTGAAAAGAACTGGGCTCAAATACAATAAACGACGAGAATGGTCCTCATTCACTTGCCTAGGACTACAGTTTTAGAAATAATAGTGGGCTGAGGCAGTGATGTGCATTTTGGTAAATTGATGTTTGGATCAGAGTTACTGAGATAACAAAGCTTCTATCATTTTGTCAGTATGGTTTGACTCTGAGAAGTGGCTAAAAGGTAAAGATGACCCCTGACAATTAAGTCCAGTCGTGTCCAACTCTAGGGTGTGGTGCTCATCCCCATTTCAAAGCCGAAGAGCCAGCGCTGTCCGAAGACGCCTCCGTGGTCATGTGGTCGGCATGACTCTCCTTGCCGCAGCGCGTAGCATGCGGCTGGAACACGGAGCGCTGTTTACCTTCCCGCAAGCGGTACCTATTTATCTACTCACATTAACATGCTTTGGAACTGCTAGGTTGACAGGAGCTGGCCAAGCAACGAGAGCTCACCCCGTCGCGGATTCGAACTGCCGACCTTTCGATTGACAGCTCATGGTTCAGCGGTTTAACCCACTACCAGGTCACAAATGCTTGCAGCACTTCCATCACTGCCCATGATGTGGGCATAATGCCAGCCACGCTGCTAAAGTGATATCATGTATTGTGCTGTACAGGTTGAGTATTCCTTATCCGGACTGCTTGGGATGGGAAGTTGTCTAGATTTCGGATTTGGCTAGATTTCAGAATTATGTGCATAAATATAATGAGTTATCTTGGGAATGGCATTGAAGTCTAAACACAAAATTCATTTGTCTCATATTCATCTTATACAAATAACCTGGAGGTAATTTTATACAATATTTTAAAATTATTTTGTGCCCCAGCATGCCTTGCGCTATGCCAGCCAGGTGCTGGAATTTTTTTATTTTATTTTTTTAAAGTCATAGCCCCCAAAATGTCTGAATTTTGGAATAATCTGGATTTCAGAAGTCTGGATAAGGTTGTAATCAACCTGTACTATCGGAATGCCCTCTCCTGCATACTGAGGGCTGGCAACCCTGGACACACTTACTTATAAATAAGATCCATTGAAAGTGGGCCTTATTCTCCAGTGAACCTACACAGGTTTGGCATGCAAGTGCCTTGACCTGGGCTTCTGGACCTCAGTAATATTAAGAGTTTTTATGCTGAGCAAATGCCAATACACCATACACTGGAAAGTTAATACAATCTGCCTTTTCTTTTTTCTTTCTTTTTTTTTTTTAAACTTAAGATGCTTTGTAATTTATAGCTTGGCTTTAATGGCCAAATAACAGATTGCATAAAAGATTAGTGTTCAGATGTGCAAATTCTGTGGACTGCCAACTTCCTGAGTTTTGGGAAATATATATCCCCTGCTTTCTAAGGGAGAGAGAGGGAGAGATTTGTATCGAGCACAGCCTAGGTAACATGAGGCATTTGTGCTTTTCCATGGTAGATTACATACAAGGACACTATTGGATTTGTCAAGTATGCATCACGCAACTCCATTTTTAAGTGTTCAAACTGAGACCAGATGTTGAGACAAACTGTCAGTACTTGATATCTAGAGTACATTGAAATCTCTTTCTATATCAACATGCCTTTCCCTGCTCCATCCATCCATACCTCATTTATCTGTTTAATAATGCAGGTGGTACATTCCAGAACAGTTCAAAACCACAAGACGAGCGAGGCTGCAATCCTATACACATTTTCATGGGAGTAAGTCCCATTGAGCTCAGTGGGACTTACTTCTGAGTAGACAGGATTGTGCTGTTCGTTTTCCTTGGGTTAGGTCAGTGGTTCTCAAAGTGGTGGGTCGCGACCCACCATTGAGAACAAAAGCTGTCCCCTGTCCCCTTAAGGGGCGGGGACAGCATGGTGGCGGCGATCCTAGGGATCGCCACCGCCGCAGCCGAAAAAGTGCCCGAAACCATGGTTTTTGGCCTTACCAGGGCTTTGGGGGGCTTTGGGGAGGCCTGCGCAACCCTCCGCAGGCCTCCCCGATCTTCGGATTGCCGAAAAATGGTGATTTTTGGACACTTTCAGTTGTGCCTGAAAATTGCCATTTTTCAACAATCTGATCGGGGAGGCCTGCAGAGGGTCACACAGGCCTCCCCGAAGCCCCCCCCAGCTCAAGTAAGGCCAAAAATGGCAATTTTGGGGGCGTTTTTCCCGGTGGTGGCGATCCTGCCCCTCCCCCGCCGGCACTCAGAGTTCTCCCTGCCTTGCAGGAAGAACTGTGAAAACCACTGAGTTAGGCAATTCTGTGCACACTTACTTGGGAGTATTCCATAATGAGGCTTATTTCTAAATAGATATGCAAAAGATTGCACTTAGTGCCATTATATTAGGTTGCCCATGGATGGAAAAAACTGCTTGGCCTGTCCTTGTGCCCTTGACAGCAGTTTTATCTGCAGAAATCAACAGGTGAAGCTTTTCACAGCATAGAGAAAGAGAAAGGACTATTATACAGAAAAATAGGTCATGTTATTTTAATGGAGCAATGGGAACAACTATGGTTAAAACAGTTGAAATTTACGTTAAATATTAATATTAAGGAAAATATGTATAAAATGATGTATAGATGGTATATAACCCCAAGCAAATTAGCAAAAATGTATGAGAAGGTGACGGATAGCTGTTGGAAATGTAAAAAGCAAGAGGGAACTTTTTATCATATGTGGTAGACATGTTCTCAAGCAAAGAAGTACTGGATTCAGATTCATAAACAGATACAGTTGATTTTAAGGATTAAGGTTCAAATGAAACCGGAAACCTTCTTGTTGGGTATGAAGGATGATCATGTAGGCCAAGGGTGGGGAACCGGCGGCCTGCGGGCCGGATCCGGCCCCCGGGACGATCCAGTCCAGCCCGCGAGAGCCTGGACCCGATTCCATTCGGTCCGGCCCGCGCGGGCTCAGACCAGAGGCTCTGGAGGCCGCGTTCACCTCACCCGGCTCTTTTCAAACTTTCCCGGCTGTTAGAGACATACGCAGAACAGCCGGGTTGAGAAGGGGTCGCGCGACTCCTTCTCAACCCGGCTGTTCTGCGCATGTCTCTAACAGCCGGGAGGGGTTTGAAGAGGAGTCGGGCGAGGTGAGCGCGGCCCCGCGCGAGCGAGCGAGCGAGCGGTGGGTGGGAGGTAAATTCGCACGCGCGGGGGGGTAAATTTGCGGGGGGGGGAATCGGGCGGCCTACCGGCCGGCCCACAACAGATTTTCCCTATGGGAAAATGGCCCCCCACCGCAAATAGGTTCCCCACCCCTGATGTAGGCGAACAATTTCAAACTTTGTTTTTATATATGATAAGTGCGGCAAGAATTTTATACGCACAATATTGGAAGAATTCAGAGATACCTTCGCTGGAAGATTGGTGGTTGAAAGTTTTGGATTATGCTGAAATGGATAAACTTACAATTTTAATTAAGGAAAAGTCACTTAACCTTTTTGTGAATAACTGGAAACCATTTATTGATTTTTTTTAAGAGAGAGAGAGAGAAGAACGAAGTGATGATATGAGGATTTAATGAATAGAATGTGGGTGTTATTTGGGCTTAGTTGGATATTATACGTAGAAAATAGTGAATAGTATGCTAGTAGAATGTATTGCTTTGCGCGTGCTATAATTTTATGAAATCTGTATTGTTTTTATGTTTTAATATATTAATAAAATATAAATATATACTAAAAAAAGAGACTTTTTCCTATGGTTGGAGAAATAAACAGAAGTATTGTGGTGGAGTAGCCTAGTTCAGAAAATAGTAAGGGAAAAAATAACACCCTAACAGCGCAATCCGACTTAACTTTTGTGCCGGTGTAACCAGCGGCGCAGCGAGAACTGGAGGCCCTAGAATGGAAAAGGGATTCAAATCCCCTTTGAATTCCTCTTTTGGAGGGGATTTGAATCCCTTTTCCGTTCTGGGGCCTCCCGTTCTTGCTGTGCCGCTGGTTCCACCGGCACAAAAGTTAAGTTGGATTGCGCTGTAAACGTTCTGTTTCCTTATCTCATTACTATATTTCTAAAACCCTCTTCTCTATTAAGGTTAGCTCATTTTGACATTTTCCTAGTTGCTCACTCGTGATTGCTAAGAACACAGGCTGCATTAATGTTGAGTGTTTCTGGTTGTGAAGATAAGCTTGAAAGTGTGTGAACAATGTCTGGTGAAGTATC
This sequence comes from Plestiodon gilberti rubricaudatus, assembly GCA_026170595.1. NCBI lineage: Eukaryota > Metazoa > Chordata > Lepidosauria > Squamata > Scincidae > Plestiodon > Plestiodon gilberti. The sequence continues at coordinate 93,285,995 of JANXHW010000002.1, read as the reverse complement.
AAAACCCAGAGATGTGTCTGAGCAAGATCCTAGTGGTTAGAGGACAGGGCCTTAGTACCCTGTATACTAGTGTTTCCCAAACTTTTTTGACCTGTGGCACTATTGATCTGCCAATTGGCATTGCACTGTTTTTTGAGAGGATTCCATGGCTCCCCTGGCTGGTTTCTGCGGCTCCCCTGGGAGCTGTGCCTCCCAGTTTGGGAACTACTGACTGTATAGTCTACTCTAGTTCTGTGCTTGGCCCCATGACTAGCCCAACGGGACATGTACAACAGTGAAAACTGCAGTGTGAAACGTGTTTACTATTTTTGCCAGATTTATAAATATGGTAGAATTTAACTTTTCTTGTCATAGAATTTGGGTTACTTTAGTACAGTGGAGCATCCATCTTTGCATATACAACACCAATTTTATTTAGCAGAAAAGAAAATGCAAACTCAAACAAAACGTGATGATCGCTGTAGGACGGTCTTACAGAACATACAAGGCAGCTTTTCTAGCTGTTTAATGATCCATTTGCTGTGTCACTAGAGGGTGTTGAACTCCAGCTGCAGATGGAGTTAATTGACCTGAACTGCCCCCAGATGTTGACAAACAAAAGAAGAGCATATGGGTGGGAACCGGGCCAATGTTTGCACCAACTAAGCTAAGGGACTGGATGAAACATGCATTTAAACGACCCTCTCTCTGGAACATGATACATATGGGAAAGCAAAGTTTTTTAGTGGATATGAACGTGTTTCTGTCAGGTAGATCCCTGTAATCTGATCATTTTCATTTCCCATGCCAGCCTGAGAAATGCCATTTCCAGCTGCACACTCCCAGTTTAAACTGGCGTCAAATGAGCCCTGTAGGGGTGGCAGCGCGGTAAGTGCTGCACGGTGCTACATGGCGGTGCAAAGTGCCTCCTCCCACTCGCCGTTGAAGCCATTCTGGCAGCAAAAGACAGCATTGCATTTTCTGCCGGAATGGCTCTGCCGGTGAGTGGGAGGAGCCACTTTGCACCGCCGTGTGGTGCTGTGTAGCACTTACCGTGCCGCCCCCCTCTAGCTATGCTACTGCGTCCAGCACTCGATTACTGGAATATTAGTGCCCCCAGCTAGCAAAACCAGTTATATTATGGTTATATTATGTAAAATTAGCACTTCTGTAAAAACTGAGAAATTAACTTGGTGCAGCACTCCGATTTGACTTTGGAAAACAAACAACTTTTCTTTTGAGCCCCTTATGGCCTTGTGAACATCTGTCTCCTCCATTCTCTGGTTAGCGCAAAGCTGAAAGAGTCTATTGGGACACCTCTGAGAGTGTGGTCCATATTATTGAAGCCATTTTGCTGTTACTTTAGGAAAACTGGAGTCTGCCATCTAGAAAATCTCCTCTTGTTCTGTGGGAGATTCAGAATTGGAATGGCATAGATCTAATATTCAAGAGGCTCCCCCTTGGGTGAGTAGTGTAGGCAGTCACCATTCATTTCATGCTGTTTGTCCTCCAATAGGCCTCATGCTGGGGTAATCTCTCAATAAGCAGTTTTCTAGCAGCACCACACAATTGCCTGAAATGGAAGAGTAAATACAGGCTTCCCTCCCCCACATTATTCAGTTGCCTTATCGATTGAGAGAATTTAGAGATACAGTTGAGGATTTTTTTCCCCCCTAGTAATTGAAATGGTTTCCCAGGCAGCTGTCCTTGTTAAACAGATAGAGAAAGAAAAATTACTGTGATTTTAAGGTCTGGATCTTCAACTGCTTTCTGCAAAATAGAAAAGTCTACAACATAGTCCAGTAATTTTATGGAAGGGGGAAAAAGGCAAACCTCAAACTGATTGTTACAAAAGTGAGATTTTGCAACAGCAACCACTGCCGGAGCCCCGGCGCTGTAAGTCTATGTGGGGGATGGCCGGTGGAAGGAATGGGGAAGGGAGGAACAGGACAGAGACCAGGGCTGGAGGGAGTGTGTGTCAAGGCCAGAAAGGGGGCGGTATTGGTGGCAGCAGCGCCACCGATATCCTATCTCCCTTCCTGGCCTCAATCCACCTACCCAGGTCCACTTGGACATGCACCAGCAAAGTAGCTGGCGCAAGTCCAAGTAGATTCACCAAGGCAGTGGAGGCTGGCCCTGGGGCAAGGGCACAAATGTTCCCTTACCTTGACCTCCTAGACCCAAAGCTCCTCCATGAGTGCAACGCATGCCCCATTGGCACAGCTGCATCAGCGCTAGGAGAGTTAGGTAGGATTGGGCTGTGTAATAGTGAAACCATCTGTTGAGTTTCAGTGACTTGCACTTTTCTTGAGGGTGGCATTCCCCTCAAAAGTCTGCTCAATGCTGCAGTTAGCACAGACAATACCATTACATTCATGACTGGCAGATGAGCATTCCTGGACACGTTTGCAGCATGAGCAAAGTAGCATTCTACAGTCTGGCTCACATTGCACCTAATGACCTCAAAGATAGATGCAGGTTCTAGTGGGAGGTCTTTATAGATATGAGTCAGCCACTGGCTATTTCCAACCCCAATCTCCCTATGTTACCTTGCCAAATCTGAAACTTATAATAATAGAGCCATAAGTTATGATACTTGGTTGTGGCTGATGAGGGGGGAAGTGACTGAGGTTGCACTGATAATGTATTTTTTTTTTTGCCACTTGCTCACCGAAATGCTTGTAGGGAAAGACCATCAAGAATATTTGAATGCCTGTGTGATGAGCAGGACAATGTCCCACCTGTCTGTAATATTGAAACCAATTGCCTTCTACCCAGGAATGGAATGTACAGGTCTTGAGAGTAGCCAATCGAAGACTTGCATTTGATGTTCTGAGGGGGAAGAGCAAGAGTGAATTCTAGTGAGAGTTGATTGTTGGAGTTTAGCGGGAGTGGGAGAGTTTTAGTAAAACTGGTAGAAACTGTGTGGAAACTGAACCTACACTTGTTGGAGACTTTGTTTTGGGCTGGTGTGTCACTACATGTAAGTGCACCTTAGTGTAGGAGTGCTGTTTTTGGTGAAGAAAATCATATCCTGTAAAACAGTCAGTCTGGGTACTGCTACTGTGAGGGTGTGGTGTGTGCCCCACTCACCTCCACATCCTGAGGGGCCAGGTCCATGTTGAGCAAAGGACATGGTTACTCCAAACAGAAGCTGCAGACGCTTAGATATAGTCTTTTGCTTGAATGTAACTTAGAAGACAGTTCCAACTGGGAAAACTCAAATACCAATAGCAGGTTCTTCACCTTCCAGTTTATCTCGCCTCCTTTCTTATGGACAGGAGTCGGGACTCTAAGCTAGGAGAGAGGTGGCCCTGTGTGTCCAGGGGAATAGCTGTGCTTGATGAAGAAATCTTGGATTCCAGTTGATGATGTGGACCACCCAAGTTCCTGGGCCTTCCTCCTGGAGGGGCCTTTCAGGGTGCTGGGCTCACAAAAGGAGGTCCCCTGGGGATCCTGCCAAGGAGCCCTTGTACTTTGGACTCCTGGCTGTCTGGCTCGGTCACCCCAAGTTTTCCTCTAGGGTGTGTCAGCTATCTTCTCTTTTCCCTCTCGGTTTCTTTTCTCTGTCTTTGCCCTTCTTCTCCTGCTCTTTCTGTCCCAATGCCTTCCCAGTCTGCTTCAACTGGTCCCTACTGACTTCTTCTTTGCCCTCCTCCATGAGAGCCTCTTTCCCTGTTCTCTGTCTCTTGTTGCTTTCTTGTGCTCAGCTCCTCCTCCAGAATCCTCTTGCTACCCCTACTGGCTCCTATGGCTCTTTCCACCTCTCTTGCCTGGTTCTCTGTCCTGATGTCCCTTTTATGGGCTGATACCAGTTCCCGGCTGTTACTGCTGAGGGCTGATGAGCACTCTGCTTGTTGCGCTGGGAAGGCACTCGGTAATGACATCACCGTGGGTGCCTCCACAGACGCTTCAGGCAAGCTGAGCCCACTTGGAGCCATGGTGATCCGTGGTTTGCCACAGAGGGGCAGACTGAGGTCTTGCCAGATCTATAATTGCCGAGCAGTTATATGGTAATACTCAACTAATACTGGTAGTTTTCATGAAGTCTTCTGCAACAAGCAAAAGTAAAAGCTCTAAAAGACACTCTTTGGACTGATAGCTCTCTAGCCACTTCAACCATGCAATTGTATTATTTTACTTTTTAAAATATATTTATTATATTAATATAATATTAAAAACTACATATTTCATAAGGTTATAGCAAGCGCGAAGCAATACACCCTACTTGGCAATTGTATTAATTTACTAAGTTGTCCATGTCCAGCGTGAAGCTGTGATACCGTATTAAGTTGAAAGAAACAGTAACTGTATGAGCCATCTGCCCCCTTTTTAGGGAGGTAATCAAGTGTTTTATTTTTTCTAAAGGTGGATTTCTGTGTACTCTTGAAGAAAAGTTCCTAATACAGTGCCAAGTCCCAGTTCTGCACCACTCTAGAAACAAACAGCTGAAAGCCATCAAAACCACAACCAATATTCTTATAGTGCATGCTAACACAACACACACCTTTTCTGATCTCACACTCATTGTACTCCTCCGCATTCAAGATAAGCTGTCACAGCTTGCCACCATAAATAGTTTTTCTTTCCCCAGCAGCAAGAATATCTTGCATGATAGATGCAAAGTTAGCAAGCATTTCAGCATGCTAGAGAATTGATGACTCTTTCAAAATCTCCAGACTTTGTGTTCACCTTTGCCCAGGTCTGCTGAACCACTGAACCATGAGCTGTCGATCGAAAGGTTGGCAGTTCGAATCTACATGACGGGGGTGAGCGCTCGTTGCTCAGCCCAACTCCTGCCAACCTAGCAGTTCGAAAGCATGTCAATGCGAGTAGATAAATAGGTACCACTTGCGGGAAGGTAAACAGCGCTCCGTGTTCCAGCCGCATGCTACGCGCTGCGGCAAGGAGAGTCATGCTGGCCACATGACCACGGAGGCGTCTTCGGACAACGCTGGCTCTTCGGCTTTGAAATGGGGATGAGCACCACACCCTAGAGTCGGACACGACTGGACTTAATTGTCAAGGGGTACCTTTACCCTTACTTGCCTGTGCCCCAAAACGGGGAGGTAGCACCACATCCCAGAAGGGCCTGGATAGCAAGTCAGTTGCTACGGGAGTCCAAACCTAGTGCTGACTTCCTTGCTTGTGTATTCCACTTTTGCTTTTATTGGTGCCCTGCTGCTGTTCTGGCTGGAGTAGCACTTGTCTGCTCTGCAGGTGCACATGAAAACAAAGTCATACCAGGATATCAGTGACATCAGAAACCACAACAAGATACCTTTGTGCGGCAGTAGCAACAACAGCAGCTGCTCCCTGTGCAGAGAGAAGATCTGCACCCCCCCCTTCGCATGTTTTGTCTGACATCTACTCTTGTTCCAGTCTGTCACCATGCACGGATAACATGCATTGTTCGTTAACCTTGTTTGCTAGAAATCCATCCTTGGTTGTGTCAGCATCACGTTTGGGTTGCATTCCACTATTTGGGTGCTTGAATCTGTACATCTTCTCCTATGAGTTGCATTCTTTGAGGAACTGCCTGTGTATCCATCAAACACATTACGGATTTCCCACACTTGTGCAGAACATATTTGATATAGCAATTGCAGATGGCAGAGAAGATATGTCAAGAGACCAGGGTAGTTGATATGACAAGATACTTCCACCTGACATTAAAATTAGGTGTAGCTGTCAAACAGGGTTCAGTAGGTCTACCATTTCATCTCCTGATCTCACAGAGAGCCTTTCTTCTCTCACTAGCTTTCTTCTTTTCTCTTGCCTGTTCTGATTTTTAATTCTAGTAAGGCTTACATGATTCATTATCTATGCTTGTATCTGACATAACCTTGTTGTACACCTGTTTGGCACATAATGAAGTTCCTGCTCTTTTTCTTGACGGTGCCTGTATCATAGGCAGCTGATACCGCATTTGTTCCTTCTTGGCTCAGCGTGCTACTTGGTGGTCGGCTCTCTTCTCCAGTATATTGAAATGAGATGGGTAGTTCCAAAGCTCAGCTATCAGGATAATATTTAGGGCAGCAGCTACAAGGATGTGCCCTCTCATCACCTTGTCAGTGCTTTGCCACTAAGCATCGGTCCTACTGGCATATATCACATCCAAAGTTTCTTTTAGTGCACAATTGTCCATGAGATGACCTGTGCATCTTGGGAAGCTCATCTCTCTATATAGACCAGAGGTGGCCAACCTTTCAACATGAATGCTCCTGGCCCTTTTAATGGTTGTATTGGTGAGGGCATTTCAGCAGGTGCAGCTGCTTTAGCAGCAGAGATGAAGCTGTGCCCCCACGTGGGAGGGGCCGCCGACGCTATGCCCCCACATGACGCTGGGCATGATGTCACGCAGCTCCAGCCACGCCCCCCGCGCCGTTTTCCTGGCCATTTCGGAGCAGTACGGCTCCAGGGCGGGCGGGCCCAAACCCCGCTCAACGAAAGTGGCGCAGGCACCGACGGACGAACAGAACAAGAACGTCCAGGTAAGTCCAATGCCTTGGGGCCCACGGCCCCCCCGCCCCTACCTCCGCGACGCTTCTGTTTAGCAGCACTATCAGCACTTGCAGCTGCCAAGGTTCTGTCTTCTACACAATTCTTAAGAATGCAGAGGATATCTTTCTGAATATTAAAAGCCATATGTAATTTTGGTGCAATTTTATTGCAGTTGGGTTGAGGTTCAACTATGAAATGGCTGGCGTAAAAGTCAGTGAGGGAAACAGCAGCATCACAGGATCCTTCTTAAGATACTTCCAAGAATGAGCCTTGTAGGCATGGTCACAAAAAGGACAGACTGTGTCCTCAAGGATTGCATATAAGATTGTAGTAGCGCTTGGGACCGCTTGTAACATCTGGTGCTATATTTTTCTGGCAGAGCTACTGTGTCTTTAACAAACATTCAGCCTGTGAAGTTTTTCCCAGAATGCTTCACCAGCCGTATCTGTTAGTCTCAAAGCTTTGAGGCACAGGAGCCTTACCAGAAAAGAGTTGCTAACCTTACCAATGGGCTGTAGTAGTCCACTTATTGGTTGCGCCATCATTCTCCAACTCCCCCCTCCCCATCAGACTTCAAATTCTTTTCCTCCATAAATTAGAAGCAGATCCACTAAGCTTTTGTAAAGGTCAGAAGACAAACGTACCCTCCAGTAACATGCAGTTTGTAATTGGTGTGCTGTCTATTTGCATATGATAATTAGCTTCCCCGCAAACACAATTAGCTGAGCAGATTAACATTTTGTGTTCTTAATAGATAAGAGGCAGTTCTCTGGTAAATCAAGCAGCAGTGTCTGTAGCTAACATTTATAGATCTGTTTGTGTTGGTACAATTAGTAAGGCTAAGCTGAAACAGTAGAAAAGAATGCTGTTAACATGGAAAATCAATAGCAGTCTCATAATGCTGTCCCAGCCTTTGTTCCGGTCATGCTTCATATCTCAGGTTGTATTTAGACCTGTGTCAGCAATGTGATGACAACTACTTGACTGTTGGCTCTACCAAAAGATCTAGAAGCCAAACCACACAACCCCTAGATTCTGCATACTTCATCATAGCAAGGTGAACCACCCCTGCTAACTGGGCAAGAGGCGCTTTTTCAATTGGTGCTCCTCTTATCTTTAGCAAGGGGAGAGTAACTGCCCCATTTCACCCCAGCTCAGTGTCTTTTCTGGTGGCTGTTTGCTGGTGGTATTCTGCATCTTTTTTAGATTGTCAGTCCTTTTGGGACAGGGAGCCATTTAATCATTTGACTTTGTCTGTAAACTGCTTTGTGAACTTTTGTTGAAAAGTGGTATATAAATACTGTTAATAATAAGAGCAGATTTAAGATTGTCAGGGACCCACAAGTTCTATATTTATTGCCAAGTCCTGTTCATTTGCTTCTGGAGACTGTAATGCCACATCCTTGCTGCTGATCTGCCTGCTACTTCACTAATCATCCGCCACCTTTAGGCCTAGCAAAGCCACCCAAATATTTTCCCCCTTCACTTGCTGTACATTTTAGCATTCTTTATTCTTGACAGCACACATGTGCCCGCACACGCACCCAAAATGTTGTAGCCACCCAGCAGCCACCTTTTACGGAATGAGCTTGCACTTCTAAGCTGCGACTAGTACTGTATGCCCCCAAATACCCATCCATCACACAGTGCAGGAAAATGCTGAGCAGCAAAATGCTTCCCCCATTTCTCCTTAAGTAGAGAGATGAACCTGCGAAGCATAGGACAGCTGTATCACAGTAATTTCCATTTTAGAGGCAGGCTAAATGATAAATGGCAGAGTGCCAGAGACAGAAATGAGGATATGGTCCTCTGGCTTAGCCTACATGAGCTGCTCAGACTGTAAGTCTTCCTGAAAGGTCAGCCAAGAGCAGTCGAGGCAGCTAAAACCTCCTTCTGCTGTTACCCAGCTGATCCGAGGTGTTGCAGCAAAAAGATTGTAGACATATTTGTAACATGTGCGTCCAATCAATGCATGGGGTGGTGGTGAGGCCTCAGGCTCTGTCCTAGCTCTGCGGATGCTCTGTGAAACTTGTGAAGGAGCCTACATATCATGTACAAATTATGTGCACAGGCCCCGCTTTTGACAGGACCTTAGATCACACAGCCAGAGCCTATTCATGTCATGTGCAGTTTGTAAGCGTGCAGGCCAAACATGCATTGTGGGTGGGGAAGAGTCCAGTGGGCATGATCCCTTGATGTAGGCTTACCAGATCTCCAACCAGCATAGGCAAGTATGTGCACACTACATGGAGCTCCAATCTAAGATCATGTGTGTTCCATCAAGGTAGGCTTACCAGATCTCCAACCGGGACAGAGTGCTAGACCTTTAGGAGAAGGAATGTGGGCAGGTGTAGCTTGTTAAGTCCTAGAACACAATCCTAGGCTTGTCTACTCAGAAGCAAGCCCCATTGTGTTCAGTGTGGCTTTCTTCTGAGTGGACATGCCTAGGATTGTGCTGTAAGGTTTAACAAGCGACACCTGCCCACATTCCTTCTCCTAAAGGTCTAGCACTCTGTCCCGGTTGGAGATCTGGTAAGCCTACCTTGATGGAACACACATGATCTTAGATTGGAGCTCCATGTAGTGTGCACATACTTACCTATGCTGCTTCTTTCCTGGCAAGCCTCTAGTTGGCCATTAAGCAGAAGATGTGACTGGCAAATCTGATTAATCCTTTACGAGTGAGATGAACTTAATTTGGAATTAGTGATGCTGACTTTTCAATCAGCTTGTTTAGCAGTGGTACAGACATCAGCAGGTGATGTTTATCTCCATCCTGTGAAAAGCACAATCTACTGATTTCTGCCACTCAAACTATTATTAAATGCACAAGGCCAGGCCAGTCTCCTTTCCCCTACTTGGTTGGTAACCTGAGATTGGTTCTCTGTGATCTGCCAGGGGAATCTTCTGCTTCCTATTGCTCAGTCTCCAAGCAAATGTACAATTGCCAGATGTTTGGTAGTCTGAGTTCTGTTCTAAATAGAGCATGTTTTACTAACCTTGGACTATATAACTTGCTGCAGCTGTGTGTGTGTGTGTGTGTGTGTGTGTGTGAGAGAGAGAGAGAGAGAGAGAGAGAGAGAGAGAGAACACATGTTTGAATGCTCCCCCATGAAAAATCTCCACACACAATTAGCATGGCAAGGAGAAGGCTAGGAGCCCTTCTTGGCACCAAACGTTTCTATATGCAGTGAGCTGTTCTTTTTTAAACATCGGAGAGTATTTGGTTATCCCTCTGAAGCTGCAGTCCGAAGTACCGGTAGTACAATCTAGGAACAGTCTTGCCGCATGATCTCCTCTAACAGCTGGGCCTGGGTCAGGTGTTGCAAAACACCTTGGCTGCCTTAGAACTTCTAGTGAAAGTCAGGACACACACACACACACACACACAAACACACACACACACACCATTTGCTTATTGCTTTGGAGTACTTTATGGTCATGTGTTCATAACAACCTTGATCAATAGTATAGTGGTAAATGTGAAAGTGCAGGAGCTGGTCACGACACTCTCGCATAGCCATGCATGCCCCAGTAAGACCATAACAACAACAAAATCAACTTTAAATGTCTTCATTAGAGTGTTTTCCTTCTCCTGCCTCTCGTTTCTACGTTTAAATTTATTATACTCCATTTAAAGATCTAGTTTTTCATCTCATACTCTTGAAGTAGGTTGGAAGAGTTTCAAAACTAATGTATAAAAATTGGATTTAAAAAAATCCCCGATACGATATAAAAGAGTGCTAACCTATGTATGGTCACTCAGTCCTACTGAATTCAACTGGACCTACTCCCAGGTACATTTGTACAGCAAGTCCTCACTTAAAGTCGTTTAGTTTTAAAGTTGATGGGAAAATGCCATAGGAATGTTTACATTTGCTCAATTAGCCTATGGTAAAATTGGTTTTGTTATAAGTTGTTTCCCTTTCCAAGTAGAACCTACCGACAACTTTAAGTGAGGACTTGCTGTATAGAGTTGTAGCCGTAATGTAACAGGAGCTAAAAAAAATGTAACAGGAGCAAAAAGCCCTCAAAATGGGTCTGCGCATGCGCGAAAACCCGAAAAATACCCGGATCGACGCGCTGCCTGGGCCTTCTTTCAGAAGGCCCTGGAGCGCTGACGGGGTCGGACGCTCCGAGGCCTTCTCCCGGGCCGGCCTCGGAGCGTCTGAAGGGCGACGCGACGCGGGGCGGAGCCGGGTCGCCCCACCCCCCGTGCCGCAATAACAGAGCGTCACTAGGGTGACGCGCGTCCCCCGCCCCAGGGTGATGCGCATCCTAGTGACGCGACTGCCTAGACGTTAACATTTGCCTGCAGGCAATGTTCTCCGCTTACTTCCTGCTGGGTCTGATACTTCTTCTTGGCCAAGGTCCTTTTGAAAAAAGTTTCAAAGGCAGCACAGAAGTGCTCCTGCTGCTGATGTCGCCACTGTAGGAGTCCTGGAAATCCACTCTCCCTCAGCGACACCCCGAGCCTGACACCATGTTACAGAAACCCTCTCATTTGGCATTCAAGTCGGGCCGCGACTTATGAGATAATGTGGCTTTTAACAACTGTAAATAGAGGTGACCCACTGGGGTTGTTTGTTTTAATTGTTTTAATTTTTTAATTGTTTTAAATTGTTAATTATTTTAATGTATATGTTATTTTAATGTTGTAAGCCGCCTTGAGTGCCCTTGCCGGGAGAAAGACGGCATATAAATTCTTTAAATAAATAAATAAATAAATAATGTGGCTTTCGACAGTTATGCTGTCCCGTCAGGCTTCAGAGGGGTTTTTTTGTAACAAATCTCAGCAACAAAATATAATCCCCATTCAGGCCATAAAGCAAACGGGATGTTCCAAAGAGCTCACGCTGACTTAATTGTGCAGGCAGGCCAAGCACTAACATGCCAGCAGCTGCCTGGAACCCTTTTCCTGGGTACAGCTGAGTGCTGGAGACTGTAGTCTGACCATTGTAAGCGATGCTCTTGAACATGCTCAGGAGTGTCCAGTTATTAAGGACAAGGTCTACAAGGCCTTTGCTGTTACCAGCTAGCTCTCCATGCCACCACTCCATACTCCTACCTTGTTAAGGGGTGGTTTGTTTGAAAACGGGGGGGGGGGGGGCTGACTGGCAGCAAGCCTATTATGAGCTGGGTCTGAACTTTGGTAGAGCAGTTGTTGATGACTTATAATGGGCTCATTGTTAGGAGGATCCCTTCAGAAGACGGGCAAACAGCTGAGATAATAGCAGTGACTGGTTTCAACTCAAAAACTGCCCAGACTCAAAGCTGTGATACACCAAAGACGTCGGCGTGCGTGTGAGTCCCATGTCGATTCTGATTGGCCCAACGCGTTGCTCTGTGTCCCGCCCCCACAGCACCGAACGCGGCTTCTCATTGGCCGAAGTTTGATTTGTTCAAGTTCTAACGCACCGAAATTAACGTTGGCCAATGAGAGGCCGCATTCGATGCTGTGGGGGCGGGACAAGGAGCAAAGCGTTGGGCCAATCAGAATCAACATGTACTCCAGGACATGACGCGCGTGGTGTAAGGGCGCCTTTACAGAAGCCTCTGCCTAGCTTCCAGATTGGGTTCCATCCTCTGGCAGCTTGTTCTTTAAAGCTTGATGCTTCAAATAGCAAAGCACTTGTTACCTTTTGTTCTAAGCAGTAAATTTGTTTTTACTGAAATTATACGTTCTCTTGGTGACTCATTTATTGTAGTAGAAAGATGGCCTATAAACATCTAAAGTAAACAGGTCTAAATTTAAAGTATCAGGGTGTTTCAGAAATTAAAAATTAATTCACAGTTATACACAGTGGTTTGCCATTTTGCTGTTCCGTTCTAAAATAATCTGCAGAAGAGGCCAAGGCAACACAGGAGGTAGGGCCAATTCTCACAACATTCTGTTTTTAAGTTTATCTTTCTGGGTATATATGTTTATAAAGTTTAAGTGCAACAGTGGGTGCATTTGTAACCACCTTCATCAAAAGATGCAGACTTCATCAGGGAGGGACTATGGATTGGCCATGGCTTCTTGCCAAGTTTACCACACGTAGGTTTGCTACCATGTAACGTGTGAAGCAGCTTTTACAGCCAGGTCCTGTTCATATTTATTCAGAATTAAGTCCCACTGACTGAGATAGTGGCGTTTGCTCCCAAGACAGGTACTTGGGCTTGCAGCCTGAGGCTGCCATTTTAGGTGCACTTCTTTGGTCATTAGATTGTATGCAGAGTGCTGCAGGGACAGTCTTACTGTGTATGGCTATGAGTGCATGTTTAGTCACTAATGGCCCAATCCTAAACTTACCGGCCATTGTCGCTTCCTCCCCTGCGCTAGTGTAAAGCAGTCCGCGCCTGTCCTAAAAGATATTCTGACAGCGTGCCGCTTAGTGCTTTGCCGGGAGCACCAGTGGGAAGGCCTGCGCCTTCCTGCCATTGCCAGCAGATCCCCTGATGCTCGCTGGAGGAGGTAAAGGCTGACCTCCACCACACGAATTCCAGCGCGTCCCGGGCGTGTGCGGAGAGTGCGGCTTCCATTTTATCTGATCACATCGGAATGCGGGAGAGCCACGCTCTCCCGAGTTCCGTTGCGATCGGCCATGATTTGGGAGGGTGGGATGCGGAGCTAATTGTTAGACTAATGGGATGAGGGTTTTTTCAGCCAATGGGAGCGCACTTGTGTTTCAGCCAATCAGCGTTGAGCTTTATTAGAAGGAGGGACAGTCAGGAGGGACTATTTGCATTCAAGAAACTGGTGGAGCCCAGGGCAGCATTTCGAGTGGGGTGTCTAGTCCCCTATGCTTGCACGCCTCACCACGCAAGCGCAACACAACAGGGGTAGGTGTAGATCAGCCTTAAAATGGGGAGGCGGGAGAAGGCAGGGGCATGTAGAACAGGGCGGGGGAGGGAGGCAATGGGGGCAGGGGATGGGTGGATTGGGTCTGCGAGGGAGTGAGATTGGCGGTGCTGGTGCATGCCGAAAACACAACCCTCTTCCCAGACTCGATCCAGCGGCATGGGTCCACGGGAACCTGCGCCAGCTATTAAGCTAGCACAGGACAGATTAGACCCCCCCCATGTCGTGGAAGTTTACCCCGGACTCTTTTCCCCCCCCATAGGATATAGCGGTTGCCATTTTGGCACCACTGCATCAGCGGAGGGGGAGGAATGTGTAGGATTGGGCTGTAAGTCTTGATATCCTTCTGTGTACCACATATTAAGGCCCTTGAGAACAAGCTTGTGTATGCTGTTTAAAGTTTTCTAAGCATTTTCCATTTCAGGGGTTCTTAAACATTTTGGTCTCCAGAGCCCTTTACACTCCAAAAAGGAGTCTTGGGGGAGCCCTGCTGGTGCGTATGTCAAATATCTGTGAAGAGCCAGAACGGGAGGGAAATGAGAGGAGAGCCACAAACAGGGGAGGTGGGAGGGACAAATGAGCAAACTGGGCAGGGGGCAGATGGCGGTCACTTATGGTGTCCCTGAAGGGGTCTTGGGGAGCAACTTTGAGAAACGCTGGTCCATTTTATTAAATGGATCTTCCCCTTGGATTGAACTCCCTAAATTGTTTACTACTTGTCATTACATCTCTGAGAGCGACGCGTCCAGGGTTTTTAATCTGGTTTTGGGCATACGTAGTGCATCCAAGTCTTATAACCCAAGCTGAATTGTGCAGCTTCCATGATTTGTAGGTATGTCGTGTGCTGTTGCATGTGCAGCTGGATGTCTCTCTTGCCTACGTTTCGAGGGAACTTTTCCTGATGCTACCCAAATAAAGGACTGAAGTGAGGGAACTTTAGACAAAACCTATCTACCCTTTCTACTAGGCAAATGGCTGTCAATTGTACCATTCCAAAATTACAGACTTTTCTATGCTGTTGGAAATTTACCACACGGGCAGTGCAATACTGCCTAACGTTAGTCCAGCGGAGCTCTCACTCTGCGGCCTAAAGCATCACAAATGTGCTGTAAAGCACATTTGTGACTACGGGAGAGTAAATGGTACCGGTGTGGAGGCCAACACCACTTACTCCGCGGCCTATCTGGACCCACGCCGGCTGACGCAGGTAAGGGACGAGCTGATCGGTGGGAGGGAAGGCTGGGGTGGCAGGGTAGGAGGCCATTGGCTGGCCCAGGCTGGGAGGGGGCGTGGATATTGGTGTCGATATCCTAAGCCTCGTTGTAGCCCGCGCCGGCCTTAAACGTCCCCTTCTCCTGAGGTGTGCTCCAGCAGCGCCTGCGCAGCCTGGAAAGGGCCTAGGATACAGCGGCTGGCCCTTTAGGCTGGCCGCGTATCTTTACACAGGATTGTACTGTAAAATACATGTAACTTCATGGTTGACAAGCAGCATCTAAATAAGAAACATCTGGAAGTCAGTATAGAGAGTCAGAACTTAAGATTAGTACAGCTTATTTTCTTCCTACAGTTAGAAGTAATAAAAAATGTGTGTGGCCAGAAATACCATATATTATGTAATGGTCATGTCTCATGCCCTTCCTTTCCTGCTTTTGTCTATGTTCCTTAACTTTTGTACCAAAGGTGACTCTGTTATTCAGAGGATTTGCACCATTTTTTGTTCATTTCCTGACACATCTGTGCTACAAGTCTGTTGCAATAACTTGTCATAAATGCACCTTTTCAATATGACAGGTGCACAATTGTGCATTTTTCCCCAAGAGATTTTTTCTGGATATTTCTAGCTAATCTTTGGATATTTTTGATACATCTGACTCCTGGCCTACTTTGAGGTATGCGGACATCTGTGGGGAGAAAAAGAGCCCCGGAGATAATGTAGCGATGGATACACAGATGTGCAAGGGCAAATGTGGTATAACAGTATAATGTGCTAGAACAGTTGAGCATGAGGTCCACTGCAGAGGAGATAGGACGTATCTATATTTTGAACTATCTGGGAATGGGCTTCAAGAAGAGATTTTGTTTTTGAAGTAGACATGAGCAGTGCATGAAGATAACTTGCTATCTGGCATACTCCCACATTTATATTCAGTTGATTTCCATGATATGAGCTCATTTCATGATGGTTTCTGCTGAGAACGCTGCTTTGTAATGGGCCTCTTCACGTTACTTTTTTGGGATGTACACCAAGAAAAAGGTAACGTGTGAATGTGACAAACAGGTGACTTGTTCTTTCTGTCTGGTTTCCTCCCACAATCGCCACCCCAAATACTACTATTTTTCTTTCACCATTTGAGCAAGCTATTTGCTTTCCATTAGCAACACGAAGGACATGTGAGACATGTCACTGGATGATTGGTTGTTAATTATTTCTTTTATTGAACCCTGGTTAATGCCAAACTATTTGGCAGCAATAAGACATAGGATATATCTAAGAGCACAGGCTACAGTGAGCAAGCTGGATGGTCAACACCATTCCAGAATTCAGAACAGAGAATTGGGAGGGGAGGGACAGACAACAAAGAATAGAACGTTTACCAGACAGAGGTCTGAACATAGATGACATTAGAACTGTGCCCTTGTGTCTGGGCTCGGGCACCAGGAACTTGGATAGGAGGGCAGAAAGTGGGGTGCAGAGGAGGCAAATCTATTGGACTGAAATAGTCTGCAGAGCAACTGTGCTAATACTACACAGTAGCAATTTATTCCAGCACCTCTTTTACTGAAAATGAGCAACAAAACCTTAAATAAATCAACAATTGCTTATTGCTTAGTATTTGGGATTATAGATTCTTTAGTTTATCAGTACCTTATGGCCTTCCACTGTGCATTCTTTGTACATTTTCCATTACACATACATTCTCTCCAGATCAATAAATTATATCTTTTTAGGGGGAAAAAAAAGATACATTACAGTTTTGTAGCGAAAAAAGGTATAACCAAACATTTTTTGACATATATCTTAAAATAATATGAGAATTTTCTTTCTTTCTCTCTCTCTCTCTTAAATGCTTAAGTATAAATAATAAAGAATATTATGTTATTTACAGTTATAATTGATATATAACTCATAAAGACAATAAATGATTGTGGGGAAACATCCAAGTATGTACAAGATGTATTTACAAAAAGAATATATAAAAAAATGATATGTGGCCATTTCGTTGTCTGCATTTCTCTGCAGCATTTCATAGGTGGTTGATTTTCTGTGTGTCGCCACAGCTGGTGGAAATTCAGCCCGTGCCGAAGAGGATGAGAGCAGACTTTGCTTATGTCTCGAAGTCAAGAGATGCACTTTTAAGCTTGTGGAATGCTCAAGTAACCACTCCTTTAAATGAAGATACAGGAGTTGAAGATGCAGTGACATGATAGTGCTTCAAGAGGGAAATTCTTCTCCCTCTCACACAACACCAGAACCAGGGGGCATGCACTAAAATTGAGTGGAGGGAGAGTTAGAACAGACAAAAGAAAATATTTCTTTACCCAGCGTGTAATTCATCTGTGGAACTCCTTGCCACAGGATGTGGTGATGGCACCTGGCCTAGATGCCTTTAAAAAGGGTTTGGACAGATTCATGGAGGAAAAGACCATCACAGGTTACAAGCCATAAGCAACCTCCTGGTTTTAGAAGTGGGTTTTCTCTGTGCCAGGTGCAAGGGAGTGTCAACGGGAAATAGGTTATCTTGTTGTCTTGTGCTCCCTGAGGCATCTGGTGGGACTGTGTGATACAGGAAGCTGGATTAGATGGGCTTTTGGCCTGATCCAGCAGGGCTCTTCTTATGTTCTTAAGGTCAAGCAATATGAGAACCAAGACAAAATTATTGGTTACCCATCAGCAGTTAATATTGGGTTAGATGGGATACAAAAAGGAGGAGGATGTAGACAGATTCTGAAGTGATGTAAATTTCCTTGTGCAGAGCATTCTGATGCACTATGTAATAGCAGAGGAGTTGGGCCTGCCATATGTCTTTCCTACACAACCTCCCATCTGGAGCTTTCAGCAGTACAGAATTGTACTGTATTGCAAAGCCATTTTTTTTTTAAATGAGACCCGGTACATTCTGCACCATGGTGCTGCAGGAGAGCATTCCTTACGTTCAGACAAGCAGAATATGGCCTGCTGCTTTGCTTAAGGATCAGTTTTATCAAAGATGAAATGGGAGGGGGAATGGAGACTGCACTAAATACACCTGATGATGACATAAAATCTGTATACAGCAGACTGTCCTGAGACTTGATGCTGCCTTTTCAGATTGATTGCTTTCCTTAATAATAAAAGCAGTCTTCTTTTTTTTTTTCTTGAACCAACTTTGATTTTATGGGAAGGGAACTATTTAGGAATGGCTCAGAGTTATAACCATGGATGAATCTTGCAGTATTGAGACTGTTGGTTGATTTAGACAGGCATGTTCCTCTGTCATTAACTGCAGCATCAAGTCGTGATTTACGCATGTGAATAAACCATTATAGATTAAACAAACCCAGATGGAAACGTTTCTATCATCCAGTATCAACTCTAATATAAATACATTCAACTGTAATCAAAAACTCAGCCATGAGAGGTTAAGCACTATAGACACACATGTGAACTAACCCTAAAGCTTTATGTTGTTGGGAATATTGTTTGTTAACAAACAAGTTAACAAGCCACCTTTGTTTGTGCCTTCTGTTATACAAGAATCATATCCTCAACAAGCATCTGGATATGACCATTGCCATACCAGAAACAGGATAGTCAGCTGAAAGAGTTATTAGCATTACTCACAACACCCATGTCGACACTGCAGATTTAAATATTGTGTTGCCCACACTTTAACAGGATGGTCGTTCCAGAGATTTGATTATACAGTATATTGCAAGTACACTTATGAAAGCCAGAGCCCACTTTCTCTTAAACTGATATAAATGCATTCTATATGTGTATCTGCTTTGGGTTGTAAGTCTGAGATTTTACGATGGTCTGATGGAGCTTAACAGCAGCTTTTCATTGAACTTAAAACACTTAAATTCCAGCCCAGGATTCTTGGACTAGTGGTCCCTAAACAACATGAACTAACTGACCACAGTCAGTCTTCAAAAATTCACATGGAGAGCCAGAACCGTACTCTCATATACCCATCCTGGTCTTTTGAGGGATCAATGGTTGTGACCATTTTTTGGGTCACATCATCTGGTAACGTGGGTACCAACACAAAGACAATGCGCTTTACATCAGACGCTCATGAACTGGCAGAAAATCCCATACTGTGGAACTTTGGAAAGCTTACTTTGGAAATTACTGTCACTTTTTGTGCTGACCATATGTGCTTCAGAGAACAGAGCTTTATAATAGAACTGGCAGAAGGCAATGCATTTCAGATTATTGTGGTTAAGGTACAGCAAGCATCTGCAGCGTTTTATAAGCCAAGAGAATGATGTAATGAATTTTGAGCTGGGTGCATGGGAAGATGAATAAACTACTTGCCACCTCACCTCTTAAGTCAGATGCAACACTTCATATACAATACAATCTTCAGAAAGGTCTTACAAGTGTAGGAAAAGACATCTAACCATCTGTAGCCTCTTCATAAATCTTTGATGTATTTCAAAAAACATTTTACTCATTGTTCCCTCATTAGCTCACTGCAATCAGCCCCCAAAGTGAAATGAAATTCAATGGGACAAAATAAAACTGCATAAGTAACACTCCTATTGTTAAGTATCGGCTTTCCCATCTCTTCAGTTCCCCCCATAATTCTTCTATTTACTGGTAGTCACTTTTCTTCACTGCTATTGCTCAGCAACTATAGTGAGAGAGCCTTGAGGAAAAATTGTTAATACAGAAATGATGATGAAGCTGGTGCATAAAAAGAGCGTTTATGGAGACC
Source organism: Plestiodon gilberti rubricaudatus (assembly GCA_026170595.1). Taxonomy (NCBI): domain Eukaryota; kingdom Metazoa; phylum Chordata; class Lepidosauria; order Squamata; family Scincidae; genus Plestiodon; species Plestiodon gilberti. The sequence continues at coordinate 93,266,744 of JANXHW010000002.1, read as the reverse complement.
CTTTCCTGTGATGGAGATGCAAATACAAAGATAGTGTTAAAAACACAAATGGATGTATTTGCGTTGGCATTTTATATCGATGTGCATGTAAATGCCTCTGCAGTAAGTGGCGTTCAAACTCACTGTATAGCACATACCATGTTAAAACCGATCTAGGAAATAGTGTAATCAGCTGTAGCAGACGTTCTACTCTTCATATTTTGATAGCCAAGATGTTGTTACAGTATTGAGATAATCTGAAGCATTAAATGCGCTTCACGCTATCTTTTTAATAGGTAGTTTCTAGCTGTGTCTCGTCTGCTACATGCAAGAATGTAATCTGCTCCCCTGCATAGAGCTCATCGGAGTACAGTGAGGATTGGCAATGCACGCTAGCAATGAAATTAGTCAGCAATAAGGGACAAAAGGAAAGAAAACTGGCATTCAAAAGCTGATTCCCCCCCCCCCCTTTGGTTCTTGGATGTACTCTAGTTAGCATATTCAGTTCTCATCCTGCACAGCTGCTTTGAGAGATCATGAGGTTAGCACAGATGCTATGGATGCACCAAACGTCATGCAATGTATCGCTTTTTATTGGTACCACTTTTGGCACTTGTGGTTGTGCACTGCAGCACAGCATGGGAAGCCCTTTGCAGTCACAGCCTTAGTGAGAAAGAAGGAATGGAAAGTAATAATTTAATTAAGTTCAAAATGTGGGAGTCGAGTGATTTAAAGCAATTTTTCTTTCTGTCATTTGCAAAAATGGAGCAAACAAATGCTGCCAAGAGGAAGAAATTGTATTGGTGGTATTAGTTTAAAAGTTTACTATTACATTTCTTCCACTCAAGTCCAAACATCTTCCTTGAGGTTTGACACCGTTTCCTTATTGCCTGAAATACTGAGTTCCCAGTCTGCCCTGTCAAACATGTTAAAATTAGACTAGGCCTATCTCTCTGAAGCATATACTAATGTGGCCTGCTCACACCAGAGACCACAGTGCTAGAAGCACTTCATTTGCCTTAATCCCTGTAACAGAACAGGAAGCTGAGGAAAGATTAATGGGAAACGTTATGTATTTCCAAGACCAACGGCCGGACTTAGGTACAATTTCAAGCTTTGGTGAAGTTTCACAAGCCTCTGAGGACCCAAATTCATGCAGAAGGAAGAGAATGTTCTTGTTCCTTCCTCTCTTGTTCACCTTGTCTTGGCAAAATAGTTCCTATTAAATATAAATTTCAAAGCCTGTATATAGCTTAGGACATCTGGAACAAGCTTAGGAGCAAGGACTGTGTAGGGTTTCTGGGTAAAAGCGCAATGCAAGACTTTCTTGCTTTGGGAAAGCGGATTTAAACCCATAAAGGAGGACAATTCCGTTGAATCCCAGGATGAAGGTAAGCTAATAATTGCTAATAATTAGGTAGGTGGTAGGTAAGCTAATAATGCAAGAACACATTCTGCTTTTAGGTTCTGAACCAACAGCCAACACTTAGCAAAGCACTTAAACATGCACTTGAAGTCAATACAATGTAATGAAAACTTCAAGCTTGTGTTCATATGAATTGGCAGAATGGGAAAGTAATTTCAACAGTTGTTCTGTAACATAATTTTATCAACGCTTATAGCATGATCCTAGACAGCTTTACCCAGAAGTAAATCCTATTCAGCTTTCCTGGTACACAGAATTAAGGCTGCGCTGCTGAAATTGCATTTGCCAGATTAAACCCACTGGGAGGTTCAGGAATCTTAGCCTCGCACAGATATTCATTAGTGTTGCAGACCTCTAAATACTAGCCATAAACTGAAAATAGTTTTGTTTTCCTAACAGATTCTCTAAAGTTCAGCAACATCAGTACAACCAATTCTATTTTTCATTCATACAAGAAGTACTTATGGGCTGTATCAATTTCAGGCCCCAGTCTGTGCTGCATTTAATGATTAAAAAAAACACATAGGGCGCCATCCAAACCTACTTAGGCCGCCGTTGTAACCAGCGCCCCAGCGAAAATGGGAGGCCCCAGAATGGAAAGGGGATTCAAATCCACTCCAAAAGGGGAATTCAAAGGGGATTTGAATCCCCTTTCCATTCTGGGGCCTCCCGTTTTCGCTGGGCTGCTGGTTACAACGGCGGCCTAAGTAGGTTTGGATTGCGCCCATAATCTCACAATCTGATCCAAATTCTTGTCAAAAGTAGGAACTGTTGACTTGTGAATGGGAAGCTGCAATAACGCTGCTTCTGCTGTCTAAGAATCAAATTGGGTAGTAGACCTGCCTGTTGACGGGGGGGGGTCCCCCCATCACATATATAGCAGGGGAAGGGAGGATGGGTTTTTAAAGCAAAAGGAGTGCATGGTGGGTGACTGTGACAACCCTCTCTCTTGTTTGCAGCAGACCTCCATGTATTATAGCTCCCTCCTCAGAAGCTTTTCTCCTCAGGTGAGCTTAGGTACTGGAAGTGAGGTTGATGGGGAGAAAAGTGAAGGGGTGGAGAAGCTATGTGGATGTAAGCAGCAGGCACAGGGAGGATTTCACTCTCCTTTTACTCTAAAAATTGGATTCCTCATAATACCTCTTATGTAATTAGAGCAGACTCAGATTTAAACCAATGGGCCTGCTGCTATACATATATCATTTACTTTGGCCCTCAAATTTGCCTCTGAAAAGAATGACATTCTAACTTCACTGAAGAAGAGCTATTTGCTATTTATTTTCCAGGCTAAAAATGAAAATATAGGTTCAAAATGACTACTTTTATCAGTGCGATTTTTATTTTTCCTATTATTGTTCATCTTCTTGTTTGGTAACAAATACCTGCTCTAATATTTTGCCCAGGAACTGCAACAAACTGATACCTTAGGCATAGTCCACTGGGAAGTTCTCCTACATAAAACATGTTGACATTTTTGGGAACTGGGCAAGATGACTACGATGCTTCAGCACAGATCCCATTCATTTGTTGTGCTTGTGAAGGAGCACGTCTCACTGGATGGTGTCTCTTTGTGATCGGGTAATCCTAAATTGAAAATGATGCAAAAATTAAATTCTTTTGGGGAAAACAATAAATGATTGATCCTATGCAAGTTCAGGCAGATCCTTGGCTGATCAGATTACACTTAAAAATCACAGTATTTCTGTCAAACATTTATTGTAGCTTTGCATCTCTTTTGTTTTGTTTTTGCCCTGTTGTAAATGATGGCATGCAGTTGAATCTACCATTTCCTCAATGCTCCCAAAGCAAAGTGTGTCAGAGAGCAGACAAAACCCAATTTGTATAGGGTAAAGCAAGTAGGAAAACTTGTATAGAAGAAAGGCATATGTTCTGTTCTTTAGATAGGTGTGCCAGTACAGTACAGGACTTTTTGGACCAGGGCCTACAACAAGCAAACACAGGGACTGTTGCAATTTTTGCAAATTGTACAGCCAGTCACCATTAATGCAATGCACACACAAAAAGGAGTCAGAAATGGGGACTGGGGAAGTAATCCAGAATGGTAGAGATGTTTGCGAAATACTGTGGAACAGCAATCACTTGTAACTTCTACAAAACTTGCTCTCAACATAACATAACATAAAGGCACCATTGATATCGTTCTCATTTTTGAAATACTGTAAAAAAATTGCTACATATGGCACATAACACTTTTGTATATACATTATATATTTAATTTATAAAAGTTTTTCCTGTTTTTTTTAATCCTAGTAGCATAACTGCTAAAATAAAATAAATTGTTTTAATTTAAAGGTGGAGTACTTCATTATATAAAATAAAGTTTTACATGTGAATCTATGTTGGTTTTTTTAAAAGTGTTTTTTTTTTTATACAGCGATGGGGTCTTGGTTAGCTATTACACTGGACAATCTTGCTTGCAATTCTTCCTGTGTTGAGAACCGGCTGGTTTGGTTAGTCCTGGTGTCAGCCAATCGATATGCAGTAGCTGATTCTAGGCTGGCTGCCATGGGGTTTTGTATGCTCAGAAAAGGTGTATCTTCACCTATTCTTTCATCTTCTGTTTCACTCTCTGAGCTACTGTTCTCGCAGCTTGTGTCGGTGTCCATTTCCAATCGACTGGAAATGTGGCCATTGGGCTTTGTTCTTTTTGCCCTCCGACTACTGACTAGTTTCTTTGGGGGGTCCTGTGTTGGTTCATACTCCTGCGTGGTTTCGTATTCTTCATCCTCCACTATCCTCAGAGGACTTGGTGGCAGACTGTTGTTTTCGTGGGCAGGATTGTGATGGTAAGAGGAGTTGAACTGTTGTATTTGATGCTCATATTTTTCCCGTAACCGAGGTGGTGTCACCAGAAGGAGAGGCCTCTCCTCTTCGATGAATGGACTGACTGCCACAGAAGGGACAGACATTGTTAGGCTGGAGACTTGTGGAGACATTTCTGAAGCAGGTGACTTAGGAGAACTTGGAGTGTGAAAATCCACAGGTGACATGCGAGCTGGTGTGGTCATAGCAGATACATACCTAAAGAAGTACATACAAAAAGGAAGCTTGAGAAGAATGAAATGACAGAAATATGCCTAATAGTCGCAATCCTATCTGGTGACGCGCCGGTAAGTTGGTGTAGGGGCAGGCGGTGGGTGGACTGAACAGGGCTGGGACTGGGGCGAGGGTATGTTGAGGGAGGGAAGTTGGCGGTTATCGGTGGTGGCAGCTCCACCGATATCTTATCCCCCTTCCCTGTCTCTATTCACCTACCTGGGTCCATTTCGACTTGCGTGAGCAGGTCCTAATAGACCCATCGGGGCAGCAGAGGCTTACACTGGGGCAAACGAGCAAATACTGTATTCCCTTACCTGGAGGAGACCTCAGCCCCCCCCCCCCCCCCAGGATGTAGCCTGTGGCTGCATCGTCGGGGGAGGATTTTGATAGGATTGGGCTGTAAGAAAAGTAATTTCTTTTTATCATGTTCCCAAGTCACATGGATTCTGGATGGACAGCTTATCAAATGCCCTCCCAGTTACTAGCAATACCAAATTACAGAAATATCAATTACTAGCAATAGGCTATGGTGATCTCTCCCCCCCCCCCCCCCAGGAGCCTTGGAAAGCCACTTCCGGTTTTCGGACACAAATCGGACGTGGCTTTCCAAGGCTTCTGTGGGCCATTCTGTGGCCCACAGAGGCCTGTGCAGTGGGTCACTGGCCTGGTGCAACCCGAAAGAGGCCTCCCTGCACTCCCAGTAAGTCTTTCACTTCCGGAATGGCTCCAATTGTAGCCAAACCAGAGCACGGGAGGGCTCAAACCGCGACCCCACTCCATGTGGCTCCATGACCCACCAAGTGGGTCGCGATCCACACTTTGAAAAATCTTGTTCTAGATCTCTCTTCACTTTAACAAGAACTATAGTGTGTAAAGAACTTAATTGAAGCAACTATGTAAACACAGTATCATAGTGGAATTTAATTTCACTCAACAGTTTAGGAATTCCTTCTCCTCAGCTTCATTGTGGGAGCAGAAGATGCATTTACTTGCCTATCACTCTCACGGAGAAAGTAGAAATCAGAAAGTGATAACAGGCACTAGCAATCTTTTCCTGGATATATTGGAAAACTGCTTTATTCAATAGCTTTTATTTTTTTCTTATATGTCTCTACATAAATGCCGCTCACTTGTCACAAAAAAAATCGGGATGCATTATGCAAAAAATTGTATAATGAAGATAACTTAAGGTGCCCTGATGGTCAAAAATGCAATTCTCATCTGCAGAGTTTAGTGACACTTCAAGCATAACATAGATCTAAAACGTATGAATCAGAAGACCATAACTTCCCATTATGAAGACGTCTGCTCCCAACTGTAGGTTTTCCTGAGACACTGAATGAAGACGTTTGCTGAGGACCATAGCTCTCTGTGCATCTAAATGACTTGGATTATGCCAAACAATATCTTAGACCAGGGGTGGCCAACCTTCTACCATTAGGGCCTCTGCATTCTTAAGAGTTGTGTAGAAGACAGAATCTTTGCAGTGCTGTGGTACTGCTACTGCCAGTGGCATAGCTAAGGGGGGCGGGCCCCCCGGGTGCCAGGCCTCTGGGGGGGGGGGTGCCACGGGGGGTGCCACGTAATAATAATAAATTATTTATTTATTGAATTTATATCCCACCTTTCTTCCCCATAGGGGGACCCATTTTTATAAGGGTATGTACTGTACTGTAAGGGTCTGGGGGGAAGAAATGTTAAATTTCTGTGTTTGGGGATTATTAATATTGACTATTAATTATAAATCATTATCATAGTTAATATTATACATAATGAGCTTGTCGGGATTCGAGGGGAGTACAAAAATTTCATGGGCATCGGGTGCACCGGACCCTAGCTCCGTCTCTAGCTAAAACAGCTGCACCTGCTCAAATGCCCTCACCTATACAACCATTAAACGTCCAGGAGCATTTATGTTGAAAGGTTGGCCAACCCTGTCTTAGACAATTGCATCCTTCCAGTTACTAGTGGTAAAAATCAGGTTGTGTCAGTACCTTTCACTGTGCGGTGAATCACGGTAGGAGTCTGGTGTCTCTCGTGCATGCCTGAGGAAACTATTGCATTCTCGTGGCCCTCCAATACCGTTGAGGCGTCCTCGGGGGCCTGCTGGGCTTGTATGCCGGCTGTTCTCAACGGAGGAGCTCACAAGTACTGAATGGTTTTCAGAGATGATGCTTTCAGTCCGACCGTTACTCCAACTAGTAAAGAGCCGTTGGGAAGAAAAGCAGACAACATTTTAAAATTTCAAACAGGATGAAGAAAGCCAAGTGGTGTTTCTGATAATCTGGGCAGTGTGCTCAGTGGATATGCAGGGCAATAAGGTTTTATCTACATTTGTGAATGCTGCTACTGAGTAACTGAGAAGATAATTTTAAAAGAACTATTATGTATGTAAAATAGGGGCACACAGGAAAGTTACATTCTGAACTGACATCCTTTTCCAGATTTGACTGTTATGCAAAGGAACAGGCAATGGACAGGGCTGGTACTATACTGTGTCAAGAAATAATAAATAAACAATTAGTATGCACACACAAAAACAAATTATGTGCTCCAAATAGAGTAATTCCATATAAGCATGTTTGCTTGGGGCTTATTCGTATTATGAATGTACACATGTCCCCACTACATTTAACCTTTGGCTGGTAGTCCTGCATGTCAAACACAATTGTATGATATTGCCGTCCACAGATAATGGAGGAGAAAACAGGCTTACTGCAGGGAAAGAGGGGGATATTTGTACTGCAGTTTGCCTCTTTGCAAAAGTGTGGGGAAATAGCCTCAGGGTAATTGCATGCTCCAGTACTTGGAGAGGGGAGTACACCTTTTTTTTTTTTTAAGACCTAAGCTAAATAAAACAAGTTTAAAACAAATGGTTTGCAAGAAGGACTGTAGTGGCTCATAAACGTGCTGGTGTCAACCACTTTCTTTTTAAAGGCTTACATTTGAGTGGTACATCGTGGGAACATTTAACCTCTAAAGCAGGTCTGCAAAATCTGTGACCCACCAAACCAGCACATCATGGGTTTGATGGGCCTCCAGTTTTTTTCTGACCTACTTGGGATTCCCAAAAGAGGGAACTTTTTAGGCATCTGGCAAGCTACATTGCATAGCCAGAAGGCTGTGTTTTGTTTGACAGGTCACAAGTAGTGCAAGAGTTCTCTTGCTCATCAGTACTCAAATGCGGGCGACATTCAGGAAGCGCCTGTGATACCTGCACAGCCTCATTCGAAACAGCAGGTGCAACAGCAATGAATGCACTATCTAGGGAGAAAAAGTCACATTTTCCCAGGTACTAAATATAGCACTTCTGCCACAGTGTTCTATTGCTGCAACAACAGAAGTGCACCATTAAAGATGACTAGGCACAGCAGAGGGTTGTGTTTTTAAGTACGCTAAAAAGATAACCTGGAAGCATCTACGTTGCATTTACTAGTTAGTAGGCTTACCAGATCTCCAACTGGGACAGAGTGCTAGACCTTTAGGAGAAGGAATGTGGACAGGTGTAGCTTGTTAAACATTAGAGCACAATCCTAGGCATGTCTAGGATACGCTGAAGCAAGCCCCATTGTGTTCAGTGGGGCTTGCTTCTGAGTAGACATGCCTAGGATTGTGCTCTAAGGTTTAACAAGCTACACCTGCCCACATTCCTTCTCCTAAAGATCTAGCACTCTGTCCCAGTTGGAGATCTGGTAAGCCTACTAGTTAGGCATGCAATTTCTGAATAACAATGAATTTACTGACACTGGCTTCACTACCATGATGGAATTACATCAATAAACACCAAATTCTAGGCATGTCATATTCTAGGGAATTGCTACCTCTAGTAATAGCCCTGCTGCTTGGTGAGCAAAAGCTCCTTATTAAAATTAGCAAGAGAAACAACTGCAGTTTTGGGAAGCCAACACTAGTTTTTGTGATAAAAGACTTATTTTAATTGAAGGATTGCAATCATTATTACTTTAAAAGTCAAACAAACTGTACAATGTGTTAAAACAAAACTATTTTGCTTTTCGGATGACCAACCGAGTGTTGGTTCCATTTCAGCCTCCTACCTGTGGCTGGGTGTCTGGGTGACTGTTGTGGAGTGGTGAGTCGTTGAGGTGTAGTGGCTTGTAGAAAATGATGTCTCCGTTTCTCTTTCAACAGCATGTTCACTGGATATTACGTTTTTAGATACATATTGCTAAATAAACAGACATACAACTCTCATTTAAAAACAATGATCATACACCATGCTTGCATTCTCCCCTTTAAGAATATGAAATGGCATAATAGGCAATTTCATATACTGAAGCAGCTGTGCTTTCTGGATCAGCTGCTAATTATTTTCATCACAGATTCAGAAAACTATATCTACTGTAACTTTAGGAAAAAATCAACTCCAGTGGAAACAGCAATTTATTATATACTGACTCTCGTGAACTGGACCAGTAAGATAGTCAGTGTTAGTGGGATTCAATTACTAGCCTGTGCATATTTGCTTATCCCCAGTTAAATTAGTAGGCTTCTGTAGCTTCACCTTTGTCAGCTTAAGTTACTGACAAATAACTAGTTACTTCTAGAGCTCTTCTCTACATTATACTGAATGAAGTACAGGTGCCCCCCCCCCTTAATGACGGATTGCTTAATGCCGATCTGCATATATGACGGAGGTTCCCAAAGTGTAAACAAAGAATTAAAGCTACAATACTGTATTTTAAATGCAAAAAAGTCATATTTAACTCTGTGTGTGTGTGTGTGTGTGTGTGTGTGTGTGTGTGTGTGTGTGTTTCTACTCCACTGACAAGTAGAAATCTTGTTGTGCTTTGTGTTATGCAGTGTACTCATAATGTACACTGTGTTTGCCATTCATTCCCTATTGCAACTCCACTGTGTTACATTGTATTACACTGTACAGTACTGGTTTTACACGTTATACCACAATCGGCCACTAGATGGTGCTGAGGACTCACTTAATGACGGTTTCACCATATGACTGGTTTTCCAGAACATATCCCTGTCCTTAAGCGGGGGACACCTGTAGTAGAATTCTGCTTCAGCATAGCTACATGCTATTCACAACAGTTAGCCAGCAAGCCTATTAAGGTTTCTCATAGGAGTTGCTCGATGCTTTTTATCATTTATATCCCAGAGATGACTAGCTAGCAGCCCATCAGTTGCATTCAGCTCCTACTTTCATTTTCTTCAAGTCTCTCCACTCCTCTCCTCATTGCACCAGGTTGAGTGTGCACCTGGCTGGTGCAACTTGCATTTCCTGCTTGGAGTGGCACCTGCCAAGTGAGAAGTAGCACCTTGCACACCCAAACTCGTGTAATGAGGAGGAGCGGAAAGCTCTGGCAAGTGGTACTCCAATTTTTGTGCTGGCAAGCTGACACCCCCTTCCTTTCAAGACTCGGGGAGCAGCTCTACCTGATTCAAATGCAGCACATGAGATGCTCCCTCTCATGTTGTCAGGTGGCATAGAGCTGAGGAGAGCACATTGTTAACAGTACTGTTTGTGCATTCAGTCTGAGCATCCAGGTTATGTTGACAGTCATCCTCCAGAAGCTCCTCTATGTATGTAGTCATGCAACTCCCTTTCTCTGGAGAGAAGCTTGAACTCATTTTGGAAGCAATGTCAGGACATAAGCCCCCTTGTAATGAATGGAAGCTATGCAAGAATGCAGAAAGCTTTTTTTCACTTGAAACAAGGCAATAGCAGACAGAAGAGGGGGACTATCTAACAAAGTCTGAGTGCTCTAAATTACATACAGAACTAGCATGCCTGTTCATAAGATTAACAGCGCAATCCTAGCACTGTGATGGGTGGCGGAATGAGTGTTCCGCCACCCGAAGACATTGTAAAAGTGCCGCAAGGCACTTTTTCAACGACTTGAGAGCAGGGAAGGCCGGCGCAAGGCCAGCCTCTCCTGCTCCGCCGACCGAGCCCTCACCCGCCCGCCGGAAGACCCAGGTAAGGATCCAGCCGATGTGGGGGGCGGTTTGCCGGCAAATGGCGGGGGCCGATAGGTCCAGCCGTCCCAGGAGGTGGCGGGGATCGGCTTCGGTCGAATCCTGATTCCTGCCACTCGGCTGGGCCATTACACAGCCGTCTCTGATTTCAGTCAGCGATGTTGCTGGCGGAATACCGAGGCCGATCAGCCCCAGCACCAGTTACACCCAGGGAAGAGGAGGAGCATCCCCTTCCCTGAGTAGACTTTCCACTGTGCGGGAGCCTGTCTGTGGTGGAGCACGGGATCTGGCAGGCGGCCTGGTTCGCCCGCCCAATCCTTAGGCAGAATTGGGCTGCCTAAGAGTGAATGTGGTACTCTCAAAGCTCACAAAACCATCAACAAATGGTGAAACATGCATGGTGCAGTCTTCACTTCAACCATGACAAAAGGCTCTTATACTCACAAGAATATCAGGATTGAGCTACAACGTATTTTTAATGAGAGCAGATCCTGTTGCAACCTAGTACCTAGGCAGATGGCTACCAGAGTGGGTAGTACTCAATATTATTTCAAACTTGTATTCCATCATTTGGCCCTAGCCAGGCTCTCATGGTGGCTTACAAACTAAAATTCAGTGGATAAAACCAGATTAATATCTGCAAGAAAATAATAAGCTAATAGTAAAATAGCTACAACCAACAGAATTAATAAAACAGCAGCATACAGCTACTGTACCACTTCAACTCTGTACTCAAAATGCATTTTGAAATAGCCAGGTTGTAACTAATCCCCTGAAGCTAAGAGGGTTGCTCTAGTAGGATTCCCTGGAGTGTGTGTGTGTGTGGGGGGGGGAGGGGTCCAAGAAGGCACCACCACAATAAAGGCCCAGTTCCTTGTAGCCACCCACCTCACTTCAGATAGCTGCGGTACATTCACATGGAGCAGTTTTTGTGGAGAATGATCTGTACAGTTATATTTGTTTACAGGCCTATGCTGCCAATATTTTACTGTCATGTTTTCAGATAAGAGAAATTTCCACCAGGTTTTGCAAAAACAGGAAGTGGTCTAAAATCGCCATTTTTCAGTGATCTAAACATCGGGAAGGCCTGTGGAGGGTCGTGCCAGCCTCCCCGCAACCCCACCCCCCTCTGAAGCCCCGGTGAGTAAAAAAAAATGCAGTTTTCGGGTACTTTTTACCCATGGGTGGTGGTGATCCCCGGGATCGCCGCTGCCGCCGGCATGCTTCCCCCCACCCCTTAAAGGGGTAGGGGAAGCATCCGGTTTTCCTGATGGGTTGTGACCCACCAGTTTGAGAGCTACTGCTTTACAATATTTTCTTCATTTTTCCTATCACTTTTTCCGGTGGAGGCAATTTGGCATGTTATGGAGAAACCTTGCTGATTAGTTTCCAATTGTTAAGGAATTAAATGGCTCGAAATAAAAACTGATAATGAACTAGCAAGCTACAAATAGCTATTGTTGATAGTGTAAAACTTACGTTCACCAGCTGGACGTTTTCTGGTGGTGGGTGAGGATGGTGAGGCCCATTTGCCATGTTGACTCTGTGGTTGCGTTCAGATCGAAGACCCTGCCGGAGGCGATCGTGCAACTTTTTCCGTTGCTTCCTGTATGTAAAATGAGGAACAGCTTTAGCAAATGAAGGAACCAATTTTTGCTCTGTAACTATTATTGACCAGTACATTCTCATTATTGACCAGCACGTGAATCTGAAGGGGCAGAGTTAGGACATGCAGAGTTCAGGATTTGCTGAATTTTGCCAGGTTTACGAGGGCATCTTTGCAAAATGAGGAGGCCTGCACAGGAAGAGGTGTCCCACCTTCTTAAAATTAACACATCCTTTCAAAAATTGATTGCTTTCTTAGGCAGATTTTTTTAAAAGATCAGTGGGAAAATAGCCATGAAGTTTAGATCTGCAATTACAATATTTTTTTGCATGTACATTTTGATTTTAAGGAAAGCTTTAATTGATAAGTATTCCTGCTTCTTTTTACTTTAAAGTGTCAACTCCTCAAGTTTGTGAAGATAGACTCCTGTGTGATTTATCTGTCCACTTTCATTCTTGCTTGTTTCTCAGTCCATGATGGCTACTTGCAGACTTCATGTATGTTGGGAAGCACCTTATGTCATGCACAAGACTTTTTAGGGATGCAGTGAAGGTCTATCTCTATCTGTGTGCCTTCAATAGCGACGCTGCTGGGAGCCATTCAAGAGGGGCAGGATTTTTTTTCTCCCATCACTGCAGCACTGTAAAGGTAAAAGCCCCACCTGTGGATCTTCTTGCTTCAGAGCTTTTGAAGCAGAAATACCCCAAGCACCGTTGCCAGATTTCTGTTGAACGACCTACGTCCCGTTTCTGATCTGGCCTTGTTGTGTTTGACATCCTGAAGCTAACAACCTTCCACTCAACAGTATTGTCTCTTTTGCAAGGCATGTTGTAATCTAGCAGTCATGATCTCACATGGAGTGAGAACTGGATGCTTCCAAAAGCAGGCTGTACCCTGGAGAGGTATAGTGCACCTGGCTTAGAGCAAGACTTTTGGCCCAATCCTAGTCCTTAGTAGCTCTGGCAGAACACTACTTCTTCCAGTGTGCGCAGTTGCAAAAGCACCATAAAGCACTTGGTAACAGTACAGGGCCTTGCTGCGCCGGTGGTTCAACCCTTCCCACTGGTGCCAGCGGCTGCATGGAAACCTGCTGGAGCAGGTACATTCGTGTAGGGGGAGGAATGGAGCAGGGGTTGAACAGGGTGGGGGAGGGCAGCGACAGGTGCGGGGGGAGGGCGGATCAGTCCCGGGAGGGGTGGGATTGGCAGAGCTGGCATGCACAGTATCCTATCCCCCTTCCCAGGTCTGATCCGCCAACACAGATCAAAGCGGAATGGTGCTAGCGATATTGCTGGCGCAGGTTCGAGTTGACCCGTTCCGGCTTTTGGGGCTTACTGTGGGGCAGCAGCGTCGCGACGACGTGCGTCACCCCAGAGCGGGGGCGCGCGTCGCCCTTAAGGGGGAGGCTCCGCCCCCGCGCGTGACATCACGCGCAGGAGCAGAGCGCCCTCCCCGCTCCGTTTTCGGCTCATTTTGGAGCCAAACGGACACAGGGGAGGGCGGGCGGGCCCACCTTCACTTCAAAAATGTAAGTGGGGGGAATCACGCGTCACCCCTGTACGCGCGACACCCCCCGGCGGCCCGCCCCCCCGCTTCCCCCTGTCGACGCCAGTGCTGTGGGGCAAGGGGACAAATGTTCTCCAGTAGCCAACTCCCCCACGGGATACAGCACAGCCTACACCGCTGTATCGCCGTGCAGGAGTTTAGGTAGGATTGGGCTGTTAGTTAATGTTAAGCATTTACTGTATATACTTCTTTTTAGATTTAAAAGTAACCCATCCAACGCAATCTACAACAAAAATAAAATAATCATCAACAGCATTAATTAGCCCAAGGGGAGTAGAATTTCCTGGAAAAGTACAGTAGTTTTTTGCCACCTTCTCTCTCACAGGCAAAGCAGCATTGGAACCTCAATTCCCAGCACCTTGGTCTTTGTAAATCTATCTAAGGCAGAGAGGCAGAGACAGAGAGGCTATATTCTGAACATATGCACATCCATCACTTCTTGAAACTCTCCAGTTTGTCTGTCTGCAGCTAGTGATGTATAGCTGTAGAACTGTACTGGATCTTACTTCCTATAACAGATTGCTATGTGATTTATTTGTCTTTAGAAGTGTAGAAAAAAAAATACACACTCTTTAAAATAAACACATCAGAAATGAAGAAAAACTAGAAAGATTCTAATCCTTATAATTTCAAGATATGAACTTGGTTCAGAAACATGGAGTAATTATTGACTGAACCTTTGTCCCTCAGTCAAAGAAAATACGGGATCACTCACTAGCCCCAGCTGAACTAGCTGTTCATCACTCAAGGATGGGGGGGGGGGGAAGAGGAGGAGACAACTATATGAATTGCAAATTCAGCACAGTCCAGCTGCAATGAAGACATGGGCCTGATGACAGAGCATATGATATCATACCCTCTGTTTACTGGTTTTATTGTACTCATGGGGGATAGGATCATAGTAAAAAAATTATTTTGGGCATTGCCTTGATTAAAAGTGTGTCACTCATGTACATATGAAGAGTGAATTTACATTTTGGCAACCTTAATATAAAGTTAAATTTTCTGACTACGACCCTGCTACAATGAGGCATAGTAGGTGACCCAGTTCCACAAAATAGTGCTTCTTAGAGATTGCTGCTAGACCTGTTGCTCAGTTTGGGCTAAGTCAACAGGATGATCTAGGTTGCAGTCTGCTCTGTTGATTCGTGTCAGCAGACAGGAAGGTAAGAGTTCTCGCTGTTAGCACATTTCTGTTGACTTAATTGGAGGAACAGCAGCTGGAGAGGAAGTCTGACTTTGGGACTCTGTGCCTGTTGTGTTCCTTTGCCGCAGCAGAGAATTCCTTCTGCATGTGAAGGACACTTGTTTGCTAATGAAAAAACATATTGATAAAGGAAAGCAGAGGGGAAAAAGTAACGGGGAAGCTAATGGTATGGGTGGCATAGACAACCTTGTGCACCTTTTGATATAAGCACCAAAATTATACCATATGTGTAGTAAGACATAGTGATCATTTCCAGATATGGAGGCGTGTGATATTGCGTGTGAGTGCCTGTGCAGCCAGTTGAAACGGTGTTCCTACCTGAGCGCAGTATATGTGGTGACTCAAATATGAAACAAGAGTATATGATCACAGTTAATAAAAAAATTAGGAACATCAGGATATTTTTGAATATTGTTTAAGAAATATTTGACAACAGTACATATGTGCACCATGAGTATGTGAAATTATGCTGTGTAACACAAAAATTGATGTATTGATGACAGAGCATATGATATCATACATTTATTTCTAAATGTTTCTTATCTAATTTAGAGGTGCTCATTCCAACGGTACTCTCGATCTTTTTGTATCATCAAAACGTTTTTAGTTATCTTAAATTTTGCGTAGGTATTGTAACACTGTCATTCGCCTTTATACCAGGGTAAACATATATACAACAGGAAAATGTATATAGGATTGCAGTGTTAGTGGCTGGCAGCAGCACATTCTTTGGCAACTTCCGGGTGCTTTCTTGATAACTCAGTCATATGGCTCAGATGAACTGGAATTCAGTGAACATAATCTATGTGGTTAGGTGTGAAGAGGGAGAAAGAGTTGTCAGATCACCCTGATACATGGTGAAGGAAGCTTGTCAAAGTGAGTGCACAAAGAGTTTCACTGTTGTCCAGGACTGAAACTGAGGGCAACTACATCTTTGATCTTTGTGCCACGAGTCAACCCCCAAACAAGGCAGACCCATTTTGTGCATTTGCAAGAATGCAGCTGTCATCCGCAGGGTGATCCAGTATGTATAAAGCTGCTGCTGTTTGGTTTGCTCATCTCCACTTTAATCTAGGAAATTGATTTTTGAAACAACTACAGTACAATTGTTATCGTACATTCTAAATGTCATAACATGCAAAACAATGGCAGCAATCTATGACTGGATGATTTCTTTGCTATGACCAACCATAGCCAGAAAAGTGTATACTTCAAACACGTTTGTATGTGTTTGTGTGCTGTAAATGCACACAAAGAGTTGATTTCAAGTGCCTCACTATGTGAAAATGATTCTTTGGTATTAGTTTGTTTTTATGCCTGTATCACAAAGTGCACAACTGCCAATAACTGGAGCTTGGCCACCGCACTATAAATACGGCCACTGTTCCTCTCAGCCAGGCCTCTTCATTAAATTAATTGCTGGACAGATAGAACATTGTGGAAGATTCAGTGTTATCTTATCATTTGATTAACATTGTCACTGGAAATGTCACCCTTAATCGTCTTATGCTTTTCTTCTTACTCAAATTGACATCAAAAAGGGGAAAAAACATGTATATGTTATTTTGCAAATGTCAACTCTACTACGGTATTAAAGGTTTAGTAGGGGATTAGTCAGTCACGCCTGATGCAGATATGCAGCAGAATAAACCACCCTTGAAGGGGGCACATGAGGAAAAACTGGTGTGTGTGTGTGTGAGTTTCTCTGAAGGCCTGTAATTCTTATTCTTGTCCACTCTGAAAGTAATAATTTTGCTTATAAAAGTGAAACACGCGTCCAATTTCAGTTCAGAAATAAAAGTGTGCCTCCGCTTTCAGAAGATTAGATGCAATTAGAGGACATAATCCATGATGTCAAGAGAAACAAGAAAAAGACTTTGTGGTTTAGGTGTACAATATAACAGCTGTGAAACTGTTTTTATCTGAAGTGCTCTTGCTTTCAGGCTTCAATTTGATAAGGTAAATATTTAACCAATAGCCCAATCCTATGCATGTCGTAGTCCCATTATAGTCAATGATGTTTACTCCCAGGTAAGTGTGGATAGGATTGCTCTGATAGTTATGGAAGAAAGCCTCAAATTTGACTGCAGTATTGACTAGAAGGATTATAAACAAGATTATAAAAAAAATCTCCAGACTTATTTTGTAAGTCAGTTTTTATACCACCCATTATTTTGTACATTTTAAGGCTGCCAATTCATTGGGGAATCAGATGTTTGGGAAACCCTAGTTTAGTTTAAAGGCATAATAATCCTATGTGGGAGTAAGTCTCGCCGGACTCAACGGGGTTTACTTCCAAGCAGACATGCACAGGATTGCACTGCAAGTCACCTTCTGACATACACCATTTATGGGATCTGGCCACTAGAAACATTTCCTGGTATCTCATCCTCTACTAACTTGTGTCATGAAACTTGGATTTTAGCCTGATTCAAGAGGTACGGTATAGCATATTTTGGAACATGATTAAGAACCTGCAAACTTAAGTGTTTAAGCTTTGAAGCCCTTTGAATTAGTTTTGAACCCTTTTCAATGTTTTCAGTGCAGAGTTACAATGGATTGTACAATTGTGGCTTGGTGGATTATTACTTTCTTTTAGAATAAGTGGCTGAGGGGGGGGGCATGAAACAGAGCAAAACTGTAGTGGAGGGTGCTTTGCCTATTTAAACAGAAAAATGAAATGATTTTTTTTCTGTTTAAAGTAGCATGAATGGGGAGGGGGAATGATCAGGAGTGAAATTGCAGTGAACATAAAGCCCTAAACCCCCCCCCCCCAACTCTGCTGAGGTTTGCTCTGTTTTGCAGGCTCCTAAGCTGCTATTTAATAAACTAACAACCCACTGAACCACATTAGTTAGTGTAGTGTGTAATTTGGCTCTCAGTGGATCATGTTAGATCAGAAAGGCAGTATTTCTCAAACTTCTTTGACTGAGATCCTAAATACAGTATTTTCTCAGTCTAGTGACCCACAGAAGTGGTACATGTTAATAATAATAATGATTAAAAAAGACCTTCCTGTGACCCTCAAAAACACTCATGTGGCCCTCATTTGGGTCACGACCCCCTAGTTTGGGAAACACTGATCTAAGGGATGCTCTCTTATGAGAAATTGTCTGATTATATACTATTTTTGTATATACTGATACAGGTTGAGTATCCCTTATCCGGACTGCTTGGGACAAGAAGTTTTCTGGATTTTGGATTTGTCTGGATTTTGGAATATTTGCATAAATATAACGAGATATCTTGGGAATGGGACCCAAGTCTAAACACAAAATTCATTTATGTCTTGTATATACCTTATACACATAGCCTGAAGGTAATTTTATACAATATTTGTAATAATTTTGTGCCCCAGCATGCCTTGTGCTATGCCAGCCAGGTGCTGGAAAAAGGTGTTTTTTTTTTAAGTCATAGCCCCACAAATGTCTGGATTTCAGATGTCCGGATAAGGGGTAACCAACCTGTACTATAAATTTACAGAGACATCTTCAAGTTTATTGGGCTGCCTAATCTTGTGTCAACAGTGGCAAATACACGTCTTAAGCCTTTTGTTTTGACAGGGTCCTGATCCCTCAGTGATAATCAGAGATATAGAAAGGAAGAGGAAAGTTTACTTGGTTTTGCAGTAGGCCACAACACACATGATGCCAACTACAAGGAGAGCAATGCAGATGCCAGTTATGGTCAACACCCTTTTCTGGTAGAGTTCCTCAGCTTCTAGAAAGGGACAAAAAAGAGAAGGTTACAAAATGTCCTTTAGAAAGTGAATCACAGAAAAGGTCAGTGAATAATGCCACGCTATAGACTAAATCTTACAGTTTCAAATGATGAATGCCATACAAAATATAAGTTCAGAAAATAAGATCTATATAGAATACAGATGATGGATGAATATGAAGTTAAAACTAAAATAATTACATTAACTGGAACTGGAAGTTTAGAATTCCGTTTAACAGCATTGTATTTAAATGTTACAAAAAATGTCAGCTAAAAATAGAAATAAAATGCACTGATGTGTAATAACAGACAAAAGTATAGGAACTGTTCTCTTTTTCCCTTGCAAAGACAGCTGGAATAACGATAGTTTTTCCGTACCAGAATTTTTATTTTTAACCCTCAGTATTTTTAAAATACACAGTGGCTTTTCCAATATCGCTTTGGATCACAGCAATCTTTACAAGAGAAACGTTACAATTACATTTTGAGCTTGACTTGCAACGATGCCAACAGTAAAAATGACAGAACTGATTAAAAGGATTAGTAATAACAACAGTATATCTGTAAACCCCATAAACAGCCAAAATCGCCTAATGCAATAGGCAACAATGCATTGTACCGCAGACATAACATGGTTACTCGTATGCCATAATTGTAGCAAAAAGGGCTGTTGTCTGAAAAGAGTCTGTTTCATTGCAGTGACCTCACTCAGAGATATTTTATCATTAAAAAGTAATTCTTAGGACAAGCAATGTTTGGGTTGGAAAAGACACCACATTCCATTGCCTGTCACACTTGGCAAAGCATCACTTGAATGCAGAGTCAGGGAAATGTTACATTTAGAGCATTGATGCTCACCATGTACTGGCTCAAGTAGCTTGAAGGAGCCATGTTTGTATTCTTTCTTGTCTTTGATCGCTCAGAAAGGCATTTAATTTTTAACATAAATATTGGTTAACTGCCACATCTAGACAGGAAATATAGAGTCGCCAAGATGTAAAGAATGAACAAGGAGTTGCAATTAATGGGTACATTTCTCAAAAACATACTCTAACTTAGTTTTAAATTTAAAGAGAGGGGAAAAATCACTTCCAACTCTCTTGGGAGACAAGGATGTCATCAGTGGAATAGGGTTTGAACACCTGTTGTTTCTGCACTTGGAGAGAGGGTTGCATTTGACAATTTCCTGGTCTGGTAGTCTTTCTATGTTTGCAGATAAGACATCTGCTTGGAGTTGGTCTGCTGTTCCCTCAAATTGATTTCTGGCACTGCTTACGTTAGGGTCCAAATTCTTCACTTCTGCAGTCACTGTTGTTTCTAAGAATGTAAATATTTGCTTAGACGTTGACCCTGCATAGGCTTTGATTACATCATACTGGGCAATGACCAGCCATTGGCAATGTGTGCTGATATGCTGTGGTATGTTATTGATACACGCTATTTGGCAGGAAGGAAGTTCCATGCTGATTGTGTCTGGATGAAATTTTGCTTTCCTTTCAGGGCATTTTACAGGAGTAGAGGGGTTGGCTTCTGCATATGCATTTGAAACTGATGTTTTAGTCTAGAGAGTTTTGGTTTTGAAGGTCAGACTCTTACTATATGTCTTTCCAACTGACAATTTTTCTTCTATCTAGCATAAAGTCCCTATAAAGGCTTTGATTTGTGTCCAGATTAGGTATGTTCTCTGCCAAGCAGCAGAGGGGCACAGGGAGGGTGGAATGGGGTGTTCCAGGGGGTGGGATGGATTGGTTTGCTGGGACGGGGGGGGGAGGAGAGGGATCGGTATCCTTCCCAGGCCTGGTCGCAGTTACATGGGGTTTCGGACTTGTGCGAGTAAAATATCTGGCGCACATCCAAGTAGCCCCATCATGTTACTTGGGGTAAAGGGGCATGTTAAGGGTGTGTTACTTGGGGTAAAGGGGCAAACGTTATTTTACCCTGAGGAGGCCTCTGGCTGTGCCAGGGCTCTGTGTCCTGCTAGACAGGATTGGGCTGTCAATCACTTAAAATGAATTAAATTCAATAGGACTAAGAAAGTAGGAATAAATGGACAATTTTCAGAGAGGAGGGAAGTAAAATCCTTGGGGATCTGTATTGGGACCCATGCTTATTAACTTATTCATAAATGATCTGGAGCTGGGGTAAAGAGCAAAGTAGCCACATTTTCAGATGACCCCAAACTATTAAGGGTGGTTAAAATCAAAGCAGATTATGAAGAGCCCCAAAAAGATCTCTCCAGACTGGGAGAATGGGCAAGCCATGGCAAATATGGTTCAGTGTCAATAAATGTACACGCTGGGGCAAAAAAATAATAATGCTAACTTCACTTCATATAATATATACAGATTGGGGTGTCAGCTGTCGATGATGAACCGGGAAGGAGAACCTGGGGTTGTGGTGGATAGGTCAATGAAAACATTGGCCCAGTGTGTGGCAGTGATAAAAAAGGCAATTCCATGCTAGAGATTGAGAGTAAGACTGCTAATATTATAGAACATTATAAATCTATGGTGCGGCTATACAGTATTTGGAATACTGTGTATAGTTCTGGTAGGTGCACTACAAGAAGGATATTATAGATCTGGAAAAGGTGCAAAAGAGCACAACCAAAAAGAGGGCTGGAACACCTTCTTATGAGGTAAGGCCAGAGTGTGTGTTGCTTCTTAGTTTTGGAAAAAAGGCAATTAAGGGGCGGCATGATTGAGAATTATAAAATTATGCATGATGTATTGAGTGGAGAGAGAGAGAGAGAGAGAGAGATATGTTTTTTTCCCTCTCATAATACTAGAACCAGGGGTCATTCATTGAAACTGATTGGTGGGAGATTTAGGATGGATAAAATAAGGTACTTCTTCACACAGCACATAATTTGTGGAAGTTGTTGCCACAAGATGTGGTAATGGGCAATAGCTAGAGGTGGGAGAAAATGGTTTTATTTTTTCATAGATTTTGGCGTTTAACCAAAATGAAATAGCAGAAAGTGGTGTTATGTATTTTTATTCCACATTTCCCCCGTTTTTATCAATTGAAACTGCTTTAAAAGTGTACTAGGTAGGTGGTATAGGACGGTTGTACAGTGTCGGCAGATGAAAAATGATGCAAAACTACATGGTTTTATTTTGTTTTTTTTCGCAATTATTTCGCAGAAAGCAATGTTATGTATTTTTATTTCGTTATCACCATTTTCTCCTGGCCCTACCAATAGCTTGGATAGCTTTAAAAGTGGTTTGGACAAATTCATGGTGGGCAGGTCCACTAATGACTACTAGTCATGTTGGCTATGTATGTACCATCTCCAAGTTCATCAGCTGTATATTTCAGAATACCAGTTGCAAGGGAGCAATGGTGAGAGAGAAGTATGCCTTGTTTCTTGCTTGTGGGCTCCTCAGAGGTAGCTGGCGGGTCACTGTGGGAAACAAATGGTGGACTAGATAGGCCTTTGGTCTGATCCAGCAGAGCTTTTCTTATGTGCTCATAGGAACTGGTTTCCTTCAAATACTGGAGAATGACATCTCCAAATGTGGGGATGAAAGGGGTACTCAGACTCGTGAAAATTATTCTGGTCAGTTTATACTTTAAGAACTAAATTAATCATTACTTGCAGATGCATGTAACATAATGCTAGTGAGGCTTTTTAAACAGGAAAAGCCATTTTTGGAGAAGGGGAGGAAAAGTGGGAGAGGGGTGCTTGAACTCTTTTGGCACGCCCGCCTCTTAACCTGCCCCCAATTATTTACCCCAGTGGCTACCCTCTCTACTGAGATTCCAAATTGGAACCCTGCGGGAGGCAGAAATAAATATAGTAAATGGTGGGTGGGAAAATATTCTATTCTCCCTTCTGAAAACAGTGTGCTCTGCTTCAAAACACCACTAGAGTAGTGTTACACAGATCTGTGTTTAATGGGTAGTGTGACTCTCAGTTCTATCCAATAGTAATGCAGTGCAGCGCAGCTTGACATTCAGAATGAACAGAGACATGATTTCAGAGACGGATATGTAAAAGTCTTCATATCTGTGATACAATGCATCTTATTATTGGAAAAGGTGCTTCCTACAAGCCATACCAAAATACATATCAAATAGGTTGCTAAACATATTCAGACAAAACTTAATAGTACTGATTTATTAAGAGGGAAGGAAGGGTCAGTTTTGTGAGAAAATAATACTAGAATGCGGAACTGATTATACAAATAAAATTCAAGAACAAGAAGTCAGGAGGGAAGCAAACACAAATATGAAAGAGAGCAAGAGAGAAGTTGAAGTGAAGGGAAAGACAAGGTTAAGAGTTGAGAAGTCAACTATAAGCCTGGCACAGCATGCTTGATAACTGGAAAAAAGAGTGAAGAAAAATGCTTGAAAAGAAGACTGAAGCAGAGTTTGAAGGGATTTCACATACAGCATAACTGCTAACCTAGCACTGACTGAGGTACTAGCTAAGCAGCTGGAATCTTATTCTGTTACCATCTCACATAAGATAGAAAAGTCATGCTCAACGCAATCCAGTAAAGAGAAGCTAGTGCAGTTCAGAAAGGGTTAACCCTTTCTGTCTGTCTTGATCAGTCATGAACTTGTGAAAATAATGGTGTCCCCTCCCATCTGCACACAATGGTGGTATAAAACATTGTACAGCAGAGCTATAGTATTATACTGCTCTCTGGGATGCCCCAAATGGCACCCCCTCTGGTGTGTTGTCGTCTCCCTCTCTGCAATAATGTCTGGGAATATTGGACAATGCTGCATCACGTGGTAAGTACTCTCTTAGATGTTACTGCAACCAGAAGTAGGAGTTGGCACAGGGATGCCATTGGGGGGGGGGGGAACCCTGTAAGCAGCTTAATGTGCAACCTGTTTGTAACTGTAGAAAAGCAAAACAACCTGGTTTGTAAGAAGTTTCTACTGGTGTTTGTTATCCACTAGATTAGTAATTAAAAAACCCTCTCTCAGTGTGCATGGTGTTTTTGCTGCATGTGATGGACTGCGTACTTGCCAGTGATATTTTCTGGAATGCTGCGGATTACTAACTAGTCAATTATCAGTATGATGTGGTGTGTTGCTAAATGCCCTCCCTGATTTTCCGGCACTCCCCTCGTTGTTCTTTCACCTCCTCACACTGGCAATCCTCTTCCGAAACTATGAGTTATTAATAATAATTCTGCTCCTCTCACCTATTCAATAGGGGATGCTCATAATGAAACTTTCACCCCCTGCAAAAGCATCTCTTCCTTCATTGATTCACAGTGGGTGAGTGTTGAGAGGGAAAAATGAATGTGTTCCTGTTGCCAAGGCAACTGGGCCAATACTCCCTCACCCCAATCCAGCTGCATATAGCTGACTGGTTGCAGTTGAGTAGACTGAATGCGCATCCTATTGAAAATAATGAAGTGTAAATGGCTGCCATATGCATTCGGATGTGCATCCAAATGCAAAATGTTGACCAGCTGAAACTACATTACTTTTAAGGAGATATGCATTTGGATACACATGACAGTATGGCCCACATATCTGTGGGGGATAGGTTCCTGCCCCCCTGTAGATACCAGGAATCTGCGGATAGGGGGAACGCTAGTCTTAGTTAGGCTTCCAGCACCAGTGCCAAGCAAGCACTTCTTTCTTTACAAAAATGCTATAAGCCAGCATGTTCCTGCTTCCTGTTTAATGTTTGGGAGCCTCTCTAGTATGCAGGCTGCTTGCCTGCTCTGTGCTATAACCTAGCATGCTTATAGTGTTTTTGTAAAGAAAGAAGCTAAGGTAATGGGTGTATGTGTGTGTGGGGGCCCTGGCAAACTGCGGATAAGTGAATCCGCGGATAGTAGATCGGCAGGTGTGTGTGTGTGTGTGTGTGTGTGTGTGTGTGTGTGTGTGTCCTGTTCTATCCCCACTCTGCTGCAGCCAGTCACACATTCACTGTATACAACTAAAATTGGATTGGGGCAAAAGTCTTGCTGTGAGAACTGAAACTGCCAGTGCAGCTTGGCAAGAAAGGGGATGTCAACCCAGTTGCTTCAACAAGAGGATACATTCCTTTACCCCACCCCCTAGCCAAACAAAGGCAAAATTGAAAACGTTGTTTGCCATCAGTGACGTAATCAGGCTGCCATATCTGAGTGGCTCCATAGTCAACGTAATAGTGTAACTGAACTATGTAATCTCTGATTAGCTAGCATCACACAGTGAAGAAAGAAGTCTTAAGAATGGTGTCAAAGCAGAAACATATTAGGGCAATGAACAGCAGTAGAAATAAATGTGAACCACTACTGAAGTAGCTCACATCCTCTGGTTCCTGCCCACAGATCTAATTGTAGGTGAGAACTAATTACTTCAGATACTCCACTACTGACTGATACGCAGAGCATCAGTGGTTCAATTTTTCATTTTCTGAGGTTCACAATCTGTGGTTCCCATACCACTGGTGGTACGCGACCACAGGTTGGTGGTACGTGGGGTGGTACACAGGCGCCATCTTGGCTGTGCGTCATTGCATCTGCCGGCTACTGCATCTCTTGGCTTCTCTTCCACAATCGCAAGGAAGAGAAGTCGAAGATGCGGCAACTCCAGTCTGTCGGTGGCTGTGTCGTTGGCCTTCTCTTCCTTGTGATCGTGGAAGAGAAGCCTAAGACGCAGCTGCTCCAGACTGCTGGTGGCTGCGTCTTCAGCTTCTCTTCCACGATCACAAGGAAGAGAAGGTCAAAGACGTGGGGAAGAGATCGCAAGGAAGATAGCAAGGAAGGGAAGATCTCTTGTGAAGATCGCAAGGAAGAGAAACTGAAGTTGCGGCTACTCGAGTCTGCCGGCGGCTGCGTCTTCAGCTTCTATTCCTTGCGATTGTGGAAGAGAAGTCAAAGACGCGGCCGCTCCAGACTGCCCCCCTCCGGAAAAAAGTGTCGATGACATCATTGGCATTGTCTTCCGGTGGTACGTGGTTGGTCAGAGGCCCGTGTAGGTGGTACATGGGCCTCCAAAGGTTGGGAACCTCTGGTCTAAGATAAAGTCTACTAGCCAACATGATAGATGGAAATTTGGTAGGTGCTTCCAACATCCAGCAGCAATAGTAGATAATAATGCAAAAGCAAAAATTAAAAAAATGTGCCAAGCGATCTACTAGAAACCAGTCTTTTTACGACAACCGCAAGCAAAATCCCCAGCAATTTATGTATGTTTATGAATGCTAAGTGCAGATGAAAACTGTTATGGCTGTATGATCCCTTCTAAAGCATAAGGAAGTTGGTTAGGAATTGAAGAGGGGGAAAAAGGTTTTCAATCTCTCAGGGTTTAAAATCTGCAAGCTAAAAGGAATGATTGGTCCATACCCATAAATTCAATCCCAAGATGCTCTGCCAATGCAGAAAGTTGACATAAAAAGAAAGAAAAAGGATATAGTTTCAGAAAAGAGCAATACACTGTACCAAAAAAAAAAAAAACACACCACCAAATTGCACATGAATATTATACCTATTCGATTTCTGCACACTGAGACAGGACGAATGGCATGAGATTAATGTGGCAGGGCTCATGTAAGGTTTGGCAGGCTCATATATCCATTAGGGAAATTGTATCTTAAAGCAAATGCACACTGGCATTTGTGTACTATTAGACAAACATGGTGAATGCACTAGTATATATTAACCCTTAAAGATATTGCTGATATATACTGCACCATATGCCCCAGATAGGGATATAAACACAATATGACTTTTCAACCCTATGCATATAACACTTAGCAGGCCTCCAAAATATTTATTCAAACAAGGCAAACATTTTTATGCTTTGAGGGTGTATTGAATTTCCTTTCTTCAGTCCATTACATGCACCGAGCACTTATGAGAAGAGTGAGCCTGTGTAGTTCCCAACTAAGCCAGAATAAAGTTTTAATGTTTGCAGTGGATGTGGGTGGATTTCAGTGCCATGTTCTGTGCCCTTTCTACCACCCATCTGGAGAGCTACCTGGCTTACCTGCCCAACATATGGTGGGATTTTTTTTTTGCCTATTTGGAGGCACATATACGAGAAGCGCTGGTTGACTGTTCTCTACAATGGAGTCCTCAGGAACGAGGAACAGAAGAAGTTATCTATCCAGGGATTGCTAGAAATTCTTTTTAAAGCAGTGTTCTGAATTGCAGAACTTGACACCACCACAGTGTTTCACAACATCATAAACCCACTGGAATTCACTGGCAGAAATGTTTCTACTTTTATTTTTTGTTGTTAAATGGGAATCAAGTATCTTGTTGTCTTGTGCTCCCTGAGGCATCTGGTGGGGCCACTGTGTGATACAGGAAGCTGGACTAGATGGGCCTTTGGCCTGATCCAGCAGGGCTCTTCTTATGTTCTTATGAAACATAAAAGAACGGATCGCGTATAGCTGTAGTATATGGTGGTCCAGAGAAGAACAATAATATTTGGGGCCTAATTATGGTAAATCTAGGAGTCTATAAGCTCCCTTTTACTAGGATTTGCCATGCTCCAACCATTTGGCATGAAATACTTAATGAAACAAATTTTGTGGCAAGAAAATTATGTCAATTTTTACTGATAAGGAACACTGCTAATGGTGTTAGTTCACACACGTCTCGAGGAATAATTTCTGAACTGACATAGTCTGGAAAGCCCACCATGGTGGGAGTGTGTGTGTGTGTGTGTGTGTGTGTGTGTGTGTGTGTGTGTGTGTGTGCACATGCGCAATATGGCAATTTTGCAATAATATCTGGGGTTGCCTACGTTATATGCATTTCCTGTATCAAAACATAACTTTTGTATTTACCTTTGGGAAGCACTCACTGATCCCAACTCTACACTTTAAAACAAATACCCCCAAAAGCCCCAACCCCTTTCCTTTCGCTCTACGTTTAAACGTGACCAATGTTCATTTTACTATGCTTTGGAATTCTACAGTAAGATAAATTTATTTTTATTATATATATATACAGTATATTGTGGGGAGTACCTAATCTCTCGATTGTAATCAGTAACATTTTAAGGGTTAAACAAATCAGAATCCATAGTTTCCCCTTAATGAGCCAGTATGACATGCCTACATGAACACTACTAACAATATATATTAGTTGCGAAGAAAGCTTGGTTAAGTCGTCAATTAGTGACATGCTCATGCATATATATATTACAGGATTTATGCTAGTTTGCAGCAGGTAAGATAGACAGCCTAGATGTAATTTAATGCCAGCAAAAGTCACTCATTTCAGACAGCTTCTATTTGAAATAATTTAATAGACAATTGGTACTTAAACAAAAATACATTTCTTGGTGGGTAAACCTAAACAAAAATCATGCTGAGGAAACATGCATCACTCATTCTAAGTTCAGAATAATATGCATATCACTCCAACTGATATTTGATATTCATAACAACATTCTCTTGATCTTAGAAAGCCCCATACGCTCATGTCTTCTGAAATAATTACTGTTGTGTATCGACTCCAATTTATTCTGTTCCTGTTATATTTTATCATTTCTGATAGCTAAGTCAGGGAACATTACTTTAAATACTCATAGGACCAAATCCATCTGTGAGTGACAGGCTGCATAGAGTCCTATGGTCTCTCTTGTCACTGTGCACACATTGAGTGGAGGGAACTGTGCAAACCCCGCTATGCAGACAGTTGTGCCTCAGGGGGATGGGTTGTGCCTGGACCTTTATTAATTCTAGATGTGTTTTCAAGCTGATTGTGGTTAAAAAAATCAACTGTGAGTAAAACTTACAACAATTTGGCAAAGTATTTCTTATTTGTTAAGTGATTCCTCAGTGGAGAATGCTGAACGGATGGTAGTCTTCCTGCAACAGGCAGTGGAGTTGCGTAGCAGGAAATTTGATTAATTTCTTTCTTGCTTATGAATATGTCATGATTATGGCTTATTTTTTCTTGTCTTGTATGCTTGTTGTTTATGCCAGTAAAGGATTCTGACTGACTGTATATTTGAAGCAATGTGATACAATCTACCTATGGATGTAGAATGTAGTTTAAGATGTTTGAAGCATAGTCTCTTCACTCTCTAATTCCAAAAGCAAACTTGAACCAAGTAAAGGTCAATATGTTAATAGTTTTGTTGGTTGGTAGTGGAGATGGAATTCATGCCTGATTGTCACTGATGATGGAGCTTTTCTTCCATGCTACTAAAGTGAGACTTGTCTGTTCTGAGAACCAGGCTCAACCTACTAAAAGAGTGTCCATTATGTGACTGCTAGCACAATCAATGGCACCAATCTCCATTTAATATCCATATTTGAATTGCATTAGTTTGAATGAAAATAGAGCAGAACTGAATATGTGATCAAATATTGTGGATTAGTACTGTCTTTCGACTCTGCCCATTGCTGTCAATGGTAACTCAGTGGGCTTTTTAAGTAAGTGGGCTTTGGAAATACTGTACCCTGAAGTATTTCATACCAGCACAGCTTAATAAAAATGAAAACAAGATGTGGAGAGAGACTTGAGAGCTGTGTGTTTTACAGAGGTAGGACTTCACTGGGGAATCTATGATTTTATTGCAATATACTCAAGAGCATTTGCAAATCCTAAAAATCTACAAAGAAAAATAGTTACTGATGAATGAATCACTCGAATAATGTAACCATAGGCTTGTCTGCTCAGAAATAAACCTTGTGGGTTCAGTGGGAGCATGTATAGGATTGCATCCTTAAACTCCTAATTTCATTTAATGTTAATTCATTTTAAAAAATTACCTTAATTTTTCTCCAGCATGGACGCTGCCTATTAAATCAAAATGTGCTTTATAATTTACTTTATTTACTTCATTGATTGCTTTGTTTTTATAGCATAATATAGACACGTTGCACCACATATAACTTTAAAATAATTATTCGAACACAAAAGCTGTCCCTTTTAATTGTATGTCTTCATCTATACTTGGCCATTCAAAGTGCCCTCTAAGTGCTTCCTTATTGATTTTTCTTGTTGAATACAAATATACGCTCATGGGTTACGTTACAAAAGTAGCATCAGTGATGGCTGCTTTAAAGATTTGTGGTGCACACATTTTATGTAAAAAGTTAAAGGATAGGCTGGGATTAAAAAGAAACCAGTTAATATCTGGGAGTAAGAAATTAGCTCTGTATTGCAGCAGAGCAAACTTTTATTTGGTCAAACAGAATGATAGTGGGCTAATATATATATATGTTCCCTTCAGTTGAGGAGGCCTCCATGACTCTTCCCCCCTCCCAGCAAGATGCAGCATGTGCTCTGCTGGCATGACTGAATCAGCGCTGGAAAGTTGGATAGGATTGGGCACTTAATGCTCTATGCAAATGAGCCTTTTAGTTCTTTGGATAAACATTTGGGCATTGTGAAGTCTAGTCTCCTCCTCCCTCAAAAAGGACACTTGGGATTTAGGAGGATAGTTATTATAAATTATTCAAATACTCTTGTTGTTCATAGATGTGGAAGATAACCTATATGTCCAATGAATGCTATGTAGTAATGGAAATTAAATTGACTAGTGTGCAGTAGCTAAAATCTTTCATTGCTGGGGAATGAACCATTAAGAAAGATTTTGTATCCCCCACTGGCCATCAATCATAGAACATCTGGATGCCAGAATGTACTGTATAAGCAAAGCATGAAAATACAGGAAAACCTTTGCAACTTTTCCCCAAATCTGACTAGGCACCCACAAGCATTTGGGCACACTTAAAGAGCTCTTCAGATCCCACCCAAATTTTTTCTTAATGAGAACAAAGAAGTTAAACACTCTAATGTAAAGGAGGAGAGGGACCCAAACCCTCTCACTTTAACAGTGACAGGATTAAACATGCATAGTATAAATTCCTGATTCTGAAGATTATTCCATGCTGAGAGCAACACTGGGTTTATGCTGAATTTTGCGATTGTCCTAAAACTATAGAGGTGGACCCAATCAGGGATGTTGGGAGCTGGGAGTTAGTCAGGTCAGAGAGTCCACCTGGCCATGTGGACCCCAGAACCCTCAGTACTGGTGTCAGTGGTTGGTAGTGACAAGTGTACCATCAAGTGGGGGCACTATGATGGGGAGCATTATGGGTGTTTTTTATCCCCAATGCAGGGCTTTGCCCTAGGGTCTCCAGCAACTTTGCACGGACACTAGACTCAAGCTTTTCTATATTTCAGCCTGTATCTTTTGTTTTTCTTTTCCAGATTATGGTTACTAACCATAAACCATCTTTCAAATCCAACTTGCTACATCAGTGTTTTTACTGGATTTGAGTAATGCTACATTATATTTGTTAACATAGGCTTCTTTCCATATTGCAGCTGCTGAATGTTTACTTGAGTGAACATTTAAACTTTAGAATCTACCTAATCTGGCCACCCACTCAAACTTCCTTGTGTCATTATTTCCATGCAAACAGGCAGAGGCAATCTATATTAGGGCTCATTGTAATAAATTTAGTTACAGATAAAAATCTGAGGAAAGATGCAGCAACAAGAAAGCAGCACCAACTGAGCATGCTCCTATTCAGGCAGAGACAGAAAGGAAGTGGACGTACTGTAGAAGCTGGCCATTACGTAGTTTTGACAGCGATCACCAGTAAATTCATTTGGGCACCTGAGAGTAAAAACAAAAATAAAAAGGTGGAGAAAACAGAGAAAAAGAGAAGAGGTGAATACACGCTAAGAAAGAGCCTCCTTTAGTGCGAGCGACCTAGACTTGGTGAGTTCATCTTCAGAAACTGGATTTCAGTTTCTCACTGCCAGCAAGACTCGAGATGTTAAGACATTAATGTAAAAATGCCCCAAGTGATAGGGATGGGAGTTGTCCTTTAGGAACTATAAAAAGTAGAGTACTGTATTCCAAACAACCACATGTCTTTTCTGATACTTTTATGGCAGTGGCAAAATGAAATCAATGTAGTGGACACATCAGCCAGGTTTCTTTTTAGAGCAAAGCTTCAGAAGACATTTACCTACATAAGAAAGCTTGCAGATTAAAGAAATACAGAATCACAGTAATGTGGAAAAAAACAATATGCTGCTGTTACGCTGCACAGAGTAAAGTGCACAATACCAAGTCAAAGACAGAGTGAAAAAAACCCAGTTTGAGCTGAAGGGTGAAAACACCAAGTAACACTGATTTTGAGTGCTGTGGTTGGGGGAGAAAAGCAAGGTTCATATTATTTTAAAACATACGTTCCAGATTTTGGAATCTCATGGGCTCAACATCAGTACATCTTGCTCCAGAGAATTCAGGTGGACACCTAAAGGGCAAAAATGTGATTAGCAAATGAGAAACTGCAGAACCCATGAACAGAGAATGCTACTCTGTTTTCTATGGAACTGAATTTCCTCTAACACACCTCTAGGAGAGAAAAAAAATGAATGAAAATAGACAACAAAGTAAAGTTGTTTTGAGATATATTCTAATTGCATAGATTTCACGAGAGGAATGTTTACATAATTAAAAAGGACAAACAAACCACAGTCACAATGGACTGTCTCAGTTAACACAGTCAGCTAAACATACCTATCAGGGCACATTTTTGCTTTGCTATGAGTGCCTGACAATAAATGCATAACCTTGATTCCAGCAGTCATTTACACTGCAGGGTCAACTGAAACATAATTCGCCTTTTTGCTGTCAAGTCATCTAAGTTCATATTACCAAGTTCATATTTGTTGTTAATCAGCTTGGTAATAATATTCTGAACCCAAGGCAGAAATAAAAAGCAATGGTCTGATGCCTTGAAACAAGAAAAGGAAAAGAAATGCAAGCTTGGGATTCAAACCATGACCAAGCCGCTTTTCCTCTTTTGTCAGAGCATCTTCAGTGCTGCAGCAAGGACAATTTGGTTTGGGTTATAAATAAACTCCTTGTGAAACATTGCTATTGAAATTCTTGCAGCTTTCTTTTTGCTTTCCCTTTGATCCCAACACAGTTTACAATTGGTAATGCCCCTCTTTTTAATTACCTTCTCTATCTTTCCAAACACCTATAGAAGACTGAAGACTCTATAGAAGTGATGGCTAAAGCATTTTTTCACCAAAGGGGCAAACTGGAATCATACTGGGATCCAGAGGACTACAGCATAGTTGCATATAAGTGATGGATGAATATGTTTCCAGTTCTCAGGTGCTGGGACACACTGCATTTATTCTGTGAAAATGGTTTGGACTTCTTCATACCATACATACACAACAAGCCTTTAAACATTGTAAAACATTGATTCCTCTGAGGCCTTGTTTACTGGTCAAGAATAAGATGCTGCATGAAATATACCATGGCCAAACTTTAAGAGTTTCTATACTCTTAAAATATATTTAAGAAGCCTTGAAATACATGGGCGGAAGTGCACTGAATTCTCTGTGTGTTTGTGGCCTATGTGTCTGACATGTGGGGTACAAACACTGTAAAATGGTTAGAGTTTCTTTCCACTAATCCTCTATGATCACAGCATAAGGCTGTTAGGGGCCTTGAATCATATATTTTACCACAGGCCTGCCTTGTGAATACTCTAGAGCAGTGTTTCTCAGTCAAGAGTCTTTGTCACAAGTCTTTGTGACAAAGTCTTTGTGAGGGCAGGGCAATGTTGGAGGCAGCTGTCCAGGATTGCTCTTGCTACCCGACGTTCGGGCTGGCCACTCCCCTTAAAGGTAAATTTGTGGTGGTCACCCACCACTTTGAGAAGCCTGGCTCTAGAGAAACTACAGTGTTCTTCAGATGACAATAATGGGTATCTGTGCCACAAACAGTTGGCAAATAGTGTTTGTACTGAGCAGTGCAATTTTATATGGTCAGGGGCTGGTTTAGAGGCTTTATTTTTGGCAGGTTAGAAGCCATTTCCTGGCCACTAATAAGTGGAGAGTATCACTCATTTTCTTAAAAAGAACAAAAACAGATCCTCCTTTCTTTAGTGAACCAGCACTCTCAGCTCATGACAAATTTAAGATGTCGTAAGGTGTGTTTTATTTTTCACAATTGTGAAAATCAGTGATTATTATTAGGAAAATTGGCAACATCACTGCAGAATGCATAACCACAGATCAAAAATCCTTGCGTGCCGTTATTGCAGCTTCCTTTATGTACCTTTATGACCAAATTCTCATGTAGCAATTTAAAATAGCAGCAGCAGGCAAGGCAGAGTCAGCATCATTCTGACAAACTGCCCACCAGTCCCTAGTTAGGAACGTGTCCTACAAAGCAAGTGCCAAGGCCTGAAGCAGAGTGCCAAACACAGCCCCCTTCTTACCTGGCGATGGACTAGCTTCTGCTCCTCCTACTCTCTGGACTGAAAAAGGGGGGCAGAGTGTGGAGGAGAGTGGCTGAACCTCCTTTTCTCTCCTCCATACTTTCTCCACTGCTTCACCCCCCCTCTTCCCTTTCTAATCAAGTGAGTGGGGAGAGGAGCAGCAGCAGTGCAGGTGAGTGGATATGCGAGTGTGTCTCCTGCCAATCTGCTGCCTGAGGTGGCTGTCTCAGTTGGCCTTGTGGATGGGCCGGCCCTGGTGATTGCCCGGCAGTAGAAAGGAAGCAATTGTCCGCTGCCTTTAGTGCTCAAAAGTAGCTCTTCAGTTCTAGGTGGCACAGCTGTAGTGAGATGGGTACTACTATGACTGCTGATTTTGTTACTATGGTATTGGTTGGTTGTCTGGTAGATTCAAGGTAACAGAGTTTGCAAACGCTTGAAATAAAGGAATGCAAGAATTTCCGATACAGTAATACCTCTTGTAACATGCAGGATCTATTCCAGAAAGATGAGCACTGTGTGAAACAGTGCTATGAAAATCAAATGGGAGTTGATTGGCCTAAAATGCACTGTTCCCATTGGTAGAACAGCTGTCAATCACACTGGGACAAAGAGCACTAACACATCAGTATAAAAGGAAGCAGTGTTATGGGAGGTGTTACTGTGTTTGGTTGGTTATGAACTCTGGAATGATATCACCAATTGATTTAATAATGATTCTTATTATCACCAACCTTAGTAGGGTTGTGAAAAATAAAACACTAATTAAATAAAGTGCATAGAAAAATGTGGTATTACTGATGTTAATTAACACTAAAGCTAATAGGTAATTTCTAGTTTCCTGTATAATTGATTGAGATAATCAATTCCCAAATACCCTTTCCAGCATGTAAAGAATATATTATCTGATCCTTCCTTTCAATTACACTACATTCTATAAATAAATTCTAGAAGAGCAGTTGTGTTAATTTCTTGCAGCGAAAAGATGCAATGTCTTGTGGTACCTTAAAAATTGGCTAGATGGCTTAAAGAATTATATGCTACATTTCTGCGATGCACTTATTAAGTGATATAAAGCATAAAAGCCACAAACAGTCCTGTGTGGCACATTAAAGAACAAAGTATTTTTGTGCCATAAACTCTTGTGGGCTCTAGTTCACAAAAGCTTATGACACAATAAATATGTTGGCCTTTAAGGTGCTACATAGAACTCATTTTTATTAATATACATCTACTCTATTGGAATTTACAGCATAACATTTATTGTGGCATGAATACTTCATCAGATACATTAAGTGGACAGAAGTGATCTTAGAATACACACCCATACAAATTGAAGAGGAAAAAATGAAACTGATACACAACACACACACACACACACACACACACACACACACACACACACACACACACACACACACACACACACACACGGTTATGTGACAAAATGGGAAAATTGCCATTGATATCATGGGGAATGTACAACATTCTGTGAATTTAACTTATTCAGAATGCATATTACTTATAAGATTATTCAGTTCTGCTGGAATGCTCAAGTCTAGCTTTGTCCAAAGCAGCAAAAGTGGCCATGAAATGCTGACACCTATTGATTAAAACTAAGATGACAATTTACGATTTTTACATTTATGGCAAGAGTTCATCCGCAGCTATTAGCATTCTGACCCCAATACAAAATGTGATGTTAGAACAACTGTGGGAGGAACTTTTGCTCAATAGTTGAGCACAGAGTTTGCATGCAGAGCCACAGCAAGTCAGGGTCAACAATACACTGCAATGCAAGTCAGTGTCAAAATGGACTAATAGCCTGTGCTGCTAAAAGGCATCTTCCTAGAGAGTAAATTCAGCATTTATTCTGAAGGCACTTATTTCAATTAAATAAAACTTTTGTGTATATTTAGGAACCCATTTAATTCGAATACATCTGAATCTGAAGGACCACCTCCTCCTCTATGAGATGGCCCACCCCCTGAGGTCATCAGGGGGCACTCCCGTGTGTGCCACGCTTATCTGAGTTCAATTGGCAGCAGCAAGGGAAAGATAGTGACAGCTGTAGTGACATCACAGCTCTCTCCCTGTTGAACAGAACCCTCCAGGTTGACCTTCTGGCAGGGGTCCAAGACGTTTCTGTTTTGTTCGGCTTTTGTGCGGTTTTCGTTCTGCTAATACTGGTGCTGCTCTTATGGTTGTTTGTTTTTCGTTATTCCTTTTTATTTTATTGAGTTTTATTGTATTTTAATATTTATTGTTAGCCGCCTTGAGCCCGTTTATTACAAAGCAGAAAGGCAGGATACACAGGTTTCAAAATAAAGATCTTGATGGGTTCCAGATAGTTTGTGTATGGTGCTTGAGTTGCTTCTCAGGTTGTATTTTAAAGGCATGGAAAAACTTCTGCAAGTCAATCTCGTATATGGCATGAAAATATCTTATGGCACAATCCTATTGCAGGGTTGTGCTAGCGGAACACAGGTTCTGCCAGTGCATGCTGTCGCAAAACGCTATAAAGCGCTTTGCGACAGCGCAGAGACCAGGAGTGCTGGTGGGAGCCGTAATGCTGATGCCAGCGGCCACAGAGACAATCCCTGGACCAGGTAAGACCAGGGGTAGAATGGGGCGGGGGGGATGGGCAGCCCAGGAGGGAGGCGGGATTGGTGGCGCTGGCACATATCCTATTCCCCTTCGTGGGCCTGATCCACTGACATGGATCAATATTGCTGGCGGAGGTCCGAGTCGACCCATTGTCTCTGCTGGGGGCGTACCCCGGGGCAAGAGGACAAATGTCCTCTTACCCCAAGGAGACCTCCAGCATGCAAAACTCCCCTGTGAGATGCAGCACAGCCCACGCCAGCACCTCTGCATCACCATGCAGAAATTTAGTTAAGATTGGGCTGTTATTTGCATAAGGAATAAATTTAGTTGCACCCTGTCAGAATTGGCTTCCTGGTCTAGCCATTGCTGGATTTCATACTTATGCCTAATCTGGAAACTACAGTCTTCCACATACTGGTTCAGTACTAAAGACAACATTAGTTCATCACATCTTTTTTCCAACCTGCCTACACTCTCTGCCTGCCTCTGTAAGTTCTTCAGAGCATTCCTTTGCTGTGTTTCCTTAAATATACTGCACGCAATTTTATTTGTGCCCTGCCCACATCAGAAGTCTATTATACATGCAGTGTTAATTTCTATAGGCTCTTGAATACTTTTGCAAATTACTGTGTGACAAATAATGTTCTTAAAGAAAAACTCAGGAAAGGGAGGGGGCTTAGTTGAGAATAGTGACTACAGAGCTTACATATTGCAATAAGCAGCACCTCTGATTTGAATGATTCCTGTTACATTTCTGGTTGGTGCTGGGATAAACATTTGAAAGTAATACTGGAAGTGCCCTTAGATGCTTAGAGACATCTAGGGCAGGTCTGTTGTGTAATGGCTAAGTGAAACTCTCAAAGATTAAAAGATATGCTATTCCTCTCTTATCAGATCAATTAACTCTTTTATTTGTGTTGTATGTATAGGCAAGTTATTGCTCTCTCTCTCTCTCTGTTTTATTCTTGTCTTGTTTTCTTTTTCCCTTGTTGACATTCGTTTTCACTTAAGGACATCCCCGTTGGGTCAGACCAAGATTTCTGTTTTTTTTTTCTAACAGAGTCTCAGTCAGGTGAGTCAGAGAAACTCACAAGCAGGACACGGGCAACAGTCCACCTCCTGTTCTAGTACACTTTTAAACAGGAGCCACATTTTGTGTGTGTGTGTGTGTGTGTGTGTGTGTGTGTGTGTGTGTGTGTGTGTGAGAGAGAGAGAGAGAGAGAGAGAGAGAGAGAGAGAGGTGGAAGTGTAGATTGTTCTTTGTGTTTGTTTCTAGCAAAATGTTGTCAATTAATTTAATCTAAACACTGAATAGGTAAAGGTAAAGGTTCCCCTCGCTCGGAAGCTAGTCGTTACCGACTCTAGGGGTGGTGCTCATCTCCGTTTCAAAACCAAAGAACCAGCGCTGTTCGAAGATGCTTCTGTGGTCATGTGGCCAGCATGACTCAATGCCAAGACACACAGAAAGCTGTTACCTTCCCGCCGAGGCGGTACCTATTAATCAACTTGCAATTTCTTGCTTTCGAACTGCTAGTTTGGCAGGAGCTGGAGCCAAAGACGGTAGCTCACATTTTCACGCAGCACTTGGGTCTCGAACTGCTGTCCTGCCTACCTCTCGGTCTGCAGTTCAGTGTCTTAACCACTAAGCCACTGCAGCTCCATAAACACTGAACACAAGTAGGTTATTTGCATGTTTTTTCAGACACCGAAGTGACTGACAGTGGCAGTTTAGCCCTTTTAAACATTACATGAAAAGCAGCCCTAAACATTGCACCTGTACATTTGATATAGCATTACAGACTTAAATAACTACTCCTAGATGCTGTTAAAATACTGATTTTATATGCTGCGCTCCTTGTTTTATCAAATTGGTTGCTGCCTTTTAGCAGCAATTGCATTCAGTAACAATTTTACAGGTGTTGCTCCTAATAGCTCACTCAATTGTTTCCAAGCCTGCCCTGTGACCAGCAGTCCAGTAGCATCAGATCTAACATTTACTGTAATAAATAACTGAGAATGGCATGTGAGAACTACACTCTTATAAGGCTCTTAAAAGTTAAAACAAACACACACACAAAAACTCTTGCCATATCATGTACTCTCATGCATTTGTGCGATAAATAATTTATGTTAGACAATTTGTATGTTGAAACAGGAAAAAAGTGTTTGGCAATCCACTGAAGTAACTGGAAATGTTTCTTACCTGCACAAATATTTTGGAGGGTTTGGAAGGTCTTTGACCATGAAGCACTCGCCTCCATTTACACAGTAGCCTTTCTTATTCACGTCACATTTTGTGAGATGACTTGTCCCAGTAGTAGATGTAGATGTGGCTGGAAGAAACAAAACGAGACAAATGTCGGTAATTTACAGAACCGCATCAAACTAAGAATTTAGCAGTTGTGTTGTTTGTGAAATATAACAGTAATGAACATTTGGCTTGTTGGTTACAAAGAAAGAAAAAACCACTACCATGTCCAGAATATTTGGGAATGTGCTTGATGATAAGCTAATCTCATGTAGCCCACATACACAATATGCGCTGCAGTTGTGCCAGGCCTGGTTTGTGCACAGTTGAGGGTGATGCAAAGGCAGGCGAGCCAATAAAAGCAGGTTTCCTAGACATGACAACAGCATGACAAGTCACAACAGTCGGGGTGTCACTAGGGTTGGTGACACTTGGGACACGGACCCCCTCCTATACCAGTCCTCACAATGTGGAGGTCTCCTGGAAAAAATGCAATCCCCGCGTGAGGTACGGTGGGGATTGGGAAAAATTTAACCTGCCTATCTAGATCTAAACTGAAACAGACAAGAACATTTTTTACAAACCGATGCATTACAGAATATGTAACAAAATGGAAGAGTCAGGTACATTCCTTTACACACCTGAAAAGCCAATCGAGAAGATGGGGGGGCCCCTGCACCTTGGGAATAGTGTGCAATATGGGGAAGGGGGCTGTTGATAGTGGAAGAAATTGGTGGAGAGTGTGCCTCCACAATTCCATGAGCTCAAGAGTTTTTCCTCTCATGAAAGGGCATCTCTGGCCACTGATCAACCAAATATTTAATGTCATCTGAAGTTTATATAATACTGTCAGAGGATCATCACTACTTTCATAGCTTCTCTCCAAAATGTTTATGCACACATGATCTTACCAATGGTGTCCTTCATGCTCTTTAGTTATCTCCCAACCACCGGAACACTGCTTACCCATGAGCAACTTCCATGCAGCTGGGAAACGTTTTTAACTATCCCTGTTATTTATGTGCCAAGTCCATAGGAAAGAATCAGATGATTTGATCAATTAAATGCCCTCCCAGCTGCACTTGAACTATTTAGGGACAAGTGGCTCTCATGCAGATAGTTTAAAGGACATTAACTCCATATAGAGAAATAACAGGCGGTGGGGGAGCCAATACTCATGACCCCCCCATCTTCCTTCCATCTTCCTTTCTAATTGCCCCTCCCCCAATTCTCAGCTCCCACCTGCTCTCTGTCTTCTTGGCTCTGCAAGAAAATCTTCTAATTCCTGTTCACTGGGTTACAGCTTTCCAGGGTATAAGCCTCTGACTAGCATTACTCTTCAGATCCTGCTGAACTACGCAGCAAGTGGGTAAAGACCTCCAAGCACGTATTTAGGCCCTTAAGAGACACACGCTCTGGGAGGTCTTTCCTGTCCTCTAAGTCTAAAGGACTCAACATCTCAGCTTCAACATATGGAAGAGATGCAGTTATGGCATTCTTGGTCATAAAATAATGTAGCTTGTTATGACCGTCTTTTTTAAAAAAACACCCAGTGTTTTAATATTCCACAAACTGTGTTAAGATGTGTGAGCATGGCAAAATATTTATTGCATGTGAACTCAGGGGATTTGTATGCTATTCTAGAATCACATATGAATCCCATCTCCTAGCCCTTCCACGTTAACCCTCTAAAATGCTTCCTCCTGAAAGTAGACTATTACTCTGGAGACACCCTGCAATTCAGAAAGTGAATGCATTAATTTGAGAAGAAAAGCAATATTGTCTGCCTGAGCTCCTGCAGACAAAGCTTATTACTGCCACAAAGGCTAATGGAATGCTTTAAATTGAATTACAAGGATAGCTGTAGAAGAGTCAAGCCTAAAGCTATCTATAATTGCTGTGGCCATCTTGCTTTGTGCTTGTTCTCCATCCTAGCAGCTGTGAGATCAAAACGGATCACCCTGATGTTTCAAAGTAACAATCTGCTCTTAGCTAATACAAACAGAACTCTTTGGGCAAATCTAGACTGCAGAGAAGCAAAAGCTGGTTTAGCAGTCATTCTTTTTTGGCAGGGAACCTTTGGCATTGCAGTGCTATGAGGTGGGCTAGGGAGGGATCTCTACCAGATAATTCCCAAGACACTCACCAAACTATCATTTCCAGCAATAGTTATTAGAGTCATATAAAACTTCTGCAAATTTGTAGTGTAGCTCTGCACTAGGTGGTTCCTAATTATAAGACATCTCATGCTAGGGTTCCTTCTGTATTAAAACCAAAAAAGTAGCGCAGAACCACTAATGCCCCAAACGTCCCCTCTTTAAAATACGATAAGACATTCCTTTCAGAAAGTCAGCTTATTGCATTTATGTAATGCCAACAACGTGATATTACCACTGATATAGGGGAAGGTCCCTCTGGTCCTGTCACTGGCCAGACTGCCAAAGGTACTGAGAAGCTGCACCCCCGTCCCTCTCCGGTTAAGCATCATAGCCAGAGAAAGACCAACCTGACCCTTGTCGTGGTTCAGAGAATGAGCAGTGGCAGTAAGCTTGCTTCCCTTCTCCCTCCCAGCAAAAACACTCCCCCATCGTCAGTTGCCCTGTGAGTACAGAGATGAGGGGAAGGACACTCTAGCTCCTGGCATAAGCCAAGGAGCAAGGTACTAGTGGACAGTTCTGCAACTTCCACCCTAGCAAAAACAGCGGCAAGTCAAACACCTCTTTGCTCTGACACTGTTAAAACCAGTCAACTCCTGTACTTTTCCCCTTCACTTTCTCCCTCTTCTCTCTGTGCCTCTTATTTTTAGACTGTTTGCCTGAAAGCAGGGCCCATGTCTTTTTTTTTTTTTTTAACTTATGTACAGTGCCTAGTTAATGTATTTTAAAAAATCAATTTCTGGTGGGTCCCAGGTGATGGAAAGATCAGATAAGCAATTGCCACAAGCCCTGAGACTATTCAAAAATCAGATAGTTACTAATTGCCCTTCAAAGAGCTGAGCCTCTGCAGTTTGCAAGATAGCTGCTAATTACTCTTTACTTGTAAATAAATACATACTGTAAATATATTTATTTCTAGATCACTTTTTTTTAAGGTTTCGTAAAGCTAAGTGGGTCCCGATACAGTGTCATTTTAAATAGTGGGTCCTGGTGCTAAAACGTTTGAGAACCACTGATGTAGGCAATCTAAAAAAATATTATTTATTTACAACCAAAGCAACGAACAATAATATAGAACACAGAAACCAAGGCTGGCTGTACTGTGTGCTCAGAGAGTTATACCCTCAACATACCTCTGCAAAATAATTTTGGGCATCTCTTGCAAATAATGCATATTTTAACTTGCACCTTGGCAATATTGCAGCCCCAGTATTCTTAACAGGCCAGCTGGACTGAGCCCGACAGAAACCAAGTTGTAAACTTTCTGGCAGGCCCAGATTAGCTACGCACAGCCAGGACACCGCTGCAAGTAGAGACCCAGTTTTCTTAAAGGAGCAGCAAAACCAGTGACAGCTGCAGGTTGCTTGGGGCACTGGGGCAAAGTGCTGCAGTAAGCCCATATGCCCCCCCACCTCCTAATGGTGTATTGGTCACTGTCACCGATACTGAGGATTCAAAGATTGGCCTGGCTGACCTCTGTGGCAAGGAATTCCACAGATTAATTATGTGCTGGGTAAAGAAATATTTCCTTTTCTCTATTCTAAATCTCCTGCCAGTCAAGTTTAGTGGATGTCCCCTGGTTCTGGCATTGTTCGAGAGGAAAAAGAACTCCCCTCTATCCATCCCATGCATAATTGTTCAGTTTTGGCAATTTTAATTCTTAAGAATGACTGTCATTTTGCTATGAAAAATAGTGCTGCTCAAAATAGAGCTTTATAAGTTATTTGATTAATTCTCAAACTCATTTTAGATTGAAATTTATCTTAAACCATGAAATTTACCCTACAGGAGTCAACCTACAGAGAACTGATAACACAAATGCATCATCGTATCTATGTTGTTGTTTTGCCCTTCTTAAAATCAATTCTTTTCTTCTCATTATTCTGAGTTCAACTGCTAAAAGAAAGTATCAATAAAGCAAAATTGAAGCAAACAGCAATGGTAA
This sequence comes from Plestiodon gilberti rubricaudatus, assembly GCA_026170595.1. Classification (NCBI taxonomy): domain Eukaryota; kingdom Metazoa; phylum Chordata; class Lepidosauria; order Squamata; family Scincidae; genus Plestiodon; species Plestiodon gilberti. The sequence goes on along the minus strand of JANXHW010000002.1, from coordinate 93,224,079 downwards.
TAAAGAGCATTCTTTATTCAGTCTGAATTGAAGCTGAATAAAACCACTAAGCCTGATTTAAGACAGACCTTCTCAGGCACTATGATACCAAACAAACAGGCACAACAGGTCTATTCTCTTCAAGAGAGAAGGGAATCGGTGCTTAAACCAAAGTTCTGAACATTTGTAGCTATGTTTTGACTTGCAGATGTTGTCTAAAGAAGTCACAAGCTTTTGAATCCATGGATCCTTTACTGATCATCACACAAGCAAATGTTACATGAATCAATACATATTGTACTTTTTTCTCGGTACTTCTGCTTTTGTTGTTGGAAAGTCTAACATTTTTGGGCAGCTGGTCAGTCCCAAAAAGATACATGCTTCCCAAAGGAAATAAAAAAGAGTCCTGATCTCAGAGCAAATTTATTTATTGTGCTAAATATTTATTTTAGCAGAGCCCAAATGATTTTCCAAAATTGCTTAACAATTCGTCATCAATCATCCACCGCAAAAATCAGGGTAAATGTTTTTAGCTTACCTGGGACATTGCTGCCTTTTTTGTGCCTGGAGGCATGGAAATGCATACTGCATCCAAGTCTCTCTCTTAAAAAAATTCCCCACTACACAAATAGAGCTTGCAAGTCTCTTCTGAGTGTCTACTAGAAAGAGAGAAGTCTTTAAAAGAGCCTCACTGTTCCCTAGGCTACTTTAGATCTGTGTGAACTGAACGACAAGAGTTACTTGCACGTATTTTAATAGAGTTTCTGCCGATGTCAGGTGTAACTTCAAGCGGATACACTGTCAGACACACAAGGTGACAGGTACGATGTCATTGCTCAAGGAAGGGAAAATAAAATGCCAGCCTCAGAGCTTATGGATCATGAACAAGACTCTTTTGCTGAATTGTAAGCAGACATCCTTGTCTCCTTTTGTGAAAAAGATGACTGAAGGAAGAAAGCGCTTGCTATAGTGCAGGTTTCTGTGAATAAGTACTGTTGTCACACTGTCAGCAGATGCAAAGCTGGAACTCACTCCACTGCAAGAGACACAAGTGGAGAAAAACGTACTTTGAAATCATGATATGGCATCTTTCTATGTCGACTTCCCCCTACATTCTCATATAGGGGGATTCAAATTGTCTCCCCCCCCCCCAAACACACTGAAGGATATCTTTTGTAATCACTGTATGGTAGAATCAATATAGAGTTGGGCCTATCTATAGGCAATGGGCTGAGCTGCACAGTATTGCTTATTTCAACAAGCAATATTTTCAAAATGTGTTGAACCCATCATTAACCCTTGGTTGTCTGAATCTACAATTCTTCTTCCTCACTGTATGGGGAGTTTTGCAATAAAATAATAAAAAGGACAGCTGATTAATAGAAACATGTCCATCCCACGCACCCCATTGATTTAATGAACATTAGCTGCTTTTTTAATGCCTTTACTGACTGAGATGCAGTTTCCAGGTGTTTGGCACCTGGATTACTATGTTAAAATCTTAAAATAAAGGGCTTTGTGGAAATGTGATACATATTTGCTACAAATTGTGTTGCAGAATGGATGTTCAGTACAAGGGTAATCAAACATTTTGGAACTGCAATACAGTACTCCCCCCTATCCGCTGGGGATATGTTCCAGGCCCCTCCGTGGATACTTGAAACCGTGGATAGGAGCGAACACCCCCTCCATGGTTTCCTGAGGGGCCCCCGCCCTGCCTCCCCTGCGTGCAGGCATGCAGCCCCCCCCAGCTCTTCTTTTTCTTTCAGCAAGCTTTGTTTCTTCCTTAAAACAGAGAAGCAGCCACCATTGCAGGCAAGTAGAATGAGACTAAAGGCTGTGACAGACCGCATGCCGAGGCGAGTGAGCGAGCGCTGAGGCGAGCGAGTACGAGAGGAGTAGGAGTGTCTTCCCGCAAATAGTCCCTCCTTTTGTCCCGCCTTCTTGGAAGAAACCTCCACGGTGATTGGCTAACACACCCGATTGGCAGATAGCCACTCTCCTCCCCCTTGGTGGCTGCAGTAGCTCCGCTGTGCGGCCCCCTCAAACATGGCCCAGGAGGATTTTCGGTCGTGCCGGAAATTGGGAGACCGCTCGCTTCCGCTGTGGTAACCAGACACCCCAGCACGCTTCGACTAAGCTCCTCCTCGGCGTCTGGGACGAGCTGAGATTTGTGCGGTCTGTCACGGCCTTAAGTCCTAGAGAGGCTCTGCTAGGTTTTTGTTAACATTGCAGAGCTTCTCTTGGTCTTAGTCTCGTTCTACTTGCTTGCAATAAGCAGCCAGAGGCTGCTTCTCCTGCTTGTTTAAGGAAGAAATGAAGTTAACTGGGAAAAAAGTAAAAGCCTGGGTAACTGAAACCGTGGATAGCAGATATGGGGGCCCACCTGTATTCTAGAAAATAAGAAGTCTGCTTAGAAGAAAAAGCTCACAAAGCAAGTTACATTTAAGAACTTGTGTTGGAGTTTATCCCATTAACTGCAGTCTACTCAGCAAAAATCATACCTACTTACTGACTGTCCAGATGATTAGTCAAAGCATATATATCCCAATAACATTTAAGACTTTGTAGAATTGTTCCATAAAAGGAATTAAATTATTTTGTCCAATATGGATGGTGTGTGATGGTGGGGAGGGGGGAAACATATCCTTATTACAAGGGAGTATCTTCCTGGGAATAGGACAGCGTTCAGTTTTACATATCTGCATTAGAGGTGGAGAATGTATAGCCTGCCTGCTCTGAACAAGAGATGAGAAATGTCCCCGAAGGTTCTCAAGTCTGACAGGGCATTGCTGCATTAGTTGCAATGCAAAATGCATTATTGCATTTTGGTTACTTATCATTTGATTTTTTTTTTTTAAATTGCTAAATGAGTCCTTCTGCAATATCATATAGAGAGGAAAGTGTTCAATGAATAACTAACCACTAATTAAGCAGAAAGATCTACAGACAGTGTGTGAGTGAACAGGATGGGGCTTTCAGGTTTACAGTGATCTCATGGGCAGCATCTAAAAGATGCCCATGACACCCAAACTACAACAATCTGATTCTGTGTGCCCAACGGGGCACTGGACATGTTACCTGAAAAGCAGCTCCTCATATTGCATGGCAAACAACTAAAATTAAATAAATGTCAAAAACAATTTGATATATGACATCTCTCTCTCTCTCTCTCTCTCTCTCTCTCTCTCTCTCTCTCTCTCTCTCTCTCACACACACACACACTATTCCAGTCTACTGCAAGTCTTTAGGTCCTCTGATGCTAGATATTATACAGTATAGACAAACAAACACAAACCACCTGCCTTCCTATTTTTTGTTGTTTTACTTTCAAGCTCTTTCACAATCATTTGAACTATGAATTTAATTTTTTTAAACTTATCATCTTTATTGCAGTCACAGACCAGCGCAAGAGTTATCAGTACAGAGCCAAAATAATTTATGAATTTATATTTTAAGAATGAAATATGTCTTTTCTAATAACATGATGACTCTATACATGAATGTATTAAGAAATTAATAAAAGAGTGCATTAAAAAGAAATTGCAGTGGTCCCTGTGGGTAGGAGGGTCTGTCCTCCCGCATGTGCTGCAGCATAGGAAACAGCGGTGTGGGTTCCATTAGTGGGGCCTGAGGGTTGTACCCCCTCTGGTTTTGCACCAGGAGCAGCTGCTCCTCAGGCTCTGCCCAAGTTACAACCTGCTAACATGTTCCACAGTGCCTTCCTCTGGCCTCTTCGGCAGGTGGCACAGGTTTTGGCACCAGCGCTGCCTACTCACTGGGTGCCGCAAACATACTTTACGACATGTTTGCGACACCCTAGGCCAGCGCCAAGGCCAAGAGTAAGATTGAGCTGTTAAGTGGGAGGGGGGAAGTGTATAAAAGATATGGGAGGGGGGAAGTGTATAAAAGATATGATGGCCAAAGTAATCTGAATTTAAAATAAAGTAAGCTACACTATATAGCAAAAGAATAAAAAACCCGAATAAACTCAAAAACGTGCATCTGAATGTTAGGTGAGATAAGCAGCTGCATGCAACTGACACTGCATTTGAAAAATCTATACTATGACCAAATGTACCCTTCTCACTTACACTAACATCCTGATCTTAATCATTTCTACCAGCTTATCTGCTTGCAATACCTGAGTAATGTCATTGTAGTGCTGCCAGCCTAAGCCCCAATTTGTGACACTGCACTGGTGCAGAAGTGATTATGTCTCATTCTTAAGTATCTGTGAGATGGCACTGATTGGTCCGTTAGACATGTTGGCACTCATACAATTGCCCTACACAGAACAGCCTCAATAGCACTGAAATCTGCTTTTTTCCAGGTACAAAATGAGGACTTGGTTGTATCCAAAGATACAGCTGCAAGAGATTTATTTAGACACTTACACTTGCAAGGAGTAGGAGATAAGTTTTAAGTCTTTTCATCATTTATAAAGGATCTGTCATCCTGATTGCGGTGTGTGATGTGTTCTTAAAAATACCTCCTTTCTGAGTACTGTAATCATTTTATTGTGCAACAAATATGCATTTTTTTAGTTTATTCCAAAACCAGTTATATAGTAATTTATTGTATCAAGTATTTCTGGGAAAAAAAAATGAAGTTAACTGGAAGTTTGGGCTAGCAAGTCACTGAACAACAGGGAAAAGAAAGAACAGCTGCCAAGGGCAGAATCTTTCATATAATGCACTAAAATGGCCATATTTACTACAGGTTAAGTATCTCTTATCCAGACTGCTTGGGACGGGAAGTTGTCTGGATTTCGGAATATTTGCATAAATATAATGAGATACCTTGGGGATGGGACCCAAGTCTAAACACAAAATTCATTTATGTCTCATATAACCGTATACACATAGCCTGAAGGTAATTTTATACAATATTTTTTAATAATTTTGTGTCCCAGTATGCCTTGCATTATGCCAGCCATGTGCTGGTGTACAAAGTTTTTTTTTTAAAAAAAAGTCCTAGCCCCCCAAACGTCTGGATTTCAGAATAGTCTGGATTTTAGATGTCCGGATAAGGGTTAATCAGCCTGTATTTGGCAATATACTTTGCTGTTCAAGTTCTTGCACACTTTCTATTAGACTGGGAAACAAACTGTAATAATTGTAGTAGAAGATACTGTTCAAAAGACATCTTAAAAGAAAGAAAAATGATGGCCTGATAGTTTCATCATAGTTCTTCATGACATCTTTGCACTTTTCCCTGAAGAGAAAAAATATTGCAGTCTTTCACACAGGAAAAATATAAGTTCTGACATAAAGTTCCTAATTTGAGAACCACCCCTAGGCTGCCCTGCAAGCTACTCATCCTTAAGCATCATATTTTCTACCTGAGTTGAGTATGTTGCACGTAGCAAACTCTACTCATGTCTTCCATCCAGGAATATGCAAGATATTCCTCTTCTGAAAAATGCACATTTTTCAATTCAACTACCACCTTCCTCTGAATCTCATCATAGCTACAAAGTTACATGATTATGATTTTCCTTTTAGCTACAGAGTGCCATTTCCCTACAACTAGGGTCAATTTACAGATAAACGCCACTGACAGAATGAAGCTATGCATCAAGGAGAATCTTTCATACTTTAAAGAGACTCTCTGTTTCCTACCGATTCTCATCCCCAGGCAAGCGCTGCTAAGTGCAGGAAGCATACCAAGAGCAAGCCCTACGGAGCACATCACAGTGAACATCAGGGCCTAGTACAGTTAGTATAAAAAACAGTCCCATCGTTACATTTTTTGAGGAAAAAAGCTATGATGGAAGCAGCCTTGAATAAATGCATGAGGAAAACGGTGCAAAGAAATCCTGAAGCAATCTGGGATTATTTCTGTTTAAATGCATGAAATGCATGAATGATGTAGAAATGGTTCCTCATTTACACCTTCAGTCTGCAAAAGGCTGGCAAAGTTTTAAAAAGTGAAATTGGAAGTGAATTTCAGGGTTCAAATAAGAAGCATCTGACCATTTTCAAGGGAAATCTAACAGGTTTCTTTAAGACGAGTTACCGTATTTATCAGAGTATAAGACACATTTTTTTGTTTAAATTTGTGACCCAAAATAGTAGGGTGCATCTTATACGCCATTACTAAAAATTCCTCCCCTCCCCGCCCATTTTAAAGCATTTTCGAGTTTACCGCGTTTTTTCCGGAGCCGGAGAGCTCCCTTGTGCTTTCTTCCCTGACTAATCTATCCGATCTTCAGCTGTTTGTTGGGTTTAATTTATGCACGTGCATGAGTTGAGCTTCTCAGCAGCCAGCAGAGGGCGCTGTGCTCCTCAGTTCAGTTCAGCTGAGCTGCAGGGGGCGTGGTCTTTCCAGCTCTCCTCCATGGTGAATGAATGCAGCTTGGGTAAGCTTCTGAACTAAGCCTAGTTGGGGAGGCTTTGGAAACTGTGCATAGGTGGGGTGGGGTAAGAGTTGAGTCTGGGTTTTTTTTTTGTACTTTTATGTTGTTTACTTTGGAAACTGTGCATGGGTGGGGTGGGGTGGGGTGGGGTGGGGTAAAAGAGTTGAGTCTGGGGTTTTTTTGTACTTGGGGTAAATGTTTTTTACTTTGGAAACTGCATGGGTGGGTTGGGGGGAAAAAGAGTTGAGTCTGGGGTTTTTTTGTACTTGGGATTTATGTTCTTGTGCATTTTGTTCATGTGTCTTATTGCTGTGTGTTTTAAAAGAGATCCTGGTATTTTTGTGCAATTTATGTAAATTAGCTAATTAAGCAGCCAAGCGGTAAGTGGCCAAGTGGCCCAAAAATGCTTTAAATATTTTTTTCTTGAAACCCAGGGCCAAAAGGAAGGTGAGTCTTATATGCCGATAAATACGGTACATTTCTGAGGAGGATCCTGCAGACACCTGATTTGCGACCTAGTTTACTATAATTGTTTACTAGATGACTGAAAGGCCCCTCAGAAAAACGAATAATAAAAATTCAAATGACATTTCAGGGTGTAAGATTTGCTTCTTAATAAAGGGACCTGAATATAGGGATGGGGTCAAGGAGAGGCAGGCATTGTGCCAAATTGTATCCAGCAGGTTGGACAGTAGTTGGTAAAATTGTGTAAACCTGACTACTGGATCAGGAGCAAGGAAAGGAAACTCACCAAGAAATGTGTCCTGAACAAAGAGTCAATTGGTGGAGTATTTTTATTTATTTTTATCTATTTTATTTATTCTTGTATTCATGCATTTATTTTATTTATTCTTGTATTCATGCCTAAACAGGAGCATGCATGCTTCCTTTGGAAAAGTGACTGTAGATTACACACACACCTTGAAATTCTCTATTCCACATTATGAGGGCTGGGGGTATGTGAGACGCTGCCTGTTATCAGCTGCTGCGATCAGCAGCAGATAATCGCAGCAGCTGATAATGGGCTGCTGCAGCCTTTTTTCCCAGGTTGCGGCGCGGGTGGGTGGACCCACCGGCCGGCACCACAACCCAGGAAAGAAGGCTACAGCCCTGCCAATCCCTGTAGCCTCCCCGGTAGCACCTCTTACCTGTTCTCCTGGGTGCTGCCATCTTGGATCTCGCAAAATCTCATGAGATCCAAGATGGCGGCGCCCAAATCTCGTGAGGGCACATGAGGCAGAACACATGAGGTTCAATAATTACCATTTTCAAATGTCTTCTGACCTTCTGCCTTTTTGTCTCAGACAGAAAAATAGAAGACCTACTCCTTCATGATTCTATTTAGTTATTTTTTATTCTTGCTGTTTTTCACTGCAAATCATGAGATAAACACAATGAAAGATTAACAGCTCAATCCTATTCTCCCCCCACCACTGATGTAGCAGCACTGAAATGGCTACCGCCGCACCCTATAGGGGGCCAGTTGCGGATGTCACCTTTGGGTAAGGAACAATCGTTCCCTTACCCGGGGAGAATCTACTTACTATCTGAGTAGATAGTAAGGGCTATCTACTCAGACCTGCACTAACAAAATCACTGGCAGAGGCCCACGTAGGTCTGCGCTGTGGAATTGGGTCCAGGAAGGGGGTTAGGATTTGGTGGCCGCCACTGCTGCCCCGGATCTAATTCTCCCATCCCCATCGCTGCTCTGTTCCGCCATCCCCCGCATCGCCTCCCCCGCTACCTTACCTTCATCAGCGGCTTCTTATGGCTGCTCTGGAGCACGTGGGAAGGTTCCTGCCTTCCTGCTGGCATTTCAGCAGCACACAAGTTCATGCATTGCTGGAGCGCCTTGTGTCGCTGGCACTGACTGCTTTACACTGCTGGCACTGACTGCTTTACTTTACAGCAGTCAGCAGCAGCGGAACACATGTTTCTCTGCCATCTGGCCCCAGTAGGATTGGGCCATCACTTTTGTTTTAAATAATTACATGGGAGGATCACTTGTGTTTGACTCTTTGCAACATGCAAAAATTTTACTATCCTTGAGGCAGAAGAGTACATTTGAGGAACTTTGGATTCTTAGCTCTTCCCTCTATCCTCATTATTTTTTAGTAGCGATCTGATTCCATGGAGCGAAATATTCCACAGATAACATATTATCTCAGGCAGAGACTAAATGGCACTTTTCAGTTAATATTTATAGAATGCATTTAAAGAACTGTCAAAGATGAGATTTATAATGAAATGCTGAAAGTTCCTTAATTTTAGCTTTGCTAATGGTGCCACAGTAATAAATGTGGAGCTATCTATTTCCCGGCCTTTCTAGCTAGGTTACTCACAACAAACAAAATAAGCACAAATTCAGTTACATTATCTACTTAAATATGGATTGGTATAAATCAGTCATTGGCTATCCTGAGAAAAATTATATGATCGATATAAAACAAAATAAATAAATGGAAATATTACAACTTAATAAAAGGAGTATGATTTCTTTGGGCATTTCATGGGAGTTAACATGAGGGCAAGAAGGAAATCTACAGAATTATATTAAAAGCTCCAGAATATGCTGAAGGAATCCCATTAGCTCCAAGTATCTCTCTCTGTTCAAATTCACTGTTTAGCTAGCGGATTACACTTCAATTTCTGTCTCAGAACTGGTTCCCTAAGATTCATTACAAACAACTTCTTCAAGAATTCTCTCAGGCTGCAATCCTATCCACACTCATCTGGAAGTAAGCCCCATTGACTATAATGGGACTTACTTCTGAGTAGACATGCATAAGATTGGGCTGTCATACAGATTCTATGGGTGGCAGAAATAAGAACTGAGAGAGCCCAATCCTTTCCTTTGCACCTCCTGCTGATGCAGCGGCGCCAAAATGGCAGCTGCTGCATTCTGTGAGGAAGAGGGGCGTCTTCTTCCAGGTCGCATGACTTCTCCTCCCTTTCCCAATATAGCTCAAAAATTCACTGCAATGCATTCTGGGGCAAACTTGGGAGAGGGGAATCACGCGACCTGGAAGAGGCTTCCGGAGCATGATTTCAGCTTGTAGAAGGAAGAACACGCCACAGTTGGCAGCAAAAAGGTAAGGAAAATGTTTTTTAACCATTTCCCCCTCTTTTAAAAAAAAATGTTTTCAGGTTGGTCCTGGTATCCGTGATAGCGAACTTTGCCAGTGGTGTTCCTACACCCCCCATGGGGGGCCGTCAATGCGACACCCACATGTGACGCCACAAGCACCACACCCTGGGGGGCATGAAGTCATTTTTGCACGCCGACGAATTTCAGCGGCGGTGCGAAAACACCAGCGGAGGGTGCAGGGGGCGAGGCGGAGGGGGCGACCTGGCGACAAATCCGAGGCAAGTACACCCCCCACCACGTGGCACCCTGGGGCCCCCCATTCCCCCTAACGACACCTCTGAACTTTGCTATCCATGGATGTCAGTATCTGTGGGGGTTCCGGGAATGGAACCCCATGGATACTGAGGTCCAACTGTATTATATTTTAGTATAAATGCCCACTCCCAGCCTTGTGAATTCAATGACGTATTTCCTGTCAGCTACTATAATTTGCTTTGTACTAAATTTTAAGGAAAAAATGACTGAAAAGAAGTTTTCATCAGATGGAGCAGGATATGAAAAGACTGTGAATAGGAATATTTTAAATGAGGGCAGAGATAGGAAAATCTGCGAGATCTGCACTATACAGACAGATATACAGTATCTGTTTTGGCAACTACAGATGCTGCGGCAGAGCACTCCCCCAGCAAGCACTGCTATGCTTTTTCATTCCTAGAGAGCAACAGCCAGGCTAGTATGCAAGCTTGGTGTGGGCAATTTCATCCATCATCAATTGCTTTCTCAGCTTGCTTACAGGAGATCTGCAGAATCTGCTTGGATCGAAAGAATAAAATAGGTACATTTATTTGGCACATGATGTTTCATATTATACTAATTATGTTGAAACGTAATTAGCATCATGTTGGCCAGATGGGTCAAATTCCATAGGTATTTTTGCAGAGTGATGGCTGAGATAAAGCAGTCCTGTGTGTTTCATATATGTGTATGGTTTTATAAAATTTAGGGGCATGTAATGGAAAATGGAGGCATGTGATGTTTTCTTTGATCAAGGAACAGAAATAGGTTGATGGGTGAGCTTTTAAGCTCACTGTCACAGCTAATCAAGTCAGTTGCCTCCAGTATATTTTACGTGCTATATAAACAGCAACACCTTCATATTTCCACAGCATAGGTTTTCAGGCAACCACCTTGTCAACACTTCCTGAAGATGACCTGGCAACTGAATTTCCACCACATTGCAAAAATACCTATGGAACGTTGCCAAATTATATTTCTAGCCAGATAATATTATTTCCTGAGCTTCAGTGGGTAATTTAATGAAGAACAACTGACACCCAAAACCAGGACAAGAATTCTCTACTTTAGCTCTGCACAAGGATAGCTTTGGCTTTAACCCAAGCACGGAAATTATCTCACATATAACAATTATTAGATTTGGACATTTTTCATGTTGACTCTCACACTAGGAGCTGTCTAATTTCTAAAGATCTACTAGGTAAGATAAAGCTAGTCAAAAATAAACAAAAACTGTCAAAGAGGAAGTAGATAATGGCTCACATGTAAAATAAAAGAAAATCTTCACATTTCATAAAAAGTGTCCACATTTTTCACATTTGTTCACAAAAAGTGTTCACATTCATTTTATTAGATTTGCTTATGATTAAGAATATTTATATACAACGTTTCAACAAAAAGTTCAAAGGTTTGTATTGCAAAATAAATCAATAAATACCGGTAGCTCCCTGTCCCCAAAGGGCTTATAATCCAAATACAGATGCAGAAGAGAAAGATCCCATGAAGAGGGATGAAGAGGGACAATTGCTTTCCCCCTGCTAAATATAAAAGGACACTACTTTAAAGAGTGCCTCTTTGCCCAGTTAAGCAGGGGTTATGTGACTTATGTGTCATGAAAGGATTTTTATGCCTAAACCAGTACAGTAGCATTTCTATATTCAGGGATTGATTTCTTCAGGAAAAAGTTTTTCAAGGTCAACAAAACTGACTGAATTTGACTAAGTAAGGGCAAAATTGCAACGATAGCCCTTCTTCAGGCTATTCTATTACAACTCTGACTTCAGGTCTTTTCCCACTTTACAACTCTGACTTCAGGCTATTCTATTACAGAGCTGACTCCAGGTCTTTTCCCAACTTCCCTGGGAACCATAGATCTAGATCAATCATGTACTGTACATCTTAATCTCAAATGAGAAGCATATGACATCCCAGTGATAAAGTCAATCCAAGCGCTGACATTTCTCTGTGAGTTTTGACAAGAACTTTATTGTGCCTTCCTCATGCCCATGCTATACATTTTTAGATAAGAAACCATTGAAAAGTCAACCAACAAAGTATTGGAGATACTTTATGTAAAAAGCAATGGTGTAAATTAAGCCCATCACTACTCATAAAGATACCAGTGGTTCTCAGCCAATGGTACTTGTACCACCAGTGGTACTTTGGCTGACTGCTAGTGGTACTCGGACCGCCGGCCCACCGGAACCTCGCTTCGATGCGGCTTTTGGTGCTGAGTTTTCACTCCCAAGAGGCTCCTGCCTTTGGCCGAGCCTCTCAGGAATGCTTAGAAGGTCCCTCCTTACCTGCCCAGAGCCTCCTACCTGCGTTTTCTGGCCTCTGAAAACCCAGAAGTAACTGACAATGTCATCACTAGTCACTTTCGGTGGTACACGGCAGGAGAGTGGCGCTGGAGGTGGTACTTGGCCGGGAAGGGGTTGAGAACCCCTGTTCTACAATATATCTTATCTTCAGAGAGGGACACTAAAAGGTTTTATAGTGTAATGAAGGATATTGAGAGAGAACATAAACTACTTAATTCTTCACACTGGTATCCAAATTGTAAGAATCTGGGCGGGCATCTTTGCTTCTAATACAAAAATAGAAAGCTTAGTTTTTGTAACAGTAACAATACTTCTTTAAGTACTGTACTTTTTTTTTTACTGATGCACTAAATCTTACAATTTAATCATGGTTGCTTCAAGACATAAAATATGCAGATCACAGAAAAAATAATGACCTAAGTCAGTGCACGGCAGCTATGACTAAATTATGTACTGATTGCAGAGTCATAACAAAACGAGTTAGAATGCATAATGTGAAATGTATTTGCCTAATAATATCCAGCAAACTCCTGGATCTTCTGGGTTATTTTTCTACTTTATTCCTGTTGGTAAATCATTTGGAAATGCAACACAGAAGAGGCATCTTTGCTTATTTTGCTGATACTCATACCAGTGAAAATAAAGATTAAAAATGGAACAGTGTTGCTAAAAGAAATAAACATAATTTTCCACCATTTTTTTTGGAAAGCAGATAAGTTCAACAATACGTGACTAATGTACTGATAGAAAACTGTATCTTTAAAAGCACAATTTATATTTTTAACTTAAGTTTTTTTTACAGGGGGCAGCCAAGGCAGGATTGAAATATCAGGAAATCAATAAAAAGTAATTAAGTAAAGTGCTCAATGACCTTGGGAAGGCTCTGAAGGCAAACCAGGATGTGTAATAAATAAGGAAATATAAGATAATGTAATATAATCTCATCTCAGCTTTCATGAGATGGAATGAAAATATGTCACTTGGTACTTTTCACTTTAAAATGCATTTTACCAAAGTAATTAAAATAAGCAAAAAAACAACTACTTAAAATAACCTTGATATTTTTCCAATTAAGAATATTTAACAAATGTACTTCCTTTATAGGTCTGTAACTGAAGTATACAATTTCCTATTATTTATTTGCTTTTTAATTAGAACTTACGCAATAAATTATATTACTCTAATCACTTGCATTTAATGAATAATATCTTATAACCAATCCTAGAAGTGATGTAGTGTCATTCTCATTTGAAAAATGGGGAACTGAGACCAGGAGCTGGATCTGTGCCAGTATGAAAATTGGGAAAGAAATACCAGAAGAATAACCCAGGAGCACTGAAACATCTATACAATATTCTCATAAGGAGAAGGTTAAATGAGCAGAAATATTTAATTGGAACTTTCTTATTTGTTTGGTGTTTTTTTTTTTGTTAGGAGCAAAAGTACCTGTCTTTTGTTAGTACAGTACTGAGGAAATAGAGGAAGGGTGAAAAAAAAAATCCTCATTGAGATATAATAATTTGAGATTCCAGTCTGCCTGGAATTTCCCTTACCCAGTATAGCATGGTGCATATAACTCTAGTACAGTGTCTAATCCTTTTTTTAAAAGCTTTTTTTTTAAAGTAAAGTGCCATAATCATACTTTATGACAGTGAATTCCACAATTACAGGCTGCGCGAAAAAGTGCTTCATTTGGTCTATCTGAATCTACTGCCAATTAGTTTAATTGGGTGACCCCAAATTATAGTATTACAGGAAAGAGAAAAATTCTACCTACTCTTCTCCATGGTTTACAAGTTTCCCCCTTAAACTAAAACAGTGGAGTTTCTGCCCCAAAATATCAAGATTGATACACAGAAGATACATCACCAGGAACCAAGAGCAATTCCACTGATTTTAGTAGAACTGTTCTTGATTTATGCCCTTGTACGCAAGATTGGCCCATAAGTCAATAGCTTTCACATTTCTCAAATGAGCCAGAACAAGATAGTCTTCGTTACCAATGATCACTCACACAGTGTTCATGCAACACACTGCCAAAATTAATGAACAGATTATTAGATGAAATAGGAAGATTGAAGTCAAAAGTTTCATCCACATTCAAATTATACTAACGATTTCAATCTTGCACAGTTATGCAAAGGTCCTACCTACATAGTTCAAACTGGGCTTATTCACAAGAAAGTGCTTATAAGATTACAGCCTTGAATGTTCATTGATTATGGTTGTGTACAGACGCACATAATTTTAGCAGTGAGCAAGCTGTGAAAATCCGCTTGCTATGCTTTGAGCAGATGTATTTCCTTTCCTCCTACACCAAGAACAGGTCTTAAGAATACAAACAAATGTTATGCAATGGTTTTATCACAGAAATGAATCACAAGTGAGGTGGATTCCTGAGGCAAGAAAGTCTCATGTAGTTACCTCTGCAAACTATTACAAGCCTCGTGTGATTAATAACAAGATAAACATACCCCGTATTTATTGGCGTATAAGACGCACTTTTTTGTCTTCATTTGTGACCCAAAATAGTAGGGTGCGTTTTATACGCCAATACTAAAAAAATCCCTTTCCCCCCTTGCCCGTTTTAAAGCATTTTCGGGCTTACCGCGTTTTTCCGGAGCCGGAGAGCTCCCTTGTGCTTTCTTCCATAACTAATCTATCCGATCTACACCTGTTTGTCGGGTTTAATTTATGCACGTGCATGAGTTGAGCTTCTCAGCAGCCAGCAGAGGGCGCTGTGCTCCTCAGTTCAGTTCAGCTGAGCTGCAGAGGGCGTGGTCTTTCCAGCTGTCCTCGGATTGAGTGCAGCTTGGGTAAGCTTCTGAACTGGGCCTAGTTGGGGAGGCTTTGGAAACTGCATAGGTGGGGTGGGGTAAGAGTTGAGTCTGGGTTTTTTTTTGTATTTTTATGTTGTTTACTTTGGAAACTGTGCATGGGTGGGATGGGGTGGGGTAAAAGAGTTGAGTCTGGGTTTTTTTTACTTGGGGTAAATGTTTTTTACTTTGGAAACTGTGCATGGGTGGGTTGGGGGAAAAAAGAGTTGAGTCTGGGGTTTTTTTTGTACTTGGGATTTATGTTCTGGTGCATTTTGTTCATGTGTCTTATTGCTGTGTGTTTTAAAAGAGATCCTGGTATTTTTGTGCAATTTATGTAAATTAGCTAATTAAGCAGCCAAGCGGTAAGTGGCCAAGTGGCCCAAAAATGCTTTAAATCTTTTTTTCTTGAAACCCAGGGCCAAAAGAAAGGTGCGACTTATACGCTGGTGCGTTTTATACGCCGATAAATACGGGTATTTTTAGACCAGGTCTGAGGTCTGGGGAAATCTGTTATGTTTCTAAGTTCCGTTATCTGTTTCAAATTTGCACATCATCACTGATTGGCTGTCCCTTGCCTCAGTGACAGAGCCACCTCCTTTACCTCTTTGGAGCAGTTTTTAAAGTGTGAAAAAACAAACGCACAAAAGACCAGAATAACGGTATTTGAGCAGATAAATATGCACAGCTTTTGAAAACAAAAACAATGTGGACAGTCCGCCTGAAGCATGGAGAGGGGCAACGATAACAAAGTATGGGGAGAGAGATAGAGCTTTGTATGGGTAGAAATTTCTGCTGAAGAAGCACGATGCATTTAAAACTCTTGCTACACTGACAAAAAATGGTGCTGAAACAAGAAGCATTCTTAGAAGTATCATAATTTAATCACTGAAACAGATGTTGAGATAGGAAGCTGCTGCAGAATTCATGGTGATTTTGCAGTTCTGCTAGCGGAGCAGAAAAGCAGCTAAGACTACCAGCTAAAACTTTAAAGTCACAATCTTGTACAGAGCCAGATGCACAAAAGTGTGCATTAGATTGTGACCCAAGTGTGATAGATTGCAGAACTTGGTTTCAGACAAGCAGCCCCACTCCCCACATGGTGATGCAATGGCGCTAATGTGGCATCCACTGTATCCTGCGGAGGAGTTTTGGCATGTTGAGGCCTCCTCAGGGGAAGGGAATAATTTATTTATTTGCAAGAAACTCAATTCATTTCTTGTAATGAGGCAGCCCTAATAAATAGCCTCAAGGTATGAGGGGCTTAGTTATGTGACCCAGCCTTCACCTGGCCCCACTACCTGTCACTGATAGACTTGGAAAAAAAAAACCAGGAAAAAAGAGGCTCAAACTTTTATCTCCTTATATTTCTTACACAAGCTTGCAAACTGCATGAGCGGATCTCTTTGCAGGGCAATTAGCAGCTATCTGATTTTTGAATAGCCTCGGGGCTTGTGGCAATTACTTATCTGATCTTTCCATCACCCGTTTTCATTGGAGGCTCTGAAGGGACCCACCAGAAATTGGGTCCCGACCCACAGTTTGAGAAACACTGGTATAGAAGATGTAGGGCAGATACCTATGCATCACAACTGACCTCAGAGATGCAGTCTGATGAACTGAATCAAACAGAAGTGACAAGGGATGAGACTCTAAAGCAAAGTATTGACATATTAAAGATTAATAAATCAGAAGGTCCAGATGGCATCTGCCCAAGAGCAGAAACTCAAATTTGAAATTGCTGATCTTTAGATCAGATGTCATGCCAGAGGACCGGAAAGTATCCATTGTAACAACCCCAATTTTTAGAAAAGAATACGGAGGAATTCAAGAAATTACAGGCCAGTAAGCTTAACATCTCTTCCAGGTAAATGGGTGAAAAGTATAATTAAAGATTGTGAAGCATTTAGAAGAATGAAAAGGAAAATCAGCATGGTTTCTGCAACGGTAAGTCCTGCCTCACTAACATTCTAGAGTTCTTTGAGGGTGTCAACAGGCACAAGGATAGAACTGACATTGTATATTTGGACTTTGAAAAAGCTTTTGACAAAGTCTGTCACCAAAGACTTTTGCATGAACTTAGCAGTGCTGGAATAAGAGGACAGATCCTTTTATGAACAGGTAATTGGTTAAAGAACAGGAAGCAGGAACAAATGGGCAATTTTCACAGTGGAGGGAAATGAGATTCCTCAAGGATCTGTCTTGGGACCTGAGCTTTTTACCTTGTTCATAAATGAACTGAAGTTAGAGTAAAACAGCAAGGTGACCAAGTTTGCAGGTGACACCAAACTATTCAGGGTGGTTAAAACCAAAGCAGATTGTGTAATGCTCCAAAATGACTTTTCCAGATGCTCCAAAATGACTTCTCCAGATGGGTGAATGGGCAACCACATGGCAAATGCAGTTCAATGTCAATAAGTGTTAAGTGATGCACATTGGGACTGACAGAATCTGAGCTGTTTGTGACAAACCAGGAAACAGATCTTGGGGTCACGGTGGATAGCTCAATGAATAATTGACCCAATGTCCAGCAGCAGTGATGAAAGCAAATTCCATGCTAGGGATCATTAGGAAACAGATTGAGTATAAGCCTGCTGATATTATATTGCCTGTATATAAATCTATGGTGAAGCTACATTTGGAATTCTGAGTACAGTTCTGGTCACCATACCTTAAGGCGGATACTGTAGAGCTTGAAAAGATGCAAAAGGCAACAACCAAAATGATCAGAGGGCTGGAACACCTTCCTTATGAGGTAAGGCTACAGCGTTTGGGGCTTGCTAGCTTAGAAGAAAGGCAACTAAAGAGAGACATGATTGAGATGTACAAAATTACGCATGATGAATAGAGTGGAGACAGAGAAGTTTTTCTCCCTCTCTCACAATACTAGAACCAGGAATTATTTATTGAAACTAATTGGTGGGAGACTTAGGATGGACAAAAGGAGGTACTTCACACAGTGCATAAGAAGAGCCCTGATGGATCAGGCCAAGGGCCCATCTAGTCCAGCTTCCTGTATCTCACAGTGGCCCCACCAGATGCCTTAGGGAGCATACAAGACTCCCAGAGGCATCTGTTTCCATCCCCTTGCATCTGACATTCAGAGATAGGCTACCTCTACCCTAACCCTAGACAAGGTGCAATCACCACATCATGTAGCAAGGAGTGTAATCAGTCTATGGAATTCACTGCTACAAGATACGGTGATGGCCACTGGCTTGGATGACTTTAAAATGATTTGGACAAATTCATGGTGGGTAAGTCTATCAATGGTTACTAATCACGATAGCTGTGCACTACCTCCAGATCCAGGGGCAGTATGCCTCTGAATTACATTTCCTAGATGTAATTATCCCACCCTCACATCAGTTTCACTTCATGTACATTTATGTGGAAAACAGTATTAGGTTCACCCCATGCCAAGAAATTTTACTTCCCAGCTATTCATTTTTCATTCTCCACAACTTTTTTCTCACTCCTTTCTTTACTTAGTGACCTCATTCCTTTCTTCTTCTTCTTCTTTTTTTTAATCCAAGGGCTACAAGTGAGTAGATTCTCATGTAACTATGCTCACGTGTAGTTTTAAAGTGTATCTTGTGAATCATTTACTGTACTTTACTGCTTCACTACAAGATCCCGCAGTATGTTCAGAGCTAGTACAGGATCATCATAGTAACAAATACAGATTTTTAAAACTGGAGTATTAGTGGCTATGACCCATAATGGTCTCACCAGTAAATCTATGGTATATGTGAATACATCTTAAATGTAAGAGAATAAAAATAATTTGTGTGTGCGGAAAACCTGTCTCTAATTCCATATGGGAAACAAAATTTTGAGCTACCAGATTATCAATCAAAACCTTGAATAATAAAGGCAGCCCTATCAAGTGTTTGTGAAATGTGTCGCTTTTTCCTTATTACAGTTTCTTGTTAAAAGTATACCTATTTTATAACGCTCTGTATGATTCTGCATTATGCATTATTCACCAAATTGTTAATATTCAGAATGCAAAAATCCGTCGACTGTATTCTCTTTCCTCTCAACAAATCCATGCAGAAATATTCACTCAAGAGACAGCAAAACTCTAAATGACCTAGATTCAGACAAAGTTGAACTTTCAGGAAAGGAATAACTTTAGAAATTCTTTTGATCCAAGTATTTCAAGTAAAAAAATGAAAGAAAATTAAAAGATGAAAGCCAGCTAGTTATCATCCTTGAAATGCATAATGTGGTTGACAATATCATTTTTAAGGGGTGGGATATAGAATTCAGTTTAATGTTCCTCCATTCCAAGTTCTGTATGATAGGTATCCCAGCGGTACTGAATTATCTTCTTTAGTTCAACAGCTGGACTCAAATATAAGATATAAAGAGCAACATCTTTCTTATATCATTTTGTTATTGACACATATATCTGGAGTAAGGATGGCTGCAAGACAAGGAAATGGTGTACATGCTGCTGTAAAAAAACCTGTCATTAGTATGAGTATTTTCTAGCAATCAGTCTCATGTTGTGAATCATAAGGGAATATGCTAAGTGAAGGAAGACCCTCCAATTTCCTTTTCCCATCATTGATTTTCTGATTTATCATATTCACCTTCCTGATATCCTCATTTCAAAAGGGAAAGGTTCCGGTATTGCTGTTATCCTCTCTGCAGGTTTTATTTACAGATGGCTATGCTGTTCAGTATCAGCTACAGACAGTGTGGTTGGAAAAAATGGGAACGTCAGGTACAGAAGATTAATTTAATATATTTTTAAAATAAGCCCATGGCAAGACAATCACAAAGCTTTTGAGATTTCTTGTAAATATAATTGTATACACACTCTCTTTTAATGGAGCTAAAATGATCAGTGGCAGATGCAACTGGGCTGGCCCAGAAAACTGTGAAGTATACAGCCTCCAATGTCAGTTATCATTTAAGGAGGACATATTTCTATTGCAGGGTATTACGTGATGTAGAAAAGACTTAAGACATCCTTTAGGGTAGGAAAGGCTGGAGCACAAGACCTTCAGGCTCTTTTCTGCCCAAATATTCAGTGATTCCATACTTTGGCATTTTTTAGTGAGTTCATTTGTCTGGGATGGGGCTATAGCTTGCGAAGACCACCTGAAATTTTAGTTAGTGCATAATCCAACAGCACACGTTTTGACTGACGGCCCAATCCTATCCCCCAGTTATACCGCCAGAACACCTGTTCTGGTGGAGTAACACACTTTCCGCCTGTTGCAAATATGACATGCTGGAGAGGGCGGCCTGGCTGCCACCAGGGCTGCACAACGACGGACCAAGGATGCCTGCCACTTGCAAATCATTGTTTCTACTAATTGTGGTTTTGTTATGACATGTCTGAATTCACAAACTATTAACAAATCACAAGGCTAGAAGGTCGCTGCACCATTGAGACAGGAGTTAACTTATGAATCTGAGTCCTAAGCAAATGGGAAGCAAAAGCAGACAACCAGCTCTCAACCATAGTTTGCCTGTTGTACATCAAGAAATTCAAAACGGTAGGTTCCAAACTATGGGTAGCACAAATCCGTTTTTTTCTTACATCTGAACCCAGTCAATGTATAAAGCAGCTCTTAGGTATCCATAATCCAGAAGTTTCAAACTCTGTATTAAGCAAGACTCTTCCACACAAAAAAATCCATACAAGAAAAGGAGGAAGTGGTTTTTCAACGATCAGATAAAAAGTAAGACACTATGGCGAGTTAAACATATATTGTGTACACGTCACACATTCTAAAGCATAACACAATAATTCTTAAAGTCTGGCAACATATTTACTATAAATAAGACTCAGCTATGAAGCTGCTCTTCTCTCCTGCAATCTCAATTCACACAGATGTGAGCCAAAGACCACACTATTGTTGGCATAAAGGTAAAGGTGACCCCTGACAATTAAGTCCAGTCGTGTCCGACTCTAGGGTAAACCAGTACAATTCTAGAAAAAAGTGCCCAGGAATTTCAGCTGTGTTCTAACACAGAATCTGAGTTCAAATGGTGAAAAACTGCAAACTAGAGACTTTTACAGCACAATCCTACGCATGTGTATTCAGAAGTACCAACCATTGTGTTCAATGGGGCTTACTCCCAGGAAGGTACGCACAGGACTGCAGCCTTAAGCCGGAGCTACATTGTCCGCATTTGCGTTGCGTTCGCGTTCCGTGTGCGTCTGGTGTCCTGCCCCAGGTCAAACAATGGCTCTGATTGGCTGGACGTAGTGCGGACGCAGCAAAAGGTGTCGCTGGACTCGACTTTTGCTGCATCCGCGCTACGTCTGGCCAATTAGAGCCGTTGATTGACCTGGAGGCGGGACACCAGATGCACACGGAACGTTAACGCAACGCAAACGCGGACAGTGTAGCTCCGGCTTCAGTTAGGCTTCCTTCAGTAGTGAAAATGATGAGTACACAGAAGTGAAAATGATGAGCCACATAAGCCCAGGCTGAAGTTGCCACTTTCTTCTGGCTGGTCTAGACCAGGGGTTCCCAACCTTTGATACTAGTACTACCAGTGGTACGTCAACCGACTGCTGGTGGTACTTTGACCGCTGGACCACTGAAACCCCGCTCCGGCCTGGCACTTTTGGTGGTGCGTTTTTTGCTCTCAAGAGGCTCCTGCTTTGGCCAAGCTGACAAGGGCCCTCCCACTTGCCCAGAGCCTCCTCCCTGCGTTTTCTGGCCTCTGAAAACCTGAAAGTAACTGGTGACGATGTCATAGCCAGTCACTTCCGGTGGTACACAGAAGGAGAGTGACGCCGGAGGTGGTACTTGGCCAGGAAGGGGTTGGGAATCCCTAGTCTAGACTAAAAAATGGCTCAGTTGTGATGCAGCCATGGCCTGAAGGCATATGATACAGGTCTATTGCTGAAACCAAGCAGATCAAAACCCAGAAGCTGCCTGGTAGCGAGATGGCTTGAGAACCACGTATAAACTGGTCAGCACTCTTGGTGGTAAATGAGGGTAGAAGTGCAATAAAAAAGTAATAAAATGAGAATGCTCACTTGTCAGCTTGGTTGAATGGTTTCCCCAGTGTAGACCATCTCAGACCTTATACAGTATTATTTCAATCTGCGCATTTATTCTAACAATATCATCTGGTGCTATGTGGTGGCTTCAGAAGCATTTTATTGTGCAAAGTAAACAGCATGAAAACACGAAACAGTCAACTTGTCCCCAACAGAAGTGGATTCTTCTATTTTTTGTGGCAACATTTTCACATTTTCCCCCTCTATAGTATAATCACCATTCAGGTAATACTCTGTCTTTGAGAGAAGAAACAGACCTTATTCTTGCAATCACATTAATCACTAACCAAGCAAGCTGTTTAACTAATCAGGACTGGGGTCTTTACAACTGCTCTAATTTAATGATTCAATTTCTGCATCATCATGGGCATGCTGGGCCCCTTCATCATTGTCACTATCTGAACAGGAGGAAGTGAAAAGTGTTTTATTTTTAATGACTACTTAATTAAAGACACAGATAGAGCAGTATGGTACTTTTAGTCACACCAAGCCTCAGCGCCAGTGATACCTTGGACTATGAAAACCAAAGGACAAAGTCTTTGCATAAGAGTGGAGCCAAAGGATAGGTGCCTAACTCATGAAAATATTTAAAATCAAAAAGAACTTGGCTTGCAGAGGATTTGGTACTCATACCTCTCACAACCATCACCCGATACTTCCGAAGCCAGGAATCCCTTGGTATTCTATTCATTTATGAAAACAACAAGCAAGATTTTAAATTATAATGGTACAAACAAAGGTAAAAAAACCCACCAAAGTCAGATCTGATGCACTGTACAGTTGAAAGAAGGGTTTCTCTGTTTCCTGTGATGGGAAAATTCTGCTTGACTAACAAAGTTGTAATGCTTAAATTGTGAGAGCCTGATCACTTCCCATGGCAACATAAAGAGGTGTGCAACTTCACTGGAGGATTTTCTAAAGTCTTACGCTTTTACAAGAGGCACCTTTCAAAGTGGTGTCCTCTTATATTTAGCAGGAGGAGAGCAAGTGTTCCTCTTCGCCCCAGCATGGTGTCTTTTCCAGTCATTATCATCAACAGAACATAAATGGCTATTGCTGGTGTCTCTTCTGTATTTTTTAGATTGTGAGCCCTTCGGGGGATAGGCTAGGGGAACCATTCATTGATTTATATTACTGTTTAAACCACTTTGTGAAGTACTCCCTGTTGAAAAGCGGTATACTGTATAAACATAAATTT
The DNA here is from genome assembly GCA_026170595.1 of Plestiodon gilberti rubricaudatus. Taxonomy (NCBI): domain Eukaryota; kingdom Metazoa; phylum Chordata; class Lepidosauria; order Squamata; family Scincidae; genus Plestiodon; species Plestiodon gilberti. The sequence goes on along the minus strand of JANXHW010000002.1, from coordinate 93,200,983 downwards.
ATTTATTTATTTATTTATTTATTTATAATATTTTTATCCCGCCTTTCTCCCCGAAGGGACCCAAGGCGAGATAAAAATAAAAGACCCATGTGTAGTTCCGAGGGGCAGGTGGATTGGGAGGCTTCAGATGGGAAAGGCTTCATAAGCCTCCTGCTCTGCAATGGGTCTCCTCGGACCGCTGGCGCAAGTCCAAGGAGGAGAAAGGGGCAGGGAGGCAGAAAGCCTTACTACTAGGGCTAGCTAATCTAGATGGACTATCTGCCAATTGCAGGGGGTGATGTTGCACACCCATTTCCTTCTGTGCTGGAAAAGGGCTCACAGTCCGTGCCCACAGCAGCTCACTACACTAGTCTCCAAGGTTCCTTGCTTAAGCCCTGATGGACTGCTTCTATAAGTGTGACAAAGCAACACCAGGAAAGTCCTATGTATACCATCTCAGCCTGCAGAAACATCCCTTGGGTAGGACAACTGGGGTGGCTGCCCTGGCCCCCGCACTTTCATGATCAATATATGACCATAATAGGGGCCCCCACACTGGTTGCCCTGGGCCCGCACCCCTCTGAGGACAACTCTGCTGGCCTGTCTAGCGGCATCCAAGACATTACAACTCCTCCTAGTTTCATGTCTGCAAAAGTCTCTCCCATCATCACGCTTCTCCATTTGGGACCTGCCTTGATCCAAGCCTTACTCAAATGCCTTACAAAACCAGGCAAAAAGAAATCTACAAGCAAATCCTCAGTTCTTTTTCATTACAGAAATGTCATTTAGATTTTCATTGACCGAAAGGAAACTGAAGCAGCATAGGCTTTTAAACATTACACACATTCTACTGGATAAAATCAAAGGAGCATTGCTGGTTTTATAACCTCCAAGTTGAACTCGACGCAACACAGCTTATCATGTTGCAACAGCAGTTTAAGATTTTTGGGCTTTACTGTTATGTTTGTAATTTTCCTGTCTTTTTGTAATTTTAAATCTGTAATAAGTGAGTAACCTAATGTGCAAAAATGTATCATACAAAAGTAAGATATGCTTAGGGGCAAAAATAGTATTTAGGTTAATTATTCATTTGAACAGTACAAAATGCTTAGCAGACTCAATCCGTGCTCACGACACAGCACTGATTCACTAACGGAAGCAGACAGGATGATGCTGTCCTAACTACAGGCCCACCCATTCTTTATTCTCACCATAAAAATATCATTAAGGCTGAATCAAAAGCCTTGTCAAACATGTCTTTAATATTTCCTTAGACATGAATCTTATCCATAGCCAGTGGGTGTGTGTTTTCCCTTTGAACTATTCTTTGAGAAGAGAAGTACCATAAGTGACGATGACTAATTTTCCTAGAAGGCACTCACTAAATTATCTGTTCTGCTTCTGTCATGCACTCTTCTCTTCAACCGATTGTACTTCCCTCCTCAACATGTACTGGTCTCAAGACAGGGCTTGACAGCTAATGGGGGAAAGGCATTTAGAATACACTTGCAAAATGAAGCACACACTAGGTGTCCTACATGGACGTAAATTGCATGCTAAAGGGCAAACTGACTTTACCAACCACCTGAGTAAAGTGATTCACTTGTGATATATTATTACTCAGCAGGCTCAAATCCAGCTGATCAGGGAACATCTTTCCCAAAAGGTCTTCACAAACAGGTCGACCCATGTAATGCAAAGTGATACATGTGGGTTTGCTCCAATCTAGTGTTTTCTACACCAGGGGAAAAAGCAATGGCCAACAGAAACTGCACTAGAGATAAATGAACATATAAAAGACTGACAGCGCAATCCGACTTAACTTTTGTGCTGGTGTAACCAGCGGCCCAGCGAGAACGGGAGGCCCCAGAATGGAAAAGGGATTCAAATCCTCTTTGAATTCCTCTTTTGGAAGGGATTTGAATCCCTTTTCCGTTCTAGGGCCTCCCGTTCTCGCTGCGCCGCTGGTTACACCGGCACAAAAGTTAAGTCGGATTGTGCTGTGACATAAACGTAAGATGCTGCCTTCTTTAGTTTAGAGTCAAATTATTGGTCCTTCTAATCCAATATTTTCTATTCTGATTGGCAGTGACGAAACGCTAGGCTAGGGGTTGAATTTGAGACATTTTGTGTGCAAATGAGCTATGGCGTCTCCCCAAACCTACTTGATCTTTGACCCAAACAGAAAAAAATAAACATGCCTATTAAAATATTTTTTTCAAAAATGCACACAATATGGAAATTGAGGTTCAAATCTCCACTTAGTTGTGAAGCACTTAGTTGTGAAGGTCACTGGGTAATTTTCAGCAAGTCACCATCTCTTAGTCTAACCTACCTCACACAAGAGTACTAAGGCTACAATGATCATTGTGAGTCACTTAGAGGAAAAGCAAGATACCTATGTAACAGATGTAAAGTGATAAATTCTTGCAATTTACAGGATTGTTTTCTACATGGGAACAATTCAGCAACTCATATTGCTCAAGCCCCATGGGTAGCATTTGCTCACCATCTCATAATTATGTTTCTTGTTGACAAGAGCAGATTTGGAGTCAAACAGATCATGTACCATACCCAAGTCCAATCACAACTCTGTGAGCTTTGTGAGGGCAACAGGCATTGGCAGGTGTAACAAGTATAATGAGACGACCATCAAGGCACTCCCCCATCATGGCTGGTATTATCTAACTCCTTATCTAAACAGCTGCAGCAAACTCAAATTTCAAAATTGCTATCATAGCTTTAACAATTATTAGTACTGAGGCTACTATCCTGAGTGTTAATAGAATGCCCTGCATACAACTGGAGACAAGAAAAGATCCTAGAATGAGGGGAAACTATAGCACCCCTCACTGTGCTAAAGAACCCAGCTCTGCATGCAATCTGCATGCAGTCTCTGTGGATGTCCCGAAGCTCAAATCCAGCTGATCAGGGAACATCTTTCCCAAAAGGTCTTCACAAACAGGTCGACCCATGTAATGCAAAGTGATACATGTGGGTTTGCTCCAATCTAGTGTTTTCTACACCAGGGAAAAAAGCAATGGCCAACAGAAACTGCACTAGAGATAAATGAACATATAAAAGACTGACAGCGCAATCCGACTTAACTTTTGTGCCGGTGTAACCAGCGGCGCAGCGAGAACGGGAGGCCCTAGAACGGAAAAGGGATTTAAATCCCTTCCAAAAGAGGAATTCAAAGGGGATTTGAATCCCTTTTCCATTCTGGGGCCTCCCGTTCTCGCTGGGCCGCTGGTTACACCAGCACAAAAGTTAAGTCGGATTGCGCTGTCAGTCTTTTATATGTTCATTTATCCCCGAGCACTTAGCGCATCTCATTCCAAGGTTCTAGGAGCATACAAGATAAACATGTATTTAAAAAAATCCAATCAAAACCTAAAATGTAGTCTAAAAATTCATACCTAGGCGAAGTTTAACCACAGTCATCAAAATCCAAGCAAAGGAGGAATTTATGTCAGATTAAAGATCTATAGACCAATCAGCTGTTCATTCTCATTTCAGTGGACCACATTTTCACCATCCCAAAGCTATTTTCCGTCTCCATTCTGGCATTATTTGCTGCCAGTCTTTTCACCTATTAACCTCAACCTAATGCTCATGGGAAGTAATAGGAGTCCCAGCTACAGCTTTTCCTACAGCTGCAGTTCGCCAATGACAGAGATGTGTTGCAAACAACCCCATCACTGGGATTTGCACAGTAAGAGGCCCAGCTGTCTCAAGCCAAGTTAACAAATGATGCCACAGTTGCTTTCAGTATTAACTCCTTGAAATGCTGTCTCATGCTAGCTTTCTAGCCCTGATCAGTCAGATTTATGTCAGCTATACTTTATCTTTTGGGACCTCTATGAGTCCTTTACCAAGTAGGTTATTTTCTTACTTTGTCTAAATAGACATCTTTTCTCACGCATACAGGCCGGTTTTGAGATCTATAAGACCCACCCTCATTCTGTCAAGCTAATACTCTTTCCCCTTTTATATTACTCCTAGAAACCCCTCCCACTTCTTCCCCAAATACTATCCTTGATTTATGACCTCAGCTCTTCTGTATTACAGGTTAAACTTCTCCTACTCTCTCCCCATCCTTATTATCCCTGTTAGTAGAGCCATGGCCTCTCTGTACACCTGCATGACAGTCTGGAAGCTAGCTTAGTAAGGATCATATTACTCAAGAGACCAGGCACTCCAACGTCTTCTTTCAAACTGTTGACTCTTATTTAATTTTTAGGAAGACCAAATTACTTGCTGGAGAGCAAGTGAGACCCTGTTGCCTTGGCAAGAAGCAAGGTCAGACTGGGGATCAATGGAGCCCCTCCCCTCCAGGAAGGCTTGGATCAGCTGACCCTGCCTCTCAGGAGGGAGAAGCTTCCCAGCAGTAACACTGACCCAGCCTGGAACCACCAGTTGCTACTATTATGTAGAGATACTGTATTTCTTCAATTCTAAGACGCATGTTTTTTCCCAATTAAGCATTTCAAAAAATGGGGTGCGTCTTAGAATCGAAGGTCTCCAAAAAGCACCCCAAAATGCTATCTTCTTACTTACTGGGGCTTGCGGGAGCTTCAAGGAGGCCTGTGCAACCCTCTGCAGGCCTCCCTGATCTTCAGTTCGGCAAAAAACGGTGATTTTCAGCCATTTCCGGTTTTTGCGAAAACCAGAAATGGCCAAAAAAAACGCTTTTTTTCGCCAAACTGAAGATCAGGGAGGCCTGCAGAGGGTTGCGCAGGCCCCCCTGAAGCTCCCCCAAGCCCAGGTAACGAAGGAAATGGCACTTTCTGACGGGGCCAGAAATGCTATGCAAAGGCAGTGCGCTCAGTCATCCTCAGCTGCAGGAGACATGCTGGGGAGAGTTGGTGCTGAGCAGGTAGATTTAATGAAGGGAGGCGAGTCTTACAATTGATGGATTTTTTTCCCCTGCTGGTGGTACTGAAAGTAAAGGTGCGCCTTAGAATCGATGGCGCCTTAGACTCGAAGAAATACGGTAGTAGCAATCGACATCTGTCGTACACCGAGTTAAACCATTGGTTCATCTAGCTCAGTAGTGTTGGCATTGACTGACACAGGTTCTCCAACATCTCATACAGGAATTTCCCTCTGCTCTCCCTAGATATGTCAGGGCTTGAACCTGGGTTATTCTGTATGCAACGCAGATGCTCTTGCACTGAGCTACAAGCCCCTTCCCTGGGGCGTGGCGACTGCGGCAGCGGCAGGGCATCCAGGATACAATAGTTGCGCCAGCCCTCTGGAGGGTGAAGGAAGGCCCACAGCCCCCCTCTGCGGGCCTCCCTGCATTGCCAATCGGCTCTCTGCGGTGATTGCGACCCACCCTTCAGCTACTCACGGTTCTCCCTGACTCACAGGGAGAACATTGAGAACCGCTGGCCTAGTCTATGTAAACAGATTAGAAAATTTGCCGATAGATAAGTAAGCAACCATATTAATTCCAAATGACAATGGAACACTAGCTAAGAGGTTCCATACTTTTGCCTTCCCCCTGCAAAATATTAACGGGATACTGTCCTTTCCAATCACAGGGCCAACCCACCCAGGAGTCCTGGTAAAGCAGCTGTTTTGAGCAGCAGGCTGAGAGTGGTGGTGGGAGAGGGACTCTGTGCCTGCCTGGGACTATCTGCTTCACACTATGCTGCCCTGATCCTTTTCTCGCTCCAAGGACAGTGAGCAAGAAGAGGATAGAGGGGAAGTGGGATGGTGTGGGCAGGCCAGTTTCTCCTTCTCCTCTGATACCGTTGCTAAAGGTTACGGTGGTGAAGGAGGAGGTAGACAACGTTGTGGTGATCCTCTTCCTGAGAGCGACTGGGAAGAGGATTGCCGCTGCCTCATTCTCTACAGTCTCTGCCTCCCCACTGCTTTTTCAGAAAAGGCTGGGCAGCAAGACTCTGGGAGCAGAAAAGGAAGACTCTCTTTTCAACTTCTAGGATCCTCCTGCCCAGCCTGTTTTGAAGAAGTGGCATAAGAATCAGAAAGCAGTGGTGATGGTGAGGGGGTGCAGGTGGGCACACTGAACTGTATGCCTCCCCCCCAAAAAAGAAAAAGTGGTGAAAAATTTGGGTGCTTCAGGAGCTGGCTCTGCTTGCGTCAGGCCTGTCCAATCTCATCTATTTAGATGAGCAAAAGGATCCAGTTGGCAAGTTAGGCAGAAAATGGTGGCAGCTAGAATGTAAAGTACAGGGCTGGATTGGAAGGACTTGTACCGTATTTCTCTGCATGCTGTCAGGGGGACAGAGAAAATGAGAAAGGAATGGCTGTAGAGGAGGGGGAAGAACTCGGGCACAGTGGGCTGTATGATTGACTTACAACATCTGGCTCAATTTCACTTGGTCGAAACAGTACATTTCAAGCCCAATTAAATGTATAAAGTTTTTGTTTGTGATCAAAGTGATCTTCTTTGGGGTTTTTTCCCCACTTCTCCTTATATTGCAATACTGTGTTAATGTTATTTAGGCTAGATTTCTTATCACTAACGCAAGGCAACACACTGCAGATGGTCCTTCCGGCAGCTAAGCTGGCACTGCTATCAATAACTGATTGAGTAACACAGTTGCTGCTGTTACACCAGAGGGTTGTCAGCATTTCTCTTCAGCCTATATATCTTCCGGGTCCCTGGGCAGTTTAGCACTGACTGACTTGGGACTCCCTTTGACTTTCAGTCTCCTACACTAACAGTCATGCATGTTATTTTGCCATTAAATTGGACATTTCTCCTCCACCCGAGGGGTTGCTTTGTGGTAGGTATATTCAATACATTATGCTGGCATGTGTCCTGCTCTAGTATCTTTGCTGTTTTTCTTGATTAAATCTAACGTGGACTTCAGTTCTTCTGATCCTGCCAATTGGTCAACTCACTTATCCTTTCTGAATAATTCTGCATTTTCTAATGGCCTCAGTTCCTTCTTAGAAGCTTTACTTAAATGTAGGGGCAGGAGAAAACGGTGATAATGAAATAAAACACATTTCACTTTCTGCTAAAAAATCTGTAAAAAATAAAGAAAAGAAAACCATGTAATTTTGCATCATTATTCATCTGCTGACACTGTACAACCTATACAACTTATACCACCTACCTAGTACGCTTTTAAAGTGGTTACAATTGATAAAAATGGTTAAAAAAATGGAATAAAAACACAACACCGCTTTCTGCTATTTCATTTTGATTAAACACCAAAATCTGTGGAAAAAATAAAACCATTTTCTCCCACCTCTACTTATAATGTTACACTGTAAAGGTGAATGCAGGATTTCTTAGTATTATAGACAAAATCAGTATGTTTTAACCAAGTTTTGCACAATAGCATTAAAATGCTAAGGTTAAAAATGTAATATTTCTCAAAGTTTTGTAACCTCCCACCGGCAAACGTTTTCTGTGGCCACCCCAACTCAACCTCGTGTTCTACAGGAGAATATGCAGAGATCCTTCTAATGAGTTGCATGTCGGAGGGAGGAACGGCATACCATAATAACGAGGGATACTGAACCCAGGGAACCCAGTGGGAGGTGGTGCTGCTGGCAGGATTTACAGGCACAAAAATATATGTGAGCAGATTTCTACTCACCCCCACCATACTACCATTTTTGATTACTAGTACAGTAATACAAATCAGACATCCAGGAATTAAAGGAAGTTAAACAAAAGGGAACTAACAGCCCAATCCTATCTGGTGGCTGCGTTGCCAGACCGCATGTTCCGGTGGCACAGCACGCTTTACAGCCGCTGTAAAATGCAATGCACCATAGAGTGCAGCCTATATTGCTGCAAGTGGTGAGCGGCAGCAGTCAGGCATCAGCGGCCTCCACGGGTGTCCTAGCGCCAGTAAGTTGGTGTGGGGGCCAGCTGGCCAGAACAGCATGGGGGGAGCAGAATGGGTTTGAGAATGGGGCAGGGATGTGTGTGTGTTGAGGGCGGGAAAGGGGCAGTTATCAGTGGCGGCAGCTCTGCAAGATATCCTATCCTTCCTGGCCTCAATCCACCTACCCGGGTCCAGTTGGATTTGCGCCAGCAAAATTGCTGGAACAGGTCCAAGTAGACCCATCGGTGCAGTGGAGGTTTACCTCTGGGACTGCCCCCACCAAAGGATGCAGGATTGATAAGATTGGACTGTAAAAATGCTAAAATACACCCATCAATTTCTTCAGTTTTTCAGAACAGTGGTAGAAGAATACATTACTGCCAAACACTGTAGTTTTTGAATTTTACTTAGGACTCAATCCTATCCAACTTTCCAGCTCCAATGCAGTCGCAATGCAGCCCCGATGTAAGGGAAACCTTGAGAAGGCCTCTGTGACTGCCCCTCCACCGCAGGATGCAACGCATGCCCTGTTGGCCGTATCAGTGCTGGAAAGTTGGATAGGATTGGGCCATTAGTTTTATACACATATTTTATCATAGGGTCTGTACCAGTAAAATCCAGTTTCTAATGTCGGAGAAAAGATCACAGGTGACTACAATGATTATCCGATAATATGGATTATGGGATTGGTTTTGGATTCCCCACCCCCACATCCAAATGTCACCTTCCTTTCACTTATGCTTCCTTACAGGATAGCCTCTGCATTTTCTTTCTCTTCTATGGTATTACAGCACATTAATAGGAACCAACTCTAGTTAATATTTAATTGCTCTTAGTCAGCGTAATGCTACAGCTGCTAAGTAATTCAACCCATTTCCTCTGTTTCACTCCTCATAACATAACCACATTTAAAATTTCCCAGTGCTCACCCATAAATATTTCTATCCCCCAAACTGGCATTCATCCCCCTGGGACCTATGAATTCAGTGGCAGCTCTGTAGCATATTTTTCCTTTAACTGCTGCTAACTGGACAAAGAGGCACCATTTAAAGTGGTAGCCCTCTTTTATTTAGCATCGGAAGAAAAAAAACTGTCCTTATTTACTCCAGCATAGTGTCTTTTCTAGTGGCTGTTTACTAGTGTTTCATTTGTTAGATTGTGCGCCCTTTGGGGCAGGGAACTATTTATTCATTTATCTGTGTAAATTGCTTTTGTTGTTGTTGATGATGAAAAGTAGGATATAAATATTTTTAACACCACCACCACCACCACCACCACCATAACCTAAGAGCCACTGCTTACAGTTGGGGAAACTGTTTTTTCTGACCTCAATATCAAGTTGCCTATGCTTCCATTTTACAGCAGTCTTATTTTCTTTTCTTTTCCACTATTCTATATGGATCTATATGTGCTGAGGATCTGCAGCAATCAGACCAAAAGTCCACTTAGAAGGGCCAGCTTTGCTTAACAGATCTTTGTCAAACCCAAAACAGCATCCTGCTTTCTACAAGCTAAATTACATTTCACCTCAGAGAAAAACTGCTCACAATTGATGGAAGGTGATAAGGAAGAGGAAATGTTAATATTGATTCTTTTCTTATCAAAGATTATGGCTAAGTGTAGTGCAAATTAAACATTCTCCATTGTGCCCTTTCAGGCAGTTATTGCAATATTATTGCAAAATGTGACACTTTTTTTTTGAGGAAAAAAGCAGCCCTCAACGAATCCTTCCATTTTATTGTATCAGCTAGCACCCATGTTTGAAAGGTAATGTTCTTAAAGTTCCCAACAAGCAAAATAATATTGCATTTTTTAAACTTTTGACTTTTTTTTTAAAGTCCTTGCTTTACAATCAAATCTCAAATTTCAGGTCAGACATCTCTTTATCAAGAGAAAAAATAAGATCAAATGTACAGTGTAGTATGGATGGGTTTTGAGCATTATTTCATAGCATTGTTCGGAAAATAAAGGGTAAGAATCAATAACACTGAAAAGTGTGACAGATATTTAACAACAACAACAACAACAATAATGGGTATATCTCTTTTCAGGCTTTACATGATTTGGGAAATCCTTCAGTTTCTTAAAAATATAATGTAGCCAAGTTCCCTTAAGGCTTCAATCTTATACACACTTTCTTGGAAGTAAGCCTCATTGAACACAATGGGACTTGCTTCTAAGTAGACATGCACAGGATTGTGCAGTAAAACATGCAATAATGAAGAGAGCTTACAAAGTAGCATTTAGAATTGTCACAATTACATGCAAAAAAAAAGTGAAATAGTAGTGGAAAATTGCACTACAAAAATATTCGGTTTGCCTTTTGTAAGGAAGAATCTGGCCCTTTGAAAAGAGGAGTTGGACACCTTCTGACAAAAGCTTTAAACGAAGAGGGGAGGGGCTGGCAATCAACTCTGAAGAACACTATCCCCAGGACATTTTACTTAGAGATGCGCAAGGCAACCAGATTCATCTTTCTTCCTCACTCCCATTCTGCTCTTACTTTCATTATAGAATTTATTGGATGAAGTAGATGGGATGTCAGTACAACTTCCCATCATGGATTCACCCATTCCAGCTGCTGTGGCTGCAAGCAGTGAGTCAGCAGCAGACACTAAGAGCCAGATTCTGGGCCCACTTAGCTCCTGTGATGAAGCTGCTTTTATTTATACCAGCCAGGCAGGTGCCCTTCATAAAATCACTGGCTCTCAACCAGCAGTAAAGCAACATCTTAGCAAAAGTGATAGAAAATGTAAGGACGGATTCCCACGGGCACCGACTCTCCTACATTTGCCAGACAGGTGTAAAAAAAAGACTACATGTAACACCCCAAGGATAAGAATCAAATCCTTCTGTGTATGATTCAGCAGACATGCTAAATATCGGTGATGCTGGGCGAGAGGGTGGGGGATGGGAAGAGAAGCAGAGAAGGGAACCAGGTGGGAATTCAAGAGGAATATATACAATACATGTTATCTAACTAACTGTTTTAGGCAAGCAGGCCATTCTTCTTCTCTTGGGAAAATTCAGTTTTTTGTAAAACCTGCACAGAACCTCATTTCAAGCCAGCCTGAATACCCATTCTGTCTGCACAAATGAGAGGCTATTCTTGGCCACAAGTGATAGGAGCTGCACCATATCTGTCAGTTGGAAGTGTGAACGTATTTTTCTCCCCTCCCACGTATATGCCCTCATTATTCTCTCTCTCTCTCTCTCTCTCTCTCTCTCTCTCTCTCTCTCTCTCACACACACACACACACACACACACACACTTCAACTGCCTTCTAGTTAAAAAAAATCTGAAGACATGTAGCTAAATTTTGCAATGAGATTCCACCTTAATACTGTAGCAATGAATCATCCAGAGACAGGTTTCCTTTTTGCTGTCAGAACACTGAATTCCATTGGCAGTTCCCATAATAATAAAATAGTTAAGCCTCATGCCATGACTATAGGGCTGTCCTTGAAGTTGCATCCAATTTTTGTTAAAGCCAGGAAATAAGCTTACTCATGCTGCCTGCTGCTAGTGTGTCCTTTTACATTACCATTTACTTGTGTGTGTGGGAAACTAAAGTACTAGACTGACATTTTAGAAATATCTGCTGCATGACCTCGGAGCTGAAAATGAAGACTGAGGTAAATCTCATGTTTTTTGGGCAGAACAATTCTGCCTAACTATTCTGGGCCAATCAAGATTGGTCCAGAGGTCTACTCGGGGGGAAGGAGACGTTCATCCCCTTCCCCCGGTGTAGCGCGGCCCGGCCCCAATGGGCCTCCTCTGATTTCCATTAGCTATTAAGCTGACGGAAGTAAGAGGAGGCCGTGTAAGGGTTGTGCCCACCCGGTAGGGGACGAGGATATGGCAGCCGCCATCCCCGCCACCTCCTGGGCCGGATCCGCCAACCCCTGGCATCCCTCGCTGCCCGGACCCTCCCCCATGCCTGCAGGGGATCTCTTACCTTCTCCAGCGGCCGCAGGGCAATCCGGCGGCGGAGTAAGGGCTGCCAGTCTCACACCGGCGGCCCTTACTCTAAAGTCATCATGAATGTGCTTTACGGCACGTTCGCGACGGCTTCCGATGGCGGAGCACTCGCTCCGCTGCCGGATCTTTCATCAGGATTGCACAGCAAAACTCTTATATTCTAGCTGGCAAAAAAGTATGACCTTTCCTACTAGAATGGGATCAATCAGGATCCCACAAGGTCATAAACTGTCCAAGTGCCAGAATCTGTATGTTATCTTTTCAAAACGTTTGGTGCATGTGTTGGCCTAAGAAAACCACTTACAGTACCATAAATTATTTCAGCAGAATTTTATTCCAATCATGTTTACAGATTGTACAGCAATACCTTGACTTTCATCCACTTGACTTTCATCACTTTGCTGTTTTAACAGTTTTTAATTACAACCACATTTCAAATTTCGTCCACGTGCTTTCCTCGTTTGTCCGATTTCATCCATATATATGTTTATTTAGGTTTTGCATACATTCACGTGTTATATAGTTACGTTTTTCGCGGGTCAAAATAAATTTGCAAGCTAAATAAAGCTATGCTTCGACATCCATCCATTTTGACTTTCGTCCATGCTCTGGTCTCTAACCAGACAAAAGTGCAAGGTATAGCTGTAGTCTCAATAAAAATGAAGGCAGATGTTAGTAGTATTTGTCCTTGTCCCTGTCAGTGGTCAGATAGCTCAACATTAAAGAGAACGAGCAGAGAACCCAATTTTGTAACATTCTTTTCTGCCTTTAAGAGAAGGAAAGGCAACAATTCCCTGTAAGAGACCCAACCCTTAAAAAGATAAAGTGGTTTCACTGTCCTTAGACTGTCAATGAAATGTACTGATGAAGTGCTTAATCCCAATGTTTCTGATACAAATCTTATCTCAGCCATAAACTCACTATGTGGCACTAGTCGTAGCTCTAGCCCTCCAACTGCAAGATAGGAAGAATACTGTACTGACTTACTTACAGGGTTCCTAGAAAGTTTAATGGGTTTGTGTGTGTGAAGTGCTATAAATAAAAAGTGCTATACATTATCAGTAGCATTACCACTACAGTAACAAAACAATAACAGAAACACAGAAGGAGAGAGCGAAGTGAGCACTGTAACTCTTACAGCCCAATCTTATCCCCCCTGCCACTGCGTGATGCTGCCAGCGCTAGTATGTCTTTCAGTGTGAGGTGAGTGGCGGTGGGGGCAGGAGATGGGCAGATGGGAGGTACAGGGGAGTTTCTGGGTCGGGAGGGAGGTAGAACAGGGGAGGAAAGGGTTGGGGTCGGCTGCACTTGCATGCGGCCAGATCCTATCCCTCTACCCAACCATTTCTGCCACCATTACGCTCCTCAGTTCTGTGCCATCAAAATAGCTGGTGAAGGACCAAGGAGACCCATGGGGAAAGCAGAGGCTTTCCCCAGGGCAAGGGAACAAAAGATCCTTTACCCTGAGGAGGTCTCTGCAACTGCCCCCCCCATCCTAGGATGCAGCGTGAGCTCCATTGGTCCGCCTGCAATTGGGCTGCTCATCAAAAACATACACAGTATTTGGTGTATGTGAAAGAGAAAGAGGAAGCAATTGCCTTGTGTCTCCTCAGTTTGATAATATTGCATGTTTCAGTATGTCTCTTACCCTAAAGCAATTCACTCTTTTAAAATTCATACATCAGTTATTTAGGACAAGCAAAAGTACTTCTTCATGCACAATAGAAAAGACAGTGACCTACTGAGAGATGTTGTCAAAATTATGGTTCTAGACAGCAGGTAATAATGCAATATCACTGCCTCACATTACTTCATTTGTTTCTATCTGTGGGGTTATTTTGGATGCATACAGAAGCGAGAGAATTGGATGTGACAGATGCTTTTCATTTTCAACTTTTGTCTCTGAATTTCAAACAGGTATTGCACTAACCAACCCAGGGCCAATTTCTAATTCACCCACACGTTTCTGACTTTTCTTTGTGCTAAGACCTTGCAAAGTGGGATGTTTGTATGTGCAATAACAGCAAACTTCTAGCAACGCAAATTGCTTGGCTTCCCTTCCTATGACTTCTTATATGGCAAGTATCACAGGAAAATGGTACACACCTGGGAGGTACCAGCTGCTATCTCCCCATGACAATTGTCAAGAAAAGATGCCAAGCCTCAAGCAATAGGCATCTCTGCAGTACTGTATATATCAGTTTTCATTATAAAGAAAACCAAAACAGCATAATGATAAAAGAATAGAGATGTACAGGAAACAGGACCATTACACTGCTAATAGTGTGTTACAAGATTATTTCACTCATGACTAAGCTGTTTTTGAATCTTCAGCTCTATCAGGCTACTTTCTATAAATATTAATGACATGTTTTTTTCATTGATGTTGAGTTGCAAATCACTGGTTTTTTTTTCTAAATGCAATGCTATAGATGGTGTGCTGCCGATAATAAGCTTATAACAGCGTCAAGATGGTCCATACCTTTTCCTAACTACTAACTACCTATTCTTGCGTTAGAAATGTTTGCAAAGCCTGTGTTTTGTTTTACCTACTGAAGGATTCTGGGTGCATTATATAGTGCAAAATGTACAATGTACCTTTCTGTCTGACTCAGCTTTGTTCTCATGAAAAAGGCACGCAAGAAGAACATCTCAAAAGGCATACCAGTTCTTAAACAATGAACATTAAACACAGCAATTTGGGAGGCACAAAGTAAAAAAAAAAAAACCTTAAGAAAAATTAAATGATCCACCAGCATAACAGGGAGCAATTAAAGATGTACAAAACGGGTAAAGCAGAGGTAGATTCCTTGGACAGCTGAGGCATTCTGAGGCCTTCTCACGCTCTGAGGCCTTCTCCCTCTGTATTACAAAGGAAAAGGGAAATACTATTCACAGACGCTACTTCCGGCCTCTCCCTCTAATCTATGACTTTTCTCCTTTTCCACACCACTTCTCACTTATGCAATATGAAACAGACAATAATGCTACTACATCCCAAACTCTGGATGAGGAAAGTGTCTAACTGCCTGAAAAATGGGACTACCATTAGTCGGACCAGAGTCCAAGTCATGACTTGAGAGCAGAAGACCCTTCAAAAATAAGCTTGAACTGTGCCCCTCCGTTCCCATACATGGGACTGTCCTGTGAGGAGGAGAAGAAAAGCCAGCCAAAATCACTATGGCAGGGGTGTCAAACCCACTTCGTACAGTGGGCCGAATAGCATTCATGGTGCCTGCTGAGGGCTGGAAGTGATGTCATTAGGCAAGAACTGGCGTCATCATTAAGCAGGTGATGACCAGAAATAAGCACTTTTTTCTGATTTAGGAACTCATTAGCTAGAAATGAGATAAGAGAAAATATGCGAATCTTGATCATATTTTCAAGATATGGGAGAGCCCGATTATCACTCGGCTTCTGCCGAGGTGTCACTTCACAGCTCAGCAGCTGAGAGGTGCTCTGCAAAGTGCCGCTTTGGCAGAAGCAGTGCTCCTTAAAGGGCGGCCCGCGTGATAATGGAGCTCTCCCAGAGCCAGCTTCTCCCATCTGCCCCTTTCTCTGTACCGTTCCTCATCTTCTGAGGCCTCCTTCCATCTCTTCCTCCCAAGGCCTTGGCAGAAGCGGCACTGCTGAAAGGGAGGCACTGGGAGAGCCCAATTATCATGTGGGCTGCCTTTTCAGCAGTGACACCTCAGCAGAAGCAGGGCTGCTGAAAGGGTGGCCTGCATGATAATTGGGCTCTCCCAGCGTCGCCCTTTCAGCAGCATAACTTCTGCCGATGTGTCACTTTGAAGCTCAGCAGCTGAGAGCAGCTGATGGTGGTGCTGGGAGAGCCCAATTATCATGGGGGACGGATAAAGGGCTTCCGCGGGCCATATCCAGCCCATGGACCTTATGTTTGACACTCCGGCACTCGGGTCACTTCCACCTGCTGGTACCTTTTAAGCTTGAACTCTGCCCCTTCCCCCTCAGAGAGGCCATACCGTGTTTCCCCAAAAATAAGACAGTGTCTTATATTAATTTTGGCTCAAAAATGCAGTAGGTCTTATTTTCAGGAAGGTCTTATTTTCCCAACCTGTGGCTTCCCCTCCCCCTGGCCAGCAAGGCCTGCAAGGAGGCTGCAACCTTGCAGAGTCTCTCTAGCACGTCGTCTCCATGGTGGAGGACTCAAGTGCAGGTCTTGCAGGGCCTTGCAGAGCCTTGCACCCTTGGGAAAGAATGAAGCTTTAATCAGTCAAAGTAAGTGCCGGGGTGTGTGTGTGTGTGTGTGTGTCGCGTCCGTCTGGCTGATGATCCTAGCTAGGTCTTACTTTCGGGGAGGACTTACATTGATTAGTGCCAGCAAAAATCATGCAAAAATGATGGTAGGTCTTACTTTCGGGGGAGGTCTTATTTTAAGGAAAACAGGGTAGTACCACCAACTGCCCTATGAGAAGGTGGTGGAGGAGAAGAAAGCAGTGAGGCTTAACTTGTCATCTATCCTGTTTATGTGGGAAGGAACACTTCTACTTTCTCATAGAAGAGAAAATAAGTGGCAGCCAATTTTACAGCTGGGAGTATACAGTACAATCATAAAAGATCATGTATCACATTTATTTTGGAGGTGCTAATAGAAGTAAGAAAGCAAAAGGCAAGGAATGAAGATATTTTCATAAGATGGCCCCTGCTAACTGGGCAAGAGGCACTTTTTCAATTGGTGCTCCTCTTATATTTAGCAGGGGGAGAATAACTGCCCCCCTTTCACCCCAGCACAGTCTCTTTTCTGGTGGCTGTTTGCTGGTGTTCTTCTTCATCTTTTTTAGATTGTGAGCCCTTTTGGGACAGGGAGCCATTTAATCATTTGATTTTGTCTGTAAACTGCTTTGTGAACTTTTTGTTGAAAAGCGGTATATAAATACTGTTAATAATAATAATAATAATAATAATAATAATAATAATAATAATAATAATAATAATATGGCCCAGCCATGGGGCAGGGAGGAGAAAGGGGCACTTTACTAGGGCCTAGCCTGGGCTGCCACTCCATTCCCATAATGAAAATGTTGGAGACCATGCTTGAGAATGTTAATGCAAGCGTATTTCCCTTTGTCTATGTGGGGTGTCCAGATCTTGTAAGATTTGCTGGAGGCAATCAGAAGCACAGTTAGAACAGAACAAGCAACATTCTGAACAGGAGGCTGCTGGCAAAGGATGTCCCTGATTTATTGTGCTGCCTGTCATCGCTTCTACTGCCACACTCTGCCAAAGGACTGCCTTGTGTTTTATGTTTTTAACTGTTTTAACTGGTGTTTTCTGTATGCCATTCTTGAGTACCCTCACTCACAGGAGAACAAAGTTGCAAGATTTTTTTTAATTAAAAATAAATGGAAGTTAAAGACACAAACCAATAATTCGTTTTTCAAAACAGGTAAGGCCTCTCCATGATGAGAGAGGAAAAGGAGTGTATCTTCCAAGTTTGCACTGGATCCATGGGAATGCTGCTTGTGCACTGTTCACAAGTGGTATTAAGAATATTTTCTAACCTCTTTTCAGTCATGTGTGCTACTGAATGACTGTAGTGTAGTATATCAAATACTCATTTTCAACTGGATTTGCAGGCATGGATGAAGGTGGATTTTCATTTGCAAATTGATATGCCCTTTCTGAAACACATTATCTCCCAGCCATCGTTCATGGTTGCCATCAAGCTGTAAACTTTTGTAGTTAGGACACTGGCTTTTTCCCAGATGTTGTGGGTGGGCACAGAGATCTTTACAACAG
The DNA here is from genome assembly GCA_026170595.1 of Plestiodon gilberti rubricaudatus. Taxonomy (NCBI): domain Eukaryota; kingdom Metazoa; phylum Chordata; class Lepidosauria; order Squamata; family Scincidae; genus Plestiodon; species Plestiodon gilberti. The sequence goes on along the minus strand of JANXHW010000002.1, from coordinate 93,183,442 downwards.
ACAAACACACTATATAATGGGAGTCAGTGCAGTAGTGACAGCAAAGATATGGTTTCTTTTTTAAAGACTGTCCCTATATTGGGAAGGTTTTGTGACAATGTCAGGGAATACCCTAGCAAAATGCATATGATTACTTTTGTCAAGAATTCAAGTATACATGTGCAAATGCAACTTTGTTGAGAGAACAAACTTTGTTCTCCCGAGAGAAACTAAAATGAGGGAATTTTCAGACCAAAGAACTAGCAAGGCTTCCAGTATTAAATGTTCAGTTTAAATTGCATTCCCAAATTCATTATAAGCAAAGACAAAATTGACAAACAAACCCATACAAGTTCTTTTCCTGGAAGTTTACCACTTGGGTCAAAGTTTGCATTTTCTAAGGACAGCAGTGGCATTTGTTGCTTCAGTACTACCATCTAGTAACATGTGACCATTTAACTGACCTATGAAACAGGTTCCTATATTGAGTTAAGTGAAATTAAAACAAGGAAACCTGCCAAAACACAGTAATAGAGGATTAGAAAGTTCCTCATGAATGATCTAATTCAGTGGTTCCCAAACCTTTTAGCGCTGTGACCCACTTTTTAAAGTGGGACCCACCTAACACCTATGGTTGGAAGCAGGAAGTGACGTTATTAAGCTGGTGATGAGCAGAAATAAGCACCTTGTTCTCATTCAGGTATGCAGTCATCTTGGTACAAATAAAAAAATTAAACTGTATTGGGGCAGAGGCGTTGTTGGGTGGGGCAGGTGTACCAAATTGCCACCGAATTCAGCTGCGCAGTGGCAAAAAAGCACACACACACACACACACACACACACACACACACACACACACACACACACACACCGGTTTTTCGGCTGCTTTTAGGTGCAGGAACCCTGCAAATGGCCTAAAAGTGGCCTAAAAACCGTCAGGGGGTGCTTTTTTGCTGCGCTGCCGCCGAATCTGGCTGCACCGCAGCAAAAAAGCACACCCCGACTGTAGCTCACCTGCTTTTAGGCTGTTTACAGGATCCGGCCTAAAAGTAGGCGAGCTACAGCCAGGGGGTGCTTTTTTGCTGCAGCGCTGCCGAATTCAACAGCAGCACAGCCAAAAAGCACACACACACCCAGCTTTTTGCCTGCTTTTAGGCCGTTTGCAGGGCTCATGCGCTGGAAATAGCCTAAAAGTGGGCAAAAAAAAACACGTGGAGAGGTTGCTTTTTGGCTATGCTGCCGCCAAATTTCGGCAGCAGCACAGCAACTGTGACATCACATCCACAGGGGCGAGGCTTGTGACATCATGTGGGGGTTGTCACCGGAGACGCCCCATGGGGGTGTAGTGACGCCCCTGAATTGGGGCCATTCAATTTTTATTCATTTCTAAATGAAGGTCTCTATGAAAGTCAAACAAACTGAACAGCATATGAATCATTCAGTTTGTTCATTACCCCTAAAATCAACCTATTTTCTTTACTATAACACAACAATATTAACTGGAGTAACAGATTCAGCAGAGCCTCAAATAGGCAGCACAAGAAAATGTTTGCATGTCTGCTTATTTTGCAACACACATTTTATACTGATATTTCTGGTTTTGTATAATTTAGAATCTGTGACAGTAAGAAGCATATAAATTAAGGTGGGGATTGTACCTAGGGCATTTTTCAGTGCAGGGCAGAAAATCTGTGTTTTCTAAACACTGAAACACTTTGCCAGAAACTGCTGCACAAAATCAAACTACAATCTAATGTTTTTTTCTTGAAAGCTGAGATTCTCAATATTCCATAATTTACAGAAATGAGAAGCCCTGTTTATGTATAACTCAAAGCTTTCCAGGTTTCTGCTCATAGTAACTGTAGCAACACACACAGTTAAGTACTATTGTCTAAAAGCAGAACTTAATTTGATGTTATTTTTACCAAGTCTAACCAATGCAACTGGAAAAGCTATGCAGAGTGTAGCCAAAGAAAAAGATAGTGGTTTCCTTCCCTTCTTTATCTCTCTGTAACACAGCAAACCACTCTACTGTATTGTTGTTCAGTTTTTCTTACTGATCCTCATTTGCTTTTTTTTTTTTAGAACTAATTCCTGAATTACAACCAAGGAAAAGTTTCCTAGAAGAAGTTGCTTTGAGTTATGTTAAGGCAGGGAATGAAATCTTTGCTTTATAGCACAATCCTATGCATTGTATGTAAGTCTTTACTCAGTATGTAAGTCTTTACTCAGAAGTAAGTCCCATTGTGTTGAAGGGGGCTTACTCTCAGGAAAGTGTTATAGGATTGCAGCCAAAGGGCGCAATCCAATCCAATTTATGCCGCCGTTGTAACCAGCGGCGCAGCGAAAACGGGAGGCCCCAAAACGGAAAGGGGATTCAAATCCCCTCCAAAAGGGAAATTTAAAGGGGATTTGAATCCCCTTTCCGTTCTGGGGCCTCCCGTTTTCGCTGAGCCGCTGGTTACAACCGAGGCGTAAGTAGGATTGGATTGCGCCCAAAGTAAACTTTATTCTCATATTTCCTTGCCTATACACCGCTTATGCATATATTCTCCTAGGAGATGTGCTCTTGAAATGTATGTAAATGTGAATAATCATTGGAATGTAGTCATGAAGCATCCAAATGAGAGATGAATTATCTGTTGTTGGTTCCTAGTACTTCCACACATTTAAAGCTGTCAGTACTAGCTGTGATCATTTCTGATAGGCCTCCAGGTTTTTTCTTTTATATTCTTCCTGCAGCAAATAGGTGAGATCCCAGAGACAATCAGTGACAACCAATCTTCTAATGTGGTAAAAAGGGTTCAGTTTATTCTGTTATGTGTTAAATTGAGATGAAGCAACTTCCCATCAAAGATATGATCTTTCAGCTACATCAGAAAGTGGTAAGTTCTCAAATCATGTAGGGGTCAGTTTCTAAATTGAAGTGATAATGGATTGAACTGCAAACCAAACAATGCACGCTATTAGCCTTGCTATATATTTTAAGGCGCTGTTGCCCTATTATTGCTTGTTATTGATTATTAAATGTTTTTGAAAATGTATATACAGTGTATAACAAAGGGAAGAGGGGTCCAGAGATTACAAACTGCAATTTCTGACCTGCAATTCACAGCCAGCTGCCTAGGCACAAAACAAATCGCTTTAGTATGCTAAAGATACGGGCGAACAAAACCAGGTGGTAAACAGAAAGAATACAAGTCTTGGGCTTTGTAGGGACCCATTTCAGTTATGATTTGTGGAGAAATCCTGGTTTACCTGAAATATGAACTTTGCTGAGGGGGGACATGATTGCGACGTACAAAATTATGCATGGGATGGAGAGAGTGGAGAGAGGGAAATTCTTCTCCCTCTCGCACACAACACCAGAACCAGGGGACATGCACTAAAATTGAGTGGAGGGAGAGTTAGAACGGATAAAAGAAAATATTTCTTTACCCAGCGTGTAATTCATCTGTGGAACTCCTTGCAACAGGATGCGGTGATGGTACCTGGCCTAGATGCCTTTAAAAGGGGTTTGGACAGATTCATGGAGGAAAAGACCATCACAGGTTACAAGCCATAAGCAACCTCCTGGTTTTAGAAGTAGGTTTTCTCTGTGCCAGGTGCAGGGGAGTGGCAGCAGGAAACAGGTTATCTTGTTGGCTGTGTGCTCCCTAAGGCATCTGGTGGGGCCACTATGTGATACAAAAAGCTAGACTAGATGGGCCTTTGGCCTGATCCAGCGGGGCTCTTCTTATGTTCTTATGCTGCTGTGCTACAATATGGATTTGTAATAAATAACTATGGAGGCTTAAGCCTTATTATCTCTCCTCTGTTGCTTAATGTTAATGGAGCAGAATGATAGAAAATAATAGTTACAAAATACTTTTAAGACTACTGGTTAGATCCATCCCTTAGAATTGATGTTTTTATTACAAAGTACCGGTAGATATTTCCCAAGAACAGCAATCTTAATTGTCATTGGAGAGGACAGTTGGTCAATATTCACTAGTAGATTGTGGGGAGCTCATGAAAGAAGAAACATATTACCTGATGATTGCATTTAAAAGCTTTTAATTTTTGTGCAATGGCAATTTTATTATTTGCCTTGAACAAACCAATGAAAAAGCAGGACATAAATCTGAGAAATACACACTATTTTCTGAGATCCATTCTGCACATTATAAAGTGGTACATCCAAAATGTCCACATGACTTACACACCCTTTTCCCACACGTCTGGGTATCATGCAAAGGAGAAGTTGCACCTTCCTCCACAGGAAGATACATAGAGACATACGGTATATGTATACTGCAGATACAGCTCAAACACTTCCCAGTGAGCAGGATGCATACTGTTCCCCCTTTGTACATTACTTGGAAACAAGGATACCGGTAAGCAGGTCCTCTTGCACCTCCTTTTTTTGCCACTTTCCCACAACATGTGAAGTAGTTCTCATTTGCCTTCATGGTTTCACTCATAAGGAGAGAGACCACTGCAAGTTGCAACCCAGCATTCTCTTTCCAGAAAGGTCATGACAAATAATACCACCGCCAAACAACAACATTTTATCATTGTCTCTATACTGCAAACGGGGGCTTAGGTCAGAGATAGTGGCTTGCCAAAGGCCCACTCTTAAGTTTATAGACGAGGCAAAATTTGAACCCAGGACTTCTTGACTCATAGAACACACTTTGCCCCTACATTATGCCAGCTAAAAGCACCAATGTATTGCCTGAAAGGATAAGCTGATAAATTACAAAGTGACCAGGACTTGACAAATCAGGATTTCTAAGTGGTAAGTTTTCCTTCCTCGCCACTCCGTGCCTTGTCAGGGACAACAGGTAGTGGCCGAAGTCTTAAGTGGCTGTGGTGTCGCCCTCCCAGAGTGCCACGTCTGATGTGGGCCACCCCCCTGTCTGGCCAGGCCTCTGAGCATTACAGTATATTGTCTCTACTAATTATTCATTCTTTTAGATTAATCTCTTTGGCCTAAGTTGGCAAAGGAAGGGAGGAAAGAATTACCCGATTTGTATTTAGCACAGATTTACAGCCTGACCTTAAATGTGTTCATACTTGGAAATACAGTAGGTCCCACTAAGTTAAATGGGTCTTTTTCCATGGTAAACAAGCTTAGGAATCCCGGCTTAAGTAGAAGAACAGAATTCCCCAATTGTACGCTTTTGCTCCTGTTAGATCCTAGCTGAAACCAGGCATTATGCGTAGCTAACATTTTTCTATTTCATCTTTATAGCAATACTGTGACTTTGGCCTTATAGAAGTAATGATGGTTTTCCCACTTTCACTTTTTATTCATGTCCCGTGGTAACTGAGAGAGAACCTTTGCTCCAAAGTCATTCTGTAGAAGTCTCAGATAACCAAAGCATGATATAAGGCATACAGAATATGAAACCATTCACTTCCAATATACTGCAGTGTCCATGGGACCTTCACCCTCTCAGAAATAGTAAGGAGACTATATAGCACTAGAAAGCAAGAAGCTAAACTTTTCTTTACCTCAGATATTTCAGGGTGTGGTTACAAAGCTGCTAACTCTTACAACGTTTATCACAGTTCATGCTGTTTCTACAATTTATTTATTGTACAGATCACCTTTTGTACTCAAAAAAATATGTCGGCAGTATTCCTAGCCATTCCTTGCTCAGTGGCTTTTAACTGTTATGATTTAAAGTGCATGAAAATCTTGGGCTTATCCCAGGACTAACGCAGAAAGTAGCAGAAGGCTCTTGGAGTTCCAAGGGCTTGTTAATGGCCTTTCATCCTGATGTACAACTATAGTTACATTAGACAGGCATTAACCAGTGAACACACACTGCTAGTGATAACCCCCAAGGGAAGACAAATCATTATATATTTTTAAAGCTTTTTGATGATGTATTCCTTCCTGTATGACCCCATCCCATTATAGTATGCCATTAATACACCCAGACTGTTAAATGGAGCACATACTACAGCTAAACTGAAAACTATACAATCCAGCCAATTTTTAATATGATGTTTTATAATAAAAACTTTTAATAAACTGATTTCATTAGGAGATGTTTAAACATGTGCTTAACTCCTTCAAATCAGTGGGACTTAAAACCAGTTACTTTTGACTGCATTGTGGTCTACCACTTAAACACAAAGTGCAAGGAAAGTATGAGGTACTTTCAAATGGAACCAGCTACACTGTTCTACAAAATATCTACTAAATGATGCGTTGAAATACACCTAGACTAGGGCTTCTCAAAGTATGGGTCACGACCCACTTGGTGGGTTATGGTCCAAAGCAGAGGTGAGTCGGAAGCTGAATTATTCACTGGGAGAGTGGGGAGGCCTCTTCTGGGTCATGCCAGGCCGCCAACTGACTCTACTGGCCTCTGCGGGCCTCATAATGGCCTGAAAAAGCCTCGGGACACCACTTTCGGTTTTCAGAAAGCCACTTCTGGTTTGCTTACAAAAACCAGAAATGGCTTTCTGAGGCCTCTGCAGGCCACTTTGAGGTCCGAAGAGGCCAGTAGGGTGGGTTGCCAGTCTGGCGTGACCCAGAAGAGGCCTCCCCACCCTCCCAGTGAGTCATTCTGGCATCGCGACCCACCATGGAGGATGAGGTGGATTGCGGTGCCGAGAAGATTGAGAACCGCTGACCTAGGTTATTGAGAAGAGACTACAGGGTATGAATGAACGAGGCAAGAAAGAGTAATGCTGAAAAGCAAATAAATGGGCACGCCAACTTTGTAAAGAGACTTTATAACAATGCTTGAAATTCATGTGTTAACACATAAATCTGCAGTGCTACAATAATATCCATGCAGCACTGGCCTAAGTGGTACAGATAGTGGGAGTTTTGTGACACTCATAGACAGCAGTAAGTATACTTAGGCTACTATAGCACAGAATCAGGCCTATATTCTCCCCTGCCTCTATATTCACTATTGGCTGCATGTGACCCAGTGGACTGGAAGCAAAAACCACATCAAGGCATACTTCAGATTCTGTATGTGACACTTCCCAACACTGACTCTATGTCATCACTTGGATATTGTGTTTGTGCTGGCAAACAACTGACATGCCCCAAACTAAGCATTGATTTGCTGGCACAACAATCTCAGGTTATGGGTAGCGTTGGTAGAAGGATAACAGGCCAGGTAGCACCCTGCTCACCTGTAGTGTAAGAAACCTGAAAATCAACACCATGTACGCATGCATCAACACGCACAGGAAAGGAGAGAAGAAAATCAAACACAGCAATTCCATACTTGATTCCAGGATAAAGATGTAACTGAAATTCCTTAAGTTCCAACATGCAGAGGTCACCCAAAGATTGAGTACCTGACAGCCCAATCCTATCTGGGACTTGTGCTGCCAAAACTCATGTTCCTTTATGGTGGTGCAAAAGCTTCCAGGCCATTGCCGCAAACTGCAAGAAGCGCAGCGCATGTGGCAGCAGCTCCTGGAGGCTTTTCCGCTCTAAGTAAGTTGGCAGCAGGGGCATGTAGTGGATGAAACCTGCCACTACCTACCCAGTTCCTAACCTATGGCATGTTAAATGCACTGACATAAGCAATATTGATGTATTATGAATATGCACTTCTCTTTGAAAGTCTGATGTGCCACAATGTTTAACATATATTCAGGGTGACATTTTATCATGCTCGAGACTCCAGACACCTTGAACAGTGATTCTAAGGCACACTGAGACCTATAGAATGTGGGAACCTGCCTCAGGGATCCCACAGAATCCAACTGGCCTAAGTTCGAGTCCAACGTAAGATGTCCGATTCTGTCCCCGAGATAGAATTTGGGCTTCCTAAATGAGGAACCACAGTTCCATCTTCTCTGCACCCACCCATGAGCCTCCACTGTCCAGATTTTAGAGTTTGACTGAAACAAAATCCTGTGGTGTGCTGGGAGCTATCCGTGGTCCTGTACAACTTGACCTAGCCCCTTCCCCACAACTGCTACCTCCAATTTACTGCAGGATTCTCATCACTGTTCACTTTTGCTAGGCTCTGTTCAGCACCCCGGCAGGTCATGCAGCCTGTCTGTAATAACGGTAACTTATGCTGGGAAGGTGCCAAACATAAAATATAAACACAAATCTATTTTGCCTGAGATATATGGGTGAAAAAAAAAATCTCTCTTGCTTAGAAATATGATCTAAAACTTTCAGCAAGTCCAACACTTCTTATTGGAGATGGAGAACATAGGGACTGAAAGCACACTGCATTAGAATAGTATAGTTTCTAGATTCTCATTAGTTTGTCCTAACATGATTTCCATTCACACCTGCAGGAGCAAGGCAAAGCACTTGACCTTTCTTGATCCAATATATCCTGGGGGCACAAGAGAGACACAGCACAGCCATCCATGTACCTAATTCTAAGCAATCTGTTTGCGCGTGCGTGCGTGCGTGAGAGAGAGGTCTTTCCCCTCACAAACTCTAATCTATTGTTTGTGTGTTCCTGCGGTGTCCCTGAGGCAATTTGTACAGCTTACCACTCCGACATCATATGGAAGTCACACAGAGAAAGTCACGGTGCTTTTACTGCCTCAGACTGCAGAAGGCTTGCCGAAGTGCTCACAGTGCATTTCCGTGAGTTCAGAGTCAGAGGACAGGCCTAATCAAATCAATCCTGAATTTCTAGCTGAGGCAAGTACTTGTGACGGTTTTTGCTCACAGAAGCAGAAATGATGAAATGGAATGCAATGGCATCCCTGATTCTGATTAAGAGATGAACTGGCAGGAGAAGAAAGGATTATTTCTAGCCTCTCTTCTCAACTTCTGCTGCAGAAGGCAACATGTTTGCTGTGTACCACAGTTCTGAAAAGTCTTGGAGCAACGACAGCACTGCTCAAGGGCAAAGTGGAGAGATTTTCCGTCAGGAAAACAAGAGTTCAATAGCTCTCAGAATTCTCATGCCAAGGTAACAGCCACATTGCTACAACTCTCCCTAGGTGCCGGTTCCTCTTTGTCAATTCCTATCTGTACAGGGGTTTTGAGGGGAGTGGTAAGGAGAAAATCTTCTTCCTGAGCTATAGCAGCCTAATCATCACCTACCTGATCACTGAGTCCTTCTGGACGTTATCCCTCCCGTCCCCCCAAGATTGCCTGAAGAGCGAGGGAGATCAAGAGCAAGCCTCAGGCTTGCATGCTGTCTCCCTTCCAGCAACTGTCTCCGCAGAGAAGTGCAAACAAAACACACACTGCAGTTGTTTGGGTTTTCTTTGACCTTCTCCACTTTTCCCCTCAATAAAGGAAGTGCAGGAGTCCTCACAAGCCCAAAGTCTGCTCCCAAGCCTAATCCAGCAGTGTATGTGTGGGAGGGATAACATCTGAATGGTGATCATCTCGCCCTGTGACAGAAATACAATGCGGGAAGCTCCTTCCTTCCTTGACTGGGCCACATTGACAGAAGATAGGGATGGGGGCTCTGATAAACCATACTCTGAAGTCCCATTCAACACATAAAGGCAGATTCCTTTGTTCTATTGAGTACAGCAACCCCCAAATCTGGCACAGTCAAGACAACATAAATGTGTAAGCTGCACTGTGTGCCGGGCTGACAAACATTATTTTACAATCCTCATGAGCGGAGAACATGGCTAACTTATAGTCCCCATCTTGTGTTCAGGTTGCAAGTACGAAGGACAATTTCAAGAACAGGGTAAGGACACTTCTCACAATGCGGAGTTTCTGGAAAACTACATCATGCTGGGGTTAGCAGGACTGTACATTTAGTGTAATGGTAAATTTATTTGCAGCCTATGAAGTTATAAGGAGTCAGGATAGAGCAGGTCTGCTTGACATACATTGAGAGAGTTCTGTTTCTGCAGGTCATGGGAGTATTAACAGATGTTAGTTTAGGGTTTAGTCGCCCCAACCTTGTCTGGGCTACTGATTTTCACAGTGCATAGGCTAAGGTAGTCTTAGGATATTTAACACTGAAGAGCAATGGTATATATGCCAGTGCAGCAGCTAGTTAACTACATAATAATGAAGACTATAATTATCTCAGAGGGGAACTAATTCAAATTATTTCTGGAAGCACAGGACATTTAAAAAAATAATCCACTGGCTTTGCAAAGCATCCTAACAAACCAGTTTTGCTTTTTAAAATATCAAAAACCGGTAGAAGTTTTAGAAAAAGCACACTACCTCACCTGCCTCAAATGTTCCTGCCTGAGTCTCAATGGTAGGGACTCATTTTACCTTTGATACATGAAAAAGTAACAGCTCTGAGCACTGGGAAGTGGTGTCGCTAAGGGGGGGGGAGGAAGACGCAATGTCCCCTGGTGAGAACCACGGTCTCCTCTTCAGACACGGAGCTGAAATGTGCCAAAGCCGGCGGTCTTCTCTTCAGTTGCAGAGCTGAAATATGCCAAAACCGATGCATTTTCTAGGCCATCCCACCCACCCTGGGTGCTAAAAGGCTTTGAGTGAAGCCTTCTGGGAATGGAAGAAATCTAACAACCACTCCCAAGAAATCTAACAACCAATCCATTACATGCAAATGCTGAGAAGCTAGCCACCAGATACTGGCTAAAATCAAATATCAAGGTGTTTTGTTTTGCTGGTTTCATACAGCATTACATATCCTGCTTGTCGTACTGTTCGCTTAAGCTATGTGCCTCTATTTTATAGTTTTGATAATGCAAATGAGAGAGTAGAGCAGAACTGCAGGCTGACTAGTTTTAAACCAGTTGATTTTTTTTTACTGTCACATCAATGTACAACTTTATGAACAAATTAGCATATGAAAAAGAAAATGTGCAGTGATAACTTCAAGAAGTGGAGCTGCTCAACTTGAGTTGCTGTTTTGGGCACTGAGGCAACACAGAATCAGAGTTCGGATGCAATCCTATAGGCACTTTCCTGGGAGTAAGCCCCATTGGCTATAATGGGACTTACTTCTGAGTAGACATGCATAGGATTGTGCTGTTGCAAGGGGTCTTCCAGGCATTGAGTCCAACTCCCTACTTGAAGCAGAAAAATCCCCTCTTCTCTGAAAGGTGCCTGTTAAGCCTCTGCTTGAAGACCTCCAGCAAGGGAGAATCCACCACTTCCCTCAGTAATTGGTCCCATTGTTGGACTGCTCTTACCATTCAGAATTTCTTCCTGATAGCCAACCCAAATCTCCCCTCCTGCAGCCTAAGCCTATTAGATCTAGTTCTACTCTCTGGGGCAGCAGAGAACGTATCTTTGCAATCTTCCATGTATTTGGAAAGCACTATCATGTCCACCCCTCAGCCTTCTCTTCTCCAGGCTAAACATACTGAGTTCACCTCAACCTTTCACCATAAGATTTGTTTTCCAGACCCATTCCTTGTTGCCCTTCTCTAAACCGGCACCAGTTTGGCTGCATCTTTCTTAATGTGGTGCCCAGAATTGGACACAGTACTCTAGGTCTACCCAGCATACAGTAAAGTGGAACCATTCACATGATGTGGAAGCTATGGTTCAGTAATGGATCCTAAAATCACATTAGCCTTCTTTGCAGCTTGTCAGGGAGCAGCATTGCTGCCCCTGTCCCTGCCCCCCACAAAGCCCTCTGAGGAAAGGCTGCCAGTCACCTCCTGTGTATGGACCATGAGCCCCATGCCAGGGCCACCTAGATAACTGAGGAGCACACTGCTAGCCAACCAGTTGCTAACCACCCAACTAGCACTGCAGCCAGAAGGCAGGACCCAGTCAGGTCCTGCAATTACGTATACCTCTCTCAAGGCAGGAGGGCAACTCAGACACCAGGGAGCTGAATTCTGGACTGGAAAGGGGGTGGTGCCATACATGCCCACAAGGCAGGCCCCAGTATAAATGGTTTAGTCACTGCCAGTGATGTAGCAGCAGGATGCAAGGCTGAGGGTTCTGTCTCCACAAGCACAGAAAGAGAGAGAAGCCTGAAGAGGAGGAATTGGGTGCTACATAACCCCTCCCATCTCCAAGACAAACTGAGGCAACGGGAAGGTTCTTCAGGCCAGGCAGCAGTTCCTTCCCAGGTGGATGGAGAGGATGGATAGATGAGGCCCCATATGGTAATCTTGAAAGTACAACAAGGGAGGACCCACACACACACCTGGGCCAGGGGCTGAGGAGCCCTGCACAGCTACATCTCCCTGCTGACTTATGTTTAGCTTGGGATCCACTGTAACACCAAGATGCCTTTCTATGTTGTACTGACTAGCCAGGTATTGCCCATTGCGTTTGATTTTCTTTTTTTTGCTCAAGTACAGAACATTGCATTTATCTCGGTTGAGACTCATTTTGTTAGTTTCAGCCCAGTATTCCATTCTATCAAGGTCCTCCTGAATGCTTCTACTGTCTTCTGTGATGTCAGCTATTCCTCCCAGTTTGGTGTCATCTGCAAATTAATTTCTGGTAATTACAGTAGAACCATGACAGGTTGGGCTGTTTGAAGTTTGTTAAAGATTCTCTCCCTCTCACACAATTGCCAATCTGAAATACAATATGCACAATGTAGTGTGTGCATCTCTGTATGCAAGAGAGCCCAGACTACTGTGATTCATTTTTTAAAGAATAGTTGGAATTGAGCATAGGTAAAGGTGACCCCTGACAATTAAGTCCTGTCGTGTCCGACTCTAGGGTGTGGTGCTCATCCCCATTTCAAAGCCGAAGAGCCAGCGTTGTCCGAAGACGCCTCCGTGGTCATGTGGCCGGCGTGACTCTCCTTGCCGCAGCGCGTAGCATGCAGCTGGAACACGGAGCGCTGTTTACCTTCCCGCAAGCGGTACCTATTTATCTACTCGCATTAACATGCTTTGGAACTGCTAGGTTGGCAGGAGCTGGCCAAGCAACGAGAGCTCACCCCGTCGCGGATTCGAACTGCCGACCTTTCGATCGACAGCTCATGATTCAGCAGTTTAACCCACTGCTCCACCCCTCCTTAATTGATCCATGGAGCCTAATGCTCCAATTTTGGACAGACACCTGTTTACTCCTTAAACGTAAATGGAGTGTTCTGGTCATCACCAGCTTAATGACGTTACTTCCTGCTTAATAACATCACTTATGGCCCTAGGTGTTAGGTGGGTCCCGATAGACAGTCATTTTAAAAAGTGAGTTGCAGCACTAAAACGTATGGAAACCACTGTGGTAGGAGTTTATTCAAGGCTGGCTGGGGGTGGTGTGGGTGCATGGAGAAGGTGGGACCAACAAAGGTTCCTTTTGCAACGGAGCCAGTCAGCAATATTGGAGCTAAGGAGCTGGGAATACTGGAGCATGTGCTGTGCATTGATCTTGTGCAAGAAGGAGAACATATGGCAAGCAGGCCAGAGCAAGATGTTTCTGCTCCAATTGCCATGAACTGAAGACAATCAGCCACTACCTGTTCACAAACACTATTTATTTAATAACATTTATGCCCCATCATAAATGAAGCTAACAACGCTGTTGCTTCCAAGGTAAGAATAAATAGAATCCTCTCCATCATTATGCATTTGGGTGGTATAGCTAGCAGCCTCAGAAACCTAAAAAAAGACCAATCTCTCCAGGATCTCAGCACCATTTAGCATGCAGCCCAAAGGGCTAATTCTGCAGTGACATTTCAATCACCAATGCTATTTTTCCCCCAGACTGAAGCCCATTAGTGTTCTAGACTGGGCTACTTCCCAATGCTCAAGCTGAAGAAAGCACTTTGCTGACAGTTAGGGGCATAATAAATCTTAGCACGAAACTCAGGCTGGTATTCTCTCAGATGATTAAATAGTCAGGCCCAGGAAAAAAGTGACACAATTCAAGGGTTGCTTTTAACCCATCCAGCACATAAAAAATGGAAAGTGGCAGTATATCATATACCTCCCCCAACTTCCCATCATTACCCCCCAAATAGGAACTATGAAGTGCTGTCCCTGTATTACGGCCTGATGCATAATTCAAAAAGCCAACTGTATTTAGGAACAGACAGACAGCTTTGCTTACGCCGAGAATGTCAAGTAGCATATGTCTGATCTGAAAGCTTCTGAGTCACGTTTGTCTAGTGCAGTTTGAGAAAATGAAGCACAAATAAAGTTCTACAATACAGATAATTTGTGCTATGTAAAAGAACCTAGCAGAGTAATAGTTTACACGCTAAAGCTTTACTATCCTCTGTTTATCTATTTGCAAACAAAAGGACAATTCCTATCTCCATTACAGTATTTTCATTATAAAAAGAAATATGAAATATGCTGACCTTTCAGCAGACTCTTCTTCATTGACACTTTTCCTGCAATTGTTAATCTCAAGAGATTTTTCCAGATCTGTTTCAGGCATTTCATACACATTCTTTGAAAACCTGCTTAATTTAAGGATTCACTATAGATTACTTTAAATGTGCATTGACCCTTGCATTATATATTTAAATAACAGTGCGGGGGGGGGGAGAGAATCAGGTCATGGTATATAAGGACATGGTATTTAACCTTGTTTCATCATGCCTTGGCCTTGACAAAAATGCGTGTGTGTGTCCGTCCGTCCCCCTCCCTCCAGCTACTATTAGCCCCAGAAGGGAAGCTACCATTGGCACCAAGGGGGCCCTTCATGTCAATAACCATACTTTAGAATTAACAAATGATAGCCTGCAGGAGGCTTGAGGAAGGAAGGCAGAGGGAAAATACTGTAGTGACTGCAAATCAAAAATGTAGTCCTCTGATTTACATGAGAGGAACAATTAACCTCTCAGGCTGTCCATTAGGTCCAAGGATCAAATCATCTGAGGTTACTTTGCAACTGAGCTGTGTGCTTTTTTCTCTTTCAAAGTAAATTGGTGAAATGAAGGGAAGTCTGTGCTGCTCTTCATGAAAAATGGATGCTTGTTTCTTGCTAACTGGCACTACTACTGGCACTACTACTATCAGGATGAGAAGCAGCTGGCTCACTATTTAAGAAGTAAGTTATGTACTGAGACATAAGATTTTAAAGGGAGACTAGAGATTATTATTTTTTTAGACAACTGAGAACTAGTCTGCAGAAGCAGCAAGGCATGTGACAATATTGTTCCCAGATTATACTACTTCAGACTGCAGGCAAAGAGACTGAACGTTTTCATGGTCCTCCCATGAAAAACCAAAGAAAACGAACAGTGCAGGGAGAAGACTAGACTAGTTTTCTACACGCACAGAGTTTTCCAACATGGATGAGCATTCAATTTTGTGATTGCCCAACCCCCAGTCTGGTAGTACTGTTCAGAAACAGTATTACCACGTAAGTTTCTTTTTATGTGCATTAGCTCTGAGATGGGATACCTTAATGTAGACCAGCACAATATAAGGGGTATTGGACCAATTGTGGTATCTTGTTGGGAGAATTCCACATACCCACTCTTCGTAGTTCTTTCTGACTTCTTTGTGGGAACAGCTCAAGCACTTTCAAACTCATCAGAAGTGGGGTTGGGAGAATTCATACATCAGACTTGCCACCCCTCCACCTGGACATGATGACTGTTCTTTCAGCCCATTGTAGCCAGCCAGTAAGGCACACTGCACAACCTACATGTGTCAGATTCACAGCCCAACCCTAACCCACTTTCCAGCGTTGATGCAGCCACAATGCAGCCCCAAGATAAGGGAACAAATATTCCCTTACCTTGAGGAAGCCTCTGTGACTGCTCCTTCCCCACTGCAGGATGCAGCATGCGCCTCTTAGGCACGGCTGCATCAGCGCTGGAAAGTTGGATAGGATTGGGCTGTTGATCAGTGTATGAATTGCTGGGGGAGAAAAAGCCCTGTGTACAGTTGCCGCCAAATGTAGCAGAAATGGGAGAGGGGGGCAGAAACACAACACGAATAGATGAAAAGGGGGTATTTGAGATGAAGTAGTAGAGAAAAACGTCTGAGGTGAGACAAGCAAAAGGGATGGGAGTTAATAGAGGAGAGGAACATAGAGACCTGTGGAGGTAGAGAACAACAGAGAGTTGTTCTCTGTTGCACATGTGCTATAGTTGTTCTCTATAGCACATGTGCTATAGTTGTTCTCTATAGTTATAGTTGTTCTCTATAGCACATGTGCTATAGAACATAACAAGAAAATATGGGACAATTAACAGAGAGAGGAGTTCAAACAGATCTGTGACAGTGAGCAGAAGATAGCATATACTATGGGGGACAGGGAGAAGGGGGGGACAGAGATGGAGCCACTGAAGCAGTTTGGGGTGGGAAAGAGAAAAGAGTGTGTGCGTGTGCGTGCACACACACGCACGCACACGCACACCTAGCGTTCTGTACTTGCCAAACTTCTTCACACAGCTTTAATTAATGAAGCAGAAATCAATTCACAACCAAAATCAATAAGCTCTGGATTCAAATGATTTCTAACTTGAAGAGTGACTGTTTTTTCAATCTGACTCATGGAAATTTAGGCTTTAAAATAGACCAGATGATACATTTTATTAGCAAGCTTTTGACTTGAGATGACTCTTTTTTCAAGCAGGAAACACAAAAGGTTGCTATCCTACTAATATAGCCATCTGGTCCAATAAAAGATATTGTTTGATCTATTTTTGTTTCCAAGTAACCACCAAATCATGTTTCTGCCATACATGTTCCCCAATTTATAGCGGTAGTCATTTAAGCATCTCCATTACATTCTTCCCTCTTCCTTAGCATTGACTATCTATCCTTCCTTTTCATGAGAATAGGGCACCATCTATCATAATATTAATAAAGTGTGTGCATTTAAGTCACAAAGCATTCTAGATGGTGCTATATTTTCTAAAAAAACAACAACCCTCCATTCTCTAACTTCTACCAATGCCTACCAATGAAAAAAGTGACCTAAAGCACAAGCATTTTCTTAAGGAATTTATTGTGGGAGTATGTGTTCTTGCTTAAAATTACATTTATAATGTAATTATATGGCTACGATGGTGTGCAACAGGTTGGCACAGCCATGTTAATGGCATATTAGACATAGCAGACTGTGGTTAATCAGCAGTAGGCATATCCAGAGTTTTAGGTATTAATGTAAATCAACTTTCAGTTGTTCATGAATTGTCCTGAAGAGTGGACAATTACTTAAACTTTAAGCAGCTGAAGTGCATTTAACTCAATCTAAAACTATAATCTTGCACTGGTTACTTCATAGTTGGTTCCTGTAGCAGTGATTGTGATTTCACAGAAGAAGGAATGCTACTTCAAGCAAGGAATGAGAAGCCAAAGTTGATGAAGACAAAAAACATTATCTTCTCATGCAAAATTTCACCAATAATAAAAAGCAAGAGCTTGGAATTGGCTGGTGGAGAAAAGCAATTTTCATTACATTCTTTTCATGAGAGGCTTTATGAAGTATATATCTTGCCAAAACAGCTAACTGAACAGCAAAGTACAGCATATACAGTTATTCAGGTGCTAAGTAACACTGACAAGTTGGTGACTTTTAAGGTTGCTTTGTCTGCAGTGGGTCAGGCCATGATTTGCGTACCATCCTGAACAATGTACAGCATCTTTTTTATTCTATTACAGACACTGGTAAGTGCGGAAACAGATTTCATTGTAATCCGTAAAATTTATCACTTGTGAAAACTGTTTCTATATACCAGTGTTTCTCAAACTGTGGGTCGGGACCCACTTGGTGGGTCGTGACCTGATTTCTGGTGGGTCTCAGGTGATGGAAAGATCAGATAACTAATTGCCACAAGCCCTGAAGCTACTGTATTCAAAAATCAGATAGCTACTAATTGCCCTGCAAAGAGCTGAGCTCTTGCAGTTTGCAATGTAGCTGCAAATCACCCTACAAGCAGTTGAGCTCTTTACTTGTAAAGTTAATTTAATTTATTTATTTATCATATATATTTTTAAGTCTCGTAAGGCTAGGTGGGTCCCGATAGAGTGTCATTTTAAAAAGTGGGTCCCGGTGCTAAAAAGTTTGAGAACCACTGCTATATACTGTATTTACCTACTGAAAAGATCTGGGGTGTGTACTCACTTGTAGTAATCTTGATTATAGAACTCATTTAATCATCTTGGGCTTCCATTTCTGCATTGTGCCAGGTATCAGGAAGAATATACCATTCAATCTACATACAGTATTCAATTCTCTCTTCCCCTACTTCCTCTACCTGTAACTAAAACAACTGTGTGTAGGCTTCATCTATTCCACTTCCTTACATTCCATTCCCACCCTCTGTTGTTTCCCTGTGTCTATGTTTAGAATTACAACCGCTCAGGACAGGAACTAGTTCTTTCATTCTATGTAATGTATGTTCCTGTATGCTGCTGGCACAATATCAGCCCAATCCTAACTAGGCCTTGCACTAATGGAACTCGTGATCCATCACGCACACTGCAGGCACGCTAGTGACCTCTGGACCCACGCTGGAGCAGGTAAATCAGCAGAGAGGGCGTCCAGGGGAGGATTGGGGCAGGGATAGGGACTGGCTGGGGGGGGGGGCTTGTCAAAAGCAGGCTGGGGTGGATATTGGTGGCAGCACCGGTATCCTATGCCCCCAGCCCGGACTCGACACTCTCCCTTGGACCCACTTGAACTTACACCAGCCAAAGAGCTGGCGCAGATCCCAGTAGGCTCAGTAAAAGTAAACTTTTTTTTACTTAAGAACTTAAGAAGAGCCTTGCTGGATCAGGCCAAAGGCCCATCTAGTCCAGCTTCCTGTATCTCACAGTGGCCCCACCAGATGCTTCCGAGAGCACACAGTCAACAAGATAACCTGTTTCCTGTTGTCACTCCCTTGCACCTGGCACAGAGAAAACCTACTTCTAAAACCAGGAGGTTGCTTATGGCTTGTACCCTGTGATGGTCTTTTCCTCCATGAATCTATCCAACCCCCTTTTAAATGCATCAAGGCCAGGTGCCATCACCACATCCTGTGGCAAGGAGTTCCACAGATGAATTACATGCTGGGTGAAGAAATATTTTCTTTTATCTGTTCTAACTCTCCCTCCACTCAATTTTAGTGCATGTCCCCTGGTTCTGGTGTTGTTCGAGAGGGAGAAGAATTTCCCTCTGTCCACTCTCTCCACCCCATGCATAATTTTATACGTCTCAATCATGTCTCCCCTCAGGCACCTTTTTTCCAGATTGAAAAGCCCCAAACGCTGTAGCCTTTCCTCATAAGGGAGGTGCTCCAGCCCACGAATCAGTTTGGTCGCTCTTTTCTGCACCTCTCTCTCTGCCTGGTCCCTGGTTGGCCCATAGCATGCGGTGGAGGCTGCGCCAGCACCGCTGCATGCTCTGGGCCAGCCCAGGATAAGATTGGGCTGCATGATACCTACACATTCATTTGGTAAAATACAACTTGAAAAATATACATCAAGTAAAACTGTTTTCTAGGTGGCCAGAAAATTGATGTTCACAAGTTACCAATCCACCAAACTTTAACTAGCACACCTGCCACTTTTGTATATATTTGCCTAAAAGCAAGGAAGCAAACAAAACAAAACAAAGGTTTTTATTCTTTACCAATGTTCAAGTTTCTACTTGGAAGCCTCGATTAAGGTTTCAGGCATTTTTGCCTTATGTACTTCAGTTGACTTTGGACTATTTCTCAAATAAATGTTTCTCAACATAAGGTTTGCCTCAATATATGACGTTAGGCTTCTTATATCGATAACAAACTGATTTCAGCTATCTGGTTTTTTTTTCTCTAGCAAGGTTTATAGTTCAAACTGAAATCATACACAGCTAAAAAAGGTTACCAGCTGTATTCATCCTTGGACATTTTAATGTTGAAAATGATGACTGATACTTTGCCGTTATTGTTCCCAGTTCTATTAACACAAAGAGGGGGCTTTATACATTATCTTTCAGTTAACTAGTATTGAAAAATAGACTCTGTGCACTAATGTATTGATTGCCTCTTTGATTCTGAAATACTGCCTTTCTTAGCACATAATGGAATATACCTATAGCCATACATCACTAAAATTACATGGCTGAAGGATCTACAAATTGGGAATATTGTTATTGATATCCTGCAAAAGTCTATTAACAAGGAAAGTGAGTTGAAGCTTTGCAATCCACTAAAGCAATGCTGGAGTTGAGGAGGTTCGGACACATTCAGAAAATAGAATGATACAGTATTGAAATGACAGAGAGGACTATTTAACAAGAAGAGGGGGAAGAGTCCATTCACTTGTTATAATGGGATTTTCAAAAAGGACTCTGCATCAGGGAAGAAACAGGGAAGAAGCATTTTTTTGGTGGCAGGGATTTTCTGTGGCTGTGGACTTGGCGATTCTGGGTTTAACCAAAAGGAGAGAGGTATATGAGCAAACAGGGTCAGAGTTACCCCTCTTTCCCATCTATGGTACTTGATAGCACTGATGTCACTATGGGGGTGTGGCCTGCACCAGGTGATGCACATTTGAGGGGCGACACAGCGGAGAAGCCTGCCACAACACCCCGCTGCGCCGCCCAGTCTCGGCCACTTTCTGCTGCTCTGTCTTGGCCTGCTTGGCTCTGGAGCGGCAGAAAGCGGCAAGCAAGGGTGACACGTTCCTCAGGGTGTGTTGGAGCTCAGTGAGCCAGAAGTAATTGGCAGTGATGTGATGACGTCATCACATTGCCACTAATTACTTCAGGGTCTGTGCACTCGGTGGGTGACACCACAGTCACCGCACCAGGTGTTCGGATGGGCAGCAACGCCATTGCCTGATAGAGATAACATGAGAAGTACAGTATATTGCCCCAGATCTTGTGAGGTAGATATCTGAGTAGACAGATGCTTGTGAGGCAGCCAGTCACAGTGAAAAATGACCCTTTCACATAGTCTATCCTGGCTTCAGAAAATGTAGTTGTAAGACCGGGACCAGATCTGGTAGCCTTCTGATATGTCAAATTGAGCGTAAGGGTACTTATGCACCAAATCCTTAATTCCCTTTTCTCTAGATACATAATCTATCCCCTGTTCTCCAATCCAAGCCTTCTTTTCTTAAATCTTAAAGTTCTTCCTCCCTGTCTTTTGTAAAAATATTCAGCTGCATATTCCAAAATTGTGCAAAACTATGCTAAGTGTTATGCCAGCTTGGCTGGGAAACTGCCAAACATGATCACATAAAAAATGTGATAGTTTTCACATGTTCAAGATACTAAATGATAACTGAAACTATTTACTAAGTTAATAGCAGAATACTTGAACTCAGCCTGAACCTCTTGTTTGACTGATTAACAAAATATCCTTTCCTTTTTCTAATGCTCTTTGAGTAAGTAATCAAGCTAAGCTTCCACCATGCACAATTTATCCCTCCCCCTGGAAAACAGGCCTCTATGGAAGTGTCTCCTTTGCACATCTGGTAAAGCCACCACCAGATCACTATATTGTCTAATTGTTTTTGTACGGTAAGTTACACAATACGTTTGTGAAGCTAACTACATTGGCTTTCTATGAATTACAGTGCATTTTAAACAATGGGAAAATGGAGGGGGGGATGGAGGAGAAGGAATTAATTGGCAGAAACCTCTGAGAAGTAAGACGCCCTACTTTTGAAGGACATCGGTCATAGAGCAAAAAAGCAATCTTAAATTAACAGCACAGTCCTATGCATGCTAATTTATTTACCTGGGCATTTGTGTACTGCTGTTCTATCTCTCAAGAGGCCCTCAAAGCAGTTCACAACTGGTTAAAAATGCAAAGCACATTGTAATGTGGGAGCCAGGATGGTGTAGTGGTTTGGGAGTCGGACTTAGACCTGGAAGATCCAGGTTCAAATCCCTGCTCAGCCATGAAGTTTCCTGGGTGACCTTGGGCCAGTCACTATCTCTCAGCCCCACCTACCTCACAGGGTTGTTGTGAGGACAAAAGGAGGGGAGGAAATATGTACACCACTCTGAGCTCCTTGGAGGAAGGGCGGTATAAAAAATGTGAAATAAATAAATAAAATAAATAATCAAAACAGTATAAAACAATTGTTTAAAACTCAGCAAAAACACAATAAAATGAGAAGTATTAAAACCCATAGGCAATAAAGAGTATTAAATAAGAAGGCAAATCAAATCAATGAAAGGAGGCAGGAGCTGAACCATAAGCTTGCAAAAACAAAAACGTCTTCACCAACTGGCGGACAGATGCCAATGAAAGGGCCAAGCAAGCCTTCATGGGAAGGCAATTCCAAAGCCTGGGATTCATGGCTGACAAAGCCATATCATGCATTCCCTCCCAGTCGTACCTGAGAAGGAAAGGGAATGGAAAGCAGGACCTCGGTGGATGACCAAATTGGCAGAGAGTTTCATGTGGATGCCACTGCTCGTGCTCAATCAGACACTGGTTTGGACTCTCCACCATCTCCCCCAAATCAAATGGAAAGGAGAGTCACAGAGTTGGGTGTCATCAATGTATTGTTGAAACAGCAATCCCAACACTAACCCCAAGACAACCTCTTCAAGAAGTTTTAGGCAGCACAGCATCGGGGACAGAACACCGAGGGACTCCATATGCCAAAGAGTGGGATACTATCCACCAGCAGCACCTTCTCAGACCCATATTGGCTCCTGTTTCAAGGAAGTGTTGTAAGGATAAATAGCAACATTTGGATGCTACAGCAATGGGTGATACCACGCCAGAACATTCCTGGTAATCTTTTCCTGCACAGATAAGTAGCTGTGAACAACACACCAAATTCATTTACTAGTCTTAGGGCCCCCAATCCTATCCAATTTTCCAGCACCCAAGGTAAGGGATTCCCTTAAAGGGAACAGACATTCCCTTACCTTGAGGAGGCCTAGACTGTGACCCCCCCTCCCCAGCAGGATGCAGCGCATGCCCTGTTGGCACTGCTGCATCAGTGCTGGAATGTTGGACAGGATTGGGCCCTTAGTTCTATTTCTAGTCTATCATGATTACTGCCTTTTACTTAATGAATAATTTATACAGTTTGGCACCCAGTGCCTACAGTACTACAAATGGCTGCTACCTACTTTACAAGGCTCATGGAAAAATTGCATGTAACTTTCTGCCTCTCATAATAAGGCCCATGTTACATAGCCAATGGTTCTGCCAGAGATATCAGGGCATCTGGAGTGAGCAGGGATGGAATCTATGGGTATTTGCAGCAAGGTGGCAAAAAAACGAAAAGTGGTGGCAAGGTGGCAAAAAAACGAGGTGGTAAGCTGGGGCAGTGTGCTGGCGGAAGGCAGAAACAAAAAGCCTGGAGATTCCCCACTGACAACAGCATATGGCAGTAATGGTGAACCATTTGGGCTTGCTGTGTCGAAAATTTTGAAAATGCCTAACTTGACTCTGCTGGTGTGTCGTCCCCCCCCCCCCCGAACGTCTAATAATATTTTGACTACTGCTACTTTTAACAGTAATTTTGAATTGAACTGAACTGAACACAACTATACCGTAGAACACATTGCATTTTATTTAAATCAATTAGTGACTTTTTGTTGCTGAGTTTTACTAGATAATAAATTGAAAGAAGTCTGCCAAAATCCCTGCCCTAAATGTTCAAGACAAGCCTGTAAAATGTAAGGTGTATCAGAGCCCTGGGGGAAACGCTGGCGTGTCACCCAAAATGACCTCGCGTGTCACCTGTGCCACGTGTGTCATAGGTTCGCCATCACGGGCATAGGGTTCAGGCATCCTGTGTGCCTGCTCAGCGGGGTAGTAGGGCTTGGGCTGAAAGAGTGTCATCAATGTATTGGGTGATATATACATCCAATACATCCAATGTATTGGGTGTATTTCTCAGGTATTCTCCCTGAGAAAGGAAAGAGAGGGCACAAGCTCAGAGAATAGCCACAGTGCTATTGTTAGCTGATAACACATGCACCCTCTCCCAGTTCTGTGTTTGCATGCAATGCAGTTACTAGGACTGAATTCAGGAAGAATCCCTCAGTTTCAACGTACCCAACAACTACTGCAGACACTTTAACAGACATCTAGTTCCAAACACCCTCATGTTAGTTTCCAGTCACCTTCTTAGAAAAACTCTGCCATTTTCAGTCTTGTTTGTGACTGAGAAACAGAATACATTCTGTGTCTTCGATCCTCTTTGATGTGTCTCCTCTCCAGAATTAACTGATTGGTGAAATAGTAACATTCAGATTTATTTCAGTAACTCAAAAGCAAAAACTCTAATCAGACTTGAGATTTGCTCTGCCTGCTACACATTACTGAGCACCACATGATTACTGAGCCATCACTGATTTCCTTTTATCTCAACAAAAAAGGGCCTAAACAGGCCTGCTTTCAAATTATTAGAAAGCAGATGCTATAAACATTCCAAAGTGTAAACTTTGAAGATAGACTCCTTTAAAAACAATGTACATCTAGTACAAGACAAAGACTGAAATCCTACGGTACACTTTCCTGGGAGTAAGCCCCATTGAACACAATGGGACTTGCTTCTGAGTAGACATGCATAAGATTGTGCTGAAAAATATTGAAAAAGAAAAAAAGGCAGTGAAATACACTGCCTGTAAAACAAAGCTGTCATTTTGTTGGGCTTACCTATACTGTATCACAAAATGATCAATTATCAAGATGAACAATATCCAAAAAAAGAAGCAGGACGGCAATATGCCTTGAGAATCATCAATAACATTGTCGGCAACTACATTAACCAATCAGCTTGCAAATTTGGCATGTGGGCTACATTTTGTTCCCACTTCAACTCTGTCCTTGATTGCAGCTGCTCTACAATCTCCCATATAAGTCAATGGCTACTCTAGACTGTTACTGAATAATCCTGATAATAGATTACATTGCATGGGACCCAGGCCTTGGTCCATCACTGTGTGTAAGAAATCACATGCTACCTTGGTGTGCAAGAGAGTTCTGTACTGAAGCCAAGTGCCAAACTGGCATGCATGCACTCTCTCTCTCTCTCTCTCTCTCTCTCTCTCTCTCTCACACACACACACACACACACACACACACACACACACACACACACACACACACACACACACACACACACACACACACACACACACACAAACGCGCGCGCGCGCGCACCCAGCCCAGCCCTTTTGTAATGGTATGAAAATGAATAATTCAAGATGTTCCACCGGGTAACCTCTAGGAATGTACGAGCTACCTGAAGATATGCAATTAGCTTGTGAGAACATGGGAGTATAAAAACATGCAGCATCAGAGCATGGGATGACAACTGATAGAAAAAGGTGGGGCAATTAATGAAATCCCCATCTCCTGTCTCCCTCCCAATTATAACCAAAGTATGCCCCTCCCTTTAGTTTTCCAAGAACAGAAGCTTAGGGGGCTAGCTCATCCTGTAATTCAAACTTTGTTTCTTCCATCAAATACGTCAATTATCTGTCCCATCAATGAGACCACTGCTAAGGGTGAAACGATGGGTGGAACCAGTCCTGCCTTTCTAAAAGCCTACGGTCCAATCCTATGGGGCTTCTGCTCTGCCAGTACATTCCAGTGGTGGAGTGTGCTTTATGGATGTCATAAAAGGCTACACGCTAGGCCACCTCAGTGAGTGGCTGTGTGCCAGCAGAGTCGGGGACAGCCTCAGCAAGTCAGAGGTAGACTGGAGCAGGGAGGAATGGGGCCAGGTGGAATGGGAATGGGGTGGAGACTAGGGTGGGGAGGGGTGTGTCAAGGCTGGGACAGGGGTGGTATCAACAGCAGCGGCGCTGCCGATATCCTATCCCCCTTCCTTGCCTCAATCTGCCTTCCTGGGTTCACTTGGACCTGTGCCAGCAAAATCGCTGGTGTGGTCCAAGTTGACCCATTTGTGCAGCAGAGGCTTAAGCCCAGGCAAGGGAGCAACTGTTTCCTTACCCAGAAGAGGCCTCGAGGACTGACCCTCCCCCCCCCACAGGATGCAGCATGCGCTCTGGTGGCACATCTGCATCGGCAGGGGAGGTTTAGATAAGATTGGGCTGTACCCTGTCACCCCAAACTGACCAGTCTCCAGGAACCTGTATAGCACCATCCTACGTTCCGTTTTTCGGGCACACTTGAGTGGGGCAGAAATTTGGGAACTAGCTCTATCTATCTATATCTATATATGCATGATCTGTTGCTGAACTAGCTGCTTCACTGCATCAGTATTGATTCAGAGTTGGGTTTCTGCAGCAAAATCTATTGCGTTTCCATTAGCAAAACTGCAAATGATCAAAACATAAAAGGTTCCATTTATATCCTTCTTGCTGCATGCTGCAGAACAAATGCACAACTGCACGGCAATTGTGCACGGCCAACTATCGCTTCTTGGGAAAAAAGCACACACACATTTTGCCTTGCCATCAGCTGTTGGGAAAGACATTTCCCAAAAATAAGGACTGCATTGCAAATTGAATAATTGCTTGGTACATATGTGCAATGCACAAAGTACAAATACAATGCAACCAAAATAGCAAAAATTATACTGTAATTGAGAGCAGATTTCCCCAATAATGATAGTATGATAAGTGGACATAATTACACTTTTAATAAGTTATAAAATGCTCTCTGTGTGCATGCACACACACATGCAAAATGCTATAGCTTTTTCATTAAAATGGCATCAGAATACAGTATTTTGCTATCAACTGTGACTCAAGAGAGAAATCTAAAGTACTGCTAAATGTACTCTGCTGCATCTAATATAAACAATGTAAGATATCTTCAGCTCTGAAAAGAAATAGCTTTTTCCAAAATAAATATGTACTCCTTGTTTGAAATGTTCTAGATGACAACTACAGGGATGGTGTCAGAAGGTCAGCCGAATTAGACACTGGCCAAAGACCTGACTAGGCCAGTCTCTGAACCCTCAATACTGATTATAGTGGTAGCACCCAAAGCACCGTTAGGTTCAGTGAAGGGCTTTGTCCTAGGACCGCCCCCCCCAAACAACAACAACAACAACAACAAGGTGGTGCTAACACTACTGATTTTCTAATATGGTTTAGATATGCTGAAGACTTTTCAACTCTGGGGCACATACGGAGATTGTGTAGTTAAAGGCATGTAGTTACTTTCTTGAGTGTTACGAGTTCAAGTCTAACTTGCTTGAGATTTGACAGCATGCCAAAATTATATCCTGCCTAGGACTGAATGAGGGCTGAGAGAGGCTTCTAGTGATTAAGGAAAGGCTTAGTGGTCTTTTGCACATCACAGATCCTGCCTCTACCTATTGGGACAAAAAGTTTAAGGAGAAGGCATCCCAATCCATGACCTTCATAACACTGTGGGGCCCACACCAGACATGCAGTTGTTCCATGGGAAATTACATCCATGAGTACATTGTGAGTTTCAACCCATGTGGGATTTGCAACCACATTCACTCCAATCCAGGGATTATCTGTGGAAAAAACCATGCTAGTTCCTCTTCCAAATATTGTCAATCATCCTTTTGATTATCTTCCTGCATCTGCACGTATCCCAGCAGCACTTGACTGCCCAAAGAGATGGGAGTATCCTCCTGAGGGTTTGCCCTTCTGAGATAGTAAATTTCCTGGTCCTGCAAAGTCTCCCCTGGAGACAGTCAGGCAGCCCAATTCTAATTTACTTTCCCTGCACTGATACAGCGGTGCCAACTATTTTAGTGGTCTAACCCTTTTTTACTCCTGTTTTTATATTTTGTTATATTTTGTGCTGTGTTTTTAGATTATATTAACGTTTTAAAAGTTTTATATTATATTTATATGGATTTTATTTTTGTAAGCTGCTTTGAGTTTCCCCTATGGGGGGAGAAAGCGGGATAGAAATCAAATAAATAAATAAATAAATAAATAAAATGCAGGAAATGCTGCATTGTGCAGGGAAAGTCAGGAGGTGGGAAGTCTCCTTGAGGTAAGGGGACATTTGTCCCCTTGCCCCAGGGAAAGCCTCAGACCCCGCAATGGGTCTACTTGGAACCTTTGTCTACCGGTATGGATGGTGCAAGTCCACGTTGATCCGTGTCAGTGGACTGGGCCTTGGACGGGGGTTAGGATACGGCGTGCACCAGTGCCATCAATCCCGTCTCCCTTCTGGGCCTGATCTGCCCACCCCGCCCCATTCTGCCCCCTCCCCTCCGCTGCTCAGCACAGCGATCACCTGCACACATTGCTCCTTGCACTGGTGCCAGCAGGAAGGTGCAGGTCTTCCCACCAGCGCAGCTGTTAGGCACACCATTGCAAATTGCTTTTTGGCAGTTTTGCGACAGTCTGCGCCAGTGGAGCACATGCTCCGCTAGCGCAGAGGCACAACAGGATTGTGCCATAGGATGCTGTCTCACCTCCCCTGAGAACTTCTTCAAGGCTTTGAAGCTGATCCTGTCAGTTGGGCAAAGGGTGCATGCCCAAGCAACAGTGTCTTCATTCCATTTAAATCAGCAGTGTAGGTATGAAGGAAGACATGGGGATTATAGGAGAGTGGAGTGCAACGTTTTGGGATAAAACAGAAGGAGTGCAGAATTTGCAATGTTCCATTTGCAGTCAAAGGGAAGGATATGGAATGGGGTACTGGCAGCCTATGGAGGCGGTTTAACAGATAGGGGTATTTACGGACGCAGAATGGGGGAATGAAGAGAGCTGTTTGGCACTTGAGAGCATTTTGGATTACAAGCAGCAGCATGTTGGAATGAGGTTTAGGTGGTGGGGAACAGAGAGCTACAGGGAGGTGCTCAGGCCCATGCTGGGAGAGCAGACAGTTGGAGGGAGCAATTATAATGATGAAGGGATTTGGAGAGAACAAGGTGTAACAAGAAGGCTTTGGGTGATGAGTAGTATTTGTAGAAATTAACCACTGTTCCTACCGCTGCCCTAATAAAAACTGGTTACTTTTTGGTGACCATTTAAAAATGTGGTCCCTGGGCATCTGCAAGGTGGGGAATGTGACGACCCTACTTCAAGGAGTTTTCCTGGCAGAGTACAAATGAGAAACACCACTCATAGCACAGCATATACGATCATTTCAGGGTGAAGTCAAGGTATATAACTACTACTGTACAGGGAAAACAAGAAGGGATGAAAAATGAGACATACAAAGAAGGCAGATGAGGTGAGGAAGGTGGAAGACAAAAAAAAATAAGATGAGAGTCAAGAGACTAATACAGCATCAAAAGCAGACAGAAGACAATAGGCTTGAAAAAAGAAAACCTTAGAATGAAGGAAAATATAGGGCACATTTGCAATCTGATACAAAACACGTCCTTTGAAATTCAAGCTTTCCTCCAGTTTGGGGGGGGGGCTCTTTGTGTTTACACATATATGGAGAAACACGATTTTCCTTTTTAAATTTTAAAAATCAGGCCTGTACAACGTGTGAGCCACCAAACTGAACACAGCCCACCTGTCACATATGGCAGCCCTCCTGGGGCTTAGTTTTTGTTTTATGTTTTTGTTCTTTTCTGTTGCTGGCCTACAACTACAGGAATGAGGTTTAGGGAGTGTCAATCACCTCCACACTGCATTGCTAGTGCTCTGTGTTCAGCTTGCAACTCATTAAGTGTGTATGTATGCCCAACTTAGACAGACCTGTGTGGCTCTCAACAAAGGTAAATTAAAACAGGAGTAATGCTGTTTTCAGAAGAAAGCAGATTTCTGAACTCAAAAAAGAATTTTAAAACAAAACAAAACAAAAAAAATTTCCAGAGTACAAATGGTAACTAGCTGAAGCAGAAAGGGGACTGATTATTCTTGTTTGACTAATAGAGAATGAGTAAGAGATTGTTTTATATAGCTGAGAGATTCCATTAGGACTCATGAATTGGTCTGGTTAACCCAAGTCACTTCTAGTATTATCCTGTGTCTCAAGATGCTCTGCCATGCTGCTTCTCTGCTCCATACTGTCGCCCCCCCCCCAGTGGATTTTATTGTTTTTTTAAACTTGTTTATGTATGGTTATGTATTGTTTAAACTTATTTTATGTATTTTAAATTATGTACGGTATTTTAATCTTTGTTGTAAGCCGCCTTGGGCATTTGCCTTGGGCATAGGAAAAGGCGGGGTATAAATTTTTAAAATAAAAATAAAGTAAATAAAAAGAGGCAAAAGTGAAAAAAGAAAACCAGTCCTGCTGCAAAGGATGTTAACTAATTAGTGGGGAATGAATAGTGTTGCACACAGTGAGTAGAACAAAGCAAACCGTAGCAACAATGTAATCTGAACCAATATAGGAAAGCTAGATTATAATTAGGATGTGGCAAAATGTAGCATAATATGAAGCTGTATTACACTCACAAATACAAGTCACCACTTGATGCTGCATGTGTGAACTGGGCATAACAAAATGGTCTCAAGTGTGCCTTGGAAGCTGCATAGCTAGCTACATAACAGTTGTTCGGCTGTTCTCAAGTTAAAGAGACATAGGGCTTGCCTACGTGTTCTTTCAGGGACACAAAATCTCTGTAGTAAGGCTTTTAACAGTCTCTCTATCGGATAGCCTGATCTTCACTGCTGACTACAATTGCAAATCCCACTGAAGTGAACAAGGCGTATTGATGCAGTGCTTTGAAGTCTGGAACACAAGTAAATCTTCTATCTTCTAATGTCTTTATTCAGAAGATATTGATGTGGCTGTGATTTTGCAAAGACCTATACAACGTACTTTGGCACAGTTCTCTTTTCTTACTATTTGCTGATTATGCCCTGTTCTAGATTACCGTATTTATTGGCGTATAAGACGCACTTTTTGTCTAAATTTGTGACCCAAAATAGTAGGGTGCATCTTATACGCCAATACTAAAAAAATCCCTCCCTCCCCCCCCCCCGCCCATTTTAAAGCATTTTCGGGCTTACACATTTTTCTGGAGCCGGAGAGCTCCCTTGTGCTTTCTTCCCTGACTAATCTATCCGATCTACAGCTGTTTGTCGGGTTTAATTTATGCATGTGCATGAGTTGAGCTTCTCAGCAGCCAGCAGAGGGCGCTGTGCTCCTCAGTTCAGTTCAGCTGAGCTGCAGAGGGCGTGGTCTTCCCAGCTCTCGATGGTGAATGAATGCAGCTTGGGTAAGCTTCTGAACTGGGCCTAGTTGGGGAGGCTTTGGAAACTGCATAGATGGGGTTGGGTAAGAGTTGAGTCTGGGGTTTTTTTTTTGTACTTTTATGTTGTTTACTTTGGAAACTGTGCATGGGTGGGGTGGGGTGGGAGAAAAGAGTTGAGTCTGGGGGTTTTGTGCTTGGGATTTATGTTGTTTACTTTGGAAACTGTGCGTGCGTGGGTGGGGTGGGGTGTGGGAAAAGAGTTGAGTCTGGGGGTTTTTGTACTTGGGGTAAATGTTTTTTACTTTGGAAACTGCATGGGTGGGTTGGGGGGAAAAAGAGTTGAGTCTGGGTTTTTTTTTGTACTTGGGACTTATGTTCTGGCGCATTTTGTTCATGTGTCTTATTGCTGTGTGTTTTAAAAGAGATCCTGGTATTTTTGTGCAATTTATGTAAATTAGCTAATTAAGCAGCCAAGCGGTAAGTGGCCAAGTGGCCCAAAAATGCTTTAAATGTTTTTTTCTTGAAACCCAGGGCCAAAAGAAAGGTGCGTCTAATACGCCGGTGCGTATTATACGCCGATAAATACGGTACTTGATGCACCAATGCTGCTGGCATCACCCATACTTTACTGTTAGGTAGTGTTTCATTGTAGTAACCTCCTTTACAACATAATCTAGAAGTAAGCCCCACTGAGTTCAGTGAGACTGACTCCCAGGTTAAGGCTGCAATCCTATACACACTTTCCTGGGAGTAAACCCCATTGAACACAATGGGACTTACTTCTGAGAAGACATGCATAGGATTGTGCTGTGTGTATAAAATCGCAATGTTAGTGCTGGTTTTGATTTTCCCATTAATTTGCATATTTTTAAAGTCCTGGTTCACATATTTGAATATCTTTGGGAATGCTTCTATATTTAGTAACAAAACTCAGCATGTATAGCACTTTTCTGAGCGTGCAAAGCACTTCACTTGTATTGTCTTGATGTAGTCCTTACAACAGCCTGTAAAGTGAGGAAGTAGTAGTATGCCCACATGGCAGCTAGGGAGCTGAGGCTGAGAGGGAACAGCCCCCCCGGTGCGTTTACGACAGAAGCAAATTATATATACCGTATTGGTCTGAGTATAAGACTCACTTTTTTCTCCTAATTTAAGTTTTTAAACTAGGGGTGCGTCTTATAATCAGGCTGTTACAATTTAATGCCAGTGATTTAATAATTTTTTTTTAATAGCACCAAACTTTAAGGGTGTGTCTTATAATCAGGTGTGCCTTATACTCGGGACAATACGGTATATATCCAATCTGCTCCAGAAGGGTCTATGTGGCTTACCAAGAAAATATACATCACAGTAACTAGTATAAGATAAAATACTGAAAATAAGAAGAAAAATGCCATCTACACCTGGGCAGCTAAAAATATATTTCACGAGACTATCTAATGCAGGGGTGGCCAACCTCCCACCATTAGGGCCTCTACGTTCTTAAGATTTGTGTCAAAGACAGAATCTTGGCAGCTGCAAGTGCTGATGGTGCTGCTAAAGCAGCTGCACCTGCTGAAATGCCCTCACCTATACAGCCATTCAAGGGCCAGGAGCATTCATGTTGAAAGGTTGGCCACCCCTGATCTAAGGTTTAACAATGGCCTGAATCCAAATAACAGCACATTGATGGGGGCTTTGGATTTTAAAAAAGCAGTTCCCCATTCTGCATGGCAAACTCCTTTGAAACTAAAGATTTTCTATAGTGGAGCATTTCTCAAAGTCCTACAGGGGACTTTGCTCTCCTGTAAGTCTTTGTGGGGGTGGGGCAATGTCAGAGGCAGTGCTCCAGGATTGCGCACACCACCGACCCAAACACACTTTTTTCAACGTACCTGGTTGTCAGGCCAGCTCCCCAAAGGATCTGAGGGGGGGGGGGGCTGCAGCCAGCTCCGCAAGTCTCCTGAGGCTCTAAACAGCGGCAATTGCATCGAAAAGCCCACTTCTGTTTTTTGTCAAAAACTGGAAGTGGGCTTTGGAACGTGAACACGATTGCCGCCGTTTAGAATCTTGGGGAAGCTTGTGGAGGCGGCCACAGCCCCCCCCCCAGACCCTTCGGGGAGCTGGCAGGAAAACCAAGTACATTGGAAAAAGTATGTTTAGGTCGGCGGTGGGCGCAATCCTGGAGCGCCACCACCAACGTTTGGGCTGGCCACCCCCCCTTAAAAGTAAATTGGACACTTCCGGAAAAAGTGGTGGGTCGCAACCCACCACTTTGAGAACCCCTGCTATAGTGATTTGTGATGAGGCATAAATGACAAAAGTCCCATTGGGTACACCTCAAGTAGCTTTTTGGATCCAGCCATTGTTTCCTAAAACCCTACAAGTTTAGGTTCAGACAGGCTTCCCTCATCAGTCAGTTCCACAGAACTGAAGCCACAACTTTAAAAGCCCTGCTGTGTCCCTATTCTGATCACAACTCAAGGGGACTCCTGGCAGAGCTGCTCCTGCCAACCTGAAGGGACACCAAGTGCCAGATATGGGTTCTTGAGTCTCTGTTTAGTGTGACTCTGTATTAATCATCATCCACATACCGTATTTGCCTGAGTATAAGACTCACTTTTATCCCCTAAGGCAAGTCTTTAAAGTAGGGGGTGCGCCCTACAATCAAAGCCTAGCATTTCTGCCTAGTGTTTTATGCAAAGCGCTTTCAAACCAAGTCTCTGAGTCTCTTTTCAAAGGTAAAACAGGGCTTTTTTTCTCTCTCTTTTTTTAAACTGCAAAGCACTGTGTTTTCAAGCCTTTCCTTGCAGTTCTTAATCACTTGCTAAATGGCTGAATACCATGAGAGATCATTATCTCTCAGCAGCCTCTGGAAGCATTTGAAAAAATTAACCCTTAAGTTTCAACCCCAGGACTCTGTGGAAACTAAGATATTTATTGATCTTGCAGTTTAAAAGTTGAGAGTACAGTTTGAAAGTTGAGAGCAAGAGCTCCTGCATAGGCTTACCATATCCAAAGGGGGACAGAGTGCCTACCTTTAGGCTGCAATCCTATGCACACTTTCCTGGGAGTAAGCCCCATTGAATGCAATGGGACTTACTTCTGAGTAGATATACATAGGATTGTGCTGTTCATTGAAATTTGGGCAGGTGCAGCTCATCATCATGGAAGGGTGCAACAAGCTACACCTGCCCAAATTCCAAAGGTTAAAAGGTAGGCACTCTGTCCCCCTTTGGATCTGGGAAGGCTACTAATACTAGACAGCCCAGATTCAATAAGGGACAGGGTGCCTATGCTTTTAACTGTACTAAAGCTGTACTGTTCTACTAATGTGTATATTTAAGTTAAAAAAAGTTAAAAATGTATTTAAAAAATAGCACCAAACTTTAAGGGTGCGACTTAGGAGCGTCCTATACTCGGGACAATACGGTATATTCTGAGTGCATCAGAGAAAATCAGTGCCCAGAGCTAGGACCAGGTAAGGACTGTTAATTGGACCCACTACCAGATTTTTGGGCCATAAGAAGGTAGTGATCATTATGATTGTTACTACAAATGTTGTACAAGAACATCTACTAGTCTCAACAATTCATTCAAAAAGAAAGTGAAAAAGCTAACAGCAGCCAAAATGTTCAGGATAGGATATGGTTAATAGCAATTATTATAGAAACCATTGCAGCACTCTGAACCATTATAGTAATTGAGATGCTGTTGCAGGTTTATGTGAAAAGTACAATTTCATCCGAGCATGATTAGTATTCATGAGACCCAACACATCTTTACAAAGAGATTGCTGGTTATGGCAAAGTATCATGTAAATCCAATACATATATTAAATATTCAGGTATGTAATATAAATATGCCATGTACATGAGTGCATAAAAATTTTTATTTTGCTTTTTCAACAGCCATTTAATTTAAAATGGGAAGATGTGAGGGAAAAAAAGGGATCATTTCTATATTGACAAAATACAAAGTATATGGTACTAAAAGGTAGGCAAGTTCTCGAGACTAACGCAGCAGAGACAATTACCAGGATTGCTTCTCTCCCAGACTCCAGCACGGAGAAGAATCAATTAGCCCTTGTCAGACTATGACCTTGAAGGATATAGCCTCAAACAGAATATGCTGAGTTGGATGGAAAGGAGAGATGGAAAATGGAATTCTCCAGTCCACAAAAAGTCCAGTGCAGAAATGACTTGTCAGTCTCAGGCTATGAACTGTGACAGGATATGCTTAGTTTAGAAAAAAATACTGGTAGAAAAGGCCTAAATGCTTCTTATGAATTTATGTACAAAACAATACCTACTGACCTCATACAACCCATCTAGTATTTTTTGTTTATTTGTTTGTTATCCTCCCCAATGACTTGCACTGCATAAAAGAGGCAATGCATCCTTATAAGAGCTCCTTTTGTCACTTTGAACTTTATGGCAGCTACCGTGCAGCCTTGCTTTCCCATACGGAATCTATAGGAATCTAACAAGCTGAAGCTGGTTAAAGCTGCAGAACCCGCTACAGTTAGGCTTCCAAGTAAAGGTTCCCACTCAGTCCCAACCCAAAACAAGATCAGCAGCAAGTTCCTCTCTCTTTCTGCTGATATCTGTGTGGAATTTAGATTTTAAAAAATTACCCACTCCTAGTTAATCAGTTAAAACAGTTCTTGATCTCCCCACCTATTGCTCAAATATATAGCCGAGATGAATGTTGATTATGATTTGCTGGTTACTCAAAAGCCATTTTTTTCCTTTTTTTAAACATCCACAAGGTGAGGTATCAGCAGATTTTCTTTTGTCCCAATTTCAAACTATTGAAAGAATAAATCATTTTCTACCTTAAAAGAGCCATGCAGGTTGTACATGTTTGGTTTTGCTCTTAAGTATCCGTGTTATATTTTCTTTCTAAGGGAAAGCCACCTTTTGTAAATGATATTCAGTTAGTCCGCTGCAGAAGAGTGGCAACAGTATCTTAATTAGATCCACCAATGATGCCACTTTTAAAAAGAGAAAAAGATGAAGCTCCTTCACTAATTGCTTCTGCCAACAATAACAACAACAATAGCTACTCTCATTCACATAAAACCAGCTATGGTGGTGATCTCATCAAGGCAAAGTGACCTCATACTAACCCACCTGTCCTTTACTTGTCCAACAATCAACCCTCTACAAATTGTGTTTCACCCATTTTCATAATCTCAAAGCAAAGGATACCTCAAAGAGCTGCAAGGCTATGCCTTCTGAATCCCCGCCCTTTTCAACAAGACATAGCAGGGTGGAGTTAGGTTGCACTGGGCCATAGGGCAAGACTGCATTCTGGATCCCCATGCACATGCAACCCCCCCCCCCGGTTCCTCTCCTTCCTCTTGGAACAGCTCTTCTCCCTTCCCTTTCTCCTTCTTCATGCCCCCTTTCTTTTCATCACCACGTTCTTCCCTTTTTTTCCCCACCCCACATTTCTGCATGATTTCTTTTTCCCCCACCCCACATTTCAGCATGACTCTCATATCTTGTCCCAGTTTAGCAATCTGGCAGAGGCTGTTCTTCTCCCCCAACTTTGGAGGAACATCAACTGTAGATTTACTTACTACTTAGGGGCTTCAGTGACTTGCATGTGGTCCCTTGCTCAGGCTTGGGCCATGGGCATGTACCCTGTAAGGTCTCACATGTGGCAATGCCCCCGAGGTTCCTATTTGAACTATTATTATAATAACTGGACTAGATCCACAGCTCTGCATATGGATGTTGCTCAGCTGAAAGAAATGGACATTTCTCATTTAGACAGTGAAATGTCTCATTTAGACTGGCATTTGAAGGCACAATCCTAAACATGCTTACTAGGCAGAAAGCTCCACTGAACTGACTGGGACTAAACTCTGAGTAAACATGCAAAGGACTGGTCTGTAAATGGCACAACTACTAACTCTGGATTATTAATGACAAGTTGAACCTTGTTCCATTTGACCTGTATGAACATAATACGTGACGCTGCAGAAATGATATTGTGAAACTACAGTAAGGAAGATGAAGGAGAAGGGGAGAAAGATCAAGTCTTGTTATAAGCAATGGCCAAACTAGATGTTATAAATCATGTCATTTGGCCTTGAATTGTTTTTTTAAAAACATACATAGCAGCTGTGTGTGTGTGTGTGTGTGTGTGTGTGTGTGTGTGTGTGTGTGTGTGTGTCCAATCTAGACAGGGACCATAGTGCTGGAAGTGAGAGTCTTTACCCTTGCCTGTACCATGATCTTGATCAGGGTCTCCTGTGGCTGTTATTTGCAGTAGGAGGGAACCTCCCACTGGCACCAATGGACACTTCCTGGGACAAACAGCAGTTGCAGGGGTTGATCTGGATCAGCACAGGCCTGAAGCACAAGCAAAGGGTTAATCCCTCCACACCATGGTCCCAATCTAGACTGGGCGTGTCGCAGCTGCAATTTATGCTAAAACAAAAAATGCAGGACCAAATGATCTGATTAATGTCATAGCTAGTTTGGCCCTCAATAAACAAATCAAAGGAGCAGCCAGTTTTAGCCACTGCAGATCTCTGTTACAAATCATCGGCCTGCATGCAAACCCCTTTGCCTGTATAAGAGCAGTATATATGCTACCAATCTGACCTGCATTATTTCAATAGATGTATCTTAATAATTTCATTATCTATTGTGGCAGTTGAATGATCTAACATTACATTTTATCATAATGGTTTGAAAACATAGGCAAATATGTATTCTCAAACATTTTTAATAGCAAAAGGGTTAAAGCTCCTTTGAAAGGGCTAGAAGCTTATTCATGCTGGATATTCTATATTGAACCACTTTGCTAAGTTGATGAGACGGTTACTCCTTGTCGAGAAGTAAAAGAGAAGGAGATTTCACAGTTTAGACCTACTAGCTTGAGCTAACGTATGGGGTTTAGGATTTACATCAACGTGTCAGAAGATTTCAGTTAATTTGCTGAAGCTTTCTTTTCAGTACTTTTGT
This sequence comes from Plestiodon gilberti rubricaudatus, assembly GCA_026170595.1. Classification (NCBI taxonomy): domain Eukaryota; kingdom Metazoa; phylum Chordata; class Lepidosauria; order Squamata; family Scincidae; genus Plestiodon; species Plestiodon gilberti. Next base: position 93,145,706 of record JANXHW010000002.1, on the reverse strand, counting down.
TACATGTCTTTGAGATGAGGCAGAATATAGATCTAAATGAATCAATTTTTCCCTCTAATGCCTTCAGAGATTAATTTTTAAAAAGTGATCTTCTAGAAAACATTGCTTCCCGATTCCAAAGATGCAAGACCTGACTGTAATTATTGAATGGAGAGGGAAATGTACTCTGCATATGCTTAGTGGCTTCCTCATAGTTATCATAAATATATAATATAAATATATTATACTGCATTCTGTATATTATATTATATTATATTATATTATATTATATTATATTATATTATATTATATTATATTATCATTGCACTACATATTCCAAGGTTGAGCCCCTGGCATTATTAAGGGGGAAAAGAGGTTCCAGGGCAAAACCACTGGCTACAAAAGGCTTAGTTACTCACACTATGAAAAGATACAGTACTGGTCCAGAAATGGCACTGGGCAGATTGAATATAGCAACTCATAACTGTACAAGTTGATACCATGCTCTAAGCAAAACAGAAATATAACTGCAGAGAATGACTGCCAATTAATAGTAATTATTTCCCACTGCAATAACTTGTTGCCGTAAGAAGAAAACTCTCTCTCTCTCTCTCTCTCTCTCTCTCATTAGGAATGCAGAACACACAAGTTGGGAGATAGGTGAAGTCAAAGACAGATGTCAGTTACGGGCTGGGCAAAGGAATGGCAACCAAAAGGAAGTCAATACGACACTCATATAAAATTCATTACTGAAATGACTTGCTAAACTGTTTGTAAAGTAATTAGTTGAACTGTACATTAACAATCTAGCTATGTTACTAACTATTAAGTAAGTTGAAATCTCCACCCTCCCACCTCCCACTTCTGGTTCAGAACCTTAATAATGGGACAGGCTAAAGCTTCTATCTGGTTAAAAGTCAAAGCTAACCCACTTCTGTTCAATTATCACAATGCTACTCATATTATTCTTAACAGGGATTGCACCAGCGTTTTATACATAATAAGAATAACAGAATGGTCCAACTCTGGGAGGGAAGGAGAAATTGGAGCTTATACTTACCTAGTTTTGGTGGAGCTGTTTGGATATTAGTTTCTGCTTCTTGTGCCAGAGATACTGTTGTGGCTCCTTTCACCTCAGGTTCTAAGCTGGGCGGAGGTAAGGAAGGTGGCAAGGAGGGTAAGAAAGGATAATCTAGGACATCGTTAGATACAGATGGTTTAGGAGCAGCCTCGGAGGGGACTATGGATACATCAGGCTCCCCTGTAACCTCAACTTCATTGGTAGGTATTGGGAAGATTGAAGTCTGCACCACAGATGGCAGCCATGCAGATAGTGCAGTAGGATCCACAGAAGTGATGGGATCTTGTCCAATCCTATCGGGCTCAAGGTGGGTAGGAGAATCATACTCGAAAATCTTGTCCACAAATACCCACTTGAGGCCAGCAATGCAGAGGCAGAGGCTGATCAGGCAAGCCAAGATTGGGACAATGCAGATCTTTTCAGAGTTGAGGCAGCCTGTCAGTCGCTCTGCTTCCAGGCACACACAGCAAGTTGCAGCAAGGCCTGCTATTCCCTGCACCCTTGTGTCCTCTGTTTGGGTCTCCGGCATGTCCTCCTCAGCAGGGAGCCCCTCAAGTGATGCAGTGGGACTCAGCTGGGTTGAGGGGTTGGGAAAAGTCTCCAGAGTGGCTTCGGACATATTTAGAATATATTTTTCAAACGAGCTTTTACTCTAGAAGGCCTTACACTCTATCCTAGTCCCTTATTACAAATAAGCAAGCAAGCAAAAAAAGAAAAAGAAAGAAAGAAAGCAGACCCACAGTAATCTTACAGCATTACAGCAAAGGCAGCAGAAGAGAGTTCAAGTGTCAGAACATGATCCAAAGAAAGAGAGAAGGAAAAAAAATCCTTTCAAATATTGGGAAAGGAGAAAGGGAGATCTCATAATGCTTTGGCTCCTTCTCCTTGTTCACTTTTTAAAAACTGTTTATAATTCCTTCAATTCTTCTCAAGCCATCTCAGTTCTCCAGGGAGCCAAAACGAGGAGATGAAATAATATAAAAAGCTGAATCCCGAAGAAAATTGTTTAAGTGAACCAACAGCCCAGAATGGCTGGCTGGCTTCTCACCTTGAACATCTGAGGCTGGTAACTGCTTAGATGGAGGAAAACACAGCCGTCATGCAGTAGAAGCAAAAGGGAAATCAGTGAGAAGGGTAGCAGCAGCAGCAGCGGTGGCGGCAGCAGCAGCAGCAGCGACAGTAGCAACAGCATCCTGTTGTGTGAAAGCGCCGGCAGAAAGAGGCTGAATCATTACAGAGCAGCAGGTGCCTGTTCCCTGAGCATCACTGCAAGCAATATCATTACAGGAAGGTTTCAAAAGAAAAGAGGATGGCAACTCTGTTCTCTCCATCCTTGCTGCCTCCTCCTCCTCTTTAAAGTCCCTCCCCAGTACTTCTTCACTTTCGCATTTTCTTCCTTCCTTCACTCTGTACAGATTCCCTCTGCTCTCCCGTCTCTCTCCCCACCCCCTCCCCCTCCCCACCCCACCCCTCTGCAGGGCTGGTCTGAGTTAAATCAGCACACCCAGCAACAGAGGACTACCAGTGACTTCCTACTTTATCCAATTAGACGGAATAGAGGCCATAAAATCAAGGGAGGCACAGAGGAGCCAGTTAGAATCTCTCTTTCTCTTTCTCCCACTGTGTGGTCACGAAAGGATGCCAATCGATGAGAGCAATCTAACAAAGCTGCAAGGAAGATGAGGGCGGGGAAGGTTGTAGGTGGCAGCCTTATGGGCTGGACCTGATGCTAAGACTGTCGGATATCCGATCTCTCCCAAGGGACATACAGGCCTTTCAGCTGCTGTTTCATTCTGCTTGAGACCTAGAGATAAAAGTTTGCCTTCCCATCAGCCCTGTAACTTGGATTCATGATGGACAGTGCAATTATGATTTTAAGAAGAGGTTTTTTATTTTAAACACTTAAAAAATGCTTTTCAGACATAACATTCAAGCAAATTATCGTTATCTGTGAAATAAAATGTCTAACTCAATTCTATGTTAGCATTGCATTAGCTGTAAGTGCAAGCCGACACATCTACACCAACCCACCCACCGTGACACGACCGTTATTGCTTTGTCTGAATTTTGCCTGAGATTGCCAAAATTGAGAAGCAAATTTGAGAATTTTTCTATTGTTCCTACCTACTGCATAAGTCTATAAACTATTTACTACTTCCACTCAGTAAAATATAGCAACTCTAAATGTAATATTAACTGAAATCATAATGAGCAGATATATAAGATGCAGTATATAAGGAGTAGAAATCTGATTATATGACTTGTCAAATTAGCAAATAAAATTCAGATTTGGTTTCCCAAAGAAGTAAGCTCAAACATGTGTTTGTTGAGCAATTCTTGTAGATGGTTCATGACTTCCAGTGTGTCAATTCATGACTTTGCAGTTTACAGTCTTACCTTTCAAGCAATAACTCAGGGCCTAATCCTATCCACTTTCCAGCACTGTTGCAACTGCAATGCAGCCCCAAGGTAAGGAAACAAACTTTCCCTTACCTTGAGGAGGCCTCCGTGACTGCGGTGCCCAAACGCAGGATGCAGTGCAAGCCCCATTGGCACAGCTGCATCAGTACTGGAAAGCTGGATAGGATTGGGCCCAACGTGTATTAAACCATTAGAAACCTTATTTTATAAAAGGAAAAGCAAACTACAATTTTTAAGTTATAACTTAACGTATGAAAAGTTCAAAAGTGATGATCTCTTTAGTTTAAAGATTATACGCTGCTTTTCAATCTAAAGGATCTCCAAGGTGGCTTGTAGTAAATTATGCAATATAATAAAGACTATGCTGCTGGGACAGGTAAAAGAGATGTAACTTAAGCTCTCAAAAGTAGGTTATTATCCCTTACAAGCAGTGGCGTTTTAAGCCCTCCTGCCGCCTGGGGCTAGGAGGGCGGGGGCTGGCCAAGTGCCCCCCGGACGTCACGTGACGTGTGACGTCACGTGACGTCCAAGGACGCTGTCGCTCGAAAGCTGGAGCGCAGCGCCCGCCCGCAGCCATAACTGGCAGGCGGCGCTCCAGCCTTTGACTCCGAGAGCGTCCTCATCGTCTAGGCAACGCGCACAGCGCGCGCCCGCAGCCACAGGGTCTGGGCGCGCGCTGCGCATTGCCTAGACGACGATGCTGTTGCTCTCCTCGGACTCGAGCTTTCGAGTCCGAGGTGAGCAACAGCGTCGTCTAGGCAACGTGCAGCGCGCGCTCAGACCCTGTGGCTGCGGGCGCGCGCTGTGCGCGTTGCCTAGACGACGAGGACACTCTCCTCGAGCGCCCCCCAGTCAGCTCGGCGCCTGGGGCCCTGTATATCAAGGCCCCAAGCATTTCTACGCTACTGCTTACAAGTACGTTATTATCCCTCAACACTTCCAGATTTCCTTAGAAGGAGCTAGATCCAATGACAATCCATTCTACAGCCCAGTTTGTGTATGTGAATGTTCCATGCAGTACTGGTGCCTGCTTTAAAACATGGGCATGTCAAAATTGCAAAATTCTTGAATGTACAGGTGGGCCCCCATATCCACTGATTCACTATCCATGGATCGTGGGGACCCCCCCCCAGGCTTTTACTTTTTTCCCAGTAAGCTTCGTTCCTTCCTTAAAGAAACAGGAGAAGCAGCCTCTGGCTGCTTATTACAGGCAAGTAGAACGAGACTAAGTAGTAGAGAGGCTCTGCAAGGTTAACAGAAACCTTGCAGAGCCTCTCTAGGACTTAGTCTCGTTCTACTTGCCTGCAATGGAGGCTGCTTCTCTGTTTTAAGGAAGAAACAAAGCTTGCTGAAAGAAAAATAAGAGCTGGGGGGGGCAAGCATGCCTGCCTGCAGGGGAGGCAGGGTGGGGGGGGCCCTCAGGAAACCATGGAGGGGGTGTTCGCTCTTATCCACGGTTTCAAGTATCCACGGAGGGGCCTGGAACATATCCCCAGCGGATATGGGGGCCCACCTGTACTAAAATCTAGGCCAGGACTGCCTTCAAGATTTGGGGAGTTCCCAAAAGTGACAGCCTCTAAAAGTCCTTTTGACCTTAGGGCAATAGACAGAGCGGATATCCTGAGAATACTCTCAGATTAACTATGATGTCCACGCAAACTGTACTATTGTGGTAGTGGGTCCTGGTGGGGCGCACTGTCAGGATAGTGGCAGGGTTGTGCGATGCGGGCGCGGCAGGTGAGGCAGCCCTGCCCCATTGTTGTCCACGGTAAAGAGCAGCAGCCAGATCCAGAGATTGCACATGCACTATGTGCGTGCAATCTCTGGATCAGGCTGCAGCTCTTTACCGTGGATGACAATGGGGCAGGGCTGCCTCACGTGTTGCGCCCGCACCGCATGTCCCTATATACTGGGGTCCTTTACTTCAAACCTTATAACCCTCCGTAGGCAGCCTTGATCCAGGAACTTTAAAAATTTGTGAAATCTATTAAATATGAACTTTGAATGAACATTTCTTTATATTACTGGTCTAAACTACTGAAGACATCAGCAGATACAGGACCCCCCTGTACGTTATGGATAATAACATCCGAGTGTTGACGGTGTAGCATTTTTGTCTACATAAAGGCAAAAGCAATGAAGATATCATAATTCTTCCTCCCACCATTTTTGAATCAGTGCTATTTCAGATAAATATTAAAATGCTTTATTGTTTAGTTGGGTACTTTTTGCACAGAAGAAAAGCTTGAATATAGTTATGGAAACGTAACTAACATTTGCATACAGAAATTTTTTATTGGCACTGTAGGAGCTATTCTGATTCTGCAGACCTGTGTGTCAATATATAGTGATGGAACGTGTTATGAACCCTTAAACATCAGCTGCTTGAGACTGAACACTGCATCAGTTTCTCTGGCATTGTTAAGCCTATTGCGACTCTATAAGCTACAATCATGAGAGGCTGGGGACAAATCTGGTTAATGCTGACAATTTATCCACTTCGACAGGAGCAAAACCACACACTAGAATACCTTCTGTTCAAAACAAACAAACAAACAAACACAAAAAGTAGCCCTTCCCCTCCTTTCTCCCATGCAAGCTAAGACACAGGCTCTTTGACCACCTTCTCTTCCATGTGAGAGTAGCAATGGTGGCTAAGGCAGCGTTCCCTTATGCACTAATGTTCATTTGCCTCTGCCTTGGCTCACATAGGGGAGACTTTGCCAAAGCCTCTCTCCTGCATTGCACCTCAGTTGCACACTTGGGAGGAGGGAGTTAAAGAGCTCTCCGCCCATGTTTCTATTTGCATAGGTACAAGACAGTGGGTACAGCAATCTTGTTGGCCCTTCACTTGAATTTTGAATGGTCAAAAGACAGCCCCTGTTAAAAAATAGTTGTATGCTGACCAGGGTTATAATAGCTTGAGTTCTTGGGAGTCTGTGCCGCAGAAAGCAAAACTCTGTGATCCAAATAATATATGCAATAACTACATCTGCATATATTTTAGTCTAAGGTTTTTAGAAGATTTGGAACTTGAGTTGACAGATTAAGGCAGAGGGAAGAATAATAATTAAGGAGTTATGAGCAGGGAAATGAAGATTAGAGAGAGACAAGCAACAGCAAATATAAATGTGACGTCACGGAGGTTAATTATGTCTTTCATCTTTGATTACTGGCAGGTCTGGTCAACGCCAGAATGGGAACCAGGTTATGTATACCAACTTGAGGTGATGGAAGAAAGGCAGGATATAATGCAGCAAGGAAATAAAACTGACACTGTGCATTTTCCCCAAGATTTCCAGCAAAATCATGAGATCTCAAAACGTGTTTTTAACAAAAGCTTTAAAGTAAAGTAAAGCTAAGGTTCAACACTTGAAAGCCAATGGAAGATAGATTCTTCCAATTAAAGTGTGGGGTGAGTATGATTGGGGTTGAAACCACAGTGGGGCAAAGTTCTAAAACCCTGTCCCCCACTGCACTATAAAAAAAAAATCCAGAAAGAAAAAAACAGGGTCGTGCTGCGCTTTCCACATAATGTCCACTTCGACCCTTAGCTGGTACACACTAGGTACCAGATGCTATGCTTTCATAGTATATTTGTGCACGAGCATCTCTCTTTGTCCCTCACAATCACACAAACAGAGCAATGGTTTAACAGCGCAATCCTGTGTAACCTTGCACAGGTGTAACAGTAGACGCACCGGTGTAAGTGCACTTAAACTGGCATAAGTGCATCTACTGTTGCACTGGTGCAAGGTTACACAGGATTGCGCTGTAAATCTATTAATGGAAAAGAAATCACTGGCATATAGCATCTTTCTCCATAAAAATCTGCTAAAAATTGGCCTCAGAGGCCCTACTCTTAGACTGCTACTGTACAAGCTATGCTAGAAAAGCCCTGGTAGAGACAGACCTGCTGAAACTGTGAAGCCTGCTATTGAACTGGCAACCACAGAAGCTCAGTTAGTCCTGACTTATTACATTTTGAATCCTATTCATGCATGCCACTGCAGGTGGCTGCAAGCTCCCCTGTTTTACCTACCATATTAAATAATCAGTTGTTATTAGCCATGTGTCAGTGTGATTGTTGGAACCAACCAGCATTACGTCTATAGGCTGCTTAACACCAGAGAACCTTCAATACTTGCCTCCAGATGCACATGTACACTACCAATTTGTTCTCAGATCACAGTATATAATAAAGATCATAATAAAAAATTTAATCCCCATAAAATATCCTCTAGCTAATTCTAGTATCTGGCAATGTTATTGTCATAGCAGAATAATATAGAACCTAGCGATCAGTTGCATTTGGAGGTTGGTGCCGTCAGGCTCTGAAAACGTATTTACATTAATGGGGCCTGGAATCAGATAGTCTTATATCACGATCAGCTGAGACTATTTTTCTCTGTATGAGCTTGCTGGCTGAAGAAGGTTTAAGGGACTACTGAACACTCTTTCCTCCGAGTCATCACAGCCAGCCCTCACGTATGGGGGGGGGAGGGATTGCAGAGCGTGTGTGTGTTTTATAGTCACAAGGTATGGATCACTCTTGTTGTACCTAAAATCTCGTCAAAATCTCAGGATATACCGTACTCTGGAGTTTCAGACTGCAACCACAAAATCAAGACTTTTCATAATTTTTTAAAATGTGTTAAAAACCCATTAAGTCCAAGAAATTCCTAGAAATCCAGCAAGCCTCGTGCACAACACGGCCTGGAAGCCCTTCGTTCTTAAGGGCTCCGAGGATATCTTGTGCACTCGCGAATGGGGGCGGCAAGCATGGAAGGAAAATGGGGGCGGCGGCAGCAGCAATCCAGGATGGCCACCATACCTCTCGGGATGCCGGGACCGGACCCCGAAATCCGGGAGGGTCCCAGCCATTCGGAGACGTATGGTAAGCTTATCTCAAGCGCTCCTAGCGCTAGAAGCTGAAAAACAAATGCAGCCACAGTAACAATCCACTCTTTTATAAAACATTATAACATTAGATAAGTATAGGAGCAATTGACCACTATATGAAGCTAGAAGAAAAATGAGCCAGCAGCTCCGAGGCCAGAAGGAAGAATGAAAAAGCTGTGTGCACAATTTCCATAGCATAGCCGTGTATAAAAAACAGAACTGCAGTATGGCAGTTCTATGCACAGTTTAAATTCTACAGCAGTGGATGTGCCTATTTGTCTGGAGACTGCTGTTACTCAACACAGGCACCAGGCAGGAAAGTGCTATATTACAAGGCTGTCAGACTGTATGTCTCTGAATTCCACATGCAATGAGACTCTGCTGTAAAAAAAAAAATGATGTCATGCATCTCATTGTGATGGCAACATGGCAGCAGTGACCTGCCATGCTGAGGGTGGGGTGGGGGAAGTCAGGCAATTCTAGAGATTTTCAGATTATTATTTTTTCATGCTCAACTGAGAACAGCAGGCTTTGTTCAAAATTTGTCCAGGGTAAATCTAATTCTTTCCAAGACTCAAGCAGGAAAGCAATTTGTGAGACTCGGGTTGAAAGGAAGACCCACAGGGTTGTATAGTGGACATTCCAGAATCCCAATGTGAAGGACTTTTTTTTTTGGTTTTGTTTTATTTTGTTTTGTTTTACTAATAAAACCACCAAACCCCAATTCCATAGAAAATCACTCTGAAGGAAAAGCATCCACTGCCAGAAAGCAACAAAATTTAAGCACAATTAATCTGTTGGGCAACCAGATCTAAACCTGCTTGCTTTTTAAAATTAACACAATTAGTCTTATTCTTAGCACTAAGACTGTCAGATTTTAAATATCCAGCTGCTTCCCCTTAAATTAAATTCATTGTGCTCCCTAACAGGATTCCTCAATAGCCTAGTAAATTCTGGAGTGCAACAAGCTCCTAGGGGACAAAGCATCTCTTGAAAGCATTTGTACTATACATGGCATATTCAGCTACCAGTTGAAAAGGAACAGACCACAGAAAATATAGAAATATAAGCTACTCTTAACTGCTTTGTCATGAATGAGCAATTGCATCATGCCCCAAACTAAGGAGGACTAATCAGCAGAACGCATCAACATATTCTTTTTTAAAAGTTTCTTTTTAAATGGGAAGGAAAAAGAAGAGGAGGAAGCACTGGTGGGGAAGGAGAGAGAGAGAGAGAGAGAGAGAGAGAGAGAGAGAGAGAGAATAGGATAAAAATAAAAAAGATAACAGAAATATGTCTATAGTTTAAGACTACAGGCTACTTGATTGTGGAAAAACCCTGAAATCTTAGATTTCAATCCATCCATTAACTTCCCACTCCTTTTATTGTCTCTATAATAATACTACTTAGCATTTCTACTGCACTTTTGTGTTCAAAGTACTTCACGTGCAAATACTGGTAATCACAACAACCTTGCAAGGTAAGTACAACTACCCCTTATTGCAGATTGTACCATATGAAGATGTATTTTCAAATGCTTAAGCACTAATTTGAATCTACATAGACTAGAGGAATTGAACACTTTTAAAGAGTTGGTAACTTTTTAATAATATGTATTACCTTATTATTACAAACATTTCTTTTATTTTAGCAGTATTCTGAAATTAGTAAGGAGCATATTCCCCCTAGCCTCTCTTTTAAATAATCAACTATGAAGCTATTAAATTAATGTGTCAGTTACTTCCACCTAAGCAGAAGTTCTATATTTGGTGCTCGTTTTACATTATTTTTTAACATTCAGGTATACACCTAAAAGTACTTAATACAACCATCGTAAGCATTTGCAATGGGATATTTGCTATAGATTTTGACCAGAAAAAGCAACCTTGTAATATATTTATGACCATGACTGTCACGTTTCTTGTTCACGTCCAAGTCTACATCTCAGAAACTGATCAATATACATATATCTGCAGATATCACCAAATCAGGAATCTAACTACACTACCTTGAATCCAGACAGTCATTCAATTATATTGTCTGGTTCAGTTCTTGCACCATGTCTATATGCAGATACTTAAGCTACCTAAATAAAAATGTTGCCTCCCTGCTTATAAAACGTATGAGTACAGTATACTGCAGAACACTGCAAGATCATTGAAGCATTTGCATGTCTGGCATATGACAATCATAACATCAGCAAGGGGACTTATTTAACAGCATTTGCGGTTTCATTTATGTAGCCAAGAAAGATATGCATCATCATTTGCACAAATATCCAGCAAATAACTAAAATGCTTTCAAATAACTAAAGAGAATAGCTCCCTTGGTTTTTTGTTTTTGCCTTTTTAAGCCATGTCAGTTTGATGTATGGACTGGTTATATATTTTATTGAAACTTTATTATGAATACCTTCAGAATATTGTCTGATGCACTTTCTCCACATCTATGGTAGATTCTTGATACTGTACGTTATTGCCGTATATATAAATCCATAGCCTGGCACACTGGCACTTTTGCAGCGTGAGTAGATTCAATACAGAAAGGGCAGCTTGTTGTCTCCTCCCATACCATGACATTCACATTACTCTGGGATTGGTTTATTATATAGCAGAGGGTGGGGGTTGGGAAGCTTACAGGCAGCTGGGAAAATATGCCTGCAGCATATCAGACAATTCTATTCATGCGGTCTCTCAAAAAGGTAAAGCCCATGGCTGTCTTCTCTCTCTTCACAGTTTTTCACATTATCAGAAACCAAGTATTACATGCGTGGTGTGTTAAAATAAAAAGGTGATCAATGATGAATGTGACTGCGGTTTTGAAGATGTTATTTTCTGGCATATTTTAAAAATCTGCTTCAAAACAAACATATTTTTATCTTATTTTTGCTTTGCAGCAATCTTTGGTTTTGCTCTACATTAGCATAGACTACAAGTAACCAAATGATAGGTGGGGAAAGTTGTCCAAAGTATGTGAAAAATAGCGAACAGTTCTATGTGGGCAAAAGATGTCTGTAACTTTGGGATTATGGCCAGCAGATTGGGGCAAGAGGTATGAAATTTGTTAAGTGAAGATCTCTTCTATCTTTTACATTCTGTACCATAAAAGGGCCGTCTGGAATGATGCAACACTTGATTCTGCTCATTTTACAGGCTGGAAGGACCTAGATCAACTGGTTGGTAAGTACCACACATTTGGACTTGGCAACCAACAACCATGGGTACCTTTCTCCCTTCAGAAGAAATGTTGCTATTTCTTTTCAGAAAAGATCTTAGAACTGGAGGCTTACAGTATCTTTGTAATAACCTGCTTATTTACAAACCTACAATCTGAACAAGCAGCAAGCAACCACACCGGCACTGCAACAATTCCAAAATAGCAGCCTCATGCTGAAATCCAAATTTTGTTACATGCATACTTCTAATCAAAACCAACAGTGGTCTTTCAGCCTTCACTCACTCACTCACTCACTCACTCACTCACTCACTCACTCACTCACAGATGAATGTGACATTCACCTAGGTGTTTTGGACAAAAGGCTGCTTAGTTATAATGGCTCATTGATGACCAGGCCACACCAAACTCAGGAAAACTTGCATAACTGGATGGTCTGTCTGTATTACCGTATATACTCGTGTATAAGTTGAAAAAAATATGCCCTCAAATTGACCCTGAAAACCTGGGTTGACTTATACATGGGACTTGGTGCAGCTTGGTGAGGCGGGAGGGAGGGGAACTGGGTTGAGAAGCTGGAAGAAAGGTGAGGGAACTTATGGAAGTACTGTACTCTTCACAATTACCATAACAGCAGCCCAGTACTTCCATAACAGCAGCCCTCACAAAGACTACAACTCCCATAAGCTCCTTCACCTTTCTTCCTGTTTGGAGAATAGCTCAGTTTCTATGCTGCTTCAGAAGAAGGTAAAATGGCTCCTTTTTTTACCCACCCCCAACTTTTGTTGCTGCCTCAGAACAATTACTGGTAAATTGTTTTCAAAGAATTTCATACAACCCTAAGTTTTGCCCTCAACTTATCCACGGATCAGAGGAAATTCCATGATTTTCAGCTAAAAACTTGCCCTCGACTTATCCGTGCGATCAACTTATACTGGTGTATATAAAATACAGGGTACTTAGAAACTGCTGATAGTAGTAAGAAAGGCATATATGTGGAAGCTTGGAAAAAGGTCACATGTGGAAGACTTCACAACTCCATTGAGAAAGGATTTTTTGAGGCATGTCCTAGCAATATTTTAAATTTATGTTCAGATGTACAGAACTGTGCAAAATTCCAGCCTTCTTTAAACACCAGTTTGTGGGTGCTTCTCCTGTCTCCTATCATCAGTACAATGTTCTGAAACGATTTTAAAGTACATAGTTCAATGCATCAGCTAAACAGAAATAGAAACACTACCAGAATATTTTAGTCACAGTGCATTGTGCAGCTCAACTATAGTTCCTTCCAGAATGTCAACTGCAAGAAAAGAAAAAGAACACCTTATAATCGTGGTGTGTGAACAGAAGAGGCGTGTGTATGAGTGGACTTCATGGATTAATGTTCCCCATTTAACAAGCACCAACAATATTACAAACACAGTTTGGGGGAGGGGTAGATAGGGGCCTTCTACCTAGGGGCTACTCAGAAATAAAAATTACTTGCAGCTGTTTCCACTACAGTCCACCCTCTGTCTCTTCCTTCCCCCACCCTCCATGCCCCAACCAGCATCTATCAGTACAGGAAGCTTAATACATTATTTATGTGGATACAGAGGTTAGAAAGTCTCTATATGCTGCTTACCATTGAAATGGTAAGTTATAGTTATTGGCAAAGGAAAGCATGTGTTGGTGCATTAGGTGATGAGATAGGCCTAGAGCACTGCCAAATAGAATAGCCAAGTAATAACAAATAATATTTGAAAAAGCCAATTTTGTGCAGATAGCAGGGCTCAGTAGAACCCAGTAGACAACCTCAAATTATTCCTGTAGCAATTAACTGATTGTAATAGGCCTGCACATTTCCTTTGATCTATTAATGTGATTAAGTGCAAGTGTATTTACTCAGCAATTTCCAGAAGGCACGTGGTGAGAACAGTGACAGGATTTAGTGCCTGTATGAGAACTGAATGAATAAGAACTCTTGAAAAACATTGTCTCTTACCATTTCAAGGAAGATGAAACTATAGTAGGCAGGTCAGCAATACTAATTTCCTGGCACGCAGAGGAAAAACCTATAATGCAGGCAAATATCTGCCACACACAAGTATCGGCATGTGCAGCCATCATATTTCATACTAATTTCTCTAGCAAAGGAAACTCCAGCCTCTTGTTTATGCAGTGCTTTTCTGAGGCAGAGGGCGCAACAGGACATACCCACCCCAAAGCATCAGACACTGAACGCTTGTAGAAATGGTTGGGAGGAAGCTCATAAGGCATTCAAGATGCTTTTTTATGTTATATATACAGTAGTTCATTGTTTGGTACTGTAATTAAAAAAATCTATTACAGTACATTGCAGTAATTTTCAAAATGACTGAACAGAATTCTACTAGAAACTGCTCAGGATCATTAAAAAAGGGATTGAGAATAAAACGGCCAATATCATTATGCCTTTATATAGTTGAATTGGAAAAGGTGCAGAAAAGAGTGACCAGAATGATTCGTGGGCTGGAGCACCTCCCTTATGAGGAAAGGCTACAGCGTTTGGGGCTTTTCAGACTAGAAAAAAGGCGCCTGAGCGGGGACATGATTGAGACGTATAAAATTATGCATGGGATGGAGAGAGTGGATAGAGGGAAATTCTTCTCCCTCTCACACAACACCAGAACCAGGGGACATGCACTAACATTGAGTGGAGGGAGAGTTAGAACGGACAAAAGAAAATATTTCTTCACCCAGCATGTAATTCATCTGTGGAACTCCTTGCCACAGGATGTGGTGATGGCATCCGGCCTAGATGCCTTTAAAAGGGGTTTGGATAGATTCATGGAGGAAAAGACCATCACAGGTTACAAGCCATTAGCAACCTCCTGGTTTTAGAAGTAGGTTTTCTCTGTGCCAGGTGCAGGGGAGTGGCAGCAGGAAACAGGTTCTCTTGTTGGCTGTGTGCTCCCTGAGGCATCTGGTGGGGCCACTGTGTGATACAGGAAGCTGGACTAGATGGGCCTTTGGCCTGATCCAGCAGGGCTCTTCTTATGTTCTTATGTTAACCAATTTCATCTCCCAAAAGTAGTTTTTAAAGAAAGTGATGAAGCAAACAAATTTCAGTTCTCAGGTTCTTCCTTTATCTTACACACCTGAATTTTTTATTCAAGCACTTATTAGCGGTGTACCATAATAGCTGGTGGTATTTCCATAGACTTAATAAGTAGCTCTTTTTCCTGTTGTTCATGTGAATCTGAGAGACCATGGCAGGAAGAACTGCAGCCTTCCACTTGAATGATGGCTCCATCTGTCCCATGTGGCCATTGATTACCAGCAACCTCTTTAGCTGGACTCTGACAGCTGACATACACTTTTCCTACAAAAGCCCTTCAGTACTTAGAAATTTGTGTGTGAAGAATGCCTGATTGACAGGGAGATCCGTTGTAATTGTTTGCACTAATCCTAAATGGTCTTAACTATGAAAACATCAGTTTGATTCAACTATGGTTTCTGATTCAACTTCTATCCTTGTGCTTTTGATTCACTTTAATGTTTTCTCCCTACAATAAGAACAAGTCCTCAAGGTCACTGGGTAGCAAAACAGGTTTATTTGTTCCCCTGTATCTTACGGAGATTAAACAATGCTTGAGAGTCAGGAAGAAGCAAGGTTGGCTATTGAAGATATTCTGGAGAAGAATAGCTGTTTCAAGATAATGGATGAAACGCATACAGATCAAAGAGGTCAATAATAAACCTGATTTTAGATCAAAGGAATGGATGCAAACAACACCTTTGGGCGTGGAAACTTAGGAAAGAATTTTGGAAAGTTGCTGAGAAACACTTTAATTTTGCCTACTCATGAGGAGGAAAGGTAATAAAATGCAGATTGTGCACCCTCAACAGCCAGGTTGGAATGGGACCTTTATTTCTTCACTGTGGCTCCCAGGGGAAACATCTCACTCCCTCCTCGGACTCAGGCAGCATGGTACAACTGCTATGGGTAAGCTCCCACTCATTGACACAATATTCCTTAGAAACAATGTGCCTTGAACTAAGCTCCTTGAAATTACTGTACCTACACATATTGTCTGTTACGATTCTTGTTCTATGTTTTGTGTAACGTGTATGATATTCTTTATATCTAAGAAAATAAACTTCAGTCATACCGCTGATAATGCAGTTTCCTTTAGCACCGATTCATTACAGTGCTCTTTGTTCTGGTGTGACAGCCATTCTAACCAACAGGATCAGTGCATTTTAGGCCAGTCAGAGTCCATTTCCTGCCTATTAGATCTACACTGTACATTGTCTCCAATAGCACTGTTTCATGCAGTGCTCAACTTCTGGAGAACCTATCCCCTGTGCCATATGAGGTATTGTTACAGGTTTCTTCTTAGCAAAACCTTTGTCTCTTGAGTTCTTGGTATACATTTACGGTCATGTTATACTTCGAGCATGAATTCACCACTGGAGCAGAGAGGTACTTATCCCTCAAAGTAAGCTTCACACCTTTTGATGAACTGAGTAGCTTAGATATGATCTAAATTAGGAGTGTATGCAAATATTATAGGAAGCTCAGACAGTGACACCAACAGCAGGAAGGCTGTTTGCCAACAAAGCACACATATTATAGGGAACAAGAAAATCAAGTACAATGTCATAATTACCATGAGTATCCCCCCCCCTCTCCACACCGCAGCCTAAAGAAACAAGCTTCAAGGACAGAGGCTTGTGGTATTTTCATGACAGACAGAATCATTGTGGCACAAGCTTTTGTATAGTAGATCCCACTTCATCAGATGAATGAAGGTGTTGTCCTCCATTGGTAGATCTCTATATACCGTATTGGTCTGAGTATAAGACTCACTTTTTTCTCCTAATTTAAGTTTTTAAACTAGGGGTGCGTCTTATAATCAGGCTGTTGCAATTTGGGTTTGCAGCCGCACCTCCCCCAGGCTCAGCAGAGAAAGGGTAGCAAAATACTCACTGCTGCTGCTCAGCTGTGCAGTGAGGGCCTTTGAATGGCATGGGACATTGCTGGAAGAAGCAGCGAGGTTAAGAGGAGATTTTGGAGCATGTGTTTGTTTTTAGTGGAGATAATGGCAGAGATACAGTGGGCTCCTTCTCTGCCCTGCAGGGCTTATGGTATGTCCTTTTTCTTTGTTAAAACAAGAGCACACATACCTCTCCCCTTTCCAGGCTGTAATCAGTTGTTAATTTTCATTCTCTGGTCTGCTGGGTTTTGTATCCTTTTGTAAAGCAAGATCAGATACACTTTCATCCCCCCTCCCTAGGCAATTAATGGTTTAGGCTGCAATCCTGTGCACACTTTCCTGAGAGTAAGTTCCATTGAGAACAGTGGGACATGCTTCTGAGTAGACATGCACATGATTGCACTGTTCGTTAAATCACTGGTATAAATTTAATGCCAGTAATTTAATTAATTGTTTTTAATAGCACCAAACTTTAAGGGTGTGTCTTATAATCAGGTGCGTCTTATACTCGGGACAATACGGTATTTATGCATATATGGGAAATCTAATTGTCCCACCCGTGAGCTTCCTGCCTCTGTCTCCAGAGACAGAGCCTCAAGAGACGAGAGACCTTTTCCAAGACAAACATAATCGGAGCCATGCAGCAACTAGACAATTAATTACATATATTCATCACCAGTAATTTTTGGGAAGGTCTTACTAATGTTTCTTTTCCCTAGTTCCTAAATGTCAAGTAACTACATGTCCTTTCCATAGACCTTTAGGCTGCAAAAGGAGAAGAGAAGAACTACGGTAGGTATGTGGCAAGACAACACATCAATTAAATGATTAATTTCTGAGTCTGAAAAAATTGACAATTTGCTGAGAGCTTCTGGCAAAATGGATTACATCCAAATTTACCATCTCCAACCAAAATTTGCATTTCTGTAGCTGACTTTCAAAACTGTATCCGAGCCCATCTCCACAGAAATGATCATGGGGAAAGGCTCAGGAATTACTGCTGTGATCATTGATTAAGAAACATGTATAATTTCTTTCATTGTATTCAAGGGTTTGGGAGAGTTGTTTCCATAATCCACAAATTTAATAATCTATGTATATATCAGATAAAGCTAGAAAATTAAGAAAGAAAGAAAGAAAGAAAGAAAGCTGATATGTTTTGCAAACTTACCTGACCGCATTTATCCAAAACAAAGAAGCTGTAGCTTTGTAAATACTGTACATCCGAAGGAGCTAGTAGTCCATTAGTTCACCTATCCCCACATATATCTATGTTGGCCATTTGTGACACACTAATGAATGGAAAGAACAAAAGAACCAATTCTCTTCCTACTTCCTACCTACTTGCCTGCAAGAGATTCTTACTTGCTTTTGGTAATCAGACAAATGGCTATTTATAAGCCTGTGCTAAATGGGACACAAGGTTTTATTTCTGTCAAATTTCACAATGATACATGCCCATTGTACTAGTGTGTAACCACACTGATAAAGGGTACCTTGAAATTTCACTGAATAACTGCACACTTGTCTGTAGAATAAATCTTGTCCTGTGACACAGCCCCTAAGAGAGTATGATGAAATGAAGGTATACTGTCTTTTTCCTTTCAAAAAGGCACTCAACAGCCCAGTTCTAACTAAAAACTCCACTGATGCAGCAGCACGTACGCTGCATCCTACAGGGAGAGGAGCAGTTGTGGAGGTCTCCCAGGGCAAGCCTCCTCTGCCCCAATGGGTCTCCTCGGATCTGCACCAGCCATTTTGCTGACGCGGAACCGAGGACAGCAAAGGGAGAGGGAAGGAATGGGGATACAATCCTGTTGAATGCCTCCTTCTGCCCCCTGCCCGCACTCCCCCATTCCTCCCCCTCCCTGCCCTGTTCCTCCCACTGCCTGCCCCCACTGCCAACGTACTGCTATTGGCAATGGGTGGCTCCTCTTGGGCGTATGTGTGCTGACAGCACATCATTTATGTCACTGGGCCGTCAGTTCCGGCAGCAGAACATTTTGTTAGGACTGGGTACCTGCTTCAAGCTTTTGATGTGTGAGCTGTTGATATATCTGCTGCTGCTGGAGTGTTTTATTAGGTGTCTGTTTTTAGTTACTATTTTAAATTGTTAAATTTGATTTTACTGTAAATTGTTTTTATACTCTTGTTAGCCACTGTGGGACTACTTAGTGAAAAGTAGGATAGAAATAAATGAATGAATAAATAGCGAGAATTACAGTCCAATCCTATCTAAGCCCCCCCCCCGTCACATCATGCTGCATCCTGTGGGGGGCAGTCCTGTAGGTTTTCGCTGGGTAAGGAAACATTTGTTCCCTGGCTCAGGGGTAAGCCTCTGCTGCCCAAATACATCTACTCAGACCTTCACTCAGGATTTTGCTGACGCAAGTCCAAGTGGACCTGGGAAGGTGGATCGAGGCTGGGAAAAGGGATAGGACATTGGGCTGTAAAATGAGTATCTTTATGGTATGTCACATGAGAATGTTGCTGTTCCTACAAAGTCAGCATGGTATAATGGTGAGACTGCTGAATTAGGATTGGAGAAATTCAAATTCAAAACCCCACTCAGCCATGAAACTCACTGGATGACCTTTGGCCAGTCCCTGTAGATCTTATCTTAGAAGGGTAGATGAGGGCAAAGGGGTATGAGAAAAGAACACAGTATACCACTCTGAGCTCCTTGGAGGAAGGGCAGAATTAAATATGGGGGCTAGGCAGCAACCAGCACAAACAACCTGTTTGTATGTGGGGACTGGAATTTACCACTGAATAATCTTGGAGCAGTTAAGCTTCAAAACGCAATCTGTTCAAAATTTAGTGTGACAGAGATTGAGGTCCCAAAACCTGTAAAAAATTGTTCTGTCAAACATCATCTTCCAAGTGTGCAATGGAAGTGAATTCTCCATTCACTTCCAACAATGACAAGTTTTATATGTCGGTCAAATATACCAACAAAGTTGAGGCAGCTGGCATCCTACCATCAAAATAGGTATAATATGCATGATCCAGTGTTTTATGCACATTCTCTCAAGTGGCAGAGAAAACGGCAACAGGACATGTACCTAAATAAACAATATCAGGATATGAAAACCTATAGTTTGAAGGTATGTTTAGTATGCCATATAATACATTCAAGCAGGTTCTAAATACTACCATCCAAGCGAACATTATCCCATGAGGTCCCCCTCTAACCCTATCTCCATTGATTTGGGGGAGGGGGTTTGCACTTTCACATGAAACATCTGTTGCAGATTATTGTTCCATTTTAGACTGCACCATATCTGATCTGTTGTAGCAATTCTTATGTTCTGCTTTCTCATCTTATTTTTAGTTTTTAATATTTTCCTGATGTTTGAATTTCTGCAGTTAGGCCAATGCTGGTTGCATAGGCAGACTATCAATTTCACTTTCTTCTGCTGCCAGGTAGATGAGTGATAAAC
This sequence comes from Plestiodon gilberti rubricaudatus, assembly GCA_026170595.1. Lineage (NCBI taxonomy): Eukaryota > Metazoa > Chordata > Lepidosauria > Squamata > Scincidae > Plestiodon > Plestiodon gilberti. Next base: position 93,125,745 of record JANXHW010000002.1, on the reverse strand, counting down.
AGTGTGATTAGTTTGTGAGAGGCCGATGTCTATTTTGCTTACTGAGTAGATGATCAGTTAAACAGCTAGAAGCTGAATGTGAACTTTGCCAATATTTCAACCTTGACAGAATCAAATTACCTGCGACTTGGCCTTTAAAAAAAAAGTTCCTCTATTTTGTGGGGTGTTCAAGGATTTAAAAATGTCAGTTTTCATTACTGATATCATGATTTTATTGTTTGCATAATGTATCACAAGTGTATACCCTTGGGATGCCAACACTGAAACATAGTAGTTGTAGTCAAAGCAGAGTACAGCTTAATCAGTCATGCAGTAGTTGCTATGATGGCCTCATTTCCTCCATTTGCAGCATCCTTTTTTCCAAAAGCCAACCAGATCCCACTTTAATTCGTAAATTCCAAAATAATGGAAACTTAAAACCTGTGATTCTAAAAGGGTGAGCTGGGCTCTTGAAGGTGGCTCAGGCTGGTACTAGGAAACACGCAAATGCCCCTCTGCCTTATCCTAACCCATGTATTTGGGCCAGGAACCCACTGCCATTCACCCAAATAATCTGAATGCTTGTGCAAATGTATGCTCTGACCCACTGTTGCATTGAGCCAACTGCTGCGTGGGTTAATAGGACACATCCCAATTTGCGTGAGCAATTTGTTTTACGAGGAATAACTTCCCTAGCAGTGTTCCTTCACTTCCCCTGTGGCACAGATTACCTCTGAACCAGATTACCTTCTGAATCAGAGCCACAATACATTCAGGGAGATTGCATTTTTCCTGAATTACGGAGGCTCATTCTAGAAATTTCTAAGATCAAATTCTTGTCCAAAAGAATACATCCACAATGAAGAAACAGGAGAGGAGGAAGAAAAAGGACAATAAGAAGAAGAGACACGCATGTGATTAGATATGTATGTATTCACTGAAGAGAAACACCGACATCTACCAAATATTCATAATCCATAAATCACAATGACTCCAAGGCCACAACTCACTTCTTGACAATCTAAATGAGCTTGTTGTGCCTCCTCACCATGCATTTTTAACAGATTGAGAATACAACACAATTATGAATGAGTAAGCTATGCTTAAGCATGAAATACAGCAGAAAACTATTATAAAAGCAAGGAAGACAGGCATTACTGCCATGAAAAATACAATAATTTTCCCCTGCTTTGCATAAATGACAGTCTCACGAGCACCACTACTATAAATTATGAAATAAAAAACAACCTGTCATCTGTATTACAATGTTCAAAATTTTACAAATGAAAGACACAGAAGGTGCAATGATTCTAATCTGCATCTAGTAAGAAAAGCAGACTGAAACCAGACACCTGAATCAGACCACATTGAGCATACACAGTGTGATGTACATACTGATCAGCAACCTGGGCTTGGACGTTGCACCTTGTGAGGGACTCTAACATACTGAATGCATATTTCACTGTATTTTAAAACGTTGTAAGTTTAATTGTAAGCTGCCTCAGGAACTTCAGCTAGTTGGTGAGATACAAACATTTTAAACAAACATTTTAAACAAATCAGAGGTTTTTGCATACCAAAGAGATACATAGGCTCAGTTTCTTGAACAATTCCTATTGCCAATCTGCATAGACTCAGCTGCCAGCCACAGAGATTTATTCTCTACACATAAAAAAATGCAGATAGCGAACATTTCTTAATATTCAATATCACCAACTAGTTTAATCATTATGTATTCTTCCATGCACTCCTTTGTGACTGCAGTGTCAGCTTCTTCCAGCTCCAATATTGTTCACACTTATCATTGTCTTTTCACCACTTTGACCTCCATTGGAAAGACAACAGAACTGGTTGCGTTATTAATTGCTTTATATCTAAAGGTTAATGCAAACAAGACTTTCCAATGAGTCTCATCCCATATTATACCAGTACAAGCCCTTTGTCTAGGGAGGCTATAGAATAGTAAGTACAGCTCTGAAGTGACGGAATTTGCTGCTACCGTTGTCAGATTTTCTACGCAGAGTTCCTCTCCTCAGGAGCATTTACGAGCTGGGGGGGGGGGAAGAGTTCCACAGGTAGGGGAACCACATAATAGCCACCAACCTCACTTTGAATTGAAGCCTCCCGATCTGTCCTCACCCCGCTGGATATAGCGCATGCCTTTTTGGCGCAGCTGCATCAGCGGGTGAGGAAGGATAGGATTGGGCTATAAAGTCAGGCTAATACGGAAATGACAGTGAACATCTATACGCTCCACTGCTCTTGCTCTTTTGGGTAGGCAGGTGGTATTCAAAAGTGAATTCAACATATAACGCAGGCTGCAAACATACACTTTAACATGCAGTTTTTACACTTTAAATCGTAAAAAAACAGGGAAAAAATCGCAAAATATGCTAATTTAAGGAGGCCCGCGCCCTCCCCAGAGCCTCTGCGCCCCTACGCCCTGGGGCCCGCCGCACCACCGCCCCATATCAGGCGACGCTTCCGCACGCAGCTATAATTTCACCCTACTCAGGGCTGAGAGTGAATGCTAAAATATATATATTAATTTTGCACACAAGCTATCTAAATTCTGCACCAAGAAAAAGTGATTTCTGTGACCTGTACACATTATACAAATTGGGTAACTCAGTATAATTGTATAATTAATTCTGATGTTGCCTCTCATCATGACCAGCAAGGAGCACAGCAGGTCAGTGAAGGCGCATGCGCACACACACACCCATCACTGGTAAACCTATTCTACCACCCACTTTCAAGCATATATCTATATAGCAAAATAAGGTTGCTTTAAAAAAAAAAAACCAAAGTTCCCAGGACATGCTTCTCTTGCATTCTCATGGAATAGCAGTATACATGTTATTACAATCTGCCATCTGAGTGGAGACTGAGTCAGCAAAGGATAGAGGTAGGCTAAGAATATATAATCTTCATTGTTTAATAGGACAATAACCATCTGGAAATTTAATAATTGTCATTAATGTGAAAAAAGCACATACCGGTAGACTGCTGATATTACTTCAGCGTTCAAGTGACCATGAAGTAGACTGCCTGAAGATATTTCCCATAGACAAGCAGAGTAACCTACACTCCTAACCTTGTCAGAGTATATATAAGCTAAGGAAGGTGAAATGTTGCCAGCATTTCAGGGGAATGAATCTAGTTAGCTGCATATATTCCAACACAAGGAGCTGATGTAGTGTAATGACAAAAGGAGTGAAGAACTAGGAAGTCCTAGTTCAAATCTTACCTCAGCCATGGGCTCATTATGGCCTCAGGCATGCCTCAGACTGCCCCTTTGCCAAACATCTACAATATGGCAATAATACTGGCCTACATTTCAGCACTGTTTATAAGGACTATGGACATAATGCATGTGAAACACTTTGAACACCTGAAATATGCACAGCTATACACTAAACTTCTCTGAGGGATTGTTAGTGAGGATCAGGCCACCCAATGACAGGGATGAAATTTCACACCCACTGCAACATTATCCCCAAGAACAGAGCTCTACTTTTCTCCACAGGACTGAATGCCAGTCATTTACTTATACGGGAAAAGTAAAGGAGATACATTGTTGCGATGAGGGACTAAACCTGTCTCTTGCCAGCTACTGAGAATCAAGCCTGCCCCTACATACATAGCAGAATGGAAAAAATAAAATTTAACAAAATCAGCGGTTTAATTTTTTTATATACTGTATTTTGATTATACTAATTAATTCTAATATTGTGGTTTAAACTTAAAGGACACTTGAATTTATCACATGTTAAAGAGATTGAAAGACCGTGAGTGAAAGATAGACAGGGACAGATTTTGAAAGGAAAAAAAGATAGAAAGGGTGTGGGATTCTGAAAAAAAGGAAAGGATTGCCTACATATGAGTACCAGAGTAATGTGTGTATTGGGATTTGACTCATTTGCTAGAAAAGTCTACTTCGCATGGGTTTTGGGTTCTCTATCATCAATAACATTTATTGCCGTGTGGCTAGACTCACCCATTTGAATTATGCACTCTTAGTTCTTGCATTGTGTTTGTGACATCTGGTAAGCTGATTTATGTTGGCCTGATGTATGTGTAGCTGTGTGCGCGCATCAACATTAAGGCACCATGCACTGCACAGCTGCCATATCACATGCTTCTGTCCGCCACCTCTGAGAGATGGAGGACGCTGCAAGCAGTAATAGCACCAAGTTTTGTCCCGAGGCTGGGACTAGCAGAGGGGCTGGTCATAAGACTAAGACAGCCATAAAAGTGTCAAGTGCCATCAAAAAACTGTTGCACCAGCACTGAGCAGCCAGATGCTGAAAAATCATTACAGTACAAATCTTCCTCTGTCTCAGTGGTTCCCAAAACCAGGGGTTGTGACCCAAACGAGGGTCACATGGATGATCCCAAGGGCCATGGGAAGCAGCATTTCCTATAAGCTGCGGGTCTGAGCAGCTGGAATTGAAGCCCTGCGCGGCTTCCCTCTCTTCGCTACAGTGATCACAACTAGTCACCGCCAACCACAACCGCAGCAGTTTTCTTACTATTATTATTTTAACATGTACCAACTCCATGGTCACTGGACTGAGAGAAAAACTGTATTTAGGGTCAACAGTCAAAAAATGTTTAGGAAACTGCTCTTTCTGTTCAGGTCCTGGATCTGGAGCATGCATGGGGCTCTTATTAGAACAGATGGATGGGAGGCTGTAGGCTACTGAACAGGTACTGTATCACTGGACCTCAAACTGGAACTGCCACTGCTCCTGGGATTCCTGGAGTGATGCGGGAGGATCTGGAGCTGCAACGGAGGCTCCAACAAGAGGCACTGGATTCCCCACTACTGCAGTCCTGTTGGGTGTTACCCAAGACGGTTGCCTCTAGGGTACTGACTCTGCAGGGTCCCACTGTCTGTATCGGGGGCAGCCACAGGATCCTGCTCCTCCTCACCCCTAGAGGAGGCCATAATCAGGCCTAAAATTGGTAGGGTTCATTCTGAACTGTTGAGAACATTTTGTACTACTTGGTTTTCAAATATCTATTTAGCCCAAAGAACAAATACATTATTAAATTTTAAATCGGTGTGGGACGTTCTGTTGCACGTAAACAAATTCAGAAGGTGGAGAAGAGACCAGGACTGTAATGTGTAACAGTATAGGTGTGGAAGCCTGGTGACTGATCCATAGGATTACAGTTGGGGTCAAGCATGTCCTGTCTTCATCTGTGAAATGCTGGGAGTAACCCAAACCAATGCAGTAGCAATGTTTTTGTCGCCTGCATTACTACAGTTGGATCTAGGAGTGTTAACTGGCCCCAAGAATATTGTTTTAAAATGTTGTTTTAAAAAGTATTTCACTCTGATTAGGAAATATTGCATAAGAGGTTTTCCAGTTTTTCTCTAAATTCCCACTGAGACTGGCAAGTGGAGTGTTCAATCCAGGGTTGGATGAAGGGGAAGGGAGATAGGGAGCTTGTGCAGAAGGCTGCAGAACTTTAAAAGCCCGGCAGAGTTGTGGTGGCTGCTGGGAGAGCAGGCACAGCTCCTACAGCTGCCCAAGCAACGTCAGCGGCACTTTGACCCATCACAGACCTCTGTGTCTCTCTTGCTTTTGCCCTGGCCTTCCCGGGAGGGCAAGAGCAGCTGCCCATACTCGCCATGAAGGGCCACCCCAGCCCTCAATTGCACAGCAGGCTCGTTCCCACACTCTGAGTACGGCCAGTTTAGCAACTCCTGATAGTTCAGCATTTCCACCATTTCCAGCACCACTTAGGTCCCAAAGGTGCTGGATTATCAGGAGACTACTGTAATATCACCAGCCGCTTCCTTGCGAGTCTCAGGCTTTGGGATGCTTCTTACTTGGCAACCCTACATATGAAGGGACGGCCCAAGCTAATCTGGCACCTGACATTAAACCCCACCACTATCTCTTGTGTCTAAGCAGCAGTTGCGTAGCTAAGCTGAAGCCAGTGTGTGTGTGTGTGTGTGTGTGTGTGTGTGTGTGTGTGTGTGTGTGTGTGTGTGTGTGTGTGTGTGTGTGTGTGTGTGTGTGTGTGTGTGTGTGTGTGTGTGTGTAGGGCCCTGGGTGCCGCCCACGGTTTCCTCGTGAGGAATGGCTGCTGCTGCTTTTGCAGCTGTAGCGGCAGCCACTCTGGGTGATTTCAGGGCAGGAAATGCACCCTCCTACCCACCCTCGCCCCTGTAAGGTTCCAAATTAAGACTTTCCAGGAGTGACGTTGAAACACATCACGTAGAAACACAACGCGAAACACGTCATCGCCCCGCCATGGCCCCCGTCAGCAACACCATGGCTAAGCAGTCATAATTCTACAGTGCCAAAAGGTATGTGGGCTGCATGTTTGGATTACGATACTGTACTTGGTTGTTTTAAAGTTTCTATTTAGTTGCAAGTCAATGTGTTTCAATTATTACAGTATAACAACTGGGAAGCAAAGATGCTTATCCCAGAAATATATTAATATCAAAATGAAAAACTTGATTTAAATCAATCATTTAAATTGATTTTTTGCCTTGATTTAAAATCAATACACCCAAATGGATAGTCTTATCCTAGTTCCCTTTCTTGGACAAACTGTATTGTGATGAAATATTGGAAACTCACTCTCCTTTTCTCTTTGTGTCTGTGTGAGAGAGAAGGGATGCTATGCATATGGGTGTTTTTTTTTTAACAATGGATGCAATATCCATATTTGAAAAAACTATTGTATAAAGCAGCTATATATTGGATTGATTCCCAGTGCTCAACTTCACTGGACTGTGGATCAGTCTGCCCAGCAGCAACTGAACACATCCCAGTAATGAACTCCCAAGTGCCAATTTACTTCATAATTGCAGGTGATGTACTTCTTATGCAATGGAATTAGTATTCTTAATTATTTCAGACTTAGCCTTGACTGTTTTTTGTTTTGTTGACTTTAATCCAGACCTTTCACAGCAATTGTGTAGTTCACCTCAACTATGGGGGAATTTTCTTTCCTTCACTTGTTTTTTTTTTTAAATTAAAAGTTACAGATAAAATCTCTGACAAGTAGATGGCAAATAATTTTCCTTACTAGTTCAATACAGTTCCATATGGTTTATTTGTGTGAGCCACATTAAAATAGGCAAATCTCATTAAGTAAGTTTTGAGATCTGGAAGAATCACACAGAAATCAGGAGGCCCATTGAAAGGATTTCCAAGGTCTTTCTAGGCTCTATACCTGAAGCAGACAAATACATTAAATAAGATTCTTATTACTCAATTTAAATCAGTTTTGATTTGGTGCTATTGAATGGTATTACCAAGTCTCAGTCTATATCAGGCCACTTGGGGCACATAGTACTTTGTCAATGTAAAAGGATACCTAGCAAGACATGGATATAAAACACACATCAAATACATTTCTTATAAAGATGTTGGGAAGGCTGCATATGAGAAATATTTCTAAATTTTAGAACAAAAGTATGCATAATGATTCAAGTTTTTTGAACTAATACAAACACCAGAATACTTTTGAGCTTATTTCTTGCTCCATCTCTGTAAATTATATTTGTCATTCAGCAAAATGAAGTTTGTACAGATCTATATAGCTATAGTGAATAAGTATTGAGGTAAAATCTGTAGGTCATTATACCAAACAGAAAACAAATAAGTCTGTAGCAAATGGAAATTGAAATTATGAAGAGGGCTTCTAAAATCTTCATAATAATGCCAGTTGCATAGTTATAAAAAAAAAAAGCAACAGTACAGCTATAAATTTGATTGAGGACATATAATAAAACCAATAAGTCTGTGAGGACGTAAGTAATGGGAAAAATTCAAAACCCATATTTTTCTTTTTTGCTAATTTGGGGTCAATGGCAAACAACCTCAGTACATTTTCAGAATTCTGCTATTCAACAAGGTGTGTGTGTGTGTGTGGGGGGGGAGGCAGTGAGTGTCAATTTCTTTGAATTAATAAAAGGAAGCATTTTGAGTTTCCAAAATGGAAGGTTTTTCTCTTTCATCTTTTATTTTTTTATTGATTAAGTAAAATTCACAAGGTTGAGTGGCATTCAATGCCAATGAATACAAATCTGCTCAATTTTTGATTTGCTGGAATTCAAGTTAGTTCCTCCTAAAAAATTCAATGTTATCCTTCGCTTTGAAGGCAGGAAGTAATATCGATGCTCAGTTATTTCAATAACATTGCACCTTTCAGAGTACAAAGAGATTTGCAATTCATTTTTTTAATCTTCAAAACTATCATGTGACATGGAGAATTAGTCTGATACAGATAGTGAATTGCTGAGAACAAATTGTTGAACTTCATGACAGAGTGACACTTGAACAAATTATTCTGTTCTTGGCATGCCATCCATTCACCTGCTGCCACTTGCATTGCTGGTGACTACACACCATCTATATGCATGAATTCATGCATGTATGAATGAATCACTTGCTTTTAGGTGGCCTAGCACAATTTCACATTATTCGGCTAAGTCCTGAATCTACACCTGCTCCACCAGAACATGAGACAACTCTTGCAGGTCTCTGGAGGTATAAGTTGAAGCATATTAAGGCACGTGCTGTCTTTAACTTTCTCTTTCAGATCATGAGAATACCCAAGAACTTAAACGCTCTCAATAGGGTTTTTTTTAAAGCTCCCCAAGTGTGGGGCTGCGGATCAAATAACACATGTCCAACTCTCATGAGCGTACAGCGCTCATCACAAACGGTTTTCTGAACTGTGATCTTGGTATTCACTCTGTCCACTGTACTAAACGTTTAAACTCATGCACATGCTTTGCGTTTACAAGCAAAGGTCTCCATTTAGGGAGTACGACATAAGATAAGGGCAGATACTCTTTCTCTGTGTTCTGATGATGAAGCAGCATATTTCAACAGCTCCTCTTGGAACATCACAAAATGACAACATTTTTCTTGCTGGCCTAAAAGCAGTCAGTTAAAAGCTCGTGAAATCAAGGTGTGAGGGCCTCTAGGGTGTAGAGTTACAGAAGTGCTTCATCCTTAGTAGCAACACATACACTGGAAGTTGCAAGAGATTTGTTTCAGGTCACTGCAACCCTGAAAACAGATGAAAAATTACATCCCTTCTTAATGGTTGCGATGTGCTTGAAGGAAGAGCTCTGCAGGTATGACTAATTAAAGCACAAATAATTCTAATTTCAAACGATTTGCTCACTTGTACAGAATATTGTGCCCTACAATAAGCTACTTGCACGGAAAAAATGACCCTTTATTTATTCAGCGATACATGTAATAGTTTAGTCATAAAACCAACTCAATTGATATTGCCACTCAAGTCTAGTTTACTACTTTTCATTTCAAAACAAGCCACCTATACTTGATCCATAAGTAAAAAAAAAACAAGAGTATGTCATCATCATTTGTGTTTCTTGCATGATTAATTAAGAAAGTAACAAAATCATTCATCTGAGTATTTTCTCTCTTGGAGTCCCTGACCATTCAAGTTGTCAGTTATCTTCCTAACTAACATAAATTCATTAAGGCACTTGAGGGATATTACACCAATCACATTCTCTTCTACAACAAGTTGATAATCACACACAGTCTGAATATACCTGTAAAGGCACATTTTTCATGTAGTTTCAAAGGCCCAAAGTATTTCTTAAAAAAAGACCTCTGAAAAACTGGCCACTTTAAAACTTTGACAATGAAACTCAGGCAGCCATAGTATTTTTGTAAACATTTCTTTACAAATTGCATGCCAAATCTCCCCTTTTAATTTCTATTACAGCCCAATCCTACCTACCTTTCCCCATACCGATGCAGCAGCGCCAGCGCAGGCTACACTGCATCCTGCGAGGAAAAGCAGGAGGTGGGAGGGATCCTCGAGGTAAGGGGACATTTGTCCCCTTGCCCCGGGGAAAGCCCCAACCCCCACAATGGGTCTATATGGACCTGTGCCAGCCATGTGGCTGGCGCAAGTCTGTGTGCACCCATGTCGGTGAATTGGACCTGAAAAGGGGGTTAAGGATATGGCATGCACCAGTGCCACTGATCCCAACCCCTCCTGGGCCCAATCCGCCCAACCCCACTCCTTTGCTGCTCAGCACAGATCTTACCTTCTTCGACGTGGGTTCCAGCCTGCACTGGCGCCAGCAGGATGGCATAGGCCTTCTTGCCGGTGAAGCTGTTTAGGCGTGCTGTCAAACTACTTTCTGGCAATTTTGCAACAGCTTGTGCCAGTGAAGCACACACGCTGCCAGCGCAAGGGCACAATAGGATTGTGCCTTTAGTCTTATTTTCGAACATTGTTTTCTTTTAAATTCTTATTGTATCTCTAATATCTAATAAAGGTTAATTAAATGAAATGAAATTTTTGAACATTTGGTGCTACTGGAGTGAATTTTCTAAAATAAGTTCCATATTTATTATAGAAGAAAAAGAAAGTTACTTTATTCCCATATAGACTTGTAACAAATTGTACAACTAGAGTACTATGAAATTGCAAACAGCATGTCCTGTTCTTGCAAAACTTCATTAAAAAACAGTCATCCTGCTCTCAATTGTGCTTACTTGGAAATAAATTATGCTGAAATCCATGAGACATTTTCATATAACTGTGCTTAGAATTAGAAAACCAGCATATCAGAGAGCTAATTCCATTTTCTTTTGCCTTTCAAGATATCAAATAATTTTCAAGTTTCTAGCTTTGCAATCTGACTCAAGACTGTAGATTCTAATAATCAGTTCTAAAATGTGGAGCCTATAGATCTGTCTCAGGGCCAAATCAAACATGAATGCAAAAGGTTCCCCCCCCCCAATGCTCCCTCCCCCAATAGTGCACTGGAGGGCACAGAACTGCAGCAGAACAAAATGGCACAGAACTGCACCAGGGAGTCACGAGGCTTGAGTCCTTCACCCTTGCTGCAACTTTCATAACTACACTTCCTGAACACGACTTCTCTCTTAAAAAAACTCAGCACAATCTAGTGCAAATAAACAGCAGCGGATCTGGTGTTCCGTCACCGGAAGCCGTCGTGAACATGCTGTAAAGCATGTTTGTGGCGACTCGCAGGTGGGACGCCCCCACGGCCGCTGGCGGGGGTGGTCCGGGTGGCGAGGGAGGGGGTCATTGGTCAAACTGGCCTGGGAGGTAGCAGGGATGGCATCTGCCATATGCCCGTCCCCATTCCGGCTGGCTCGGCCGTTACACGGCCTCCTCCTACTGGCGGAAATCCGAGGAGGCCCATCAGGCCTTCTCTGGTTTATACCAGGGGAAGGGGACAAACGTCCCGTTTCCCCAAGTAGGCATCTGGGCCATACCAACGTGGTCTGGAACGGGGATAGGATTCGGCGGGCGGCCCTGGGCCGCCGGTCGGATCTCTACACAGGATTGCGCTGCCCTTGACTGTCAATAGCAAGGTGTCTGAATAAAAACAGCTTGCAGGGCAGTGATAAAGGTGCAAACTGGGGCAAAGACTAAAGCTCCCCCAACCTCTCCATACAATTTTTCACCCTTTTGAGCCCAGTCCAATGCACTAGTTAGAGAGAGAAAAACAAGACCAAGGGCCATGTTATAAGTTTGCCCTAATTTGGTCCTTACTTCAGTACAAACATGACAAAGTTTAATCTGGCCTCTAATGCTAGTGGTCTTTAGTATATTTACCTTCCCTTTTTTCCTGCTATTGATAATAAAGGCTTATTCACTCTGCTCATTTACATTTCTCATACTGCAAAACGTTTTTCAAACAAATCTTTCCTTTATATAAAATTCCTTCGACTGATCAATCCAATGTTAGAAACATATGCACACCTAAATCGTATATATCTATTTCCTACACTTCTCTTCCTAGTAAGTTCCAATTGCTTGGAAAAATTAAATATTTTACATCTGCAGTAGCTACCAAATGTGAATTAAGGGCATCTATATATAGTTCATCTGCAGTTTTGCACGGTAGGCTATATAGAACACGGAAGCTGTCACAATGGATCAGTCCAATGGTTTATCTAGTGTACAGCATTAGATCTGGGCTACTGCTAAGAGAAAGATAATTAAGTATTTAGGGTTCGGAGGGAGAAATGGATTCCCAGCTTTCAAAATTATCACACTGGATCAGTCACGTCCCATTTAGGGTTGTCATGTGGATGGGCAATTTTTCTCAGAGGAATGGACAGCTCACTGAAATGCTGCTTGCAAATCACCACCATCTGTGACAGCAAGTAGGTACTACTGGTCAGGATTTAATACTACAATCTCAGGACCGAACAACAGGCTACACTACTGAGATGCATATCTTAATCCAAGGAATTTTGTGAGTTGAGTACTCCTCACCTCTTGCAAAAGACAACAGACTTTAACTGGTTCTGCTTGAATTTGAGTCACCAATGGACTCTTTGTCTATGCAAATATCAGGTATCCTGAAAAATTAAAATAATTTGTGCCACTAGAGCACAAAAGGTAAATAACTAGAATGTGATAAATTTCAACTGATTATGGAAGAAACCCAAAGCCACGCGCCATACGGAGGGGCGATAGCTTTGCATACAGATGGTTCCAGGTTCATTTCCTGGCATCTCCAATTAGTGCAGCAAGTTTCCTGTCTGAAACCGTAACAAGTTGCTGCAAATCAGTATTGACAATACTGAGCTAGATGGATCAATGGTTTGTCAAGTATGAGATAGCTTACTGTGTTGTCCCCAAATCCAACTGAGGTTGATCGATCAAATCCTCAGCACTACCCCATCTCATGAATACCACCACATAAGAAGAAGAGAAGATGACGACAAAACTGAGCTATGATGCATTGGCAAACACTGACATTTAAACACAGCATCTTGTGGGTAACCACCACTTCTTGGCTCACATTACCTGTGGAAGTAGCAAAGGTGAAGAAATTGATAGCCAGAAGCTACGAACACCTACAAATCTGGGCTTGGGAACTGGCATCTCAGTTGTTGGAAAAGTCAGAAAGCATATTTCCACATTTACTGCTGTTTGTAGGACCTTTCTTCTGTCTTTTTCTTCTTAGGCCCCGCTTTCCCAGTTGGTTAGTTCCCACAACCGCACCACGCTTTCAGTTCCAACAATAGCGTGACCCCTTTTCCACACCAGAGGTCATTATCATGGATACAGAGCCCTAGGACACCCTACCGCATAATCAGATCACCACATGCCATGGCATTAAGGCCTCCAATGAGACAAGATGTTAGTAAAAAAAACTCTACCCCTCACTGCATGGAGGACCACTGAAATCTGAGGGGGAGCTAGTGTGGTGGTGGTGGGTAGGCTAGATCTCTGTGAGCGCAGTTTTGTTTGGTCTTGCTGTACCAGAGATCTCATTCTGTAATGGCTCGCATCATCCCTGTGCACTCCAAAGGTGTCAGTAAAAGTTATCTTGTTAGGTCAGTACAAATACCACCCCCTTTGCTGGACCTTTAAGGCATGCCTGGAGAGGCTTGGTCATTCTAGGCCTCTTTGTGCATAATTATAGTGCACAGTACAAGCCAATCTCACTTCTGCAATTTCAATTTCATTCTGCAAAACCTTTGTAGGACGAAACTCTGGTAGCAAGGAGGGAGGGAGAAAGGCCAGAACATGCCAAGGAAAACAGGACCCCTCCTTTCACGCATTCACTGGGATGCTCAGGTCTCCTTCCCCTCTTCTGCCAAACTAGCTCCTAGGCAATCTCACTAGTTCCTATGTTTTGCACTCCTAAGAATTACTATATAGTCTGTGTACATTATAGAATTAGTAAGAATGTACAATATTAGTTCAGTAAGGCTGCAATCCTAGACACACTTACCTAGAAGTAGCTTCCATTGAACTCAATGGGTCTTACTTCTGAGTAGGCATGCATAGGCATGCACTGTAAGACTGCTATTATTATGTACTTACAGGAAGATGCATTTGTTCCTTCTGTTGAGGTTGGTATCTTGTCTATAAGCTCTGCAATACATAGAAGGCAACATGATAATAGTGATATGCAAGGCCTGTATCTTCCTATGACAGCTTCCTTCCCAGACAAAGCAAAAAAAAAAAATATGGAAGGAAAAGCAGCTCTGAAAAGCAAGGAACTTCAAAGCAAGTACACAACGTCTTAGGCACATCATGAACAACCCATTCATGTAAAATAAAATGTTCCATTGTCCTTGGCAGGAACCAGCAGAACTTCTGGCTTGTGACAAAATGCACTTGAACACTCCACGCTACCAAAGAAAAACGCTATGTTTAGATGGCTCTTCAAACACAAAGAGTAAATGAGATGTGCCAGGGCCCCAAGAAGAGGGGGTTTGTTGGGCTCCTGCCCATCACTGGGATCCCCACCTGTATAGGGACAGTAGCCTATGTAGGGCTTCCAGGGCCACACCCACCTGGCTTGTCTCCTTCAGGCTGCCCTCCTCTCCCCCCCCCCCCCCCGCCGTGCCACAGAGCAGAGGCAGGGAGGGGTTTACAGCATCCTAATCTGCTGCCTTCTCCAGCTTCCAAGGGCTCTGGAGTCTCTCTTCCAGACAACCTCCAGCCCTCAGCCAGCCCCTTCTCATCTCTGGCCCATTCCTTATACTATCCTGGACTTAGTTGGTCCCTCCCTCATTCCTGGTTCCACCCACCCAGGTCACCTTCTGGGTCCTACATCTCCTCTCCCAGGGGATGGAAAGGCTCCTGCAAATACTTGCTGAGTGAGTAGGTGCACTCTGCTCAATGGGCCAATGGCCTGCACTCTGCCCCGCAGAGGCCTTTCTAGTACCTCCTGGTCTCTACCTGGTCCAGTGCCCACCAGGCAGGTCGCTCCCTGAATTGGGTAAGTCCAGCCCTCGACAAGATGTATCTCTCTGGGAACTAACCATGCTGGGATGGAAACACCAAACCAAAGAGGCACATTTAAAAAACATAATGTTGGCCAATACAACATCAAGAAGTTTAAATTGAAACGCCCCAATTCACTTAGGCTGAAATCCTATACACATATTGAACACAATGGGACTTGCTTCAGAGTAGAAAGGCATAGGACTGGGCTGTTAGAAAGTGAGAAGTAGTGAAAGGAATCAGAGAAGCTGACAAAAGAATTTATGAATATGAAGACTAGCCAAAAATAAAGTGAACTAGGATAGAAATTAGGATTGTGTAAGCATCTGGGATTTTCAATTTACTATTACTGTATTGCATATGAGCAAAAGACTAGTTAAAATGGAACAAAAAATCCTACGGTTGAGGATCTTCTTACTTAAGTGCAGACCAATCACATGCAGAGAACTAACCAACTGAAGTCAATTTTGAAGCATACATTCACAAGACCAAGCACCCTTTCTGATATAGCTTGGAAATGTTACCATCTTATACCACTGCTAGTCCCTGTTCGACCAAAAAAAAGAAAGAAAAAGAATCTCAGAAGACCTAAAGTGTTATGGCCTCCAACTTTCCATTGTCACGAAGGTGACAATGAATGGAACAAGCAGCATCAAGCAGTCAAAGCATGAGAGACCTGTCAGAGAGTGGAACCCAATCTTGTGGCATCAAAAAGGGCAATTACAGAAAACCTGAACGCAGCCCTGTTATAAATACTATGTGAACCCTCTCTTGAAATGGATTGTAGGGCGAAACACAAAATGACGTATCTGGAATGCTTTCACAAACAGAACATTAACAATTCACCCCTGCCCCTAAAACCATTAATTGTAGAAACAAAAGAGGACTAAACCTGAGATCAGTTTCTTATAACTTCCTAGAATACAGTACAGTACTTCAATTGTACAGTACTTAAATTCAACATTGCCACGCTTTAAGAGAGCACATGCAACAGCAGAAGGAACGAGTTGCATCTACATTTTGAGTCAAATAGAAAAGACTTCAAGAAAAAAGAAAAAGGATGAACATCCAGTAAGTTGCTACTTGTAAAGTTTTGTAAGCAGTGACCTCGAGAGCTCTAACATAACTAGTATGTGGCAAAGGATAATTAAGGCCACTTTAAACCTCAGAGAGAAACTAATCTCTAGCAGAAATCTCTGTATTGTGTTAGGTAAAATCAAAGTGAATCAGATTATTTTTTTCTTCCACATGCTAAAACACTAGCTACAGGCAAACTATAAAGAGGTAGAGAAAGGCCAAGTGAAGATCTGAATGTGAAGAATTAGCTGAAGGGAGGCAAACAATTCAACTTGACTTACTTGAAGATGTGTTTGCTCCTTTTGTCAAAACTGGTATCATGTTGGTAGGTTCTGCAAAACAAAACAAAAATCAGAAGGAGGTACACGATGACTTGACCATGTCAGTCATACATGGCTGTGTGTATAAAGCGGCTACCTGAAGAATCTTGGAGGAAAGAAAACAGGAAAAATAAAGCGGCTCTAGAAAATAATCCAGACATCTAACACAAAACAATAGGGAGAACGTCCTCCTCAAATATTTGCAAAAATCTATTTTCTAGAGAAAAGGAGAATGGTTGACAGCCATTGTTGGAAGAAGTAAAGAATCTCTTGGGCCAGCGACTCCAAAGTTCTGGTCTCTACGGGTCTCGATTTACCTAAAGAAATGTTTTGCAGTATGTGGACAGAATTACTATTGTATTAATTGAATACCATGGATGGCATAAATGAAAAGCCTTCGCACAGGTTAAGACCATGGACTTTTAATAAACTGGGTCATAAGACATGATTCTGCAGAAGCGGTATCAGAAGAGCAATTCACTATAATGAACACTGGGCTCCTAGGAGAAGGCTGAGATTGTTGGCCCAAGTGGCATCAGGACAAAGAGACAGTCCTTCAGCTCAACATTTCTTCATAAAGTACCACTGTAAGTTTTCAATTTACAGCATGAAGATCCAAGATGTATGTGTGTATCCATCAACACTGCACGTTGTAACTCTCTCGATGAAGTATTATCTATATTTCAACAAGGAGAATGAGAAAACCATGAACAATCCTATTTAAATATGCATCAGGACCATTCTGGCTTAGAATTGAAAGAGCAAACAGAAGAAATCTCAGACTGTTAAAAGGGAAGAAGACAACAGGAATGATATAAGAACGCATATGATAAACCAGTTCTTCAGCTCTGCCATGCTCTTAAAAAAGGCAGAGGGGACTGGCTCAGTCGGTAGAGCCGCCGCCTTGCAAGTCCGAAGATCAGTGAATGGCAAGTTCGAGACACGCTGCAGAGAAAAGGCTGTAAAAGCCTCAGAGATAAGAGCTGCCAGCTGCGTTGGTTGAGTGTGGGAGGCGACGGTCAGCGGAGAGGTCAGACTGCAAAAAGGATACCATCTGGAATGTAGTTGTTCATGAAAGATTGGACATTTATATATCGTAAAACACTCCATTAGGGGGATTCGGAAAGCCTGCCCATGTACACCGCCTTGGATTAAAGTCAGAGGAGAAATCCAATGACCAAGAAAGGCGGTATATAAATACTGTATATTATTATTAAAAATCCTTGACGGGGCCCTTTCTCTATTAACTTTACATACATCAAATTAAATGAAGTGAATACTTATTAATTCATAATGTGTTTTAGAACCTTTCTCCAACATATTCTTTCAAGGCTTCTGAGACGAATATATGACTGCTCTTCTCCATCCTCCAGCTGTATGTGAATCTGAAGAATCATAAAACCCTTACTTGAGATTACATGACATATTATGTGCTTTAAAAAGAAGTGGAATGTCAAGTGGCAAGGCAAAGCCACTCATCACCCTTTATGATCCTCATCACCCTTTCCACAGGCAGCATATCAAAGATGAAGACCTGTTAAAAATTGTTTTGTAGCTTTTAAAATTATTCTATAACCATTAACCATTTAATGTTCAGCTCAATTCACTTCCCATGAAGCTATTACTCCTGTTTTAAAGAGACCCTCCTTTTAGCAAGATTTGCTTCCATAAATTATAAGGCTTCTTTTGGTTCATTTTTTATTTTCTTTTGCATCAACAAAACATTGCATCAAGTTTTCCTCAACATTGTTTTGTGTGGCATATAAAAAAATCAGAAATAATTTAAAAATCAGGTGGGGTAACACACTTGGGAATAAATTGAATGTGCAAAGCTTAATAGCAATGAAAATCTTCACAGTTTTTGTAGCTATAGAGTCACTGCTCAGTTTTAGTCTGACCTGCCCAAGCAATTAATCTTTTTTAATCACAATAGGGAGCAAAGAAAGTCTCTCAGCAGAGGTGTATCTCATTAGACAACACCAAAGCAACATTTCTTTTGCCTCTTAAAGAAATAGTGTTTCTAAATGTGTAGAATGGAATGAAGGTAATTTTATTATTCATTTTCAATATGAATAATAAATTAAGAAGACGCAGCTGAGTTAGTCACTGCTACCGGTAAGTCCAAAGCTTAGCAGATGCCGATAGTAACCTTGCAGTAGAAGAAATGAAAACCAACACTTTGAGAACTACTTGAAACATACAATATGGAACCAAATTCAGACGGGGGAAAAAGCTTACAATAGAGGACCAAATATTGTTAGTACTGCTGTAGTACAGTGGTTAAAAGAATGTGCTAAGAGAGATAAGAAGTTCCCAATTCAGCTCTCAGCTATGAACTCAGTGGGCAGAATTAGCCAAAGTGGGCAGGAGGTCTGGCTCACTGGTAGAGCGGCCGTCTCATATGCCTGAAGATCTGAGGACATCAGTTTGAGACACCTGGAAGTATCCGTGAGCTGTCGAGATGCCACTGATGATCTGCAGAAGTCCTCGGTGAGAGAGAGGAAAAAATGCAGAGCACTCTGAGTGGGAGTCAGAGTGCCGGCAGTCGAGCGTGGGAGGCAAATGCCAGAGAGAAGCCAGACTGTGAAGGAAACCATCTGGAATGTACTCTGTGGTCTAATCTTAGCTCTAAAACCCTGATCTATGTAACTGTCATCTGTAGCAAGGTGCTGTGTGTGTGTGTGTGTGTGTGTGTGTGTGTGTGTGTGTGTGTGTGTGTGTGTGTGTGTGTGTGTGTGTGTGTGTGTGTGTGTGTGTGTGTGTGTGTGTGTGTGTGTGTGTGTGTGTGTGTGTGTGTGTGTGTGTGTGTGTGTGTGTGTGTGTGTGTGTGTGTGTGTGTGTGTGTGTGTGTGTGTGTGTGTGTGTGTAAGGTAGAGGATGATTCCAGATGAGAGATGGTAGTCATGTTTGGATGAGTCTTCAGTGAGAAGGAGCTAAGTCAAGTTCCTGTTGAATTACTTGTTGCGAGTCACTTGGAAGACACGTGAGCGAAAAGGCAGGATCCAAACATTTCCAATAAATGAATACATGCCTACCTTATTGGGTCCTTGAAAGTATTAGTAAGCTAAGATTTGTGAAGTGGTTCAAATGCTTAGGAAAAGGTATCACCACCATCACCGAATTAATGCCCATTACACAGTTCAAAGTGCTCAAATGGAAACTGAGCATCACTCAGGCCCTGAGATAGGAACTACTATATACCCATGATCCAGGGTAGGGTAATGCTTTATTTAGGATCAACCAAAAGTATCAAACAGAAAAGGTTTCAATTCCAGCAGAACTCTTCATCAGGCAGATGGTAAGCCAAAGGACCCAGAGAGGAAGAAAAGGAGATATGTTACAAGAGCCCCAAGAGCCTCCAATTTGTAATATCTGAAGATGGGGTTTAGTGGTGGGGTTTTGGCTTTTTTGTTGTTGTTGCAAACTTGGATAACCCTCTGAAAGGTGGTTCAGAACATAGCTGGTATAAAAATGCTGTTCTAATAAAGCTACGTTTTGGCGCCATCAGAGAAAAACAGGAACAGGATAAACAGAAAACAGGAAGAAGTTACTTGAACTAGTCAGTGCAATGTTTGCCAAAGCCAGATGGCAACAAGATTTCCGGATGAGATATAATGACCTTCACTTTTTTTGCCAGGTTTGAGGAAATATGAAGCCCCCTGTTCTTTGAGATGGTTCACAGTGATGAAGTACTTCTAAGAAAGCCACTGCTTTTTCAGTACCTGACTAAAGCTTGACTGTATTCTCTGGAAAGAAAAAACACACACACATTCATCCATTCTTCTCCTTATCTGGATAAAATGTTGAGGGGAAGGAATACTTTTTTAAAAGGAGAAAGTGAGCAAACAGAGGTTAAAAGGTGGTCTCTGTAGCTCAACAAATCCTCTTAAAGATTTTACTATTCAGAGCAATCCATTGTTTCAGCACACAGATCTGGCCAGCTGAAAGAGAAGAGTTCCTTCCTTGCTCACACAGGAAACTCAGCAGGCATGTCTCCTGGCAGCAGAACAACTCCGATCTGTCCAGGTCCTCAAAAAATCCGTGTGTTGTGCATTGTATGTGTGTGTGTGTATAAACTAACCCCCAAAATATGCATACTAGATGATGGATGATCCATATTGTGGTTGCTGTTAACAACTGTCTAGGAATTTAAACTTATTTACCAAGTTTAGGTTATATCTAGCACTTTACCAGAAGAAAATATTAACTGTCAGGTCACTTATTATTATGTAAGCATGGTATACAAGAGATCTAGCAATATTAAACCGACTCTGCACCCTGAACCTTTCAAAGCAACAACCAACCAACCCAACAATTCTTTTCATAGTACAGGTGGGATTGTTCAGTGTTCTTTTTTTTTTTTAACCAACCAAAATTGGGGGGGGGGGAGTTTACAGGATCTTTACAAATTCATACTAGCAATACTGGCTACGGAATCAACAGAGAACACCATATCTCAGTGAAAAACCTTATAATGAGTTCAGTAGATTTAAATGGATAATGGTTTTACCACCATCAGTAGTTTCATACACACACAGGAAACCTATAGACTAGGAAAATGCAGGAACAAAATTACCTGTAAAATTAATGTGTAATAAACGTAACTGTGAAAGCAGCAAACTGAAAATCTGCTACAAAACTGAAACGGGAAGCCTAATCCTCTACAGCACAGGTGCAGCATGGGTGCCAGGCCCAAGCTGTATTCTGTGCTGGAAAGGAGCGGGCTGAGGGTCTCCTCGGAGTAAGGGGACATTCATCACCTTACCCCAAGTAAAGTCCAAGCCTCCGCTATGGGGCTACTCGGGTCAATTATTTTGCTGGCGGTGACCCAAGAAGTCTTGTGTAAAGAGGAAAGGCCCGGGAAAGAGCATAGGATTCGGCATTTGCCAACAACACTGATCCCACCCCCTCCCAGGACCAAAGGTGGCGATGGGTCTGGAAACAAAGCCTATGAGGAATGGTTAAGAGAGCCTGGTACATTTAGCATGGAGAAGAAAAAACTAAGACAGGCGTTCCCAACCTGTGGTTCGTTTACCCCTTGAGGTATGTGGACCGCAGGCTGGGGGTATGTGAGATGCTGCCCGTTATCAGCTGCTGCAATCAGCAGCTGATAACAGGCAGCTGTAGCCTTTTTTTCCGGGTTGCGGCACGAGTGGGAGGACCCGCCCGGCACACAACCCTGGAAAAAAGGCTACAGTCCTGCTGATGTTCCTGGTAGCTCCTCCTACCTGTTCTCCTGGGTGCCGCCATCTTGAATCTCACGAGATCCAAGATGGCGGTGCCAAATTCTCATGAGATATGGGCACAGCTATCTTGGATATCTTGGATGGCGGCGCCCAGGAGAAAAGGTAGGAGGAGCTACCAGGGACATCAGCAGGGCTGTAGCCTTTTTTTCTGGGTTGCGGCGGGTGGGTCCGATTCGGCATGGTTGTAGCCTTTCCCTCCGGGTTGCAGTTTGAGTGGGAGGACCTGCCTACCCATGGCACAACCTGGAAAAAATACACTAACAGGAGGTATGCAGGGGTACGCGGGGGCAGCAAGTCAGGGGGTACGTGGGGCAACCGGGGGTACGTGGGGCAACCGGGGGTACGTGTAGGGGGTACGCGGGTCTCCAAAGGTTGGGAACCCCTGAACTAAGGGAAGAAGTGAGAGCCATCTTCAACTACCTGAAGGGCTGTCACACATAGAAGGGGAGGACTTACTTTTTGTGGCTTCTGAGGGGAAGACTAAAACTAATGAGCTTCAGGGAAGCAGATTTAGGCTAGAAGTGAGAATGAATTTCTGAACCATAAGAGCTGTCCAAAACTGGAACAGTTTGCCTCATGGCTCTCCTGCACTGGAAGTTTACAGGCAGAACGCAGAAGTTATTTGTCAGGGAAGGTAACCTTCCAACCTTAACATTCTATGATTTATTATAGTAAACTAAATATTTTCAAACAAAGTCCAAAGGCTGATGCCAGTGGAAATTACAAGGCCCCAGGACTTAAGAAAAACAATTTCTTCCCTCAGATGACTTCAGGTGTCACGGGGGGGGGGGGAGGCAGCATTACGTGCAGCCTCAAAATAGAAGCTGTTTGTGTAATATTGATCCAGTGTATTTACAGGCGAAACAGAGAGCGATGCTATATAAGACGGTGTTGCCCATTGCCAGTCCTACTTTGCAATAGCTTGGCACAAACGAACTCACCCGGATTCGGTATGGGATTAGCTGGTCGCTTAGGGGTTGAGTAGGAATTTTACTGCTACTATAATTGGGCATTAGTGACTGGTTTTTGGCATACTCCGCACTGACAATTGGTTGGGTTGATGTCTAGTGAGTGGTGGATTAATTAGGGCAGTCCCTGGCCACAATTGCAGACGAGCATGAGTAGTCGGGGGGGGGGGGTCACCTTAGAAGAACACTGGTGAATGTCCAGAGGCATTGTTAGAGTGAGAGGAGAATTTCATGGAACAGCCAGTCAGGGCTTTGGGTCCGAGGATGTCTGGAAATGGGACTCCTTTGGAGAACTGCCTGTTGCACCCAGAATTCTGGAGCTCAGGGGAGGGAGTGATTCAGGCAAATGTCTCCTTCAGCAAAGTACTCTGTGACTCGGAGGAGGTGGAAGCAGTCAGGTGACTGCTGCGTGTCTCTTAGCCCTGGCAGCTCACTCAAAAGTGTGTGTGTGGGGGGGGGGGGGCAGTTTCTGCAATGCAGGAACTACATTCCCTTAGGTTGTGTCCATAGTATACCTGGTATTAGAGAACTGATGCTGCAGTTCTCTTTTAAAGTTGCGGCCAGAGTTTTTATCCAATACAGTACTGTTGTCTCGACTCTTATTTCTGGGTGTTAAGGCAAGTGAAATCCCTTAGATACAGGTCTAAGTATAGAATCAGATTTATTATGTTTGGCACATATACCTGAAACTGTTGTCCTTAATTTACATGAAATGTTATCAGTGCCCTTCATTAGCATGTAATAAGATACTTAAAAATGCGACAAAGCCTAGACAATAAAGGTGCAGCAATTCTTTTGTTGAGGAAAAAAGTGACAAATTAGTTTGCAAAAAGCAATTAACATAATGTACCAAAATTCCGGTGCTTGCTATTTATATCACTCTCACTTGCCCAGAGAACTTCACGCATCTTTCCTGACCTCAATTACTCTCTCCTAAGGAGGGCTGCATTTTGAAGCATGGCAAAATAATGTTCTTCATATCCAGTATGCAAAGAGAGCAACTGCAATTTTAAGAACAGAGGACATATTAGCATTAAGAATGCTGAAAAATGAACGTAGACTTTAATTTTCCCCAATTCTATTTCAATTAGTTTTAACATTATTGTATTATTTATTCACAAGATGGCTTAGGTGAGAAATTTATTTCCAGGTATTTCCAAATTCCCAGTAAGGCAACCATACCAAGAAATTCCTGGCTAAATAGAATGAAGGTTCTGGAAGGGCAATTTCGTTAAAAGGTAGACCAGACAGCCCTTAATGGCTCTGGGGCCTGGAAACAAGACCCCTTTGGAGAGCTGTCTGCCTCAACCACTGGGGTTCAAGGCAGGGTAAAATTCAGACAATTGCCTCCCTCAACACAGTCAACTGTGTGGCTTTGAGGAGGTGGGAACAGTCAGGTGACTACTGCTGGTCTCTTGGGGCTTGAAATGAAAGGGGGCAGTTTCTACAGTGAGCACCAAGGTCATTTGGTTCTTCTGTGCACCTTGCACAGAAGAACCAAAAGGAAAACAAGGCAAAATAGTTCTATAGTGGGCCCTCCCGGAACATCTGCGTTGAGTCAAATCCGTGAGCATCTGTATTCGCCCTGTATCTGCAAGCATCTGCTTTGAGTCAACGTAGCATCTGTATCCACGAGCCCCCGTATCCGCGCCAGCATCTGTGTTTAGTCAAATCCTCAGATGTTCAAATCACGGATACGGAGGGCCCACTGTATAACAAATGGAGTGAATGAGTAGCAACCTTAGTAAGAAAAACCAATCACCTTCACATATGTGTTGCAGGCAGCCCATGAATGATATGCGTATATCTACTCAGGATAAAAACCTCTCCCTTCTTGTTTCTGAACGAAGAATTGGTAGAATGTAAATCTTGAACCCTTAAAATCTTCTAGAAGACATGACCTTGGCATAGTGAAAGACAAAATGCATCCTCAAAAATTTGGGCAGGCTACTGACAAGATGTATAAACACACAACTACCTCTAGATAGTTATGTTCTCTAAGAGCCTAATCCTATCCCCCCTCCACCGCTGGTGCAGCCAGGCCAAAAAGGAGTGTGCCATATCCAGCGGGGGTGGGGTGGCGGATCAAGAGGCTTCAGAGGGGAAAACAGAATTATTTCTCCTTACCCCACTGTAAGCCTCCTGCACTGCAATAGGTCTCCTTGAACCTGCGGCAGCTCTATAACTGGCGTAAGTCCGAGAAGAAAGGGGTGGAGAGGCTGCGAAAAGAGGGGATAGTATCCAGCATGTCCCATTGCCACTGGATCTACCCATTCCCGCAACGTCCCCGCCCGTTCCTCCCCACTCAGTTTCGCCCTCTCCCCGCCCACCCCTATCTTACCTCTCTGGCGACCATGGTGATGTCCGGCAATGCAAATGGAGCACTGCCACCTCTTGCGGAAGCGTTCCCAAAATACATGCTCAGTTGGCAGCCATTTTATGACAGCGGAAGGTTCTTCCAGTGTCATAAAGCTCTGCCCTCGACAGCCCAATCCAGGTTAGGATTGGGCTGTAAGGCTGTAATCCTATCCACACTCATCTGGGAAGTAAGCCCCATTGACTATAATGGGACTTACTTCTGAGTAGACATGCATAGGGCTGGGCTGTAAGAAACATTAAATATAAAAATCATGCACATGTCTATATATGCAATACAAAAAACTAATCGTTTCTAGACTACTGAAGTTACTGGAACCAAACAATTAAATAATGCCTGTACAGAAAAACACACACACACACCATACTGTCCGCCGAAACAGGCATTTTAACCTTGCTGACATCAGTATGAAACCTGGCATGATAGATGCACTGTCAGGCATAATTACTTAGCATTTGGAATGGCAAATAGAAACATACTGCAACTCCTACCAGGCAACTGGCTCTGGATTTTCATTAACCTGGCTAGATTTCTCTGCTCTATTTTTATTGGTTGGAAAGGAAGAATATTACTTTCTTTGGTCAATTTTAATCCATGCAGCATCAATATGCCGTTTTAGATCAAAATTCCCCAGAAACATGGACATATGACGAGAGAGGCTTGTCATTCACCAGATATTTGGCTTTTGGGGACAGAAGCTTGTCACTAGCTATGGTCAGGAACAGTGGTTCTCAAACTGTGGGTCGCGACCCACTATTGAGAACCTAAGCTGCCCCCTGCCCTCCTTAAGGGGTGGGGACAGCATGGCAGCGGCGATCCAGGGGATCGTCGCTGCCGCAAAATTGCCCAAAACCACCGTTGCAGCACTTACCCGGGCTTGGAAGAGCTTCGGGGAGGCCTGCGCAACCCTCTGCAACCCAATCTTCGGATTGCCACAAAACGGCAATCTTCAGGTGCTTCTGGTTTTCGCGAAAACTGAAAGTACCCAAAGATTGCTGTTTTGCGGCCTGCACAGGCCTCCCCTAAGCTCCCCCAAGCCCGGGTAAGTGCCGCAACAGTGGTTTCGGGGGTGGTTTCAGCGGCAGCAGTGGCGATCCCTAGGATCGCCGCCGCTGCTGGTTCTACCCCCGCAAACACTCAAAGTTCTCCCTGCCTTTGAGAAATGCTGGTCTAGAATGTTTACAGTACTTTGCTCCCCCAGAATTTTTATTAATCAAATGTTCAAACTAGCTACACTCACAAGCTATTATACAAGGTTATTCAAAAAGGATAGTGCAAAAGTAAAGCTGATTTATTCTTAAATGAACTGACATACCACAACCATCATGACATGAAAAGATAGAAAAACTGTCCAAGTTTCACATGCAAATTACAAATGTTCAATGTGGGCACCTGTGTAGCTGCAATGGGGCGGGGGGGGGGGGGAACAGTTATGGTCTCCTCCCGAAGAGTCCATGGCTGTAACCCGGGGCATTTGCCCACCCTGCCCCATTGTAGCAATATCCTCAACACTGTTGCCCAGTGCTAGAAAAATGACATTTCAACCTTCAACCAAGCATTAGCTTCACTAAAAGAACAAGAGAGGGAGGAAGGGAGAGAGGGAGGGAGATTGGTTTTATTTATTTATGTAAAAGATTTATAGACCACTTTTCCAAAAGGTCAAAGCGGTGTACACTGGAACATAAAACAATAGAAATGATTAAAAACTTAAAAATACAAGAAGATAAACACAAAACAACAAAACAAAGAGATGATAAAAACTAATAATAATAGCAAAAAAATAAAACCATAAAAACAGCACAGGGTAATAATATGCACACTAATTAAAAGGGGTCTCCTAGGGGCAGCATTCCTCTTCAAAAGCCAAGAGAAACAAGTGTGTTTTTAAACCCAGCCAGAAACGATATAGAGATGGGGCTGTCCTCAGATCTTCTGGGAGATGATTCCACAGATTTATAGCTCAATCCTACACATGTTGATTCATGAATGAGTTCTATACATATTCTACACAAGTTCAATAAGACATATTCCCAGGTAAGTGTATGTAAGATTGCATTGTCACAGAACACCCCTGTTAGAATTTTATGACATACATTTTAGGTCTTGAAATGAGATCCCCCACATTTTTGATGATCTTTTCCCCATTCCTTCAGGTGGGGCAGAGTGCAGGAATATCCTCATGCCCAAAGACGCGTCTGTATATCTAAGTCATTATTTCAACCTAGCATGTCTGGCTGACTCTGGACTCTCTGGGACATCACTGGGAACTGGTAAAGCTATTTCAAGTATGAAACTGTGCAGATTTATGAGCAAACAACCCTTTTTATGCATGGGAACTAAGTCAGTTTATAAGGGAAAAGAAAAGTCTGTTCAATGCATTATTTCAATACACTCCCATAACACTGCTTCCTTTAGCACCAATGCATTACATTGCTTTGCCCAATGTGACTGACAGCCATTTCAGCCAATAGGAGCAGTGCACCTGTTACATGGTCAAAATTTTATTTCTGTTTACTTCAAGATATGCAGGACCACAGATCCAAACACATGCACTTTGTGCTAGGTGCCTGCCTGGAGATCAAAGGGCAAGACCAGTAATGTGTCTATTAACAGATCTGTGATGGCAAAAGGCCACAGATCCAAAAGCCTGGAAGAACACACTTCTCACTGAACCATGTAATTATTAAAGGTAAAGGTGACCCCTGACAATTAAGTCCAGTCGTCTCCGACTCTAGGGTGTGGTGCTCATCCCTATTTCAAAGCCGAAGAGCCAGCACTGTCCGAAGACGCCTCCGTGGTCATGTGGCCGGCATGACTCTCCATGCCGCAGCTCGTAGCATGCGGCTGGAACATGGAGCGCTGTTTACCTTCCCGCAAGCGGTACCTATTTATCTACTCACATTAACATGCTTTGGAACTGCTAGGTTGGCAGGAGCTAGCCAAGCAACTAGAGCTCACCCCGTCGCAGATTCGAACTGCCGACCTTTTGATTGACAGCTCATGGTTCAGCGGTTTAACCCACTGCGCCACCCCCTCCTTAATTGATCCATGGAGCCTAATGCTCCAAATTTGGACAGACACCTGTTTACTCCTTAAACATAAATGGAGTGTTCATGCCTCCAAAATGCAGTTTATGTCTTACGGCTCCGAATCCAGGTAGAATAGCATATTTGGTATCTTGTGAACATAGCCACCTCCCTGGACTCCTCCCTTGGGAAAACAACTTTTGCAAAACAAAAGGAAAAGCTTCACGCAGCCAATGGTCCTCACCAACCCCATGATTAAGCTCAAGCTAGGAATTGGGAGCAGCTAGGAACAATCTAGGCCAGCGGGTGGCGCAGTGGGTTAAACCGCTGAACCACGAGCTGTCGATCAAAAGGTCGGCAGTTCAAATCCACGACGGGGTGAGCTCTCGTTGCTTGGCCAGTTCCTGCCAACCTAGCAGTTCCAAAGCATGTTAATGTGAGTAGATAAATAGGTACCGCTTGTTCCAGCTGCATGCTACGCGCTGCGGCAAGGAGAGTCATGCCGGCCACATGACCACCGAGGCGTCTTCGGACAACGCTGGCTCTTCGGCTTTGAAATGGGGATGAGCACCACACCCTAGAGTCGGACACATTACTAGAGTCGGACACGACTGGACTTAATCGTCAGGGGAGGAATGGGGTGGGGTAGTATCGGCGGTAGCAGTGCATGCCAATATCCTATCCCCCTTCCCAGCCTCAATCACCCAATCCTGGTCCACACGAACGTGCGCCAGCAATATAGCTGACACAGGTCCCAGTAGACCCAGCAGGCCAGCATGGACTTATCCCGGGGCAAGGGAACAAATGTTCCCGTACCCCAAGGAGGCCTCCAGAGGCCGAAACTCCTCTGTGGGATATAAAGCGTGCTACATTGGTGCAGCTGCATTACTGTGCGGGGAGTTGAGTAGTATTGGGCCACCCGCTTGTGTGAGCAAATTCAGTTAGACCCAATCTACCCTTCCTTTTTTTTTTTTGAGCACTTCTACGGTAGGAAATTTTGTGCACTGTCACCCTGTGTCTATTTTTCTTTTACTTGCCAAAGTATAAAGTTGCACCCGTTACACCACTGCACATTATTGTTTTTCCCCCTGTGTTCACATATTACCGTACTTGTGTTTTAAAAAACAATGCTGGTAATAATTCTGAGCCAATCAGTTCCTTTTTCCTACCTATTAGATTAATGGCGCATTCTATAGCATTTGTTTGCACAGTACTGGACTTTTCACAGAACGGATCCTCCTGCGTAACGAGAGGTATTACTGTACCTGTAAATCAGTAATCCAGTATAGTAATTAATATTTTAACAGTGTAACTTGCTCTGAAAATGTTAACAAACCTTTTTATTTTCCAGGCATTTTCAGATTTCTAACACTTCATTCTGAATATGTTTTCATCTATTATCACTTTAGCAGCATATCACCAGATCACCTGCAGTCCTTAAAACTCTTCCATATGAGATCCACCTTCTTAATATTTTTTTTAAAATACAAAAACAGTGAGCATGATCAGGAAAATAAATGCCCTGATACTAGCATCCTTGGAAATCTGCATGCTGCAGTTTTAGTTGAAAAAAGACCATTCACACATTACTGGAGTCGAGCAGGAAGTTCTTTTGGATAGTTACTTCCTATACAGCTCTTGTAACATCTGTAAAAGGAATTATATAGCCTGGGGTGATGGTGCAATTACTTTCAATGCCAGCTTCACCCCATCACTACAATAATGTATGAATTGGCTTGAAGTTCTCCCAGAGGTGAGATCAGGAAGGGTTGCTGCAGTGGCCCAATGTGTATATGTGGTACAGCATTTCAGTGATGGGAGAACCATGCGTTTGGGGCCTAAGTAAACTCCAGGAAAGGGAATAGATAACAATGAAATCCGCATACTCAAATTACAGATGTTCATTTAAGAATGTTAGTTTCTGCATGCATCAGAAACAGGGACACAATGGCATCACTTTTCCTCTATTTCAGTGGCACTTCCAGCCACTTAAATTGACTTAGATGGCCCAAAGCTATCACTAAGCATGTACTAATATACTGAACAACAATCAAAGAGCATGTAGAATATATGGATGACAAGGATGCTAGTATCTGGATTTCCTATCTACATAGTACATGCCTTTTGTGTTTGAATACAACATTTGAAAACTGACATTCCAAAACAGATTCATTCATAATTTACAACTGCTTAATGCATCAAAAATTTCCATTCTACTCTATTGATCTAATGAGTTTTAATATAAAGTGCCACTGGCAACATATCTGAATTAGTCTACAGAATGTCCAGGAAACAAAATGGCAACATACACACCAGGGGGCTTATAACCAGAAATAGTACTGCTATAAAGATTATGCATACTGATGGGGTAAACAGAAATTTGAAGATATGCTTAGATACGTAAAGCAGAACAAATCTTAAACATATATTTTCTTAAGACCTATTCTTGGTTCAATTTTCTATTCTTCATGATCACAAATCTAAATTATATTACCCAAGAGAAGATAATGTCTTTAACAACTTGCTATGTCCTTCATGTAACCTGCATTGTAATAATGTATTTAATGAGGACAGCACACTGGGCAAGCATCCACAGATATAGAGACAAGTTGGTCATAGTTTGTAGCTGGTCAGAAATCACTTGAGACACTCAAAAAGATGGGTATGTAGTTAAGCAAGCTGGCCTGAAGACATGAAGAACATAGGTTCGAGGGCCAAATCACATACAACTTTACACACATGTGTTGATTTGATTTTTCCCCCAAAGAGAGGGGGGGGGCAGTGCTAGGATCTGGGGAGAAGACCTCAGACCAGACCTGATTCTGGGCTTTCCCCCAGCATTCGCATATGCATGCACAATTCCATCCCAAGAAGCAACTTTATAGGGTGCACACCGACAGTGGTGAGGGAGAGGCATCCCCCAGTTGGATCACTCCTCTCTGTAACCCTAACCAGTATGGATCATGGAAAAAGAGGAGAATGATCAGAGGACATCCTTTCCCAGCACTCTGAAGGCACGGAGGGAGGGGAACCCAAGCAGACCCTTTTCCTGTCCTTCCCATCAACCAATGGGATTCCTCAGACACACCTGCATCACTGCAAAAAAATAAAAAAAGAAGAAGAAGAAGAAGAAGAAGAAGAAGCTGACCTTCAATGAGGGAAGGTGAGACAAGGCAGTAATGGTGTGAGTTAATTGGTTGAACAATCTGCTGCTACCTTTGTACTGGGGGGCTTCAGGGGTCAGCTGGTTGGACCCCTTAACAGCACATGAGCCCTTGGCCAGTACCTGACCTGGTCAATCTCTGACATCACCTGGTGGAGTATTAAAGCCCCCCCCTCTAACGGCTCTGTTGTGCCCCATATGCCCCAACTCGAAGTATTCACACACACACACAAAACCAGGCCAGCACACATTTTAAATCATGTATGTTTTGACCCTAAGTTGCCCATTCTGTCAGAATTAAACTTACAGAGAGAGAGAGAGAGAGAGAGAGAGAGAGAGAGAGAGAGAGAGGGAGGAAATACACCGTGACACTCTTGAGTTCCATGTATGTATGTGTAGAACAGAACTGATATTGACTAATGCCCTGTTTTAAATGGTATATTTTTCATAACTAATATGAAATATAATTGTGCATAGTTAACCTAACACAAAGTTCAAAGCTAGCTTGATGCACTTAGAAAAATAGTTTTCAATTGCTACTATAGTACTTATATTTTGGGCACACTTATTTGTGCCTACATTAGGCCCTTTTTAATTGTCATACTGTAAAGCCAAGTATTTTCATTGCAATTTTGCTTTAATGTCATTACATGAATGCACATGTGATTTTTTTTCAGCAACAGTTGCAAGAAGACCTTCTACTTCTACAAGCAATTCTAGTTAAATAAACATGGCTTACCATTGGTGTCAGTAATGATAACCTGAGCTTTGGTGCTGTCATTTCCAAACCTATTGCTTGCTTTACACGTATATTCCCCAGCATCAGCCAATGAAGCTCTAGAAATGCGAAGTTCTGAGGATGTCCTAAGGGAAAGAGGATGAACAAGCATTACGTCACTTATACAAAACAACAAGACAGCATTTCTGCTTTGCTCATTAAGTGGCACTAAGATTTGAGGGAACACAGAATAAAATACAATACATATCCTTATTATGACCCTATTGATAAACAGGCATTTTATAGACTTGTAAGAAAAGTGTGTGTTTTGATTACCCTGTTAGCAGAGAGCAGAAGCGAAACTTTTGTTTTTAGATTTAATATCTGAACAGTAGGCCCCTTCTTTTGAGAAACTGCATTGACATCATAGTCAGTGGCGTCACTAGGGGGATGCGGACTGCACCGGGTGACACACTTGGGGGTGTGTGACACCACTAATGGCCAAAATTATGGAAACCTTTTGGAAAAATTGTATTTATGAATAATACCAGAAAATGATATATCATTGAAAATGTAATTTAATGCAGAATGTAATGAAAAACATGCAGACCTTGGGCATATGCTTCAGCATGGGAAAGGCTGGATATAAATTCATTCATTCATTCATTCATTCAATAAATAAATAAATAAATAATAAACAAACCGTGTTGAACACCTTGATTATTGTTTGAAAAACCCTCTAGTCAACAGTGTTTCCCAAAGTGTGGGTCGCAACCCACCATTGGGTCACGACCCAATCTTTGGTGGGTTGTGAAAAGTTTGCAGCATTTCTGTCTGAGGAAGCAAGGTTGAACAGACCAAACGCCAGCTGTCATGGCGCAAGGCAGGCTGGGGTGCTACCTGGCTGCCGTGGCCACCGACAAAGCCAGCTGCGGCGTTCAGGTGCAGTCCCAGATGCCAGGCAATGCGAAGAGCATTAGTTCCTGTCTTGTCAGCATGGCACAGAGGCAGCCAGGCGAGACAGGCACAGCCAATTTCACCCCCAGGCAGGCTATGGGAGAGGGTGGGGTGTGGGAGTTGGAAGATGGTGAGGCGGGAGGAGGCGGAGGTGGGTCCCTTTTGGGTTGGATGGGCAGCTGCAAGTAAAACTACGAGGGTCATGATAGATTGCCATTTTAAAATTTGGGTTGCAGTGCTAAAACATTTGGGAAGCACTGCTCTAGTACATTGTCATTATGCAACATAAGCAAACAAAATTGGATCAACTTTGATTGAGTCAAAATTAAGCACTCAGTCTCAGGTTCCACTGAAATGTGGGAGAGGTTTAAGAACGTTTAACTCTCCTACTGGAATAAATGTAAGCTTTAAGAGGTCATTGGTTACAAGCTCTGTTTTTGTTGTTGTTTTGCAATTAGCACGAAATATAAATTTTTTCTTTAATTTTATTTAATTATTTTATTTAATTAGAGCTGATTCTTAGAACTGCAC
Organism: Plestiodon gilberti rubricaudatus; assembly: GCA_026170595.1. Taxonomy (NCBI): domain Eukaryota; kingdom Metazoa; phylum Chordata; class Lepidosauria; order Squamata; family Scincidae; genus Plestiodon; species Plestiodon gilberti. Next base: position 93,092,623 of record JANXHW010000002.1, on the reverse strand, counting down.
ATGACAGTGAGATTCAGATCACTGCAGAACAGTATCACCATGAAGTTTTTTAGATCTTCTAAGAGGACTAATTCTCAACACTTTTCAGTGCCTCCTTTTCTAGGTCTTCCTGGTGACGTATTGATCTTCCCAAATCTTTTTTAGGAACAATCTTTTAGCCAATAACTGTTGCTATTCCTTGCAGGTAATTCTGCTCCCACATGAATGCTTGATAAATGAGTAAAAGGAGTAATAACGAAGTCAGTGCCATCTAGTAGTCCTTACTTCCAGGCACCACAACAAACAGTTGTGAAAAAATAGTGACTACCCTGTTTCCCTGAAAATAAGACCTCCCCCAAAAGTAAGACCTACCGTCATCCCCCCCCCCGTGATTTTTGCTGGCACTCATAAATACTGTATAAGACCTCCCCTGAAAATAAGATCTAGCTAGGATCATAAGCCAGACGGACGCAACCCCCCCCCCAGCACCCCCCACCAGCTCCCGGCACTTACTGTACTTTGACCGATTTAAGCTTCGTTCTTTCCCAAGGGTGCAAGGCTCTGCAAAGTCTGGAAGGCCTGCACTTGAGTCCTCCACCATAGAGACGACATGCTAGAGAGACTCTGCAAAGTTGCAGCCTCCTTGCAGGCCTATTTTCCCACAGGTTGCATTTGGTTGCATCCCAAAAAATGCATCCCAACCTATTGCATTTTTGAGCCAAAATTAATATAACCGTCTTATTTTCAGGGAAACACGGTAATTAATAAAGCACAGAGAATACATGGGTGCAACAGTTGCCTACTACACTCTCCTGTCTCTGGAAGACCCTTTCCAGCACTCCCAGATCCTTTTTTCTATCTCCCTTCATAAAAATCTACACTGAACTTTCCCTTTCAAAACAAACCTCTCCAAAGCATTCAAAAGGACGAAATCTCAGAAAGATACCTCAAACATCTGACAAAGCATAAGTTCTGCCAATGAGCCAGGATTCAAAGGCACAGCTGCTGCCAATGAGAAAGGATCCATAAATACAGTAAGAGCCTCTTAAGGAAGTAAGAAAAATCACCCAAAGTGGTCATCAAGCACAAATGCTGCCACTGAGCAGGGATTTGTCTTTAACAGTACTGAAGATGGCAATCCATCAAGGAAGAACTTCAGGCATTTGGGGAATGACTCATCTGTTAGTGTGAATGGATTCATCAGTGAACAGTTACAGCATTGTTGTGAGCCCTTAGATTTTTCCAGACAACTAGTAAGTGTTACTGCAGACACTAATGATGAATCCATACAGGACCACCTATGAAACATTATACTCTCCGACATACAACTTTTGCAGTCCCTTGATTAGGGGACAAAGGGTTGGGAGCCATTGAGAAGGTAAGCCCACAGGAGATAACTAATTCCAAACAGATTTAGAAAAAGGAGGATGCCAAATTCAGGGCTGCCCAAATAAAAACCAGATTGAAGTACTTGAGATCTCAAAGTTTAAGATCTTTCAGATATCCTTAGAAGGCATACAGAGGCTTAAGACCCCCCCCCCCCGATTCCAGAACCCAAGTCAAAGACAGTATGAAGTGCATTGGATCTCAGAACAGGATCCTCCCAAACCAATACAAATAGTTTCACATCCTCTCAACATCAGCCTACTTTTCTGAGCGAAGGGTAGTCTGATGTTCTTGCAATTGACTTTTAAACAGTGAGGAAATGTGCATGGAATCCCATGTGTACAGGGCATAGACAGGTGTAAAGGAACTGGATTTTAAACATTGGTTAGCTTACAGTGCAATCCTATGCATGTTTACTCAGAAGTTAGTCCCACTCTGTTCACACTGTGTTAGATGTGTATCGAATTGGAGCCGTAACCAAGCAAGGGCCATTTTTCCAAACACCCAAACCTATTTTTCCAAACACCCAAACCTATTAGCTGCTTGTGCGTGTGTGTGTGCAGTTTACGGTCCATACTTGAGACCATTCATTAGTATAAAGAGACGCAACTTTGACATTTGAGTGCTCTTCTATGATTGGGGGCCCAATCCTATTCAACTTTCCAGCGCTGGTGCAGCTGCAATGCAGCCCCAAGGTAAGGGAACAAATGTTCCCTTGCCTTGTGGAGGCCTCCATGACTGCCTCCCCACCGCAGGATGCAGCACAAACCCCATTGGTATGGCTGCATCAGCACTGGAACGTTGGATAGGATTGGACTCTGGAAGTGTAGTCTTCTTCCTTAAGGGGTCAGTTTCTCAATTCCCATCTTCGCTGCTCAAAGGAATAATAAAATCACAAAATACTAGAGTTAGGAGGGACCATGAAGGTAATCTAGTCCAACCGTCTGCTCAGCACAGGCAACTACAGCATCCTTGGCAGACGCCCATCCTGCCTCTGCTTGAAAACCTCCGATAAGGGAGAGACCACAACTGTATGAGGTAAGCTGTTCCAGTGCCGGACAGCTCTTACAGTTAGGAAATTCTTCCTCTAGTCTAGCCTAAATCGAAAGGTAAAGGTAAAGGTGACCCCTGACAATTAAGTCCAGTCGTGTCCGACTCTAGGGTGTGGTGCTCATCCCCATTTCAAAACCGAAGAGCCAGCATTGTCCGAAGACGCCTCGGTGGTCATGTGGCCGGCATGACTCTCCTTGCCGCAGCGCGTAGCATGCGGCTGGAACACGGAGCACTGTTTACCTTCCCGCAAGCGGTACCTATTTATCTACTCACATTAACATGCTTTGGAACTGCTAGGTTGGCAGGAGCTGGCCAAGCAACGAGAGCTCACCCCGTTGCGGATTCGAACTGCCAACCTTTCGATCGACAGCTCATGGTTCAGCAGTTTAATCCACTGCGCCACCCGCTGGTCTAAATCTACTTCCCTGTAATTTCAACCCATTAGTTCTAGACCTGCCCTCAGGAGCCACCAAAAGCAAGCCCTCCCCTTCTTCCATGTGACAGCCCTTCAGATACTTGAAGACTGCTGTCATATGTCCCTTTAAGTCTTCTCCAAGCAAAACGTACCAAGATCTTTTAACCATTTCTCATAGGACTTAATTTCCAGACCCCCTCACCATCCTGGTTTCCCTTCTCTGAACCCATTCCAGCGTATCAATGTTTTTCTTAAAACATGGTGCCCAAAATTGGACACATTACTACAAGTGAGGTTTGACGAGTGCAGTGGAAGGATTACTTCTCATGATCTGGACTCTATGACTTAGTTAATGCAGTCCAACAACACATTTGCTTTTTTTTTTTTTTTAACAGCTGTATGGCACCACTAGCTCATGTTAAGCCTATGGTCTACTAACATCCCAATCCAGCACAACTTCCCCCGGCACCAATGCAGCAGTGTCAACGTGGCGTGTGCTGCATCACCCAGGGGAGTTTCAAGGCGCAAAGACCTCCTTGAGGTAAGGAACTATTTGTTCTCTTGCCCCGAGGTAACCCTTTGCTGCCAGACGGGATTGCGCTGTTAATCTTTTTTTCCTTCTTCCACCACCAATTGGGATAGGCGTGTTTGGACAGGGAGAAAAATGTCATATTTTGTGAACTTTTTTTAGTTTATTTGCACAGTGTATCCAGTGGTTCCTCAGATCCGGAGTGGGGAAAAGTTCAGGATAAAGAATGAAGTCTTAGGAGTCCACATACTGTTACACAGTGCCACGAGTGCAGGTGATATAAATGTCACTTATTGGGCCTCAATCCCTTTTGAAATATCAACCCTGCACAAAAAACAAAAGTTCAGCTACAAAGGGTTGGTTAATTCACCCATGTTGGAATGGAACCTAAGGCATCAGTTACCTTGCTATCTTCATTTGTGATTATAAGCTCAGACATCCATTCCTTGCCATTATAATAAAGGAAGAGACACCTTTATGCTCAACCAATACTTTATACCAGTGGTTCTCAAACTGGTGGGTCATGACCCACCACAAGAACCAGAAGCAGGCGCTACCCCCTTAAGGGGTGTCATGATGTGCGCTAGTGCAGTGATGGCAGTCTTGGGATTGTGCTAGCTCCAGGAGAAAAAAGGGGGTTCTGGACTCACTGGGGTCGTACCAGCCCTCTGGAGGGTGCAGGGGGCCACGTGGGCCTCCCTGAGCCTCAGATCGGCTCCCTGAAGCAATCAAGACCCACTTCTGGGTTACTTTCAGGTTTTGCCTAAAACCAGAAGTGGGTCTCAAACGTTTCAGGGAGCCAATCTCGGGGAGGCCGCTTGGGGAGGCCCGCAGAGGGGGCCATGGGGCCCCCACACCCTCCAGAAGGCCAGTGTGACCCCCAGTGAGTCCAGAACTATCTTTTTTCTCCAGGCAGTGGCACAATCTCAAGAGTGCTGATGCCGCTGACGCCCCTGCAACATCTTACAGCATTCCCTACTCCCTAGTAAAAGTTTGAGAGTTGCTGCTTTTTATAATGAATGAGGTAATTAGCTCATCTCCATTTATAAGCATAGCACTCACATGAGAAAAACAGCTCAAACAGTAGCAGCTGATGTGTTTTGTAGCTGTCATTTTACATCTATCATGTAAGATTTGCACTTAACAATGTGATAAACTTATCTGTACAAACTGGCTTTAAGCGAGTAAACAGTTTACGTATTCACTGTGTTTAAATCGTGCCGTTTCTCAACACAGCATATGTAGCATCATCCCTCTTGATAATTACAAGGTAGGTTAGATTTAGAAAGTGCCGCTATCTGAAGGCCACCCAGTGAGCTTCACAACTGAATAGAGATTTGAATCTAGATTTCGCCAACCTGAGTCCAGCAGTTTAACCCCTAAACTTCAAAGGCATTTGGTTAATAAATGAATAAGGTCAAGGTTCTTTTACTGTAAGCCTACCCAGCAACTAAATTTTAGAGTAGGTGGCATTAAATATGTAATGAAATGATCTGGATAAAGCTTAGCAAAAGCTATCCCATCCCATAGTTTCATTCTTTCATAAACAAAAATGTTTTACAATCTTCCTAAAACACATGACAAAAGCCCTCTATTTTAGAATCACAAAGATGTTCTTTTAACCTATATTCAAAGCTAAAAATGCACTTAAAAATCTAAAATGCCAACTGCAGGATATCGAAAAAGTTGTAAGCACTTGTCTAAATTTCTTAGAAAGAAATAATTTTTAAAAGAATATTTCTAATGACATTTCTATTACTGGTAGTATATATGATCATCAAGACAGAATTCAATTCACTGAGAAGAGATAGCTAAGCACTTTGGTTGAAAAATGCTTTTCAAAGTACAACATTTCAGTGGATCTATTCATTGCAGAACACACAGTTTCAAAAAAAGAAAAGGCAGCTAAAAGCTTGAACGCACAAATTGCCATAGTCACTTTCCTATCATGCTGGCACTTCTGGGCCTGCCATCTGGAATATATGTCTGTGAGCAAGAATTAAACCAATCTGACTGTGCAAAGTGCTGGGACACTCGCATGCCACGTTTCTTGGTGGTCTCATTTCTAATGCTATCATCCAGGTAAAGCAGCACTAACAAATGCTTAGGGCAGTATTTCTCAAACTGTGGGTTGGGACCCACTTGGTGGGTTGTGACCTGATTTCTGGCGGGGCCCAGGTGATGGAAAGACCAGATAAGTAATTGCCATAAGCCCTGAGGCTATTCAAAAATCAGATAGCTACTAATTGCCCTTCAAAGAGCTGAACTCCTGCAATTTGCAAGACAGCTGCTAATTACCCTGCAAGCAGCTGAGCTCCTTACTTGTAAATAAAATTATTTATTTCTAGATCACCTTTATTTAAAGTCTCATAAAGCTAGATGGGTCCCGATAGAGTGCCATTTTAAAAAGTGGGTCCTGGTGCTAAAAAGTTTGAGAACCACTGGCTCAAGGAAATTACAGTATGCTCACACGGAGGGATGGGGTTGGTAGAAAGGAAATCAGTATTTGCCTAGCACTTTGACTTATATTTCTTAAATTTTAAACACACTTTTGAAAAGATCATAAAATATTTTTTTACACCTGTCGCTAAACGTTCAGAACGAGTATTTTACGCCCTATCATTGATTCACACACAAAATACCTATTCTGGGAGTCTACCTGGCATTTCCTACACATTTTTCAAGCGTATCTTCATGTTTCTAGTGACATGAGCTTGATAAAACCTTAACATCTGAACGAGCGGTTTTCAAACTTTCTACCATTAGGGAATCCTTACCACATCAATTTGTCTGCTGAGGAAACCCTGAACATCTGCCAGGGAAACTCAGTGCGCTACAGACGACTCTGAGGAATGTTTTAGAGGGCACACCTAGGGTACTGGGTAGGCCTGCTGAGCTTCCTCATTACTCCACATGGACTGAGCACTTCAAAACTTGCAAAACACACGCCTGTGGTTGCACGCTATCGGAAAAATGGGCAAAATGTCTCTTGGAGAAGCTTATGTGAGAAACCTCTAAAAAGCTTCCTAGAACCTCCAAATCTCCTGGAACACTGTGAAAAAATAATTTATCTAGGCACTTTATTTAAAAAAAAGAATATCAAGATTCTCAGTATTAGGCACAATTCTGTATCTGTTCTCAGAATGTTATGCTTACAGAGTGCAATTGTGGAACATGCACAGCCTTGCCTACTTGTCTTTGGGGTTACAAACACATGAAAGAACACCAATGAACAATATGGATTCCAACAATGAAATGAACCAGGCAGGCCAATATTTGCTACAGATACAAAATATTTTACTCTAAGTATGGATTCCAAAGTAGCCTGTATTCACCAGGATATTGGTAACCTTCCTAGAATAGCCTACTCATTTGGGCTTCAAAAGATGATATAATATTGATGAAGCTGCCTCTGCAGCATAGTTGTGGAGCAAAGCCCTTAAAAATATTTTGTCACAATCAATCAGGCTCAGTTTGTGGTTTAACTCTCACAGACTCGCTCTCCAATGCATCTGACACTAGGTTTAGCATAATGACAGATGACGACAATGCAGCAGAGAGAATTGAACTGTTTTGCGGCATTCAGAGATGCTGTAGGTGTACCGCCGTCTGTGTTGTGGACATCAGTGGATGGCGTCAGTGTTATGATGTCAATGTTGTGGACTCTGGAAATTAGCGATGACTAGAGGTGTTTGAAAATGGTGTTATTTTTTCAAAAAATGCTGAATTAAAATGCAAAATGTGGTATTACTGAAGTACTGATGTTAGTACTTCATGCCCAGCATAGAGGCCATCCTCATCATATTCTCATCATTATGTAACTTCAGGACCTCTGTGGGAGAAACTGACTTCTTGTTCTCCATCTGATACTCTAGTGAAGGCAAAGACATGATGGAGCTAAATGTTTTTTTACTCCAAATTGGTTTCCCCAGCTGACCTAGATGAAGGAAGGGTGACAGGAGCTGCTGCTGTGGACAGAAAAACGGGTAATGTAGATATTACGATTGATACTAAAGTGATGCTGAAGTTGGCAAGGCCTCTGTCAATGTTGACATCGCAACTGGCAGAACAGCAACTGATGCTACACTTAGTGTCCAAGTGGTGGTGACTGTGTTTTTCCTTTTCTTAAGTGGATATAGACACTGTAGCCAATGGTGATTCTCATGGTCACTGTGATGCCATGCGAGTGTGATGAATACAGCACCAGCATCGATAATCCGTGCTCCCATATCAAGCTGAGCTAGCTCACAGTGAAATCTATGATGGCAATATTGGTAAGAGGATGTAGATACTCCAAATATCTCAAACATGAATCCCAATCAGAGCGATGATACAAAGCATCTAGAACTGCTGGCCAACTTCAGGGTGGAGATCTATAGGCCTTGTGGAAGACTGGACTTCAAGACTGGTTGTATTCCCAGCTCACTGTCAGCATCACCACCATGGGGCTTTTAGGACAGGATGAACATCACAATGACTCATCAACCTCCGTATCTGAGATAGTGAAGACCACAACAGCGTCCCATCCAGAGGAGCCGCCCAGTGATGGTGTCTTTGGAACTGATCTCAGCAGGAGTGAGATCATTTCAGGACCTGGTCATTGATAAGGACAATCTCCAATACAGGAGCCTTTGTCGGTGTTGATGTGTAAGCCACTGAGAGGGAAGATCTCCACAGGATTCCAGAAGATGTTTCTGCAGGTTCTTTTCAGAAGGATCTCTGGTACTGACAACCTGCCCTGGGAGTTAGGACATTTCTTGTGCCCACTGTGGCCATTATCTCAGCTCTCCGGTTCGGATTCTTGTGCTTTTTGACCCATCTACTTCAATGAAGCTGCTGGTGGTGGTAGGGAAGGCAGTGAGATTATAAGAGGCATTGGCATGGCTGCAGCAGAAGTGATGACATCGCAACTGGCAGAACAGCAACTGATGCTACACTTAGTGTTCAAGTGGTGACTGTGTAAAACTGAACCTTTTCCTTTTCTTAAGTGGATACAGACACTGTAGCCAATGGTGATTCTCATGGTCACTGTGATGACTTCTAGAGGGGTGACTTGAGTCAAAGCCCTCTGTTTTCCCTTGTTTGTCTGATTTTTTTTTTATAGTGAACACAGGTGTCTACCAAATGACTTTTACCCAAACAGAGGAGACAAGTGTCATGCATGTCAGTGGAAGGGAGTTTATAAAAGTAACTCTGCTTGCCACAAGATGAGCTAGGGCTAAGTAACCTAACTACTAAAAAATGTTTAATACATTTTTGTAAACTACTGCTAACAAAGTATAGAATAAAGATGAAAGCTGAGATAACAGTCTTTTTTTTCGGAGGGACAAAAAACCCAAAGAAGCATTCCTCACAATGCTGCTTAGCACCATCTGAAAAGGGAGGGATTGGGTATTCTTCCTCAGCAAGGCAGGAGGCCTGGCTCAGTTGGCAGAGTGGCCACCACACATGGCTGAAGATCTGAGGTTGGCAGTTTGGGACATCCGGAAGTATCCGTGAGCAGTCAAAGAGCTGTCGGCACGTCACTGACAGGCTGCAGAATCTCTGTGGGATAGAGAAGCTGTGGCTGCAGTTGAAGCATGGGAGGCGAATGCCAGAGAAAGAGGCCGGACTGTGAAGGAAACCACCTGAGACGAAGGGTTCTATAGAACATTAGAACTTTGTATTATTGTAAAAACCCCTTGGGGTTTAGCAAGCCTGCCCATGTAAACCGCCTTTAAATTAAAGTCAGGGGAGAAATCCGATGACCAAGAAAAGGCGGTATATAAATAATAATAATAATAATAATTCCCACCCTCAGTGCGCACAAGGTTTCCCCACTTGAGAAAAGGGACAGACGACTCAACAAAGCTCTGGAAGCTCCTGAGGTTGGTACCGTGCATGCACAGAACTCTACGACCTGTGGTTGCACAGGAACCATAAAGAAGAACTCCCTGCTCTGGGAGATCTGTTTGGCTCCCAGTCTATCTGCTTTCTGACTTTTGCTAAAATATCTGGTTATTTCACCAGGCTTTTAAGTTAGGAAAGGCTGAACTTTTTTTTTCTTTTTGCCGTCTCTCTTGCTATTTCTTGTTTTTCTGTTGCATGTAACTTTATTTTGCAATTTCATTCTGTTGTAATTTTTGTTTGCTGTCTTGCTTTTTTTTTTTTTGCACAAACCTCCTTAGTACTGCCTCTGACTGGAAAGGTAGGATAAACATTCTCAGATATTTGTTTTACAATCAATAAATAGAATATGACATACAAAAAATTGATACACACTGGGAAGTCAATTTAAGGCAAGACTCCAGGAACAACTAAGCAACATCCATATCTTTAGACACTGTAGTAATTTGCAGGATGACTCTCCTTGGGTCACATGGGTATTCCAGATCTCAGATCTATATGCACAGTAATATTTTTTTATTCCAAGGAGTTCTGCAGTACTTTGGCCTCACAGTCACTCAGAGCTAGGCAAAGCTAAGACACAGTAACTAGGCCCAAGCTGCTGAGTGAACTTCACGAGGATTTAAACGTCCAAAATCATGCTTCATACTTCTAAATCCAACACTCTAGCTGCTACATCACACTGACAGCCCAATTGCTAATGATAAAAAAAACTAACTAAAACTGATAAAACTAACTGATAAAAACAGGTTATCTTGTTGTCTTGTGCTCCCTGAGGCATCTGGTGGGGCCACTGTGTGATACAGGAAGCTGGATTAGATGGGCTTTTGGCCTGATCCAGCAGGGCTCTTCTTATGTTCTTATCACAGCCAGATCAGTGAAAACTGAAGTTAATACTCATGGCCATGCACACCAGAACTAATAACAGTGTCTGAGTTCAGGAGTTTTCATGATGAAGAAGGGGGAAAAACTGGCCAAACCCTTTCAAACCATAACACTTTGCAAGTAAGTCATGGAGGACCTTCTTAGTATCTTTCCAAGTTATCAGGGTTGCATGCGTCCCAAGCACTATGGGTGCAAATCCTCCTAGCTGAGTTTATTTACACAGTTTAGAGCCTTCCACAGTGGCCATTGGGTTAGACCTGACATATTTATTATAAAGGAAAATCTGCACCATGGAACAAATATTATTAGAGTTACTATTGTTTTTACGAAGTCACGAAGAGTCAGAAGCGACTGAACAAATCGTTTTTACAAAGCAAGATAAAACATTATGAAACTATCCAGTGAAAATAAAGTAATGCTATTGTCATTAATTATCTCTTTTCATACATTACAACTGATCAGCACGCTGAGGTAATTAATACAGCTGATGTTTGCATTGTGGTGTATAATTCCATTTCCCTCCCACACTTCAGTTTTTTAGATACATCACTATACAGTATACTTACTTTTGTTTTTTGGGACTCTTGATCTTGATATTTTCTGGTCTGGTTTTTTTTGTTATTTCTCTTCCATTCTTTAACCATCTGAATTTGAGAGCAGGCTGCTCAGAACTGGCTTCACACCTGAGAACTAGCGTCTGACCCACTGCAGATTCCTGGTTTTTCATCTCCTTCAATTTGGGAGGCACAGCTAAACGACAAAAATAATGAATAAGAAATTAGGTAGTGCTTGAAAAGGGAAAACAAAGGCAAAGAGTTAGTCTGGTTTGGGCAATTTTGATTGTTTATCAGGACCATGCATTTTGTATACCAAGAATTGTCATTTTTTGCAAATATAATGGCAGAGTGGGTTAAAGGTGTTGCTAATTCATGGTGGCCAAATAGATATTGCAAGGGTATTTTCAGAGCTGTATGCAAAGAGATTATACCCTTACTTTTGTCCATGGCTGCAATATCAAAGAATGTCACCTTTGAGTGAAATGGGACTGGGTCTGTGTCTCCCATTCCCTCATTGCTACTTTGGGGTAGGCGCTTACATGAGTAGTAATGGCAGGCTTTAAATTATAATTCATAGAAGTATGTCTCCCTGTAAATTATTCCTCCCCACTCACAAAGAAAATTAAATGTTTTAAACTTAATGCTACAATAAATATTTAACAATTCCACTGGTTCACAAATATCTGTTTTATTGAACAATTGCATGATCTTATTTTTTTTCCTTTAAAGTATTTAAGAAACAAGATTATAAGCCTTTTTAATTACATTGCCTCAGACGACAAGCATGATTGCCCCATCTAGTCTGAGGAGCAGAGCACCAACTCTCCACCCACACGTTTGTGCAGCCTTGGCCTAGCCACAAGACGTTCCCGAATAACAACTCCCATTTGTAAAGACAGCCCTTCCCTGCCCCTATAGCTTTAGTTAAAGATCAATTCCATACAACAGGAGCATTGTAGTGAAACTTTAAAAAATGATACAGGCTGATCAAAGTTGGTGTCATTTTATGGAGAAATGTTTGAAGATCAATAATCCATGCATACTTAACTTGTGCCTTGGCCATATAATTGGCCAGAAAGTCTGAAATGTCTAACAAAAACACTGTATATTCATGGACAGCAAAGAGAAATAAGTAAGAGCCCAATCCTATTATTCCCCTCCGCCGATGCAGCAGCAATAAAATGGCTACTGCTGCATCCTGCGGGGGTAGGCAGCTGTGGGTATCTCCTCTGGGTAAAGGAACAATCTTTCCCTTACCTGTGGGTAAGCCTCAGTGGCACAGAGGGTCTCCTCAGACCTATGCTAGCTAAATAGCTGGCGCAGGTCCGCATGGACCCACACCATGGGATCGGTCTGGGGTTAAGATTTGGCGGTCACTGTTGCCGCCAAAACCGGTCCTTTCCTGGACCCGATCCACCCACCCCTGCCACCGATCTTACCTCCCCCATCCCATTTTGCCCTCTCATCATCCCTCCCGCCATCTTACTTGGATTGGCGGGCAGCTCCTGATCTGCTGGTGCTGGTGGGAAGGCGCCAGCGTCCCCAGCAGCGCAATGAGTAGTGTGCTACTGGAGTGCCTTTTATGACTGGTGCTGACTGCTTTACAGCAGTCAGTGCCAGCAGAAGAGACGCTGCGACGACAGCTGGAGAAGGTAGTATTGAGTCATAAACATATATGATGTTAATGTTGTATGTAGATTCCCATGGCTCGTTGTAATTTGCAGCGAGATCGGAAATATGGGTAATGCAGCCATGTATTGTTTTGTTGAAGAGAAAAATAAAGTTTAATATTCACTAAATATCTGGAGAAATTCCTCTTAGCGCAGAAAGTCTTCAGCGTGGCCGGAGAGAGAAGACGCACAAGGATTATCAGGCAGACATAAAAGATAAAAATAAACCCACAGTCCTCCTGCGACATTTCTCCCCGCTCCAGGGTTTTTTTCGGAACATCTACTGGTGTATATCCAGTTCTGCTTGAAAAAAACCCTGGAGCGGGGAGAAACGTCGCAGGAGGACTGTGGGTTTATTTTTATCTTTTATGTCTGCCTGATAATCCTTGTGCGTCTTCTCTCTTTGGTCATGCTGAAGACTTTCTGCGCTAAGAGGAATTTCTCCAGACATTTGGTGAATAGTAATCTTTATTTTTCTCTTCAACAAAACAACACATGGCTGCATTACCCATATTTCCGATCTCGCTGCAAAATATATGATGTTTCCTAAAGAGGGTGGGTAAGGCTTTGTTTTCTCCAATTATTCTTAGAAAATGAGCAATGAGAGACAAGCACTAAATACGTTGTAAATAATTAGCAGCAATTCCATCCCAATAAAACATGCCTCACTTTTTAAAAAGAGGACCAATGCAAAGAAAACTCCAAGATACTGTAAGCAAACAGAGTTTTCATTAAGCCAACTTGCCACTATATTTGCATTAATTATTTTTTTAACATGTCTCCAAAATATATGGTAATAGAATTATTCATGGTAGCAGAACCACTGAATCTTCAGTAAGGGAACCAGCTTCCTGTTTGTCTTGAGCTTGCTATATGTATAGTACAATCCAACAGAAAGTGGACAGTCTCTGATATCTGACCACCAATCACAAGAAGCCAGTATTCTACACTGAGTTATAGTAGGCCTGCTTAAGTATACTCATGTTAGCGGCTAACAACTTTGTGCTCAAGTCATGGTGATTTTTCTTTTCTACTATAGTACAGTATTATGAACCAATTCATAGCTGATAGCATGTATATATTTTCCAAAAACCAAAATAACAACTGGAAAACAATAAGCATTACATCATATGTAAAAAGCATTTTTCAGGTTCTGAAAAAAAAAATCTGCTGTTAAAGCAACTGTTTTTGACAAACCAATTCACTTATAATGCAAATATACAACCACTGGGAAAGGATTCCTACACTTCCCCTAGGAAACAGATATTGGACAGAGCTGTTTTTAAATTATTTCTGTAACTTTTAGGTGAACTATCATGAGGAAACCAAACACAAATCCAGAGAGAAGGAAGATAAAGAGAAGGTTTTAAATGAGCATCTTAGGTAATATCCTCAAACCCAGCCGTATTTATATTAATGTACATTGGGCTACATACTTATATGCATTTTATGGCCTGAAAATTCATTTAAATGCTACACAGTCTAATGCTTAAGTTGAAACTAGGCAGACAGACATCCAAGTTTGCCTTAGGGGGTTCTTATTTCCCCCTTCAATCTGATTCTCTAGCCTCCTTTAACTTGATTAATTTCAGAAGAAAAAAAACAAGCAGCCCAGGTTACCTGGGAAGGAGCAAGAGAAATGATCCTTCAGAAATCAGTCCCAAATTTGGCACTTTTTTATTCTCTTCTTTGCTCCATCGTAAGTCATTGGTTGACCTCGTACTAGTCACTTTGCTGCTGTGGTTTTGCTACATTGCAAGAATAGGCCAGCCACACTTCAAAGGAAGGGGCAGGGGAAGACGTTAGGTTACAAATTACAAAGACAGACTGACTGTATGAAAGGAAGGATATTGTCACACTAAAAACACAATCCTAGGGATGCGAGTCCCTGGGCTTACTCCCAGGAAAATATTATAGGATTGCAATCTAAGACTGCATTCCTATGCAGACCAAGTTGGGAGTAACCCCCAACTGAATTAAGAGAGATCTACTTCTGTGTAAACATGAATAAGATCATGCTGTACAAACCATAGCAATGCCATGAATCTCTCTATTTTTTTTTTTTAAATCCCTACGTTCAGAGACAAATGGTGTCTTGTAAAAAACAAATTTCCTGTTGTTCAAGTAAGAAAACAGTTTGCTAATTTCAAAAGAGGATACGTTCTGGAAAACCCGTCATATAGTGAAACGGCGAGTTCTCAATGTAACAGTGGAGTTGTAATAGGGAATGAATGGCAAATGCAGTGTACATTGGTCAACACACTTTTTCTGGCATAAGGTATTCCAATGGTTTTAAGGTAATTTGGGGGCGCCGATTCCAAATCTGCCATCCTTTTTTGTCTATCACATCAGGTTTTTGAGATATCAAATATTGCATTTGATAAAATCAACAAAAAACAGCAAATTTATGCTCATCGTATCATTGATGTCGTACTTTAAAGTAGGCAAGATAAACCTTCTTGACAAAGGTATTGATGTTGTTTAAAATTGTCACAATCAATTTAAAGCCCTTCACGGTTTGAGTCCAGGATATCTGAGGGACCGCCTTCTCCCATACATTCCGGCCCGCGCTCTTAGGTCATCTGAGGGGGCTCTCCTGCGTGTACAACCTCTATCGCAAGTTAGGGGAGTGGCAACACGTGGGCGAGCCTTCTCTGCTGTGGTACCACAACTGTGGAACTCCCTGCCAGGGGATCTGAGAACCAACCCCTCCCTCATGAATTTTCGGCGAGGGCTCAAAACGTTTTTGTTTCGTCTAGCGTTTGGGTGATGGGTTGTAGTCTGCCTCCTGTGTCTCAAGATGCTCTGCCATGCTGCTTTTGTGCTCCATACTGTCACCCCCCCCCGTGGATTTTATTGTTTTTAAATTAAGTATGTATTGTTTTAAAATTAAGTATGTATTGTTTTAAACTTATTTTCTGTATTTTAAACTATGTTTTTTAATTTTTGTTGTAAGCCGCCTTGGGCATTTGCCTCAGCATAGGATAAGGCGGGATATAATTTTTTTAAAATAAAAAAATAAATCTACATAAAATGATATTATAAACACACTATCCTAAAAATACAGCACCATATTTTAACACTAAAGCAGTCACTGACTCGCAACAACTTGCAATCATAAGTGACAAAGTCAATTTCGGGTAAAATCAATAAAAATGGGGTATGCCGATAGCATAAAAATGAGATGTGATAGAGCAAATCTGAGATCAGATTTGGAATCAGCACCCTGAAATTAGTCTAAAACAGCTGCAAAAGGCCAGGCCAGAAAAAATATATATATTGTTTTGTATGAGTGTAACACAAAGCACAACAAGATTTCTACCTGTCAATGGAGGTAGAAACACACACACACACACACACACACACACACACACACACACACACACACACACACACACACACACACACACAGAGTTAAACTTTTTTTTGCATTTAAAATACAGTACTGTAGCTTTAATTATTTGTTTACACTTTGGGAACCTCCACCATATATGCGGATCGTCATTAAGCAATCCATCATTAAGGGGGGGGGGAACGACACCTGTAGTAGATGCTTTTCTACTTTTTCACCCAATTTATCATATTTCTAGTCCTCAATTTTCTAGTCCTCAATTTCTCTTTGATGAAAAAATGCAGCAATTTCCAATGTGGGTCTATAAATAATCACACATAGTTTAAGGCTTATGAAAAAGTTTAACAACCAATATCAATTCTGCTTGCTGGCTGGGATCCAAAGAATTGCTTGTGTTTGGCGTGTATGAGGGAGGGTATGCTATTTGAGGCAAACAAGTCTATAGGTCCCTTGGGCTCACGGAACAAGTTTAACTGTTTTTTGGACCCCAGCCATTAACACTATCTGAATAAGATGGGAACATTATTTTCTTTCTAACCTGCATCATTACTTTGGGGTATGTTCTTGGGTTGTCACAAAAATATATTAAAAAGATAGATAGGAAACACATATTTCTCAATCTATATAAAAAAACAAATGTCTTGACTGACTCACTCATCAATGCCCAGCCCAAACCTCTAAACCTAGAAACATGAAATTCGGAGAGTATATTCCTTCCACATATATATATCCCCGTTCAGGGCCACTTTGGAGCGACCCGGAGGTCTACTTGGGGAAAGGGGATGTTCGTCCCCTTCCCCCAGTGTAAAACGGGGAAGCCCCAATGGGCCTCCTCGGATTTCCAACAGCTATTTAGCTGGCAGAAGTAAGAGGATGCTGTGTAAGGGCTATTCTGGCCCGGAAGGGAGATGGGGATATGGCGGACACCATTCCCGCTCCCCCAAGCCGGATCCACCAGGCCCTGTCCTCCCTCACTGCCCGATCGCCCCTGCCGGGGGATTACTTTCCTCCTCCAGCGGCCCCAGGGGTGATCCAGTGGCGGGCCTCCACACCGGCCGCCCTTACTCTCGAGTAGTCACAAACATGCTTTCTGGCATGTTTGCAATGAGCACTCGTTCCACCACCAGCAACTTGCACAGGATTACGCTGCCAATAACTGCAGGGTGTTTACTGACATGGGATAGTTCTGCTATATTTAAATTGTTCATTGCAATCAAAGGAAAGTTTATGGGAGTTAAAATAGATTTAAAGTACTTAACTTCCATAGCGAAGTGCTGGTATCAAGCTAGTCAGTTCTATAAATACACTAAGATCCATTCAGACATGCACCAGTGATAGCGCTGGCCTGGGTCCAAGTAGACCCATTACGCATGCTGGGACTTTCCCCAGGGCAACGGGACAAATATCCCCTTACCTCAAAGAGACTTCCTGCCTGCTAAATTCCCCTGTTGGATGCAGCATAGTCCGCGTTAGCGCCACTGCATCGGTGCAGGGGAACTTAGTTAGGATTGGGCTGTGATACTTCTGTATTTGCAAATGTAAGGCTTTTACAGGGTATATGCTAAATAAATATTAAGTAGCGCTCCGTGTTCCAGCTGCATGCTACGCGCTGTGGCAAGGAGAGTCACGCCGGCCACATGACCATGGAGGCGTCTTCGGACAACGCTGGCTCTTCGGCTTTGAAATGGGGATGAGCACCACACCCTAGAGTCGGAGACGACTGGACTTAATTATCAGGGGTCACCTTTACCTTTACCTTAAAAGTAAGCCACAGCAGCCATATAATATCTGTTTAGTTTTAAACATTGCTTCTGTTGGACAAATGTCACATATCTTCTAGCTAGGTTTGTGGGGCCTCAATCAGAACTAAAATAGAAGAATCAGCGCTGGTGCTTAACTTGCACTAGGATTCACTGTGATGTAGCCCCAGAATTTGTTTCATTAACCACTGGAACCCAGGTCTTTATATTATGCATTAGCTAGGATTGTTCTTCTCTGCACAAGTTTGCTATCTGGAGGGGAGTTAAATACTCTTCTCTGCACAAATTTGCTATCTGGAGGGGAGTTAAATACTCTTCTCTGCACAAATTTGCTATCTGGAGGGGATGCCTTTCCTTCTCATTAAGTTACCACAGCCAAACTCCATGGACCTTGGGATAGAAGAGAATTCTCCAGGCAGAGATAGTTGGTTTCCATGGGAGCATGACCTCAGGTAGCCACAACTACACAGTAACTATTGCTTGGTACGTTCATGTGCCTCAACAATCTGCCTTAGCTGCCAAAATCTCAGGTTTCTCTAATGAACCTCTGAGACATCCAAAGTAGGTAAGGAGATTCCTTTTATTGGACTATAAAGATATACTGTTATGTGCTGTAAACATAAATCTTTCAAGATGAAAATGGAAAATTCACAAAAAGCTTCAGATAGAAATTGTGTTTTTAGGTCATATTTAACCTTCAATAAACAATGCAAGCACTAATGTCAATAAAAAAACTCTTAAGACCAAATTTTGCAGACTGAACGATAGGTTCTTAAATCCATACCTAAAATGTAGCAATTTACCAAATATTTAAGAACGCAAAGCAAGCACACAACCCATTACATCTTCTGAGAACTGCAGATACTCTGCAAGATCATTAGATGCAATCAGTCATATACTTTGAAATCAAGATGTGGTCCTCAAGCTGCTGCTTCTAGGCTTTGTCAAGATTCAAGAGGCATTTGTCATAGCCATTGAGAAATACCACATTACTTGTCAGGGTGTACTATCTGACCAAACAACCATAATTTAAAATTTTAAAATACTCTTTACTTGCATTCTGATCTCCTTTTTCATAAGCTTAACTACAATCCTTTTTAGCATGTTCCTTCCGTCTTAAGGTTCCAATTCCTAAGGCAACATAGTTCCTGTGAGGATAAGTATTTAGAAAGATCAAACTACCAGCTTCCTATTCAAATTCTGCCTGCAAGTCTCCACCCCTGTTGATTTCAAACATGTACCCTGAGATACTTAACTGAAATCACACCTTGAAGTCTGAATACAGCCTGATGTGCTGACTGCAGTGTTGCAAAGTGCACATTACGGAAAAAGAGACACCCCCCATAGAACAATCAACATATTCATGAAATACTAATTAACTCTAGAGTATTTGAGTCTAAACTCTAGAAACTAGATACTGAAATATGCTATCAATTCTCATTGTAGTACAGTTATGCTGAGAAAACTGTGGTATATACATTTTATTCTTTATTATACACATCAGTCTTTTTGAGTAAAGACTACAGGCCTTAGGTTTGTTTCTAAACTAATAACCGGTATACAGTTTTGTGAAGGTTTTGTTCTATGTCTCTTGTGTGCAATGCTGTGGAATACTGCTGGAGGAAAGGAGGAAGTATCTGCAGAAGACACAGAACATGCACAATCCTATGCATATTCAGACGTAAATCCCACTGGATTCAACAGGGCTTACTGCCAAAGAAATGTGCATAGGATTGTAGTTAGCAGTGGAAGTTAGGCTCACAACAGCTTTGTATTGTCCTTCTGGCTATCAAACTAATGTGGACAACAACCGCTTAAACATGTACTTCAGAAAAAATGTAGGTATTTTTTCCCATTACAGTATATGCTAAAACAGGCAGGTATTATTTGACTACAGGAAAGGCACCTTTTCACTTTTGGAAATAAGATAAAAGTCTAAGATCAGTGTGATCTGAAGCTGAGGTATGATCACTGAGAATGTATAATCAAAATAGACAGCACCTTTTGATTTCATGATGACTAATCAAATTTATTATAATACTCTAATCAAATCTAATCTCAGTCTAATCAAATTTATCACATCAACATGATTGAAGAATTTATGGCCCAAACCTATGGGCCTTTTGTGAATGCAGATCTTCTAATCAGCTGGCGCAAAAGGCCCAGCAATGTTGGAAATGTCATGCTGCCATCATGTGCAACGGAGCTGCTGGAGGAACTGGCCAGCAGCTCTGCATGCTTCGCAGTAGCTTGGACGCTCCACTGACCCAGTTACGTTGGTGGAGGGGCGGTTCGTGAGTGAGAAGGGGGAGGTTTGGGTCAGGGATCAGGGAGTGGATCTCAGCGGCAAAGCACTCAACAGATCCTATCCCCATTTTCCCGCCCCCTTTATCTCCTTGGACTTATGTCAGCTACATAGTTGGTGTGGGTCTGAGGAAATCCACAGGCAGCCAAAAGTCCTACCCAGAAGTAAGTAAAGTTTCTCTCTTACTTCTGGTTGGCTTTCTGGTTGCCTCGCACACTCCATCAACTCGGCTGCATCGCATACAATGGTGCATGATAGGATTGGTGTGTTATTCACATATTTTCAATGTCTGCTCCACATCTTTGTTTGTTCACACCGCAGTAAGAGACCTGTAATGGGTCTTCCTCACACCTCTCCCAAAGAGAACAAGCTCATTTCCACATTAATATGTCTTTCCCATTGGTTTACCAGGGCATAGGGAGGGAAGCAGAGTAGACCAATTAAGGATCATACAATTTGGAGTAATGGATTGTGCAAACATCTATGGACCCTCCAACCTTGCTTGGTGCTGGCCATGGTAGTATTCTTTGAGAAGGAGGCTCTAAATAAAAATATTTTGCATGGTAAAGTACAGGGTTATTCAAAAACGATGGTACAAAAGTAATATTTTTCCTTGATTTATTCTGATTTATTCTTAAATGAACTGACATACCACAGCCATCATGACAATTTAATTATTTAATTATTTGTTTTTAATTATTTTAATGTATATATGTATTTTAATGTTTTATTGTAAACCGCCTTGAGTGCCCTTGCTGGGAGAAAGGCAGGGTATAAATTCTTTAAATAAAATAAATAAAAATAAAAAGACAAAGAAACTGTCCAGGTTTCACATGCACATTAGAAATGCATCCCAGCATATTCTCGGATATCGATGACACCCTCCTGGGAAGTTGGATCGGCTGTGCTGAAAATGAGGATTTGCCAATGGAGCCCTGGCCTCCATAATCGCCGGATTTAACACTCTGGGACTTCTTTTTGTGGGATTTATCAAGGCCGCTGTGTATCTGCCCCCACTGCCACAACAACTGGACAATCTGAAGCAACGCATTTCCGAAGCAGTGGAATCGATATCCGAGGATATGCTGGGACGCGTCTGGACAGAACTGGACTACCATCTTTACATCTGCCGTGTCACAACGGCGCCCATATCAAACATTTATAATGTGCATGTGAAACGTGGACAGTTTTTCTGTCTTTTCATGTCATGACGGTTGTGGTATGTCAGTTCATTTAAGAATAAATCAGCTTTACGTTTGCATCAGCCTTTTTGAATAACCCTGTATATGTTTAGAATAGAAAGCAAGCCAAGAAAATATGTTAAGTAATTCTGGTGTATGGAAATAAGCAATACTAACATTAGACTCGTATAAGTTATTCACTCATACAGTTAACGTGATGCTTTACATAGTGTCTCTACCTCAAGGGACTTACAATCTAGAAATTAACACAAAGTAGACAGCAGAGGAATAGAGGAAGGGGTAAACAAATAAGTATATAATTATTTTAAATACAGGTACTTAATTTAGGTACAACAGGGAATGGGAACTACATCACCCCCAAATCCATGCATAGGTTTGTCTTTCAAAATCCCAAGACAGACATTAATATTCTGATCACTTCATGAATATTCATAAAGCAGCATTTTATTTCAAAACATATTCTAATGTGATCATTCTCAGACAGATTTACTCTCCCTAGGTGAACTATTATATGAGGTAAACGTTCAAAATTCCATATTATAGCATCAATATACCCTAACCAATTTCTTAGAAAAGACTAGAGGCAGCAGGGAAAATATTTAGAGGGGGAAAAAAAAAGATATTATGAAATGTAGTGTGTTTTTTTGGGGGTGTGTGTGTGTGTGTTAAATACAGAAGTTTCTGTTCCTGCCAAGAGGATATGCTTCATTCCTAACACATGCAGATGGGGGGGGGAAGGGGGATCACAAGATCAATGGATGACTATAAAGTCACCAAAAGTGTTAAGAGCTGTTTAACGCTGCTCAATTTCTCCATGTGATCGTGTATGAGGAAACAACTGCATAGAGAAAGATTAATGTGACCCAGACTATATTTTGTAATTAGCAGGCAACGATAGCGGCTGTTCAGTAATCACACTGTAGAAAACAAATCTAAAGAACAAAAATGCCTTGGATTTGTTATGTTGTAAAATATGAATCCATCTGGATCTTTTCTATATCACACACTGAGAATCAGAAGTCCAAGCAGCCTCCATTAAAACATGGTGAAACAAGGTTCACATGGTCAACATTTACACTAACTTTCAACAATCACTAAAATGCAGATTCTAGATAAAATAAAACCAGTACAAAACTCTATGCAAAACACTTCTGGCAGAGCATTCTATGGTATGTCTTCACAGAATTAAGCCCCACTGAGTTTAAAAAAACAAACAAAAAAAACACCACATCAACTTACGGTGCAATCCTGTGTAGGCCCAGCACCAGGGGAACGCACGCTCCCCTGGCGCAGGGTGTCGTAAACGCACCGTAAAGCACGTTTACAACACCCGACGAGTAAGGACTGCCGGCGTAGTGGCCAGTGGCCCTTACCCAGGCCCCTACCTGGCCCTGCATCCACCGGAGCAGACAAGGCCTACACCAGCCAGGGCAGGGGCGAGGGGAGGGTGGACCGGGTGGCCATAGGCTGCGCTGGGCCTGGAGAGGGCGGGGATATCAGCAGCGAGATACGCGATATCCAAAGCCCTTTCCAGGTCTGGCACAGTCTCACACGGAAGGTTCAAATGTACGTGAGCTCTAGAGCTCGCGTACATTTGAGGAAGGCCATTGGGCCTCCAACCGCTTACAACCGGGGAAGGGGACGATCATCCCCCTTCCCTCGAGGTGCATCCGGGCTGCCTTGGGGCAGCCCAGGACCTGGATAGGATACGGTGGCCGGCCCTTTACGCCAGCTGCCGTATCTTACACAGGATTGGGCTATTAATTTATGATGTAAGATACTGACTGGACTTCAGTTAAATGGATAATACTTAGATTTAGAACGCAATTCTATCCTTCCAACCCTCCCCGTTGGTGCAGCTGCACAAAAAATGGGTGCACTGTATCCAGCAGGGGAGGCAGATCGGGAGGCATCAGAGGTGAAAGGGGATTTAAATGGGTCTTCTCGGACCTGCACTGGTGATTTCACTACTGCAAGTCCCAGGAGAGAAAAGGGGCAGTGAGGCTGCATGAAAGGGGGATAGGATCTGGTGTATGCCATTGCTGCTGGGATCCAGCCCCTCTCACAACCTCCCTGCCCCGTTATAACCCTCCCTGCCCTCCCCCGCCCCTCCCGCTGACTTACCTGCTCTGGCGGGTGGCAGGAGAGCCAAAGACGTGCATGGGAAACTCTAGTCTTTCTGGCGTCATAGAAGCGCACTACTGAGCATGGTGTTGGAAAGCGCTTTATGGCACTTTTTCAGCCATTAGCGATGACAGAACACTCATTCTACCAAGCTAAAGCATTGGGCTGTTAAATAAGTTTAAAAGTTCTCACACAAGATTGTGTACTATCTAGCTAAATCAGTTTAAGAGCCCATTTCAATTTAATTAATAGTGTACAAGTTATTTTATAGACAACACTAAAATGTGATCTTTACTGGAAAGACTCTAGATTTAAATTCACAGGCCATTTGCCCAGTTCTGCTATTGTGCTCTAAGGAAATATGGTGACTAAAGTATCTTTTCCATTGCTTCTCAAGGTGGTATTTAAATATTTTTATTTTGTATAGGAATGTATACAGTACTACCCTAATTTTGCTGGCAGGATACCGAGTTGCCTTAACCCCATCACTTGGGAGTTCATGTATGCAAAAAAATGTTTCTCAAAAATAGAGTAAAGGAGGTTACTGAGAATACTAAGTATTTATCTGTAGCAAAACAGTTTATTAGTAAATCAGTATGAGCTCCACAGTGAGCTTGAAGCATTAACAACACTGGTGGTTAATGCCGGATGGCTCCGCTGTAAGAGATATCTGTAGTCCTATTTAGCCTATCAGAGATATTTCAGTACACCACTGAAGAGCCACTACAATAGGGGTTAGCAAATGGCAACGCATGGATTCAATCCATCCTCCTGAGCAATGAACTACTATGCCACACCAGCTCTAAAAATGAGGTGCGAGTCAAGGGCCCCTGAATTTAAGAGAAATTGTTGACAGTCTGTCTGCTTCATTCTTCAGTTCAATGTGAAAAATTGATCAAGGGATGGCCCCCAGGGCCCCCCCGGTTCCTATGCTCCCGGGGGGCCACCGACGCAACCCCCACGTGACACCACAAGCCCCGCCCCCTGGGGGCGTGCCATCATTTTTGCCCGCCACCACCAAATTTCAGCGGCGGAGCAGCGTAACACCCCACCCCATGCCCACTTTTCAGAGCATTTTGGAGCCAGACAGCTCCAGGGCGGGCCCATCTCACAGCTGGATTGAAAATGACAAAAAAAGCAGCAGAGCGTGCAACCTGGCGACGACAACTCCAGGGGCAAGTATACCCCTCGCCGTGTGGTGCCCCGCCCCCCCAACTACGCCTCTGCCTGCTAAATACTAAAATATGCGGAAATATAGAAAGGACACAGAAGATTAGATTGTAGGAAAGCCAATACAAGACATACTACCAGCATACTGCCAGAAGCTACAATTGCAGCTAAAATTATAATATGCGCAAATTAGTATGTCATCTTTAACCTGCATAGCAGCAAAAGCACACTTTAAACTAGTGCTTTTTCTTTGCACAATTAAAGAAGCCAACTATTAATTCTAAGTCACGGATTGTTATGAAATTACACTAACAACTTCCAGCTGGCTTTCCAGATGTCACATACATGAAGCCATTTTAGAAACAATGACATAGGAAAATACCTTTTTTTTCTTTTGCAATATGTAGTTGTTAAAAGCATAAGGCAGATTACATATAAAAGAGATTAGGGGGATTGTAATGTGCAGTAGATTTAGCAATGAAAAGTCTTAAAAAATGGCTAAACTATGGTTTTTGTGCCTTTTGAATACTGCAACATGAACTCCCAGCTAGAGGCAGAGACAGCCCACTAGGCAGTGATTCTGCAACCGTTAAAAAAAAATCCAGCGCTATACCGCCAGTACTTTTACACAAGTGAAAAGTTTAGATGCTTGAAAGAAAGTGATTCAAAGGCAAATGTTGCGGGCAGGTACGGAGATGTTAATAAGAAAAAGGAAATCTGTTCTGCTGATATTATCGTACATCTTAGGCCCCCTGCTGGTGAAAAGAAGAATTCAAGCAGAAAGAGGGGGGGGGGAGAGAGAAATGAAGTTCACATAATATTCCAGGAAAATGAAATCAGGAGACAATATTATTTTAGAATACAAATAAACAACCCAATCCTGTCTATCAGGACGTGGCGGCACACAAGGCACCTGCCACATACTGTGCAGGATTAGGCCTGCCCCAGCGCAGTTGGTGGCTTCCTCAGCATAAAGGGACGTTTGTCCCTTTACCCTGAATAACGCGCCAGCTGCCCCGATGGGTCTCCTCGAATGCACGCCAGCAATTTTGCTGGCGTACATTTGAGAGGCCCAGGAACAGGCTCAAGAAGGGGGATAGGATATTGGCAGAGGCCTCATCCGCTGATCCCTCCCCCTTCCTGGGCCCAATTCTCCAAT
Organism: Plestiodon gilberti rubricaudatus; assembly: GCA_026170595.1. NCBI lineage: Eukaryota > Metazoa > Chordata > Lepidosauria > Squamata > Scincidae > Plestiodon > Plestiodon gilberti. The sequence goes on along the minus strand of JANXHW010000002.1, from coordinate 93,067,191 downwards.
CCCTCATCCTGGAATGCCCCTGTTCCGCCCTCCCCTGCTCCTGGTGGGGTCATACCTTCCCGCCGCAGTGCTGCACCATTCTATGGCACCAGACGAGCAGCACAAGCCTCTCCGTTGGCACCAGTTACTCCCCGAGTGTCACAAATGTGCCTTAAAGCACATTTGTGACACCCTAGACTGGCAGAGTGGTGCCTAGACCGGCGGAGTCTTAAAGTACACAAAATTGCGCCATAAGTCTTCTTCAGGCTTTAGTTTCCTATGGAATTTGCAGGGGATATAATAAAAGTAATTTAATGCTAGAAGATAAAATCTTGACAGATTTAAATAGAGTCCTAATAATGTAATATTTTAGCCTTTAATGCTTTAGAAGGTATGATAGATGGATCCTTGACAGCCCAATCCTAACTAACTATCCGGCGGGTGGCCCAGGGCTGCCCACCGGATCCTATCCCCGTTCCTGGCCACGCTGGCGCAGCCCAGAGGTCTACTTGGGGAAAGGGGACGTTTGTCCCCTTCCCCCGGTGTTAACCAGGGAAGGCCTAATGGGCCTCCTCGGATTTCCGCCAGCTAAATAGCTGGCAGGAAAAAAAAGGAGGTCATGTAATGGCCAACCCGGCCGGGACAGGGATGGAGATATGGCGGACGCCATCCCAGCCCCCTCCCGGGCCGGCTCGGCCAATGGCCCCCTCCCTCACCGCCCAGACCGCCCCCCCACCCACCGGGCAGGAGCCTTACCTTCCTCCAGCGGCCGTGGGGACGTCCTGACAGTGGAGTGAGGGCACTCAGGGCAGTCAGCCTTGCACCGGCTGCCCTTACTCACAAGTCATCGTGAACGTGCTTTACGGCACGTTCACGGCAGCTTCCGGCGGCGAAGCACTTGTTCCGCTGCCGGAAGTCTAGTTAGGACTACTCTGTTATTGGCATAAATAATGCTTTAGAAGAAGTTCAAAGGCATACTGAGATAGTTATTCTACTTATTCTACTTATATCATACTGAGATAGTTATTCTGCTATTCTATGTCAGTCACTAAAAAGTGAAGGTTTTCTTATCAATGTTATGGGATACGTAACCATACTGTACTAAGACACAACAATAAAGAATAAATGAAACTGGTATAAAGTTTGTATATAGGTCTTCAGAAGGGAACACAAAATCCTACTTTTCAGAAAAGAAGTTTATGAGATTTACATAAACCTGCACAGAGATAAAGGCTGTTAAAATTGTTATAGTTAGAAATGTTCTCCATCAATAAGAAAGCAATAAATCATTAGGGACAAGGTCTACATTTCTGCATTAGAACTTCTAGTTCTTCCACTATGAAAATCTAGCTGCTGCAACCCAGAGTTAATTTAACCACAATTTTCTTCAATGTAGTCAAGATTCAAGATCTGGGGTTTAAGAGATTTCAAAAAGTTGTTGCAGGTACTTAGGTATCAGAGAGGAAGAAATATGATAATGTGGGCAATTCATCGGAGACAAAGTGAAAAAATTTAGGTATCTATGGAGGAAGAAGAATGTAATGTGCAGAGTCCTGCTCTCTCTCCCCAAATATCAGACTTTGAACTACTAGGGATAACGAAAGTTGCTCTCTTTTATTCAACAGCCCAATCTTAACCAACTTTCCAGCACTGATGCAGCCTTGCCAATGGGGTGCTTGCTGCTTTCTGCTGGGGGGGGGCTGTCACGGAGGCCTCCTCAAGGTAAGGGAACATTTGTTCCCTTACCTCAGGGCTCCATTGTGGCTGCATCAATGCTGGAAAGTTGGATAGGATTGGGCTGTAATTCTTTATTAATGATTCTCATACTACAAAACCTGTGAACCCAACTACTAAATTTAGGAAGTTAAAACCAAACCTGTTTCAGTATTTTATCGTCCATTAATTACGTTGTCAATAGATGCGATTAAAGGGAATCAGTGCATTTTGGCTCAGTATACAATACAACACATGAAATTCTTTACTATAATTTGACTCTAAAATATCATATCTCAAAAGTGTCCAAAATATATTCCAAAGCTTAATATGATCAACAAAGATGTAGAGGTTTAACTAAAGACTTTTCCACATTAGCAGTTGACTGAAATAGATAACGGAGAGGGCAAGGAGTTGACCTTGCTCCTCCGAGCCTGTCCTTAGGAGCTGGAAATTTGAACACCATGTCGACCATCAGAGTCAGCTGGCAAAGAGAAGATAGATGCCAGAAAGTAGGTGAACTACAATGGAAATAAAGAGGGGGAATATGGCCAACCAGCTATACAAATATATACTATACAATTTAAACCATTAGTCTCAAAAAGGCCAACTACGCAGATGAACATCTGCTTAAGGTCATTTAAAATATATTGTTTTGAAAAAGCTGATTTGCCATCTTAAGAGAGCTGACAATAAATAGTACCCACATTATGCAGTGAGGAGACAATACAATGTCATTTTAACAACAGGCTTTCTCAGGCTAGGACATCTTGCAGCGCACAGTAACATTGAAGAAATAGGTAAAGACAGGATGGAAAAAGATGTACAGTGCAATCCACCAGAAGCCGTTGCAGACGTAAAGCACATTCGCGATGACTCTAGAGTAAGGGAGGACGGTGCAAGGACGGCCTCCTTCACTCTGTCGCTGGACCGAAGAAGCAGGCGCCAGAGGAAAGTAAGCACTCCCCCGGCGGCAGCATGGGCGGTCCGGGGGGCGAGGGAAGGGGCCATTGGTCTAGCTGGCCTGGGTGGGGGCGGGGGGATGGTGCCCACCATATATCCCCATCCCTGCCGGCTCAGCTAGGCTGGCGGAAATCTGAGAAAGATGTTTATGCATGGAATAGTGATTAGCGATAGAGATTCTAATCTGTGTAAGTAATTTGAATGTAGTAACATTAGGGTAGTAACTATTTCAGATTAACCCAAAATAAAAAATACGTATATTTATTATTTTAAATTTATACGATGCTTTCCTCCTCCTAAAGTGTACCAATTTCCCCCCATTTGTGTATCCATCCTATGATATTGTAAAAGTGCTGTCTCTTTGAAATGAGGCCATCATCAAGCCACATAAAAATGGAAGTTTAGGCGACCCAAACCTCTGAAGCGGGTTTAGCAACCCCTAGTTGACACAGGATTTCTCAAGACAATCTCCGATTCCTGTAACTTCCCACTGTAAAGCAATTGTTTTGAGAAGATAAATGCCTCTATTGTATTAAATAATGCAGAAAAGAGATAAGACATCACTCTGAGCTGATAGAGCTTTGTTGTTATAGAACAATGATGAAAAATGTCAAAGCTCTCATGACAAAGTTAGAAACGGAGCTTGTAGGTGACTGGAGGTGTGCTATTTAACTACCACCATGCAGATGCCTATTCAGACATCGGGTGCAGGTCCTAAACTGCAAAAATCTGAAATTTCCCAACTGTACTTGTGCTCACATGGAGTAAAAATAAAACAGCTCAGTGTGGAAAAATTGCCATTATAGAATAGATTGAAAGATTTCTGTTTCAAACAGGCAGCCATTATGATTACCAAGAGGGAATACATACATTACAGAGAAGCAATTTCTAAGCAACTAACAGCAGTTCTCCCCCTCACCCACTTCCACCCCCACTGGTCCTATCCTAGGACTCATTTTAAGGCTTAAGTAGAACATATACATTGAAAGCAGCGGAAACATCTGGGGTTTATTATAACACCACTTTGCTAGCCCACGGCATTGTACAAATCCCCGCAGGCCAGGAATCACCCTTGACCTGCCAAACACGATTACTACAGTCAAGCAACTTCCTCGTGCTGCACAGCTGCTCTCCCCTCAGTCAAGAGACAGACCTTAGAGCTGCCATGCTCACACTGGCTTCAGGAGGAAATAAGCAGAGTCCTTGTTGCCATAGCCACCACATAAAGACTTCTTGGCTACGTAGATAAAGTAAATTGATGAGGAGGTCCAGCAGAAGAATTTTGGCCTCCATACAGTGGGGGAGAGTGCACAAGGCCCCCTGAAGTGATTTCAGCCCCGTCCTCCCCACATAGGCCTCAACTCTCATAAGCAATGTTATACCTCCCACAATTTCACTACATCTCCAGTTTCTACGCACTTTTCCTCACCACTGACAATATTGTCTCACACAGCCTTCTCTTTGCTCTCACGCTCCCATTGATTATTCTCTTCTTGCTTCAACCTCCTCCACGTTTTCCAGCACTGTTATAATGGGCTTGCATCACCCTTGCCTCCAATTCTTCAATATACTGTATTCCTCTCCTCATCCACAAAACGGATGAGGATTTGTGGATTTCTCTCCACAAATCACTGTGCCAAGTTCTCACCCAGCTCCACATCCATAATCTACTTCACAAATGGACTATTGTTCTCAAACGGGTCAAACTAGACACATACATGATGAACATGGCTTTTGACCCTCAATTTTTTCCACCAATAGATGGGTGGAGTGGGGGACAGACAGATAGACGTGCAAAATGGCTCAAAACTGCAGCAGGGGATATGGGGGCTTTAGGACTTAGCCCACTCCATCGATAGTACCCTAATACGGACCCCCCCCCCGTATGCTATTTATAGTTTAAAAAGCTTCAACTGGTTTTCAATTGAAACTTTTAAAAACTATAAATGGTGCATGGGGGCACATGATTAGGATACTAATCATAATTGGGGCTAAGTGCTAAAGTCCCACCCCCCCCCCTGACCCGGTCACAGTTTTCGGGCATTTTGCAGCCTTTACATTGCTACTGGTAAAAAAAAAAAAAATCAAGGGTCACACAGATATGTGCACACATGTCTTGTTTGACCCTAAGCTGAAGATGACAGACAGCTGCAGTTCAATTTCATCCCTCATTTAAAAGTTATAAAAACACCATGTGCACAGTACATGGGGAAAGTAAAAAGGTTCCCTCCACAAACTCACAATATTTTTAAAGACGACACAAAAAACAGGGAAGGGGACAAGGAAAAACTTAGAGCTTGCTGGGTGAGATATACACCTCCCCAACAACAAACAGGTTACTTGACATGGTACAGTCCTTTCAAAAGACACATGAAATTACACCTCAGTTGCTTCTCTGTTCATAAAGCACCACTTATGAACAATCAAACAGAAAGTGTCTAGCCCAGCATTTTTCAAACTGTGGGTTGGGACCCACTTGGTGGGTTGCCACCCGATTTCTGGTGGGTCCTGCAGAGCCTCCAATGAAAACAGGGGTGATGGAAAGATGAGACAACTGCCTCATACCCCGAGGCTATTCAAAAATCAGATAGCTGCCAATTGCCCTGCAAACACCTGAGCTCTTGCAAGTTTGCAGGCTTGTGTAAATATAAGGAAATAAATATTTGAGTGTCTTTTTTATGGTGTGTTTTTCCCCAAGTCCGTCACTGACAGTTGGTGGGGGTAGGTAAAGGCTGGGTCACAAAACTAAGCCCCTCAAGCCTTGAGGCTATTCATTAGGGCTACCTCATTACAAGAGACGGATTGAGTTTTTTTGCAAATAAATAAATAATTACTTGTAAATCAATAGAAATATTTCTTTCTAGACAACATTTTTTAAGTCTCTTAAAGCTAGGTGGATCCTGATAGAGTGTTGTTTTAAAAAAAAAGTGTGTCCCGGTGCTAAAAGGTTTGGGAACCACAGGTCTAGCCCATCCCTCTCTTTGATCATTAAGTTGCAATGTGTTACATCAAGAGGAATCTTTTAAATAAGTAAGCTCCGATAAGAAAATGGATACGGTACAGAGAGGACTGCACCAGATCGGCTCTGGTACAGCTCAATGAACCCACGGAACTGAGAAAGAGGGGAATGCAGAGAAAATGAAATACAAGGATGCGTAAAGAAATAAACAAACAGTAAAGCTTTCCATTTTCCCAGCTGCAAGAAGAGCAAGCTGTTGAATTAGAGGATAATTGCCTTTTCCAACTGAGGTTATTGCTCTAGCTAGCACAACTGAAGGCGGCAAGAAGCCAGTGTCACACCAGCTCATCTTGAATCTGGTGTAGAGCAACCCTTTGCTTTTCAATCCAGCAGTTGCTCTCAGGCAGCTGAGACAGTTTGATGATTTGTATGTCAGAACCAAATTTATGACCCTGAAGAGGCTGTAGAGTTCATCTACAGGCAGTTATGGGGGTGGGGCGGTGGATTAGCCATTTAATGTTAATTTCCCACAGCCTTTACTGTAGAAATATGATATACCAATGTAGCCTTCTTAGGACCTATTCAAAAAGACTATGTAGTGACTAAAAACATGAAGACTCAAGATCAACTGAAATTGATGAATAAAACAGGATTTAAGGTGGAAAAAAAAGTTAAATATTTGGGAATTGTATTGACGAGTATGAATTGTATGTTATTCCAAAATAATTATGTTAAAGTATGGAATGAAATTAAGAAAGATCTGTTAAGATGGGAAAGATTGAAATTGTCTTTACTAGGAAGGATATCAGTGATTAAGATGAATGTATTACCAAAAATGATGTTCCTATTTCAAAAGTTACCAGTGATGATTATATCTGATGCACCATTTAAAGAATGGCAGAAAGACATTTCCAAATTTAACTGGCAAGGGAAGAAACAAAGAGTGAAATATAAGATTCTTCAAGATGCAAAGGAGAGAGGAGGATTAGGACTACCGGATTTGAAAGTACAGTATATTATGCTGCATGCTGTTTTGTATGGTTGAAAGAGTGGATGTATTTACAAAATAGAAGATTATTGGAGTTAGAAGGCTCTGACTTGAGATTTGGTTGGCATGGGTATATGTGGTATGACAAAGTGAAAGCAAATTTAGAATTTAAAAATCATTATGTTAGACATGCATTATGGAGAACATGGAACAGATATAAAATCAGGTTTTATGAGAAAATACCATTATGGGTCACACCATATGAAGCACATTTTGGTGGGAGTAACATGTCGAAAGAGAAAGGACTATTATACAGAAATTTATTAATTTTTTTCGCAAGGAGAATGTACAATGAAGTCAAGAGAAAAATTAATGGAAGAAGACTTTAATTGCCAATGGTTTGTATATGCTCAAATGTTGGAAAGATTTTAAGTGGATAAGAAGACATATGGATTTGTAGAAGAACAATCAATACTGGAGGTACAATTAAAATCTGAAGACCAGGTAATCTCAAAAATGTATAAATTGCTTTTGAAGTTTGAGACAGAAGAAGAACAGGTTAAAGAATGTACGATTCATTGGGCGAAAAATATAGGTCATGTTATTTTAATGGAGCAATGGGAACAACTATGGTTAAAACAGTTGAAATTTACATTAAATGTTAATATTAAATAAAATATGTATAAAATGATGTATAGATGGTATATAACCCCAAGCAAATTAGCAAAAATGTATGAGAAGGTGACGAATAGCTGTTGGAAATGTAAAAAGCAAGAGGGAACTTTTTATCATATGTGGTAGACATGTTCTCAAGCAAAGAACTACTGGATTCAGATTCATAAACAGATACAGTTGATTTTAAGGATTAAGGTTCAAATGAAACCGGAAACCTTCTTGTTGGGTATGAAGGATGATCATGTAGGCCAACAATTTCAAACTTTGTTTTTATATATGATAAGTGCAGCAAGAATTTATACGCACAATATTGGAAGAATTCAGAGATACCTTTGCTGGAAGATTGGTGGTTGAAAGTTTTGGATTATGCTGAAATGGATAAACTTACAAATTTAATTAAGGAAAAGTCACTTAACTTTTTGTAAATAACTGGAAACCATTTATTGATTTTTTAAGAGAAGGAGAGAAGAACTAAGTGATGATATGCGGATTTAATGAATAGAATGTGGGTGTTATTTTGGCTTAGTTGGATATTATATGTAGAAAATAGTGAATAGTATGCTAGTAGGATGTATTGCTTCGCGCTTGCTATAATTTTATGAAATCTGTATTGTTTTTATGTTTTAATATATTGCTAAAATATAAATATATACTAAAAAAAGACTATGTTCATCACCAAGGGCCCAATCGTATCCAACTTTCCAGCACTGATGCAGCTGCAATGCAGCCCTGAGATAAAGGAACAAGTACCGAGGAGACCTCCCTCCATGACTGCCCCTGCCACCTTATGATGCCCTGTTGGCACAGCTGCATTGGTGCTGGAAAGTTGGACAGGTTGGACCCTCAGTTACTCAAAGCTAAATGTGTGAATTGCTCTCTTTGACAAACCTTATTTTCAAACTAATGCTAGGTGATAATGAAAGTTCTGTCTGTGGTGTTTGATCTCTAATGGACTGTTTCACACACGCAGTGTAGTAGTCATCAAATGACATGTATGAATGAGCCCTTATAGTTTCTCTCATTTACTATAGCTGCTTGAAGTCTATTTGGAGATTTAATGAGGATAACACTCATTAGCGCCCTTCCTCCTCCAAAATCCTCCCTTCAGCAATGCCTGAACACCATGAAGCCCTCCATTTTAAACATCTCCCAAATTAATTTTGTTGAAAAGTTTTTCTACAGCATTGCATCCATTTTCAAAACAGCATTTACTTATGGATTAAGAAGCACTGACCTAATGCTATCACTGTCTTGATGAAGAACTACTGGGACCTTCTTGTTGAATATAATGCTCTTAAGCCCTAACTTGCAATGCAATCACATGAAATGTTTCTGAAAGTAACTGAAAAGATCTATACTGTTTTTAAAGTTTTCGTTGCTCAATATCTTAATTAAGACTCTGTTATATATGTAGCAATACAAAGCTTTCGCTTATCTGTGTGTGTTAAACTGATTTCACCAATCAATTAAAACAGCTTCTTGGAATTTCTCCATAGTACAATAAAAGTACAACCAGACAATAAACTGAATTGATTCTCCATTGGTACAATATTAAATAAGTTTGTAGATGATATAACATCACCATAGTGAACTCAGGTGGTTATGTGCCTATCAGTTTAGAAGTGAAGGATTCACTAAAAATAAGGTATTAGTAGTTTCTACAGACTTGGATAACTTCCCAGGTACACACGAGAGAGAGAGAGAGAGAGAGAGAGAGAGAGAGAGAGAGAGAGAGCTTGTCACCTTTCCAGACCTGTTCTTTTAGGGATTACAGAATATTAAAGGCACAGAAAAAGTTGAAACACATAATGTATGGAAGGAAGAGGAAAAATTGGCCCAATAGCTTATAACAGTAAGCATTCTTGAAACCTGAAAAATCTCCCTTATTTGCATATACAGATATGTTTAAGGAGGGAGGAAAGGGTTAAAAACCCAAAGGCTATAAAGGATATCTGTTATCAGAAATCTGGAAAACACTGTCCTAAATGCTTTCTAAAGGCTCAAAGTGAATGGAAAAAGGGACAAGGGAGGATAGAGGTGGGTCTTCTATTTCTGGATTGGAAACTAGCAGAGCAATCCTGTCTGGCACCGCTCTACTCACCCCAGAACACATGGAGCGCCTGCCAGGGAAGCTAGGTTCCCCACTGGGCTGCGTTCAAGGAGGGGGAATTGGTCAGCTGGGCCAAGGAAGGGGGAAGGATCAGCAGCGGTGGCTCCGCCAAAAGTCTATCCCCCTTCCTGTGTCTGGCTGCCGTTATAGGGCCCTCTCAAATGAGCTCCAGCAAAATAGCTGCTGCATATTTGAATAGACCCATCAGGCCGACTGGGGTTCTAAGGGTAAGGGGACGGGTGGTGGGTCCTATCTAAATAGGATGCAGTGTGGGCTCTATCCCCCCCCCCAGCAGCCAAGTTAGACAGGATTGATTGGGCTGCCTGAAGTCCATACAGCCAGAGGCGTATCTAGGGCGGAGCTAGCGGAGCACCCGCCCCGGGCGCCATCGCCCGAAGGGCGCCTCGCCGCTCCGCCCGCGAGTTGGACTCGGACTCGAGTCCGCCTCGAGTCTGAGTCGGACTCGGAGACTCAAGTCCGAGTCCGACTCGGGCCGGCCCCCTCAATCGGGAGAGCCGGCTGGGGACGTCTTCCCCGGCCGGCTGCCCGGGGCCTTCTAAGGAAGGCCCACTGCGCGATTTTTTGCGCATGCTCAGACTGTTACTGAGGGAAAAGGGCAGCCCTTTTCCCTCAGTAACAGTCTGAGTATGCGCAAAAAATTGCGCAGCGGGCCTTCCTTAGAAGGCCCCGGGCAGCCGGCCGGGGAAGACGTCCCCAGCCGGCTCTCCCGATTGGGGGGGTGTCCCGCCGGGTCGCCCCCTCCCGGAGCGTGCCAATCCCTCCCAGAGCACGCCCCTCCCTCCCGGAGCGTGCCCCTCCCTCCCAGGTCTCTAATTATAGGGGCGCCTACCCCCCCGGTAGCATTTTAAAGCATTTTTGGGCCACCTGGCCACTTACCGCTTGGCTGCTTAATTAGCTAATTTACATAAATTGCACAAAAATACCAGGATCTCTTTTAAAACACACAGCAATAAGACACATGAACAAAATGCACCAGAACATAAATCCCAAGTACAAAAAAACCCCGGACTCAACTCTTTTTCCCCCCAACCCACCCATGCACAGTTTCCAAAGTAAAAAACATTTACCCCAGTACAAAAAAAAACCCAGACTAAATTCTTTTCCCCCACCCCAACCCTGCACAGTTTCCAATGTAAACATAAAAGTACAAAAAAACCCAGACTCAACTCTTACCCCACCCCACCTATTCCCAGTTTCCAAAGCCTCCCCAACTAGGCCCAGTGCAGAAGCTTACCCAAGCTGCATTCCATTGAGCAGAGCTGGAAAGACCACACCATCTGCAGCTCAGCTGAACTGAACTGAGGAGCACAGCGCCCTCTGCTGGCTGCTGAGAAGCTCAACTCATGCACGTGCATAAATTAAACCCGACAAACAGCTATAGATCTGATAGATTAGTCAGGGAAGAAAGTGCAAGGGAGCTTTCCGGCTCATGAAGAACACGGTAAGCCCGAAAAAGCTTTAAAATGGGCGGGGGGGGAGGGATTTTTTTTAGTATTGGTGTATAAGACGCACCCTACTATTTTGGGTCACAAATTTAGACAAAAAAGTGTCTTATACGCCAATAAATACGGTAATTACCGGGAATATAAAAATGCCTCAACTATACTACCTTTATTACTTTATCTTATCTGTTCAGAGCTTACAGAACTAACATCGAGCAGGGTAAAGTAGATTAATGAATTTAAGTGGCCTCAGAATCAGAATGTCTGATCACAGCAAGCTTTTTGCTTGTTTGTTTTTGTTCTTTACAACAGCAACTTTTTCCTTAAATAAATTAATGACATCAAAATATTTCACTGCTCTTGTTTGTTCTGTTTCTGTTCTGGACTCTGACTTTTTCCATGAAAACTGATAGCCACTGCTCCGAGTGAGAGTCATTACTCACAAATTTGCCATGAAACAAAGCAATCCTAATGATGCTTGACATCTAATTTGTCAAGGGAAATCAGAATCAATTGCAGTTCAAAGGGGAAAAAAATGGAAACTAGCTATTTGTAGAATTAGAACATTCTCCTTTTTTTGAGCCGAATTGGAACAACTTTCCTTATCACTTTAGAAAATGATAAGAGGTTGTTCTCCTTGAACAGTTAATGCAGAATTCAGTTTATTTGGTAAGACATGAAGCTGTTTCAGTACTTTATTTTTCTTCATTTAGAAGAGTAACATTTTCCAAATATGTGTGATTCAGCTGTTGACAAATTTCACAGATTTACTCCCAGAGAGAGCCTAGTGCATTGAAATGCCAGAGATTTAATGAAATATTAAATTAAATATGGTTTTAAAAGCAGGCTTCTTTTTTTTTTTTTGCATTTGTCTTAAGACAGAACTTAAAGATGCAATTAGATTACATTTCTACAAACTCTTGAGAAAAGTTTCAAAATCCGCTGCTTTTTCTCCTTCAGTTAAATAAATAAATAAGAACATACACACATAGTATGGAGACCTACACTCACAAGAGATTTACAGCGCAATCCCATCTGGCTGTGCCAGCCGCTCCACTGCTCTTGGGTGTCGCAAACGTGCCATAAGGCATGTTTCCGGCACTGGAGGGAAAGCAACGCTGAAGTGGGTACCACTCACTCACCACTGTACTGAGGCCGCTGGTGGACATAGGTAAGGTCTGCGCCGGGCAGCATGGGGAGGACAGAATAAGTCAGGAAGGGAGAGTGTGGTGACGGGGGTGCGGGTAAGCAGATTGGGCCGTATCCCAACCCCCTTCCCAGGCCTGATCCACCTGCACGGATCAGAAGCAGACTTGCGCCAGCAATATTGCTGGCATAGGTCCAATTTGACCCATTGCAGTTGCTGGGGCTTACCCAGGGGCAATGGGACAAATGTCCCCTTACCCCAAGAAGACCTCAAGCAGCCACAAATCCACCATGGGATGCAGCGTAGCCCGCTCCGGCACTGCTGCATCGCCATGTGGAAATTTAGGTAAGATTGGGCTGTTCTCGTCTTTATTATACTGTATATTGTTTCTTTTATTTCTGTGTTGTAAACTGCCTTGGGCACCAGGTTTTGTTACCTGGGGAAAGATGGCATATAAATCTATAAATAAATAAATAGGTAGTGAGGATGAGAGTTATAGTGGAATAATGTCTTGTGAGTGGGAGAGTTGAGGAATGAACATACTGTACATCCTGAAAGATCAGCTGAAAAGTCAGGTAGGTTTCTCCAATGTGCCACTGTCAGGCACACACACGAGACAGTAACACAGTAAAATGTAGATCAGAGATTCTCAAAGTGGTGGCAACCCACCACTTTCCCCGGATGTTGCCAGCCTGAACATCAGAGGCAGAGCTCAAGGATCGCGCCAGATTCAGAAACACGTTTTTAAACATACCTGGTTGTCCTGCCAGCTCTCCGAAGGGTCTAGGGGGGGGGGCTGCTGCTGCAGGCCTCCCCCTAGATGGCGCTGATCACATTCCAAAGTCTACTTCCAGTTTTCGGAAGTGGGTTTTGCAACGTGATCAGCACCGTTTGGAGCCTTGGAGAGGCCTGCAGAGGCAGCAGCAGCCCCCCCCCATACCCTTCGGGGAGCTGGTAGGACAACCAGGTATGTTTAAAAAAAGCGTTTAAATCAGAGGCGATCGCAATCCTGGAGTGCTGCTTCCAACATTGTCCCACCCCTGCAAAGACTTACAGGGGAGTAAATGCTGATGGTTAATAACTCGTGGGTTAATAACTTTTGCCTGTTGCTGAAATACACATATAAACTCATTATTTCTTTTTCCTACCCATGAAAATGTGAGATTTCCTTTTTTTTTATCCACACTTGATAAATATTTCGTAGGTCACATGGGGCCAGCTAAAATTGCTCTTAGAACTTGAAGTGGGGGGGGGAACGATACACCTCAACATAAAGTGTGTGCACAGAAATACTGAAATATATGCACGTCTTCCACATGTAGCAAGCCTAAGCTTACTTGAATATGGAATATGTAGAAGTAATGCATACAATTGTACTGTTTTATAAAGTATAAATGACTTCATTTTATTAATACAACAACAACAAATATACCCAGCATTCAAGTTGGGTTGCAGCAGTGTACAGCTCCAAGTTACATAGGTATACTTTCCGTGTTGTTCTTAGAGAAACAGGAACAAGAGAAATAAAAATTAAAAAATAGAAAACATCTTAGTAAACAAAAGGAAAGTTTTATTTCCTGTATGCAGACCTCAGCACTATTGTGCACAAACCAAATATACTCATATTTTGTTGAGAAAATAAAATCCCTATAATTGGGGTTTAATAATGAGTAGCAATAAATCTATGTATTCAGTTACAGTTTATCATCTTCTTGAAGAGTTCAATGTTATGTCATCATCACACAAAGCGAGTGCCATAGTAACTGCAAACAAACAAGGATGGCTAATTTTGTATATTCTTTATATCACACTCCAATCCAGTAAAAATACATCCTTGAAAACAACTGCATAACTAAAGTTTCTCTCCCTAGTCAGAATCTGGGCGATTATTTTATTGCTATCTAGAAGCCCAATCCTATCCCAACTTTCCAACACCGATGCAGCTGCAGTACAGCCCCGCGATAAGGGACCAAACATTCCCTTACCCTGAGGAGGCCTCCATGACTGCCTCCCCCCCCTCCACACTGCACTAGCGTCGACGGGGGGAAGCGGGGGGGCGGGCCGACGGTGGGTGTCGCGTGTATAGGGGTGACGCGCGATGCCCCTCACTTACATTTTTGCGGTGGAGGTGGGCCCGCCCGCCCTCCCCTGGGTCCGTTTGGCTCTAAAATGAGCCAAAAACGGAGCGGGGAGGGCGCTCCGCTCCTGCGCGTGATGTCACGCGCGGGGGCGGAGCCTCCCCCTTAAGGGTGACGCGCACCCCCGCTCAGGGGTGTCGCGCGTCGTCGCGACGCCCCTGCCACACTGTAGGATGCAGCGAATGCCCCATTGGCACAGCTGCATCAACGCTGGAAAGGTGGATAGGATTGGACCCTAAAAGAACCATAGCTTCTTATTCTTAAATTTTACATTGAGCTTTATATACTTGAGTGCAGTGGTTCTCAAACCCTCCCCCTGCTGCAACCCACCTGCTTCCCAATGGAGGCCCCCGCGATCCACCTCCTCCCCTGGTGTGGGCCTCCATAGAGCTTCGTTCTGCCTCAGAAAGCAACCAGAAGTGACTTCTGCCAACCTGGAAGTAAACCAAGTCACTTTTCTGTTGCTTCTGGAGGCTTTCTGAGGCCTGCACAGGCCGCTGGAGGCTGTCCCAGGCCCGGCGCGATGCAGAAGCAGCAGGAAAAGGTGAGTCATGGCTTCTGGTTGCTTCAGTTTGGCTCCAATTTGGAGATAAATGAAGACAAGGGCTGACGGGTGGGCCCAACTCACAACCCACCTCAACATCAGGCTGCGACCCAACCCACAGTTTGAGAAATGCTGCTTTAGTGGAAGGTTTGCATGAATTGAAATAAGCGCTCTAGTTCTTCCACACATTTGTTTCTTGGTTGCCTGCATGCATACTTTCATGTGCATTCATCAATTTCCTTCACGATGAAGAACATAGAAAACCCTGAGGAGCAGCAAGAGGAATCAAAGGCTGTGTTCTACGAAATTCCTTGCCACCATGGTGCAAGAACAATAAAGCTTGAAAACTTCCCAGTTGCACTCCTGCACCAAATTCCTGAAGATATTCTGTATTCTGCAAACGCAGTTGAGAAGGAGTGCTTGAGTTGCTACAAGTGGAAGGATGACATGTGTCAGTATTTCTGCGTGATGCTGCCCTGAATAACTGAAGCTTCAGATAGTACAGAGGCAGCATGCCGAGTAAAACTCTTAGAACTTGATGTTGAAAAAGTACTAGTTGATCCTCCCCCTAAAGATTAATATTGCAGCCCTGTGCAGGGCTTCAGTCATCAAGGGCAGCTTCACATAAAATGAATTACAGCTGCCTAGCTTCCTAGCTATGACGACATAAGTAATGCTTGCTAGGTCCAATTCTCTCTTTACCAGGTAGAACTGGTAGAAAGCTCTCCTTGATTCCACTCCGATAAAAGCCAGGCTGATCAGGCCATATACTACTTGGGACACCTGCATTGGATAGTGCTATGCAGGCATAATGAAGAATACCGTAATTTATTGACATGGAAGTTTTCTTGTGTGAGCAGTGTATCCTCAGATCAGGTAACATCAGATTTGCTCATTTTACATTACATACAGTACAAAAGGAAAAAGACTTTGTGGTGAAACTCAGAATGAGGAATTCCCTGCCCAAGTCATGCACCTTGTTCTCTCTTTGAGAGCCTTTCACCTAAGTTAAGACTTTGTTTTTTGTTTAGGCAAGCCTTTGGCATGGCCTCTGCCTGGTTTTTCTTTGTCTTTCCCTGACATTTTAATTTTTGTTTTGGCTGTGTTTTTGAATGGCCTTCTTTTGTTTGTATTATTGTTTTTGTTATGTAATCCACCCAAAGTGCTTCTTTTGCAGGAGAAAGGCAGGAATACACAGGAAACCATGAAAGTCCCAGAAGCATTCCCAAAAGCCATCAGTGGGGATGTCCACTTTCCCAACACTCTGTGCTGGAATATCTTAAAGCAGGCTCATTTTCCATGACACTGCTTACACAAGTACATCTCCTGTGCTTGGTGCAAACAAGCTGACTGAGAGACTGCTCACCTTGTCTAAGGCTACAATCCTATGCACTGTGCATACTTACTTGAGAATAAGGCAAACCATCTTGAGTTCAATGGATAAACCTGCACAGGGCTGTGATATTAATCTTCAGGGAGAGGATCAACTAGTCTGCCAGAGGTCTACTGGCTTCAGCCTAGGAAATGTCTGAGAGATACAGGAAACATGGTGGCTCCTGGCAGAAGTGCTAGCAGGTTTAAGATGGAGAATTATTGAGTCTCCTATGTCTGCAGGAATTAAGTCAAAAGGGAAAGGGAAGGAAAGCAGCTACAAGCACAGTATTATTCCCTGAGGAGCTTTCTTCCCCTTTAGCAGGAATATAACGTAAACATAAATACCAGAGGAAAACTGAAAAATGGATAGGAAGAGAAAAGAAAAAGGACACCATGTTCATGAACATCCCTTTGACCTCTCTCTGAACCTAACCCATAATCATATTGCATGAAATCAGATCAGAATGCATGCCAGGACCTGTGCTTCTCCCCCAGTCCACCTGTGTCTATGCATGCATTCATTCATGCATGCATGCATGCATGCATGCATGCGCACAAACACACACACACTTTAGATCTGCTGAGCTGCCCGGCTCTTTAAAAAAGCAGATTTTAAAAGCAGCTATTTTTTTAAAAAAAATTCTGATGCACTCATAAGACACAAACGAAAGGAACTCACAGTCCTAATAACACATCCCCCCCTTTCCAGCAAGGCTATCTCTAAAGCTCAACAGCTGCCTAGAGAAAGCAGCTGCCTCCTTGCTTTTCCAGTGAATTGAAAGGCTTGGCATATCCTGGCAATGTGATCAGGACTGATCATTGAATTGTATACACTAATGGTAAATGTTTGCTCAGCCACTTTCCACATATGAGTGAATGTTCAAAGGTTAACAGCTTTACAGCACAATCCTATCCAACTTCCCCCACCTGTGCAGCGGGAGGCCCCGCAACGGAAAGGAGATTCAAATCCCCTTCAAAGGGGGATTCAAAGGGGATTTAAATCTTCTCTCCCCTCCAAAACCTCCTGCCCTGCCCTCCCCTGCTGGTTACGCCAGTGGAGGAAGTTGGATAGGATTGCGCTGTACAAGACCAACACATGTAGTAACAAGCATGGACTCCTCAGCTATCCCATGTTACAGGATACCAACTGCTACAATAACTTATTTACATTCATTACTATAGTATGTGATGAGGGGAAAAACCTCGAATTTGCCTGCACCTTGGTTACTGCTTTAAAACATTTTTCCTTCTTCATTCTAAATACTGAAACTATCAAAATTTCAATTTGCTATATAATTTAAACCAGCATAGAAAAAAAAAAACTTCTAGAAATCCAGTTCTCAATGAAGACAATACTCTAAAAACCAAATTATATTTATTATACTGTCACATAAGAACTGCAGCAAGAAAAGAAAATGCATTTTCTCACAATACTAAGAAGGGCAGTTACTCAAATTTCCTCATCCCTTCAAGTGAAAGATCTGACCAAAGCTTGACAGGTAGCATAAAACCAGAAAAAGCGTAATATAGAAAGCAGAGCCTACAGGAAAAAGTAGTACCAAATTTACTAGATAATTATAACATCTAAAAATGTTACAACCTAGTGACTAGAAACTAATTATAAGACACTTAAATTTCTTCATGAAATCCAGGGCACGTGGTACGTGGAACACAAAGGGCTAGATTTGCAAATTCTACTTTACACTAGTAAGGAAAACCAGCACACAAAGGTTGAATTTTGGTATGTACTGCTCCTGGAGCACCCTCTGGTGGCCAAAAAAAGGTGCCAGGGGAGTAGCTACATTAGAAGACAATAGACAGCAAGACTGCAAGAGGAGAAATGCCATCTCAGCTTCCTGGGTCTTTTTAAAAAACTTTTTATGTGATCTCAATTGGTTCTGCCAAGATATATGGTCTTACTGAAAGTCCTCTCCTCCCCACCCAAACTGATTGTATCTTCCTGAAAACAGTGGCCCAGAATATTCTGTGACATTGCACTGGAGCCAAGTGGTGGCTATAAAAGAGACTTTTCACTCCTTCTTTAGCAGACAAACCAATCACATCATTTGGAAGGAACTAGGACTTCTTTCTCCAATTAAGTAAACTGTTCCTGGGACTTAAATGCTAATACTGTATAGCATTTAATTATCATCATTCGTGACCTAGAAGGAAACACACACAGATATTTGTAAAGCTTTCCTGCTTGGCTGACAGGAGGCAATTCTTACTAGCCACAAGCAATCAGGAGATTTACACAGCTGTTCTAGTGTGCTCTTCCCTTGCAACATTTACAAACATGAGAGTCACATTTATCTTCTTTACAATTTGTTTATGAAAATCAATGTCCAACACAAATTACATTGTAGCACAATGGTTTTCAACTGCAGTCCATTTTGATAAAATTACAGAGAAATACCTTGGAAAAATATAAATATGTACATGTAAAGGTGTAAAAGTGACCCCTGACAATTAAGTCCAGTCGTGTCCAACTCTAGGGTGTGGTGCTCATCCTCATTTCAAAGCCGAAGAGCCGGCGTTGTCCAAAGACGCCTCCATGGTCACGTGGCCGGCATGACTCTCCTTGCCGCAGCGCGTAGCATGCGGCTGGAACACAGAGCACTGTTTACCTTCCCGCAAGCGGTACCTATTTATCTACTGGCATTGACATGCTTTGGAACTGCTAGGTTGGCAGAAGCTGGCCAAGCAACGAGTGCTCACCCTGTCGCGGGAATCGAACTGCCGACCTTTCGATCGACAGCTTATGGTTCAGCGGTTTAACCTACTGCGCCACCCGCTGGCCATACAAATATGTACATATACTGTACTAAATATTCCTAAAGAAAACAAGGCATGCACACAACCAGTGCACAGTGCATAAGGGCACTCTCTCTACTCTTCCCACACTGACTTCAATTTTTTAAACCACTTCAGGAACTTTTATACACACAAAAACTAACAGCCCAATCCTGTGTAACTCCTGCACTGGTCTAACAGTAGATCCACTGGTGTAAGTGCACTTATGCCAGTGTAACTTGCCGTATGCTGACGGACGCAGGATGGACACCGGCGTAACCACACACACCCCGGACACCGCACATGCGCAGTTGAGACATGGGACGGACGCCACTGTAACTCTGTCGGCTCAGGGGGTATTCTGGGGAAATGCCCCCCTGCGCCGGCGGAGTTGCGCTGGCGTCTGTCCCATGTCTGAACTGCGCATGTGTGGCATCCGAAGGGGGGTTACGCTGGTCTACGTCCTGCATCCGTCGGCATACGGCAAGTTACACAGGAATAAGTGCACTTACACCAGTGGGTCTACTGTTACATTGGTGCAAGAGTTACACAGGATTGAGCTGTAAGTCATGCTAAAAACAAAACATTATAAAAAAAAGATCCTATGCAAAGCTGAGGTTAATCAAAAAGGAACACAACCGAAGCTCTAGAACAGGGGTTCTCAACCTGTGGTAAGGGTACCTCTAGGGGTACACAGACCTCTTGCTGGGGGTACACCAAGCCCTGCCCCTTATCTGCCCCATCAGCAGCTAATTAAGTGTTAACATGGATTTTAAATTGTAATTATTTTCGGAGCCCTTCTGTCTCTCTGATATTGGTTTTGGGCTTATTTTTGTACTTTGGAAAATGTACTTTGGTGGGGTGGGGGAGGGAGGAACTGATTTTGGGAAGTGTGACTTGGAGAAAAAAAGAGATCCTTGCATGTCTGTCTGTCTGTCTCTCTCTCTCTCTCTCTCTCTCTCTCTCTCTCTCACACACACACACACACACACACACACACACACACACACACACACACACAGAGTTAAATAAGAAGTTTTTCACATTTAAAATTGTTTTAGTACTTTTTATTTAATGATTAATTACCTAATTAATTAATTGATTAATCCAATTAATTAGCAGTTAATTAGCAGGGGGTACTTCAGAAAATTGGACCGTGATAGGGGGTACCCGGGCCTCCAAAGGTTGAGAACCCCTGCTCTAGAAGAAAGATGTTTCAAAGGGTCTCTCTTTAAAAACAAAAGAAAAAGTAACTTGGTTCCAACAACGAGGCACTGCAAGAATGCTGAGGCTCATAAATTAAAATTATCATGTAAAAGCAGAAGTTTCCTTTAATAAAAAAACAAACATTAACCCTCCATGAAAAGAGAGAACCAACACCAATAAAGAAAGAAAAAAGGAATCTAACAGTGTAATGAACAAAAGTTGGTGGCAAAAGTTACTTTGGGCTCAAAAGTCTACCGAAGTTGGTTCATTCACGAGGTCATTCTACAAGGTGAGCACGGTGAATGAAGAGGCCCCAATCTGCACCCTCTAACTACTGTATAGCGAAAAGAGGAATTTGAAGGAAGGCTTCTGTGTGACCTGTGTGTGATTTAATAACGATACTGCATGCAGAATTTCATTATATGCAGAAATAAAACAATCCATAGGAGTACAGCATACACTGCCAGTTGCAGTGTATGAAACAAATTCAGTTGCAGAAACAAATTCAGAGTTACATGAAAAAAACACAAGTGGCAATGGTTTACATAAACTCTTGACACTTGGTTTGCCTTCTTGTATCATAAACGGAACACGATAAACTATCAGCACTGTTAAGGTTGCATTCAGTCTTGTTACTTTTGGAATGTTAACAGCACACTGATTTGCTAAGAATTCATAACATTTCCAGAACACTCAGCACTCTGCTGCAGTCATGGTTCTACTAGTGTCTGTTATAAGCACCTGCAACAGAAACACCATGACACATTGGGCAAAGTTTTAGACAGGCTGAGCAATACCAAACTTCCCTGTAACTTGCAAATACAGTATCAGTGGAGAGGGGTGATTTTTTGTTGGTTTTTTGTTAATTATTTGCCAGATTTGGCTTTGCTTGAAAATTGCGTGGCTAGCATTTTTTAAAATTAATAGGGATTAACTAAAAGCAAGGCCAGCTTTAAGCTGATTCAACCAATTGGATCCAATTGGGCCCCACGGCCAGGGAGGCTCCACACTAGGCAGATGGACGGTTCACTTTTCTAGCAGACTGCGAATGTTAGAGGAAGTCAACACCACAGACCTGTCGTACCGAGCCTACTCCTCCCATCCTGCTCCAAACGAACGCCCCAGACCCCGCCCCTTCTACTCTCTCCCTCGGGTCCCCACCCTGCACCTGTACTGCAGCAGCCCACATGCATTTTCCCACCAAGAGTGGCCACCAGCCACCCTGGAACATTTGCCCGGGTAAGGTCCAACTCACACCGCTCATCTGTTTTCTAGAATTATTAGCCAACAGAATGCCAAGAATATCTGGTCCTCTAGCTGTCCACTGTGATACTGAAGTATCTTTTGCGAGCCCTTCCTAACCTGGTTTACTTAAAAGTAAGCACCATTGATTTCAGCGCCAATTCCTTCAAAGGAAATCAATTTAGAATTGTGCAGCCTTCAAGTCCCCACTTGGGAGCCTAGGAAAGAAGCAGCCTTATCGGCTGCAATCTGCAAGTGAAAAGCTGCCAATGCATGCAAGGTGGCCTGCAGGGCTCTCCAAGTTGCCAAAGCGTCCTAGTACCTTCGACTTGCAACCACTCCATTGAGACCAGACACACTCAACTGATTGCTTTAGCTAGGCTCCTATGTATGAATGTATATCATGCCTGGCAGCTCGGTGAGTGAACGGGCTCCTCCGGAAAACGTTATGGTGCTATTACAGGCTGTCGAACCTCTGGCTCCCTCATGACAGTCCTATGTTTAAACACTGGACATTACATTACAACATTACATCCTTGCCCTCTGTTCTTCAGCATAAATGAATTTCGTGTTTAGACTTGGGTCCCATCCCTAAGATATCTCATATCTAAGATAACTGCAGGTATCTGAAATACGGAAGACTCTGAAATTCAAAACACTTCTGGTCCCAAGCACTTCAGATAAAGGACACCCAACCTCTATTCAGAAATGAATGACATTATTAAGAAGGCACCTAAGGCTGCAGTTCCAATGCAGATTGGAACTCCCTACCACCCGTCCCTGTGACTGCTTTTTAGAGAAAATACCTTGTAATGCTTCACAACACAATCCTAACTTTCCAGCCCCAGTGCAGCTGCAATGCAGCCCCAAGATAAGGGAACAAATGTTCCCTCACCTTGAAGAGGCCTCTAGGACTGCCCTCCGCACTGAAAAATGCAGTGTGCACCCTGTTGGCACAACTGCATCGGCACTGGAAAGTTGGTTAGGATTGCGCTGTCAGTTGTGCAAGTCCCCTGAATGTGTATGCAACTGTGTGAGACTTACTTCTGAGTAAACATGCATACCGTAGTTCCTCTTCAAGTTTCTTCTGTCTTAAGGGAAAGGAAGCTTTCTCCATTTAGAGCTGGAGGAAGAAGAAATATCAAGGGCAGATATGTTCTGGGGGAAACTTTGGCTGAGATCCCAAGCATGTTTACTCAGAAGTAAATTCCAATGAGATAAAGAACCTTTGCATTGTGCCCAAATGATGTTTATTAGCTTCTAATGTATGTAGTTCTTTACATAGATAAAAGTACAAGTCAGAAGTGAGTTTTGCTTTGATTTCAAGAGAGAGAAAGAGAGAAAGGAATGCCTATTCTTGCTGAAGACAGTGGTAGTAAGCTGCAGTGCTTTGTTTCAAAGTGTTTGTGAATGCCGTACAGTTGGAAAAGGGGAGAGGTTCTGTAAATGGAAGCTGATCTTGATGTTTATTTTGTGCTTGCCTGAGAGAGCTATTTCCTTCCAAAGGCAATTCTGCATTTTGTGCTCCAAAAGGACGATGGGTGGTACAGGGTTGTTGTGCTGAATGGTTCGTGACTTCGGATAGCCCCGGTGCTTTGGCTGGGGGCAGGCCAAGGAAGGTTTAGAGCAGAGGTGGCCAACCCGCGGCACGCGTGCCACAGAGTGGCACGGCAAGGTCCGTCGGGTGACATGCCTAGATGAGCTCTTCGAGGGCCACGGGAAATCCTCCGTGCCCACTCTTTCGTGTTTCTCCCTGCCTCTCCCTGCCGATCTTTCCCATTCTGCTGGCTCGCGCGCTCCTGGCCGAACGCCAGGAGCCTGCAGGCGGCACTTTGATCGCCGCCAATCAGCTGTGACTCCTGGCGTTCAGCCAAGAGCCGAATGAGCGCGCACGCGTGTTGGTCCTGGGAGGCTAAATAGGCGCGAAGGATCTGTTCGCGCCTATTTAGCAGCAGCAGATGGGACTCTGTAGCAGCAGACGTTCTCAGTCCCTCGTTGCCTCTTCAATCCCTCCGCATGGGATCAAAGAGGTATCTCCGCTGCCCGTTGGAGCGGAACGAACCGCTCTTCAGTCCTTCTCCTCTTGTTGCCGCGTTGGAGTCCCTCGGAGCTCCCTCGATCCCTCCACGAGGAATCAAAGGAGTCTCATCGCCGCTCACTGGAGCGGAACCTCCGCTGCCGCCGCTTTCCAAGGACGCCGAGGCCTGCTCGCTCAGAGCAGGGCCTCGCACGTCCTCTTCCTTCGTATCCCGGGCACCGCCCAGAGCTGCAGCAGCCAGCAGAGCAGCCCAACCCAGCAGCAGCCCACAACATTTTCTCGTCGTCCGCAGCAGGCAGCAAAAGCAACAAAAAAAGGTCAGTCAGGGGGGCAAACGGGGGTAGGGGGGCGAACGGGGGTAGGGCTTGCCTGCTTGCCTTCTCCTGTCCTGCTGCTGCCTGCTTTATTTGCTTCCTGTGTCCTCCTGGGTGTTGGTTTGGTTCAATAAATTGCAGTCTAAAAGTGTGTGTGTGAGGAGGGGGATCCTCCAGCGGCCAGCCAGGGGCAGCTGAGCTTGCCTCGCTTTTATTCTTTCAAAATGCATGATGAACGTGTGTTAAGTGTTTCCATGGGGGGGGGGAATTGCTTGCACAGGAATCAGGCTTGTTGTGTGAGTTTGACCCAGGCTTTTTGTTGTGCTTTGCAATTTACTTTTAATTTTAAGTAGAGAGAGAGAGAGAGAGTGGCAAACTACAGAAGCACATGAGGAGAGAGAGGGGGGGCAAACTACAGAAGCACATGAGGAGAGAGAGTGTGTGTGTGTGTGTGCGCGCGCGCGTGCGCGCAAACTACAGAAGCACATGAGGAGAGAGAGAGTGTGTGTGTGTGGGCAAACTACAGAAGCACATGAGGAGAGAGAGTGTGTGTGTGTGGGCAAACTACAGAAGCACATGAGGAGAGAGAGAGAGTGTGTGTGTGTGGGCAAACTACAGAAGCACATGAGGAGAGAGAGAGAGTGTGGGCAAACTACAGAAGCACATGGGGAGAGAGAGAGTGTGTGTGTGTGGGCAAACTACAGAAGCACATGAGGAGAGAGAGTGTGTGTGTGTGGGCAAACTACAGAAGCACATGAGGAGAGAGAGAGAGTGTGTGTGTGTGTGGGCAAACTACAGAAGCACATGGGGAGAGAGAGAGTGTGTGTGTGTGTGTGGGCAAACTACAGAAGCACATGGGGAGAGAGAGAGTGTGTGTGGGCAAACTACAGAAGCACATGAGGAGAGAGAGAGAGTGTGTGTGTGTGTGGGCAAACTACAGAAGCACATGGGGAGAGAGAGAGAGAGTGTGTGTGGGCAAACTACAGAAGCACATGAGGAGAGACAGACAGACGTGCTCTAAGAAGGATATAATAATAAACCTTAAGTAACTGAAGGTGATTCTGTTTTTATTTAAACATGGTTATTTAATAAAATAAAAACACGACTATTAATTATTTATTTATTTACTTTATTTATTTATTTTTGTGGCACGCCCAAGATACAAAAAAACTAAAAGTGGCACATGTCATAAAAAGGTTGGCCACAACTGGTTTAGAGCCTCGGTATAAGTAATTATGTAACAAACAATTTTACATCAAGTTTGAAACAGCAGACAAGGTTGAGGATTTGGGAAGGCGAGAAATATAAGATTTACAATGAGGTGCACTGACCTCAATATTAACTTTGTGGTTCCAAAAAACTCTCCTTGGCTGCACTTTTCCAATTCACTGCAACTAGCCTTTTTAATTATTATTATCCTGCCCTGGCACGAGATGGCAGGCTTACATGCATGCAATTTTATATTAAAATGTGCTTAGATCTATTTGCTCCATTAACTTGCATGTACTTTAAGTGCATATTTTAATATAAATTTTATATTGGGGGAGGGGGCTCCACCAAAAAAAATCCAATTGGACCCGGCAGCTCCTAAGGCTGGCCCCGAGTACAATTTCCTCTGATGGCATGTGTGGAACTCTTCAGAAGTAGTCAACCCCTATAGCATATAGAAGGCATTCAGCCTCTTCCAAATTTTTATAAGGAGTTACTTCCTCCTTTTTCAATGGCCCCAGAAGGAGAAACCATGCATGCAATGTTAGCCTGCAAGCTCTGTTAGTCATCAACCTTTTAAAATCCTCACATAGCTAACAAACCTCAACTTTCTACACCAGACACAAAATATGCTCTGCCTTTCTATCCTATCAATATTTGCACAATGTCCAGAATGGTTTCTCTGCCCATTTCATTGGGACTATCTTTCTGTACACAGATATTATTGACTGTACAACTGGACTGCCGCAGGACTGGTATGTCCTTACCACTTTATTTGCATTCCACTGGCTATAGTAGAGTAGCTCTTGTCAATTCCAGGCAAAGATGATTGAGCAGTGACTGAGGTTAGTCCACAATAGATTACTGTATTCAAACACTTTGAGAAAGATTAATTACCAAATTGTTCTTTAAATTTTTATGACATATTTGAAGTCATTCATGCATTACATCCAGGTTAAAGGGTTTAGTTTTCCTCCTTCAAACAAAACAGACCAGACATGCCAAGTGTATGTAAATATTTTTACTAGGGAGAAAAAAAAAACTTAGGAGGCCGATTTATCATTCATTTCAAGAGATAATTTCTCTCCACAATTAACTGTATCTCAGTTGAAAATATGGCCACTCTTATCTATGTCAATTCACAGTTCTTCCTCTCTATGCTAGACCATATTTCACCATCTAATGTGACGGCTTGTTTGATTTTCGTTCTGGATGCCAATTCATTAGTCCCAACAAACATCATAAAAGTGTAAAAAGACAAAAAACACAAAACACCATTTCCTAATCTTGCTCCTGCAAGCTCTTCTCCCCTACCCTGGCCAACTCACCCCATGTGATACTCAAGAACACAACCAAGGTCAAGGTGACAGCCAATAGTTCTGTACTTTTTACTTAAACAATATTTGCAAGACCTAAAATTCTCAAAAGGGATAATATTTTATCCTTCAGGATCATTCTTTACTCATGTTCTAAAACTGTATGTAGAAAAACAATGACAAAATGGCCACAGATGAGCATCTATAATTATCAAATAAACGTGACACGACAGTCCAAAGCTTTCCCACTTCCCAGCATTAATTTTAAGAGCAAAAGTGAGGAAGATTAACATGGAGAGAGAGAGAGAGGCAAGCAGGCAGGGGCTTCACAACTGCAAGTCCATTTAACCTCTTCCCACTTATCTCTGCTACCACTAGACAGGCCTAGATTCTATTACTCAAGTCCAATTCTCCAGCAGCCATCTCATTTTAGTAGCATCCATCTTCATACATTTATGTGAGATCCAATAATTCCTTAGCATTTGTTGCTGTTAAATTAGTCACAAAGGTAGAGCCTGAATGGATGATGATGATGATGCTGTTACATTAGTCACAAAGGTAGAGCCTGAATGGATGATGATGATGATGATGATGATGATGATGATGATGATGATGATTAGTAATAATAAAAATTCTCAGAGCTGTTTACATAGCAAAACGAATAAGAAGATGGTTTTGAACATAGCAGCCAGTGCTGACTTCCACTGATTCAGAAAGACTCTCAGATGACCCCGCCCTATGAATCTCTAAGCAAGCCTGTAGTCTGCTCTGTTGGTGCTTACAACTGAAGTTGTTTCAGCCCCAAAACATAGCAGCCTCATGACCTTGGTTATGCTCTGCATATATGGCAAAGAGTTGGAGCTTCCTAACACCCTAGAATCCATGTGTTCATGCTAGGCATGCATGACTATCTTTAAAAAAAGGAGAGAAACTCTATTATTTTTGTTGTTGTTCAGTTGTTAAGTCGTGTCCGACCGTGATCCCATGAACCATATCCTGCCAGGCCTTCCTGTCCTCCACTATCTTCCTGAGTTTGCTCATTTTCATGTTCATTGCATCAGTGATGCTGTCTAACCATCTCATCCTTTGCCTTCCCCTTCTCCTTTTGCCTTCAATCTTTCCCAGCATCAGAGTCTTCTCCAGAGAGTCCTCTCTTCGCATTAGGTGGCCAAAATATTTGAGCTTCAGCCTCAGTACCTGTCCTTCCAGGGAACAGTCAGGGTTGATTTCATTTAGGATTGACTGATTTGATCTCCTAGCAGTCCAAGGGACTCTCAGGAGTCTTCTCCAGCACCACAGTTCGAAAGCATCTATTCTTTGACTCTATTATTAGGGAAGTGCAATTTACAACCTGGCCCCCAGCATACTCATGATCCCAAATCACCTCACACTGTTATGCATCCCAGCCACTTAAGCTGAAGCACAGACAAATGGCTCTTTAACCCTCTCTTCCCCATCATGAACAGCAACAAAACCTCTGTCCTTCTCTTATGCTCAGCAGCTTGCTCGCATGTTTAAGCCAATATGCAGACCAATGAGAACAAACAACTGGGGTGAAGAACTCTGAGAGCTTCAGCTAGTGCGCACACTGGGCCGAAGGGGTTAAAAGACCCCTTTGTCTGTGTCTTGGTTTATGAAGGCATGGATGGAGTGTTAATGTTGCTGCTGGCCCATCAGCCCTTGCTCAGTTCAAAATTTGGCCCCTGTTAAATCTTGGTTGCCAAATAAGATTATTAACAAAATGAAGCAATTCTGTGGCACTTGTAGCAATGAAGCCTGTGGTAGCAATTGGAACAGCTCTGTGCCTGTCAGAGAGGCTGGACAGTCAAAGGTTTTTCTTAGCTCAGATGCTCCTAATCCTAAAGGTCACTGGTTACACCAGGGGTAGCCAACCTTCCACCATTTGGGCCTCTGCGTTCTTAAGAGTTGTGTAGTAGAAGACAGAATCATGGCAGCTGCAATTGCTGATGGTGCTGCTAAAGCAGCTGCACCTGCTGAAATGCCCTCACCTATACAACCATTAAAGGGCCAGGAGCAATCATGTTGAAAGGCTGGCCACCCCTGGGTTACACAATTCTATGCATAGTTCATATACACCTTTCATTGTCTTTTCATATAATGGTCAAGGGTTTCTTATACTACAATTTCAAGAAGATAGATAAACCACATATGTGTAGTCCCAGTGAATCACTGGAGTCATTTTATACTCCTTTTATACAATTAAGAAAGAGATATTGGATAAACAGCACTCTTAAGGCTGCTACCCTGAACACATTTACTTGGAAGTTCCATTGAGATTAAACACTTCCAAGTAAGTGGGCTTTGAATAGGAGTGTTAAATATTACTGGATGACAACTGCTTGCCTTTTTAATATCATTTGCAGCTTCTCTGTGGTTTGCTGTAAAAGCCTATAAAATAATATAGAGACAAACCTGCCTCACACTAGAGTGACATCACAGAGTAAATGCAGAGGAAGGGCAAACACCAATATATTTGGAGTCAGCGGATACAGGCATTTGCCAGAGGTCCATGAACCCTCCACCAGATAGAATTTTAGCCTGTGTGTGTGCGCACACATGTGTATACTATTCATGGTAAATTGCAATACGTAGCATTCAAAATAACTCTTCTGATGGAGCAAGAGTCCCCTCTGCCAGAGCAAACAACCCTGGATGCTACCCATTCATTTCTGTGCCAGCTGCACTCTGACTGGGAGTCAAAGTTGCCTTCAGCTGAGTGTGGGAGGCGAATGCTAGAGATAAGCCAGACCATGAAGGAAGCCATCCGGAATGAAGACATTCTATGAAAGAGTAGAACTTTGTATTGTAAAATCCCCTTCGGGGTGGTGGTGGTGGTTTAGAATTGTCTGCCGAGCCCTATGTGCACCGCCTTCAATTAAAGTCAGAGGAGAAATGCAATGACCAAGGAAGGCGGTATGTAAATACTGGTATTATTATTTGTACAGTATACAGCAAGTATCATTCATGGTACAATTGCAAGATTCAGCATTATGCTTATACACTGAAGTGTACTTTTCCCCCCCAAAACGGACTGCTTCTGTTTGGTTTTCTTCTTAGAAACACACCCACCCACCCCCGCTAAACATTCACAATATCCAAGCTGCAATCCACAGAAAATTTCCTCTAAAATATTTCCATTGATCTGAAGAGGCTGCTAGAACCCGTTATTGTGAAACTCAACTGACTGACCTAGGTGTTCTACTAATGTTCCAAGATGCCCCACAATATTGTTGAGCTTATTTACAGACTTGGTAAGCATAGCTGCTTGGTGATATCATTTGGAGAGAAGCACTCAACTTCTACTGATCTGCAGTCCCAAGCTTCTCAGTTTTTCCACCACCTGTACTTACAACTGCCTAATGTGTCCCGCTGAATGGATACACAATTGTTCCGGATTTAGAGGACAAGCCAAGTAAAATCCATTAGTTCAAGAACATTTGAAAAGCAAGGAACATATTAGCAACAAATAAACTAGAGAAATAACCCCCCTCTCCAAATGTCTTCGTTTTAAAGGCTGACACATTCAGTTCACTACTGGCAGTACAGAAAAGATTTTTAGAAGTTGCTTTTTTTCCCTCTGTTCTGTCATACAATCAACATACATCATCTCCATAAGAATATATCTGTTGCCTCACAGTTATTTTCCATTCTGGCCAATAGTTTGAGTGTCGCGCTGCCCCATTACCTAGCATCCAGTGCTAACTACTGCAATAGTAAAATAACTGCATCCCATTTAATTCCTCTGTTTTCTTATAACAATTACAGCACAATCCAACTTAACTTTTGTGCCGTTTTAACCAGCGGTGCAGCGTGAACGGGAGGCCCTAGAACAGAAAAGGGATTCAAATCCCCTTTGAATTCCTCTTTTGGAGGGGGGATTTTAATCCCTTTTCCATTCTGGGGCTTCCTGTTCTCACTGTGCCGCTGCTTACAATGGCACAAAAGTTAAGTTGGATTGCGCTGTTAATAACTTTAGACATGAAGCAAATAGCTATGCATCCATTCTGTCAGATAGTAAAAATAAATGTGGCACTTCTCACACTCGCTATCCAGACTACCCGCAACACCTAATATTTAATTTTTAGCCCTGCTGATATGCTTCAGTGGACCTCTTCTCTATCTCACACACAAACATTTAGACGTCTCAGAGAACATGAATGTATTCCTCAAGAAACAAAAATAGAACTTTGTAGGTCTATAGCAGGGGTCGGCAACTTTCTTCTGCATAGGGGCCAGACATCGGGTCCGTCAATAGTAAGAATGCATGCGCATTCAATACACGTGCACGAAGGAACACATGCCCAGACAGAGAATGATACTCAAAGGAAGTCTGACTTCCACCACCTGTAAGTCTGAGCAGCTATCTTCTTTCAGGTCACACTAGGGGGCATCTCATGAAGTTGTTCAAGGAGTAAAACTCAACCTTGAAGAGGTATTATGATTCACATGCCCCATACTACTACTTCATCTTCAGTGCCAAGTTCACTTTGTTGGAAAAATATGGCTGCAGTTCTTCAGTCCAAGTGGCTTCAGGCCAGCCGCTTATCACCAGCAGATGAACAAGTAATAACATTGTAACTGTCCTAATAACTAGGTCCTAATTTGTTGAGATGTGATGGGACAGATTCTAACTATTAAAGCAAAAGGACCACTTCCTTTGGTGTAGGTAGGCAGGCAGATCTATAGGATGGTCAGGCAATGGCAGGTGGCTCAATCCATCTGCATTTGCAGTACGTGGCCTTGGCCATACTGTGTAGGGAATACTGATAAGCTGGAAGGTTGAATGCCCAATCACTGGAGCCTGCCAGAGGCCTGTGGGGGCACATTTTTCAGTTCCCCAAACAAGCCCAATAAGCGTTTATGATTTGCTAGAATGGTAGATCATAAATATACTGATGGCATTATTGATTCATTATCATGGACACTGTGTTGAGGTAAACTTGCGTTCTCTCTTTTGTCCTCTCCAGATAAGTTATTTTACAGCTAGCAAAATACTTTTATGCTATTACTATGAGACGTAAAAATATTAATCTCTGGTACTTTTAGTGAGTTTTTTAAGTGAGTTTGTAGTGTTCTATTTTTCTGGGGTTGGTTACTTGTTGGAATATTTCAACCCTTTCTTCTGATTGATTGTTTTTCGGTTGTTTTTAGTGGATACCTCACTGGATGATTTTGTATATGAGAGTTGGACCATAAGAAAGACTGAGCGTCGAAGAATAGATGCTTTCGAACTGTGGTGTGGTGATGGGCACTGCTCCCCCTAATCTGCTGCCAATGTTGGCTGTGCTTACGGACATTAGGGACCTGCTGCACTGTACTGTATGCAATTCCAATTTATGTAAAAATTAACTTGCATAAGGTTTCCCAGAATGAAACCCTTATGTAAACTGGGGACCTGCTGTAATGACATTTAGCTCTGAGAAACCAGCAAGTCGGTGGGTGCCAATTGTCCCCCACAGCGGTAGTGTATCTCTGTAGAGAGTGCAATGCCTGACTGTGATGTTCCCCCTTGGGTTAGGGATGCCTGGTTCAGCTTCCACTCTGAAGGTTGGTTGGGTCCTGGTTGAAGGTCTTTCGCCCCTTGGTCTGCAGTTTTCATTGCAAAGGCAGTCTCCAAGGCAATTTTTAAAGTGAAATCTGGCATGGTTAAAAGACAGAATTGAATAGCTAAGTCCCCAATACCTCAAACCAGCTTGTCTTACCACATACCCTCCAGCATAGTTCCAAAGGAACAACTACATGCAACATGCTGAAGGGCCCAATCCTACCCAATGTTCCAGTGCTGATGTGCCAATGGAGCATGTGCTGCATCTAGCGGTGGGGAGGCAGTCATGGAGGTCTCCTCAAGGAAAGGGAACATTTGTTTCCTTACCTTGGGGCTGCATTGCAGCTGCATCGGCGTTAGAAAGGTGGATAGGATTGGGCCCTAAGTGTTAATAGAACTACAACATGCTTAAGTGTTAATAAAACTACAGGCTTGCCTTGAGTTCTGGTATAGGATTTAAATTTAAACCATTGTACAAGAGGACTTAGATGCATGGTGATTCCCCGTAGTCCCAGTGATTTCAGTATAGGATGTCTCATTGAGGACCTTTGGGGCCATCAGATCTGTTATGAGCCCATAAGTGTAATAGAACACAGAACTTTTGTTCCTCCTCAGTCACAGAGTTGGCCTTGAAGAAGAAATCATAGCACAATCCTATGCAGGTCTATACTTTGAAGCTCTATTGTATTTAATGGGGCTTACTCCCAAAGTGTGTATAGGATTGTACCCTCACAGACTGATCCTACCTAACTTTCCCTGCACTGATGCAATGGTGCCAGTGCAGGCTACGCTGCATCCTGCAGGGAAAATCAGGAGGTCTCCTCAAAGTAAGGGGCATTTGTCCCCTTGCCTCAGGGAAAGCTCCAGCCCCCACAACAGGTCTACTCAGACCTGCGCTTGCTATTTGGCTGGCACAGGTCCATGTTGATCCGTGTCAGCGGATTGGGTCCGGGAAGGAGGTTAGGATATGGCATGCACCAGTGCCACTGATCCCGCCCCCTCCTGGACCCGATCCACCTCCCCCCCCCGCCCCAGCACAACCCACACTATAATGGCAATTTTGTTTTGGGTGGCCGCTCCACACAGTTCAGTAGTTCTTCAGAGACAAAACTTGGAAAGAAAGGGATTCTCTTTCACCTTAATCGCAAAAATAATGTAAGCTGTAAAGGTAAAGGTGATTCCTGACAATCCTGTCTAGCTTACACGTAAAATGCAGGGCACAAACCAATCATAGCCTTCTAGCAGGAACATACTTTAATAATGAATTAACTCCACATACACCCAACAGCTTACCCCTATCTTCTGCAGGGCAGGAGACTAATCCTTAAATGATCACATAATGTCTCAACAGAACTCAAGCTTGCCTATCTTCTAGTTGTGCCCCTTTACTTATAATGACCAACAATGATCAAAATGGTTTTATTAACCATCAACTTCGATTTATAAGTTAATTTTTTATAGATGTTTTAAGAATGGATTCACATGACTGTCTTTCTCCGCTTAGTCAATCACCTGTGGAGAGCTCTGTCTTCTTCAGTGCTCAAATACACAGTTTGTTCCCTGAGACTTTGCATGGTGGGTAGCAAGGGAGGTACTGAAGAAGAAATTTGAAACAAAATATATAAATGGACAACAAAAAACTAAGGCCCCAATCCTATCCAACTTTCCAGAGCTGATGAAGCCATGCCAATGGGGCATGTACTATACTGCATTCTGCAAGGGGGGGGGTCACAGAGGCCTCCTCAAGGTAAGGGAATGTTTGTTCCCTTACCTTGGGACTGCATCGGCGCTGGAAAGTTGGATAGGATTGGGCTCTTAATCTTGGAGAGTCTTGGGAACTACTGGCAAGAAGAACCCAGAAAACAACAACTACAATGTTAAAGTCTTGTTCAAATGTAACATTAAACCGTGGTTTAATGCTAAGTGAATGAGTCTCAGGGAGCTTGCCACTTTAAGAACAACCTGTGAATCTCTATGAACTTGGGAAACTGCAATTTGTCATATGCATAAATGGGCTGTCTGGATTACAGCCTCTATCAAAACCATTACATGTTCAGACAGATGCAACAGGTATGCCACTTGAAACATGTACTGTACTTTCAACTGGGCAACTACAAACTACTGTCTACTCCTCTACCTGGTATGTCTGATTTTTTCTCTTCAGTTTATTAGAATATCAGGCATTCCAACTGGAGTCTCATTTAATGATACTTAATCTTTCTCCCTCCCTTAAAAGAAGAAAAAATATGTTTATAGTTAAAACAGGCATAGGGTAAAAGCAAGTTAAGCAGTTGAATGAATTTGGCTATGTAAGTACTGAAGTGCATGAAATCAAGCATTTCTAAAGAACCTATGCAATAAGTTTCAATTGCCTAGAAAATCATTAACTGTTTTGATTCTGTAACTCTTTATTGAAACTTGGGTGTGATCCCACAAGCCTTATATATGAGATTTGTCCTACTGAACTCTGGGATTAGGCAAAAGCACAGTTGCCGGAACCACAAAGGCTGCATCATGTACAGTATTATGCTGCTAGGTGCATATATTGGTGCCTTTACCAATATCTGCCCTATTTACGTGAATAATGTGAATTTACATGAATGTGAACTAACTTTTTTTTAAAAGATACTTAATCTATACTAGTGGGTATTATTATTATGAATATTTATATATCACTTTTCAACCAAACAAATTCCACAAAGTGGTTTACAGAGAAAATCAAACAACTACCGGTAAACGACTCCCTGTCCCAAAAAGTCTCACAATCTAAAAGATGCAGAAGTACACCAGCAAACAGCCACTAGAAAAATACACTGTGCTGGGGTGAAGAGGGACAGTTACTCTTTCTTTCCCTGCTAAGTATAAGAGGAGCACCACTTGTTAAAATGCCTCTTTGCCCGGTTAGCAGGGTGGAACACAAAATAAAAGTTTGTGTCCCACTGCTCATGTCCCAATTAGATGCATGTATGATGCCTGCGTTTTGTACATGTGTAGTCAGTAGTTGGAGGATACTGCAGTTGTAGGTCAGTCAGTAAAAAGACTTCCTACTAGCCACACATCAAGTTTTTCAATAAGTTGCCTAACACTTTGGCTGGGTACACTTTCCAACTATATGGGCAGCGCAATCCTACGTAAGTATCTGGAGGGCAGCCCAGGGCCTCCCGCCGGATCCTATGCCCATTCTGGGCCGCTCTGCAGCAGCCTGGGATCTACTCAGGGTAAAGGGACGTTTGTCCCCTGGTTTACACCGGGGGAAGGGAAGGCCCAATGGGCCTCCTTGGATTTCCACCAGCTATTTAGCTGGTGGAAGTCGGAGGAGACCGTGTAACGGCCGATCCTGCCCAGCAGGAGACGGGGATATGGCGGATGCCATCCCTGCCCCTCCAGGTAGGCTTGGCCCCTGGCCCCCCTCCCTCACCGCCTGGACCACCCATGTGGCCGCCGGGGATCTCTTATCTTCCTTCGGCGGCCGCATGGATGTTCTGATGGTAGAGTGAGGGCGGCTGGCGCAAGGCCTTATTCTAGAGTTGTAGCGAACGTGTCTTACGGCACATTTGCGATGGCTTCCGGTGGCAGAGCACTTGCTCCGCTGCCGCTTGTCCCCGCAGAATTGCGCTGTTATTTATTTAAGATGTGTACTTCACCTTTCAATTGAAATGATCCCCAAGACAAATTCCAGTAAGATATACAAAACAATAAAAAGGCAATGCTTGCTTGCAGGGCATCTTTTCAGCACAATATGTCATACTACAGAGAAGAATGCACAACACCTGGACCCTACTCTTGATTTAAGAGACCTTAAAGCAGAGCATCATTTCCTTTGAAATACTTGAGGGTTATCAAACTGGAGTGATAGCACTATTCAAAGTGCCCTGCCTTCAAACTGTTATGCTGTTTAACATATAGTTAGAGCTGCTAAACCATGGGCTCATTATGGTTTACCATGATCAACCCCATGATTTAGAATCATTATCAAAAGCTTCAAAGCAGAATCCTGGTTTGATATCCTGGTTTATTCACCAGCTGTAATTGGAACAAGTTGTGATTTACTGAGTTTGGACACAACAAATCCCAGTTTATTCCCTGCTGGAGCAAGGGGGGCACTCCTTTACCCTTTGGAATGCCCCCCTTGCTCCATCAGAACAATAATTCACATGTAAGAATCCAGCTTTTTAAAACCAGGAATGGAAACTACAGATACCCTCCCCTTGTACACAAATAACAGGGGGGAGAGAATTCAAGTTTGAGGCTTGTAACAGTCATGTTTAATCACAGTTTAACCACGGCTCACAGCCCAATCCTGTGCA
Source organism: Plestiodon gilberti rubricaudatus (assembly GCA_026170595.1). NCBI lineage: Eukaryota > Metazoa > Chordata > Lepidosauria > Squamata > Scincidae > Plestiodon > Plestiodon gilberti. The sequence continues at coordinate 93,031,147 of JANXHW010000002.1, read as the reverse complement.
TGTTTACTCAGTAGTAAGTCCTATTATAGTCAATGGGGCTTACTCCCAGGTAAATGTGGATCAGATTGCAGTTGTAGTGTGATGTCTAAATCCAGCTCCTATCTTCTGGTTCCAACAGATTTTAGATGCAAATGTATTGCATTGCAATACAGTACTATCAGTTTGAGAAAGCAACAGGGGAGGGCAGTATTCTACAACATTATTTAATGAACTTTACCCTGTACAGATAATGCCATTAAAATGCTCCTCATCAAAAAGTGTTCCCTAAGGTCCTCATACAGTGGCTGTCTCAACTAGCATTTAAATTTTATACACACAGTTTAGTCCTACTGAGAGGAGTCTCACATCAACTGAAAAGCACTGAATTCCACCAATACAAAAGTCACTGTAAAGAAATCACACTGACTAGATCTTCTCAAACGACAGTCACAGGCCCTGTGGGCCTTGCAAATATGAAAAAGAAAAAAATAGCTGTTACGTATTCCCAGTTTAAAATCCGATTGTAAATCAAACACTATGAACCTGAGAAATTAAGAATGTGTCCACTGAAAGTACTGTATAATTGCTATTTTGATCTCAGAGAACACTAGATACAAAATAGAGAATTAATATTTAGCATGTACTATATATAGCACATTTTATGTCTTTAAAGTGCTTCACTGACATTATCTCAATAACCCTTACAACAGCACTGTATGTATTATGACCCCCATATTGCAGAGCTGAAGCTAAAAGGACATTGCTTATCTAAGGCCACCTAGTGAGTTCATGTCTGAGGTGAGATTTGAACTAAGGACTTCTCCCACTCAAACTCTTAATTGCAATCCTATGCACACTTACCTGGGAGTAAGACCCGTCTAATTGAACAAGAGTTACTTTTGAGTAATCATGCTCAAGACTCTCCTCTCCACCAGTCTAATTCATGTTAAGACTTTGCACATTTTAAAATTACACAGAAGTACAGTACATCCAATAAAAGATATCACTTTACCTATTTTGTATTTCACTTGTAATGATGAAACATTCATTGGCTGGACTCCTAAACACACGTTCTTCAAAATAAATCCCATTGGAATTAACAGGACAGACTTCTAAGAAAATAGTTTGGCTGCTTTTTTCAGCACTCATGCCCACTTTGGTGTCAGTTTACTTGTAAGGTATTAGATCCTTACACAAATATCTATTCTCTGGAATAACAGGCTGTTTAAACTAGCACATTATAGGCATTTTAAAGCTGGAACTACTTCTTGAAAAGCCCACCAATGTAGCATTTGCACTCTTATAACAAGTCAAGTGTTAAATTTAAATGTATAGCAGAAGCTGTAACAAGCATCTGACACAGATGAGCATTGATGTTGGTGGTTCTGAACTTTAGAGATTCTGTTCCCCTAAAAAGAAGCACTGTCCTTTTCAGGTGTAACACCCCTCAGCACATCCTTATTGCTAGGAAATATAGGATAGCATGCAACACTTGTCTCAGTATGGAGAAAACCACATGAGAATGGCCACAGAAAAGGGGGTAAAGCTAAAGAAAAAAATAGCAATAGTTGAATCTCTACAGAAGACAGGACCCTCATGTGTAGATACTACAAAAGCAAAGTTATGACAACCACATCAAGAGTAAAAAGAACAATATATGAAATTATCTACATCACACATACAAGGTCACTGCATTCTAAGCTGCATCAATCAGTCCAAAATGACCATCACCATCTGGTCTCATACCTATCCATGGTTTTTAGATTACAAGCTTCCACCAAAGGAATGCATTGATGTGATAATATCCACTTTTTATTACCACACTGATTGGTATGACACAAGCCACACTCACAAGGTCAACACCTTTTCAATTTCACATTAATGAATCCACAACACTCCTGGTTCTGTGCTCATAATCCATCAACACAGATTCCCATTCCCTTTACATTCAGTGAAAAGTATGAGAAAATTGTGTGGTGTAGTGAACGTTGTTTGACTTGGAAAATCCTGGATTCAGGCCCTGGTTTAGTTATGAAGTTTGCTTTGGGCAAGTCACAAACTCTCAGCCTTCCCTCCCTCAAGTCATAGGGATGGCTATGAGGATAAAGTGAGATAACCCATGTGTGCTGCCTTGAGCACCTGGAAGCAAGTTCTAGATACAAATGTGATAAATAAATTCACTCCTTTATAGTAATTTGGATTATGAATACAGTAGGTAGGATGTTTAAAGAATGTTGTCATCTACACTAAATTGAGTATACCTTACATTCAAGAGACTTAAAAAGGTATCAACAAACTCTCTCAAACTGTTCCTTATCTGGGGTGCTCCTGCAGAGCGCAATCACATTAAAAATAAGTTTTACTCAGTGTGATAGGACTTCCTCCCTCCCTAGTAATCCCTCCTTAAAACCCACCATTTCTGTGAAGCCTATGAAACAACTCAGTTCCATATCCAGCTATAATTGAAATAATCACATATTCTTCTTCAGTTTACTCCTGCGTCTATTTCCCTCCCTGCTAGTTGCCTTGTGTTAGTACCTAGTAGCGAGAGTCCCCCGGGGCAGGGACCTATCCTCTCATTCTTCATCAAGTGCTCCGTGGATGACATAACAACAATAAGCTTAAGTGATTAGATGCGCAGGAAAAGGCTATGCTTGGGAGGGAGCTGTGGGGGAAAGAGTCTTTCTGTACATAACTTGATGCCACAGCCAGGTAAGCATCAAAGGGCGAATACTAGACAACCATTTACTGAGCAGTAAATGTGCACGTCCTGCAAAATGATGAAAAGAAAGTCGTCTGCTTTCCCGAGGGACAGATTTCCCTTGCCACTTGGCAACTCATTACAGGAGACCGGCTTCCAAGCGGTTATACAGGCACACCATGATAGGTCATGACTTGATAACTGGACTTCTGTACGGAGTGGACGCAAGAACAACAAGAAACACGCAGCGACGCGAGAGCTAGTGGGACGCTCACCAGGGGGCAGCTGGCCTGGCTCTTCTGAAGGTGCTGCCAGCCGGAGCTGAAACTCAGACAGCCGCTCCTCCTGACTTACTTCTTTCGTCGGGTCTTACTAAAGGGGGGCGGCGGCTAGAGTTCGCGTGCGGCTCATCATTCCCTCTCCGCTGGTGCTTAACCCCCAGGCAGGGTCGGAGGGAGCCCCAGGCAGAGCCGAGGCCACCACCTGCCTGCTCAAGCACACTCTTCCGCGGGGAGTGAGGCGACCCCCCTTTCTTCCACCTCAATGAGAATTTCCACGACTTACCTGGCCCGTCGTGCTCCTGTGGGGCGCCTTTCCTGCCGGCGCCCCCTTTGCCCTTCTTGCCTTTCCGCTTCTTCCCGGGAACCTCCAGCGGTGGTGAGGACGAGGAGACAACGTCGGCGGCTGCCCCCCGCTCTTTGGCCGCTGCCCGCCGCGACTCGCTCATGTCCAGCGCTGCTGCGCCCCACAACGCCCCGCTTTTCAAGCTCCCCTGGACTGTCCCAGCGCCGACGAAGGAACGACCCCCAAGGAGCGTGGCGACAGAGGAGAGAAAAGTTTTGCCTCTGTGCTGTTCCCCGCTTTCTTCTTCGATTTTCCCCGGTTCCCTTTGCTCCCCCCTCACAGCTGCCTTCTGCGCTCAATCCGCTCTGGCTGGGTTTCCATCCCTTTTGCAGGCTGAGAGGCAGGGAGTTCCTGGCAGGTTTCTTTCTTTTTTTCCGGGGGAGTGTAGGAGGAAGGGGGGGGGATTCCTCTCTGCCCGCCCCAGGCACCCACACGCACACCGCTTGCCGGGGACGGGAGGAGCCTAAACAACCCCCGGGGCCACGGGGGTGTGGACGGGTGGGGAGGGGCGCCCGCCGCTCGCTGAGGCAGAGAAAGCCCAACAGAGGTCGCCTCGGCTGCGCCGGGCGGTCTAAGCGCGAGCCGAGGGTGGGTGGGGTGACATGCAACGTGGTGGGGCCCGGTGTGGAGGAAACACCTAGGCTTGGCAACGCTGCCTGTAACTTTCCCGTCCTGCGCTGGAGCGTCTCGAAAGAGTTCTTCACCCGCGGTCGGGAACTGGGCGCTTCTGATGGGGGCCTTTCCCGAAACAGCACGTGCTGCTGTACCTTGGGGGTGGCAAACGAAAACCCCCAACCAAGCCTAACGTGACGTAGTAGGCCTCGTGCTTCCTGAATAGTAACCCTGCGCTTGGCTGTTCTGCAGGTGGAGGCTCATGTGATTGAATTCTCTCTCTTTTTTTCATACAAAACAAAACCTCACGCAGACAGAAAATTAGTTGTTATTAGAGAAGGCGGTTCTAAGCTTTGCCACCCTGACGCCTGTTTTGGTATGGTGCAGGAGATATACAGTACTTTCAGCCGAATCCTATGCATGCCTACTCAGAAGAAATTCCCATTATAGTCAAAAGGGGAGTAAGCCCCATTTAGTCAATGGGGCTTACTCCCAGGTAAGTGTGGACAGAATTGGAGCCTTTGTGTGAAATGGCACAGACCACAGGTTTACCACCTCTAGGGAGAATAAGCGCTGAGAGGCATAGCTGGAGTAGGTCAGAAGAATGGAGCCTACCGTCTTTGCTCTGCTGGGTCAACAGTTCACACTTCAATTTAGGGCAATTTAATCAACAGGATTAGGGTAACAAGATTAGACTCCCCAATGCACACTGGAATGGTGAGGTGTGAATCGGATAAACCGTTGGTTTCAAATTTCTTAAGCCATGAATCCCCAGTGTGGTCTTTTACAAAGCACTGGTTTTAGCCTAGGGTTCTCTTCCCCCCCCCCCCCATAACAACACAGTCCTGCCTTAAAGGGTTGTTATGGTATATGGCTCACGAATCACTTTTAGCACTTAGGAAAATTGCTATATTGTATGTGCTGTTATGAGTAAACTTTGGCTCCTTCATGAAAACTTCACCATCTCCCCTCTACGTTCCATCTTTTATCTTTCCCCAGTGTGGATGTTTTCACAAAGACATGATTTAGCATACAGCTTTGTCTTCCTACTCCGACCTATATGTTTTGGAGCTTAATCTGGCTGTTGTCTTCAAAAGTTCTTTCCATAATATAGTTGACCTTTTAAGGGAGCACAGCTTCTTCTTTTTTTGCTAGTACACAGAAAGAGTGGATTTAAATTATCATTTTCCACCCTAAGTTCTATTTGCAATTTTCTTTCACTCCCCTCCCTCTGTGTGTAAGAGAGAATGTGGCTGCAAATCTATACAACCTTACCAGGGAATAAATTCCACTGAACTCGGTGAGATTACTACTGATTAAACTTGCATCAGATTGTACTTTATGCAGTTTGCACAGTTGGTATCATTGGTGAAATCCTTATATTAACTCGCCACTAAAAACTGACCCAAAATATCATCCTCAAGTGGTCCATCCTAAAGGCTAGGAGGAGGATGTGGGTTGCATCAGCAGTGGATTATGGGGGGCGGGCAAAAGGGCAGTGGATTCAGGGGGTGCCCTTCACCCTGTTGCCGTCACCACCACCTCCCTCCAGCCTGCCATGGACACGAGCTTCATTGATCTGCTTTCCACCCACTAAAAGTGAGCGGAAAGTGGACCAAGTGCCTGTACCATGTTCCTGACACAGTTTCTGCAAACTTCCAGTTCTTCAGGACTTTCAGTTTGATTTACAGGAACTGTGTGAATGAAGGAGCTCCTTCATTCATGCGGTCTCTTTAAATCAAACCGGATTCTGAACTTCCTGTGTTTGAAGAAACCACAACAGAAGCAAGGTAAGGGGCTTTGTTTTTGTACAGAGGTGGCAGCAGTGGACCCAAGATGGCATCGGGCATCATTCCAGGCCATTACCACCCCTTGCTGTTAGTGAAGCATATGGATGAACATTTTTATATATGATAGAACTGCCTCAGCAAGCACAACTGACACACACACACCTACTGTGAGCATGGTTGTTGCACTACTGTCACAAGCATCTATTGGAAAGTGTGCACTTTATTCTATGTGTGTGTACCCTACCTGCCAACTGAGGATAATACTTCATGCATCTGATGAAGTGGTCTCTAATCCACAGGAAATTATGCTATAACAAAAGTATTAGTTGTAAAGGTGTCACAAGACTCATCACTACAACATTCAGCTCATCACGACAACATTCAGGGCATGTTATGTCATCCCCGCCCTGCACCTACCCATGCCATTTGAATTCCTTACCACTCAAGTTAGTTTTAATCTGTATTTTCTTCAAAAGCTGTGCATACATCTATTTCAGCACACATTACTGACAATAAAAAAAAGCAGCAGCTGTCCCATGCAGCAAGGTTAGCCCTGTCCTCCTTCACTGCATGGGAATTGCAAGATCACTTGCTGTGGCTAACAGGAGTAAAGCAAAAGAGAAAGAAGCATTAGCTATTTGGAGAAAAGATATACTGAAAAGGTTCTGAAAAGTTTCTGAGCTTTAGGGCGCAATCCTCTTCTTCGGTCAGGCGGTTGCAAACGTGCCGTGAAGCACGTTTGCGACTGCTTTCGAGTAGGGAAGGCCGGCGCAAGGCTGGCCTTTCCTGCTCCGCCACCGGAGCCCTTGCCCAGCTGCCGGACCCAGGTAAGATAGGATCCAGCGGATGGGGAGGGATCAGCAGAGCCGGGAGGGCAACCATAGGCCCAGCCGCCCCAAGCGGGGGCATGGTTCCCGTCATATCCCAGCCCCCGCTGGGCAGCTGAGCCGTTACACGGCCTCCCCGACTTCCGCCTGCAAAATAGCTGGCGGAATTCCGAGGAGGTCGATCGGCCCCAGCCCCGGTTACACTCGGGGAAGAAGATGAGCATCCTCTTCCGCAAGTAGACTTACCGCCGTGTGGACGCCTGCCCACGGCGGTGCATGGGATCTGGCGGGCAGCCTCGGCCAGCCGGCAGATCCTTAGGCTGGATTGGGCTGTTATTCATTTATTTGACCAACATCACACTTCAAAAGTTGCTTCCAGAATGAGCATATGAAGGTTTTTATACAGAGGCAATCCATTCATCTATCTCGTCTAGTACTGTCTTACTATCAATAGCTACCTATAAGTGCAATTCAATGTGACACAGACAGGAGATCTGTGATCAGGATCTCCTGTGTTTTCTTTAAAAAGTTAATAGACCTGGGGAAATGGCCCAAATTGGATTGGAGATTTAACCCTTGCTCCTACATGCTCTTTTCTCAATTAAAATCACACATCCAAAGCTTTTATTTGTCCTCTGGGATCTCAAGTCATGTCTAGCTTAGCCCAGCATGTCTTTTAACAGATACTAGGGATTAAATCTGGGACCCACTAAATGCAAGCATGTGTTCTACTGCTGAGCTACTGTTAACCCTGTAGCTTTTCTACTACAACAAGGTATGAAACTAGTGTCATTCTGATCTATTAATATGGGCAATTATTTTAAACATAACTTTAGTCATTTTTCTTTTTTGTTTTTGTATCATTGTTTCTTCTTTTCTTAAGCTGCAGTCTTGTACATGGTTATCTAGGAGGATGTCCCATTGCGCTGTCAGAATAGTTACTCCTTAAAAAGTTATAGGCTCTGAATTCCAATTGATGATTCCAATTCCTGCTTTATTTCTCTGATTTGGAGTTCTACTGTATTGTCCCGAGTATAAGACGTACCTGATTATAAGTCGCACCCTTAAAGTTTGGTGCTATTAAAAAACTTTAATTAAATCACTGGCATTAAATATATGCCAGTGATTTAAACAAACAGTGCAACCTGTGCATGTCTACTCAGAAGCAAGTCCCACTGTTCTCAATGGAGCTTACTCTCAGGAAAGTGTGCACAGGATTGCAGCCTAAACCATTCATTGCCTGGGGAGGGGGGATGAAAGTGTATGTGATCTTGCTTTACAAGAGGATACAAAACCCAGCAGAGCAGAGAACGAAAATTAACAACTTATTGCAAACTGGAAAGGGTTACAGCCTGTACAGGGGAGAGGTAGAGGTGTGTGCGTGTGTGTGCGCGCACACACACACACACTCTTGTTTTTACAAAGAAAAGCCCTGCAGGGCAGAGAAGGAGCCCGCTGCATCTCTGCCTATCTCCACTAAAAACAAACACAGAACTGAAAAGCAGGCGCTGCAAAGACTAACAACTTATTGCAGCCTAGAAAGGGTTACAGCCTGTACACGGGAGAGATGTGTGTGTGTGGCTGCTTTGAAGACAACGCATCTCCTCTTAGCCTCCGCTTCTTCCAGCAATGTCTCTTTATTTTTGCAACAGTACGAGTATACAACGCACCCCTAGTTTAAAAAGTTAAATTAGGGTAAAAAAGTGTGTTTTATACTTGGGACAATATGGTATATACAAAGCCTTCAATTATACACTATTGCATCCACAGACGTCACATTGATTTCCTGGGCAAAAATATTTCATATTTGTGGCCTTAATATGAAAGACAACTGCAAAATTAAGAGTGTGTGTACACAGAGCTGGGGCATCACAAATACCATATTTCTTCGATTCTAAGACACACTTTTTTTTCCAAATTTAGCAACTCAACAAGGGGGGTGCGTCTTAGAATCGAGGGTGTGCAAAATGCACCCCCCCAAATGCCATCTTCTTACTTACCGGGGCTTGGGAGAGGCCTGTGCGACCCTCTGCAGACCTCACTGATCTTCAGTTTGACGAAAAACGGCTATATTCGGGCATTTCCGGTTTTCGTGAAAACTGGAAATGCCCGAAAACTGCTGTTTTTCGCCAAACTGAAGATTGAGGAGGCCTGCAGAGGATCGCACAGGCCTCCCTGAAGCCCCCCCCCCAAGCCCCGGTAAGAAAGCATCAGAAGCTATCGTCAGCATCAGAGCAGGGCAGTAGAGTAGCAAATGAGGTGAGCTCTCAGGAAGAGAGTAGATCAGGCTAGCTGAAAGGCAAGCTGGGGAGAGTTGGCACTGAGCGGGGAAATTCAAGGTGCGTCTTACAAGACAGGATTTTTTCCCCTGCTGGGAGTAGTGAAATTAAAGGTGCACCTTAGAATCGATGGTGCCTTAGAATCGAAGAAATATGGTATTATAGAAAAATGAGACTATGCACTTATAAATTATAGGACCAATGATAGAATTTTATGCATAATAATTTTCTTGTTTTACATTAGAATAATCATTCAAAAATTATTAGTATTTCATATATATTACCCATAAATATCTGGAAAATTGTACACTAAGGTCTATTTTTGTGTGTGTGTCATGCATAGCCACACTATAAACTCTCTATATCAGTGGTTCTCAAACTTTTTAGCACTGGGACCCACTTTTTAAAATGATACCCTACCGGGACCAACCTAGCTTTACGAGTCTTTAAAAAAAGTTGATCTAGAAAGAAATAATATATTTATTTATTTACAAGTAACATTTTATTTATTATAAAAAAAACCTCAATCTCCTGCAGGAGCTCAGCTCTTTGCAGGGCAATTAGCAGCTATCTTGCAAACTGCAGGAGCTCAGCTATTTGAAGGGCAATTAGCAGCTATCTGGTTTTTGAATAGCCTCAGGGTTTGTGGCAATTACTTAACTGATCTTTCCATCACCTGGGACCCACCAGAAATCAGGTCGCGACCCACCAAGTGGGTCCTGACCCACAATTTGAGAAACACTGCTCTATATGGTCCATATTATGTTAGGACCTGGTTCTAGAAGGTGCAATAGATTTCATCTTGCTAAACTTCTGATGAACCAAACCATATCAAGAAAGCTAAAATAGATTCTGAAGCCTTCTATTGAATTTAGTTTATTGTCTCATTAATTATTTCATTAACAATTATAGAAGAATAATTTGGGCAGCAAACTAACATTTCTTAGACAGATGTAAACACCTACTCACCTGATGTTGCAAATATGAATTTACAAGTACAGTATTGCTATTATTTTCTGTGGTCTTGTTGAAGTCTTATGATCTCATGAGTCAAAAGAAGCCATGAGCAGGAAAGGGCAAGTTCTCCCTTTTACCTAATACCTGAAGCCAACAAGGATGGGTAATTCATCTGGCAGTTATCTAGGCTCATCACCACCATTGTCTCCTTTCAAGGACTTCTTACTGACAGAATGTTTCTTTTTCTAGTGAAAGAGACAGCACTCTGAAAAAGGGAAGGTAGCAGACTTGCTCATAGCAGGAGGTGGTTCTGTTCTGATACCAGTTCTACATGGGCAAATAATCCAAGTTCTTTGATGCCTTCACCTAATTACTAGCAGCGGTCCCCAGAAGACAGGTGATCAGCAGTGGTTATTGTTGTGTATTGCAAAGGTGTCCGGATGACAATACACAACAGATATATATATGCAAATATACAAAATTTTATTGTCTCTACTTCTGTAGGAAAGATATCAGCATCATCAGATTTCCAGGGAATGGTGGACAGAGGGCACCAGAGGTGTAGGAACAGGGGGCGGACTGCCCCCGGGCGACACGCTGGGTGTGTGTGCATCAGCTGCTGATTCGGCAGCAATTTGGCAGTGGCACGGTTTTCTGTGCCGCTTTGGAGCTCCGTGGCGCTCCGGAGGCTCCGTGACGCTGCTCCAGAGGCTTCAGGAGGGTGGGCAACAGTGTGCCCTCCCTCCCACCCACCCCCTGGGTCTCTGGCTGGTAGTGGCCCAATGATGTCATTTCCAGGCGGCGGGGCTTCCGGAAGTGACATCATGGGGGTGTCACAGGGGGCCCTCCCGCGGGGCCTAGCTACGCCGCTGGAGTGCACAGAGCAGTAGCTATATCCAACATAGCTTTTTTTTTTAATCAAAGCATGCCTCAGCCAAATGTGTTGTTTAACCCAATAAGGAAAACTTACATGTATTTGTAAGTTGACAGTGCAAAAAGCAACTTGGGGCGAGAAGGAGAGATACCTATCTGAATAAATCATGGCTGTTTTTTGCTGAAATTTAAAGAGAAAGAAATCCTGTCTAGTCTGTCCCTCAGAATCACTGGTTCTGGACAATGTGACCTATAATGTAGCCAGGTTATATGAGCTTACTCTTTGTTGAAAAACAGCCTAAAATAACTTAGCTGATGGCACAATCCTATCTGGGGCTTAGACCGGTGCAGCACGACCTAGGGTGTCGTAAACGTGCTGTAATGTCTTCTTCCCCCGAGTAGACCCCAGCAGGGCCCTTCCCTGGATAGGATGCAGCGTGGGCCACACGGCCCACACTGCAGCCCCCAAACTGGAGGAGGATAGGATTGAGCTGCCTGTAACTTTTATTTCAGAGCCATTGTTATTATGCTCCTTTTTGATCCTGTGTATAATACTGTAAATGCATTGGACAGAGGGCCCCTGGGAGGTTGTACCCCCTGCCTCCCAAGATGAACACCATGGCAAGGGGAGGATCATTTAGCCCCTACCATTGGCCAGAAAATCGAGCTGTTGCAGGGAACACTCCTCCCCCTCCCTGCTTAAAAAGAACTCCGTTCCAACTTCCAGCACATGTTTTACCACCGAGCCATGGCTCTTTCCTTAGCCATTATGGGTGGGTGTTCCAGGCACTCATGGCTATAGTACTTAATCAAAGATGTCTTCTGAGCCACTCAAATAAGGTTCTTACACGGTTTTGTTAGATGCAGTTAATCCTAGAAACAGTGCAGTGTTGCTGCATGCAAAATATAATTATGTAGCTTACACCTGGAGTGGGTGGGAGGAAGACCATGGTCAAAGGGCCAATTTTTGGTGAACCATTTTATGCCTGCTGGTTGCTGAGATTCTTGCAAATAATGATGGACCACGTGGACCTTGGCCTGATCCAGAAAGGTGATACAACCCAACACACATTTGGGTGCCTTAAAAGTTAGATATACTGTATTCTTGGATATATTTGGGGCACTGATTCCAAAAATGGCATCAACTTTGCTCCATCAGCTCTAGTTTTGGAGATATGGTATAGCCACATTATATGCAGATTCAAGCAGCTCCCTTGTGAGGAAGCGGACACCATGGCTTCCTCATGAGGAAGCTGCTTGGATCAGCATATAAGGTGGCTATGCCGTATCTCCAAAGCTAGAGCTGATAGGGCAAAACAGAGATATATATCTCCTGGCCTGCATTGTAAGAAGTGGAAAGGAGTCTGTACTATGGAAGACTTGGGATCCATATTTTCTATACGGAAAGTGGGAAATAAATTACAATGCCCCAAGCTTTCAGAAAGCAAGAAATGCCCAGGACCATACCAGAAAATGTATAAAGTGGGCATAACAGAGTGGAAAGCACAAGCAGCAATGATGGTGACTCAGGAGAAACAACAGCTGGAGGCAACAGAAATATAGGACAAGCAGAGTGAGGTAAAGTAATATGGGTAGGTAGGCACGGTGGCATAGTTTACATGAGGTGGCTGGTGAGGCCCATACAGGGCTCCAGGCTGGGGGGGGGCGGTGGTTCAACCACGCACCCCAGCCCTGGAACCAGGCAGTATGTACCAGCCGCCATGCCCCACAGTGCTTTCGGCGGATTCTCGATGGGCGCGAAGAAGACTTCACACCCATCGGGAAGCTACCAAAAGCACTGAGGGGGAGGCAGCTGCTGCATCCTCAGTGTTTTCAGCGGCATCCCGATGAGTGCCCACCAAAAGCACCGCCACGTGCCTCTCTGTGCGTTTGGCGGCTTCCTGAAGAAGTTTTTGCACCCATCAGGAAACCATCGAAGCCGAACGCACTGAGAGGCGCGCGGCACCTCACTGCAGATGATGTCACTTTTGGTGATGGCACTTCTGGTTTCTGGTGCCCAGAGGGTACTTATGTGCATTTTAAAGGGAAAAGGGATTTATTTACACATGCAGTCTTCCTAAGCAGCATAAGACTTTTCTTTTGTACCCAGTTGTTGGCACCTAAGTACTGTACCAGGCCAGCGGGTGGCGCAGCGGGTTAAACCGCTGAACCATAAGCTGTTGATCGAAAGGTCGGCAGTTCGATTCCCGCGACGGGGTGAGCACTCGTTGCTTGGCCAGCTCCTGCCAACCTAGCAGTTCCAAAGTATGTCAATGCGAGTAGATAAATAGGTACCGCTTGCGGGAAGGTAAACAGTGCTCCGTGTTCCAGCCGCATGCTACGCGCTGCGGCAAGGAGAGTCATGCCGGCCACATGACCACGGAGGCGTCTTCGTACAATGCTGGCTCTTCGGCTTTGAAATGGGGATGAGCACCACACCCGGGATGAGCACCACACCCTAGAGTCGGACACGACTGGACTTAATTGTCAGGGGATACCTTTACCTAAGTACTGTACCACATTTATCAGCAAAATATGCAGACAAGGTAGCCATTTCCTACCATCCATGTGGGCTACAGTACCACTTGTTTTCAAAGGTTTACTAAAAAATCTGTCTATTGGCAAGGTTGCTTAAGGTTTCTCATGAAAGAACTAGAAACTCTTTAAAGTTACCCTGGAAGGCATTTATATATATATAAATGGCACAGGTAAGGAAGTCTACATGAATCTGAAAGCATCAGGTTCACTGGCCTTTTATCTTAATATTAATCAATAGTTATTGAACAACAAAGAAAAGTTTGCAAAGTATTTCTAATGTCCTTTACAAGCTACTGTATCTCACCTGAGTACCATGAACACCAATAGCGCAATGACAATAATTTACAGTATGATGGGACAAAAACAAAGGAGCCACCAAAACACCTGAGTCTTTCAACTGTTCTGTGAGTTCAGTTCATATCACAGTGTTGCCTGGAACAAGGAACACAGAACAAGATTGCACCACACTTTAAAAGAGAAGTAAATTATGACATAAGGCTTAGTTTTGCAACACTTAAAAAGTTTTACGTGGTATTTGAATTTCTGGTACATAATACTGTGACATCCGTTTCTGAACAGCCAAAATGAAGAATCATCTAAAGCAACATTTCTCAATGTGTGGTCATCGGAGCTCTGGGGTTCCCCAAGACCATTGTTAGGAGTGGAAAGGTCTCCGGAGACCAAAACGTTTGATCTAAAGACAGAGAAAAGCATCATCAACAACAAAAAAAGGTTTGCCAAAGGTGGGAAGAGAAATGTCTGCTATGAGATGCAATCTCTCCGTTTTCCTTAAGAGGTCAGTGCTCAGTAAGCAGCGAACAAGATTTGGCCATATGTATAGAAACACATGTTTTAAAACAGAGGGGAGGGTTTTTATAGGTAGAATTTGCCATGAGCTAGATTACTGTCTATATGGTATAGCAGAAAGTCAGAGAAATATTTCTTTTCTCAAAAAATCTGAACTCCTCTGAAATAGAGGTTAGCTGTAATTTAAAAATAGGAAAATGTTTATCCTTGTGATGGGTGTGGGTTGGTAGAGGACTTGTAGATTTCAAAGATCCTGGGAGCGGCAATTTGTCTCTTTATGCTTTTGTATTTGTCCAAGAACAGCTCATCTTTCTTGACTTATTAAAGTACATGCAGCTGTCAGATAATGACCTGATCTGATATTAGCTGATCAGGTTCAAGATCTGGCCTGATTGGTACTTCGACTACTTGGGAATCCCATTGATGTCATAAAGATAATGAATATACAATCATACAAATTGTGATATGCAAAACATATATCACTGTGAGATGTATTGACTATTGTAATCTCTATTTTGCAGAGAAAAGAAAGACAAGCTGCTTACATGAAAAACAGCTTATTCTTATCAAACAAGAGAGGTGACAAAAGTTATGAGCTTGTCAGTCCAATGCTATAATGGGCTTACACTGATGGATCTTGTGATTTTTACCTCTTCTGGGCCGCCTGGTCCCCCCCCCCCCATAGCATGCAGTGCACACTCTGTCGGCAGCACTGGTGGCAATAGGATTGGGCCGTGTGTTATGTAATTATCTCCAAGAGTGATAGAGGGTGGTTAATTGGCTATCCACCATTTTTTGTTGGTAGTGGTGATGGTAGGTGGGGTGCTTTGTCACAACTAGCACTGCAAACAATGTTTCGGCTAAGCTGCATGACCGCGCAGCTCGGATGGACCGGAAGTCTATGATGTAATGATGTTATCACTAAATGCCAGGAAGATGCTGCCGCACCGCTGCACAACCATTGGAAGGCTCCACATAGCGGCGCCAATTTTTAGGGAGATCCCTGATTGCAATCATTACAGGTATTTAGTCATGCAAATATTACTCTGTCAGGTGTTGATTAAATAGCTCTTCTTTCATTTCCGACAATTTATTGCAATGTTTGCCTGCCAGTCCTTCACATCGAGAATGCAATTTGATAGGATTTTCTTTTCCTCCCCCTTCAGATTATGGTGTGTATGTGTATGCGTGCATGTTAGAATTCAGGAATATTGAATCATTACCACAGTTTTGGGAAGTATGGGTTCTGCAGCCATGTAGACACAAATGAAGAAATAAAAATCTTTAAACTGTAGTTGTGTGATGGATTTCTTTAATGCCAGTTGCCACTGACACACAGATGTAAACTGTCACAACCACAGACAAGATCTTCGTTTCTCAGCCGACGTTTCGCTCCTCACATGGAGCTTCTTCAAGGCAGACGCAGTGTAACCACTGCTGGATGAAAAAGACCTCAGAAGAACGTTGACAGTTAAATACAGTTCAAACCTCTAAACCTCTGCACACGTAAAGGAGACGGGACACAAAGTAATGTTTGACCAAACACGTTCCCTCTTTCATGAACCTAAACACAAACAGAGGCTGAATTTGGAAGCCCTAATGATTTCGCAGAAGAAACCTTCGGTTCTTATGAACCGTCAACAAGAACTTGCCTTTGCAAACCGAATTTGGCTACCCATTTTAAATAGGTCAAGAACAAGTGCTGACAGGCTCCAAAGGTTGCAAGAGGACAAGACTTCAGGTTCCAATTAAGCCCCGCCCACGCTTTAGAGGTTTGAACTGTATTTAACTGTCAACGTTCTTCTGAGGTCTTTTTCATCCAGCAGTGGTTACACTGCGTCTGCCTTGAAGAAGCTCCGTGTGAGGAGCGAAACGTTGGCTGAGAAACGAAGATCTTGTCTGTGGTTGTGACAGTTTACATCTGTGTGTCAGTGGCAACTGGCATTAAAGAAATCCATCACACAACTACAGTTTAAAGATTTTTATTTCTTCATTTGTGTCTACATGGCTGCAGAACCCATACTTCCCAAAACTGTGGTAATTATATCCGGTCATGAAAATCTCCATGAAACAATATTGAATCATGTTCTCTTTACTGTGTTAAGTATGCATGTGTGAAGGGCAGCGCAATCCTCCGTAACTTTACAACGGCGGAGCGCACGCTCCGCCATTCTAAAGTATCGCAAACGTGCCGGATCTTTACACAGGATTGCGCTCGTAGTGTATGTTAACATGATTCTACATGCCATTCAAACACAAACTCACTTTTGTTTCAATAACGTTGTTTAGATGCTTATCAACATTGTTTTAAAACACTTCAAATACACATCACAATTGTATTTTGTGGTTTTTTTTACTGTAAAATGTCTCAACAAGTATTAATTGTGGTATGGGCACTGCGCAAATAAAAATATAATTTATAGTATTAGACAATTTCTTATACTACAGTATTTTAAGCAAAACTGGGAATCCAATATTCGTTCTTTAACTGTAATGTTCTCTTCTGTATAAGGTTCTAAGAACAGTTTATTCATTTCTTTTCACTGTATGTCAACTTTTTATTTTAAAAATAGTGATTCGCTAGTTCAGACCAAGGATGCTGAGTCAGCTTTAGAAGTGGAACCAGGGTAGAATATGCACTTTTGGTGTGGAATGTTGTAGAGTTAGGAAATATATATATTGGTTTTTTTCAGAGCCAAGTACTGGCTTCTTGACAGAACATGGCTTTACTGGTTTGATCAGTAAAATACTGGAAGTCTGTCAACTCTATAACTTGTTCACACCTAACACCAAACCATGGTTTGATGTTACTTGACTGAACCTCAGGATTTCATGCTCTCACACACTCTCATCTCTTCTTCCCCTCCCTGTTCCCCTCACAAACTTCTCTTCTCTTTCATGGCAAGCCATGGTTTGCCAGTTCTAAATGGGAAAGGCACAAGGGGAGGAGCAATAGCAGAAGTTTAAGACTTGTTCACAGAATGCCTGACCATGGTTTGGTGTGTTTTTTATATCTGAACCTAGCCTATATATAAAGTTGTAATGTACACAACAGTTACGGGGCTCCTAAGTTGGAATGTGACATCACACACCAATATGAACTCAATATATGCAGAGTTTGGAAACTGCAGGAAAACTAAGAGGGTGATTATTAAAAATCAAAACCAAAGTAGCATCTGCAGGACAATCAGATGTGACAACCCACTGAATTACCTATGAGCAGGGATTAGGCAAGCGAAGAGTCAAAATGTAATTAGTTTATGAGCAGCCCGATTCTGACTAACTATAGGCTGGCAGAGCCTATAATGCTAAAAAAAAAATACTCAAATAAAAAATAAATATTTCAGTATTCTGTACAATAACCCTGTAAGATAGGACAGTATGATTATCCCTGTATTGTAGGCTGAGATTAACGTCGCTGGCTTGCAGGCACCTGATGAATTCATGGCTGAGGTGACATTTGAACCAGTTATTTCTCCATCCACATCTCACATTCTTATGGCCCAGTCCTACTAGGGCAGTGGTTCTCAAAGTTCTCTCCAATCACCACACCACTTAAAGGGCTGGTGGCCACTTCTGGTTCTCCTGGTGGGTTGCGACCCACCCGTTTGAGAACTGCTGTACTAGGCTGCTGTGGCAAGCAGCCAGATCCACGTGCCAGTAGGCCATTAATGTCCCTCGGTGCTGGTAAGTCAGTGCGGGGGGTGGGAGAGAGGTGTGAGGGAGAAGAATGGGGCAGAGACTGGGGCAGGAAGGAGGGCAGATTGAGGTCAGGAAGGGGACAGTATCGGCAGCAGTGGTGCTGCCAATATCCTATCCCCCTTTCTGGCCTCAATCTGCCTTCCTGGGTCTATTCGGACTTGCACCAGCTACACAGCTGGCACAGGTCCGAGTACACCATTCAGGCAGCAAGGGCTTACCCTGAGCAAGGGAACAAAACTTCAGGGCCTGAAACTTCCCTGCATGCCCTGTTGTCGCAGCTGCATCACCATGTGGGGAGTCGCATAGGATTTGGATGTTAACTGCTGTCCTTAACTCCAGATCTTACCCATCCATGTACAGTGTGAATTCATACACAACTATTTTTCCACTACAGAATGATCTCATGGTAGAGAGCCATGTGGGACTAACAGGTAAAACATCTTACACTGCAATCCTATGCACACGTACCTTGGAGTAAGCCCCACTGAACACAGCAGGACTTACATCTGAGTAAATATGCATAGGATTGCACTATTGGGGTAGAATCCTGGCTATTGTGGGAACTTCCAACAGCAAAGCACTAGGTGGGATGCTGTTCTTAGTATATATTAGAATTGTGGGCCAACATAAGTTTAGCCAATCTGAAAAAATAAATTTGCCACATTTGTCCCAAGGAGGTACAAGTTCCCAGTCCTAACTGGCCTATAAAAGGGGGCCTGGTGTGACTTTCAAAGACTCTTAAAGATCAGTTCTGTGAAGGTGAGGATCAGATCCAAAAGAAAGCAATCTATCTTCATCCATGCTCTATGTTTTGTCAGCCGTTAAACATTTGCAAGCGAAATAAAAATGTTTTACACCTACTCAGTTGAATCAGTCTGATAGTGGCTTTTATTCTATTGACATTTATGAATGTTCCAGATTCTGATTATATAAAATATCCAAACTGTGGTCTAAGGGGGCAAGGAGAGGTGTGAGACTTTCAAACCAGTGCCTTGTAACAGTAATACTTGTGGCAGGAGATGACGTTGTGTTAGTGTCTTTTTTCCAGCAATGGCAGATTTCAGAGCTGTTTGTGTATATGTTTTTGTATATACAGAGCTACTCGTAAGATCTAACATCATCTGATTTATCACCAATTTTATGGACCTGATCTGCTGAAGTTCAGGAAAATGTCACAATGTGGGAAGAACAGTTTTAATATTTATTTTTTCTAAGTTCTTGAGGTCTTAAAAAGGCTGGCTGTGTTAAAAAGCAGGAAACTGACACACCACAGTGAGAGATGTAGTATGAATTTTGGATCATTAAAGGGATTTATTGGGAATGATTTCTGGGGTTTTAAACAGATAGTTTTAGTTATCTGCACAGTGAGGGAGCTATCCAAAAGACTTGGATAAGCAAGTATCTGCATAAATGAAGGTGCTACTTTCACACTGTGTTCTGACATGAGGCTATTAGAAGGATAATACAGAGATAAAACTCTGCTCTGTCCCCAATGAACTTGCACGTTCACGACAACAAGTTTCGAGTAAGGGCGGCCGGCGCAAAGGCCGGCCACCCTCACTCTGCCGTTGGATCGTCCCCACGGCCACCAGAGAAGGTAAGTTATCCCCAGGTGGGTGCAAGGACGGTTCGGATGGCGAGGGAGGGAGGGCATTGGCCAAACCAGCCTGGGGGGAATGGCGGCCGCCATATCCCCGTCCCCTTCCCGGGCCGGCTCTGTCATTACACGACCTCCTTGGACTTGCGCCAGCTAAATAGCTGGCAGAAATCTGAGGCCGATTGGGGCCTCCCTGCGTTACACCGAGGGAAGGGGACAAACGTCCCCTTCCCTGAGTAGACCTCCTGGCTGCTCCCGAAACAGAGATAAGATCCGGCAGGCGGACTGGGCAGCCCACCGGATACTTAGATAGGATTGGGCTGCCCTATACGTTTGTGCCCTTACTTTTGAGTTGACAGAGTCTACACTTCAAAGGCCCTGATGCTGTAATGGCCCAATCCTATGGGCCTGTCATGACAACATATCTCCTGAAATGCTATTGTAAATGGTCCAGCAATGGAGCAAACACTTCACTACTGCTGAGCTATTTGGGGCCACTGCTGCAAGGCAGCGGCAGTTCTAGGTACCTGCAGTCGTGGAGCCCAGGCTGCACTGACCCCAGTAAATTGATGGCAGGGTGTCTCATGGGTGGGCAGGGGGAGAGCAGGGTGTGTTTTGGGGCAGAGAGGGAGAAGGGCCGGGGGACGACAGGGGGTGGGGAGGGTGGATCCTGGTGGCTGTGATTTGCGCCACGCTCCTATCCCCTCTTTCCCAGTCCATCTCGCCCTTTTCTTCTTCTCTCGAACCTATGCCAGCTACATAGGTGATGTGGGTCTGAGGAAATCCATAGGTGCCCAGGAGGCCTACCCAGAGGTAAGTAAAAATGTTACTTACCTCTGGTTAGCCTTCTGGTTGCCCCACCCCACTATAGCATGCAGCGTGCACTCCATTGGCGCGGCTGTATACTATAACGTGGCAGGGGATAGGATTGGGCAGTTAGAGATATAGTGCTCCTGCCAAGCTATATTTTATTACTCTCTTTCTTATAACATCTAACACATCGTGAGCTGCGGCATCATCGTGCTAATAACTGTCCTGCCTATAATGTCTGGGTGACACATGGTGCAATGATGGCACATCATATATTGTTTGTATGAGATGTTCCAAGCAAGGAAGAGTAAAGATGCATGGAGCAGCAATAGCCCCACATCTCTTATAACATCTAATTTGGCCCTGAGGAAAGAAAAAAAAAACAGTTATTCAAATCACACTCTGCACATGTGAACCTGTATTAACTTGGTGTGTGTTATGTGTGGAATGTGCTATGCTGGATATCTTGTCATAAAAAGTTAGCAAAGTCTCAGAACCGCAAATTTCCTGTTATGTTTCATCACAGTAGCAGCAATCTTGTTTAAAGAGTATATTTAAACAAGTTTTCTTCTTTTCCTTCTTCCTTTCCTTCTTCCTCTCCTGCCGTGCAATTGAATTGTTACAGAAGTTTCATACAGTATCTGAGATATGCAAGCATATGAGAATTGTCCTGAGCTTTTCCTATAATGGGAAATAAGCTGTGTGGGGATATCATATTATTATACACCATGAAATGGGGATTAAAGTGAAAGTTTACCCAGGAAACTACTCATGTGTTAAATTAAAGTCATAAAAGCTTGGTCATGACAAGACTCAAATAATGATTCTATAGAATTGCCCTAAATATAGTAATACATGCATATAATCTCTCTCTCTCTCTCTCTCTCTCACACACACACACACACACACACACACACACACACACACAAACACAAAATACTCCATACTTTTTTGCAGCTTAAAACGTCAGTTAAGCAATGAAGGCTGACTCAAAAGGCAGATTCCAGGACGCATATGAAATCCATGAGTTTTTATATCCCAGGTTAGCAACTCATTTGTCCTAGGGCATGGTCTGAGGACATATGATGCAGATCTGAAACAAAGCAGATCTGTGTCTGATCAGCCCATATGGAAAACTGTCTAGGAGCTTCAAGTATGCTGCCATGAATACTGCCATGGAAGAAAGGTGGGACAGAAATAAACAAACTAATTTTGTTGCGCTGGGTCAAACAGTACTCTCTCAGAACTGTCTATCAGCGCAATCCAGTGGAACTTTCGGTGTAAGTACACTTACACCATTGCATTTGCTGTTACACCGGTGCATCTACTGTTACACCGGTGCAAAGTTACACAGGATTGTGCTGTTTGTCATCATATTGGCTATTTCACCAGTCAATTTGTGACTTCACGTGAAGAGTTGTCAACTGCATTTGCTTATTTTCCCTTTCACTCTCTGTACATTTTTCCTCTAATGTCTGTTAGTTTATAAACCATTGTTTTGGACTGTAAACTGCCTCGAGGGAATTGGCAGAAAAGTGGTATATAAATGTGGCCAATAAGTAAATAATAATTTTAATAGGGGGCATATTTGACATTGATCAAGGGCTGAAGACCCAGAAACATTAGCTCTTTCAACTTCCCACGGAAGGTAAGAAATAGGTGAAGGGCTCTGTAGTCAACTGGTCACATGTGGAACTACTTCATTAATTACAGGAGAAAGCAAGTGGTTTTCGAATTGTGTACACTAGCAGGGAGCCCCAAACAATTGACAGCTCCCTAGTGCACGTGGGCATGTACCGGTATATATCTTATGGCTAGGGGTGTTTTTTTATGGTTTTATATTTTTCACAGGTTTTGGTGTTTAACCAAAAATGAAATAGCAGAAAGCGGTGTTATGTGTTTTTATTCCATTTTTCCCCCATTTTAACTGCTTTAAAAGTGTACTAGGTAGGTATTATAGGTTGTACAGTGTCAACTGATGAAGAATGATGCAAAATTACATGGTTTTATGTTCTATGTGTTTTGTGTTCTTATGCAGTTATCAACAACCCACCCCTACTTATGATCCAACTTATGGCGGGATATAAATCCAATAATAATAATAATAATAATAATAATAGCAGCTCTAATCTTTATCAAGTGTTTCAAGCTGGACTGCAAAATATTCAATATGAAGGGAAGATTTTTTTATTACTTTGAATATATTCACTCTGGGAAAAATACTTAATCACTAGAAACCTAGAGTGATCACTAGAATCACTCTGGGAAAAATCACTTAATCACTGGACTATCTTATTGGGTTAAAAAGGGGATAACCAACTTTAATTGGTTGGTCAAAGCAGCTTTTAGTTTTAAATTAGAGCCATGCGTTGTATTTTGTAATGAATTCATTGGGATGTTTTAATACATTTGGCTGCTCGTCAGCCTTGCTTGTGAATACCAGAGTTAAAAATTAGCCTCTTGAACATCGTCATATGTGCTTTAAATGTAACATAACTTGGCCTTTTCTTAATAGCATTTGACCCTTAATTTTCAAATTATTCCTTAGAAAGATGGAAGCAAGAAGTGTAATTCACAAAAGCAAGATAGGAAAATCTCACTGACTATATAGAGGTAGGGCTTTTTAAAAGCAGATCACACACTAAAACATTTTGTTCCAGTGGGGATGTGAAGGAATGGAAAGCATTGCAACTACTTTGTGAGTATTTTGTATTCAAGATCCTATTTTTGGTTTTCTGACTGACAGCTGATGTTACGTCACTGTTATACTCGGCTCACCATTAGAAGCTTGAACTGAATGGCCAATTTCTTGAGCTGGCAAGCCTGGACTCTCTCCAACCAAGCTGCTTGGGTTGCTTGCCACTACTCCCATCCTCTGGTTCATGCAGAGAACATAGGTGAAGAGAGTAGTCACTCTCTAATTTCATGTTGGACTTTGGAGACACTTGGAAGGTGAAAGAAGCTCTGAAGTGACAAAGTCGATCTTTTCTTCCCCCAAGTTCTCTGTGCATGATGCCAGAGAACTTGAGAGATGGACAAAGACCATCTCTGCTGCTTAGAATGAAGAAAGAGACCCTACCTGCTTCTGAGTTCTCTGCAAAGCACCGGAAACTAAGAGAAAGGCGAGGTCTCTCGTTTTGTGCTAGGCAACCTGTGGCAGGTAGTCACCCGAAAGAGATTTGTGGTTGCTGCTGGCCACCTGGTGACTGCATTTTTGTACTCCTGTGAGTAAGTATTCCTTGGGAAACACATTGGAAATAAAGAATGCTGCCTTCCTCTACACAGCTGTTTCTTGTTTTTTCTCCTGTGATGTTCTTCTCCTTTGAAATTACAGTATTGTATTCTGGTATTAATTACTGTGCAGTGCGCAGCTTTAAGTCTCCTACTGTTGCACCTTTTTAAAGAGAGTCCTATCCACTGATAATTTTTAACGGGGTTTGCATTTTTCAAAATCTATACACTGTTGCTTTCATAGTTACATTCTTTGAGATGCTTAGGCTGCTCAACAACAGTATCTGAGACCATAAAAGGACAAGACTCAGTTAAATGCACTGACAAAGCATGACAAAAAGGAAATGTATCCTGTCTGAGCAATCATGAAGAAGTGCGCAGAAGACTTGCATCAATCTAGTTATGTTGCAGCCTTGTATAACTCACTCTGGTGGGAAGGATTTCTACTCATCTGCACCTGGTACCACTATATCCTGTTTATGGATCTGGTACCACTATATTCTGCAGTGGAGTTGTGTTGAACACGTTATTGAGCTGGTTTGGAAAATACATCTGACCAGCCGCATCTGCCATACAGTGAAAGGTGGAAGCACACATGTCCTGCCTCCTTCTGGTATGCCTTCCCACCACAGCATAATTGTATGAGTCAGGCCATCCCTAGATGGGTGCGGGCCCAGGGCAACTCAAGCAGTGTGGTGCCCCCATTATTATGGCCATATATTGGTCATGAAAATGCAGGGCTCGGCAGCTGTTCCAGTTGCCCTACCCAAGAGCACATGCAAACACACACATGCCGTACCCACACATGCCCTACCATGTATTGATGCCCTACGCACATGCGAACACACACACACACACACACACACACACACACACACACACACAAGGCCGGCCTCTCTCACTCTGGCGCCAGACCAGGAGGCGGACGGCAGTGAAAGGTAAGTGCTCCGTCACTGGCCGCATGGGTGGTCTGGCTGGGGCAAGGGAGGGGTGCCACTGGTCTAGCCGGCGCGGGAGGGGGCGGGGGATGGCGTTGGCCATGTCCCCGTCGGGCTGGCCATGCTGTTACGCGGCCTGCTCTACTTCCACCAGCTATTTAGCTAGCGGAAATCCGAGGAAGCTGATTGGGCTGGCCTGGAGTCCCCTTCCCTGAGTAGACCTCCAGCCCGGATCGTGCCGGGCAGCCCGTGCACAGGATCGGGCGGGCGGCCCTGGGCCGCTGGTTGTATCCTTATGGTGGATTGCGCTGCAAATCTCTTATAATGATTCAAAAACTCCTACTACCTCCCACAGGCCTGACTAAACAAAATGTTTTTACATTGAAGAGGGTTTTCCTTTCATTTGTTTTAACATTTTATGTATGTTGGCAATTACTTGGGTAGAACTTACATAGTCCCCATGGAGGTTTGTGAAAACTGTTAAATATTTAAACCTTGAGCAGTGAAATGTCTGAGATGCATGTGTCTCAGGGTATTTGGAATTTTAATGCCAAAATTTAAAAGAATTACTTTGGGAAACTAACAGGGAATTAGTGCAGACTGCATGTAATGCTAATCTTAGACTGGCCAAAGTGAAGAGATAGGTTAGGTATAATTTTTAAAACTACAGAAGATATCAAGAACAAGAAAGGTCAATTTTTCACAACTTCAGTAACACATACAAACAAATGGAACCTGCAACAAAATGATGCAACAAAAAGCCAGCGGGGTGTAATGCTTAGCATGTCAGACTCAGACTGGGAAGACCTGAGTTTGAATTGTCTTCTTGGTCATGACGTTTGCTTGATGACCTTGGGGTAGTTAAAGAATAACTTTTATCTTTGATTAATTAAAAATTATATTTTAATAAATTTACATATTACCAAAACCTCAGTTGTTGAGATTTCGAACAATTGTTCATTGTTGAGATTTTGAAAGGGGTGTAAGATAACTTATAATTTAGTAAACAAAAGTTACTGCTCATTGTTAGAAAGAAAGGGCATTTAAAACATTTTTCAGTCCCTGTGATGGCAAAATATCAGAACCAAAGTAACTTCAAAAAATAAACAAGTAACCTATTAACTAGCAGCTCCACTGATTAAAAATATTCCAGTTAATCAACTTAATTCATCCACCAATTAAACCAATTATAACTTGCCGTCCTAGTTTTAAAGACTTTGGATGGAACAGTGTAATTTTGGGTTTCAAAACCTCTCGTGTTTTGAGATACCTCATTTTACTTTGAAAATTTATAATTAGTCTGGAGTATTGGATCGATTGTGACAACAATCTCTGTCAGCATTGTTTACATAGGGTTAAAGGGAGACCGTCCCTTTCTCTAATGAGAAGCCATAAACACCACAAGTAGAGAGCTGCAGCTATTTCCAAAGCTTGTGTGGTGATTTAACGAGCCCCAATTGGCAAATCTGGAGACTCCTTTGGCAGCAGGAGCCTGTCAGCAGTACATGGCCTCAGGATCAAGGAGGTATTTGCCTTGGAAAGGTGGAAGAGATTTATAACTACAGCTGTTCAGCAAGAGATCGCACTTTGGGCACATGATGAAAGATGGATGTTTGTTGAGCTCATTTGCTGATGCTTGAAGCCATTCAATTTGAGGGCAGCCAGGAATACTGTACTGAGTGTACTGTGCAACTCCAGTGAGGCTTTTTAGAGACTTGGGAGCAGCAGTACAGTGAAGGTAACATTTCTGTGAGACAGCCCACCCTCTGTGGTTTCTACTGGAACAATGTTTTGGTTCCCTTAAGTTATTATATAGTGCCATTATCTGAAACAAATAAAACCCTTTTTATTGCACTGTACAGTTTCGTTCCCTAGGCTGCTGAACAAAGGCTTCGTTTAAAAAAAGAAACATGAATGAATGTGAGCTCACCTTCTATGAAGTGTGAAATTAAATTCAGTGTTCTATATTATGGTTTCAGATTGTTCAGTGACTTAGGTGTAACTTATCTTTGGCTGACATGAGTGACCATATCTCAGGACCAGGAGGAATTTTCAACATCATAGGTGCCAACAATCTCTTTTTAGGAGTCAGCTTTTAGGGGCTATTTGACAAATTAAACCTGGGTTTGTCACCAACAGTACACTCAACAGGGAACTGCAGCAAACCATAGCTCCCTGTCAAGTGTACTGTACCTCTACAACAGGTGGTTGCTGCATTTACACTTCCATGTTTTGGGGGTGCAGTTTGCTTGTCTGTTCCTGGTACGACCCTGGGTGTGTGACTTACAGTCCAATACTATCCCCCACCACGCTATAGTGTACAGCGCGGCAACAGAGATTGTGCTGCATGCCATCGTGGGGGGAGTGGGATTGGACAGCCTGCAGGAAGTTAAAATGTTCACTTTTATTATTTTTTATTATTCATTATTTTTACTTACCCTCCCCCCCCCCAAGTAGGCTGCCTAATTACCTCCTCCAACTTATGCCATTTTGCTGGCATATCTCCAAGGAGAGAAAAGAGGCAGGGCGGCTTGAAAAAGAGGGGATAAGATTTGGCCCACAGATATTTCACATAATGACATCTCAACGTTGGTAACTGATACATAGAGTAGAGCTCAACATGAGAAGGCCATTTTTGTTTGTAATGTGTAATTCTGCCTTTAAAACTTACACACTGCAGTGGTATGAGCCAATGCCTTTACCATTAATTAGAGTAACTTACATTGCGTAAGTTATATACCTGCCAATATATACAGAGTCACATTTCTGGGTTAATAAAAGGAAGCTTTCATCATATTAGTTAAATAAAGGCAAAACTGCTTTCCAATTATGGATTTTAGAACAAACATTTTCAGGATTTTAGGAGCCAAAGGGTAATGTGCATAAATGAACGTGAATTACAACAAAGAAGTAGGTTAGAAAGCTGGATACAGTTGTTTGAAAAAAATCATGCCAATATTTTGTTGTGTAGCACATTCTTGGTAGGAACAATATTGTATTACATCATCAGCAAGAATGATATAAACCAGTGGTTCTCAAACTGGTCGGTTGCAACCCACCAGGAGAATCGGAGACGGCCACTACCCTCTTAAGGGGTGTGGCGACCTTGGTGATTTTGACTGTCTACCTTGATCTGCTGGTATGCTGTGATACATGGTTGATGTTTGGTGGTTGATGGATGAGCAACAAGTTTGACAGACTGACCACAGCCAACAAAATCTATTGATCCCTGATAATACTGGATGCAGCTTCAGTCTCCTTGGGTAGCACCGTGAATACTGCTGGTGCAACGTGTGCCAGCGCAAGAAATATTTCCTGCTCTCTTCTCTCTACTGACGCTCCCTGAGCCCACTGAAAAGCCATTGCTAAGGATCAGGGGACCTCCAGCAGCAATGTGGAATGCAGCACAAGTGCTGCAGGGGGAGTGAAGAAGACCCAAGAACCACAAGGGGAATCTCTAGCAAAGAGATTGTTCTGTTTGCAGTTCTTAGATATTCCCCCTCCCACCCTGCAGCCCTACCCCATGTCACATCCCATGCCATTTCTGGAGATCCCCTAACTTCAGCAATAGCCTTTGGAGGGCCTCAGGGAGCTTCAATAGGGACTAAGGCAGTGGTTCCCAAACTGGGAGGTGTGGCTACCTGGGGAGCCACGGAAACCAGCCAGGGGAGTTGCGGAGTGCCACGGAATCCTCTCGGAAAACAGGGCAATGCCAATTGGCAGGCATCAACATAATGTAATGGGGAGCCTCATCCAACAGTCAACAATAGTCAAGGGAGCCACAGGTCGAAAAACTTTCAGAAACACTGGACTAAGGGATAGGGGAGGATAGGGATAGGGAACACACCTTGAAATGGCATACATTGCAGCAACGGTATTCTGGATGCTACCCTTTGTATATATCAACAAATCTTATAACTATACATATAGAACTAACTGACAAAAATAAGTGCAAGCCCTGTAGTCAAGCCAACTATTCTGCCTGCAAATTTACATTAAAAAAAGAAAAAGAAACATTGCCCTTGATCCATATTACCAAGAAAATCAAAGGGATTATCTCAATTGCCTTCAGCTATAGATTTAAAGTGAGCCACTCTGATAAAATTGTTAATTAAAACATGAATTATTTGACACAAATGCTCCTTAAAGGAGGATTCTTACTTCAACTAAGCCACATTAGAAGCAGGGATCATTTTATATCGATGCTATGCAGCTCTCATGTACAGAGGTCAGCAACCAAACAGTTGCATTGAGGAAAAGGTTGCTACATGTTCAGACAGCTGCTCTGCCCATAACACTCCCAAGTACAGTTATGTCCTAAAAAGTGGCACACAGGAGCTCCGGTCTGTGGGCGTTCAAAGAAACAGAAAAGTATACGAAGGATGACTGAATTCTACTTTGTTATCTTTACAATCTGGCTTTGCAAACAGTTTGGATAATACGTTGACCTGAATGAGGGGCCAGCTGTTCCTAAGTTTCATTTTCTGATATTCCTACCTACTTTTTCATCTTTCTTTCTTTTTAAAAGGGACATTGCTAAACTTCCTTGAGATTTGTCGTCATATTATTCTCCAGTTGCAACAATGTTTTGCCTGAAAAGGGTTGATAAATGTGCAGCTGCTCAAATGGGTGATGTGCAGTTGCCTCTGTGGGATGACTTGGAACCCAATCCTATCCTTCTCCCTGCCGATGCAGCCATGCCAAAAAGGCTATATCCAGAGAGGGGCAGATTGGGAGGCTTTGGAGGGGAAAGAGGAATTATTTCCCCTTACCCCTCCATAAACCTCCTGTTCCACAATGGTTCTCCTTAGATCTGCGCCAGCTCTGTAGCTGGAGCACGTCCAAGGAGAAGAAAGGGGTGGGGAGGCTGCAAAAAGAAGGGATAGGATCCACTGTGTGCCATTGTCACTGGATTCACCCCTCCTACCACCTCCCCATCCCATTCTGAAGGTTGTGCCGGCCCTCTGGAGGGTGCAAGGAGGCCCGCGGCCCCCTCTGCGGGCCTCCCCACACTTCAGATCAGCTCTCCATGGTGATTGTGACCCACGTCCTTTCAGATGAAAACTGGAAGTGGGTTACAATCACTGTGGAGAGCTGACCTGAAGCACGGGGAGGCCTGCAGAGGGGGGGTCGCAGGCCTCGCCACACCTTCCAGAGAGTCAGTGTGTCCATCAGTAAGTTAAAAATAACCCTTTTTCCCCCAGCGGTGGCGCGATCCTGGGAGTGCTGGCGTGATCCCTGGAGTGTTGCTGCTGTCGTTGCTGTGGTAGCCACATCCCTTAAGGGGCTGGCAGCTGCTTCCGGTTCTCCTGGTGGGTCGCAACCCACCAGTCTGATAAATGCTGCTCAGCGGGTTAAACCGCTGAACCATAAGCTGTCGATTGAAAGGTTGGCAGTTCGATTCCCGCGACGGGGTGAGCGCTCGTTGCTTGGCCAGCTCCTGCCAACCTAGCAGTTCCAAATCATGTCAATGCGAGTAGATAAATAGGTACCGCTTGCGGGAAGGTAAACAGCGATCAGTGTTCCAGCTGCATGCTATGCGCTGCGGCAAGGAGAGTCATGCCGGCCACATGACCACGGAGGCGTCTTCGGACAACACTGGCTCTTCGGCTTTGAAATGGGGATGAGCACCACACCCTAGAGTCAGAGATGACTGGACTTAATTGTCAGGGGTCACCTTTACCTTTTTAACCATACACACAAGATTGGAACTGGCTTGTCCCTGGCATATCACATAGAAAGGCCCTCATATAGTTTCCATAATGAGAGACTATGAGACCCAGTACCTGTCAAATCAATGGGAAAACATGGGCCAAAGAGAAAAGTCATACAAGGTTGGGTTGGGGCAGAAAGCAAGCAAGACAAAGTGGGGCAGAACATGACAAGAGTGCAATAGGGAGCAACAGCAAGCTGAGTTTCTGTGTTGCTCAGCCCAAATACCAGGCTAGATTTTATCTGGAGTCAGTCCTTGCCCATATGAGTTATGATGGCCTACTGATGTTCAAGAGACGCTTGCAAGTCCAACTCATCACCATTGTAGTTCCTTCCCCTGGCCAAAGCTCCAGGTTGACAAAGACTGAATCTCCACCTGAGACATCCCCTCAAGACCCACCCTGGACTTCGACAGGTACATGCCCAGAGTGCCTAAAAATTGTCGGAGGATGATAACCAAGCCATGCATGCAATTTCCATGCCTGTCGTTTCACTTGTCAACTACTCTGCTGTGAAACAGCATTTTCCGAGTGGCTCATGGTCACTTTTCTTAAGCAGCTGACGTAAGTATTGGGATGGCATATTGGGCATGATTTCCACGGTTTAGGTATCAGTGAAGAAACCCAGCACAGAAACTGTACCGGTAGATATGTTGGGCCACATGATGGGTAAATGTTACAAGCTTGGGAAAGTACTGAAGAGAAACATCTGTGTCATCAGGATTCCATCTAAATATTATGATTTCCCCACCTCCTTAAAATCCAATTGCATTTGCTGCTCTTCACAACAGCTAGGGAGAACCACTCAGCAGGAAGTGTGGGAAAAGAGGGTTATAAATGCATTATTGTTACCTTTTAGTAGATTTTGTTATAACCACAGGAAGGATAACGACTGTTGTCTGAATCTGTTACTGATTATTACATACTCCCCCCCCCCCCCAAGTTTAATTGTTAAGACATTTTAGCAGCTCACAGAATGAAAGAGCTGGAATTGATCTCAACAGGACTGGCCCATCCATGACCACAAGACACTTGAAGGGGGGGGGGCTGAAGTTCCAGGATGGGAGAGGATTGCAGTGGAAGTACCTTTCTCCCAAAAATAGGAGTTTAGCATTCTAGCCACCAATGGGAGCGGGGGAGGGGCATGTCCAAGCACCTGGCATGCCATGTTCTGTGATTGGTGGACTATATTCGACATGGGGGATACACAATTGTGCCTATAAGTTTCCAAATACACTAGAAGTTCCAAATGTGGAGGTCCCACATCATGTCTAGTTTGTCCCTAAGATTGGAACTACATGTGGCATACAAACATGCATCACAAAATGCCAGCAGTAGCTTCTTGTAGGGGAAAACAGTTTTGGGAAGAGGAAATTTGGGGCAAATTGGTAATTCACTCTGCTCTGTTTTTCCACTGAGAATCCACTTGTTGTCTCCCCTTCACATGATGTTCCAGACCTGTTTAATTTTGCATAGGCTTAGCAGATCTCCAACCGGGACAGAGTGCAGCTAGACCTTTAGGAGAAGGAATGTGGGCAGGTGTAGCTTGTAAGTCCTAGAGCACAATCCTAGGCATGTCTACTCCTAGGCAGGGGGCATGTCCTAGGCAGAAGCAAGCCTCATTGTGTTCAATGGGGCTTGCTTCTGAGTAGACATGCCTCGGATTGTGCTCTAAGGTTTAACAAGCTACACCTGCCCACATTCCTTCTCCTAAAGGTCTAGCACTCTGTCCCGGTTGGAGATCTGGTAAGCCTAACTTTGTAAACCCCTGTTTCTGGCACAAAAGCATTTAGGGGGAGTTGCAGGGGGAAAGTAGTAGTCAAGAGAGAGGGTCAAGCACCTCCTGCAGCCTGCCACTTCACAACAAACTGCCTCTCTGAAAACTGCTCTTCCCTACAAGCAATAACTGTTGGACTTTCGTTTCATGTATTCACATGCAGCAGTAATGGTGGAAGCAGGTTTACTACTTATTACAGAATAATTTGACAGACTACTGCCTGCATGCTTTTAATTATACATCTACAAGAGAGCTAGAAAGTTTCTTCTTTAAAATGAAAGCGGCAATTCGGGGGAAGATCCTGGTATGTCCTGGTAGACGACATGCCCTCTGCAGCCTCACCCCACAGATATGGCCTAGCTGGAAGGTAAATGTATGACAAATAGCAATGACACATCAACAATATATCCCATAATATAATTCAACAATATTTCCAAAATATGAATTGACACCAGATTTACAGCCTGTTCCATTATGTTTCCAGAACCTGAGCAGGAGTGTGCATGTGCGCATGAATCCCATAGTACTGTTCTCCCCCTCTTGCCTGTCAGAAGAACACTCTTTGCCAGCTGAATATTTAACTTAATTGGTTTTCTGCTCCCGTGACCATCAATCCTCCACTGTATTCACTTTCACGTTTTATGAACTCCCCATTTTTCGTTTGCTTTGATGTGCATCTATTGTGTCCTAGTGGTGCCTCCCCTCCACAGGTTATCTTACAGAGTCCTGCTCAATAAAGTGTTACAGAAGACCTTGGTATTTCCAAAATAACAAAAGATAGGTTTGCATGCTTCAGTTCCCCAGGAGGGAAGAAAAGGACCATCAATCTAGCTGGTTGTTAGAGAGGTCAACAGAGTGCTTAGTCAGCTGTCCAATCCATTATCTCCCTTCAAGTAGTCACCGATTTTCAGAAAAGAGGACTGTATACTATCTTATTTGACATCAAAACTATAGATATTTAATTTGGGGGCAACCCAAAACCATTTAAATATGCAGTTGGAAAGCAAAGGGACTCCTACTTTTCTGATTCATAACTTTTCTTTCCCATCCTATCAAAATGTTAGTACCATTTAAAGAACCCGACACAGATGTCTTAAAATTGGGCATGCAGTCCTCATTTGTATAACGTGTTTCTCATTACATTTAGCACCCACAGAAATATTTTAGTAACCTGCATAGTCTTTAAAACATACACATATGGCACTGAACCTTCAAGATGCACTACAATCATAGTTTAAGAACTATATGCCCTCTTTTTACTTCAGTGGTAACAAGTGACTGGGTTAAATAACACAGTAGTATAGTAGAACTATGCAAATTTACACAGTCCATTCTCTAGCCTTTCACAGAGCTGAAGCTTTCTGGTGCTAATTTCGGTGTGGTGACACATTTTTCAGTCACTGATCACAAGAGACATTGCCAGATATGTGTGGTTGTGTTGAGACACTGGTTCACACATTATGGTTGCCTATATTTTATTTATTTATTAAGGCATTTTTAACCTGGTTTCCCAAGCCCAATGGATAGCTCAAAGTGGTTTACAGCACAGCAATAAAAAACAATATACAAAACAATAAAAGCAAAAATATATATTTTTAAATCAACAATCACCCAAAACAGCAAATAAATCAGCAGCAGCACAGTCCAAATAACTAAGAGCCAGAAGCAGATATGATCAGCGAAATGCTAGCCAAAGCAAAAAGTGTTCACTGCCCTCTGGAATGCCAGTAGCGAAGGGGCAGTCCTGATCTCAGAGTTCCATAGGCTGGGCACCATTACCAAAAAGGCCCTGACATGCATCACCACCCACTGAATATCTAACAGCAATGGAACTCGCAACTGGGCTATCTATGATGATTCCATGAGATAGGTAAATTCAGACATGGCCCTGCTAACTGGGCAAAGAGGCACCAAAGTGGTGACCTCTTATATTTAGTAGGGTGAGGGAGGGGGCCATTGGTCAGCCTGGCCTGGGAGGGGATGGGGATATTGGTGCTGAATTGCACCAATATCCAGCGTCCTGTCCCAGACCGGGCCAGCGTTACACAGCCTTCCTGGGATCCGAACATCCCCTTCCCCCATGGTGAGCATGGGCTGCGGCGGCGCAGCCCATATTTTATTTATTTATTTATTTGTTTGAAAAAATATATCCCGCCTTTTCCTATGCCAAAAGGCAAATGCCCAAGGCGGCTTACAACAAGATTAAAATACATAATTTAAAATAATAAAGGCAGGATCGGGCTGCCCAACATTGCTTTGCGGACTGACAACTCCACTCTACTGATTAGGGAAGTGGAATTTAGTGGGCTGGAGGCACTGTACATTAATTAGGGGGCACCTGCATCATTCTTCTCAGTCACTTCCTTCACAACAGTGATTGTTGGGCAAACATTGGGTTACATTGCCAGGATATTATTCCAGTCTCAAAGGTTTGCTACTAATGCAATACACTTTACTACTGATACAATTAAGTTGCAACCCTATATATTATAGGTATTAACATCTCTACATGCTGTTACAGTAATAGGCACTACATGACTGTGATAACTTTATCACAATCATTAAATTTTTATTGATTTATTAAATCATAACATCATTAAACTTTAAACTTTACCACTTAAGATTAAATTTAAGGATCAATCTGCTGCCCTGCAGGAGAAAGGGTCAAGCTTTTGCAGTGGGGTTTGTTCTTATTAAAGTATGTTCCTGCTAGAAGACTGTGCTTGGTTTGTGCTCTGCATTTCACGTGAAAGCTAGGCCTAGCTTACATTAGTGACTCCGCTGAATTTTACAGAATTGCCTAGAAAAAATTCTGCAAAGCTTCATGGAACTCCAAAGAATCCTACAGCTCTAAGAAACCAATTTTTTCCAACTTTGATCTGCTAGCTCCACTTAACCTCCAGCAGCAGAATTTCCAGCTTAGCCCCCACTCTTTGTGGATGTAGATTGCTCAACAGCTGTCAAAATAGAACTGTTTTCATCCTGTTCTCCGTGTTCCTGTCAATCAGAATTGTCTGCTTTGTTTGTATGCTCATTGTTGCCACTGAATTGAGGAGTCTACAGTTCAATTAATAAACAGACTGTCTGCGCAATCCTGTAGATGGCGCCATCACCAGTCGCAAACGTGCCATAAAACACGTTTGCGACTACTCTGGAGCAAGGGAGGCCGGCACAGACGGCACAGGCCGTCGCCAGAACACTGCCAGACAGGTATACTGAGTACTGTACCTCATTTTAAAATTTACAATATGACAACAGCAAAATAAATCACGAGTGTGTGTGTGTGCGTGTGTGTTGGGGGTCAGATGCTGTAACTTAATTGTGGAAAGTTTTCTTTTGAGACATGCTAGACTTAGCAGTCTCACAGATGCACTGAGAAATGTTCCTTATCCACTGGGTTTTCAGGAGTAAAGGGAGAAGGTCATGAGTTTTTGTAAGAGTCTTTTTTTAATCTTGTGAGCATTTAGAAATCTTTTTGAAAAATGACCACCACCAAGTCAAAATTAAGCATGCTTATACTTTTTGGTTTAGTTTAGGAAGGCTTATGTCTGGGTTAGATGATGGCCAGACCTGATCCTTTTGTGCCTGAGTCCTGCTTTGCAGCTAGCATCCCCCCCCATATTTTTGTAACTGAGTTGTTTTCTGGTATGCAAAACAAATCACAACACACTCATTCTCCTCCCCCTACCTAGAGCAGTCGTTGTGAACACAAATGTGTGTGGGAAGTGAAGTCATGAGGGAGAACAGTGAAGTAATTCAGCCAAGACAGAAGGTGTAGGAAGGAGGGCAATTTTTAATTTTACATTTTTTAATTCTTCCTCCACCTGCTTGTCCTCCCTGGCTGCCTGAAAATAAAATGGTTTGATCCAGAGTGTGTCAGTGCCTGTGCCAGTGCCGTGCTCCCATGCTTTGGCTGCTGCCTTGGAGTAGAGGAATGGGCGTGAGATCTCAGGCATTGATAGGGAGCACTTGTGTTCTGCCTGCAGCACCAGGAGGGAGCTCAGGACCCAGAGTAGCCACCTATCTATCATGGACCACCACTCACACTGGGGCTCACATTAGAGGCCCCTGAATGTGGTGAATGGGTAGAATCCTGCCTAGCAAATCTGCGATCAGAATCTCCTTCTGAGAATGGAGCTCATATAGGGAGCTTCCAATGGCAGAAGCACTAGTTGGGATGCTACCCAATGTCTAATTAAGATGAAGAAATGAATACAGACACCTCTTGATTTAGGCAGGGATTGCATTCTCAGAAATCTGTGCGTACTGTATATTAAAAACACATAAATTAAAACTACTTTTCCCATATGTATTAATGCAAATGGTATGGGTTAGGGTAGTGGTTTCCAAACTGGGACGTTGCGATGCCCCAGCCAGGAACAATGGGTCGCTAAATGGATCGCACTCCCTTAAAGGGAGTAGCAACCCATGGTGATGGTGATGGCACTTCTGGGATTGTGATGGAGTGATGGCACTCCACAGTGATGGCACTTCCGCTGCTGGTGGCGAGGGAACAAAGGGTTTTTTTAGTCCTACCTGGGGGTCTTGCCGAGCCTCTGGGGGATGTGATTGCGACCCACTTCCCGTTCTGTCCAAAAACCGGAAGTGGGTCGTGATTGCAATCTGGAGCCGTTTTGAGGTGTGGGAGGCCTGCAGATGAGTTAACAGCCTCCCCACACACCCCAGAAGCCTAAAGACCCCCATGCCCTCATGTAAGGCTAAAAAATACCTTTGTTCCCCCGGCGGCAGCAGGATCCCGGAAGCGGCGTAGCTACCCCATCGCAAAAACCTACGCGGGGGGGGGGGAGAGTTTGGGAACCTCCGGGTTATG
Organism: Plestiodon gilberti rubricaudatus; assembly: GCA_026170595.1. Taxonomy (NCBI): domain Eukaryota; kingdom Metazoa; phylum Chordata; class Lepidosauria; order Squamata; family Scincidae; genus Plestiodon; species Plestiodon gilberti. The sequence goes on along the minus strand of JANXHW010000002.1, from coordinate 92,994,563 downwards.
GAAAAGTATCCTATCCCCTGCTGGTGGAGGCTTACTCTAAGGTTACGGAACAAAGCTTCACTTACCTTGAGAAGACCTCCAGACTGCTCCCCCCCTTGCTGAATGCAGCGTGTGCTCCGTTGGCGCAGCTGCATTGGCAGGGAAGGCTTTAGTAAGGACCGGGCCCTCAGCATATTTGCACCCACCCAACCCTTCATAGCTGCCAGACCCTCCTCCATTAGTGAGAAAATTGCTCACAAAGAAGAAGTTGTGATATCATGCAAGCAAATTCCCTCCAACAACGTTACACAGCTCACTCAAATATGTCATTTGTATCTGCACTGCTTATTATGCATGAACCAGCTGATAGTCCATTTGTTTTGGGTGTATATGTATGAATACTTCCATTCCCATTTTATTTATAATCTTGCAAAAATGGAATAAGCTATTCTTCGCTAGAAAAAATTATTCCACACATTCACAAAGCAGCTGCCCTCAAAAAAAAAAACACCAGCTATTTTTAAAAAAGGACATTGAGGTCTATATTGTTATGTTCTGCAAAAAATGTGTTTATCAGTTGATTAGAATTTGTGATCCCTCCCTGATTGGACAGAGAGAATTCATTAATTATACTGCTTAGATGTGATTGACAACAATGCAAAATGTGCAATCAGCATCTCTAAAGTGACAGGTCATTTATTTTAGCTGTCAGTTCAGCAAAACAGGCACATGCTGAGCTTAGGGCACATTTCAGAGTACATTTCAGAAGTTTGGTTTACTTAATAATTTGCTTTAAACCAGGATAACAACAATGTGTTTGAAGACTGACAGTCTGATCCTAAAATTTGTTCCACCAGTAAAAAAGAGAGTGTGAGGATGTCAATGAGGTCTATAAGATCATGAATACCATGTAGGCTATAATTTGATAACATAGGAGTTAGAAGGTTCTCAGTGTCTAACATGTTGGCAATAAACAAACAATAAAAACAGGCTTTGGGCTTGGGTTCAGCAATTCAAAACTTGAGGTCCAAATCCAGCCCTCTGAAGAGTGCCATCTGGCCCCTTGATTGCTGAGACACAGACAAGAGTGGTGCATGGGGTGGCACAGCCATGAGTTTGATTGAATCCCTCATTTCAGGTGGCAGGTGATGGAAGATGGCAAACTGGCAGGCAGGAGCATAACAAGCTCCCGTGCTGCCTGGGGCACAGGAGCTTGCTGTGCCCCGGAAGTGACATCACATTACATCACTTCCGGGTTTGGGTGCTATCGGCAGCCCTCGCGTTCCGCTTGCACCAAGCGGAATGCGAGGGCTGCCGATTACCAGCTGCCTCCATGCATCGTTCCTTCTCTTCACGATCATGAAGAGAAGGGGCACGCGTGGAGGACTCGGCAGCCATCACATTCCGCTTAGAGCGGTCAGAGCGGAATGCGATGGCTGCCAATTGTCTGCTGCCTCCATGCACGGCCCCTTCTCTTCACAATCGTGAGGAGAAGGAGCAGGGCGAGAAAGCAGCAGGCGAATGGCTGCCCTTGTGTTCCGCTTGGAGTCTTCTGAGCCAAACATGAGGGCAGCCATTAAGTGGTGGTGCCTGAGGGTTGCGTCCCCCCTCAGCATTGCACCTGGGGCAGCTGCCCCTCAGGCTCCACCCTTGTTACGTCCCTCCATTGGCAGCCATTTTACGATAGCAGAAGTGACTTCCTGGGTAGGATTGAGCCCACCACCACCTCCCCCAGCCCACCACGTGTCTAGTTGCTCCACCTGGCTACCTCATCCTCTTCTCGTGTGCATGGAGAGGATGCAAGAGTAGGAAAGGAGGTTCAGCTTTGTCACTGCAAAGATGCTTTCTGAAGCACTCCCTTGAGTGCTCAGCAAAAAGGCCACTACCTTTCCTCCTTACCACTTCTTGCAAGGTGGGGAGAAAGGTGTGTGTTGTTTGGCTGGAGTATAGGATGCATGTGCGTTGATGCCCATGCTAGCAAGCGCATGCATTGGCAGCCCAGCAATGGACTATGGGGAATTTGGCAGATCCGCTGGCATTTAAGGCAGCAGATCAGCTTGGCTTGCCCCTGGAGTGGGGTGTGAGAGCAGTCTGCTTTAGGGTTTATAGTTGTACAGACTGAGCAGGTACTAAACAGAAAGACACGCCAGCAGTTGATGTTCGTTCCAAAGCAATTTCAGTCCCCCAAAACGCAAAGCAATAGAAGCATCCCTGCAGTTTTTGAGGCAATTTCCAAAAATGTAAGAGCTGCTTTTCTCTCTCTGGCTATTTCGAACTGCCTCTTTTCCAGGTCTCTTGGCCCATATAACCCACATTAGAGCCCTTTTCAGTTTTCCTTAGAACGCACAGGAAGAGCACACTCACACTCACATGTGCTGTCCCCACTCCTGACCAACTGCTATGTGTTCATTTGAAGGTCAGAATAGAATCTATGCATAAACTGTGTATGTGTGGACTAGCTCAATTTCATTTTTCAAATGAACATGGTGAGGCTGGGACACATGGGGACAGAACACGCAACCCTGCTCCCCACATGTTCAAAGAAGACGTGAACAGTAGTGGCCCGACACCGCCGTGACAACCCCCATGGAACGCCATACACCCCCCACGGGACACCACGCACCCCGCCCCTGGGGGGCATGACATCGTTTTCGCGCGCAGCTACGTGGATACACCCCTGGTGCTTTTCAGCCCCTTTTTGGAGCTGAACGGTGCCCGGGAGGGCTAAACTTGCAGTCGGGAATGGCTGCACGAAGAGGAGCCAGTGGCAGAACGAGCCACGGATCCGGCGCCAGGTACAGCCCCCGCGACCCACCGCTTGGGGCCCACCGCCCACACCGTCACGACGCCTCTGGATGTCAAAATGGGTAAAATCACCCATAAGCTCACACAGCAAATCACCCCAATGGATGTGAGCTGATCCCCTGATATACACTGACTAGCATAAACTGTAAATAGCCAAGTTAAACCACAGCTAATGGAAGTGTTGAACAACTGTATTGCATGACCCATAATGTAATTAATTAGTCACAATTCTCATTTTACTTTCATATAAGGACCCCAAACCAAAGTGCACCCACACATATCTGCCCAATAGATAGATGGTATTATCTGCTCTGACAGTGTCAGTCATCTGTTAGAAGGAAGGAGGTAAAAGGGGGACTGGAATCAGTTCCCCAAGCCTCTGCAAACTGATTATTAGTGTTGTCAAAGTAGTTGCTGCCAATCAGCTGTTCTGTGCTACATGTGTGATTGATCCAACACCAGGAACCATGCATGCAGTGCCAATGCTGCTTGTAAGGGTGTGGCCCAAGGAAATGCGCATACACAGGAAGGAAATGCATGGGAAGAAATCCCTGGATTGGAGTGAATGTGTGGTGGCAAGTCCCATGTGGGTTGACACTCATGGATGTGACTCAAGGATGCATTTTCCCATGGAACAACTGCACGCCTGGTGGGGACCTGAGAGCGAGATACTGTGCACCAATTAAAATGTTTGCAGTTAGAACATCTCACTCTGAAAACCTGGTATTTTTTAACAACTTGTAGGGAAATGCACAATTTGAAAATACTTAAAGCATTATTTATTAATGTATATGCCATCAGAACCCATGTGAAAGTGGCTTGCTCGCTGTAATCGTTGAACCTTTTGCCAAATATTGGAAAGATCTGTATTTGCAACCCACATGATGATGTGCCATGTTTCTGTCTGTGCCTGTTCCAAACTGTGCAGATGAGTCTTCTAGAGTTGATTTGCACTATCTGGCTCTTCAGCTCAGACTGTTCATAGTCATGCCTCTCAAGGTGGTCTACAAACAACCTCTTTGACTGGGAAAATGCCAACATTGGTCAGGAAAGAAAGAATTGTTACTCACAGCAGCCCACCAACTCCACAGCTCAGTAGCTTGGAGGTCTACAACGTAGAACCCATCAATGACAGTCTTCCTAGGAAAAGAATGTAAGTCCTGCTGGAATACCAACAATTCAACATAGACAATGTTTAGAACTCTTCACATAGGCAGCAATACTGTGACCTGGATGGTAGCTTGCTGCGAAAAAGTCTGTAATGCAATGAGAAATAACAGTTGTGGGTTCAAGCCCTACTAATCTGAGATGTAAATATAGCCCTTGCAAGAAAAAATCTAAAAGAAAAGAAAAAGGAACAGGCAGCAGACCTAGAGCCGAGGTTTCCAACACCAGAGAGTAATGTCCCAACCACACAATCAGAAGTGCAGACAGAAGAAAAAGATGCCATGAGGCCTTTATAAATTCCAGAGTGTTCATCTTCTGCCCAAGAGCGATCCAAAATCTTTGGGTGCCTGAGGCGAAGCGTCCAATGTTGTTCCACCCTGCTCCCTGCAGGCTTTATGGGGGACTCAGGCTGAACAAGAGAGACTGCTGGCCCCTTGCAACACTCCCTGATCACCACCCCTTGCAGGCTTTAATTAAAAGGGATGCAGGATGAGTGAATGTGGCTTCTGGCAGCTCCTTCACTCTGCCTGAGCCCCCTTTAATCCCTGCAAGGGCAAATAGAGGGAGGAAGAAGTGCAGGGTGGTTCGTTGCACCTCATCTACTACATGTGGATGTGAAGGAAGGCTATCTTGTGAGGGTGACATCAGATAGCTGGCCTCAGAGCAAGCAGCTGGAGTGGTTGTTCTTATAGTGTGTGTGTGTGTGGGGGGGGTCACTGCTCCTCCTAATCCTCTGCCTGAGACAACTGCTTATTCCCAGCCCACAGGTGCACCCATTTGACTCCTGTTGCGTATATACACCCTTGGGTAGAAATGCCTTAAATGAGGCTCAGGAATGGGTTGCCACTGCTTTTGCCTAGCAGATGTAACTTCAGAATAGGATTGTTCTGTTAATTTTGGTGAGTTTTTGCAAATACACCTGAAAAATTGAAGAGTGAGAGTGAGAGAGTGAAAAGAGTGAGAGAGTGAGAGCACAAATGCCATTACTCTGAAGTAGGTAGCCCATCTACCATTGATAATTACTTTGGTTTCTGTTTTGGCTAAAGAGGCAAAATCTAATCCCGCTGATTGCATTTGTCAATTGATGATTAATTGCCTCTCACAAATGAATTGCAAAGCAACTCAAGCATAGTTTTGTTATTATTTGAATGACAAAAGCAATCCCTATTCTGATACCAGCATAATTGGCTTATATTAGCTGCATATTTAAAAATTTTCTCTGAACAGTTTTCTTAAAAGTCACCCAAATCTGAAAATGCCACGACAGTTAGGAGTAACTCGCATGGTACAAACATTGCTAAATTAAGGGGGCCCAGTGGCAGTGTAGGCAATAGCATCAGTAGCTCTGCTTCCTTGGGGCACTAGTCCCTGGCCATTTGCCCAAGGGTGCTGCTGTGTGCTGTTGCTGGGTCTGCTTCAACCCCTGTTGAAGATGGGAATACTTCTACTACTTAGAAGCTGTGCCCAGTTGCACACACAAGCCTGTAGTCGGGATCTTAGAAGAGGGAGTACAGGAGGGATGCACTCAATCTTTTGTGACTCTAAAAGCCGCAGTGTAAACATGCATGTTAGCCTTCAAAGCAATACTTTGTTTGTCCTAAGAAGTGGAGCTCCATAAATTTGCAAGAGGCACCAGACCACGTAGAAAAAGAAAAAACTTCCGTTGAGGGATTTTGTCCATATATTCATCTGAAAGAGCTCTTAAGAGTTCTAATGGTAGCAAAGGTATATTTCTAGAGCTCTTAAGAGCTTTCTACAACGCACATACATGTGGAGAGCAGCACACCCTGAAACACTCACTGTTTCCATGGGGACTGAATGGCAGAAGGTTATGTCAGAACTGTGGCCCTTGTCCAAGGTCATTCAGGGAATCCGGGCTATGAGGGAACCAAAACAGGGTCTCCAGAGAACCAGCTGACCTCTTATTCTCTTCCCACATCTGTTTTATTTAATCCATTCATATTTTGAGAAGTTTTGAAATGTTTAGCTATACATTGCTCATTTTTCTCTGGACTGCTCCACTGCCAAAGATGTCTTCTGGCGTTCAAAATAGATTTGGAACAGTTGATTTGCTGCTCTTTTGTGAAGCCTCTAAAGTATATTTCCTAAAGCTGAGTTATGTTGTACCGTCCAAGGTGATACAGCTAACACTAAAAATAACAGGATCCACCAATGCAGCATTCATTCTTGTATTACAATAATAAATCTGAGTAGCTCTCACTTCCACTGCAAAGAACTGTTAGACAAGTGACAACTCCAGTGACCAGTGAAGGGCACACCACAGTTAAAATAATGCTTTTAAAAAATACTAGCACAATGCTTTTTTCTTAATGATGGGACCATATGAGACCGTCTCTCTGAATATGGAAATCTTATGGATATAGAAAGAATGAGAGACGATAAAATCTTCATTGGCAAAGTTTTTGGTTATGTCCTGTTTGCAAAATTACAGATGCTGTACATTTTGCTCTGACACCAAACAATTCTGACCTGAAAGGAAGAAAATAAAGAGGTGAAATAGGAGCTACAGAGGATGCTCAATCCAGGACTGTGATGAAGGGAAAGATTAAAGTTTGGATTCTGGATTGTGCCGCCCCCCTCCCCCCCCATATACAGTAGTGTGGACCTCAGGCTTCAAACTGATTCCATTTACCCAGGAAGACTTCCTGTGAGCTGGTAGGACTGGGCAAAAGCTTTGTTGTCAGCTTATGCCTGAGCCTTGCTGTTGCTTGCCTGGCATCTATTCCTGGCTCTTGCTTCCCTGCCTGCTGGATTTCCTAAAATCCTCAGTCCCAGTGTTTTGTGCCTCCCTATCCTGACAGCTTTCTAGGCTGCCTATGCCCCAGTTTCCTGTGCTTCTCATTCGTGCACTCTACCATACCTTCTGTGGCTTCTTAAAGTCGACAGGCAAAATGGAATATGTTACAGCCAATGCTGAGCACCTTTGAAAGTGCCATTAAATCCCTTCATTCTTCAGCTGATTGGTATGGTACTTTGTTTTTGCATTTTCCCACTAATGAATGAGAAATGTAATGAGCATAAAACCCATTTCCAGGGAAGAAACTCTTCAAGAAAGGACACATATTGTTGAAGTTAAATCTTATTTCAGTGTTCTTTTAGATAGACAAGAATGGGCAATTCCAGAGAGGAGCAGTCTTGTTTTATTTTCCATTGATATGAAAAAAAAAATCCCTATACATTATATAATCTTCAGAAACAACTCTTTTTGGTAGGGTAGGCTGAGAAATACTGGATTTTTACAGCTAGGTACGTTCTTTTTCTACTGTGGGCTCTGTCATTTAACTCTTTGGAACAAATAACTGACCAAAAAGCAGGACAGTGGCTTTGATCTCAAGCTTTTTTCCTCCCCTTGCAAGAACTTAATATACATCACACAATGCTATGTGCGTAAAGAAAGCATTATCCTTGCTCATTCTCAGTGTAAACTAACCATTCATCAGAGCACATGAGGTGCGTGTGGGGCTTCCTGTGTAAACTTACTTGGCTGAAGTTGGTAAACATTTCTGCATTGTTGCAAATCATAAAGAGTGCAACAAGTACAGGTTTAGCTTTAGGCCTATTTGCGTAACAGCTCTTAATTCACTGTGTTAGTAGAGTTATCATGAACCTTGCAAGTTAACATAATGGTTAAATGTCAGCACAGGCTTTTAACATTTTAAAATGATAAATGGCTGCAACAACAACAACAACAAACCAGCCATATCCCTAAAGAAACCCCCATATGGCTTTGTCCACCTTCTTGGGGGACATTCAAAGTGCTCCCCTTCTTATAAACAGTTTAAAGTCATAATGATAAACAGACAGGCCTAAAGCTAAACTTGCATTTGTTACAGTCTTGTTGATTATTTGCGACAATGCAGAAATGTTTACTGATTCAAGCCAAGTAAGTTTACATAGGAAACCCACGCTCATGTACGTCATGTGTCCTGATAAATAGCCAGTTTACATTGAGAATGAGCGTGGATAACACACTTTTTACCCACATAAAGTTGTGAGAGCTCCTGTGTGTTAAGCCTTAGCAGTTTGCAAAAGAGAGCATAGTGCTTGAGATGACACGCATCATTCCAGGTTTTGGTCGCTTGTTCTTTCTCAAGGACAAATACCACTATCTATGAAAAGACCTAGATGAAGGAGACCCCTGTAAAGAAGCAATGGAGGTTTGCTGTATGTAACCTACCTTAAAGCATTGCTTTGGAGGACAAGCCTATATATTTATAAATCCTCTTAGGCTGCAAACTTACTGGCACTTACTTGGGAGTAAGCCTCATTGAACTAATTTAGATGTACTTCCAAGTAAACACACAAAGGACTTGGCTGTTACTTGCCTTTCCAGTATGTACCTAAGAAGGTTAGACAACGTATCAGCTGATTCAGCATCTGCAGTTTCACTTATCCACAAATGTCAAATTTCCCCCCCCCCCTTATGGGTCCCTCCATGCCTCCCCCTGCGCCCCTTTACCTTTGTTTAATCTTCATTGTGCGAAGGGAAAACGTGTCTTCCTTTAACAAACACTGTAAGCAGAAAGCTTATAGCAAGACAAGAAGGCAAGCAGCCTGCAGCCTAGAAGGGAGACTAAGAGTGAACAGGAAGCAGGAAACAGGAAGTTAATGTTTGCTCTTAGTCTTTCTTCTAGGCTGCAGGTGGCTTGCCTGCTCATCTCGCTATAAGCTTTCTGCTTACAGTGTTTGTTAAAGGCAGGCAGCACACCTGCTCTTTCAGAGATGGGGTATGTATCTAGCAGTGCAATCCTAAGCACAATTGTGCCAGTGGAGCATGCACTTCCCTGGCGCAGGGAGTCGTAAACGCGCCATAAAGCGTGTTTATGGCACCCGGAGAGTAAGCGACGCCGGTGTAGAGGCCGGCGGCCCTTACCCGGCTGTTCTGCCGTCCCCGGATCTGCCGGAGCAGGTAAGGCTCAGCTGGGGGAGGGTGGCCCAGCTGGTGAGGGGGGGCGGCCATTGGCTGCCCCGGGCCTGGAGAGGGTGGGGATATCGGCGGCGAGATACGCCAATATCCCAAGTCCCTTTAGGCTAGGCACCGTATTCCTACACAGGATTGGGCTGCCCATCAGGTAAGTCCATCTCCCCCAATTCCTGACAGCTACTAGTTTAAGAATATGTTGTAACCAAAAAAACCAGGGGTATGGCATCATGACAGGGGTATGGCACAATAAAATCTGATATGTAAACTTAACGTGCAAGTTTACTGTCACACTTGTATACTGTCATGGAATGGACAGTAAAACTGTCTGGCTGCTGGGATTTGGCTACTGCAAGTGCTGTCGAGATCCACCCCCTCCCGGCCCAATCCCCTTCTGTATTTTCTAGAGAAACAGGGGAAATTAATACATTGCTGAAATACTGTTGAACCACAGGAAATATTTTATCATTTTCTGCTAGTAATGTAAAATGTTCTTGATAGCTAATTAATATGCAGGCTTCATAGATTTCATAACTGGCTATTTATATGCTCATGTATCAGCTTCAAAAAGATTTTACCTTTGTTTCAGTCGAGGTATATCAATCCAATTCAGTATATCTGAGGTCATGCATTTTTATTTACCAGTCTAAATTTTTGAAATATTGTATGTTTTGAAACTTCAAATGTATTTTATTTTAAAGAAAGAGAAATGAAATGTTATATTCTAATCTGCCCCAAGCAACTAAGATAGAGTGAGGAAGATCTAGCTCAGAATTGTGCTAAGGTCTGTACAATTATTTAATGTCATTAATGATATGAATTATTTTCCAATTTCACATGATACATTTAATACTAGATGTATCCTTGAACTATTGCTACATACAGGCAAGGATTGTGAATGCAAAGGGGCTGAAGCACATGAATAGAGACCCAGTGTCACTTATCCTTAAGTGCCATCAAAAGGATAGATTAACAAAGAGCAAGCTAGAGGAAAGTGACATTCCATTTCCTCCTTCCTCCTAAAAGCACTGAAATTAGCACCGCTGCTAGTATTTTCCATGCCCTCTTGTTTTCAAAAGCATCTCACTTTTCCAGCCCACCGATACATCAGGAACGCCTGTGTTGCCACAGTATCTCTGCTGCCCTTTCGAGCCATTATCACTGCCTTCCAAAATGCCTCCACCATGGGAGGGCACTCCCAAGGACTGCAGATTTTCCTCCTGTGTCACCCAGATTTTCCTGTCATTTGAGAAAATATTTTGCAGGTTCAATAATTACAACCTTGATAGATGACAGGGTGTTCCAGCTTTCTCCTATCTTTGCAATGATTTCTATGTTGTTTGATGGATATGGTTAACAATTAGCTATTATGTTCCTTGGTTGTGTGGGTTTTTTTTTTAAATTGCACTGGAAACCAAGAACACATCCATGACTAAAGAATCAAAATATGTGTTTGGGTAGATATGAAAAAAAACACCTTAATCTTAATTCAAATTATAGCTGTTAGGTATTCTGGTTAAAGAAACTTTAATCCCATTGATATCAGTAAGATTCAGTCCCCATCCTGGCCATAATATCTTCAACAACAATGCATTAAGCACTTATAAATAATAATTAGGTGCCACACAATAGGAGCAAAAAACACAAAGCTCTGTCTGAAAGCTTACAATGTAACAGCCCAATCCTGTGTAAAGATACGCGGCCGGCCTAAAGGGCTGGCTGCTGTATCCTAAAGCCCATTGCGGGCTGCCCCGGGGCTGCCAGACTGCACCTCGGGAGAAGGGGACATTCGTCCCCTTCCTTCCCCGGGGGTAAGCAAGCCTGGGGCCTATGGGGCTCCTCGAATGCACACCAGGTCCAGTCCTGGTGTATATTTGGGAAGACGGTATAATGCCGGCGCAGGCTGGGAAGGGGCTGCCGATATCCTTGCCCCTCCCAGCCCAGGTCGGCCAATGGCCCCCTCCCTTCCCACCCCCTTCCTCTGCACTTCAGCCCTGATGCAAATCCTCCCAGTTGCTTTTTGAAAAAGAAAAAAAGATGCTGAGAATTCCAGTCAGAGCACTCCCAGATCATGGTTAGTTTAGTCCAGAGTGTGAGACCTCTCTGAAGCAACAGCCCCCTCCTCCAATATTTACATGATTGAATTGTAATATATTTATTTTGAGCATTACAACCAAATTTACAGCTGGTGAGTCAGTTTTTCTTCCACTTCCCATCTTCCTAGTTTCCAGATCAACCATAGTGCAAAAGTATTAGTGAGAACCTAGTGATCTGGTTTTTCTACATTTTCTTTTCTCTGGAGAGGAAACCAGGACCCACAAAGTAGAAATGAACTCAAGGAAGGTAAGGTGCTATGGATAACATTATTTTACTGCTGTTGATGCAGACCAAGAAGCAGAGCTGAATGCCACACAACAACTCTTTATATCTTGTGCAAGCAAGCAGCTTAAACTGTGATGCAGATAGTGTTTCAGGGAGCACGTCCTTGACTCCAGATTTGTGCTATGAAAGCCACACTGATTTGCATGGAAAGCCAATGAAGGAATACCATCGGATGTGTATTGGTTCCTGAGAAGCGAAGTCATATTGTGAATTGTACTTTATACCTGCAATTTACGTAAACAGATTTGATATTATGCAGGAACCAATTTACGTAAGCAGTCTTTGCTGTCTATTAAGTAAATAGAGGCCGTAGTGACATAAACTGGGAGTTTTCAAGCTAGTTAAGTAAAGTTTCCAAGTTAGTCAAGTAAAACCTCAATTTGTAGAATGTTTCTTTTACCCAGAAGCATTAATACCGTATTTCTTCAATTCTAAGACACATGTTTTTTCCCAATTAAGTATTTCCAAAAATGGGGTGCGTCTTAGAATCGAAGGTCTCCAAAAAGCACCCCAAAATGCAATTTCCTTACTTACCGGTTTTCGCGAAAACTGGAAATGGCCGAAAATCGCTGTTTTTCACCGAACTGAAGATCGGAAAGGCCTGCAGAGGGTCGCGCAGGCCTCCCTGAAGCTCCCCCAAGCCCCGGTAAGTAAGGAAATTGCATTTTCTGGTGGATCGCAAAGGCACTGCTCAAAGGCAGTGAGGAGATCGTCAGCTGCAGCACAGGGCAGCGTCAGCTGCAGCACAGGGCAGCGTCAGCTGCAGCACAGGGCGAGCTCTCAGGTTCAGGAAGAGAGAACTTGCAGCTGAGCAGAGGGGGCAAAATGGCGCGGTAAAAATCGGATCGCCATGGCAGGCAAGCTGGGGAGAGTTGGCGCTGAGCAGGAAGGAGGTGCGTCTTGCAATCGATGGTTTTTGGGTTTTTTTTCTGCTGGTGTTCCTGAAATTAAGATGCGCCTTAGAATCGATGGCGCCTTAGACTCGAAGAAATACGGTACTTTAAAAAAGTGCTCAGATCTACAATGAGTTTGAGGTTCAGATCTGCAATGAGACAGTGCTTATTCTTCTGTTGCCATACCAGTGCTTTTATATTTACTCCTTCTTATCATATCTGCTTGTATAAATAGTAGTACAGTGATGCCTCACAAGACAAATGCCTCGCTCAACAAAAAACTCACAAGACAAAAGCATTTTGCAAGTTTTTTGGTGACTCGCAAGACAAATTTTCTTGCAAAAACGATTTCGTCTTGTGGAACACTCAGCTCCTTAAGCCACAATCTATTCAAATGTTAAAGTATTCAAGAGGGTTAGCAGAATGCAAACAGTACAGCCCGAGGCCACACCGATTATCACCCGACAAATAGCTAACACCAGCAGAGATAAAGGCAAAGCAGAGATAAAACTACCATCCTGAAAAACTTCCCATCCTAGTAGGTGTACTGATTAAGACCCTACCCATTCTTCGTTTTGGCCCGGAAGCGGCAGCAGCAACTCGGCACAGGCTGTCTGCCTGCCTGCTTCGAGTCTCTTACTGACTCACACAGGAGCCGCCCTCACGCCGAGGAAAGCCTCTTCAGCTGTTGCACGGCCGAGAGGTAATGGTGCATTTAGTGGTGCTTGCTCCGCCCCTTAGCCTGGCCGGCACCGCGGCAGGAGGATATTGTAGGCGACAGCTACACTTGCCATTTGAATAAAGTATTCAAGAGGGTTAGCAGACTGCAAACAGTACAGCCCGAGGCCACACTGATTATCACCCGACAAATAGCTAACACCAGCAGAGATAAAGGCAAAGCAGAGATAAAACTTCCCTTCCCTTCCAGAAACGGTGTGCATTACTAGAGCGGAGCTCTGGGAACTGTGAGTACTGTAAATACTTAAAAGTAAATAGCACGGCAGGGGAGGTGACTCGCAAGACAAAATTATTCGCAAGACAACATGACTCACGGAACAAATTAATTTTGTCTTGCGAGGCACCACTGTATTAAACATACAGTAACATGGTGCTAAAATGATCATATGCTTTTATCAAAACTTAAGAAGAGAACTAATAGAAAATTACAGAGGTGCCAGGGGGCCTGGGGGGGGTGCACTTACCCGACGGCAGCGAAAATGGCAGGTGGGGGTTTGGCCTGCCTGCCCACCTGGGCCGTTTGCGCTCTAAATTTAGTGCCAATACCACCGGAAGCGGCCCGATCGGGCCGAAGGGGCGGGGCTTGGGCAGTCACGTGGGGGTCACGTGAACACCCCCTGGGGCGGTCTGGCTACGCCACTGGAAAATTGGATTTGTTTGCTGCGAGTTCTTGTGTACCTCAATCAGTGCAGGAACATGAGCCCTTGCATTTATGATATTGTTTTCATCTCATCTTTGGGGTGATAACCTCATTGTATCATCATATTAAAAACAGCTTTGAGATTCTAAATTTATTTCTGAAAAAATCACATTCAAAGTAAGCCTGCTCTAGGAGAATCAATGGGAACTTTGCTGTTTAATTCAGTAGCAGTAGCAGCAGGATTGTGCCCAGATCCAGCAAGAGGGATCCGCCCACAGAAGCAGGCTTCCTGCACTCAGTTCATGAAGTTGTGCAAAGGGATCTGCATTACAATGCTCACCTCCCTGAACTGGCTGCATGTATCTTTTTATGTGGATGGGGATTCATACTGAAGATCACTAGTTGTTGTGAATGACTAGTGTTAGATCAGGATTTTCTCTTAGCCGATCTACTATTTGCACTTGAAATTTGATATGAAGACAGTTGAAGATTACCTGAGAGCATGTTCTCACAAATCTTGCTTTAACAGATGTGTACTTTACTATAACTTGAGCAGGATCATACTAATATTTAAACAAGAACAGAGTCCTATTTACACAAACTTCTATTGAAGGCTAAAGTACACATTATGTTGAACATGTCATTGGCCCCGATGCACTTAATTTGTGTTGTCTAAATAGCACCAGGGGGGACGGGGAAGGGGGGACGACGACAATCCAGATCAGGACCATGGCATGGGGAGAGGAGAGTTTTAATTCTTTTTCTTTGCAGTCGTTTCAATCCTTTCCTCAACATTAGCTGCTCCTTGTGTTCGGAAAAGGGGTCTATGGGTGTAAATCAAGTACAGTCATATAGTGGAGACCCTTTTTCAGCTTGGTACAGCATCTGTGAGGTTCGTGCAGGTGCTGTACCTGGCTGCAAAGCTCTCTGGAAGCATCCAAGTTACTCAGACTCTTCCAGAGAGCTTGTAACTGGGTACAGTGTCTGTGAGGCTCGCATCTGGAACGGGGGCAGTCCTGGCGGAGCCGCAATGCAGCCGGCCCGCGGGATGAAGAGTGGAGGTGGCAAACAACAAAAACAACAATGCAGTAAGTGGCCAAGTGCCTGAATATGAACAGAATATTTTTTCCGTGTTTTCTACGTGTAAAATGTATGTGCGTCTTAAGGTCCAGTGCGTCTAATGGAGCGAAAAATACAGTGACTAATCTCTGTTAGTAGCGCAGGTTCTAGACTTTGGAACAGGAAATCCTAGAGCTGTTCCCTTTGCACGGTAGCCTTGTGTCATCTGTCATCATGGTAGACTCCATGCTGGTTGGGAGAACTGATGGAGGGAGCTGCTTGCATTGATTGCAAGAGAGAGGGAGGGAGGGAGGAAGCTAGGTAGGAACACACACCACAGGTCAAAGAGAACAAGAGCAAAGGTCTGACGGTTCAATCCAGCGTAGAGTTCTGCTTACGGAGCGTGTGCTAAGCAGGTGGAGGGTGCCATAAACGCGCCGTAAAGCGTGTTTTCAGCACCCTTGGAGTAAGGCCCACTGGCTCAGAGGTTGGCAGACCTCACTCCGCCGCAGACCTGACCTGCAGCCACCGGTGCAAGGTAAGGTTTACACTGGTGGGTGCAGGGGCAGGAGGAGGGCGGGCCGGGCGATTAGGGAACGGCTGAAGATCGTGTGGCCGGCTCTATGGGCCGGCCGCAGATCCTTACACATGATTGGGCTGTGAGACAGGTCGTGTCTGAGTCACCTCCCTCCCGGACAGTATACTGCCCCCTAGTGTCGTGCAGACATTGTTGTACCTACTTTCCAACAGTTGGACCCAGGAGAGAAGCACCCAACAGGAGCTTCTCTCTAGGGACAAATAGCTGGCTGGGATGGGGGAGGGATTTATTCAGATCAGGACTACGGGAGAGGCAAAGACCTCACCACACAGTTCCAATCTTTACTAGGCTTCCTACTGCTGTTATTTATTAAACAAAAGTAAGTGTATCAAGGCCAGTGATGAGTTTAATGCAACGTGAAGTTTAGTCCCCAGTTTGATTTACCTCAATTGATCTACTAATGATACTTCGGCTTTCAGCATTTATTCCTTTATCTCTTAATCCCACTTTATCTCTGCTCCCCACTAACAAAAAATGGGCACATGCGTGTGTGTGTGTGTGTGTGTGTGTGTGTGTGTGTGTGTGTGTGTGTGTGTGAGAGAGAGAGAGAGAGAGAGAGAGAGAGAGAGAGAGAGAGAGAGAGGATATCTATATCTATCTATCACTTGACCATTTCATGCACTTGATGAAACAGGATCTTGTCTACAAAAACTCATCACAAGAAATGTGTTAGTTGTTAACATTCTCTCTCCAAACAACATCCAATCAGAAAGCATTTCATAAAGCAATTTTATAGAAATTCATGGAAAATGTCTCTTGATGATGGCTGTTGGCCATGACAGCCAAATACAACCTCCAGGTTTAGAGGTGATACGTTTGTACCTTCATCTTTGAAGGTTACCGTATATAGCTTATAAGTTATAACATGGAGAAATGTTGTTTATCAGAAACAACAGAGAATGACTATCTTCACCATGCCTTGTCTGTGAGCTTCCAGTTGCACCTAACTGGTCACTGTGGAAGCAGAATGTTGGGACTTGGCTCAGATAAACAAGGCATTTCTTAAAAATTCCCTTGTGGGGATAAGGACTGTTCATATATTGAGCTGCACCATTGCAGAATGTTGTACCTAGGTACACATTTCTGTGTAAACGATTATATCTGAGTTCATTGTTACAGATCAGCAATCCATGTATACTGTATACAGGTTGTACCTGCATTGATTGGAATGTGTGAATAACTGTACCCCAGGGATGTGGATCAAGTCTCTGAATCCAAGTCTCAAGTCAAGTCTGACGTCTTTGCCCCCAAGTCTTTGGTTGCAAGTCCCTATCTATTTAATGGGGAAAACAGGTTTAAACCTGAATAAAAAATTGACTTCGATAAAAATCGAAAGTTATCATGGCCCGCTACAATCTACTGCTTTAACATCCTACAGCTTTGAAGCTGCTCACCTGAGGAGGTCCATGGACATTGGATGAAATGTTGTGTTCTTGTTTTAATCTGTATTAACATAAAGATTCTTACATGGCTGATAAACCCGTATTTCCAGTACCTTTGTACAAAATTTGACTTGTCGTAAAAGGCTCCAAGTCTCAAGTTTTCAAGTCTTTTACAGTCACCGAGTCAAGTCTGAGTCAAGTCATTGACGTGACGAGTCCAAGTCAATAGACTCAAGTCTACATCGCTGCTGTACCCTGGTACAGATTAACAATGAATGTACTTGGGTACAACTGTTGGTGTGAACAGTCTTATAATGTTCCACTATCCCGTATATGCCAGTATCTTTCAACCTCCTATCATAAAAAATAATTTTCAATAGCATGTGCACAATCTCAAATAACTTTACACCTATTTTTTTTCTTATTTGTTTGTGATTCTATCTAGATTCTAGAAGAGGTCCACAAAGGACTTAATTGTTTTCCTAGCAATGATGGAACATACACAAGTAGTAGTTAAGAGAGTATTAATGAGAAGCCACTGATGACAGGACGTTTTTCTTGCAACAATATATATTTCCAAAATTGATTATACTAAGGAGGGACTCTGTTGGTTTCTTGGGCTATTCCTAAATCACTGTGACTCAAAGATACTAGCAATGGTGCAAGGCAGCGTGAGGAGACAGAGTACATAGATGGTAAACATACTGTAGTAATTTCCTTGCAATAATTAATGGTTGTAAGAAGAGAGCATCTGTGGTTCCAGATGTGAAAGAGCAACAGATGGGCAGTTCTCTATTGTACTGATAATAAAAAGTGAGCTAACACTCTATTTAGGGAACCAGAGTTCCTACTCTTTGGCTGTTTACAGAGTTGGAAATATCACGATAAGCAAACACATCCAGCTCAAAGCAAAGAAAAAAGAAAGAAAAAAGGATAAGTGGATAAATAATGATCCAACTTTCTTACAAAACATAGTGCAACCTCTGTATTGTTAACATAAACACAGATGACCATTCTGTTTGCTCAACTTTTCATCCTCAGCACAGGAAGTCTCTGATGATTTTTATCAGGGAGTAGAACCTTCCAGACTGATTCGTCTATTGAGCTAAGGGACAGATTGTGGGCTGGGTTCAGGGGTCTGACAGAAAGGCTCTCTCTTCAAAGTACATGCTGAAAACATGATACAAGGCATAGTGGGTAAGGGTGTACACCAGGGGTGTCAAACCCATTTCATACAGTGGGCCAAACAGCATTCATGGTGCCTGCTGAGGAAGTGATGTCATTAAGAAGGAACTGACATCATTAAGCAGTACATGACCAGAAATAAGCACTTTTTTCTCACTAAGGAATTCAGCTGCAAATGACAGAAGAGAAAATATGAAAATCTTGATCATATTTTCCAGATATGGAAGAGCCCAATTATCATGCGAGCTGCCCATTCAGCAACACTCCTTCTGCCAAGGCATCACTTTGCAGCTCAGCAACTGTGAGGTGCTGTGCAAACTAATGCCTCGGCGGAAGCAGTGCAACTGAAAGGATGGCCTGAATGATAATTGGGCTCTCCCAGTGCCTTGGCAGTTTCCCCTTTCTTGGTTTGCCCCTTCCTCCATACCGTTCCTTGCCTTTTGAGGCCTCCTTCTGCCTCTTCCTCCCAGTGCCTCAGCAGAAGAGGCGCTGCTGAAAGGGCGGTGCTGTGAGAACCCAATTATCATGTGGGCCACCCTTTTATCAGTGAAATCTCAGCAGAAGTGGCACAGCTGAAAGGGTGGCCTGCATGATAACTGAGCTCTTCCAGCGCTGCTTCTATTGCTGATATCCTGATATCCTATCCCCCTGATATCACTGATATCCTATCCCCCTTCTAGGCTTTGATCTGCCTTCCCAGTTCAACTTGGACTTGCGCCAGCTAAATTGCTGGCGCAGGTCCAAATAGACTCATTCTGGTGCTGGAGGCTTACCCCTGGGTATAGGAACAAACGTTCCCTTTCCCAGATGAGATCTCCGGAACTGCCCCTCCATTGAATGCAGTGTGTGCTCCGGTGGCACAGCTGCATCAGCGGGGGAGGGAAAGGAATTTGGCTGTGAGATACTGTATGTGAAGTGTTCTGAATCCTAAAAAAAAAAAAAAACAACTCCACCCCAACCATTTATAGATCCATGTGTCTCTAAGGATATTGACAATAAATGAAGGAAAAGAGATACAGTTTGGCCAATGGCACTGGTTCACTTTGAAATTTATCAGTAATTGTCATAAATGATGGTGTCAGAAGGCTTGTTTACTAATAGCACAACCCTATACATCAGAGGTTCCCAAACTGGGGCGTCGCGACGCACCAGCCGGAAACAATGGGTTGCTACTCCCTTAAGGGGAGTGGCGACCCGCAGTGACGTCGATGGTGCGTACGTGATTGTGCCGCCATCAGCAGGGGGAAATGGCTTTTTCTACCTTCCTTGACTGCAGAGGCATAGCTACGCCTCGCGGGGGGAGTCGTGGCACCTCATGACACCCCCGTAACGTCACTTCTGCCCATGACATCACTAGCCCCGCACCCAGGTGACGTCATGGGCAGAAAAACCGCCGGAAAAATGGCAGAAAAAGTAGTAGGTGGCGGGTGGGCGACTCCTTTCATGCCGCCACACCACCCGCAAGGCTGCTTTTTTGCTGCCGCTTTTTCTTGCTGCCACCACTGCCTACTGCTGAATTGCCACCAAAGCGGCGGCTGATGCACCCCCCAGCATGCCGCCTAGGTACAGTCCACCACCGTTCCAATGTCACTGTCCTTGAGGGGTGTAGTGGTCCTCCAGATGGTGCGGGGAGGAGAGCCTGCAGACCTCCCTACGCCTCAGAACGGTTTCGGTGGAAAACCGGAAGTGGGTCGCGATCGCGTTGGAGGGCCGCTCTGAGGCGCGGGGAGGGCTGCAAAGGGGTCCACAGGTTCCCTGCATCCACTGGAGGACCACTACACCCCTCAAGGAAGGTAGAAAAATCCGTTTTTCCCCCGGCAGTGACATGATCCTGGGAGAGCTTTCAGTGCTGTCGGAGGCCCTTGTACCAACTTACAGCAGCGTAAGCTCTTCCCAGGAGTTTGGGAACCTCTGCTATACATGTTTGCTCAGAAGTCCCATTTCATTCAATGAGGCTTACTCTCAGGTAAATGTGTATACAACTGCAGCCCAAGTTTCCCAAACTGGTCATGGTAAATGTCATTGTTTACTAGAAAATACTATGAATTAGGATGACATTTGGTCATAGATGAAAGTCATTTGATCGGCCTTGGCATTTGCTGTGTTTCTGCTATTTACTGTAGCATATTCATAATATCCTTCTGAAGGTTTATGCTTAGTTTATAAAACTTATCTTAGACAGGAATTCTTAAAGTTGAGTGTCCATTGCACGATAACACATGACTAGACATGAATTGAAATGAATTTCTTTAACTAGGTACATATGCAAACCTTTTATGGATTAAATTGTTCGCCTCTGATATCTGTGACGAATTAAGTCCAACTCTAAATGGAACATAAAATACCGTACATGCGCATCCTTCAAGGGAAGTCAAGATGAAAAAAGAACCAATTTGGTATATCTTATGCCCATGTTTATCTAAGAAAAAAACATTTCCTTAAGTCCATTGCTTATTCTTTTAGTTCAGTTTTTCCCCATTATGTAACAAAAATAAAAGCAAATGAAAAGCACACCTGGCAGTTGATTTAATTAAACTCTTGCAGAACTGCAGATACAGAATTGGCTTGAATAAAAACAGATCTCATCAAACTAATGTGACATACAGTTCATTCACACTGGGCATTTTCCCTTGTTAATTACTGCTACTTAGATTTACAAATAAATCTTTTGATCAGGCTCGTAAAATACATTGTGGGATGTACTGTATATTCTTAACATGATCCAAAGGCAATTCAGAACATCCTTCTCCCCGTATTTGCTTCTTCTAAAAGTATCCCATAGTTCTGAGAGTCACAGCCCAATTCTGTATAATTCTTGCACTGGTGTAACAGTAGATCCACCGGTGTAAGTGCACCTATGCCAGTGTAAGTTGCCGTACACCAACGGACGCAGGACAGACACCGGCGTAACCCCCCTCGGATGCTGTGCACGTGCAGTTCAGACACAGGACAAACGCAAGCACAACTCTGCCGGTGCAGGTGGTATTCCGGGGGTGTCCAAATGCCCCAGAATACCCCATGTGCCAGTGAAGTTGCAGCAGCATCCAAACTGCACCTGCGTTGCATCCGAGGGGGGTTACGCTGGTGTCTGTCCTGCGTCCGTCGGCATACGGCAAGTTACACTGGCATAAGTGCACTTACACCGGTGTATCTACTGTTACACCGGTGCAAGAGTTACACAGGATTTGGCTGTTATTCTATAAGTCACCTCCTTGTGAAAGAGGTGCAGAGATATCAAACCATTCCCTCACAATATCTGGAGGGATGCTATCATAATATTCTAGTTCTAATGCAGAGTTCAACTGTTAAATAACCAGACTAGTTCCATTCAGTGTAATGAGCTGCATTTATCATTCAAATGGCAGCAGTTTAATTTCCTTTTATGAGAATTAGGAATTACCAATTTTGTTTCTCATAGTAATTTAATTAAAATAAGTGGAATTGTTTTGAACTTTCACTGCTAAAGATCTTGAACATTGTTTCCATTACAGCTTGGAGGTCTCAGGCTAGGAAGGTTTTTTGGGGGTGTTTGTTCCCTTGCACCTCAACAACCCCCTTCCCCCAAATATAGGAAGGCAGGCAGGCAGGCATTTTTAAAGGAGATAGAGAAGCCCATAGCGACTGGGGACCAATATTCTTTAAAATCTTAAGATCATATCCGGAGGTGTGCCAAGGTATATCTGTACCTTGTGCCTTTACATTTTAATATTTATTTAGAGACTATCTTTATGCAAGTTGAGTTGCCCATTAGATGCCTACTCAAGGGTTAAAGAAGAGAATAATGAGATACAAAAGTTAGTTCAACCATAGAAACACCATTTCCTTCCACCTCTGCATCTTGATCATCAGACTAGTTGGCAGCTCATCATTAAAAGCTTCACCACGTGAAAATGATGGAATGAGCCAGATTTATTACAGCAATTTCTGCTCAGAACTAATACAAACTCTGAGACCTATTCAGAGCACTATTCTGCTACTGAGTTTTCCTGCAGCTCCAGATGGTGGACCAAAAGGTATCCCCCCTATGCAAACAAAGAATATTAATTAATTAGTCAATCAATATAACACCATCTGTGCACATGATGCTTTACAAGTCATGAGAAGCCAGGTCCCTGTCTCACTGGTTCACAATCTAAAAAAGTAACTCAAGGAAGACAACAGAAGAAGGGGAAGGAAGTATGTGCAAGGATATACAGGGAAAGAATATGGGAACTTCGGTTTAGCTATATTACAAGATGTGTCCAGAACCTCTTGTGATGTCACAGAAGATCCTGTGGTTCATACAGGAAGGTAGGGACCCTTTCAATTGTGCCATCCTAGGCACTTGCCTAGTCTGTCTACACAGTTGGGTTGGCCCTGGCAACATTCATGGGGCATTCTTTCTGCCAAAGTCACAATGACATGAATAAGAGTTTAAAAAAAGCATGCCCTTGCACAGCTCTCATTCATTTCAATGGAGATTGTGCAGGAGAATTTCTCAATGGGTTGCACCCGGTGTGTTTACCTTGCTTCTGACTGCTGGACAAGTTCTCAGCTGGACTCGTATTAGTAGGACAAGTGTCAAAGTGCATATTTGGGGGCTTTAAATCAACAGCTGATTCATTCCACTGGGGGACACAAAGGTCAACTTTGACAACTGTCCCAAGACAGCATTTGAGAAAGAAAAATGCTTTTGACCCAGTCAACCCTTTACATGCTTAGCGCCATTCTCTGACTCAGGCCAACTGGGAACAAATAAGGATTAAGCGTATGATGGCTGTGCTTTTAGTATGAGCTTGGTAAACTGACTAGAATACGAAGAATGAACCAGCAGACAAACCAACATCATTTTAGGACCAAATACTGTCCTATGGACCTTCCTGAAAAACACAGGACGTTTCTAAGGGGCAGGATAACTTCTTTCTAACTACTTCCAGACTAATATGCCTATATGTGTACGTGTGTATTGAGTAAACCAGGAAGTGAAGAGTTGAATCCTAGGAACTACTAAGCGGCTAGCTGGATATGCTATATGTCCTCTCATTCTGTTTGTTTTATGGGGCAAACTGGATCACCTTCTAGTTTGAATGCTTTTCTGGGAGAACTTGTTTCTAGCGATGTAATCAAGGGGGAGCTGAGTTCCAGGACTTCTCTATCAGCAGAAGCGGTGATATCACCAGCAGAAGCACTCAGTGCTGCCTGTGAAACATTTTCCAAAGAATCTTAGCTGAAAAGAAGCATCAGACTCATCAGAAGGCAAACTGAGAGATTTGCCTAGGGACATGCAGGGCACCTCTTGTGAGAATACCTCCTTCATGCCAGCCATGTCTATGTGGCAGAGCACAGTCCAAATCACCTGGGCAACCTGGTCACTGCTCTATCACCCCTCCATTGAGGGAAAAAGGAGATTCCTTACCTGGGAATTGATGTTCTTGGTAGAGGAAGGGGGCACTCCATACGAATGGGAATAGCCTGCAGTGCTGTGGGCTATTCCCATTGGTATGGAATGTCCCCTTCCTCCACCAGAGAAAACCACCCCCAGGATCTCTCACCCCCACCCGCCATGACCATCAGGGACTTTGTGGAAGAGGATGCTGCCAGGCTCAATCAAGGAAACCCTATGATTAAAAGCTAGAGGTCGTGTCACTGAATTGTTGAGCTTTCGGATCATTCGACTGCAATCATTCAACCGTGATCATTCGACTGCAATCCTGATCACACCTACTGGTAACATGTTTCATTTAAATAAATGGAAAATACCTCAGAGTAAATGTGATTAATCCTCAGATGTCAAAATGATTTTCTCTCCTCTCTCTCTCAGAAACTTCAAACATTAAAAGCCGATATGCATTTAGGATTGTCACTCTCTAGACACTTTAATGTGCATTTTAGTGGAAGTTAAAAAAAATGCATCTAAGGTGAAGATAAGCTATGGGGGTATATTAAGGCAGTTCTGTCGGTGGCACCACTGTGAGTGGAAACCATACATAAAACAATCTATATCTTGTTTATTTAACCAAGACAAGAACCCATGCCAGTCACGTCACACTGAACAGAATACACAAAAACATATTGCCTTAAGTGGCTGTTTCCTGATTTCTCAATGACAAACTTCCTATCAGACCCATGGCTTTAATGGAAGGGAAATCTTTCACAATTTCACATTCAGTTGTAAAGATTTCAGTTGAGAGCTGCTACTACGTTAGAAAAAAGTCTGAAGAGACAAGGAAATCTGTATTGCAAAGCAAGGAGCAAATTTACAGTGAACAACCAACAAGGCCGTCATTTGGATCTCCTCCTCCTGTTTTCAGCACCTGGTCAAAAAAGAGCCTTCTGCAAAGGACACAGCAGAGGCTTCAACTTCTATAAGTGTTGGGAAAGACTTCACCAGTGTAATTTGTGCATGCAGACAGCTGTTGAAGAGCTAAGGAGAGAGAGAGAGAGAGAGAGAGAGAGGACTAGAGGGGAGTGAAAGAAAGCAACTCCTTCCTGGCTACAACTGGTCTTTGGGTAGGGGCTATAAGGCCGCTGCACACCTCTTTCCGCAAGGACTCTGACCTACCCTACCCCTACCCTATATACTCATGTATAGGTCTAAACATTTATGCCTTAAAATTTACCCTGAAAACCTGAGTCAACTTATACATGGGGCTTCTTAGAACCTGCTTGGTGGGGTGGTGGTGGTAGACTGGGCTGAGAAGTAGGGTGCATGGGGGTGGGTTAAAAAAAGAGCTATTTTACCTTGTTTTGAAGCAGCACAGAAATGGAGCTATTCTCCAAACAGGAAAAAAGATGAAGGAGCTTATGGGATTTGTGAGGGCTACTGCTATGAAAGTACAGTACTGTACTCCTCACAAAGCCTACAACTTCCATAAGCACCTTCACCTTTCTTTCTTTCTTTCTTTCTTTCTTTCTTTCTTTCTTTCTTTCTTTCTTTCTTTCTTTCTGTTTGCAGAATAGCTCTGTTTCTGTGCTGCTTCAGAACAAGGTAAATAACTTTCTTCCTGTTTGGAGAATTTCTGTTGCTGTCTCATAACAATCACTGGTCATTATCAAGAATTCAAAGAAATTCATACAGCCCTAAGTTTTGCTCTCGACTTATCCATGGGTCATAGGAAATTCCATGATTTTGGGCTTAAAATTGCCCTTGGCTTATCCATGAAATTGACTTATACTGAAGTATATACTGGTACTTCACAGCTTTTACAACCCCAAGGCTCAACCATGAATCATAATCAGGGCATTGTAGCTGGGTGCAGAAGGTCCACAAACCAAACACTGGCAAGCCAGTCAGTCAGTCAGTCAGTCAGTCAGTCAGTCAGTCAGTCAGTCAGAAACCTTTATTGACATAAAAACTGGCAAGCCATGGTGAAGGAATTCACTCTGAAGAACTATGGTGATGAAACCCTGAGAGTTGTGAAAACTAACAACCAAAAAGGTGCACCTGAAGAAGCATTCAAAACCACATGAGAATGTAAAGTTAATCTATGAATAAACCCTCCTTGAGCAGCGTCTGGTTGCAGTGTCCATCATTTATTCCAAGTGGCTGACTAGAACATGACCCCACCATGTTCTACCCAACCCCTTACAACAAAGAGCTATGTTCTTGGGAGGAAGCGGAGCAAGGGGGCTATCACAATTGTTAACAATGAAAACTTAATTTTGTCATTAAAGATCAGTTGCCCTTTCCATTATAAATTCTTTCTTCTGCAGTTCAATATGCATCTTAATTTCTGTCATGCTGGAGTAAATGAACTCCTGTGCAATTTCTCACTAAACACAATCCATTCAACTGTGTTTTGATTTTCTGTAATTAGAAAGAGCAGATGTGTTTCTGACTGTTTAGTGCAGGGATGTCAAACGTAAGGCCCATGGGCCGGATACGGACCACAGAAATTCTTTATCTGGCTCCCGTGATAATTGAGCTCTCCCAATGCCACCATCAGCTGCTCTCAGCTGCTGCGCTGCAAAATGGTACCTCAGCAGAAGTGGTGCTGCTGATAGAGTGGTGCTGGGACAGTCCAATCACCATGTGGGTCGCCCTTTTATCAGTGCTGCTTCTGCTGAGGTGCTGAGAGGGAGAGACAGAAGGAGGCCTCAAAAGGTGAGGAACAGTACAAGGGAAAGGGGCAGAGAGAGAGAGAGAGAGATGCTGAGGCAATGGGAAAGTCCAATTATCACGCAGGCTGCCCTTTCAGCAGCTCCAATTATGCTGAGGCGTCACTTCACAGAGCAACTTTCAGCAGTTGAGCACCTTTCAGCTGCTATGCTGCAAACTGATGCAGAAGTGGCACTGCTTAAAGGGCAGCCCGTGTGATAATTGGGCTCTGCCTTATTTTGAAAATATGATCAAGGTTTGCATATTTTCTCTTCTTCTGTCATTTGCAGCTAATGAGTTACTAGGTGAGCACAAAGTGCATATTTCTGGTCATCATCACCTGTTTAATGATGTCCCTGCTTAATGATATCACTTCTGGCCCTCAGCAGGTACCATGAATGCTATTCAGCCCGCTCTATGAAACGTGTTTGACATCCCTAGTCTAGAACAAAACGTTAGCCTAATTGTTCAACCACAAATAGTCAATCCTATACATGTCTACTTAAAAGTAAGTCCCACTGAGTTAATTGACATGGGTCACATCCCACTGAACCTACTTCCACGTAAATGTGTATAGGATTGCAGCTGTAACCTGCAATTTGAATGGCTGCTCTCTGCAATTAAAAGATAAAATCTGAAGTGTAGAATTATCCAACCTCGATCAAATAACCAGAGGATCAATCATAATCCTATTAAACACTGGCCCCATTCAGTCGCGCCACAAGGACGTGCGTCACCGGGGAGCGGGTGTCACCTTTAATAACGCGGCCCCGCCCCCGCGCGTGACGTCACACGCAGGCGCAGAGCACCCCCCTGCGCTGTTTTCGGCTCATTTTGGAGCCAAATGATTTTGGAGCCAAATAAATTTGGAGCCACAGGGGAGGGAGGGCGGGCCGAAAGGAGATCAACAAAACGTGAGTTTCGGCCCTCCCTGCTCTCCCCAGGGGGGGGCGCGTCACCTGTGCGTGCGCGCGTCACCCCCGGTGGCCCGCCCTCCCCGCCGCGGACCAGCGACGCGCCTGGCCCCATTCCATTGAACATGCACACTCCACCACCACCCCCTACTATTCCTTCGTACATCAGAGGAGGAGATTGAAAACGTCCACATCCATTTTTGAACTAACGACAATTTCCTGATAGAGTTGAGATTGGAGAACTGTGGCTTGTCATTCCAAAGGGACTGCTGGGAGTGGGGGGGATGTGCATAGGGACATCTAGTGTATAGGTGAGATTCCCTCCCCCACTCTTTTACTGCATGTTTAACAGCCCGATCCAGTGCAAGGTTAGAGTGGTGGAGCACACACTCAGAAAGCACGTTTGCGATGACTTTAGAGGAAGGACCACCAGCGCGGAGGCCAGTAGCCCTTACTCCGCCACCCTCCAGACCTGGCACCGACTGACAACGGTAAGTCCTGCACCAGTTGGGGCAGGGGCAGGGGGAGGGCGAGTAGGGGCATGAAGGGAGGGGCTGACTGGCCAGCCTGACCCGGGAGGGGGGTGGGGATATCGGCTGTGTGCTCCATCAATATCCTAGGCCCATTCCCGTGCCTAGCCAGCCTTACATGGCCTCCTCAGATGTACATACGAGGAGGCCCATTGGGCCCTGGCTGGCTTACATCCGGGAAAGGGGACAAGTGTACCCTTCTCCCGAGCTGCTCCCAGGTTGCCCCAGGGCAGCCCAGGAATTGGAAAGGATGTGGCCAAACTTGCTTAGTGTAAGAGCCACATATGATAAACTTCAGCTGTTTGAGAGCTGCAATTTTTAAGAAGCATTTAAATTCTTAAATATATTTACTCATCATGAACATTAAACAGGTTTTAATCCAGTGGGCTCCTGAGCTATACCTGCTGCTATACCTGCTCCTGAGCTATACCTGCTGGATAAATAATTATAAAGCTTGAAAATGTCTTATTTACCTTTTATATTAATTGTGATGCAAAAAGGAGCTCAGCCAACATATTTTCAAGCTGCACATTATACATCAAAGAGCCGCATGTGGCTCAGGAGCTGCAGTTTGGTCACCCCTGGTATATAAAAAGAACATTAGTTACGGTAAATCTTGTTGAAATCAGTGTTACATCTGAGTATGTTTAGAACCAGTGACATTGTAGAAAATAGAGATGTTTCCGTTTGGGAAGGTTTAAGGCTGGGCTACATTGTCGACGGCTGCGTCGCGGCTGCGTTCCGTATGCGTCTGTTGTCCCGCCCCCAGGTCAAACAGCAGGCTCTGATTGGCCGGACGTAGCACGGACACAGCAAAAGTCGAGCCCGGCTCGACTTTTGCTGCGTCCGCGCTACGTCCGGCCAATCAGAGCCTTTGTTTGACCTGGGGGCGGGACAACAGACGCACACGGAACGCAGCCGCGACGCAGCCGTCGACAATGTAGCTCGGGCTTTACTGTGTGAGACATAGCTTGGCCCCTCAGAATCTACTTTGTGGCTGGGCTTCTTCTTCCCACTGCCTCCCCTTTTTTCTGGGGCTGCTGCTCCTGCTCAACTGGAAGATGTATGGAACATCACTGGTGCTGACAGGTGCTGTCTTAAGGGTGTCAGTAGTCAAAGGAGGCTCACAGACACACTCTTGATTTACCTCATCTAGCATGTGCTATCAACACCAGACTGAGATTGAGACTTCCCTTATAAGTAGGACGAGGCATATTTCAGATGTTCTTGGAGAAGACATGTTAGAAATCAAGCTATTCCTTTGATTCTTTTTCTAAAATCTATTTTCTGACACTGTAATCCTTATGAAAAGGAAACAGGTTGTTTGCTTTTATGAGCTCATGGTCTAAAATAAGGTGAAGCATATTTGTCTTCTTGAAATGCATTTCAAACATTTTAGGGCCCCATCCAATACTATTATAATGAGCCTGACCTTCAGAGCTGCACAGATCATAAGAAAAAGTATGGATACTGGGCCAACACTTGCACTGGGTTAAATCAACACAGCTTTGACTTAAGTAATTTTATTTTTGAAGTCAATGAAACTTGGGTTGATTCACAACAGCTGAGAAGATCTGCTTTGGAAAGCTCAATTCAGCATTCAACACCTGCAATACCTTGCATCTCCCAAGCAGCATTCAACACCTGCAATAACTTGCATCTCCCAAGCATCTCCCAAAAATGTAATTGTTACATTTTTCACATGTATTTTGAAGCATAATAAAATGACCATAGGCTGACTTAAAGATAGCAACCACAGTGTGCAAACTATCACATGAAGGCACCTGTAAATCATTAGGCAGCTTTCCCATGTGGATAGTTGACTATTTACTGTGGCTCACTGGAAAGGTTGGGCAATTTTCTCCATACTACCATAGTTACTTTATGTTTGTAGTGGTACAGAGAAAATGTCATTTACATGCTGAGTACATCACTAGCTTAACATGTGGAGATAGACGACATGGAAGGTAGCTTGGTCTCCACATGGTAGGTATATGATGTTAGTGGATTGGGCCATGCTTCACGGGATAATCTGGAGTAGCTAAACGTGCAATACAATCCTCCTCAAGAAATTTTGCTTGAAATTCTTTTTTGTCCCTCTTCCCAAATTTTCCAGACATAATCTCAAAAGCAGAGACCTCAGCTGTGTTTCAGGCAAAACTCATTGCATACTTGCGAGGCAACGCGCAGGAGACTCCCTGCACATTGCCTTCGCCCCACTTAATGGCTCCGAAGGCAAGGGGGCAAGGCCGCCTCATGCTGGTGAGTAATGGAGGTCAGTGCGGTGCAGAACTTAACATTCCGCCACACCTCCAGCGACGCCACTGCCCAGATGTAACTGGCGATGATGTCTTCACCAGTCACTTCGAGTGGTACGCAGCAGGAGAGTGGTGCCAGAAGTGGTACTCAGCCGGGAAGGGGTTGAGAACCCCTGGACAGTGTGTGTGGTGAGGCAGTTTCCTTGGGATCAGAAGGAATACTTGGAGGATGAGACAGGAAGCTTTTGCAGTCATATCCGGCCCTTGGGCTTCTTTCTGTTGTCTATCCTTTACTTAGCTTGGAACTTATCACAAGGTGAAAAAAAGCTGTTTTGTGTAGTCTAATTCTTTGCAAAAGAGCCAATTGTCGTGGTTGTGTACAGATTGCAATGTCTGTATTGTACTTGTTTTATTGATATCTTACTTAACCTGTTTTACAATGAACTCAAGGCAGCATATATGAAGTTCCCGGGCAGTCTCTCATCCAAGCACTCCCCAGACCCAAAACTATTTAGCTTCAGTATGTTCTCTGCATCATGCACCTTTAGGCTTTGCTTGGACACCGTCCCCCTTTGCCAGGTGAATGGGTTTGCCAGAAGAATGGATTTGAATGCAAGTCCTATTTTATCAAGTTACCAAGATAAAGAGCTCTGAAATTATCGTAGTTCAAAGTGTTCGGGCTTGAATTGTTCATTTTAGAGCAGTATGTAGCACTCCTAGGACAGGCTGACCCTACCATTGGACAAACTGTACACTCGTTCATGGATTCAGCTTGGTTAGGAATATCAGGCAGCCAGCTGGCAGAGTCGTGAATCTGCTTACTTAAAGCCAGTACAGTGTAGAGAGGTTAATTCATTGGACCATACCCTGTCTTGTAGGACCACTGATATTTGGAGCATGTAGCAAGATCCTGAATCTCCCTATTAATCTAAGAAAATGATTATACAGATGATAACGATGTTTCTTCTGTTATCTTTTCTGTTTCATTGTACCTAATAAACTGACGCTGCTTTATGGTTAAACCGCTGAACCATAAGTTGTCGATCGAAAGGTCAGCAGTTCGATTCCCGCGACGGGGTGAGCGCTCGTTGCTTGGCCAGCTCCTGCTAACCTAGCAGTTCCAAAGCATGTCAATGCCAGTAGATAAATAGGTACCGCTTGTGGGAAGGTAAATAGCGCTCCGTGTTCCAGCTGCATGCTACGCGCTGCGGCAAGGAGAGTCATGCCGGCCACATGACCACGGAGGCGTCTTCGGACAACGCTGGCTCTTCGGCTTTGAAATGGGGATGAGCACCACACCCTAGAGTCGGACACGACTGGACTTAATTGTCAGGGGATACCTTTACCTTAATAAACTGAGAAAACTGTGAAAATGGTTAAATGTCTCTGAGTAACAAGAGATAATGTGATGGGCATTTATATGCAGAATATTTGTGGAAATCTGAAACATACTATTGCATGTGAGTCATATTATGGCTCATAATGTTAATTCTAAACAATTACAACAACATTCTAGATTAAAGAAAACCAATGCAACTTTTAGGAGGAAATTGTCTCAAAACAGGCCATGATAGCTTACTTTTCAGCCACTGGTGAATAATCTGAATTAATGCTAGTCACCACCAGTGAGTGACTCATCACAGTAGATTATACATCCCTTAAGGATAGTAATTTTGGGAAGAACAGTCACTTCCTACCAATAGACTTGTCTTTTATTTATTTTAGTAGTCATGGATCCAATGCGGGGGGGGGGGGGGGGAATCAGTCATGAAGTAATAGAGATATGCACTGTTATTCAGATCTGCTCCAAAACTATTTGGAACTATTTTTATTCTAAATAATAGTACAAAAAATATTCATATTTTCTGTGAGGCAATGTTTTTGGTGCTTTAAAATAAACACAGTGCTTTTTACTGGCTATAGCATGTTGTAAGGAAGCTTGGAGAAGAAGCTGAGTGGAAATAAGAGATTAACAGCCCAATCCTATCCCGCAGGTGCAGAATGTGTGTCCCATCGGTGTCACGTTTGTCAATGCCACGAGTGCAACAACGCAGTGCAACAAGGCTGCCAACGCAGTCGCTGGTGGCTGTGTGCATGGGCGAGTGGCAAGGTAAAAGGGTAGCAATATGTGGCACCAATAGGTTGTGCAGAAGCCCAAGAGCAAGGAACTAAAGAGCAACCAGACATTGCTATTCCTTGCTTTTCAATTTTGTACCTCTTGTCCCTATCTTTGACCATTCCTTATATATTCCCTTTGATTATTCCTGAATTTGCACAATTGCATCTGCAAATTTATGCACCCATACACATTTTAATGAATCTGGTACAGTGTACAAAAGTTGGGTTATGGGAACACTGAGGCAGGTTTGTGAATTAGGTTGGACCTGGAAACCTGAACTCTAGGTAAGTTTCTGCTAAAAGAAATTAGCAATGGTCTATGGTGAGTAGATGCAATGATGGCAAGGTGCCAATGCAATATAAAAAGGAAATAAAATAAAAGGCCCTAGTCACAGAAGAGGAAAGACAGGATCATGGCAAAATATTTTTTTTTCCCTTACATGCAAACCCCTGAGAATTAGGTACGGTAATCTAGGAATGATTTTGCACCCGTTTTTGGTTCCCTATAATAAATATAAATTGTGCAGTGTCAAGATGTAGCCCTCTTCTGACTGTTTTCTGTCCTGGATGTATTTCCATACCATCCTGGCTGTTTAGAACTACCTGAGCATTCTGTGTAGGATCATTCCTTTAGGGACTAGTGACAGACTTTGCTCCAAGAGCAATCCCTTGTACATGTTTCATGAGGTAGAAGATTGTTCACAAAGAAATCTAGAAATAGAGTACTATGACACAAACCATCAATTAATGGCAGGGTTATTTGATAGTAGGGTTTGTAACAGGTGACATGAATCAACTGCATATATAAACAATCTGGTCCTATACCCATTTTTCGAAAGTAAGTTTCTCTGCATTGGCTGGGCCTTATTCCCAGGTAAATGTGTCTAAGTCTGCAGTTTAAATTTAATTATAGGGTTTAGGACTTAAGGAATGTACATGTGGGAGCCTGGAGCTCAGCTAGACCCCCAGTTCTCAAAGCACTCTATGTTTAGTTACAAGCTGTGCATCACACATTCATTTCAACAAGATTTCCACAGGACAATCCCCCAAAGCATTGTGGGAAACGAATCTACAATCCCAAGACATCAGGCACCTGGGCCCCACAAGTGCTCCAGCAGATGAAATGAAAAGCAAAGAACAAGGTTCGGAAGGCATCCTTGCTCATTTTTAACTATTGAATTTCAAAATGCTCAAGAGTTGTCATATAGGTAGCCAGAACTGGAACACCAGGAATATAAAGTGCTGCCCTTAAGAGTGTCTATTACTGCTACATACCTCTGAGAAAGTTACTGTTTTGCTCTGTATAATTACTCTTCCAGGCACGGGTCCTGTTGAAAATACTTCAATTGAAGCACAAACACATTCTTAGTCCACATGTAACTCATAGGCAAAATAAGCACCCAAGAGCTACATAAAAATAGTTTTGGCAAATATGTAATGTACTCATGAGAAAAATTACACTTACGGTTATTTGTGGACAACAATGTGGGAAAGCTAGACTTTAAAAAAAAGTGTTCAGGGACATGGAGGCAGAAACACAAAACCAGTGGTGTTATGTACAGCGTGCAATTTGTGTTGTTACAAGAGGATGGTGTTAAATAAAACATTCCTCAGCTACAGGTGGTGTTTAAAGTAATTATAGCAAAGAAACTCTCACTGCATAGAATTCAAGAGTTCTGTACCATCTTGAATGTGACAGATAACTATCATTATTATATTACTGTTGACATAACTACAGTATTCATTTTTGACTTGGCTTTTTAATGACATTTTCCATCGCACAGGCTTGGCACATGACATTACTTTCTTCTGCGACCAATTTCACCTCCCTCCCCCCGTTACAGTACTAGTTTTATGGGTCTTTTGAGGTCTTGCAATAAAATTCAGCATCAGGATTTTACTCTTAAATTACTTCAAAAATTCTACAGTGAGCAAATAGGGTTCATTTGTGCATAGTTGTGCTTGCACAAGCACAACTCTGTGAGCTGGATATGCATGTATGGATTTTACATAAGATGTGTATAGATGCGCAAGTGGAAATACAGACAGACTGAAATCAGATGTCACAGCACACACATGGTTATCATAGAAAACAGTAGTCCCACATTTCCTTGGTCTCTCTCTCCTGTAACATCTACTAATCCAAAATGCATGGTATGATGTCACCGCCTAGTGAGTTTTCCTCTCCCTTACTCCATTTCCCTGCCCTCTGCAGTGGCAGGAAAACTCACCATGTACAAATGTCACATTGCATTTTGCACTGGTGGAGGATGTACCATGGTAGGGTAGAGGAGGAGATGTGGGGCTGCTACTTTTTGGCAGCAGCCATATGTAGATTGTAATTGGTCTGGTAACTGTGTCAGGTCATTGTCAGAAGCATAAGGTAGTTGGTGCTATCGGCCGTACTATCAGCCTTCAGATTTTTCAGATCCAGAGCTACCTTAACCCCCAACCTGCAACATGGAGGTCACTTTTAATTTTTTTATTTTATATAGATGTCTTTGCCCCCCCCCCCCTCTGGTGGCTAGATGTAAAGGAGGTCTAGGTTCATACACATAGTTATACAAAATAGAGAATTGTGGCAGCTTGTCCTGCAGGATTGAGAAAAGCAACATCCTGCTGACATTTCCTTTTCTACACATGTATATTGAAGGTAAAAGAGCTCTGCCTTCCTTTCTATGAAACCTGCTATCTCCTCTCTATCTGGGACTTGTGAATCCCAGCCCCAAAACATGAAGTCCAGCGCACTACACTAGACTCGTTTTTATGCTCAAAATTGCACATGGTTAGGTGGAGGTATAGATACAGCTGCTATTACTTTCTGTAAAGAATGAACAATATACGCTAATGGGTTCACATATACGCTAATGGGTTCCGAGTTGTCTGTGACGGATCAAGAGAGAGATCTTGGGGTGCTGGTGGACAGGTCGATGAAAGTGTCGACCCAGTGTGCGGCGGCTGTGAAGAAGGCCAATTCCATGCTCGGGATCATTAAAAAAGGGATTGAGAATAAAACGGCCAATATCATTCTGCCTTTGTACAAATCGATGGTAAGGCCACATCTGGAGTATTGTGTCCAGTTCTGGTCACCACACCTCAAAAAGGATATAGTTGAATTGGAAAAGGTGCAGAAAAGAGCGACCAGAATGATTCGTGGGCTGGAGCACCTCCCTTATGAGGAAAGGCTACAGCGTCTGGGGCTTTTCAGCCTAGAAAAAAGGCGCCTGAGGGGGGACATGATTGAGACTTATAAAATTATGCATGGGATGGAGAGAGTGGATAGAGGGAAATTCTTCTCCCTCTCGCACAACACCAGAACCAGGGGACATCCACTGAAATTGAGTGGAGGGAGAGTTAGAACAGACAAAAGAAAATATTTCTTCACCCAGCGTGTAATTCATCTGTGGAACTCCTTGCCACAGGATGTGGTGATGGCATCTGGCCTAGATGCCTTTAAAAGGGGTTTGGACAGATTCATGGAGGAAAAGACCATCACAGGTTACAAGCCATAAGCAACATCCTGGTTTTTTAGAAGTGGGTTTTCTCTGTGCCAGGTG
This sequence comes from Plestiodon gilberti rubricaudatus, assembly GCA_026170595.1. NCBI lineage: Eukaryota > Metazoa > Chordata > Lepidosauria > Squamata > Scincidae > Plestiodon > Plestiodon gilberti. The sequence continues at coordinate 92,959,339 of JANXHW010000002.1, read as the reverse complement.
CAAGGGAGTGTCAACAGGAAACAGGTTATCTTGTTGTCTTGTGTGCTCCCTGAGGCATCTGGTGGGGCCACTGTGTGACACAGGAAGCTGGACTAGATGGGCTTTTGGCCTGATCCAGCAGGGCTCTTCTTATGTTCTTATGTTCTTAACAAAGTAAAGTGGTCCTTGTGTGGAGGCATCACAATATTAGTAATGCAGGTTTAAGTGGACTGCTAAGCCAAATGGCATCCTCAATAGTGTTTAGAAGGGGTGGCCAAACTGGGGCTCCTAAGCTATACTGTGCAGCTCTCAGAAATATGTTGGCTGAGCTCCTTTTTGCATCACAATTAATATAAAAAGGTAAATAAGAAAGTTTCAAGCTTTATAATTACCGTATTGTCCCGAGTATAAGACGCACCTGATTATAAGACGCACCCTTAAAGTTTGGTGCTATTAAAAAAATGTAATTAAATCACTGGCATTAAATTGCAACAGCCTGATTATAAGACACACCCCTAGTTTAAAAACTTAAATTAGGAGAAAAAAGTGAGCCTTATACTCAGACCAATACGGTATTTACCAGGTATAAACTGAGAGTCCACTGGATTAAAATGTAAGTTTAATATTCATGGTGAGTAAATATATTTAAGAATTTAAATGCTTCTTAAATATTGCGGCTCTCAAACATTTCTCTTGCATTTCTCAAACATCTGAAGTTTATTGTATGTGGCTTTTACATGAAGCAAATTTGGCCACCCCTGGTGTATAGTGTGTTTGACTACCAGTGCTTCTTCCCTTTCTCCAATATTCTAGTAAAGGGATTTACATTTTGTGATGCTCCCATACAGGGGCAGTGACTTGGAGCGCTGCCTGCCGCTGCCACCTCTACTGTGGCTGTCTGGAGAAGGGAAAAAACACCCTTGCCATGCTCATAGCATGGTTTTGGCAAACCCAGAACTGCTCCCTTGTTCACATGGTCCCAGTAAATAAAACCAGTTGTACTGCACTTCCAGGTTTGAGAAAACTGCATGCAGAGCACAGTAAGGAGGCAGATGATCAGTCGAATCCTACGCCCCTTCCTGGGCCTATTGGGCCTTAAACGGGCTGCCTGGATTTGCACTGGCCTATTGGGGTGGCTGGGCCATTACTCGGGGTAAAGGAACAAACATCCCTTTACTCCAAGGAGGCCTCCACCTGTGCCCAATCCTGGATAGGATCTGGCGCAGCGGCAGTCCTAGACAGGATTGGGCTGCCCACCTCTCCCCCACCCCCATCACTTTCAACTGTCCCCAAACAGGGCTGCAGCCCTGAACTTAAAAACAATTCAGAAATCCACAGAGCGGCATGGAACAGAAGCGTCACTAGGGCGCGCGGCCCCAGGGCGGGGGCCACGCGTCACCCAAGTGACCCCCCGACACACCCCCTTTCACGGCCGTGCCGCGATTTGGGGGGGCGACCCGACGGGCTGCTGCTCCGGGCGCCCCCCATCTTTCATCGTTGCTTTTCCCTCAGGAACGGTCTGCGCATGCGCAAAAACACGTTATAAATAACGTTCAGTGCGCAGCCTCGCCAGAAGGCCCCGGGCAGCCGACCGGGGAAGACGTCCCCAGAGTCGGCTCCCGGGTGGCAGTGCGCGCAGGGGAGGTGGCGCGCGTGTGTGCTCGTCACCTTTTCTGCGCGCGTCACCTGGGGGCTCCCCACCCGCCTCGCCACGGAACAGCGACGCCACTGGCATGGAAGGCACAGCAGAAGAAAGTCCTGCAGTGCCAGCATCTCTGGGCAGTCTGGAGGCTCTAAGAGACTACCCTGTTGCAGTGAAACAGACAAAACAAATACAGACTCTCACTGAAGAATGAGCTACCCTGAGCCACTCAGGACGACAGAAAAGAGGAGATTATGTGGCCAGGAAGATGGTTCTCACTCTTTCACCTCACTCTTTCACCTTCACAACAGCCCATTTAAAAGGCCCCATTTTAAAGAGGGGGGGGGAGAAGACTGATTCATTCATTTGAGGCCATAAGTCCGCAGAAAGGAATCCAGGCCCTACTCTCTCCTTCCAACTTGCTAAATAATCTTAGGAGGAAACAGCCGGAAGGTTTTCTCATGCTGGGATGATGCCTCCCCCCACCCAGAGAGACACTGAAAATCAGGTGCAGACAACCACAAGTGAAAACAGTTGGTGATCCAGGAAGCTGACACCATCACCCCCCAAAGAAGGGTATCAAAGCAGCAGCAAGGTGGGAGGGGGCTGGTTACTGGATGCTGAGAGAACAGATGGGTCACCAGAAAGGAGAGACAGAACCCCTCCGCCCATCCACTCTAACCAGGGCCAGGGAGATGGGTAAGTGGAGATTATGATTAGAATGAACCACTGGCAGGGAATTAACCATGCCATTTTCTCACAATGTCCCATTTTAACTCTAACCCTTTTCTACTTGCAATCAGAGGGATGGGAAAGCTGGCCATTTCCCCCACCTCTGTCTCTCAGGGCTCGCTTATGGCTTGCTTAAACGGCATGATTTCCATTCAGTTCCAAAAGCACATTTATTAAATATCGCAATGACCAAAGCAAGCATATGACAATAGAGGTGGCACCAATCCTACCTCCTGCGGGAGGGAGTTCTGCTATAGCCGCCCGAGCCGCAGCTGCTTTTCAGAGGCTTGAAATGTTAAAACTTACCTTTTTTTCTGTCGACGGCCATCTTGGATCTCACTAAATCTCGCGAGATCCAAGATGGTGGCGCCCAAATATCGTAAGGGCACATGAGGCAGTACTGTACCGCCTCATGCCCTCACGAGATTTGGACGCCGACATCTTGGATCTCACGAGATTTTGTGAGATCCAAGATGGCTGTCGACAGAAGAAAAAGGTAAGTTTTAACATTTCAAGCCTTGGAAAAGCGGGTGCAGCTACGGCAGAGGCTTCCACCGGCCCGAAACGTTCCGAGCCTGGTTTCCTGGATGGTCCTGGAAATTCCAAGACGGATGGCAAGCCTATACAAATTCAATTGTGATAGTGAGGTGTAAACTATTGGAGGATGCTTATACTACTGGTAGGGGCAATTTGCTGCATTGTTTGTGTCAAATTAACTACCATGAAGCATTCAGACACTGTATGGAAAAAGCTGTGGCTTGACTTACAGCACAGTTTTGAGCAGGCATCGGAAAAAGGGTGGTATTACAGCCTGATTGAAAAGGGCTTTTCAAAATAGAGTGTAAAAGAAGGTAAGCACTGGCCTTCCTCTTCCATACAATTTCAACTCCCAAAGGAGAACGGCCTCTTAATATATATGATGTTTATGTAAGAGCAAAGCCAAACCTTTTAACAAAACATTTCACTTACATATGCAAAAATGGTGCCGCCTAACTGTCTGGTGGTTGACCAAAATAAACAATTTACCCTAATAAAACTGAAGTCTTGCACATCTTTTTAACAATCTGCAAATAAATCTTTCATAGGTGAGGTCAGAGGTTTCTCATAAAGTGCCACTGATTCATAACTATTACTACATTTCCTAAAATCACCTCTCCTTTTACTTCTTGCTGACACGATCTTAACAGTTCTCTGTCCTATAGCTTTCTCCAACCATTCTCTAGCAAGTAGTGGAGGGGATGTGCTCCTTGGCAACCAAATAGCAAACCTGGGCATCATGCAGCGCAATCCTGTGTAACCTTGCACTGGTATAACAGCAGATACACTTATGCCAGTGTATGTGCACTTACTTACAGCATCTGCTGTTACACCGGTGCAAGGTTACACAGGATTGCCCTGATAGTCTCTGAGTGCAATGTGACTTTTCATTGAAACTTCCTGTGAGTTATCAAGGGTTAAATCCTCCAAGCCAAAATGAAGTGGCATGGTATTAACATCTGAAGAATAGCTTCACATCTGAAGAATAACTACTAACATCTAAGGTCTTGGGAATGGACATTTTCCACTCCATGTTCCAATATTGCCTCCCTGATCTGTTGCTCAAAATGGCAGCTGATCTGCCACTTATCCATCTCAAATTCTGCTACCCTGCCTGCCAGTGCACATGTGTGTACCAGTATCCCTTCCATGTGCCAGCAGCTCTCATGCCAGTCGAAATGTGCGTGTGCATGTGTACCCATACACAGACACAATCATGCTGCCACCACTCACCTTATTGCTGTCCTCCTCCACCATCACCACCAGCTCCTCTCCAATGTCTTATAAAGTGCTGAGCTGGGAGGATCCTGTTCCTCCCCACCTAGTCACTCCCCCCCCCCCGGAAGCAGTAGGGAGGGAAGGCAAAAAGCGGTGTGCCCCAATGATCGGTCTTGGGACTGGTGCTTTTCAACTTGGTCATAAATGGCCTGGAGTTGAGGATAAGCAGTGAGGTCGACAAGTTTGAAGATGACGCTAAACATTTCCAGGTGGTGAAGTCCAGAAGGGATTGTGAAGAGCTCCAAAAGGATCTCTCTAAACTGGAGAAATGGGCAGGAAACTGGCAGGTGCACTTCAATGTAAGTAAGTGTAAAGTAATGCACATCAAAATTACAGGTTTGTGTTAATGGTTCTGAGCTGTCTGTGATGGATCAGATCTTTGGGTGCTGATGGACAGCTTGATATGGTTTGGCTCTGGTCCAGTTCCATTCCGGTGGCGGGGGGGGGGGAGGACGATGACGTGTTGTCCTGCCTAGGGCCCCCTTGGAAAAAACGCCAGCTATGCTACTGCATAAGATAAATCTATCTGTATTCATTTATCATACTTTTTGAGTTTAAATTCCTCCTTGGCCAATTTCAAAGTAACTCTGAACAGCCAAATTTCTGGAATAGACAGATTGTGATTCCAAGGTGTAACTGTCTGTGAGTTGGGTATCATTTGATCCAAATTTCTGAAATACATTTTTTTTTTTGGGGGGGGGGGGAAATGATTGCCTGGCATGCCCATAAGTTTTAACCAATAATTAAATAATTCAATAATTCAGCTGAAGCTGAAGCAGAGTGAAGCTGAAGCAGAATTTAAAACTTTAAGTGTACAGTATTGCCTGAAACAGGTTAAATTTAAAGACAAGCTTGGACTAAGTAGGTCCCACCCGTAGAGGCCAGTCTTTTCAAGCAATCAGGTAGGCATGGGGAGGAGCTGCATAAGAGTATAAACTGAGGCCTGTCTGCGAGCAAGTATTGGAAAGACATTCAGCCTGGCACCAGGCAAGCCTCCCCAGGGGGAGCATTCTGAAGATAGTGTACCACCACCCCCACCTCACCTCCAAAGACCAGAGAGCCTAAGGAGATGCCTTAGAGCAGCAGTTATCAACCTTTTCGGCCCGTGTACCACTTACACATGCCTCCGGCTGGCCGTGGACCACCAGAAGAAAGTGCCGATGACGTCACCGCCACTTTCTTCCATGTTCGCGGTTTGCTGGAGCTCCGAAAAGGACAGAAAAGGCAAGTCAAGATGTAGGGGATGGCGGGAGGGCCATTGCCAGTGCTTACAGCCCACACGCTCGAGCTCTGCCAGCAAGGCAGAGCTCAAAGTGCCGCTTTTCGAACTAGAACACGGCGCTGCACGGCCGAGATGGCAGCGACAGCCATCTTGGCTGCCGGCAGCCTGTGTACCACCAGCCTGTGGTCCGTGGACCACAGGTTGGGAACCTCTTCCCTAGAGGCAAATTCATGCAGGAGCTTGTTGCTTCTGCACTTGTATCCAAAAATGCACAGTTGCTGCTTGGGAATTAACAGGATTCAGAGATAACTGGAAACAGAACCTCAGGTTAAAGCTGAGCTGGTGGAGTCCATGTGTACATGGATACATTGTAGAGGCCTTACTGCTGATAAATTATGCTCTGTCAAGGTAGAGTTTTATCTGTCACAATACTGTATACTAAGGCAGCTTCATTTGATTTGCATATAGGCACTTCAGCTCTTTACGGAAATATTCTCACCTTTGCAAATAAAACCTATTAATCCAGAAAAAAATATTTACCAGTAGGTGTGCCTACATACACACCCACCTTACTTATTTGTGACACACTGACCGTCTGAAAGGGAAAAAAAAGTCCAAACAAATCCAAACTCTTTCAATTTACACAAACTTTCAATCTATACCTGGTCACCTGCAGGTATGGGTTACTTGCCACAGGTGTTTTAGGTTTTTTTTTTGCAGCTGAGTATATTTACATTTTTTTTTCTCCAATCCAGTTGATGATAGAACATCTGTGCTTGTGTGGCTTCAAGCATTTTAACGTAGTGCTAATGGACTATTAAAGACATATTCATCAGGAATTAAAACCTAATTTGTCTCCTCTGACTCTCCAAGAATGTAAGCAGTATTAAGGTGCATGATGTGTTCACAGATTAGCAGAGACTGAAAGACTTGGTATAACACCAGTCAATAAACAGCTTCTAAAGGACAGCTCCCCATTAAATACTTTAATGGTGCAATCCTGTCCTACACCAGGAAGGTGTAGTGGTTTGGGAGTCGGACTTAGACCTGGAAGATCCAGGTTCAAATCCCCGCTCAGCCATGAAGCTTCCTGGGTGACCTTGGGCCAGTCACTATCTCTCAGCCCCACCTACCTCACAGGGTTGTTGTGAGGACAAAAAGGAGGGGAGGAAATATGTACACCACTCTGAGCTCCTTGGAGGAAGGGCGGTATAAAAATGTGAAAAATAATAAATAATTAAATAAATAATGAGACCGACAGAGCAGGCCCCGGATACGCCGGCCGTGTCACTGTTAATGTGTGCGAGCTCTAGAGCTTGCGCACATGCGAGGAGGCCCAGGGCCTCCCGCCGCTTACACGGGGGAAAGGGGATAATCGTCCCCTTCTACTGCATTGTTCCCGGGGAACTCGATAGGATACGGCGGCTGGCCCTTTAGGCCAGCCGCCGTATCCTACACAGGATTGGGCTGTGAGTCTTTGGCATCCACATGATGACCTCTGCACTGCACCACATGCCCAGATTCATCCCATATAATGATTAGTTACCATGATGTGCAAGTAAACACTTGATGACTACAATGACATGCCAAATGGTGAGAAGATTTTTACCATTCCCCTGCTTTCTTGAATTTCTGATCGTGTAATTCTACTTTATTGCAAGGGACTCTGCTGTAAGAGCTCCTGTGAATTTCATCTCTGCCATTATAGACCAGCACACAGTTGTTTGTAAGCATCTGATAACAACAGTCAAATGACACTGTCACTGTGTCACTATAACATGGTTTTGTTTGTGGCTATAAGTCATTGCTAAACCAAACAGACCTTTTAAAGTGTTCAAGATGCATTTCATAACCCAATAAAAACTGCACTTTTATGAGCATTAACAACACGAATGCACTGACAGACAGCTTGGAAACTATCAGGCTCAAACAAGTGATCTCAAATGCAGGACAAGCTGCAGTTTTTCAGCCTATGTTTGTATTCCTTCCCCTTACTTGTAATGGTTGCATTCATCCTGTTCGTAGGAAGACAAAGGGGACTTCTATAAATCTGATTTAAGGATAGCCAAAATAACTCCAAAAGCGTCTTATTTGAAAACCGAGGACCTGAAAATTGTTTCATAGGATTTTGCCACACATTTAATAGCAAGGGAATATGAGGTTTGGGCTTTGGTTTCTTGATTTTTATGTTCTTGTATATTCCAATGTTCACTTTTCTCTGAACATTAATTAAAAAAAAGAACACACGGCATTTTATAAGTTTATAAATGTTTTAAGGTAAAGGTGACCCCTGACAATTAAGTCCAGTCGTGTCCGACTCTAGGGTGTGGTGCTCATCCCCATTTCAAAGCCGAAGAGCACTTCGTATATACAGTATTTACAGTGGCAGCTAATTCCTGAGGGCAAAACTGCATTAGTACAAAAGCTGAAAGATGTTTACAGGGGGAATTGACAGGTAGAAGAAAGGGCTTAAGTCGTACCCCACCCATCCACTCTCCCCTGCAAATACCCACCCACCCCAAGGCCTTTTCTGCCCCAGCCAGAATTACTTCTGTGTGGTTGAGGAAAACAATGAGCCAAACATATCTGAAGGTGGAAGGGATTTTCAGGGGAGAATCAACAGATAGAAAGGAGTGCTTAGTCCATCCCCCTTTCTATTTATTTTCCCCTGAAAATGTCACCCCTGGCAATTATTAGCCCATATTTTCTGCAAATAGGCTCTGAATCCAGAAGCCAGCCTGACTGAGGGGTGACGGGTGAGAGGGGACTTTTAGGGGACAAATAGTAAATGCAGGAAGCATCCCTCGTAGCATCTGATTTCCCTCTGCAAATGGCATTTCTGTTATCTCAGCAAATGTGAATTTGGGAGCATGCATTTGCAGAGATAACATGCTGTTCTGCCCTTAGTGACTGGTCAATTGGCTATTTTAAAGGCTTTTTTCTTAGTTCAGAATCCTATCACATTATTGACTGCAGTAGATGGGGTTGTATTATAGATACGGCAGCTCCTGGAGGTCCGTGTGTTGAAATTTGGACTTTGTCAAGTCTATCTGATACAGATCTTGTGTTTTTGGTCCTGTGTGTTTTCTTTGAAGACCTGAGCTTTGTCACACAATTTCCCTCAACACTCACATGCGGCACTGTTTCTTCTGATTATGGATATCTTTCCTACCACATCACTCACCATTGTTTAGTCTGTGTATTGGTTAGCAGTGAGCTGTGGTTTCCCACTATCTACTAAACTGGCAGGGCTCCAGCAATTTGTTCCAAGCAGTCATATGTTGGAAATGCCCCCCTGCAGAAATGTGTTAAGCTGTGCCTTATCCTCCAATTCTTTTAAAGTGGGACAGAATGCCTCAATGCAGCTGGGTCCTGCTCCATCTGCTCCTAATCCATGGGATAGGGCACTTTGTTTCAAGGACTTGCAGACGCCCAGAAAGTAACCTTAAGAATAAAGCTGTTTCTCAGTTCCTTCCTTTCCTTGCAGGAGCAGCTGCTGCTCCTTGTCAGTAGAATTGACATTCTTTGCTTCCAGCCTTCATCTGTAGCAAAGAACAGTTGGGAGGTACTACGACTCATGATCTTTGTGATAGTTTACTGATGGAGCAATCCAGCGTAGATCAGTGCCAGCGGAGTGAGTAAGGCACATTTGTGGTACCCACGGAGTAAGCAGCGCTGGCACTGAGGCTAGCGCCGCTCACTCTGCCACTGGAGGAAGGCCGCACCACTGGACGCAGGTTACGTCCCGTTGGGGGTCAGGGAGGGTGTGGGGAGGGTGGGCTGGGGTGGTGAGGGAGGGGCAATTGGGCAGTCAGGCCAGGGATGGGGATATCGGTGGCGTGCTCTGCCAATATCCAATGCCCCTTCCTGGGCCTGGTCAGCCTTACACCGGCCCCTTGGATGTACACCAGCAAAATAGCTGGCGCACATCCGAGTAGGCCAATTGGGGTTGCTGGGGCTTACAGTGGGTGAAAGGGACAAATGTTCCTTTCTCTCGAGGTGTGCCCCAGCTCTGCTGGAGTGGGCCCAATCCAGTGCAGGATCCGGTGCAGCGCGTTTTGCATGTTGCAGTGGATGTTGCACAGGATTAGGCTACCCATACTCTACAGGCAGCGCAATCCTGTGTAACTTTGGATCAGTGTACTGCCACTGCACCACTCCAGGGTGTCATAAACATGCCATAAGGCATGTTTTTGACACCCGGAGAGTAAGTGGTGCTGGCGCCGCTCACTCTGCCGCGGAACTCACCTGACTCCAGTCACCGCAGGTAAGTCCTGCGCTAGTCAGCGGAAGGGCAGAATGGGACGGTGAGAAAGAGGGCTGGCCCAGGCTGGGAGGGGGGTGAATATCGGCACCGATATCCTAAGCCCATTCCTGGCCTGTGCTGCCATTATACCGTGGGTGGGCAGATTGGGCCCAGGAGGAGGGCAGGATTGGTGGCACTGGCACGCACTGTATCCTATCCTCTTTCCTGGGTCTGATCTGCCGACAGGGATCAATGCGGATTTGCATCAGTGATGTCACTGGCACAGGTTTGAGTTGACCTGTTGCACAGTCTGGGGCTTACCCTGGGGCAAATGTCCCGTTGCCCTGAGGAGACTTTACGCCTGCTAAACTCTCCCACGGGATGCAGCGTAGCCCATGCTGGCACCACTGTATTGGTGCAGGGAAGTGTAGGTAGGATTGGGCTAATAGTCACCTTAATAACTCTGGATGTACAGTTTTAGTTTTGTAAGCAAATTTGTTTAGCTAAAATGCAGTTGAGGAGAACTGCAAAAACAACATTCATTTATAAGGGCGGGAGGGAGGGGGGTAAAAGTTCCCCCCAGGTTTTATGTTTTTCTCTTATATGTGTTTATGGATTTGTATAGAATTTACTCTCATTTTATTGCTTTTCATTGCAGTTAGAAACCTGCCTTTGGTCCCCCCCCCCCCCCAAATCGAAAGAAGAACTAAATGTGAATAACCAAAATCAGTAAAAGCTGATCTTCACAAATTATGAAAATGTAACATTGCTGCTGTACATGATGCTGAAGTTTTATGAGGCTATTCAGTGTGTGGGTATAACGAAGCCACTGTGAAATATATACTATGAAACAACTGTAGTCATTTGTCCTACAAACCCAACCATATCTGCTCCAGCAAATATCAAAATATTAGAAATAAGTCTAACTGTATAGGGAAATGAGGTAATGGAAGTCCAAGGCAGAAGGTCAGAAGAGAGGTAATCCAGAGAGTATGGAAACATCCTCAGAGACCATGTCGTGCATCTGTTAAAGATGTATACAGGTTTATTCATCTTACAGGTTTTAGGTTTTTTGCTTTTGCTGAACTACGGACATTCAAAACATGTTTGCACCAGCTGTTTTTTATATCAAGAGACCAACGGGTCATAGGGGAAAATATATATGCAGAGGACATTCAAAGAGGGATGCAGTGCTTAGGTGTTCATATGCAACTGTCAGAAGCCAGCAAACCAAGATGGGTGGAACAAACTGGAATACTTGCTGCTAATAGACACGACTGAATTCCTCTCTTGATAAAATTTATAATGGAACACATGGTTCTGTAACACTCTGGCTTCCCAGAGCATCAAGGTTTATAAGATATATCCAGGTTCTATGCATCTGTATATTAGTGTAAAATCCCATAAGTCTATTTTGCAGTGTATTGCACCAGTTCTTTTGGTAGGAAATATGTGAAAATAGTTGAAAAAAATATTTTTTCTTTGATTGGAAAAAAACCCCCAAGATTGAGCAGAATGGAAATCAAAAGAACCCATACAAGATTTGGATAGAATGGGGGACAGGCTCGCTATGATTTTTGACACGTGCTGAGTCCCTAGAGATGGAAAATAGCAATGGAAAATCTCTCATAGCCCAATCCTGTGTGTAGGATATGGCACCTGGCCAAAAGGGAGGGGACAATTGTCCCCTCCCCCCGGTGTAAGTGGCGGGAGGCCCTAGGCCTCCTCGAATGTGCATAAGCTCTAGAGCTTGTGCACATTCGTGTTGCTCGTGCAAGGCTGTGCCGGGCCTGGAGAGGGCTGGGGATATGGCGGATCTCGCCACCAATATCCCTGCCTTCTCCAGGCCTAGGGGCAGCTCTAGAGCTTGCACACATTTGCGCCGCTCGTGCAAGAGCTGGGTGGCTTACTTTTTCTAGCATAGAGAGATTGGAGGCAGCTCTGCCTACTCCCTCCCTAGTGCCCACTTGTGCAGGCACCCTGCTAAGTGGGTTATTTTCTTTGTACTCACTCACTAGAGCCCAGCCAGCCATATTTGTACAGTGATCACGGAGGCAACTCTGCTGGCTGCTTCCCCAGCACTTGGCTTGCACAGGCACCCTGCTGACTGTTTTCCTTGCAGGGGAAGCCATTGAAGCAGCGAACAGAGGCAGCTCTGCCAGCTGCTGTGTGTGTGTAGGGTGCTTGCAGAAAGTCGAAGTCAGAGCGGAAAGTCGAAGTCAGAGCGGAAAGGAGCGGGCAAATGCCAGCAAGGCATGTTGCACGGCAGGTGAAACTCTGCCTCCCCTGTCCCTGATGTGCAGACTTTCTGACTGTGAAAATAAGGCAGAATAAATTGAGAGGAGATTGATATAACGTGTCCCATCCCCCCCCCCCCCGCACAATTGTAGAACTCCTGTTCTTCACAAATCCAAATTCATGTAATTCCAGAACAATGAAAATATGCTGTTGGGAACAAGATTCAGCGTTCTGACATCATCAGCTTGTTTTCTCTCTTTCTGAAAAGCAAGTTTCTACATTGCAGCTGTGAAGATAGACATCTACATATGGGCAATGTCTTGTGAATGTTTTAAAGCCAGAAGGACATGGAAAATACAATGAATCATAATTCTGCACACAGTGCACAGAAGTACCCCACATTCTGCAATATACTGTGTGTGTGTGTGTGTGTGTGTGTGTGTGTGTGTGTGTGTGTGTGTGTGTGTAACATCCCGAGTTCTAAGTACATACATGCTATTTTGCACATATTTTAATTTGTTTATTTTGCCCAATTTATTTTGTTTTGTTCATCACAGAGAAACCAAGAAGTTGTGTAGGCAATGAAACCCTGCTTCCTAGTCAGTCTGCTCTACCAATTGTTTAGATTGGAACCCATATATTGCACATAATACAGGATGCTGTGTAAAACAGCATTCCTTCTCATGTCAAGTTCTCCATAACATATAGGAACACTGTCCCCATGACATGGGAACATCCTATTGTAACTTTCCCCAAGGATGTGGTGGTGAGGAAACTTGCAACAGGATAGTATCATATAATGGGAGAGAATGTTCCTCCCAACATGTGAGGGGGGAGAATTTGACTTTGGAATGCCATTTTCCCTGGCATTCCCATGCTGTATGTTAACATCTTAAGAGGCTAGAAAGCTGCTTGTTAAAGAAATGAAAACTGCAGTTCTCAGAATGCGTCTGGGCCCAAAATTACATTATGTGCCAGTGCAGAAGTGTGGAATGTATGCAGCTCTGAACAGAACCATGGACAGGCAGGCAGGCAGGCAGGCACGCACACACACACACAAATAAGTCTCCCATCACTTCCTCTGGACCACTGTGCCCATATTCTCAGTCAAGAATTTACCTAAAACTGAGTGTGAATAGTGAAGTACTACTAAGAGGGTCTCCTAACCCTTGAATCTGTATGGAAAAGTATAGATTGAAATGTGTGAACATGGGTGTGTGTGAACAGCTCTCCTCTCTGCCGAGCATGTCCTCAGCGGGATGCTCGTGTTTTACTAGATTGCTCCGGAAACGCATGAGGGGTGGAGGCGATGATGCCCCCTTGGTATTCTGGGGTGGAGTATGGGCGGGGCCGAGGAATTTTAGGGTGGCTCTGTGTTCTGCAGCCCCACTCAGCATGGCTTCATGAACTCAGCAGCTTCTTCACTTCCGCCCCCTGATAAGACCCCTGTTTCCTAGCTTTAGTTTGGCTGTAGTTTCTGTAAGTAAGGCGAATTTTAATTGCTGGGGTTTCTAATTAAAAGCACACATTTATTTTTGTGGCAAATTTAACTCTTGCATGTTACTGTAGCAGGGAATTACACTTCCCTCGGTATCTCAAAAATGAATCTATACCAAGGTTTTGGTAATATGCTCTTTTATGGAAATTAAACTGATAAATTGGTCAGCAGGCTGATGATCAATCTACAAACATTTTTATTTGGCTGACTGGCCTTAATAGTCTCAGCAGCAATTTGCTTCTGCATTGCATATTATTTTCTTTTTTTCCCCAGTAAGTCATACATGCTGGAAACTAGTAAAGCATCAGGAATGTGAATTAAATATCTGATAGCAGAAAGTCCCCTTTCCTTCAAAAAAGCAAGCACAATAGAATGTTATTTACAGAAATCACTCCAAATATCTCAACACGCAGGCACCACCAACGAGTTCCATGCCCTTTTCTCTCCCATCCTCGGTGTTCATTCATAAGAAGAGTGATTCATGCAAGAGCTATGTTGAATGGGCAGCCACTGCAATGGGCCCACCTATCTTGGCATGTGACAATATTGTCTACAGAAGTCAAACAAGTTCATTGAACACAGGGAGAGGGTGGGCAAGCCCATCAGGAAGTTCAACACGCCTCTCCTTTTAAACTCGTCTGGACAAAACAATACTGGCATTAATTTCTTCCTGTATTTGTCAAATCCCAGTTGCTATAAAGCAATTTTTAAAGGGTGTAAATTAGGGGCTTTTTTCTCCTAGACTGAAACAATGATCTCTCTCTCTCTCTCTCTCTCTGATCAAAGGCACAATGCTAGGGGATCCTAACAAGCATCAACAATGATACTTCAGTTCTCGACCATAACTATAGATAGAGCTTGCCCATAAATATTTACATAAACATAGTTGCCTCAGGAAACACACTGTGTCAATATGCTTTGACTTATTGGAAATTTGCTCAAGGCAGGTCTGCACAACTTCTGACCCACCAAGCCAAATGCAGCTTACCTGCTAACAGCGCAATCCTGTGTTACCTTGCACCGGTGTAACAGTAGATGCACCGGTGTAAGTGCACTTATGCCGGTGTAAGTGCACTTACTTATAGCATCTACTGTTACACTGGTGCAAGGTTACACAGGATTGCGCTGTAAGTCTGGTAGCCCACCAGCACTCAATACAACATTCTGGTTTTGCTGTCTGCCTGGGACTGCAAAAGCATGTGGGCTCTTTAAATGACAGGCCATAATATCTGGCTGGTTGGCTGTGTTTGGCTTGGTGGGTTACAAGTGATGCATACCTGGCTTAAAAGCACTACAGAAGCAGAAATAACACAAATAAATACTGTAAAATGGAAAGCATGTAAAGTAGAGGCTAAAAGGCATTAGCAGGGAAACACATTTTGATGGAGGTTTCTAGGGCTGCAGTCCAATACATGCTTACCTGAGAGTAAGATCCACTGAACACAGTGGGACTTACTTCTAAGTATGGGACTACACTATAGGTCACCACCTTATAGCGTAGGGAGCAATATCACTGAATCTTAACATACACGCAAATACATTCTCTCGCTGTCTGTCTCTCTCACACATACAAATAGACACATACAGGCAGGAAAAAGAGAGTAGGGCTGTAATCCTAAATACACACACTAGAACTTATAGCTCATTGAATAACAATGATGTAGAACTTTCTGAGTGTTCAAAGCACTTCACATGCATTACCTTACTAATCCTTACAACTGCTCTGCATCCAAGGTCATTATTATTGTCATTCGCATTATGCTGATTGGGTGGTAAGGCTGAAAGACAGTGGCTTACCTAAGGCTGCAGTTTATTTTTCACATTCCAGCGCTAGGAGAGCTGTTTTTTTTTTTCCTTCCAGCACGCTCAGGTCGCATTCTTTCTTCATATTCTAGCACACTCACCACGCTAGCAGTTTGAACTGCGAGCTCAAAGCTAGAAAAGATGGCGGCCTTATGTACCAATAGGAAGGTTGTTTGGCTGCAAAGGAGCTTGGGAGATGTAGTATGAGGGATGAGGAAATAAGAGCGATCTTTTCAACAGAGGCTTATGTCTAGGATTACTTTAAAACAGCTAAGGTGACTTGCATGTAATGAGTACATGCATGCTCTGCGGATGAAACCTATTGTCATTCATGAACATCAGCAAGGGCTATTCTGCTCATTTACTTGAGCTGTCTTCCCCAGCCTTGGGTTCCGTCCTCACTTTCATGCTCTTATCTTATTGTGAATTGTGATTCTGTTTTCAGCTTCAGCTACCCCTCACTTGACCACAAAACATGGCAATGGATCCCACTTCTGCAACTGTTCAGCCGAGCTTTGAATGCCTCTTCTGGGGGAATACTAGTCCTGAAACCCTGACACTGCCTAACTTTCAAGATATAAACTTGTGAATCTGCCTTATACAGGGTCAGACCATTGGTCAATCTAGCTCAAAATTGTCTGCTAGGACTGACACTGGCTCTCCAGGAACTCCGGCAAGGGTTTCTTCCAAACCTTCAACCATTGAGCCTTTTAAAGGGATATGTTGAGGGTTTAATTTGGGACCTTCTACATGCCAGCCATAACTGAGCAATGCCCCCCCCCAGGATTTCCCCTCTGCTTCCCTTACTTCCGCAACTATTGAATATGGTCAGGGATAGACTTCTTTGTCTTCTATATGAAAGCAATCATATGATACCATATGAAAGTGGATTCTGCCTCATCTTGATTCCCCACAGACTTGTATAACTGCCCTTGCCATTGCTTGAGTTATAGGGGAAAGATAGGCAGCTTTAAGTTATAGTATGTAAAGTATAACTTGTTAATTAAATTCACAAGCTCCACCTACTGACTCCCCCAATTTTAGCCTAATCATGCCTCCTGGTAGTTTTCTAAAAACAGTAGAAAAGGGGGGCATCACAAAAGTTAGGAAGCTGGGCACCATCTGGCCCCCTATAATTAAGCAATTGGATGGTTGTTCTTGTACAGACAATGTGGTCTGGACTTGAGCCAGAATCTTCATTGAAAGTCCGGAGATATGTTGGTCCAAGTACTCAGCCCTATGAGCTACTGCTTCAGGCCACCAGGCATCCCACAGGGAGACGAGTTAGTAGTTTTTGAAATAAAACACTGAGTGATAAAAGATGAATTCCACTGTAATGACAAAGGAGGTGCTCCAGACTTTCCAACATCTGGCAATGCAAGATAGACACACAGGGAATAACAAACCAGCCAAAAGAAGTTGCTGAAAGCACAGGTGCCATTTGAGAGATGCATGACAAGAACAAAAAAAAAAGGGAAACCTAACAAAATCTCTGAAAATGTCAGAAGAGAGAAAGAAAAGAAAAATAAAAACAGGAAAACACCAGCAGCTTTAAAATAGTACATCTAAATTGGGCATTTAAAAACTTTTCAATCAGTGAAAAACAAGCCCCTGATGAATCAGGGAACAGATTTTAAAGATTTTTATTTATGGTTTAAAACAGGGGTTCTCAACCCCTGACCACATGCGTACCACCTCCACCACCACCGGAAGTGACTGGTGATGATGTCATCACCAGTTACTTCTGGGTTTTCACATTTTCGGAGTCAGAAACGCAGGTATGAGGGTCAGGGTGGATGGGAGGGCCCTTCCCAGTACTCCTGAGAGGCTCATCCAAAAGCAGGAGCCTCTCGGAAGTGAAAACATGGGGCAAAAATGCAGCCGAGAAAGCCACATTGGAGCAGGGTTCTGGCGAATCAGTGGTCCACGTACCACCTCCAGTTGGCCGGAGTACCACTAGTAGTCTGCGTACCATCAGTTCAGAACCCCTGGTTTAAAACATGCAGTTACGGTATGTACTCTGGTGCTTCCCCACTATGAGATCTGACTGGTACCAGCAGGCACTCAAAAGAGCAATGGGGAAGGAGGAGGAGAAATGAATATAAATAGGGAAACTCAGAAAGGGTGGTGCTGGAGAGCAAGCAGATGTGCCACTCACCCCACAGAAAAAACACTTGCATGTTGCAAAATTGAGCAAACTAATATGTTCAAAATTGTGGCAGCATAATGACACCTATGTGTGGCAGCATTGTGTTGCTCTCTTTTTACGCTATTAATGACTTATGAATATTAAAAAACCCCCACAAAGTATACTTTTTAGAACTATGGTTTTATTCATATCTAATTTAAATTAACCAATTAATTAATAAACACCCATTTAATCAATTAACTGTAATTATGATTTTCTTCATTGGGTGAAACTCTTTTACCATAAGCAATTACACCTACAGGGAACCAATAAAGGGGAAAATGGGCAGGAGGTGTTGTTTGGAGGCTGAGCTGTCGCCTTGCCTGAAAAAGCTAAGCAGGATTGGTTGCTTGGATGGGACACAGAAGCCGCTGGCATGTCTGTGCAGAGGAGTGGAGTGTGGAGAAGTCAGCTGGCAAAAAAAACAGATAATATCCTTGAGAAGCCAGTCTGAAGCTTAGTTGCAGCTGCCTGCGAGAGCTTGGAAAATGCAAGAGCCGGCAGCCAGGATGACGACTGCACTCTGAAGGGAAATCCTTGGAGAAATGGAGGTTCTATGTGAGATTGTCTCATGGAATAATACTTGTAAAAATCTCATTGAAAAATGGATTTATGTTCAGCCTGCCTATACCTTGAATCTACTGAGAAAGGCGGTATATAAATATTGTAATAAATAAATAAGCAAGCAAGCAAACAAACAAATAAAAATAAAATGCTTCACGCATTGTTGTTGGTGCTCTGCAGAGGGACAATCCAGAAAAGCATGCAATGTACGCTTTTAGTCCTATTGACAACACCAAAATGAAAATGAAAATGTTGTTTCAACTTGTTAAATACCCAACAGAGCAGCAAGTCATCTGGATGCTGTTTTTCATCCTATGACATCATGCCTGATGTCAATTCACCATAGTTTTTCTCTCTTCATTTTTGCTCAATGGAGTTGATACTCCTAAAACTGCTGCAACGAGATCGAGTTTCCTTTCCTTTTCCCAACAGTCCTTGGGGGAAAAAAAGGACATGGCAAACTTTGAGCAAAAGCTCAGAGAGGAAACCTTTCTGGCATGTGTTTTACACAGCAACAGTTTTTCTTTCTGTTTCAAGAAGACACAGGTTTCTTGTCTATCACACTGAGAATTGACATCAGGGATTATACTATGGTAAAAAGAAACAGTATCCAGATGACTTATTGTTCTGTAGGGTATTCAACAGGTTGAAAAAACAATGTTCCTTTTGATATATAGAACTTTTTTAAGCATAAGGAAGGAGATATTGTATATGCACACAATCCAGCGAAAGACATGCATGTGTGGAAGCAGGCTTCAGTAGTGTGTATTGCTTGCTGGATCAGGAACTGGGGACAGAAACTGGATGCAGATGTCTATTTCCATTGGATGTTCATTTGAACATCTCCATCCACCTTCTGGTGCAATGCCATGTCTAACTACCCATAATAGGAACTGGATCATGGTGGGCGAATTTAAGAATAGAAGGATTTTTATGAACAGTTACTTAAAAGAAATAAGAATGGAACAGAATAACAAAATAATGGTACATGGATTTTGAAAATATAAGGAAATGAGATATAATGTAATAGATGAGGTAGGTCTCTTTTAAAAGCATTAACTGAAAACAAGAAGATAAAGACATTGATAGCCCGATCCTAAAGTGATGTTCCGCCAGTGTGCACAAAGAGGCTGGCAGAGCAGGCAGCTGGCAGTGTCACATGCTAAATGGTGGGAATGCCTCCTACTGGGAGCATAGATAAGCAGTGTGGGCAGAATGCGGGAGGGAGGGATGAGGGAGTTTCTGGGCAGAGAGGGAGGTGGGGAGGGAGGAGGAATGGGGGACGGAGGGGGTGGTTACTGGCAGCACTTGCATGTGCCGGAATCCTGAGCTTCCGCCTTCCCCACTTCCCTCTCATGTACTCTCCTCAGTTCTGGTGCAAAATAGCTGGCGCAGATCCTAGGAGACCCATTGGGGCAGTGAGGGCTTACCCCAAGGTAAGGGAACAAAAGTTCCTTTTCCTTGAGGAGACCTCCAGGCTGCCCCCACCCTTGCTGGATGTAGCGCACGCTTCATTGGCATAGCTGCATCGGTGGGGGAGGTTTAGCTACAATTGGATCTTGAGACAATATACGTTGAGAAATGGTTGCGGTACTTTACCATGGAATATTAACTATTGGAATTGCATGTGGTATTTTTCACAATGAAACGTAACATCTGGAACATACTTGCAAAGAGCAGCAATCCTGAGAAAACAAACTGCTGCTGGTGGCTCTGAGGAGGGAGTATCCTGTAGAGATGACTCTGCTGTCCTTTCCCGACTCACCTGCGTTGGGAAGAAAAGAGCAGAGCAATCTCTGGAGCACACCTTCTTTCTCAATGTTGGTGGCATTGAAGAAGGAGCATCCGATAGCCTCCTTCCTGCCCTCCACAAATGAAAGAGGTCATGGCTGGCTGCGCTGGTGGTGTGCGCATGCGGTCACCAATCTTGCACAGTGGCGACCCTGCTGTGCGCATCGTCGCTGTAGCCACAGCCCTGACAGAGTGGGCCTTCTGCTGACAGAACATCTGTTCCATCAGTGGAAGGCACCCATAGGATTGGGCTGTGTACCATATTGAAAGTTATAAAGATATATAATATTAAAGATATAGTCTGCTCTTAAGAGTCATTATGACATCTCTACAAAAATTTCTGGAGTGTGTGTATAATATTCTTGGATGCGCATGAGCACTCCAAAAAGCATGGCTGTGATTAATCTTTCTGCCTTGATACACAAACGACAAATGCAAAATACCTGCCTGAGGCAGCAAATACTCAGGGATGCATTTTCTGTACCCTGATCTTTCATAACTGTACGATGCTGACTGACACATAGGGAGTGGCACTTTCACTAGCACCTGGAAGGGCTGGGTTGGGCTGGGAAGGGCAGGGCAAGGCAAGGCAAGCTATTAACATTGTCTGAAACACATGTGTAGGAGACGGCTGGAGGACTGGAAAGTAAGCAAGTTGCAAGCTTCTATGCGCACTCCCACACAGAAGCGTAAAGTTTGTTACTCTGGAACTCCAGCCCTCTCCTGGAACAACGATTGTGGTAACTGTTACTGTGTTGCTGTAGGCAGAACTAGTTACTTAATGGCAAACATGAGACTGGGATTGCTCCTGATATGCGAAAAGGGGGATATTTGCATAGGAGAAGCGTCACTTGGAAGGTGGAAATTAAGCCTACTGCTGTTATCCCTCCCCCATCACTCTTCCTCAAGCCTAGCTTTGAGTTTGGTTTCCCATTCAAATGGGGAAATTTATCTGACAGCGCAATCCTACCCAGGACAGCGCCAGCGGAGTGAGGGCTCCACCGGTGCTGGGTGTTGCAAAAGTTCCATAAGACGCTTTTGCAGCACGCATGGAGTATGCAACCCAGTGCTGAAGCCAGCGCCACTCACTCCGAATGCGGACTTGGCTGCCAGACACAGGTAGGTTCTGTGCCGGGTGGCGGAACTGTGTGGGGAGGGCGGGCTGGGGTGACAGTAGAAGGGGTGATTGGGCCGCTGGGCCTGGGAGAGGGGATATCGTCACTCCGCTGATATCCAAAGTCCCTTCCTGGGCCAGGGCGGCCTTACATGGCCTCCCCGGATTTGCTATTTTGCCAGCACACATCCGAGGAGGCCCACTGGTACTTCTGGGTAGGAGGCCAGAGGCGTCACTAGGACGCGCGTCACCCCAAGGCGGGGGGGGCGCACGCGTCACCCTAGTACCCCCCCCGACTATGCCCCCCACTGGTACTATTGGCGCGGCCGTAGGCGGCGCTGTGATTTTTTTGGGGGGCGACCCGGCTGCACCCTGCCCCGGGTGCCCCCGTCGGCCTCCAGGCACTCCTGGCCTCAGAGCGTCCAGCCCGGCCGGCGCTCCAGGGCCTTCTGAAAGAAGGCCCAATCCCAATGCGTCAATACGCGAACTTTTACAGTTTTCGCGCATGCGCAGAGACCGTTTCTGAGGGCAAGGGCCTGCCCTCTTGCCCTCAAAACGGTCTGCGCATGCGCGAAAACTGTAAAAGTTCGCATATTGATGCATTGGGCCTTATTTCAGAAGGCCCTGGAGCGCTGGCCGAGCCGGACGCTCCGAGGCCGGCTCCCGGCTTCGGAGTGTCCGGAGGCCGACGCGCGTCACCTCCGTGACGCGCGCCACGGAGGTGATGCGCGTGGGGATGCGCGCGTCAACCTTCTGTGCGTGTCACCCTGGGGCGCTCCGCCCCGCTCGCCACGTTACAGTGACGTCCCTGGTAGGAGCATCTGTCAGCTGCACTCCGAAGTGGGAGACTACCTGTCACTGATGGTCTTGGAAGAAAACACACCATAAAAAAGACACTCAAATATTTATCTCCCTAGATTTACACAAGCTTGCAAATTGCAGGAGCTCAGCTGTTTGCATGGCAATTAGCAGCTATCTGATTTTTGAATAGCCTCAGGGCTTGAGGCAAATAGTTATCTGATCTTTCCATTACTCGTGGTTTCATTGGAGGCTCTGCAGGACCAACCAGAAATCAGGTCACAACCCACCAAGTGTGGGCCCAAACCTGCCTAAATATAGGTTGGCGGAGCGCGTGCTCTGCAGGCCTAAGGTGTCGCAAAAGTACCATAAGGCACTTTTGTGGCTCCTCTAGTGTAAGCGGGCGCCAGCACGGAGGCCGGCACTGCTCACACATCGTGTGGTCTGGTATGGGAAGATGGCCATGGGGGTGACACCATGAGATCACACCCCGGTTGTCACCAACCCTAGTGACACTGCTGCTCCATCATATTTAAGTCCCACATACACTTGACACTGGATCTCTCAGACCTGGTATACAGGGATCTAAAAATGTCATGATGGCATTGACTATAAACCCAGCAGACCAGAGGAAAATACTGAAATGATAGCCTTCCCTGGTGCTGCCTTCCTTAAGGGGCACTGTGACTCCACTTCTCTGTCTGCAAAAAACTCTGTGTAAATGGAGGCTACCATTATCTGAGACAGAAAGATACCCTAAGATGCATCAAGTCATTACCCACTCAGCCGGCTACTCTCCACTCAGCTTAAATGACCACGTTTTGAATTATAGTTAATAAGAATAAATATTGGGAAGAGAGAATCACTTCAGTGGAAAACTGTGCTACAGACTGTATCCATACTGTTACTAACGCAACACTCATGGAAAGTGTTTCTTCTGCAGTTAAAGCTTTTACTTGTTAAAGTTTTTGCACCCATATTACTAAAATAAAAGCGATGGGAGTATGACAGGAGCTGTCATAGTGTAGCAGAAAAGGTGGTGGCAATGACCCCGAAAATCTCAGAGTGATTACAAAATGGAGTTCTCATCCAATTCCAAGTGTTCCAGAGCTGCCCAAAGAAGGTGATGAAGTGGAACAGTTATGATGAAGTTAAGCACTGCTCTTGAGAAAGATGGCCCATATTGAAACACCATTGTCATTAACTTCAAGGCAAATGGATTGGGGGGGGAGGGGAGGAAGAATGGTACACAAAATGAATGACAAGAGGACTTGTTTAGCAATATAAGTTGTACATACAGTATGTTCCACTTGAAATCAATAGGACAAGTAACGCGTAATTAATTTAGGTCAATTCATTTCCAATGGAAATTAAACATGACTAGCCTGCTCTGAACTGGGCCTTCCTGTATTTATGTGCATTCGGGTTTTTCAGGTAGGACACTATTCCCCCCCCTTTTGCAAAACAAACAAAAAACAACTGAAGGCATTAACACATTAACAAAAAATGTTAAATGCATCAGTATATAGATATGTGCCCCCAAAGTGCCATGTGATGTAATGTCACTTTTGGAGTTAAATTGCAACTACAGTGGTCCACTACAGTGGTATGATTTTTAACTGGAAAATGGTGTGGAAGTATATACGTCTTATTTTTACATCATAGTCCCAATCCAAGCAGCCCTGCATGGCTGTTACTCATAAATAAAGTGAAGTACTGACAATAAATAACATCATATGCAATTTGGCCTTAAGGCTTGGAGAAAGGAGCTTCTCAAGAACACACAGTCATTCCATGGCTAAAGGCCCAATCCTTACTATCAGCGCAATCCTGTGTATCCTTGCACCAGTGTAACAGTAGATGCATCTGCTGTTACACCGGTGCATCTGCTGTTACACCGGTGCATCTGCTGTTACACCGGTGCAAGGTTACACAGGATTGCACTGTCAGTGACACTCTGACAGGAGCCGAAGCAGGGAGCAGGGAGCCAGACCAGAGAACCGGCATGCCACTGGAAAGGCTGAAGCTTTCCCACGAAGGCCAGCAGTCGTCGGGAAGACTGCCAGAGCAGGTAAGTCAAATGAGTTTGGATATGGTGCACAATGGAGGGAGAGTGGGGGAGGGCAGGGGAGGATGCTGAACAGGGTGGGGGAGGGTGGGACGGGGTGGCGACAGGGGTGGGGTGGGCAGATTAGGCCCAAGAGGGGGCGGGATCGATGATGCCATTGCGCACCATATCCAAACCACCTTCCCAAGCCTGATCCACCTGCACAGATTAACACACTGGCACACGTACGAGTTGACCTGTTGCGGCTGCTGGGGCTTCCCCGGAGCAAGTAAAGTGCATTGTGACACCCCCGCCTGCCAGACAATGCTGGGTCTAGCGGCGCCGTGGAGCGGGTAAGTCCTGCTCCGAACAGCAAAGGGGCTGTTGGAGGCAGGGGAGCGCTGGGAGGGGCATAGCATGGTGGGGGGAGGGCGGGGGTGGGCAGATCTGGCCTGGGAGGACACCGTATCCTATCCTTGCTCTCAGGCCCCGAGCCTCAACATGGGGCTACTCGGTTCTACGTCAGCCAAAGTAGCCCCATTGCAGCGGCTCGGGGTTTACCTGGGGTAAGCGGTAATGACCTCCAGTCAAGTCCTTCCCCGGATAGGATTTAACGCTGAACACCATACGCCGAGGGAGGATAGGATTGGGCTGTTACACAAGTACAACGGTCAATAAAGCTAAAGGCTCATCAGCATCCTGTTTCCCTCAGTGGTCCACTACCAATGTCACTGTCCTGCAACTGATATTCAGAGGCAACCTGTTCTGTGACATTTTTCTAGAGTTGACAACATTTATGTCCATATGGTGAAAAGCTTTATTTGTTAATTCATGCATATTAAGCTTATGTTAAAGTCAGATAATTTTTTTTATACCGCCCTTCCTCCAAGGAGCTCAGAGTGGTGTACATATTTCCTCCGCTCCTTTTTGTCCTCACAACAACCCTGTGAGGTAGGTGAGGCTGAGAGATAGTGACTGGCCCAAGGTCACCCAGGAAGCTTCATGGCTGAGCAGGGATTTGAACCTGGATCTAGCCCATTTTTGTGCGTGTGTGTGAGATGGCAACCCTATCAACTTTTTGCTTAGTACCTTCTGAAGTAATCTGTTGACTATTCTTACTCTTAAAAAAGCATCATTCCAAATGCCTAAGCTGACATCCAAGATAATTAGTAACTTCTGATAATTATCATGATGACAGAAATCTTTCAATGCCAAGTATGGTTGCTCAGAAGTAAATTTTGAGTTCAATGAGACTCCCTAAAGTAAGATTTCAATGTTTTCCTCTGGTCTGTGTATGTGTAGGATTGCAGCCTAACCCATATAATAATAATAATAATAATAATAATAATAATAATAATAATAATAATATAGTTGATGGCCATACAGAACACACCAAGATATCTCTCAAGAGAGAGATCATTGTTCTCCAATGCTGAGAGGTTCTTTTTTAATTTTCTGAATTTAAAAATTCTTTAGATTATTCACAGCCCAATCCACTGTAACTCCCTGTGCAGTGATGCAGCGGTACCAATGTGGCACCCACTGCATCCCACAGGGGGAGTTTTGGCCTCCAAAAGTCTCCTTGGGGCAAGCCCCTGGTGGCCTGGTGGATCAACATGTAGTGGCGTAACAATGGCTTCTGGTGCCCAGGGCGGTGACTCGTTGCACCGCCCCCCCAGGCACTAGGCACCGGAAGTGACATCACCAGAAGTGCCATCACCTGTGGTGAGCCCCGCATGCCTCTCACCACGTTCGGTGGTTTCCCGATGGGCGCGAAGACTTCTTCATGTCCATCGGGAAGCCGCCAAATGTGCTGAGACATGTGCTGCTGCTGCTGCCCCCTCAGTGCTTTAGGCAGCTTCCTAATGAACGCGGAGACTTCTTCATGCCCATCGGGAGGCCGCCAAATGCATTGAGAGGTGCGTGGCAGCTTCTGCCCCTCAATGCTTTTGGTGGATTCCCTATGGGCACAAAGACTTCGTTGCACCCATTGGGAAGCCGCTGAAAGCACTATGGGGCACACGGACTGCTGGATTCCAGGCCGGGGCGGCGCATGATTGATGCCCCCCAGCTGGGAGCACTGTGCAGGCCGCAATAGCTGCCTCATGTTAACTATGCTACTGTCTACTTTGACCTGTGTCACATGGACCCATGAAGGTGGCTCAAGCCTGGGAGCCCCTTCATGGCCCCAATCCGCCTTTCACTCAATCCGCCATCATCACTCCGTTCCACCCACTACCCACCCTGTTCTGCCCATCCCTATCTCACTCCCACTCCCTATGCATACTTAGCAGGGTCAGCGGGCATCTGGAGGCTGCTGGCATGCAGATCCAGTTGCTTGCTGCTTGTGGGGCAGCCAGCCTGTACACTCTGGTGTATCGCCTTTTACGACAGCTGGAAAGTGCCTAGCGCCACTGGAATGGTTGTTCCGGTGATGCTAGGCACCAATAGGATTAACATATTAATTAAGTGCAAAAGAATTCACCGACTCTTTGGTGTAGTGTAGTGTAGTGCAGTGCAGTGTAGTGTAGTGGACAGTGCAACTGGGATGATCTGGTTTTGAATTCATGATCACCTATGACATTTACCGTACTGTCAGCACAATCCTATCCAACTTACACCATCGGTGTAACTCAGCGCAATCCTATCCAATTTACACCACCAGTGTAACCCAGCGGTGGAGCGAGAACGGGAGCCCCCAGAATGGAAAGGGGGTTCAAATCCCCTTTGAATTCCCCTTTGGAGAGGATTTGAATCCCCTTTTCATTCTGGGGCCTCTCGTTCTCGCTGCACCGCTGGGTCACACCGGTGGTGTAAGTTGGATAGGATTGCGCTGAGTTACATCGGTGGTGTAAATTGGATAGGATTGCGCTGTGTATGACCTTGGGCTCGTCACACACTCTCAGCTAACTCTTATAGATACTGTCTTGTGCAGTGTGGAGGAAAGGAAGAAACAAATGTGGAAATATTATTACTGATTATTATGTCTTGTTACTGTGGTTGTCTTCTGCTCTGTTTTCCTGTTGGAGGAATGAGAGATTACAGTTTTTCATACCCCAGATTTTCAACACTGCCACTCCAAGCTCTGGGGATACAAAATGCAATAACTGAATACTCAGGTGCATATAATATCCATGTTTCCAATATTAAATTGCGGTATCATTTTAGTGTGTTTCTCCCCTTATTGAAGGGCTTATCTTAGCCTAAAATACAGAGGGTCTCTGCATGCTTAATAAATCCAACTTTGTACCTATTATTGATTTTCTGCTTCTATGATCCTTGCTGATTTGGTGTTTTCCTCTTATTGTACTCCAATACCCTGGGTGTATTTTCTTTCTGCCTGCCCTTCTTGCTGCCCTTCAACCTGACTGAGTTACAATGTACATGTTACCAGTATTCTTTTTAAACTTCCTGACTCAAATAAATGTGCTGGCTTTCTTCCACCTAAATATCAAGTGAATTATTATTCTTCCTATACTGGTATTTGAATCCTTTATACTTGGCTTCAGAGAGTCTAATTCAGTACAGCCAAATGCTATATCTCTTATAAAATGTACACTAAAAAGGAGGATGAAAGTTGCTTTTTAACTCAGCCTATGCTTTTCCTGACAATAGCACTTAAGTAATTTAATCAAGAATTATATTGCCCTTTTTGCCAAAACACATCTAGGCCCTGATCCAGTAAGTGTACTGCTGCATTGGGGCTTACTAGAATAGTTCCTGCTTCATGTCTTCCTTTTTAGTTTTGACATAGCTCTATAATTGTCTTCCTCTCTTATATTTATTTGTTCTGGCAAGTAGACATTAAAAATGGCAGATGGATGGACAACAGCCTTCTATTTTGGCTAAGGATATGTACTTATAAAGCCAACATTTCTGTTTGGATGTGGGAATTATTAATCAGCAAAAAGACTGGATTCCGCTGCATAATCTTACGTATTAGTACCCTAGCATGCATTCACATGTAGTTTTTATTATAGGAATAAGTCAGACGTGCAGTTTGCCATGTGTCCGTGAATAACAAATAGGTGGTAGTTCTTGCCCACTCTTCCTCCATCACCCTTTCTTGACACCACCAGGCCATTCTTCCTGGTGTGGTGTGAAGTTAGCACTCCGTGGATGAAACAGCTCGGGAAAATGGCTGAAAAACAATTGTTAGGGTTGGGAGGAATGGCAAGCATGGGAAAGCCTGTCAATGTGTTGTAGTAACAGCAGACACACCTGAGCATGGACAGCAGAAGCATAGGTATAGTATAGCTAAATGTTCTTCCCACATGATTCAGTGGGGCCAGTTGGATATATTATTCAATTGGCCTGAAGATTAAAAGCACCTTCATTCTGGCATTACTTTCAATTCAGACTTTTGAAGTATGAGGAACTCTTCCTAGAGGCATGACCAGTTGTTAGGGGAGGTGCAAAGATTACTGCCCTCCCCAGATTTTTTTTTGTACATGCCTTTACTGAACAGGAGATATAGCATGAAACTACTTTCTGTCTATAGATCCGTGATGGCGAATCTATGACACGCGTGTCACACAGGTGACACGCGAGGTCATTTTGGGTGACACGCCAGCATTTTCCCCAGGGCAACTGACACACCTTCTATTTTTGCAAAAGTTTTACAGGCTTGTCTTGAACATTTAGGACAGGGGTTTTGGCAGACCTCTTTCAAATTATTAGCTAGTAAAACTCAGCAACAATAAAGTCACTAATTGGTGTTAAATAAAATGCAATGTATTCTATAGTTGTTTTTAGTTCAGTTCAATTCAAAATTACTATTAAAAGTAGCAATAGTCAAAGTACTATTAAAAGTTGGGGGGCGATGGCAACACACCAGCAGAGTCAAGTTAGGCATTTTCAAAAATTTTGACACACCAAGTCCAAATGGTTTGCTATCACTGCTATAGATTGTAGTAGAATAGTGTTTGTGTCATTCCGGCTGATGGTGCTGTAAACCTGTAGGACAGTTCCTTATCTTTTACAGGTGCTTTTGTTTGTTTATGTTCTTGTCTTTCAGTATATTTCTTGTACTAGAATTACCAGGTTATGGATGCTATATAGTAATTAATATAAGGCTTGTTATCCAGATGTCCATAAAATGCCGCAATGTTTTGACTGTGGCTGGGACTTCTTGTACATATCCTTTGCTATAACTGCTGTATTCAACAGATACCATACTTTAAACATGCAGAACGTAGTACTGGGTATCTCTTGTTAATTGCCCCTTGTAGCTGTGTGCATTTCTCAGATGCTTTTCTGACAACATCAATGATTATGATTTAAATGAGTTCATTTTGTTGTTGCTATCAGCACCAACTCAAAGTCATTGTTTCAAAGTTGTATCTACAGCCCCACCCTTCCAAAGGAACTCCCCTGAAATTCTTGTTGTATTATCATCTCTTTTACGAACTACATGCAATTAACTGTGATGTTAAATATATGCAATTAAATATTAAGAATGGAAAAACCCTAAATTAGTCAAATGCACCAGGTTTTCACATTACCTCATGTTTTGCTCTCCCTTTTCCTCTTCCTATGGCTATGAATATCTCCAGAGATCATGGACTTCAGGACAGGTAGTTATTTATAATAACATTTTCCTTCAGTTAAGGTTTTATTTTTGCACAGTGACATCTTGTGGATTGTAAAGGAATTGTTCAGGAAATAGCACTGGAGATAGAAGTTTCAGAGTACTGCACTCCCAAATCAAATACTGTATTTCATCCATCCTATAGTCACATTTGTCAGAAAGCAGATTGGCTAAAGCTCCCTGTTTAGTGTACTGTCAGTGGCAAACCTGGGTGTTCTGGCTGTGCAAACTGTGAGTGTGAAACAGCTCTGAGAATACTAGAATGATTGTGCTGGGAAGAGGTCAGGGCGGCCAGGGGAGAAAAATCAGCTGCGGCAGTCTTTCTTGTGCTAACTCCTGCAGGTTAACATCTCCAGCTTTACACTTCTATCTCTGACCCTTTCCATTCTTTGGGCCACAATTTCCATAGGACTTCCTGGAACATGGCCTTATGTAGCCAAATTCCAAGAAAGCGTATCTCCCACACAGTAAAAGCTCTACAGCTGCAGAGAGGACAAGAAAATAATAGAGACGTGAATGTAATTACTGTATTTCAAATGAATTCAGCAGAAACAGAAAAGAAGCAAACACATAATTAACCTCCAACTATTAGGGGCTGAACTTTCAAAATGCTCTGAGGAGGCCACATTTTATACCCATCCTGCAACGGGGATTTTGTTAACAATGTATAGAATTTGTATGCAAGCTCTAAACAATTTTTATACATTAGAAAAGGGTGTTTGGGAACAAAGTATACTGCAACTATAGTTATGCTTATCTGTTCCATAGATTCAGGATGAAAATCGGAAAATGCTATCAACACCAGCTGACTTTTGGTTCTCATTTTACAGGCTTGGGAATAGAGGCTGGAGGGAGATTGACTTTTTCAAGATCAGCTGCTAATTCTGGGCTAATCTATACATGATGTCAGTCACATCATTAATCCTAGCATGCTTGCTTTTTCCTAGTGTAAAGCCTGACCCACACCGCACGATTTCCGGTGCATCCCAGACGCATGCGGAGCTGTGTGGTCACCATTTCGGAAGAGAGCAGCTGAACGCGGGAGAGCTGCGCTCTCCCGAGTTCCGGCACGAGCAGAATCATTTGTTGCCCATGATTTGAGGGGGCTGGTATGCGGAGCTACTGCAGCCACCAATCAGATGAGAGGGCGGGTTGAAAGGGGTTGTCAGTCAATCGGAACTCACTTGAGTCTCCGATTTCTCTTGGATCCATTTCTCCTTCTCACAAAAGTTAGCAAGATGAATTCTATTCCCGGCACAAACTGTTTTGTTAGTTTTCTCTCCTTCCTGCCCCCCTCTCTCTTCTCTCATGTATCGGACCGCACTTGTGCTTAGCCAATCACCGCTGCGCTTTCTAAGAAGGCGGGACAACAGGAGGGACTATTTGCAAGAAGAGGCTTGTGGAGACGGGGTCAGCGCTGGGAGGTGAGCGGCCAGGCACCTATGCTCGCTCGCCTCCGCGCCTAATCTCATGCGGTGTGGGTCGGGCTTAAATAACATGAGGGGCATGGTATGGATTGGGGTAGTGTCAGGGGGGATGGGGGCTTTAACGCTATTCATCATCACGAACCTGATCCATCTTGAAGAACAATTCGTGTTAAAAGAACAGGAATGCACAATGTGGGTACATACATCAAGAAAAAAATCATGTTTGAAGAAACCCTGGAGAACTGCTGCCAATCAGTGAACTCCTTACAGAGCTAGATGGACCAATGGTCTGGCTCCATTATAAGGCAGCTCCTTCTGTTTCTGCACTCTATACTGAAAGGAAGAATAGTTTGAACTTGGCCAGAGAGAAAGAAAACAAGTTGAGTTTGCAGGTGCCCGGGACATGTTACTAGGAGGTTTCTGATTGGCCTTTTACTAGTCACGGAACTGTTGATTGCTTTGGGGCAAGCCCTGCCTGCACATGTTACTTTCTACCTGTTAATCCCCTATATTTGTATACAAAAACAAGGATCCAATATCATTTATTCTAAAAAAGAAGCTAATCCTCTAAAGCTGCCTTGGAACTTCCTATGCTCATGGAAGTGGGAAATGTTAAATGATTATATACTTGCCAGTAGCCCCAGCAAATAAGCTTTTGACCCACTTATTTCCCTTTTGCCACATAAACTATTCTCAGCTTGGCTGTTCCCTGCGGACATACTGACAAATCACAGGTTCTCTTTTCTCTTGTATTTTATTAAATTGGACCAAATTAATTGATTAGCAGGAACCAACTAAACTTGGGTGAACCCCAGGCAATGCCTAGGTTAAATATCAATTTTAATAACAAAAATGCTCCATTTATTTATACGATTTATATACAGCCCAGGGCAGCCTGGGAAAGAGATGATGGACTCTCTCTGTCGCATGCTGAGATCCACCCCTCCCTCCACCTCCCCACCCTCTGCCCTCCCCCTGATCTGCCCCCAAACTGCCCTCTCCCTCCCCATCCATGACATGCTTCCGCCACCAACGTACTGGCACCACGGAGGTTTCTGGAGCCACTGCTGTGTGTGTTGTGCCACTGCCCATTTGTGGCAGTGGCCCAGTAGTGCACAACAACAGCCCAGGTTTCACACCACTGTAAAGGGCCTTGCACTGCCAGAACTCTTGTTCTGGCAGGGCAAGCCACCAATAGGATTGGGGCCTTAATGAGCTTTCTAACTCAGGCATAGTTACAGGGTCCATCAGAAAATTTGGCAATCCCAGGATGAAACTATATATTCCAAAGAAAACAGCTCCTGCTGCAAACACAGGCCTGTGTTGAATTTCCTCCTTAATATCCCTGCTTTTGTTTTACATCATTGTAGTTAGCACAGGGAGATGCATATTAAAATGGTCACTACCACAGTAACAGAGTAAGCAGAACCTGACCCAGGAATGCAATTTTTGGTGGTAGCCCCATGTTCCTCAAATCATTTAGTTGTGGCCATTGAAGTTATTACTTTACATAGTACTAAGGAGAGTACTGGCACATAAAACAGTCCTGAATCTCTGCTTGGTTTAATAAATAAATCTTGGTGTAATTTGTAATTCCAGAGATGTGACGGGCAAGTTGCATTGTGACTATCCAAGACTATGTGAAAAAGATAATATTGCATACAAGCAAGTCAGACGTTTCTAGATTAAGTCCTACTGTTGTACTGTGGTAATAAAACTAAATGCCCACTATTAGAGATGGAGATTTCAGAAGGGATGAAGTCTTTGGTTTTAATTGTTCTCTGACAACTTATAATGGGAGTTGTGCAATTTTCCTGAGTAGGAGGATTCTTTGTTCCACTTCTCAGATCCCTATTCATGCTGACTAATTTACCATCATTCTTTGTCTGCATTAAATTCAATTAAGTTAGGTTCAATATATAAATGTTTATTTGTATCTGAAAAAGTATTGTTGTGAGATGATGAATTCAATAGCAAGACAAGCATAACAATGGGATTTAGCATAATTTGAATATGCTAAATGACCTGCATTTCAGGTTACCTTTCATAATTATGATGAGAGACAAGGATACACTCGTTGGAATTGCCTGAAGATCTGATTTCCTACGGCCCAATCCTATTGGAGGGCAGCACCAGCGGAACGTGTGTTCCTCCAGCACTGGCTGCCGCAAAAGTGCCATAAAGCGCTTTGCAGCAGGGAGCTGGCACACCAGTGGGAAGTCCAGAGTCTTTCCACGCGTGCAGGCAAAGCAACAGAGGCCCACAGGAGCAGCAAGCTCTGTGCAGGGGCTGGAATGGGGAAGGGGAGAGAAGAATGGGAAGATGGGGCAGGGGGTGGGCGGATCGGGCCTTAGAGGGGGATGGGTGAGGTGGTGGCATGCGCCGAATCCAAACCCCTTTCCCATGCCTGATCCACCTGCATGGATCAACTTGAACTTGTGCCAGTTGATATTGCTGGCACATGTCCAAGTTGACTCATTGCAGCTGCTGGGGCTTACCCCAGGGCATGGGGACAAATGTCCGCTTACCCTGAAATGACCTCCAGCAGCCAAAAATCTCCCATGGGATGCAGCGTAGCCCACACAGGTGCTGCTGTATCGTCGCACAGGGATTTAGGTAAGATTGGGCTGCTAGTCTCATATAAGTCTGTGGTGGTGAGACTGACTAGGCCTCAATGCCAGCTGCTTCTGGACAAGTCAATTCTACTCTCAAAGGATTTCTTATCTATTAAAAATATTGATTTTGCTAGAAAGGCGGAGTTCACAATATTTAAAGACAACTGGATTTTAAAAGGAAAAGAAAATATTTTTGTAGTTTTGAACAGTAGCGTAGAAACGCTTGGAGCGTAGAATATACAGCGTAGCGTAGAATATACAGGGCCCCAGGCGCCTAGCTGACTGGGGGGCGCTCGAGGAGAGCGTCCTCGTCGTCTAGGCAATGCGCACAGCGCGCGCCCGCAGACACAGGGTCTGAGAGCGCGCTGCGCGTTGCCTAGACAACGAGGACGCTCTCGGAGTCAAAGGCTGGAGCGCCGCCCGCCCGTTATGGCTGCGGGCGGGCGCTGCGCTCCAGCTTTCGAGCGACAGCGTCCTTGGACGTCACGTGACGTCCGGGGGGACGCTTGGCCAGCCCCCGCCCTCCTAGACCCTAGCCCCTTGAATCACTGCAGTGTATATGTGTATGTTTTAAGATTTACATGATCAATAGTGGATGCAATAGTGGATGCACACACAATCGCATATCCCTTACCTACCTAAAAATGCCTCAAAGCATCTTCATTAAGATCTTAGAACCATAATCTCTCTCAGAAAATTTGGCCACTTTGAACTTTTGATGTTACAACATCCCCCAAATGATTCAAATGTGTGTAAAATCAATGTTGAAATGAGCCTGGCAGTCCAATCCTGCCTAAGATCTGCTGCAGCGCAAGAAAGGGATGTTTGTCCCTTTCCCCCTGTGTAAGCCCCAGTGGCCTCAAGGGGCTGGTGTAAGGCCAGCCAGACCCGGGAAAGGATGTTGGATATTGGCGGAGCCCACCGCTGATATCCCCACCCCCATCCCTGGTCTGGCTGGCCAATCGTCCCCTCCCACTCCCCGGCCCTCCTGGCCCGCCCTCCCCATGCCCTCCTGCCGCCCGGCACAGGACCCACCTGCATCTGCCGTCTGGGTCCTCGTCCTGCAGCAGAGTGAGCAGCACCGGCCTTAGTGCCGACACTGCTTACTCCGCGGGTGCTGCAAACATGCCTTATGGTACGTTTGCAACACCCTGCACCAGTGGAGCGCTCGCTCTGTCAGCGCAGTCCTATGCAGGATTTTGCCGTGAGTGTATTTCTTTTCTCCTGAATGAACTCTGAGAACTAAGTAATCACCTTAGATCAGTGTTGTTGCTATACAGTATTGTGTTCTGAAGAAACCGAGGGCTCCTTCATGGGAAGATCAGCAGTGGCAGATGAAGACAAATTGCTTGCCGCTACTGATCTTTCCCTGCAATGACCAGGTGCTGGGTGCATTCTAGACCAGGGGTTCTCAATCAGTGGTACTAGTACCACCAATGGTACTTCAGCCGACTGCTAGTAGTACTCTGACTGCTGGAGCACTGGAACCCCGCTCCAATGCAGCATGCTTTCGATCCCAAGAGGCTCCTGCCTTTGGCTGAGCCTCTCGGGAATGCTGAGAAGGGCCCTCCCACCCACCCAGAGCTTCCTACCTGCGTTCTCTGGCCTCCGAAAACCTGAAAATTCAGAAGGAACTGGCAATGATGTCATTGCCAGTCACTTCCAGCGGTACACAGGCAGGAGAGTGGCACTGGAGGTGGTACTCAGCCGGGAAGGGATTGAGAACCCCTGTTCACACATTCAATCTGGATGGGGAGACAGACTCATGCACCTTCAGAATTCTCTGCAATGCACAACAATTTTTCAGCCAATGTTCAGGAGTTCCTCGTAGGACAAACTGAAGTGGAAAGGCTTCCTTGAAGGCAAGTAGTTAAAATACACTGCTTGCATTTGGCAATATTTAGCAAGACAAATCCACAGGACATCAACCACATCAAAAAGAACTTCTGAATAGCTACTACCACAAGGTAATGACAGGCATCAGTGGAAGAAAACAAGGTGCTCTGTTACCAGTGAATATGTAGCTTTATACAAGAGTTTTATAATAATGTTTTTGCTTTAAAATAAAAGATTGATTTTCTTGTGGTATTTCCATGAGCACATTTTTCATGTGTTGATTATAACACAATCCAATTACTTGAAATTTCTACGATGTGTCACTTATCTATTACACATCGAATATTTTTTCAATCAAATTCAATTAAAAGGAAGGTATGGTTGCACAAAGGATAAAATTATCATGTTATAAGGTAAAGGTATCCCTTGACAATTAAGTCCAGTCGTGTCCGACTCTAGGGAGCGGTGCTCATCTCCGTTTCAAAGCTGAAGAGCCAGCGCTGTCCAAAGACGTTTCCATGGTCATGTGGCCGGCATGACTCAACACCGAGGCGCATGGAACGCTGTTACCGTCCCGCTGACGCGGTACCTATTAATCTACTTGCAATTTCTTGCTTTTGAACCGCTAGGTTGGCAGGAGCCATCGCACGGATTCGAACTGCTGACCTTTCGATCGACAGCTCATGGTTCAGTGGTTTAACCCACTGCGCCACCCGCTGGCTCTATCATGTTATATAAGCAGTGCACAAATGAGCTGGTCAAGTTACCCTCAGACACATGGAGAAATGTTCCTATGTGTCAGGGCTAATGGTCTTGTGGAAAGCAGTTAAGTGGGGATGGGCAAAAGCATCTTGTTCAGTACCTGAGCAACACTGCTTATATAGAGGAGCCAGGAGTTAGCAGCTTTATTGCATCGGAATCCTATTAACCCTTTGTGTCACTTGCTGCTACAGTCCCTAGAGTACTGGCACCTTAAACAGAGTTCCTATGCCCAGAGAAATGCTGTTATAGCAGAAAACCATTGCTGCATGGGTACTGTAACTCAGTAGCAGAACACAGGTTTAACCTGCAGAAGGTCCTAGTTTCATTCATTGGCATCTCCAGGTAGAGATGAGAGAGACCCTTACCTGAGACACTACTGAGACTACTACTTAATTGGACCAATGGTCTGATTCAGTAGAAGAGAGATTAATATATGTTCTGTGCATTACATCTACTGGCATGATTCCTCCAAAGCATTTCATAGTATCTAATCTTACTCGAATTGTCTTTATAGTTATATATCTTCCACACTCGAGACAATAAGCACCCCAAGGGCAGCCTTTTACATATTATCTCATTCACATCAATATTTAATCCAGAGTGTATATACTTATGGCACTGGGGGGGGGGGGAAGGCAATGTAAAAATAATGTGAGGTGTAAACTCTGCAAATCATTTATAATAGAATTCTCTGAGTTGTCACATGTGATAAGAATGTGGTAAATAGTTGGCAGAAGCTCATTTTTGTAGCTGTTTTCTACTACTGTACACACTACTCGGTCCTCAGAGGAATATCTGATTAGAATTCAGGCATGACATGTAGAATAGTGCTTGCTGCTTCAAAACAATATTTGCTTTTTCATGTTTCAATGGTATGCTTCCACGCTTCCTCCCCCCCCCCCAATCTTGGTCTGCCACTCCTTTAAAGCAAAAGTAGTGTGCAGAGCAGAGACTGAAGCTGTAGTAACATAGATTTCCTTAGAACAAGTTCAGGCCACATGGGAG
The DNA here is from genome assembly GCA_026170595.1 of Plestiodon gilberti rubricaudatus. NCBI lineage: Eukaryota > Metazoa > Chordata > Lepidosauria > Squamata > Scincidae > Plestiodon > Plestiodon gilberti. Next base: position 92,922,427 of record JANXHW010000002.1, on the reverse strand, counting down.
CCACACCCTGCCTAGTATAAAGACTGAAACCATGACAATGAAGTCCCAGCATCACTCATCCCATCAAGTCAGGGCAGAGAACTGGAAATGGAGCCCATCTTATTGTTGCAACTTGCTTTGCTGTTAGCAACTCCCTCTAAAGTTCAAGAATCTAGTTACAGCCAAGTAGCAGAAACATAGAAAGAAGATAACGAATGGTTCAGTACGAAAATTACGTCCAGAGGCAAGTTCAGTTGGCAGAGATTTTTGAAGGTCAAAACAATGTGTGTGTGGAAGGAAACAGCTTGTGTTAAAGCCTGAAGGGTCATCTTCCAGGATTCCTATGTAACACTGGCCTAGAGATGAAATTAGTTCTCCCCAACTCTGCAACCTGTCCCCCAGTAATTCTGATGGCAAATACAGGTGGGCCCCCATATCCACTGATTCGCTATCCATGGTTTCAGTTATCCACGGATCATGGGGACCCCCCCAGGCTTTTACTTTTTTCCCAGTAAGCTTCGTTTCTTCCTTAAAGAAACAGGAGAAGCAGCCTCTGGCTGCTTATTACAGGCAAGTAGAACGAGACTAAGTACTAGAGAGGCTCTGCAAGGTTAACAGAAACCTTGCAGAGTCTCTCTAGGACTTAGTCTCGTTCTACTTGCCTGCAATGGAGGCTGCTTCTCTGTTTGTTTTAAGGAAGAAACAAAGCTTGCTGAAAGAAAAATAAGAGCTGGGGGGGAAAGCATGCCTGCCTGCAGGGGAGGCAGGGTGGGGGGCCCTCAGGAAACCATGGAGGGGGGTGTTCGCTCTTATCCACGGTTTCAAGTATCCACGGAGGGGCCTGGAACATATCCCCAGCGGATATGGGGGCCCACCTGTATTCTCCAGGTGTGTAAATCTTCAGCAAGTATTAGATTGTCTGCATTTGGCATCCAAAGACTGTGCAGCAGCAGCCACTATTTGATAATCTTTGACAGTTTCTATGCAGTAGCAGTCAGAATTTGACAATATCTCAAAGCTGATATGCAGTGGGAGTCAATAATTGACAGAATGCGATAGATAACTTGCAGCACAATTTAGTAAATTCTACACTAACTTCCATTCATAATAATGAAGATTACCATCTACGAATGAGCTCACCATACCCACTGAAATTTTTCTTACAGAATTTACGTTTGTAAATCAGCATTAGCTCTTAATTCTGATATCAAATTTTAATTCCAAAATGTAAATGGCTCTAAAGTTATGGGGAAATGTTCGAAAAGCTATGAAACTATCTTTGAATTATAGATCAATTTCAATTTCTGTCTTCCCCCATCCCCAAAGACCCAGGGCAGGTGATATGCTATTAAAAAGAAAAACTAAATGAATGAAGTATAGTAATTTAAACAAATTGACTTAAGCTGACACACCAAATCCTATCGGGCTGCCCCACTGGTAGAACTAGAGTCGTGCCAGTGCAGACTGCCTTACAGCAGTTGCAAAACTTTCTCCGGCCAGATCGTTGGCAGGAAGACTGGATTCTTCCCGCGTGTGCTAGTGGATTACCCAGGATCTGCCGACAAAGTTAAGATGGTGGGGAAGGTGGGACGGGGTGGGGGAAGGTGGAATAGGGGCAGGGGAGGGCAGAACGAAGCAGCAACGAGGGTGGGTGGAACAGGGGGGTGATGGGATGGGCGAATGGGGTGGGGGATGTCCACTGCCGAATCCTAACCCCCTTCCCGGGCCCAATCCCACAGTGCGGGTCCACATGGTACGAGTATTACCCCCCCATGCCACGGAAGCTAAACCAAAGGCTACCTTAGCAACTCCCCCCCCCCCTGCAGAATGCAGCAGTAGCCATTTCAGCACTGTTGCATCAGTAGGAGGGGGAATGAATAGCACTGGGGTCTAAGTGGATCTACATGTTTTGATAAACCTCCAATTTAAAATGATAATGGAGCATCCATTTTTCCCCTTTTTGTGGGGCAAAAAGTTAAATACTCTACGTTCATACTGCACTCTAGTTTCAAATCACAGTCTCATGTGGCTGTGACTCTTGAGTAAAATTAAGCCTGTAACTATACACTGATGCACTTGGTGCTACATGTAGTTTGGACTTAAAATGGGCTCTCAGTAAGTCTTAGAGATTTGAATGAACTAGGAGGAAGTGTGGTCTCTTTTTGTTGCTCTCTCTCAGACGCAGACCCTTGCCATTCCCACCAATCCTACTGTCTGGCTCCCTCTGTGTTATATCTCTTCCTCAGATCTCCCAGTCCTAGTCCTCCCCTCCCCCCAAATAAGAAATATCTTATCCTTTCTTTTATTCTGCAAAGATGTAAGGCTGCAATCCTATTCACACTTTCCTGGGAATAAGCCCCACTGAGTACAATGGAACTTGCTTTTGAGCAGATATGCATAGGACTGCACTCTGATTCTCCTAAATCCCTACTACTTACCATCTAATTTTACTGGTGGACTACTTTGAATGGTAGTAGGAGGAAAGGGTTACTCTGCTCTAGTAGCCTGCTGACATATCCAAGTGCTTCACAGATCCCCTTCCATTTGAAATTGGGGAGGGGGCAGAAATTGAAGAGTCAGCAGCAAAAAGATGGTCCCTTTGGATGGCATCAACAACAGGAAAGTATCTCCTCATGTCCTCTTGTGCCTCAGTGCCTTTCGTCCTAACCTATCTTGAGAAACAAAAAGATGGAGGAGAGAGGGGACTGACAGCTGTATACGTCAGTTGACATTCCTAAGAGGGCCGAACTGAATTCATGGACTACCAATAGCTGACCTCTGTCTTAGACATTCAGGAGCAATCTAGTTCAAAGTGCAAAGTTATTCATTTATTGTACTAGAAGCTATAAAACCTTTCAGGAGGAGGAAAGCAAGCACTTGACCACAGAAAGGAAGCAAAGGGTAGTTTTAAATAACAGTGATGCATTTTTCCAAAGTTTACCTTTTCATTTCTTTTGAATCTGATAATGTATGTTACGCAATTATGTCATTCTGAATCTGACATGCACTACAAGTCAGTACTGGATTCCATACCAGCAGTGACCTATTACACTACAAAACAATTTGTTGAAACACCTAACAGACACCAAATTAAAATTTTACTTTTAAGGAATGCCGTGGGTTGGGATGACATTCCTGAGCAAACAATGCAGGGCCGGAACCAAGAGGCCAAGAAGGCCCCAGCATGTACTGCTGTCAGTTTATTTAGCCTGAGTCATTCTGTGCGAGGAAGAATGTTAATGAGTCAAGATTTCAGTGATCCAAACTGGTATTGACGTGTGGATTAAGGAAATAACAGCCTGAAGGAGGAGAAAGACGTTCGAAAAGAGAGAGGAAAACCCAGGTCCAATGGTGGTCTCTCCAGGCTGCTGCCATGGCAATTCATATTATGACCCTAAGCTCTCAAAGGACCCGAGTACTTTCCTCTTGCTTATCTCTATGCTACTAAGGAGTGTGTTGCAACCAGTTGGGATTTCAGCATGTCTACTGCCTCAAGTCAAGGAGTTGTTTCCCCAAGTGAATCTTAGTTGGTTCACAGCGCACTCCTATCTACTCTTTGACCGGCGGAGCAATTACTCTGCCAGTCTGTTGTTGTTCAGTCGTTAAGTCGTGTCCGACCCTTCGTGATCCCATGAACCATATCCCACCAGGCCTTCCTGTCCTCCTCTATCTTCCTGAGTTCGCTCATTTTCATGTTTGTTGCATCGGTGATGCTGTCTAACCATCTCTGCCTTCCCCTTCTCCTTTTGCCTTCAGTTTTTCCCAGCATCAGAGTCTTCTCCAGAGAGTCCTCTCTTCGCATTAGGTGGCCAAAATATTTGAGTTTCAGCCTCAGTACCTGTCCTTCCAGGGAACAGTCAGGGTTGATTTCATTTAGGATTGACTGATTTGATCTCCTAGCAGTCCAAGGGACTCTCGGGAGTCTTCTCCAGCACCACAGTTCAAAAGCATCTATTCTTCGGCGCTCAGCCTTCCTTATGGTCCAACTCTCGCAACCATACATTGCTACTGGGAACACCATCACCCTGACTATACAAACTTTTGTTGGCATGGTGATATCTCTGCTTTTTATTATGCTATCTAAATTTGCCATAGCTTTCCTTCCAAGGAGTAAGCGTCTTTTAATGTCATGGCTGCTGTCTCCGTCTGCAGTGATCTTGGAGCCCAGAAAAGTAAAATCTGTTACTGCTTCCATTTCTGCCCCTTTTATTTGCCAGGAATTGATGGGTGTCTAGCAGCCCATTCCAACCCAAGTGCTAAGCAGCCCAAGTCAGACCTAAAGTCAGCCTAAGTCATTTAGGTCGAAGTTAGGTCTGGAACGCGACCATTTAGGGCGAAGTTAGGTCGAAGTTACGACCAACGGACTAAAAACAGCCCATTCCAACCCAAGGGCTAAGCAGCACAAGTCAGACCTAAAGTTGACCTAAAAGTGGGCGGACCATGGGCAGACCGTGGGTGTAACGGGGGCGGAAACCAATTAAGGTTGGATTCCAGACCCTGGCAAGCACAGACACACCCCCTCCAACACAAATGCTGACACAAATTTTAGGTCAACCAAAAAGGTGGACCCAAATTCGAGGAGACCCATAGGAGCCATTTTACCTTACCCAAGCCAGCCCTCTCCTGAAAATTTCTAACACCCTACTCCTGAGTTAGGTCAGAGTTAGGACGGAGTTGGGCCTGCTAGGTCTGGAAACCGACAGAGTTATGCCTAAGATAGGGAGCCTATCAGCACCCAGTCCCACCCAGCCTCATTCCCACAAAAGCCCAGCCCCAGACCTCCAGTCACTCTCTCTCTCTGAGCATGTGGCGTGGGGTTCTGTCCCCCACAGCCACAAAGTGGGACTTTGTCGGTGGAGGGCAAAATTCACAAACACCCCACTTCTCCTCTCTGCCTCCCTCTAGGGCAGAGAGGGCTGTTCTGGCTGTGGCCAACCTGTTTACAGCTGTGCCTGGGCAGCTGCCTCCATGCAAGCGTTTGCTAACCCATGTCTTTCTCCCAGCCCCTCTTTCCCCCCCCCACAGGCAACAACACCAGCAGGTAAGAGCTGGGTTTGTGCTGACATGTGGTCTGACTGCTGCCTCTTTGCATTTAGAAATATAGGAAGGATACATGCCTCTCTACCAATGTGTATGTCTCATAGCTGCCTGCATAGCCTGCCATGACATGCCTCTCTACCAATGTGTTGTCTCATAGCTGCCTGCATAGCCTGCCATGACATGCCTCTCTACCAATGTGTTGTCTCATAGCTGCCTGCATAGCCTGCCATGATATATAGGATACATGCCTCTTTAGCACTGTTGTGTCTGATAGCTGCCTGTAGTCATGTGAGCAGACACTGCCACAAGTGTGGAACTGTTAGCCTTATGTAGACACCAGCTGTCCCCCCCCCCCTTTCTCCACAGGATCAACTGACAGGTCAGTAGTGCTAGGTTTGCCATGGTAGTGACCCCCCAAGTTGTGTTGTTGTCTCTCTCTTTGACCCTTCCCCCTTACAGGATCATGCTCTCCTTACACCCAGGTAAGCAGCCCAGACCATGCTATGTGTGTCACACCTATCAGCTGTGTTTTATTTCTCTCCCTGCAGGCTTTTGCAACCGACACACTGGCATTTCTTCAATGGCGATTACTACCACACACCAGCTGCCATGTAACTCCCCCTTGTTTTTTGTCTCCCCAGGAACGTCCACTACCACCTACCTTCCTGGGAACACCTCTGGGGCTGCAGTCTGGTTGCCCCACGGTCTTCTGCCTCGCTGCTGCCAGAGGTCAGGGAGCCAGCCCTGCAACCCTCCTCAGCTGCCGGCGCTGCTGCTGCTCCACCTCCCTGGCTGTCTTTCTTGCTGCCCCTCCCCTTTCTATGGAGCAGGCTGTGGTTCCACAGGGGAAGAGCCTGCATCTCCAGGTCCATGGGGCAGGTGTGCTGCTGCTGCTTTCAGATTGGCTGCTGTGACTACCCCTGGCAGCCTTGCCTGGCCATCTCTGCTAACGTTCCAGAACAATAAAGACGCCCCTTGGGCAGAGCCCTAGTGAAACATATGTGCCCAGTGTTTACACAAGCATTGCCCCCCCACACACACACACACAGACAGCCCCTAGCACTGAAGCTCCTACATGAGTCCCATCCAGGGACTGCCATGGCCTTCCCTGGGAAAACACAGCAGGGGCGCTGCCAGACCCCCATGGCACAGAGGGGAGGGGGGAGTTGGGGGGGCTCTCAGGCAGGCAAACAGTGACAGCCAGGGTGTCCGCCCGTAATGCAGGCGCCTCCGTTGAAGGTCCGCCTGTAATGAAGGTGCTTCCGTCGAAGGTCTGCCCGTAAAGCAGCCACTTCCGCCCAAAGTCTGTCTGCATAAGAGGCGCCTGTTTATGCATCACCTTCATCTGCGGAGCGCCCCCTGTGTCCCTATCGGTCTCTGCAGACCCCTCTCTCGGAATCTGTCTCCTACCAGCCTTGTTGTCTGTCTGTCTGTCTCTGACCCACCCATGCCCCTCCCCAGCACCCCCTGTCTGCCTGCCTGTGTGTCTGCCTCCCCTCCCACTCCCTGATGATGGATGATGGCCACCCCCCACCCTGCCAGAGCGCCTGCCGCGAGGCGCCGTCGTCGCCCCATCTGGGGGTGTGATGAGCTGTGTGAGCCCTTCACGCTCGCAGCAGACAAGCCCAAGGCATCTCTCGATCTTGGCCGGGGCACAGAGCAGCAGGCATGCCGGGATGCCTTCTTTGTGGGCATTGCCCCGGCCTTGGAGGCCCAGGGCTTCAGGCAGCGCACGGGCGAGTCATGTCAGAGGCAGTTCCAGACCTCATGAGACCCCCCTTGTGTGTGACGTTCCCACCCCCCTCCCCTTCCCTTCCCTTCCCCGCTCACCCCCCAGTGCAGCCTCAACGTGGCTTGGGGGTGGCATCGCCTTCTGCAGGAGGGAGGGGACGGCCACTCTCCCCTGCAGCAGGTGGCTGATGCACAGGGTGCCCTGTGGCGGCTGGCTCAGGCACCTCGCTCACCTGTCACCTGCCCTGCGCCCACCACATGACTGGCGCAACTCCCATGCCTGCGGTCAGCCCCTTTGCGACCGGGCTGAGACAGACCCTGCGGCAGCTGCCATGGATGGACGCTGACACATGCAGACAGAGGCCTGCACATGCCTGAGCCAGACACAGAGCCTGGAGAAGAGCCTGCCTGCCTTGGAGGTAAGTGTTGCCTGGATCCTGGGGTGGTGCTGGGCCACAGAAACTGCAGCCTGCCTAACTCAGGCATAACTCTGACCTACCTCAGGCATAACTTCTGCCTAACTTAGGCTGCACTTAGGCCACACTTATGCCTGACTTGGAGAGGAGTTGGGTTGGAATGGGCTGTCGGTGTCTAGGGTCTAGGGTGTCGCAAATGTGCCATAAAGCATGAAAGGTGAATTATCTGCCAGGCGGTTAAAGGGCATGGGAAGGGCAGAACGGTGAGTTCCGGGGGGGGGGGGAATTGGTCGGCCGGGCCTGGGACGGGTGAAAGGATCAGCGGCGGCCTCCTCCACCATATCCTATCCCCCTTCCCAGGCCTGGCCGCCATTACATAGGGCTCTCGGATTTGCACCAGCAAAATAGCTGGCGCATATCCGAATAGACCCATTGGGGAGGCTAGCACATTACTTAGGGTAATGGGACAAACATTCCATTACCCCGAGGAGGCCTCTGGCTGCGCCGGGGCAGGCCCAATTCTGCTTAGGATGTGGCAGGTGCCATATTTGCATCGCCACGTCCTGCTAGACAGGACTGGGCTGTAGGATCATATTAGAGGCTGAGTCGTGGTTGAAAGGATTTGTGGGTGCCCACTGTTGTAGAGAAACGGTGGTCACAGTATCTTATTATCTTACATTTTGTGAGCAGAGGCAGCAGGATGTGGTCAACTCAGCCCAACCTCTGCCACTGGTTCTGGTTGTGTACACTAGGGGGAATCCTTCAATGCAACTTCCTTTGCACTTGTGACCCAATATGCACCTAACAAATACAAATCATATGGAGAAGCACAACCACATGTGAAAAAACATGTGCAACAACATCCTAGATTTACTGCGCAATCCTCCGTAACTGGCCGCCTGCAGAGCGCGTGCTCTGCAGGCACAGGTGTCGTAAACATGCTGTAAAGCGCGCTTCTGGCACCCGGGGAGTAAGGGCCACCGGCGCAGAGGCCAGCATCCCTAACTCTGCCTCCCAGATGACCATGCAGTCGCCAGTGCAGGTAAGAGTTGCACTGGTTGGTGCAGGGGCGGGGGCAGGACGGGTGGTGAGGGAGGGCAGCCATTGGGCGAGCTGGGCAGGGAGGGGTGGGGATATCGCCGGCAAGCTCTGCCAGTATCCCAAGCCCTCTCCCGGCCTTGGCAGCACTTACCCCGCCATCCTGGATGTATGTCGGCTCAAGAGCCGCTGTACATCTGAGGAGGCCGATCGAGGCTGGGCAGCCCTACATCGTGGGAAGGGGATGAACATCCCCTTCTCCCAAGGTGTCCCCACGCTGGAGTGGCCCGGGAAGGGCTCAGGATACTGCGACCAGCCCTATGGGCCAGCCACGTATTCTTACACAGAATTGGGCTGTTAATGAGGAAAAATGGAGAAAGTACTGCATGATGCACACAGAACCAGACCAATGCTAAATTGATGGCCAATGGATTCTATGAAAATTCACTACTTTGGTCTGGGAAAATGGAACTAACAAGACAACTGAATACTTCCTGTGGGCTTATCTTATCAATACTACATATATAGCTTCTTCCATGTCGTTTCCCCACTGGTTCTTGTGGTGGAGATGCACCTTGCTAGTGATGGATGGTGGTAAATTTTGGGATGCGGGAGTTCGTTTCTGAACTCAGAACTGTGGTGGTGAACTGAGTTTGGAAATCCCAGTTCCATTATAAATCAAGTTAAATCCCCCTCAGGTTTGGGTCCGGGTCCTATTGCGTTTGCCACCACTGCTGTCACTCAGTCTTTCCTACCAGTTTTCTTCTCAAGCAAATGCATCCATGTTACGTTGGGGGAGGGGAGGCCAGTGGTGTGGAGAGTAAGCTGAAGACTGTAGAGAACTTGTACGTTTCCTCTTTATGGCCTACCCAAGGGGGGTATGGGAATTGTAGTTTCTTATGCTATCTGCACAAATTCATTGAATTAGGAGACACTGGGAATTACACTGAGTACTGGGTGCTCGGTTGCTGGGGAACCTGGAGCAAAACCCTCCAACGGGCTTCCCATTGCACCTTCTGCCCATTGCTGGCTCACTGGCCACTACTACTGCCACAGGTACTAAGGGTTCAGTGGTTGGTGTGGCTGGGTGGGTTGCCTGAGGGGTGTGGGCCCCTGGCCAATGCCCTATCTGGCCAACTCCTCATGCCATTTCTGACTATAACTCCCACGCACTCTTGCAGGAAAGGATGTTTCTGCACAGGCTCAGAACATTGAAGCCTCCCCTGCCTTCAATCAGCCTTTCCTGCTGGCAATCTCCTCCCAACCCCTTGACCCCACTTTGCAAAAGGAACTTTATTTGTGGGAGGGGAGGACTGAGGGTGAGCTTCCCCTGCCTTAGTTTTTCTGTCTTTGGAAAAAATCATTTCTGTCTGGGAAAAAATTCAGAAAGACTGTGAGATTTTTTCTGAGAATTTTCCAAAAGCTTCAAAAATCAGACTCATTAGAAGGAAAGCTGGGGGAACTCAGAGCCCAATGCTATCCAATTTTTCAGTGCCAGTGCAGCTGCAATGCAGCCCCGAGCTAAGTGAACAAATGTTCTCTTACCTTGAGGCCTCCGTGATTGCCCCCCCCCACTGCAGAATACTGCACGCGCCCAGTTGGCACGGCTACATCATAGTAGGATAGGATTTGGCCCTCACTATACTTTGCAGGATTCTCCCCCCTCCCCATGGGAGTGATGGACTGCATCATAGTAGTTCTAACAATGGAGCAAGTTATTTATTCTGCCAACCTTAGGATGATGTGAGGGAGATACGTAGTTGTCATTGTTACAGAATGGAGAGATGCATGAATATTGGAGAAAGGCTAAAATGGAGGCAAGAAACATTTATTGCACAGAAAAGCTTTCTGTGAATCCAAAGTGATGCAATTATATAAACTCATCCATAATGCAGTTTCATCTGTGTTATTGGGGTATGCACAAGCTGAACACATGGAAGATTTGTTCACCGATTAATTAAACAAGATAGCCCTGAAAAACGTAGGTGGAACCTGAACATAAGCCAGGATATTTCCACAAGAAAGTATTAAGTCCTGAACCAGTAGATCAATCATTTACTCTTTTTGAGAAAGTGATACTAAGTAATTAATGGTTCTCTTTGTATTGGCATATGTTCACTTCACATTTAGGCTTTATGCTCAAGTGAATAAATGAATCCGGATGTACACATTTCAAGTTTGCGCTATTTTTTCTAGGTTGTATAAATGGAATTTGGAATACTAACAAAGGGATAGTCACTGTTAAATTTCCTTGAGGAATTTCAAACAAGCAATTCAAAAACTGTGATATCTTCTTCATTATATATATATATATATATATATATATATATATATATATATATATATATATATATATATATATATATATATATATATATATATCCCTGATATTGTTGATTGTAAGATAAGGAGCTTTACTGTTGACAACCATGGTTTCTGGTGACACTTCATCTTCTACATTACTGGGATAATGGGATGATGTAAGAATCCTTGCAGCTGCCAAAAACAATATTAAAACTGTGGATGTGCTAAAATTGGAACAGATACTTATTCTACATAGAAAAGGCTGTAACAACAATAGCAAACACCAGCACTAGCTAAAATGGGAATGCACAGAAATTGCATGATTATCCTGTTTTACGATTTCTTGGTCTGAGGTTTGGGCTAAATAAATGGCAGAAAATTGCCATGTCTTTTTCTTCACACAAAAGATCCTTTTCTGTACATACTATATTCGTTTTTACTAATACTAAGCCTGCTGCAAGTAACTGGGACTTTCTGAACTTGTGGTGGGTGACCTACCTGCTCTCTATCTCTTCAACATGGAATGCCACACATATACAGAGAGCATGAATCTTGAATTACCGTAAATGGCTGCTGTTGTATAGTGAAATGCAATGCTCCTCCCCCTCACTCCCCCCCCCCCAGGGATACTGGAATGGAGGCATCTCTTTCAAATCCGCATTGTGCAACATTCGCACAGGAGTGCAGCATGAGAGGCACGCGAAAGGCTGTGGGTCGCCTTGGTGATTCAGATGCTGGGGGGAACAACAATCACTTTCATGACCTGCTTCGCCTAGGAGTCTCTAGAGAGGCATGTGACGGACTGCTGTTGAAACCAAGATGTTGGACTAGATGAACCCAGGGTCTGAGCCAGTCATGCAATTCTGATGTAATCTTAAAATATTCCTCCTGTTCAGGCCCAGGCCAGCCCAAGCTGCAGTAGCATCCAAAGCAGCACTCTAACTTTCTCCAATCTCTCTCTCTCTCTCTCTCTCTCTCTCTCTCTCTCTCGGTACAAGGTGTGTGAGTGTTTGTGTTTCAAAAAAGGAAATTATTCGTCCTATCAGTATGCAATTTGGCATAGACTAGGATCTGCCTGGAGATAATCTGGTCAATTTTAGAAAAAAATTACAGCCGTTTCAAAAGGTTTGCTTTAAATTAGAGTTTTCACACTGTTTGTGTCCCAAACAACCACTCAAAACATTTTTATCTTCTCCTTATACTTGTTAATTATATTGTATTAGACATTCCAGGATACAGGGGTCTGCCTCTGTAAGGTTTGGTGAAAATACAGTACGTTGTGCATTTTTAAACTTATGGAATTTCAAATTCTCATTTTAAATTGCAGTTCATATAATTATGAGCAAATTAGTGCAATGGGCGTGTCCTTGAAAATTAGGAAGCAAAGCGGAAGGAAGAAATCATGTCTTCTAGGGTGGGGCCTTATCTCATCAGTAAAGCGGCTATCACCAGCCCAAGTATTCTTACTAGAAAAGCCAGAAGTGGGAGGAATAGCTGCTGTGCTGTTTGTTTATGTTTGAAGAGGGGAAGAAAGGAGGTGTGCAAGTGGAGGGGGAAAGGAGACAATGGGATAGGTGTTATGACTGTGAGATAGAGGGAGGGAGAAAGAAGGAGGAAGAACTGGGGAAGAAAGGGAAAATGAGAGGCAGGTGCCACTGTTCCATAAATGTGCATGAATGGGAGAGAAGTGTTGCATATTCGTCTGTGAATTCAAATCCATCAAGCCATCTTTGCCTCTATCCCCTATCTGTAAAACGCTTAAATGTTTTTTATTGGTTTAATTCTTTCACTGTACATATATAGCCCACCCACCCCTATCACTGTGGAGCAATATGGGGATAACAACCATGGACTACTACACCATATGCTTAAAATCCTTCTTGAGCCACATACATTGTGAAGCCAATAATAAAAATAGGGATATAATAACTAAAAGGCTTATCTTGCATGCCTGATGAAGAGCTTAACAACATATGCAAACTGCTTTTAACATCTCAGAGCAAACTATTTCTATTTACTGCTATATGCCCACAGTGAAGTAAAATGTTGTTCCCCCCACAACTACACATGTAATCCAGTGAATTTCCTTTTCAAAAAAACAAACAAAAAATCTAGAATTAAAAAAAATGTATGGTTTAAGATGAGTTAAGGCACTTACAAAAGCACTCATGCACTAAAAGACATGGGAATTGTAAATTGTAAGTTAAACCTTAACTTCTGCACCATAGTAAACAGTAAACAGATTCTCCCCACATACAGTTGCTTACAAATTTACCACCATGCACCTACACTTTCTCTTTTATCCTTCAGATGATGACCCTATAATGATCCTCTGCAGATTGGTATTTCAGTAGGAGCAACAGAAGGAATCTTTCCAATTGCGGCACCTAGAATATGGAATAACCTCCCCAGGGATATTTTTCAGCTCCCTGATTGCTTGCTTTTAAGCAGGCAATTAACACTACAATCCTGTCAAACTTTGGAGCGGCGGAACAAGTGGGTCATGACCTGGTTTTGGGTGGGTCGCGAACATTCCATAATTCCAGTCCCGTCTCCTGAGCTTCTGTGATCACATGCCTAGGAGAACCGAAGAGCAGCACAGGACGAAGAAGAATGGCGCCTCTTCTGCGGATCAGGCCAGGGGGGCTTGGGGGTGTCCAGGGGTGGTGGTGGCTGGACTCACTGTTTCTGCAACGAACTTCCCCCTCAGTGAGAAGCCACCCTGAGTGCCCACTGGTCTCATACAGCATTGCAGGAGCTGTTTGAAACAGCTTCCTTAAGAGCTACAGATCCACTGGGTTCACCTGGGCTACCACGTGCTTCACGTGTCTCCTTTTCTGGGCTCCCTCCAGCGTTTTGGGAGCTCCCAGACCCCGCTTCCTTTGGTGCGAACATGCTTGTAAACATGTGAAAACTTGGAAACCTGAAGTTTTGGCTGTGATGTGATGATGTCATCTCATCATCATATCACTGACAAAACTTCCGGGTTGCTGATCCATGCTGAAAATGGGTTGCAGGGTGAAAAAGTTTGAGAACCACTGATTATTTTCTACTTCAGTCTGCTGTCCCTTTCAACACATCTCAACTATTAACCTTGTTCCTAAGTAAAGGTAAAGGTGACCCCTGACAATTAAGTCCAGTCGTGTCCGACTCTAGATTGTGGTGCTCATCCCCATTTCAAAGCCGAAGAGCCAGCGTTGTCCGAAGACGCCTCCATGGTCATGTGGCCAGCATGACTCTCCTTGCCGCAGCGCGTAGCATGCAGCTAGAACACGGAGCACTGTTTACCTTCCCGTAAGTGGTACCTATTTATCTACTTGCATTAACATGTTTTGGAACTGCTAGGTTGGCAGGAGCTGGCCAAGCAACGAGAGCTCACCCCGTCGTGGATTCAAACTGCCGACCTTTCGATCGACAGCTCATGGTTCAGCGGTTTAACCCACTGCGCCACCCACTGGCCTATAAACCTTGTTCCTACCCACTCTGTATACTAATAACTAGTACTACAGCGCAATCCTAGCCAACTTTCCAGTGCCGGTGTAGCCATGCCAACAGGGCGCACACTGCATTTTGCAGCTCAGGAGCAATCATGGAGGCCTCTTCAAGGTGAACGAACATTTGTTCCCTTACCTCAAGGCTGCATTGTGACTGCACCAGCACTGGAAAGTTGGTTAGGATTGCGCTGCTAGTCATTAGTAATGTATGCCATTGTTGTCTCTACTTCCCAAGCATATAGGAAAAGCAGGGGGTTAGTATGCATGCAGTTTCGTGTTCATTGATCCCACAATGTCTTGACCATAAGTGTAGTCATCCCCCTGCACCTGCAAGGGAAGGGGATAGGAACCAAAAGGGAAAGTCTGAATGCATGGAGGTTAAGTTGTAAGCGAGCACTGTGTGTGAGATTATAGAATGTGTTTACTGCTTATATGGTCGACTCAAGATTTGGAGCCTTTTACGACAAGTCAAATTTTATTCAGGATTAACCCCATTTTCCCCATTAAATAGATAGGAACTCATAACTCGCAGCCAAAAACTCAAGACTTGGGGGCAAAGACTTTGGACTTGACTTGAGACGGAGTCAGAGACTTGATACACATCCACATCTCGTAGACCTTAAATTCAAATTTCCATGCTTTTTGGTGTATGAGTAAATTTGCAAGCACTAACTGTTGTCTAATGGAAAAAAAACCTTTTGATTGTTGACTAATTCTATATTTATAAGGGGAAATGATGCTCCTCAAATTAAAACCTCAAAGGACTCTGCCTCACGTGTATAAGGATGGGAAAGAGATGTTCAATCTCCTTTTCTGTTGGCCCCACAAATGTGCATGTACCTGCATATCTGACTTCTTCGGAGACATACCGTATATTAACATATCTCTCTCTCTCTCTCTCTCTCTCTCTCTCTCTCTCTCTCTCTCTCTCTCTCTCTCTCTCTCTCTCTCTCAGACATACAGCTTTCAGACCCCCTGTATGGAAGGATACAGGAGTAGAAAATGCTCAAGGTGAATTTTTTTCCAAAGAAAAACAAAAAAGTCTACAAATAATTTTGTACAGCATTATCTACAAAATTGCACAACATCTATGCAGAGGCATACTCAGTTCTATCTTCCTCTTGGTGCAGCTTGCTGATTTCCTTAAGACAATTCAGGGAAGGAAATATCACTTTGTTTGAAAGAGCGGTGCAGGCTTTCTATCAGAGGGTCTGAGAAATCTTTCAATTTTTCATTATACCTGCTTTGATTCTGTAATAGCATGTGGATTAAGGAATGCTCCCAGTGGTAATCTGCTGCAGAGCTGCCACAGCTGGCTAGCAATCTTTTACAGACAGCTGTATAAGACGTCTTTTTTTGCTGTTATTCAGGAAAAAAAAACATTTTCAGAGGAACCCATTAAGAGATGGGCTGTGTGGGCTGTAGTAGTGTCACATCTCCTTCCCCATAATAATTCTTTATGGCTAGAGGTTTCCTTTTTTATGTGAGAGGAGAGAGACTGTCTTTTCTCGCAACTGATTTTTCAGCTCAGGGATTCCCTGCAAGAGACTAGCACTGACATCATCAGGAAATTCTTTCTTCTAAGTTACACTGTCTGTGCATAGGAGGGCACTCGCCGATAGCAAGGGAAGGTTGGAAAAGACAGAGGGAGGGGTGCCGCTAGGATTTTCCAGGGAAACACTACAGCAGATGGCCTGATCTTCTGATAAATAGTAGTGCATCTGCAGACTGATTGGTGGGAGGGAGGGATATTTTTGGATACCCTTGCTCACTCAGGCTTTCCTAGTATTTTTCTTTTCCATCTCTCCAGATTCCTTATTTGCTCTGTGTGTAGGGGGGAGGCGCTGTTTTGTCCAACACTGCAGGCAAATTGCCTCCCTTACAACTAGAATTGCCATTTAGAATTCCTCATTGGTGTGTTTTTCATCTCCCTGCATGTAACTAGGTATAATATCAAAAATATTTGGACAATGCTGAATAATAGGGCAATTGTTGTCAAGGAAACAAGCATGGTATAGCATTGCTCTCTTTGTCACCTGAAAAATTAACTTTGCTGTCATTCAAATGAGCTGTACATTACTGGAACCACTGGGGGGGGGACACTGGCAGAATCGACTCTATCACAATACAGTTTAATTCATTCACAGTATGAAGTGTGAGTTAAGATTGCTATTAAACTGACAACCGTCTTGGGTGGAAGAATGGAAATGTGGTTAATGTTTCTGCATTCAATTCATACCCTTACTGTTCCTTCCAGCAACTGAATTCAAAAATCCACTAGTGAAAATTATTATTACTATAATTACTATAATTAACTTAGCGTCATAGCGTGCTAGAAGGGGAAGCTAAGTCTGCCAAACTAAAATATGGGCTTACAATAAATGTATATGTGTACTAAGAATTTTAAAGAAAGAACTATGACAATGCAATCTTCAGCAAGGCATTTTTCTGCAAAAAAAGAGTTCCATATCAGTTCATCTATATAACACATATGGGAATGTGCTATGATTAACAAATGTCAAACAGAATTGCAACCCCAAGATAATTTAAACATAGTGGTTAATTGTGGGCCATTAGGGCTGGTGTATCACAGTAGCCAAATCCCCAGTTCAATTTTTCCCTCAGCCATAACTTCAGCTATAATACTATAACGCTTCCCTGGGAATAAGTCCCATTGACTGTAATGAGGCTTACTTCTGTGTAGACATGCATAAGATTGTGCTACTATTGTATGTGTGTAGGGGGAGGTGCTTTAGGCAAATCATTGGCTCTCAGTACCTCCCTATCTGCAATATGTGGATGATGATGATGATGATGATGATGATGATGATGATGATGATGATGATGATGATGATGATGATTGACCAACCTGAGCTGTTGTAAAAATTCCTAGGACAATATACAGTATGTGGGAGTGCTTTGAGTACTGTAAATGCTAAGAATTGTATTATTATTTTTCCTAAATATTCCATTTCCCAAATTAGCAGCACCTTTTTGGAAATCTCTCTCTCTTACTACTTTTACCACTCTTGGATGAATATGCACATCTTTCTGCTAGCAGTCAGTTCAAAGGAACTCAATTGCTACCAAATGGCAGTAAATCACGGGGGGGGGGGGACTTTCAACAGTAGGCTTACTTGGTTCACTAAAATGCTTGTAAACATGTCGTGATGCTGCAATGAATCACAGGGGCCTGCAGTTGCTCTGCTCATAATGGTGTACATATAAGGTTGCCACTTTATATTTACTGGCCCCATTCACTTGTTTGTAACAGCAGTGTGAGACATTCAGAAATATAATAGGTGAAACTTTTTCTGGCATGGAGATAATTGATGGGTAAAATTCTAACGGCAGCCTGATGTGCAGAAAGTTAGGGGTTGAAACTCTTCCCACCATTTATCCCAAAGCCAGGAAGAGCTTTACTTCCTAAACATCTGCGTGACAGGCTGCCATTAAAATCTCAGATAGAAGTCCAGCAGAAAAGGTTCCAGTACCATGCACCTGTCAGAGGTTAGATGTTGCTAAACATACACAGTCCGCACACTCAGGCAGGCACCAGACCAGCACCAAACAGCATACACTTATCAACAGCTGCCAAGGCAGCCATGTTACGGTGGAACTTGATGTGTTATGTGTAGTTCTGTGCTTCTTTTTTTCACAAAACTCTTAAGAAAGATGCAGTGCAAGCCCTGAGACTACAATTTAAAATGTTAGATCAGCCCAGGGTGGGAAGAGGGGGCTTTTTAACCCCTTCTCCTCACTACGGTTCTCTGCTGAGAATCACTACCCAAAACTGTTTTTATCCCTGAGAAAAAGATGCAATTGCAGGTTGGGTATCCCTTATCCAGACTGTTTGGGACAGGACGTTGTCTGGATTTTGGATTTGTCTGGATTTTGGAATATTTGCATAAATATAATGAGATAGATATCTTGGGGATGGGACCCAAGTCTGGAACATGAAATTCATTTATGTCTCGTATTATACACCTTATACACATAGCCTGAAGGTAATTTAATACAATATTTTTAAATAATTTTGTGCCCCAGCATGCCTTGTGCTATGCCAGTCAGGTGCTTGAAAAAGTTTTTTTTAAGTCATAGCCTCAAAAATGTCTGGATTTCGGAACAGTCTGGATTTCAGATGTCCGGATAAGGGGTAATCAACCTGTACATGTATCAGGCACCCCTTATCCGCGGTCCCCGAATCACATTACCTGCAGTTTCACTTACCTGTGGTTCTCCACGCCCCTTGCACCCATTACCTTTGTTTTTCTCCTTTACCATGGCACCAAGCGTGCATGATTCTTCCTTTTACAGAACACTATAAGCAGGCAAGCTTATAGAGACAAGCAGGCAAGCAGTCTGAATGCTAGAGGGACACAGCCAGAACGTTAACAGGAAGCAGGAAGCTTCCACGATAAAGGGCAAAAATGAAGGTAAATGGGCATGGGTGTGTGGAGATAGGGTTCCCTCTTATTTGTGGTTTTCATATCCATAGGGGGACTGGAACGTATACCTGCAGGTACGGGGGGACACCTGTATTTCCCAACAGAGGTAAAAGCAGGATGGGGGAGGACTTCCAGCAGAAAAACATCATTAGGAGAAAGGGATATAAAGCTCTCCCCCTCCCCCAGCTGTCCACTCCAAATTGCAGACTCAGTGGCTGCATTGCACGAAAGTCACCCTCACATGCTTTTATCCCTGTTGGGGAAAAGATACAAGAACTTGCATCTTTTTTCCAGCAGGGGTAAAAGCAATGGGGAGGGGGATGACTCTCCGCAGAAAAATAGCATGAGAGGAAGGGGTTAAGAGACTCCAGCAAACACTCCCATGCCAGTCTTCCACTTCAACTTGCAGCCTCAGTTACTGCTGTGAAATTAAAACATCTCAAAACAGAATGAAGTGTATGTAATATGTAGTGTTGTGCTTAGACTGCAGGTTTCTTAAGCAGCCTGACTGGTAGTTCTGCCTTCTCAGTTCAAGTGCAGATACACAGGCTCTTAGATGGTCTGGAACAGCAGACATGATCTCGCAGCAGGGACCCATCAATGCTATATACAAATATTTCAGGTTTTACTTGACAAGCCCAAGCATATTGAGAAAGGCCCATTGTCATAGATGCCTGAAATTCTATTACTGGGAATGTACAAATACTGTTTTTCATACAACAGGCTAACACTGCCCCCCACTGCTTCAGAAGACAACAGGAAAACACCATTAGTTCAGGGCTTACAGCTGCTGTGGAACAAAATAAGGCATAAAAAAAAATACAATTTGAGTGTCCATTGCTCTGCACCTGGTGTAGTCAGTAACTTTACACCAGCAGAAAGTATAACATTCATGCAGATCATACTAGTAGCTTTCTCCTTGACAATAAATGGCTAAAGAATCTAGTCCGTACAGCTGCTGACAGACTGCTATGGACGAGTGTAACAGGTGGCTACCCTCCAAGTGTTGCCAGGATGAAGTCTCTAATTAAATGGGGTTTCCCAGAGCATAAGAATTATTTTAAAATTCTGAGCCAGAAGCTGTGAATGAAGAGATTGCAAGGAATCAATGCAACCTGAAGAGGCTGGCTAAGAGAAGACTAAATATCCATTAAAATTCAGACTAAGGAAGGGCTGATGGGTGACGACAGATCATTAAGGGTCTAGCACGGACTTTTGCAGTGTTTTCAGATTGCTTGGAGTCTGTGAAGGAAGCAGGATGCTGAGCTCTCTCTCAGGGTCAACTGTTGCAACAGGAGGTGCTGTGTTGCCAAGCCTTGTAAGAAAAGCATGAATGGTGTCTGAGAGGATATCTCTCTGTCAAGGATGCATCCAGATTATCATTTTTATTGAATAGTTATTTAGTTATTGTGTGCATATTGCTGGGGGAAAAAATCACATTTCCCCAGTACTTAGCAGCATTATTGTGCTGTTGGGAAATTCAGTTTTTGTTGTCTTTCATCTTTGTTTCAAATATTTTTCATCCCACCTTTTGGTACATTCTGTAGTCACTCAATTGTCATAAGCACCTATTGACATTGGCAGCTGTGTAATCACTTGTGGCAAACTACACACTTTAAAGTATATTGTCACAGCCATAAGGGCTAGAAGACACTTGTTACTTTAAAAATCAAGGATGACATAATTAGGAAGTTGAATTCGGAGTCAGTATCACATTTGCATTTCCCACCCACGCTTCTGCAGAATCGCACGCAGTATATTACAGAGCCCTGCCTTTAGGACACACAGCAGTGAAGTTATTCTTCGAAAGGAAAGCTGTATTCTCCACAGGCATTCTGACCAATAATATGGGTAGGGTGCCCATATCCAAAAAGGAACAGGGTGCCTATGCCTTTAACCATTGTAAGAAGAGGGAATTTGGGCAGCTTGTAGCACCCTTCCATGATGAACTACACCTGCTCAAATTCCAATGGTTAAAGGTGTAGGTACCCTGTCCCTTTTCAGATATGGGCACCCTAAATATGGGATATAGTGCTATGAGGGGCTGGCAGCAGGAGCGTCACTAGGGCGCGTGCAATTTTTTTGGGGGGCGACCCGATGGGTGCCCCGGGTGCCCCCCGACTCTGCCCCCCGCGCACCTTTCCTGTGTGTGTGCGCCTCCGTTGCAGCCGGCTCCAGGGACGTCTTCCCCAGCTGGCTGTCCTGGGCCTTCTGACGAGGCCCACTGCGTCACAACGTTATTTATAATGTTTTTTGCGCATGTGCGGACTGTTCCTGAGGGAAAAAGGCTGCCCTTTTCCCTCAGGAACGGTCTGCGCATGCGCGAAAAACGTTATAAATAACGTTGTAGTGGGCCTCGTCAGAAGGCCCACGAGCGCCGGCCCGGGAGGACGCTCCGAGGCGCGCGTCACCCTCCGGGCGGTCCGCCCCCCCGCCGCGCTCCAGCGACGTCGCTGGCTGGCAGGTTGACTTGATTGCCCTTGTTGGGAGAAAGGCGGGGTATAAATTCTTTAAATAAATAACTTAAATAAATAAATACCCAGGAAAATGTGATTTGAGTGTTCTTTGTTGAATTGTGTGGGTAAACCTCCAGAGCATCCCTCAGATTCAATGCATTGTCAAGTTATTCCCTTGCCCTCTCCAATCCACCTTTTTGGCAAGCATCATTCAGGATGTAGTTGCCATAGCTACACATTGAGACTGACAAGCCATATTCCATATTGGTGCTCCGACAGAATTACAATAAGAATCAGGGAGCGATCAATGTTTTAGCAATCTGTCACTAGGAGTAAAAAAAAATGCCATACAAAAATGCAGTATGGTTGTGGATAAAGATGTAAAGGACGCCATTCATCATGATAGACTACTTTAAAAAAATCTTTATTTATTTATTTAAAGAATGTTTACCCCGCCTTTCTCCTGATAAGGGCAATCAAGGCGGCTTACAATTAAAACAAGTTAAAATACATAATAAAATATAATACAATATAATACTGTCTGACTTTCCCTTTCTATCACACTAACTGTGGAATGGCGGAGTGAACATGTTTGTAAAGCATGTTTGCGATGACTTTCGAGTAAGGGTGGCTGGTGCAGAGGCCAGCCGCCCTAATTCTACCGCTGGATTGTCCCTGCGGCTGCCAGAGAAGGTAAAGGATCCCCGGTGGGCGTGGGGGCGGTTCGGGTGGGGGTAATTGGCTGAACTGGCCTGGGGTGGGTGGGAATGGCGGGTGCCATATCCCCGTTCCATTCCTGCGCCGGTGCGGCCATTACACGGTCTCCTTGGACTTGTGCCAGCTAAACAGCTGGCGGAAATCTCCTGAGTTACACCAGGGGAAGGGAATGAACGTCCCTTTCCCCCGAGTAGACCTCCAGGCCGATCTTGGAATAGGGATAGGATCCGGTGGGTGGCCTGGGCCACCCGCCGGATACTTTGGCAGGATTGTGCTGCCCAAGAGACATCTTTTGTGTATCCTTCTAGAGCAAACTGTTATCAACAGTGACAACTGTTGACTTTTGGAATTGTGGGATTGCATATTTTAAACCATCCTTCCTGACAAAGGGATTTTGTGCAGCATTAATAAAGCAAAGAGTGCTTTGAACATGTGCAGAATGCCATTCTCACCCTGCTAAGACATACCCATTGATAAAGGAAATGGCTTCCCTTGGAGGGTACAAGGGAGTACAATAGGGAGGGTATAAGAACAACTTCCAGATAATGTTGAGCCCCAACACCTTTCATTTAGAAATAGACAGCTCAATCCTAACCAACCTTCCAGTGCCTATGCAGCGGTGACAACAGGGCACGTGCTGCATTCTGCGATGGGGGGATTGCGATCACAGAGGCCTGTTCAAGGTAAGGGAATGTTTGTTCCCTTACCTTGAGGCTGCATTGTGGCTGCATCTGTGCTGGAAAGTTGGTTAGGACTGGGCTGTAAGTCAGACCATGTGGGAAAAGAACTTGTATGTAGCATTTTTTTAATGGGAATATTTCTCAATCACTGTAAAAATCAACACTACAAATACGTCAAAGCTTTTAACATGGCAGGAACCATTACACCTAACTGCATGCATCCCCCCCTCCCAACCAATCACTCAAAAACCAAAGCACCTGTGTTCTGCAGTTACTAGGACTTAAAAGTGCATTTGGGCTGCTGTGAGTCTCACTGAAGGCAATGGGGTTCTCACGGGGATCCTCTAGGGATCCTGGGAATAACCCCTATTTGCCACTAAGAGAGCAAGCACGCACGCACGCACGCAAGCACCCACCCACCCACCCACCCAGGGCACATCTTCCTTCTCTCCCCAGCAGTCAATAGCTTCCATGTGGTGATTGCTGCATGGGAGAATTGCATGGTGGGAAGGTGGAGGGGAGGAACTACCTGCTACCCAGCTTGGTTCCAGGTAAGCCGAAGGAGGAGGGAAGGCATGGCCAAGCTGGGGTGGGGAGAGGTGAATGGGATGAGCCAGGTGGGGGGGGGGAGAGATTAGGGTAGGGAAGATAAGATGGGAGGAGAGGCAAGTGGGGAGGGCAGAACACACACATGTGTAAGAGGGCCCAGAACTGGGTGATGTTCCAGAGCCTGGAAGATTCTGGGGTCAATCCTGCATCTATGTATACAGTTGATTAAAACTCTGCTTTGACTAATATGTGAAGCCCATTAAAGACAACGAAATGTTTGCCTGATTTAAGAATGGTAGGATTAGAACATGCTTCTATTTCTCAGTGCTAATATCCCATGAATGTTTAATTGAATCTAATTGTTCCCTATTGAGTAAACCTAAGAACGTGGGAGTCACAATTTAAGTGCCAGAAAACCTGCTTTCTGCTAAAACTGCTGATAAAGCATCACAACTCTGTTTTGGAATGTCAACATAACTTTAATTAAAACGTATTAGGTAATGTGATGATGCTCAATTAAGGCAAACAGAGAAGATGACTAAATTAAATCCGATGCCCTGCAGTTTTGACAAACTTTATTATACAAGATAAGAAATACCGGTAACTTTTTAAAATAGAAACTTCTTTACAGCAGCCTCTGTAGAGTCTCACACTACATCTCTTGTCAAGAGAATGCAATTACTCTATATCTTCAAAGTTAAGTGTCTGCAAGCTTCTCTGTTCTGCTGGGAATTCTAACAGTTTTATAGCAAAATCTTTTCTTTGGAGATTTAAGATCTTTAAGAACAGCTGGTTTTCTCATTCATCAGAATGATAAATTTATATTAAATGCAATTTAGAATTTATGTTACTTGTATACCCCCAGGCTATATTCTGAAGTGGTGCAGATCTAGCAGTGGGTTTAAGTCCACATTTTTAATAATATGCAATTTTATTTAAATATAATTGGTTTAGGCCCCAATCCTATTCCCCTCCAGCTTCGCTGATGCAGCCATGCCAAAAAGGTGTGTGCTGCTTTCGGAGGTGGGGACAGATGGACAAACGGGAGGTAAGTAAAAACATTTATACTTCCCTCTGCATAAGCTCTGAGGCTGCCTATGGGTTTCCTTGGACATACGACACCTCTTGATTAACATATGACACCAATAAATTGACAACCCTAATTTGCAGATGGGCATCAGGTTGGGATCACCCAAGGCAGATATGGACAGTGGAGCAGAGCCATTTTTCCCAAGGCAGAAACTTGCATTGAAATGGGAGAAGTGATTGGATAGCTGGTACCTGCTGCAGTACATGTTTAATGCTTAATAGAGTTGTGGCCCATTTACAATTCAAATCTTTGTCTCATGTCTTATTGGAGTACTCAGGCAAAGCAATGATCTCTACACCACAAATCTACATTGGTTTTATATCAGCTTCTCTAAAGAATCCTCCTGGGAATTGAAGTTTGATGAGGGTGCCGAGAGATAAAAGAACCACAATTTCCAAAATTCCCTGGAGAGAGGGAGTATTAAACCAGTATGTCTTGTCTTGTAGACATGTCCCCTTCTCTGTTCACCTGACATACTTCTATTTACATTTAGAACAGTGTTAATGTGGATCATGTCCTGATATGGATCTCATTGAGGTGCCTCTACCATCAGCAGAATTTTCTTTTAAATCATGGTTACTTATGCATATACTCTACTTGAATTATAGAAGGGAGTAATTTTAACAAGAAAGAGGGAGGAACTTTGGGAAACAAGATGGCGCATGAAGGAGTGTTTTAGGAGGCAATTGAACACAAGTTGTCAGGATGGGACAAAAAGTCGAGCATACACACTCTGAAAACTGCACCCAAGAATCTCAAAAGTGATATTATAAACCAGGGTTTCTCAACCTGTGGTACGGGTACCCCTAGGGGTACGTGGACCTCTTGCTGGGGGTACACCAAGCTCTGCCCCTTATCAATTAACATGGATTTTAAATTTTAATTATTTTCGGAGCCCTTCTGTCTCTCTTATTTTGGTTTTGGACTTATTTTTGTCCTTTGCACTTTGGAAAATGTACTTTGGTGGGGTGGGGGAGGGAGGAGCTGATTTTGGGAAGTGTGACTTGGAGAAAAAAAGAGATCGTTGCATGTGTGTCTCACACACACACACACACACACACACACACGAGTTAAATAAGACATTTTCACATTTAAAATTGTTTAAGTATTTAACGATGAATTACCTAATTAATTAATTGATTAATCCAATTAATTAGCGGTTAATTAGCAGGGGGTACTTCAGAAAATTGGACCGTGATAGGGGGTACCCCGGCCTCCAAAGGTTGAGAACCCCTGTTATAAAGGATCCAGGGTTGCAAGCTTGGATTGCACAACTTAACACTTTGGGGACAAATCTGGGGCCTACAGAGGTCAGTTTTAAATAATCCAGACCCCAGAAACAGATGTGGTGCACTAAAGTTGCTGCAAAACAAGTACCGGTAACTCCAGATGATTCAAGCATATGCTATGCAGGAAGGCAAAACGGTAAGAATTTTTTTCCTATCATAATGATACAGTTCTCTTTCCAAACAGTCTCTTTTCCTCGGGTTTATCGAATAGGTCCAAATTCTGTTGTCAGCCACTTCACTAGAAAGCTGAAAGTGCCAGATACATGATTTACATTGCAGTTCTGTTGAAGTGCACAAATATGAAGGCATTTTATATTTATAAAGTATAATGAAGAGCAGAAACCGTAACTAAAAATGATAAGAAATAGATGTAAAAGCAGCAGAGAAAAGTGACCATAAGTGAGACTGAAAAGATTACGATAAATCAGTATGCAGCATCTAGGTTGAGACTAAAGGATGTGACAAGAGAAATAGATAGCCCTTTTTTGTGGTTATCCCTACTGACCACCACAAAAATGAGTACAGCAAAAGATAGAAGGAATAATACAAACCCATTTTCTACATCTGTCTGGGTACGACATTATTCTTCCTCTTATCACAAAGTGCATATAATCAGAGTATTTGTAATAGAGTTCCACATGGGGTCAGCAGATGGAGGTGCTGAATGTAATCTTGGGAGAGCCTGTGAGTTACATACCTGCAGGTGTATACAATACATTTTGAACTAATGGAATTTCCAAGGAGAGATTCTTCCTCTCTCAAAAGACGAAGAAAAAACAGACAATATTCAGAATAAAATAATTTTGGCACTCCAAAACATTTATATGCATTTCTAATTTTAGTCATACATAACAATAAAAGTATATACATATAAGTAGGGTGGGGATGGGGGTGGGGAAGAGGTGTTTACAACATTGTTAACATAGATTGTCCCAAGCATGGTTGGTAAAAAGTGGCAAGTGGGCCAGTGAATGGTTTGGGAGAGCACCTGATACTGCGGCACTGCTGAAGCTCAGGCTGTGCATTTGGGATGGGGAGGCTCCACATATAGTATGGGAGAGGTTCTTAGTGGTTAGACCTTGGCAGGTTTGAAGAATGGAGGCCTGGAGCAAGGACTTCACACAATTGCACCATCTCTCTGAAACTTGCTCTCAAGAAGGCTGAAAACTTTAGATACAAGAGACTTCTGCGGTTGCAAGATGGCTACCGATGTGTGGAGTGCTCTGTTGGCTGCCATTTTTACAGCGCTGCTGTATGACGCGGCAACGCTCCTAGTTCATCGCCGGAGCTGCCTACACCCGCTGGAGCAGGTAAGGCAGCGGTGGGGAGGGGGTGAAACTGGAGGGGGGGAGGAATGGGGTGGGGAGGCTGCGGGAGGGGGTGAATCTGGCGGCGATGGCATGCACTGGATCCTATCCCTTCTTTTTGCAGCCTCCCTGTCCCCTTTCCCTCCTTGGAAATTGTTTTTCGATTCAAATGAAATCGTTTTTGTTGCACCTGCACCAGCAGGGGAGGAAAGGATTTTGCTCTTAGATTTTGAGCTCTTAGATTTTGCTCTTAGATTTTGAGTTCTTAGCTCTTGGGCTCTTAGATTTTGAGCTAAACAAGTACTGCTCTGCCCAGATCTTAGTTTGATTTTGATTTGTGAGATATTTTAGTAGCCAGTGTTAGTTTTAAAAGAATGTTGTTTTAGGGATCCTTTTGACTTATTTTTATAATGAAGATAATTGGGTTTTTTTGGGGGGGGGAGGTTGGGTGCAATAGATATTGTAAACAATGGAAAAGTAGTATGCAAAACATAAAAGTAAAGATAGACATTTCCCTTCCCTGCTTAGTGTACTCTTCAATCAATTCTACAAGAGCATCCTCTGTTATTTTGCAAAGTGTAACTTATTATTCCATAAGCTATTAAACTTAATAGCTCTGAATGTAGCACTCATTTTAATGGCAGTTAAAACTTAGCTTACCTATTGCATACAGGTAATCTACCATACTGATAAATGGCTGCTGTTCTCAGTACAAAGACGATAATGAGGCTGGCTCTTTCCCTTTCCTAGCCAAGGCTGCAGAAGCAATAACTCAGTTCTATAACAGAGATGTTTTATAATAACCCCAATATTTTAATTTCCTGTATCCTAGAAAAATGAATTTACATTCATTATCTGGGCAGAGAAGGAAAAACACACACCCTTATTTTAGACGAACGGACAGTTGAAACGACTCAATCTTTGACTTGTCTCTAGACCACAGTCTTACACTGGTTTAATTATGATTTCTTTTTCCTAGGGACCTTGAGAACTGTAGTTCTGTGAAAGGCTTTTCCAACCAAGAATTCTCAGCACTTACACAGAAACTGTTCTCCTTAGGACTTTATTGGGGAAGCCATGACAGTTAAGCTGGTATAAAGCCAATATACGGTACGTTTGTAGTGCACATTTCAGTGATCCTCCCCAATGTAGCTAAAATGAAAGACAGACAGCTTGACTAGCAATGTTCACCATCATCCAGAATATGTAGTTAAGCAAATCAAACTATAAAAAAGAAGGGAGCAGGACCATGTAGATCTGAAGAATGCAAGGTAGAAATCTCAAACGAGGTGCCTCAAAGGAGGCATCCCATGGAAGTACCAGCCATCATAAGCTGTCAAACAGCTATACAGCCCATGAATTTGCCCATCTTCTGAATCGGAGAGGTTGGTCAATGTGGTCTGTCTCTCATCAAATCATGACAAACCCAAAAGGTAGAGAAGGAATCGGAGAGAACTCATGCATGAACAACACACAGTTCATAGCAGAGGCTGGCTTCATTCAAACTTTGAGAAGCACTGAAAAATGCTATTATACAGTATTATATCTTTAGCAAAGATTTAACATTCCTAACAAACAACACTACTTTGGTTTTATCATACACTTAAATAAGCAACATTTATTTAGCATCTTAAGGATGTTCAAACTGTACTAGGGAAATAAAATTATTTTTATTAAAAAGGTTTAATAAAATTAAGAGGAAAAACCAACTCAACAAAGTTGGTTTTGACATTATTCAAAAGCAACTTAATGTAAGGTTTTACTATGCATTAAGGTACTGTTCTGTGTCCAGGCCTAAATTTGTGAGATAATCCGGGAAGCCCAATCCTGCCTAAGATCCACCGCAGCACGCAAAGCACGCTGAAGCGAATCTAAAGCAGGATCTGCGGCACACCTTAGGGGAAAGGGACATTTGTCCCTTTCCCCTGGTGTAAGCCCCAATGGGCCTCATCAGACGTGCACTAGCTATTTTGCTGGCGCACGTCTGGGGAGGCCATGTAAGACTGGCCAGACCCAGGAAGGGGGTTAGGATATCGGCGGAATGCGCTGCCGATATCCCCACCCCACTCCCTGACCTGGCTGGCCAATCGCCCCTCCCTCGCAACCCGGCCCACCCTCCTGCCGCCTAGCACAGCACGTAACTGCATCCGTCGGTGTGGGTGTCGACCGGCAGCAGAGTGAGCGATGCTGGTGCCACTTAATCCCCGGGTACTGCGAAAGTGCTTTACAGCACTTTTGCAACACCCTAGGCTGGCAGAGCACTCACGACGCCAGTCGTATCTTGCGCAGGATTGCACTCTTAGTCTAGGTTTGGGTTTCTATCAAGATGTGAATCAACAGCCTTCTTATAGAAATACTTCATGTATTATGCTAGCTACTACTAGAGGGTTACAATCAGGTGTTATGCATTTTACCATCATTTATATTGCTTGTCAAGTGGCTAGGGTCACGTTCACACAGATGTATCTTCTGCTCTTTCTGACAGCCTCATAAAATGAGGAGAAAGCAAGAGAGAGGAAGTACGATAGACCTTGACTCTCACGCTGCTTGTTCTCATGGGACATTACCACGGTTCTCTCTAGCTTTTCTCAGAGTATTTCTGTTCACTGCAAAGAGGACTATTTTCTTAATAGAAAATGATGAGGCGGATTCTGAAATATCCTTCTGGTTTATAAAACAGGGCCATTCTTATGAAGAAATGTAGGGATTTTATTCCTGTGCAAATATGTTAGCCTGGCTTTGCCATATATCTGGATTTTGGGGTCAAAACTAAGGATTTTGGTAGGGTGGAAACTTCTCCATCAGTTTGCAAATATTACAAATATTCATCTTTTAAAAATATATATTTTTGGTACCATTGCTTCCCCTGGTTATTCCTGCTTTCAGCAGTCCCCCCGCCCCCGACTGTACTGCTTCCTTTCTGAATCAGTCACATGGATGATCCCACCCAATCAAGAAGCATGTAGTAACAGAGAGAATGACATCACAATGCAATTTAGCTGTGTGATGTCAATAAATAAGGGTACATGAAGGTAACTGACAATCATGGCAATTCAAAAAAGATAAGAGCGCATTTTCATACCTGCTGAAAAATAACCAAAAAAGGATGAGATTTTCTGCTGGAAAAACCAGTGAATATTTTTGGCCCAGTCCTAGTGTTAATGATGTGGTAGGTGCTCCTGAATAATTTCTTATTATCTTATCAGTTGTGTTTGTGTTAATGTAATATTAATGTTTGTGCAACTCCCAAAATATTCTTTTTCACGTTAACTATTTCCTAAAACCCATTCTTCCAAGTTCCATGCACTGTCAGTTGTAATGGATTCTCCATGTTCCCTGCTAATCCACACATGTAGTCAATTTGCTTGATCCTTCTTTAACTCCACCCATCTCCTTCATTTGCCCATATCACATCTCCCTCTGAAACAAACTAGAACCTCCACATCACTCTACAATTCTTATTCTTCTTTCTTCTTCTTTCTTCTTCCCTAGTCACTGTTTTCCATCACCTACACCCTACTCTGTAGATCAGACTGGGGGCCTCAATTTCTTGTCAGATGACATGAAGAAAAAAAAATCTGCAGAAATCTGCAGCCTTTGGGGCAGATGTTTTGTCTTGGATCCTGTAAAAGAGATCTTACAGCCCGATCCTGCCTAAGGTGCGGAGGTTGGCTGAAATGGCCGGCCGCTGCATCCTAGGCAGGATGCGGCCCATGCTGGCATGGCCAGTGCTCTCCTCAGGGGAAGGGGACAAACGTCCCCTTCCCCCAGTGTAAGCATCGGAGGACCCAATGGATCTCCTTGGATGCGCACCAGCTAAAGAGCTGGTGCGTGTCCTGGGAGGCCGTGTAAGGCCAGCCCGGGAAGGGGCTTGGGATATCGGCACAACCCAACGCCAATATCTCTGCCCCCTCCCAGGCCGGCCCGCCCAATGGCCCCCTCCCCTACAACCTCAGCCCATCCTCCCCACGTCCTCCCGCCAATTGGCGCAGGCCTTACCTGGGACTAAAGTTACAGTGGATTGCAACACAAGTTTTCATATTTTCCCTGTAGTTGACATTACCACCCCATCCCTCCCCTATTCTAGCTCAGAAAAACCTTGAGGAGCTTTGGGAAGGAAGACCAGATTACTGCTAGGGTTAACTGCCACTTTCCCTTATCCAGTTGGAGATAGATTGTGCTAAAGATGATCATGCTGTGAAAAAGGCAGGATCTTTCTGCCCATTCTAAGAATAGAGCAGAGAAAGCATATGCGACATCATAAATCTACACTCCAGCACCAAACTGGGATTGGCAGAGGTCCACTAGCACATGCCAAGGATGGGTTATCATTTAGCTGATGATCTACTAACTATACGGCTGGCTCCAAGCCTCTGTTTTCCTGCATCAGCTTATGCCACTGATATGTCTTAATGAGCAACAATGGAATAAGCAGATGGACTTTTTCAGAAGCAGTGGCAGGAGCAGAAAGCTTGTTTTCCGAGATCGTGAGCCCCATTTTGCCATTCTTATTTTAGAGAATACCAGAAGCTCTATTGACAAGCCTGACGACACATTCCCAATGCCTCAGAACAGGTTAGCACAACAGATTTCAGAAGTTCAGTGCCACATCTTGATTTCATTGTGCTTTAGTTTCCCCCCTCAAAATCCACTCACTGTTGTAGCTGCCGCCGCCGCCGCCATTAGTCTCTGCTGATACCAGGCTTTGCTGACTTGGCCCTTCGGAGGTGGCCCTTCCTGACAGTAAGTGGGAAAGGAGAGGGGAAGAAGGGAAAGGAAAAAAGAAAGAATGGAAAGGAATATTTAGATATTTGCACTTGAATAAATACCAAGGAATTTTAATAGTTTTACTCTCATGTCCATTTATGCTTTGACAACTCGCATACCAACCAAAGCATGGCTGTCACCGTTCCCAAGATATAAGGTGTTGCATATGGATATGGATCTAATATTAGTTTGCCACAGAGTCAAAATAGACAACCACTATAAACAGACAATAGACAACCACAAAATGGACAACAAGACATCTCCGTGCTTTGAGGCAGGACATTTAAATTATATTCCCAATGGTGATAACAATATACAGTAATTCTAAAATAGCTAATGAATTGGCAGTTTGCTGCCCCTTAACTGGCACTCCCAAATCTGCTGCCTGACGGGCCACCTCATCTTGCCTAATGATAGGTCCTGTCCTGGTTTGTTATATTTTATATATCATAAAAAAATTGTCCAATCTCTGTCAACATTCAGTATACATCAGTCCTTTTCTGTTTGAAATAGTTTGCAGACTAATGGATGTCATTATCAACTAAAAACAGAACCAAAGTCAATTTGAACAGTGTATTTTCAACAAGGCACTTCCAGAAAAATGAACATTAAATACTGTATACCAGACTGTCTGAATGCTTGAATTTCTTAGCAATCTATGAACATATGAACAGCTCTGCTGGATCAGACCAAGACCCAACTAGTCCAAGATCCTGTAGCCCAGGGTTTCTCTAAATATTCAGCATGATGTACCACCTACATGGCTGCAGTTGTGCCGAGTACCACCGGAAGTGGCAATGACATCATCGCCATTTACTTCCGGGTTTTTTTGCTGCACCGGAGCCCAGAAAACACAAGGTAAGAAAGAAATGGGTGGGAGGGCCTTTCCAAGCATGGGAAGCCCACATGCTTGAGCTCTGCCACCTTGGCAGAGCTTGAGTCAGGTATCTGCCATGGTGCAGTGCAGCTGCCATGGCAGTTGCTATATTGCCGGCCAGGGATTCAAGTACCACCGACCGGTGGCTCGCATACCACTAGTGGTATGCGTACCACTGGTTGAGAATGCCTGCTGTAGCCAACAGTGACCAGCCAAATGTTTCCAGAATGTCACAAAACAGGCCATGAAGACAGCAGCTCACTCCTTTCATTTGCCCTCTAGCAACTGGTATTCAGACAATGCCTAGGAGCAAGTAACTTCATGTTAGCTATTGTAGCTAATAGCACTGATGGAGTTGTCCTCCATAATTCCCCCTTAGAGACAATACAACATTAGCAGCCATATCCTCCTGTGGCAATTAATTCCATAAGTAGGGGCAGGAGAAAATGGTGATAACGAAATAAAAACACATAACACTGCTTTCTGCTAAAAAATCTGCGGATACATAATAAAATAAAACCATGTAATTTTGCGTCATTCTTCATCTGCTGACACTGTCTAACCTATACTACCTACCTAGTACAACTTTAAAGTGGTTACAACTGATAAAAATGGGGAAAAGTTGGAATAAAAACACATAACACCGCTTTCTGTTGTTTTGGTTAAAACACCGAAATCTGTGAAAAAAATAAAACCATTTTCTCCCACCTCTATCCATAAGTTAACAATGCACTGTGTGAAGAACTCAGTCCCGAAACTATGATCAATCAATTTCATTGGTTTTGAATTCTTATGAAAGGCAAAAAAAAAAAGATAGATCCCTCTATCCGCTTTCTCCATACAATCGTAACTTAAATTTTTCATCACGTTCCTTTTGTTGTCTATTTTGTAAACTAAAAAGCCTCAAATGAATCTAGCTCTTTCTCACTGGCACTATGCAGCACCAGAGGGGCTGAATGTATGAACATATGCAAGCACCCCCCAAACATGGTGCAAGCACCCCCAAACAAGAAGCTTACATGCAAACCTACTGCAGAATCATACACTAGTAATTAAAAGTATACTTGAAAATAATACGTATGCTTGAAAGTTAACTCTATCACGATCAATAGGATGTACTGCAGAGAAAATATATTTAGGACAGCAGTATTAATGTGAAATATACCATTACCGGTATTTATTTTTCAGAAATCTAACATATGTGATGAAGCTGGCATCACTGAAATGCACTTTGCCCCTTGTGTGCCCCTTCAGCATTTTTTTCTGGTGCTCAACAGCTTGTAGAGAAAGAATCCTATCCCCGATTACAAGACACACGTTTTATGGGTGAAGTAGCCATGTAATTAAAATATAAAATAAAGAGAACTCCAGGCACACACATATAAAATCTTCAAAAAGAGCCACTCATAACAAGCAGCCGTTAAGAAAATTAAAACAATGAGAGCGGAGAAGTACTATATTTACAGAAACCAACGTTTCGACTTCTAATCTGAAGTCATTTTCAAGGTGTAAACAGCAAAGCTGCAAAGATGGTATGAAGATTTTATACGTGTGTGCCTGGAGTTCTCTGTATTTTATATTTTAATTACATGGCTACTTCACCCATAAAACTTGTGTCTTGTAATCTAGTAGCTGGCCATGAAAGCTTTCGTTCCAAGATAATCCTATCCCCTTTAATACTTTGTTAATTACTGTATTTATTTAAAGGGTTTTTAATCCCACCTTACCCCCTAAAATACATGGTGCTCAAGGCAGAGACGACGGGCGCCCTACCAGCGCCAGGTTGCATGGGGGCGGGGCCTGCGTCGCGTGACATCGACGCACCCTCGTGTCACGTCGACGCGCCCCCGCCCGGTTTTTGCTCATTTTGGAGCCAAACCGGCTCCAGGGAGGGTGGGAGGGCCCAGACCACACGGCGCTTCGGAATGGTGAGTTCCCCCAGCGCACCCCCCGCCCGCAAGCGCCTGGAGCTCCTGCTCCACGCGCTCCACCGTAGTTCCGCTGCTGGCTCAAGGTGGCTTACAATAAGAACAGTAAACATAAATACAAAATAAATAAAAGAAAAGCAACAGCTTCTATAAGGGGATCTGCACCCAGACATTTATAGTAGAATCTGTACATTTGCTGCAAAACTTTATGATCATACATAGCAACCAAATTAATTGGCAGCATTTCCCTTTGCTAAACAACCTCTGCTTTTACTCTGGAAAGATACTGTACATCTAAGTCGTCTTTTGTCTTGCAAATACATTTCATTCCAGATGACAGAATACTTCCATTAAGATGTCATGCGTTGCCTAAGTAAGACAATTTCAGAAATGTTCTTGTGTCTATTCTGCTCAGAATCTAGATGGTTACTAAATGTGTGTTTTAAAAGGATTGCAACATATTTCTTCCTCGCTCAGGGTGGATACAGATATTCAGAAACTTACATGTCGTAACATCATGGTGGGATGAAAGATGCACCTTCACATGCACCTGTACCTGTATAGAAGATACTTTCTTATGACTCAATTCCATGTGGCTACGGTGTGCTTGTGAATGTTGGGATCACCCAAGAGTTCTGAAGGAACTCAAGAATGAAGTTGCTGATATCTTGATAAAAATATGCAACTTGTCCCTTAAAATGGCCACTGTGCCAGAGGATTGGAGGATAGCTAATGTCATGCCAATCTTTAAAAAAGGAAAGAGAGGGGACCTGGGAAACTACAGGCTGGTCAGCCTAACATCTGTTCCAAGGGAAGATGGTGGAAAGCCTCATCAAGGATAAAATCTTCAAACATATAGAAGAACAAGCTTTGCTGAGGGAGACTCAGCATGGCTTCTGCAAGGGGAAGTCTTGCCTCACAAACCTGTTAGAATTTTTTGAAAAGGTCAACAGGCATGTGGATGTGGGAGAACCCGTGGATATTATATATCTGGATTTTCAGAAGGTGTTTGACAGGGTCCCTCATGAAAGGCTCCTGAAAAAACTCCATAGTCAGGGAATAAGGGGGCAGGTCCTCCTATGGATTAGGAACTCACTGAAGACTAGGAAACAGCGAGTGGGAGTCAACGGGCAATTTTCACAATGGCGAGAGGTGAAAAGCGGTGTGCCCCAAGGATCGGTCTTGGGACTGGTGCTTTTCAACTTGTTCATAAATGACCTGGAGTTGGGGATAAGCAGCGAGGTGGCCAAGTTTGCGGATGACACTAAACTTTTCCGGGTGGTGAAGACCAGCAGGAATTGTGAAGAGCTCCAGAACAATCTCTCCAAACTGGGAGAATGGGCAGCAAAATGGCAGATGCGCTTCAATGTAAGTAAGTGCAAAGTGTACTGGGGCAAGAAATCAAAACTTCACATATACGCTAATGGGTTCTGAGCTGTCTGAGATGGATCAAGAGAGAGATCTTGGGGTATTGGTGGACAAGTCGATGAAAGTGTCGACCTGGTGTGCGGCGGCTGTGAAGAAGGCCAATTCCATGCTTGGGATCATTAAAAAAGGGATTGAGAATAAAATGGCCAATATTATTATGCCGTTGTACAAATCGATGGTAAGGCCGCATCTGGAGTATTGCGTCCAGTTCTGGTCGCCGCATCTCAAAAAGGATATAGTGGAACTGGAAAAGGTGCAGAGGAGAGCGACCAAAATGATTAGTGGGCTGGGGCATCTCCCTTATGAAGAACAGCTACTCATTTGGGGCTCTTCAGTCTAGAAAAAAGGTGGCTGAGGGGGGACATGATTGAGATGTATAAAATTATGCATGGGATGGAGAGAGTGGATAGAGAGAAGTTCTTTTCCCTGTCACACAACACTAGAACTAGGGGACATCCACTAAAATTGAGTGGAGGGAGTATTAAAACAGACAAAAGAAAATATTTCTTTACCCAGCGTGTAATTCATCTGTGGAACTCCTTACCACAGGAGGTGGTGATGGCACCTGGCCTGGATGCCTTTAAAAGGGGATTGGACAGATTTATGGGGGGAAAGTCTATCGCAGCTTACAAGCCATGATGGGGAAAAGCAACATCCTGGTTGTAGGAGTAGGTTTTCTCTGTGCCAGATGCAAGGGAGTGGCGACTGGACACAGGTATCTTGTTATCTTGTGCTCCCTGAGGCATCTGGTGGGGCCACTGTGTGATACAGGAAGCTGGACTAGATGGGCCTTTGGCCTGATCCAGCAGGGCTCTTCTTATGTTCTTATGTTCTTATGATAGGGGTCAGATGATCAACATACTAAGTGGTTACATGCACAACATGGTGTGGTAAATGGTGGTCTGTATGACCCATCTTCCCGGCTTTCCCCAGCTGAAGTACAGATCTACTTATAAGTTTACCACAGGTCTATTCCAACTGGAACGTGATTCAACCACCAGCAGATGACCTTCAACACATAAAATATTTGGGGTTCACTGTAGGTGCATTCTGAGGAGACTCAGAAATGGGTAGACACCAGTGTTTGCAGACCTGTTGTCGGTGACCCCAGAATAGAGTCAAGGCTTGGAAGGAGGAGAAAGAGTGCTGTAACTTGTTCCGCCAGCAATATCTGAGGCCCTTTATAGCACCGTCCTGTCAGGTGAAGGTGCCGGAAAACCAGCCGCCTGACGCTCTCTTCGTGAGCTCTGTCGCCCAAATCTCCTTCAAGAATATACCCTTGAAGCGTAGCCATCATGGCTAGTAGCCATTGATAGGCCCATTCTCCATGAATTTGTCCAATCCCCTTTGGAAGCCATCCAAACTAGTGGCCGCCCGTCACCACATCCCATGGAAATGAATTCTAAGACTGATTATGTACTGTGTCCTTTTATCCATCCTAGATCTCTTGCCCCTCAGTTTCATTGACGGGCTGAGGGTGGCACAACCGGAGGAAGACAGGGAGCAACAGTCCCAAGAGGAGGGTGTAGCAGACAAACCGAAAAAGTCCAAAATCCGAAACACTTCTGATCCCAAGTATTTCGGTTAAGTACTCAACCTTTACAAGTTACACCACTCTGAAAAGGGATTTTCCCCCCCAAAACAAACAGTTCAGAAAATGTGTGACAAATGAAGTCTTGAGCTAAAGGTATTATGACTACTATGTACTGGCTCAGCTAATTAGCCCTCACCTGTCTGTCCCCCTCTTGTCTTTTGTACCTGGTACAAAAGACACAGGTACAGGTACATGAAAGGGGATCAGGTGCTATGTGAATCAAGACCATTTTGTTTGTTTAAGAAATTTATATCCTGCTTTTCCATAAATGCTTGAGGCTAACAAATTCATAATAAATATAATACAAAATCAGGAAAACCATCAACAAATGTCAAAATAAAATGACAATAACATTCATAACAATTAAACCATTTTTTTAAAAAAAAAACAGTGAACAGACCCCAACACAAACCCCACTCAAATGCAATAGCAGCAGAAAACAGTCACAATTAATTTTTCACTAGTTCAATTTAATTTCTACAAATAATTTCCAGTAGTTCTGCTGTACATGAGTATTAGTAATTGTTTTGCTCAATTTTACATTTGTGACTTCCTCATGAGTTTTGTTCTCTTCTCCTGTGCAATTCTTTGTGAGATTAAACTAGTGGTAACAGTGGGCATGATGGATTGTATTCTTTTTTTGGGGGGGGAGGTGACCTATGAAGATGGCAAGCAAGCAGAAACAATGAGCGTTACACAGCCAAAATCAAAATCTGTGGATTTCTTCGAAGAAGTTAACCACATGCTTAAACGAAATCAACAGGGCTGAAAAATACTACACTTTCTGAATCTGTGGAGCAGGGGAAGATAATGGCACCTATAATTCTGGGATAAGGCAATTCACTACTTTGTAATACCATTCAGCCTCTGTTTTGTTTCTGTGCTCCAAAAGTGGGGCAAGCCTTGTGAATCAACGGCATGCATATCTGAACTGTGCTTGGCCTCAAGCAGAGCAAACCTGATGCTTAGCTTGAAACTGAGACTGAATGTGAAATCTAGATGCAATTGAGACTAATCACTGAAAATATACCTTTCCAACAGGTAATAGTTTCCTGAACCCAGTTGAAAGAAATGTCATTACATTGCTGTCAACTTAGGAGAATAGAAAAATCAGGTCCTCAGAAATAAATGGGTACCTATTAAGATGATATATGGACTGTCAGCAACTGTAGGTGCACACATATGCAGAGAAGCAATTTTTTGCTAACTGTGCGCTGATGAGATTGGCAGTAGGCCTCGTCATCTGAATGTGGGAGCATTCCTGGCATGTAGCCCTTGCAGTGAGTACTTGGCAGTACTGGGTGTAATACAATCAACTGGGTGTAATACAATCAAAATTAAGTATCTTTAAACCTCATTGAATTCAATAGGAGCACTAAGCACATATATAACGTTTCCCATTGAATCGATGGGACTTAAAGATGTGTATCTATGTCACACTCATGTCCGAAGGCAGTTTTTTCCTCCAGTTTGCAATTAACAACTCCACACTAACAATGACACAGCATGAGTACAACATGTCTACCATCTGCGTGGCTTGGCATTCAACCATCTTCATACAAAGGAGACCCCAATGTAAATTACATGTAAATTCTAGCTCACAATATGTCTTTAACCTGGTACTGAATAGGCTTACCATTTGTCCCGGTTTCGGCGGGACATTCCCAGAAATTGGGCTCGATTCCCGGTCCGGTCCCAGGGGACGAATGGGCGCCGCCATCTTTTTTTTTTATTTTAAACTTACCGGGCAGCATCTTGGATCACGAAATCTCGCGTGATCCAAGATGTCGGCACCCAAATCTCGTGAGAGATGCCAAATCTCGTGAGAGAGACCAGCTCGCAGCGGCACCGGGAGAAACACAGCCTGCTTGCCCGCGTTGCGCGAGCCTCCAGCAGGCTCGCACAGCGCGGGCAAGCAGGCTGCAACCCGGTCTTCCAGCGGCTCCGTGCGGAGCTGCTGGGAGACCGGGCCAGCCTGCTTGCCTGCGCGGCGCGAGCCTCCGGCAAGCAGGAGCAGCAGGAGGCAAGCAGGAGCAGCAGGAGGCCGGGGAGCAGCGCCGGGAGCAGCAAAGGTAAGTTAATTTATATTTATTTATTTAATTTAAATAATTAAATAATTTAAAATTTCAAACGCGCTTCGCGTGGCAACAGAGGGCGCTTTGCGCCCCCTTCACTTAATTAATTATTTAATTAAAAATGCCGGACGCGCTTCGCATTTACTTAAATATTTACTACAATTACTTAAATATTTGATAAGAAAGTAATGATTTCTCTAATTGTATTGTATATTTGTGTACTTGTACTTTGTAGGTTGATTTTTAAGGTTGATTTTTGGTTGTGGTTGTTTTTGGGTTGAGGTTTGTAGTTTGTGATTTTTGAGGTTGTTTTTTGGTTCTGGTTTGTAGTTTGTGGTTGATTTTTGAGGTTGTTTTTTGGTTCTGGTTTGTAGTTTGTGGTTGATTTATGAGGTTGTTTTTTGGTTCTGGTTTGTAGTTTGTGGTTGATTTTTGAGGTTGATTTTTGGTTGTGGTTTGTGCTTTATGGTTGATTTTTGATGTTTGTGGTTGATTTTTCGTTGCTTTAAATTAATTAATTAATTAATTACCTTGCGGGGAGGCGTTATGGGGGGGGGTGTCCCGGTTTGAGCTTTCTAAAATATGGTAAGCCTAGTACTGAATTATTGCTTTCTTTCAAATTACCGGTAATCACAGGAGACTGACATAAATTAGTGCAAATTTGAGCTTTTATTTTATTAAAATCAGCCAAAGATGCCAGTAGGGCTGCCACTATTTTTTTACTGATCATGCAGCCGTGTCCTTGAAAGAGCCTGGATTACAGAAATTGAGAGCCCAATCCTACGCTTCCCCCCGCCGTTGCAGTGGCGCCAAAACGGCAGCTGCTGCATCCTGTGCGCGGGGGGGGGGGGGGCAGGCAGACCAGGAGGCTTCCACAGGGCAAGAGGATGTTTAATCCCCTTACCCTTGAGTAAGCCTCTTGACCCGCAATGGGAGCTATGCTAGCAATTTTCCAAGCGTAACAGCCCAATCCTGACTATCCGGCAGGCGGAGCAGGGCCGCCCGCCGGATCCTATCCCTGTTCAGGGTTACTTCGGAGTTGCCCAGAGGTCTACTCAGGGAAAGGGGATGTTCATCCCCTTCCCCTGGTGTAAAACGGGGAAGCCCCAATGGGCCTCCTCGGATTTCCGCCAGCTATTTAGCTGGTGGAAGTAAGAGGAGGTTGTGTATAGGCCGTGCCGGCCCGGGAGGGAGATGGGGATATGGTGGATGCCATCCTGGCCAGATCCACCAACACCTAGCCTCCCTCACTGCCCGGACTGCCCCCACCGGAGGATTATTTACCTCCTTCAGGTGGCCAGAGTTGGGCGACCCGGCAGCGGAGTGAGGCCTGCCTCCGCGGTTCTGAACATGAGGGCGGCTGGCCTTCGCGGCCGGCCTCGGGGCTTTCTGGCATGTTTGTGACGGCTTCTGTCGGTGGAGTGCTTGCTCCGCTGCAAGCGATTTGCGCAGGATTGTGGGGGAAAAGTGCCTTTTGGCAGTTTACAAGTGGCAGTGGCTGCTGCAGCAGGGGACAGGAGCTGGAGTCCTGGCTGGTTCGGAGGCAGCCGGCCAGGCTCCGAAGACGACAGCAGCGGTGGCAGCGGGGGACAGGAGCTGGAGTCCTGGGCGACTTGGAGGCAGCTGGCCAGGCTCCCAAGATGACAGTAACAATGGTGGCGGCGGCAGCCGGAGACAACGACGGCGGTGAAGACGACGCCGATGGCCGCAGCCACATCCGCGGCTGGCAGCGAAGACGGCAGCGGAATGACGGCAATGGCAGCGGCGGCGGGACAGGTAAGTAAATTAATTAATTCGGATGCCCTTCGGGTGGCAACTGGGCACTTTGTGCCCAGAAAATATAATTAATTAATAAATTATTATAAATTATCAATTAATTAATTAATTGGGGGGTAGAATGGGGAAAATCTGGTAAGCCTATATATACACACATATAGTTAATGAGAACAAATGCCGTATCGTTCTTGTCTACACAAAAACCTGAATAATTTCAAGAATAAATAGGCCCACAGCCTACCCATGAAGCTCCTAAATATTTTAAATGACATCCGAAGCACAGAGTTTAAACACTGATGGATTAGGGTAATTCAGCCTTCTGAAAGCTAGCAAATAAATCATTCCAGGGTGCCCTAGAAATTTCCATCTACAAAATCCAGATTTTTGTCTCCATTTTCCAAAATAGAAACAAAACCTGCTGGCTATGCAATCTACTTGTGGAAGAATTTTTACACCTGAGGGGAAAATAATAGAACAGTTGTCCTGAGGACTCTTTCTCAAGATGGCAAGCTGCTCATCATATGCAAAGGCAGAGCAGAACATTTGTAACTACATATCAAGCCTCTTGGAGTCTCTTTCCTAAACCTTTCACATGAATAAAACTGCAGTCAATAGTTCAAGAATGACCTCCAGACCAATCCTATCCTTCAGTTATGTCAGCGAAACCTGTACTGCCATACAGTAGATGGCACCCTGCTGCCTAGCGAGAGGGATCCACCAGTGGAAATAGCTGGTGGTTCCCTGTACATGCCAAGGGCCATCTGGGTCACAGCAGAGAAGGTTAGGAGGAGGCGGGTCATGGGTGGGGAGGGGGGAGTTTGGGGGAGGTTTAGGGCAGGGGACGGAGACCAGGTTGGAGGCGGTGGATTTCAGTGGCAAAAGTTCACACCAGATCCTACCCTCAATTTTTCAAGCTGCCCCACCCCCTTCCTTTCCTTGGGCTTATGCCAGTAAAACAGCTGGTGTACGTCTGCGGAGACCCACAGGCAATCAGGCAACCTACCAGGAGAAAAGTACTGTACAACAGTTCTTTACTTACCTCTTTCTGACCATCCGCTATCTAAGGTAGTGGCCATCAGCAGGTCAGCTTATCACACATCTCATACCCAGGGCTTTGTTCCTATGTAAAAGTCCTAGATAGAAAGGCTGATTTGTATTATTGGATAGATTGTGGCACGGTCCTCACATTTAAGCTCTATGTCCTACGAGACTAATCTTCTTTTTCCAGATCTTTTAGCTGCCTGCAGCACAACAAGCATGAGCTGCTGGCACTGGCGTCACTGTAGCGTGGCGGGCGGGGCGGGCTGCCGGGGGGTGACGCGCACCAAGGGGTGACGCGCGTCACCATCCGGAGGCCGGACGCTCCGAGGCCAGGGAGCGTCCGGCCCGGCCGGCGCTCCAGGGCCTTCTGAAAAGACGAGGCCCTGGAGCGCTTGCGTTAAAACGCGAAAATTGACGATTTTCGCGCATGCGCAAACCCTTTTCTGAGGGCAAGGGCCTGCCCTCTTGCCCTCAGGAGGGACTGCGCATGCGCGAAAATCTTCAAAGTTCGTGTTTTAACGCAAGCGCATTGGGCCTCTTCTTTTCAGAAGGCCCAATGCGCTTGCGTTAAAATGCGAAAATTGACGATTTTCGCGCATGCGCAAACCCTCCTGAGGGCAAGAGGGCAGGCCCTTGCCCTCAGAAAAGGGTTTGCGCATGCGCGAAAATCGTCAATTTTTGCGTTTTAACGCAAGCGCTCCAGGGCCTCTTCTTTTCAGAAGGCCCTGGAGCGCTTCCCAGCCGGCTCCCGGAGCGCTGGAAAAGGTAAGTCTATGTAGGGGGGGGTGAGTCGGGGGGTGAGTCGGGGGGGTGACGCGCGTCACCCGCTCTGGGGTGACGCGCGTCACAGTGACGCCACTGGCTGCCGGTGACAAACATTCCTAAACTTTAGTCAGAAAAGAGTAATTCCTGCTCAGAAGCGATAAGGTCACAAACACCAGCCATCTACATTGTCCTTTCTTGTCCTGCATCGTCTATGCAAGATCCAACTGTGGAAGAAGTAATGCTGACTTGGTGCAAATACATTGTGGGCGCAATCCGATCCTACTTACGCCGCCGTTCTAACCAGTGGCGCAGCGAAAACGGGAAGCCCCAGAACGGAAAGGGGATTCAAATCCCCTTTGAATTCCCCTTTTGGAGGGGATTTGAATCCCCTTTCCATTCTGGGGCCTCCCGTTTTCGCTGCGCCGCTGGTTACAACGGCGGCGTAAGTAGGATCGGATTGCACCCTGAGTGGCATCACTCCTGATACCAATTGGCTTGCTGATGATGGGTCATCATTTTTTACCTGCTGTGCTTATTTGAACTGACACTTTGAATTGACACAGGTAGGTTTACGGTGAAATCCTAGGCATCTCTACTCCTCATTATAGGTAAGCCTCATTGCATTTGGTGGGAATTACATTTACAGTGAGATTGTATTCATTGGAATTTAGTGTGTGTAGGAGTGCATCCTTAGAGCAATGGAACAAGCCCTAAATGTACCAAGACTTGAGATTACTTGGAAGATTTAAGATGGACTCTCACATAATCTTCATTAACCTAAAAAAATGATATATTTTTTAGCTTTTGGACAACAATTTTGAAATCGAGTGCAGAGAAACACTTGAGATTTTAAAGTACATCCAACATGGTTTTAGCAATGCCATAATCATTAAATTATATGTCTGACTGATCTTTGGACAAACAAGCCAGAAAAAAAAGCAAATTCTGACTGTACACAGCTAAGGGGACTAGGCAGAACACTTCAGCTCTGGCCTGGTCTTTACTTCTACATTGTTTTCAACACTATAAATTGTTATTCTGATTTGCCAGACCAACCTAAGGAGCCCAATAAAGTCTGTTCTAATATTTTGCTTGATACAAACTGTGGTGTTAAAGGGAGCCTGGGGGACAGTGATCTCATCTTGCACATAGAGGAGTGATGGGATATGGTAAACCGAAAATTCAGGTTGTTGAAAAAAAGAATTGTATGAAGACAACTCCATCTTCAGTCAGAATACAAGTTCAAAGATACGAGGAAACAGACTCATCCCATCTTATCATGGCATTCTGTAAATTCTAGTTACAGGAATCAGAGGTTTCTCACTTTTGAAAATTGTTTTGACAATTGTGGGATTGACTCTGATGGATACCTCAAGTTTCATTTCCATGCCAATTGGAAAACCCATGCCTCCTCAACTTTGACCTTCACTTATACCACATTATAAAGCAGACAAATTAAAGACAGAATTAAAAGTCTAGATGCAAGTTCTTAATGAAGGACAAAGAAGAAAAGATTAAATGAAAACAGAAAATGGAGCAGGGTTTGG
This sequence comes from Plestiodon gilberti rubricaudatus, assembly GCA_026170595.1. Classification (NCBI taxonomy): domain Eukaryota; kingdom Metazoa; phylum Chordata; class Lepidosauria; order Squamata; family Scincidae; genus Plestiodon; species Plestiodon gilberti. Next base: position 92,878,091 of record JANXHW010000002.1, on the reverse strand, counting down.
TGTGGAGGAAATTGCAGCTTCCCTGCTTCCAGTGGGTTAAATCGCTGAACCATGAGCTGTCGATCGAAAGGTCATCAGTTCGAATCCGCTACGGGGTGAGCTCTTGTTGCTTGACCAGCTCCTGCCAACCTAGCAGTTCCAAAGCATGTCAATGCGAGTAGATAAATAGGTACCGCTTGCGGGAAGGTAAACAGCGCTCCGTGTTCCAGCTGCATGCTACGCGCTGCGGCAAGGAGAGTCATGCCGGCCACATGACCACGGAGGCATCTTTGGACAACGCTGGCTCTTCGGCTTTGAAATGGGGATGAGCACCACACCCTAGAGTCGGACACGACTGGACTTAATTGTCAGGGGTCACCTTTACCTTTACCTTAGTACATAAAACTATTAATCTTGCTGAACGTTTATGAGCAGGGGTGGAACAAGTTGACTGGCTATCCAAAATCTGCCACTGCCCCTCAACAATTCTGTTACTGACTTTCACCCCCACTCCAGGCAGCCTAGCTCAACCCACACACACACACACACCTCATGTGTGCATGTACACACACACACACACACACACACACACACACACACACACACACACACACACACACAGAGGCACCTCACCATACTGTCCTCTGTGACTGCCAATGGTTCTAAATTGGCTGGTCTGGGAATGGAACCCCTTTGCTCCCAGCATCCTCCCTGCCAGCATCCAGGCAGTTTAGAACCAGCAGCATTGGAGGAGGAGATCAGTGGTCCATTTCTCCCTGGAAGGAGACCACTTGAGAAAAGGACTGTGGTGGCAGCAGCCTGCTCCAGCACTACTGCTGCATACTGGGGAAAGATGTAAGACCTTCTCATCCTCACATCCAAGAAGAGGATGGGACAACAGCCAGGCAGGCAGGCAAGCAGGAGGATGGGGTAAGTGGCAGGTGGGTGCAGGGTGACAGGTAAGATACAGGTATCTTTTTGTCTTGTGTGCTCCCTGAGGCATCTGGTGGGGCCACTGTGAGATTCAGGAAGCTGGACTAGATGGGTCTTTGGCCTGATCAAGCAGGGCTCTTCTTATGTTCTTATGAAACATACAAAGAACATTCTGAGATAGCAGGCTATCATAGCTGGTGATCTGGAAAGAGGAAGGGGGCACAGTCTGTGCCTGAGCAACAAGACGCTTAGGCTGAAAAGCCAGGCAGAGTTAACTCTTTCATCTGGTGCATGAAATAAATCTTTATAGGATCAGATGGAATATTACTGGCCCCTTGTGTCACCTGAAGGTTACTGAGCTGAGATGCCATCCTTTGTCATCTGTGGTCATGATGCTAAAGTGCAATGGAGAGCAGGCAGCAGCTCTTCTTCTGCTGAGGTACTATGGTGGCAGAGAGAATAAGACACTTTCTGCTAGAGTCCCTGAATTGTGTCCTCCGGTGTCTTGCATAGCATTTCCAACTAATGATGTTGCAAGCATTCTACCAGGATGCTCAATAGTAAACTCCCTGCTTGAATGTTTGTGAGCCGAATCAAGATAATCATGAATGTTCCCCCAAGCATTTGAACTTGAGATGTTGTGAATGTTAGCTCAAAAAAGTGAACACCCCTTTTTGGATGCTTGTAAGTAGAATTGAGAAACAGGCTGGATCGCAAAGGCTTGGTCTTTTGTGAGCAATGAAAGTGACCAGCCACAAAGTTTTAAATGTGAAACACACACCATTACTGCCACTACTAGCTCCCAGTTCCCCTTCTCCCAAAACAAAGAACTTACCTTTGGGGTTGGGGAAGGCAAGCAAAAGCAAGGTCTTTCAGGGCCCCAGGATCATCTTATCCTGGTAGGGACTGGTATTCTAAATCCCAAAATTCCTGGCAGGAATTGATGATACCGTATTGGTCTGAGTATAAGACTCACTTTTTTCTCCTAATTTAAGTTTTTAAACTAGGGGTGCGTCTTATAATCAGGCTGTTGCAATTTAATGCCAGTGATTTAATTAAATTTTTTTAATAGCACCAAACTTTAAGGGTGCGTCTTATAATCAGGTCCGTCTTATACTCGGGACAATACAGTATTTGTATAATTTCCACCTGGGAGAGAGATGTCAAATGCCCTTCACCTGGGTAGAAATAACATTTGTTTCCCACCAGTCCAGGCATTGCTGGACTGGAACTAGAATCCCCACTGGAAACGGATGCTGCTGGGATCTTAGAAGTGCCTGCTACTGCTGCTTTGGGGAACTGGAAGTAGCCGTGCCTGCCACCGTTGGTATTTTGCATTTGAGCCTTAGTGAGAAATCACTGAAAGAATACTGTACTCAAGTTTTGCAAACACGTTCAAACATTTGTGAATGTCTGAATCAACTGCTTACAAAGGTTTTTGTGAGCAACTGCTTGGAATTCACTCAAAAGCCCAAACCCACTTTGAGCTGAACATTAGGGTGTTAGCCTAGTGCTTGTTGGAACATTTGCAAGAAAATCAAAGCTCACAAAGGTTTGATTTTTTTTGGTAGGCACACTCAAGCCTTTGCAAGAGATCAAATGTATAGTTTGCCAAGATTAGAGCTTTTGCGAACATTTGCTTGGATTGTGTGGAAATGACCGACTCAATTTCAGGTTGAAGGCTGAAAGTTTTGTGCATCCCTATTTCTAACCAGTCAGAATTTTATAGACCTTGCTAGAATTTTACTGTCTTGGATAGTTTCCAGAATTAGAAGCAGCCAGAAAAATTTCCAGCCAAGACATTTTTGCTGTTTGTGCATTCATTTTGCTTGCCTTTGTGCACACATATGCTCTAAGACGTCACACATTTTTATTCTATGTGCATGGTAAGGTAAAGGTGACCCCTGACAATTTAGTCCAGTCGTGTCCGACTCTAGGGTGTGGTGCTCATCCCCATTTCAAAGCCGAAGAGCCAGCATTGTCCGAAGACGCCTCCGTGGTCATGTGGCCGGCATGACTCTCCTTGCTGCAGCGCATAGCATGTGGCTGGAACACGGAGCGCTGTTTACCTTCCCGCAAGCGGTACCTATTTATCTACTCACATTAACATTTTTTGGAACTGCTAGGTTGGCAGGAGCTGGCCAAGCAACGAGAGCTTATCCTGTCGTGGATTCGAACTGCCGACCTTTTGATCGACAGCTCATGGTTCAGCGGTTTAACCCACTGCGCCACCCGCTGGCTTGTGTGCATGGTAGTTTACTGTTATTTTTAGAGAGTGTCTGTTAGCAGTCCCTTCTTCCTTATCTCATTAACAGTGCAATCCTAACCAACTTTCCAGCACAGGTGCAGTTAAAATGCAGACCCGAGATAATGGAACAAATGTTCCCTCACCTTGAAGAGGCCTCCATGACTTCCCCCGCACTGCAAAATGTAGTGTGTGCCCTGTTGGCACAGCTACATCGGTACTGGAAAGTTAGTTAGGATTGCGCTGTGCGTAAGGTACAAGTTCTAGGAAGTCAATTCAAACCTCCAATAATGTGGGGGAACATTCAGAAATGTGTTACCCACATCTGAAGTGATACACTCTCAGAAGGCCTCTAGCACATGGCCCCAAGTCACCTAGTCTAGAATTTTACATCCCATGTCTCAGGAGATAAAATCCCAAGAAGATCTTATTCTAATTTCAGTGGTTATGGCTCTAAATAAAACCACTGTGAGTAGTATTGATATTGTTCTGCATTGTGAATATGGGAACTGACTGACAATAACAATCAAGAATGATTAACTCCAGCTCTTATTAGCTTGCTAGCAGCTGTTGCCAGGAATCAATGCATCAATTCAGTACTGGTCAAGTTATTTTTTTTCTTAAAAAAAATAAACCTCTCTCCAATTGCCACCTTCGCCATGCTGTGCTGACTCTGAAATGATTCATTAATGGGCAGCCCCAATCTTGTGTAACGATCCACATCTGGCGCGGCCTGGGGATTACTCAGGAGAAGAGGACATTTGTCCCCTTCCCCTGGTGTAGGGCTGCCCGGCCCCAATGGGCCTCCTCGGATGTATGTCAGCTCTCAAGCCGTGGGGTGGGGGGTAAGGGCGGCCCAGGCTGGGAGAGGGCTGGGGATATGGCAGAGCTTGCTGCCGATATCCCCTCCCCCTCCCATCACAGGCCAGCCAACGACTGCCCTACCTTGCTGCCCGGCCTGCCCTTCCCCTGCACCGACCGGTGCAAATCCTATCTGCTCCGGTGGCTGCAGGGTCGGGTGGGAGGTGGAGAGAGGGCTGCTGGCCTCCGCGCCGTAAATGTGCTTTACAGTGCATTTATATCACCCTCCACCTGCAGAGCACGCACTCCGCAGGTGGATATTTACAGAGGATTGCTCCGGAAATCAACGCAACAAATGAAAATGGGCCACACTGGTGCCACAGGAAAAACATTTGAGCTGAAGTGAGCTACTAGTTATAAATGTGCAGAATGGATGACAGTCTGAGGAATGTATCTACATCAGGGGTGGCCAACCTTCCACCATTAGGGCCTCTGTGTTCTTAAGAGTTGTGGAGCAGACAGAATCTTGGCAGTTGCAAATGCTGATGGTGCCTGCTAAAGCAGCTGCACCTGCTGAAATGCCTTCACTTATACAACCATTAAAGGTCCAGGAGCACTCATGTTGATGGGTTGGCCAGCCCTGATTACATAAAAAGGATTCCCAGTTATGAAACACAGAGGAGTTGAAATTATCTCCTCTTCTTTGATTTTACCCTTTGAACGTCCTACCATTGAAACACATATAAACACATGGTATGGGGTTGGTCCAACTTACTCTGACTAGTAGTGCCTCCTCAGGGTCTCAGGTAGAGGTCATTCTCAGCTATGGCCCCTTTCCAAAGCTGAAACAACACCTGAGAGTTTATGTTGCAGATACAGTCTACATATTTCTGTAGTCATACTTGTGGGTATCCTATGAATGGAATACTATGTACAGATCTTAGCTTCCTAAGAATCTCAAATTTCAGGGTTTGGGGTTTGATTTTTTTAAGAAAGAGCAAACGTTTGCCTTCTGTGACAGAAGATATGCTTGAGAGGATGCAGGCAATGCATGAAATCAAATAAGCCTGAGACAGAGAGGAGATTGAATAGATATCTACTGGTTACAGGTGGGGCATCAGTGTTCTGGTCGATGAAAGTGTCGACCCAGTGTGCGGCGACTGTGAAGAAGGCCAATACCATGCTCGGCATCATTAAAAAAGGGATTGAGAATAAAACAGCCAATATCATTATGCCCTTGTACAAATCAATGGTAAAGCCACATCTGGAGTACTGCATCCAGGTCTGTTCACCACACCTCAAAAAGGATATAGTTGAGTTAGAAAAGGTGCAGAAAAGAGCGACCAAAATGATTTGTGGGCTGGAGCATCTCCCTTATGAAGAAAGGTTACAGCGTTTGGGGCTCTTCAGTCTAGAAAAAAGGCGCCTGAGGGGGGACATGATTAACAGCCCAATCCTGTGTAAGGATCTGCCGGGCGGCCAAGGCCGCCCGCCGGATCTTTATCTCCACCATGGGCAGCCTGCAGCAGGCAGCCTGCGGCGGAAAGTCTACTTGGGGAAGGGGACGCTCGTCCCCTTCCCCAAGTGTAACGGCGGCTAGGGCCGGTAGGCCTCCTTGGATTTCCGCCAGCTATTTATTGCTGGTGGAAGTCGGAGGAGGCCATGTAATGGCCCAGCCGCCTGGTGGATACCGGGATACGGTGGACGCCATGCCCCTGCCCTCACCCGGGGCGGCTGGGCCTATGGCGCCCTCCCGCCTCCGCTGTCCCTCCCCCCGTCCGCTGACCCGCCCCCCTGCTCGCTGGATTCTGACCTACCTGGGTCTGGCGGCGGGCCGAGGGCTCTGGCGGTGGAGCTGGGAAGGCCAGCCTTGCGCCGGCCTTCCCGACTCAAAAGTAGTCCACAAACATGCTTTACGACATGTTTGAGACTACTTCAGGTGGCAGAACGCTAGGTCCGCCGCCTGTAGTTAGATCAGGATTGCACCGTGAGATGTATAAAATTATGCATGGGATGGAGAGAGTGGATAGAGGGAAATTCTTCTCCCTCTCGAACAAAACCAGAACCAGGGGACATGTACTAAAATTGAGTGGAAGGAGAGTTAGAACAGACAAAATAAAATATTTCTTCACCCAGCGTGTAATTCATCTGTGGAACTCCTTGCCACAGGATGTGGTGATGGCACCTGGCCTAGATGCCTTTAAAAGGGGATTAGATAGATACATGGAGGAAACGTCCATCACAGGTTACAAGCCATAAGCAACCTCCTGGTTTTAGAAGTAGGTTTTCTCTGTGCCAGGTGCAAGGAAGTGACAACAGACTACAGGTATCTTGTTGTCTGTGTGCTCCCTGAGGCATCTGGTGGGGCCACTGTGAGATACAGGAAGCTGGACTAGATGGGCCTTTGGCCTGATCCAGCAAGGCTCTTTTTATGTTCTACACAATTCAAGTTAGCCTATGATTAGCAAAAACAGAATGATGTAAAACAGTGCCAAAAATAGAAATTATGCAAACCTGTGTGCTTTATAAGGGCTATAGACCTGGGTGTTCTTTGCACAGAACTTGTGTTGCCTGAGTGCAAATTTTTATTTTATATTTTTAGTACAGAGTAAGAGTATGGATCTTTTCTATAGTGCTCTCTAACCCAGGGGTGGCCAACCTTTCAACACGAATGCTCCTGGACCTTTCATGGTTGTATAGGTGAGGGCATTTCAGCAGGTGCAGCTGTTTTAGCAGCACTTGCAATTGCCAAGATTCTGTCTTCTACAGAACTCCTAAGAACGCAGAGGCCCTAATGGTGGAAGCTTGGCCACCCCTGCTCTAACCCACGCACCTTTGTTAACTCGGGTTAAATTGGGTAAATAAACATTTCCCTCCACAGCAAAATCTGCTATTTTTTGACTAGACTAGACTAGACTCTCCTGCCAACCTAGCAGTTCCAAAGCATGTCAATACGAGTAGATAAATAGGTACCGCTTGCGGGAAGGTAAACAGCGCTCCATGTTCCAGCTGCATGCTACGCGCTGTGGCAAGGAGAGTCATGCCGGCCACATGACCACAGAGGCGTCTTCGGACAACGCTGGCTCTTCGGCTTTGAAATGGAGATGAGCACCACACCCTAGAGTCGGACACGACTGAACTTAATTGTCAGGGGATACCTTTACCTTTACCTTAGACTATTCCCAGCAGCATTGCTGGAGATGGTGCGGAGCAGTAAGTGGCGCAAGGTGCTGCTACATCATGGGGGTAAGTGGCCCTGCCCCCTTGCCAGTCAGAGCCATTCCCGGCAATGCACAGGCACTCACGGAACCAAACAGAGCCTCCTGCACGTAAGCCGTCACTGCCCAGAATGGCTCTGACCGGCAAGGGGGCAGGGCCACTTACCCCTGTGCAGCAGCATCTCGCGCCACTTACTGCTCCACACCCCCTCCAGCGACGCCATTGATTATTCCTTTGCCATCTTAGGCTCCAGCAGTCAGTAGTACGAAGTAATCTGTATTATTTATTTGTCTCTTGCATTTATTAGTTGCCTTTCCAAATTTGCCAAGGGCAAGTCACTGAATTGCACCATAAGTTTTGTGAAGGGGGGATACATGATGAAGTCTGCTGGAGATATAGAGTCACAATTTAATCAGACTCGCAACATTTGAAACTAAGCATAGCAACATGAAGCAATTGCTGAAAGGCTGATGCTGCCTGCATGTGTAGAAATAGATTGTTGAGACTTAGAGGAGGCTCACTTAGCCTGGAGGAAGATTTTGACAGGCACAACTAAACACAACATATTGCAAAATCAGGGCCCTAAGGCTCTCTCTCTGCATAAATGCACACAAATACTCTCTTAGGCTTTACTAAATATTCTGCTGTGATTCTTTGGTGTAATATTAAGAACCACAGAGACTAAAAGAAATAGGAACAAATCATTCAAATGCACTCTTTCTGACAGTGCTTTGTAGAATACGGCATCTCCGACATTGCATCTAGAATGTGGAAGGGCACTGGCGTCACTGCAGGGGGGGCGGAGCTGTAAGTTCCTCTGTGATTGGAGCCTCCCATTACACGGAGGAACGAAGCGCCCCTCCACGCGCCTTCCAACCCATTCAAAGCAGTGAAAACAATGCACAGGGAGTCTCCTGCGCATTGTTTTCACTGCTTTGACTGGTTCAGAAGGCGCGGGGGTGGGGCGCTTCGTTCCTCCGTGTAACGTAGGCTCCGATCACGGAGGAACTTAGAGCTCTGCCTCCCTGCAGTGACGCCAGTGTGGAAGGGCATATGCTTTGCATGTGTAAGGTCCCATATTTTATCACAGGCACCACTGGTTAAAAGGTTCTTATGGCTGAGAAAGCCCCTGGAGAGCTGCTGCCACACAATTAGACAGCAAATGGCCTAGGTGGGCCAACGGTCTGTGTAAAATGTCTTAAAATGTTGTGTTTCCCGTTCCGATGTCCATAGTCATGAAGAAGTGTTTTGGATGCTTGATTTAATTTGTGAAGCATGCATTTTCTGCCTCCCTGCCAGAGATAAGATCTCCATATCTGAATGGAGGGTGCGTTTTCACACTGTAGTGTGTTTTCCGCTAAAGATACTCTAAGCCAGGAGCAAGGGAACCTGGAAATTAAAGTCAGCAAGCACAAGTTATTTCTCTCTTGACTAGTAAAAGACAAAATACTAGGCTCCTAGTATTTATCTCATGCCTGGCCAATCAGGAGGTTTCATATTACCTACCAATTACAGAGACCGATGTTGTACACTATTATTCCCTTCTGTTGTTGATGAGGAAATACACAGTCCACACACAGACATTTCACTGTACTTTATTAGGCTAGGTTCCACCTTCAGATTATGAGGTACCTGATTTTAGCCCGATCCCCTTTTGCTCACTACCGGTAGAGAGATGTTTCCATTCCATGAAAAAGTCAAAGCCATCCAGACATAATGTTACCCACATCACCTCATTGTATGCCACAGGTCACAAAGATCATAGCTGCTTAACTAGAGGTGCCAGTCCCTCATCCAAAGATTTTGCCTACAACTTCAAAGGCTCCAAGGCCTCAAGCAAGCAAAGCTGCTGTGTTCTCAGTGTTGTTCCCCCACCAGCGCCCAGGACTCATCCTCATCCCCCACCTGCAACAGAACAAAATGGAAGTCTTGATGGCTATAACAGCTGGAAAGCCAGTGAAGGGTCAGGTGAGGAGAAATAGGGAAGATTAAATGGCTGCAGCCCAATTCAGAGCTTTTAAAGGCTGTAGGCACCATTTCTGGGTGAGGACTTGGGTAAGCCATCCTTAAAAGACCGACTACAGAGAAAACCAAAGTGACAGACGACAGCAGGTACTTAGTACAATGGGATATCATTTTTCCAAATGAACTATCAGCCTCACCCCCATTATTAGGTCAGACCTATCAGAGATTGCTGATAGAGATTTATTATCATTATTACTGCGCAATCCTGCGCAAATTATGGGCGACGGACCTAGCGTCCGCTGCCCAGATTATGGCATGTTTGCAGACTACTTTAGTGCCGGGAAGGCCGGCACAAGGCTGGCCTTCCCAGCTCCGCTGTTGGAGACCTCAGACCGCCACCAGACCCAGGTAAGTGTGGATCCGGCGGAAGGCTGGGAGGGTCGTTGGACGGGGGGGGAGGGACGGCGGAGCTGGGAGGGTGGCCATAGGCCCAGTCGTCCTGATCGGGGACATGGCGTCCGCCTTATCCCGGTCCCCGCCGGGCACCTGGGCCATTACATGGCCTCCTCCGACTTCCACCTGCAAAACAGCTGGCGGAAATCGGAGGAGGCCTACCGGCCCCAGCCTCCATTACACTCGGGGAAGGGGACGAGTGTCCCCTTCCTTGAGTAGACTTTCTGCCACGGGCTGCCCACGGCGGAGCACAGGATCGGGCGGCCAGCCTTGGCCGGCCGGCCAATCTTTACATAGGATTGGGCTGCCCATTATTATTGAATTTATATCCTGCCTTTCTTCCCCATGGGGGACCGAAGAAATAAGAAAATGCAGGTAGCACACACTGTAAAATAAATACTGTGACATTAATGAATTCACAAACCAATCCTATTCAAAGCCCCGCACTCGGATACAGCAGCGCTGGGGCAGGCTCAGCTGCATCCAGTGTTTGGCCAGAGGTCTCCTCAAGGGAAGGGGTTAATTGTACCCTTCCCCTGTATCGAGCCCCAACAACCCCTATGGGGCTACTTGGAGGCATGCTAGCAAAATGGCTGGTGCAGCTCTGAGAAGCCCCATGCTGGGCTTTGAGGCACGGGACGGGGAATAGGATTTGGCAGAGGCCTCCTCTGCTGAGCCTGCCCCCATCCCGGGCCTAATCCGCACTCCTCAATTCCATCTCCCCGGTCCTGAATGCCTCCTCCCTGCCTGCCGGTGGAGAGCTTACCTGCCTCTGGCAGGCGTAGCTCCTTCACCAGTGGAGGCCAGTCGGCGCTCACCTCCACACCGGCGGGATAGGCCTCCATGCTGTCGCAATGTGCTTTACGGCAGGTTTGTGACAGTGCGGCACCCAGTCCCACTGGCGAAGGCCGGTATAAGATTGGGCTCTCAAGTTGGGCATATTTTGGCATATATAAGTGGCACAAGTCTGAGTGGACCCAGGAAGACAGATCAAGGCCAAGAAGGGGGATAGGATATTGGTGGTGGTGCTGCTGCTGGCAATAATGCCCCTTTCCCAGCCCCAATCTCTGCCCCATTCCTCCCCTCCGTGCCACATTCTGCCCATCCCCTGCCTCCCTCCCACTCCCTTTGCTGACTTACTAGTGCTCCTTCTCTGTCTGCTGGCATGCAGACTCGACTGCTCACTGCTTGAGGGGCAGCCAGACTATGCTGAATGGCGCGTGTCACACTTTGCAACAGCCGTAAAGGGCTGTACACTGCTGGAACACACACTAGCTCCGGCAGTGTAAGGCCCTCTTAGGATTGGGCCCAAAATATTGGACCTTAGCTCAAGATTGAATTATTTTGGCAGGAGACCCCTTAGTAAGGAGATTGGGAGCCACTGCCTTAACAGAGTTCACATCTTTTTATTATAATACTTGGTACATTCAGGATAAAAAAAGGTGTACAGAGATAATAAATCAGACATTTATTCTTATTTTCACATGAAAATTAGCAATTTTTAAAATGGCACTCTATCCACATGGGGAGAACAAAACTTGGCTACCTATGGCCAATGACAATTTCCCTTTGGACACCTCAAAGCTACGTTCATTTTAGCACACACAGAATAATCCTCCTCCTTTATACGTCATATTTGGCTTCTTCAAGGAGACATTCAAACTACTTTCTCAATATGTGTTAATTCAGTTCTGTAGCAATTCCATGAGAGGGACAAGCACTTTTGCCAACTCTGTTAAATAAAGGCTTTTATATGTTTATAAAGGATTAACAGCTGCTTTAATAAATTACTGGTTAGCACAGCCACTGGGAATATGCTCAGCACTGCTTAATGTGTTTTATGAACTCTTGCAATTTCTCAGGGGGAACCATCAAGCAGTCGGGGCATTTCCATACATTCCTGAATATTGTGGATCTTGGCTTTTTATTGAATAGCTATCTCTGATTTACCCAAGTCTAAATACAGGCCTGATGCATTGATTTGGTGAGTTGGGCATTTGGGAGACATTAAGCCTTTTCAGATGACAAAATGTAGGTTGAGTGTATGTTGGCAAGGCCCAACCTAGACCTACGTTAATTCAATCTACTATGCCAACGGTTGTAGATTCCCAATTGCATATACAGAGCTGTACTCTGTACTCTTACAGTTTATATGAATATAGGGTTTGTACACCTGTGTTCAGTAGGCTGAGCATGGGTAGGTTTAGAGTCTGCTTCCACAATCTTATTTTGTGTGTGTGTGTGTGTGTGTGTGTGTGTGTGTGTGTGTGTGTGTGCAATCACCCTACATTTGTTTTTTTTTAAAAAAGACTGTAAAGACAAACAGAAACTTGTCAGACTTCAGTTGTTGTCACAGTTCATCACAGTTAGAATAAATTAAAACGCATGAGTGATTGTTGAGGTGTCGTCGTCCCCCTTTCATTTCAGGCTTAGGTAGTAAGGTCACTTGGCTTGAAAGAAATTCTTATATTTGTCCACGTTTCATTCTCTAAAACCAAGTCTGTGCCTTGCTCAATCTGATAAGCAGCTGTCTGTTTCTGAAAATCCTCTCCCTCCCGCTGCCCCTGCTCCATCACACCACCTTCAACTGCAAAACCTTCCATTCTGTTTATCACTGATAACAGCCGATGTTGTCATGAGCACACAGTGCCCAAATTGAAGCCATAGAGCCGCTGACATAAGCAGGCACCCTGACATCAGCCTCTTAACGAGATGGAACAAAAAGATACGTTGTAGTGGTTATTTTGGGAAAGCAGGATGGCAAAGGAAATTAGTTCATGCTTAAACATTATGTTCTTCATGTTAAATGTTTCATCTTATTTGCATTGCAATCACTTTTTCAATTCTCTTAATTTCTTTGCTTATGTTTACTGCCTATGTTCTTTGCTTCTTAATATCCTTGCTTATGTTTCTGTAATTCCTTGTTATGTCCTAAATCTAGAGAGCAAAAATGTTAAAAAGAAGTCAGCTGACTGGCATATTTTTTGCTTTTTTTGCTCCTCTACAATACAGTCTTGGTGCAGGTTTTTTTTTTATAGGTCTGTCCCCCCCCCCAAAAAAAAGGTCACTTGAGATAGAGCTGTAGCTTTCATAAATTGCAATTTTACAAAAATTGTAAGAATATCATTTCATTATGATTACGATATATCAATATTCCAAAAATTCATAGTTTAGTTCTTGTAGGCTGCATTCAGACATAATATTTTAGATTGTGAGTCCTTTTGGGACAGGGAGCCATTTAATCATTTGATTTTGTCTGTAAACCGCTTTGTGAACTTTTTGTTGAAATGCGGTATATAAATAATAATAATAATTATTATAATAATAATAATAATATGAAACCATGTTCTGTTTAGCTATGTCTAGACCTGAGCCTGCTCACAAACCATGGTTTATTTTGGGCCAATAAACCAGCATCTTATACCATGATTTGAAGTCAGTTTTCAAAGTATCATTTGTGTTAATTGTAATTTGCTGTTATGTCTGAATTTACTGCTGCTGCACAATGAAGCTGGAAAGGCAATCCTGAAGCCAAGTCCTGAGCAGGTGGGAAACAAGAGCCAACATCTTAACTATGCTAGTTCAAATAATGTTGTGAGTTCCTAACTATGGTTAGCACAAACCACGGTTTTGTGCTATATCTGAACCTGGCCATAGAATCCAAAAAATAATTGTTGGAGAGGTTATCAAACTCCTGTTCTTCATGTCACACTTCCTCTTCTTCACTCTAAAAGACGCTGGTCCATTCATCTGCTTCAGAATAATATCTCAATCATGTTGTAGATACGTTAGCTCTTCTGGAAACAATTTGTGGTCTTACACTCAATACAGTGCTAATCCAGTACTAATATCTGCTCAATATCCAATCAGTTCCCTAGGTGGGACAATTTTCTTCAAAGATTCAAAGGACATCCTGAATCATGTTTCCTCTTGCATTAGAAATATTGGCTTCATCTAGTCTCTGCAGTTCTAAATGAATACAGGTTTTCTGCAAAACTGACACTCAGTGGTGTCTCCTGGGAGAACAGCCTGATGAGGAATGCAATTGACACATATCTGCATGATAATTCTAACCTTCTGAGTGGACAAAGGCTCAGGAGATTGTTCCATTTTGCGGCAACTACAAATACGCACAGTTGAAGAACCAAATTAAGGGTACATACAAGTGCTGATTTTTCATGGATGTTTCTCTCTTTTGTGTTACTGTGAAATCAGTGCATGGTTTTACACACCTAGGTAGGACACTTTAAAACATTCTATTCTTTCTATTTTAGGACTGGCAGCTTTTATTATTGGGTCACATAGAAATATACCATATTTCTTCGAGTCTAAGGCGCCATCGATTCTAAGGCGCACCTTTACTTTCAGTACCACCAGCAGGAAAAAAAAAATCCATCAATTGTAAAACTCGCCTCCCTTCATTAAATCTACCTGCTCAGCACCAACTCTCCCCAGCATGTCTCCTGCAGCTGAGGATGACTGAGTGCACTGCCTTTGCATAGCATTTCTGGCCCCGTCAGAAAGTGCCATTTCCTTCGTTACCTGGGCTTGGGGGAGCTTCAGGGAGGCCTGTGCAACCCTCTGCAGGCCTCCCTGATCTTCAGTTTGGCGAAAACAGCGATTTTTGGGCATTTCTGGTTTTCGCGAAAACCGGAAATGGCTGAAAATCACCATTTTTTGCCGAACTGAAGATCAGGGAGGCCTGCAGAGGGTTGCGCAGGCCTCCCTGAAGCTCCCGCAAGCCCCAGTAAGTAAGAAGATAGCATTTTGGGGTGTTTTTTGGAGACCTTCGATTCTAAGACGCACCCCATTTTTTGAAATGCTTAATTGGGAAAAACATGCGTCTTAGAATTGAAGAAATACAGTACAACTTGGCTACCCCATTAGCAGACTTTAATGAGGATCTGTATATAATGTTGAAAGTGTATACCAGGAAGGAATCATTTTCAATGAGGAAGCACTGCACAAGTGCCATGATGCTGATACAGTTGCCTATTGCTATCCCAACCCTTTTCAACTTGCATTCCATGAGAGTGAGTTTATGGTGTCTGTCTTGGGAACAAGTTGAAGCCTGTGCATCATTTTTAATCAAATGTGAGGCATATGCCTGGCAGTGATGCATGTTCACTTGCAGAGAATTTGGCTTTTTCAGAATTTCTTTTGCTGCAAAGTGGTATATAAATACTGTATTCTTAACAACCGTAATCAATCATCATCATCATCATCATCATCATCCTGTCAGTTGCACTATACACCATTTGGAAAAACAAGTTGGAAAGCCATCTATACTTTGTAAGAATGTACACATATAAAAGGATTGTCCCTTTTTTTCTGCTTGCAATTTACAAATTCTGAAGAATGCTGAACTCTGATGTTTATGCACTGCAGGAAATCGAAGAGAGATGGAAAGAAAGGGCAAGGGTTCACAGGAAAACAAGAATGCTGAATCTGCCTTTCTTTTATCCTTGGAAACTATGTTCCTAGGAATTGTTGGGATTGTTCTGAGGAACTGTTCCTCAGGAGCTTATCATGGGTTCTTTGTGGTGGATAAGCAGCCTGAAAGTCAAGCTTCTTTTAGATTTTCCAGAAGTGATGTGGGGTGGAAGCTGCTTCCTGGTAGTAAGATTACACATTGCTGCTGCAATGAGTGTCTTAATATAGGAACCACATCGGCGAGGCCAAGAATTTGGGTCTGTCTTACTTGATAACCATCTTCCCCTGTGCAAACAAATAGAATGTATCCTAGAATACATGCCCCAAATCTTCTTCCACATGTGGCTGATGTTCCTTGGCAGACAAACTGATGTGAAAAAGAAAAGGGTTTTCTAAAAGAAGAAAATTTGAAAACTACAGTATTGCTGTGTGTAACAAACAAACAAAAAGAAAAGATCATTATCATCTGTGGTATGCAAAGTAGCTCATGTGCAGAATTCCCTGCAAATATAGATGACTCATAAACGACCTGATATAGTGAGAAAAGGTGTGGTTGAAACATCCTGGAATATCTCGTCCATGCAGACAGTGGAATGCTGATTCATTGCGCCAACCATAAGCTAATGACTCCCTCTAGTCGCAAATGTTATCCCTCATCCTTTGGATTAGTCCCAAGTCTCAACCACTACGTGACATAGCACTGGTCTTCTTTAAGCATCTACTTATTTATTTAAATTAAAACATGGTTTGCCTTCCAATGAAGGCTCAAGGCAATGCAGACATAGACATGAAGAAAGATTAGATCAGAAGGGAAGGCCTTGCTCTGTTCTGTGTCTCCCTCTTCCCAAAGCTGAGACTTGCTGGGGCACAGATTAGGTCTACTAGGTCTAATTGCCTACTAGGGCAATTTGCCAAGTCACTTTCTTGTTGTTCTTGAACTAGCTTTCCCAGCTCCTAATACTGATCTTGATTTTGCTATTGTTCTTTAGTGTTTTAGTTGTGCTGTTTGTTTGTTTTTTAATTAATATTATATTTTATATTTTATGTCATTCAACAAGTTCTTGTTGTAAGTAACTTTAAGAAATGTTTAGTTGGAAAGGTGATGGAACACAAAGGGTGCAATCCTATCCAGCCACTAGGCCGGCATAGGACCTCTGCACCGGCCCAGGACCATTGCCATAAGGCAGTTGCGCCGGCCCCAGGCCAGTGCAGAGGCTTGTGCCTGCCCCTGCATGCCAGATCCCAATGGTGTGTGGCCCAAGTAAGCTGAGGTTGGGCCACGCAGCACAGGGGAAGGGTGTTCCGGGGGCGTTTCGGGGTGGGTGTGGGTGGGCGATCAGGCATAGGAGGGGGGCAGGATCGATGACAGCAGCGTACGCCGTATCCTATCCCCCTCTCACGCCCCTTTCCCCTGACACAGGCAGCCTTGATTTGCAGGTGCAGATCAAAGGAGGCCTGTTGTGGGGACTGGGACTTTACGCAAGTAAGGGAACAAAAGTTCCCTTACCCCGAGGAGACTTCCAATTCTGCCTACTCTGCTCAGGGTACAGCATTGCTGGCACCAACATTGTTGGATTGCTGAGCAGAGCGTAGGACAGGATTGGGCTGAAAGCTTTATAACCATTTAATTCAATAGCACAGGGATTCTCAAAGTTTGGCCTCCATGGGCCTTGGAAGTGACTTCTGGGTCACGTCCGGTTTCTCCAACGTGACTTCCGGTTGCGTCCAGAGGCCTTTCTGAGGCCTGTGTTGACATCCAGAGGCCGTCCCAGGCCTGGTGCGACACAGGAGCAGCAGGATGAGGTGGGTTGTGATGTGGGAGTGGCAGGACAAGATGGGTCATGGCAGCGGTGACTTTGAGAACCACTGCAATAGCGGTCACCCTGTCCGTGACTTATGGCATTGTATATTATCAGCACAGATCCTATGCATGTATTATATCTTCTCACCTGATTGCCATCTTATCGTCCTCTGTGCAAACATGGCATTTGTATAAATGGGAGCTTTGGGAAGAGCAGAGCCTGCTCCATAGACACATTCCAGTACCAGATGATGTAGAGTGCAGGTCCTTCTTGGTCATAGTTTCAATCCCCTGAAATGTCCTCCCTAATCAGGCCCACAGATGTCCAAAATTGGTAGGACAACAGGAATAGATAGACATATTTTCTTTGGGGAAGTCTTTTAACTTTCTCACACTGCTACACAATTATTTTAAAACCCATTTGAACTGCAACTCTTACATGTTTCATTATTTAATCATTGATAATTGTTACATTTAATTCTATGTTTTCATTGGGATTGGGGGGATAAATTAGCATGAATGTTATTTGTAAAGGCAGAATGTACATAAGCTGTTGATTAATTTGAACTTGAGTAACAAGGGACGAATCTTTGCAGGAAAAAATATTTTTACTTAGGAGATATATAATAAAGCCCATTGCCCCTGAAGAGGATTTTAATTGAAATACATTGGACTCTTAATGATTTATATTATGCAAGAATAAATCTTCCAGTTAAATATCAGCATGATGCATGTTTCCTTGGGTGTTTTTTCGATTTCTAATGCTGCCCCTCCTCCTCCTCTCCCTGTACTTGTGGCATCAGCTGGTTCACAATAGAATGTTCATGGCACTACCCACAAAACTGTAAATAACTATTTAGTACAATTAGCACTTTCATTAGCACTTTCCCTGTCATTTTGGGGATAGAGTCTGCTTGCTTGCCTTTCTACCATATCTCATACCAGCCAAGCTGCAGGATTGGCATTGCCATGTGATTGATCTGTTTCTGGACTATACCAGTGTATATTGCAGGTATATTGCACTATACAGCATATGAATGCTCCCCCATGTTTTTTAAAAGTCTCCAGACATACAAAACTATTATGTCAGGGAAAAGGTTTTACTCTGTTCTTCCCTGTCATGCCGTTTTTGAACTTACACAAAGATTTGTTTATGTGAGAGATACTCAAACAATCATATGGGGCTACTGATCATGTGATTCAGCTCATCATCCATGGTAATAAGTAGGAAAATTACTTATAGCAGAAAAGAAACGCTACTACTGGTAACATCTGTTTCTGTACATTCACAAGGATTGTTAACTATCACCTTAGTAAACCGGGGGGAAATTTGGAATTAGCAACATTTTCCCCTTCACAGATTGTTTCTTCTTTTCTGGAAGACAACATATGTTCCTGTTGCTTTTCAAAGTAAAACTAATAACATATGAAGAAATCCACAGGGAATATAAAACTTTTTTTAAAAAAACCAATATAAACCTTTTATAGGAGGGTGTCTGGACCTGCTCCCATTCTATTAAAGCAGGGTTGGGATGAAGAGTGGATGAGCAGAAGGACAGCATGATTAAAAAACACACATAACACTAAACAGAACCTTCCACTAAAAATATGCAAGATATGCTAAGGTTAATCAGAACAGCTGGATTAAGACTTCAGGCGTGAGAGCCATTGGAAAGCAGGGACACCACAGAGGGAAGCACACTTGTGTTCCAGAATCTGGTTGTAAAAATGGCACAGCATTAACAGTTTCAAAAGGAAGAGTTAACAAGCGTAAGCCAGATAGCCATTTAATATATTCATGTAGTCTGCTTATGTGGAGGAGGAGGTGAGAATGGTTGGACAGTTCTCCTGCTGTTGGCTGCATCTTACAGCCCAATCCTGCATAAGATGCACCAGCCAGCCTAAATGGCCGGCCGCTGCATCCTACACAAGATGTGGTTCGCACCGGTGGAGCTGGGGCACAACTAGGGAGAAAGGGACACTCATGCCTTTCCCCTGGTGTCAGCCCCACTGGCTCCAATGGGACTCCTCAGATGCACGCCAGCTATTTTGCTGGCGCACATCTGGGGAGGCCGTGTAAGGCTGGCCAGGCCCAGGAAGGGGGTGAGGATATGGAGGAGTGTGCCGCCAATATCCCCGCACCCTTCCCTGGCCTGGCCGGCCAATTGCCCCCTCCCCCGCCTCTCCGGCTCGCCCTCCCGCCACCTGGTGCAGCACTTACCTGAGTCTGGTGGTGCAGGCAGCGGTGGCATAAGCAGTGCCGGCTTCGGTGCCACTTACTCCAAGGGTGCCACGAAAGTGCTTTACAGCACTTTTGCGACACCATAGCGTGCACTCCATAGGCCTTTTATTGCGCAGGATTGCACTGTTAGTATGGTTAAGCTGATGACTATTCCTAAATACTAAGGTCGCAGTCCTAGGAATGCTTACTCAAGAGTAAGCTCCTTTGAATTAATTGGGTCTTCTTACTGAGTACACGCAGAGAAGATCAGGTTGCAAGCAAACTTCATATGATTTTGATACTTAGCATGCTTCAGAGTGTTTGAAGCATTTCTTCTAACACAGGTATCTCAGCACTTCTTGAAACAATCCTGTAAAGCAGCTCAGTATTATTATAGCCACGTTGCAGATGGAAGGTGGGCTGAGAGTGTTAGTTTATCTGAGTGATAGGCTTAACACTTTCACGGAAAGTGTTTGATGGGGGGATGAAAGAGGCTTGGGAGAAATGGTGAAATGGGACATTTTCAGTCAATTTTTGGCTAAAGGTTTTGCAGACCCCTACCAGTGGCTGTAAAGCAGGTGTCCCCACATTATTTTCCATTAATGTCATACTTTAGCAGGCATGGCAGCACTCTGCATGATACCCAAATCTTACTGAAAATGTCCTGAAAATGCTCCCCATTTTTGCCACTTGCAAACTTGGCAACAAAAATGAGGAAACACTTTTGGACAAGTGCTCACTTATCCTACTGCAATCCCACCTGAACTGGGTGTGAGCAATTTTGCTCACACAACATGGGAGAAGAGAGAAGGACCGCTTGGCATCCTGGTCCCTTCTGCAAGATGGAGACCAGGTGCAGCCCCACAGGCATGCTAATAAGTGTAGCTGCTGGTCATTGGGAGGAGGTGCTGTTGAAATCCCAACATCTTCCTCCCAGTCTTGTTGGGCCTCCAGATCACTGGCGTCGCTGGAGGTGGGGCGGAACGCTAAGTTCTGCAGCTTTCTAAGTTCTGTTACTCTCTTGCACGAGGCGCCCTTCCCCCTCATCATAGAAGCCCATCAGCGGAGAGAAACCAACATGCAGGAGAGTCCCTGTGCGTTGCTTTCTCTCCGCTGACGGGCTCCTACAACAAGGGGGCGAGGCGCCTCGTGCAGGAGAGTAACGGTGGAGCGGAAAGCTGCAGAACTTAGCTTTCCGACCCACCTCCAGAGACGCCAGTGCTCCAGATAGAAAAATAACCACACATGAAACAGTGTAGGCTGTTCTGTCCACCATAAGGGTGCTGACATGTTTCATCCCTTGACCCAAACTGGCCCAGGGTTAGGTTTTTCTGCCTATTCTGCACTGCTTTGACTAGGGCAAGTTCACTTCCTGGTTTAGAAATCTATTGAAGGTGAGTTGTACTCAAAGCTATGCTCATAGTAAGAGTTCTACTGTGAGTAGAGATCCACTCAGCAGGATCCAGTGCCCTTCCTGGGCTGCATCCGTGTGGCCTAGGAACACCTCAGGAGAAGGGGACATTCGTCCCGTTCCCCGGGTGTAGGGCTGGCTGGCCACAATGGGCCTTCTCGAATTTATGTCTGCTCTGGAGTCGACGTGCATCTGGAGCAGTGGTGGCCCAGGCTGGGAATCGGCGCTGGATATCGGTGGAGCTCACCACCAATATCCCCACCCCCTCCCGGCCCGGCAAATGACCACCATCCCTCACCGCCCAGTCCTCCCTCCCCTCGCCTCTGCACTGACCGGTGCAGGATTTACCTGCACCGGTGGGTACCGGGTCCGGGGGAAGGCAGATTAAGGGCTGCCGGCCTCCACACCAGTGGCCCTTACTCTCCAGGTGTTGAAAACGCACTTTACGGCATGTTTACGACACCCAGCGCCTACAGAGCATGCATTGTGCCGGCGTGAAAATATGTTGGATTGGGCCAAAATGAGGGCAAATGGAAGCAGCAGGGCTTTTTGCTTTGCTTATGCATCTTTGTTGCTGTGCCTTTGTTCAAACACATGAGGTTTGCATTTTTTTGTTTCTTCCCTCAGCAAGCTTCTGTTCTTCCGTGAACACTAGAGCCTTTCTGCTCTTTCTAAGATAATCAAGACTACAATCCACATTGCTGGAACGATTATGGTTTCAATATCTCAGTGCTTTGAGGATCTTTCAATCAGCCACTGGTATGCAACACCACCTGTCTTCTTGTAAACCAACTTGGCTTCCTTCGGAAGCTCCCTTGATTAATCTTCTTGAATCACTATCTAAGGCCCTTTGTTTCAGTGGCTTTGCTCCTATCTAAGTGTGCACAGCACTGCAATCTTTGAGAGTACATACTTTCCCACCCCCTAGTTTATCCATACCTGTGTTCTATCCTCAGATATTTTCATGAAAAATTAGACTTTTTTTTTCTGGAGGCAGCTCAAAGCTCACAAGAAACAGATAGATTACTATAAGATACTTAAACAAAAAAAAAAAAAAACCCAAAACCACACATACACAGAGGAAAGCTTAATGTCATGTTGCTTTCTCAGAAGAGAAAAATATAACAGGGTGTCAAATGGTTGTAAGGATAGATGCATTTTCACGTTCCAAGGAAATGTATTTTATTGGATAAACAGCACAATCCTATGCAATCTACTCGGAAGTAAATTCCATTGTGTTCAATGGGGCTTTACTCCCAGGAAAGCGTGGAGTAAGTCTGCAGCCCTAGTCTGTCATCCTAAACTATTTGATAGTAAGTCTCATTAAATTCAGGGAGATTTTCTTCTAGGTGGTAGTGTTTGCAACTACAGTACCTGAGAATGTAGTCTTGGGTTCGCTCAGTATGAAAGTGTAGCCCAGAGCTGATTTCCATATCATATCATTCATATTTTATTTAAAAATCTCTATATGGGCTTTCTACTAAAATAACCCAAAGTGGTTTACTAACAAAACAATATTAAAGCAGTACATAAAAAAGGTAAAGGTGTCCCCTGACAATTAAGTCCAGTCGTGTCCGACTCTAGGGTGTGGTGCTCATCCCCATTTCAAAGCCGAAGAGCCAGCGTTGTCCGAAGATGCCTCCGTGGTCATGTGGCCGGCATGACTCTCCTTGCCGCAGCGCGTAGCATGCGGCTGGAACACGGAGCGCTGTTTATCTTCCCGCAAGCGGTACCTATTTATCTACTTGCATTAACATGCTTTGGAACTGCTAGGTTGGCAGGAGCTGGCCAAGCAACGAGAGCTCATCCCGTCGCGGATTCGAACTGCCGACCTTTCGATCGACAGCTCATGGTTCAGCGGTTTAACCCACTGCGCCACCCGCTGGCCTTAAGCAGTACATACTATGAAACAAAATCAGTAAGTATGAAGTTCCAAAGCAAAGTCAAGGCAAAAGCAGGGAAGGAATGTTTTTGTAACTGACAGTTCAATCCTTGTCATATCTACTTAGAAGTCTCACTAAGTTCAATGGGGTTTACTTCCAGGTAAGTGTGCATAGGATTGCAGCCTCAAATCAGAAGATTCTGAAGCCAAAGGTCCAGGCAAACAGGAATGTTTTGATCTGCTGCCTAAAACGAAGAAGGTTCATAGGAGGCTCTCCCAGGGGAGGGCATTATGTCATCATCACATCGCAACTATAAAGGCCCCATTTTGAGAGGCTGAGAAGAGCCTTTATAACTGTGGTGCCACAGGATCATCCCCTCCCACAAGAAGCAACCCCGAGCAAGGTTTTCCTATAGATCAAGGGTTCTCAACCTCTTTCCGGCCGAGTACCACCTCCAGAGCCACTCTCCTGCTGAGTACCACCAGAAGTGACTGGTGATGACATCATCACCAGTTACTTCCAGGTTTTCGGGGGGTATGGAGGCCAGAAAATGCAGGTAGGAGATTCTGGGTGGGTGGGAGGACCCTTCTCATCATTCCCAAGAGGTTCGGTCAAAGACAGGAGCCTCTCGGGAGCGAAAACGTGGCGCTGAAAGCGCTGCGTCGTGACAGGGTTCCGGCAGTCTGGCGGTCTGAGTACCACCAGCAGTCTGCCGAAGTACCACTGGTGGTACGAGTACCACGGGCTAAGAACTCCTGCTATAGGTCTTATGATTCAGGGACAGTCGTATAGGGGAAGACTCTTGCTTTCATTCACTGGGACAGAGTTGGCCCACTTATGAAGTCAACTGAGGTGGTCCCTTAGGCAGCAGATTCATGGGGCGTGACAGCCTCCATCCACCCACTTCTCCAACTCTGGATTGGAAACAGGAGATGGAGGAGCAGAGGAAGGATCTGGAATACAATATATCTGGCACACTACCTCAGGCAACAGGAGGCCTTGGGTCGGCCATATGCTGGGGCCAGATCGGCTTCTCTACATGGTCATACTCAGAAGAAGTTTCAAGGGTAATTCTACATGGTTTGTCAGTTTCCCTTTCGATGAAAGATCACTGGAAAAGTATTGTGACTTTTGTCAATTATATTTACAAATATTTACAGTGAGCATAGAGGTGGTAACAGTAGTCAGACAGACAGTGGTAGTCTGTGAGCAACATCAATTCCCCAAAGCAAGCAGCGTGCTCTTCTCCAACTGGCTACCATGGCTGCTTCTTTGGAGCCAGTGGCAAAACATTCGAACTGCATTATTTTCTGTCCTACACACACACACATAGGCAAAAACTGGTTTCAACTTCAAATTTGCAGGCAGATTGTCCATTAAGAAATATCATCTGCTATTCAGTATCAGAAGCTTAGGTAACAGATCATCTCCTCACTTGACACCACAAAATAACATTCTTCTTTAATCCAGAATGCAATAATCAAAACTATATGAAGTATCTTGGAAGAACAAAAATATTTTTTTCATCAATCCCACCAAAATTTGGAATACAGCTAGGAAAATTCCCCCTCCACTTAGACTTTCCCCCCCTGAAAAAGTACACAGCAATGCCAAGCAGGCAGTCTCCCTTCATTTGAATGCCAAGCCAGGTGCATGATTGGACATGAAATATCTCAGAGTGGGATTTTAGTTTGAAAAAGGTCACTTAACAATGTACAATAAGCCTGTCTAATCTTGCATGCTGTACTTCCTTCCTGACATATTTCAGAAGTGGATGAACTGAGTGTTTCTTTGTATTCCGTACTTGCCAGAGACTGAGAGACATTTGAAACGGCAATGCTCTTTGGGTGCTGTACATATGACAGACTGTGCTGTTTTTCTGCAAAATACATCTTTATCTATTCCTTACAGCTTTCTTTTTTCTTCTACATTACTTCAGAATGTATTGGGGTAGTTTAACATTGCTTTGCTGCACCAATACTTCATGAGTTGGCAACTAAATTTTACGTTAAAATTTAACTCAAATTTTCTGGGGAGTGACCGTAGCTCAGATTCAATTCTCAGCATCTATTGGGGGGGGGCGGGGCGGAGAAGAATCCATGTCTGAAACTCTGCTGTCAGTCAGTGTCAATAAGACTGATCTAGATGGATCAAGAGTCTGTCTAATAGCGCAATCCTCTGTAAGTCCTAGAGCAGTGGAGTGTGCGCTACGCCGCTCTAAGCCATCGCAAAAGTGCCGTAAAGCACGTTTGCAATGACTCGGGAGTAAGGGCCACCGGCGTGGAGGCTGGCAGCCCTCACTCCGCCGCCCTCCAGACCCTGCGCCCGCCACCGACGGTAAGTCCTGCACCGGTCAGTGCAGGGGCGGGGATTCCTTATAATCCGACCCGTACTCTGAGGTCATCAGGGGGGGCCCTGTTGACCGTGCCGCCATTAGCGGAAGTGGATGGTGGCACGGAGTAGGGCCTTCTCGGCGGTGGCGCCCCAATTGTGGAATTCCCTCCCCTTGGAATTAAGAACGACTCCCTCTTTAGAGGCCTTTCGGCGGGGTCTTAAGACGTTTTTATTCAGGACTGCTTTTAATGTCTGACATGGTGGGCTGACCTTTTAAGAAATGGTTTTAATATATGTAAATGCTGGTGACCCACTGGGGTTGTTTATTTTTAATCTTAAGTGCTTTAATTAATTGTTTTAATGTGTTTATATGTATTTTAATATGTTGTAAGCCGCCTTGAGTGCCTTCGGGAGAAAGGTGGGCTACAAATTCCTAAAATAATAATAATAATAATAATAATAATAATAATAATAATAATAATAATAATAATAATAATAATAATATCAGCGGTGTACTCCGCTGATATCCTCTGCCCGTTTCCAGCCCGGTTCGGCCTTATTCGGCCTCCCCAGATATACATCGGCTTCATAGCTGGCATACATCTGTGGAGGCCCATAGGGCCCTGGACGGCTTGCACCCAGGGAAGGATACGAATGTCCCTTTCTCCCGAGGTGCTCCCGGGTTGCCCTGGGGCAGCTCAGGAATGGCATAGGATACAGCGGCCAGCCTTTTAGGTCGGCCGTGTATCTTTAGGGAGAATTGCGCTGTAAGACAGATTCCTATGTACTAAGATACCAAGTGGGAAATGGAAGAAAAGTTTGCACTGAGTTATGGACAAAAACTCATCTTAAAATATTTTACTTTTATTACCAGTCAAATGAGACTACAGTGTCTGAGTAGTCTTATAGTGTGACGTATATTTAGTCGTATAGTGTGACTCTCCAAGGTTCTCAGGCAGGAAACTTTCTAGTCCTGATTCATGAGATCCTTTTTACTGGAGATCCCAGCGGCTGAATCTGGAACCTTCTGCCTGTAAGCTACATCCTCCAGCTCTGAGTAAGGCCATTACTTAATCTCCAGACAGAAGAACACCTTTCAGGAGCAATTCCCTTACTGGGCTTTCTCAAGGTCAGTGAATAATCTGGTAACACTTGATACTGCAGAACTGTTAAAGCTAAACAAGTCTGGACCTGGTCCATTCCAAGATAGGAGACTACTGGGAGTCAGCCCTATGTAAGCTAAATTGAACTTTCAAAAGGAAGGCGGGGGGATAAAAATTGGATGAGTCACTGCTTTATGGTCAGAATGTGTATGTTTCTGAACTCCTGTTCAGTCATGCCATTTTTATGAGTGTGAGAGTGGAAGTGACAAGCAGCCTAGAGTATGAGACCAAGAACAGGGATGTCTAGAGCAACAATGGGACGAAAAAGCAAGGCAAACTGAACAATATGACCCAAGGGTCAAAAAATACCACTCTCTGATATGGAAATGATTTTCTTCTGCATTACATTTTAAATGAACTTTCTAGAAATACAGTAGTTAGCAGTTCTAGAGCAAATTTCCTTATAACAATCCTTATCACAGCTTTATGGAGCGATAGCCTGGTAAGGTAGACCAGTACAATTATAGGCATTCTGCAAATGGGGAAAGTGTGAGGTCTGCAGCTAAGGAAGCAGAAACTTGAGTTTGTGGTTGAAACAAGGTTCAAATCACAGACTACCCAGTTCATAGCCCTAGTCACTACATTACTCCAGTTTTAATACTTTATAAGAGTTGTATCCCATACAGGTTATATTTTATATAATATTACATTATGTTAAAAAAAACTAGCAATTGCTATGTGGATGAGGGCCTGTAGAGCTGCTGCAGCACAGGGAAGGGGCATTGCTTCATGTTAGCGTACATGCTTTGCATGCAAAAAGCCCTAGTCAGGGGTTCTCAACTGGTGGTACTTGTACCACTAGTGGTATGCGGACTGCCGGTTGGTGGTACTCTAACCCCCAGCCGGCAAGTTGGCGGCTGCCTTTGCAGCCTTGCCAGAGCCCTGAAAATGGTGGCTTGAGTTCTGGCAAGTTGGTAGAGCTCAAGCGCATGGGCTTCCCGCACTGGGAAGGGCCCTCACGCCCACCCTTGCCCCCTTACCACTTGATTTCTGGGCTCCGGCGTAGCAAAAACCTGGAAGTGAGTGGCAATGACATCATTGCTACATACTTCTGGTGGTACTCAGTGTGGCGGCAGCCTGAGAGGTGGTACACTGCACCGAGGGGGTTGAGAACCCCTTACCCTAGACTCAATCCCTGGTATCCAGGGTTGGGAAAGATCCCTGGTTGAAAAACACTGCCAATCAGTGTAAATTCTGAACTAGATGGACCAGTGATCAGACTGAGTATAACACAAGTTCCAATGTTCCTAGCTGTTATATTGAGATGCAAAGCCCTTACTTTAAATGTTGTCTCTGCCAAGAACTTATTGGGCAAGTTCTGCTCTTTTAGCCTTACCTTCTCCCATCTGCAATAATGGGACAATACTCACCCACCTAACCTGGTTGTTGTAGACTGCAACAAGATAATGTGCGTGAATCACTTTTAACGAAAGCGCTATAAGTTCCAAGTAGTATTATAACAAGCAAGATGAATAACAGGCAAAATTAAAGGAACTGCATGGTTGCAATCCAAATCACAGTTAAGCGTGCTTAACTCAATTGGTTGTAAGAGTTAAGCATGCTAAAGCCTGTGCTGGAATGCTTCCAAGGATTCTACTGTATGAGCAGAAGGCTCCTCAGATCACGAGGGGCAGCTGATTTACCCTCATCTGCATTCCCCATTCTCCCTGAAAAACATCCCTGAAAGGTCCCCTGACTCTCTGAAGCCAGTTTTTGGATGATTGCATGAAGTGTAAATAATCGGTGATAGCCCCCTGCACAAACAGAAGTGCCTTGAATCTTTGAAACCAAGGCCATAATTTTAGCATAGAGGATAACAAAAGATTAAGGGGTGATGGCAGTATGATGACAGCTTCCACACAATACCAGAGGGAGAACTGTTTGTCTAAAACCTTGTACAACTTGTGATCTACCAGTACCAGGTTAAGTGCATCTCACCAGCTGGGTATTAAGGCCTAACAGATGCTTGACATCTCCCCTGTTTTTGCTGAAGTCAGCATTAATAACAAGCAGTTTGTCAAGCCCCTCATGGACATGGACATATTATACATGGATAATGGACTACATTTAGCTTGATAAGCCACAACTTGCACAGGTTTGGTTTATTTTATGTATGTAAAAATTTTTCTTCGTCATTAATATTTTCAAGATTTAAACAATTATGATAAAAATGTCATCAAAGCAGATAAGGGTTAGTGAAGGTAGATGAGGGTAAATCTCCATATCAAGATATCAAGCTAACTTTTCCTGTTTTTTTTTTCCTTTTTTCTTTAACATGAAGGAAGATTCCAACTTGTGGTACTTTGTTTCCAGAAACTGTGCAATGTAGGTTTCCTGCACAATGGAAAGTACATTGTAGAGCAGAGGATGGAGAAAGCAGGGTCTATTCTAGCCATCTGGCATGATAGCCTGTGGAGCTATAGGGGAGAAACATACAGTATCTATTTTACATAGTAGATTAGCGTCAGCTGCATATGTTGTGCTCTCCAAACAATGGATTACAACTTGTCAACCATGGCACAAATCACTGTTTGCAATACAGAGCTTAAACTTGTTCATATGTTTGGGTGTCAAATTCCCCCCCCCCCCGCAGCAGTCTTAACTGCATCGTGGGCCCCCGGGCACCAACGTGATTGCGACCCAGTTCCGGTTTTCCTATGAAACTAGAAGTGGGTTGCAATCGCGTCGGAGGACCTTTCTGAGGCGCGAGGAGGCCTGCAGAGGGGTCCGTAGGCTCCCTGCACCCCCAGGGGACAAGCACAACTCTCAGGGAGGTTAAACAGTGCAGTGGAGGTGGTGCCACTGCAAAAAAAGCGCCTTTTCAAACACTTTTTAAACATGACCAATGGAAAAGACGGCCCTGCCCGCCCCCCACTGTTGTTTTATTTTTCTTTAAGTATGTGAAGGGCAAGGATGTGGTGACAGGCACGGCGGGTGATGGGTGACAGGCACAGCAGCAGCAACGGGCACAGTGATGGAGGCTGCGGGGGCTAGGCGGCGACGGGTATAGCGGCACAACGGGCAATGGCGGTGCAGTGGCACGGTGGGCAATGGCGGCGGGCAACAGCGATGACGGACAAACCCCTCCCCCAAAAAGGATTTTTAAAATTTATTTCTGTCAATCAATCAATCAATCAATTAATTGTTGGGGGGTGTCCCAGTTTAGAACCAGGAAAATCTGGTAAGCTTACCATCCGTACCGGTTTTTCTGGGACAGTCCCGGGAATCGGCCACGATTCCCGGTTCTGTCCCGGCCCGGTTTGGATGGCCGCCGCCGCCGCCGTCATCTTCTTTTTTAAACTTACCCGGGCGCTGGCAGCAGCTTGGATCACGAAATCTCGCGTGATCCAAGATGTCGGCACCCAAATCTCGTGAGGGCATGATGCCCTCACGAGATTTGGGCTCCGACATCTTGGATCACGCGAGATTTCGTGATCCAAGCTGCTGCCAGCGCCCGGGTAAGTTTAAAAAAGAAGATGACGGCGGCGGCGGCGAGAGGGTGTCATTCGCCCGCTGTCTCACCAGCATGGAGCCAGTGAGGGAGCGGGCCAACCGACAGCCTGCTTGCCCGTGTTGCGCGAGCCTCCGGCAGGCTCGCGCAGTGCGGGCAAGCAGGCTGCGACCCGGTCTCCCAGAGGCTCCGTGTGGTGACCAGGTCTCGCAGCAGCACAGGGAGAAACACAGCCTGCTTGCCCGCGTTGCGCGAGCCTCCGGCAGGCTCGCAAAGCACGGGCAAGCAGGCTGCGACCCGGTCTTCCAGAGGCTCCGTGCGGTGCCGCTGGGAGACCGGGCCAGCCTGCTTGCCCACGCGGCGCGAGCCTCTGGAGGCTCGCACTGCACGGGCAAGCAGTCTGTGTTTCGCCTGGTCCCAGCGGCTCCGTGTGGTGCCGCTGGGTCTGGGCCAGCCTGATTGCCTGCGCGGCGCGAGCCTCCAGGCTCTGTTTCGCCCGGTCTCCCAGGGGCTCCATGCGGTGCCGGGGAGACCAGGCCAGCCTGCTCCATGCGGTGCCAGGGAGACCGGCGCCGTGCGGGCAAGCAGGCTGTGTTTGCGGGCAAGTAGGCTGTCCGGGGAGCAGCAGCAGCAGGAGCCCGGAGAGCAGCACGGGGAGCAGCAAAGGTAAATTAATTTATATTTATTTATTTAATTTTAATAATTAAATAAATAAAAATTTCAGGCGCGCTTCACGCGGCAGAGTTTAGAGTGTTGATTTTAATAATTTAAATACTTAATGTTTAATAATTAAAAATTTCGGGCGCGCTTCGCGCCCCCTTTACAAACTTATTTTACATGTCTTTCTTATATTACTTTTATACTTTGCTATTTTCTATTACTAATTATATTAATGTGGGGGGATGTGGGGGGGGGTTGTCCTGGTTGGGGTTTATGAAATTATGGTAAGCCTACCAAGAGGGAATGATGAACAAACACTGCACATTCTAAAGCCTGCTTTATTTTTACATAAAATAACACTTTGCTGGAATTACTCCACTCACTTCGCAATCCTGTTATATTTTCGAGCGGTGGAATGAGTGTTCCACCACCTGTAGTAGTCGCAAAGATACCATAAAGCACGTTTGCGACTACTTTCGAGTAGGGAAGGCCAGCCTTCCGCTGCCGGAGCCCTTGCCCAGCCGCCGGACCAAGGTAAGTCAGGATCTGGTGGACTGGGGGGGGAGGGTCGGCAGAGCCAGGAGGGCGGCCATAGACCCAGTCCCCACTGGGTGGCTAGGCCTTTACACGACCTCCTCCAACTTCCGCTAGCAAAACAGCTAGCGGAAATCCGAGGTGGCCGATAGGGCCTGGCCCTCGATAGGGCCTGGTCCCCTTCCCCGAGTAAGCTTACCGCCGCGGGCGGGCTACCTGCCCACGGCGGTGCACGGGATCCGGCGGGCGGCCTCGACTGTCTGGCGGATCCTACGGAAGGATTGGGCTGTCCGTCTTTTTGGGTTTACAAACTGCATTTTTATCAATCCTTTATTATACTGTACAATTCAGTGTATTATACAATACAGTTTTGCACTGTTTTTGCTGAAATAGGTTTTGGAATGTTTTTAATGTATTTTAAATTTTGGACTTTTAAAGTGTTTTTATTCACAGTTGTGATTTTAATTAGACTTGTAAAGTCGATATATATTTTAATACAGTTTTTACATTTTATAAATCCACTATTTTATAACCTTGAATCCTGAAGATGTTTCGTTCTATTTGCAATTCAGTGTTTGTTTGTTTTTAAATTAAGATGATACCAAGAAAAATGAGCTAGATAACTTAGATGCATTGATTCCCCCATCATAAAATACCATAAAAGGAGTTGATCAACAGGTGGAGCTATTTTTCTTTATATCAGACAGACTACATAGTATACAAAAAAGCATCTCCCATGGACAGTTCACTTTGGACTGCCCATCAAAGAGGGAGCACTTTGCCACCTGCTGCTATACCTCTGAAGGGGCTGTTTCTTTGGAGACAAGTGTCCAGCTGTTTTCCAACCATATTGGTCAACAGGAAAGTCTCCCACTGTGCCTTCCTGTCTGAGTTGCTTGCCTTGGGATCATAAGATTTCCAATTTAGCCAGCACAAGCACACTGAAATAAAAGCAACATAAGCAAGCAGCTTAAATTAAGAAGTTGAATGTGTCTTTTTTCATAGTTCCCTTCCCACTTTCCAGGGCATACAGGGAAAGCTGGAAGCAGGATAGTAAAATAATTTGATGGAAATAAAGATTAATTTGCAGTAAGATTACTTTGCAGTAAACAACTGCAGTTTAAACTACATCATATGTTAGACGTCATACAGTGGCAGCCGGGATTCCACCACTACCTACAATACCTTCCGCCATGTTAAAAATGAAAATAAAATTTGTTCTCTATCTATTCACATAAAAATGTTTTGCAAAAGTGTTTTCATTCATTTTTTTGTCTCATTTTTTTTAAATTTCTGTTCAGGCTACACTCAGTGATGTCTGTTTCTATGACTATGTTGTGAGTGTGTGTGTGTGTGTGTGTGTGTGTGCGCGCGCGCGCGCGCGTGCCCAATTCAAGCAATGCTTGTAGCATCAACAACCAGTGATCTGGGTACTGAGGCTTTCTACTGTAAAACTAAGGGCCATTCTGATGCAGGATTCCATATTTTCACCAGCGAGCCACGGCACAGAGCACAACTAGATATTGTTTTTGTGGATTTTACTGAGCTGCTGTTTTACCACTGCTAGTTATTGTGTTTATGTTTTATAGTATGTTATAGTATTTTTTAATTCTATAGTCTGCCTTGGGCATCTCATTTTAAGGGAGGAAAGGCAGGATACAAATATTTAAAAATAAATAAATAATCAGCAGAGACCCAGATCTGGGAAGCTGTCTCCACTGACATGCTGTAAAGGCGCAACAGGCAGAAGTGCAGAAGGGGCTTCTTCTCTCCCACCCACTGCTTTCTCCCTGCATCCCCTTCCCACTACCTGGTTTTCCCCAGTATATAGTGAACATGTCTGGAACCTTGGCTGAGAGAAAAGCAGATCAGGAGGAATTGACAGAGGAGGACTCAAGTATCCCCACCCATAATATCTTACTTCTCTTCATGCCTTTACCCTTCTGCTCTGTACATATTTTTATCAGAGACCTGAGTTCCCACACCCACCGAACATCTCATTCTATTTTCATTACAATTAGTGGGCTTGACAAAAGGAAAAGCAGAGCTATATGTAGTTTTGTGCACTACACCCTTCATTTAATTCTTTGCATCCACTGTTAGTATCGGGAAAGAATCTCTTGATATGTGGTTGGAAGCAGAACATGCTTTTCATGCGATAGCTGCATTTGAGTAAATAGGATTGCCACTTCCCTCATATTTTGGAACATACACAGGTATATCTCTCTTTATCTATCAATACCTTTATAACTCCTTAGAAGGGGAACACAGACTGAATTTAAGCCGCCTTGAGTGCCCTCGCTCGGAGAAAGGCGGGATATAAATTCTTTAAATAAATAAATAAATAAATTTGGATAAGCAGACAGAACAACTAAAGATTGACCAATGGATTGACCATGTGGACAAATTGTATTACGTATGTTTGGCAAACTGATCATCTTGTAACAATCTAGATAGGGATGTGTAAAGCACGTACTGTGAGGAATTCTATTGTTAAGACTTTTTTTTTCCTGGAATACATTGCCTTGTCTATATCCATCCAGCTCCATTTGCACTGATTTATTGATTGTCTGGTTTAAGCTAGGCCCCTGATGTTATCATGCATGAGTTTTCACTCATGACCACACTGGGTTGTGTTGTCCTAAAGCTGCATAAACACAGCATGATCCTAGCTAAGAAATAAGACTAATTGGTTTCAGTGGGATTTATTTTCAGGAAAGCATGCTTAAGACAGTAACCTCCCTTTTTCCCCTTCTGAATAGACAGATGGAAAGGTGGTTGGTTTGGGGATAGGATAGTTGGTGTGTGTGTGTGTGTGTGTGTGCGCGCGCGCACGCGTGTGAATGACCCTATGCTGATTGTTGCATATTAGGGTATAGGTAAAGGTGACCCCTGACAATTAAGTCCAGTCGTGTTCAACTCTAGGGTTTGGTGCTCATCCCCATTTCAAAGCCGAAGAGCCAGCGTTGTCCAAAGACGCCTCCGTGGTCATGTGGCCGGCGTGACTCTCCTTGCCACAGCGCGTAGCATGCAGATGGAACATGGAGCACTGGTTACCTTCCCGCAAGCGGTACCTATTTATCTACTCGCATTGACATGCTTTGGAACTGCTAGGTTGGCAGGAGCTGGCCAAGCAACGAGAGCTCACCCCGTCGCGGATTCGAACTGCCGACCTTTCGATCGACAGCTCATGGTTCAGCAGTTTAACCTACTGTGCCACCCGCTGGCCTTATGTTGGGGTATAGTTTGTTGTTAAACATGTAAAAGAAAAGCACTTAAACTCACAATAATTAAAACTGTTGCTTTTTTTCTCACACAAACGTATTTCACTTGAGTTTATACTACAATCCAGAATCGTACACAGTGAAAAGCAATTGTTCACAAAGTTAAAGGGGTCTTCTTACCCTGAAAAGACAATGCCATGGGATTGGACAGGATCCTAGAAACCGACTTGGCACAGAATGATTAAAATATTGTGAGAATATGGATATTGTGAAAATACAGAATGCTCATTTGAAACCATCACAATGCTTCTCGAGTGACAAGCAATACATTTGACAAAAAGTGCTGTGGATTTTGGTAAGATTGCCTGCATTTTTTGGAACAATATTCCCATTTGATGGAACTGCAGATTTTGAGCCAGATTCTGCTATTGTTGAAATTTGGCAGTGTGCTAAAATCTAGCTGCTGCAAAATGAAACTTGTTTTATTTGTATATGTCAAGAAGTCAATAAACAATTTAGCTGGTTGGGCTGTGTTGGAAGCTTGTGACTGTTTGACATCTGTCGCCATGATGACAAGCCAGGAAAAAGCTTAACTAACTGGCATAGCTTGAAGACTCAAGGCCCAATTAAGGGCAATCATTCTGAGGCCCAAACTAGACATGACACGCAATCACAGATACCTTTAATGTAACACCGTTTTAAAAACTAAAAGCAGCCTTAGGAGACTCAAGGTGTGGGCAGAAGAATGTGGGATGGTAGAAGGAGCAGAAGCGGCTCCTTAACCTTTTCCTCCTTTGGAAATGTTGTTCTATATCACACCCTGCAAACAGCTTTTATACCCATGAGGGAAGGAAAGGTATGGGTTCTTGCAGGAGGAAAAATAGCTTGGGAGGGTGACTTTTAGTGGAAAAAAATGGCAGATCAAGAAACAGTGGAACAGCCTCTCTCACGCACCATTCCTTTTCACAAACTTACATTGTTTTGAGACTGCTTTCAGTTTAAGAAATGTCAGGGCAAAGATACATGACTGCAAATCACATATAGTTTGTGACAGAGCCCCAGCCAGTACAGATGATGACAACATGGAACTGGCTAACAAAGAGAAGAAACAACATTGCCATTCAGATTGTGTAAATGACTTCTCAGCATTTAGAGCAATTTTTATAGAGGTCTTGCAAGAATATTATTCAAGTTACTAAAAGCAGCTTTGCTGACCCATTGCTAATCTCTGCACAGCACTTTTTCCTCAACAAGTGCCAGCAGCACACCAGGGTTGCTGCTTGAAATACATTATGTAGAAAACCTCAATAGATGCAAATGTCAGACAAAGAGTTTTCTACAGGGCTTCAAGCGTTATTTGGTAGATTTCTCAGCTAAAGCTTCAGTTGATTAACTAGGAGGGGGAAATTCAGTAGGTGAGAACAATTTGTAATCGGTGTGGCTGAAGGTTAAGGGTGTGTTTGCACACTTTTGGAGGCTAATTTGCTGCTGCTGTGTTACTGTAATACAAAACAAAGCCTACATATTAAAGATTGCCTTCACATCTAATAACACCTCCCAACACACATTTTGGTGCCTTAAAAGTTAGACCTATTCTTGGATATATTTGGGGTGCTAATTTAAAAAAATGCCATCAGTTTTGCCCTATCAGCTCTAGTTTTGGAGATATGGCACAGAGCCACCTTATATGCTGATTCAACTAGTCATTTGTCAAAATTTGGGATCAATCACATTATCTGCTATTTTTGATATCCAGGAGGATGCCGGCATGGCTAACAAGCACAGTTAAGGAGGCTATAAAAGGCAAGGAAGCTTCCTTCCGTAAATGGAAGTCTTGCCCTAATGAGGAAAATAAACAGGAGCACAAACTGTGGCAAAAGAAATGTAAAAAGATGATACGGGAGGCCAAGCAAGACTTTGAGGAACGTATGGCAGGCAACATAAAAGGGAATAATAAAAGCTTCTTCAAATATGTTAGAAGCAGGAAACCTGCCAGGGAAACGGTGGGTCCGCTGGATGGTGAGGGAGAGAAAGGGGTGATAAAAGGGGACTTGGAGACTGCAGAGAAATTAAATGAGTTCTTTGCATCTGTCTTCACGGCAGAAGACCTCGGGCAAATACCACTGCCGGAACGGTCTCCCCTGACTAAAGAATTAAGTCAAATAGAGGTTAAAAGAGAAGATGTCTCAGACTTAATTGACAAAATAAAGATCAATAAATCACCAGGCCCGGATGGCATCCACCCAAGAGTTCTGAAGGAACTCAAGAATGAAGTTGCTGACCTCTTGACCCAAATATGCAACTTGTCCCTTAAAACGGCCAATGTGCCAGAGGATTGGAGGATAGCTAATGTCACACCAATCTTTAAAAAAGGAAGGAGGGGGGACCCGGGAAACTACAGGCCGGTCAGCCTAACATCTGTTCCAGGGAAGATGGTGGAAAGTCTCATTAAGGATAAAATCTTAAAATACATAGAAGAACAAGCTCTGCTGAGGGAGTCAGCATGGCTTCTGCAAGGGGAAGTCTTGCCTCACAAACCTGTTAGAATTTTTTGAAAAGGTCAACAGGCATGTGGATGCGAGCGAACCCGTGGATATTATATATCTGGATTTTCAGAAGGCGTTTGACACGGTCCCTCATGAAAGGCTCCTGCGAAAACTCCACAGTCAGGGAATAAGAGGGCAGGTCCTCTTGTGGATTAGGAACTGGTTGAAGACCAGGAAACAGCGAGTGGGAGTCAATGGGCAATTTTCACAATGGCGAGAGGTGAAAAGCGGTGTGCCCCAAGGATCGGTCTTGGGACCGGTGCTTTTCAACTTATTCATAAATGACCTGGAGTTGGGGATAGGCAGTGAGGTGGCCAAGTTTGCGGATGACACTAAACTTTTCCGGGTGGTAAAGACCAGCAGGGATTGTGAAGAGCTCCAGAAGGATCTCTCCAAACTGGGAGAATGGGCAGCAAAATGGCAGATGCGCTTCAATGTAAGTAAGTGCAAAGTGATGCACATTGGGGCAAGAAACCAAAATTTCACATATACGCTGATGGGTTCTGAGTTGTCTGTGACGGATCAAGAGAGAGATCTTGGGGTGCTGGTGGACAGGTCGATGAAAGTGTCGACCCAGTGTGCGGCGGCTGTGAAGAAGGCCAATTCCATGCTCGGGATCATTAAAAAGGGGATTGAGAATAAAACGGCCAATATCATTATGCCTTTGTACAAATCGATGGTAAGGCCACATCTGGAGTATTGTGTCCAGTTCTGGTCACCATACCTCAAAAAGGATATAATTGAATTGGAAAAGGTGCAGAAAAGAGCGACCAGAATGATTTGTGGGCTGGAGCACCTCCCTTACGAGGAAAGGCTACAGCGTCTGGGGCTTTTCAGCCTAGAAAAAAGGCGCCTGAGGGGGGACATGATTGAGACTTATAAAATTATGCATGGGATGGAGAGAGTGGATAGAGGGAAATTCTTTTCCCTCTCGAACAACACCAGAACCAGGGGACACACACTAAAATTGAGTGGAGGGAGAGTTAGAACAGACAAAAGAAAACATTTCTTTACCCAGCGTGTGATTCATCTGTGGAACTCCTTGCCACAGGATGTGGTGATGGCACCTGGCCTAGATGCCTTTAAAAGGGGTTTGGACAAATTCATGGAGGAAAAGACCATCACAGGTTACAAGCCATAAGCAACCTCCTGGTTTTTAGAAGTGGGTTTTCTCTGTGCCAGGTGCAAGGGAGTGGCGACTGGACACAGGTATCTTGTTGTCTCGTGTGCTCCCTGAGGCATCTGGTGGGGCCACTGTGTGACACAGGAAGCTGGACTAGATGGGCCTTTGGCCTGATCCAGCAGGGCTCTTCTTATGTTCTTATGTTCTTATGATATGATCTTGACAAATATTAATGCTATTAATACTACATACTATTAAAACAAGCACATATTACTAAATCTCTGTATTTCAACCCAAGAGCATATAAAATGATCAGTCATTCAACATATAAGAAAGGTCTTTTATAGGACTTTCTAGATTGAGATCTACCAGGACAGTCCCGCTGAAGGCTCCAGAGTAATCTGCCATCATGTGGGTATCCCACCTTCCCTGGGATCTGTCTTCCATAGTTTTTATGTCCTGGTGAAATCTTTCACCTTGCTCTTCACTTAAATCACCTAGGTTTTCTGAAAAGTGATCTATGTGGCTGTGTAGGTAATGGACCTTGATGCTCATATTACAGCCAAACTTATTAAAATTGGAGAGCATGTCCTCAACTAATTCAAAGTACTTGTCTGCCTTATGGTTGCCAAAAAAGTTTCTGACAGCTAGAACAAATGAAGTCCAGCCACAAGACTCAGGAGGGCCCAATCCTAGCCAATTTTCCAGTGCCGATGAAGCCGCAATGTAGCACCGAGGTAAGGGAACAAACATTCCCTCACCTTGAGGAGGCCTCCGTGACTGCCCCCCCCCACTGCAGAATGCAGCACGCACCCCGTTGTCATGGCTGCATCAGTGCTGGAAAGTTGGATAGGATTGGGCCCTCAATGTTGTCCACTGAATCTATGAAATGTGGATCGTTATCTGGTTCTATAGTTGTTCACAAACTCAGACTAACAGACACTAGCTTTAGACTCATAAAATAACAATACTGTATACATTTTATTATACACTCATAAAGCAACAATATACAATTGTATTTCTGCACATCAGCATCTAAGGTGGGTATGCCATATCTCCAAAGCTAGAGCTGATATGGCCAAACTGATGCCATTTTTTTTGAATCAGCGCCCCAAATATACCCAAGAATAGGTCTAATTTCTGAAGCACCAGACATTGGGGGGGGGGGCTGTGTAATGAACAATAGCTTTGTTTGTTAATAATAATAATAATAATAATAATAATAATAATAATAATACATTATAGAATGTATTTATTTCAGTATCTCAAAAGGCACCAATACTAAGGTTTTGTTAATATGCAAATTCATTTAAATTGGACCAATTATAGTACAAGCCTAGCAATGTTTACTCATAAGTAAGTCCCATTATGTCCAATAGGGCTTACTCCCAGGAAAGTGTGCCGGCCTATAGTTAGGCAGGATCGGGCTGCCCATCAATTTAAAGGCAAGTTTAAATTATGTTAATATGTTTTAAAATCAACTATTTTGTGAGTATATTTTGTATTTTATATTGCCTTGGGCAATTTTTAGAGAGTATATATTGAACAAATTTAATTTTAAAATTATCAAACAAAGTAACAAATGGTCTAATTAAAAACTGACTAACCTTTGTTTTTGTTTTTTTATTTATTTCAAGCTGCAGCAGGGGATGCGAGAGTGTGTAGCTCTGTCTACTCACATTGTCCCATGTGGAAGCATCCTGTGACTCTAATCTGCTCAGTGCCTACACAGTGCCTCTCGCTCTGTGTGTACGTGGCAGAGCTAATCCCTGAGCTGTCACTCGGGATGTCTAAGCAATGCTGTAACAAATAAAGGATAGTACAGTAATATTAAAAGGCATCACTATCATCCCAGGAGTTGCAGCAAGGATAAAATTAGTTTTAAGCATTAAATGATTATAAAGGCAAATATTAACTTTGGCTCATTGCTCTAATTAGAATGACATTGAATTAAATCCAAGTATAAGTTATGTGATATCATGTAGAAGGAATTACACCTGATACATTTTGGAGTTGAGACTTTCCCTTTTAAACAAATGTGTATCATTAGTTAAAAGCTCATACTTACAGGCTCATTGTCCTTTCAACAAGTTGAGCTAAGAGTTCACTGGCAGAGTTTTTCAGCAACGTGAAGGTCAACAAGTCATATAATTGCAGGCTTTTAAAAAAAAAAATCTCCAAAGTCTTCCAGCTCAGTCCATTGCATCAAAGCATGTGCTTTTATGTCAATCACTTCCCTATTGAATAATCCCACATTATTCACATTATAGAGAAGGGGTGGCCACCTTGTGACATGTGAAAGAGATCTGACACTTGAAACCTTTTTACGTGATCCCTAGTAGCCCGAGCAAGTTTTTTTTAAAAAGTCATGGCATGATTACAACAATTGCTCATACTTTCACTTGTAAGGAGTGTAGCAATGAATCTCCACTTGTATTACATGTATAGTTTACTGAAAGAATCTTTCAGGATGCACATTCATTTCCCTTCCAATCAGTTACCTTATACCCACTGGCGTCACTACAGGGGGGGGGGCCGGAGCTGTAAGTTCTTCCGTGATCGGAGCCTCCGTTACACGGAAGAACGAAGCGCCCCGCCCCCGCGCCTTCCAACCCATTCAAAGTAGTGAAA
This sequence comes from Plestiodon gilberti rubricaudatus, assembly GCA_026170595.1. NCBI lineage: Eukaryota > Metazoa > Chordata > Lepidosauria > Squamata > Scincidae > Plestiodon > Plestiodon gilberti. The sequence goes on along the minus strand of JANXHW010000002.1, from coordinate 92,838,081 downwards.
ATAACGTGCATGAGACTCCTTGCGGAGACTAAGTATAAGGTGCTTAAAAAAGGTAACGGTACCCCCTGACAATTAAGTCCAGTCATGTCCGACTCTAGGGTGTGGTGCTCATCTCCATTTCAAAGCCGAAGAGCCAGCGTTGTCCGAAGACGCCTCCATGGTCATGTGGCCGGCATGACTCTCCTTGCCGCAGCGCGTAGCATGCAGCTGGAACACGGAGCGCTGTTTACCTTCCCGGAAGCGGTACCTATTTATCTACTCGCATTGACATGCTTTGGAACTGCTAGGTTGGCAGGAGCTGGCCAAGCAACGAGCACTCACCCCGTCACGGGAATCGAACTGCTGACCTTTCGATCGATAACTTATGGTTCAGCGGTTTAACCCGCTGCGCCACCCGCTGACAACATATGCTCTATATATGTGAAACTCCTACTGTCAGGTGATCATACTTAGAGTCCGACCATTCATGTATTGCAGATGGATAGTTCTGGCTCCTGAACCAATGCCTGAAGAATTGAGTGACTCCTGAGACTGCAGAAGTGGGATGTTCCTCTTTTAGACCATCACAGAGACCAAGAGTGAGATCCCAGAAGTGCCTATATGACAAGGAATTCATTTGATAAAACACACTTCAGTTGATCATGCAAGAAGACTGATTCATGTATATTACATGATATTTCATCCCTGCATAATTCCTAGCCTCCAATGGAGTACTGCCTTTATTGAAAAGGGCTGTTACTTTGTGATAAGAAAGTGCTGTCCGTGGTGCTTGATTGTAATAGCTTTCTACCATGCAAGTCACCACATGATCAATCAATTAATGTATAAAACAGCTCTTGGTATCTACAAAACCAACAGATTGCCTAGAGAAATTATAACTTGCCCCCAAGGCCACAATTGTTTAAACAGTTGTTTAATCAGGGCTGGCCCTCTAATGAGCTCTACTGAGACCACGGATTCCCAGTGGCACTTTGGGAAGGGGGGGTTGTGATTTGGTAGGCAGCGGGAAGGGTAGTGACATGGTGTAGCTAGAGCTCAGGGGTGCCATGAGATCCAACAACCCATCTCTCTTGAGTTGCCCACTTCCTTTTCCCCTCCCTCTCTCTTTCCTGCCTTCTGGGCAGCCACTCCTCCAAAACTCTTCTGCAGGTTGGAAGGCTGGAAAGTAACCATGCACCCCACAAATAGAAATGAAGGACTTACCCATCCTGAGATAACTGCATCTCACCTCCATCTGCCATTTCAAAAGACAGGAAGGGAGGGAAGAAGTGGAAAGAGGAGCTGCTCTAGGGTGCTTGTCTCTACTCTCCCCACTTTCTGTCTCCCCCATCCTCTCTACCTTTTGAAAAGGCAGGAAGTGGGAACCCTAAGGGGAGGAGGATAAAGCAAAGATGGAAAGGAGGTTGAGAACGGGTTCTGGGGAAGATCAGCAAGCTGCAGGTCAAAGGATGTGGCAAGGAAAAAAATAATGTAGTCTGATCTTGGTCTCAGGCACCAGGGGATTTGGGGCTGGGCTTGTGTTTAGTGACATATTGCTAGTTGTAAATAGAGCTAAGCTTCAGTAAGAAGTTGCATACCACTGGAATCTCCTGTTTGATCTCAGTTACCTGGAATTCTTGGAAGCAAGGAAAAGCAGTCAGAAATTGATTAGGGTCCTGCAGTATGAGGTGTATGGAAAATCCTGCGTGCTAAATAGTAAAAGGAGAAAACCTTAGTTTGAGATCTTGCCTAGTAATTATTTAACATATTCTGGTTCTCTTTCATTTACTCTTGTACCACATCAAACGGTACTGTTAATTTTAGTATGCCATTTTTCTTCTGGGTTCCCGGGTGGTCTCTCTGTATTTAGCATTCACTTGTAAGGATTAATTATTATTCCTTGAATGGTCTTACCAACCAAGTGCGGTAGTGGATGATTCACAAGTACTGAAATTAATTCACATATACATGCAGACAAACTAATGTTTAAGGTAGACCAATACAATATTGTTATCTGAAAGTTACAGATGGAGAGGAGGATGCTTACCATATCCAAAGGGGGGCAGGGTGCCTACACCTTTACCCATTGTAAAAAGAGGGAATTTGGGCAGACTCCCTGTGCGTTGTTTTCACTGCTTTGAATGGGTCGGAAGGCGCGGGGGCGGGGCGCTTCGTTCTTCCGTGTAACGGAGGCTCCGATCATGGAAGAACTTACAGCTCCGCCCCCCCTGTAGTGGCACCAGTGCATGCTACGCGCTGCGGCATGGAGAGTCATGCCGGCCACATGACCACGGAGGCGACTTCGGACAATGCCGGTTCTTCGACTTTGAAATGGGGATAAGCACCACACCCTAGAGTCGGACATGACTGGACTTAGTTGTCAGGGGTCACCTTTACCTTTACCTTACAATTTATGAACATGAGATCCAGAGAGTCTCTCTCCTATTACCCTTCTCTTGTCTCTACCCTTCTCTTGCTCCTTTGCTTCATGCCCGACACCCTCTTACCACTCAGTGTTCCTGTTTCCCAGCTTCTTCCCTCCCTTACCTCAACAGTCATACTGTCTAGTTTTGTCCTATAAAAACACTCCTATTCACGCCATTGTGCCCCTACAGAAGACTGCAACCTCCATTCCCCCAACTTGTCAGCACATCACCCCCTAGGACAGGGTGGAACATCAATCAAAATAAATACTGTAATAGATAAACCATCTGAAAAGTTGCTCCAGGGATGCAAGGGTAGGAGGGAGCCATGCATTTCTAATGCTTTGCTCCCTGCCCAAGGGGTGACTTTGGGATGTGGGCAGAAGGGATACAAAAATACGTAACTCGTCCACATCACCACTGTATTCCCTCCAAACCAGCTGTCTGCTTCCTGTGTGATCTGTCATGGTCTGAGTGACAGCTCAGAGCGTTGCAAAACGAGAGCCATTTCCCATTACATGTAAATTATTCCATTTTCTAGTGGCTGGATCAAAAAGTACACAACACATAACATAATCAATAAAAACAGAACCCTTTCTCTCCTCTAATATTAATTTTATATGCATCTTCTACTCTTGGTGCAGACTGTCAATGAGAAGCAATAATTTCACTGAGGTGACAGAAATGAAAGGAACAGACATAGTCAAGTGTATTAATATTGCCTCTGACACTCTGGTTGTAAAGCAGCAATTAGAGTTCAGAGTGGTGCTAATCTCTCTTTCTATTGTCTGTTTTGGCTGTTCATCCTGGTGCTGTCTAGGGCTGTTCTCCCGTCCTCTGGATATTCATATTTTTGGGTTAGGGTTGGAGTGGCTGGAGTGACATGATGCTGGCACTCGTTGTGCTTTTTGCACTAGAGAGATATAGTGCAATTCTATGTGTGTCTACTCAGAAGTATGTCCTATTGGGGTCAGTGGGGCTTACTCCCAGGAAAGTATATATAGGATTGCAGCCACAGGGGCTGTGTGACCCTTGCAAAGTCAAATACATCATAGCTCTTGAATTTTGCAAAGGAGACCTGATCTATCTGACAGGTCAGAGGTGCCTCAGTGCAGTGACGATCTGATCACTCCCTTATGTCTCCTTGAACCAAGTCACAAATGCATGTATACAGTATATCACTTGCTTCACTCAGACCCACAGATCAATACATGAGTTGACTATTTAAAAGCATTGTGTTTGAGCTGCGACAGTGCTGCATCCACATATGCAAGTCACCGCTTGAGGCTGCAGTAATCAAATGATGAATATGTGTGCATGTGAACAAGCACATTTGAAGGCAGAAAACCCTGATAAATTCTGAGGTTGTTTTTTTTATAGTTCCCTAAAGAGGCTAGGCACCCAACAGCAGTCACTTTCACCATTTCAACCAATAGAGTTGAGGGGCCTAACTTTTGCAAAGCAACCTGCAATTTTGAAATCAGAAGGTTGTTTTCGTTTTTTTAAATATTGGTCGATGTGCTTGGGACTCTTAACAAAGTCATGTGGAAACTTTATGTAAAATCAAACAGCAGTATCAGCAGTATCATTTTAAACAAACTGTTGTGTTGGCTGTCACAAGCTAACAGGTAGGTTATACACCTCGATGTAACTTCTTGCTGTGAGCTGAATAGTCTTCAGAATCAAAACAGCAAAATATAGTTGTTTTCTGGCAAGCAGCTTTGTTCACATTACAATCAAGACATTTTACTTATTTAGAAAGATCAGAACTTATTTATGATGCTGGCAACCAACATGTCTTGCAGTATAAATTTCAGAAGTTTGCAAAATCCAGCTGGGCTTTGCATGATACCAGGGGGCTTTGCGGATTTTTCTAAATACTAACTGTACAGACTTTGCAGAACCCCTGCTATGCGCATGTTTTTCAACAGACTGAAGTGCTGGAGACATACATAGATACAAGCAATGACTGTAATGCAAAATTTGTGTGTCACCAAGTCTTGAAATCAAAAGTTGTTGTTCAGGGCACTTTACGAAAGATAATTGAAAAAGCTTACCACATTTGCTAAAAAGATACCTTTGAAATTTCACAGATAAAGAAGTGTCTGTTATAACCTTGTCACAGACACATAATGATTGTATCAACTTTAGTCTCTCTTATGCTGTCTATCCAAGTTGCTGCACATACACACAGCTAATCACAAAAGAGCTATCCCTGCAAAGAATACCAACAGCAGAATAAAAGCCACAAGTTACTCTATGGTTATACAAGTCATAATTGTACAAAGCTACTTGGAAAGTCAAGTCACGTTCAAATATATTCAAATAAAACTGGCTATTTGAATACACAATAATTAGATCACAAACAGTCCAACACAATAAAACATTCTCACACATAATTGGCAGTTACAAGTATAATTAAAATTGAATAATAAAATTATACCTCAACTAGCGTGATGCCCGTGCTTCACTACGGGATGTAAGTACTTTAAATCCATTTGGACTCCAATAAACTTTCCTGTGATTGCAATGAACCATTTAAATGTAGCACAACTTCCCCACGTCAGGCAACACCCTGCATTTACTAAAAGTCATGGTTCCATCGAATAATAGTTTTCCCCCTCGCTGTCGTGGGACATGATGGAGAACTCCTCCCAGTTGTCCACCACATGCCTCACGATTAGCTCACGTGCCTCCCTAGCCATGAGGTGAGTGTCATACATGAGATAGGAGAGGGACCAAAACAGGCAGACTCCATCTCCTGTGATGGAGACAATTGTGTGAGGCACCATCTCCCCATTACTGTTTAGAAACTCAATGGACATACCAACTTAAAAAGCAATAGAGTGACAGCGCAATCCACACTAACTTTAGACCGGTGGAGCGTGTGCTCCGCCAGTCTAACCTGTCGCAATGTTGCCGTAAAGCACGTTTGCGACAACTCCAGAGTAAGGGCTGCCGGCCCGGAGGCCAGCAGCCCACACTCCACCGCCGAAGTGACCCAGCTGCCGCCGTAGAAGGTAAGTCTTCCACCGGTGGGTGCAAGGGTGGACCAGGTGGCGAAGGAGGGTGGTGGTTGTCTGAGCCGGCCCGGGAGGGGGCGGGGATGTCAGCCGCCACATCCCCATCCCATTTCCGGACTCGGCGGCAGGCATTTCACCCGTGCTATGTTGACATAGCTCAGCGCAAGATGAACATTTAAATGAGGAAGGTCTTCAATGCACAGGGTGAAGTGACTATCGCTCACCCTGATATTGTTTATACTTCGCCAGCCCTGTTTAGGCGCAGTGGCGTCACTGGAGGTGGGGCGGAACACTAAGTTCCGCACTGCGCTGACCTCTGTTACTCACCGCACGAGGTGGCCCCGCCCCCTCGACTTCAGAGCCATTCAGTGTGGCAAAGGCAACGTGCAGGGAGTCTCCTGGTTGTGAACCCCTGGTCTAAGCCATACTTAGCTGTAACAGTTAAAAGATTAACTCTATGACTTTGCTTCTCTATTAAAGCTTTTTGGGGTCTAATTGGCCATTTCCTTATACAGTATAAACCTGCTAAATGAGAATCTCCATTCTGTAAGGCTAAACCAATCAGAACCATGTGGATTTCATATGCCAATGCTATTAGAGCACAATCCTATGCATTTCCACTCAAAAGTAAGTTCTACTCAGCTCAATAGGACTTACACCTATGTAAGCATGTATAGGATTGCAGTCTTACAGCACAATCCACCGTAGATTTCCGGCGCTGGAACAAGCGCCTCCTCAGGAGTAAGGAAGGCCGATACAATGCCAGCCTCCCTCACTCCGGCAATGGACCCAAGTTTCCCGCCGCTGGCAGCGGGGGCGGTCCAGCCGCCCGAGGGAGGGTAGCCATTGGCCCCGGCGGCCTGGGAGGGGGTGGGGATGGCCGTCGGCCATATCCTAGCCCCCGCCAGGCACCGGAACTTTACACGGCCTCCTCTTACTTCCACCAGCAAAATAGCTGGCGGAAATCCGAGGAGGCCGATCCAGGCGGCCGCCATTTACACTCGGGGAAGGAGGTGAGCGTCTCCTTCCCCGTTCCCCGAGTAGACCTCCCACCCGGCAGCCACGCTGGCTGCCGGTGCACAGGATCGACGGCCCGGGGGCCGCCAGCCGGATCTTAGGTAGGATTGGGCTGTCTGTTCCTCTCTTGGCCTACCAAGGAGGACTTCTGCCCTTTCTCCTCTATCGATAACTAGTACAATAATAAATTTGCTTCTTTTCAAATAAGTGGATAGAAATTCTCCAGACCACAACTGATTTTCCATTGGTCATGATATTCACTCCTATAGTGTTACAATGGCACCACTAGCCAGGGCTGGCTCTTAACAACAGATTTGTACATTAAACAGACGACAGCCCAATCCTAACTAACCCTCCCCCCCCCCGATACAGCCACGCTACCGAAGCATGTGCGGGGAGGCAGTTCTGGAGGTCTCAGCTGGGTAAGGGAACATTTCTTACCTTGTCCAGGGTTAAGCATCTGATGCCCAAATGGGTCTACTCAGACCTTCACCAGCTGTTTTGCTGGCACAAGTTTGAGTGGACCCGGGAAGGTGGATCGAGGCCGGGAAGGGGGGATAGTATATTGGCGATGCCGCTGCCGCCAATACTGCCCCCTTCCCAGCCTCAATCTACCCCAGTCTCCACCCAATTTCTCCCTCTCCCCACCTTGTTCTACCCATCCCCTTCCCCCACTACTGGCTTACCAATTCCATCGGGGGCTGCGGACGCCAGCAGCAAGCTCCGGCACTGCTACCTCTTGCAGTACTACTTGTAAAAAGGCTGCCGGGGGAATACTGCACATGCCATCAGCAGTCATTTTACAACAGTGGAACACTATTCTGATGTTGTAACTCCCCCCCCCCCCCCGCAAGAGACTTCACTCTGCTCTTGACTGTCCCCTAAATACTTACTCACCTTGGGAAGAAGGGAGTGACATCATTTGGTTCCTCCTTCCAGAGCTACATTTTTCATATATCCTGAAAATAATAACAGCTATCTCTCCCATTGTTATGGTTCCAAACAAGCAACTCAGATAGGCATTCAGAGGATACAGTCATAGCCCCGCTCTTAGCTAGTCACCCAGAATGAACCTGGAGGACATGAGATCAAGGACGCTAACAGGGCCAAGAGATCTGAAGTCCCATCTGGGGATGAACAGATGACAGATTCCTTCTGTGTGCAGAAGGTCCCTCACAGCAAGCATGAAGTGGTTGTGGGTGGGATGAAAAGGAAGTGTTCTTGCAGGTCTTCACAGCCTACGGATTTAGTCCTCAGTTCTGCTCTGGAGGATGTTGGAACAAGTAGTCTGCTTTTAAAAATAATCCTTTCAAAATATTATCGGCAAGCCATGTATATATGAAATACAGTACAGGTGGGCCCCCATATCCGCTGGGGATATGTTCCAGGCCCCTCCGTGGATACTTAAAACCGTGGATAAGAGCGAACACCCCCTCCATGGTTTCCTGAGGGCCCCCCCCACCCTGCAGGCAGGCGTGCGCTCCCCCCCAGCTCTTATTTTTCTTTCAGCAAGCTTTGTTTCTTCCTTAAAACAAACAGAGAAGCAGCCTCCATTGCAGGCAAGTAGAACGAGACTAAGTCCTAAAGAGGCTTTGCAAGGTTTCTGTTAACCTTGCAGAGCCTCTCTAGTACTTAGTCTCGTTCTACTTGCCTGTAATAAGCAGCCAGAGGCTGCTTCTCCTGTTTCTTTAAGGAAGAAACAAAGCTTACTGGGAAAAAAGTAAAAGCCTGGGGGGGGGGCACGATCCGTAGATAACTGAAACCGTGGATAGCGAATCAGTGAATATGGGGGGCCACCTGTATTACTTGGAGGGCTTAGAAGCTGAATCCTAATATAACACACCAGTTATGGAATTTGAGCCACAGTATTTGATGGAATTTATTACACCAGGGGGGGTGTAATACCTTTAAGGGAGGTATTAAAATACCTTTAAGGGGAGAGGTGGCCTGCTCCAACATTGTGAAAACCGGATGTGGGCTTCTGAATGTGATCGCAGCCGTTTAGGGCCTTGAGGAGGCCTGGGGACCCTTTGGGGAGCATTGGGGAGGCCTGCTGACCCTTTGAAAAAAGCATTTTGGAGTCAGGCATGGTCGCGGTGCTGGAGCGCTGCCTCTGACATCGGCCCGCCCCCGCAAAGACTTACAGGGGAGTAAACTCCCCAGTAAGACTTTGAGAAACGCTGTATTACACCATTTGTGAATTCACCTTGAAAATCATTCAAGAAGTCCACTTTGGATCCATGTAGGAAACTGGTTATGTGTGGAGTAGCCCTTACTTGGATAGATGTTCTATTGGCATCAATGGGCTACATCTCCCATATAACCCTGCACGACCCCTACGATCATCAGAAGGGCCCTGCTTAGGATACCGTTGCCGTCTGAAGCCAAGGGGATGGCAGCAAGGTGCAGGGCCTTTACTGTTGTGGCTCCACGTCTCTGGACAGTTACCAGAAGATTTGAAAACAGCCCCCTCTTTATATGGTTTCCAGTGGGGTCTAAAAACCTATTTATTTTGCTTGGCCTTCGAGGAAGAAGGAGGAACCTCCTAGGGAACCCTTTTGTCATTGCTTTCACACCATTGTTTTCCGCTGTTGCTGGTTTTTTTTACATGTTTATCTGTATCGTTCAATCTTGTATTGTTTTTAAAATTGTTTTACTGTTTCTTATTTATACATTTTATTCATACATTTTTATTAGTTGTATTTTTATTTTTTTAATTGTACACCGCTTTTACCATAAGAAAGGTGATATATAAATCTTTTAAATAAAATAAAAAGAAATAAATCTAGGTAAATGTTGGGATGTAAGATAGACAAATGAACAGTAGTGTTTTACACATACTCCACTGCCAATTTTTGCAATTTGTGGTGTGGTTATTGCTAAATATTGATTGATCCCCACTTTGTATTATACGACGGTTGAATACTTCATCTGTTTTTATATGAAGATGAACTTGTTGTCCTGGTCCCCGTTGCTAAGCATTTTCTTTTCCTACTAAATCTGCGCACAGTCAATAACCTATTAGTATTCAGTGTTCTATTCTAAAAAAAACAAAAACAACGCTGCGAACAGTTTAAACTTTCAGACTACCCAGAAATCTATAATGCAAAACAATGCTGATGAAGTACAGCATCTTTGGTTACAATAAAGTGTCATCTTTCTTTCCTAAACTGTGTTAATACTTAAAGTCTGCATGGCAGGTTCTAAACGTACACAACATGGAAATGGAGATAACAGCTACAAGCCATGACACAGTTCTACATTATAAGGACTGCAAAAGTCACCATAGTCACAGCATATTGCCATTACCATTTACTTATCTATTTCCCCAGTGTTGCAAGATCCTCCTGTAACTTTTCACAGGCTGTTGTACATTTAGCTAATTCGATGCCATGTACAAATATTGCAAATTCACTGTTCATACCATTATCCATGTCATTAACCCATAATACATAATATATAAACTAGCAAGAATATGTCCCAATTCCAAACAAACTAGTATGTTTATTAAAGAACACAATCCTGACACTGAAATTATTGCCATAAACTTCCATTTCAAAAATGCAAGTATCATTTAGAGGTTTTATCTTCTGTGAAAGATGGATCTTCTGAATATTAAGGATTCTTGCACTGAACTCTAATTTGCTGTTTTGCCTAGAGCAGTGATGGCGAACCATTTGGGCTTGGTGTGTCAACATTTTGGAAAATGCCTAACTTGACTCTGCTGGTGTGTCCACTCCCTCTGAACTTTTAATAGTACTTTGAGTATTGCTACTTTTAATAGTAATTTTGAATTGAATGAATGAATGAAACCTTTATTGGCATAAAGACAAACATACATAGAATATAAATAGCAAGCAGACAAACAATATCGTAAAACACAGACTAATCCAAACACATAAAACAATATCTAACACAGTCAGAATAAGTGGATACAACAACAACAACTGTAAAGGATCATCTAGATATTAAGATATATATACCATCTAGATATTAAGATATCCCAACTGCCATCTATAACCAAATGAATCTGCGTCATATGAAGGTGAGATCACTTCGTTGTTTTATTAATAAATCCAGATAGTTTGCTATTTGATTGGTGCGTAATTCATCGTCACCAGCCAATAGGTAATATATGACTTCCAAACCAGAAAATCCTGTAAATTTAATCAAATTGGACCTAAATGGGATGAACGTAAGTCTTGGTAAAGATCACAATATAATAACATATGGGGCAAGGTTTCAATAGCTGTGTTATTACAAGGGCATAGCCGTGCTTCATGTGGCACAGATTTATATCTGCCAGTTGTAACATTAGACGGGAGCACATTGCATCTCGCTAAAGTAAAGGCACGTCGTTCCTGTGGACTTTTCAATAATGCAAGATATTTGGCCATTTTACATATAGGTGATGTTAGTCGGAAATGCAGGGGGGAGCATATTTTCTGCGCTGCTGCAGAAAGAACTTGTTGCTCGGTGTCCAATAGCCTGCCCTTAAGAAGCTTGAAGGCTTGGAGCGGTGGAAGGGCTCCCAATGAATCTAATGCAACACCCATTGTTTGGATCTTTTGCATGAAAAACTTGGATTCGGGGGAGAATGAAGAATCGGCTAACATACTTTTGAGTAGGACATCATTGTTAGCAGCGTAACATATCCGAATCCAGAACTTAAAAATGTGTAGCCATACAGTTGTTTCTAATCTAATCATTCCCACCTCCAAACAAAGGGCAGCATAGGGGACACAATGTGGTACAGCCAGTATATTATAAAGAAAGGCTGCTTGCACCCTTTCCACCATAGGATTGAAAGCAGACATCCAGATGGGTGACCCAAACAGTAATTGGGGTATAACTTTAGCTTTGAAGATTGTCACTGCAGCGGGGATGCTGAATTGAACTGAACTGAAAACAACTATAGAACACACTACTGCATTTTATTTAACATCAAGTACAGGTGGGCCCCCATATCCACTGGGGATATGTTCCAGGCCCCTCCATGGATACTTGAAACCGTGGATAAGAGCAAACACCCCCTCCATGGTTTCCTGAGGGGCCCCCACCCTGCCTCCCCTTCAGGCAGGCATGCTTGCCCCCCCCAGCTCTTATTTTTCTTTCAGCAAGCTTTGTTTCTTCCTTAAAACAAACAGAGAAGCAGCCTCCATTGCAGGCAAGTAGAACGAGACTAAGTCCTAGAGAGGCTCTGCAAGGTTTCTGTGAACCTTGCAGAGCCTCTCTAGTACTTAGTCTCGTTCTACTTGCCTGTAATAAGCAGCCACAGGCTGCTTCTCCTGTTTGTTTAAGGAAGAAAGGAAGCTTACAGGGAAAAAAGTAAAAGCCTGGGAGGGTCCCCACGATCCGTGGATAACTGAAACCGTGGATAGCGAATCAGTGGATATGGGGGCCCTCCTGTAGTGACTTTTTTGTTGCTGAGTTTTAGTAATTTGAAAAAGGTCTGCCAAAATCCCTGCCCTAAATGTTCAAGGTAAAGGTAAAGGTATCCCCTGGCAATTAAGTCCAGTCGTGTCCGACTCTAGGGTGTGGTGCTCATCCCCATTTCAAAGCCGAAGAGCCAGCATTGTCCGAAGACGCCTCCGTGATCATGTGGCCGGCATGACTCTCCTTGCCGCAGCACGTAGCATGCAGCTGGAACACGGAGCGCTGTTTACCTTCCCGCAAGCGGTACCTCTTTATCTACTTGCATTGACATGCTTTGGAACTGCTAAGTTGGCAGGAGCTGGCCAAGCAACGAGCGCTCACCCCGTCGCGGGAATCGAACTGCCGACCTTTCGATCGACAGCTAAACTTTTGCAAAAATGTAAGGTGTGTCAGGGCCCTGGGGAAAACGCTGGCATGTCACCCAAAATGACCTCACGTGTCACCTGTGGCACGCGTGTCATAGGTTCACCATCAAGGGCCTAGAGGAATTCTTATATAGGGGGCTGGGACTATTACAAGGTTAACCATTCTAAATCAGCATGTTGTGGTGATATTAAAGGCTGTGACACACCAAGCATGTCCACATGCGTCTTGTCCGGTGTGTTTCCTGAGCGGCCGACGTGCCAGAACACGACGCTACGAACCCCAGGCACCCAAAAGAAAGCCGCACAGAGAAGTGAAGACGTTCTGCCCTGTCTCCCTCCCTCTCTTTTAGCCAATCAGAATTGAGACTCTTCCGACTCTATTCTGATTGGCTACCGCGTTTGCTTCGCGTCCCGCCCCCACAGTTCCAAATACGGGCTCTGATTGACTGAATGCAGCACAAGTCAGCAAAAGATGAACATGGGTCATCTTAGTACTCACTGGAACGTGCCTTCCAGCACTCCTGTGCGTTCTGTCCAAAGGTCAGACACACCAGACGAACGCAGACGCCGCTGGGCGCAACACACCCAGACGTGCTTGGTGTGTCACAGCCCTAAGCCCACAGGATGAGATACATGTAATGCTGAACTGCCTTACAGGGTTCTTGTAGGGATTGCTGAGATAATATATGTGAAGTATTCTGAAGAGGCAGAAAGTGCTATATAAATGCAAAGTTATTTTTATTTTTGCCAGAAATCTGGAATGTGTTCACAATGGTCAATTTTAGAAAAATGTTCTAAAACAAATAAATCAATGCTTCAATTTCATATCTCATAAGAAAAGCACTCCATTCCACTATACCAGTAGAACTGGTCAACATATCACTGTATAAATACATTATCCTACCTGAGAATTTTTTTTAATGCTCTGGCTGAATGCTGGATGAACCATTACAAACACAACCCTCTGAATGGTATTCTAGCTGGCTTATCAGTTCATATGCACTGCAACATATAGTATCTTTCCAATTTTAGTATGATGCTATAAGGTTTTGTTTGCTGTTGAAGATATTATGCTGCTGCTGAAGATATTTCATGTTGAGGGTACGGGGGGGGGGGAAGAATAACAGAAAGTGGACTCTTCAGTTTTGCAAGAAACCAAACAAAACTGAAGATGGTTTTGAAACAAATGAAACACTAAGGCTGCAAGCCTATGCACAAGTTTCATGTAGTAAGGTCCACTGAACTCAACGGGGCTTACTTCTGAGTAGACATGCATGGGATTGTGCTGTAAATTGTTGAAATTCCCAGGAGAGGCTCATTCATGACAGATCATGTGAAAGATACAAAGGATTTCTTTAAGAAGTGTTAAAGACTTTGTTGGCAAGGTTGTAATCTGTGGCTGGTAAAGGCCTGATTGATGCACATGCTGAACATCTCCTTCAAGGGCCTGCTGTCTTTCAGCAAGAAAAACAAGCTGCAACAATTCTGAACAAGCACTTCTTATTTATTACATAATCACTGCTTTTGGAGTCTTTCGAGGCTGTTACATTCATAGCAATTAAAAAACCAAGTGGTAAGAACAGGTTACTAAAACATTTCATTTGAAACATGTTCAGGTCAGGGTTCTGGCAAATTTCAGGAGAAGAGAGATTCATTAATGTGGAACAGTGTCTCAATTCTTATGATATGGGAACAGCATAGTTGATACTTACTTGTGGCTCCACTTCAAGCCATTTCCAGAAATAAATCCAAAAATGAAGAAAGCATGTAGAAAGGGTAGCATAACATGGAAATAACTACATTAATGCCACCATTGATCCCACATGGTCCTGACCCTCCCATGTGTGTCAGGTTTACAACAGGGGTGCTATGGACTGGTGGTACAGGGAAGCAGCCCCCATGCCATTCCTATAACATAAGAACTGAGCCTAAGAATGTCTGTTAAATATTACTTTCAACATGACCTTTGAGTAAAACAGATGACGTGGCACACGTATTGAACATTTCAACTTTGCTACTAAATTAATTCAGCTCCATCTCAATGGAAAATGGACATTATCCACGTCTTGCAGGCAAGCTTATAAAGTAAAAAACAGACAATCACATTTATAAAATTGACATATTTTACATGATCACGATTTTTAATATTACCCCATTTTAGCCATTACAGACCTCAATCCTGCAGATAGGTAACAGTCCAATTCTAACTAAACTACCCCGTGGTGATGCAGCAGGCTACATTGCATTCCGTGGAGAAGTTTTGCATGCTGGAGGTCTCCTTGGGGCAAAGGTGCCAGGGTAAGCAATGGGTCAATTTGGACCTACACCAGCAATATCGCTGGCACAAGCCTGCGTTGATCCGTGCAGGTGAATTGGGCCCTTGGAAGGGAATTTGGATATGGCGCTTGCCGGTGCTGCCGATCCCACCCCCCTACTGGCCCCAATCCACACACCCACGCCACACTCAGCCCCCACCCCTCACTCCCCCCCCTCTCCCTGCCTCATTCTGCTCCGTGTGGGTTTACTTGCTCCAGCGGGCATCCCAGCAACCGCTGACACCAGCAGGAAGGCTTCGGCCATCCCGCCGGCACACCTGGGAGTAAAGCTGTTACAAAGCGCTTTACGGCACTTTTGCAACAGAGTGCACCAGCGGAACTCATGTTCTGCTGGCACAACCCTTCATTAGGATTGTACCATAAGTTACTTAAATACCACTGAATTTAGTGGAACTTGGGCACTGTGAGTCGGATCGCAGACATAATCTTCTAATAGAGGAACGACATAATATTCCAAAGACTGATCTCATGTGGTCTGCCATTGTTCTTTAACAGGTATGAAAATGTTTCAAGCCTTGCTCCTGAAAATAAAAAATAAAAGTAATTTGACAATTTATATGCATTCCCTACTTTATAGAGATTGCATCTCACACTGAAATCTCTCGCTATTACTATGTTTCTAAAAAAAAAAAAAAAAAACTAATTATTTCTGTAGAAACACGTAAACATGCAATGCCTCCTCTCCTGAAAAAAGAGGTGTCATGGTGGAATTCCCTTTGACTGATATGAGTATTTCAAGCCAGCAATTAAAACAGCTAATTGGGAGGATAGACACTGACAAGCAAATTAAGGAAGATCATGCTTTGTTACTCCTACAAAGGTTACAGCACAAGCAAGGATTGTTAGTCATCTTTAGCAGATTAAAAAACTTCAAAGTGAACGTTCTCAGTTTAAAAAGAATGAGACGGGAAAGAGAAATTGTCTACATTCTCTGCAAATATCTGTTGGGTTGTACAAGTTTCCTTTGGCCATGAATGCACTGCAATTGTATTACACAAAATTAACAGTACAATCCACCCTAATGTGGATCTGCTGCTCTAAGTCGTCACAAATGGAGTTTGCTGGGCTTCTCTGGGGCTGGAACTAGGAGCTGGGGAGTGGGCCCCTTAAATTGGAAACACCTCAGCCTTGTGGGGCTGGAATTCAGCAATCTCTCTCTCTCCCTCCCCCAGGTGAGCCGGCAGAAAGAGCCCGGGCTTGCTAGAGGCGTGAACCGCTGGCGCGAGCCGAAGCACAAGAGCCTAAAGGCTCTTTGCCCGTAGCTCTTCGCACAGTGGATCGCACCCAGAAGACTCATTTTAGCTGACCCAATGACTTGGACATCAGATCATCTGCCCCCTTACATTATTCATCTGGGGGGAGAGCAGTACAACATCTACAGCAGCACGCAGGATTGATAAGATTTTATGTTCGCCGTACCAGTTGTCCACCCAGCATTAGGGTCAGCCAGCTTTTCATCTTGTTACTGGCCCTGCAGGATGACTGAACCGATTGGCCGGGCTCAGAAGGGTGGCCTCGCCGGGTGAGTATGTATTTCATCTTTGGAGGGAGCTTGGGGGAGGGGAAGGGTGCCACTATCAAGGCAGTGACGGGCCATGGAAGATAGGGTGGTGGGGGTCAGACAAGCCATTCCAGGAGAAGGAGGGTCCATCATAGACAGAGTGTCTCTCCTTCTGGTCCTTCCCCCAACTCCTGGATGACTGGGACTCTTGGCAGTGATTCCCTGAATCTGAAGCTGCTGCTTTTGAACGCCAGGTCGGTAAATAATAAAACCAACCTCATCCTGGATGAGAACGCCGACCTGGTATGTATCACGGAAACCTGGCTGGGATGAGGCGGGAGGGGTAGGCCTCTCCCAGCTTTGTCCCCCAGGTTTCCAGGTGGTGCAGCAGCCACGGTTGCAGGGACGGGGAGGAGGAGTTGCGATGGTCTATCGTGAATCCATCTCCCTTACCAGGTGCCCCGTTCAGCAGTTCACTGGGTTTGAATGTCTCCATGTTGTGTTGAGAGGGCCAGACAGGATGGGGATTCTGTTGGTGTACTGCCCGCCTTGCTGCCCAACAGTCTCCCTGCCTGAGCTGACAGGGGTGATCTCGTTATGGCTAGTTGACAATCTTCTACCTCTAAGCAGACAAGAATAAAGTCAACACTAAATCTCTTCACCAGTTTCACAGCGCAATCCTGTGTAAGGATCCGGTCGGCGGCCCAGGGCCACCCGCTGGATCCTGAGTCTGAGACTGCCCATCGTATGGTGGGCCAGAGGTCTACTCGGGGAAGGGGATGCTCGGCTTCCCTTACTCTTGAGTCGTTGCAAACGTGCTTTACGGCACGTTTGCGACAACTACGAACGGTGGAGCGCTCGCTCTGCCATTGGTTACTTCCCCAGGATTGCGCTGTCAGTGTTGCAAGTCATGTGGTCCTAATAAGGGTCAAACTACACATTACAGGGAATGCATAACTTGGTCTGGTTTTATGCATTTACGTTTTAAATAATGTGGGTGGGGGGATGCGTGAAATGGTGGGAAACCATGGGGGTTTAAGGAAGGGTTGCCACCACTGTGGTTCTGACCTTGATTATGGCGTATGAGCTTTTTTATGAGAGGGGGAAAAATCCATTACCTGCCAATGGCAAAGTTACAAAGCCCCCTACTCCCCACGGTGCAGTTCTCCCCATTTCATATGCTTCCTGTACCATTTAAATTAAACATACAAGCAATAAACCTTGGGTCAAATAATGCATGCCCTGTACCTTGTACAGTAGCTTGCCCCTAAGTAAATCACTTCCAAATAAGTATGCACACAGAACTGCAGGCATGGTGACCGTCAAAATCTCCTTTTCAGTTTCAGGTCAAGGAAGCCACAGGTCGAAAAAGTTTGGGAAACACTGGACTAGTCCAATGCTTGTTTAAAGGAAATGAATGCAGTTCCTTGTTCCAGGGCTGGAACACACATGTGGCTTTCTGAAGGGAAAAAAAATCTACCACAGACTCAGGAAAAGTTCAGTATACCTCCCAACGGTTACACAATAATTCTTGTTTCTATTTGTGTATGTTGAAATCAGTGTCCCTTTCTTTTAATTGAACTTGGATTAACATTATGACGCAGATTAAAGCTGAAAATACTGTACTTACAAACCTTTTTGGAGTTTCAAAATGCCTTCTCGGTTTAGCACTTCTAAGAAAACGTTTGCTTATTCATTTACATTACTCATTTGTACTTATTCTCACTTGGCCTCAGTCACCTCATTATTATTATCACATCTGAGTGACTACATAGCAATATGACATCATCCCATTCATTGTGTGATCCTTGAATAGGTAAAGTCACCCATGCAACTAGCCCAGAAAAAAAGCATAGCCAGTAATGTAAAGGGTCCTGAACACTAAAGGACCAAAAAATGTGGAACTGAAGAAAAAAAAAAGATGAATATTAGCAAAATCAAAGTTTTTGGAGAAAATTTCTATCCCATTGTGTGGAAAATGTGGAAAATCCACACTAGAGAATATTCTGCACTGCTCTACTCATTGCACTGTGAATGTGTCCCCAACCAAGGTAGCGTACTGCCAAAATGCTGCTATCTTTGAGTATGGTGTACTGGTTTGGGAGGATGGTGTAGTGGTTTGGGAGTCGGACTTAGATCTGGAAGATCCAGGTTCAAATCCCCGCTCAGCCACGAAGCTTCCTGGGTGACCTTGGGCCAGTCACTATCTCTCAGCCCCACCTACCTCACAGGGTTGTTGTGAGGACAAAAAGGAGGGGAGGAAATATGTACACCACTCTGAGCTCCTTGGAGGAAGGGTGGTATAAAAATGTGAAAAATCAAATAAATAAAATATTTGACTCCTCTCTCTCTCTCTCTCTCTCTCTCTCTCTCTCTCTCTCTCTGCAATCCTATCTACTTATCAGACCAACAAAGCACTGCTCCGCGTGGTCTAGGGTGTCGCAAACATGCCGTAAAGCACATTTGCGGCACCCTGGGAGTAAGCGGCACCAAAGCCGGTGCCACTCCTCCCACACCGGAGACAACACAGTATTATGACAAAGTCCCAGACTTTGAAGAACTTGTCCGATATTGGTGGGGCAATGCTTTTCCTTCAAAAATAGACATTTTTCCTCCTGGTGATAAATTGGTCATCATCACTTCCTCACCTACCTTTTCAATAATCTTATTTAAATAATTTACCATCAGCATTGGATCTAGAAGATCCACATCAGATTTCTACAATGCCTGCCAATACGTTCTAACTAGTTGCCCTTCAAAGCAAATATTTTATGCAGAAGGAAATAATGGTGCTGTTTGATGCAAAGAAAGATGTCTATTTTGCAAAGAAAGGAATTCATTGTTACAGCAAGCTTCTGTCATCTAAATTCTGAGCTGCTACTGTCTCTCTTTTCCCCCACACACCGGTATCTTTTGCAAAGGAATCCTCTGGGAGTCAAATGCTGCTTTAATGCTTTGATTATGTCATGCCACATGCAGCCATTAATAGCCTGCTAAATCAAAACTACTGCAGCACTTGACACCTACCATAGTGAGTCTGTAAAGAAGACCCATTACTTAGGTCCATAATTTGAGTTTATTACAACTTTATCGCTTAGCTGTCAGAAAAGTGATGCACAGAGGAAATATTTAACAAGGGAAGGTGCACACATGCATGGCTAGGGATGGGAACAAACAAGCAGACATTGTTGTAAACTTATGGCTGCTATTATGCTGCGACATTTAACAAAATATTGACATGTAATATTACAGTGTTTATTGTGCCATAGCTAATGACAAAACATCGTGCTGATGTTGTGCTTTTCAGAAGCACTTTGTAAAACAGTAAATAATTAGCGTTTCAATATGCTTAAGAATGCCTAGAATTGCTAGGAATCTTAGCACCCAGGGTTCTAGTCTCTTTATGCCACTCACACAAAGACACATAGCCAAGAAATATAATTTTTAACCACAGCAAAGCAAGGGTAGAAAGCAGGGTACAACTCCCTTGGGAGAGTCCCGCCATGTAAAAGAAACACACAAACAGTGGTGTCGCTAAGGGGGGGCGGGGGGCCCAGGGCCCCCAGGCGTAGGGGCGCTGGAGGCCGTTTGGGGGCGCAGACCTCCTTAGGTTTCGAGGGGGTGCTTTTTTTTAAACCTTACCGGGGTGTTTTTTTTTAAGTTGTAAGGGCGCTGTGGGCATTTTCGGAGCATGTGTGTGCTTTGCATGTACTTATCTTGTCTCTGCGGGGTGCAGGCAGCATTTTCGGTGTGCAGGCAGCTTCCTTGGGGCGCTCGCAGGACGGGATACATGCAGGCAGCCATCTTGGATGGGCGGGACTCTGCAATGAACTCCAGGCCGGTCTAGGACTTTGGAGGACCGACCAGCAAGAGAGTCCCGCCTATCCAAGATGGCAGCGCTGGAAGTTCCGGCATGGACGGAGAACATGCTGCCTGCATGTATCCCGTCCTGCGAGCGCCCCGAGGAAGCTGCTTGCACCCCAAAAATGCTGCCTGCACCCCGCAGAGACAAGATAAGTACATGCAAAGCACACACATGCCCCCGTGCCCCTCCGAGAATGCCCCAGCCCAGCTCCCTTAAAAGGAAAAAGAAGTGACACAAGTCTCTCCATAGCAAAGATTTGAGTCCCTGTGGGGGAGTTCATCAGCTGGAAGGAAACTTTTACCAGGGGCGGGATTGGGATGAATCATAAGGGGAGCCGTAACAGCACTCAGGCAAGGCAGAGTGCTGATAGCTTACTGCACAAAGATATACTGTAGGCTGAGAGACAGGTTCGAGCTCAACCATGGGGCATGCCTTAACCAGCAAGGCACTTGCCATGGAGAGACTTGTAGATTTGTTTCACATTGCTGCCCTCTTCTGTGGAAAGTATTTTTCTACATTTGCTCTGCTCAAAAAGGTATTGCTTGGACGTGTGTGTTTGTGTGAGTGGGATATGGGGACTTGGGATTCCTATTAGTTCTTCACTTTTGCCTCTTTGCTGCTGGTGCCGCAGTGGCTCCTGTCAGAGGTGGGGGTGCTGTGGCACCCTTGTGTTGTGTGTATTTACGTGTGTGGTGTCCTTGGGGCATCTCTCCATGGTTGGCGGTGATGCCTGCTGCTGTGTTGCTCATTCCTAGGGGTTGGCGGGGGGGGGGGGCGTTCCCCAGTGATGGCCCCTCTTTGGTCCTGTGCCAACTCCACCCCCTGCTCAGTTCACCCTGGTAGCACTTCTCTGGCTGCCAGCATTGGGCCTGGGTGAACTTGAGCTAATTGGTTTCTTGGATGTCGCACCAATGGCACACTGATGATGGTCCAATGCTGCACCAACAATGCGCCATCAGAACATCATTGCACTGATGATGTGCTGATGTCAGTATGCCACTCCATGGATGTGTCATGGTTTCCATGGACACTGTATGTGTTGCTGAGAAGCCTGAGCCAGCATTACTGGGAGGGCTCACCAGTGTGGTGTTGTCTGGATGGACAAAGGATATGACGGATGTCACACTGTTGTTGGTGTGGTGTCCAAATAGGACTGAGCCATAACTGTATGGCCTTACTTCCTCTTTTTCCTTTTAGTGTTTAATGTTTGTCTCTTTCTGTTTTTCAACACATGTAGGTGAGAACCTGGACAAGTAACTTCCAAGCACTCTAGAACAGGGATCCCTTAAACAACCCTAGCAAGACCTCCAAGTGCATGAACAGAGGCGTCGCTCCGGTAGGGGCAGGGCTGTAAGTATCGCTGCGGTCATAGTCTCTTTACCGAGCGAGGAGGAGGCAGCCCCGCCCCCTCACTGTCCGAGCCAGTCCCCTACGGAGAAAGCAGCAGGCAGGGTCTCTTGCCTGCTGCTTTCTCCGTAGGGGACTGGCTCGGACAGTGAGGGGGCGGGGCTGCCTCCTCCTCGCTCGGTAAAGAGACTATGACCGCAGCGATACTTACAGCCCCGCCCCTACCGGAGCGACGCTTCTGTGCATGAACAGTAACCTTTTGCCTGCACAGAAATGCAAACTGCGACATCAGTTAAGAGTCTTTGTAGAGGAGAGGAAGCTCATTACAGCTGAATAATAAGGCACTCTAGACCTAGCCCCCCCCCCATTCATCTCCACTTTCCAACCAGTTGTATGCATCAAACCATGATGTGCCCTCGCACCTTGGCCACATTCTCCATTTAGAGCCTTTCCCCCTAAAATACCACTCAGACTCCTAGGTGAACCATCTAATAACCATAACATGCTAGTTTCTCACTCTGTGTGATCTCTAATCACCAGTGATGTGTTTAGGTCTTTGGCTCCAAGTCTCGAGTCTAAGTCTCGAGTCAATTTTTAAAAATCTTGTTTTTACCTTTGGGCACCTTCGTGCATAATGTCTAATGTAAGCCCCATAATGTCTGGGTCGAAAAAGGGCCCAAGTCAAGTCGGGGTGACCCGCCCGTGGCACCGAGTCAAGTCAAGTTGCTGGTGCTACTTAAGTCAGACTTGTGAGCAAGTCACCCGACTTGAGTTCTCAACTCTAGTGACAACATGCTAGAAAGGGGAGGTGCCATTCAGAAAAGAACACAAAATAAGATGAGTAGTTTGGGCTCAGTTGCATTTTTTTTTAAATGAAGACGGAGGTAGAGAATTCATTCACTTTCTCTGAAGTTTACCTGTCATCCATAGTAACTCAATGGATGACCTTTATGGGACATAAAGTTTTCTGATCTGTTGAAATCTATGCGTCTTTGACAGACTGTGTAATACTACCTTTAGTATGATCCACACTGTCTTTTATTATTCTACAAGATTTCCCATATTTCTTCTATGTTGGTGCTGATTCACCTGATTCACCCAACTACCTGCAGCAGTGAGGAGCAAGGGGTAGACTTTGTATACTGTATATCTTAACAGAGGACCTTGTTAATTTGGCTTCAAACCCACATCAAAAAGCATTGATGTCAGCAGAAAGCATTGGACTATGTTACTGAGAAACAACTTGAAGGAAAGTGAACACCATCCGTACAGTACAGCCAAAAAACCAATTCCCCTTGAAATCTGAAATCAAGTATTGTCAATGAAACTCTAAACTGCAAAATGTCACAGAGTGACAGCCAGTGCTGGGTGAAAAACACTTTCTGTTTATCATAAGCAATAAAACATAACAGTGCAGCCTTTCCACCTGGGAAATAATCTTTTCTTTGCTTTTTTCATGACATCTAGGACAGCAGCAACAGGTGAGACAATGCCTAGTCTGACAGTCACTTGTCTTTTTCTCTCTACTCTCTCGTTTTTGATCTGATGGGTGGGGGAAATAAATTTACTGCATAGAAAAAATATAAGAAAATGAGGCTTTCATCTGAACAAGAACACCAAGACAAGTTTGTTTCTGTGTCACATTTGAAGAAACACATGGACAGAATTTTGCAATGATCTCAACACTGCTTCGGCGCCAGATTTTCACAACTGAGGCCTAGTTTGGTTTGGGCTCCAGGAAAATGCAAGCAAGTGGGAGACAGAGCTGGAAATCATGGGCTTAAAAGGAAGAATGGTGGCAAACAAGCAATGAGGATAAGAAAGACAGAAAAGTAAAGGGAGAGGAGACAGGTAAGAGGGTGAGAGCAAAATAGAAACTTGAACTGAATGTGATGGGGGGGTTCTCAATCAGTGGTACTAGTACCACCAGTGGTACTTTGGCCAACTGCTGGTGGTACTCAGACCACCAAACCATCGGAACTCCACTCTGATGTGGCACTTTCGGCGGTGCATTTTTGCTCCCAAGAGGTTCCTGCCTCTGGTCGAGTCTCTTGGGAGTGCTGAGGTAGACACCTGCCCAGAGACTCCTCCCTGCATTTTCTGGCATCCAAAAACCTGAAAACCTGGATGTAACTAGTGATGATGTCATCGTCGGTCACTTCTGGTGGTACACAGCAGGAGAGTGGCGCCAGAGGTGGTACTCGGCAAGGAAGGGGTTGAGAACCCCTGGGGTAGAGGAAGCCAATGTATGGAACGGTATGCATGATTGAGGTGATCAAAATTACACTTAAAGTCCTAGTCCATGTGTGTTACTCAGAAGTAAATCTGATTATAGTCAATGGGGCTTACTCCCAGGTAAGTATGCATAGGATTGCAGCCTTAGAAAAATGAGGTGGGTGGCAGAATTGAGCGAATTGAGTGGCAGTGACGTCACTTTCAGCAGTGCCGTCACCGGGGGGGGGGAGTGCATAGCGATGCCTCTGGTGCTCAGCAGTTTTGAGGGAGCCATTTTTTCTGGGACCATGGTATACTGGAAAGCATTAAATATCCCATCTTTATACACTGTAGTTCCCATTCTGCTGTTATTTAACAGCAGACCCCATTGCTATAATCTATTCTAACTTTAAAAAATGGAGGGCTACATTACAGATTTGTAGTTTGGGTCCTTCATCCGCAAACATTATACTAAGAACATTGCATCAGATGTCAGTCTTTAATAATTTTTGAAAGTCCTAGAGTTAGGGGCATGATGACTCTATATTCTGAGTCCCAGTCATTAAACAAAATACTTGCAGAGTTTTAAAATTCTATATCATGTTTTATTAGCTCATTTCCAATATTTTTTGGGAACCAGTTTGAGATATATATATGACAAAAGATGTGTGGGAAATTTTAACAGAAAGAGAGAAATAAATAGAGAAAAGAAGGAACTGAACAGTGTTGCTGCTGTGCAGAAAAATCAGCAGAATGAAGCAGCAGGGAAGTTTGGGCAAGGCAGGGGAAAGGAAAGTGTGAACCCCTCCTGTGCAAAGCACATCTCCTGGGGTGAGAATCTATGGCAACCCAACCTTATTTTCAAGTAAGTTTCTTGATTCTTGGGATAAAGCTTTATCCATTACACACAGAGATATAATTTGTCATGATGACAAACGAATGACATTTCCTTCCATTGAGGCCATTTGAATTCATCACATATTTTGACAGGTACATGCTTCCAAAGGCAGCGCTTGCCAAGAGATGTCATTGTAGCTCACCAGATCTTTTCTCCAGAGATCTGAAAATAGTAATTTAGTGAAAAGTTCAAAGAGAGAACAACAGGGAGGAAAAGCCCTGAAATCTTGCAATTGTATGGCAGACCAGGAAACTGAAGATTTTTTTAGTTTACTTTGAGGGGGGAAAATGTTATTTGGTTTATTCCCCCCCCCCCTTTTGCTACTGTTAGAATGTCTCCCCTGCGAACTCAAGCAAAGCACAAACCTGTTGGAAAACAAGAGTAGCAAGTCCAAAGAGATGAGAAGCATAGCAGACAACTGTGATGTGGGGAAACAGTCAGTTCCTTTTCTGATGGCGATTTCATGCTTCTTAAGGGAAAATAAATAAAATAGAATAATAAACAAACAAACAAATAAATAAACAAACTTTACTGAAAAGCAGCAGTTTGCAGCTTCAAAATGAGTCAATTTTATATAAAGAAAAAGTTTTAGGACAAAAATTACCTGTAGGCGTCTCAGGAAGAGATGTCAACATTCAAACATCAGAAATGGAAAAAAGCAGATAGGGAACGGACTGTGAAAATCCCCTCAAGGAGGTGAAAATCCATTAGGAGGAGGGGAAATCAGATGTGAGGAGTAGCTGTGTCCAAGGGAGACCCAATGATGTTGTTCCACTTAAGTGCCAACCCTACTGTGAGCCACTGTAATGAAGGAGATGTTACACTTGACTACAGAGACCTGTGTTAAAAGCCCGTACAACCATGAAGCCCACTAGGTGGCCTGGGGCAAATCTCTCTCTCCCTAGTTAATCTATCCCGTATTGTTGTTGTTTTAGAGGCCTCCCTTTTTCCCACATGATATTTTTTTTTTTACACAAAAGACCAGCAACACAGACTTGTATGCTTCTTCCCATATCCTAAACTGGTGAATGGACAATGTATTGGGGCTACAACTGCAGAATAATTTGTTTAGAATTATATTTTTATCCTGGTCATCTTGAAAAAGATTGGGATCCTTAACAGAAAGAGAATAATAAAGTACAACTCCCAGCATATGCCTAAATACAGTAGCGTAGCCAGGCTGGGGTGTGTGTGTGCTGTGCCCCGGTTGACAGCCACAGTCTCCTCGTGAGGAGGAGCTGCAGTGTCTTGAAAATTCAAAGTTTCGAGGATTCCCGCACCAAGATCGTTTAGTTAAAGAAATGAAGACTTTCGTCTCACATTACATAACCTTTGTTAGACTGCTGATCACCCACTTCTGAAAATGTGGTACATTTGAGACAGCTTAACAATATGGTAAAATGTCATTATAGATGGAACTACAGGTGATCTATATATAGTTGTGACCCTTATTTTCCTAGGGTCTGTTTTAATGTGCCTTAGTACATTACATTCTGTTCATTATTTTAGCCATAACATTCTGTTCTTTATTTTAAGTTTAAATTATTAGTCTTGCAACACAATGAATGCAAGTTTTTGTGCCTCTGTTAAGTTAAGGCAAGCCACATATCTAAAACCTCTCTTTAAAATCTAAAACCTCTCTTTGGAAACTTGACCGATGCAGATTGACATGGTTGCTCAATAATTGGCCTCTTTTCATTGATATATAACACCCTGGTACTTCTGGAAATACCACAGTTCATCTGAATTAAGGTTTCAGCAAAATTGAAACCCCTAACATCAAAAAGTTTCTTCTGTAAGAGGACCATCATTCTTTATTAAATACCTTTTCTTCTACCGCCACCTGCTGATGAAAAAAGTGTTTCTTAATTAGTGCAGCAGAACCAGCTGGTGGGCTGAAGTAACCCAACGGGAAGAGATTGGAGGGAGCTCTATTCTGAAAAATCAAGAAAGAGCCTGTACTGACAAGCTAACATGTCTTAACATTAACATTAACATTAACAACATTAACATTAATGTTAAGCTTGGACATAAGCTAACAAAAGGTTTGGCTTCTATGCCAGGTGACAGATACGATACCCCCCCCCCCTCTCAAGCAGGTAGCATAAACAGGAAATATATTAAACCCATGTTGGGCCACACTACAAGGCATTCAACTTTACAAGTCACAAGCTGTGTAGGTTTAGTTCAGAACCTGGTTGCCCAGTCTGTGGTCTAGGAGCCACAGGTGTCACAAATAAAGGGAATTTGTAACATCCTTGGGGCAGGAGTAGGAAGCCCTGTGTGCTAGTCTGTAGCACAGACTCAGATTTCTACAACTGCTTGCCTCTCCCCTGGGGAACTCTCATTTGCTTCCTGGCTAAGGAGACTAGGGATTAAAATAGGCTTACCATATCCAAAGGGGGACAGAGTGCCTACACCTTTAACCATTGTAAAAAGAGGGAATTTGGGCAGGTGTAGCTCATAATGGAAGGGTGCAACAAGCTGCACCTGCCCAAATTCCTTCTTTTTACAATGGTTAAAGGTGTAGGCACTCTGTCCCCCTTTGGATATGGTAAACCTAGATTAAAAACACAGATACGATACCCCCCCCCTCAAGCAGGTAGCATAAACAGGAAATATATTAAACCCATGTAGGGCCACACTACACTACAAATGCTCTGGGGACTGCAAGAGTGCAAACTCTCCATGCTAATGATTATTTTGGCTCCACTTTCAGTCTCCTGGATCCAACCCAAATATGTTGGGAATTTAAATACTCTGCACCCATCTCTTATCTTACCCCTTCTTGATGCAGGTGTTTGGACAATAGAAATGAAATACATTCTTAATAAAATTCTTAAAACATGGAATATGTGGAAAGCATGTCTGAGAAAATCACAGCACAATTCTCACTAAAGTCTTGAGCAGTGGAGTGTGCGCTCTGCCGCTCTAAGCCGTTGCAAATGTGCCATAAAGCATGTTTGTGATGACTTGTGAGTAAGGGCGACTGGCACAGAGGCCCTCATTCTGCCACCCTCTGAGCCCTGCACCCGACGACGACAGTAAGTCCCACACTGGTGGGCGCAGGGAGGGTAGGCAGGGGCAGCCAGAGGGGTGGCCATTGGCTGGCCCAGGCTGGGAGAGAGTGGGGATATCAGTGGCGTGCTCCACCAATATCCTGAGCCCTTTCCCAGTCCACGCCGGCCTTACACCCCCGCCCTGGATGTACGCCAGCTTCAGAGCTGGCATACATCTGAGAGGCCCATTGCAGCCCGCACGGCTTACACTGGGGGAAGGGGTCGAATGTCCCCTTATAGGCATAAAATACTATGTATTTTAACATGTTCTTAACTGTAAGCCGCCTTGATTGCCCTTATTGGGAGAAAGGCGGGGTAGAAATCCATTAAATAAATAAATAAATAAATAAATAACGTCATTTAGGCCGGTCATGTATACTTATGCAGGATTGCGCGTGCTGCCTGTGCATATTTCCTTCATTTCCAATCTAGTTATCATACCAAAGTATAGAAAATCACCTCAAACAATGGCAAATCTATCATCCTAATTAGGAAAAAAAAAGTCCTACACATTAAAATACATTTCCGAGGAATATCAGTTGTTTAAATGCACATAAAATTGATACTGAATCTCAAAAAATATTTTTCTTCATCTGAGACTTATTTTCAAAAGCTGACCACCAACATCAAAGGCTCACCAAAAACTGAAATATTTAAATCTCAAATATTAAATTATGAATTTCAGACTGAGATCTATGCATTTTAAGTTAATCACATCAAAGTTTGAAATTTTGAAAAATAGAGTGAAAGTCCTCCCTGCCTCCCCAGTGCCTTGGACACACATTTGACTCACTCCAAGTTACTCAATTCACCACCATCCCTGGAGGTTTTTACCTTGGCTCGTTCTTTCCTCCTAAATACCTATTGCCATCTAGAAAATGAACAGCAGGCAAAGAATTTTCCCTATTAACCCTGCCTTTAAACATGACTTGACCTGAAAACAAACAAAGCTTCTTCGTGTTGAAAAGCAGTCACATTTGTATTATTTACCAGGTAAAATCATTATGGATTTGGCAGCAAGTAGCATTTGGGATTCAGCAGTTCCAGTGATGCAGATCCCATGATTCAGACTCCTCAACAAGGTATGAAAAGTGTTTCTGTGTGTGAGAAGACTAACAATGATTTCACAGAGAGGTTCAGTGATCTCCAAAACAAGTCAACTGACAATGGCCTCCTTCACTTTATGCCTCGCAGCATTTCTTGCTGACCAGACTTGATGGCAAATGGAAATGCGTAGCACTGTATCACCTTGAAGGAAAACTCACTGTGACAACTGCTTGGCAAGAAGCAAGCAGCCAAAGAAATACAATGCACAATCCTAAATAAAAACCACAGGGGTCTGTGCGTACTGATTATTGATCTTATCAGTGACAAAATGCAGCATGGGCCACTGAACCACGTGCAAAGCCTAGGTAGCTAGACAGAAGCATACCTTCCCAGCAAGGACTTGTTGTTATTGTTGTTCAGTCGTTAAGTCGTGTCCGACCCTTTGTGATCCCATGAAAAAACATTTTAGTTCGCTGATTCCCAAGATGTCAATGTTCAATCTTATCACCTCATTTTTGACCACATCCAGCTTGCCTTGATTCATAGACCTCACATTCCATGTTCCTAAGCAGTATTGCTCCTTGCAGCACTGGATTTTCCTTTCAACCTCAGACACATCCACAGCTGAACGTCCTACAGCAAGGACTTACTTACCATTAAATGTACATAGCATGGCATCCTGAGTTTTTCATTACTCCTGACAACATTTCATCTCCAGGACAGCTACTACAGATCCAGAAACCTTGTTCTGTTAGAGACATGGGATTGCACCCAAACCCATGGCTCGTAGCCCAATCCTATCCAACGCCCCTGCCCCCTGACATCGCAGAGGTGCCAAACTGGCAGCCGCTGCTTTCTGTGTGAGGGGCGCGGATGGGCAGGACCGGGAGGCTTCTGCAGGGAAAGCAGATGTTTAAGCCAACATCGTCGCACGTCGCCACGCCCCTTAAGGGGGTAAGCGACTGCTTCTGGTTTTCATGATGGGTTGTGACCCACCAGTTCGAGAACCACTGACCAAAAGGCCTCTGTGAGCTAGATTCAGACTCCTGACAAACCCTTTACATCATGTAAGCAGATACTTGTCACTCAGTGTCTTGAGTTATCCAGTCCATGATTGAGAACCAGAACCAGAACCATATGAACTTGGATGGGGAGACCTGGATTCAGGTCTCCATTCAGCAAAAAGTGCAGCTTCTTCATTTCCATAAGGAGCTGGCAGTCTAAGGCCCCAATCCTATCCAAAATGCCCTACTGATGCATGTGCACCAAGGAGGTACGGACTGCATCCTATGGTGGGGGGAGAGCAGTTGTAGGGGACTCCTCAGGGTAAGGGAACATTCAAAGGAAAAGGAGAAGGAAGGGGGATAGAATATAGCCATATGCGAGCGCCACTAATCTTGTGCCCTGACCACGTTCCACTTCCTACCCCCCTCCCTGCCAGAAACGCCCCCATTCCTCCCACTATGTCGTGCAATCCTATGCAGCTTTATTCAGAAACAAGTCCCACTGTGTTCAATGGGGCTTACACTTACAAGTAAGTGTGCATTGCAATTGTTCTTCTCATCCAGGAATTCAAGTTTGGAAGTAAACCTGTTTTTCTTTTGACTCATATCTAGAGTCCAAAATACTCCAGATACACTACAAACATTTATATTTACACACACACACACACACACACACACACACACACACACACACACACACCTCTTGATAAAACTTTTAATCCACATAGATTAGAATGTACTAGAAAATAGTATGGATGCCTACAAATGAAAATGAACAGCTAAGCCTAGGTGTTACATTTGTTTTAACAAGACCAATATTGGCAAAACCTTTAATCTCTTATCTACGTATATACTCCTTCCAGCTGCAGTGCTAGGATCTCAAGGGATGTCGATCAGGACATTTTCTTGAACTCAGTGGGGTTTGCTCTAACATGTTAGACTGGAACTTTTAAAAGACATTATCAGGCAGTTACTTGTCAGAGACCCCTCCCATGACACTTTTAGGTTTTACTCAGCGGAGAAATGACAACTCTTTCTCCCCGACATGAAATGACCTCTACTACAACTGCATTTTTAACAGCTAATTTCACTGCTGAAAAGCTGACAGAGCAGCAAGAATCTACAGTTCTAGAAATTAATGTGCTTACGGCGCAAGATGTCTGGGAATAACCTTCATGCTTCATGATCAAAGGTACACAGAGAGGCAAATGTGTGATGTCAACCAAGTCACTGCTTGGAACGCTGCAGAGAAGAACCATTAATCAGGGCTTCCTGGGTTCCCCCCCCCCCAAGCTTATATTCAGGTTTTAGAGTTAAATCAGCAATCAATTTTGTGGAGTTTTCTTCAATTGACATTTTTTCCTTGTGATGCCACTGCCAAAGAAGTACACATGAGAGAACAGGAGGCAATGCACTATTATTGTTTCGGTACCATTCAAAAATCAAGATTCCTGTAGTTTTGGAGGGAGGTGGAGAAGGTGGAATTTCATGCCTTTTTCCAGGCTTTCTGGGACTATTAATTAACTCCCAGAGCACTACTTTGGTCATGTAGCAGATATTCAACAAGAAGAATAATAGCGTGAAAGAAGTACACTGGGGACATAGTCTCTGTGTTACAGTGCAATCTATAATTTCAACATAAAATTCTGCCAATTTCATTTTCCATTAATGGCTTCCAAATGGCTTAATTAGCAGAGAAAATGTTCCCCAAACCCTTTGTCCCAACTCATAAACTATTATAGCTATCATTATATTATTATTAGGGGCTTATAGCCAAAGATTTTTGACAGCTGTGTAAAAAAAAATTCTGCGTGGTGAGCCAGTGTGGTGTAGTGGTTAGAGTACTAGACTATGCTATATATAAATTATGCTATAATTAAGAACAAACAAGTACCTTATTGGCCTGAGTATAAGACTCACTTTTTTCCCCTAAGGCAAGTCTTTAAAGTAGGGGTGCGGCCTACAATCAAAGCCTAGCATTTTCTGCCTAGAGTTTTCTGCAAAGCGCTTTCAAAGCCAAGCCTCTACAGGGCTTTTTTCCCTTTCTCTTTCACCTCTTAATCACTTGCTAACTAGCCAAAAACAATTATCTCTCAGCAGCCTCTACCCTCACGAAGCATTTGAAAAATTAACCCTTAAGTTCCAGCCCCAGGACTCTGTGGAAACTAAGATATTTATTGATCTTGCAGTTTAAAAGTTGAGAGCAAGAGCTCCTGCACAGGCTTACCATATCCAAAGGGAGGCAGAGTGCCTACCTTTAGGCTGCAATTCTATGCACACTTTCCTGGGAGTAAGCCCCATTGAATGCAATGGGACTTACTTCTGAGTAGACATGCATAGGATTGTGCTGTTCATTGAAATTTGGGCAGGTGCAGCTCATCATCATGGAAGGGTGCAACAAGCTACACCTGCCCAAATTCCAAAGGTCAAAAGGTAGGCACTCTGTCCCCCTTTGGATCTGGGAAGGCTACTAATACTAGGGTGCCCAGATTCAATAAGGGACAGGGTATCTATGCCTTTAACTGTACTAAAGCTGTACTGTTTTACTGTTCTATTAATGTGTATATTTAAGTTAAAATAAGTTAAAAATTTATTTTTTTAAAAAAATAGCACCAAACTTTAAGGGTGCGGCTTATAATCAGGAGTGTCCTATATTCGGGGCAATACGGTAATTAAGTACTGATTGATTATGATAACGGGGACCATCTCGCGTACCCCCAACCTGCAGGCCGCGTACCACAGGTTGAGAACCTCTGTACTAGAGTATGTCCAGAGAGACCTGTGTTCAAATCCTAGGTGAGCCTTAAAGTACTGTACATTAGGTGACCTTGGGTCGGTTGGTATCTCCCAGCCTAACCTACCTAACAGGAATGTTGCTGTGAGATTAAAAATTGAAAGAAAAACCTTGAAAAACCTCCACCGGCCTATCTTTACGGAAGATTGCACCATGATAATTTTAAAATCCATATCCATCTGCTTCCCTCAGCTCCACTCTGGTGTCCCTGGCCCAAAGTGCTATAAACTCTAAAGTTTTCCTACTGGTCCACTTTTGAAAGCAGCACATGGTCCCTATGTGATGTTTTTGCAAATCCTGTATCTTCTACACCAGCGGTCCCCAATCTTTTTGGCAGCAGGGACCGGTTTTCTTGTATAAATTTTTTCCACGGACCGGGGGTGGTGGTACTGGAGGGGGGCTGCAGCACAAAATGACACCCCCTGTGCCGTTGCCGCCTCGCCCCCATGAACAGTGCCAGTGGCGCAAAATGAAACCTTTCTCGCGTGCCCCACCCGCAAGAATGCTTCAGCACCCTCCAGGAACCTCCAAAGCGCTACAAAAATCTTGCTGCCGCAGCTTTGACACCCACCCACCCACCCACCTCTGCTTGCCCCTTCTGCTTTTGTAATTTAAGGCGATCCAAGTAGCCACTTTCATGGAACGCCCAGGCCCGGTGCCCCTGCTGCAGCACCTCGTGAGCTATTTCACAGCCAGCCAGCAGCAGCCTTGGGTTGCATCTCCAGTGGGCCATGCTGGGAGGAGGAGCTGGAGCGGCTTCATCAGGATTCTCCGAGGGCACATGCACTTTCTCTCGCCGCCTCCGTGCAGCGGGGAAGCGGCCGGCCGTGAGTACCGGGGCTGGCTCGTTGACTGGGCTCGCTCAGCTCTGTGCTCCAGTCGCCGAGGTGGAAAGATGGGCGGTGGCTCTCCGAGCCAGAGGGGTTCCTCCCTCCATCCACCAGGGATCCCTGGGAGTTGTAGTTCTTGGCCGGCTGGGTGCAGGGCTTTGCCGGCTCCTTTGGAAGTGACAGCGGGAGCGCCTGGAGAGAAATCTCCTTTGCAAGTGATGGCGGGAGGCGAGCCACTGCGGCATGCGGCGGCCTGGTTCCAAAGAGGCAATGGTTCGGTACCGGGCCATGGCCCGTGGTTGGGGACCCCTGTTCTACACCCTTCCTTTCTTCCTGCTTCCATTCCTCTTTGCCATAAGCCACCTTTGCTCCTCAACCTAGCCTCACTTTTCAATCTATTGCCAACTCTATCTCTTTTCCCTTTTCCACACAATTCTCCTATCTTCTCACTCAACTTCTCAATTCAGAGACACCCTGCCTTTGTCCTCGACCACAGTAAAAGTCCATATTCCCTCCTATACCTAAAAGCCCTCTATTTTTGTCCAGCCTCCCTTTCCTTTTGGCCCATTCTCCCAACTCTCTATCTCCTCTGCTCCCATTCACCAATATTTATCTACCCATCTTTCCCCAGGGTCCTTGCTATTTTGTCCCACCACCTACTTTGGCCTCCTTATTACAGTCACCTCACCTCTGGGTCCACTGTGTTTTAAGACTATTTATGCCCCCAGAAGGTGCCAGAAACCACTGCAAAATTGCACACAGTCTGGCATCTTGTTTAAAATACTTTTAATTGTACACCAGCCCTTTTGCCTACACCTCAGCATATTAATGTGGCATCCCTCTGGGTGATATCTTGATCCTATCAATACTGAAGGTCTGATTCATGAATAAACACATTTTGATATTTGGCTACATGAAACCCTGCACAGGTACGTGCTTTGTCTATGACCCGCACCTCACATAAATCACTTCGTAGTTACCTACATCCTAGGTTTACTTACCATTATGTTTAACAGCCTCACAAAAAGGATGAACAACTCCCATCAAGATGTTTCAAAACACAATAAAAAATGTTACTGCCTTGAATTATTCTAAACAGTGGTAGCATGCAAATTTCACCCAAGTAGCTGTTCATTTCCAAAACTCCATCACTCCTGCCAATGTTAAATAAAAATAAACCAATGACTTGAAAAGGAACTGTGAACTTTCAGGATCAATGGGACGTTCAGAGCCACTGAGCCATGGGATGCTGAGAGTGTTTGTTTGAAAGAGAAAAGGAAAATGCAGAGTGGAGAGAGGAAACAACTTTTTAAAAAATCTATAAACTTATCTTTATAGCAAGTATCTTGGAGGTGGGGATTAGTATTGGAAAGGTATGTGCCATGTAATACTTTAGAAAATGTAAGCTACAGTCGTCTAATGGTAGAAAAAGGTACCGTAGTAGTATTGTAAGAAACGTTAAGATATTGCTGGACTGGGATCTTATACACACATATTGGGTTGGGTTGCATTACAAGTCTAATGACACAAGTTTATAATATATTAAAGACAAAACTGGTGCTTGGTTTATTGTGGCTAGAGTCCCCAGCCACCCTTTTCAGTTTCTGAGTCTGGGCCACCTTGACCACCCGAAACGTCCTTTCTCACTGTGGCCTTGACTGCAGGGAGCGGAATGACTACAAGGGAGTGAGGAGACAGCACTGGTCCCTCCACTTGAGCATGCAGGGTGTGGATTGGGTCAGCTAGGCAAAAGGGATGAGAAGACTGGGTTTCTATTCAGGCGGGGAGGATAGGCTGCAGCCTGTCACATGCAAGAGCGTCATCTGGCCAAGCTGTGCCTGGAGGTGGCCACAGTTGCATTGCTAGCAGGGTCACGTGTGTTGGGGGGGGGAATGATGCATTTTGTGTCATCGCCCCGCCCCCATGCTCCTGGAAGGCTTCATTTGCAGCCTTCCAAGAGCCAGGGTAGGTGGGAGGGTCAAAAAAATGTGCCGATTTTGGCGCGTTTCAGCTCCGTGGCTGCAAACGCAGCCCTCCGGCTGTAAAAAAGCAACTGCAGAGCCCCCAAAAAACACTGCAGCTCAGCGCCGTAACTACGGTGGAGCGGATGGAGCAGTCGCTCCAGGCGCTCCACCGCGGGGGGGGGGGCAGAACGCGGTCGGGAGAACTCACCGGCTCCCGAAGCAGTGTCGCGTTTTGGCCCTCCCTCCCGCCCTGCAGGCCGTTTGGCTCCGAAATAGGAGCGAAATGGGCGGGGGGGCGTCTACGTGACGCGAGGGTGCGTCGCTCCGCCCCCTTGCTCCAGGGGCCATTATGGATTGTTACGCCTCTGCTGCAGCTCATCCTCATGAGGAGACCACAGCTGTCACCCCACTATAGCAATGCCACTGGGTGGCCATGCTGGCTTAGATTCAGCTGGAGTGCCCAGAGGATTTTCTCTAAGAGCAGGTGCTGCATTTGCACCTTTGGGTGCCGTGATGGAGACACCTGCTGGAACAAGCTAGGCAGGGACAGGTGCAGTGCCTGTGCCTGTTGATGTGACAATGTCAGTGTGTCTAATAGAATGAGTAGATCAGGTGATGTCTGCCAGAGCGGTGGTGGCATTACCTACTAGAGTGAGTGAAGCAGTTTCATTGGTGGGAGCAGAGGCAAAGTTAGTGGCTGCTATGCGGCCTGCTGCGATTTCAGGTACTAGCTTTGGCCAAATGGACCTGGCTGCAGGGGTTTTCAGGTAGGTCTTTTGGGTGGGTCTGCAATAGGGTGTGCTCAGCCATTTTGGCCTTGCTGGGTTCAGGACAGGAGCTGAGACCCTTCCCTCTTGGGGTTTATACAGTACTCAGCTAGCTTCAGTTGATGCAGCTTAGGCTGAGGTGCCTGCTGTGGGGAGGGGCACTGGAGTGACCAGTAGCCCCCCTCCCCAGCAACCGTTACATAGTGAAGGAATCTTCTGGTGGGGCTGGCAAAGGGGGCTCCCCTTTTGAATGCTAGTTTCAAAAGATATTTAGATGATGATAGAAGTAACAATTCAAGATGAGAAAAATATCTTGAAGAAGTACAGCACAGTGGCGTAGCTAGCCTCACAGGGGGCAGCACCCCATGACACCCCCGTGATGTCACAACCCCCCCTCGCTCATGTCATGAGCCCCGCCCCTCCAGCAGATTCCAGCGGAATCCCCCCCCCCCGGTGTTTTTTTTCCGCTGGAAAATGGCCACTAGGTGCCTGGGTGGGCAGGCGAAAAAGCGTAAAAAAATGCCTAAAACACCAACGGCGGCAGCAGCTTATGCACACACACACACCGTGACCCCGTGATACCCAGGGGTGGTCTGCCCCCCACCCTCCCATTCCTACACCACTGGTACAGCATGTAGCTTCCACTAAAACCACACAGAATCCTAATGCTGTGCAGAGAATAAACTAAAACAGTAATCTATATAATCCAGAAACAGCTGCCTGTATATCCTAATGAGGCCATGATATCTTAGAATGAAGATGAACACCCACTCTGCAGTGTGGTGAGTGTGATTTGAACACACATTAACTGCATTCCAAGGTATTTGTTTGCAGGGCAGAGGATGTGTGTTCAAATGACTTTCAGACGTGTATGTAGTAGCTTGAATGTCACTGATGAGGCTGGTTGAAGTGACCACCTTGAGCAGTGGAACAGGAGAGGTGGCAAGTTGATAGAATGTTCCCTGGGCACATCCTGTGCCTGCCCACTGCCTCTGTACTTACCATCCTTCCACTGCCTCCCAGCTTACCAGCTGTCTGCTCACCTGTCCAGGACCCCAATGGCCTGACCCAGTCCCATGTTGGTTGCTACCACTTCCCACTCCCCTATTTTAAAAAGGCAGAGCCAGGGGGGTGAAAAGGGAAGTCTGTGAATGAGAGCAGAGTGCTGGTGGCCTAGAGCAAGGGTATCAAACATAACGCCTGTGGGCCGGATAAGGCCCCTGGAAACTCTTTATCCGGACCATGTGATAATTGGGCTCTCCCAGTGTTGCTCTTTCAGCAGCACCAAATGTGGCAAGGACAAGTGAGGAACAGTGAGAAAGTTATATTTGACTCAGGATCTTAGTCCTCATCCACAGTCAAAGCAAAGCCTTGGGTGGCAAGTCTCTGCATGTTTATCTACAAGTCCCAGTAATTTGATTTTCATGCATGGGATCAGCTGTATTTTCCCAGTTTCATTGTGTGTTGTTACCCATGCCATTCCCATTTCTCCTTTTAATGCTGTTTCTTACCCTTGCTTCTCTTCTCTTTTGTTTCCCTCTGCTGTCTCCCGACACTGTTGAATTTTAGATTGTAAATTCCTTGGGGCAGAGATACAGTGACGTCCCTGATGCGTGGTGGGAGGTGACGTGCCTGACGCGGCGGAAGGGGGTGACGCGTTGGGAGGGGGTGACGCACCCGAGGTCGCATGGCATGTCACCCCCCGGCGAACCGCTCACCCCCACTGCCTCCGCGCATCACCCCCGCTGGGCCGCTGCGCGTCACCCACTGCTCCCACTGGCCCTGATACGAGCCGGGAGAGGGTTACAAACACGTCTTCTTCGGCTGGCACCTCGGCCTGATGAGGTCCAAAGCAGCGTTTTCGCACATGTGCTCAACACCGCTTGAAGCCTCATGCCTTCAGAGGGGTTGTGCGCATGTGTGAAAATGCCGCTTTGGGCCTTGTCAGAAGCGGCTGAGCTACCAGCTGAAGAAGATGCGTCTGTAACCCTCTCCCAGATTGTACCAGGGCCGGGTGGCAGCGAGCCAACGGGGGTGACGCATGGCGGCAGCGGGGGTGATGCGATGGCAGTGGGGGAGTTTTGTGGCGGGCTGACCTTCCGCCATGGGGGTGACGCACACCCAGTGATACCACTGCAGATATATGTCTCTTTTCTCATGTTAGTTTGCTGTATATTTATATGGTGCAACACAAACCAATTAATTATTAATTAAAATTTCCTCTCTGGTGTAGTCCATTGGTTAAAAGACTGACCACAAGCCCGCATAGCCTACAACCTCCCCAAACACCCACACCAGCAATGTATGGTAGCCTATCAGGGGACTTGATAAAGCTCTTGCGTTTGCTGCCTGCAAGCATCTTGCAAGTCAGAATATATGGCTGGCAGGCTGTGTTTGACTTGGTGGATCATAAATGGTAGAGGCCAGATTAGTGTGTTAAAGTTTGAGGAAAAACTCCTGGCTGGGAATCAGAGAGCTGCTTAGGTGCTCAGTAAAGTTTTTGACTTTTTTTTTCTTTGAACAGCTGAGCCTCATGCTATTGTCACCAACAACCACTTTTGAAATTCCCCCTCAGTTCCAAAAGCAGTTCGGCAGGTGGCATGACTGGCTTCTGACTCACAACAACTGTAAAGTCTGGGCTCATGGAACTAGTTCCATAGTTGTTTGGATTCTAGCCAATTCTCAGCATAAATAATGAACTAATGGGAAGAAATATCAAACAGAGAGAGATAACTATTTTCTTCACAGTTCTGGGTAATAGGGCTAGGAAGTGTTATCCAGCACCAGGTTGGAAAGCCATAGACATTTAAATGAGAGTAGTTAATTTTAGGAGGCAGTGATGTGGCTGATATGCATGTACGAATTTAGGGAAGAAGAGATAGTGCTAGAAAGCAATAAAGTTGTTTTGATTAATGGATTCAAATTTCATTGTTTCGTGAGTTTTGTAAGAACAACATCTAAGTAAATTGGTGCCCATGAAAGGAATAATAACATAGGTAAAATATCTCTGTATCAAAAGATTCTTCTACCAAAATGCTTCTTTTTACAAGAATACCACCTCTGCAAAACAGAACACATGCCATTTTCTCCTGCCATTTACTCTCTGCACAAACCACTCACATCCTGTGAGCCATTTATAAGCAAACAGGCAGAATTCCTCCTGCATTTCAGACCATATATGACTACTCCTGAAGAGTACCTCTCTTTCCCTTGTTATGATGAGGTATAAAAGCTTAACCACAACAAATGTTCTTAAAACAGACTGGGAGCAATCCAACAAAAGTCAATCATCTCTAATTCCCACTGAAAGCTCTGGAATAAAACTGAGTTGCAGCTAACTTAAATCCCATTTATTTCAATTGTACTTAGTTGAGCTAACTTTTGCAGGATAAATACAAAATTTGACCTTCACTGTGAAGCTACCCCCCTTCCTTGTCCGTCAGCCCAGTAAAGTCAGAAATGGTATCCCTGAAGCCCATTTTGGATGTCCTCCTTCCTTCTGAACTCCTCCCACTGTCCAACGTTCTGGCTGCATCCTTGACCAACACAAGGACTTGGTAGTGGCTAGCCATTAAATGTTGGCTCCCATAAAAAGTTTAGTTTTATTGAAGTACATGGTTCTTACTGAAACAGACACATTGGAGATCACATTGGATTGGATCAAAATTATCCTGAATGGAAATTAGCCACTAGTGCTGTTCTGCAAACATATACATGAGAGCTTAGAAAGAAATTAATTCACACAGCACCATATCTGATATTTTCTATAGCACCTGTCAGGTTTTTTTCTTGTGCATGAGGCTGCACAAGCAGAAGAACATTGGATTTTTTTTGCCCAAACAAGACTCTTTGCTGTTAGTGTAACTAACAGACTAACACAGACTATCCCCCTGGAAATGAATTTTGGATTTAGTTTCTTGTGAAACCCTCTAGCATGAAGCACAAAACAGCCCTTCAATGAGCAGAACGCATCTTCCACAAGCAGAATGATGGACTGGTGCAGATAGCGCTGGTCCAAAGCTTTGCCACAGCCTCACCTAAGCAAGCAAGGAAGGAGAAAGCAGAGTGCAGGGGGATGGCGAGCCACCTGGGGGATGGGGTTACAGGGAGGCGGGGCGAACCAGGCTTACCTGGCTGCACGGAGCCCCGGCCTCATTCCAACTTCCTGTGAGCAGCTGACACCCTCCCACCCACTCCCTTAAGCAGTCCGGGCTCCGCCGGTCGCCCCCTTTGGGGGGGCCAGGTAGGAATTTTTTCTGCTCACCTGATTGGCCTTGGCTGGGCAGTTTTTTGCCTACCTCGGACTGTGCACGGGTTCGGGATCCAGTGGCCTGTTCCTTTTCTGTTTATGATTCCTTCAGTATTACCCGGTCACTTTGTGTTGCAGGTTAGAACGGGCACGAAGGCCCCCAGTAAGTATGTTTAGGTGCACCCCAGGGCAGCAAAGGCAGGAATGCCCCAAGTAACACCCCACAGCCGCCACCCGGCGCTGTGACCGATGCGGGGCAGGCCTTGCCCAAACCTGGCAGCCAGCGCTAGACGCTAACCAGCTCTGTGCTGGCCTAAGGGATCTTGCTGTACTGGCCCCTGCAAGGGGCTGACGGTAGTGGCCTGCTATCATGCCGGCCTTGAGTCTGGGTAACACCGGCCGGCCTTCAAGCCTACATGAGATTAGCTTTAACCTTTCCCTGATTCTTGCTGGTCTCTTAACCTTTCTCTTCCTGTTAATTACTTAATAAAAGTGGCCCTTTCACCCATATATCTGACTTGCATGTTTAATGGTGAGTGCGTCGGCAAAGACACATTTGAATCTCACCTATTGGCGTTAGCCATATGGATTGGATGGAGGAGAGATGGGACAGCCATTATTATCTGTGAATACATGTCATATTGGAAGCACCCATCAATGTTGGATTGAAACACCACCAACATATATAGAACATGGTATATATTTTTGAGTGATTTAACCGTAAAATATTTAAAATCTCTTTGACTTAAAAAAGCATACCCTTGCTTCTTCATGCCCTTATACTACCAGTGTTCTATTTCATAGGGTAAGACAATTCATAAATCATGGTGGTGGTCCAAGACCTGCTAATGCCTGAAGCAGCATGCCACATGCTATCCCCCTTACCTGGCAATGTGTCAGTCTTTATTCCTCTTACATCCTGAATTGGAAAAGGAAGAGAGGGATAGAGCTGAAGAGGAAGTGTGGAGGAGATAAGAGAGGTGAGTAGGCGAGGAACATGAACTGTAGATGGTATTGGAAGGCAGGCCCTGCCAATACAAACTAGTTCATGTTCCTTGCCTAGTGTTTGTAACTCTTCTTCTTTGTATCATAAATTTTACCCCATTTGGTTTTCAGTACATGACAACCAGTAATTTTGGACATATCCACACTTGCTCCGTACCAGATCATCTAATCTTTCCAATGGTCATTCAGTTCAAAGATTTTGCAAAATGAGCATTTTTCCCATCCTTCTCTCGAGTGAAACAAACTTATCCTTCCAGCCCCTGCCTGTCGGAGCGAGGAGGGGCTGGGCAACTTGGCGACGGCCCTGTGAAGAGGGCCATCGCATTTTTAGTGAGCTTTTCTGTTGCACTTGATTCTAACCATGAATAACCATGAATAAGTCTCACCAGCACAAACAACACAATTGTTTTGACATCCTGTTCAAGTCTCTGTTATTTTAAATCAGAACTTTATGTATACTGGGATGCATGCCAGCTACACACCAGGGTTATTCCACCCCCACCCACATATACTCTCAGTATTTATGTGCTCACACATGATGTAAATATATCATAATGACAAACAAGGATGTGTATTTTATGTGCACAAGATGGATGTGGCTTCATTATTTGCAAGTGAAACCAGGAAAGCTTGTCTCAATTAGAGGCTGATGTCTTCATTAAAATACCACATCTCTCTCTCTCTCTCTCTCTCTCTCTCTCTCTCTCTCTCTCTCTCGTATATATGCTTTCCTCTGATTTCCATAAACCCTCAATTACTTGTTATTCTTTTCAATAACCCAGACTTCAGTCCTATTTTTGGGTTAGGTTACATATAAGCATGCTCATCAATTCATGACCACAACATCAAGTGATGACTTGCATGCGTGAATGAGTCATCGCTGACCTAACACCACAGAGATAACTTTCTTCTCAGCAGTGCATCACCTCAGTTGCAATGCTGTTCTTTTAGAGTGTTACTAGCAGTGCTTTAAAAAAAACATATAACATGCGCACATGAAGGGGGAAGCAATCATGTGCAGGGATCCTGTGTCAAAGCTAATGGCACATCTGTGTAATTAGACAATGAAAGATGACAGAGGCAAAAGCTAAGGTGCACCAAATTTACTTGAAAAGTGTTCAGGCACCAAAACAAGAGGTTTGAAGTGGGACTCACTATAACTCACTTCTTAAACTATTCCGGGGGGGGGGAGGGTTCTATTGCTAACATGTATCCACAATGGAGCCCTCAGGAAAGCAGTTAGGAGGAGGAGGAGAGAGGAACTCCTAAGAAGAAAAAGTGGCAGAGCAAAGATGGGGAAAATGTGGGGGGAGAAGAGACACAGGGAGATTAGTTGGGCTCCCCAGAGGAACCCAGAATGTAGCAGAATGCTGGGCAAACAAACAAACACTGGTTTAGGAGCCTCTTCCTGCGAAAGGTATCCAGTTGCAATAACATTTTAGGTGTGCAGTGCAGAAACATTATTTCCATGCTACACAGATGACACATTGCAGTAGCATTTATCTGATTAATGACACTATAGTCTCTGAGGTCACTCCATTTAAAAAGAGAAAGGGGGGGAGGAAGAGACAGGAAAACAACAACAACACTGATTATAAAACCCCCAAAGAATATGAAAGTGCACAATAAAAACCAGTATGGTTCAGAACAAAAAGAAGTCCAGAACTGAACCTGAATATAAATAGGTAAGAAAGCCCATATCAGGGTTAGCCAACGCTTACTTTATATCAGCCAAGACTCATCGTCCGCTAAACCAATAGTTCTCAGAGGGTATTTTAAATGCTCTTTCAAGCCACTCACATGAAACTTCTAACATGAAAATGTGTACTGTACACATATAAGAAAGACTGGGATTTCTAGGGTTCTCAGCATAAATGTATCTTGACAGATGAATGGAGACAGATTAAGGATGAAAGAGTGTGAACCCCCTCCGCCCCCTAGAAATGCTGCCACTCTTATTAGAACTCTTTTAAGCTTGTCTTGAAATCCCTTTGATGTTTTTACCATCACAGGAACCCCCACATTTGCCTCAATTTTTCAGTAGGTGGAATTCAGTAGCAAGCATATGCAAAACCTCCTTGAGTAATTTCACAAATCCTACTCAAGCCACTTGGATTTCTCTCAAATTTTCTCAGATGTTTTACACAAGCAAGAACAATAACTAAATATGTGCTTCATTCTAAAAAGAGATATCAGGCTTGCTTGTGTTACAATTTTCATGCATGAATTGTGGAAAAGCTCTTGTGAATTGTAATACCCAGAGTTATGCAGCCATCTCCAATAAACGCAACTGGCATTTGATTTTTGCCTAGCAAAGGCTACATTTGCCAGTATCAGTGTTATCTTGTCAAGTCAAGGAGCAGCTACAGCAGCAAGTCTGAAAATTGGCATAAGTACGCCACAGAAGGCACTGGAATCTTCCTAGAACATATCTGCTGACACTTCTGGGTTACAAGTGCCATTATTACAATGATGGTAATCAATCATTAAATGCTTTCAATACCCATAGTTCCTTATGGCTGGGGAACATTCACCACTCTGGTTTCTTTTCCTGAACACAAGAGGTTGTTAAGCAAAGTCAAGATATTCAATATTATGAGATTTGCAAGGAAACCAGATAATCAAAGTGGATCTTTAAAATTATTGTAAAGCATCCTAAAAGATCACAGTAGCCTAACAAATACAGAAAAGCTGCAGTCTTTAAAAAATATAAACTTCTGTATTTATTGTACTGTATTTGTTGAACTGTGGTCTGGTTTCAATCACTCATCCAACTTGGCAAGTCACTAAATGCAGAAATAAGCCTACCATGGAAACTCCAGACAGAGAGATAGTTCGTGTTCCATGAAGCACAGAAAAGTCACAAAATGTCACACTAACTACAAAATTCAGCTTTCATTTTTCTTCATTTCAAAAACAAGTTTCTCAACCTCATAACTACAAAGGTGGTTGAAAAGACGTGCTATTTCTGCTGATAGAACGTCTCTACATTCACCGAGGTTGTAGTAGAGGGAAGTGTCATTACCAGAGATCAAATTTAACAAAAGACAAGGTGGTGGAAAGGCCCCCACCATGGTTCCAGAACCTCCAGGTTAGGGCTTTTTTCTGTTCTGAACTTGACCCACAATTAAGTCTCAGGAAGATATCAGCACGGGAAGCTTTAAAACTGGAAATAAAAGCCTTCAGGTGAAAGTTCATGCAATGTTAAATCAATCTGAAGTTGTAACAGGCAAGCATTTAAGAGACTGTGGAAAAGGGATTTTGTAATTTTGCTGTAGTAGAAAGAATGGAATCAAATGTGTGCATCTGTTAATAATACATCCTTGAATCCCGGGTTAAGACAATCACAATATAAGTGTTATTTTGTTGACAATTAACTTTAGCAGGATTGAACTGCATGTTCTCAACAGCTCGTTAAGTGCTGGAAGCATTCTGCCCCCTACGCAGATATTATTCATATGTAGTGAAGATGCCAAATAGCACGTAATTATTGAATTCAGGTAGTGACAACCATTTCTTGTAATAATTGGCCATAACTTCAATTTGGTTACCAAGTGGTGGTGTCTCATGTAAATATAGAATATAATATTTCATATTTGTTAAAATGTTTTACAACAAACTTATTATTTGGGGGGGTATTGATGTAAAAAAACTACTACTATTTCATGTTTGATTAGAGAATGGGTTTTGAGATCTCTGGACATGTGAAAATTAGAAAAAGAACAGATACAATGCATTGAA
This sequence comes from Plestiodon gilberti rubricaudatus, assembly GCA_026170595.1. Classification (NCBI taxonomy): domain Eukaryota; kingdom Metazoa; phylum Chordata; class Lepidosauria; order Squamata; family Scincidae; genus Plestiodon; species Plestiodon gilberti. Next base: position 92,793,217 of record JANXHW010000002.1, on the reverse strand, counting down.
GAACTGGAGCTTTTCAAACTCTAGATAAAGAAGGAAAGTTGATATTTTTCTCTAATTAGAATGCACATTGTACTTGCCTAAATTTGGAAACAAATCATTGTAAAAAGTTATTTTTGTTTGTTTCTGTGTATCCGCAATAAAAATGAATAAAAAGAGAAGAAACAAAGATAGCAAAATACCAGTGCTTCAGTTGTTAGGGAGCAAGACTTGGGTTCCACACAGCAGAAGTGAACAACAGCCCAATCCTAACTAAATCCCTGAATAGTGATGCAGCAGCTACGCTGTATCCTGGTGGGGAATTTAGCATGCTGGAGGTCTCCTTGGGGTAAGGGGACATTTGTCCCCTTGCCCTGGGATAAGCCCCAGCAGCGGCAACAGGTCAACTTGGTCCTGCGCCAGTGATATTGCTGGTACACGTCTGTGTTGATCCATGTGGGCAGATCAGGCCAGGGAAGGGGGATATGGTACGTGCCAGCGGCGCTGATCCCGCCTCCTCTCGGGCCCAATCTGCCCACCCCATCCCTTCCCCTGCCCCATTCAATACTCTCCCGCCACCCTGTTCCACCCCCTGCACAGACTAATCTGCTCTGGCGGATGTCCCTGTGCCACTGGTGCCCAGCAGGAAGACTTTGGCCTTCCCACACCACTCCTGCCTCCAGCAAAGAGCTTCATAATAGCACTTTTGCAATAGCACACACCAGCAAAATTCGTGTTCTGTCGGCTCAGCCCATCCATAGGATTGGGCCACAAGTTATGCAAAATAAACAAAATGCAAATTTGCACTGTTTACATATTGAATACAGTGTACAGTTTATGCAACTGAACCTTTTTTTTCTTGGCACCTGAACCAGTTTATCTTCGTGTAGCGTTTGACTGTTTTCTTTAGCACAGAGTACACAGAGTATGCATAGGCATTTTCTAGCTATTAAAAAGGGGAGTTTGAAAAACTACCATGGCTGCACAGCATTAACTAATGGATTTTAAGTACTACTGTAGTTTAGGAATAAAGGAATAATTGATTGTTTACCTGCTGTGGTTTGACAATCTCTTCATGAAAATAATATGCTAATTACAACATTGCCTGTGTATTCAATGTATGTGGTTAGCTCACTGCTTAAAGAAAAATAAAAATAAAATAAATCCTGCTTTGCCACAGCTTTTTAGGCAATTATATCATTGGTCTTGGAGTGAGTGGGGACTGACTGTGATCTCAATTTGAACATGTGAGATTAGCAGTTTGTTCTTATTTGTAGATGTCTGAAAAGTTGACCGGGTATGGGTTTTGGCCCAACTGCAGATCAACCATAACCTCAGCAACACACCAAGATCTCTCATATGGAACAGAGTAGAGTAGAATTAGGAAGCAAAAGGAGAGGAATCGGAATAGGTAGAATCAGGAAACAAAAGGAAATCTGCCGATGTGATCTGGAGAAGAATAGAAGATGGATTGGAAAAGATGGATTGACGGCCCAAACGTGGTACAGTGTTCAAGCAGCAGTTTGCAGTTCACTCTTAAGAATTTCCTTCTATTCCCCAAGCTTGCTCTAATAACTTAGAATGACAGCTCTAGTAATTGCTGACTTGTTTTCTCAGGCTGAATGTTAGAGGAATGCCCCTGCACATAAAACATTTAGACCACACAGTCACTGAGAGTGATAAAGTATTCAAAGTGTTGCCCAAGTGTTCACAGGAGCAACAGAGCAAACAATAGGAGCAAAACCGCTGATCTTTGGAGTAGCTGCTGGAAACTCCAATGCACAATTGCCAATCCAGAAGGCTTTATATAAGAAGTATTTTGTCTTGACTTCCCCCCAAACCACTTCCTATTAATATTTTCAAAACATTCCTATATTCATGGCTATACCTCCAAGACTCATTCCTCTTTATTCTTGGGGGGGGGGGAGAAAGGGGGCCATTTGGATTATTTAGACAATGGACTACTAGAAGTATATTTTGCTAAACAGACTCCATCATGAGCTGTCAGGCTCCATAATAAAATTGGTGCCATCTAGCAGTAACTAAGGGCCGTGAAATTGTGGAGTACATTATTCATTATTGATTTCAAATACTATATGCTGCATTCTCTCTCTGACACTTGAAGGCGCTTACATAAGTAAAGCAAGTACACAACTATAAAATCAGCTTACTTTTTTTTTTAAGCATACAACCTTGAAAACTAAAGCCAACATGCCGGCAATAGTTAAAAACAGACAAAACAGTGGTTTCCCCATGTTCTCACCAACCTTCCATGAGCAACATAGATGGACCCGAAGCAGAGCCACACCTACTGATCTAAGCATTCAGGGAGGAATGTATCATAGAGTTGCAGGGGGCTTTTTAGGACATCTAGTCTTAACCCCCCCCCCTACACACACACACTTGATGCAGGAAATCTAAAGCTAGAGCATTCCTAATAGATTGCTGTAAAGCCTCTGCTGGAGTACCTCCAGCAACAGAGAGCTCACTTCCTCATCATACACATTGTCAAATTGATTTAATATTAGGCTCTCCCCTCCAGTGTTATGTCCATTAAACATGGTCCTGCCTTGAGGAGTAGCAGACAACAAGACTTCAACTTCTTCCACATGACAGCCTTCCAAGTATTTGAAGAGCAATTTCATGTCCCAGCTTAGTCTTCTCATATCCAGGTTAAACATACCCAGTTCTTTCAAACTTTCCTCATATACTGGATGTTTTCCAGACCCCTGACCATCTTTGTTGTCACCATCTCCCCTCATTCCAATCTGTCTTCAGCTGTTCTCAAACTGTGGGTCACGACCCACTAGTGGGTCAGAACCTGATTTTTGGTGGGTCGCAGTCCAGCGATGGCTGTGTCGCCACAAGGCATTCTGGGGTGTGATGCAGCCGACAAAGTGGGTTGCGGGCCGGTGCTACTTGGAAGCTGCAAGGCATTTTGGGGTGTGCCGTGGCCGACGAAGTGGGTCATGTTGGTAAAAAGATTGAGAACAGCTGTATCCTTCTTAAAAGTGTGGCAACCAGAAACAGACACATTACTCTAGATGAGGTCTGACTAGTGTGGAATAAACTGTTATTTCATGTGACTATTGGAAACTATGGTTCTATTAATGCAGTCTAAAATCACATTAGCCTTTTTTTTTTTTTTTTGCAGCTGCATCACACTGCTGAGCAATCCCAGGATCCTACTGCCAAATCAGGTATGACTCTCCTTTTGCTTGTGCATTTGATTTTCTTGCTAAATGCAGAATTTTGTATTTGTGTCTGTTGAATTTCCTTTTCTTACGGCGCAATCCTGTGTAAATCAGCGCCGAGGGAGCACACGCTCCCCTGGTGCTGGGTGCTGTAAAGCGTGCTTATGGCACCCAGAGAGCAAGGGCCACCAGGCGGGAGGTCCTCTCTCCCCCAGCACACTGTCCCTGCGCCTGCTGGACCAGGTAAGAGGCGGGGGGAGGGCAGACTGGGCAGCGAGGGAGGGCGACCATTGGCCGAACTGGGCGGGGAGAGGATGGGGGTATCGGCGGTGAGCTCCATCGATATCCCAAGCCCTCTCACGGCCTGGTGCGGCCTTACACTGCGGGCTCAAATGTACGCCAGCTCCAGAGCTGGTGTACATTCAAGTAGGCCCATAGGGCCTCAGGCCACTTGCACCGAGGGAAGGGGCCGATTGTCCCCTTCCTTCGAGGTGCCCGGGGCAGCCCGGGACCAGGATAGGATGCAGCAGCTGGCCCTTTAGGCTGGCCACTGCATCTTACACAGGATTGGGCTGCCCATTTCAGCCCAGTTTGACATTCTATCAAGTCATATCAGAGGAAGTATTGAGGATGAATGGGGAATTACATACCGGAGTCAGAAGAGAGAAATGCAACATTAAAAAATGGAATCCCAATTTCTTTCAGACCTCCTGAAGACAAATTATTTGTTTTACAAATAATACTGTAGACAACATTAGGTAAAATTGCCAATTGGGGCAAATACCGGTAACACTGCATGTGTACGTTACTCATTTCTGATTTTAGCTATGAGCCTGTTTAAGCTGGAATATCAGAAAAACAGTTATTTACAAAGTCATTAATCAGCATGGATTTTTTTTTAAAAAAATGCTCATATATTGCACAAAATCACCACCATTTTCTCAGTAGTATGCCACTTCATCATGAAATACTGAATATAACACCCTTTATATTTTAATGTACAACCATTTATGCTAGGCATTGTTAATGACTCTGGATATACTTTTCACAGCATGCTAAAAATGAAATAACTGTTAATCCAATATTTTAGATTTCAGAAACTCTGCTTTCCCTATGTGATTAAAGCTGCAAGATGTAAAGCTGAAGGCTGTTTGAACACAGTTTCGAGCAGCCAGGAAATCGTCCATCAAGAGAGCCTCAGTTTTTCCTTATTCCATGTCAAGAGAAAGGTAGGCATGCTGCCCCTCTCCCTTCTTCATATCCAAACATCAGATAATTCCTTTCCTGCAAAGCCCTCACAAAGTCAACTATGATTACAAAAGAAGCAAAGAATGTTGAGGATTGCAGCCTCTCTCAGACAGAATGCTGTGAACATGGTGCTACCATGTAAAATGCCTATGAATTAAACAGCTCTAGTGTTTTCACTGGATTGACTGGTTGAGGATTTTTCAAAATAATGCTTTTGCTATTTTAATTATTTTTGGTTTTCTATGTGTTTAAATTACTGCTTTGGGTGCTGATTACAGAAGAGTACATGGTCAAGACAGGCCTAAATACATGCACACATACACTTCTGACAGTGTCATCAAAAATCGTAAATATACACCTGCTAAGCGAGTTAAACCGCTGAACCATAAGCTGTCGATCGAAAGGTCGGCAGTTCGATTCCCGCGACAGGGTGAGCGCTCGTTGCTTGGCCAGCTCCTGCCAACCTAGCAGTTCCAAATCATTTCAATGCGAGTAGATAAATAGGTACCGCTTGCGGGAAGGTAAACAGCGCTCCGTGTTCCAGCCGCATGCTACGCGCTGCGGCAAGGAGAGTCATGCCGGCCACATGACCACGGAGGCGTCTTCTGACAACGCTGGCTCTTCGGCTTTGAAATGGAGATGAGCACCACACCCTAGAGTCGGACACGACTGGACTTAATTGTCAGGGGATACCTTTACTTTACCTTTTTAAAAACTCAATACGTGAGAAAATGTCAAGTACATAATTTTTTTCTTAACCACCACTAAATAACCATAAATAACCACCACATCGAAGAATTATTGAATTGACCAGAGATATAATCAAATGGCATAAATACTGTGCAGAGGGAGATGGGCATCTCATTCATGGTTCCCTAAGTACTACTGCTCAAGATGCTATGGCACCAATGTCACGATTGCTCCAATATACAGTGCTGAGAGAACCAGCACGAAGCACAGTGATACTGGAGTGCACAGTGAAGCACACTGAAGCACAGTGCACTGGAGTGGGAAGCAGTATGCAGCCTCTAAAAATCCAAAACAGACAGCAGCAGTCCCGGCTAATGTCATTAACTCATAGTCCAGATAATATTGTGTTCAAAACGCCTTTGAACTTATTGACGGAGAAGCAAGCAGGGAGCCAATCCTGAAACGCACATTCCTCAAAAGCATGTGACAATGACAGGAAAGGGCAGCCTTTGGAGAAACAAATAGTCTGTCTGTGCAGTCTCATTTCCAGCCAGCTGCCAGCAATCGTTGCTGTCATGCCTGTACGTTTACTACATTGTATGACTTGTAGCATTGCTCAGCAGGTTAAATGGTAATATCTATAATGTGGCTCAGGAAGCTGTGTCAACAGGTCTGAAATGCTGTAATTTGTTGATGCTGCTCACGCAGCCAGACTGTCAACACAAGTAAATGCTTGTTTTTAACGTGACAGGATCAAACTGGCATGAAGTCAAATCTGTTTCTCAAGCAAATGCATAACTAATATATTTTAAAGAGCTGTGAATCTTGGCCCATCCACCCAGCAATATTTGGTGCAAGTGTGTTTACCAGCATCCCTTTTCCTGCCCCCCCCAAAAAAAAAACTAGTAAGAAAAGGTTGAGATGAATGTGTGAGGGTCCAATCCTATGGTTGCCCAGTGCTGCTAGAACTCATATTCTGGCAGCACAGGGTGCTTTCCGCTGTCACGTGCTGCTGGGCCGCAGCTGCAAATGGCGAGACGTATGGATTGTTCAATAGCAGCTCTGGGAGGATCTACAGGTACCAGGAGGGGTGGGGAGGAAAGGGCATGTGGTGGGGAGTGAGCCGGAGGGGGTGGATCGTGGTGGCAAATGCACAAGCTAGATCCTAGCCCCCATTTTTCAGTCCACCCTGCCCCCTTTCTCTCCTCCTCCAGCTATATTTTTACTTCTGGCAGGCCTCCTGATCGCCTCTTGCACCATTGGATGCATTGTCCGTGACTGCATTGGTGCCAATGGTGGGGGATAGGATTGGGTAGTGAGACTGCAATGCTCATGATGGCCCACAAAGGGGGGTGCATCTTCTCTTTATGCACACTTTCAGTCTCTGCAATTTATTATCTGTAAATGTAGCAGGAGAGCAGTGCTGGAGGTGGTATTTGAATGGTAAGGGGTTGAGAACCCCTGATCTAAAATATATCCATATTAAACTACACTTCTTGGCATCCTTTTGAGCCATTTCTTGTCTCAAATGGGAGATTTATTAACATCCATCTTCATTTAACCCAGAATGAAAGGAAATAATCAATGCAAAGACTTTTGCAAAATCCATTGCAATGTTTTTTGTATCCGCTGGGGTTTCAGGAACCGAACCCTCACGGATACAAAGGGCCGACTACACTCTCTTTTTAGAAACTGGGAACTGGAGTGGGAGTGAACAGTCATTCTTGTTTAAAGGGAAAAAAATCCCCCATCCTTTGGTGTCATAGTCTGAATCAAGAGTGCAAGAAACCTCTGTGGAAATGACAAGCCAGAGTAAAATGTGTTTCCCTCAGTTTTGAAAGAAGAAAGCTGCTGTGAAAAATGCCATTCAGCACACTATTACCGAAGTGTTATCATCAGTATCTCTATGGTGCCCAGGAGGACTGCCAATCTCAGAGGAAGAAGAAGGTAAACCACATCACTAAAAACCCACATCTTCCATCAGCAAAACAGCCAGGACAGAAGGGTACCTTATTAAGGAGATTTATGTCATCTTCACACAATGGATTGCAACTCAGGAGAACTATTGCATGACACTGAGCAAGTCTCTTCACCTCTCTGGGCCATTTCCACCCCTCTGTCCTTCAAAATGGAGTTGAAAATGACCTTTATTGTCGTCATATATTTTATTTTTATAAGATAAAAATATGTTGGTAAGAAACAATCAGCAAAGCTAGGAGCTCAGCCTGCAATTTATATTCACACAATCCACCAATGTTTCCCAACATGTATGAAACAGGTCTCCATATGTGTGATGTGAGGATCAATATGAGATGTTTTGGAGCGGGAGGAGGAACTTGACATGTGGCTGCCATTTTCTGTAGCAGCTGTGTTTTTATTGTAGCTTAGCCCTCACCCAGCTTGGAACACTGTTACTAGTCAACATAACTTCAGCTGTTAAGCACACCTTAGGTCATTGCTATGATTGACAGCCCAATCCTGACTAACTATCTGGCGGGCAGCCCAGACCACCCGCCAGACCCGCCAGATCCTATCCCCCTTTCCTGGGGTCTACTCGGTCACCTTGGGGGAAGGGGTTTTTCGTTCCCTTCTCCCAGTGTAACATGGGGAGCCCCCAATGGGCCTCCTCGGATTTTAGTTGGCACAAGTCCGAGGAGGCCATGTAATGGCGGATCTGGTCCGGGAAGTGGACGGGGATATGGCGGCCACCACCCTGTCCACCAAGGGCCGGATCCACCAACCCCTGGCTTCCCTCACCGCCCGGACCACCCCCGCACCCGCCAGGGGATCGCAATTATACTCACAACTTCATTCATTTGTAGTTTTACTTTACCATCTTTATTGCCTCCTTGTTGTCTTTTTCCTTAGCAATTTTACAAGGGTAAGGCTGCAATCTTAAACATACTTATCTGGGAATAAGCTCTGTTGAACACAGTGGGACTTACTTCTGAGTAGACATGCAAGGATTGTGGTGTTAGTCTCATGTTATTCTGCAACGAATAGGTTTAGTGCTAATATAGAATTAAGAAGATATCAATGCCACTTGCAAAAAAAATGTTACCTGGTGATGTGCCAGCCTTTCCTCCTTCCACTCTCTGGACTGGAAAAGGAAGAGACGGGCAGACCAAAGAGGAAGTGTGAAAGAAAGGAGATTGGTGGGCTAGAGCATCTCTGACACTCTACCACTTTCCTCTCCTTCACATTTCCTTGCCCACTCTATCCCCCTCTTCCTTTTCCAATCCAGGAAGGGGGAGGAGGAGGAGGAGGAGCAGCAGCAGCAGCAGCAGCAGCAGAGGTAAGGTAAGAGGGAGGGAGGTGCCCTCTGCCAATCTGCTGCCAAAACTGACCACTGCAATTGACCTTATGAATGGGCTGGCCTTACTTGTGGGCAAACCTGGATGAAATCCTGAATATATTTTGAGATTATACAGAAGAGTAAATTATTTTTGAATATTGCAGTGGTTTCTGTCGTGTGCGTGCGTGCGTGAGCGCAATCCTATCCTGCTCCTCCACATGTACAGCCAGTGGTGCAGTGCGAACTGGAGACCTTGGAAAAGAAAGGGGATCAAAATCCCCTCTAAAGGGGGATTTAAATCCTCTTTCCCCTCCAAAGACTCCCGTTCTGCCCTCCTCCGCTGGTTGCACTGGGGTAGGAGCTGGGTAGGATTGTGCTGTGTGTGTACAACAAGGATCTACAGAGGACACTTCCCCACTGGTCTGATTTATCTTTAATCTGCTGAATAGGCACAAACCTTCCAGAATAAGAGATGAGCAGAAAGATGCTCTGACAGTAAATCCTTGATTAGTAAAGGAACAATTGAAAATCTCTTGCTGACTAAATCTGTTCTGCTTGATGCTGTTCTTGTGTTTTACTCTTATGTGGTTTCGCATATGAGAGGCAACAAGCAGAATGTCTCCTAATCCAAGAAAATGCCAGGACTCCCTTTTTATTTAGAGCTATCTTTAACCCTATCCAGCATATGAGCAGAGAAAAGCTGCTTTTCATCTTGCATTGCAAACAAAGCATACATAAAGATGATCTGAAGCTTTCATGGCCAGCCAGTATGTACAATGATTGCGTAAAAACGGGTTTAAAAGTCAGGTAAAATGGTTTTTTTAAAAATTATGTATTAAAAACAAGAATAAAACCAAGTTTAAAACACATTGGGTTCACTACGTTTCTTTCAATTTCCATGAACTTCATCAGGTGAACGAGCAAACTGTATGCTTTTTCGCTCGTTCACCTGATGAAGTTCATGGAAACTGAAAGAAATGTAGTGAACCCAGTGTGTGTTTTAAACTTGGTTTTATTCTGGTTTTTAATACATAATTTTTTTAAAAAAACTTTTTACATGTCTTTTAAACCCGTTTCTAAGCAATTATTGTACAAAGCATACATAGATGGTCACTTTCAAATGAGCAAGCATACGCCATTTTTCTTCACTGTATATCTATAAAATCTACACTCTGCAATGCTCCCATAATCACACATGTATTTCTTTAGGCGCTTATACCCCATGTGCTGATAATATGTCACAGGCCACTCTGCAGTGTCCTAGTATAGTTTTCTGGCAGGTTGCAGAACAACAATTTTGTGACTATGTGCTTGGTAAGGTTTTATTATTAATAATGTTAATAATGTTAATAATAATAATTCAGTTTCCATGATTTCAGCAGGCATTGTCCACACACAAGCATACTTTCACAGCTACCAGAAACTTGCTTTTTTAAAAAAGAGGAAAGTTGAACTTGTGAGGAAATTGAATTCTGTGCTTAGTACCACATTCTGCCATTCTTGCCACTTCTGCAGCATCGCTGCATACACACAGCCTTTGTTGAAGATCTTTTTTGTTTTACCCAAGCTTTTTGGTGAGTCATTCTTCCTGACCTGTGTATTGACTGCTGCTTGATGTATTTTTATTGTTTTAATTTTATTATTATACATTGCTTTGTATATTTTTAATAGAAAAAAATGACACTGAATTTTATAAGCACTCTACAACTGTCAATTTTTGAGGCAGAGTAGCCTCTGCTTTTTTCCCCTCAAGGGAAAATAACAAGTTAGAAGAAATATGTTAAAATGTCTTTCCTCAGCCTGTGTCAGAAAAGCCTTTCTCTTAAAATGAGCAAGAATGAAGCTCAGAGCAATGCACCTGAACTGCAAATCAATGCCATTTAAGGTACAAGAGTCTTGGACTGAAGCAGAACAGATTTTGGGTTTAATGTCAATTATCATCATATAGATGAGGCAGAAAATGACAACCACACTAATAACCACCATAACTTGGATGGAGACTAGATTATGGTTGTCCTACCTAGTAGCTTGGCAAGGGCACAATTAAGAGAAAGGGTAAGAAGACTGCTGTTCTAACATAATTCAAGTTGATGGAACTTAACACAGAGTTAGTTTAGGGTCAGGATTCTGCCATCTGAGACAGAAAAGAGGTATTGTCTTTTATAGCACAATCGTATGCATGTCTACTCAGAAGTAAATTCCATTGTGTTCAACAGGGCTTACTCCAAAGAAAGTGTGTATAGGATTGCAGTCCAAGTACACTAATTTGTAATGGTGGAAGCACACAAATGCTTCTGAACCAAATATGATTATATACCAAAAAGAATAAATGATGTGTGATGAAGTTTCCTATGTTACTCAAAAGACTGCACACTCCATTCTGTAGATGAAATGGAATCACAGATAAATATGGTAGACTTAGGGGGATTAGTTTACACCGCTTTGAGTGAGTTATCTCCATGTATCTTTCGTATGGTGCTCTTTATTTGCTCTTCTTAACTTCTCTTTGTTTCTGGCAAAACAACTGCAGGGGGTTAATGTATGAAGAACCTTGGGGCAGAAAACTAGATTTGAAAATTATTTTCATTTTAGTTCTACAGTGGATTATCCTTTGATATGTTTTAGAATTTAGATTGTGTGAAGTACTTTTTGACTTGTCTGTTTCCACTCAAGAACTCAGTACAGTTTATTACTAACAGGACGCCCATCATTATGCTGGACAGAGGGTTTGTATGTTGCAGAAAAACTCCCAAGAAAGGGGTTTAACAAAGCATATCTGCTCCCTAAGGCTGAAGAGGGGAGCAAGTTTTTGCCCCACTCAGCTATGTCCAGGGGTTGGGTTTTTTTTTCTTTTTTCTTTTCTTTTTCTTTCTTTTTGGTAATATATATTACTAGAATGCCCTGGTACAACAATGGGTCTATCTAAGGCAATTTGAGAAAAAGAAATGAAAGCTGCCAGGAGTGGCCTCCAAGAAGACTTGCTGCTGCTTGCTACAGTTGCAGCAAAATAGGTTTTTTTTTAATACCCTGCCTCTTCTGCCACTATACAAGAAAGCCCTTCCTTGAAAATTTTGATAACTTTTGCCCCTCTCTTCCAAAATTGTCCCAAGTCGGTCTCTGCCCAATTTTGCCTGAAATTTTGATTTTGGTGCAGGCATATTTAGTTATTAATCAGAAGCAAAGAGGACATGTGTTTGTCCCAATGGAACATATAGTTCCATTTTTTTTTTACAGTGGAGAAGAAAACCAAAGGTGCAATCCTGTACTTCAGAAATGCTGCTGGTCCAAGTGGCATATGTGTATGTCCTCAGACTCCAGCACAACAGCTATGCCAGTGGAACTATTGTGGCCTCAGTTCTGCTGACGGATGTGCCACAGAAATCAACACAATGCTGCACTTTCACCCCCAATACCACACAACTACTGCCAGTGCAAACTTCTGAACAAGGTGGAGACATACTGTAGGAGAGGCATAGGTGGGACGAAGAGGAGTTGATGTAGGCCATATCCAAAACCCCGTTCAAATGACAGACACACCCCAAACATCAGCAACATGATATACCAAATATTCAGTTGGTGTATGAATTAAAAAAAAACCACAGGAAACAATGGGGAAGGAAAACACACCAGAAAATCTCAACTTGCACCACTCCTTCCATCCCACCCATTTCCCTCGGTGAGCATAGGATACAGACTACCTTTTCAGCCAAACACAGCACACCAATTCCAACACTAAAGTCCCTGCCAGGGAGACCAGAATTCAGGTGACAGGGCACACAGCATGAAGCTATATCTCTCTGGCCTCATATTGTGCACACATAGAGCACAAACACATGGCAAATCTACTGGTGGGGATTACGGTAGGGATTATGGAGAAAGAGCATTTTGCACAAACAGCCTGCAGCATTCACAACACATACAGCAAGGCAGAGATGATCCTGGGGGGGGGGGGGCGCCGACGCCATGCCCCCACGTGACTCATTGGTGTGCACCCAGTGTGACGATGCACGCTCCAATCATGCCCCCCCGCCGTTTTTCTACCTATTTTGGAGCCAAAGCAGCTCCAGGGCGGGTGGGAAGGCCCAGCTCCAGGACGAACACGGCAGAGGGAACGCATCCCAGAGGTAAGTGTGCCCCTTCGCCACCACGTCCAGTCCCCACCCTGGGGCCCACTGCACCACCGTACCAACCCCTGTGACGCTTCTGCAGCAAGGTATTTTGTCCTTTCAGAATTCTTATTGCAGGTGTTCTGCCCCAGGAGGACTCCACACACAAACACCCAAGTGGAACATCCGCTCCACCATCCCAACAGGCAAGAATAATGTATCCTGTACAGGTAAGCAAAGAAACGGAGAAAATCCCATGTTGCAAAATATTGATGCTGCATATCTGTCTCATGTCTCTACCCTCCTACCCCCAATTACTGGTCTTCAGTATCATCACGTGTCTTTGTATAAACTGTGTTGTCTAACTCTCCCTTTCTTTTGCAACAGCTAATACCAGTGAGTGTCTGTGCTCTCTTGCTGAATGCCAGGTACTGTACTCCAAACATTGCCACTGCTGGCCTACTCCAACCATTTGCACTGGCCTACTCCAGCCACTCCAACCATTGTCACGGCTCTACTCATCTAGAACCCTTTTGTTTTTCAGGACTACAACACTGCCACATGGGTCAGAACAGGACTGACATCAGGCCAACATCATGCCGAAATCACACTGACATTATGCTAATGTCAGGCCACCATCCCATAACCGGTGGCTTGTTTCAGGGTTTCCATGGATGCTGGAGGTGTTAATGAGAGGGCTGTGCCAATGTGAAGTTGCTGGGGCTCTTGTTTCCCCCTCCCACTTTGTTCTGAACAAGCTTAGGATATGATGGACATTGCACAGTTCTTTTGCCGACTTGGCAACGATGTCAGTGCAACTTTGGCATAAAACTGCACTGAAATAAAGAGGAACACTCTAATTGAAGCAAATTCAAATAAAAGGGAACAGGATGCTCTTTCCAAGACAGAGCTGAAAATGTAGAGTGTCTCATATGTGACGCACTGCTGCTACAGCATGAGTTACTTCCTTCGCAGCATCACAGCACAGTTAGTTTGGATTTTCGCTGTTCCAGCAAATATTTCTTGTGTCAATAACAAAGAGGTGGTAGAGGGTGGGAGGGAGTGGAAACTGAAGGAAGAGTAAAGCCTCTTTTATGGTGATGGATTTAGAGCTGCATCTGAAGGGCACACTACTCTTTATATCAGAGGTGCCCTGAAGAGCTTTGTAACTTTGTTTACTTTTGAGCTTTATCCCAATCCAGTTCACTGTAATGCATTGTTTCAAACCTCTGTGGTCACCATAATCTCTGGTGGTAAATCATAGTCCTTGTGGCGAATACATAGTGTGTGCACAAAAATGCAGACAAACTATCAAACCAAAAATGGACAACATTGCCACTTGACCTTTAGGTTTCTCTCCTGTTAAAAGCTCTTTTTATTTGGGAGCCACAGTAAAATGGGATTTTACATCTAGCTTTGAGGTTAGAAGGCTTGAGGAATCTTTCTCCTAACCAGCTCCAATGGATCTCAGCTCCATGCAATGTGCACTAGATCAAAGACTTTAGCATGATTTTTCTGCTCTCCATGCCTCTTCCAGTTCGTGCTACTGCCTTTGCTCCATAGGCCTTGGCTGAAATCAGTTTTGGCACTGTGAGGGCATCGTTCACCCTTGGTGAACTGACTGATATTACAAAGGAGCAAGTACCTGAGAGCTGGTGTAGTCTACTGTTAGGTACTGTTAGACAGAGGGTCAGTCAGCCAGACAATTCACATGTCACCTCACCCCACCTTCCTAGGTGGTCTCACTCCCCTGCTCTGTAATATGAACTGTGAAGCTTGGAAGTGCAGAGCACAAGCCAGAAGGAGGGCTGAACTCGGAAGGGAACCATCTTGTGTATGGAAGGCTCTCTATATGAATAGAACAATATTGTAAAGACCCTTATCGGGTCTAGGATAGCCTGCCTGTGTAAACCGCCTTGAATAAATCTGATGAGAAATCGGATGGTGAGAAAGGCGGTATATAAATATATAAAATAAATAATAAATAAAATAATTAATATCATAATCCTTCTATTTCTAAAGTCCTCATCCTAATGCTGTAAGGACTGTAACCAAAAAAGGACTACCCACAAATAAGATGGAGGTTTTCAGTACTCACTGAACCCCAGAGGTTTGAAGTGTAAACAAAGAATAGCCAAAAGGGAGGGGGGCAAAGCCCTAAAATGTTGTGCTTCAAAAATCTAAGGATTAAAGGAAGGCGGTTTATACAAGGATAATTCTTACAGAGGTGTCACTCTTCCTAGTGGGTGGACAGGGCTGGGAAAGGCAAAGAACCTTCTGCTGAACTGTGAAAAAGAAAGGAAGGCCAATTGTAAATACAGCAAGTTCTCACTTAAAGTTGTCAATAGGTTCTTGGAAACCGCAATTTTAAGCGAAGCGACTTATAATGAAACCAATTTTACCGTAGGCTAATTTTATGGCATATTTCTGATCACAAAAACATCACCAAACTTCTAAATAGAGACCCAAAACACTTCTAATATTAAACACTGAAATAAATGTGAGCCTTGCAGGCCAGAGAAAACCCACACAGACGTGGGGAGAATGTTCAAGCTCCACACAGACAGCTGCCCCAGTGGGAATCATTTTTTCCTCAACAATGTTAAAACGAAATGACTTATAACAAAACGACTTGCTGTACGTGCACATACAAAAAGAGAAAGAAAACAAAAGAGAAAGATTTGAATCTGAGAGAAAGACAAAGCTGAGTGTTCAATGCAGAAGACTCCCACCCACCCTGAAGCCTAGTACTGTGATCTAGGCATGCTTACTATAAAGTCTTTCTTGTATATACTCAGTGCTTTTTTGTGATTGGTGCCGGAATGCTGTTCCAGTGTGTTCTATTTTTGACAGGTTTTCCGACCATTTAAACTTTTCTCTGTGCCAGGTGCAAGGGAGTGACAGCAGGAAACAGGTTATCTTGTTGGCTGTGTGCTCCCTGAGGCATCTGGTGGGGCCACTGTGAGATACAGGAAGCTGGACTAGATGGGCCTTTGTCCTGTTTCAGCAAGGCTCTTCTTATGTTCTTATGACCCAGCAGCGCAGGAGAAATCGGCACTGTTCCCGGCTCCATGTGTGCTGCAGCTCCAACCCTGCGCTGATGGCGAAAGTGCCAATTCCTGCTGTGCCGCTGGATCAAGGTGCATCTCGCCTCCGTCCCATGAAGCCTCCGCCTAAAAGCTGCCGCTCCCGCCACTGAACGCCGCACTTGAAGGAGAGCAGTTAGCCAAACTGCTCTGTTGTGAGCCGCCCAGGAGAGCAGCTGGTTGGAGCACCGCAGGGATGGGGGGGGGGGAAGAGCAGGCTTCTTAAAAGAACAAGAGGCAATCCCCCCCCCGCAGTAGCCAATTCGCCCTCACTCACTCACTCACTCACTCACTCACTCACTCACTCACTCACTCACTCACTCACTCACTCACTCTCTCTCTCTCTCTCTCACACACACACACACACACACACACACACACACACACACACACACACACACTGCTTCACCCACCCTCCCACTCTCTCACATACAACCTCTTCGATCACTCACTCACTCAGAGTTAAAACAGTTAAGCAAGACATTTTTTCACGTTTAAAAATGATTTAAAACTTTTTTTAAAACTTTAGGGGACCTCTGTCGTATATGCGAAATCGCATTATGCAAATTTACTATGAAGTAAGTACTTTAAATTTCATTTCAGAAATATCATTTTTACAAGATGCGAGTTCTGGCACTTAAAAAAAAAAAAAGCACTGTACTGTATATACTAATAGTGACCCCAGGTGGTTGAGTGCTTATCCATTCTACTTGGTGGCAGGGCCCAGCATCAGAGTTCAGTCTCAGCACTGAGTTCTTTTGAGGGCTCTCAGGGGTGCAAGACCTAACCCCTGAGGCTGCCATGCCCACCTGGGACACTAGCAGCATGAAGGAGAACCCAACCCCATCACCCATGATGAGGCTTGAAGAGCACTATAACTTCTTTTTCAAGCTGGCTACAACCATAAACAAAAGCACTCATCTTCGGGGCTGGGGATAGACTGCAAGATTTTGTTGCAGGTCTTGTTTGGGATCTACATTACAGGATTATTGCAAGGGCTATTGACAACATGTACCGTATGTGAAGTGCTTTGGACACTAGAAGTGTTATATAAATGTTAAATACGTGTGGCGTTTTTGTTTGACTTGCCTATCTCCAAATGAACGCTGTGAACCAAGCCACATGATTTTTAGTCAAACTGTGATGACTGAGTAGCTTGTTTCTTGTATTTAAGGAGGCTCAGCGTGCCTCCGTTTGAGAATCCTGGGTTTAAGCTAATGGACTGCTTTCTTATAATTTTGTTGCAGTTTGGGGAGGAGGTCTAATCACAGGCTGAACCTTGTCACTGCCAAATCCTTTTAGCAACAAATGGCATGCTGCATCTCTGATGCTTGGAGACCAAGCAAGGCGAACTCCCACAGGCCTCCATAATATCCATGGCAATGTGCATTTTGTGCTTGAATTCCCCTGCCAACTGCAGCATGTACAAGTCTCCCATCCCCAATCCCAGGGAGTTCTCAAACAAGGAATGGAAAAATCCAGCAAGGTCATATTAGTGGAGTCCCTTTGCTGTCCAGGCAGGCACCTAGCACCAAGTACACAGGTTTAGATGTATGTCTCCCGCACACCTTGAATCAAGCAGAAATAATTAGAAATAAAATACTGGCCATGTAACTACAACAGGAAGTTGTTCAGAAAGTTTTACTGATAAATGAGTAACAGCCCAGTCCTCCATAACTTTGTGCTGAGGGATCCAGCGAGACCGGCGCAGACAGCGCTGGATCCTGAGTGCAAACCGGGAGCTGGATAGTCACCTCAGGAGAAGGGAACTTTCATTCCCTTACCCCGGGTAAAGCCCCAGCCCCTGTTATGGGTCTCCTCAGATCTGCACCAGCTATTTCGCTGGCGCAAATCCAGGAGTCCCATGTAAGGGACTTGTGTCGCCACTTTACCGCCACCCCGTTACAGCCCTCCTGCCTCCCCCTCCCCATCCCACCCTCGTACTGAGCGGCGCAACACTCGGCATGCGAGCATGCGCCGGCCAGATTTGGCGCGTGGATGCCAATGCAGGCCTCTGTGCCAGTCTGGAGCCGGCGCAACTGCCTTACAGCAGCTTTTGCAACTGCTCTTGGCTGGCCCCGGATGCACTACGCTGGCCCAAGGGTGAGCAGGATTGCGCCCTGAATTTCTTTGTTCCTTGAGCCAAATTACTACAGTATATTGCCAAGTCTAATGTTGTTGTATCAGGTTTTGATGTTTTAGAATTCATAACGATGTCTCTATGTATAACTAAGTATACATTTTGAAACCTTCAAAAACCCTTTTTTCAGGGAATTTGAGGCAAGCTATGTATTTACCAGAAACCTTCTCAGCCTGTAAAAGCAGAAGAGCTCTAGGCGGGATCAGATAAGGATCAATATAATGTTTTCAATAATGAGCAACAGGTCCAATCACGCTGAATTAATAGAAGCATTTACATTTGTTGTTTTGTTCCATAAATTGTATTTTATAGATTCTCACCAGCCTGGATAAACCTGCATACAGCCCCTAGGATTGCATACATGGTGTTCACCCCAGTCCTAGTCCAACAGAAAGTAACTATGTCTGCTGCTTTGTTTTGCAAACCCCTCCTAAATCCAGGCATGTCTTCCTCACCAAAAAAATACCTGATCAGCACTGTCAGAGTTGACAACACTGATCAGGACTTTTACTGGGGAAGGTCCTGCAGCCATAACTATTTTTGTACATTTTAATTTAAGTTGGTAATACATTTTGCACACATCAGTTTCAAACATTTTGTTCTGCACCTTCATTTGCATTTACTGTCCCAACCAGGACAGTACATGCTTTTCTATACCCGATTTGATTCCTCTGCACTAGCTCCTGCTTCTCTATTGTGTCCATAACCTAGAATAGGGGTTCTCAACCCCGTCCCTGCCGAGTACCACCTTCGGCGCTACTTTCCTGCTGCATACCACCGGAAGTGACTGGCAATGACATCATCGCCAGTTACTTCTGGGTTTTCGGAGGCCAGAAAATGCAGGTAGGAGGCTCTGCGTGGGTGGGAGGGCCCTTAGTGTTCCTGAGAGGCTCGGCCAAAGGCAGGAGCCTCTTGGGAGCGAAAATGCACTGCCAAAAGCGCCGCATCGGAGCAGGGTTCCAGTGGTCCGGCAGTCCAAGTACCACCAGCAGTGGACCAAAGTACCACTGCTGGTGGTTGAGAAACCCTTCCCTAGAGTATGTATACATGTTTTATTCACCCACATCTAGCTTTTGGTTTAACTTCTTTAGGGTCTAATAATCCTATCTAGCTTTCCAGTGCTGATGCAATCATGATTCATGCCTGGGGTAGGGAGATGGGGGAGTCACGGATGTCTCCTCAAGGTAAGGGGACATTTATTCCCTTACCTCGGAGCTGCATTGTGACTGCATCAGTGCTAGAAAGTTGGATAGGATTGGGCCCTAATCTATATTCTCAATGAAATAATTCAGTTGTTTGAACTTTGGACTTTTGAATAAGCTTTGAAGTGTCCATACTAGCACCATTACTCCACTGAGAAACATATCAAACCAGTTACAGCTCATCACACACAAATGTTTCCATGAATGTGTACTAATCATTACATTGATTAGGAGCAAAGAGAAGGGAGGAAAGGAAAACATGTCACCAAAAGATTGCTAAAATCCATATGTTCCCTCTGGCCTTGTATAGTTTCTCTCAAGCAATCTTAGCAAGGTAGGTAACTTCTGTCATTTCTACCACCTTCTTGTCTATCCAAGGGATAGAAATACTGCCCTACAGCCAGTCGCGTCACAGGGACGTGCGTCATCCCAGAGCGGGGTGCATGCGTCACCTTTAAGGATGCAGCTCCGCCCCCGCGCGTGACGGCACGCGCAGGTGCAGAGCACCCCCCGCGCCATTTTCGGCTCATTTCAGAGCCAAACGGACGCGAGGGCGGGCGGGCCCAGTTCCAGCAACAAACTGTAAGTGCCGGGGGGATGCGCGTCACCCCTGTGTGCGCGTCGCCCCCGGGCGACCCGCCCCGCGCACTTCTCCTTGTCGACGCCCCTGCCTGCAGCACTATATTTCCCCACTCTCCCATCAGTCAGTCAGTGCAGGATCTTAAATAGCTTCTCCCTACTCTGCCCTGGCTTTTGGGGGCACAGGCACCAAAAGAAGGCTGCTTGGCTTGCTCTTCCACAGCCTTGACCAACTTTTTAGCCACCATGCTGAGCACACTCAGCTAGCTGTGTGTTATGGCCCACAAAATGCTCCACAATTCTCCTGCTTCTTTTGTCCCAGGTAGGAAGCAAAACCTAGAGGTCTGTTGAGCTCAAAGTATCATGTTATACATGGTTGGGGGTGGCCTGCATTTGGCTTGATGAATCATGGATTGAGCAGGTGTGTTCAACTGGAAGTCTCTCTAACTAGCATCAAGCTTTGCAAATCCAAAGGCTAATCAGTAAGAAAGCATTCAATTTTTTTCCTCAAGTAGCTTATGCCAAGCTCTGCTGTGAGTACTTGCAAGAAGAGATTCAATGGAAAGACATACTGCAGACAAACCACTGTGCATGTCTGGCAAGCTCTCAAAAACACAAAGTGAGAGAAAAAAGTTGGCCCTCCAGTCACTATACAGAAGACTTTAATGTAGGTGAAGTGCATGGTAAGTTGCTTAATAAGCCTCTTCGTTCCACTTAACATTGCAAACACAAATGGGCTTTGCGGGAGTCCCTGTGCATTAGGTCTGCAACACAACATTTGCTGAAAAAACAAATAAATTAGAATTCACTGAGGGGGAAAAGTGAACATGAGGCATTTTAAAAATACAGTGATGCCTATTGCACAGAAACAAGTGGTCTATCTTTTAGCAGTAGGTACTGGGTCAAATTCTCCTCTCATTTACATTCCTGTAGCTTCATTAACACTAACTGATACATAATCATACAGAACTAGACTCCTTTAGGGAGTACAACATTCATCAATACAGGTGTCCCCTGGTTAACAGCGGTTCAAAAAGTCGCTACTTCTTGCCCCCGAGCCTGCTGCCGATTAGAAAATGGAGGCAGGAAGCACCCACAGCCCTTTTCAAATCCTTTTTTTTTTAAATCCCCAGCCCATCAGCTGTTAGGCGCTAAACATCAAAGCACAAATCTTGCGCCAAAAAGCTGATGGGCTGAGGATTTAAAAATAAGTGTCTGGAGTACTTGCCATTCATTCCCTATTACAACTGCACTCCACTGTATTACATTGCATTATATAGGCTTTACACGCTACTGAAAACCAAAATCAATCACTAGATGGTGATGAAGGCACATTTAACATCAGATTCACTTTACCATGGAGATTTCAAGGTATCCCTGTCCTTAACCGGGGGGACACCTGTACTTAAATTCTAGCAGAGCCTGTTATGGTTGTTTTTCTGGTTGTGTAATTTGCAATGCTGTTGTAAGTCAAACTGTTTTTATGACATGGTTTCAGTTTGCCATTTTCCTCACTGAAACAAGATCTGTATGTAAGTCAATGGGAGTTCCTATGGCCATAGCAATTCTGAAAAGGCAGGGTGACCAGATACAATGGAGGACAAGTGCCTATACCTTTAACCATTGTACAGAAGTGGGAAATTTGGCAGGTGCAGCTCATCATGGAAGGGTGCAAAAAGCTGCACCTGCCAAAATTCCCGTTTCTATACAATGGTTAAAGGTATAGGCACTTGCCCTCCATTGTATCTGGTCACCCTGTGAAAAGGACAATACAAAGTGTTGCTTGAAGGTATGGGCACATACTGTGGGAAACAGGTCGCATTGAACTTGTGAGATTGTGAAAGCTGAGGAGATGTCTACAGGGTGAAAAATAGGGTGAAAAATAGGAGTGGAAGTAGACAAGAAGAGAAATGGTGAGCAAGGACTATAAATTAAGCTTGTGCCAGAGCCATGTTGGCGGGGGCCCTGAAGCAAAGTCCTGGAGTGGGCATTAAAGCAAGCTCTCTGTCTGCTTCCAATGGTGCATTGGGCATTGCCACTGCCACCAGTACTGAGGATTTAGGGCTGGCCTCGCCACGTTGGCCCTCTAATGGGCATGGGTCCCCAGCCAACATGTTACAGAACAAGTCATGATAAAAGTGAAGTGCCTGAGCAAGAAGTGTCAGAAAACGCCCTTGATCATTTCTGGCAAATGGATATTTGAGGACTCTTACAGTGCAATCTTATACATGTCTACTCAGAAATAAGTCCCATTGCATTCAACGGAGTTTACACCCAGGAAAGTGTGCATATGAAATTGTACAGCCCAAGCCTACAATCCTATGCACACTTTCCTGAAAAATAGTTCAATTTAACACAGTAGGATTTACCTCTGAGTAAACATGCATAGGATTGCACTGTAAATGCCTCAATAAATTTGGCACACTAAAGCATTCCACTTGAAAGCAAATCATTGTGGTTTTACTGTACTCGTGTATATTTAATCAGCACCATCTTCTTCATTGTCAAAAATATGATACCCCAGGAAATTATTTTCATGTAATAGTGGAATATTTCATGACAAATGGGGACAAATTCTTGTTTGTCAACTGCAGTGCGACTGCGACGTTGACACTCTTACACTGTGAGTAACCCACAGGTATTGCTGACCTGTCTAATACTCAGAAGGAATACCATATTTCTTCGAGTCTAAGGCGCCATCGATTCTAAGGCGCACCTTTACTTTCAGTACCACCAGCAGGGGAAAAAAAATCCATCGATTGTAAGACTCACCTCCCTTCATTGAATCTACCTGCTCAGCACCAACTCTCCCCAGCATGTCTCCTGCAGCTGAGGATGACTGAGTGCACTGCCTTTGCATAGCATTTCTGGCCCCGTCAGAAAGTGCCATTTCCTTCATTACCTGGGCTTGGGGGAGCTTCAGGGGAGCTTGTGCAACCCTCTGCAGGCCTCCCTGATCTTCAGTTCGGTGAAAAACAGTAATTTTTGGCCATTTCTGCTTTTCACGAAAACCGGAAATGGCTGAAAATCACCGTTTTTTGCCGAACTGAAGATCAGGGAGGCTTGCAGAGGGTTGCACAGGCCTCCCTGAAGTCCCCCCAAGCCCCAGTAAGTAAGAAGATAGCATTTGGGGGTGCTTTTTGGAGACGTTCGATTCTAAGACGCACCCCATTTTTTGAAATGCTTAATTGGGAAAAAACATGCATCTTAGAATTGAAGAAATACAGTAATGATCTCTACAATTCCATATTAACAAACATTAATTTGAGTGGGAAAGATTTATTTTGCCTAAGCAAACCAAGCTTCCTTTGCAATCAGCAATGGCCTATGACTTTAATGGGATTTGTGCACTGTCTTTATGCCTTTTTTTTAACATTGCCAGTGAGGCAACAGAGACTATATCTATACCATTGGTTTTCCAAAAGGTAAGGCTGGAACTAGGTATTATAGAGGATACTGTACATGGCTACCATCAAAAATGCAGTCCCACATATTGTTCTTCCTTCTCTGTATTTGGTAATACAGAACGAGAGACATGATGTCACTACACTCCAAGTTCACCACTGCAAACAGGAGCCAACAACATTTAGTGGAAGTGCCCAAGCATGCCCTCCCTATCCCAGACATGCCCTCCCTATCCCAGACTGAGTGCTCCCAAGTAGCTGAAGTTGTGCCACTTGGGATCATTCCTGGCCCACTAGCCTCTGGTCTGGGGGAGGGAGGAGAGCAGTGAAAATAGTTCAATAGTGCCTGAGCAGTCACTTCTTTCTCCCTTCATAAGAGGTCAGTTGGGATTGTTCCCAGGAGCTCTCTGCAAAGGGTTCTTGGGAACAACCCCTTCTGAAAATCTACAGTCGCATTTTGACACACGATTTTCATAACTCTTATGAAATGAGCTATATGACTTGCATATAGAGTTACAAAACTGTAAACTCAAAATGTGACTCTAGATTTGGAGATGTGGAGGCCTCAGGAGTCAGCTTTAGACTCTCAGGAGCATGTGGATTCTTGGCCAGTGCCCTGTCTATGTAACTAGACTGGAGCGGAGGCAAGTAGTTCTGCAAGACTCCGTTACACTGGAGTCAGCGGCCCCTCCCCCTTGCTGTTGGAGCCATTCTGGTGGCAACGGCAACACGCAGGACACTCCCCTGTCGCTGCTGGAATGGCTCCAACAGCAAAGGGGAGGGGCCGCTGACTCCGGTGTAACGGAGTCTTGCAGAACTACTTGCCTCCACTCCAGTCTATTTACACCACTGCCTGACACTGCTTATGAATCTAGTCTACAGAATACAAGAATCCTGGTCTTATCTGGTCAACAGCACAGGAATACATTCTGCCTGCTGCACTCCTGGCCCCTGGGCTGAAGAATACACCCTCACATTCTAGATTCAGGTACCCATTCTAGATTCAAGTACCCATTCAGGTACCCATTCAAGATTCAAGGCCCATGGCCTTGGTCAGGCTCTGATAAATATATCTTCTTTCTGGTCACAAAATTCATATTTTTCCAGGTTTTTATATACAGGGCCAAATAATGTTAATATGCTGAGTGTGTTTCAGTCTCTTTCTTGAGTGTCAGCTATCCATTTCTAAATAGAGAAATCACCATAAAAGACCTGCCACCAGCTCAATTGCACCCACACAGTTGTTGCTACATCAGTGATGCATCTCTGTTTACCTTTACATCTCCTTTTCTCAATTACTAAACCTAGGGGTTACATGCAGCTTGCAATCTAAAAGAAAGTACCTTCTTTGCTGAAGATGTATTTTGATACGTTCTCCGTAAGCATAAAGGGTCTTTGAGGAAGTGTCAGCTCAAATCTAACCATTTCTAAAGCAAATAAACAAAAACGAGTTCCTGTCACACTGGACCTTATACTGTAACCTTACTTTCTTCTTTTATATATGACATATCTTACAAATATTTTGTATTGCCAGTTTCTTTCCCATTAGCACGCTTTCAATTTTCTGCTCATTAAAAGCTCAGTTACAAAAAAGAAAGAAAGAAACCAAAAGAAAAGGAAAAAAGCAAAAGGAAAGAACTGAGTGTTCTAGGTCATCTTACAATAATCCCATTTACAGTGAATAATAATCCACTTTATACCCAGTTCAGTCATACGCATTGCTATTTGACTATATTTTTTATATATGTGATAGAGTATGCATTTTATGAACCATATGGATGATGTAGAAATAGCGACTAGGGATATCTTAAAGTTATATTTTCTCATAATAAAAGTAGTAGGGGACACACACAGAAATTGATAGGCGGTAGAATAAAGGCTAATAAAATATTTATCACCATTCACCTGCAGAATTCATTGCAATGCAGTGCTGTGGAACAGTATCTGATCCAGTAGGAGGGTAGCTGCTCACCTGCCAAAAGGGAAGATTGGATCCAGGGCATGCCATCGCCACCATATTACCCCCTCCTGCAGCCTTGGCATGCGCCAGTTCATCCCCAGTTCAGCTTGCTCCCTACCCTGATCCTCCCTGAACCACCCCCATCGCCATCTTACCTGCTCCAGCGCAGGATGGGTGAGCCAGTGGCACACGAGCGGGGTCTCCCGCCATTTGTGCCCCGGTCCACATGCTGTTAGAGTGGCTTTTGCAATGCCGGTCCAGGACTTATGGTAGCAGATCACAAGATAGGATTGGGTTCTAAATCACATGCTGATCTGGAGTGCAAGAAACCCTCACTCCATATATAAAAGTTGCACGTTGTTTGGATATGTAGCCTCTGACAGAAGGCCAAATTATGTCCTCATCTAGCTAGAGGGCATACACATGTGCAAGAGGCTTCAGTACACATACTTCTGGCTGAGTGAGGTCCAGCGCATACGAACAAATGCTGAATGTGCAGTTCTGGACCTGATCCAGCTGCTGGGGCTGTGTACACATAGTCCAAATTTAAAAAAAAGAAACTGGAAATAGCACCAATCAGCTGTTTGAGAGCTCCTTCCACTTTCTGAATAACTGATCAGCATTATTGCTGATTTTCAGACTGGAGCTGTATGTGTACAGGTGTAACTGGATTAGGGTGACTGAATTGCTAAGTGGAATAAAAGTTGTGATATCTGGCTATTGATGATTCGGAAAGCAATATTAAGCAGCTTGGCTGGCAAGCTCACCAGCCTCGACTTCTGGTTTGCAACTTGCTGACTACTACAGAAATTGCACAGAAGCATTCCAAGCATCTCCACAGTGAAGCCAACAATGTTGTGAGTGAAACTGACAACGTTCCAAGTGAAACTGACTGCTACAACCCTGGAGCCATTCTAATATACAGAAAATTACAATATCCAGCAATCCTTTGCTCTCAGAGATGCTGGATATGGCACCTTTTAGGGTACATTCTTCTTTTATGAGCCTCACAGCTTCAGTAACAAAATGTACAACAACATTTTATTGAACCAGGCCTGCTTTTTTTTTTCTCAGACCTTCAGTATCTATAGGCCTTCAGAAGATAGGGGAACAAAAGAAAAAAGAAATACAGAAGCTGAACTTCTACAGCAGCTGTGATTATTTTTCTAATGTGAACCAATAAAAGGTAGAACTACATTAATGAGGAAGGGGAGCAAAAGGTCATCATTTGTATGAGTTGTTTCCCTATTTTTAAGATAATTACGCTGATTAGCCGTTCCTCTTAATATCACCTTTTCTTTCCAAAGCCCACAAAAAAACTGGGCTGCTCGCTAAGGAGGCCCATAAGCATCTAATTTTAACAGGGTAATGCAATGAAGCAAATTACATTAAAAAACAACAATGACCAAATGTTAACCTTGCTGCTTGTTAAAGCTCAAGGGAGATGAT
This sequence comes from Plestiodon gilberti rubricaudatus, assembly GCA_026170595.1. Classification (NCBI taxonomy): domain Eukaryota; kingdom Metazoa; phylum Chordata; class Lepidosauria; order Squamata; family Scincidae; genus Plestiodon; species Plestiodon gilberti. Next base: position 92,766,888 of record JANXHW010000002.1, on the reverse strand, counting down.
AAGTGACATGAATGAATGTAAAAGCCTGGAATATCTCTGTAAAATGTTTCTAATCTCTCTCTTGTGTTCAAAACTATTTAGCTCTCCCAAACCATTGCTTTCAGGGTATTTAAGAATGGCATCTTGAACACATTCACGTTAGCTGATATTTAATTATCCAATTTAGTAGGAGGCCACAGCCTTACATTTATCCTGGCAGCACAGTGATTGTCAAGATGGTTCCAGGATGGTACTGGGTGCGGATTCACTTAATTCTAGGACAGAGTTGTTAGAGCACCATAGCACTACTGTATGAAGGCACTCTGGTGTGTCAAAGATTTCTAGTATCTAACTCAATACTTTCTAGCTCAATGAAGTGGAGTTATATAGATGTTTCTGTCCCTGGAAGTCTGAGATAATTAGGGTTATGGTCAGAACTACATTTTCTGAGGTCATTTGACAGTCAGGTTGAAAGGCCAAGGCCCTAAAGGGGTCATCTTCCGAGTGTTGTTGTTACAGATTTCAATCCACATCCATGTTTTGTGATTGGTTTGGCACCTCATGGGGCAGGAGTAGCCCAGGGACGTCCTGTCATTGCCCCTAGCCTAGAGATTTTGTTGGCATATTGGTCATCCTGTGCTTGATGGAGACTGAATGGAGGCACTTTCTTGATTGTCTACTTTCTTATGAGGCAGTCTTTTCAATTACCATATTGTCAACCCAATCCTATCCAGCACCAGTGCAGTGGAGCTACATGGCCCACGCTGCATCCAACGCTGAAATGGGAGGGGCCAGAGGTCTCTTTGTGGAAAGGGACATTTGTCCCTTTACATGAGTAAAGCCCCAGCCTCCCAAATGGACCTCCTTGGATCCACATCAGCTAATTTGCTGGAGCAAGTCTGGGAGGTCTGTATAATGCAAAAAGGCCCAGGAAGGGGGATAGGATATGGGCATGCACCAGCGCTGCCAAACCCTCCCCCTCCCAGGCCCGATGAGATATGAGAGGGACCAGAACAGGCAGGCTCCGTCTCCTGTGATGGGGAAAATAGTGTGAGGCACCATCTCCCCATTAACAATTAAAAACTCAATGGCCATACCAACTTAAAAAGAAAGAAAGAAAGAAAGAAAGAAAGAAAGAAAGAAAGAAAGAAAGAAAGAAAGAAAGAAAGAAAGAGCAAAATGCACTAAAAAGTGTAAAACAATCGTTTCCTAAATAAATGAATTTAAAGTTTTTGGAGTCGGTGCAAAATTTAATGCAAACTAAATTGCAATCACATGATAAGCTATGTAATTGTGGAATATTACTAAGCTTTGAAGAGAACTGATTCAGATAGAAGGAAGGTTCTAGCTAGCCAATGAAAAGTGACAAGTTAGAAAGTAACAGTTGGGAGTTGAAAGGAAAGGTAAAGATCATAAAGATTGGGGGGGACACAAAAAAATCTTAGGAAAAAATATAACAAACATGAAGTAGTCCTAAGAACAAATAATTATTCACAGAAAACGTCTATCGAATAAAAAACACCCCTTTTTACTTTTACACCCTTTCTATCCCTTTAGGGGTGAAATTTAAAGAAACCGTTAAAAGTTTCTAAAGATTTTGAAAAAACACCTATATGCCAAAAATGAATGTTAGCAGTGTCGCTGGGTGGCGTGGGGCCCCCAGGCGACAAGTGGGGGTGACAAAGCAGTGTGGCAGGGCAACAACCACGCTGTTGTGATGGCGGGAAGAGCAGGCGGCAGAGACGGCAAGCGGTTTGGCCCACCCTCCCGCCCTTAGCCTCTGAAGGGATTTGCAGCGGCGGTGATATCACTTCTTGTGGTGACATCACGGGTGGCCGCATCGCCACTGGTTAGAACTCAACAAACACAGGAGATACGAAGGGTTCTATAACTGACCACTGAATCTAGATTCGTCCCTTTAGAGGTTTATTAGGGCAAAATCCTGAATTATGTTTTTAAGCATTTGTATGGGTAACCTTTGTAAGCAACCACTTTGTAAGTGGGTGCTTAGGCCAAGTCGATATCTCATCGGGCCTAAGACATATTGAGCAATCTGTAAAAACACATGTTACCCCTTTTCACCCCCTTAGGGATCGAATTTCTAAAAATCCCTTCTTAGTGGGTGCTTAGGTCATAGAAGGAATAAACTCCCCAAATTTCATGTTTCTAGGTCCAGGGGTTTGGGCTGGGCATTGAGTCAGTCAGGACATATAAGGCTCTCCCTCAGCCTTGCCTATTTTAGGTGGGATTTTATAACATTTGGGACTGAAACCTCGATGAACGTCAGTCTGCTTTCTTTTCATCACTATGACTCACTTCACTGATCTCTCACAGGCATGATATTGTTTGATGCCAATATCACAATGTTATAACAAAAGTGGCTAAGTAGATATGATTGATGTTAAAAGGTTTAAGGAGGCCATAGTAAATGATCCCTTGTTTTGTTTGTTTTTATAATGATCCCCTAACTTGGCAGGATGTGGAACTACTGGACATTTCAGTCAGCTTCTGCCAAGACCATTACTGCTGTCAAGTGCCTGTTACTTGAAGCCAAATGTAAAAGGAATGAACATTGGAGAATAGTGACCTTGAACTCAATGTGGAAGAAAACAACTTGAATCTCTACGTAAAAATTCCAAAGGAATCGGTTTCCATGACAATAAATATAAAGGGATAGGGGGGGGGGATATTGTCGTAATTTATTGTTGCTATCAACATTTGAAAATCAGCTCTACTCTTATTAGTATTCAGTCTTAGTAACTGGCTGTCAACCTCAAGACAAAAGAGGGGTATGGAGTGTCATCTGTAAACAGGATTTGCAACTGGTGTTGGCAACAGGTCCTAGGGTAAAGCCCTGCACCGAGTCTCTCATGGGGCCCCCAGTGGCTCATTCTTGAGGATACCATTGCCATCAGTACTGCAGGTCCAAGGGTTGCCAGTGCCCTACCTAGTTGACACACGGTTGCCACTCCTGCTTGCAATCAAGCCACTGTAACGGTGGGAGTTGGCACCTTGTCTCTCCATCTGAAGTCTGTTCACAAGGCAGACCTGTTCTCCAGTTCTGTGTTAATAGAATATATGGTGCTTCCTATGTCTATGTATTAGCAGCTGTTTAAAGAACTCATCTAGCTACTTAACAGCCTTAACTGCAATAACTACATATCTAAGGCAGGATACAAAGAATTACTTAAATTCTCACATTGTGTTTGCATTAGCCCAATTATTTATTTATTTATTTTGAGCAACTGACTCCCTGGCCCCTCCATATTCCAAACTTGTTTTGAAATTCTCCTCAATTTCACGAGGAGCTTGCCATATGTCACAGAGACGGTCCTTGTGAAGAAAAACAAGTCTGAAGTCCTTTTGGGTTCATGGCATTTGTTTCATGATTCTTTGGATCCTAGCCCAGGACTATAATCCCACTCACAGTTAAGCTGTTGAAATCCCATTGAAGATAATGGGATTCATAACTGTATGTAGAATTGCAATTTTTATGATCCAAAGATTGACTGCCTTCTACAGATTAGGGAAGATTAGATTTTATGATCCAAGGATTGACTGCCTTCTACAGGTTCCTCAGTGATGCTCTAGAACAGGGGTTCTCAACCTGTGGTACGAGTACCCCTAGGGGTACGCGGACCAATGGCAGGGTATCCAAAGGGGTACGCCAGAGCCTGCCCCTTATCAGCATCAATCAGTAGTTAATTACTTGTTAATTAGAACTTCCAATCCAATCCACCCTGTCTGTCTGACTCTCTCTCTCTCTCTCTCTCTCTCTCTCTCTCTCTCTCTCTCACACACACACACACACACACACACACACACACACACACAGAGTTAAGACATTTTCACATTTAAAATTGTTTTAGTCCTTTTTATTTAATGATTAATTAGCTAATTAATTGATTGATTAATTCAATTAATTAGCAATTAATTAGCAGGGGGTACTTCAGAAAATTGGACCGTGATAGGGGGTACCCGGGCCTCCAAAGGTTGAGAAACTCTGCTCTAGAATAAAGTAAGGAGGAGAGGGAAAGTTTTGTTTGATATTGCTGGAGTAAGGCCCCAATCCCGTGTGCTGCCAGATCTAGCATTCCAGCAGTGCAAGGGCCTTTATGATGGCATGAAAGCTGGGCTATTGCTGCACGCTGCTGGGCCGCTGCCGCAAATGGCAAGAGGCACACAGCAGCTCCAGGAGACTCCACAGGTGTGGAGAAAGGCATGTGGAGAAGGACTCCCATGGGTGGGAAGGGGGAGTAACAGGGCATGTTGGGAGAGGAACTGGGTGGGGGTGTATCAGAGAAGGAAGGGGTTAGATGCAGCAGTCGCACATGTCAGATCTTATCCCCTGTTTTTCTGCTCGCCTCACCCCCTGGCTCTCCTCGGGCTTGTGCCAACTGTCGTACGTCCAAGGAGACCCATAGTCCATCCTTTAATCCTTGAGATTTTACCTCGAAAAAGTTCCTAGTATGGAACGAAACGTTGGATTCTGCAACGTCTTCAGCTTTGGATTTTTAATGTAATTTTAGTTTCAAACTGGACTTTGAAAGCTGCGTTTCAGTATCTTGGAAATTGTTTTTAATTATTCTTGGCTTATAAAGAAAAATTACATGGCATCTTTACCTGTATACCCTGTATCTTGCAAGACCCATAGGCAATCGGGCAGTCTAACAAGGGGATAAGTAAAATATTTTTACTAAGTACTGGTAATATTAGAGTAAGTAATATTTTTACTTACCTCCTGCAGGCTGTCCGATTGCCTGTCCCCACCAAGATGCACCATAGCATGCAGCGTGCGCTCCGTTGGTGTGGCGGCATGCTATGTGGTGGGGGATAGGATTGGGCAGTTAGACTATTACATATGGCAATGCTAAAAAGTTATGAATATTCTTCCCCCGTTATCCATATGCTTGCTATATGAATTTTGATTTATATGCACCGTGGCTATCAAAACCATATTTATTTATCTTTACCCCAAAAAAATTCAGGTACTGTATATCGTCCAAGAAACGGCTGTGTGAGAAACGGTGTGAGAAATGTCCAAAAAACGGCTTCCCCACACTCAGTTTCATACTAGCTTTCAAGGCACGTGCATTACATACTCTCTTTTATCTGTTTTTGTGCAAATTATTGTGAATATGGGTCCTATAAAACAGAAGACGACGAAAAAATTCATGGGAAAAGTAGAAAAACAGATGAAACGTAAGAGAGTTGTTCGTAGCCTGGAACTAAAGCTTGAGATGCTAAAGTGCATTGACCATGATGAAAGACTAAAATACAAATCTCTTGCTTTAGGTTTATCGAAATCTACAGTGAACAAGATCTATGTATCAAGAGAACAAATTAAAGCATGAGTTCAGAATGTGGTTGGTGGTGATAAGCTTGCAAAAGTTATGCACGGGAGACATGAAATTTACAAAAAGCTTCCTCTTCTGCCTAACACCATCACTTTAGTGATATGTTTAACACTTTATTAGTATAATATTGTCATTAATTGTTATTTTATTTTATCATGCCACATAACATTTTCCTTATAACGTTAGACATTTAGGTTGATTTTTGGGTGAACTTGAAATGGCTTTGGAACAAGTTGGAATTTTTCCCATTTAAATTAATGTAATAATTCTATGCATTATCCAAATTTTCACTATAAGTGCCATTTTCAGGAATGAATTAGATACAGATAATGAGGGAAGAGTGTATGCAGGTCAGACCTCTCTAGCATTGCATTGCCAGAAGAGCTTATGTATAAATACATCCAGGCTAAGTACCTCCCGGAGACTGATCAGAACCCAGATGGTGTTTATTCTCATACTTCCTTGGTTAGTATACTGAAAGAGTTACCGGTATGTCTTTACATTATACCGAACACTGGTGTTGTCATTTATGTTAGACACCCAGATCACCTGGTACTTGAACATTTTTCTTGTCTTTCTTCAGATAATTTATTTGAAACAGAAGATGCTAAAATGACTACTGTGCTCCACGCACAGTCTGAACAGCACATCAATTCGGTTGTTATTAAAGAAAAATAAATGGACAGCTGAATGCAAAGAGATGGAAATTGGGAAATGGGGAAAAGGAGTTGCAAAGAGAAAACTACTAGAGGCGTTTTAAAAAGCTACTCTTGTTATATTACAGTGATCTCCCAAGTGATTTAATGTTAATTCCTCTTGTTAAAAATCAGTGTGAAACAGCAGTCATTTAAATGAAATGTAACATATGTTTAAGTAGGCATCAGAACAAAAAAGAAGGCCTATGTAAGACTTAGAAGTTCATAAATGAAATTGAAAGACACTTTCAGAAGTGAAGCTAACACATAATATTTGGCATTTATAATATGCTCCAAGTATTCAAAGGCTTTACATATGTTATTTCAGTAATCCTTTCAACAACCCTATAAGGTGAGGCAGTATTATTATTATTGTCATATTGCAGATTAGGGTGGGTGCTGATACTGTGAGAGAGTGGCTTCAGGCCATCTTATGAGCTTCACGTAGGGTGCAATCCTATATTTCTGAAGTGTCAGTCTGAATGGCATAAGATATAGCATATGTCCTCAGATGCCAGCACAATGATAGCAATGCCTGCACAATGAAAATCCCGCTATCATAGTTCCAGTACAGTTCCACTGATGGATATGCCACGGATGGCGAGATAATGCTGCATCAATGTACCTCCAATGCCAGTGCAAGTGCCACCATTGCAAACCCGCAAACAGGATGGAGACATGATGGCTGGGACAAGGAGAAATCAACAGATGCCATATCTAAACCCTTCCCAACAAGGGACACTCCCCAAGCATCAGTGAAATGATGTCAGAGCTGGAATAGGAATTTAAAAAGCCATAGGAAACAATGGGGAAGGGGGGAAAAAAGAGAAAATCTCACCTGTGGGCATCTCCTCTGCTCCACCCACTTTTCTGTGATGCAGCATAGGATACAGACTACACTTGGCAGCCAATCACACCAACCCACACTTAAGCCCCTACTAGGGAGACCAGAATTCAGATGACAGGTGAGGTGACATGGAGCTACACTTCTCTAGTCAGATGTTGTCCATATTTAGACTACACAGATGGGAACTTGGTGATGGGAACTATAGAGAAATGGCACATGGCACACAAAGGGATCCCTTTCCACAATCTGTCGCCCTTTATGTATGCAAGATACATTGTTAACACTTCTCTCCTCAGAATTCTTATTGCGATGACTGCCCCAGGAGGCCTCCATACACAAATACCCAAGTGGTACCTCTACTTCACCATTCCAACAGCAAGCACAAGGCATCCCACACAGGTAAGTAAAGGAAGAGAGGGAACTCCATTATGCAATGCATTGATGCTGCATATCAGTCTCATGTCTTTACCCATTCCCTCCAAATATTGGTCTTCATGTGAAGCCTTCTAAGACGCGGGGAAGACTTCTAAGATCCGGGGTGAGTGGGAAGGCCAAGAAAACACAACAGTTTTGGCACGTTTCAGCTCCGCAACTGCAAATGCAGCCTTCCGGCTGCAAAAAAACAGCCACGGAGCAAACAAATCCCGCCATGGCTCCTCATCACAAGGAGATCGCGGTTGTCACGTGGGGGCATTGTGCCCCCCCCAGCCCCGCTATAGAGACGCCAAGTCAAAAATAATTTCTCACAAAGTTCTAGTGGAACCCCTATCTGGGGGTGGAGAAAGGTAATACTCTGAGACATGAGTCCTACCCTCCACAGGGTACCACTGCATGAGCACTCCACCACAACACTCTCCACTGCAAACATCAATATGCATCAGAAACAGAAAACATGTGTTACTGATGCTGCTGTCTACTCCTTGTTACTCTCTCTGTGTTTCTCCTTGCTCCCCACAGGCAGCTGCCTCACAGGTGAAAACACCATTTAGACCCCAAGGGAAGCCTACATCCTGCTTGTCTGCAGTAACCAGTGTGAGCACAGCTGCTGCTCAGTGAGGTTGCTGACCTACTCATTCCAGTCAGGCCCCTGTGGCTTTGCAAACTCCATGACAGACGGAGGGCCAACTGATGCAGCCAGACTGCACTGGCACCTGTTACTTGGCCGTCTTTCAGATAACATGCAAAGGCAAAATAGCCCTGCTGGGAGGAAATGGGTGGCAATCTCACTTGTGTGCTTCTCTTTCAGATGCTGCTCTGTCTTTGAGATTGTGCAATAAAAACTCTGACCTGATCACACCTGTTGTCTCTTTGTTAGTAGTTGTTCCATCTTTCCATCATAGTCGTTTCTCACCTGAGCTGGCCTCAGGGTGAGACTCTGTAAGGGAGGGAGGAAGAGTGGCCTGTCTGTTCTCAATGTGTCATTCTTTGCTGTCTGGCTCCTTGGTTTCAGTGGCAGGGGGAAACTTATGACCCCCTTGTTCCATGCAGCCGTGGTGTATTAGGCAGACAGTTGTGGAGGGAGAGGAGGGAAGCATAGCCACGCCAGGGCCACCATGCACCAGGTGTCAGCAATGATGCAAAGGGAACAGGGTATGTGCGTTAGTAAGGCTAAATGATAGGGCTGCAGCAATGGGGTCCCCCTATGTCACATGTAAGCACTGGCCTCGCTCGAGGTGGGGCGGAACGGTAAGTTCCGCACTGTGCTGACCTCCGTTTACTCCTCGGCACGAGGTGGCCCCACCCCCTCGCCGTTGGAGCCATCAGAGCTATTCAGTGCGGCGAAAGCAACGCGCAGTAGACTCCCTGCGCGTTGCCTTCGCTGCACTGAATGGCTCCAACAGCGAGGGGGCGGGGCCGCCTCGTGCCAAGGAGTAAACAGAGGTTAGCACAGTGCAGAACTTACCGTTTCACCCCACCTCGAGCGACACCAGTGCATATAAGCCCGATGGTTGGCTCATGCTGTACTGCCAAATGTTCCATAAGGTGCTATTTGCCTGTCTCCTGCTATGGTTAGAGAGGAGCTGTGTAGAGTGGCCAGTGTGGTTTCTAGACCGACCTCCACCTCTTCGTTTGTCTTTGCCATGGGTGTTTCTGGCCAGTCATGCAAAATGTGAGTGCACAGCTGCTTAAGGGGGGAAAAAGAAAACTTTTTCCCAAGTCAAAGAGACTTTCTCCAGGGGGAAGACAGACTGCCCTTTGTGGGAAGTTAAGCCCATTGGGCCAAGGAGCTACTCTATCCCCAAGAGGCTTGGTGGGGGCAATTGGGACAACATTAGGGCAGTAAGCAGAGCGTCAGGATCAGGAGGCTCCTCAGGTCGGTTCTGTAAGCAGAGCTAAAGAAATTAGGCAGTCCCACACACAGCAAAAGTGACTTTAGTTAAGAGCTTGACGTGGACAGGGAAAGAAAACTGCAGCCATTGCTCCATACTAACAGAAAAAGTCAGGAAAAGAAGTAAAAGGACAGGTCTAGTAGCAATTGGAAAAAGCCTTTAAACAAGACACGTACCACAGGGTTGAGAACCCCTGACCTAGGAGACAAGAGTGCCCACACTCCCTCACAAAGGCTTCTCTCTCCCTCTCTCTCACTGATCCTTCTCCAGTTTTGATGTTAAGCCAATAGGACCGCAACAATATAGGCACATCTGTGAGGATGCTGTGATAATGCACAACCACAAAAAAAGCCACAAAATTCAATACTGGTGGTAGAATTCAGCATACTGAAAATTAAACCTTTTTTAAAAGTTTCTCATTTTTACAGCTGTGAAGTTAGTCCTTAACATACATGGGCAATGCCAGTGAAATCTGTGGAAGCCCAAGAGGCAATACAGTACTCAGTGTGATTTCCTGTGGCCAGGAAATTTGGCTTCAGTGCAGAATAAATTATGCAAACTACCATATATTCCAAGCACAGGATTCAGCTTTTCTTAAATCAGATTTTTTTTTTTTGCAGAGTGCATACACAACTCCAAGTAAAGAAGGTTTATAAATTGCACCTATAGATCTTTAGTACAAATTAGCTACATCTGAATTAGGCACTGCACGTTACTCCTCAAAAATCAATTTTGGACTTGTCCAACTCCCGTGATTCTCCAACTTCCTTCGCCTAATAGCCTGCCAATTATGTTTATTTATTATTACTGCAGTGCACTGAAAGAATACAAAAAAAAATCCTGTGACACTCAACACAGAATGGCAAGGAAAACAATTTTTTTTTTCTGCAACACAACCCAATCACCAAGGGACAGTTTGGTTTCCTATACTCAGATTATATATTCCAGTCACTTCTCCAGAGTCACAAATAGTCTAAAAGAAATGCTTACCTTCAAGCTCAAATTTTAAACTGATTGCGTCCCTGGAGAGTATTTAATTTTTTAAAAAAATAATTAAATAGAAGAGAAATACAACATCTTTTCATGTGTTCCGAGATTATTTTAATTTTCTTTGTCATGATCTTTGTCCTCTCTTTTTAATATGCTGTACCTCCAAGTTTGATTGCAATAATCATGGTAAAACCTTATTGCTTTCAATGTATGGAGAAATCTGCCCCACAAGACCTATCCAGTGAAACTACTTCGTTAAATGTGATAGTTTCCACAGCTGCTAAAAGCATTATTGCCATGTCTCTCCCAGAAAAAAAAGGAACAAAACAGGTAAGGTAATATTTCTTCAATTCATTTATTTTGAAGAGAGCATGCACATTTTTTTTATGTTTTATAGGCAGGTAAGCTTGTGTACATGTGCAATACAAGCAAGAATGGTCTGGTGACAAGAATCACACATAAGCACTTCAGGTATCTATACCTGAATCCAGATGCAATAAACTGTTAGCCCAGCTATGTCTAACAGCACAATCCTAACCAACTTTCCAGTTTTGCAGTGCAGGGGCAGTCATGGAGGCCTCTTCAAAGTGAGGGAACATTTGTTCCCTTATCTCAGGGCTGCATTGCAACTGCACTGGCGCTGGAAAGTTGGTTAGGATCGCGCTGTAAGACATTGGTCAAAGGGTGGCTGTGGCCAGGTGTACTTAACTGCAACAGAAGCAATGGGAATAAAGGGAGGGCTGAAGAGCCACAGACTCCTCCTCTACATAACTTTACCCTATCATTGAGTAACCTGATTGGAGGAGTAGAACCCACCTGGCTTCTCCATCCCATTCACGGACCTAGGTAGGCAGGTTTGCTACCCAATGGGCAAGGTAGGTCTATTGCTAAACAAAATAGCTGCCCCAGATAGGAAGATGGACCCTGAATCCACATCCAGCACATGCTTGGGGAGTAATGGAGTTTCTAAACAAATGACAAAATTACTGCAGGAGGATTTTCCAGCAACTATAAGACTGCGGAACATGCACAGGAGCTCACGGAGAGTTAAAAGCATACAAAAATACAGAAAAATGGGCAAAAAATTGGGAGAGGGGGGAACAGGGCATTCATCACAGTCTTGATAAGAGAGACTGCTGGACTGCATACCTGCTGGGCAACACAGAAGCAAAATTCTTATTGGGCCTTGGGGGACCCGTCTGACATTATATTATGGCTCAATCCTAGGGCGCGTGTTCTGGTGGCACTAGGCGCTTTCTAGCTGACACAAAAGGTGACATACTGGAGCACGCGGCCTGGCTGCTGCCATAAGCGACCAGTGGCCGGCTCCATACACCAGCGAGCTCTGGATGCCTATCGGGCCAGGTATGTCTGTATAGTGGGGCAGGAGGAAGGCGGGGGTGGGTGGAATGGGGTGGGGGTTGGTGGAATGGGGTGGGGGTTGGTGGAACAAGGCAGCAACAGAGGCAGGGAGGTGGGTAGTTTGGGACCAGGGAGAGGGTTAGGGTTAGGCCTGGAGAGGGCGGGGATATCAGTACACCATATCCTAGGCCCTCTCCAGACCTGGCCCAGTCTTACACGGCTGGCGCAAATGTACGCAAGCGCCGGCGCAAATGTACGCAAGCTCCCATTGGGCCTTCCGCCGCTTACACCCGGGGAAGGGGACAATCGTCCCCTTTCCTCGAGGTGCACCAGCCCTGAACCTGCACAGGCTACGGCGGCTGGCCCTTTAGGCAGCCCTAAAGGATTGGGCTGCCCAGGTCATGCAAGTACAGACTTACGCTAGGTAACTGGGATGGGAAATAAAGTTGATCCACAACCAGTGTTAAAATTTTGTAGTAAGAAATGGTTTAAAATTAGAACCTGCCTTTAAGCTAACCCAGGTTTTAAATTGTCTTCAGTCTTGTTTCCTTGAAAATTAAGAGCTCTGGAAATTATTTCCTTCAGCAATTTGTTCAATTAAGCGCAGAACATGTATTAAATGCCACATTTGTTTATGCTTTTTATAAAATAGACAGAACGCAAGCTAAGCTAACAAATATTTCAACAATAATCAAAACTGCATTATAGACATCACTTTTTTGTGCATGGAGCTATTGCTTAAAAATTAACAGCACTTCTACTAAATTGAGCGTGATATAGCATAAACTACCTTGCACATATATAAGCTACTTAGCAATCATTTCCCTTATTTTGAAAAATTATTTCACATTTCAGAAAAGTAGCATCGTATTGTGCAGTTTTGAAGGCGCAAAAACGTGTAGATTTTATGGAAAGCAGGGTAACAGCCCAATTTTAACCATGTTTACTTAGCAGTAAGCCCCATTGAGTAGGTTTTAATTGCAAGCTGTATTCCTGTGCTTAGGATTCTGTGTACATCTACCAAAATAATTACTGTTTATTGGTAGAACTAGAGAGGTGCCTCAGATTTTGGAGTGAGATTGTCAAAGATTTAAATGAGGACAATATACCAGAGGTTCTCAACCTGTGGTATGAGTACCCCTAAGGGTATGCGGACCAATGGCAGGGGGTACGCCAGAGCCTGCCCCTTATCAGTATCAATCAGTAGTTACTTGTTAATTAGAACTTAAATGCAATGCCCCCCTCTCTCACTCTCTCTCTCTCTCTCTCTCTCTCTCTCTCTCTCACACACACACACACACACACACACACAAATTAAGACTTTTTCACATTTAAAGTTGTTTTAATATTTTTATTTAATGATTAATTAGCTAATTAATTGATTGATTGATCCAATTAATTAGCAGGGGGTACTTCAGAAAATTGGACCATGATAGGGGGTACCCGGGCCTCCAAAGGTTGAGAACCCCTGCAATATACTGTACATCCTGGTTCAAAGACTTGCTCTTGGGTATATTCAAGATTGCCAGTACACTTGAAGCGCATTTTTATCATTACATTTTATAGTGGCATAAGTGTTTTTCAAGAACACACACACACACACAAGCACGTCACTAGAGCAAGGCGCAGGGGGCAGACAGCCAGAGGGTGACGCGCGCAGAGGGTGACGCGCGTCACCTCCGCTGCGCGCGTTGCCCTCCGGAGGCTCCGAGGCCGGGAGAAGGCCTCGGAGCAACCTCCCTGGCCGACGCTCCAGGGGCTTCTGACGAAGGCCCAATGCGGCGATACGTAATTTATAACTTTTTTTGGGTATGCACAGAACGTTTCTCGTTGTGTGCATGCACGAAAAACGTAATAAATAACGTATGAATGCATTGGGCCTCGTCATTAGGCCTTGGACAGCCGCCCGGCATGGATGTGTGGAGCCGGCCGGCCGGGGGGGGGGGGTGCGCTGCCAAAAATTTTGAGGGGGGGAATGGGGGGTTACTAGGGCGGCGCGCGCGCCCCCGCTTTGGGGCGGCGCGCACCTAGTGACGCGCCTGCGCGCACACACACAGACACAGACACACACATGGTCTGAAACACAAGTGCAGGATTGCTTCTTTAAACGGAGCCCTGTGCAAATATTGTATTGGGAGCATGCAGGATGACATTTTCTCATACATAACATTCCAGCCCTTCTCTGTTTTTCTCTTGAAGCCTGAAATCCTAGAAAAGGAACACATTGCAGTACTATCAAGCCCTAAACGTGATCTCTAATTTTGCCTTATTTCCCACCTTCCCCTGCCCAATTCAGGAAACAGCACTTATACTGAGGTATAAAAGTAATCACAGCTCCAGAAAAAATGTTCCATGATCTTGAATAAGGAAAATAAACCATTTAAATTTGGGATATTTCTATCTTTCTCAAATTAACCAATGAATCAAACAGTGCCTTAATACAACTATGAGAAATTTTCTGAAGGTTTCATTATAGCGCTATCCAGGCTTGTTGTTTTTTTTTAAAGGGGAGAGGACTCCTTCAGACCCAATGAGACTCAGTGTCCAATTTCATACAATACAAAACATACACCATTCCATATATTTTAATCTTATACAATTCCTTATTCTACCTTCATCCCTACTACGGTGTATCAAATATACCCAAAAGGCAGATCAAATAGTTACATTAGAACATAAGAAGAGCCTTGCTGGATAAGGCCAAAGGCCCATCTAGTCCAACTTCCTGTATCTCACAGTGGCCCCACCAGATGCCGAGAGCACACAGCCAACAAGATAATTCCCGTTTCCTGCTGTCACTCCCTTGCACCTGGCACAGAGAAAACCTACTTCTAAAGCCAGAAGGTTGGTAATGGCTTGTAACCTGTGATGGTCTTTTCCATCATGAATCTATCCAAACCCCTTTTAAAGGGCATCTAGGCCAGGTGCCATCACCACATCCTGTGGCAAGGAGTTCCACAGATGAATTACACGCTGGGTGAAGAAATATTTTCTTTTGTCCGTTCAAACTCTCCCTCCACTCAATTTTAGTGCATGTCCCCTGGTTCTGGTGTTGTGCAAGAGGGAGAAGAACTTCCCTCTCTCCATCCCATGCATAATTTTATACGTCTCAATTTTATACGTCCCCCTCAGGCACCTTTTTTCTAGACTGAAAAGCCCTAAACGCTGTAGTCTTTCCTCATAAGGGAGGTGCTCCAGCCCATGAATCATTTTGGTTGCTCTTTTCTGCACCTTTTCCAATTCAACTATATCCTTTTTGAGGTGTGGTGTAAATACCTTCACTTACGTTTACACCAATAAGGTCAGCAAAATTTCCCAGGGAAGTTCACACAACCCTGTGCCTGAACACTTTCCCCATTACTCTGAATGCACTATAATAAAGGAATGTGAACGAGATTTTGACGAGCATTAATCACTGTGTACCTTCACATTCTTTACCCGGGTACGCGCCAAGAAACACATGAGTCCAGATATGGATGCAAAGGGTCACTTTATTGAAAATACAGGACAGAGTAAGAGCATTAGATAAAGAGGAGATCTACAGGCTAGGGTCAGGGTGTTACACGCGCACGTGAGAAGCGCTGATGCGGGGCATACATCCTAAGGACTGCCCGGGTGGAGTTACAACCCTGACTCCGAGCCGTCGCCCCTCATACTCTGAATGCACTATAATAAAGGAATGTGAACAATGAGATTTTGATGAGCATTAATAACTCTGTACCTTCACATTCTTTCTTGTTGTCTCTGGGAGCTAAACAAACACAGCCCTTTCCCCTAACTGGTAGATAGCTAGAAAAAATATCAGGAAGCTAAGGTTTTGCAGCAGCAGGCTTTCCACTCTGCAATTCCTGTGCTGCCTTGACCTCTCTGCATTGCTCTTTGCCAGCATGAATGATGCTGCTGGACAGATCATGGCTGGTATTCATACCAAAGCAGACCATCTGGAAATGCAATTGGAACCTACAACCTCAGGGGATTGCTGAGCTCAACAGAGCATTAAAAGAAGCCATTGTACCCACCACTCTTTGACTGTGTCATGACCTTAGCTCTGTGCAGCAATTACTTTGACCTTTTAATATAACTATGTCAAGTACAGTCACACTCACAGGCACCTGTTCAATCTGCCATCATCACAGAAGCACAGGAAATGCTGGCGGGTGCCTTCCATGGTTAAAGCATTTAACAAAAATGCATTTAGCATCAGAGCATTTGAAAACAGTCTTCCACACAATGTGTCAATAATTGGTTAGTGTGCTAATTAGGCAAAGAAACAACATTAAATTGGCTTTGACTTGAGCAACAAAATAACCTTCGCCATATCCTATCCCCCTTCACAGGCCTGACCTCTGTTACATTGGGGCGGTTGGCGCATTACTCAGGGTAGAGGGACGTTTGTCCCTTTACCCCAAGGAGGCTGCCGGCTGTGCCAGGGCAGGCCCAATCCTGCATAGGACGCGGCAGGTGCCTTATGTGCGCCGCTGCATCCTGCTAGACAGGATTGGGCTGCCTGAAGGTTTCTAAGTAATTATCAAAGCCATCCCCATAGATGATGGCCACCTGGTCTACAGTCCAGTGTACAGAAGCTTCTAAAATTCTTGCCTTCCAGATTTCTTCCCAAATTTACCAGATACTGGATTACAGAGCAGTATTGGTATGGTATTTATCCATTATTTTGGATTAGATTTCTGGACTTTGTGAAGACCACTACATCTGTGAGACAACTTGCTGCAGATTTCCAGTCATGGCATTCAGTTACACCATATGCATGAGTGATTGTGTGCACTAAAGCACTGTACATTTAAAAAGTATTAATGAAGCACTTCTGACTCACAGCTTGTTAGTTCACGTTACTGCTGATCACAGTGTGCATTATTATGCCAGATTCATATACAGGCACAGGGACTGAGCATGTGATCATGTGCGTCACCCAGATGCTTTTTTTAAAAAAAAATTATGATGTTTCATTGTGCATGCTTGTTCATGTATTATGAAAAGTAAATTAATAAAACAGAACCGAAAAGAAAATATCCCATTCAAATAATATCAATGTGAGACATAATCAAGACTATGTGCCTTGTTTTGTCAAGGTCTAATAAGGGCTGCCCTTGAAGACGGTTCGGAAGCTGCAGTTAGTGCAGAATGCGGCGGCCCGGGTGGTCGCTGGAGCTAGGCGGTTTGACTCTGTTGAACCGCTGCTTCAGCGGCTGCACTGGCTGCCCATTCGTTTCCGAGCCAAATTCAAGGTGCTGGTAATGACCTTTAAAGCTCTCCATGGTTTGGGTCCAGGATATCTGAGGGACCGCCTTCTCCCATACATTCCGGCCTGCTCTCTTAGGTCATCTGAGGGGGCTCTCCTGCGTATACCACCTCTATCGCAAGTTAGGGGAGTGGCAACACGTGGGCGAGCCTTCTCTGCTGTGGCGCCACAACTGTGGAACTCCCTGCTAGGGGATCTGAGAACCACCCCCTCCCTCATGACTTTTCGGCGAGGGCTCAAAACGTTTTTGTTTCATCTAGCATTTGGGTGATGGGTTGTGGTCTGCCTCCTGTGTCTCAAGTTGCTCTGCCATGCTCCTTCTCTGCTCCATACTCCCCTCCCCTGGTGGATTTTATTGTTTTTAAATTAAGTTATGTATTGTTTAAACTTATTTTCTGTATTATTTTAATGTATTTTAATTTTTGTTGTAAGCCGCCTTGGGCATTTGCCTTCGGCATAGGATAAGGCGGGATATAATTTTTTTAAAATAAATAAATAAATAAATAAAATAACTTCCATCTGGATGTCACATGGATATCACACGGATGTTGTTATAGTGTTGATGCGCAGATGTCATGGTGATGAAACACCAATGTCACGGCAATGATGCGCAGCTATCAGGATGCTGCTCTGTGGATAACAGGCTATGTCGGTGTTTCCATGGATGCTGGGGGTGTTATTGGGAAGGGCTGTGTTAGCATTCCTTTACCAGGACATGCTTGGCATCTGGCACTTGTTGTGCAGGCTTCAGTGTGCCATTGGTGTGGCATTGCCAGGACGGGTTTAGGATATGACACTTGTTGCGCGCAGCATGGGTCTGAGTAAAATTGGGCCATTAATTTTCTTCTATGTCTCCTCAGATTTACTGTTATTTTTTCTATATTATGCTTCCAATTTATACACTGGAATATTATATGTTTGCTGGTCTCTCAATTTATTCAAAAAGGAAACATATGAGATTATTAGACAAAACACACCCATATAAACTTTACCAGCTTCTTCTGCTATAGAGTGACAGCATGGATTATTTTGATTAGTCCTAAAAAAAACCTTAATTCATTTTCAGATTGTGTGAAAATATGTACCTTGTAACAATAAATCATTCAATCTCTACTGTTTTTCTCTTATCTTTCCATTCCAATTCTACTGAATTTGGATCATGATCAGCATATGTTATTAATAGTGCAATCCTATGCATGTTTACTTGAAAGCAAATCCCAGTTTTACGGCGAAACTGGAAGCGGGTTGCGATCACGTCGGATCACTGCTCCGACGCTTGGGGAGGCCTGCGGAGGGGTCCCCAGGCTCCCCACACACTCCACCGGACATCCACTGCCCACCAATGCAGGTAAAACGGACGTTTTCGGCGGCAGCGGTGCGATCCCGGATGCATCGTCGCGACCCCTGGGAAGGCCCTGCTGCCACTTAGGGCAGTGAAGGGCCTTCCCAGGAGTTAAAGAACCAGTGCCGTAGTCTAAGTGTGATATAACTAAGGTGTGCACATTTGAATGTCACATTTGAATGTACTGAATGCATTTGTATGAATGAATAAGCAAACAAACCCTGACCATCAACATTTAACATGAGAAAAGGAAGTTTCACTCCCACAGAGGCTCTTGAATACATGTTCCCGACTATACTAAATGGTTAGTCTAAATATGGACTTTCACAAGTCCAAATATGAAACTGCCTTATACCATGTCCCTTGGTTCATCTAGGTCATTATTGTTTGTACAGGTTGGCAATGGCTCTCCAGAGTTCCAGATGTGGTCTTGTCAGCTCTACCTGGAGATGCCACGGATTAATCCTGGGGCATTCTGGGTGCAAAGATTTATATATATTAAGGAGTGACCCACATGGGAACCAGATGGCCTGGTTTGCTTGTCTTTTCTTGATGGACTTGCGACATGGTTGTATTGATTTATCTAATCTTGAAACATAGTTTTATAGAGCTCTATCATATATCACTCTTTCTCAAGTAGATGTAGCAATTGTCCTTGCATGACTGGTCTGTACCAAGGCAAGCAATTTGTCCGTAAATCTCTTGCAAAAAGAAAATTACTTTAATCTGGTCTAAAAAGAACCAAATGCAGATGGTTTGTCTGGGAAGTACAGACATAAGCTGTGTAATCATGATCTGGTAGCTTACAAATGGTATTACTGCATATTACATAAACTGAATCAAAATTAAAGACAAAACTAAAGAAAGTGGATAGCACAGATAAACAACAATTATTCTTATAATCTGGTACAAGATGGTATCCATCAGAATAGATGTATCAGGTACACAGTTTACAATTCATATGCCAGGTACTGCTTGCATATACAGTACTCATTTCGATCTTTAGTATCTCATTTGTTATTATTCTAATAGCATGAGTTGAAGGCTAACTTACCTAAGGACTAAATAGATAGTAAATCACTACTGATTAACCTTGAGGAAAGCCCCAGCCACCCCAATGGGTCTACTCGAAAGTGCACCAGCTATTCTGCTGGTGCACATTTGAGAGCCCCGTGTAATGGCGGCTAAGCCTGGGAAGGAGTATAGGATATGGCGGAGAAGGTGTCTGATGATCCCTCCCCCTTCCCGGACCCGGCCGACCAATCCCTCCCCCCCAGAACACCCCATTCTGTCCTCACCACACCCCTCCGTCGCCCAGCAGGGAACTCACCTTCCCCAGTGGGCACAGCTTCGGATCTGCAGCAAATAGAGTGGCGCCGGCGCTGCCTACTCCTGGGTGTCGCAAACATGCTTTACGGCACATTTGCGACACCCTAGATCATCGGAGCATGTGCTCCGCCGGTCTTTTTCTAGACAGGATTGGGCTGCCCAGCTCAGTGATAACCAGTGGTAATTTTTGAATTTACATAGCTTTGAATGGTTTCATGTGTGTATATGAACAAGGTATTTTAACTTTTTCTTTTTTAGAGAAGGGTTGATCCAATTCTTGTGGCACATTTCCATATGGAACAATTGAAGGAATTCTATCAAAGACAACTGCTTACAATTCCAACCTGGCTGACAACAGCAATATATCTCTGATAACGATATATCATTAAAACAACAACAACAGTGTGGCTTTATGATGAGAGCTAGCAGGGCAGTCAGAGCAGAGGGATGAATGTACTGTATTGGCCATACTCTCATGTTTTGCCTACCTAGGAATCATGGGACACTGGAATATCATATTAGGCCTGCCACAAACAGGACCTAGGATTACCAGAGCAAAATAAAGAAGTACTATGCACATAATACTAATTTGCTTACATAAGGAACACAAATTTGCCCTGATCCAGGAAGGGAGATCCAAACAGGCTCTAGATGCATACAAATGATGTGAATACTGCTGTGCATTTGGATACACACCTACATCATGATGCTCATTACTGACCTGACTGGATGTATCTTTGATGTGGATACGAAAAGGCTACTAGATGTTATTCACGACTGGTTGTGCATGACTAAAGCTAAACTGAGGCAATTATG
Organism: Plestiodon gilberti rubricaudatus; assembly: GCA_026170595.1. Taxonomy (NCBI): domain Eukaryota; kingdom Metazoa; phylum Chordata; class Lepidosauria; order Squamata; family Scincidae; genus Plestiodon; species Plestiodon gilberti. The sequence goes on along the minus strand of JANXHW010000002.1, from coordinate 92,746,584 downwards.
TTCAATGGGAAATACAGGATAGACTTACCGTACTCTAATGAGGCCACTTTCTACTCTATGGAAATGAGCGGGAAATGAGGGATCAAGGGATGCATCTTCCTGAACCCATGACAGGCAACTTGCCTTCTTATTGTACTGCCATTGGGCAGCAAGGATGCTGAAACAGAAAGCTCCTTAGTGAGCAAACAAGTCAATGGGACTGCTACTCTTTCTCGCTCATGTTTTTCAGTGCAACATCTGTTTGACTGAAAAAGCCAGGCACTTTAGCGGTTACCACCTGGCTCCCTCTTTCCTCATGTATATCATCATTCCACACCTGACTCACTCATCAAACTGACAACACTAAGTACTAGGATGACCTGTTTTTCTCACCGGATAGCGCTGAATCTAGCAGAAAGACCATAAATAACTATGCATGCCCCTTTGTATTTCTGAAGATTACTCGTGCTTCCTAATTTTTCCTTTGCATTCAGTGGGTCCTTCCGAGTCTCTAGAATCTGCATGCTTACAGATGCAGATGTTTTCTCTACCCTTTCTGTCAACAAAAATCATTTCTGAAGACTTATAGTCTCTATAACCACACACCTTTTACACTTTGCTCGTCAGTTTTAAATGGAACCTCAGTGATACTTTCCCATCTCATCTTCTCTAAGATGACCTTGAAGGGGAGAAGTAGATACGGTATATCCCCCACGTGAAGTTGTACATTTTCCCAGTGCACAGGCAGAATGCATACCTTGCTGCAGGCATGCTATTTCCACAGAAAATTCAAAGCCACCTGAGTTATCACAGGGTACTGCTCCGGGGTTGGTCTCAGAGACTGAAGTTTGAAGTGGTAAAGGTATACAGTATTTATCATTTTACAGTAAAGACAATTCCATCCTAGCATCTCAGGGACAGGAACAGTAGTTTTGCACACATATAAAGGCTTATTTATTTAACAGTTTTATATATGATAACAGGAGGAGTGTGCAATACATTGTATAAAAACAATACTGTGCAAACAAACCCTAGCCACAATTAACAGCAGCAGTAAAAAGTGCTATTTTTTCTTAAACATTTCATTCTTGTTTGCTCTATAACCATTGCCATTTAATTTTTTCCACAAACCATGCTGTCTTTAGAGCAGAGTTTCTCAACCAGTGGTACTAGTACCACCAGTGGTACTTCGGTCAACTGCTGGTGGCACCAGACCACCGGAACCCCGCTCCGACGCGGTGCTTTCAGTGGTGTGTTTTCACTCCCAAGACGCTCCCTGTCTTTGGCCAAGCTTCTTGGAAACACTGAGAAGGGCCCTCCCACCTGCCCAGAGCCTCCCACCTGTGTTTTCTGGCCTCCCAAAACCTGAAAACCTGGACGTAACTGGCGCTGTCATCGCCAGTCACTTCCATTGGTTTGCAGCAGGAGAGTGATGCCAGAGGTGGTACTCAGTCAGGAAGGGGTTGAGAACCCCTGCTCTAGAGCACTGTGGGAAAATAAAATGACAATCACCAAGAAACAGCTGCGCCAAGTACTCTAGTGTCATCATACAAGGTATGCACCATGTAATGAATAAATAGAAATAGCATTCTGAAAACAAGCCCCATTCATGTTAATTGGTTACTCTGTTTTAGGATGAATGCATTTATTTATTTATTTATTTATTTATTTATTTATTTATTTATTGACAAATTATATCCCGCCTTATCCTATGCCGAAGGCAAACGCCCAAGGCGGCTTACAACAAAAATTAAAATACATAATTTAAAATACATAAAATAAGTTTAAACAATACATAACTAAACTTAAAAACAATAAAATCCACCGGGGGGGGGGTTGACAGTATGGAGCACAAAAGCAGCATGGCAGAGCATCTTGAGACACAGGAGGCAGACCACAACCCATCACCCAAATGCTAGACGAAACAAAAACGTTTTGAGCCCTCGCCGAAAAGTCATGAGGGAGGGGGTGGTTCTCAGATCCCCTGGCAGGGAGTTCCACAGTTGTGGCGCCATGGAAGAGAAGGCTCACCCATGTGTTGCCACTCCCCTAACTTGCGATAGAGGTGGTACCCGCAGGAGAGCCCCCTCAGATGACCTAAGAGAGTGGGCCGGAATGTATGGGAGAAGGCAGTCCCTCAGATATCCTGGACCCAAACCGTGGAGAGCTTTAAAAGTCATTACCAGCACCTTGAATAGGGCTCGGAAACGAATGGGCAGCCAGTGCAGCCGCTGAAGCAGCGGTTCAACAGAGTCAAACTGCCTAGCTCCAGTGACTACCCGGGCCGCCGCATTCTGCACTAATTGCAGCTTCCGAACCATCTTTAAGGGCAGCCCCACGTAGAGCACGTTACAGTAATCCAGTCTTGAAGTCACTAAGGTGTGGACCACCGTGGTCAGGTCCGATCGACTCAAGTACAGCCGCAGCTGGCACACCAGCCGAAGCTGAGCAAATGCACCCCTGGCCACAGTCGCCACCTGGCTTTCCAGGGAGAGCTGTGAATCCAGAAGTACTCCCAAGCTGTGCACCCGTTCCTGCAGGGGGAGTGCAACCCCATTCAGAACGGGCAGGTGACTCAGTAACTGCATCGAAGCTTTCCTGACCAGTAGGACCTCTGTCTTTTCTGGATTCAATCTCAACCTATTAGCCCTCATCCAGACCCCAACCGCCTCCAGGCAGCGCTCCAGGACTTCCACAGCCTCCCTGGAGCGAGATGGCAAGGAGAGGTAGAGCTGGGTGTCATCAGCATATTGGTGACACCCAACACCAAATCCCCGGATGATCTCTCCCAACAGTTTCATGTAGATGTTGAAAAGCAAGGGAGACAGAATAGAACCCTGTGGCACCCCACACTGTAAAGGGCAGAGCGCCAAACAGGCGTCTCCCAGCATCACCATCTGGGACCTGTCAGCCAAGTAGGAACGGAACCACTGCAACGCAGTGCCCCCTAGTCCCAACTCAGCCAGCTGGCCCAGAAGGATACCATGGTTGATGGTATCAAAAGCCGCCGAGAGGTCCAAAAGAACCAGCAGGGATGCACCCCCCCCTGTCCAGTCCTCGGCGAACATTATCCAGCAGGGCGACCAAGGCTGTCTCCATCCCAAAGACCTGCCTGAAGCCAGCCTGAAAAGGGTCCAGATACTCCGTTTCATCTAGTATCCCCTGGAGCTGAGACGCCACCACCCGCTCAATCACCTTACCCAAAAAAGGCAGATTGGAAACTGGCCGATAGTTATTTAAATTGGAGGAATCCAAAGATGGTTTTTTCAGGAGGGGCCGCACAATTGCAGTCTTCAAGATGCTAGGCATCACTCCCTCCCGCAAAGATGAATTCACAATAGGTTCCACCCAGTCGGCCAGCCCAACCCGCGCAGATCGTATTAGCCAAGCTGGGCAAGGGTCAAGCGGGCAGGAAGACGATCTCAAACTACAGAGGACCCTATCTACATCCTCAGGCTGTATAAGGTGAAAAGAATCCAAAATGATGGAATTGACAGATGCCATAGGGACAACTTCTGGAACTGTTAAACCAGAGTCCAAGTCATGGCGAATCTGAGAGATTTTATCTGCGAAGTGCCGTGCGATCTCATTGCAGCGGTCCGTTGAACACTCCAGCTCACTCGCTACAGGAGCCGAGTGGAGCAGATCCCGGACAACTCGAAAGAGCTCCGCTGGTCAGCTACTCGCAGACGCAATGGTGGCAAACGGCTTCTTCGCTGCCATCACCGCCACAGAGTAGGCCCTGAAATGGGCTCTAGCCCGTGTTCGGTCAGATTCATCACAAGTTTTCCTCCACCGTCGCTCTAGGCGTCGGACCAGTCGTTTCATTGCCCGCAGCTCCTCAGTGAACCAAGGAGCCGCCTTGGCTCGACGACAAGGCCGTGGCCGTTTGGGAGCGATCTGATCCAATGCTCTAGCTGCCTCCCCATACCACAGGGCAGCCAGAGCATCAGATGAATCACTGACCCGGGAAGCTGGGAAATCCCCCAGAGCCCTCAGGAAACCATCCGGATCCATCAGTCTCCGGGGGCGGACCATACAATTCGATCTTCCAGCTCTGCAGGGGTGATTAAATGTTGCCAGTCTAAAACTCACCAGATAGTGATCCGTCCAAGACAATGGAGTGATCTTAACCTCCCTCATAGGCAGATCACCATCCCCATACCCAGCAGTGAACACCAAGTCCAATGTGTGCCCCGCACCATGTGTTGGGGCCGTAATCCACTGAGACAGGCCCATGGTCGCCATGGCAGCCATGAAGTTCTGAGCTGCCACTGTCTCAGGGGGCTCGGCATGAACATTGAAGTCCCCCAGCACTAACAGGTGTGGGGACTCCAATGCCACCGCCGAGATCACCCTGGTCAGCTCAAGTAGGGAAGCCAACGGGCAAGCAGGTGGACACCAACAGCAACCCCATCCTGTCTCGCCCTTGTAGCACGATGCGGAGACACTCAAACCCGGCACACTGTGGGACAGGGTATCCGGTGAGGGAGATGTAATCCCGATAGACCACAGCAACACCACCCCCTCGCCCCTGTAGCCACGGCTGCTGCATTACTTGGTACCCTGGTGGACACAGCTGGGAAAGGTTCACACCACAATTGAAATTAATGGACCTGATTCAGTTCAATTTTTCACTTGCTCCAGAACAAAAGCACACATTTCATTTTCTTGCACCAATGCGATTAAGAATTTACTAACAATGTAAGAAAACAAAAATGTCTTTGCACACTGCTCTTTGCAGGTTATTTTTCCTGCACACATATTCACACTGCCTACCAGCACCACAGCCAACTTCTGTTTTCTTCTCTACTTACAGCTAGCATATTCCTCCCTTCTGTATTAAGAAGTTTTATCTCCAGGGACTACCTCTTGCTCGCTTGTTCATTCCAGCATCTGGCAGGCCTTGGGAATACACACAATTCAGCAAAAATAGATTGGCTTCCACCTACCAAGATTCTTCAGAAGCCAGGAAATTGAATCTTTTACACTGCAGTTTTCTTTTCTCTTGCTATAAGCTCCTGTAGTAATTTTCCTGATGTCTATGTCAAGGCTGATTTGTCACCTTGTCACCAAAGTTGCATCAGAAACTTAAATAGACTCCCACTTAAACATTTTCTAAGGAAAACAAAACCTGCAGAAATTGAATGGCATCTACCATGTACATTCTTTATTGCTGGTTGTAGAGTCTCAGGCACCTGCTTGTGGGATACTGAAATATAAGATCTACATTGTAATCCTTCCTGGCCACAAAACTAGTCCCGAGACTATTTCTCTCACACCAAGGATACCACTAATTTTCCACTTTTGATACAAAATCCCAATTATCGTCTAACAACTTGCCATTCATGCGTCTAGTTGAACATATGAAGCTGGCTTCTATTGAGTTGGGCCAGTGATCCATCTAGTTCAGTACTTGTGCTGCCTTGCAATATACAGTATTTCCAAGCTCCCAGGTTACGATCTTTCCAGCCAGCTACCTGAGATCTTTTGTTTTTAACTGGAGACACCAGAGGTCTTGCGCATGGAAAGCATGTGCCCTTCTACAGCTGCCCACATGAGACCATGCAGGTTCTAGTGGGCCATGTGAAAGGACATACAAACATGACATAGCTACACTCTACTACTAACACAGCACAATTCAGACAATGAGAATGTACGTAACAGAAAGAAACAAGTTCAAATATTGAAGCCTCTTCATAAGGAATCCTTGGATTAATAGCTGCTCAACTACAATACCCTGGGTTCCTTATCAGAAGCCATGACTGTTAAACTGGTTTAAAAGATAGTTTAGGTTTATTTTATACAATTACAAATACTAGCAATGTGAAATGCAAGTCAGCAACTCAGAAATTTGCATGACCCTAATTAGAAATAGCAAGAAATAAAGTCAAATTGTTTGCCTTTACTATTTATTGGCCTTTGAGGTGAAAAATCACAATAATTCTATGTTAAAATGGTGACTCTTTCAATAAAAAAATCAACCCTGTTTCTAAAATTATTGATATTCATTTGTATAACCTCTGACCATAGCATAACCTAATCCATTCCAATCTTATTCTACCGTTGCTGTGTTGACACAGAAATCATTCATCGGGCACCCCCCCCTCCAAATTAATGGAGCATGTCAGGCTAGTTCTTAAAATATTTCCGCTTTATTATTCAAGCAGAGTGTAAAGGCTTGAATGCTGTGAATGAAGCACTTTGCAGAGGCAGGGGGAGTTTTCACATCTGGCATAGACTTTTGTGAAAATGCCTGAACAAATGAATATAATAGTTATAATCTCAGTAATACGTTGACGAGTTTACATGTAAATTGAAAGACAGAACAACTATTAACATTTCATAAGGTGTACATAGCTAGAAAGGAAAAGAAGAAGGATTTTAGAACTCAAGATTTTATACATCTCTCATTCCTTTGAATTCCCTTGCCATTTTCTTAACTACATATTGCTGCTTGCCCCTCTGCTTTAATCTCTCGGATATGCAATTGTGATAAGCCCTATTAAATTGTTCTGATACAATTAACTTATTTATTTTGAATTATGAAACTCTGGAAACCATGGAAGGGACAATGCAGTCATTTTACACTAAAAGCCAAACAACATTTGCTCCCTCTTGCTTGTGAGTGGAGATGTACAGTATTTAATATTCCCTGTCCCCTGCTGTATGTACTGCAGTATGCTTTGTTTCATAACAGAAGGAATTTCCCAAGCAGAACCAAGTTTAGGACCATTTCAGTAATATCTGAAAAAGTGGGCAAAATTCAAAGGAACAGATGTACGTCTGAGGATTTCCACAGACAGTAGGAAAAATGAAATCCTTGCAAAATTTCTGAGGGGTGTAGGGTGGAGGTGTTTGCAACCCTATGCTTAATGTTCCTGCACACAGATTCCCAATGTTTGATGTGCAAAATCTTCTGAAAACATTTTTTATTTGTTTGTTTTTGCTTTAGTATCTTGCTATGCATGCTAAGCAAATTTGTTAGTTCACGGCTGTATTGAGATTCTGTTACTTTAGAATCTTCTCTTCTCATAATTGCTTTGGTGATTTTCTGCAGTATGCATACCGACAAACTTTTGCAAAAAAAAAAAAGGGGGGGCCTCAGCACTGTATGAGCAGGACAGCACCTGCTGTGTTGTTAACAACAATAATAATCTGCCTCAAGGTAATCCGAATTCCATCACAAGAAATGTTATATCCTGTGACCTGTACAAATTAAGCCAATGTGTGTGGTTTCTCTTCTTTTGCATAATGTATTTTGCTTTTGCTAAATCCTGGGGAGAGGCAAGCAACTAAACAGAGCAATGATGCCCCATGCTGCTGCTGACTAGAAATCTTATCCACCAACTCTTCTGAGATTTCACCAAGCATTGCCATGCATGCACAGCTTGACAATCAAAGGTTCTAGACCAGGGGTTCTCAACCAGTAGTACTATTTATTTATTTAAAAGATTTCTATACTGCTTTTCTAAAACTCAAAGCGGTGTACAACATATAAAAACAAAACAACCAATACATAATTAAAAAACCATTAAAACCATTCACAATTAAAATTGAATATTAAGATACAATTAAAAGAGAGTACAGAGTACAGAGCAGATTAAAATTAAAAAACAAACGTCGCAGCAGCAAAAGTAAAAAGGGTCCCAAGGTAGCTCCTAGGTAGTTCCTCCCTCCTCAAATGCCCGACAGAACAAATAGGTCTTTAAACCCCACCGAAAACCATGTAGCGAGGGGACTGTCTTCAATTCCTCTGGCAACCAATTCCAGAGGCATGGTGCCACAATGGAGAAGGCCCTGTGCCTTACTGCCATCCCTCTGGTTTCAGATGGCGGTGGTAGCCTAAGAAGGGCCTTCCCAGATGATCTATGGGGATGAACAGGATTGTATGGGAGAACAGGATTGTAAGGGAGAAGTATCACCAGAGGTACTTCGGTACTCAGAACGCCATTATCAGCGCTTTCGGCAGCATGTTTTCGCTCCCGAGAGGCTCCTGCCTTTTGCCGAGCCTCTCGGGAACACTGAGAAGGGCCCTCCCATCTGCCCAGAGCCTTCTACCTGCGTTTTCTGGCCTCTGAAAACCTGAAAACCCAGAAGTAACTGGTGATGATGTCATCGCCAGACACTTCTGGTGGTACGCAGCAGGAGAGTGGCACCGGAGATAGTACAGTACTTGGCTGGGAAGGGGTTGAGAACCCCTGTTCTAGACACATGCTTTAGCTGAATTCTGCAGACAACATCACATTATGTAGCTTTCCTGACAGATTTCAAAGGGGCAGGTATAAGTCTGTTGTAATAAAAACAAGAGTGCTGTAACTATTTAAAATGTATCAAGTTAATAAGAAGAGGAGAAAATAAATAAGAACATAAGTAGCTGGTGGACTACTGTTTTCCACAGTAGCCCACCAGGTGCCTTTAGAAAGGCCACACGCGGGAAAAAAATGCATACTTCTCTCCCACCATTGCTCCCCTGCAACCGATATTCAGAAGCAATGAGCCCAATCCTATTCTTCCCCCCCCCGCCGATGCAGTGGTGCTAAAATGGCTAATGCTGCATCCTGAGGGGGGGGAGCTATGGAGGTCTCAACTATGTACCTGCGAGCAAACCTACCGAGCATGCTGCCGGAGCCCCTTTTATGACAATGCTGACTGCTTTATGGCAGCCAGCAACAGTGGAAGAGGTATGACAATGGTCAGTAAGTAGAGGATTGGGCCGAAATTGTGACTGAAACTGGAGGTAGCATATTGCCATAACGAATTTGTCCAATCCCCTTTTAAAACCATTCAAGCTGGTGGTCATCCCCACATCTTGTGGCAATGAATTCCACAGCCTATTGATGCACTGTGTGGACAAAAACATTATTTTAATAAAATAATAATAATAATAATAATAATATACAGTATTTATATACCGCCTTTCTCGGTCATTGGATTTCTCCTCTGACTTTAATCCAAGACGGTGTACATGGGCAGGCTGTCCTAACCCCCCTTGGTTTTTTTTACAATATATATAAATATCCAATCTCTCATGAACAGCTACTTTCCAGGTGGTATCCTTTTACAGTCTGACTTTTTTTTCTGCTGGCTGGTGCCTCCCACACTCGACCGACGCAGCTGGAAGCTCTTATCTCTCCTCCTGGAGGCTTTCACAGTTTTTTGCCGGCAGCGTGTCTCGAACTTATCAAGTTCACCGGTCTTCGGGCTTTGAAGGCAGCAGCTCTCCCCACTACGCCAGACTCTTCTGCTAAATCTCTTATCTATACTAAATCTCCCAACAATCCATTTAATTAGATGATCCCTCGCTCTAATACTGTGAGAGAGGAAGAAAACCTTTTGCGTTCTCACACCATGCATAATTTTGTATGTCTTGATTGTGTTCCCCTTTAATTGCCTCCCCCCCCCAGTTAAATCACACATGTACATTTAAAAAACAACAGCAGAATGTATTATCGTAATTATGTCTAATGGGATTATCATACTGGAGCATTTCTCAGCACATGTACCATATAGGATTGTGTGTATGTTGTGATTCTGCACACAGAAAAGGGGTTAAGAACAATGAACCATCCTATTGTACCTTATAGATCAGGCGTGTGCCAAACTTGCTTAATGCAAGAGCCACATATGATACACTTCAGATGTTTCAGAGACGCAATATTTAATAAGCATTTAAATTCTTAAATACATTTGCTCACCATGAATATTAAACTTATGTTTTAATGCAGTGGACTCTCGGTTTATGCCTGGTAAATAATTATAAAGCTTGAAAATTTCTTATTTACCTTTTATATTAATTGTGATGCAAAAAGGAGCTCAGCAAACGTATTTCTGAGAGCCGCACATTATATGTCAAAGAGCTACATGTGGCTCAGGAGCCCCAGTTTGACCACCTCTATTATAGCCTGTGGCAAAAGCTTTCATGATTCAGAGTCCATTTTGTTAAATCAATGAAATCGTCTCCTAAATAGGTAGCGGTGTGTGTGTGTATAGTATAATATTAGTGTAAGAGAAACTCTGAGAAACACAAGGGTATGATAATTTAGTCAGACTTCATTACTACAATGATCACTTCTTCACTTTAAAAGCATGTTTGTGACTTGCTAGTATTTGTTTTCCTCTTCCTTCTGATGACTTTTTAATTTAAACCTTTACTGAATATTTTAAAAATTACAACCATTATAACCTCCTTTTCGTACAGAACTGCTTTATATATACATTTAGGTTTTTTTTAAATTATCTCTATTTCTCCTGAACATTAAAAATGTTCCAAAAGTATGTTCCAAAAATAATATGGATTATCTTGCTGCAAAGCTGTAACATTTTAATTCTTCAATAACACCACATTCTTTATTAGTTAGAAAAATGCAATTAGTTATTCACTTTTTAAAAAGCAGGAATGCTGTACAAATTATCTTTTATAAAGATGTTAAAAATGATAGGTTTGATCAAGAAATATATCCTTAGGGTTAGACTAGATTAGTGAAGTACAGTGCTGGGTTTTCCAGTTATACTTCAACGTAGTGCTCTCATTATAGCAAAAGAAAAGCAGATTCCTCAGGGTGCAGATTTTTCTTCTATGTTCACAAAGTATAGCAATAAAAGAAAACGAAAACATGGAGACAGAAGAAGCTTAAGTGAGGAGTTTTTGCTGTTATAATTGCTACATGCCTCAAATTAAATGCATTTAAATATCCTTATGGCAGTCTGTACAACATACAGACAAATTTGATGCATCTTCCTTAAGCAGTAATTATACAATTCATCCTTGTTCAAAGTACTTAACCCATATCAATATCAAACATAACAACAGTTTGGAAGCAAGAGATGTATCGGTACATGTTTCCACCTTCCAGAATGTTCCATCACCATTTCATAACAGTTATCTGCAAAAGCAGGATGTGGCTTTCTCAGTGCAGATTCAAATCATTTCTGTACATTGCACATGGATTATTATTTATTTATTTTTATTTAAAGAATTTATAAAGGATTATAAACCGCAGTTAACTTAATTATGCAGCATATTCCCTATCCCAAAGCACAGACATCTCTCTGAAGTACAATGTAGATACGAACCATTACTGGACAGAGCATGTTTATATTGTAGTCAGCAATACTGCCACTCCTCCACCACTGTGTAGGTGGGGGCATCTTTGCCCACCCCTCCCTCTCTCATGCTAGGCAGGGTGGGAGAATGGCAGTACCTAATTGGGTGTTGCTTTATTTGAGAAGGGGCCCTAGTCAGCAGGTAGCTTCACCTCGGTCAACCCCCTTTGGGGGTGGCAGGGGTTGCTCAGCAGATGATCTGCACCTTTGAGTCAGGGTGGGAACACCCAAAGCAGGAGTAGACAGTAGCGTGCTATATCCTCCGAGGTAGGTCCCCTGTCTAAAGGGGGAAAGAGTGTATGGAGATAGGACTCGTGAGTCGCTGCAGAGTTTGCAGTAGCTTGCTAATTGGCATTAATTTCAATAAATGTAGCCCAGTTTTAACCCAAAACCTTGCCTCCTTTATTTATTGGGAGGGACCTGAATGGGCAATTAGTTTAATTGTGCATTATCTGCTATATCCAATTACAATTTTTTTGTGGATTCAAAAATAACCTTGGGATACATATCCGCAAAAGAGAATGTGCAGGAAATCATGGATGGCAGCCATGGCATTCCTACTGGAAGTCCCTGATGGTAATAATAGCTCATCTAAAGTGATGAGCATCAACTGTAAGAATATTTGGCACTACCCATTTTCCAAAGAATGCAGCACCAGGAAGGGACAGAAGTCCTCATTTTATCCTCCCAATAACTATCAGCGCAATTCTATCCAATTTACACCACTGATGTAACCAGCAGGGGAGGGCAGGGTGGGAGGCTTTGGAGGGGAGATTTAAATCCCCTTTGAATCTCCCTTTGGAGGGAATTTGAATCCCCTTTCCATTCTGGGGCCTCCCGTTCTCGCTGTACCGCTGGCTACACTGGGGGTGTAAATTGGATAGGATTGCGCTCTATGTGAGATAGGGTAGACTGAGACAGAGCCAAGGTCATCCAGTGAACTTCATGGCTGAATCATATTTTAGATATGAGAACAAAATAATTGCTGCCATCCCATTGAAAAAAACTATATAGGTGCAATCCAGCTTTCACTGATGATAAATGAGCTGGATTGCACCCTTTATTGGATTGTACGTTTCTAAAATTCAGCTAATAATCTATTATGCTTAATTCGTACAGAGTAATCTTCTGAGTAAATTAGAAAATCTAGTTAAACATTTTAATGCTTTAATGCATTTTTTTAATATGAGCAGGAGAAATAGTTCTGAATCGCTATATTTTGTCTCATTTTAAACTGTAGATTTGGTTCTGTGTCAAGTTTGCTCTGTTTGTCTATTTCCTGAATTAATTTAGCTCCTAAAGCAATTTAGCAGGGGTTCCATCATCTGAACACATGTGGATGCTTGTGTGGTTATTTACTAGACATTATGTAATTTGGGGGGTTGAAATTAATTTTAGATGAATTTCAAACAGAGAATTAATATTTATTTTGGGGAGGGGAAAGAAGTCAGATCTTATCTAAACACACACACACACACACACACACACACACACACACACACACACCTGCATTTTATTAACTTCCAAATATTAATATAATTCATGGACATTTTAGAATGTACCTTTGGCTGAAGATTAGAAATTCCAGCTGTGATTTTATTTACTCTCAGAGGCAATCCTAGAACAAAGCAACAAACTGGAATCTCTTGCAGTGCCTTTATGTACAGTATATGCATGAAATGTCTTTCATCATTTTCTTTGTCTTTGTAATAAATCTAAGACACATACATTTGCAGACTAATTACACACTAACAAGCTGAACCTTGTGAAAAATCATGAAGGATATTTGTTGAGGGTATGGAAAAAGTGAAGGACAAGGCACTGCCAGCTTGTCTTCCCAACATCTTTTCATGGGGGGCCCTTACTGGCTAGTGGTGCCGGGCAGATTCCTAAGCATTTTCTCTACCCTGCTTTCTTCTTAAATTCTCTGACAAGGGTGAATAATATTAGCATAGTTTAAAGGGCCAGCAGACTGGTGAAAAGTTCATCCTCATTCTACGCTTGATGTGCTCCTGACTCTTCCAGCCTCTGTGGTTTTCACTCTCTGCCAGGCTACTTTGGATGTCACTGCTTCCAGAACCTGCTTACCAGCCATGGTTTTGCCCTACTGGTATCCTTGTTCCCTGGTCCTGATCTGTGAGCTACACCTACACTATCATCTTATATAGATTGTGTACCAGCTGTACAATTTTGTTTCAGAATATGCTGGGATTTTGGCAAGAGGGCTAAGAATTCTCTGTTGGATATTCCGATCTCCCATCTCACAGTTTCCAGGATTTGTTGGAGAGAGAAAATTATTTCTAACCCATTTTAAGACTGTAAAGTAAGTAGACAGCTCCTCATGACTGTACTGGCAGTCTGACAATGGATCTTCCTGAATAATTTCCTTCCTGACAGTTGTAGGAGTCCTGACCACAAGGCCTTTCTTCTGATTGGACTGTAACTGAGAACCAGCTTCAGAGATCCATCTCTCTCCCAAATGACAAACATTTGTATTCTGGCTTCATATGGCACCACCACCTTCAACTTGGAACTCTCCAGGTTTGCTTTACCAGCACATAGTTATATCTGAATAAATACTGTATTTCTTCAATTCTAAGACGCATGTTTTTTCCCAATTAAGCATTTCAAAAAATGGGGTGCGGCTTAGAATCGAAGGTCTCCAAAAAGCACCCCAAAATGCTATCTTCTTACTTACTGGGGCTTGCGGGGGCTTCAGGGAGGCCTGCACAACCCTCTGCAGGCCTCCCTGATCTTCAGTTCGGCAAAAAACGGTGATTTTCAGCCATTTCCGGTTTTCGCGAAAACCAGAAATGGCCAAAAATCGCTGTTTTTCGCCAAACTGAAGATCAGGGAGGCCTGCAGAGGGTTGCGCAGGCCTCCCTGAAGCTCCCCCAAGCCCAGGTAACGAAGGAAATGGCACTTTCTGACGGGGCCAGAAATGCTATGCAAAGGCAGTGCACTCAGTCACCCTCAGCTGCAGGAGACATGCTGGGGAGAGTTGGTGCTGAGCAGGTAGATTTAACGAAGGGAGGCGAGTCTTACAATTGATGGATTTTTTTTTCCCTGCTGGTGGTACTGAAAGTAAAGGTGCGTCTTAGAATCGATGGTGCCTTAGACTCGAAGAAATATGGTAGGTGCCAGAACCAAAGTGATATTTGGGGGGAAGCCTTTCATATACTACAGTAGGAAACATCCCCCCTCCCCTATTTATTCATACAACCCTAGAATGTGTAGTTTACTTTAAACATTGAGCCAAGACTGTGTAAACCAAACACAGCTACATTCCTATCACACTTACATAGGAGTAAGTCCCATTAAACTCAGTAAGACTTACTTCTGAGAAGTGGCGGACTGGCCAGGGTGTCAGCTTGCCTGATGGCAAGTGGGCCCTGTGGGCCCCTGATGAAGTGGGCCCCCAGGCTAGGCTGCATCGCGGCAGGCCGGGCCTCTTCTGAGTTGGACCTGCTGTTTTCCTGAAGGCCATGACTCACCATGCACCTGCGTGAGCCTCACGCAGGCTCGAGAGAGCTCTCCCAGCAAAAGGGAGGGCTCTTGTGCACTTGTGCGAGCCATATGCAGGGAGTCCTGGTCTGCCGGAACGCAGCAGACCAGGCTCTGAAGAGCCCCAGCCTGCCCCGTTGCAGCCGGCGGGTCGGAATGAAGCAGCGGCGGCAACAAGTGGGGAAGAAAAAAAGGCAAGCGGGGAAATGGAAAAGCCGAGCTGCAGCAGTGAAATCAAGAAGTGTAAGAAGCGGGGAGTGGCGAGAAATGGGGGCGGAAAGTGGCGAGAAATGGGGCGGAAAGTGGGGCAGAAAGTGGTAAGAAATGAGGGGAAATAAATACATTTCGGCTTTTTGCCTACAAAAAAAAAAGTAAAAAAGGCACTTTGAGCTATTGCATACATTGCAAAGATAGCAAATATTTTTCATTGCACCTTATAGTTCTGGGTGGGCCCTCTTTGTTTCCTGGCAAACAATAATTTTAGACTCAGTCCACCACTGCTTCCGAGTAAACATGCATAGGTTTAGCTAAAATGTCTTAAGAGTACATCTACATGGAATCTGGCAGTTTCTTATCAGTTTAAAGAATACCAGAGTGGAAGAATTGTGGGTAGAGGTTGTTTAGTTAACATTCCAGCTACTGAAACAGAACTTAATGTCAAGTCTGAAGTGACAAATATCTCTACGAACTACATCGCATGCCTCATAATGTTATAGACCAAGTTATAGGGAGCATGAACATTATTATCTGAATTGCTATCTGAATTGCACTAAACTACGTACTTATTTCTATGACAGAACCTACCATATTTTTAAATATGCTTCGTTAAGGAACATCTAATGCTAGATGTAAGGCATCAGTGAACACAAGTGGATTCAGTTGGAAAATCAAATCTATTTAATATAAAGATCTCAGCCTTCCAAGATCATCTGGGCAAAAGTCATTCCCCTCTAGAATAAAGCAATACAGCTTTTATTATTCTGTCTGCCCACTAGATTTTTTAGGAAAATTAAACCAGTCATAAAATCAAATTGTTCAACCTCAACTTTTCACTAGAATTTGCCCCCCCCGGGGGGGGGGGGAACTGTAAGCCACAACAGCAAATAATGAACTCCCTGTTTTAAGGATGCTACAGGTAATACTACCTAAGTATTTCTTACTAGGCAATACATACTCAATATAGCTGAAAGCATTTGGGTGATCTTGCTATTTGATCCCAGGTAGTTAAGAAGAAAGGAGAATGCTACTTACAACTTTTGCATCAGATACCAAGGCATCACTACATATGGATGGATAAGGTCCACTGTGTTTCATCACTGTCTCTTCATGCATTCATGCAGATAAAGCCCAGCGAATTTGTAAGAGTATTGGGTTCAAGTCCACTCTCATCAGTTATGAATTACACTAGCACTGCAATCCTATGCATGTATCCTAAGAAGTAAGCCCATTTAATGGGACTTACTCCCAGGTGAGTGTGTATAGGAATACAACCTAAGAGACCTTGGGCAAGTCCTTACCTTTCAGGATAAACTAACTCACAAAGCTGATCAGTTACGTCACTGCAGGGGTGGTGGAGCTCCAAGTTCCGCCGGGCTCTGAGCCTCCGTTACACGACGGGAGAAAGCGGCCCCGCCCCCTCGCCTTTGGAGCCATTCCGGCCGACGAAAGCACTGCCTGTTAAGAATTACAATTGCTCTCCTGCTTGCTGGCAGAGAATAGCAATCACACACATAGGGTAGGAGGAGTCATTTGCCACCCCCTTGTCTCTACTAATCAGCTGTTGGTAGCTAATTTTCGATAGGAAAATTGTATTACTCATGATTAAGTATGCAAATCATGGCTAAGGCAACTTCCCTATCACTCTGCTTCAAAAGTGACAATTAAGTTTGAAGGCAGGGCTTAGCTTATCAACTACTAAACCATCATTTCAATGTATATTTGAGAAGCTAAGCAGGATTCAGGCAACAAACTATGGTTAGGTCTGCACCAGGCCACTCTCTCACTAGCTAGGCCTTGTAGGCAGTAGGACTAGTGACTGGCTGTGATAGTAGGTATACTGAATACATGTAAAGTATTATTATTGCTTCCAGAGTAACAGCGCAATCCTGTGTAACTTTGCACCAGCGTAACAGTAGATGCACCGGTATAACAGTAGATGCACCAGTGTCTTACACCGGTGCATCTACTGTTACACCGGTGCAAAGTTACACAGGATTGTGCTGTAAGTGATATATACAGTACTGCTGCCAAAGATGTGGATGGATCAATATATGCTAGCTTCTTCTGTTCTTCTCTGGGAACATGTGGAAAGGGAAAGTCAGTCTTACAAGCCTCTTCATCCCTTCCCTCTGCAGTTCTGGTCACTGGAGAAAAAGAGTCAACAGTTTGGGATGTGGGAATTTCAAGCTTCTTAAGGTGAAGAGTATTTATAAAGGTAAAGGTGCCCCATGCTCGAAAGCCAGTTGTGTCCAACTCTAGGGTGTGGTGCTCATCTCCGTTTCTAAGGCAGTAGGGCCAGCGCTGTCCGAAGACACTTCCATGGTCATGTGGCCGGCGTGACTAACAGAACACTGTTACTTTCCTGCCGCAGCGATACCTATTTACCTACTTGCAAC
The DNA here is from genome assembly GCA_026170595.1 of Plestiodon gilberti rubricaudatus. NCBI lineage: Eukaryota > Metazoa > Chordata > Lepidosauria > Squamata > Scincidae > Plestiodon > Plestiodon gilberti. The sequence goes on along the minus strand of JANXHW010000002.1, from coordinate 92,729,380 downwards.
GTCTTGCTTTCGAACTGCTAGGTTGGCAAGAACTGGGACAGGAGGCAGGAACTCACTCCGTCTTGCAGCACTCGGGTCTCGAACTGCTGTCCTACCAGACCTTCTGGTCTGCAGTTCAGTGTCTTAACCACTAAGCCACCGCGTCCCCCAAATACCCCATAAGAGTATTTGACCTGAACTTAAAAAGCAAAATGATAAGTGTTGTCAGGTTTAGACTTGACAAAGAAAAAGCATTCGCAAAGTAGCCAACGATGTGAGCACTAACATTTCTTTCACGGCAGAATAAGATAGGTTGTACAGGCAACAGGACACCACACAAGACAGAAGCTGAACTGGGCTTTTTCACTCAAGACTGAGGAAAGACTATAGCACTCATTCTACACAGCCAGGCATAGATAGCTTTCAGCTCATATGTGTTGGAGAGGAGGATAAAGGGAAAGGGTACTTTGGGACTAGATCTTTGCATTTCACAAGAACTGAAGTGTAAACAAGATTTTGAAATAATTATGTAGATCAATGTTTACTAGATTTTTGATACCTGACGTGCAGGGTGGTGGTAGTTTTTTGTTGTTGTTTTTAAATTAAAAATGGAGGCACACTTGACTATTTGCCAAAAATAAAAGACAAATATAGATTTTTAAATCAGCTCCCAGAACAAAGGGTAGGCATATTCCTTGCAAACTGTAGGATAGTTCAATTGCTATTGTTTCACAATGTCCCGTCCTCCCCTTTGCCCAACCAGTCAAGAATCTTCAGAGACTATATGTATTTTCTCACTCCTATCAGCTGTAGTGCATGTTAGGTAAAAGAGTCCTTATTCTTCCTTGCTTGAAATGATTTCACAGCTCATGGTGGGGAGGGGGGACAGGTAGTCAATCCTAGTGTATTAATCCAATATGGTGCCAATTTTTCTTGACTTAAAAATGGCTCTAGTGTGCCATCTTCTGGTATACAAGTGTGCCCCAGCAGGATGTTTGGTATTAAGAACTGTGATCCAGTTGTCAGACTCTATGACACACTGGCATTGCTATAACGGGCTGGGGGGAGCTAATGCCCCCGGATGACAACCGCAGTCTCCTCATGAAGAGAAGCTGCAGCGGGTTTTTTGGCTCAGCGTCTGCTTTTTTGCAGCCGCGGAGCTGAAATGCACTGAAATCGGTACATTTTTTCGGCCCTCCCACCTGCCCTGGCTCTTGGAAGGCTTCAAATGAAGCCTTCCGGCAGCACAGGAGGTGGGGCAATGCAACTGCTATGACAGACGATAAAATAATAAAAAGAAGAGTCCTTTAATTATAGCAGGTGATTCCAGTCTCACCTTATAACAAAATAATTCTGGCTGAGTTCATTATATGGAGTTGGAAAATGCATTTAAAATGAATCACTGTTTTAAATGCCAGCAGAAAGTAGAAATGGATAAAAAGAATGAAGAATGGCATGGCATTCCACATTTCAGGGTGGTTTTGTTAGTTTATTTCTCATTAATACCCTAAATTTTACACTCATCTTTGTAGGATATTAATGAAGTTCTATCAGAGTTTAATTACAGTACGGTGCTTTCAGAGTGTGCAAAGCACTTCACATGTATTATCTTGATGACATCCTTACACAAACCCTGAAAGATAAGTATCAGAGACGTCATTGGGGGGCAGGGGGGCGGCGGACCCAAGGCGATGGGACCCCAAGCAGTGGGGGTGTGTGCTTGCCTCCGGATCCGTCGTCCCCTCCGCCGCTTTTTGGGTACGCTTTTTGCTTTACGCTGCCCCAGGTACCCCCCCCGCCCTGCCCCCCCCCGGCCACTCGTTGCAGCCGGCTCCGGGGACGTCTTCCTCGGCCGGCTGTCCTGGGCCTTCTGACGAGGCCCACTGTGTCACAACGTAATTTATAATGTTTTTCGCGCATGTGCAGACCGTTCCTGAGGGGAAAAGCTGCCCTTTTCCCTCAGGAACGGTCTGCGCATGCGCGAAAAACATTGTAAATTACGTTGTGACACAGTGGGCCTCGTCAGAAGGCCCTGGCGCGTTGGTCGGGGAGGTCGCTCCAAGGCCTTCTCCCGGCCTCGGAGCCTCCGAGGCCGGGAGAAGGCCTTGGAGCGGAGCCTCCGGAGGGCGACGCACGTAGGGGAGGTGATGCACGCGTGGGTGCGCGCATCACCTTCTGCGCGCGTCACCCTCCGGCGGCCCGGCCCGCGCACTTCGCAATAGCGACGCACCTGCGGGTGTTGTTGTTGTTTTCGTGCTGTGCCGCCACTGAATTTCGGCGGCGGTGCGCGCAAATGATATCATGCCCCCAGGGGGCGGGGCTTGTGACGTCACGTGGGGGTGCCGCATCAGCGCCCCCACAGGGGTGTAGAAATGCCACAGATAAGTATTATTATCCCTATATGGCAATTCAGACTTAGAGTGAAGGTATAGCCTAAGGTGACCTAGTGAATTCATGATGGCAGAGATGAGATTCAAGCCTGGGGAAGTCCTGATTCACAGCTCAAACAGCACAATCTTATACATGTTTATTCAGAAGTAAATCCCACTATGTCCAATGGGGCTTACTCCCATAGGACTGTGGCATTAGCCAGTACACCGGCTCTCATGTGTGCTGCTCTCACCTTACTCAGTTGATCTCTCTACCAGCAAACCCCTCCCAGACTCACAAAGAACACTAGCAAGAAATAATTTAAGGCTAACTGGTTGGCAGCTTTGTCTTCCTTATGCAGGTGAGGGTGGTAACACAGTCACTTTGGGCCAAACTAGATATGACAGGGCATCTTCCTTATCTCCTTTCAATACCATGTAAGTATGGTTTCCCCTTGTCTTATCATTGTTGCTCCTGCTCTCCATTTAGTGTTATATTATCTCTAAACATTTCCTATGTTCCTTTTCTAATTTCAAACACCAGAGAGTAGAATGTGCCCTTTCCCTCAATCTCTGAATCAGTTATATTGGAAGAAGGGTTATTATTAGTAGCTTTGAAGGTCTCCCCACAGGAACAAAACCTTTACAGATATACAGCTTTACAAATCATTAATTCCTGCCATGTGTTCAGGGATGCTAAGGAGATTAAATCCTAGCAAATATCTCCAATAAAACAAGGCTCTGCTATCGAGATACATTGATCCAGTGACAGGTTCTGGGGAAAACATACAAGGTCACTACCTGTATTTTGCATCTCGGAAGGAATCTGAACACATACATCAATTAAACAGATTGTATATGAAGCAGACTTGAAAGAGGGCCACCCTCTGCATAAGCATTTATTTGGATACTGACAATGGTGAAAGTAAATAAAAAGTGAGCAGATTGGAGATGCTATCACTATCTATGCAATATTCAGTTTTCCAAAATGCATTTCACCACTGGGGAAAAAAAATCTGTCTTTACCAAAAAGGACAAGGGAGGGGTAAATAAATAAAGGAAGCAGCAACATTAACTGCATTGCTTTTTGTAACTATCTTTAGCTTAAAAATATTCGTACTTAGCAAAAATCCCCTCTCCCATATGGTTACAATGATTGAGTAGGGCTGCAATCCTATGCGTACTTTCCTGGGAGTAAGCCCTATTGAACAAAGTGGGACTTACTTCTGAGTAGACATGCATAGGATTGTGCTGTAAGTCTGATAAGAATATAGGAAGGAGAACAGCATTCCAAAATGTAGACTTCATTGCTTATTGGTAAATATCACTGAACAGATAAGGGGAAATTACAAAAATACGCAATCCACATACTCCTGCAAATGATCACAAACAAAATTCAGAAAACCTTGCATTCAGTGCATCTAATGATACCTTAAGGCTGCAGTCCAAGGCATACACTTACCTGGGAGTAAGACCCACTGAACACAGTGGGACTTACTCAGGCCCATCCATGAGGCTAGGGGTGATGCAGGTTGTATCAGTGGTGGATTGAGAGGGAGTATGAGAGGGTGGCAGACTCACCCTCTCCCCAAGTCTGCCACCATTGCAGCCTCCTTCCCTCCAACCTGACATGGACGTGAGCCATACCTACCACCTAATCTTGTGGATGGGCTGCCCCTCAGTGGGTCTTACTCCCAGGTAAGTGTGTAAAGGATTGCAGCCTTTAATTCAATAGGTGCATTGAATACTTCCAGTTTGATTTACAGGGACCACTGTAAATGAAGGAGCTCCTTCATTCACACGGTCCGTTTAAATCAAACCAGAAGTCTTGCCCTTGAAAAAACTGTACCAGAAGCAAGGTAAGGGGGGGGGGATTTGTGTGTGCAGAGCCTGCAGCAGTGGAACCAAAGCAGCACTGGGCAGCATTCCGGGTTGCACTGCCCTTGGGCTTACTTCTGAGTAGACTTGCCTAGGATTGTGCTTTCAATTAATTATCATATTGCATAGTAATTTATTCTATTACTAATTGATATAAAATGTTCTTTGTGTCATTTGGCAATGCTTTAGGTGACAAAATGATCTCAGTTTGTAAGCGTGGTAACTGATTCCCTCCTGCTGCTTACAGGATCAGTTGAGATAACAGCAGAAGTCCTTTTTAAAATATACCATTATTCAGGGTAAAGATCTGTGAAACTCTCCTGAATAAATCTATACAGTAAAAATTTCTATCCGCAGATCCCTTTCTATCCGCAGATCCAGGATCCGCGGATTTGATTTAGTGGTGGTCTCAGATCCGCGGGGTCCACCTTCAAAAACATGTAAAAGGAAGAAAAAAGTCCCCAATCCCCATTTTTACCTTTGCGCAGTGAACTTGCACCATTTTCAATCCTACTGCAGGGCTCCAGCAACCTTAACGACCCACTTCCGGGTCGCTCTTCCCTCATCCCAGCCATGCCCCAGAATGCATCTTGCATACCCCAGAATGAATACCCCAGTACCCACAGATCCTCGCTATCCATGGTGGAGGGAGGTCCGGAACAGATCTCCCACGGATAGTGAGGTACAACTGTACATTGTACACTGTACATATAGGTCTTTGTTTTGCCTTTATTTTAGGAAAAGCCTGCTCTTATTCAGTAACCTCTTTATTCAGCAATGTTCAAGGTCAACCTTAAGCAAAAGTTTAGATTGCATAGATATCACAATATGCAAGTTCACATTTTTATTAAAATGAATGTTTCATCGCTTGTTTTGGAGTTGCACTTCCAGTCATCTGCAATCTTTCCACATCCCAACCTGATTGGTTATTAAACAAGCACAGGTTATCCCTGCCAATTTTTTTATGGCACCAAAGTAAAAAGGGGTGGGGGAGATATTTGTTTATTTTCATGGCTTCAAACACAACTGTTGGCTTTGGGATGCTGTTGTAAAAAGTAAAAAAGAGAGAAGGTTCACTACCAATCTGTTGTTACTGTTGTACTGTTGTTACTGTGTTGTTTTCTGTTAAAAGAAACTATCAGGCTTAATGCCACTGCCTGGTGGTGTAGGTTTTACGACAATATGAATTTTGAGAGTGTTTCTGGCAAGTAGTTTAATCAATGTTAGTTGGTGAGGCATCAAACTTATAGCCAGGGCCTCTGAGAGGAAATTTATCAGGGGTTCGTGAGAAGCGCCGTCGGCATGTTTGACCCTCCCGTCCGCCCTGCACCTCTGTATGGTGAATAACGACTGCAGCCGTTACGTCACTTCCGGCGCAGGGGGGGCGGGTCGTAGAAACGTCACTGGATAAGAAAACACATTTGATTTGAACATCTTTGTTTATCCTAAGAATTCACAATACAGATAAACTTACTATTTTCTGTTGTTTCTTTCTGTTTTTCGTTTTCATTTTCTGCAATTGCCCCTTCATCAAAATCCTGTGCATGACTACTCAAATCAACTGCTCGTTTGGGGATGAGACTTTCCCACTAATGGGAGGCTTTAACAGGCCACTAAAGCTGCCTGAAACCCCAGCAGACACAGGGATAGAGCTCATGCCCCTCCCTCACAGTGCGTAGGCCCCTGTAGTAGCGCTGCACCACTTTGCCTTGTCGGACTTGGAGGCCAGGACCAGGTCATCATCGTCGGAGCCAAGCGAGAGCTGCCTGCAGCAGGGATTCATTTTTTCGCTATAGAGTGCGCATGTGGCGCGTATCTCCTGCAGACTGGAACATTTCTGGGGGCCCTCCTTTGCCTCCCAGGCCCCCTTTTGGACCCCATGCCCGGGTACAAATTACCCCCTTTACCCCACCCCCCTTTCATGGGCCCTGCTTATAGCTCCATCATGAACCACACAACACTCTTTCCTTGCTCATTATTTTATGGCAACATTTCCCAAAACTACTGATTTGCTGAGACACACAGAATTAAAACACAGAATGAGCAGCTTCTTCTGAGTGCTGGTAATTCTGCTGCACCTCCAATCACAGCCAATGTAAAGAAAGATACTTAGAGGAAGTCATCCTACTGTGTGTAGGTGCTTTGTGTCTCTGACTAACATAGTATACTGTTTGGAAACTACTGTTTTATTGGGAAAGAAATCAAGACATTTTAAAGAAATGGTGTTATGAAACCATTTCTAGTAAAATACTTCAGACTTTTCACTTTAATCCCCTATGAAACTGGAGTAGCTGGAATTATTACTAATTCCAGTTCCTAAAATAACGATTGGGGGGGGGGGGTGATGCATCCTCTACTATAGATGCAAAACACATAAAATCATTAAAAAGTGGATGGAGCGCTTACCGGTACTTATTTTCCATCACATTCTGCACCATGAACAGAAATGTCTGCACGACTGGAGTGGATTTTTTTTCCTGTATTTTTTCCCCATTAAGTTAGCATGGTCCAATAAGCAGTCGAGTAAAGGAACAGGATGCAAAAGAAAAGGCACCTACTGTAATATTCATAAAGTGTTCACTGGTTCCTTGACTAGCACTGTGACTCAGGTGTGATGGTGTCATAGTGATGGCATCACTTGATTGGAGGAGTGGAACCCACCTGTCCTCTCCACAGAAGCATCGCTGGGGGGGGGAGGTCCGCCCCTGGGCAACACGTTAGGGGGTGACAAAGCGGGAGGCAGCGAGAACCGCTCTGTTTTGGCGGTGGAAGCAGCGGCAATGGGTTTGGCCAATATCTGGCAGTTTATATGCATCCAGCAGGGTTCTCTCCCCACTTTTGTTTTGAACAATAGAAACTCAACGTATGATACCAAAGTATTTTAAAAATTTGAGTCAATTCAGAGATACAGGTTGATTTACTCCATATCTGGACATCCGAAATCCGGACTATTCCAAAATCCGGCCATTTGGGAGCCATGACTTGCCACTGAAGCCGGCATGACTGGTTTTGTTTACATTTTTTGTGCTTGCAGCGTGAATCAGCAGCAAGCAGCGCAGTGGTGTTACTAGGGCGTGGTGGGCCGCCGGGGGGTGAACCGTGTCACCCCGCGCGTCACCCACCGGGTCTCCCCAAGGCTCCGCGTGTCACCCCTGAGGCCGCCGCCAGCTCCGCGTTACCCCCCGAGGCCACCCGGTCTGAGCTGGGAGAGGGCCTCGACACATCCTCTTCGACCAGCAGCTCAGCCTCTTCTGACTAGACCCTCAGTGGCATTTTCGCACATGTGTACAATGCCGCTGAGGAGAAGAGGCTTCAAGCGGTGTTGTGCGCATGTGTGAAAACGCCGCTGAGGGCCTAGTCAGAAGAGGCCAAGCTGCCGGCCGAAGAGAACGCGTCGAGGCCCTCTCCCGGCTCGTACCGGGCGGCCTCAGGGGGTGACACGGAGCTGGCGGCGGCCTCGGAGGGTGACGCGAAGCGTGTGGAGTGGGTGATACGTCACTCACCCCAGTGGGTGACGCGGGGGGGGGGGTGACGTGGCAACCCCTGCCCCCAGGGTGACGCACACCCTAGTGATGCCACTGGGGCATGGGAGAGGTTGCACTTTCTTATCTCTCCATTTCAAAAATTATTTGTTATATGGCATGAAGTGCTGCTGTGTGAGAAACACAAGTCTAAAACTCCCTTGGGTACATGTGTAGTTCTTTGAATTTTGACCTTAATCTGAGACTATGAGCCCTGTCCTAGGCATATCTACACGGAAGTCCCATTGTAGTCAATGAGCTTACTCCCAAGTAAGTGTGCACAGGATTGCAGCCTAAATTGGCCTTCTTCTACAGAAATTACATGCATACCAGTTCTCTCTTCTTAATTTAGGGGACATCTCTTACGGTGCAATCCTGCCTAACTATAGGCTGGTGGAAAGCACGTATTCAGCACCTGGAGAGTAAGCGGCACCAGCGTGGAGGCCGGCACCTTTCACTCCGCTGCTGTCCTGGACCCGCGCTAGCCGACGCAGGTGAGTGCTGCGCTGGTCGGTGCAGGCAGTGTGAGGAGAGTGGGCAGGGTGGCGAAAGATGGGGCCATTGGCCAGTCCAGGCTGGGAGGGGGCAGGGATCAGGCTGGGAGGGGACAGGGATATCGGCACTAGGTTAAGCTGATATCCTATGTCTCATCGCAGCCCAGGTCGGCCTTACATGGCCTCCCCGGAAGCACACCAGCTTCAGAGATGGCATGCATCCGAGGAGGCCCATTGCAGCCTGTGTCGCTTACATCAAGGGAAGTGGACGAATGTCCCCTTCTACCGAGGTACGCCAGGCTGTGTCGGTGCCGGCCGCAATGGGCCTAGGATACAGCAGCCGGCCCTTTAGGCTGGCTGCGCAAAGTTACACAGAATTGAGCAGTTTCATGCAATATTTTGTTTTTAAATCAATCAGGTTTTATATATTACAGGAGTCAATTTTCCTATCATGAGAATAAAATAAACTATCTCTCCTTATATTTACAACAAAATTGAAAAAAATAAAAGAGAAACAATCATAAGTGGAGTAAGCCAAAACAAAGATGGAAACATCAAACATTACATGTTACATAGGTATAACTGCAATCATTCCAAAAAGGGAGTCCCAATATTTTTATATATATAAATGTTCAAATTCTCACATGTCTTCCTCTCTCTCTTATAGCTAGAGGACATGATGTTATATTCAGCTTGGGACAGTCAAGCACTATTGAATTACCGGTACTATGGAACACTACTGATTTATTTTTTTTACCACCAAGTAGCCCCTGTTCAGTCTGAATTGCTGACCTCCATTAAAGCCCACATAAGGAATAAACACCCTAGAATTACAGGAACTAAAAAAACACAAAAAAACTTCCCAACAGGACCAAGAATCCATCGCTGTGTGTCAGCGATGGATTCTTCTTGCTTCTTACCAAAATTAAATCATCACACTACAATTTTATGGGCGCAATCTAGTCGAAGCTGCCGGTGCCGGAGCGAGCGCTCTGGTGCCGGAAGCAATCGCAAACGTGCCAGAAAGCACGTTTGTGATTACTCGGAAGCAAGGGAGGCCGGCGCAGAGGCCGGCCTCCCTCACTCCGTCGCCAGAATGCCCAGGTGGCTGTTGGAGGTGAGTCCAGATCCGACAGGGGCAGTTCAGCGGGCGAGGGGGGCCACTGACCTAGCCGGCCCAGGAAGGAGCGGAGGATGGCTCCCGCCATATCCCTGTCCCCACCGGGCTGGCTAGGCCGTTAAACTGCCTCCTCTACTTCAAGGAAGAAATCCAAGGAGGCCCATCGGGCCGGCCCCGGTTTACACCCGGGGAAGGGGACAAGTGTCCCCTTCCCCGAGTAGACCTCCGACCCGCCATTGGATGGGCAGCCTGGGCATAGGATCCAGCGGGCGGCCCTGGGCCCCTGGCCAGATTCTTAGTCAGGATTGCGCTGTATGACAGGTACACCAAATAAGCTGTTTTAGCACTACATTGCATAATATGTTAGCATTGTTTTAGCATTTAGCAAGGTTTCTACCATGGCTCTCAAGCTTTGCATTGTTCCTTAATTAAAAAAAATGTTATCATTCTATAGCTGGGCTGCATCTATGTGGTACCACCTCCTACTGCTGTTGATTCACCACAGTGAGAAGTGGGCAGTTCCTCAATCTCCCTCACTGACAGAAGGACTTACCCTACACTGATTATCGTTCACTTCTCAATGCAGATGGCAGCTGTATAATATCAACAGGGATCATGCTGGGCAGCTGATTCGTTTCTTCAATGCAGAAAGAGTTTCATGCTTTGATACCATCTGGCTTTGCTAGGGCGGTTGAGGAGTCAATCTGCAACTGCTCCCACAGAAAAAAAATAATCTATAAATCCTAATTTACAGAGGAGGATTGCTAGAGAATTGCTTATGCCACACCTCCCAATACCACCATTTTTACCACACATGCATTCCAAATGGACGTCAGAGGACTGTGATAAGGGCTAACACAGAAAGATGTGTAAACTGCTTGTTGTATTTATTTATAGCAGGCCCAAACAGCTTTTGACCAGGAAGCCAAAAATAGTTCACAGCAACATATTGCACATACTGCAACCTTTTAGGGATTCCTGATTTGCTTTCTGCCTGGGACAGTAAAATCAGGTGGTTGACAAGCAGCTAGCAGGCTGCCACAGTATCCTACATTCAACTTAAGGAGTCAAAAATTGTGCAGCCTTATTTACATGCATTAGGAGGGCCATTCTCCCATGGCTGGTTGTAGAGGTCAAGCTGCTCTAATTTTTTTTAGAAAGTTAGGGAAATTAGAGGCTAACCAAGGGGAATAGCACTTATTTAGCTATGTAAACCACTTTGTGAACTACAGTTGGCTCCCCGAATCTGCAACTTCAGCATCCACGGATTTGGCTCAACGCAGAAGCTTCATGAATACTGGGGTCAACCTAAAATGGTTTTTTAAAAGGGGAAAAAAGGTTTTAAAGCACTATTCTTACCTTTCAGCTGCAAATTGCTGCATTTATTTGCTTCTACAATGTGAAATTGCGCTCTGGAAGCCTCTTCTGGGTTGCGTGGCTCCCCCTCCCTTTTCCAGGATCACCCCTGATACATTGCAATGCTCTGGGGTGAACTTGGGAGAGGGGAGAGTCGCATGACCCAGAAGAGGCTTCTGGAGCGTGATTTTACCTTGTAGAAGCAAGAAAATGCAGCGGTTTGCAGCAGAAAGGTAAGGAAAACGCTTTTTAACCCTTCCCCCCATTTTAAAAACCTTTTTAGGTTGGCCTGGGATCCATGATAGCAAACTTCGCACCGCAACCTAGAGTCGGAAACGACTGGGTTTCAAGCAGGGGATTCCTTCACCTTTACCCAATAGTCCCAAATCGCTTTAAACCAGTTTTAAAAATAGTTTTGAAGATTCTCTCATACACATGTATGTCTCTAGTACCCACCGCCCCTTTTCTCTTCCCAAACCTCATTGTGTCCTCTTCATAAAGGGAAGTCTGCAGTGAGAAGAAACTGCTTGTTAAAATGAACTGAAAGGAATTCAGTCTAGTATTAGACATAAGTGATGTTAATATTAAAGTAAGTGTGGTTACAACACGTCAAAGAAAAAGGTGGGAACTGAGGTTAGAAAAAACAAAGCATTCAAACAGAAAAACCTTCCTGTCAGAAATGAATGTTTGCTGAAACAGCCTTAAAAATGCATGATATCCTAAATATTTGATGCAGTGTTACTAGAAAGGGCGAATCCATCCTTTAACCATGACAGCACTGCACAACCTTAGCAGAGTAAACAACTATTACTTTTATTCCGGAGCAAGAGTTTTCTTTTTCTTTTATGAGAGATTTTATGAGAGCTCGATACAGAGCTCATCTTGTGTTCTTATGAATTTTTTGGCATGCTGTGAATGGGCACCATCGCCATCTATGGGCATATGGCCAAGCATGTTTGTATCTTGAAAGTTCTAAAGTTGAATGCTCTTAAGTATGGGAGCTTCTGTATATATTATCTTGACTTCAGTACATAGTTGTTACATCTTGGCATATTAAACCTCCACAACTTTTGAATCACTATACTAAACTCATATATCGTAGCCTGCTGGGGCACAACTATTGAGCCTATCTTTCTGGTTCTCTTTCTTTTACTGTTTTACAACACACAAAGATTTATGTGGCTTTAGTCCAGTTATTGAATGCTTATGTTTTGCTCAAGCATGTTAGGAATGAGGCCCCTTAAGTCAACTGAGGAAGGTTGGGGATACATTTTTAAAACAAAAATACAGTACAAGTGGGCCCCCATATCCACTGGGGATATTTCCAGGCCCCTCCGTGGATACTTGAAACCGTGGATAAGAGCAAACACCCCCTCCATGGTTTCCTGAGGCCCCACCCTGCCTCCCCTGCAGGCAGGTATGCTTCCCCCCCCAGCTCTTATTTTTTATTTCAGCAAGCTTTCTTTCTTCCTTAAAACAAACAGAGAAGCAGCCTCCATTGCAGGCAAGTAGAACGAGACTAAGTCCTAGAGAGGCTCTGCAAGGTTTCTGTTAACCTTGCAGAGCCTCTCTAGTACTTAGTCTTGTTCTACTTGCCTGTAATAAGCAGCCAGAGACTGCTTCTCCTGTTTCTTTAAGGAAGAAACGAAGCTTACTGGGAAAAAAGTAAAAGCCTGGGGGGGTCCCCACGATCCGTGGATAACTGAAACCGTGGATAGTGAATCAGTGGATATGGGGGCCCACCTGTATATCTAAAAAACTGTAGTTCTTTTACAGGCTTTTTGCTGTTCAGATTTGCACAGTTTGCTTTTGCATGACTGCCACATATGATCCTTGAGCATATGATTTTATCCTTATGGATCAAATGTAAAGTTGTTGGGGTATTTGAAGATTGTACTTTTTTTGTTACTTTTGTTCATTTTAATGATAGTTACAAAATTCATTTAGAGTGAACCACATATCTGAATAACTGAGGCCTCTGTAGAACTAGTAGGTCAATTTTATGAATGTCTACTCAGAAGTAAGTTCCACAGTTCAATGGGACTTATTCCCAGGTAGCTGTGTACAATATTGCAGCTGGGCAGCCCTATCTAAATCCACACGCGGCGATACAGTGGCGCCAGCGCAGCTACCGCTGTATCCCACAGGAGATTTTCAGCTGCTGGAGGTCTACTTGGGCTAAGGGGACATTTATCCCCTTGCCCTGGGGTAAGTCCCAGAAGCTACTCTGGGTCAACTTGGACCTGCATCAGCTCGATCGCTGGTGCAAGTCCGCATTGACTCGGGAAGACGGATCAGGCCCAGGAAGGGGGTCAGGATTCAGTGTGTGACACCGGCTCCGATCCCACCCTCCTCCCAGGTCTGATCCGCACTCATCCCTTACCCGTCACCACCCCGTTCCGACCACCCCTCCCCGTTCTGCCAACCCCCACCCCATTCAACCCCCTCCCTGCTTCCTTCCACCACCACCCCTGCATGGGTTTACCTGCTCTGGTGGGTTTTTGTGGACCCGCTGGTGTGTGAGAGGCTGCTTTGGACTCACTGCCAGCAGAGGCTGCTTTACATCTGACGTAAAGCAGCTTCTGCTGGCACAACGTTAGTTACACCATAAGAACATAAGAAGAGCCCTGCTGGATCGGGCCAAAGGCCCATCTAGTCCAGCTTCCTGTATCACACAGTGCCCCCCCCCCAGATGCCTCAGGGAGCACAAGACAACAAGATACTTGTATCCTGTCGCCACTCCCTTGCACCTGGCACCAGCAGGGGAATGGGAACAGGATTGGGCTGTAAAACAACTAAGGTTGAAATCTAGTATGCAATTAACTGAGAGTAAATCCCATTAAACTCACTGGTACTTCTGAGTAGACATGCATAGGATTAACCTATAAGAGCCTTGTATAACCTGACAACTCACACATTCATGGACTATAATCCACATTGTCAAATACATAACGTAGCATCCTAAGTTGACAGATCTATATATACCACAGGCATGAACAACAATGTTTGTAAACAATAGGGCCAAGAAATGCAAGCTGTACCAGTAGGACTGTATCACTTCTGTGCAGATGAGATTTCTCTATCAACAGAGAAAGTACACCTATTTTAGGACCAGTAGCTTATAACATTTATACTCTGCACTTCAGTGAGCCATTATGTTCTGAAATACCATGGATGTTTATTTCCCTTTCCACTGCTCTTTTTATCCATGAAATTAGAAAAATGCACAATGCAAACCATTTTAATGTCTCAGCACACCGATGTACAACTGTACATGATTAATATTTACAGAACTGTAGAAAAGGATGAAGCTTTTCTCTTACAGAGCTGTAACTAAGTAATAAAATTAGGCGCAGGGTAACTCAGACAGAGAGAGAGAGAGAGAGAGAGAGAGAGAGAGAGAGAGAGAGAGAGAGAGAGAGAGAGCAGCAGTAACTAAACCAAAATCAGGGGAAAAGGAAATAAAAATAACACCTGAGGGGGGAAATAAAATCAGTGTCCACAGCAAAATACATTATTCAAGCAACCCATTAAAAAAGAAACAGATCATTGTAGTTTCACATTTGAGCATATAACATAGGTTGTATTGTAGGGAGCAATGATAAAGAGGATTGTTCCTGAAGATAATGGGTTTGCTGCACGAAGACAAATAGATGGCAATTTCTTGATATATTGCTAGGACTTTGCTGTAGACATTCATTCCAGAGAAAAGAGCAACAATATCCCTTTCTTCTGATGTGCGTGTTAAGAGTCCCATGGTAAACTGGTAATTACGTGTGGTAGGTATGGTGCCCTTAGCCATGCAAGGAGAATGTCTCAGATCAAGGACCCTGGCACCTAACCACCATACTTTGGTCCCTGTGCCATAGTGGCAGTTTGCCAGAAAAGGGAGCAGTTGGTGCTTTAGAAAGTTCATTTGTTGCTACTCTTCAGCAAGCTGGTGGAAGAAGGTACTGCAGTCTGCCTTCCAACATACCAAAGCTGAGACTTGCTGACTTACCTTTTTGACAAGCAATACAAAAGACTAATGGTGTTTTCACTTTTCCGTATAAACACTCGGAATCTGCTCTTTGGTTTGAACAAGTTATCTCCACAAAAGGGCCAAGCAGCTTCCTGACTAGACACCCTCTCTGCAAATCACCCCTCCCATCCAGATGGGTTTGCCATGATTTGCCTGCATGTAAAAGCCCCAGGCCAGCAGAAAGACAGCTGAAATGTTTGGAAAACGCATGACCCTGCTGCTAGGCAATCACTAACCTTTCTTATCAGAAGCTCTGCCTCAAGATGCATGAAACAGTTTTTGTAGCGAGACTCAGTGTAGCGTAGCAGCTAAGAGGTTTCAGAACTTCTCTGGTTTGAGTCTCATATCTGTCATGAATACACTAGGTGCTGCTCTTAGAGGCAAACCACTCCTCAGCCCCAGCTGCAATATAGGATAATAATACTTACCGGTACAATACAGGATTGCTGCAAGGATAACCGCATGATAGTACATGCTTTGCACACTCCAAAAGTGCTATATAATGTTAAGTATTATCATTATATTGGAAAAGATAAGCAAAGAAGACAATGGGAGGAGACTCTCTGTTTGTCTTACATACAAATTCATGCAGAATAAACAAGCCTCAGTGTTTCGTGGCAATTTACCTCAGAATGGTGGGTTGTTGGGGCAAATAAGAGAAGGTCATCACCTTCATGCCCCGCTTGTTAACTTTTAGAGGCATCTGCATAGCCACTGTTAAATCAGATGGACCCTTAATGTAATTCATTAATTACCCCTATTAATGTTCCCCTATTTTCTTTAATTTTTCTGTTTCTTATCTTTCCTTTCAAACGCCCTCGCAAAACTGGCAAGCATTGATACGAGCTAGATGGGCAGAACAATCCTGCCTAAGTGTCTGGCAGGCGGCCCAGGCCACCCGTTGGATTCTATCCTCGTTCCGGGCCGGAGGTCTACCAGCTATTTAGCTGACAGAAATAAGAGGAGGCGTGTAAAAGCCGCACCGGCCCAGGAGGGGACAAGGATATGGCGGCCGCCATCCTCTCCCCCTCCCAGGCTGGATCCACCAACCCCCAGCCTCCCTCGCCGCCGTCTTCAAGGGCAGCACGACACAGAGCATGCTACAGTAGTCAAGTCTTGATGTCACTTATGCCCTAATCCTATGCAGGCCAGGCACCGGTGTACCTCGCATTGCGGAAGTGGAGGTTGCTTTATAGCAGTTGCAAAGCAGCCTCCACCAACACATGCTCCCGGGCCACTGGCGGGGAGGCTGGAGTGGCTTCCTATGCATCGGCGAATGGCCGAAGACCTGACAGAGCAGGTAAAACCACGCAGGAGATGGAATGGGATGGGGGAGGGCAGGGGGGAGGGTGGAATGGGGAAGGGTGGTATGGCACAGTGATGGGGGGCAGGAAGGAGGGCGGATCAGGCCTGGGAGGGGGTGGGATCGGTGGCGGTGTATGCCGAATCCTGACCCCTTTCCCAGGCCTGATCCGCCTTCATGGAGCAACACGGACTTAAGACAGTGTTTTAAGATTTTATTTTTGATGAGGCTTTCCACCATCTTGCCTAGAACAGATTTTAAGCTGACTGGCCTGTAGTTACCCAGGACCACTCCCTTTCCTTTTTTAAAGATTAGCGTGACATTAGCTATCCTCCAATCCTCTGGCACAGTGGCTGTTTTAAGGGACAAGTTGCATATTTTAGTCAAAAGACCAGTAACTTCATTCTTTAGTTCCTTAAGAACTCTTGGATGGATGCCACCTGGGCCCGGAGACTCACTGATCTTTAATTTGTCAATTTCTTCTGAAATGGCTTCTCTTTTAACCACTATTTGACTCATGGCACAATCCTACCAATGCTGCACCGGCCTAGGGTATTGCAAACATGCCTTACAGCACCTGTGCCACCTGCCCACTGGGCAGCAGAAGAACCTGTATCGTGGAGTGGGTAAGTGCCACTCCGAGCGGTACAGTGCTGGGGGAGGGCGGGGAGTCGTAATGGAAGGAGGGAGGGCGGGGTGGGAGGATCAGGCCTGGGAGGGGGAATCGGTGGTGCTCCAGTGCACTGTATCCTATTTTCCCCTCCCAGGCCCTTGCAGGCTGCTTGATTCTCAAACAGCTAAAGAGCTGGTGGGAAACCAAGCAAATGCCCATCTACCCTGAGTAGACCTCCAACCTGTCCCTTCCGCAGATAGGATTCAGCATGAGCTGCATGGCCACGCTGAATTGCCTATGCCGGGGGGGGGGGAGGATAGTTAATTCTTTAGTCATGAGGCTGCCTCATGCCTCATATGCTCTTACGAGATTTGGCCGCCGCCATCTTGAATCTCGCGAGATTTTCGCGAGTTTCAAGATGGAGGCGTCTGGGAACCAAGGTAAGGGAAGCTACAGGGGAGAAATTTAGCCGGTTTTCCTGAGCTGTGGCGCAGCTGGGCAGGTTCTCCCGCTTGCGCCGCAACCCGGAGGGTAAACATACAGCCCTGCCAATTTGGCAGGGCTGTAGCTTTAACGTCTGAGTTGCGGCGCGAGCGGGAGAACCCGCCCGACCGCGCCGCAGCCCATGAAAAACCTTTTTGGGGGTGCACTTTTGGGGGGTACACAGCCTTTGGGGGCAAAGGTTGAGGAACCCTGGTTTACATGGATATGAGAAGCATCTCACCTGCTTGAGTGAGTCTTGTATACAGTATCCTGTCTCCAAAAAAGTTCCCAAACAGAAAAGGAAAGGGCAAGGAATGTCAGCTTGGGCAATTTCTCAACAAGGTTGATTCCTGTAGAAACTCATGTGAATGTTTATGAAATCTCAGGGCTATTGGCCAGAAGACTTCACTGTTCCTTTGTGAGTTCCGAATGTATGCATTGAAGCAGATGATGAGACAGTGCTTGCTTGTTCTTGGACATTAGCCACAAGCAGTTGCAGATCCAGTGTGAGTTTCTTATTAATGTCAACACTGAAACAGGCAAAGACATGGCACTTACTGACTCAGCACTAAGATAAACACTAGGTAGTAAAGAAGCTGAACATGAAAAGCCTCCGAGTTTTCAGGCTCCTCTCACACCATCAAAATGTATAGTCAAAACGAAGTCATCCGCTCCGGTGCCTTCTGCTTTTGCTTGAGTGCTAACAACCCTTATACTTCTACTGGTTTCTCAAGCCTTTAATGGCAGTGCTTTCACACTTACAAAAGATTCTGTTGTCTATGTGCACACAACACCACAGCTCACACCCTTTTCTTGGTCAGTCGTTCCACCAAATAGTGTAGCAAAGGATGCTGGTGAAAAGATGCAAAGGAATGGCTCAACAAGTTGGTCCCTAATCAAAACTGAATTCCCAACCTAGGTTTTAAGTGGACTATTTTTCAAAGTACTTACAAGCATACAAGCTTTTTTCTTCTGGCATGCAGAATGAGGTAAGCTATGGATAGCCTACGCTACAAACATTTGCTTGGATTACGATATGAGGGTTTCTGTATTATTACAGTTATGAAATTCTGAAGAGACCCCAGAGAGTATCCAAAGTTCACGTGTGGTATCTTCCAGCTGTAAGATGTTTCTCTTTGGGTCAACATTTTTTGCGGCTGTATTTAAGGTGGCTTGGGGTGGATTAGTAAACAGTGGGCATGATCCAGGCCAAGTTTTAAGTCCCCATTAACTTCAGTGAGCAACGTTTAATCGATCACTTAATGTTTCCATTTAAATCAGTGGCACTTTTCAAAGGTGCTTGAATCTGGCTAATTCTTGCCCAGAATTGTATTTGTATTAATATTTTATTTTATTCCATCATTTGTACTTGAATTTGATGTCAGTGTTGTTATTTCAGGACAGCCAAATAATTTGTAAAAATAGCTATCAACTTTAAGGCATTTAAGCAATGCAAATCTTATTTTTGTATTTTTGGGAGCCAGCAAAAACAGCTTTTTCAATTAGTCAGCCACCCCTATAAATGATGTTTAAATAGCTCTGTCAATAAGAAAGCTAGGATGCAAATATGAAGGAAAGTTGTGAAGTTAATGCAAACTTAAACAGGCATCACTTCTATATTTAATTATAGTGTGCTGTAAAAAGAGACCATACTTGGAATTAGTTCTGCTCTCAAAATGGATCTAACTGCTTTCTTTTTGCTATACACAATTTGGTCTTATTTTTCACAGCACTTTCAATCAATATTTAATATCAGAGCATGCACTAATATTCAGTTCTTTCTCATCATTTACCTAAGACTGAAGGTTTCTATATGAACCAGAACAAATCATTAATATCAGCAGACAGTACCCATAAATATGTTTGTTGTGAGTGGGAACTTGGCTTTAGGAAAAAAAATGCTGTCCTTGGAAAATAGAATTACACTTTGTATTTTTACCAAAGGCTAAAATGTAATGGAAATATTGTTTTGGATACAAGATAGATTCAAAATCCTTTATTATTTGTTCTGCTGTAGATAGTGCAAGGTATAATCAGAGACCCAATGGGCAAAGGACATATTAAAACATCCTTAAAACTATTGCTGTCCCAAAAGGATTCTGCTCTAATTTCAGGTGCTACTTTGCTCAAAGGATTTTCTCCTGGGTAAGAGCAAGAAGCAGCCTCAGACTCAAGTGTTCTCCTGTATGGGCCTATGGGCCAGAATGGGCCTCTATCTGCACATGAGGAGGCTGCCTTTCACAGTCATGTCCAACCCCCAATCCCCCCGTGTGATGGGCCAGGCTACCCAGGGGCGTTCCTAGGGATCGCGTCACCTGGTGCAGGAGGTCAGTGCGTCACCCCCATGATGAACCTTCTCCATGCAGTGGGTGGGGAAACGCATCATCGCCCCGCCCCTATGCCATTGCCCCACCTCCCGCTTCATGAAAATTACACCTTTAAATTTACAATATTATACACACAGCCTAATGTATGTTTGCAGCCTAAACAGAGGCATCACAAGGGTTTGCGTCACCCAGTATGAGAGCATTAACTTTATTTTTTTAATATATAACAGTACAGGTAACAGTAACAGTAACCAACTTGGCTCTCAGAACAATCAGTCTCATTGGTCTGTTTTGAGTTAAGGAAATCCACTTTCTGTTACACAAGGAAGTTGCGTTTTCTGTTTCTGGCTATTTGGTTATAACATTTGATAGGATACAGATATTTCGAAACAGAAAAAAACCGATCTATATTTCAATACAGATATTTTGTTTCATTGCATTCTACATGAGATTACACATCAAATGATATAAAACATGATAGTATAATTCTTAAATACAAAGTTTTCACGATTTTGGCCACTAGTGATGTCACCCCCCGAGGATGTCACATGGTGCGATCCACATACCCCGCACCAGTGTAGGGAAGCCACTGAGGCTGCCACAGGGCAGACCATATGGGGAGGGCTCTGTAGCGCTATGCAAATGCAGCGCGCAGGCCTCCCTCTGCCACTTTCATTTCAAATCAGTGAAAACAAGCTGCTGGGAAGGGTAAACTCTGTTTATCTCAGGGTTAAACACTGTTAAACTCTGTTCAAGTGCCATGCTGTGAGGAAGAATTATCTGCACATGTCCTGTACACATATTCTCATTACAAACTGGCCAGAGAAATACCCATGGCCGGGACAAAAGAAGAGAGGAAGGCATGTCTAGAAGTGACACCAGCTACTCCACAAAGCTGCACTCTAGCCACTCAGCCACAGCAGAAGGCAAGCAACATGCACCTTATCCGGCATTTTAACATCTTGCATTACCACAGCCAGGCTGCTTGCTGACTGTAGCCTGGCTGGGAGGCTGTAGCACATGAACATATCAGAGGGAGTGCTGCAATCACTGGGCTGGCATGAGACACAGGGTACCGACCAGTAGCGTCACTAGGACGCGCGTCAACCTGGGGCAGGGGGCGCGTCACCCTAGTGACGCTACGATATCGCGGTGCGGGGGGCGACCCGGCTACCCCCCATGTCGCCCTCCGGATGCTCTGAGGCCGGCCCAGGACCCAGCCTTGGAGCGTCCGACCCCGTCGGCGCTCCAGGGCCTTCGGAAAGAAGGCCCAGGCAGCGCGTCCATCCGGGTATTTTCTGGATTTTCGCGCATGCGCAGACCTGTTTTGAGGGCAAACCCTGGAGCGCCAACGGGATCGGACGCTCCGAGGCCGGCTCCTAGGCCGGCCTCGGAGCGTCCGAAGGGTGTCGCGTGTCACGGAGGTGGTGCGCGTGGGGGTGCCCCGCCCACCCCGCCACGCTCCAGCGACGCCCCTGGTGCCGACTGCAGTGGCTCGCCCTTCTAGCCACACTCGCACACACCATGCCCTTTGCTTCATTGCTGGCAGCTGCCGGCATGGCTGTCAGTATACTGGCCCTCCTGTCACCCCGAAACTGTCCACCATATACAGGTGGGCCCCCATATCCACAGATTCTTTCAGTTATCCATGGATTGTGGGGAACCCCCCCCCCCCAGGCTTTTACTTTTTTCCTAGTAAGCTTCATTTCTTCCTTAAACAAATAGGAGAAGCAGCCTCTGACTGCTTATTGCAGGCAAGTAGAACGAGACTAAGTCCTAGAGAGGCACTGCAAGGTTAACAGAAACCTTGCAGAGCCTCTCTAGGACTTAGTCTCGTTCTACATGCCTGCAATGGAGGCTGCTTCTCTGTTTGTTTTAAGAAAGAAAGAAAGCTTGCTGAAAGAAAAATAAGAGCTGGGGGGGGGCACGCACGCCTGCCTGCAGGGGAGGCAGGGTGGGGGGCCCTCAGGAAACCATGGAGGGGGTGTTCGCTCTTATCCACGGTTTCAAGTATCCACAGAGGGGCCTGGAACATATCCCCAGCAGATATGGGGGGAATACTGTACCATGGTAGCAGAGAGCAGGGAGGTCATGATCCCTGAGGAGGGCCCCCCGAAGCCCAAGGAGTCATGGAGTGAGAATACTACAGTCTCTGAGAGCAGAGGGGCCCCTCCCCCAAAGAATCCCACCCTGAGGCTAGTGAAGGTGAGAAACCTCTTAAAATCCTGACGTAGGGTGGAAAAAGGGATCTCTATTTGCTAACAAGGAGACAATAAGGGTGATCCAGCCAGATTTTATTGAACTGTGTCAGTGATAGAGCAACATCTCAAAGAGAAAGACACAAGTGGGATTGCCAAATATCTCTGCTGGGCAGAGCTGTTGTGCCATTGCAAATTATCCAACAGACAGCCAAGTAAGAGGTGTCAGTGAGGTCTGGCTGCACTGTTTGGTTCACTCTCTGCATGGATTGGTCCCAGGAGGGGGGGCAGGTTCAGCAGTGCTGACGCGTGCCATCTCCTACCCCCCCATTTCCTACTATTTATAGCTTTTGATTTACAATAGTAACAGCTGAAAGTGTTACCAAATTGCCCTTGTTATTTTGGGGAATAGCTTTAAATACGGCAATTTGGCATGTATAGGATCTTGATACCTGTGTATACCAGAGTCCAGCCACAGAATTCTGTTTTAAATAATATTGAGAACACACGTGGTTACTTTCCAATATTTACTAGATAGTCAGATTCATATATATGCAACAGATCAATCACACTCACAGCATACAGATCTAGGAACTTAGAAGTACGGAGACTTAGCACGGTCCTTGCTTTGTACAGGGGTGATATTTACCATTCCTGTAGAGTTCACCTTGGCTGCAATGCTGTAGCAGTGAATGAAAAGGAGGAAGAAATACATTGGGTCTGAACTGGTCAGACTAGCAGTCTGTTGAGTGACTGAGAAGTCAAGTTAAGAGTGGGGGGGAGGGGGAAGAGGGAGGGGTTTGGTGCCAGAGGGCACACAGAGGAGAAGAGTTCAGGAGGCAAGGGGGGCCAGAGAGAGAGCGAGGAGGCTGGCAGCCTGCCTTCTTAAAACCTACACATAGAGGAGGAGTTTTTGGCTCTTACATTGCAAAAAGGAAATACCTTTTTTGGGCTGGAGGTACACCTGGGGGTGGAGACATACATACACATACATTGGGACAGAGAAGGAGGGTGATGGTTTGATGGTCCAGCCATTAAGGAAACAAAGCAGAGGCTGGGAGGAGTCATCTTCTCCCAGGAACATATTTAGCAAATCTTTTGTGTGTCTTCTTTCCTGGCAGACTCGTTTGCAAGTCTTTGGGAGGGGGAATGGAATGGAATGTGCCTGCTACCTGCTGGGAGCATTTTGGGTTCATGGTGTCAGAACTGCTGAATAGTGATCAGATCCTTCCCTTCATGGCTTCTTCTTGGGTCTGGGAAAGTCTGTTACAGCATGGTTCCTGGTGCAGGAATACAAACACGGCATGGCCCTCGCGTTGTGTCATAGTCCAGTTTGGCACATTGTCCCATTTCTAGCTCACACGTCATTGGCACTCAAAGTCTCTGGGCAACATTCTCATTTTAAAAAGTCATGTGGCAACAAAAGGTAAAAAAAGACATTCAGGCCTAGCTTTTTTTATTTGCCTATGTCCGGGTTTGACACCGTCCCCAGCGGGAAAGACTCCATGAGCCCCGGCCGAGCAATTCGCCGGGCCTCGGTTTGGGACGGCGTCGCTCCCGAACTTGCACGCCCCTCCGAAGAACGCCCCCGTAACAGGGAGAGCGAGGCCGACTCACCTGTAGCCGGAAAAGGGCAGGCCCAGAGCGCCACGGTCAGCCGCAAGATCTCGGCAGGGACGACGGGGGAAAGGACGCCCTCTGGAACGGCCAGCCCCGCGGCCACGCCGGGAGACGCTGACGCGGCGGCCGGGGCACTCTCTCTCCTCCCTGCAGGGAGAACCGAGGCCCGCGCCGCGACGGGCGGGCGCGACAAGGGCGGGGAGGCCACGAGGGAGGCAAAACGCGACCCCTATGCAGGCGCCCCTACTGATAGGTCGGCCGACCTGTCAGAAAGCGGCCTGTCGTGGTGGGATTGGCTCCAGGGCTGGGGGAGGGACCGAAGGGGGCAGGACCAAGGGAAAGCTCAGGGTATAAAAGCCTCCGGAGCGACAGCCCGACTCCACGTAAACCGGCTGGCTGGGGTGAGGACCCGGGTGAAGTAACCCCCTTATCCCAGCCCGTCCTGAGGTCTTGCCTAGGCTGGTCCCTCCTGGGTTGACCCGCCCCACGACGGAACCCTCTCTACATCGCCCTTGGGTAGACCTGCCCTCTGTGATCAACATCATAGCCGAGCCTGGGTAGACCTGACCGTCGTGGGACTCTTAGACTGCATCAACGGTGGGTAGACCTGTCCACCAGGAACCACTCGAAGACACATCCATAGGTAGACCTGTCCCCTGGAGACCTCCCGACTGAAGCCCTTTGGGGCAACTGCCGCCCTGACTACCCCTTTGCCGGGGTCCCCCACAAGCCCACGCCTACAGCCTAATTAACACATCAACAAATGGAGCTAAGCCAAATGACTATTTTAGAATAAAAACAGAATATTTTAACCCCAATTATTCCTGGCCATGATCCACCTCTCTGGATCCACTCAGAGTTGGGTCAAAGAGCAGGTGCAGGTTTGAGTAGACCTATCAGGGAAGTAATGGCTTCCCCCAAGGTAAGGAGGTGTCTGGGACGAACAGTTGCCCCTCCCCACACACGCAGGATACAGTGTGTGCTCTGTTGCTGCAGCTGCATCAGTATGGGGGGGGGTTAGTTAGGATTGGGCTGCTAATTACCGTAAGGTAAAGGTAAAGGTGACCCCTGACAATTAAGTCCAGTTGTGTCCGACTCTAGGGTGTGGTGCTCGTCCCCATTTCAAAGCCGAAGAGCCAGCATTGTCCGAAGACGCCTCCGTGGTCATGTGGCCGGCATGACTCTCCTTGCCGCAGCGCGTAGCATACAGCTGGAACACGGAGCGCTGTTTACCTTCCTGCAAGTGGTACCTATTTATCTACTCGCATACCTACGCATACCTACTCGCGTACCTATTGCCTAAAGTAGGTTTAGCAGCATGTGTAATTGCCCCTGGGGATTAATAGAAGAAAGAGAAGGGACGTGTCCAGGTTATGCACATACCATGAGAACATGCATCCATACTCTCATGAGGCTGGTTTTGGATGAAAAATATTATCTGAACTGGCCCTGTGTTGTGATTTTTTAATCACAAAATCAGAGATAATTTTTTTGTGGCTGAAAGCTATATAAACCAGCAGAACTGTAACAATACAAATTTCACTTATGAATATTCAGTGCAATTCTAGTAACAGCTGGCTGCTCAAGAAAGATGATCTGTGTGAACAAAACAATCAGTACTGTACAGCTTTGGTGAAATATTAATATTAGTATTTGCTTTTGACAGTACAGTGTAATGAATAAGTGAATACTGTTGGGGCCACTTGCTCATATGCAGTTTATGAGGCTACACAAGACATTATCAGCGCAATCCTGTGTAACCTTGCACCGGTGTAACAGTAGATGCACCGGTGTAAAAGAAGATGCACTGGTGTAAGTGCACTTACACTGGCATAAGTGCACTTACACTGGTGCATCTACTGTTACACCAGTGCAAGGTTACACAGGATTGTGCTGTATATTTTGTTAAATTCTGTTAGTACTGCTCTGCTTTGATGTATGTAATATCAATTTCATAGATTACTACAGAATACACATGATTGCTAACAGTTTTATTCCTGGAGAGGAAGCTATTCAAAGTCAAGTCCATTGCAACTGAGCAACAATTACACAGGGGACAGATAGTCATTGAAATATTTTATTATTTAACCTGACCTGCATTTTGAACTCTGTTGTTACTTTCCCATGACAAGTTAATTATAGGGTTAATAGGGCATCCTGATAGTCAAATGTCTCACACTCATTCTTGTTACCTTAAAATTAATTCATCTGCCACTTGTTCACTGAATTATGTTGCCACAGTTCTCATCAATCTTTCTTTCTTTTTTAGTTCTGAAATAAATATCTTCTTAAAAATGTTTTATTGATATCAGCTGAGGACAGAATAGACTTTAAGTTGTATTTACATGCATTTAAGGGTGTGATCTACCTCCTATTGAAGTCAGTGGCAAAGTTCTCATTAAACTGAATTTACTTAGACTATGATCCAAACTTTGAATGTACTTGACTGACAGTGCAAACCTGTGTAACTCTGCACCGGTGTAACAGTAGATGCACCGGTGTAAGTGCACTTACGCTGGTGCATCTACTGTTACACCGGTGCAAAGTTACACAGGATTGCGCTGTCAATGGTATGAAAACATAATCAAATGCTTTCTATTGCTGCCTGTATGATGCTTTTAAACACATCAATTAAACATATCAATAACAATGTAATGTTAGGGTGAAGACATCCATCCATTCTAAAGTGCAATGAAGGTGGTTTTGAACAGTTTTTCGTAGTTTTCCAAGGGAAGAGGATGTGAGTTCAAGTCACTTCCATCACATTTTGAATGTAGTAATTTAACTTGAGCCTTAGCTGTATATAATGGTATGGAGAGTTAGATTCTAGAAGAGCAACTGAATTTATTCTTGGTAGCAAGGTGGTTTATAGCATATAATGTGTTCTCTGGATTAGCAGTTGGTCATTGTAACTATTACTGAGGAAAAAGCAACTTCTTTCCTTCTTGGGTTCTAGAAGGAGAAATCTGATATGATTTAGGAGCATTTCAGGATTTATGACTACATAAAGATTTAGAGAACTGCCAGAAAATCCTATTCTGATCCCCAACTCTGCTCCCCAACTCTGAACTCGATAAAGATCCACAACTTTGATCTTGAGTTTGATCTACAAATCAAAATGTAGAAGATGGGCCTTGAGAAACATTGTTATAGCATAACTAATGGCCCAATCCTAATCTTTACTAATGCCGGTGGAGCACACACTCCGCCGGTGCAAGCTGTTGCAAAAGTGTCAGCACAAACCTTTTGCAAAAGTGCCAGCGCAAGCTGTAGCAAAGCACCAGAAAGTGCTCTGTGATAGCGTAACAGTTAGCAACGCCGGAGGGAAGGGTTAACAGTTCACTGGTGCTGACATGCGGAGGGACGCCCACCAGACAAGCTACGTTCTGCACTGGCCAGCGCAGGGGTGGAATGGAGCAGGAGAATGGAGCAGGAGAAGGGCAATGAAGGGGGCGGGGGATGCCAGCGTGCACCATATCCTATCCTCCTTCCCAAGCCTGATCTGCCGACACAGATCAACTTGAATTTGCATTAGTAATATTGCCGCAGGTCCAAGTTGACCCATAGTGGTGGCTGGGGCTTTCCCTGGGGCAAGGGGATACATGTCCCCTTACCCCGAGCAGAGGCGTCATTAGGAGCGGCGGGGGTGGGTGGGTGCACTATGCCACCAGATTTGGCAGCTGCGGGGCAAAAATGTACCCCCGTCAGTTTTCCGACCGCTTTTAGGCCGTTCGCGGCAACAGGATTCACCTGCCCAGGCCACAAATGGCCCAAAAATGCACGCCGGGAGGGGTGCATTTTTACCGTGCCACCAAATTGCCATCGAAAAGGGGCAGGGCTTGTGACGTCATACCCCAGGGGCGGGGCTTGAGAAATCACAGGGGGTGTCACAGCAACAGCCCCTCTGGGGTGTAGTGACACCCCTGACCCCAAGGAGACCTCCCACCTGCTAAATTCCCCTATGGGATACAGCATAGCCCATGCTGCCGCCACTGCATCGGTGTGGGGAAATTTAGTTAGGATTGGGCTCTTTTTACTCTGTAAAAACACTTTCTAGTGTTGAGATAATTGTAAATTTGGTGCAATTTTGGCATTGCTCCTGAGTCCTTAGTCTTGATACTACGAAAAAATCATGTATGTGTAAGTTAAATAATCACATATTCTCTCCCATTTGCCCTGCCACCACTCCCCATTCCTTCCTCTATGGTCTTCCTTTGGTCTTTTCCTAGATTGTGAGTTCTTGAGGTAAGGACCTATTCTCTCATCTGTTGTAAAGCATGATGTATGTAGATGTTGCTACCGTATTTTTTGCTCTATAAGACGCACTTCCCCCCCAAAAAAATAGGGGTAACTGCGATGTTTGCGCAGAGCTCCCAGTCGCGTTCGGCGCCTGCGCGAAGTTCCCAGGCACTGGATGCAACCAGGAAGCCCTGCGCAAACATCACAGTAACTGTGATGTTTGCACAGAGTCTGCAGTCGCATTCAGCGCCTGTGCAAAGTTCAATATAAATATAAAGTTTCTAAATAAATAAATTTAAATAAATTATGTGGGGCATTTTTGGCTGCTGGAGGTCTCCTTGGGGTAAGGGGTAAGGGGACATTTGTCTCTTTGCCCTAGGGAAAGCCCCAGCAGCCGCCATGGGTCAACCTGGACCTGTGCCAACTCTATCACTGTCTTAAAATTGTGTTGCTCCAACCGTACATATGCTACATGGGGAAATTGGAGGCCCTGAGGACTGTAGAAAGTTTTGTAAGAAATGTTTTCTCCTTCCATGGCATAAGGACCATTGTGCAAAATACACTTTGTAGGTACCGGTATATACTTAAGTTATATTATGTGCACATCTAATGTATATATGAATGAGAAACACGTGTCTGGAAACATGTGCATCATACAGGCATACTCATCGGAGTCAGGATTGGTTGCAGCTCACTATGAAGCACACATGTGGGAGCAAACTCAGGTTTGCTGTCATAATGCATGAAATTACCTTAGCGTTCACTTTTACTACAATAAAATGACAATATTGCACGAGCCGGCAGCACATAATGAAGACTCATAGGTGCAACCCTATTCTTTTTTATTTCCTTTGGATGCTGTAAATTACTGCTATTAGTATTTATTTATGAATTAATTATTTTTGTCTTTCGTCTAGATTAGAAACTCTGAACAGTGTACATGGGGTTGGCTCCCAGGTGGTATCCCACTGTGGTCTTCGTCAGGCCTGGACTTGCTTATTATCTTCAGAGATGGAAACTACCAATGATGTCAAAAAGTGATAGGTACTGAAACCTTTGGTGGCGACAGGGCTCTCTGAATAAATGCTAATCTATTCTTAGCTCCTGGGATTACAGTTAAAAAAAACTACCTAGCAAAACAATTTTTTGCTTAACCAAATGTACAGAAGTATACTTCAGCATTTGATCATGGATGTGAAGTCATGGGCTATGCATGATGGGAATCAGGCTTGCAAAATGGGTACATATTTACCCACTAGCCCACACATGAGCTCTTGTGGAACCTGGATGTTTCCATATGCAAACATACACAATATTCACCATCACCTGGTATGTGTGAGTCTTCCCCTCCCCAAAAGTGGGTGGGGATAGCACTGGCCAAGACGTGTGTCTGTGTTTGCCTGGCTCAGACATCCCATCATTCACATGGTATATAGCTGATCAAATTCTAGAGGTCCTACTTGTATCCCATCTTGCGTAGAATCACAATACAAAGAGAAGTGTTTGAATTGGAACCATGGAGACAAAATCAGTCATGCACTTACCCAATCTTTTCAGTGGCATATCTATGAAATCTTTCTATCCTTTAAAATCTCGGAGTATTATGTTTAGCATAAGCAATTAAAATGTCATTTGTGGTCATAAAATTCTCCAATCTGTTTTCGCCCACTAGTTTCAGAGATTAGTTTTTGACTTGACACTCATAGGGCAATAAATTCTCAGATTCACAATTTAGTTTATGATCCAGCATTCACTTTGATTTGTTCTAAATTTACTAGCCATTTTATACTATACCCATTGTTCTTCAATTACATACATGAAGAATAGTCCTTTATACTGTTGTACATCATTTCAGCATTATAAATCATTTTTCTGTTCGAATTAGGAATACTTATAAGAACAGTTAACAAGGGAAAATCTTGTTCCAACAGAAGGAAGCATTTTTCTACAAACTCCAGAATTAGTCCTGTATCTAGGTATCAGATAAAATTAAGAAATTAAACTTAGAAAAAGGTACATAATTAATCTATTATTTTGAAAAGTTAACAAAATGCAGATTTTGACTAACCATTGAATTGTTGTTGTTTTAATCTTGTTAGCTGCCAGAATGAAGGCAGGATAAAAGTACTGTATTTTAAAATAAATCTATTACACTCAGACATACACATTTGGATGCTAAGCGTACAAAATTTTACATAAGAGTAAATCCTACTGGCTGCAGGTAATTTACTCCTAGGCAAGGATGTTTAGGATTACAGTCTTGTTTACATGCATCTCTCTGCAATGCTGCCGTAACACCCCTGCATGAATCATAGTTTGTGATGCAGGGATAAAGCAGCTAGATTCCCTTTACAAATTTATAGCCTCATAGTAGGGTTTCTTTTTCAACTGTTAAAAGGCAGTAAGTGGCCTATACTGTCAATGAGCACAGGACCCAGAAAATTGAAGGCAGAATTGGCAAAGTTTGGAAATGAGTTTGGTTATATAAATGCTGAGTGACACATGCAGCAATAAAGCAGTCAGACCAAGAAGCATGCACCTCTTAGAAGGATTTGACAATTCCAATAAATGATGATAAATGGTGATGTCGAAAAGCAGGTCCCTAAGCTGCCACTGCTTCTTTCAAAGGCATGTATTTTAAGAACTATTTTCCCTGTGCTTCATACTTGAAGAGATATTTTGACTGAGTGCCATTCTTTGCCTGCCCAGATATATTGATATTACCTTATTAAAAGTTAGAATTGAAATGCTTTCAGCTTTTAAGCAAAATATACCTCCCAAGTGGCCTTTTCCGCCTGACGCAACAGTGCTCTTTCGATTCAAGATGTGTTTGCAATAAGGCAGTGGTTCTCAAAAAAATTTCCCCGCGCCCCCCCGTCACCCGATTTTGGGGGGTGGCGCCCCCCCTTCGCGTCGCCCTCCGCACGCTCCGAGGCCGGCCCGGGAGCCGGCCTCGGAGCGTCCGGAACGGCCGGCGCTCCAGGGCCTTCTGAAGACACAAGGGTCAATCCGGGTATTTTTGATGTTTTCGCTCATGCGCAGACCCGTTTTCGTCTCTGCGCATGAGCGAAAACATCAAAAATACCCGGATTGACGCTTGGGCCTTCAGAAGGCCCTGGAGCGCCGGCCGTTCCGGACGCTCCGAGGCCGGCTCCTGGGCCGGCCTCGGAGCGTGCGGAGGGCGACTGTGGTGGTCGAGCCCCCCTTTGTGGGGCCTCGCGCCCCCCCTGGGGGGCGCGCCCCACTATTTGAGAACCGCTGCAATAAGGTAAGCAGGAAGACTTTGTTCATTTTTTTTTTTTGGTATTGCTATAGATACATATGTATGTAAGTATACTGGAATTAGGTTTCACGTCAAACAGTTGTGTAATTGGTAAGGGATGCCAAAGCATTTCATTCCAAATTGAAAGAAAGCAGCAAAAACTCTTAACCATTTAGACTAATCAACACAGTTTCAGTGGAGGGAAAGAAAGCTGACAGGCATTTACTCCTTTCTCCAGATTAGATAGGATAGATAGACCTTAGACTTGTTTAGACAGTCCTACAAAGCAATACAGGCAGCAACTTATACTGACTTTATAAAGACACTCTGGTAAAATAGTTTTGGCAATGTACCATAATGGCACTTGTACCATTAGTAGAGGAAAGGGGTGGGAAGCATTGAAATGGGGGGGAGGGATAGGATTCGGCGTGCACCACTGCTGCCGAATACACCCGAAATTGGGCTTTCTTTTCTATTTTTTTTAATCAGGTAAAAACAATAGCAAAACATATAATAGACTTGTACACCCAATAACTTTCATGCAAAACGTTGGGGGAGAACAACATCTCAGTGAAGTTCAGAAGTACTAAAGACTGTGCAATATCAGAAACAAAAAGACAAAACAACCAAAGTATTAGCATCAGATAAAACAAAACAGAACTGCTAGCAGTTGAGAAGCAATGGTAGAACAATTGTCAATAAGGACATTATCAGCCCAGTCCAGCCTAAGGCCTCAGCAGCACAATTCAGGCACAACTGCAGCCTAAGCGCCTTGGGCTCGAGTTGTGCCTGAATTGTGCCATTGAGGCCGAATTTGTGCTGCAATTGTGACTGACATAGGACGGGTTAAGGAAAGTTGACCAATTCAGTCCTAAGTTCGGCATAAGAGCTACTCCGTCCTAAGTTTGGCCTAAAAGTGGGCGTGTTGGGGGCGTGTCGGGGGAGTGACGGGGCTGTTACGAATTTGAGTCGGATTCCAGACACTGGCAAGCTCCGACACGCCCCCTCGAGCACAACTGCGGCACAAAATTTAGGTCGACAAAAAAGGTGGACTTAAATTTGAGGAGACCCATAGGAGCCATTTTACCTTACCCACTCCAGCCCTCTCCTGAAAAGTTCTAACACCCTACGCCTGAGTTGTGCCTGAGTTAGGACGGAATAGTTGTGGCATAATTCTGGACATGGACCCAAATAGTTACCCTATCAGACCCAGCCCCACCCAGCCTCTTTCCCACAAAACCCCAGCCCCAGCCCTCCACTCTCTCTCTCTCTCTGAGCACGTGGCGTGGGGTCCTGTCCCCCAGCAGCCACAAAGTGGGACTTTGTCAGTGGAGGGCAAAATTCACAAACACCCCACTTCTCTCTTCTCTCCTCCTCTCACCTCTCTGCCCCCCTCTAGGGCAGAGAGGGCTGTTCAGGCTGTGGCCAAAGTGTTTACAGCTGTGCTTGGGCAGCTGCCTCTATGCCAGTGTTTGCTAACCCATGTCTTTCTCCCAGCCCCTCTCTCTCCCCCCCCCCCAACAGGCAACAACACCAGCAGGTAAGTGCAGGTAAGAGCAGGGAACGTGCTGACATGAGCTCTGACTTCTGCCTCTTTGCATATAGAAATATAGGTAGGATACATGCCTCTTTACCAATGTCTTGTCTCATAGCTGCCTGCAATGCCTTCTCTGAAATGCCTCTTTACCAATGTCTTGTCTCATAGCTGCCTGCAATGCCTGCCATGATATGCCTCTTTACCAATGTCTTGTCTCATAGCTGCCTGCTTTGCCTGCTATGCCTCTTGACCACTGTTGTGTCTGATTGCTGCCTGTAGTAATGTGAGCACACAATGCCACAAGTGTGGAACTGTTAGCCTTATGTAGGCACCAGCTGTTCCCCCCCCCCCTTTTCTCCACAGGGTCTACTGACAGGTCAGTATTGCTAGGTTTGCCATGGTTGTGACCCACATGTTGTGTTGTTGTCTCTCTCTTTGACCCTTTTCCCTTACAGGATCATGCTCACCTTACACCCAGGGAAGGAGCGCAGACCATGCTATGTGTCTCGCACCTCTCAGCTGTGTTTGGTTTCTCTCCCTGCA
The DNA here is from genome assembly GCA_026170595.1 of Plestiodon gilberti rubricaudatus. NCBI lineage: Eukaryota > Metazoa > Chordata > Lepidosauria > Squamata > Scincidae > Plestiodon > Plestiodon gilberti. Next base: position 92,696,517 of record JANXHW010000002.1, on the reverse strand, counting down.
GGCCTTTGCAACCGGCACACTGGCATTTCTTCAATGGCGATTGCTACCACACAGCAGCTGCCATGGAACACCCCCGTGTTTTTTGCCTCCCCAGGAATGTCCACTACCACCTACCTTCCGGGGAGCACCCCTGGGCCTGCAGTCTGGTTGCCCCACGGTCGGTCGTCTGCCTTGATGCTGCCAGAGGTCTGGGAGCCTGCCCTGCAACCCTCCTCAGCTGCTGCTGCTGCTCCACCTCCCTGGCTGCCTACTTGCTGTCCCTCCCTTTTCTATGGAGCAGGCTGTGGTTCCACAGGGGAAGAGCCTGCATCTCCAGGTCCATGGGGCACGCCTGCTGCTGCTGCTGCTGCTGCTACGTTCTGAGTGGCTGCTGTGCCTACCCCTGGCAGCCTAGCCTGGCCATCTCTGCCAATGTTCCAGAACAATAAAGATGCCGCTTGGGCAAAGGCCCCTTGAACAATATGTCCCCAGTGTAACACAAGCATTGCCCCACACACACAGAGACAGCGCCCAGCACACAAGCCCCTGCATGACTCCCATCCAGGGACTGCCACTGCCTTCCCAGGGAGACCACAGCAGGGGGCTGCCAGACTCTCAGGGCTCAGAGGGGAGGGGGGAGTTGGGGGGCCTCGCAGGTAGGCAAACAGTGACAGGCGACACGGTGCCCATACTGGATCCGCTCGCGTCCGCCACGTCCGTGAAGAGCCCTTTCGGCAACCGGGGCTCTCACCTGCCCTCGGTCCGCCTGTCAACGGCGTCCGTTTCCGCCCTTGGTCCGTCTGCATGAGAGGCGCCCGTTCCTGCATTGCCTTCATCTGCGAAGTGACCCCTGTGTCCCTATTGGTCTCTGCAGACCCCTCTCCCTGTATCCCTCTCCCACCAGCCTTGTTGTCTGTCTGTTTCTGACTCACCCGTGCCCCTCCCCAGCACCCCCTGTCTGTGTGCCTGCCTCCCCTCCCACTCCCTGATGATGGACGCTGGCACCCCCCACCCCGCCAGAGCGCCTGCCGCGAGGCGCCGACGTTGCCCCATCTGGGGGCGTGATGAGCTGCGTGAGCCCTTCCCGCTCGCAGCAGACAAGCCCAAGGCATCTCTCGGTCTTGGCCAGGGCACGGAGCAGAAGGCATGCCGGGATGCCTTCTTTGTGGGCATTGCCACGGCCCTGGAGGTCCAGGGCTTCAGGCAGCGCACGGGCATGTCCTGGCAGAGGCGGTTCCAGACTTCATGAGACCCCCCTTGTGCGTGCCGTTCCCACCCCCTCCTTCCCTTCTCTCCTCCGCTCACCCCCCCATGAATCCCACGTGCAGCCTCAACGTGGCTTGGGGGTGGCTACCCCTTCTGCAGGAGGGAGGGCAGTGGCACTCCCCCCTGCGGCAGGTGGCTAATGCACAGGGTGCCCTGGGGCAGCTGGCACTGGCACAATCTCTGCCCTTCAGCTGATTGTCGCACGCCCAGTGCCTGCAGGCCCACCTGTGGCTGCCCATCTGCTGCGAACGCTGCAGCAGCTGTGGTAGGTGCACACAGACGAGCTCAGGAGGGGGCTCTTCGCTTCCACAAGACGGACACCTCCCTACAGGGACCTGCCTGCCTCTGCGGTAAGTTTTGCCTCGATCCTGGCCCACTGCTCTTGCCTAACTCAGGCATAGTTGCAGCCTAACTCAGCCCTATTTTAGGCCACAGTTACGCCGCAATTGTGCCTCAATTGTGGCTGACTTGTGCTGAGTTAGGCTGGACTGAGCCCTATATGCTATCCACTAATGTAAGTAATAGGCCAGCGGGTGGCGCAGTGGGTTAAACCGCTCAACCATGAGCTGTTGATCGAAAGGTCGGCAGTTCGAATCCACAACGGGGTGAGCTCTCATTGCTTGGCCAGCTCCTGCCAACCTAGCAGTTCCAAAGCATGTTAATGCGAGTAGATAAATAGGTACTGCTTGCAGGAAGGTAAACAGCGCTCCGTGTTCCAGCCGCATGCTACGCGCTGCGGCAAGGAGAGTCATGCCAGCCACATGACCACGGAGGCATCTTTGGACAACGCTGGCTCTTCGGCTTTGAAATGGGGATGAGCACCACACCCTAGATTCGGACATGACTTGACTTAATTGTCAGATGTCACCTTTACCTTTTACCTAATGTAAGTAATACCGTACCTCTTTTTATAACTCGGGGCAGGAAAAATGGTTATAACGAAATAAAAACGAAATAAAAACACATAACACCGCTTTCTGCTAAAAAATCTGCAGAAAAATAAACCATGTAATTTTGCACCATTCTTCATCTGCTGACACTGTACAACCTATACCACCTACCTAGTACACTTTTAAAGCAGTTACAATTGATAACAATGGGAAAATTTTGGAATAAAACATAACACTGTTTTCTGCTATTTCATTTTGGATAAACACCGAAATCTGTGAAAAAATAAAACCATTTTCTCCCACCTCTACTTATAACACTGCTTCCTAAAAACTGTTTTATTACAGCACTCTTTGTCCTGAGTGTAATTTTTATAGTATTATAAAATAGAAAAAAATAAAACTATTCAAAAGATTGGTGCAGAAAAGTATATCTGTCTGCACTGTGTTTTCTCCCAGTAGAAGCTGCATATTCTGGCTAGCCCTACTTCAATAAGAGCAGTGCATTCTTGCTACCATAAATACTTTGGGAGAGGAAACAGCAGACAAGGCTATCTACCCTAGATGCCCTTCAACAAGAACCCTGCATTTCCCAAAGATAAGTCACAACCTGGCTCATCCTCCTGGAAGTACCGTATTTTACGCTCCATAGGACGCATCGGTGCATAGGACGCATGCATCCTATGGAGCATAAAATAGAGAAAAAAAATTGTCCTTACCTGGGCTTCGGGGAGGGCTGTGGGGGCTTTGGGGAGGCCTGCGCGAGCCTCTACAGACCTCCCCGATGTTTACTTCGGCCCCAAACAGCGATTTTCGGCCCTTTCCGGAATGGCCGAAAATCGCTCTTTGGGGCCGAAGTAAACATCGGGGCAGGCCCGCAGAGGCTCGCGCAGGCCTGCGCGAGCCTCTGCAGGCCTCCCATCGGCCCCAAAGAGCGATTTTCGGCCATTCCGGAAATGGCCAAAAATCGCTCTTTGGGGCAGAAGTAAACATCGGGGCAGGCCTGCAGAGGCTCGCGCAGGCCTGCGCGAGCCTCTGCAGGCCTCCCCCTGATGTTTACTTCGCACCATAGGATGCACGCTTCCCCTCCTTATGTTTGGGGGGGGGAAGTGCATCTTATAGTGCGAAAAATACGGTAGCTCTTCCCATCATTTTCCACCACTGCCATGTAGGAGGAGTGACAGTAGTAGAGGTCAATTACATAGCAGACTCCAACCTAATATACGGTGAGTACAGAAATGTGAACTGTACTCCTGTAGTGCGGTTTCACATAGCACACTATTTTCCAAGAACATATCCACAGCGTTATATAGCAGTTATTACTGTACCTTTAAAATGTTAGTACCTGATGAAATGTGGTCTAGATGTTTAGCACTACTTGGAACAGGACATGGTCTAAGACAGGGGTGGCCAACCTTTCAACATGAATGCTCCTGGGCCCTTAATGGTTGTATAGGTGGGGGCATTTCAGCAGGTGCAGGTGCTTTAGCAGCACCATCAGCAATTGCAGCTGCCAATATTCTGTCTTATACACAACTCTTAAGAACGCAGAGGCCACCCCTTGTCTAAGATATGGGTTATATATTCACAGTACACTTAGGTACAAATCATATAAAAAAATTAACAAAGGAACAGACCAAAATAGTAGGCGGAAACACGTCCTTCATTACCCCAAAAGAATGTAAAGAAGTGAGAATTTTTTGTAGCTGTGAAGACATTGCAATTGAGGAACTGCCTTCGATAAACTAAAAATTCTCTTACTGAACGAGGGGAATATAGAAATGAAGAACAAAATGTGCATACATAAGGAGAGCTAGATAGACAAGAGACATGTGCTTTTGGGATTAGTAGTGACCTAGTTCAAACAGAGCATTGAGATCAATACATAAGTCTCTATTTGGAATTCTATGTAAAGTGTTACTTAGATGTTAGACAGATTATCATAGTGGCTTCTGGGAATCCTAAATTAAAGGAATTATTTTTCAAATTTGAAAGTCCACAGTCGTGTTTTTGCCTCTTTCCAAGCAACACATAAGAGCAACAGCCCTCCTGGATCAGGCCAAAGGATTACTTCTTGATTTGAAATATGCATTAGCAAAATCAAACAAAGGTGGCCTACAATTTAAAGCTATGCAATTTGATCCATGAACATTAAAACACACGTACCCGCTTCCCTGACACTGAAATTTTTTTGGAAAAAAGGGTTATATTACACTAGTGTTGTTGCCAACATTTTTAATTACCTGGTTCAATGTTCAGATTTTGACCAATTCACAATGTTCAGCTGTATTACAAATTGAGTGCAATTTAGCTACTTCTTTCTTGTGAAATGTTAGATGAGATTCTTTGCATGCATTCAGCAGACCAGGTACACAAAGTCAGATACTTCAGAGCCTAGAGGCACATTCACAGAAGTTCTTTAATGTTAAGCCCTTACTCTCAGTGAAACTCTTGTTGGTTGCTGAGAAATAACATGACCAGACTACCTGATGAAGCAGCTTCTTCCTTGGTGAGTACCTTCTGTATTTGAGTCAATCCATTGTCTTGAATTTCATCCTGCGATTTTTCTCCTGCATCCAGATATAAAGCCCTGCTTTTTTCCCCCTGGATATGTTTGTTTGTGGGATTGGTGCTATGAGATAGGTGTAGGGCAGATAAAACTAAATTTCTATTCTCAAAAGGCAATATGATAATTGGCATACATGCAGTAGTGTGCCCATGCATCAACATTATGAGTAGGAAGAGAACACTCAGAAAACAGGTACAGTACTTTTTTTTTTTTTTTTTACAAATGTCTGCTGAGAAAGCTCATAAATATCAAGCCAATTCTGAATCAAGCTCAGGGAAGTCCACACATCACAACATGCTATAGCTTTCTGATATAAAGCCAATGAAATCAGATTTTATAATCTGATTTCCAACAAGCAAATACACATTTTATGGAAAGTGAACATTAAATATTTAAGAATAATGAAGGACACAACCCACCTCTCACATGTGTATAAAGACTACCATGGGACCCCTCCTTGGACTGCATACTGACCATTCCTTGGAAAAGGATGCTAGTAACTTCCTGTCCACTCATCCTGGCCTTCCTCTCCAACCCAGGGCTTTGATTGGGGAACCTATGCAATCTTAAATCTGAAAGGTACCTAGGAAAACATTGCCTTAGGAAGGAAGGAGGGGGAGGGAAGAAAGGAGCATGGAAAGAGGACAAAGTCAAAATGAAAAGTCTGAGGTGTTCATTCTGCAAATATGGCAAATTGCATGTTAGGGTGCAATTTGACCAGTCATAAATATGCCTGGAGACCAGTCGTATTTATGCCATTCTTTCAGTCCAACAGAGATGCAATTCATATCTAGGATACTTTATTATCTGTTGCATTTGCCACCAACTAGCATCCAACAGTGGTAACTAAGCTAAGAACTACAGGTCATGATGGGAGGAACAACATGATATGCAAGAATACAGGTGAGTGCTGCGCTGGGCGGCGGGATGGTGTGGGGAGGGTGGGCAGGGGTGGTGAGGGAGGGGGCCATTGACCGGCCCGGCCTGGGAGGGGGCGGGGATATCAGCACTGAGTTGCGTCGATATCCAGCACCCCTTCCCAGGCCAGACCAGCCTTACATGGCCTCCCCGGACGTGTGCCAGCTTCAGAACTGGTGCAGATCCGAGGAGGCCCATCGGGGCCCGTGGTGCTTATACCAGGGGAAGGGGATGAATGTCCCCTTCCCCCGAGGTGGCCTCGGGCTGCACCAGTGCTGGTCTGATCCTGGATAGGATCTGGTGCAGCATGCTTTTGCACGCTGCGGTGGTCCTTGATAGGATTGGGCTGTTATTCTTATTTCTTATAGCTAATTGGGAAATTATTGGAGGGAGAACCTGTGGTAGAGCACATCACATGCTCTGCCCTGCCCTGGGCATATCTGGTTCAAGCCCAAGCATTTTCCACTGAGTTCTCCAAGTAGCAGAACTCAGAAAAGCCCTTACCCGGGACACCAGGAACTCGCCATTAGGAGAAAACAATACTGACCTGGATAGGTCAATGCTCTGACTCAGTGAGAGACACTTTCATATTTTTCTAAGAACGGAAGATTCTATAACCACCCTGATTTAGCTTCACTTGCAGTCTCTTTCCCTTAATTGACAAAAACTGAAACATGGTTAATTATTGTTGTTGCTCACGCTCATATTTCCAACAGGATTATACATTTTAGAAGCCTCTCTTCCAGCAAAACAAACATGTCGACTGCTTTTCAAAAAAGCCTTATGCAAAACTGTGTTTAATAAAGGATCTAGTCGGCATTTTAATGGTTGAGTACTCTGTAATTGCAAAACACGCTGCAAATAATTACCTGTCTGCCAACCTCAAAGCTGTTTTCTGTAATTTTTCATTTTTTCTTTTTTTTAATTGTTACCATACCGATGGGTGAACATTAGGAATTATCATGGAATCACAGGGCACATACACAAGATAATTTAGCCCAGTTTAGTTAACCCTTAACACACTACTCTGTTGCACACATAATCAGAATGGTTTGGAAGCAATAAAATAATGGACTGCAAATAATGTACCAGTGAATATTCAGTCTCCACATAAGAGAATGGATGGACACATATCTTGCATTAAAAATGGCCACACAAAAAAGCCAGCTGCTGAACATTTCAGTCTCACAGAACATTGCATCCTGCTCTTAACATCTCTTCCACAAATACCCTTTTTGACATTTTCTTCTTCTGTCTGCCTATTCCCATTTCTCAGTTCAGTGTATCTTTGTTTCCTTCCTTTTTCAACTCTGGACTCCCTGTTCCTAAATAATTTTCTGTGAGGTCCAGGGTGGGGGGCAGGGCAGGCCTTGATCTGACAATAGGAGTGGAAGGGCCCAAGCACCTTACTTCTTTCAGCAAGAGGTAACCTCTTGCCTAATCTCTGCTCCCCAGCAGCGTCACCACTGCAGATGGTTAGAAACTGGTATTGCAGTTACCAGCCCAGCAGAGCTCAGAGGACACAAGGTAAACCTATAGTCCAGAGGTTCCCAAACTGGGACGTTGCAATGCCCCAGCTGGGAACAAAGGGTTGCTACACCCTTAAGGGGTGCGGCAACCCGCGGTGATGTCGACAGCACATCCAGGATCGCGCCGCCGCCGTGTACAAAAAGTGTCAGTTTTACCTTGATTGGTGGCTTTGGATGTCCGGCAGGGGGTGTGGGGAGCCTGTGGGCCCCTCTGCAGCCCTCCAACGTGATCGCAACCCACTTCCAGTTTTACGGCAAAACCAGAAGTGGGTTGCGATCGCGTTGGACGGCCGCTCCGACGCCTGGGGAGGCCTGCAGAGGGGTCCACAGGCTCCCCACACACCCCGCCAGACATCCAAAGCCACCAACGAAGGTAAAATGGACACTTTTCATCCGCGTTGGCGGCGACGCGATCCTGGAGCACCATCGCTACCCCTGGGAAGGCCCCACTGTCACTTAGGGCAGAAAAGGGTCTTCCCAGGAGTTTGGGAACCACTGCTATAGTCTACAAACAAGTTGGCTGTGGCCTCACTGCTCGGTTTGAGCAATTTGCTACCCAGGTGTAGACTGCGCTGCTTGGCTCCAGCCCCGATGTTCCTACTGCTCAGTGTCCCTACAGTATCAGTGCAGCACTGCAAATGACTTCATCACAAACAACCACTAAAAAATATCTTAGCACGCTGTTACATATGTAAGATTCTAGCATTTTAAAATAATGTCTGGCAGACCAGCCCATCCATGAGGCCAAATGAAGCAATTGCCTCAGGTAGCAGATTAATGGGGGAGCCCATCTCTGTTTGCCAACTGCCACCGCTGTTCCTCCTTCTCCTTCCACTCCCTGGATTGGAAAACGAAGAGGGGGACAGGGAGGAAGAGGAAATGTGGAGGGGAAAAGAGTGCTGAGCTAGAAGATTGGAGAGTGGGAGGAGCAGAGGCTAGCACATCGTTGGGTAATGGGGACACCATTTGGCATGCCGCCTCAGATATCAGGAGGTCTTGGGCTGGCCCTGATTTCTGTATAGTCAAACACAAACTAGATGGCCATACTCATAGTAGATATTAACAAAAGTCCTTGCAAGCGAATCAACAAAGCCTGTTAATCACACCTATATATTTGAGATAATACCCTTGATTAAAATAATCCATTTTAAAATGTCATGAACAAGATAGATCAGGACTAATTCTACATTGTTATTTATTAGCCATATCTTGTTTGTCAATTTTCTTCAGGCAATGTCGCATTAGAAATCATAGATGTTTCTCAGGCAAATGCTATCACCAATGCAATAAAATGGGAAATTTATAAATTTAACCCCGGTTGTAATTTAAGGGAACAAGATGAACAGCCTGGTTTAGCTCTGCTGGGCAAAGAAAAGGGAGGGAGCAATACCAGCAAGGAATTGCCCCTGGCTGCTTCTGTACCAGACCTACAGCGCAATCCTGCACACCTATGCGCAGCCAGCCTAAAGGGGCCAACTGTTGCATCCTGCACAGTTCCAGGATTGCGGCGGCACGGCCCCAGGCTCTCCTTGGGAGAAGGGAACGTCCGTCCCCTTCCCCTGGTGTAAGTGGGGCAGGACCCAATGGACCTCCTCGGATGCATGACAGATCTGAAGTTGATGTATGTCCATGGCAGCCATGTAAGGCTTGCCCAGGCTGCAATGGGGCTTGAGATATCACCGCTGATATCCCCGCCTCCTCCCAGCCCAGGCCGACTTACCTGTGGCGGCCGGCATGAGTCAGTTCCGCAGCCTAGTGCCAGCCTCTGCGCCAGTGCCACTTACTCTCCGGGAGTTGCAAATGTGCTTTATGGCATGTTTGCGACTCCTTAGGCTGGTGCCGAGCCGACATAAATTATGCTGGATTGGGCTGCTATTCTTGGTTCATACATGCATGACCATCAGGACTGCAAGATGAAGCAGTGACTTAAAAAGGTAAACTAACCTTCACAGATCATGGACAAAACTTCATATCACCTTATATCCCTCTAAACATTATGCTTTCCAATAGCTTGCATTCACACATTCAGCTGCCAGTCATCCAGTTATATGGACACACATGTGAACCTGCCCATGCATGTTCAATGCAAATCAAGCAATTATATTTTGCCTGTGTGAATGGGCCATCACCAACAAATGCCTCAGATAGGACTTCATAAAAGTGGTGTGTCATCTCAAACATAAGGCTTTTAAGTGGAACTGGTTTATATACGCAGCTATGAATCATCAAATGTATGGTAATCAAGCTATAAATCTGTGATGTATTTGCATGTATGAACCAGCCATTAAATTGGATCAGACTAAGGGCCCAATCCTATCCTTCCCCCCCCCCCCGCTGATGCAGCAATACCAAAATGGCTTGCACTGCATCCCGGGAGGGGGGCAGTCACTGAGGTCTCCTCTGGGTAAGGGAACATTTGTTCCCTTACCCAGGATTAGGCCTCCACAATGCGGGTCTACTCGGACATTCACTAACGAAATGACTGACACAGGTCCGCGTGGACCTGGGCCATGGGATCAGGTCCAGGAAGGGGAGGAGGATTCAATGGCTGCCACTGCCACTGAACTGGGCCCCTTCCCAGAGCCATTCTACCCTTCCCCCACCCTGTCGCCGCCTCATCCCATCGTCCCACCTCTCTTCTGCCTCTCTCCACCCCATCCCACCTCCCCTGCTGCCCTACCTGCATCGGCAGGTCTGCAATGATCCTCTGGCACGCAGGGGAAGGCTCAAGTCTTCCCACTGGTGCTCCAGCAGCGTGCACCTTCGCGCACTGTCGGGAGTCTGTTTTGCGACTGCCATAAAGCAGTTACGCTGACGGAACACTCGTTCCACCAGTATTAAAGCCCAATAGGATTGGGCTGTAGCTGCACTAGTGTTAAGACCATTATGGCCAATGGTGTGGGTTGCTTATTCAGTGCAGCAGGTGACAGGACTGCTTCATGAAGTACAAGCAAATACATTCATATAAATAGTACAAGTGAAAGGGTATTTTGTTGAAAATATACCCTCACTGCTGAATTTCATCCTTTTTTATGGCTCTTCATAGCATATGTTTTAACAATTTGATGGCAAAATTGTACAATATGATTACAGCCTTTGGTACATTATAGTGTTGGTAGTCTCAAACTACTAACAAAGCAACATAAAGTATTGTAAAAGTGAATTCTTTTTTATTTCCCTTGCCTGTTCTTTTATTTCCCATACAGCAAAACGGTGCTCTGCTGTGCAACACTAAGGGCAATTTCTTTAAAATAGCAATGTTTGCCTCCAGAAAACTGCATGTAGTTCCTTATTTAATATATCCTGAGCCCTGGCCCAAGCTGAGATGGCACCTGAAGTGGCATCTGAATTTTCTCTCCCCTTAAAAACTGTTTGAATGCATGACCCCAACCCCCTCAGTAGTTAATGTTGCTACTGCCTCCTCCTCCTCTCCTGCGCTACTACTTCTTCTGTTGATGCTGGGAATGAAAGAGAACCATAGACTGTTAAGAGTTGGAAGGGACCTTAGAGGTCATCTTGTCCAATCCCCTGCTCATTCTTCTTCCATTTCCAGCATGCTCATCTAGCCTGTTTTGAAGAGGCAACCAGGCAAACAGAGAGGTAGCGTTGGTCTGGTGATTCCAGAGTTTCCTGCCTCCCTCTTACCCCTGTCTTTGCTGCATTGCCCCCAGGACAGTCCAAGGATGAAGAAAGCACTTTCTTCAAGAGGCAGATTAGTGAAGGGACAAAATCTGTTACTGCCTGCGCCTTGCTCACCCTCACTGACATGTGCTCCCAGCCCACAGTATCAGTGCCAGCAGCAAGACCACAGCATATCTCTATGCTGTGGTTCTTCCCATGCATGTTCGCTATGTGCTGGCCACCATGCACAAGTGGCCTAATCCTGGGGTGTCAAACTCATTTCATACAGTGGGCTGAATAGCATCCATGGTGCCTGCTGAGGGCCGGATGTGACATCATTAAGCAGGAAGTGATGTCATTAAGCAGATGATGGCCAGAAATAAGCACTTTGTTCTCACGTAGGAACTCATTAGCTGCAAATGACAGAAGAGACAATGTGTAAATCTTGATCATATTTTCAAGATATGGGAGAGCCCAGTTATCACGGGCTCAGCCTTTCAGCAGTGCCACTTCTGCTGAGGCATCCCTTCACAGAGAACCTCTCACCTGCTGAACTGCAAAGGGATGCCTCAGTAGAAGCGGCACTGCTGAAAGAGTGGCCCGCATGATAACTGGACTCTTCCAGCACCCTGGCAGCATCTCCCTCTCTCACCTTTCTTGGTCTGCTCCTTCTGCTGTAGCATTCCTTGCCTTCTGATGCCGTCTTCCATCTCTCCCGCCCAGAGCCTCAGCAGAAGGGGCACTGCTGAAAGAATGGTACTAGGAGAGCCCAATTATCACAGGGGGTGGATCAAGAGCTTCTGCAGGCCGGATATGTCCCACAGACCTGATGTTTGACACCCCTGATATAAGCCAAGGACCATCCCTCCAGGTGATCAGCAGTAGTGCAGGAGAGCAGCAGTTGACCTCTTGCTGCTAGGAGGAGCATCATCATGGCATCACAGGCTGCTGCTGGATGAGTCTGGCTCTTGACAGCTCTACCTTCTTCTCCTCCCTTTCTCCCCAGATAAAAGGCCTACATGAGTGATCAGGTAAGTGGCACAGAGAGGAGAGAAGACAGAGCAGCAGACACCAGCTTTCCTCTCCCACTCTCCCTCAAATCAGTCTGTGTCTTTCAGTGTCCCGCCAGCTCCAGTGTTTGTGCCCTGCCACAGGATGCCAGCAGGCAACAGCAAAGCCAGCACCAAAGGAACACTGTGAGTGTGGGGTTTTTATTTTCTCCCCTGTGGGGCTAGTTGTGTGTTTGCACGAGACAGGACCATCCCCCCCAGGTGGGAAGAACAGGGGGGGAAATGTGTATTACAGGCTATTTGGGGAAAAAAATGAACTGAACTGCTATGGGGGGAGCAGATGTGGAGACATGAAGTAGTAAAAAAATGTGATATGTATTGTTTGTAACTGGCTGTGGGAGTAAAAAAAAACCTGGATTGAGTGCTATGGGGAAGGGGGCAACCTAGAGAGATGAATTGGTTGGTAACAGTACTAAAAAGAAATGCATTATGTGGCTGTGTTCTTAAATATATCTTTTGCTTTGAGAATACAAAGTCTACTTTGTTTCTTGTTCCCCAACCCTGATCTCTCCCTTGGAAGGAACCTGTAAATTTCATGTTTGTTCTGGAGACTGGACTGAGTTAAATTACAGTACATACTTCAAAAGTGCAGAAGGGTGAGGGGACAGCTCAATCATGTTTTGCTTCCTTCCTTTGTCTAAGCAGCCCTGTGTGTGTATTAAAACCATCTTGTACCTTTAAGAGGCTGTTCCCAAGTCTGAAAGAAACCTCCTAAAGTACTGTACTTCTTTAAGAAACTGCAGACTGTTAGCGCTCTTAAAACATGCTCTCCTCCCTGTCCTTTCCTTGCCATCTGCCTGATGAAGAGTTCTGTAGAACTCAAAAGCTTGCTCTTTTCTACTTTTGGATTGTCCTAAATAAACTATTGTCCTGCTTTAATTTGTGGATATTTCTTCTTATGGACCAACACAGTCACCTACAATTTTACGGGGGAGGGGGGGATGTTAGTTGGTTTTGTGCAGGGGGACACATCCTTTGCTTCAGGTAGCAGACTGTGCAAGCCTCATCCTGGCTGTTCCAGTCATTTTTTTTTTCAAAACAAACTGAACAAGCATGGTGGGAGTGCACTCCCAGGATCCTCACCCACCCTGATTTGAAGAGGCAGCAGTGAGAGTCAGGTGAAGGTGGCACAGCAGAGTAATCAAAACTGAAGATACAACATCCCGCTGCTTTCTCCTCCAGCCTTGCTGCCATGATTATTTGCTCACTGCAGTGGTGCTGGAGGAAGAGATGGGTCACCATTGCTCCAATCCTCTTCCCACAAGTCTCAGGGAGTGAGAAGAGAATTGGAGTGCAGGGTGAAGCAGCTGTGTGGATGACAGGTTGGGGAGGGTAGTGGACAAGCATGGGGTATGTGGCACACTCCAGTTCCTGCCTCCCCCAGTGCACCACTCAAAGCCGTCACTTCACCCAGCCTCATGGGTGGGCCAGTCCTCTGTATCATGTAATTGTCACTCTTATACAAAGAATTCATTTGCACATCTTCACTAGCACTATCGCCGCCCAAATAATTAACAGCCCAATTCCGCGTAGGATGCACCGGCAGGCCTAAACAGCCGGCCACTGCATTCTATGCAGGATACGGCCCACACCAGCAGAGCCGGGGCTCACCTCCGGGGAAAGGAACGTTTGTTCCCTCCTCCCTCTCTGGCCTGGCCAGCCAATTGTCCCCTCCCCCACCACCCCAGCCCACCCTCCCCACACCCACCCACCACCCAGTGCAGGACTTACCTGAACCTGTGTCCGATGGCGTGGACCAGGCCCAGCGATGGAGTGAGCGGCACCAGCCTCAGCACTGGCACCGCTTACTCTCAGGGTGCCGCGAAAGTGCTGTATGGCACTTTCACGACACCCTAGGCCAGCGGAGCACTCACTCCGCCAGCACTAAATTGTGCTGGGTTGCACTGTAAGTCTAATTCTACATACTCCCTAGCCACTTCAGTTCCTTTTTTTTGCTTGCAGTGCAGTCATATGTTCCAAGGTATCTCCTTCCCACTTGCAGTGGTTTATACTTCTGTACTCCATGTGAAAAGGTAGCTATTTCATACTCCCTTGCCATGAATAAGGAAGCAAAAGTGTTAGTGTTTTTCAGTGGCAATCTAGCAGAATTATTCTTAAACTGTGGTATGTGGTGCACTTTCAGGTCTATTAGCCTATGAAAAAGGCAGAAGAAAATGTTGAAGGCCTTTTCCAGAGCAGTGATTGCTGAATTAAAACTCAGTTCCTTCTGCATTCCATTGCTGTTATTGTGTGTGCAGGATGTAGTCTTGTGCATGCTCCACATCATTGAAAGGTTGTCAGTCAATGCACTAATTACAATTCAGGGTAGATTCAGTCATCCTTAAATAGAAGACTTTTGACTGACAAACCTGAGCGACATGGAGCATGAACAAACCTATCAATGCTTATCTGTTGCCTAGAAATGGTTTTACTTTCCCTTTAGAATCAGCACAGCTGAACGGAAGGAGTTAGGCTTTAATTCAAATGCCTTTCAGTCAACTTCAAATGTGACAAAATAATAAAAGCCAGCAAAGAAGAGGCAAACCAGAATATTGCCCTGCTATATAACAAAGGTTAAGTATCAATGTTATAATTATTTATGTCCATAAGCTTATAACCATCACAATAACCTATCTTGACCCTATAAAACTGGTTGCTCTCTAGAATGTATGAAACTACAAGTTGGATCTTCTTGTAGTAACAGAACGATATTTGGCATTTAACTCTCACAGAGGAACTGCAGGCCACTGAATATTAAGGATATCTCCAACAGTAGTTTCAGCTACTTCAAATGCAGTCATCCTTTCTGCATGACTTCATGCCAAGCTTACTTTTTTTTTTATCAATCAAAGCTAGGCTTACCAGATCTCCAACCGGGACAGAGTGTGTTCTGTCATTGTGTTCAATGGGGCTTGCTTCTGAGTAGACATGCCTAGGAGTGTGCTCTAAGGTTTAACAAGCTACACCTGCCCACATTCCTTCTCCTAAAGGTCTAGCACTCTGTCCCGGTTGGAGATCTGGTAAGCCTAATCAAAGCTGCAGACATGTAAACCAAAGCTTTTACTTGACTACTTTTGGTTGCTGTTTTTCTATATTTTTGTTCTTGTTCTGTTTTATTGTTTTTCCCTCGTTGTGTGATGCCTTGAGCACAGGAAAGGTGTCTTATTATAAATACCAGTGATTAATAAATAATAAACCTCATCCAAAGGTTTCTGATTTCCTCAGAAGAAAGTCTCACTGAATTCTTTGGAACTTATAGCCCAATCCTGTCTAGCTAGGCTGCGGCATAGCCAGATAGGACCCAGTACCAGTACAGCTGGAGGACTCCTTTGGTTAAGGGTAGGCTTACCAGATCTCCAACCTGGACAGGGTGCTAGACCTTTAGGAGAAGGAATGTGGGCAGGTGTAGCTTGTTAAACCTTAGAGCAGAATCCTAGGCATGTCTACTCAGAAGCAAGCTCCATTGTGTTCAGTGTGGCTTGCTTCTGAGTAGACATGCCTAGGATTGTGCTCTAAGGTTTAACAAGCTACACCTGCCCACATGCACTCTGTCCGAGTTGGAGATCTAGTAAGCCTAGTTAAGGGGACATTCGTTCCCTTACCCCGAGTCGAGCCCCAGCTGCTCTGATGGGTCTACTCATATGTGTACCTGACGCACATTCAAGCGGGCTGTGTAACGCCAGCAGGATGCTGCCCTATGGGTTCCAAATTCTAGGCAAGTGAGAATGCCTAGAATTTGGAACCCTAATTTGTGAGCAACTATGGATTTAAGATGTTGGATTTAAATACCAATAATATTCAGTTGGTACTAAAATGCCAAATTTACATATGTGCTGTAGGTTTTCAAGCATGTGCAGATCAGGTCTCAATGGAAAACCTCCTTCTCTTTCAAGTACACATCACAGAATTTCTCCAGTGTTTGAATGTTAGAACAAAATTGGTTCTTAGATGAGAAGCATTCCATAGAAGCTAAAAGAAGGAAAGTTAGATAAAGTGAGGCACCGGTAATGTACAGGAAAGTATACTTGTAGAATCATCAAACACCCCCATACCATTTCATAGAGAGCAAATGGCTGCCATAAACAAGATGACTTCTATTTAAAAGATAGGAAGAGTTTGTATTGTGAACTCCTTCCGTTGTTAATTCATCCCTGTAACGAAAAAAGCCAAATCTCAGTCTGTGTGTGGAATCCATTTTGTGACAGGAAGAACAGACTCTGTCTCTTCCCTGGTGATTGGAAGCTAGCCAAATTCTCAAGGGCTGCCTTCGTGCTCCAAGCTCTGGCCAGACTGTGGCATATTGGGAAACCCTTATCTGCTTGGGAACAAGATAACTCATGAGCCTAGCTATCCCGTAAACCTGTACTGTATGTCAAGTCTATTTCTGTGCAGTTTAATCTGCTTTTTTAAAACCTATGCTTGCATAGCTTAATTAAACACCTATATGTTATCCACCTGGTGTGTTTATTGCAAGGAATTGGATGGGCCAATACCATGCCTGCTGGCCAAGCCATACTACCAAACCAGACAGCAAATGCTGTGTTGCTGAGTTCAGCTGTTTGTACTTTGTAGCCTGACACCTTACCTAGGGGTCAGCCTCACAATGCAATCTGCTGAGAAGACATGCAGGACCTGAGGCTATGTGGTCTGGTGGAAAACCTTCAGGTGGTGGCAGTTTACCTCCCCCTAGTTGGGGGTGTTTGGTTCCTTGGTTGGGAACTAAAGGGGACATAAGAGGGGTTACACTCAGGGTCAAGGGTGCGGTCTGGTTGAACCGACTTGACGTCAGGCAATCTAAGCCCCCCCCCCCCGTCAATCCCCATCACTAGTTTTAATTAAGAGAGAATAAAAATAATCACATCTCCAGGAAAGATCAGGAGACATTTTCCTATCCTTCCACACTATGTCTGGAAGTTAAATAGATTACTATGCCACTTCAAAGGGATTTCTCAGATCAATGACAGCAATCAGGAGGAGTTATTCTGTATTAGTAATACAAATATTGAGATAACAAAGACTGAAAGATAGCAAGACCAGAAAAGGAACCTGAGAGAAATATATAGCCTTCCTTCAGCCAGCATCTCTCTTGTGCATTCTATGTAACAAACCCTGAGTTGCTGTTAAGGTACTGAAAATCTGTAAGCTCAAACAACAAAACAAATAGGAGAGCTGCAAATGGCACTAGGATGTTAAGGAAACTGGAAAGGAAACCATGTCCCATGAAGAAAAGTTGAAGGAATTGGGCATGTTTAGTCTGGAGAAGAGTCTATTAAGAAGTGACATAACTATCTACAAATACCTGAGGGACTGTCATGTGGAAGATGGAACAGATTTATTCTCACTTGCTCTGGAGGTTAGGACCCAGACAAAATAGTTTAAATTACAATAAGGAAGATTTTGATTAAACACTAGGAAGAACGTCTTGATGGTATGAACAGTTCATCAGTAGAACAGTCTGCTTCAGAAGGTGGTAGACTCCCCATCTCATATATGGAGACTCATATTACATGGATATAAACACAGATGTATACAATATACTACACAGATGTAAACACAACAGCATAATGGGAGCATAGGATTGTTTGCCCAAGAGCCTCGAAGAGGAAATCGAGGCACTGCAGTGAAGTAGAAGCTTACACAGTTTATTTTGTTTTATTTAAAAAATTTATATCCTGCCTTTCCACCCTTTCAGGAGCTCAAGGTGGCTATAATGTGCCTTCCACAAAGAATGACAGAGATAACAGATGGGCAACCCAATCCAATGCCAACACTCCCCATGCAGCAGTGCCAACGTGGCACCCACTGAATTAAGAGGGTAGTTTTGGCATTGGGAGCAGAGGAGGCGCTAGGAGCAGATGACCTTTTCGCACACACACCCTCGAGTCCCAACAAACTCATTTCGTATAATATTAACTATGATAATAATTAATTAATAATAAATAATAATCCCAAAACATTCACAGAAATGTAACATTTCATCCCCCCAGACCCTTACAGTACAGTACACACCCTAATAAAAATGGGTCCCCCCCTATGGGAGGAAAGATGGGATATAAATTCAATAAATAATTCAATAAATAATAATAATTTATTATTATTAAGTGGCACACCCTGTGGCAATCCCCCCCAGAGGCCTGGCACCCGGGGCCCTGGAGACCCAGGGGCCCCCTTAGCTACACCACTGATTGGGAGGTCTCCTCAAGGTAAGTGAACATTTGTTCCCTTGCCTGGGGTAAGCCCATGCTGGGCTGCTGGATCTACTCGGACCTGCGTCAGCTCTATAACTGGCGCAAGTCCATGTTGACTCAGGGGATCGAGGCCAGGCAAAATTGCTGGTGCAGGTCGAAGTAGACCCCTCCGTGACTCGGAGGCATACCCCTGGGTAGGGGAACAAATGTTCCGTTGACCAGAGGAGACCTCTGGGACTGCCCCCACCCCAGGATGCAAGCTGAAAGTATGGTAGTTATGTCATGGGCTTCTGAATGACTCCTTGATGATGCAGATTGGTTAACTATGCCCTTCAATGGAAGCAGACAGGTAACTCCTGGTGCCTCTCTCTTTCTCCCTCCCTCCCTCCCTCCATATGTCAGAAAT
Source organism: Plestiodon gilberti rubricaudatus (assembly GCA_026170595.1). NCBI lineage: Eukaryota > Metazoa > Chordata > Lepidosauria > Squamata > Scincidae > Plestiodon > Plestiodon gilberti. The sequence goes on along the minus strand of JANXHW010000002.1, from coordinate 92,678,084 downwards.
CTAATGAATGTTAACATTTACAGTTTAGTCATAAGATTTGAACAGATTCAGAGAGGGAAATGTTGGAAACTTCTTACTTGTACATATCAACATCACCAGGTTTCTGCCGTTTAACACAACATGTATCACATGTTTTTAGAAAGTATTTTACCCATGTTTGAGCTCTCAAAATGGACTGGGGTCTCAAATTGTAACTATTCAATTAAAATACACTTTTTATGTACTGTATATGATTTGGATTTTCAAACCATCTTCAATATTCTGAGCACCCCAACTGAATTTAATTTATTTCTCATAGAAACTCACCTTAGACATCAACGTCTCTTAGTTGGCTTTTACTATTTTAAATTTTAAAAATTTTAAGCAGATTCACCTACAATTTCTTTTTAAACTTCCCTTCTGCTTTTTGTATCGGGTATGCCTAGGCAAAATTACATAAAAAGCAGGTTGGCATGCCTGATAAGATTTAGGTGTCCTTAAATATGACAACCCAGCAAGGCCTTTCAAAGTATGCATCTATCAGTGTAATATCAAATACCTAATCTTTAGCCAGCAAGCTCTTCACTTTGTGACAAGGCACCACTCTTCCTATTTAATCATTCTTTTGGAAAAGATCAATCAATTTGAGAGAGCTCTGTGTGTCAGCTCCACTGATTCACTAACTTTGTCAGAGCCATTCTGTGCCTCTGCAAAAATACTCCCTCTGACCTGTCTTTTGTTGCATGTGTCTTTTATTAGAGCTGATATAAAAGAAGAGCTCAGACAAAAGATCTCACTGCCTCACTGGAGGAAAGCTAGCAAGGTGCATAACTGATGACTTTCACTAACCTTAAAAACCATTTGGTTTATTCTCAGTAGAAAACATTCTAATTTACCCATACAACCTTCTTCCTGTAACATAGTAGCTGGCCATGATAGCTTTCGCGCCAAAAAGAAAACATTCCATTACTTCCCAACCCATCCTCTGAATATTTTTCATCACTGTTATTTTCTACTTTCTTTTTTTTAATGACCATGTTTGTTAAAGTGGTAAAAAGTTAAAAAGTGTTTGCTCCAGAAAAGCTATGTAAATAGGACTATTAGAAACAGACATTCAGTAAAAACAACCAGAGTAATACTAATCAGCATGCTATAAATTACTATTACACTTGTGTGGATAATTCTTCAGGCACATTCATCTGACTAATGAAAACCAATGGAAGTTTTGCCTTTATATTCATTATAGACAGTACTGTACTTACTTAACCTTTAAGCTCCAGTGTTGTACCAAATTATTTACTTTTTTACACACACACACACACACACACACACACACACACACACACACACACACACACACACAAGTTCAATGGGTACATGAAATGCCCACCCTCTGAGTATGGAGATTAAGACATGAGGGAGCAACATTATCATCTCCCATAGATCGCACCTTCTCAGTAAAGACTCTCACTTTGTAGAATTCCCTCCCAAGAGAAACCCATCACATCTGCAGTGTCCTTGAAACTTTTAGAAGAGCAGACAAAATGTTCTTGTTTTGCCAGGCATTCCGAGTTTTTGATCCCCTGATTTCATACTGCCCCTGCTTGCTATACTGTATTTATGGTTTTTATTATTCTGTTGTACTCTTTAATACAACTGATGTTTTATAAATTTAATTTGTTATTAGAAAAAATATATAAGTGAAAGTAATAAATTGAAAAATACATAACATTCTTTGGAAAGATATCTAATTTTTGCATCCAGATGGAATTTTTACAGCAGAAGAAGAGATGCCAAGAGTGTTATTTAAGCCCTGCATGGCTCTAATAGATGGGATACTATTTTCTAAAAGAGTTCAAAATCACAGTCTTCTACCCTATAGGAATAGGTAAAACGATCAAATTGGCATTGAATTGACTGTTTTTAGTATGCTTTGCAAATTAATGTCCAGCTAAACTAATATAATCCCTTTTTGTGTTGCTTTATCTCAGGGATGTGCAACATATGCCCGCACTCAGCATGTGGCACCCAAAGCATTTTTGTGCCGCCAGCAGGCTTTTGATAAAAATCTAGAGAATGCCAGCTTTCATTTCTTTTAAAGAAAATTTCCCATCTTCATGGTTGCTGAAATAAGATTGCAAACGTGATGGAAATCAAACAAAAAATTCAGGAACAAGGGAACAAGGAAAAGCCAAAGTGATTTTTCCCCCCAGTATTTGTGACTGTTAGGTCAAGAACATTCAAATAGATATATACAGTATTTAGATTTCATCTCTGAGAGTATCAATTTCTGGAAAATCTTGCAGAATAAATTCAGCGTGCCCACCAACAACAGTCTGACATCTGCCCTCTGTCTTAAAATAACTTTCAAAATTATGTTTCTCACATGTTGCTAAAATATTTAAATTAGCTCATGTTCTGCTCATAATACATTTCCACACTTGCTCACACTGCTCAGCAAATTGTCCACATTGAAGAAAATAATGTGAAGCAGTTGCTTGAGGTAGTGGAGTCTTGAGACTGTCTCCAATCTCTGCATGTAATTTTTTTTAAAATGCACCCTAGCCCCAGGGTCCTAAATGATGATGCTGTGAAAGTGCTGCACTCAATATGCCAACAAATTTGGAAAACTCAGCAGTGGCCAAAGGATTGGAAAAGGTCAGTTTACGTTCCAATTCCAAAGAAGGGCAGTGCCAAAGAGTGTTCAAACTATCGCACAATTGCACTCATTTCACATGCTAGCAAGGTTATGCTCAAAATCCTACAAGCTAGGCTTCAGCAGTATGTGGACCGAGAACTACTGGAAGTACAAGCTGGGTTTCGAAGAGGCAGAGGAACTAGAGATCAAATTGCCAACATGCGCTGGATCATGGAGAAAGCACGAGAGTTCCAAAAAAAACACCTACTTCTGCTTCATTGACTATGCAAAAGCCTTTGATTGTGTGGATCACAACAAACTGTGGCAAATTCTTAATTTCTAATCATGGTGATGCTCCACAGTTGCAACCACATCAGGAGTGCGCCGGCATGTCCTGCTCCCGCCAAAGTCCTGAAGCCATGCTTCTCACAACTACCATGTTTGTCTGAATTGATGAATGCTCTACCGAGTCTACCCTGAGAGAGATCCTTCCTGTGACAGGGACAGTGGACATGAAGTATCACTAATCACAGAGAGAGTATCTCCCTGAATACAGCATTCATCTATCCAGACTAATGCCGTACTCATAGGGGTGAGGGCATGACTAAAGAGAGCGGGGCTGGGATTGCTGGCGCACTCCAGAAGCATTGCTGTAAGCATGGAGAGTCCCCACACTAACAATAACATATGAATAGTGATATTGTAATCTACAATTTGCCTTAAAGAGGAAGATAACAATGAAAGTTGGTGTGCGTATTCAGAACACAGCTCACCCTTTCAAGTTGATGACGAATGAACACCATCAGACTGATGAGGAATCTCTAAACTTTGAATACAATAGGACTAACTGTTCTATATCAGCTTCTAATGAGGCAGTTTAGCACACTGCTAAATAATAAACCAGAAAGAAGAGACAGCAAAAAATTGATAGTAATCATGTCAACAATATAGCATTGCAGAGGACAGAATGTGTGGAGGGAGCTATTACAGATCTTTATTGTGCGTCTATTCTCGTCTTCCAATTCTGATTCTCTTCTTCCACCTTACGTTCAATGTTCTCTCACACAAAAGAAGGTGCAAACATTTGCATATATAACTATTACAAATAAACACAACCCAATACTTCGACTCCCCCTGAATGAAAAAATAGGAGTTCTAAAAGAATTAGGATATGCTATAATAGACTCAATATAACGAAAACATGGGCAGATGTATATAGAGCTACAACCTCATTACAAGACATGTTTGCCACAACTCAGGATATATATGGCAGACATTTGAAAATATGACAGAAAGAAAATGGCTAGTCTTTAAAGTACATTTATGAAAAGTTTGGTCCTTGATTTCAACCGACCTCCCCACCCCCAAATATCATTGGGTGCATCATGAGAACTAACCCAGAGAACTAGATACATTTTTGAGAATCTGCAAGCCAAATTACGCTAACGCACAAAAAACTAGAAGAAAAATCATTACAAACTTCCTATTGCTCATCACTGCCATAATCTGTGGGATTAATTTTTTTCTTATCTCACTTTCCTTCAAGGAGCTCAGGGGTAGCATATGCTGTTCCTCCATCTATGTATTCTGGGTCTCCCTGGGGAAAAGAAATACGTGCTCTCACAGAAATATGTGTACAAGAAGACTTGTACATCTTAACAGAACAGGAGAGGTAAAAGATATATTTTAGACTTTATGACCATGCAGAGGAACAGATAATTCCTGCTCCCTTCACATTAGCATTAACATGTAAAGTACCTTTATATATGTTAATGAAAGTCTGCGTTATTCCCCTGAAATAACTGTAATGAAAGGAAAATGAAATATCCCCAAATCCTATGCATGTTTACTCAGAAGTACCATTATATTCAATAATAACATCTGATGACTGTGCCAACCTACTTCTGGAACAGATTTATACTAACTAGTTAAACAACACCATCCAGGCTTTTAGAATCAGGCAGCCCAATCCTATGCTGGACTGGGCTGCCAGCGGTAGCAAGATAAACAAAGTGAGATAAGCAAAATGGCAGAGCGTTCCAGCGGCGGCCATTCTGAAGCACTGTCGCAACAGGCGGCAGCACTCCCTAGACATTGAGCCCTCACTGTGCCCACCAGAGCAGGTAAGGCAGCAGTGGGAGCAGGGATGGGGCAAAATGGGGTGGGGAGGGGGAGGAATGGGGAGGGGAGACTGCAGGAGGGAGTGGATCTGGCAACCATGGCACGTGCCAGATCCTATCCCCTCATTTTGCATCCTCCCTGACCCCTTTCTCTCCTTGGACTTGCACCAACTTCGGATCTGGCGCAAGTCCAAGGAGACTCATTGCAGAGCGGGAGGTTTACAGAGGAGTAAAGGGATTTAAATCTCCTTTCCCCTCTGAAGCCTCCCAACCCTACCCCCCACTAGATACAGTGCGCTCCTTCTCAGCGCAGCTGCACCAGCAGGGGAGAAAATAATATAATTGGGCCCTTAGAAATGCATGTGTGACTGAGACAAATGGGTCTGTCCCATTTGCCTATCACTGTATACAGCTTTACTGTACTTGCAGTGATAGAAACCTCAGGAAGGCACAATATGAGGAGCCATAAAGATTGGGCTGCCTAATGACTAGCATCATACAGCTGACCTGAGAATACAGAAAAAGCACAAGTTGATATACCAAGTAATGACAATTGCATCTGTGAATCAGATTTTTAGTATTATAACTGAGAATTCTATAATGTTTGCTGCTTCAGTGCCCAGTAAAAACTAAAATCATGAAAGAAAGACACTTTACCTTTTTATGATTCCATTCAGAAAAGTGAAAAAAGACTTCCAGTGCAATGATCCGGCCGGCGGCCCATGGCTGCCCGCCAGAACCTGAGCCCCGGCGGCCGTTCTGCCGCCGGGCCGGAGGTCTACTCAGGGAAGGGGAAACTCGTCCCCTTCCCCGGGTGTAAAGCCAGGCCAGCCCGATCGGCCTCCTCAGATTTCTGCCAGCTAAATAGCTGACGGAAGTAGAGGAGGCTGTGTAATGGCCTAGCCAGCCCGGCAGGGACGCGGATATGGCGGAGGCCATCTGCCACCCCCTCCCTCACCCGCCAAAATGCCCCGGTGCCCGCCAGATCTCGACTTACCTCATCTGGCGGCTGCATGGGCACTCTGGCGATGGAGCAAGGGAGGCCAGCCTCTGCGCCGGCCTTCCTTGCTCCTGAGTCATCGCAAACGTGCTTTACGGCACGTTCGCGATGTCTCCGGCTACAGAACGCTCGTTCCGTCACTAGCTTTTCTTTCAGGATTGCGCCCTTCAACTCTGAAGTCTTTCCCTTTGGTCTGTGCACCCTAAGAAAGTCCCCATCTAATCAACACAAACTGAACATGTTAATTCCTACCCTACTTGCTATCACTACATTTGACTTGGTTCACTCTGCTAGTATGATGCATTGTTTTCTTTGTTTTCCTATAGGTTTCCTTAAAGAGTTTCTAGTCTTGATAGGATATTACTGTTACCTTTACACAGGAAGCTACCATGCCTCTCTTTCTGTAAGACTTAAGGTTTTTGAGATCACCCATGATGACATTCCAAACCAATCTCATCAACAAAATATTATGTCTTAAAAACAGCCTTATTACAACGATAATCTCTTTATTTGTCAGGAAAATATATAGTAGATCTTAACAATTTAGTAAAGCCATGCATAACACAAGGTGAAATTTAATATTTGTGCAACTCACTGAAAAAAGGTAAACTTAGCATATAAACTCCAAAAAGAAGCAAATGTGAATATCATATTGTTTCAACGACAGCGAGGTGTTTTTTTTTTTTAAACCATTGTGTTCTACATGTTGAGAATTTATTAAATAACTTCACTTTATAACGTCATTTTAAGACAGCCACTCTTGTTGTCTGTGACTCACTTTTTGTTGAGGTAAAATACATTGTAATGGTACATTGTAATTTAGATTTTCATTGCCTTTCTAAAGATAACCTTGGCACAAGCAGGAATATAGTAATGCAGTTCCAGGACATTACACAATCATAAAATATGACTTATATCTGTCAGTAGACATAGATAAAATATTCACAACCTCAAGCAGATAATTACGCCCATTATCAGAAAGCCATGAATGCACCTTTTCAAAGGGAACTAAATTGCAACCATTATGTGAACAATGGATTTGGATTTCCAGATGATCCTCAAGTCTCTCTTTAATCCTTATTCCTAAACATTATTTTTTCAGTAAAGCCCTAAATAACCCCATTTCATATTTATAATTAATAGTGGCAACATCAAATATAGCAGATGCCTGCTTCATTGATGAGCATTGTTTAATCTATAACCATTCAATAAGACTTGGAAAAACTTTGCTGATGTAAGAGCCTTCTTAGAATTGTTATTTGAGATCACAAAAACACCAATGATGTATTTCCACAACCATGGCACACACAGTACTACACTTACCGGTAACTGGTTTCATGTTCAGAAAACTATAGAAGAACTAAATCAGTGAGCTTTGTCAGAGATGGAGGCACAAGTTTCATGCATGGCACTCAAGTAAATCCACTTAATCAGCACTTGGATTTACATTATTTAAAAGTGCCTGCAGTACGTTAAGTCAGTACACAGTGCAATCTGACATTTCTATTACCTAGGGTACATCCATATGGTGGTTATTTCAGGGATCAGATGTACCCAAGCAGTATTATCAGACTCCCACAGTCCACACACAAAAAGAATACACATGACCAGCAGCCTTGTGCGAGGAAACTGTTGCCACGAGCTGTACTATTTGAGAAGGTGTCTGATCCCAGCAAATTCAAAGCTAGACCAAGAACAAGACTAAAACCTTCTCCTAGACATGCTAGTTTGTTTATGTGCTGGGACTAATTTTTTAGTGTGGGGGAACATTCAGATTCAACCTCCCCCACTTGCAATCTGAGAAATGGTACAGCATAGTAAGAAGTACGTCATTCACAGAGCAATCCTACCCAGCTCCTCCCCTTTACATCCCCCTTTAAAGGGGATTTAAATCCCCTTTCCCTTCCAAAGCCTCCCGTTCTCCTTCCACCACTGCTACACCAGTTTGACTGATTATGTAGCTGCGAAACCAACTCAGAAGCTGGGAAGTCTGCACAGCTCACTTTCTTTTTGTTGGTATGGCGGTGTGTGTCCGCAGTGAAATAAAACAGTATACCTATATTTTCTAGGGAGCCTTACCACTCCCTTGATGGGGAGCCTGATTGTGCCTAAGGAGACACAAAAGTGCTATTTTGCAGCTCCTTTAGAGTAAGTGGCGCCAGCATGGAGACTGGCACCGCTTACTCCGTTGCCATCCCTGACCTGTGCCAGCCGACGCAGGTGAGTGCTGCAGCGGTTGGTGCAGGGGCATGGGGAGGTCGGGCAGGGGTGGCGAGGGAGGGGGCCATTGGCCAGCCCAGTCTGGGAGGGGGCAGGGATATCAACACTGGGTTGTGCTGATATCCCGAGCCCCTTCCCAGGCCGGCCCAGCCTTACATGGCATCTGCAGTTGTGCGCCAGCTAAATAGCTGGTACACATCCGAGAAGGTCCATTGGTGCCCACGCGCTTACACCGGGGGAAGGGGACAAATGTTCCCTTCCCCCGAGCTGAGCCCGTGCTGTACCGGCCGCATCCTGTACAGGATGCAGCAGTCGGCCATTTAGGCCAGCCACCACACCTTGCACATGATTGCACTGTAAGTGCCAGTGTGCCCAGTTGAGAGAAAAGGCAGCTTCCATATTATGTAGCTCCGTTCTTTATTTGTGTTAAGTAACATGGGAGTGATATTGGATGGATAACTAGTAGTGCTAACTGGTTAGAGAATATTTAGTTGATTGCCTTTAAACTGATTAATTGAATAATACATTAACAGTGTGATCCTGTCTACCTCTGCGCCCTGCAATGCAGTAGGGCCAGTACAGCCTCCGATGCATCCAGAGCACAGAGCAGGCAGCTGGGAGGTCACCTCAAAAGAAGGGAATGTTTGTTCCCTTCCTCCAGTGTAATCCCCAGCCGCCTTAACAGATTGACTGTGATGTGCACCAGCTATTTTGCTGGCGCAAATCTGGGAGACCAGTGTAACAGCGGCCAAGCCTGGGAAGGGGTATAGGATTTGGCGGAGCACGCCGATGACGATTCCTTCCCCTGCTCGAGCACAGCCAACCAATCCCACCCCCTTGGATCCCGTTCTGCCTTCCCCATGCCCCTCCCCAGTGGACAACATAGCTGCTCCAGCAGGTGCAGCTCCTGATGCGGCTGGGGGAGAGCGGTGTCACCCTCTGTGCCAGCACTGCCTCCTTGCTGAGAGCTGCAAACATGCTTTACAGCACGTTTGCGGCACCCTAGACCAGCAGAGCAGCACTCCATCAGTCCAAAATCTAGACAGGATTGGGCTGTTAAATTGAATTGAATTTGTATATTTCCAAAAGGGCAACATGGGTGCCTTTTTGATATACTGAAGGTAGTCTAAGATAACTCATAATTTAATAAACAGCAGCAACAAGACATTATTAGAAAAAAATATTCATGATATTTTCTTGTTTATTCTCTGTTATACTAACACATCAGAACCCAAATCACCTCCAAAATAAACAAGGGTGCTCCACCAATTAAAATTTAAGCTTGGTGAACAAAAATGGGCCCAGCTGATTAATCTGTTAGTTAGTGAAACAGGTAGTACGGGCAACGCAGCCATATCCATGCAAAAAACACAGCAATCCGACCGAAGTTTAAAAACGATGATGATTTTATCTGGGTATAACGATGTATTCCCGGACAAACAGAAAGTATTAAAAACCACGGCTGGACAAGTGAGCCCAACGTTTCGTGTCCTAATCTGGACACATCTTCTGGGGCAATCCAAAAAGGAATGAAAGATGTTACAGTTCTCGGCGTCTCGCTTCGCTGTTTAAACAACAACAACAACAAACAACAACAATAAACAATGAAGCAAGGCGTCTCGCTTCGTTGTTTAAACAACAACAACAACAACAAACAACAACAATAAACAACGAAGCGAGACGCCGAGAACTGTAACATCTTTCATTCCTTTTTGGATTGCCCCAGAAGATGTGTCCAGATTAGGACACGAAACGTTGGGCTCACTTGTCCAGCCGTGGTTTTTAATAATTTCTGTTTGTTCAGGAATACATTGTTAAACCCAGATAAAATCATCATCGTTTTTAAACTTCGGTTGGATTGCTGTGTTTTTTGCATGGATATGGCTGCGTTACCCGTACTACCTGTTTCACTAACTATATCTGCTGGCCATCAAACCTTTCGAATGAAAATCTGTTAGTTGATTAATCTTCCCCAAAAGTCTTGGAACCTCACTGATTAGTTATCCATATTCCCGTTTCCTTGGTTTATAAGTCAGTTATACTTGCAGTCTATTATATAGAGGCTTTTTATTTTAAGAAAACAAGACCGTTAACCTCAAACCTCCTGAGTACTGGATCTAACTCCTGTGTCTACACAGGTATGTATGTCATTTCGATTAGTACCAAGTCTGTCTAACCTAGTATACAGAGATAAAATATACTCCCCAGTGTTGGTAAATAGGAAGCCAGTTGTTTTTCATTCAGCCTTTCAAATGCATTTTTAAATTGATTGTGTTTAAGAGTGTTTTCCCTGGTGACTATATTTCAGTTTTACTCTGTTAGATGAGACAAGGAGAAGAAGTGGCACCAGAATAACTGTTTTGATAGATACTGGATTTCAAGCAACATAAGCCCAAATAAAAGTTACATGCTGAATCCTATCCACGCTTGCTTGGAAGTTTCACTGTGTTCACTGGTAAGTATGTTTAGAATTACAGTCTCAGTAAATGAGGAACCTCATTTATTGGATTTTAACCAACTTTATACATAGATTTAAACATAAATGCTGTGAAATGTAAGCAGATTATCTTAGCAAATTATGCTTGTGAATTTGTATATGCAAAACTGGCAATTAAGTGATTGCTACTCCTAAAGCTTACCACTTGATGTAGCTTTATAAGAAATATCTTTAATGCTAGACAGAAAATCCTCCACAGCAATATTTTGTGTAAATGGATGCATATGGTCAACATATATTTAATGCTATTGAAAATGCAAATTACCGGATGCCTCAAATATAGTTGATCCACAGTCACAAGGGAACGGTTCTATGTACGGTATACCTCATATATATGAATAAATCGTCCATACATAATATTAATGAATCATCTCCGGTAAGCTAAACCACTTCCGTAAAGAGAGAGCAAGACGTACAATACAAGAGAAGAAATAACTTTAATTTTGGCTGGACATAAGGCTGCTTTACATGGATTCAGAAAAGAAGCACACAGCTGTTTCTTAGATCATTCAGAGTCCAATCATACAAACACTGGACCAGATGGTCCCCTATAATCAACTGCATGGCATTGCCCCATATCTTTCCGTGAAAAAGATAGAGGGCACTGGAATTTATGTAGGACATAAGAACATAAGAACATAAGAAGAGCCCTGCTGGATCAGGCCAAAAGCCCATTTGGACAAAGCAACAGGAACCATCCATAGGGACTAGAAAGTCACATTGCATATTTCATCTCTATAAAATACATAATCAAGGGATATGTAAACATCTGTGAATGTATGCATTCAACAACACCTTATCTACAAACTATACAGAATTTGGTGGAAGAATTCAGACCTCTTCCCAAAAACTCTCTTACACATATGCATTTTTTTAAAAAAAACCTAAATGCAAATAGTAAACTAATATACGAGAGAAGCCCCCCCCCCGTTTGTACAGCTGTGCCAAAAAGGAAAACACTGTATCCAGTAAGGGGGGGGGCGGGGATCAGGAGGCTTCGGAAGAGAAAAGGAGATTTAAATTCCCTTACCCCTCTGTAAGCCTTGTGCTATGCAATGGGTCTCCTCGGACCTGCGTCAGCTACAGAGCTGGCACAAGTCCAAGGAGGGAAAGGGGGTAGGAAGCTGTTGATGGAGGGGATAGGATCTGACCATCGCTTCTGAATCCCCCCCCCCTGCAGCCTCCCTGCTCCTGTTCCTCCTCTTCCCTGCCCAGTTTCACCCCCTCCCCACCCCCACCACTGCCTTACCTGCTCTGTGGGTGCAACAAAGTCCAGCAGCATCCGCAGAGCACTGCCGCCACTTATGGCAGCACTTCCAAAATGGCCACTGACAGAGCACTGTTTAATCCCAAAATGGCCACCACTGGAGTGCTATTCAACAGCAGAAGTGTCTTCCACTGTCGCAAAGCGCTCCATAGTACATTCCAATACTACCTAGGATTGGGCTGTTAATGTTGTCTTCTTCCTGTTTTGTTAGTTTACTACATACATACAGGGAGGTTTTTATATATGGAAAGCTTTCAGAAATATTCCTCATCCCTCACACTTGCAGTCTGAAATGGTACAGACTAGAATTCTACCATCCTAGTCTGCCAATTTATTCTTTTACAAAACAATCCTATGAAGGTCTACTCAGAGTAATTCCCATTGTGTTCAATGGGGCCTACTTCCAGGAAAGTGCATAGGATTGTAGCCTTATTGCCCAATCTTATGGGAATGCTGTGACACCAGAACTTGTGCTCTGTCGGCATAGTGTGCTTAATGGCTGTCGCAAATGGCAACATGCCATTTTTGCACCGCTGAGCTCCTGCTACAAGTGGCGAGTGGCCATGACCACATGCCAGCAGCCTTCCCCCAAACCCCAGCACCAGTAAGTCAGAGCGGGGGACAGGCAGGAGACAAGTGGTGAGTGGAACAGAGAGGGGGTGGAACGGGACAGAGATCAGAGCAGAGAGAAGGGTGGATCAAGGCCAGGAAGGGGGCAGTATCGGTGTCAGCAGCACCACCGATATCCTTTCCCCCTTCCTGGCCTCAATCCACCTTCCTAGGTCCATTAGGACTTTGTTGTTGTTCAGTCGTTAAGTCATGTTCGACCCTTCGTGATCCGATGAACCATATCCCGCCAGGACTTCCTGTCCTCCACTATCTTCCTGAGCAAAGCACCAATTAAATCACTGGCACAGGTCTGAGTAGACCCATTTGAGCAGCAGAGGCATACCCCCAGGCAACGGAACAAATGTTCCCTTACCCAGAGGAGACCTCCAGGACTAGCCCCCTCCAGGATGTGATGCATGCTCCAGTGGTGCAGTTGCATCAGCGGGGTGGTGGTGGTGGTTTGATATGATTGGGCTGTTAATGTATCATATGTCTCTTCCACAATATAGATTTTTCTTTCATGGTGATCAGGGATGGTTGGTGAAGTGGTTCCCTAGTAACCACTGATGCTCTTGTGGGGCAATCAAGGGAAGAGAGTATTTCCTGCCCTTACCAGTAATTGTTGGGAGGTAGTGGTTGAGATAAGTGGTACCGTCCTCAGCCAGCCCCATGCAGCATGTAGTTCCCGAGGGCCTAGCTGCTGCTGGTGTGAATGCAGGCTGCTGATATCTGCAAGGACATGTCTAGCCGGTTAGCAGCCATGCACTTACTTGCATGCTGCTCAGAGGAACTCCTCCTTCCACCTTTGCCTCCTGACAATGGTATGGGTGGGAATTCCCCTCCCCTGCTGGCTGCCTCTGAACAGCAGCAGCTGGCCGTTCCCAACAGCAAACTGCTTCTCTTGCCTCCACTGGTGCTGGTGGTAAAGTAGTAATATAAACATATGCTGCATAGAGAGCACATGGTAATTGGAACCCTTTCATCATTGCTAGTGTTGGCAGCACACAATTTATATACTGTGGACTCCACATTAATAGGAGGAAGCTCACAGCTAACCATTTCAAAAGTTAAAGGTAGGTGAACATAAAAAATACATTTTCTGAGCTGCCACATGATTAGACAACTTGTATGAGTTTCATCATGCCATAAGAGAAGGTTTATCTCCTCTTTTCCTCTAATATAAATTGCACCCTTAACGTCAAGGGACTCACTAAGGACTAATCACATCATTAAGGATTACAATATCTAGCCTTTAGTGGCCCATGATATCTTTTAATGCCTCTGTGCCAAGCATTATTCACTAAACACTTTTATAACAGACTATTTACCCTAGGCCTTAGTCTGAACAATATCTGGGCCTATACTGCAGTATCCAGAGCATTTGGAGCTCAGCAGGTCCAACTTTTATGGAAGTCAATGGGGCTTCCAGATGCTGAGAAGACTTTATGCCTAGAGCCAGGAGGTGGATAAAATAAACTAAGTAGAGGAGGGGGTAGAATCTAGAAGAATCTTGGAAGACAGAAGCTATTCTTCGTGCTTGCCTCTGAACTGATCTCTAATGGCCAATCAGTATTTCAGTGACTAGATAACTAACATAATTACGTGTTTTAAATTAGGTAATAAATCAGACTAAGTAAGCACAGTATAGAGTATTGAAACGTCACTGTTAAATTCCTCTCCTTCCTAGGAATAGGTAAACTCACTTAATACAATAAATGGAAAAGTATTGTTTGACTCCTAATAGTGGTGTTATGCATATTCCACAGCTTAAGCAACAGCAAACATGCATAAACACCAGAACACATATTCTAAAATTCAAATTCTGAAAAATAGTAGCCTCTTATTTTTATACTTTCAAATTTCAGGCTGAGAATATTAATAATACTGTAAATGTTCATTCAGTTACTCCAGGTACATGGCAGGAAAAAAACAACAACATATTCCATTTATGCTTTACTATGATATATTAATCCTCCTTTATGTCACTCATTTTCTCACTTTTAACAGCACTCCACAGCTACTGGAGTACAGTATTCTGATTTTTTTTTAAAAAAAAAGTAAGTGTGTGTGTGTGTGTGTGTGTGTGTGTGTGTGTGTGTGTGTGTGTGTGTGTGTGTGTGTGTGTGTGTGTGTGTGTGTGTGAGAGAGAGAGAGAGAGAGAGAGAGAGAGAGAGAAATATTTTTGCATTCTAAGTATAAAAACAAATGATTATCAAAACTATTGGGTTGTGTATTTCAAGATAGCTTGTACATTACATGAGATGTTTGAATGAAATTCAGGGGAAAACCTAAACCTTTACTAACAACACTATTGTAAAATATAGCAATGTTTATAAATTGACAAAATAAGGGATCCTGATGCTACCACAATTCATTCTTTGAATCCTTATGTACCTTTTTATATCAGTGTCCAGCTCTGCTTTATAGCTAAGATAAAAGCATTTCTGTATCTAGTTTAATCACACTAGAAGTCTTACTACAAAGGATTGAAAAGGCATGTTCCTTTCTCTCTGCACCATGAGAAAAAAACAACCTGCTGTAGAGAAATGTTCAGCTTTTATATGAGCCAATATGTCAGGTCCCTGCAGAGTATTTCCCTTGTTTTACAGTGACATCTATCCGCCAGTCCTGGGGAATCCCGACGTCATTCACTCAACATCAGCACCGTTTAATGTGGACAGCTCCCTTCCCTTCCGCAGTCATTCTGGGGCAATTTGGCACAGGGTGGCTATAAAATGCCAAAATGAACATTAAATTAATTGTCATCAAATAAATATAAAAGAAAAAGTCATCAAATAAATATAAAAGAAAAAAGCAACTCAACACACACACACACACACACACACACACACACACACACACACACACACGTCTGCCTTCAGGAGAATGAACACCAAATGAAAAGAATGACCAAGATTCCTGAATTTGGTTGGTAGGAATTGTTCCTCAGCAGCTTGGCCTCTAACAATTGTTCAGTTTTCCAGCCACACAATATAATCATCTTGAAATGCTCACATTAAAGAAGGCTGACAGACTGTGAATTTCAGGTGTTATAAAACATGACAAGGTGTTGCGTTCGCAAACAATCCAGTTAAACCCAGCATCAACACAGTGACTCGCATGGGTACTATAATGCCACTAGAAGGGGTGGGGAGATGGAATATGCATCTTGGAGTATTGTTAACATCTTACAGGCACCAAAATTCTAGGAGCTGAGAGGGATAAATTGCCTCTTAGGCTTCTGTTGGTAGAAATGAATTTGCAGGAATCAGACAACTGAACCCAACCTGAGTAGATGAAAATTGACTGGGTCTTGTTGGACTCATCATTTAAGCAAGCAACATCCCAATTTCTCCTGTCAAAGGCTAGCCAGAGGAAGTACGTTCTGCAACCCATAGGCAACCTTACCAGATGACACAACATGCAACCAAGCTCATCTTTCATTTGGTTTCAGATGCTGAAATCTACAGTTTCACTCAACTTATCAAACACATGAATATAAACAGTGCAAACATCACACACCCTGATCTCCACCAAGCACATACTTCCTTCTAAAGAAAAAGAAAACACCAAATATAAACTGCCAAGGCCTCCATTCAGGAGAAGTAAAGAAATGCAAAGCCAGACTAGCTGTTTCTTTCCTTTTCCTCTTGATAGCCAAATACCCATTCTTTTCCTGGCGTTGCAAACTAGCCATCTTTCAAAATATTTTTTTTTAAACCCACAGGCTGGCTTCCTTTGCAAAGACACACACTCTCTAGAGTCTCACATACAAACTAGTCGCCTGCTTGTTGCTGACACCAGGGAGAGAGCTTTGACAAAGTTTCCCACCCTTGTCACCCAACTTCTCTCTTGAATAATGCGCAATCCAGATCCACGGACAATCGCGAAAAAGGAGAACAATCCCGAACATAGCACAAGTCAAAGAGAAGCACTGCTTGGAGGGGGAGGTGGCTAGAAGGAGGGGGCAGCCAAGGAACGAGGAGCCGACGACCCCCCCCCTTCATCTACTCCCCAACGCACAGCCACGACAGCTGATGCGGACCAGGGCAAGCCACCGCTCCTCTCTCCCCGACAGCTCACTTACCACATCCCCTGGTGCACAGCGCCCTGCTGACCTCCTTCTTGAGATTCCTGCCCGTCTCCAGGGGCGGGGAAGACGCCCGGAAGAGCGGCGGCGAAGGCGACCCGCTGCCGTTCACACTGAAGGTGGCGATGGGCTCCATGAAGAAGATGTAGCGGTTCTCCTCTTTCAGGCGGCTTCCGCAGGCGGAGCCCCGCTCGGGCAGCAGCACCCAAAGCAGCGCGTCCTTCTGCAGCCCTCCGCTTTTCGCCGGCCACACCTGGTGCACGCGCACCCGAGCCGCTGAGGAAACTGGCGCCGGGCTCGGGCTGCTGAGGCTGGGCAGTGGGCTTGGGGGGCTGGGAGCCGACAAGAACGAGAGGATGGTCCCTGAGAGGGAGGAGCTGGCGGCGGCGGCGGTGCTGGTGGGTTGCTCCGGCAGTATCAGCAGTGGCGGCGGCGGCGGCAGCAGCAGCAGCAGCGACGTTGTCGCTTCTTCCCCTCCTCCTCCTCTTCCTCCTGCTGCTGGCTCGGCCACGCTGTGAGCCAGCACCTTGCCCTCGATCACCACTGAGGAGCGCCGGGCCAGCCCCTGCACCGAGTCCACGCTGGGTGGCGAGGAGGAGCATAGTGGGGCCGCCCCCGCCAGGGCCGAGGCGCCCAGCAGCAGCACGAGCAAGAGGCGCAGTAGCGGGCGGCAGCCGGAGCAACAGTCAGGGGCCATGGTCGGCGGGCAACAGCAGGGTGCGTGAGGGCAGCCCCGAACTCTCCTAGTCTTAGTCGCCGCCAGTTTGCCCCTCGCCCTCCCTTCGCCACCGCCACCTGCGCGCCGCCTGGCCTGACAGGGAGGGAGGGGGAGGGAGGAGGGTGCTGCTGCTCACTGAGGAGGGAGGAAGAAGAGGGCGGGAAAGCGCCTGAGGGGGGAAGGGGCCGCTGCTCTCTAAGCCCAGCGAAGGCTCCTTGCCTCCTTGTCGTTGCCACCGCTGAGTGAATGGTAGTAGCGGTGGCTGGAAAGAAGCTGCTAATAGTGCCCAACTGTTAACAGTCCTCTCTGGTCTCCGCTGCCTAGAGCAGCTCCTCCTGCAGCGGATGAGGCTGACGGACGGACTGGGAGACCGCGAGAGGCCGGGAGGCGGCGGAGTTGCCAAGCTGAGAAGGCGCGCGGCCACCAACGCCACCAGCAATAGCAGCAGCCATGTGTTTCTTCGACTCTGTTTACCTTCGGCGCGAGCTGTGCGCCGTGCGCCCTCTTTGGCTCGCGCTCTCCGCTCAGCTGCTGAGGAGAAAGGGGGGGGGGAGTGGCAGGTTATGTTTTTCTCTCATACGTTCTCATGCTTCACCTGTATGGAAGCTCCTCCTTCTTCTATGACTTAGCTTAACTCAGGGCTGTGCCTGAGGATGCATGCACTTCATGCTCCTTGCTTAAGGGGTTTTCTGCGGTAACCTTTGCTCTGTCTTTCGGTGCCCCCGCTTAACGGGTGTGTACGCACACACACGTGTGTGGTTTATCGCATGAGGCCATTCCTTTGCTCTCTTCAGTATTCACTGGCACTTAGAGTCATGCCTCCTGTATGCTATTGTGTGTGTATGTTGAGGAGGGAGAGAGAGAGAGAGAGAGAGAGAGAGAGAGAGAGATGTCTTTGCACAATAATGCTCTGCTCATCACCTGAGAATGCAGTAATCAAGTGACAGCATTCAGCCATGGACCAGACCTTGGGTCTAATTATACCCGCACTTATCTGTTCAAGTCCACAGAAGGAATGTGCAAAGACCTCTCTCTCTCTCTCTCTCTCTCTCTCTCTCTCTCATTATCACACAGTGATTTAATGTATCAATGAGCCATCATATAAGAAACACCACAGATAGAACATTCACATCTCATCACATGTTTAAAATGTTGTTTATTACACTCACACACAGGGTTCTTCCTCCTAAGAGTTCAGAGCAACTCATGGAGTTTCAGTGCTAGTACCTGAATGGCATTAGGTCCCTTATGGCCATTCTTTCCAGTTCATTTCTCCTCAGTTTAGTACAAGTGGTTCACACACTATGAGTCATCAGCTGTTGAAACAACAAGTGATGTAGGTGTATGTTCCTTAGAATTTGGGCCCTTCTTGCTTGGGTCACAGGGCACTATCTCTTTTGACAAATTATGATTATTAAAGGAATAATTTGACAGACATCTTGCCTGTACCAATGTGTGCTTGACTATTATTAGTTTTCTATTGAAGTCATTTCATCTGCCTTCTCTTTTTTACCTTCTCAGATATGTGCTTTTCTGCTGTTTCCAAATAAGACAGCTTGCAGTGTCAAAGGGTTTCTTAGAGGTCACAACACAGAGTATTTTTACCTGAATAGCAGTATAAACATGAATCAAGTCACTCTCAATCCATTTGTACATGGAGGTCTTTACATCAAGAGACAAACAAGAGACAGACAGAGAATTCATTAAAATCATGCAAGTTAACATATGGCTTGCCAATTTGACCAAAAGATTATAATCAATCCTTCCTTCTAAATACATTGGTATATATAAGGTTGTTTACAAACAAACACACATGTACACATTACACATACGGTTTATTTGTAAACAACCTTGCATATACAGTACTAATAAATTTCAAATATTGATTATAATATTTTTGCTAAATTGACAGGTTATATGATAATTTGCATAACAGCTAACTTTACCTGATAGATAGTATTTTTACCTCTAAGGATAATATTTTTCTTCAATGTTTTGGATTAATAAAAAAGAGTCATTTTATTATATTTATTAGTTTAATTATCAATGGGGAGGGAACATAGAAAAATATATTATGCTATTTAGCTTTTTCCTTCTCCCCAAATAAGAAGACTGTGAAATCCCAATGAACATTGAAGGTAGCTTAAAACAGACCGTAAAGATGCACTTTTTTCACCTAGGGCACAATCAGCTTGTGAAACCTAATGTTGCTGGATACTTTGAAGGCCAAAAAGAACATTTAAGTGAAATGAGTTTGTTCAGATTGCAAATGGTTAGGAAATGCAATGGTTAGGAAATGCAACAATAAAGGAGGGGCCAATGAGGGTGTGAAGGAGGGGAAGTAGGACATTTACAGCACAATCCTATCCAACTTACACCACTGGTGTAACCCAGCAGTTCAGCAAGAACAGGAGGCCCCAGAATGGAAAGGGGATTCAAATCCTTTCCAAAGGGGGATTGAAAGGGGATTTGAATCCCCTTTCCATTCTGGGGCCTCCCATTCTCGCTGAACCGCTGGGTTACACCGGTGATGTAAGTTGGATAGGATTGCGCTGTTATTGTTAAATTTGTCTGTCATGCATCTGATGTCACAGGCTGAACTCTACCAACCATATGCTTTCAAAATAATAAAAATTAGTCTAAGGTGCCTTTTATTAGAACCATAGACTAAATTCATCCTTCACACATCCTTCACATCCTTCGCAAAGTTACACAGGATTGTGCAGTAAGTGACAGTGACAGCCCAATCCCATGGGTGCATAATGCCACCGGAACAGAACGAGCATTCTAGCAGCGTTGGGTGCTTTCCAGCTGTCACAAAAGGTGACACTCCAGAGAGCGTGGACTGGCCACCCCCGTAAATGGTGAATGGCCAGCTCCACATGGCCGCAGCCAACCCCGGGACACCCTCCAAACCCAGTAAGTAAGCACAGGGTGGGAGAGAGGCAGGGGGTGGGTGAAAAGGGACAAAGGTGGGCGGAAAGGAGGGCAGATTGGGACCAAGATGGGCGTGGGTTCAGCGGCAGCAGCATCCACTGAATCCAAACCCCCTTTCCTGTCTTGATCCACCTTCATGCAGAGGCGTCGTTAGGAGGGCGGGGCCCAGGGTGGCAGGGTGCGTGGCGGGGTTACTTGCCTTCCAAATCCGCTGTCGGGTCGCTGCCCCTGCCCTCAGGGGGCGGGGCTTGTGGTGTCACATGGGGGTGTTGCATCAGCAGGCCCCCCCATGGGGGTGTAGGAACACCACTGTCTTCATGAGTCCATGCAAACGTGTGCTAGCTATGGAGCTGGTGAAGGCCCAGCACAAGCTTACCCCAAAGCAAGGGAACAAATGTTCCCTTACCCCAAGGAGGCCTCTGGAGGTTGGCATTCCCCCTGCAGGATACAGCAGGCGCCACACTTGTGCTGCTGCATCATTACATGGGGAGCTAGTTAAGATTGGACTGCCCATGTCTCACTCCAAAGTAGGGCTGCCAAATCACCCATAAAACCTGTCCTGATCTGCAATTCTGCCTTTAGCAGAAGCTTGATGTGCATACATGAGCAAGTAAAGCTTTTCACAGCAGATGAAATTCTAGATGGACTATTTCAGGGGTGGCCAAACTGCGTCTCATGAGCCATATGCGGCTCTTTGATGTATAATGTGAGGCTCTCGGAAATGTGTTGGCTGAGCTCCTTTTTGCATCACAATTTAATATAAAAGATAAATAAGAATTTTTCAAGCTTTATAGTTACTTACCAGGTATAAACTGAGAGTCCACTGGATTAAAACATGTTTAATGTTCTTGGTGAGTAAATATATTTAAGAATTTAAATGCTTCTTAAATATTGCGGCTCTCATCTGAAGTTTATTGTATGTGGCTCTTACATTAACAGAGCAATCCTGCCTAAGGATCTGCCAGGCGGCCGAGGCCGCCCACCGGATCCCGTGCTCCAAGTCTCCTTGGGGAAGGGGACGCTTGTCCCCTTCCCCGAGTGTAACCGGCGCTGGGCCCAATCGGTCTCCTCAGAATTCTGCCAGTGAAATCACTGGCGGAAGTCGGAGGAGGCCGTGTAACGGCTCAGCCGATTGGTGGGGGACAGGATTCGGCCGAAGCCATCCCCCTCCCCAACCAGCTGGGCCTATGGCCGCCCTCCCGCTACCGCCAGACCCCCCCCCCGCTGGCTGGATCATTACCTGGGTCCGTCGGTGGTCTTTTGGACGCTCTGGCAGCTGAGCAGGGGAGGCTGGCCTTGCGCTGGCCTTCCCTGCTCGTGAGTCATCACAAATGTGCCTTACAACACGTTTGCGACGGCTTCAAGAACGGAATGCTCGTTCCTCCGCCTGAACCATCACGAGGTTTGCTTCAGGCAACGGAATGCTCGTTCCTCCGCCTGAACCATCACGAGGTTTGCACAGTAAGCAGGTTTGGCCACCCCTGGACTATTACGTGCTCATGTCTGCACAGCAACTGGGTGTGAAAGGCACAGCTACTTGGCCTGTTGGAAAATGGACAGGCCTACTCCAAACTCCTCTACTTATTGTTTCTGACATTAGCCAATTTCAGAGAAAAGTGACTGGGTAAGAAGGACTATGAGCCTCTCTCATAACATGCTTTTTATTGCTAGAAAAATTTGTTGATGATGGGCAGAATATATGTAGAAGATCTGGTGCCCCTGGTGCATGTAGAAGACCTGGGGACATAGTGCATCTTCTTGCACATTGAGACAAACTACCCACTGCTAGATCCCTGTAAGTGAAACCTGGGGCTGGGCCAGTCAGTTTTGGGGTGTAGGGCAAGTTTTACTTCCATTAGATAAGCCATCTCTGGTGTTAATGGAAACCATTTACTTATTAGACAAAGTAAATACATTACCAGTGCAATCCTGTGCATGTTTATGTGAAAATCCTATTGTGTTCAATGGAGTTTACTTCCTAGTAGGTGTGTTTTGGATTGCAACCTTAAACCATTCCCTGTTCCTAGTGGCCCTAGCAATTACCAATTAGCAACCCAGCACCTATGTGCTTAGCCCTATCCTGCATTCTGTTTCTGAGTCACACTGGAGTGTGATTAAATACTCAGAACTGGTATAGATTATTTCAGAAACATGAATTCCCATTGAACATATAAATGTGCCCTTTTTAGCCCCCCCCCCCTCCACCCCAGTTCCATATGGATCCTGAAGTTTTGTAATATTCCTTTGAAATTTTGACCACGGACACTGCGGCTCTCAGCTGCTTAATGAGAGTAAACAGCAAATCAATACCAACTGGGCAGGATGGAAGGAGCGCCTGCTTGTCACTGCTATTGCATAAATATGACCTCATTGCCCCCATAGCTAGCCAGATCTCTTACAAGACAGCAGAAGAAACACCTGCTTCTCCCCTCCTCTAAACTGAATGTAGCATTTTTCTCTTCAATTCCATCTGGAATAAAAGGTCCATCTTAAGTTGGATTTGCTGCATGTTGGCACTTAGAATGCTGCTGCCTTGCAGGTCCCTAGTGTGATGCCTTTTATTAATTCAGTGGATGGTGGTGAAAGTGTGTACTGACTTAGGCAGAACTCTTTGTCAGGCATAATGGCAAGGTATCTTATTCACAGCTCTTGATAGAGCAAGTTTACTCATTCAGGCTGCAAACCTCTAACACTTACCTGAGAGTAAACACCACTGAACAGGTGAGACTTCTGAGTACTATGTATAGAATTGCACTGTTTTACATAAAACTCAAGATGTTTTGGGTTGTACGTATCCCGATTGCAAAATGTTAAGCACATCAACCAAGCCACATAAACACTAATGCAATCTGAATGCCCTTCTGCAAATGTAACTTCCATGTACATTTTGCAAAGCATGCTAAATAGATATCTTATCCAAAATGATAGCATATATACACATATGAACGTTAGAATATTTAACAAGGGGCTTTACTAACAAGAAAAACACCACCACATTTCCATTTAGTGTTATGGAGGCTAATCATGTCAGCCTTATTTCTACACATAATCTCATTAATACCCCACTGTTTTTACAAGGTTCAATCTGACATAATTGAGGACATTTTAAGAGCACAAACCAAATTAAGATGCATATGGAGCCAAACTGCCCGAAAGGCAAACAAGACATTTGTAACAGATGTCAGCCCTGTGGGGGGCACCAAGAAGCTCTCTGCTGGATATTCCCACTGCTCCTAGAAGATCAGTTGCAATCATGGAAGCCCTGTCAGTAATCTGCCAAAGTTGACCTACAGATGACATGAGGACTCTGTCCTGTAGTTGCCTGGCAGTTGCAGGATGCTCTCCTACTCCATGCTTCATATCAGTCTAGTAAAATTGTCAGTTGGGGCTTGCCATGCATTCAGACACATGTTCTGCCAAGATCCAGCCCCTAGTGGCTGGAACAGCAGCAACTATCTGAAGCAAAGGAGAATAAAGCTAACTGTGCATGTGTGTGCGTGTGTGCATGCGTGCGCCGAGCAATAAGGAAGTAGCCTTCCTTGACAACATGTTGCCCAGACTGAGGCAGGGCATCAGACCCTACAGCTATAAGCAGATATTTGGCATGAGATTGGCTCTCTAGGACCACGACCACCCAATTCCCAGGACCAGGAGGATTCTGTTCTGGGGTGGCAGTGTCCTAGCTAGAACTGGTTGAAGCTCCTTCCTGTATGACCAGTAGCCTTCGTCGTATATACTATATAGAGAGTAGGGAATCAGTGTCTGATTTGTAAAGCTTATAGTCTGAGCCTTGCATTCCCTGGCATACAGACTTTATAGTAGGGAGGGACTGTATGAGACACTAGAAGCCAGGATGAGCAGGGCTTAAGGGGGAGAGCAGCTGGAGGCTGAATGTAATCATTTAGTGACATAGAGCAGCTGAAGGTACAACGTTTATTGAGAGGAGCTTTCCAAAGCACTGAAACTTTGGATGCCAATAATTAATCTCCTACACTTAGAATGGACGTAGGCTCACAAAGGCAAGAACTAATGAGAATCCCAACAATCCTCACTTTCATTTACAAAAGTATATTTCTGGCTCTCCTGTTACATATAGTTTTGACAAGATGATCCCAGTCCAACCACAGTACATTTGTAAAAATAATAGGTAAATGTTAACCACCTGCAATTGAACATGCACATCAATTGCATGTTTCCGTCTCATTATGCATTTCTGATGTCCTGAAGAAGTTGCATGCATCTGTTTTTCCAGTTTATTTGAATCAAAAATTCACCAAAATAAATGATAGCTTTTTTTGCTGAGCACAATCCTATGCATGTCTACTCAGAAGTATGATCCATGTAGTTCAATGGAACTTACTCTTTGGTAAGTGCATATAACATTACAGCCTTAGTGTCTCATGTGGCCTGAAACTTTTCAAATATAAAATTAACAGTAACATTTGATCAGAAAACCCAGAATTAACATTTACTTCTCTGTGCATGATTAATTTGCATTGCAATTCTTGCAATAAATTAAAGTAAAAATTTGTCATTGTATACATATTTAGTCTACAGAATTAAAACATCAGGACAGAACTACTGTATGTTCAATTACATAGTCAATACTGCAATTATTGATTAGTACCATTCCCCACAATGAAAGGACATCCAAGCAGAACAGGCTCTTAGGATTATTTACTTATGTTTAAGTACCATATAATTTACCTGCCTACAAAAGAAATGCATGTAAAGAATCATAGGAAGCTGCCTTATACTGTACTGACTCAGGCCATTGGTCCATCTAGCAGCACAATCCTATGTATGTCTACTCAGAACGAAGTAAGTCCCATTGAGTTCAGTGGAACTTACTCCCAGGTAAGTGTGTATAGGATTGCAGCCTCGGTCAGATTTGTCAGCACAGACTGGTAGTGGCTTTGTGCACCATTATGTCCCACTGCAGTCTTCTCCTCCAGCATGGCTCATGAGTGGAGTCAAGGAAGCTGTAAAAATGAAGAAGGCTTCCTTCAGAAAATGGAAGTCTTGTCCAAGTGAGGAGAACAAACAGGAACACAAACTCTGGCAAAAGAAATGAAAGCTATTTGAGAACGAAAACTTTCATGGCCAGCTACAATTTTTAGAGAAACAGGAAGTACGGGTAAAAGAGCCATGTAGAAACAAAGTCCAGCTAGAATAAAAACGAAAATCGACCCTGCTTGCGCTCTTTGAATTCCTCCGACAATGCAAGCAGGCAAGAGTTCATTAAAATCCACAGCAGAAACCATTAAAATCCGACGTTTCGTTTCCTAAAATCTGGAAACATTTACTAGGAACAGTCAAAGGGCTTCTTTCACCATCTACCAGTCCTTTGACTGTTCCTAGTAAATGTTTCCAGATTTTAGGAAACGAAACATCGGATTTTAATGGTTTCTGCTGTGGATTTTAATGAACTCTTGCCTGCTTGCATTGTCGGAGGAATTCGAAGAGCGCAAGCAGGGTCGATTTTCGTTTTTATTCTAGCTGGACTTTGTTTCTACATGGCTCTTTTACCCGTACTTCCTGTTTCTCTAAAAAATGTAAGCTAATAGTAAAGGATGCAAAACAACAACAACAACAACAACAACAACAACAACAACAACAGACTATGAGGAGCACATGGCTAAAAACATAAAGGCAAACAAAAAACCTATTTAAATATATCAAACGCAGAACATCTGCCAGGGAGGTGGTTGGACTCCTAGATAACAAGGCAATAAAGAGGAAACATAAAGAGGATATGAAAATTGCAGCAAAGCTGAATGAATTTTTTGCATCTGTTTTCACAACAGAAATCATAGGGCAGATACCAGATACTGTCAGCTTTGGGAAGATGGCACCTTATCTTTGTAATCTTAAGTGCCCCCAGTCGCTCAGAGCCCTTTCTTTAGCTAGGTGCAACGCTCTTCCGTCCGCTATGTTGCTTGGCAGATATAGTGGAATTCCAGTCTCTGAGAGGTATTGTCCTTGTGGAGTGGGTTGTGTAGAAACATTATTACATATGTTTTTGTATTGCCCACTCCACGAGGCACCTCGTAAGCAACATTTAGGGCCTATGTTAGTCAAGCTCCAGGGCTGGGCAGATCAGGAGGTAGTACATTACCTTTTATCGACGGAGATGGATGGCATAATGGAAAGATCAGCCTTCGTTGATACAATCATTATAGCACGTAAAGCTGATAGTATTCCCTATGATGTTTAAGCTGTAATTTTGTTGTGTTTGCAGATGTTCGTAATATAAATATTATGTGTTAAGTGTTATGATATGTTTGTTAGTTTGTTTTTGTTTTGTTTTTATCCCAATAAAGGTTCCTTACTTACAGTACTAAACTGACTATTTTAGGGACATAATCTGAAGAACTGAGTCAAACAGACAAAGGTCTTATGAGATTTTAGAGCGTATTAACAAACTAAATAATATTAACAAATCCCTGGATGGGAGACATGATGATGGAACTTTGTGGAACTCCAGAGGACAAATCTAAAGGGAAGTAGCAGCAATCCTTCTTCTAGGATCTACCTGACAAATAGAACTATTGCACTGAAGTCCCCTTTTCTCCCAACAGAGCCTGGTAACCCAGAAGCATACCATGATAAGATTAATGCTATTTCAACTGCACTGAAACGTCCAGGAGGAACTTCATGGTCAAATTCTCTCTATGTCCCAACTTAGGTCATTTGTTAAGGTGACAAAGGCAGTTTCATGCAGTAGCCAGACTGACTAGGATCTCAATAATCACAGCCCAATCCTGTGATTGGGCTGCGCTGCCAGAACTAGTGTCCCCACAGTGCAGCCTGACTGATGGCATCACAAAACACGATGCTGTATATCTCTCAACCAGGCCGCTGCCAGAAATGGCAAGTGGTGCTATCCACACAGCAGCAGCCTGCCTAGAGTCCCCAGTGCTGCTAAGTCAGCAGGGAAGCGGGCTGTGGGCAGGAAGGGGGACAGAGTGGGAGGTCTGGGGGCATAACTGGGCAGGGAGGGGGAGGAACCAGGCCAGGGAGAAGGTGGGAGGGGTAGATCCTGTAAGTGGCATCACTGGAGGGGGTGCAGAGCTGTAAGTGGTGAATGATGCTGCAACACTCCGTGTAAGTGGCCCCTCCCACCCACCATCGGAGCCATTCGGGGAAGCAACTGCAACAATAACAAGCAACTGAATGGCTCCAATGGTGAGTGGGAGGGGCCGCTTACATGGAGTGTTGCAGCGTCATTCACCACTTACAGCTTCGCACCCCCTCCAGCAACACCACTGGATCTGGTGGTAATGGCACATGTCGAACTTTATCTCCTCTGTTTTAAGCCTTGCCGCCCTTTTCTCTCCTCAGACATACGCCACCAAAATAAGTAGCATGTGTCTGAGGAGACTCATAGGCGAGGAGACCCATACTTACTTACTTTTTGGTACGGCTGCATCAGAGCTGGTGGCAGGGGACAGGATTGGGGCCTGTGAGTTTCATTCAGAAGTTCCTAGTTGCACTGCCACTACCTAGTCAATCACCTTTCCCCCCAAGTAGCTTGGATACTGACTGATAGCTGTTCAGGTTGAAGGAATCCAAAGATATTTTTTTTAATAGAGGTCTTCAAGCACTTCCCCACTCTTGATGAGATATGCTGGACCAAGCCAACCTGGAAGCGCCAGGGTCAAGCACATTCTGTTCACATTCTCCAGTGAAAGAAGCTGGAATTCATCCAAGAAACTTCTACTGAAGAACACTGTGGACACTTCTTGTATCAGAAGCATACTGAAGATGGTAGTCTTGGGAGTGAACAATTTTACTAGTCCAAGGGCTACCACCTGTAGTAATGTTCACATTTATCTGATTGTAATTTGTCCATGAAAGAGTATAATTAATTCTAGAAGCTTCAGCTTTCAGTTCCTTTGCATATTTTCCATTCTCTGCATTACTAATGTGATGTGATTAATCAAACATTGCAAAAAAGCAGCCTTGTTAAGAACACATGTATGATCACACATCAAGGTTCCTCTTGTGCAGTGTTTTGCAGATGCACACACAGTCATCACCCACAGAATTCCAATGCAGCTCCCTACAGACAAACGTAATGCCTCAAGTAACATGCTCTCACTTCTAGCAGGGCATCTCTGCATGTGTGCTCAGGTGGCACATCTCTAACTCTCTCAGTATGCATCTTGATTCAGAGACAATGTGGTGTTGGTGTTGGTGTCTATGTCTTGCTGCTATGCTCGCCACAGGCAGCTTTCCTATATGGGAAGAGGACATAGGACCCTCCACATGGCCAGCCATGCAGACTACCAGGGGAAAATCACACCATGCCTGGCAATAGTGACCAGTGTGATTCCAGCTGTTCCTTTGTGGGGTTGCTAACCTACTTGTTTCAGACAAGCCTCTGTAGCTTTGCAAACTCCATAACAGACAGTGATATCACTGGTGCAGTCAGACTTCACTGATATCTGCTACTCTGCTATCTGATAACTTGAAAAAGCCCAAGAGCCTTATTGGGATGAGATGGTTGGCAACCACCTTCATGTTTTTCTTTCAGATGCTGCTCTTCCACTGATATAGTTCAATAACAACTTTGACTTGAACACTCTCATTGTCAATTTGTTAGCAGATAGGGATCCCTTCTCCTCACACTACTTGATTCTTACCTCATCTGGTCTCAGAGTTGGACTCTGCAAGGCAGGAGGGACCTCTCTGCTACCAGGGCTCCAGGTCTGCAACATCCCCACTCTTTGACGATCTTGCTTGGGGGGGGGGGGGTAAAAAAAAAACCTCATCGTTGGTCATAAGCTATCTGTCCACCACTGCCGTGATGTATGAGGCAGATAGTTGGGAAGGAGAGGAAAGTCAGCATAATGTAGCTGCACGAAGCTACTGAGCAACAGGTGTCAGCAGTGATGCAAAGGTGTGCAGCTAGACAAGTGGGCTGCTGGTATAGGGAGGCTCTGCCACATGCAAGCCTAATGACTGGCCTATGCAGAGCTCCCTCTGATTGGTCCGTGTGCTACAGTCTCTCAGCCAGGGGTGCCTATTTGTGGTGCTACAAGATGAGAAATGCCCTCATACTCTTTGAATTTCTCCTGCTGCAACTGTGTAATTAGAGAGCAGTTAGAGGTAGCCAGCGTGGGTTCAAGACCTACAGTACCTCCATCCCCTCTTCTGTCCCCACTATGGGTGTTTCTGGTCAGTCATGCAAAAGGTGAGTGTGATATTGGTTTTAGCAAGCCCACTGGTTGGGCTCAAACCTGTCTTGTCTGGCTCCCAATCTGGGTGACTATATAGTAAGATATCAGTAGCCTGGCTTCTCTGAGTACTGTTGTGTTGGGGTTCCCTTTGTGGCTCATCCCAGTTCCTTGTTTGGTAAAAGAGTTATATGCAGTTGATGCATGCTTCCGCGCAAGGATACAATACCTTGCTCTGGGGAGGCTTGCGTGTTTAGTCTACATGTTTCCCCTATCCCACAGTAACTATCTTCTTTTCCTTGCTCTGCTGCAGCCAAACAGGTAATTCTTAGCCATGTGTGTGAATGGCATAAGGAGACCCAAACCCTGATTGCCGGGATTTCTAGTTGCTCTCTGCTTTTGCCCACTTGCTGCCTATGCCACAGTAGCTCCTGTAATGGGAGATGCTGTGGAAACGTTGGGTGAAGCAGGTTGTGTGCATGGTGAGCTCTTTCTCAGGGGCTGCTGGGGAGAGCATCAGCCTGGTGGTAGTTGTTGCTACTGGTTCCTCCCATCCAGGGACTACGTGGGACTTGTCAGGCCAGCAGTGGCAAATCATTGGACCTTCATCTGCTTCTGCCCCTGCTTGGTTTACCCTGGTGGCTGCTGGCATTACTGGTGGCTTCCAGGCTGTTGGCATGGGGCTTGGTGGGTTACACTGATTAGCTCCTTGCACATCTGACCAACATTGGGCCATCATCTGATCACTGCCCCATGATTGGTGGGTGTTTCATTGTTTCCTTGGATGCTGATGGAGTTACTTGGAGGGTTGCACCCCTGTGGAGTTGTTTGGGCTCTTACTTTGCCCTCCTACCTTGAGCTGAGTGAGCTTAAGATAGGGTGTTGCTTGGACATGCTGCTGGTGTAGTGGGGATGCTGGTGCCACTTGGATATAAGATTGCACTATTAGTGAATTAGAAGTGCACATTGGGTGCTTTTACATTTAAATCTGGACTTTTTTTGTCATAACAGTGTCAAGAGACACAACACTCAGTCCCAATCTGATCTTTACTTACTGGTGTTCAATGGGACCACTTCCAGGGAAATGGACAGCCATATCTGATTCATCTCATCTGGGCAGATCCATAATGAATCGGAGTCAAAGAGATCACACAGTGGCCTATGTCCTTTTTCAGGTTGGCTCAGCAGTTATGCTCATTGCTTGGGGATGATGACATCAAAACTCTCCTGTCATATTCCTTATCTGTCCACTACTTGCCCAGTCTCTCTGCTCCTGCTTTCACAGTAGCAGGCTAGCAGAAACTGGGTGTTTTTTTATGTGCAAATTGAGGATCAAGCTCTTGGCAATTATAAAAAGAAATGAATAATTTGCAAAATCTACTGAGAATTCAGATTTGTTAAATGGCTCAGTAATTTTCAACAGCATTACTACAATGAGGTCTGATTCACAGTGACATCCAAGCTTTGACACAGCACAGCTTGCCAATTATTTTATACTGAACTGAATGTGAATCCTGAAAATTTCCGTTTATGCTCCCTTAGCTTTCTAAAGACAAATATACTGCCCCAACAGTTTAACTAAACTCTTTCTAAACTAAAATGATCTGTGATTTGACTCCCTGTATGAATACCATTGATCTTGATGTGTCAATAACCTTTCATCTCTATTTTTTAAATGCACCAGTGATTCTGCTAAAAATGATACTCCTTTTCCTCATCATAACAAGTCTTCCTGGATTAGCATCTTTCATTCTAGTCAGATCTGCAACTTTTCTTTAAATGTAGAAATGTAAGATATTAAAAGGAAGACAGAGCTTTAAGTACCATTATTACTTGTGTATAGCAGAGGGAGTTCAGGTGCATGCAACTTGTCATACACAGAAAAAGCAGTTCTTGTCAAAACTCCAATGACCTCAAGAGTAGTAAAGATACAGGAGCCCTGTCCTCCTTTTCTTTGGGATATTAAGTAGATTCAGAAAGAACTTCAGAAACAACAAAAAGTCTTGTCGCACTTCAAAGATTTATTTTGCAATGAGATTTTGTAGATTAACAATCCAATCCTATTGTGCTGCTCCACTGGTGGAACTAGTGTTCCACCAGCGCTGGCTGCCAAACATCAGCCATAATTCGCGTTCTGGCAGTACATGCTGCCAGAGCATCACTGGGAAGGCTGGAGCCTTCCTGCATGTGTCATTGGAGCGCTGGCTGCTCACCAGAGCAGGTGAGCCAGCATAGGAGGCGGGTGAGGGCAGAATGGGGGCGGAAGCGGGGAAGGGGCAAAACTGGGCAGGGAAGGGGGAGGAACAGAACTGGGAGGCTGTGGGGGATCTGGTGGTGCTCTCTAATTTTGGAGTGATGTGCCTGCTGCTGCGCCTCTTCAGGGTGTCGCAAACGTGCCATAAGGCACATTTGTGGCTCCTCGGGAGGAGGCAGCACTGGCACCAAGGCCTGCGCCACTCCAACCCCCACAGCCTGAGGTCTGTGCCCACCTGAGGTCTGTGCCTGAGGTCTGTGGGAACGTAAGTCTTCCACAGGTGGGGGAGGGTGGGGAGGGGGTGTTCCTGGGGGCGTCAGATTGGGCCGCTGGGTCCGGGAGGGGAGAAGAATCATCAATGGTGCACTCCACCGAATTCCTATCTCACTTCCCGAGCCTGGCCAGCATTACACGGGCCTCCTGGAGTTGTGCCAGCCATTTTGCCAGTGCACATCCAAGAAGACCCATTGGGGCAGTTGGGTCGAGTAACAGCTTGGGGTAACATCCCTTTACCCCAAGGAGGCCTCCACTTGTGCCAGTGCTGGCCCAATCCTGGATAGGATCCGGCGCAGCGTGCTTTTGCATGCTGCGACGGTCCTAGACAGGATTGTGCTGCCCAATTGGTAGGTGATAT
The DNA here is from genome assembly GCA_026170595.1 of Plestiodon gilberti rubricaudatus. NCBI lineage: Eukaryota > Metazoa > Chordata > Lepidosauria > Squamata > Scincidae > Plestiodon > Plestiodon gilberti. Next base: position 92,645,939 of record JANXHW010000002.1, on the reverse strand, counting down.
AATGGGTAATAAGCTCCCCATCTGACTCCCAATAACATTATTTTATGTTAGTAACTTAGAAGAGGATGTAGATATGTTAGTGAACTGGGAATTAGTAGTACATTTACGGCCCAATCCATTCAAAGGAATCGCATGCCAAATCCCGAGTCCCTTCCTGGGCTTGATCTGCCCACATTGATCAACACAAACGTGCACCAGCAATATCGCTGGCACAGGTCCAAGTTGACCCATTGCAGCTGCTGGGGCTTACCCCAAAGCAAGAGGACAAATGTCCCCTTACCATGAGGAGACCTCCAGTAGCCAAAAATCTCTTGCAGGATGCAGTGGAAGCAACGCCGGTGCATCGCCATGTGGGGATTTAGGTAGGATTGGGCTGTTTGAGTATTTTGCTGAATCAGGGCCTTCGTGTTTTCATTTCAGCATAGAGAAATAGTTTAAAAGTGCCCCAGAATGAAGGATGAAAGGAGGCAAATTATAATGATGCATTAAAAATGTGACTTTCATGCGATGCTGATTTGAGCGCTTCCTAGTAAGATGTTAGATATGACATCTGAGCTGGGTAATGCAAATTCTTTGATCTTTTAGTTTGGATAGCATCACAACATATCTTGCAATTAGCTTGTAGAACATGATTTTTGTACATGTGTCTTTGCTTGACATTTCCTTTCCAAAATCTACACCTTTTATATCAGCAACTCTATGCCATGTCTTCCTAATGCCCCATTTGAATAAAAGCAACAACTCAGAAAATGCCATTATTTTTGTCATGATGTCTTTGTTTAATCTTATCGTCACTAATCAGCTTCCAAAGGCTGCAGACTTCCTACAGTTCACATTTTTCTACGCACGCGCACGCACACGCACACGCGCACGCACGCACGCACACACGCACGCGCACGCACGCACGCACGCACACACACTTTGCCAGCTGAAGATAACACTTCATGCATCTAGTTCAAGTATGATTATGCTACAAGGTTAGTAAGACTTTTAAGATACCCCAAAACTCTTTTATCACCAGTCATGGATTCTGCAACCTTTCTGCTAATAATCAGCATCTGCTTCAGGCTCTCAAATTGTACATAAATAATATACCATAGACTGTATTTGCCAGACTGACATCACAGCATCATTGGCTCCCCACAGTTCTCCCTACACTTTGACACTTCCCCCCTCCAACGTAACCTGGTCCTTACATTATAGAGCCATTAGCTATGTTCCTGTGGTCTTGCCAGGATTCCAGTCCACAGTGGACTTGAACTGGTAACTTGAGCATGCGTGCAGAGAGCCAGCCTAAACACCTCTATGTGGCTTTTGTCAAGAAGGGAACTGTGGAGTGACCAACAAGGAGGCCTCTTTCCACCAATAGGACAGAGTGGGTCAGGTCGTACTTCTTGCTAACTCTTTATAAAGGATCTTTGAACATGCTTGCTTGATGATCTGATCAACTACAAGACTCTCAGCTCTAACTCTCTCAACCCTCTTTGAATAGGCTGTGAATTTGTTAATTCTCTGGGTACAATTAAACATCCTTTAAGGTAAGTTTTAGTTACATTTCAAGTGAAGATATTTATCATCAGTGGTGTAGCTAGACTGGGGCGACAGAAAGTAGTTCTGCAAGACTCCATTACACTAGAGTCGGCGACCCCTCCCCCTTGCCGTCAGAGTCATTCCGGTGGCGACATCAATGCGCGGTACACTCCCCCATTGCCAGCGGAATGGCTCTGACGAGGAGGAGGAGGGGCTGCTGACTCCGGTGTACTTGCTGCTGCCCCGGTCTAGTTACGCCACTGATTATCATTTTGGATTAAAAATGAAGAGTGAAATCTCAGGGCTGATTTAAACACTATAGTCCCCCTGCCCCATAAAGAGGTGGCTAACAACTACTTCCCCATGGTGGAGTTTCATACAAAAGGCTTTAGGAAGTGACAGTGTGTTACACTGGTATAAGAGATACTGCATGCATTGCTGCCAATACAGGGGGGGGATGAGAGGGGGCCAATACAGGGGGTGAGAGGCTTTTAAATGTTACACCTGACCTGCCACATGGAGCACCAATGTTACCTAGTAGTATGGAAGCTACTGCAGGATGGCAGAACTTAATGTATTTAATGCAATGTAATTGGTCTGTGGAACGCCTTGCCACAGGATGTGGTGATGATGGCACCTGACCTGGATGCCTTTAAAAGGGGATTAGACAGATTTATGAAGGAAAAGTCCATCACAGGTTACAAGCCATGATGGGTATATTCAACCTCCTGGTTTTAAAGTAGGCTATCTCTGAATGCCAGATGCATGGGAGTGGCGACAGGATACAGATATCTTGCTGACTTGTGTGCTCCCTGACCCTGAAACATCTTGTGGGCCACTGTGAGATACAGGAAGCTGGACTAGATGGGCCTTTGGCCTGATCCAGCAGGGCTCTTCTTATGTTCTTTTGACTTGAAGAGCAAATGGCTTCTAGTGACTCAGGCACTGGCGTCGCTCGAGGTGGGGCGGAAAGCTAAGCTCTGCAGCTTTCCACCCCACCGTTACTCTCCTGCATGAGGCACCCTGCCCCCTCGTTGTAGGAGCCCGTCAGCGGAGAGAAAGCAATGCGCAAGGACTCTCCTGCACGTTGCTTTCTCTCCGCTGACGGGCTCCTACGACGAGGGGGCGGCGGGGCGCCTCGTACTGGAGAGTAACGGTGGGGTGGAAAGCTGCAGAACTTAACTTTCCGCCCCACCTCCAGCGACGCCAGTGGACTCAGGCAAGAGAGTCAAGGCACAAACTACAAAGGAAAGCAACAATCCCCTGCTCATAAGTTGCTAGTCCTATTTTTTTTTTCATTTTTCTGTCTTCCTACCATTGAAGGCCCTTCCTTTATGTTATGGAAACAGGATAATTGCCACTTAGTCATGGTTGGTTGTACTCTGCAGCTCTGATCTTTTGTTCTAAGACCATGTGAGAAGGACAGACAACATGGTTGCTTGCCATGCCTTACAGCCCAATCCCATGCGTGTCTACTCAGAAGTAAGTCCCATTGAGTTCAATGAGACCTACTCCCTCCCAGGTAAGTGTATTGGATTGCAGCCACAATCTCCCCACCAACATTATCAGACCCTAGTGTGTTGTTCATACATATGGTAGCAGCCACATCTTTCCTATAATGTAAGAACTGGTACACAGAAGTGCAAATTGTTTATCCTGCAACTTATAACATTGCCATAATGTCATTAGTGTAAGTGCAGAATGGGAGAGTAGTAAGTAACAGTTGCTGACACATTTTTAATCAAATACATTAATTAACAAAAGTGCATTACCTTACAAGCATCTGCCAATTAAAAAAAAAGTATTTATAATAATTATAAACACAACTACAGTATTCACTCCTTCTCCGGGGAGTGTCAGCTAGCTTGCTGCAAAACAGTCTCTGAGGAAAGTAAGTAGAGACATTCCACAGAAAGAATGGAGAAAATCTGCATTCATTTGTAGTATTACCGGTACAGTAGTTGTACTTTGCTTTGTAGAGAATGTTAACTGGAAAATTGGTCTCCCTTATACCATTGCTGTGTCACGGTGACATTTAGAAAGAAATTAAGTATAGATACTGAAGAAATCCTCAGGATGAGAAGTATTTTTCTTGATATGCAAAACTGAATTGATAAGATACTGGATAGGCACATAAATTACTTCTGCTGGAAAGATTCCACAGAGGCTGCAATGAAAGAAAATCAATATATAAACAAATGCAATATTTGAACACAAATCTTAATCATTAATCATCTATCTCCAAACCATAATACACTCTGCAAGCACATTTACATTTTGCCACATGTTTGATTTCTTTTTGCCATTCAGTGCCACAAAGGCCATTGGAAATAGGGCTGTATTAAGTAAAAACGTTTTCATTATAGGATCATATGTTCAACAATTGGTTTTAATCTCACTTTAGATCCAGTGTCAAAAACCTGGCAATCTGGCCTGCTAATGCTAGGTTCTACCTACTTACCTACCTACCTACCTACCTACCTACACACACACACAGGGAGAGGGGGGGAGAGAGAGAGAGAGAGACTGTTCTTGGTTTTGCAGTCTTGGATAGGAAACAAAATCAAGAGGTTGGGCTGCTATAATGGCTGGTCAGTTGTGTTTTAGAGTGGGGAGTGACAAATTGTGCAAGCCTGATTAGCAGCACAATCCTATGCATGCTCTCCAGGGTATACTCTCATCCAGATCCAGGGTATACTCCAAAGGCGTCGCTCCAGTAGGGGCGGGGCTGTAGGTTTCGCTCCGTCCTAGTCCCTTTACCGAGTGAGCAGGAGGCGGCCCCGCCCCCTCACTGTCGGAGCCTTTCCCCTGCGGAGAAAGCAGCAGGCAGCTCTTGCCTGCTGCTTTCTCAGCACAGGAAAGGCTCCGACAGTGAGGAGGCGGGGCCGCCTCCTGCTCACTCGGTAAAGGGACTAGGACAGAGCAAAACTTACAGCCCCGCCCCTACCGGAGCGACACCTCTGGTATACTCTCATCCAGCACCCTCTTCCAGCCTCCACAGTCTAGTGTCCAGGTCTGTCCTTTTCCAGTGCTGGCAGGCTGCAGAGGAGAAGCTAGCTAGGGTCCGGTGCACCTGGTGCCCATGATATTTTTGCACCCTCCTCAAGTCCCGACAAACTCATTACGTATAATATTAACTATGATAATAATAATCCCAAATCATTCATAGAAATGTAACATTTCCTCCCCCCCAAATCCTTATAGTACAGTACACACCCTAATAAAAATGGGTTCCCCAATGGGGGAGAAATGTGGGATATAAATTCAGTAAATAATAAATAATGTATTATTATTAAATGGCACCCCCCATAGGCCTGGCACCTGGGGCCCTGGGCCCTCAGCTACACCACTGGCAGGCTGGCCAGCACTCCCAGTTGATGTCATAATCCGGTGCTGCTGGGTGTGGTTTGGTTCCCCATCATCTACAGCATAAGAACATAAGAGCCCTGCTGGATCAGGCCAAAGGCCCATCTAGTCCAGCATCCTGTATCACACAGTGGCCCCACCAGATGCCTCAGGGGGCACACAAGACAACAAGATACTTGTATCCTGTCGCCACTCCCTTGCACCTGGTTCAGCTGCAGTGTCTCAGGCAAAAGGAGGCGTCTGAAGTGAGTCAGGGCCACAGTGATTGAAGGCAGTGTGTGTGTCACTTTGTTTGGGATTAAAACCTCAACCTAGCTCTTAGAGCAGGGTGGGGAACCTATTTATTGTCAAGGGCCATTTTAGTTAGTAGAATATTGTTTGCGGGCCGGCCGTTAGGCCGCCCGCAATTTCTATTTATTTATTTATCATAGAACGAAAGCTTTCATGGCCAGCTACTAGAATACAAGACACAAGTTTTATGGGTGAAGTAGCCATGTAATTAAATATAAAATACAAAGAACTCCAGGCACACACGTATGAAATCTTCAAAAAGCGCCACTCATAACAAGCAGCAAAACAATGAGTGCGGAGAAAGTCCGATGTTTACAGGAACCGACGTTTCATCTTATTTCCTAAGACATTATCTAGGTCGAGACAGCTTGGCTGTTGGGATGGCACTGAAAACCAACTGACAGAAACGGAACTTAAAGGGAAACACAGGCAGAGCTTAACAGAGATCTTAAAGGAACATCAGATAGATTCAAAAGGCAAAACACATCTTATAAATCTTGCAACGAAAGCTTTCATGGCCAGCTACAATACCAGGTATCAAGGTATCTAAAGCATTTGTCAGTACACTAATCTTATACGGAGACAGAATTAACACGTATTGTTCCCTGTATATTTGTGCAATATGGGAAACCATATTTTGTCAATAAATGTTAATTCTTGTTGGCGGTTAATAAGATTTTGTGATCTTCTTTTACTAATCTCAATTGCTTCCAGATTCTGGTGCGTTCTATTGTTCGAATCATTAGCTAGACATTTAGTCTCATTGAACAAAATACTATAGTTAGTTGTCACTGAATGTTCTGCGAGGGCTGAGACATCCTTATGTCGTAGACGAACCACGCGTTCATGTTCTGAGATCCTTGTTTTGATCATTCTTTTTGTAGTACCAATTTATTTTCCCACAATCACAAGGTATACTGTAAATTCCAGAATTGGACAGCAATGGTCTGGCGTCCTTTGGGTTGCGGAGCAGTTCTATTTTGGAGGTGGGAATTCTTATCATTTTATAGAACTGCTGCAAACGATAAAGTTGTCTTCAAACTCCATACTAGTGAGTTTTGACGTAGTTTATTTACTAGAGTCCCATTGAAAGAGATCATGAGACTAATAGATGAATCGACTGTCCCTAGAGACCATATCCCCCTCTTTGAACACTGTCTGACATCAACATATTTTCTTTGGAATGGGGAATTCAGAGAACAAAAAGACGGGGTAGCAATGGGGAATCCGTTAAGCCCCGTTTGTGCCAATCTCTATATGGAATTTTTTGAAGAACAAGTTCTCAAGATGGCACGGTTCCGACCCAAAACATGGCTTAGATATGTTGACGATTTTTTTTGCGTGTGGGAATATGGAGAGGAAGAATTACATAAGTTCCTGGGACATTTAAATAGTTTCTGTTCCGCTATACAGTTCACTATGTAACGAGAGAAGAACAATGCTTTGTCATTCTTGGATGTTTTGGTCACTAAAAAGGACAACTTGTCGTGTGGGCATACAGTCTTTAGGAAACCCACCCATACAGGTTGCTATCTCCATCAGCAATCGAATCATCACCCAGCCCAAAAAAACTCCTTGATAAATTCTTTAGTATATCGGGCAATTAAGATCTGTGATGAGTCCTCTCTAGAAATGGAAAGATGTATATTACATGATTCCCTGAAAGCCAATGGATATACAGCAGCACAGTTTGATAAGACCTGGACTAAACAATACAAGAAAATCAATACCATAAGACCACCCAGGGATCAGGAAGAGGAGACAGCAAAAGAGGAAAAGAAATGGGTTACTTTGCCCTTTATAAAAGGGGTTACTGATAAAATCTCCAGGACCTTTAGACACTTCAATATCAAGACAATTTTTAAACCCACCTCCAAAATAGAACAACTGCTCCGCAACCCAAAGGACGCCAGACCATTGCTGTCCAATTCTAGAATTTACAGTATACCTTGTGATTGTGGGAGAAAATATATTGGTACTACAAAAAGAATGATCAAAACAAGGATCTCGGAACATGAACGCGCGGTTCGTCTACGACATAAGGATGTCTCAGCCCTCGCAGTGGAGCCAGACTCTCTGTTAACTATACCATGGACAAAGCAGGTGTAGTCCAAAACACTGCATAGGACCTAAGGAGGAGGTGTGAGTTGGCAGGAAGGAAGCTGGCAAGCAAGGGATTGTTGGAGGGGCTCGGGATTGTTGGCCAGGGAGCAAAGGGCAGATAAGGCTGCTGGGTGTGCTGTGTCTTTAAGAGATGCATATACGATATACTGTACTGTAATAGCTTGTGTTGTCACTGATGCATACCCTAAGGGGCAAAAGGGGCCAAGAAGCAGAGGGGAAAACTGAATTTCACATACAGTATTGATTTTAACTAACCAGCCAGTTCTTTGTCTGCAGGCTTCTAGTTAATGCTTAATCCTTCGTACTGCAATTCATGATGTGGATTTAGGACAAAATGTGTTTGTAAGCCTCTGATGAAAACTTAACATTTTTCCCCCAAGAGAGATGTAGTTAAACATTGAAATGTTTAAAAAAAAAAACTCATCTCAGGCTTGATTTTTCCAACATTCACTTAACAACATCTACTCATTTAACTGGATGGGAGTATATGTGGTAATAAAGTCTCCCTGCCTGCCTAAATGAGCAATTTACAGCCATGGTCTTTCATTTGTGAAAGGAGTCTCCATAGAGAGGTAGGGCAATTGATGTGGAGAATTCAGTGTCTCTCCAAATGCTTCCTCAGGCTACTGTGTGCGTGTGCGCGTGCAAGCACGCACATATGCGTTCCTGCATGTGCCAAAACTTATGCCTCATGAACAAAACAAGTAAGCTTTTGTATTGGACAAGAATCTCAAATTGTCCCTTTACTTAGCCCCTCAATCCACTTTATCATCAGAGATAATACTTAATATTATTTATATAGCAGTTTGGAGAGACCAAAACACTTAACAGACCTTATTTCACTGTGTGTGTCGACAAGAGGTGACGCGCCCGACGATGTGCATCACCCCCCCTCCCATTGCCTCATCACCCCCCTTGCTGCCATGGTGTCTTGCTTTGGGAAGCACCCCACTCTGGGGACCCCAAATGATTCAACCCAACTTCTCCTTCTAGGAGCAAGTTTGTTCCCTTTTAAATTCCCGCTTCGACTGAAAAACACCTCAAATAGTTAATGCCGTGTGTAAAAATGAAAGCCGAACTCAGATGGACAATTAACCAAATTTATTGCTTTACAGCAACCCTTATCTCCCTAACACCATAAATTATCCCACAGCAGAAACCCTTCTGCTTAACAGAAACAGTCTATCTTCCAAAAGTCTCCCTCCAAACCAGGCTCTTTCAGCTAGTGGTCCAGGCAGGCAGCAGGCTCCGGCTTCTTCCTTTCCCATCGGCTCAGCGTTCTCTGGTCCAAGGTCACCGGTCCTTCGGCTTCGCAGAGTGTGTCCAGCTGTCCTCCTGGTCGTAGCTCCTTTCTTTGGTCGGTCATAGCTCCTTTCTTTGGTCGGCTTGGCAGCAGCGTCCCGTCATCCCTCAGAAATCGGGCAGCATATCCCCGTGGCGAGCTGGCAAGGCTCCCTCTTGCTCCTACTGCTGCTGCTTTTATACTCTTAAGTTCCAATTAGTGCAAATTGGGTGCAGCTGCGAGCCACACCCATTGCACTCAAAGTCCCAGTTTCTTCCTACTTAGTAGCAACACCTGTGGGCCACGCCCAATTGCTTTCAGGTGTGCTTCCACCCACACAGTCCTGGGTGTTGACCCCTTGCTGCCCAGTCCTGTCAAAGTCCTGTCAAAGTCCAAGTCTTCATCTGTTAACTCCTTGCTGCCTGGATCTGTCAACAAGGGTCCACTGCTGACACCACACTTGGCTCCTGCCAGTCTGCTGGATCCTTCCACTACACGTGGCACTGCCTGGTACGAACCGCAGGGCAGACTGCTCGCTGCTCTCCAGCCTCGCCGCATGCGTCTTCTTCGGTGGCTAGGCCAGGGCAAGGCTGAAAGCGGCATGCACACAACGCCGCTTGAAGCCTTGCCCTCAGAAGGGACGATCGAGGCTGGTGAGTGGCGAGTGGCCTGCCCTGTGGTTCATACCAGGCGCCGCTGCAACAGTGAGGGGGGTTGACACGAGGGGAGTGACGCGGCTTACCGGGCAGCAGCGGGGGGTCGATGTGGCAGCAGGGGGTTGACGCCCCAACCTCCCGCCCCCAGTGATGTGCTGGCCAACCGACCTCCTGCTGGGAGGCCAGCAGCCCTCACTTCGCTTCCCTCCGGACCTGGCACCCACAGACGTAGGTAAGTCCTGCACTGGTCAGTGCAGGGGAGGGCGGAATGGAAGGTGGGCCATTGGTTGACCCGGGCTGGGAGGGGGAGGGGGAGGGGGAGGAGGGCTCCACTGAAATCCTAGGCCCGTTCTCAGGCCTGGCCGACCTTACTCCCCCACCTTGGATGTACATCAACTTCATAGCTGGCGTACATCTGAGGAGGCCCATAAGGCCCCGGCCAGCTTACACACGGGGAAGGGGACGAATGTCCCCTTCTCCTGAGGTGTTGCTGGGCTGCCCCAGAGCAGCCCAGGAACAGCCTAGAATTCAGCGGCTGGCCCTTTAGGTTGGGTGTGTATCTTTAGGCAGGATTGCACCGTAAGAGCATATACCAAGTGTATATGAGCATGTACATACCATCAGGTTTGAAGTGGCTTTAATAACTGTAAGCAAAATATCAAAGCACTCTAGGCATTTTTAACAGAAACGTTGGGTATCAGTAATGAATGAAATACATCTGAACCAAGATCATCCCTCTCATGCTGATTCCTAGATAGCATGCTGAATTGTGCCTTGTGAAATTAACAGACAGGGGCCCTAATTCTATCTTTCCCCACTTGCGGCAGCAGCCTGGCTACTCCCGACGGCAGTTCATGTTTGCAACTGCCGTAAAATGCCTTATGCCACCAGAAATCTAGTTCTGGTGGTATGAGGCCCGTACAGGATTATGTGCTGAGCGCATCCACTATTCTACATTCTTCTATGCATAGGAGTCCCATGCAGTTCCCTCTGTCTTTGCCAATATATGGGCAGTAACATCCTCCCACATAAGGAAGTGAAGAAGACTCACCAAGACTTCCTGTCACAGCACACACTTCAGGTGATATGCGCAGGAGGATCTCTGAAGCATTGCCATATAAAGCATGGTCCTTTATCCGGTCAAGACTGATGGGGCAGGAGAAATGGCAAAATGCCACTAGGAGACATTGTTTAGATTAGAAGAATTTTCTATTAGAGGCACATTTTATTGCTTTCAATTTTTTTTACAAGCATGCAAAATATAACAATATTTTACATTTACATAGTACTTCTTGAGTGTACAGAGTTCCTCACATGTATTATATTTATGTTGTCCTTACAACAATCCTGTACAGGTCACATTAAGAGGATACCATTATTACAGTGTCTCTATATTACAGCTGGGGAGCTGAGGCTGAGAGGAGCGGCTTGCCAAAGGCCATCTAGTGAGTTCATGGCAGAGGCAAGATTCAGACCAAATAAGTCCAGATTTACACCTCAGGCTGTTACAGAACAATCCTATGCCTGTTGCTAGAAGTAAGTCTGATTAATTTCAATGGGGCTTACTCCTATGTAAATGTGCATAGGATTGCAGCCTCAGTCGTCATACTATGCCACAATATTATTATTAAACAGTATTTATATACCGCTTTTCAACCAAAAGTTCACAAAGCGGTTTACAGACAAAATCAAATGATTAAATGGCTCCCTGTCCCAAAAGGGCTCATAATCTTAAAAAGGTGCAGAACACCACCAGCAATAGCCACAAGAAAAGAGACTGTGCTGGGGTGAAAAGGGGACAGTTACTCTCCCCCTGCTAAATATTGAAAAAGCACCCATTGAAAAAGTGCCTCTTGCCCAGTTAGCAGGGGGTATAAACAGGAACACAACTCTCACTTACCCGAACCCACAACTTTTTCAAGAGCTAACAAGAAACACTAGAGAAAGGGCAAGAAAGAGGAAATAAAGAAATGGCAGGTTGGTATGGAGAACAAGAAGAAAAGAAAACAAGACTTGCAGTATTAAACTGGGCTATCTCTTGTAGTTGCAAGGAGAAATGCCTGGACATTCTTCTGAAAGCTAAACAAGAAAAGATAGCATATTTTTGAGTGAAATCACGAGGAGTTACTCTCATTTGAATCCAGAAATGCCAATGCTGAGAGTCCAAAGTTTGGGAAATGCAGTTCTATATCCCCCTGAATGCCATTTACTCCTGATGGCACATTGAAGACCTCATTTCTAGGTGCTGCTTACGCATGAAAACGACAGCATTGTAACAGATGTAGAGGAAGCAAAATGTCTGCATTTATTACAAACAAATCCATGGTACGAGAAGAAGAGAGGTAATTTTAGTGACGGAGGAAATCATCCTTTTATGATGAGCTGTGGGATCTTTGCATTTGCACATGTGCTGTTTATAAGAAAATGGTTCTTTAAAAGAACAATTTAGCAGAGATTAATCCCTGTAAAATCCGAGTGAGTCAGTGTGAGCTCCCATTTTCATAGCTTGCTTCAGACATTGAAAACATCTTTACCCCCATCGCAACTACACTTCAATGAACTCAAGCATTTCCTGGCATTGTTGGTTAGTGTATATATAACATAGACTTTGTGCCATGAGAAAGATGCAGCTGCTTTCTGAATACATTCAGAAGGCAAATGTTTTAGATTTGCCGTACTGTGTTTTTATATGTAGGTGGTTGTTGCTGATCCACTTCATAATGCATTTCCCGAGAGCCACGTCTCAGCCAAGTGCAGTGTTTATGTAATGGGAGGGGTGTAAATGTACACTGGAGGCTCCCCCCCCCAAAAAAAAGTTGTTAAAGGTTGATGGTTGTCACAAAGACTCTGTCATAGGAGCTGCATAATGATGGCTGCTGTGTGCAGTGAGACTTTCTTGGCTAATTTGTACACTGGCAAAATATGTGGAAAACTCATCCTCTTAATGTTCTCCATCAAATGTGGATGCTCTGCAGTCCTGTGGAGTCCACATGCTGTGCTCTGCTCTGGTTTTGTGTTAAAGAATTTTTCAGGAGATTAATTCATTGTCTTAAACTATTACTTCATGCTCTCCACTTCCTCAGGCAGTAGGACATTTTGGGCACAGCCATTACAGGGTCAAGCCTGTGTTGGAGGCTTATAGTATTTTCAAATGTGTGGTTGTTTACAAATATACAGGATGACAAGCAGCAAGTAGTAATACTCAGGTAAAAAGGTAAAGGTGACCTCTGACAATTAAGTCCAGTCGTGTCCAACTCTAGGGTGTGGTGCTCATCCCCATTTCAAAGCCGAAGAGGCAGCGTTGTCCGAAGAAGCCTCAGTGGTCATGCGGCCGGCATGACTCTCCTTGCCGCAGCGCATAGCATGCAGCTGGAACACGGAGTGCTGTTTACCTTCCCACAAGCGGTACCTATTTATCTACTCACATTAACATGCTTTGGAACTGCTAGGTTGGCAGGAGCTGACCAAGCAATGAGAGCTCACCCCGTCGCGGGAATCGAACTGCCGACCTTTCGATCAACAGCTCATGGTTCAGCGGTTTAACCCGCTGCGCCACCTGCTGGCCTTTTACCTGTTCCCTGTTCCCTGTTCCCAAAGGGCTAAAAGACACCAGCAAGAGCCACTGGCAAAGATGCCATACTGGGGTGAAGAGGAACAGTTGCTCTGCCCCTTCTAAATATAAAAGGGCATCACTTATTTATTTATTTTATTTTATTTAAATAATTTGTATCCCACCTTTCTCCCAGCAAGGGCGGCTTTGCCCTTAGAAGGGGTTATCTTGCAGATTTGTTTGCTTCAGGGGATGATGGGGCAATTCATACAAACTCCCACTCTTACATGAAAGCTTTGCATTTGCTTCATAGGAGGGGTGAAAAGGCATATAAAAATGGATGCCTGATAATAGGACTGTTAGGGCTCAGTCCAGCCCAACTCAGCACAAGTCAGGCACAACTGAGGCCCAAGTGTGGCGTAACTGTGGCCTAAGATAGGGCTGAGTTAGGCTGCAACTATGCCTGAGGTAGGCAGGAGGCAAGAGCAGTGGGCCAGCACCAGCCCAGGATCGAGGCAAAACTTACCACAGAGGCAGGCAGGCTCCTGTGGTGAGGTGTCAGTCTTGTGGAAGCGAAGAGCCCCCTCCTGAGCTTGTCTGTGTGCACCTACCACAGCTGCTGCAGCGTTCGCAGCAGATGGGCAGCCACAGGTGGGCCTGCAGGCACTGGGCGTGCGACAGTCAGCTGAAGGGCAGAGGTTGTGCCAGTGCCAGCTGCCCCAGGGCACCCTGTGCATTAGCCACCTGCTGCAGGGGGGAGTGCCACTGCCCTCCTACCTGCAACAGGTGTTGCCACCCCCATGACACGTTGAGGCTGCACGTAGGATTCATGGGGGGGGGAGTGGGGGAGAGAAGGGAAGGAGGGGGGTGGGAACTTCACACACAAGGGGGTCTCATGATGGCTGGAACTGCCTCTGACATGACTTGCCCGTGCGCTGCCTGAAGCCCTGGGCCTCCAGGGCCGTGGCTATGCCCACAAAGAAGGCATCCCGGCATGCCTTCTGCTCTGTGCCCCGGCCAAGACCGAGAGATGCCTTGGGCCTGTCTGCTGCGAGCAGGAAGGGCTCACGCAGCTCATCACACCCCCAGATGGGGCGACGTCGGCGCCTCGCGGCAGGTGCTCCGGCGGGGTGGGGGGTGGCCAGCTTCCATCATCAGGGAGTGGGAGGGGAGGCAGACACACAGGCAGGCGGACAGGGGGTGCTGGGGAGGGACACGGGTGGGTCAGAAACAGACAGACAACAAGGCTGGTGGGAGAGGGATACAGGGAGAGGGGTCTGCAGAGACCAATAGGGACACAGGGGTCACTTCGCAGATGAAGGCAATGCAGGAATGGGCGCCTCTTATGCAGACGGACCATGGGCGGAATGGACGCCGTTGACGGGCGGACCGTGGGCGGAACGGATGCCGTTGACGGGAGGACCGTGGGCGGGTGAGAGCCCCGGTTGCTGAAAGGGCTCTTCATGGACGTGGCGGACGCGAGCGGATCCAGTATGGGCGCCATGTCGCCTGTCAGTGTTTGCCTGCCTTAGGGGCCCCCCAACTCCCCACTCCCCTCTGAGCCCTGAGAGTCTGGCAGCCCCCCTGCTGTGGTCTCCCTAGGAAGGAAGTGGCAGTCCCTGGATGGGATTCATGCAGGGGCTTGTGTGCTGGGCGCTGTCTCTCTGTGTGTGGGGCAATGCTTGTGTAACACTGAGCACAAGGGAGATCTGCCCGAGGGGCATCTTTATTGTTCTGGAACGGTAACAGAGATGGCCAGGCGAGGCTGCCAGGGGTAGTCACAGCAGCCAATTTGAAAGCAGCAGCAGCAGCACATGTGCCCCATGGACCTGGAGACGCAGGTTCTTCCCCTGTGGAACCACAGCCTGCTCCATAGAAAGGGGAGGGACAGCAAGAACGACAGCCAGGGAGGTGGAGCAGCAGCAGCAGCAGCTGAGGAGGGTTGCAGGGCTGGCACCCTGACCTCTGGCAGCATCAAGGCAGATGACAGTGGGGCACCCTGCCTGGAGCCCCAGGGGTGCTCCCAGGAAGGTAGGTGGTAGTGGACGTTCCTGGGGAGACAAAAAACAAGGGGGAGTTACATGTCAGCTGGTGTGTGGTAGCAGTCGCCATTGAAGACAAGCCAGTGTGTCGGTTGCAAAAGCCTGCAGGGAGAGATCAGATTACACAGCTGCTAGGTATAACTAGCTTGTCACAGTGTGAGGAGCTTACCTGGACGTCAGAAGAGCATGATCCTGCAAAGGACAACAGTGAAGGAGAGAACAAACAGCACAACTACATACATGGCTAGCACATCATAACTGACCTGTTGTAGACCCTATGGGGGCAAGGCTGCGGGTTAGTAAACACACCTTTGTTAACAGGCAAGTCACATTTACACAAACACATATTTGTCTGCTCACATGGCAACGGACAGCTATCAGAGGACACATTGGTAAAGAGGCAGCTATCATATATATGTGTGCTGACAGACAGAAGTACTACATAAAGGCGAACACAGGCAGAAGTTATACATATTGGCATGAAAAGGCAGAAGTCCAACATTATGGCAAACACAGGCAGAAGTCCTACGGTATGGCTTACACAGGCAGAAGTCCTACATATAGGCATGAACAGGCTAAAGTCAAACATATATTGGCATGAACAGGCAGAAGTCATAACACATGCCATCCCAGACCCTGCTCTTACCTGCTGGTGTTGTTGCCTGTGGGGGGGGGGGGAGAGAGAGGCTGGGAGAAAGACATGGGTTAGCAAATGCTTGCAAGGTTAGCAAATGCTTGCAAATGTTAGCAAATGCCGTCCTATGTCTGTCACAATTGCAGCACAAATTCGGCCTCAATGGCAGTGAGCTCCTCAAACGGAGTGAGCTCCTGCCTCCTGTCCCAGCTTCTGCCATCCTAGCAGTTTGAAAGCAAGAAATTACAAGTAGATAAATAGGTACCGCTGTGTCAGGAAGATAGTGTTCCTTCCGTGTGCCTTGCCATTGAGTCATGCTGGCTACATGACCATGGAAGTGTCTTCGGACAGCGCTGGCTCTTCGGTCTTAGAAACGGAGATGAGCACCGCACCCTAGAGTCAGACACGACTGGCTTTCGAGCAGGGGATACCTTTACCTTTATAATGGGTACCTGCCCCAGATTCACCTCATGAATTGAATACCAATTTGTCCCATACTCTTTCAAAGGATATTCTTACACCTGAGCAAAGGAGACGGTCACTGTACTACAGGTATCTGTTCTTGCAGAAGCAGGAGGTGTAGGTGAGTACTGACCAGCTCTCAGGATGTGAAATCTCAGCTCAGACTTAAAAATGCCCTGCAAAACTGAGCAAGGATTGGAAGGCTGAAAATGCACACAGTTCTTAACTGATTAGCACGTTGAGTGCTTTCACTAGGTCTTATATTGATCCCAAGGTCTAACGTTTCCCTCAGTCTGTTAGCACAAAGTCCATCTAAGATACAGTATAACATTCTACACGTCCTATGCCAATGAAGTAGTTAATTGCAAATCTGCAAAACATTTATTTCACTATAATATGTAATTATATGAGTACTAGTAATTTTGCACGTCCCAAAGCATTAAAAATTAAAAGGAGCCTGCTGTTTTTTCCAGTACTTCTAAGCAGTATGTTAATAATAGACTGAAAGTATATAAAAATGTATCATTGCTTTTGTTGATTACAAAATGTAGTTCTTGAACTCTTTGAATTTATAAAGCTAGCCGATGTGCTTTTAAATTTGCTCTGTCCAGGCAGAAATTTCTACATTACTATGTACCTTGCATTTGTGGTGCCACTGCACATTTGTGAAGAAATCAAATGTACATTGAAGAAAAACCTTCTTTTTTTTTTGGTTCATGAGAAAGACTGAAATTGTGGCTTTTTTGTAGTACATAAGAAAGCAGAGAAAAATATTCTTTTTTATATAGTTGAACCAACATTAGGGAATGACAAACATGCCTTGAGGGGAACCCATTCTAGCCCCCTCTGCCATACTAGATTGAACTGGAACTGGAGATTATAGCATGGCTTACCTGTAGAGTAGGATGATGATGATGATGATGATGATGATTTATATACCGCTTTTCAACAAAAAGTTCACAAAGCGGTTTACAGACAAAATCAAATGATTACATGGCTCCCTGTCCCAAAAGGGCTCACAATCTAAAAAAGATGCAGAATACCACCAGCAAACAGCCACCTGAAAAGACACTGTGCTGGGGTGAAAGGGGAGCAGTTACTCTCCCCCTAATAAATATAAGAGGAGCACCAACTAAAAAGGGCCTCTTGCCCAGTTAGCAGGGGATCATTGTATTGTGGACATGAACTGTCCTTCTCTCTCTCTTTTTTTTTTAATGGTGGCCATGTGTCAGTCTACATACAAGCGAGGGAGGGGGACCATTAGCTGGCCTGGGCTGGGAGGGGGGCGGGGATATCGGCAGCGCAGCAGCGATATCCTAAGCCCCTTCCTGGCCCATGCTGGCATTACATAGCTTCCCTGAATGTATGCCAGGCCCGGACCAGGCGTGCATTGGAGGAGGCCCATAGGCCCCAGGCTCGCTTTCACCCGGGGAAGGGAATGAACGTTCCCTTCTCCCCAGGTGCAGCTTAGCAGCCTTGGGACAGCCTGGAATAGGTTCAGTATGCGGCTGCAGGCCATTTAGGTCTGCTGCACATAGTTACACAGGATTGCGCCGCAAAGCAGTCAATTGCATTTCAAATCGGGAGGTAAAATTTGCATTCTAAATGCCAAACAGAATTTCAAAGTTGAAATTCAAAATGCTGCTGGCAAATTTGGGCAGATTTTGACTAGTCGCATTTTAACCCCAGTGGAGTAATTCTTAAGAATATAGGATGCTCCTTGACCATGTACATCGTGTTCAATTTCTAGTTAAATAGGTGGTATTGTGCTTATCTTGGACTTGGGATTCCTTCTCACTCTTGACACTTGTGCAGCAGCAGTACATTTTTCCCCCACTAAGTTCTGGAACCTGCAAAATAACCCATCCCCCAACCGTTTATAAACTAGACTGACTGCTTTTCCAAGGCATTATAATTTCCCATTTTCCCTCTCTCTTCAGTTGTCCTGGAGGAAAAGAATTATAACCCAACATCTTTTCCCTAAAGCTATTCATAAAGCATAAAGGCAATGAGGGAGGATATAAATATATTCATGAATTAGTGCTATTAAAATTCTATCTGCATTAGATGGAAATAAATTGCACTTATCACACCCCCTGCAGCTGCAGGCCGTCACAGTCAACGATGGGAAGCAAAGAGAAGGACAGCAAAAAGAAGATCATATCAAGTGCAGATGGTATGAAAAAGGGAGTCAGAAAATTGAACAACCCATATGTTTTCTGCAGGGAAAATCCTCTTCATTTAGCATCTTGCTACCCATAAATGCTTACCTTCTTTATTCTAGCTACTCTGCTCTTCATTTCCCTCCCCCCTCACAATATCTCTCAGGCAGTGGTGGCCAGTGACGTGCCACTGAGGGCAGTAAGCAGGTGCCACTGCTGAGCAGGTGACCGAGGGACAGGTCCTTATACCCATATATAGGCAAAGAGGCCCCTGTTATCAGGGCAAAGAGGCACTTTTGCAAGTGGTGCTCGTCTTATATTTAGCAGGGGGAGAGCAACTGTCCAACCCAGCGCAGCAATAGTGGCTATTGCTGGTGTTCTGCTTCTTTTTAGATTGTGAGCCCTTTTGGGATAGGAAGTCAATCCCATTGTTTTTTCTGTGAGAAGGAAGTCATTTAGTTACTTGATTTTCTTTGTAAACCACTTTGTGAACTTTTTTTTTTTGTTGAAAAGCGGTATATAAATATTCTTAATAATAATTCTTAATAATAATACTAGTTACCATTGCTTGATGGTGAAGGAGGCAGAGGTGACTTAGGAAGCACTGAACAAGTATGTAGGTAATGACTGGGGCAACAGCACTCAGAATGGCTGATGATCCACTAGGTATTCACAAGCTACCTGCCTGCATGATGCCTCCTGGACCATTTCTATCTCCATTGCCACCAAGTTATGCTCACTGGTAAGGTCTGGGCCCCCTTTCGTTTGGTCATTGCTCAGCAATAGCCACCACGTAGTGCTCTTTATCTTGCTCACAGCTGGCTCACTTAAGTGTCAGTCATACATACATGTATAGCGCTTCGTAGCTAAGCACTAAATGACACTCAGATGACTGGCTATATGCACCGTTTCAATTGAAAAGTAATATGTAGAAGGGGATAATCTGAAAACTGTATTACTTTAATAACCAATGGCTGTTCCACACAAGCAGGGGATCACTTGACATTGCAGTTATTGAGCTATGAACTTGGGAAGTACTAAAGGTGACTTGCACTGGGCAGTACATTTGCTGGAGCACCTAGTACATTCCTTCCTGTTTCTGCTTCTCACTCAGTGTCTAGACTGCTTTTTCCAGAGATCAACGTAGTTCATTTAAAACAACAAACACAGATTATAATCATTAACAATAGCAGCATTAAAAGCAACAAAAACTCGGATCACGTGTGAAATAAAATAGTCAGAAACTCAAACAATAATAAAAAAAGATGTTAGCATCTTAAACATTACAGGCATGGGGACTATAGGTGGGAAGGGAATGCTGCAAGAATGAGGCCACCACCAAAAAGGTATATTTTTCTTTGACTCTCTTTTTTAATTTACCAAGCAGATCTCTGTCAATTGTGTGTTTCTGACATTATTAAGAGTTAGCTGTTTGTGCCAGATTCTGTTGAATTCATGCTTTTAGTTTTCACAGCCATAATAATCCACTACCATCATATGTGTGTGTGTGTGTGTGTGTGTGTGTGTGTGTGTGTGTGTGTGTGTGTGTGTGTGTGACTGTTTTCTTCAACACAGTATTTGTAGCACATGGCAAAAGTTTTAAAACAACATGAGATTTTTGGGTTCATGCTCTGTATCCAAGCTGTCAAAACATAAAGTTAAATCCATTGCCATTTGGCACCAGAAGAGTTTTGTCCAACTCTAGTTTGGACTTTCTGGAAGAAAAACATCCCTGGCATCCATCAATCTTTGCCTAAACTCTTGGCAACAAACTGATTTGTGATAAAGTCGCTACAGATGACATCATTACTAAATGGATCAACTGGAATGAATGTTTTCCAGATTCTTTTTGGCTGTACTTTATGCAGTGGAATTTAAACTTGTTGAATGTTGTTGGTATCAGAGAAAGGGATAGCAGGTTCTCCTTCAAAATGTTCTGTGCCCAGTGTCCAGGCAAATGTGTTTTATCTTTAATTCGTATTTATGCACGAAATTATTGTTAAATTTATTGTTATCATACTGTCAATGTACATGGGCATTTTACAGAGTTGTTGTTGTTGTTCAGTCGTTAAGTCGTGTCCGACCCTTCGTGATCCCATGAACCATATCCCACCAGGCCTTCCTATCCTCCACTATCTTCCTGAGTTCGCTCATTTTCATGTTCGTTGCATCGGTGATGCTGTCTAACCATCTCATCCTTTGCCTTCCCCTTCTCCTTTTGCCTTCAATTTTTCCCAGCATCAGAGTCTTCTCCAGAGAGTCCTCTCTTCGCATTAGGTGGCCAAAATATTTGAGTTTCAGCCTTAGTACCTGTCCTTCCAGGGAACAGACAGGGTTGATTTCATTTAGGATTGACTGATTTGATCTCCTAGCAGTCCAAGGGACTCTCAGGAGTCTTCTCCAGCACCACAGTTCAAAAGCATCTATTCTTCGGCGCTCAGCCTTCCTTATGGTCCAACTCTCGCAACCATACATTGCTACTGGGAACACCATCACCCTGACTATACGAACTTTTGTTGGCATGGTGATATCTCTGCTTTTTATTATGCTATCTAAATTTGCCATAGCTTTCCTTCCAATGAGTAAGCGTCTTCTAATTTCATGGCTGCTGTCTCCGTCTGCAGTGATCTTGGAACCCAGAAAAGTAAAATCTGTTACTGCTTCCATTTCTGCCCCTTCTATTTGCCAGGAATTGATGGGACCAGATGCCATGATCTTAGTTTTATTAATGTTGAGTTTCAAGCCAACTTTTGCACTCTCCTCTTTCACCCTCATCAAGAGGCTCTTTAGTTCTTCTTCACTTTCTGCCATTAGGGTGGTATCGTATTTTACAGAGTAACTCAAGCCAAATAATGAGTTTTTGCTCAAAGGAGCGAAGTCTAATTTTAGGGGGAGAAAGGAGACAACAAAGGGAAGGAAAGGTGAAGCAAGGGCAGAGGGATAACTCTGGACAAATCCAGTTTCACATACAGTACTTGGATTTTGCTTCAACTGAGAAGAAGGTTTAACAGATGATGATAGACTTCTTGTTCTAGTTGTTGGATCTCAATCCTCACCACCTTCTTCCAAGGAGCTGAGGGTTGTGTACACAGAGTTTCCATTATTTTAGAAGGATCAGTGATGTCTTCTAGTGACTTTAAGGAACTATTGTTAAAAAAAGAAGCATGATTGTTTCTTAACTATGAAAAAACCAAATTAATAGTATTTGACATGAGACATGAATATTTGACATGAGATATTCTACATGTGGAATATCTATTATCACATAACTGAGCAGGTTAAATCATTCTGTTATCTGGTAATTCATTTTTCTGAAACACACAGTTGGAGAATGCACTGGTAATTTGTTAGACTGAAGGAAGAACAAACAATACATCCTGGAGAAATAATGAAGAAAAACAAATCTCTATTCTTAAACTGATCAAAGCTAAAATACAGTATGTCAGCACAGACTGATCTATCTATACGTGCAAAAGTCAAATCAGCCCCCTGAATAAAATCAGGATTCTGAGAACTATTTGAGGGAAATCATACTGGAAGGGTTTTGACCCTTTTATGCTTCCAACACATGCACATTCACAGCCCAATCTGTGCGGAGATGCAGCAGCGCTGATACGGCTACAGTTGTGCCCTGCAGGGGAGTTTTGGCCACTGGAGACCTCCTCAGGGTAAGGGAACATTAGTTATTATGAAATAACCCACCCCCTAAGGTCAACTGAAATGTTCCTCCTGTCACTGGGCTCCACCACCAGTGGAAGCTCAGTTTGTAGTGACTGGGGAGACGGCCTTCTGAGTGGTGGGACCTTGCACGTGGAATTCCTTGCCATTTGAAATCAGACTGGCTAGCTTCCTCTCATCTATTTTTCAATGTCAGCAGAAAACCCATTTATTTTCTTTAGCTGCTGGGAGTCTAGTTTTTGTTTTGTTTGGGTTTCTATTCCTTGCTGCCTAATGATTTCTTGTTTTCATAATGTTAGGATTACAGTTATATTTTGTTATGCTGCCGTTTTTCTTTGATCATTATTGGGTACTGGGAGAAGGGTGAGATAAAAATATTCTAAAATAAATAAATCAGGAAAACACATGAACCCTCCCACCTGCAGTTTGAAGAGGTGCAATACAGGAACAGGTTTTTATCTGCTGCTTGTGAGAACTAGTCCAATGTGGTATTATTACAACAACAAAGCTTGTAGGAACAAGAGAATTATGGCAGCCACTCTTCCTCATTTTGGCAGACAGCTTCCTTTCCTCAGTCTGCATCTGCTTGACATTCCTTGCAGTATTTCTTTTGACACCTGGAGCAATTGGCAATCTCCTTCTTCTGTTTCCTTTCTGGACAATCAGTCTGGCTAAGATCCTTTGCCACTGCAAACCATCCAGTGAGTAAGTGTCATTTGAAACAGTCAGGAAGGGTACTAGTGGGCAGCGTATGAAATACACTAATAGTTATTGACAAAACATTAAGTTGGGCCTGGATCAATTTGGCTGTACATTGATTTGTGCAAAAATCTTTCCAAACGTTCATATGACCTTTTTCAGTGTGTCAGTACAGAGTAAATAACTGGCTTTAAATAGACTTTTACTGTTTTGTTAAAGTAGACCATCAGCAGCACAAAGAAGGTTGAGATGGCTCAATAACAATGTTTGGTTGTGTTCCTGAACACCTACAGAATGTCTGTTAACATTCCATTTTTCATGGTATGGAAGTTAAAACAATTCTCACAGAAAATAAGCTTGTTTACCCATGCATGATGGAAAATCTGTACACACAAAGCAGATTAAAAATGAATAAAGTAATATTTGTATTAGTAAAATCATATTACCTAATTTGTGTTTTTTCGCCCCCCCCCCAGGCATGACTTGAATATTGTCACAGTCTACTAGATGCTTTTCTGTATGAATCCCATTGTAATGAATGGGAGTCGTCTAAGAGCACAGTATTCTTAATACTGTATTCTGGACTCATTCCAGTTTCTGTGAGAGGGACATGGATGTGCAAGCAGAGGGGTCTGGCTTAGTCGGGAGAGCTGCTGCCTTGCAAAGCCCGAGGATCGGCAAATGGCAAGTTTGAGACACGCCGCTGACAAAAAGCTGTGAAAAGCCTCCGTGAGGAGAGATAAGAGCTCCCAGCTGCGTCGGTCGAGTGTGGAAGGCGCCAGCCAGCAGAAAAGCTGGGCTGAAAAAGGATACCACCTGGAATGTAGCTGTTCATGAAATATTGGACATTTATATATTGTAAAAAAAAAAAAACATTAGGGGGGTTAGGAAAGCCTGCCCATGTACACCACCTTGGATTAAATTCAGAGGAAAAATCCAATGACCAAGAAAGACGGTATATAAATACTGTATATTATTATTATTAAGTGAAAGCACTGTTTTGACCTCACTCTGCAGAGACACGTGGCATAATCCAACAGGAAGTCCTTCTGTGCAAGCAGTGCTGTTGCTTAGCTCCAGGTAGTACCCGAGATTATCTCTTCAGTGCACATTTGTATGGTCCATACACAACCATAACAAATACTAGACTTGGAGGTTACTTGGAGGTTTCCACTTCAGCATGGCCACAGAGGGGGCTTGCAGACTATGCACTGGCTCTCTGTTCCACTGGGGCTCTGGGTAGGAACTACAGGTAGTACCAATGGGGACATCCACAAAACTGCCCAAAGCTGACCTGGAGAGTCAGGTGCCACCAGAGGATCAATTCAGCAGCTACTGGATCATGTGCTTTCCTCCAGTCTGGCCAGTATCATTGAGGCCTCATTAATGGACCTTGAATAGCAGTACCTTGTCTGATGGCAATACAGAGCATTCATTTACTTTGCAGTGTCAACCACCTGCCAAGCCTCTCTTTCCTTTCATATCCCATGTTATTTTGATTGCAGTGCAAATTGCATCATCATACACAAGGTGTTCAATTTTAATTTAGAAGTCTTACAAGCAGTCTATAATAGAGCAGCCATAATATTTTAAGACATTGTGGTCTCCAAAGAACAAATATACTGCACCAAAATAATGCTTTTTCTTAATGCAACAAAGCTTAATTGCTATCACATTGACATGTTGTTAATGTCACATTAACAAAATGTCAATCATTATGATTATTGCAGTGTGCATGGGTATATGTCACAGCCAGCCACACTGCCCAAACCATGGCTCCACTGCATCTAGTCAGCAGTATGTTAGCTTGAAAGGGACTACACTCCAGGGCTAAAACCAACCCTGATGGTACATGGTAGACTATCACTGCCAGTCCTCGAGCCGGGAAAATTACAGGTATCCCAACTACTGTACTCAAAGAAGACAGAGACTCTCATGCCCAAAGTCCCCTCCCCAGTAATGCAACTTAATAGTCAGAACTAGGCTTACCAGATCGCCGACTGGGACGCTGCCTCTTGCCCTTAAGGGGCGGGGGGAGGGGGCCAGAATGCGCGCATTCTGGCCCCCTCCCCCGCCCCTTAAGGGCAAGAAGCAGCGTCCCAGTTGGCGAACTGGTAAGCCTAGTCAGAACTAGACTGACAGCCCAGTCCTGTGTAAGATGCACCGGCCAGCCTAAACAGCCAGCGGATGCAGCCCATGCTGGCAAAGTCGGGGCAAAACCCGGGGGGGGGGGAGTCTCCTGCGTGTTGCCTTCACTCCATTGAATGGCTCCAAAGGCAAGGGGCGGGGCTGCCTTGCGTCAGTGAGTAACAGAGGTTCAGAGCAGTGTGGAACTTAGCGTTCCGCCCCTCCTCCAGCGACGCCACTGATGGACTCTTCAGATGAACACCAGCTATTTTGCTGGCACATATCCAAGGAGGCCATGTACTCCAAGGGTGCCACAAAAGTGCTTCACAGCACTTCTGCAATACTCTAGGCCCCTGCAGAGCACTTCCTCCACCACCCTTTTATTGCACAGGATTATGCCGCTGTCAGACCAACACATATCCAAGGCAATTTTTAGTTTTATTAAAAGAAAAGAGAAAAAAGCGACCAACACAAAACAGCAGAAAACAGTTTAGGAATAATACAAAGAAAGACAAACATAAAACTAACCGCGCAATCCTGTGTAACCTTGCACCAGTGTAACAGTAGATGTACTGGTGTAAGTGCACTTACACTGGTGCAAGTTTACACAGGATTGGGCTGTGAGTTCCTAACTAATTACCAGCTAACTTCACCTGCTGCATTTACAGAATGCTAACCCACTGCCATGCTTAGTCCACCAAATAGGCAGCTCTAAATATTCCCCAGAAGCTTTTTATACCCTTTCCTGATTTTCTTGCCGATTCCAACCAATCAGAGGCCTGAAACCTCTGAAAGTGCTAGAAAGTACTAGAAGGGATGACCCAACGTACTCTCACCCCACCAGTGAACACTGCTGAAGCCAATTCCCAGTTAGTTAACCCAGCACTCTGGCCTTGAGAGACCAAAACAATCTTGATAACACAAGTGTTTCTCATCATGAGAACCATTGCAGTTAACAGCCTTTTCTCCCACGACTGGAAGACACAGGTCTCTCATAGAAGTAGGAGTTGGGTTGGACATCATAAAATGGAGTCCTGGTTCTTTGCTGAAAATGGAGGGTAGTGTTCTCAAGTGCAGTGCTTTCACGTCTTAGAGAGTGCATAAAGATGCATTGCACCATTCTGCAGGATCTGTATCAGAAAGGACCGAACCACCCAAAGTCGTGTCAGTTCTTAGTTCTCACATCCTATCATTAGATGTTAAGGGGACTCCTGTGAGAGTATTGGACCCAAGGTCTCATCTAAATCAGCTTATTGCTCTGTGCGACCCTCCTGGCTCCTTCATTGCTGATTTTATTTTATATTTTGTGATTGGTTAGGAGTTTAATTAAGATGATAGTTTTCCTCCTCTCTAAACATTTGTATTCTGCGCTCTTCTCTTGGTTTCTAGTTATAATTTGTGATTTAATTGTTTTATTTAGTATATGTTGTTTGTTTTACTGATTTCGTTATGTTGCATTTTAATGCTGCGAACTGCCTTAGGGGTTCTTGTTAGGGCTGATGAACAACAGGATACACTTTCATGGATAAATAAAATAAATCCTGGAAGGAACAGCACTGGCCCATTAAATATTTGCCCCAGATCTGTCCTCTTTTGGTGACAGGCTTATAACAAGTAATCCTGGTGGGGTTTTTATAGATTGGAAAAGGTTTATAACTTTGTTCATGAAAAGAATGACACAATCTTCAGGGCAGACCAAGTTAAAAGTTACAGCAGTGTTCTCAATTCAGCTTCCGTTGCTGGCCTTGTAGCATGACAGCCAAATATATGAACAAATAAATCTGGGGAACATTGCTGCACATTGTTTTCTCTTGTGGCAGAAGATGCAAAGCAAAGGGCAGGGATAGGGTGAGAGGAAACAGATAATTTTATTGGACCATAATTCAGTCGGCCTTAAAAAATACTGTAATTTCAATGTAAGTGAAAGACAGAAGCTTTGCTAAGGGCACAGTCCTATACATGTTTACTTTAGAAGCAAGTTCTGTTTTGTTCAATGGAATTTACTCCCGGGTGTGTTTAAGATTGCAGACTTAATAGACATGAGTGTGTAATCCTGATTGTCGCAAACAACTCAGTGCAGAATTAGCACATAGACATGCCTTCAGTTCAGCTTGAATTTTCACAAAATGTGAGGTCCAGTATATGCTGTTACAAATAAAGGCAGAGATTTCCGAGTTGAAAACCAACATAATGCTGGGTAACTCCGTCGTTTTAAGAAGACTTTATTCAAAGTTTCAAGGTGTTATAACAGCTTTACGTTTCGCCCCAAGCATATGCGGAATTGTCAGAAGTGACGATGCCACATATGTTTGGGGTGAAACTTCTGACGATGCTGCATATGTTTGGGGCGAAACGTAAAGCTGTTATAACACCTTGAAACTTTGAATAAAGTCTTCTTAAAACGATGGAGTTACCCGGCATTATGTTGGTTTTCAACTCAGAAATTTGGTCACGTCGTGACAACCTTCGAACCTATTTAAAAGCAGAGATTTAAGGCTCTCAGCAGCAAAATTCAGAATTTAAGCCCCCAATCAATTTTGTAAATAATTTTTGAATTTGACATTTTGAGACACAAGAAATATGGTGACCAGATGCAAAGTTGTTTCAATTACTTTTCATAGTTGTAGGCATTTGAGCAGGTGCAGCTTTTTATTGCCTTATGTGACAAGTTGTATGGGGCTAAAATTCCCTCTCATATACTTCCCTCATACATTTCCCTCTCTATTAAAAGGAAAAGTAGATGTATAATTCCTTATCTGTGTTACTGAGTGCTGCATTTAAACATACGGTTTTTTCTTTTCTTTTTAAGCAATTATTAGCTCATATGCTGAGGTTCTACTGGTGGACTTAAAGGAGGCATGCTGGACACTATCCAGTCCCCCCCCCCCCATTTATGCAATGTGAGGTGATCATGCCAAGATTAATCAGGCTTTTTTGCAATTGCTGTGCCAGATTTTGGCTGGATTTAATCATTGCTATTAGTTGCAATGATGTCATCTTTAAGAGTGCAGCACTAGAACATAAAAATGATTGCAATCATTCTAAAGTACCTTGAGCATAGTAGGCTTGGCTGTCATCACTCTTCCCAACTGCTTACTCCAGAGTATACCTACAAAAGATTAGTTTGGAGTATGTATTTTGAAAACTGAAACAAAGTATGAAATCTCAATTTTAGGTCCTACTCCCAGAGGAGAACATGTAACCAAATATAAACTGCAAAATGAACACAGACTACAGGGAATCCCCGTTACAAGTCAGGCTTATGGACTGGAACTTGGACATAGCAGAACAATTTTAAAGGGGAATCTCCCCCCCCAAGAAATAATGTAATGTAAATATGGTTAATGGGGTTCCGTGCCCCACAATGGACTTAAAGAGGGGAATTTTCTTTCATAAGAAACAGTGGAATAAAGTAGGCTGTAGAGAGTGGCCCAGTACACCCTCCCATATCCATTTGTAACAACCAAGAACACAGCATCTACACACATTTTGTACCAGTAATTATTTTAATGACACTCACAGAATTTTACATCAAAATATTTTCACACGAAATGAACAATATTTTAAGGAGAGCTCTTCACACACTAGTGTCACATTCAGAAATGAGGAGGGCATGAAGAACTAACACTAAAACTAGTGGGTTTTCTCTGTGCCAGGTGCAAGGAAGTGACAACAGGAAACAGGTTATCTTGTGCTCCCTGAGGCATCTGGTGGGGCCACTGTGAGATACAGGAAGTTGGACTAGATGGGCTTTTGGCCTGATCCAGCAGGGCTCTTCTTATGTTCTTTATGTTCTTATGCACTTTGCATATCGAAGCTCCCAGAGTCAACCCTCACAATCTCCAGTTAGAAAGGATCTTGGGTAGCAGGAGTGGGAAAGTGTCCTGCCTGGTTCTTCAGAGAGTCCCTGCCAATCAGATGAGACAATACTGACCTAGATAAACTGATGATCTGATTACCCTGGCACCCCCCAGAATGAATACGCCAGACAAGAAACTTTGGAGAAACTGGTCACTTTATTGAATTTAAACAAAAACCTGCAAGGCAACCGTAACTAGGGGAAACTTCCACCCCACAAAGGCGTGCGGGCACTGGTCGGGGGAAAATGGCTCTAGCCATTTAACTCCCCCTGCTTAACTGGCTTAAACACCCTGGCTCCAGGCCCCCTCGGTCACTTCCCAAGGGAGCCTATCACAGCCAACCCCAAGGGGTCGAGACAGCGGAGCAGTTCAGGTACCCATACTAGCAGAGCCATTGATGGGCCGTCCCCGCTCCAGCCAGGCCACTGACCTAGATGAACTGATGATCTGATTCAGAATAAGGCAGCTTCATGTGTTTACCTATGAAGAAATGCAGATGAAGGGGTGGGACTTTATAGGCTGGCTTGGGTCTCAGTGGCTCTCACCACTGAGCAATAAGGACAACATTACTGGGCTATAGTAAGGGACACAGTGGAGGGGGCGTGAAACCTGAGCCTCATCCCAAACACTGGGATTTATGGGGCAAAGGACACATTTTACCTACCTTCCACCCCCGCAGAGACCCACTTAGGGGAGAAAATTAAGTCCTGTGACCTGCGTACCGTGCCTGATGGTCTGGTGCCACCAAAAGAAACACGATAGACAGGTCCTCCCTCCGGAAGCATCCTGTTCACCCATAATAAGAAAGTGTTCTATAAGTGGAAAATGACAGACACTCTCACAAAGAAAGAAAACGTGTGTATTACAGACTGATTAGGACATGGAGCTGTTTGCTACATTTTGGATGCTCATAGCACAATATCCTTGTCAGTAGCTCAACAAAAGAAGGCCTCATATGGTCAACGGCACACACTGCGTGAAGTTCAGAGCAATTAGTGGTGTCTGCTAATTAACTTCCTTGTTTAATTGAAAAGATTGCCAACATAAAGGCAGGGATTGTTTTGCAGATGGTGCCAAGATTTGCCTTAAATCAATTACAAAACTCTCCACGCTATCGCTATCGTAATAAAGGCAACAGTTGAAGTTGCTGTCGCTTATCATTTTAAAGGATATTATGAATGGTGGTTTCAAAATCCCGTGTTTTCAAGAGTAAACTTGAGAACTCGTCCAGGTGGTAGATTTAGAAAATCTAGGTCAGGTCCCCCCCCCCTTCAATTAAATTATTATAGAAACATAGGAATCTGCCTTTTCTGAGTCAGACCACTGGTTTGTCTAGGCCAGTGTCACAGCCTACAAAGACTGACAGTGGCTTTCCAGCATTTCAGAGAAGGTTCTTTCCCAGTCTTGCTTAAGAAAGTTGCAAAATTCCTTTTTTCAAAACATGGAACTGAACTCCTGGAACACCCTCAGGTTAGATTTTATAAAATGCAAACATCCCATGGATTCTATGCATTCTATACATTTGCAGAAAACATATGTATTTAAACACATATATTGCAATATATTATCACTCCAGCCATTTGGGTAGAACCTACATGAAAATACACAGAGAAAATTATAGACTTTGTGGGTGATAGCAAAAAATTCCAGAGATTTTTAGTGGAAGAGAGTGAAAAAAAAAAACAAGGAAAATTATGCAAAGTGCTCGACTGTGCAAAGTCCTGTGCACAGGACTTAAATGGGATGGAATGAAATCAGATAGATTGAACAGAATAGATTACGTCTAACTCTACCTAAATATGCCAGTTATTGAAACTGGACCTCTTCAGACAAAAGCATGTGCTCTTCCAATGAGCTATAGCCCCTCCCCCTTTCATTTTTGATGTTATGTTGGAGATTGTCAACCAACCCTCACCCAGATGTCACTCATTGACAAGGTTCTTATTGGCTATAACTGGGAATGGAGGTTCTGTTGCTTCCACTTAGGAGAGTGTTTTACCAACAGGAAGGACCAAAGTTAGTGGGGGGTTTTGTATTTATTTATTTTTTAGCCTTGAGTATGCTATGAAATTTTGTCATATCTGGGCAGCTGAGAAATACACCATGTAGCTGACTCCATCCTTAAACTTTGAAGATGACCGGACTGTCATGAAAAGGGCTGTCGTAACTCTAACCTTTAAAACTTTCTTTGGCAGTGTACATCTTTTGTCCAAACAGAGCATTGCATGAGGTTGAACAGCACTTTTTATGTTCTTTGTTGATTTTATGCTGATTGCAACTGTTTCTTTTAAAAAAAAACCAAATCTTTTTTGTTTGTTAATACATTTAAAGAGTTTGCCATTGGAAACTGCTTAGATTTAATTATGGTGAGCTTTCCCAGGCTCAATTTGAAATGGGTTTGCTTAAAACAAAGTAATTTGGACTTGATTCAAATTGGCTCAAACTAGTTTAATTCAAACTCCCCATTCTGAGCCACAAGATTCATTGCACTCCTGAAGATCTTAAAAGAAACACAACAAGACTTGGAGGTTCCCCCAGCCAATCCCCATATGGGCCCCAGGACCCTGCTGGGGAACATGATAATGTATGAATCCTCCCCACCTCAATACCCTCATGAGCCCCCTGTTACCCACTTCCTCCCACCCCCCGAAAACACTATTCTGGTGGCAATAAAAAAGGGCTGCTACTGTTGTCTTGATTAGAATGCTGCAGACCTAGAAACTATCGTTTCCTGGGAAGGAATCCAGAAAAACTACGTTTCCCAGGGTTTTTCTCAGCAGCAGCTGATCTTTCCATTGTCACCTACTATAGGCTATATTGCTTCCCTTTCCTGCTGAAACATACCTTGCAATGCAAGGTATGTTTCAGCAGGAAAGGGATGATTGTGGCATGATGAGGACTAGTACCAAGCTGATTATGAGCTAAAACGTTGGAGAGGTTTGAACTCAGTTTGTAATTAGTCAAGAAGTTTCAAACTGGGGAAGTTGTATTCCAGATTTCCAGTAGTGAACTTAGGCAGCATCACTCCTGGGAGTCACATTTGCAAAAAGGGCTCTGTTTAATAAACCTGTGAGGAAATATAGAACTCAGGCTGGTACAGAATAGCATGTCTTAAAACTTAAGAGGCCACACCATGCCAAACCACGCCACACCACCTTCCACACACTAACCTGTAACAATCTGAAGGTTACATTCCAGTAATATTTTATTATCCTTACAAAATGTTTAAACTGTTGGGTTTATTAAAGTATTTTGTGAACCTTAGTGGGTTCAAATATGCAGAGTTTGCAAACGGTAAGAAGACCTTATTGTTATTTAACCAGTAGAGTTAATCCCAGCACCCAGGCTAGCTAGCTATCATTAGCATTGAAATAAGGCACGGAGTCTTAGGCTTGTATAGTAGAAAAGAAAATAGTTTTACTTACATCAGCATTCATAGTTACATATGCATCTGGTTGTGACCAGAGGTACTCTAAACATAAAGCGGACGGTATGCCCCTACAGCTGGCACACCCATGTGGAGAAGATGGCTTCCAGGCAGGAGCCTGGAGAGACACGTCCTCCTCCTTGAAGGTAGATGCGAAGAAGAGAGCGAGCAACGTGGTCAGAGACAGGATGTTGAGAAAGGTCAGGGTCACACCCCTTTCAGGTCAGACAGGAGGAGTCAGGTGAAAAGTCCTTGCAAGTGACCAAAACACACCCACTTCCCCTCAGGTCCTAGCAGCCAAATACTGCATATGTTCAACACCCCTTCTCAGTGTTTGGGTGCTCACTCAGTCTACGAGCCCTGTTTGCTTTCGTAGGCTCTGAAAACGGTCCCTTGGTAAAGGCTTCGTGAACATGTCTGCTAGCATGTTCTGTGTTGGACAGTAGTCCACCTTGATGAAACCTTTCTTGTGTTGATCACGCACTAAATGATACTTCAAGTCAATGTGCTTTGTGCGTGCATTGTGGCCCTCTGATTTAATCATCTTTATACAACCTTGGTTATCTTCCATAACCTGTATGGGCCTTGGTACTTCTATACCCATGTCCTGCATCAATTGGCACAGCCAGATTACCTCTCTGCATGCCTCAGATGCAGCCACGTATTCAGCCTCTGTGGTAGATAAAGCAACAGTTATTTGTTTCCTGCTTGCCCAGCTAATAGCCCCACCACCATACATAAACAAATGTCCACTTCTTGATTTGCGGTCTATGGGATCTTCGCCCCAGTCAGAGTCTGTAAAACAAATCAGTCTTGGGTCATCACAACTTGGCAGTTTTAGTTTGTAGTCTGCAGTCCCCTTCAAGTATTTGATCACTCTCAATACTGCCATCCAATCTCCATTCGTTGGAGCACTGGTTCTTCTGCTCAAGATGCCGACTGCAGCTGCGATATCAGGTCGCGTGGTTTTAGAAAGATACAAGAGTTTACCTATAAATTCTCTGTACCTGTTGTCTGGAGGTAACGGTTCACCTCCTCCTTGTTTGAAGTAGTCAGTCTCCATTGGTGTGGCAACTGCATACCCATCCTTCAGGCCAGCAAATTCAACTATTTCCAAAGTCTTGGTCCTCTGGCTTAGAAGATAGCTCCCATCTGCGTCCTTCTGAATCTCAATTCCCAGGTAGAATTTTGCATCTCCCAGCTCCTTCAGTTCCACTTCTCTGCTGAGATGCTTCACTACATTTTTATAATCCTGCTCATTATAATAACAGATAATTAAATCATCAACATAAATTAATACATATATCCATTCACCATCCTTTTGTTTTGTATACAAACACTGGTCAGCACCACCCTGCTTAAAACCTTGCTGTTTAAGCATCTGGTCCAGCTTCTCATTCCAAGCCCTTGCAGCTTGTTTGAGCCCATACAAACCTTTCTGCAGTTTGCACACATGGTTTGGATATTTACTGTCTTTGAATCCTTCTGGTTGTACCATGTAAATTTCTTCTTTTATTTGTCCATACAAAAATGCAGTCTTCACATCAAGATGCTTGACTTTCATTTGTTTGGAACCTGCAACGCTTAAAAGTAGTCTTAAAGTAGTGTGATCTACGACAGGTGCAAAAGTCTCGTCGTAATCCTCCCCATATTTTTGAGAATAGCCTTTGGCAACGAGCCTTACTTTGTAACGTTCAATATCCCCTTCTGAATCTTGCTTTGCCTTGAATACCCACTTGCACCCTATAGCCTTTTTGCCAGGTGGCTATGTGGTTAGTGTCCATGTCTTATTGGTGTGTAGTGCATGCATTTCCTCTTTAGCAGCATTTGTCCACTTACGTGCTTCGTCTGTGGGCATCCTTTGAAGATCTTTCCACGACTCTGGCTCACGTTGTGGCGACGACCTTGCGAGGCAGGACACTCCAAACCGAGCAGGTGGTACACCTTTGTTGTCACGGGTTGAGCATCTGGGTCCTGGCATTGGAACCTGGTCTACTGTACCTTCTGCGTCAGCGACGTCTGGCTCGTCTGCGTCAGTTCCCTCGGCTGTCTCCCCTTCTGTTTGTGTACTGCTTGTGTCCTCCTCTGGTATGGATTCCTCCTCTGTTGGTTCACTGTAGTGATAGACTGGTACATACACAACCTCTTCATTTTCATCTGGTAGATCATTAGTAGGGATTTGACATTCATTAGTCTTTACCTTTTCATCAAAGTACAATGCATGACGTATGCTTATGTTCCCAGTGTGTGGATCCAAAACTCTGTACCCTTTTGAGCCTGGTGCGTAACCCACAAAGATACCTTCTTCAGCTCTGAGGTCTAGTTTTGATCTCTTCTCTCTGGGAATATATGTATAAACTTTGCTCCCAAATACTTTGATGTGATTCATGCTTGGTGCTCTCCCATGCCACAGTTCAAAAGGAGTTTTCGATGCACCTTTTGTGGGGAGTCTGTTTTGTAAATAATTCGCAGTCATTGCTGCTTCTCCCCAAAAGCGAGTGGGCAACTTTGCATCAGATAGCATACATCTGATCATCTCTAGGAGTGTGCGATTCTTTCGTTCAGCCACACCGTTCTGCTCTGGAGTGTAAGGCACAGTACATACGTGTTGTATCCCTTCCTCTTGCAGGAATGCCTGTGTGAGATGTGAAACGTACTCACCGCCGTTATCCGTCATCAGCGTTTTTGGCTTTCTATTAAAACGGTTCTTCACTGCTGCCACATAGCTCCTGAGCATGTCATGAGCTTCACTCTTGTCCTTCAGCAAATATATCACTGAGTACCTGGAAAAATGATCTATTAGAGTCATTATATACCTGTTACCTTCTGTGCAGGCCACTGGGAGCATACACAGGTCACTGTGAACCAGGTCCAGTACTTCAGTTGATCTGCTTTCCGTTCTCTGTGGAAAACTGGGTCTTACACCCTTGGCTTTAATGCAGTGTACACATTTTTCATGGTGATTAGTGCATGGTTTTACCTTTAAATCCTTTGTGAGATTCTTCTTCTCTAGATCCATGATTGCAGTGTTTTCTCTATGGCCTAATCTTCGGTGCCATAAATCCAAACAAGAACCTGTACAGCTGTCCTTTATAGACATGGCTTGTTCACCTGCAACATCTAGACAATACACACCTTCACGTTCAGTTCCCTGAGCGATTAATACATCATTTTTAGTAATAATGCACTTTCCTTCAAAAAATGTGATTTTATGTCCCTTTTTCTCCAAGGCGGAAATACTTATCAGGTTTGCATCCAATCCTGGAATATACAAAACGTGGGTTAGTAAATTATTATTACATTTATCATTGGCAAGGCAGCTCAGCCTTCCTTGACCTCTTCCCCGAATCGCCATACTCTGACCATTGGCTACAGTCATTTTTCCATCAATGTTCTGGTCCAGTTCCTGGAAAAATGTTGCTTGTGAAGTACAATGCGAGCTTGCGCCCGAGTCCAATAACCAGCGTGTCTGATCTTTGGCTCTTAGACTGTAGGATTTCTCCTCTATAGCAAGCATGCTGTGGGAATCTTGTTGATCCCTTTTGGAGTCTGGCAGCTTTGGGCGGGGTTGGCCCCCCTTCTCGCCAGGTCTTTGTTTGCCTCTCTCAGTGTGGTTCCGAGCTAGGTGTGAATTCTTGGCTGG
This sequence comes from Plestiodon gilberti rubricaudatus, assembly GCA_026170595.1. Taxonomy (NCBI): domain Eukaryota; kingdom Metazoa; phylum Chordata; class Lepidosauria; order Squamata; family Scincidae; genus Plestiodon; species Plestiodon gilberti. Next base: position 92,610,406 of record JANXHW010000002.1, on the reverse strand, counting down.
GGTGGAACAATTCTTTGCGAAATGTCCTCGACCCCCACAATGGAAACAGACTTTGCCTGTTGCTGGGTCTTCCTGGCCCCTGGCCTTTGATATGTAAATAGAGCCATTTGGAGCTCTGCTCGGTCTTGCACCTTTGAAAGGAATACACTCTTTCCTTAAGGCATTCAATGTCTTTTTAAAATCCATCTCTCCTCTAGATTCTGCTGTAATAAAAGTCCCAAATACATTTTGATCCAAAGAACCTAACAAAAATGCAACCTTTAAATCTTCATCCAGGTTGGTACCAGTAAGTTCTAAATCTTGGAACGTTTGAATCAATTCTCTACAATGAGATTCACAATTTTCTCTCTTTTGCAGATTCATCCAGCACATGTCCCTTATCATGTTCACTCTATCTTTGCTGGAAGTCTTTGCATAAGCTTCAGTTAAGCTTTGCATCATTTCTTTGGCAGTCTTTGCATTTCTTATGTGGCATTTTTGATCTGGTTTTAAACCTTTCATTATGATTGTTCTAGCTCTTGCATCTTGGGTTTCCCAATTTTCAATAGCGTCTGCACCACTTGCAGGAGGATCCTCAGTTAAAAACTTTAAAAGTCTCTGCCCTTGTAGGTGGGTCTCAATTTCATATTTCCAGATTTGGAAAGCTTTAGGATCCAATTTCTCGACTGTTTCTACAACAGAGCCTCTCTCACTCCCTTGTGCCATTTTAACTTAACTTTGCTGGTCAGCAAATACACAAAACAGATAGCATGCAAGTCTAGCCTTTAAAACTTGGGTGAGGGTAAAAACAAAACTCAAATTCAAAATTCCCAAAATGTGCAACACAACTCTCAGGTTAACTTAAGGTTTCTTATTGCGTAATTCCTGGGCAGCATAACCTCTGTTGGGTTTATTAAAGTATTTTGTGAACCTTAGTGGGTTCAAATATGCAGAGTTTGCAAACGGTAAGAAGACCTTATTGTTATTTAACCAGTAGAGTTAATCCCAGCACCCAGGCTAGCTAGCTATCATTAGCATTGAAATAAGGCACGGAGTCTTAGGCTTGTATAGTAGAAAAGAAAATAGTTTTACTTACATCAGCATTCATAGTTACATATGCATCTGGTTGTGACCAGAGGTACTCTAAACATAAAGCGGACGGTATGCCCCTACAGCTGGCACACCCATGTGGAGAAGATGGCTTCCAGGCAGGAGCCTGGAGAGACACGTCCTCCTCCTTGAAGGTAGATGCGAAGAAGAGAGCGAGCAACGTGGTCAGAGACAGGATGTTGAGAAAGGTCAGGGTCACACCCCTTTCAGGTCAGACAGGAGGAGTCAGGTGAAAAGTCCTTGCAAGTGACCAAAACACACCCACTTCCCCTCAGGTCCTAGCAGCCAAATACTGCATATGTTCAACATAAACTAGGTTGTTTGAAACTATTTGTGTTCACCCATGTATGTAACCTCTGTGGGGTTTAAAGAGGCAACTTTGCATTAATTGAAGCCAGCGATTAATAACCTTGGCTATATTATAGGCTGCTATTTTGATTCGTTTCTTCTTTTCTGATTACAACATAGTCTTGCATTATGGCAACCATGTTAAATACTTTTTGAATTAAATGTTTAGCAGCAGGAGCATGAGTATATACTGTACTGCATCATATGGGATGAAAAAAAGGGGGGGACATGTTCCTAGGTGGCATTGCTAGGTTTCCCCTTGGGATGGGTGTATCTACCTGAAATCCAATCTGGAAACAATCTCTTCACCCTCTAGATTCATATCCTGGGTGTTCTCTGAAAGTCCAGAAAGTTCATCTATGTTGGATCCAGGAAAAAATCTACTGTGTAGGTTTTAAGGAATTAAGAGCTATAAGAGTTGCTGTTGTAAGATTTGTGCTGGTCATTGACCGTCTTAATAAATGGACTTGTTTCTTGACTCCTACTGTGTTGCAATGATCTCTCGCACCAGGTGATACAAACCCTAGTGATGCCTCTGCTACTTTGTGCATTTGCAGCCACTTGTAGAATGGTGAAGAAAGGCTTTCAGATCCAATGTAGTGCCTTCTAAAAGAAACATAAGCCTGTATGCAATGTGTTTATAAATGTTTGAGTAACATTAATAGTAAGTTATTGGATTAAGTTCTGATCCTGTGTTTCCATTCACAAGTAATAGGAAGAGGCACGGTTGTTTTGAAAACCTTGATTTTTTTTCCCTGTTGGGCTCAAGAAGCAACCTTTTACTTGGGTCTCTTTGTTAGGTGAGGAATTTCCACCCACCTCACTTCAGCATATAAGAACATCACAGCCTTCCTTGAAGCACTAGTCTCTGAACAACATCTGTTGCTCTGAGAGAAAGACAGAGGTAAAGGCAAAGCATCTGTGTTGACTCTGTTTCTGTTCCCTGTAACAGCCTCATGATAAAGAGAAGCCCTGACAACTTCCATCCAATGACAAGACTAGGAAATGTTTTCCTGGATACGGCAGTTTGCAATAGTCTTAAAGGAGAGTGTGAGTGAGAGCAAGGTGAGTACATTACTGCTCTCTTTGTTACCTCTTGGCTTCCCTGCTAAGTTTACCTTGGGACTCAGCTGTGTTTTCTAAACTATGCCTGATCTTCCCTGTTAAGTTGTGTAAAAGGAAATGTTGCTGGAATATTGATATGAAACTCTTGTCCCAAAGTCCCCAAATTCTCTGTGTTTGAGTCCTCCAATTTGTTTGAGGGAAGAGGTGGGGAAGGAATTCCTGTTGCCTCCTGTATGTCTCGTATAGCAGCACCATCAGGCATTTTCCTGAGGTAGAATGACTTGAAGTGGAACAGCAGCAACCCCCCCCCCCCCCATTTTCCAGCAATTTCCTCTTCTCACCTCAGGCAACAACCACCTGAGGCATACCTTCTGTCTCTCATGCTTCAGCTAGTTTAAAGTGGTTTCTATACTTGCTGCTCTCTCGGCGTAAACACTCCTTAGCCTTTTCTCCAGAAGCATTGCCAGAGGAGAGAAGGTGGTCAAAATCTACCTGAGAAGGAAGAAAGACAGAAACAAATCCCTTCCACTTCACTCTGCTTCTATAGGTGCTGTTTTTTGGGTGTGTGTGTGGGTGGTGGTGGTGGAGAGAGAGCCATCCTTGGAGCTCTTCTTTGTGCAGCAAACAATACCTAACTTAAGAGCAATGACAGATCAGGGGAACAGAATCCACCCACTCCCATCCTCTCCAGCCTCCCTTTCAGTCTTTTACTTGAGTTTTGCTGGCCACACTAGCAACTGTTACTACACTGCCTGAGCAACCTTGAATTCCTGTATGCATTTTATTTTGTTTCTAAAGTTGATTAACTGAATAATCCCAAGGTTTCTCACAGTAGTTTACAATACAAATACAAAATAGTTAAGTTCTTGTGCAGAAATAGCCACTTACAAATTCGCTTTTGTTTTCTCCCTTAATATGTAGTAGCTGAAGTTCTCTGACATATTGCTTGCTTGTGTGTATTATTAGGCTTACCATTTGTACCGGTTTAGCTGGGACAGTCCTGGTTTCCGGCCACCATCCCAGGCGTTGTCCTGGCTGGCCCTGTGTCCTCGCTGGCCCCGGAAACCAGCACTGTTCCAGCCTTTCCTGGCCACCAGCTGTGTCCTTCGCCGCCGACTACTGGCTCATGCACCTGTGCGAGTCTTGTGCAGGGTCACAATGCCTGGGGGCCCTTTGGAATTGTTTGGGACTCCCCGGATATCTCCAAAGATGGAGCTCCCAGGCATTGTACGCCTGCGTGAGGCTTGCACAGGCACAAGAGCCAGTAGCCGGCGGTGGAGGACGCAGCCTCCAGTTCAGGGGCAGTTCAGTTCCAATCGGGTGTGATACGGCTTGGATGGGGGGGGGCAGCGGCAAGCAGCGGCAGTCCTGGCGGAGAACGCAGCCGGTCATCCACCAGGACAAAGAAGCCGCCGCCAGAAAAAAAGAAAAGAAAAAACCGGAGGAAAAAAAGAGGCCGCAAGTCGGCATTTCAGTCCTGGCCGGGCTGCGAGATGCAGCCAGCTGGCCGACTGGGACAAAGAGGAAGAAGAAGAAGAAGAGAAGAAGAAAAAGCAGCAGCAGTGGTGGCGAAAAGAAGAAGAAAATTAAATAAATAATTGAAAAATACTTGTCATTGAAAAAGGTTACTGAAAATGCAATATAAATGCTATTACTTATGATGACAAAGTACAGTGAGGGAAGAGCAATGGCGGGGACCATCTAGGTGTATGTCCAAATCATTTATCCAAAAACTTATTCTTACTTAATGAGGGATAACATTTCTTATGCATAAACGCACCCCCACCCCAAGTGGCAGGCAAATGATAAGGCAACACATGCCTCCATGTCCAGATATAAGCAGAAGATTACACACAAAGCTGCTGACCTGGAATTGACCTAAAAGCCAACGTAAATGGTAAGCTGCAGATTAATTTGGAAAGCACACTAGGTTGAGAGCCCAGTGGCTCCAGTTCAGTGGCATTAGCCAACAATCGGATGCTTCAGTGCTAAATCTCCTGAGAATATTTAAAACTGAACTGGGCATCGGAGTGAAAATCTTGAACAGTATCTCCTAAAGTACTGGAGGAGGGAGTCATCTGAGATTTTGAAAATGCACTGTGCCTATATTGATAAAAGGTATTACAAGATACACTTTAATCTGGTGACTCTGTGACTGCCTTTTGGAATCCTGCAGAGGAAGGGAGAAAATATATCCTCTCATATATAATAACATTTTTCTCATTCTCTGATAAGGATAGTTCAATGTTTGTGATAAGGTTTACTTAAATGTTTCAGGTTGTTCAGTTTGCTTGGATCATGGGAATTTATGCAAGTCAATTTCACAAGAATGATGGCCAGATCCTTACAGAAGTTACAAATCCTTGTCAAGCCAACTGGATTGCAATCCATGCAGATACCTGTAAAAGTAAGAGTATCTTTTGCCAGCCATTGACTGACTGACTCATGTTAAGCCTTTTCCTTTGCCTCTGAAGGACAAACTGCTATTTCTGTCCACACCACTAATTGCTGAACATATTTCCTTTAATCCTTTTTATGGTCTAGTATTTGCATATTTAAAATAAGACTTATCCTTTCATACTGAGAGCAGTGAGCAGTAGGGGAAGTTTTTCTAACTCTCACACACAATACTAGTACCAGGGGTTATCTGGTGAAACTAAGTGGTGGGAGATTTAGGATGGACAAAAGGAAACACTTATTCACTCAGAGCATAATTGGTCTGTGGAATTCATTGCCACAGGATGTGGTGATAGCCACTAGCTTGGATAACTTTGAAAGGGGAACAGACAGTCATTTAGGACAGGTGTATCAATGGCTACTAGATATGACAACTATGTGCTACCTCCTGTGTTCAGAGGCAGTCTGCATCTGAATATCAACCACAGAGGTGTAATACAGTGGCATTGCTAGCATTCCCTGGGGGGGGGGGCAATGATGCATTTCATGTCATCGCCCTGCCCCCTGCACTTCCGGAAAGGTTCATTTGAAGCCTTCTAGGACCTCGTACAGGCAGGTCGGCCCATCCAAAGCACTGAAAATGGTGCGAAAACGCTCCACGGCTGTAGACACAGCCATGCCGTCTGCAAAAAAGCAGCAGCGGAGCAGAAAGCTGCTGCTGCGGCTCCTCTTCATGAGAATACCGTGGCTGTCACCCGGGGCACAGCACCCCTGTCTGGCTATGCTACTGATGTAATAGTGGGAGAGAAGTGTGCTTTTTTCTGCTGTTGTGGGTTTCCCAAAGGCTGCTGGTAGGCCACTACCGTATTTGCCCAAGTATAAGACTCACTTTTATCCCCTAAGGCAAGTCTTTAAAGTATGGGGTGCGCCCTACAATCAAAGCCTAGCGTTTCTGCCTAGTGTTTTATGCAAAGCGCTTTCAAACCAAGCCTCTCCGAGTCTCTTTTCAAAGGTAAAACGGGGCTTTTCTCTCTCTTTTTTAAAACTGCAAAGCACTGTGTTTTCAAGCCTTTCCTTGCAGTTCTTAATCATTTGCTAAATGGCTGAATACCATGAGAGATCATTATCTCTCAGCAGCCTCTGGACGCATTTGAAAAAATTAACCCTTAAGTTTCAACCCCAGGACTCTGTGGAAACTAAGATATTTATTGATCTTGCAGTTTAAAAGTTGAGAGTACAGTTTGAAAGTTGAGAGCAAGAGCTCCTGCATAGGCTTACCATATCCAAAGGGGGACAGAGTGCCTACATTTAGGCTACAATCCTGTGCACACTTTCCTGGGAGTAAGCCCCATTGAATGCAATGGGACTTACTTCTGAGTAGATATGCATAGGATTGTGCTGTTCATTGAAATTTGGGCAGGTGCAGCTCATCATAGAAGAGTGCAACAAGCTACACCTGCCCAAATTCCAAAGGTTAAAAGGTAGGCACTCTGTCCCCCTTTGGATCTGGGAAGGCTACTAATACTAGAGTGCCCAGATTCAATAAGGGACAGGGTGCCTATGCCTTTAACTGTACTAAAGCTGTACCGTTCTACTAATGTGTATTTAAGTTTAAAAAAAGTTAAAAATGTATTCTTTAAAAAATAGCACCAAACTTTAAGGGTGCGACTTATAATCAGGAGCGTCCTATACTCAGGACAATACGGTATATGAAACAGAAGGGCATTTAACCTGTTCCAGCAGGGGTTTTTCTTAAGTTCTTATGAAGGGCTCATTGTACCTTTATGAAACTATGAAAGCTTTTAAGAAATCTATCAAATTTGTGAATTTAATGTTGTAACTTTAATGCTGTAAGAGGTATAGCCACATGGGACATATCCACACAGCAGACTGAATGGGATTAAGTCATCCCCACTTCCCAGGAAACCTTGGTAAATATAGTTCTGTCCAAACTAAAATTCACTGGATTCTATGCAAGAAGTTGTGACACTGAAACTTAAAAGAGGTAAATAAACCCAATATGGGTTTGTGGCACACATCAGGAAAAATGTTCTGCTTCATCAAAAAACACAATAGAGCAGTGGTTCCTAAAATGGGAGGCAAGGCTCCAGGAGAGCCACGGAAACCAACCAGAGGAGCCGCGGAGTGCCACGGAATCCTCTCGGGAAAACAGTGCAATGCCAATTGCAGGGGAGCCACGGTAAAGAGGACTTATGGTCAATGGTCTCCTCAATGGTCAAGGGAGCTGGAGGTCGAAAAAGTTTGGGAAACACTGCAGTAGAGGGTTGCCATTTCACATTTCAATAATGGAGAGCCAGGGATTTCAGGGTGGCTGAGGGATAGTGAGCAAGTTCAAGACCCACTCCTGAACACATTAACAATCTTAGAGTTAAAAATGTTTAACAATTACATTTATGAGCAGCAAGATATGTCAAGAGCATTTGTTGTAAGGCTAAGACAAACTTTTGTGAGTTTTGATTTTTGTGTCAACATGTTGTGATTATTATTTTTACCCCTCATAAGAACTACAGTGTATTAATATTATTAACACAAGACAGTCCACTTTTCTCAAGTCTTGCCTCAATGGGTCTACTCCACTGATACACTAGCAGGGGTGGGGAACCTATTTGCAATGGAGGGCCATTTTCCCATGAGGAAAATGTCCCGCGGGCCGTGTGCCCCTCCATCGCAAATTGTTCCCCCGGCGCGCGCGCGCGGGGGGGGGGGGTGCGCACACACACACCGCCCCCATGCTGTCCTTACTGCCCCCCATGCTCTCCTTACCTTTTTCAGGCGGCCTCCTCCGCCGCCGGCCCCGCACACGCTGCTCGTGCGACTCCTTTTGAACCCGGCTGTTTCTGCACATGCGCAGAAACAGCCGGGTCCAAAGGAGTCGTGCGAGGTGAGCGCGCCGCGTGCTCTCCCTTCGGCGCGACTCCTTTCAAATCCGGCTGCTTGTGCCGGATTCGAAAGGAGTCGCGCTGTGGTGAGCGCGCGAGGGACCGGCGGGGCTGGCGGAGAAAACATTGTACACAACATTATACCTCATTGACTCGGGTCCGGTCTCGTGCGGGCTGGACCGGATCACTCCAGGGGCCGGATCCGGCCCGCGGGCCGCCGGTTCCCCACCCCTGCACTAGAGTCTATGATGGACTTGTTTCCCTCAGATTGAGATTAGGGAAGGGGGTTCCAAGTGCACTGTAGAATTAAAAGGTAAAACAAAAACAGCATCAAACCTGATTTGGTGGTTTGCTGTCTTTCACTAACTGTGGTTTAAAAATAAATGTAGATGTAAAGACATGCCATGGTTTAGCTTTACAAACCTTAGCTTGATGTGACATCTGAGTACATCCTACAGAGTGCAGCACTCTCACAGTGCAGTTCTACGCATGTCTACTTGGAAGTAAATCCCACTGAGTTCAATGAAACTTACTCCCAGGTAAGTGTTTGCCTTAGGCATTTAGTGGCATCCCCATTATTTGAAATCTTCAAAGTGATGTTGAATGAAATTTAAAAAAAGAACTGGTAGTGCAGAAGTTCATTGCTGTCATGCAGCAATTGCTCTGGAGAATACTTTGGTCAGGATTATGGAAGAGGGTCGTGCATCCTGTTTATTACCATCGCCATTCCAGGGGATCCATTTCATTTTATATTGTGCACATTTTTCTTTGTGTGGATTGGAGAATGTGGAGAATGTGAATTGGAGAATGTGCAAATCTGTCTCTATGGATTCAAAGTCTTGCAAACAGCAAGTTTTGGGGTTTATTTATTTATTTTTTGCAAAAAAAAAAAAAAAGACATCCAGGGTATATAAATATGCTTTATTACTCCATTGTAACAATCAATGGAACATTTGAGCTAAGGCTTATTTTGTGCCAGATCTCACTAGGGCTCAACCCCACCATCTGTTTACCGTTCCAGGGCTTCCCCCTGGAGGCTATGAAGAAAGGATAAATAAAAATGGTCCTGAAGAGGTTCAGAGTACAGTTCCCCCCCCCCCATTAAGTTTGTACACACTCTCTTAGGATTAGGGGAAGAGTTTACAGATCATTAAGGGATGCTTTGTTTGTTTCCAGACAAACATGATCTAACCTCTTTTTGTTCTAGAGATTATGCGCTCATGCATTCCAATGCACCATAGTACTGTACTTGTTTCCTCTGCATCTAATAGCAATGAGGTAAGAACACAGGAGTATGTGCTAAGTTCTCAACAGCTCTTTTTGTGATGTGCTTACTGCACCAGTGGGATCACCAGAGGGGATTTGGAAAGCATAATGATGCTGTGTAGTGTGAGAAACATTGTACGCAACATTGAGCATTTTATAGACCTAGGCCCTGCTTTGCTTATCCCCCCATTGTTGGGAAGTGAACTTTTTAAAGATCTGAGATATTTACTGCATGTCAAAAGTACAACTTTGTTGAGAAAATAGGACAAAAGGAAGTAACAATCAGGGATGTGGATCAAGTCTCTGACTCCAAGTTTCGAGTCAAGTCCCAAGTCTCTGGGTCCAAGTATCAAGTCAAGTCCCAAGTCTTTGCCCCCAAGTCCCAAGTCTTTGGTTGCGAGTCCCTGTCTATTTAATGGGGGAAATGGGTTTAAACCTGAATAAAATCTGACTTGTCATAAAGGCTCCAAGTCTCAAGTTGAGTCTTTTGAGTCTTTTACAATCGCCGAGTCAAGTCCGAGTCGAGTCATTGATGCTACTTGAGTCCGACTCAAGTCTGAGTCAATGGACTCAAGTCTACATCACTGGTAACAATATGTCTACAGGCATTCAGTATAAAATAACATTTCCTTTTGCTATGGATCAGTGTGCTTCTGTCACCACGTTTGCTTCATTACACCTACGATGCAAACAAAATTTGTTTTAGCTCCTTATGCATTTTTTAATGCTAACTTCTTATGCATTTTTTTTAATGCTATGGCTTGGGATGCCTGGGGGATGTCCCTGGATAACCATCCTTCTGCACCTTGTCTGCAGTCAGGCTGCTCTGCTGAAACAGCAAGGTGCTGAACATCCTGCTGGATAGGTGCTGAATTTGCCCCTTCAGCAAACCAATCACAAGTGTATATCTTAGTGAGGACAATAATTACAAAGCAAGGCACAATGCGCTCCGAGCATGAGAGAGCATCACTGCCTTTTTAAATCATTCAATTTTGCAATGACTTTTCCACTTCGTGAACTCTCCCTGGATATAGCAGGAGAACAGCCGTGGAATCTACCAACGCCTTATTAAAATAAAGGAGTTCGTAGAAGTCCTTCCTAAGTATGTAAAAGCTTCTGTGAAAATACAGTACTGTACTGTATTATATTAGAAGAGTCAATAGGAATTAAACTGCAACCAGATTGGGAAGAACTAGGGTTCAAATCCCTGCACAGCTGGAAAATTCAGTTACTGGCTAAGTAAGAAATCACTATCTGTCACCCCTAACCGACTTTTTTTTCATTTTTTTCTTTTTGCATTTTTTTTAGTTTTAGTTTTGCATTATTTAATTCTTTGTTTTTGTTCTTTAAGCTGCTCTATATTGCCTTTTATCAAGGGAACTTTTGTGCAAAGATGGGCATGATAAAGGACAAAAAAGGCAGAGACCTAACAGAAGCAGAAGAGATTAAGAAGAGATGGCAAGAATACACAGAAGAACTATACAAGAAAGATCTTAATGTTCCTGATGACCACGCTGGTGTGGTCACTGACCCAGAGCCGGACATCCTAGAGAGTGAAGTCAAGTGGGCCTTAGGTAGCATCACTAACAACAAAGCTAGTGGAGATGATAATATCCCAGCTGAGCTACTTAAAATCCTAAATGATGATGCTGTGAAAGTGCTGCACTCAATATGCCAACAAATTTGGAAAACTCAGCAGTGGCCAAAGGATTGGAAAAGGTCAGTTTACGTTCCAATTCCAAAGAAGGGCAGTGCCAAAGAGTGCTCAAACTATCGCACAATTGCACTCATTTCACATGCTAGCAAGGTTATGCTCAAAATCCTACAAGCTAGGCTTCAGCAGTACGTGGACCGAGAACTACCGGACGTACAAGCTGGGTTTCGAAGAGGCAGAGGAACTAGAGATCAAATTGCCAACATGCGCTGGATCATGGAGAAAGTCCGAGAGTTCCAAAAAACCACCTACTTCTGCTTCATTGACTACGCAAAAGCCTTTGATTGTGTGGATCACAACAAACTGTGGCAAATTCTTAAAGAGATGGGGGTACCAGACCACCTTACCTGTCTCCTGAGAAACCTGTATGTGGGTCAAGAAGCAACAGTTCGGACCGGCCATGGAACAACCGACTGGTTCAAAATTGAGAAGGGAGTACGGCAAGGCTGTATATTGTCACCCTGCCTATTTAACTTATATGCAGAGTACATTATGAGAAATGCAGGGCTGAATGAATCGCAAGCCGGAATCAAGATTGCCGGGAGAAATATCAACAACCTCAGATATGCAGACGATACCACCCTAATGGCAGAAAGTGAAGAAGAACTAAAGAGCCTCTTGATGAGGGTGAAAGAGGAGAGTGCAAAAGTTGGCTTGAAACTCAACATTAATAAAACTAAGATCATGGCATCTGAGTCCATCAATTCCTGGCAAACAGAAGGGGCAGAAATGGAAGCAGTAACAGATTTTACTTTTCTGGGCTCCAAGATCACTGCAGACGGAGACAGCAGCCATGAAATTAAAAGACGCTTACTCCTTGGAAGGAAAGCTATGGCAAACTTAGACAGCATAATAAAAAGCAGAGATATCACCATGCCAACAAAAGTTCGCATAGTCAGGGCAATGGTGTTCCCAGTAGCAATGTATGGTTGCGAGAGTTGGACCATAAGGAAGGCTAAGCGCCGAAGAATAGATGCTTTCGAACTGTGGTGCTGGAGAAGACTCCTGAGAGTCCCTTGGACTGCTAGGAGATCAAATCAGTCAATCCTAAATGAAATCAACCCTGACTGTTCCCTGGAAGGACAGGTACTAAGGCTGAAACTCAAATATTTTGGCCACCTAATGCGAAGAGAGGACTCTCTGGAGAAGACTCTGATGCTGGGAAAAATTGAAGGCAAAAGGAGAAGGGGAAGGCAAAGGATGAGATGGTTAGACAGCATCACCGATGCAACGAACATGAAAATGAGCGAACTCAGGAAGATAGTGGAGGACAGGAAGGCCTGGCGGGATATGGTTCATGGGATCACGAAGGGTCGGACACGACTTAACGACTGAACAACAATATTGCCTTTGTGGCAAGAAAGATGGGGTATAAATGTTTTTAAAACAAATATTATTTCAACTAATGCAGTGGTTCTTTCATCCAGGAGGGAGGCTTAGCCTTCTTAGATTTTTTTTTTAATTCTGCTTCCCCAGAAAGCCCTATAAACAGCATGCATTGCATTGGATTGCCTGCTTACAGTGCAGAACAGTCACATTGATGGGGCTTATTCAGAGGTAAGTGTGCATAGGATTGCAGCCTTGACTTCACACCAATTTGATTCCCATTTCCAGATAGGCAGAGTTTAGCAACAAAATGAGCTGTAAGACTTCTGCAGGCGAAAAAAAGGAAGACAACAGCTGTCTTTCAAATACCGTCTTGTCATAGTTTTTTTTTCTTTTGCACCAGAAGTCTCTCAAGCAAATAACAGGTAAAGCTTCAATGACTCAAGAACCTCTGTTTTCAGTCATTGTTGGAGAGCAAATAACTCTCTTTTTGCAGCTGACTTGGAATTTTCCTCAACTTGGCCGAAATGAATGCAGTACCCATACAGTGTTATTTCGAAAACTTTGATATTGGCAACTGCTGCTGTGGAAACTGTCTTGTTGCTTTTGGATACTTCGCTTTCCATCTGATTGTTCTTCATCACAAAATTACCATAAGATTGATTAGCAACAAAAATGTGCCTATGCAAATGAGGCATAGGGCCACGGGGTGGCGCAGTGAGTTAAACCACTGAACCATGAGCTGTGTCGATCGAAAGGTCGGCAGTTCGAATCTTCGCAATGGGGTGAGCTCTCGTCACTTAGCTCAACCTAGCAGTTCGAAAGCATGTTAATGTGAGTAGATAAATAGGTACCGCTTGCGGGAAGGTATACAGCGTTCTGTATTGTCATGCTGGCCACATGACCACAGAAGCGTCTTCGGACAGCGCTGGCTTTTCGGCTTCGAAACGGGGATGAGCACCGCACCCTAGAGTCGGACATGACTGGACTTAAATGTCAAGGGACACCTTTACCTTTTTATGCAAATGACAGTGGAAGCATCCGCTCAAATCAATGCTTTCCACAAAGGGCTACGTTAGCAGTGGATATATGTACATGTACAATGAAGTGGAAATACAGCTTGCCAGGACTGCCATCCACATCCTGTCCATAGCCGACATGTGCAAGGCTGTTTTGACCTAATATCTGATCTTGTTGGATCTGGAGATGTGTGCACTGATTCACTTTAATTGCAACAGAGTTGGGTTAACGTTACAGCCTTTGACAACAGTCTTTCAGTATGATATTTTTTTTCTTCTGCCTCTCTAAATTTTACTACAAGGTATTTAGTTGGCTGGGGTGATAATCAATAAACTACTTAAGGTGACAGCCCTATTGACTTTGGTTGTCATACTACACATATGAAAGTTTAAGAGGTTTTGAAATTTGGGGCTGCCCACTTCTTAATAGCTCTGTGACATTAGAGGAAGTTCATGAGGGGCAGTTTCACATGTTACATGGCAGAAAATACAGGTTTTCCACCAAGTGTAAATTCAAAAGGGAGTCACAGTCAATCACAGCTGCTGGATAAGTGTACTTGTATAAAATATGTACCCTTGTGATACATATTTGACATAGTTGCACATTGTATTTTTAGGTGTAACGTGAAGCATTTTTTCTGCAAAAAAACTCCTGAAAATTGTAATGTATGAAATGCCACGAATAGACCTGTACAGGTTTACCCACAAAGCTTGTGAAATGCAGACTTTGGGATCTGCTCTGACCAAGGGCACATTCATATCCATACTTTTGTAGGGCACATTAGTTTGTGCTCCTGTGGAATTTATGTCACATAGTAATTCCAAATAGGAGCAGAACCATAAGGTTTGTACAACAGATCAAAACAGTTACTGGTACAAAACTCTTTGGGGTCATTGCAGTGGTGAGGACAAATTCTGTGCCCTCCATGTGATAAACCACCACTGTGCACAAACAGTCATATGCAGTGACTTAAGCCTTAAAATGTTGCCATCATAGCATGAAAGATGCTTTCAGACCCATGCTGTACTGTTGGTTGCTTCCAAAGCCATCATTTACTCTCCTTGGGGACCAACACTGCTACAATGGAAAGTAACTACATGGAAATCTAGCCTACCCATTTAGCACTTTCTTTAAATATGTTACTGGAGTGACATGGGACTATACCAAAATGGCTCTTGTGTTTGAATTCACCCTTAAAAGTAACTGTAATTAATGTGCAATTAGTCCCAATTAGTTGGAACCTCCTTTCTTCACAGAAATCATCTTGCTTTGTTCTTTTTCTTATAATCTAAGTTTCTTGACCTTCCCAAATTCATTCGAATCTATATTGCAGTTAACATTGTCTTTCATTTTAATACGTTCCCCTTAAATCTTGTAAAATTGCTTGGAAGAGGTGGTAGGCGGAAGGAAGGAAGGAAGGAAGGAAGGAAGGAAGGAAGGAAGGAAGGAAGGAAGGAAGGGACACAGTGAAAAATACGTATAATGTTTAATAATGGACCATTAAACAAGCCCCTGACTTCTCAATTCTAAAGTCATCTTTTTCTAAATAGTGACAATCCCAGAGGTACAAAGATGCTGGAGCCGGTTCCTTATGTTGCAGCCAGACCAGAAAGGGAATTTGCCTCGAATGCGCCTCCTGCAGACCAACAGTCCTTTTGGCCAGAAGGTAAAGTTGCTGTTGAGTTAATTTCCTACTCTATAAGGGCTCAATTCTATCTAACCTTCCAGTGCCGATGCAGCCGCAATTCAGCCCTGAGGTATTTCTGGGGCTCTATGTTCTCCTGAGATGAGTTTTTTTTAACCAGATCCCCCCCTCCCCGCCTCATGTTTTTAGCGTGGGATGGTGGCAGCAGATAGAACTTACAGCCCAATCCTCAGAGGCGTTCTAATATGGGGGGAGCAGGTGTGCTCCACCCCAGGCGCTGAGTGGGCGCGGGGGTGCGGCAGCCGGGCTCGGGGCTGCGCAGAGTGGCGCGGCACCGGAGCCCGGCTGGCGCGCCCCTCTGAAGCAGCGCGCCCACTTGGCGCTTCCCGGCCTCCGGAGGCTCCACTATAGGGTTTGCCACTGCCAATCCTTAACCAACTTTCCAGCACCGATGCAGTCGCAATGCAGCCCCAAGGTAAGGGAACAAACTTTCTCTCATCTTGAGGAGGCCTTTGTGATGCCACCTCCCAGAATGCAGCATGTGCACTGTTGGCATGGCTGTATCGGTGCTAGAAAGTTGGTTAAGTTTTTTCCTCTCCCATTCAGCTGTTGACCCAGTAAAAATGGAAAGTAGAGATGTGTGAGCTCTAACCACTTGGCACTACTCCTCTTGGTCTCTTGGCTCTGTGGCAAGCTTCTGACATTCCCTGATTTCATTCCTGCTGTCATTAGGATGCCCATTTCCCCACCCTTGTCAACATCGGTCAGTGATGTGGAGCAGCAGTGGGGAAATGCACATTATCATGTCAGGAGATGGAGTAAGCTGAACTAAACATTACAAAGTGATACAGAGGAACAAAATATGTTTTTTTTTTTAACAGCAGTCCCATTATCCATGTAACTTGGAATTACCCCCAGAGTGTATGTGGAGTCCCCAGAGGCCTCCAATCTATAGACTTACCATATGTCCCGGAATGGCCGGGAGCCTCCCGGATTTCGGGCTCGGGTCCCGGCATCCTGGGAGGTATCGTGCCATCCCAGATTGCCACCACCGCCATTTTGAATTAAACTTACCTTTTTTCCAGGCGCCGTCATCTTGGCTCACGAAATCTAGATTTTGGGTGCCGACATCTTGGATCTTGCGAGAGTTCGCGAGCCAAGATGACGGCGCCTGGGTAAGTTTCATTATTAAAATGGCGGCGGCAGTGAGCCGGCCGGGCCGGCGAGAGCCCGGCAGACTTGGCCAAGCTGGCGAGAGCCGCTCACCCACTCTCGCCCGGCCTAGGCTCTCGCCGGCTCGCCTGCTCTCACCGCTCCGAGCGGGCGAGCCGGGTGAGTGTGGCCTGGCCGACTGAGGCTCGAACGGCCCGAAGAGGAAGGAGGACCAGCAGAACGGCAGCAAAGGGCAAAACGACGGCGACGGGATTCAGGAGGTAAGTCAATTTAATTTATTTATTTTAATCTAAAATTAAATAAATAATTAAAAAATCGGGCATGCTTCGCACGGCAAAGGGGCGCTTTTCACCCCCTTGGTATTTTAAAATTTTATTATTTATTTGGTTGTGTGTGTGGGGGTGTCCCAGTTTAAGGTCGGGGAAATATGGTAAGCCTACCCATCTAGCCATTGATCAGGTCAATAGCCACTCAGCTTCAACAACACTGCAGCAAAGTAGTTTGCTATACAATGTGGTCTTGGCCCTCTCATGGGGTGAACCCCAGTAAAATTCTGTTGGCTGTAAAAGAACTGCAACCTATAAAACAAAGTTGAACAATGTGCTCTTTAAACCCAGGAGCAACCAGTGCTTTGACACTCCCCCCCTTAATCCCTACTACTAGGCCTCAGGAAAGAAGGAAGCTTTGGGCTGGGGCACTGAAGAGGTTTTTATTAGAACAGATAAAAATATGCATAATTGTTTATAGCCAGAGGACGAATAATGAGAGGCAGCAATTGTCAATTGACCTTCCCTGAAATTGTTCTGCTGATTTTAATAACTGGCTATAAATAGTAAAACCTCTTCCCTTATTAAAACAAGGCAACTAGAGTTGGCTATTGTAAAATTCTTAATTATTATTGCTTAATTATTCTTAAGATATGAAAGTCTCACTGGGAAAATAATGTCCTATAATTTATTTTTAAAAATATCTGGATTGGAATATTATGACACAAAATAAGAAGCTTCATCCATCATTGGAGGGCTAGCACTTTTACTAGATCCAAAAGCTGATTTAGTTAATACACTGCAAATGTTTTTCCAGGTTTTTAGATTCTGTTAATTTATTTATTTTTACCAACAGACCAACAATTTCACCTTTGGAACTGTGATTTGTCTACATAACCCTGAGGTTGATCAGATATGATGCAAGTCTGAAACTGTAGAAAGGAGTTCCAGATCATGAAAAATCTCACTTCAGTGTCATTTAGGGGATAAATGACCAGATAAACATTAACTTGCACCTTGTGGAGTTCAGAATTCACTAGAAGCTCTTATAAGCTGGAATAGTTCAATTCTTCCAGTTAGGGCTCAATCCTATCCAATTTTTCAGTGCCCGCACAGCCGCGCTGCAGCCCCAAGGTAAGGGAACAAATGTTCCCTTCCTTGAGGAGGCCTCCGTGACTGCCCCCACTGCAAAATGCCACTTATGCCCTGTTGGCACAGCTGCATCAGTGCTGGAAAGTTGGATAGGATTGAGCCTGGGCAGCCTGATCCTGCCTAAGATTGGCCGGTGCGGCCCGGGCTCCCCTCGGGGAAAGGGGACATTCAATCCCCTTCCCCCAGTGTAAGTGGTCCCCAATGGGCCTCCTCAGATGCACGTCAGCACTGGAGCTGGCGCGCATCCGGGGAGGCTGTTTAAGGCCAACCCGGGCTGGGAAGGGGCTCAAGATATTGGCGCAACTCAGCACCGATATCCCCGCCCCCTCCCAGCCTGGGCCGGCCAGTCTAAGACCACCGCTCACAAGTACAAATGAACACAGATGGGCTTGAAAAATATAAACTGAAAAGAGGAACTTAAGCAATGTAAAATATGATACCTTTGACAGTTGCTAGACTGTGGTCTCGCCAAACGGGAAGCATTTCTCATTAGTGCAGATTCATTTACTGTAGATATATCTCAAGCACAAATTGCAAACACCATTTTCTTGCTGAGGTACATTTTTTAGCATTGTTAAACAGAATGCTTTGCCTATAGAACATTTACTCTTCATTGCTCTGCAGCTAATAAGGAAACAAGCTTGATATTCATGACAATAAATTGAAATCCTTATTCCCCTAGTGTGTCTTTAATAGTGTTTTGGAAACCTATCTGGTTTTTAATTAGAGTCTGAGGAATTTATAATTGCTTTGCTGTCTGCGAAGCCAAGAGGTTGTCTCTTTCTAGAGAGAGAGAAAAGCTCCAGAGCTGAGCAGCCCAAGATTCACCCTACGAACAAAAACAAAAATATCTGAAATGTCACAGTTGAACCTTTCTGTGAGTTTACCATTCCATAAACCTGCCACAAATCAAGGTCATTCAGAAGAGTAACAGTGCTCTACAGCTGCAAGAGGCATTATTTTATATGGATAGGCTAGAATGCTTGGGCCTCAAGGGGTGTCCGCAGTATTAAGGTACAGTACTTCCATAATGGATAGAAATATCAAATTTTGTACATACATGGTCCTATATATCACTTCACAATATGAACTTTATCTCATAATAGCAATTCTCTGCCAGCATTCCAGCAGAGAGAAAGCTAAGACATGCATACAACAGAATGAAGGGGTATGAAACTTCCCCCCTCTTTACAGTATGATGTCGAGTATTCCTTAGGTTAGACAAGGGGATATTATGATCCTATCCTTCTTGATATAGCTACTGCTATTTTAAAATCTGTGTTGAGAATCAGCAAATTAGTCCGCCTTCCTCTGTGTGTTTCTTTATCACCTAGAGAACCCCAGGGAAATAGAAGTTTAGTGATTCTAGCCTGACTAATGGCTCAACGTTTGAGTGCTTAATTCAAATCAACCATCATTAAATAGAAAATGAAAGCTTCATCTTAGAATACGTTTCTCAGATTGACTTTTCACAAGAATGGCCGCTAGTCATCTCTGGACTTGTAAGATATTGATTAGTCCACATTTCAAGGGTCACCTTTTCCCTGTTTTGAAGGTTTCCTCTATTAAAGAGCCAAATTTTTGTTTCCTGGGACATCTTAGTTAAGCTCAGTTCATCTTGGAGAGTGGGTAGCTATGGCCCTGTTCCATATTCTTTGTTATTGACTGAGATGTGCTTGAGATAAATGCAGACTGATTGTCTCCTAGATCTGGAATATGGTTTTGGAAATAGACTTTTGACTCAAAAACTCTGCAACTGAAGCAACTCATATATATTCCCAAGGGGTGGATAGGTTTTGGCTATATAAGAACATAAGAAGAGCCTTGCTGGATCAGGCCAAGGGCCCATCTAGTCCAGCTCCTGTATCTGACAGTGGCCCACCATGCATCTTCTTTTATGTTTTGAATTAAAAATCAAGTCACTTAGGTGTTGGGATGTTTGCTTTATGACGTGTAGTAAGTGAAACCACAGATTCCATAGGTGGCTGTTTGCAGGAAACAATTCTGGGGAACATTCTCTAAAAACAGAAACAGAGAGAAGTTTTATCAGGGTCAGCCCAACCATGAGATGAGTTGAGCATTTCACTTTAGGCAGGTGGAGGGCTGGGCCAGGCAGCAAGTTGGCAAAGGGGTCCCTGTACCCCGCACCTGCCTGCAGCCTCCCCCAGCCAGTCACCTGCCTGGCATCTGGCCCCATACTCTTCTCACATGCTAGTGGAAGAGAGGAGGATGGGGAGGGCTACCTCCTCCTCCAACAATGGCATCCAGTGTCTCTGCTGCTGCTTCTAGTGGTCCATGGAGGAATGCTGGGAGCTTCCACTCCCAGCATTCCGTCCTTGGTCACTAGAAGAAGCGGTGGTAGTGCTGGGTGTCATTAGAGGTCTAGGAGGTCTAGCTCAGTCAGTAGAGCTGCAGCCTCATATGCTTGAAAATCAAGGACGGCAGTTCGAGACTCCCGGAAGAATCCGTGTGCAGTTGAAGAGCTGTTGCCACTGACAAGCTGCAGAAGCCTCTGAGAGAGCGAGAGAAAGTTGCAACCAACACTCTGTGAGAGGGAGTTGCCTGTCAGTCAGTCAATGCATGGGAGGTGAATGCCAGAGAGAGGCAGGCCGTGAAAAGGAAACACCTGGAAAGAAGCGTTCTATGAAAGACTAGAACATTTATTGTAAATGTAAAAACCACTTGGTTTAGAATTGCCTGCCTGTGTAAGCTGCCTTGAACTAAAGTCGGAGGAGAAATCCAATGACCAAGAAAGGCGGTATATAAATACTGCTATTTATTATTAGTAGTGGTATTGGTATTGGTATTGGTATTATTAGTATAGGTAAGCACTCTGGATCTTCCTCATGTACTCTCTGAGCATGCAAGAAGAGAATGGGGGCACCAGGGTGTGTGTGTGTGTGTGTGTGTTCACCTATGCAGGTTGGTGGGGGTGGGGAGATAGATGGTGAAATTGCGAGTGGGCTCAGGTGGTCTTTCGGCATGGATTGCCCCTCTCTTATATATCATTGCCATATTTGTGGAGTTTAAATGAAGTTCCCTTGTTGTGCATGCCAATCTAAATATGACATTTGCAGCAATGACTATTACAGGGTCAGAAGAGTAGAATGAGAGAGTGCCCATTTTGGCACTGATGTCACCGTTCTGTATGCTGTGAACTCTGAATATACACAGATTGTGCTAGGTAAAGTGCCCTGACATGGTATCTGTGTTGGATGAAAACAAAACCTGGAAACATTGTGGCAAGGTTTGGGGAAAGGCGGCACAGATAAAAAGACAAGATTCCTCATTGGAAGAGGATGGGATCAGAGATGTTATTTGGTTCAGCAATGTGTATTTACATAAGTACTCCGACAAAATGTTTTGTAGTTCTCTGTGGACTGAAATAATATGTTAATAACCACCTTTTTATATTCTGGAACATGGTTAATCTTTAGAGGGGAAAGAAATATTAATTGGCAAGCCGTACAAATAATTATGTTTGAAAGTCAATTATGACTGACTGCCTAGGGCGTTTATATCTTTGGTTAACATATTGAATGTAAGGAAACAGGAGGAGGAAATCTTTCTTGTTTGATTCTAGTGCTCCCTCCTGTGGCAAGGGGGATGCATGCACTGTGTAAGCAAGATATGCAGAGTATAACAAGATGAACATAGATGAAGTGTGAAGGCACTGCTCTAAAATGACTTTGCTTATGAGAGGTTGGCAAATGTTTTTTTACAACTGAATGCCAGAATAAAATCAGGAAGCTAGAAAGACTATTGACTATTAAGGGATGAGTATGATTCATTCAGGTGGGAATTGATTTGAGGGGGAGAAATCTAATCTCTTTTTGGTTTGTAATAAGTCCTCTTCCTCTTGTTTGTTTCAGTTGTTAAAGCAAATTCCAGTCACCGATGATGACCAGATAACATTCCAGACTTACTGCAATGCTGTATCCTGGCTATCTAAAAGCAGCTTGGAGATCAAATTAAAAGGTATCACACTTGCAGAATATCAATTTGCCCTGTTTATTTACCGTATTTATTGGCGTATAAGACACACTTTTTTGTCTAAATTTGTGACCCAAAATAGTAGGGTGCGTTTTATACGCCAATACTAAAAAATCCCTTTCCCCCCCTTGCCCGTTTTAAAGCATTTTCGGGCTTACCGCATTTTTCCGGAGCCAGAGAGCTCTCTTGTGCTTTCTTCCCTAACTAATCTAACCGATCTACAGCTGTTTGTCGGGTTTAATTTATGCACGTGCATGAGTTGAGCTTCTCAGCAGCCAGCAGAGGGTGCTGTGCTCACTTCAGTTCAGCTGATCTGCAGAGGGCCTAGCTTTCCAGCTCTCCTCGGAAGGCAAGCTTCTGAACTGGGCCTAGTTGGGGAGGCTTTGGAAACTGCATAGGTGGGGTGGGGTAAGAGTTGAGTCTGGTTTTTTGTTTTTGTTTTTTTGTACTTTTATGTTGTTTGGAAACTGTGCATGGCTGGGGTGGGGTGGGGGAAAAGAGTTGAGTCTGGGTTTTTTTTACTTGGGGTAAATGTTTTTTACTTTGGAAACTGCATGGGTGGGTTGGGGGGAAAAGAGTTGAGTCTGGGGTTTTTTTTGTACTTGGGATTTATGTTCTGGTGCATTTTGTTCATGTGTCTTATTGCTGTGTGTTTTAAAAGAGATCCTGGTATTTTTGTGCAATTTATGTAAATTAGCTAATTAAGCAGCCAAGCAGTAAGTGGCCAAGTGGCCCAAAAATGCTTTAAATCTTTTTTTCTTGAAACCCAGGGCCAAAAGGAAGGTGCGTCTTATACGCCGGTGCGTTTTATACGCCGATAAATACGGTATTCAGTTGTTCAATGTTCTAGCACTTTCACTCTCAACCATTTTTTGTAGGTGTTATCTGCCTACAAAATTGACAGAGCATCCTGACAAAACAGGCAATCATAGTTGTAGCATTGTGCTGACACCTGATCTTGAGTTCTTTTTTGCTGTCACAACAAACGTTAAGATACTGTCCTTAGCCAGATAAGATAATAGCTGAAATATACTGTACTTGAGAGGCAGACATGCTATAGGCACTTGTTGGTGTTGTTGCTTGCATACGGCGATTAACAGCCCAATCCTGTCTAGGACTGCCGCAGCATACAAAAGCACACTGCGCCAGATCCTATCCAGGATCAGTCCAGCACTAGTGCAGCTGGAGGCCTCCTTGCAGGAAAGGACCATTTGTCCCTTTCCCCCACGTAATGCCCAGGCTGCCCCTATGGGTCTCCTTGGCTATGCACCGGCAAAATGGCCATCGCAAATCCAAGGAGCCTGTGTAGGCACTGGCGTCACTGCAGGGGGCGGAGCTCTAAGTTCCGCCATGATCCGACCCTCTGGTTCCAAAGGCGGGGGCGGGGCCGCTTAGTTCACCCGTGTAACATTCAAGGTGGTGAAAACAACTCGCATTTTAAAAACTACTCAAAATTACTTTCCTCTTCTCCACATTGTTTATGAATAGAACTGAAGAACGCGTTATAAGGTTAAAGGGTCTGTCCTGTAAAGATCCTGTTGCAGCTCCTTATGTCTAACACAGGGGTGGCCAACCTTCCACCATTAGGGCCTCTGTGTTCTTAAGAGTTGTGCAGAAGACAGAATCTTGGCAGCTGCAAGTGCTGATGGTGCTGCTAAAGCAGCTGCACCTGCTGAAATACCCTCACCTATGCAACCATTTAAAGGGCCAGCATTCATGTTGAAAGGTTGGCCACCACTGGTCTAACAGAATACCAAAAATGAAATTACGAACATGCTAAGAATCTCAGAGTTTCAAAGCACACATTCTAACACAAACATGTTCTAGAACTGCAGCTGAAGTCAGGACATGTTTTTGTAACTCAAGGAAGTGTATTTGTTTCTTTGTCACCTGTGCTTTCACCAAGCACCTCAAAGTAGCACTCAGGTAGTTAGCGATAGGAAGGCTCTACAAAGGAGTAGTGTAATCCTCTTCTTCTGACCCAAACAGGAGAAGGCAGATCAAAGTCACACAAACATTGCATAACAAATGAACATGAAAATGAATGGTATACATCACAAGGCAGAGCTTGGTTCCTACAACAAGGAAGACAGAACTAAAGAGTGGAGTCAACTGCCCAACAGTGAAGAATTTGTATGTACACATATTATGTAACTGACTTCTTACCTCACACTGGGCATTTTCTGTGGCCCAGAACAACCAGTTGGAGAATACCCTAAAGCTTAGGCAGAGCTTCAAAGCTTCATGAATAAATTAACCCAAACAATCAGCTGTTGAGAATGTTTTGGCTGATGCAGAAGTGAGCAGCGGAAGTTAGCGCTGCAGTGCTCGCTGGCTCCAAAAATAATTACCCATGTTAATTAAGGCTTAATTAGGTGTTGATGGGGCAAACAAGGGCCAGGGCTTGGCGTACCCCCAGCAAGTGGTCCGCGTACCCCCAGCGGTACGCGTACCACAGGTTGAGAACCCCTGCCCTATGCCACCAACCGGAATGAAGGCATGGCAATTTTCACACTGCAGCCTTTAACCAATTGGCAGAATAAGAGCCTGGATTCGATACGGACAATGGGCTTGTAAATCAGAAAACCCTTCTGGGGCCAAGGGGGATTTACCATTTCACATAAGATGATACAGAGGCAACCTTGTGTGGTAGTTCTGTGTTGTCAAAGGATATTCTTTTATCTAGTATTTTGTTCTCTAGAGACCCACAATCAATTTTCTCTCTACTTAAGTATTCATGAAAACCATGCCCGGTGTTTCTTGGAATGGAAAATGTCTTATTCCTTGATCTTAACTACGCATTCTTAGAAGTAAGCCCACTAATTTCGACAAGGATTTCAACAAGACTTACTTCCAGGTAAATGAGTAAGGATTACAGCCAGAGGAGCCTCTATTCCATTTGCACCTTGCATGCCAGGACCCGTTATTAGCTTGTAGCTAAGGGTTTACTCGCCTCTTCATGTGTATTGCTTTAGGGCCTTTGGCAGAAATGGCTCATCCTTAGGCACAGAATGCATCCCACTTTCAGAGTGGCAGGTCCAAGCTATCATGAGGTTAAATTGCAATTGGGGCCAAGCTAGGGCTGTGGGTGGCCATCCTGAAATCTGGACATAGAAGGCATGCTCTCCATCCCAGGAAGTCACATTCTCCAACCCTGAGAGTGATAAATGGCTTGAGCTATAGACTAATCCTGACATGCAGGAGGTAGGTACTGCTCTGTTGAGAGGGGAAAGGTAGGAGGCCAGGCTCTAGTACTTCTGATATACTATCTGGCTAATCCAGAGTATATCATTTTAGAGGCTTCTACTGCACATACTGTACCTGTTCAGTTCTATGCCTGAGAGAGTTTTGAGGCCTGAGCAGATACAGTCTATAGCAGGGGTTCTCAACCTGTGGTATGGGTACCCCTAGGGGTACGCGGACATCTTGCTGGGGGTATGCCAAGCCCTGCCCCTTATCTGCCCCATCAGCAGCTAATTAAGTGTTAATTAACATGGACTTTAAATTTTAATTATTTTCGGAGCCCTTCTGTCTCTCTGGTTTTGGTTTTGGGCTTAGTTTTGTACTTTGGAAAATAAGACAGTTAAATAAGACATTTTTTCACATATAAAATTGTTTCAGTACTTTTTTATTTAACAATTAATTACCTAATTAATTAATTAATCCAATTAATTAGCAGTTAATTAGCATGGGGTACTTCAGAAAATTGGACCGTGATGGGGGTACCTGAGCCTCCAAAGGTTGAGAACCCCTGGTCTATAGTAACTCCTCACCAATCTGAAATTTCTGGGACAAGTTTGGAAGTCCCTGTTGCTCACACGGCAAGTTTTTGTTTTTGTTTTTATTCTGAACTGTTGACCTGTTTTCTAGCAGGATATGTTTGAAGAGGGTGTGCAAGGACTTGACATAAACCAACACATGACATGTGGGAAAAAAAATCACCTGTTCTCCCTGCACTCTACTGTGCATGAATGGGTGGGGCCAGGGAGGGATCTGGCAGCCCAATAGTATGGTGTGGTCAATAGTAGTGGTGCCAATGAAATGAAGAGTAAAAATGTACCACAGGTAGAAAGGAGCTAAAAGTGCATGCAGGCAGATGTCTTCAATGACAAAATTAGTGAGACTATCCATATACTTCATGGCACATTAAATACACACAGTATATTAAGTCACTAAACTGCATTTATACCTTTTAGGAGACATTGGTTCCATTTTACAGCTGTGGAACACTAAGAACCCAATTCTCTGTGGGTGTGTTCTGCCAGCGCTGGCTGCTGAAAAAGCACTTTCCAGCAACGTGTTGAGCAGTGCGCTGCCAGGGCGCAGGCAGGAAGGCAGGAGCCTTCCTGTGCGCTTCATCAGCTCTCCCACCGCCCGCTGGAGCAGATAAGCCAGGGGGAGTGGGAATGGGGGCAGGGAGGGGTGAAACTAGGTGGGGAGGGGGCATTAAATGGGTGGGAATGCTGTGGGAGGGGGTGGATCTGGCAGTGATGGAGCGTGCCGGATCCTATCCTGCAGCCTCCCTGCCACCTTTCTCTTCTTGGGCTTATGCTAGTGAAATCGCTAGTGCAGGTCCAAGGAGACCCATTGCGGAGCAGGTGGCTTACAGAAGTGTAAGGGGATTTAAGTCCCCTTTTGCCTCTGAAGCCTCTCAATCTGCCCCCCCCCCGGATACAGCACACCCATTTTTGGCACTGTGTGTGTGTGTGTGTGTGTGTGTGTGTGTGACAGGATGGGGCTGTAAGGATCAGTAATAAGCAATTAGCCAAAAACCACTCAGTGAATCATGGTATGCTAAAGCAGTAATAAAGGGTGACTCAAGGCATATGTAGAGATCCACAACCTCTGTTTGTTCAGTACCTGCTGACTTTTGAGAGTGGGTGTGCAAGTAAGGAAAGAGTAGTGTATTAATTAGCACTGTTTTGAGCTCAATCCTGAGGAGAATGAAGTAATGCTAAATCTTGTAATTTGGGAGGATATGGACTTTCATCACTGATGTGGTTAGTATTCTCTGATCACTCACATTTGCAGAAATGACTGTTCGCTATGACTGTTCTAGATACAATAATGCACCAAAACCATGTTTCAGCAACTGCACCACTTGAAAAGGCTACAGCCATTCTGTTCTGATTCAGAAAGGAATCTATGGATGACTTTGTAACCTCAAGACTAGGCTGACTACTAGACTGACTAGGGGGATACAGTCTGTGGGTCTGACTTTAAACAAAAATGGCCAGAATCTTTAGCTTTTGGAGAATGCTGCAGCCTGCCTTAGGTTATTTGGAGCAAAGTACACCAGTACTCCATATTGGATACCAGATGACTGATGAAGAGATGTTGTGGGTGGAAGGGTACTCCTTGGTGACTCCAGCCAATTTCTAGCTGGCAAAAATTCCTTTCTGACTCAGTATGGAGAAGAAAACAGATACCGTATTGGTCCGAGTATAAGATTCTCCTAATTTAAGTTTTTAAACTAGGGGTGCGTCTTATAATCAGGCTGTTGCAATTTAATGCCAGTGATTTAATTAAATTTTTTTAATAGCACCAAACTTTAAGGGTGCGTCTTATAATCAGGCGTGTCTTATACTTGGGACAATACGGTATATTGCTGACATTCCCTCAAAACAGCTCACCATAAAAAGCCCTAATGAATGATGATAACCATTTCTCTTGTCTTTTCCAACTGCCAGACTCAACTCTTCCTCCATGGTAATAATAAACAGCACAGTGGAACTGGACTTTGCCATTGCTCTCCCCCGTTAATAAGATTGGTAATGTGTGCGCATGTGCATGCGCGCTCGTGCATACAGTACATGCCCGCGCACATATTGTTTCTCATTTGCTGGGTCCTTAAATCAAATCACACATCTGTGAACACAAGTCAATTCCTGTAATTGGTTAATGATAAATTCGATTGGATTAGCCTTCTTCTGAAATACAAGAAACAGGTTGAATGGCATTGCACTCAGGCATCGCATTACTGTAGGTATAAATCAGTTGCCTACCTTCAGCTATTCCACCATCAAAATGAAATTATTGATTCATTAGCCAGGCTTGGAAGGAGTTGAAGAACTGTTAAGAGGTTTTGCTTTTGAAATACCTGATGGGATTAGTTGTCTCAATTGAAAAACCCAGGAATACCAGTTTTGAAGTGCAGAGTTCATTTGATTAATTAAGCAATTACAGCTTACAGTGCATTTCCTGCAGATTAATGACCAGATGGGGAAACTGATATCCAGAATTTTTCATTGTTTTGGGCTATTACCTCCAGCTGGCTGTTGGACAATCCTTTGCTGGAACTATTATTATTGCTATTAAATCATTTTGTTTAAAACAACCAAACAAGACTAACAGCTTCTTTTTCCCCCCTGTTCTTTGCAAAAATGATGTTGCTCTAGGAGCTTGACCTTCTTTATGAAACAAAGACTGCAATCCCGTTCTTATCTCTCAAAACTCTCACTACAATTATGAGGGCGGAAAAGCTTTGGCTGAAAAATCGTGACTGCAGATTTCTAATCTGGAGTAATTTCAATTGTTTTGTTATTTTTGTATTGTAATTTCCTCCTTCTCCCCTCAAAGTAGCACTATTTAGGGTACACCAGAAGAAAGTCAGGTTGGCACACAGTCCAATCTGAGATAACCAATTCCAGACCAGAAAGCCGGGGAACTAGTTTTGCATTTGAGCATTTTGGGGTCTTTTGCACTAAATGTTTTACCTTTGATCCAAAACAATAACATTCAGATCTATTTATTCATTCTAAGATGTGTATCTTGCCTTTCTATTTCAATAATTTAGCACTCAGTGCACTCAGTTTGAGCATATGTGGGGGGGTGGGACAGCCTCCCTCATCACTTCTCAGCCCATAAACACCCACACTGCATAGGTTATCTGGTGAAATAGTCTTTTGCAGATCCTTATGTAAATGTTGTGGGCCATTTAAATTCCATCACCTGTCTCTCTTCATTCCTGGTCCATGTGCAGTGTAGTGCTCAAGACAGCAGCACACAAACGTAGCTCTTCTTTCATCAGCTATGAACAGAGAAAGAACACCAGGTATTCTGGGAGCTCTCTGAGCACAGCATGGGTTCACTTATGTATTCATTCCTTGAGTTTTTGCCCTGCTTTTGTCTCAGCAAAGAACCTCAAGAACCTCACTGTTAATCATATCCTACCTGTCAGGAGAGGGGCTGCCAGCAACCACACACTGATCCAGGGCATTAGTGTCTAGTGGTTAGCATGCTCACCCCCTTCCTGTTCCCCTATCTTCCCTGTTTTGGACACACAACTTACCAGGAGAAAGCCTTGGTAGAATGATCTCCAGCCCAGGAGATCAGGCTAGCCAGAGGGGGCTCCCTGGACAGAACCCCCCCCTCCTACAACAATACTGAACCTTAGGAGTCTCTATCAAAATCACTCTCACAGTAGCGCCTGCAGAGTGAAAAGACATGACAATTCATTGAACTTCCCATACTAGAAATTAGACAGACTCAGAATAATAGGTAAAAAAGGTTTATTACAAAGCTAATAAAAAGGGGGATGACAGAACCAAATGAACAAGGAAAAAAAGTAACCATTGAATTTGGCAAAAAAAAAAAAAGGTTTTAATTAACTTGCAACCCCATAGATCAGTGAAAATAATACAGACCACCAGCAGATGTCACTGAGGCATTGCAGAATCGCATGCATGTGTTGTAACTCAGAGCTAAGTTACCGGGAGTTTTGAATGAGCTTGTAAGGCTCAGAGAAGACAAACTAAAATCAACATAACATACTTACGACTTTTCTGACTAAATACAGGTGGGCCCCCATATCCGCTGGGGATATGTTCCAGGCCCCTCCGTGGATACTTGAAACTGTGGATAAGAGTGAACACCTCCCTCCATGGTTTCCTGAGGGCCCCCCACCCTGCCTCCCCTGCAGGCAGGCATGCTTGCCACCCCCCAGCTCTTATTTTTCTTTCAGCAAGCTTTGTTTCTTCCTTAAAACAAACAGAGAAGCAGCCTCCATTGCAGGCAAGTAGAACGGGACTAAGTCCTAGAGAGGCTCTGCAAGGTTTCTGTTAACCTTGTAGAGCCTCTCTAGTACTTAGTCTCATTCTACTTGCCTGTAATAAGCAGCCAGAGGCTGCTTCTCCTGTTTCTTTAAGGAAGAAACAAAGCTTACTGGGAAAAAAGTAAAAGCCTGGGGGGGGGGGGTCCCCACAATCCGTGGATAACTGAAACCGTGGATAGCGAATCAGTGGATATGGGGGCCCACCTGTACTGTTCCTTATATGATTTTACCCGGTTGATGGAACCTCCAGCCTCCCCTTGCATTTCCCACGGGTGCTGGTATCTCTCCCTGTCTGGAGTTCCTTATCAGAGCCCATGATGGCTAGAGGAGGAGAGAGAGCTTCAGTCAGTACTCTTTTTCTTTCTTGGCCTAAATGACATCTATGCTACCTGATCTCATCCTCCCCCCTACTTGTGAGGGGGACTGACAGGAATATGAGCCAATCCGCTGACTCCGCTTGAAACCGGCTGAACCAGTTTTGCTGGTTGTAATTTGCATCTCCTTTCCACCAAGCTGTCTATAATTTGCATCCCAGCTCTCACACAGATTGGGCCAGGACGCTTCAAGCCTGCTCCCACATAAGAAAATAGACAAAACGTACCCAGAAATACACATAAAATATAGACTTTATGACACTACCACTATAAATGCCACCTGAAAACTACCCCCCAAAAAACAATAAAAGTAGTAAACAACATCTGCAATAGGATATCTTCTGTGCATCAACCTCTGTGCTCCAAAAAACCTGCTGGAACAAAAGCATTTCCCTCCATCTTCCAATAACCCAGACAAATGGGCCTGATGGTCCTTCATAGGATTTCTCCAAGATAGCTGCCACCATAGAAATGGCCCTGATGCTTGTAATTGCCAGTCTTTGCTAAATGGCTGGCCTAACCTAGACAGGATGCAGGGCTGCAGCGGCACGGCCAGGGCTCACTTTGGGGGACAGGGACATTCATTCCCTTCCCCTGGTGTAAGCCCCTAAGGCCCCAATGGGCTTTCTCGGATGCACGCCTGCTCCTTAGCTGGCGCGCGTCTGGGGATGCCGTGTAAGGCCGGCCCAGCCTGGGAAAGGGCTCGGGATATCGGCACAACCCAGCACCAATATCCCTGCCCCATTCTAGGACAGCCAATGGCCCCCTCCCCTAACACCCTGGCCCACTCTCCTCACTTCCCTGCACCATGTCAAAATACGTTGAAAAATTGCATATTTTCTCTTCTGATACTTGCAGCTAATGAGTTCCTAGGTGAGAACAAAGTGCTTATTTCTCATCACCTGCTTAATGATGTCACTTCCTGCTTAATTATGTCACTTCCAGTCTTCAGCAGGCACTATAGATGCTAACTTCAGCCCTCTGTATGAAACGGGTTTGACACCCCTGTGGTAGACTAATGAATTATTGAGAATATTTCATAAAGATATACTGTATGTGTTAATGCACCTGTTAATGCAATTTTAACTATCTCTGCAGTTTTCCAGAGATTTTCTCCTGCCGATCCACCAAAATGGGGCCATTACCCTGAAGGTGTTCATTATTCCCAAGTCATCTGATGGACAAACACGAACAGGAACACAAAAACTTGCTAACATAACATGTAAAATGAGGGTCACCAACCCCTTGTCTTTTCCTCACCAAATAAAGAGCAACTATGTAATCATATTGGAAAGAACAGTTTCATAATGTGTCTCCTAATTATATAAGTTCCAGTTAGGATGTTAGAACATAATGGGCACACACATTATGAGAAGAGAGCCAGTACCACCTTTGCTTGTCATGGGTTTGAAGGCTTGATGTGCTACTGGGGCCACTTCCTTATATCATGAAGGCCTTGTGCATTCTCACTGGTTCAAGACAACCAGATATAGCTTCTGCTGTGCTGTTCCATGTTCATTCCCTGAAAGAATCACTTAGGACTAAAGCAGTGCTGCAAATGTGTAAACCTGTGTGCATGCATAAGTGAGGGGCAGCCCAATCCAATGTAAACCACCACCACCCCGGTGCCGGAAGGAGCGTTCCGGTGCCGGAAGGAGTCACAAATGTGCCGTAAGGCATGTTTGCGCCTCCTCAAGAGCCAGGAAGGCCAGCTCCGGCCAGACCCCGCATCGCCAGCCAGACCCCGCCGTCGCCGGACCCATGTAAGTTTGGATCCAGTGGGCAGGGTGTGTGTGGATCGCCGGAACCGGGTGGCCATTGGCCCTGGCGGCCTGGGTGGGGGCGGGGGATGGCTGTCGGCCATATTCTAGTCCCCGCCAGACACCGGAGCATTACACGGCCTCCTCTTAATTCCACCAGCAAAATAGCTGGCGGAAATCCAAGGAGGCCAGTCCGGGTGGCCGCCATTTACACTCAGGGAAGGAGACAAGCATCTCCTTCCCCAAGTAGACCTCCCGCCTGGCAGTCACGCTGGCTGCCGGTGCACAGGATCCGGCCGGATCTTAGGGCGCTGTTAATTTTGACCTGAGAGAGTGTGTGAAGCTGTTTCTATCAGCTAAGCCAGGTCAGAATGATTGGTCAGAGTCAGGGTGTTCTTAATTATCAACGTTGGTGCAGCCCCACCCCGGACACCTGATAGCATCAAGGTCTCATGAAAATCCCCTTTGTAAGACCATCTATGTAGTCAGGTGATGTTGGATTCTGCGATTGTTGCCTTTTCTCTTCCAGCTTGCTTGGCTTTTTGCAAATGTGTGATAATAATAGCAATGGAAATAGATAGCCACAGAGCCTCTAAGGACTATGACAGATACTAATGTTTCTCTTCCCCAGGCTGAGGGAGTTATTCAAATGTGTAAACTGCTTGTGTCACAATAAGAATTCATCAGACCATCTCCACTAACACAAGTTACAGAATAATGGCATCAAAATAGTTTCATCAGTCACTTTTAGACAATGTGGAATTTCAGACAGAGGCTATCTGAATTCCTCCTAAATAAGTATAGTGTGTTTTTCTTTGGCTGCTTATTGATATTTTTTGGTCTCCACAATGAACTTTAGTTTTTAAGGTTTTAGCTCTTTCGATATATAAGCTTATATTTAATTTGTTTAT
The DNA here is from genome assembly GCA_026170595.1 of Plestiodon gilberti rubricaudatus. Lineage (NCBI taxonomy): Eukaryota > Metazoa > Chordata > Lepidosauria > Squamata > Scincidae > Plestiodon > Plestiodon gilberti. The sequence continues at coordinate 92,577,954 of JANXHW010000002.1, read as the reverse complement.
AATGCTTTGTTATATGAATTGTTTAATGAATTATATTTACATATGCTTATGTTATACAGGGTTATTCAGGAAGGATAGTGCAAAAGTAAAGCTGATTTATTCTTAAATGAACTGACATGCCACAACCATCATGACATGAAAAGATAGAAAAACTGTCACATGCACATTACAAATGTCCGATGTAGGCACTTGTGTAGCTACAATAGGGCAAGGGGGGCAAACAGCTGCAGTTTCCTCATGAGGAGACCATGGCTGTCACCCGGGTCATTTGCCCCCCCTTGCCCCATTGTAGCTACGCAAGTGCCCATTTGTAATGTGCATGTGAAACTTGGACATGTCATGACAGTTGTGGTATGTAAATTCACTTAAGAATAAATCAGCTTTACTTTTGCACCATCCTTTCTGAACAACGCTGTAAGAGTTTCACTGTAGTTCCTATAGCAGTTGACTATAATAGAAATTTAAAGAGGAAAACCAAACATGTTGTGTGCATGGACGTGTGTGTGTGTGTGTGTGTGTGTGTGTGTGTGAGAGAGAGAGAGAGAGAGAGAGAGAGAGAGAGAGAGAGAGGGCAGTACTTGGTTAGCATGCCATCTTTTAGTGAGAATGCACCAGTGAGAATGCACAAGGCCTTCATGATATAAGACTTTTACCATCAGGAGCTCACTGCGTGAACAGAAGATGCATTCCGCTTGCATAAGGGGTTCTTCTGCTTGCACAAGTGGACACTCCTTCCATACACTCCTTCCATTCACAGAGGGAGCTTCTGTGAATGGAAGGAGTTCCCGATGGCAGAATGCTATTTATGCAGTATTGCAACATTTGAATATTGATAATTTATTGCAAAATAAATTAGTTAAAAAGGAAATCCATAAAATCATTAATATAATAATAATCCTCATTGCATGGTCCCTATTTCAGAGATTACTAAATATCCTTTTAAACTTGAAATAACTATTTATTTGATTCATGTTTGTACATACATCTGGAAGATGGTACAATAATACAAAAGATGCTACAGTTGCATGTCTTCTTGAATACTGATACATAAATCAATGGAAAGCAAAATTCATTAGAATAAATTAGCATCTATTCAGCTATGGTGAATGAGTGTAATCTTGTTCCTCATTCTATGCAGTGTGTTCTCTGCTTACGACGATATGGGTGTGATTATTTTTGTTTTTTTGAACTTGGTGTTTTTTTTGTAATTTACAGAAATGTAGTTCCTACAAAATGTCTGTCACAATACTCCTACAGCTTACAGCTGTAAGGAAAGTAGCCAGAAATGTTGTAGTCATGGGGGTGGGGGAGCACTAGAAGTATACTTTCAGAGGGCCTTTGTACATCAGCATGAAAACAAAAACATAAACACAAGTACTGTAGTTGAGTATGTTTACATTAAAATTGCTTGATAAAAAAATAATTCAAAAATAAGGTCCAAGTCCTTTTTCAATCATGCTGCTGCCTCCATGTATATTTGTTTGCCAGAACTCTGGAATGAATGAATGAATGAATGGGAGCAGGTTTACTTCATTTGAGTTGACTAGACGAATACTGTGTGTATTTGCCTGACAAATAAGAGGGCTAAAGACTTTGGGCTCACTCAATGTTAAACAGCCCATTTCTTTTAATGGGAGAGATGTGAGCACATCCTTTAATCACACATGTCTTTTCTCAGTCAGTGAAGGAGCCTGAAATACCCCTAATACCCACAGCCGTATCTGTGGGTCTGTTGTCAGCATATGCTGCACTTGTGGCTTGGCTTGGACAACGTTGACAGTGCTATACAAGCAGAAATCGTGGCAACTTTAGAGCATAGTTCAACAAGGGAATGCTTAGAAGAGATGCTTAATTATGCATCCAGAATGCTTGGAGATTCTGTCCCTTAGCTAGATTAAGTTGCCCCTGAATAAGTAGGTGGAGAGAGAGCTTTTTGTTGATTGATTTTGCTTTAGAACAAATCAATGGTAGTTAGAAATGTCAATTATTGATAAGATTTTTTTGGGTCACAGCTGGCTTTTAAACCCGCCAATACTGTTTTGTTTGTTTTAACCCCCCAAGCAGCAAGCCTTTTTGTTTAAAATCAATACATTACTCTCATTCCATTCTAATTTCCTAGATGCGTGCAAACAATGCAATTATCCCAAATGAGCAGGATACAGCATCTGTGATTTCACTGAACTGCTCATAAAAATGATAATGATGCACATCTGAAGATTTATGGATTTCCCAAATGCAGGATTCGTGTGTGTGTGTGTGTGTGTGTGTGTGTGTGTGTGTGTGTGTAACACAATGGTAAGGGTAGAGGGTGCTCAGGACTTTTCAGTTTAATTGGTATCTGGGGGCCCAGCTGTTGAAAAGTGATGTTCTGTTATTGTTGTCAACAGAGAACTTTAACTTGCATTGTTGCCAGAAGCAATTGTTCTTAGACCCCTTTTGATTAGACCTGCTTCCCTCCTGTCTGCGTGCTATTGGAGCAATATCTTACATCAGTATAATATCAAGAAGTCCATCATCTCATCCAGCACTCTGTTTCTAACAATAGCCCAGCAAAGATCCTTGGAAAACTCAACAGTCGGTCAAAACAGAAATAGCCTTGGTGTTTGGCCCCCGCATCTCTTAATTGGGAATATTGCACCTCTGAACATGGTAGATCCTTTTAGCTATAATGGTCATCATTAAATACAGTATAGCCTTGTATAATCATCCCTGAGAAACCTATCCTCCCAGAATGTAATATTTCAGACTGTAGGGGACAGCCTACGACATGATTGAATACTCTACCATACCTAATAAATAAATAAAATCTCTGCACAAATGAAACTAGATGTCATGGAGAAGAGTCTAACCTTCCAGTTTGTTTGTTTTTATGTGAAATTATTTTTCTTTCCCCTGGAGGAGTGTTCTGTCAGGTGAACCTCCACCTGCACTCTGACTCAGTAAAGTCCAGACATACCGTACATTTAACATTTCACGTGCTGCTGTTTGTATGAATTAGGCTGGAGATCTGTTGCTTTAAGAGTGGGGAAGAAAGGAATACACCAGGGAGCCAAAGGGTTATATGCTGAGAAGACATCTGCAATGTTAAGAGTTACATAGGAGGCAGAACATTGCAGCTCTGGGAGAAAAAAACCCTCTTTTTTTATATGGCTCAGAGCACAATCCTGTGTAACCTTGCACCGGTGTAACAGCAGATGCACCGGTGTAACAGCAGATGCAGCACCGGTTGCACTTACACCGGTGCAAGGTTACACAGGATTGCGCTGTCATAGAAGTCTCAACCTAGGAGCCTTGTGGATGCAGCAAGGCCCCAAAAGACAGTGGAGTGAATGTCCACAAAAACTGATGAACTAACCAGTGAAAACATGACACTAGTTAATTTATCTGTTTGTGGAACATCAACACCACCAGGATTGCTGTGGGAAAGCTTCCTCATCTGGCTGGCCTCTGTTCAAAGAACGTGGTGGGCCTATAAACTTGGTGGGCCAAGATGGCAACTTGGAAGTACCAGTATGGAATAGTGGTTAGCGTGTTGGAGTAAGACTGGGGAGAACAGGTTCAGATTCTAGCCATGAAGCTTACTGGGTGACCCTGGGTCAGTTACTCTCAGCCTAGCCTATCTCGCAGGGTTGTTATGAGGATAAAAGGGAGGGAAGAACCACATACTGCATATCATATGAGCTTCTTGGAAAGATTAGAAAATAAGGGTGGAAAGTAAATAAAATCCTATTTTCATAAGCTTTTAGCCTGCATTATATCATAGCAGCTAGTCAGAAAAAAAAAATCCAGGACAAAATGCTTCATTTTTATGAACATTTTTGACAAGCCCAAAAATGCACATCTTATGAAAATACTCATTAAATTTCACCTTCAGTTGCTCTCGTTTGATCCAAGATACCCGTTATGTATAGCCACATGGGATCACCCATGTTATTAAACTTGGAAGAAAGAAGAAACAATAGCCGGGGTGGGGTGGTGGTGGCACAAAACAAGACTGAAAACAAATGAATATTCTCACATTTTTTTAATATTTTCAGAAATAATTTTTACCCTATGAAAAGTGCCAGTGCCTATTTGAAAATAATAGCCAGTATTTTCCCAATTATTTATTTAGGACTATACCAAACCTTATCCTCTGGCATGATCTACAAGGAACAGCTTCTGGACCTGTTACGTAACTTGTACCCTATGGAAAGTCTTAGTACCATTAATGTGCTTGCTGTTCTCTTTCTCAAGGAAGTGGATAAAAGCAATCAAGGTAATTAACTGACTTTTTGAGATGATTTATTGAGGAAGCATCAGGATTCCAAAGAGCACTGATAAAATCCCTGTTAGATGTCATGTTAAGAGGAAACTAAAAAGTGAAGTTGAAAAACAATCCACAGTATTTTTCATAAAGGATGTGACACAGCACCACCTTGTGGATCTTGCAAGTACTGTATCTGTTAAGAAACAAATATAATTCAGGAGTCTTTTCCAAGAAGATGTGATTTGCAGTTTAATAGGTTATTTTGCTGACAAACACAAGCCAGCTGAAATTAAAAATTTCCTGTTGATTTTAGAAGTGAGAGTTGTGAATGTACTTAAACATTTCCCACTGAAATCAATGGGGTTTAAATATGCTTAACTCTGGCCAGATCATGCATATTACCGTATTGACCTGAGTATAAGACTCACTTTTGGCCCCTAACGCAAGTTTTTAAAGTAGGGGTGCGGCCTACAATCAAAGTCTAGTGTTTTCTGCCTAGAGTTTTGAGCAAAGCGTCCCTTTTTCAAGCCTCTCCAAGTCTCTTTCAAAGGTAAAACACGTTTTCTTTTTTTAAACTGCAAAGCCCTGTGTTTTCAGCTCTTCATCACTTGCTAAATGGCCAGGATCTCTCTTGCAACCTCTAGCCTTAGAGGCATTTGAAAAAATTAACCCTTAAGTTCCAGCCCCAGGACTCTGTGGAAACTAAGACATTTATTGATCCTGCAGTTTGAAAGTTGAGAGCAAGAGCTCCTGCATAGGCTTATCATTACGCTTACCAGATTGCCGACCGGGACGGAGCTGCTTGCCCTTAAGAGGCGGGGCGCAGGGAGGGGGCCAGAACGCGCGCGTTCTAGCCCCCTCCCCGCATCCCGCCCCTTAAGGGCAAAAAGCTCTGTCCCGGTCGGCGATCTGGTAAGCGTACTTATCATATCGAAAGGGGGACAGAGTGCCAACCTTTAGGCTGCAATCCTATGCACACCTTCCTGGGAGTAAGCCCCATTGAATGCAATAGGACTTACTTCTGAGTAGACATGCATAGGATTGTGCTGTTAACCACTGAAATTTGGGCAGGTGTAGCTCATCTTCATGGAAGGGTGCAACAAGATGCAACCTGCCCAAATTCCAAAGGTTAAAGGTAGGCACTCTGTCCCCCTTTGGATCTGGGAAGGCTACTTATATTAGGGTGCTCAGATTCAATAAGGTAGGCTTACCAGATCTGCAACGGGGACAGAGTGCTAGACCTTTAGGAGAAGGAATGTGGGCAGGTGTAGCTTGTTAAGTCCTAGAACACAATCCTAGGCTTGTCTACTCAGAAGCAAGCCCCATTGTGTTCAGTGGGGCTTGCTTCTGAGTAGACAAGCCTAGGATTGTGCTCTAGGACTTAACAAGCTACACCTGCCCACATTCCTTCTCCTAAAAGTCTAGCACTCTGTCCCGGTTGGAGATCTGGTAAGCCTACAATAAGGGACAGGGTGCCTATGCCTTTAACTGTACTAAACCTGTACTGTTTTACTATTCTACTAATGTGTATATTTTCTTTAAGTTAAAAAAAATTAAAAACGTATTTTTTTAAAAAAAAATAACACCAAACTTTAAGGGTGCGGCTTATAATCAGGAGCGTCCTATACTCGGGGCAATACGGGTATTTACTTTTAAAGAAAAGCATCACAGAATGTCATAATAAGAACATAAGAAGAGCCTTGCTGGATCAGGCCAAAGGTCCATCTAGTCCAGCTTCCTGTATCACACAGTGGCCCCGCCAGATGCCTCAGGGAGCACACAGCCAACAAGATAACCTGTTTCCTGCTGCCACTCCCCTGCACCTGGCACAGAGAAAACCTACTTCTAAAACCAGGAGGTTGCTTATGGCTTGTAACCTGTGATGGTCTTTTCCTCCATGAATCTATCCAAACCCCTTTTAAAGGCATCTAGGCCAGGTGCCATCACCACATCCTGTGGCAAGGAGTTCCACAGATGAATTACATGCTGGGTGAAGAAATGTTTGCTTTTGTCCATTCTAACTCTCCCTCCACTCAATTTTAGTGCATGTCTCCTGGTTCTGGTGTTGTGCGAGAGGGAGAAGAATTTCCATCTCTCCACTCTCTCCATCCCATGCATAATTTTATATGTCTCAGTCATGTCCCCCCTCATTATTATGACTGTTCAAGTAATAATTTTCAGATGGCTTCTTTTTATACATAAATGCCTTCTGATCCAGATGCTTCTTTCATTTGTTGATGGGAGCAAGCCAGAGGGAACACATAAGTTGGTCTTGACTTTAGTGTCCTAAACAGACTGAACTAAGAGTATGGGCAGCTGTCTCCCATATAAACTCTGTTATGCACTGTCATCACTTGAGAGAGACCCCTTCTTATTTATATCTTTATTTTTTCTTATTAATGGATTTTAGTATTTACATTTCTGTACATTTAGTATTGTACATTTCCGTACATTTCCGTGACTTATATTGTACATTATAAGTCACCACCATGAGTGTTTGACTGAGTTGTGTGGTGAGATGCATTGTAAAATAATTAGGTTGTATCCTAACCCTGTCTTCCATGATTTTTGCTGAGTTCCCTTTCCCTCTGAAGTGCCCCATGCCATCCTCCTCCACACAGTTCCCTAGCCCCCAGGAGCAGATGGGGGGCATAGGGAGCTGAGGAATTGGGGAGGATCACTCCCAGGAGTTAGGGGTATGTATATTATCTGGAGAAGGTTAGGTTCTGGCATACATTTACTCATCTTTCCCACACCACACTCCCATCTCCTCCCTGTTTTGGCCTCTCTGCCAGCAGAGTTACACCGGTGTCCGAGTTACATCAGCATGGTGTTTTTCCAACGTTGCACCAGTGTCCATGGTGCGTCCATCAGCAGGCAGACGTCTATGCCAGCGAAGTTGTGCCAGCATATGTAGAGATACACCTATGTATCTCGAGGGTAGGTTTGGACCTTTAGGGTCAATATATGTGCTTGTAGCCTTTGAATTTTTCTCTTTTTCAGCAAATAGTGAGAGGGGCATACGAAGTGGCCCCAAACCACATTGGGAGGTAGAAGAGCTCTTTAGTGCTTAATCCTTGCCATTGTTCCTAACTTGATCATACAGCCCCATATGCTATTTATAGTGTTTTTTTAAAAGCTTATATTAACAGTCAGTTGAAGCTTCTCTAAAACCTGTGAATAGCATGTGGGGCACACAGTTGGGCTAGGATCTGTGACCGGAGCTAGAAACTAAAGCCCCCCTAACTTCCACCACTGTCTCACCTTGCACCCAATGCTATAAAGACAAAAAAAAAAATCAAGGGTCAAAAGTATGCATTTGTGTGAATGCCTTGTTTGATTCTCACAATACAGCCCATAGTCTGGAAGATAACACCCTTCTTACAAGAATGCTATCTTCCCATTAGGATATATCTCTGAAGATAAGTTTTTGGCCTGGGTGCAAACTCTTCCACAAGAAATGGTGGAATCTATTCTAAACTTCCCAATAATACCTCCGAATCTGACTTCAAGTGAACCTCCAACTTCTTTCCTGAGTGTAAGTATATGTTTTTAAATATTTTTTTTCGTCGTGTAATGTCTTTCAGCAATCATTAATCGTGAAAGAAAAGAAGGTGATTTATATTGGAGTGGAGGAGGGGGCTGTTGGTGTCTGCATATGAGTACAGGCAACATAACTCCCAAGATTCCAGTAATCCAACGACATATTGGAAAAGCTTTTGCATTAATTGTCAAAGTAACTAATTTCGTAGAGACTTGCCATGCCTCTAACTTGACATTTTTCAGAATTGTTGTAGGTCTTTTTTATTGGCCTGGCTTTTGAAAGACAGAATTAAATCAGAATGATGTGTTTGGTAGCAATACACCTTGTATTATTCTAACATTAACATTTCTGCTGTTTGTGTATGTTTACACACACACACACACACACACACACACACACACACACACACACACACACTGTATATCAAAAATTCTAATATGACTCCATAGATTGAAATGTAACAGTCTAAGGGCCCAATCCTAGCCAACTTTCCAGCACTGATACAACCATGACACAACGGGGTGTGCGCTGCATCCTGCGGTGGGGGGACAGTCACAAAGGCCTCCTTAAGGTAAGGGAATATTTGTTCCTTTACCTCGGGGCTGCATTGTGACTTCATCAGCGCAGGATGAAGGATAGGATTGGATAGGACTGGGCCCTAAAAGTAGCAGGGGGCAGGAAACATGCTGATGTCCCCCAAAGCTGATAGCAGTAACTGACCAAAACAATTTAGCAAAACATATTGAAATTTTATTTTATTTTTATTTTTTACATTTTTGTACCACCCTTTCTCCAAGGAGCTCAGGTTGTTGTACATAGTTCCTTCCCTCCTTTTGTCCTCACAACAACCCTGTGAGGTAGTTGAGGCTTAGAGATTGTGACTGTTCCATTGTCACCCAAGAAGCTTCATGGCTGAGCAGGGATTTGAACCTGTCTCTTCCAGGAAATACAATTTCTGATATTGTCCTGTGAACACGTCTTGTGACTGGATACCAGTTTTTGCCAAATCAAACTTCACCAGGGAGTTAAGTGCAAATCTGAACCTTTCTGAGAGGTTTTGAAAATGACGATTGGTTAATGCACAAAACGTTGTCTTGGTCACAGTCCTAATCTTAGTAAAGTCTTCATCCCTGCAGTGTAAAGTATTGCAGCATTCATTTATTTATTAATCTTTTACTGGTGGAATGTTTATACATATTTTGATGTATCTATTTATTTAAAATATTTCTAGGCCACCTTTCAGTCTCATTACAGGAGCCACCAAGGGCAGGCTACTGACAACATATAAAATAATATAATCAATCAATAATCAAAACAACCAATACTCAAAACAGAGGCAGCAGATAAAATGATTGTCTGTAACCATTGATTAAACTGTAAAGCAGGTGAAATCAGGATGTTTTTGTCTCTGTTTAACAAGGTGGTTTCCTTTATTACTCTTATCTGCTACAAATGTAAGGTTCTAATTCAAAGCAAAGGCCACTGCTTGCAACTGAGGCTCATCCACAAACATAAGAACATAAGAAGAGCCCTGCTGGATCAGACCAAAGGCCCATCTAGTCCAGCTTCCTGTATCACACAGTGGCCCCACCAGATGCCTCAGGGAGCAAAATACAGTGGCTCATCATCTCAGAACTCAAAATGAAACCTTTTTTTATCATTCCTCTTTCTGTGGCTTTTGTCATGACTTCTGTGGTCACCCACTTTGTTTTGCAGATCGTTGCAGATGATCAGGACAACCAGGGATTGGATGATCATCAGCTTTTTATGGTAGCTACAGAGATATCCACAAGAAAGAGAAACTGGAAGCTCATTGCTCATAAGCTTGGCATTTCAGAGAAGGACTGCTTCCATTTGGAGCACCGGAATTTGGAAATGAAGAATCAAGTAAGATATTTTCATGGTCAGATCTTTTGCCAGGATTGGAGTCAGATTGAGATAGTAACTAGGAGACAGGCAATCCTCAAAATTCAAGTCAGGAAGTGGTATACAATGCAAATCTGAGAATTGCTTAGAACAGGGGTTCTCAACCCCTTTCCGGCCGAGTACCACCTCCGGTGCCACTCCTGCTGCATACCACCGGAAATGACTGGTGATGACATAATTGCCAATTACTTCCAGGTTTTTGGAGGCCATAAAAAGCAGGTAGGATAGCTGAGATATGCAGAATATCTTTCCTTGTGCCAGCTGTTTGGCATGGTTACTGAGCAGGCTGCACAAGTGAAGATACTTTTACCACTGCACAGCAGTGGTAGGAATCTCATGTATACGCAAGTAAGAATTCAAAGTAGGGTCTCCAAACCAGAGCAATTATAGTCTTTTTGCACATGAGATGAGTACTGTAAATCCCAATTGGCGCAGCAGGTGTCATAACACCTCCAAGTAGATTCTTTCCAGGAAACATATCTCCCAATTTCCTGATCAGCTTTACATATTTACTAACTTTTTGGGAAGAGGGACTGATGGGATTTACATAGGGAAGATAGCAGATGTCTAGGAGAACCTGATAAGGAGGTTAATTACTGCAACTACCAAAACTAGGATGAGAATTTACAATATTGGGTCTCATTTTTGGGGGGGGGGGGAAGGGACATCAAAGTCAGAATCCTTTGTTCTTTTATTTGCCCAACAGACTTACAGCCAGATCCTAATGGGACAGCCTGCCAGTGGAATGCTTGTTCCGCCGGCAGAAGTGCCTGGCTGCTGGCAGAAGTGATGTTCTGCCAGTGCGTGTGATGATGCCGCCAGCACAGATGGCTGGCAGATTCATGCACAGACTGGTGGGGCAGCCTCCCGCCAGCAGCATAGGTAAGCCAGCAGCAGGGGTAGGGGTGGGACGAACAGGTAAGGGAGGAGGCAATTACCAGTGGCATTCATGTTTGCTGGTATCCTGAGCTCTTTCCTCCCCCCCTTCCTCTCCCTTACTATCATTGGTTCTACACCAGCAAAATAGCTGGTGCAGATCCAAGGAGCCCCATTGGTTTGGTGGAAGCTTACCCCAAGATAAAGGAATGAAAGTTCCCTTACCTTGAAGAGACCTAGACTGCCCACCCCTCTGGATGTAGCGCATGCTCTGTTGGTGCTGCTGCATCAGCGAGGAGGGAGGCTTTAGTGAGGATTGGGCCCTTAATTTAACTGGGATGGCATGATGTCACAATGTTTGTGCCATGCCTTTTGGATCCAGACAGAACTTCAGCAGAAATATTCCTCTTCACCCCAGCATGGCATTTTTTCCAGTGTCTTTTGCTGGTATCTCTTTTGTGTCTTTGGTTAGATTGTGAGTCCTTTGGGGATTGGTAAACATTTATTTATTTGCTTAGCTATAACCACTTTGTGGTTTTGTGGAATAACCACTTTACTTCTTGTTTCATTATTATTATTATTATTATTATTATTATTATTATTATTCTAATTGAGCTGTGGTCACCTTTGGAAAAGTCCATCCTCTATGTGGTTTTTCATGGGGGGGGGGAGAGGAAGAAAAACAAAAACAAAAACGGCTTTTTAACCATGCCTGAATTTCATGCTCTCCTGGTGTTAACCATGGGTCAAAAGACACGTACCTCGTACCCTGTATAAATAGAGGAATTCTATAACAACTGGGCAAGCATCAGGGTCATAAATACGGTACCACATGTTGTTGTTTTTGTGGGCAGATCCTGAAAATGCTGCAGATCTGGCACAGAACCTGTCAAGAAGCTCCTCTTCCTGTCCTGCAAGAAGCCCTGAGACAAAGTGGAAATGCAGACATTTGTAACAGAGTGTTTCACTTGAGCTTTTAAAGGCCTTTTGCTAAGAAGGGGCCATTGTTTTGAAAAGTGCCCTTTGGGCTTAAGTGGCATATTCCTAGAATCATGCTGGTGTTTTTCTTCAAAGGTATGTGGGTGCATGTTTCATTGCTTCTTTTTTAAAGCGCACATATTTGAATGTGTTCTTATCATTTTTACACAATGCATAAAGAACACACAGAGTTTGCTGCACCAAGATTGGGTGATTGCCCCTGGTCTAGTGGCTTTAAATGAGGTTAGGCAAATTCATGCTGATTGCTGGCTGTTAGCTATGGTAGCTAACTATTCAGGGGCAGTATTATTACTTAAGGATATACTGGATGCTGGGGACAAACAATGGTGGAAGGCTATTGTCTTCAGGCTCTGCTTGTGCACATACCACTGATCACTGTCAGAAATTATGCTGGGCGGGCTAGATGGGCTCTTTATCTGATCCAGCAGGGTTGCCTTTTGTTATTAGGGGCAGTAATGACCTGTATATTCACAGAGTGTGACCTGTATATTCAAAGCCATTCAGTACTTATGACGAACTAATTTTTCTTCATTTTAATATCACCCAGTGAAAATGCCTCCATATGCTTGCTTCACATTGTAACTAGTGAAATGCTGCTCATTATAGTGGGATGGGTTTGTTTTGTGTCAGAGCTGAGTTATTCAGGGGGGAGGCAGATCTACAGTTTGTTTACTGTTTCCTGCAAAACACTCTAAAAGCCATTGAGAGTTGAGCCAGTCGCCCTCGGCGTATTTCCGCCCATTAATCAACATAGCTCTTCCTTGGGTTTCCATTAGTTTTAGCGTGATGCAAGAATGTGATGAAACCCTGGGAGCTGGCTTGTGTTTTGATCAGCTGGGGTCAAGAGGTGTGAATGGTCCATGCCACAGCATGGCTTGTAGAAAGAACACAAGATATGTAGTATGGATATTCTCATGGCTAGATATACTTTCAAAAGAGTTAGAATCTATAGGTTTAAAAGCCATATAAAAATCTTTTAAAAATTTAAAATGCGTGGAGAATTCAACATGTTTAAAAGCACGTACATACAATTACACACAGTTAAAATTATTGAGAACCAAAAGATTTTTACATGGCTTTTAAACCTATAAGTTCTACCTCTTTTGAAAACACAAGATATGCTTATATGAAGGACTGAAAAAGTCAGCTTTTATTTTTCAGAAGAAACATTCTTCTCCTTTTTTGTGTTGGTGAATAAAACATAAGAAGACAAATGTTTGCTGAAGGCTTAAACATTGAAAAGGGCTTTCCATCATTTAAGAAAGATATGCTCACTACAGCCTTATCAAGAGAACATGAGTTTAGCAACCATCAACCAAGTCTTTTTAAGGATCTATAATGCGCCTGACCGAGGGCTGCCTTTGAAAACCAATTGGAAGCTGTTGGTGGCACAGAATGTGATGACTCTTCTCTCTTTCATGGTAAGTAGGAAAGAGCAGATTCATGCCATCCTCAACAATACTGGCTTCTGATTAGCTTTGGGCATAGTTGAAGGTGCTGGTATCTCATTGACCTTTCAAACCCACAATGGCTTAGACTCTGTGCACTTTAGAGAACATGTGCACCAATATGCACCTAGGGTTGCCAACTCTGACTGAAGCTATTCCTGGATAAGTTTTTTTTTTTTCTAACATGATGTAGGCCCAAATCCTATCCAACTTTCCAGCACTGATGCAGCCATGCCAGTGCGGTACATGCTGCATCCTATGGCAGGGAGGCAGTCACGGAGGCCTCCTCAAAGTAAGGGAATGTTTGTTCCCTTACTTCGGGGCTGCATTGGTACTGGAATGTTGGATAGGATTGGGCCCATAATGTTGGACATTCCTGGAAGCCCTGCTAAAATCTCCAGGATTACTTTCAGTAGTCCCTGAAGATTGATGCCAATTCCTGGAGGCAACAGACCAGTCCTGGAAGATTAGCAACAAACCCCCCCCCCCCATGCACACACACTGTATTCTGCTGTAGAGGCTCTGCTCAAAGCTCTCATCATTAGTGAAGGGAGGAGGAATACAGCCTTCTCTGCAGTGGCTCCAAATTTTGGAACTTTGTCTTTAGAGGTGTGTTGAGACTGTTCTTATCCAGGAAAGCTTTAAAGAGTTTGGAATAATTTTAGGTTTGGTCTTATTTGTGTTTGACTCCATTTTGTTTATGAAAAATTTAAAATTAATTAATAATAGTAATTAATATAACTTATTAATACTTTATAATATTGCTTTATTGGCTTTACATTATTTGTCTTTGAAATTTTAATTACGTCTGAATGGTTCTCCGGGAAGATGAAAAATAAAACTTAAAAACAAGCAAGCAAACAAACAAAAGAAATATGAACATAAATGGGCTATGTCTTCATTTACTAAGCTGCATCCAGGTTTGAAACCACCTGGAATAGTCCTAATTATTCCTCCTTTGGTGTAAAAATGGGGTCTGTCAATGATCTTTTCGTTTGTGAACAATACAGCTCTACAATAGCACAAAAAGAGGTTCTTCTGGATTGGCTCCTAATCTCTATGCTCCCTTATGCTTATTTTATAATTTATATCTCTCTTTTTTTGACAGCCGTGTTATTTAACCAAGCCTAGCTGACAATGATTCAATACATAGTGAAAAATAACCCCACCAAAAGTCATTTGGATTGCGATGGATGATATTTGTAGGGGACAAAAAAAAATGCCAGTGACATTTAAACTGATTTTGTTTCAAAATGGTAATATCTCGAATCGCAGCACAAGTGAGCCACTGCTCTGATAAATGCATTTAATTATGAAAAGTGCAAATTGCATCTCTAGGCACAGTGTGACATGCTCAGATGATAGGCAGGCCTGAGTAGACCCCTCAGCAGCCAATTTCAAACAGCTCTGTTGCTAACCATTTGTCTCAGCAATTCTCATCTTTATTTGAGTTTGTTTCTACTTTCATGCATCAGGTAGAGCAAATTCTGTTTCGTCTCAATTATAACCCTTCTCTGCCTTTGGGATAATAACTGGTCCCAAAGAGGCACAAAAACATAAGTACATACAGCTTGTATCCTTAACTCATGCTACTTCATGTATTTTTCTCTAATAAAGGGGTCAGCGGTCCTGTGGTGTTCCAACTCCCCCTCCCAATGTTTTTTTCTTTCAGTGTGGGGGGTTTGCTAAAAGGACTAAAAGGGCATTGGGGTCAGTTAGAGTGCAGAAAAGCAAATAGGGGAAAGCAATGCATGCCCAAGGCATTGGGGGGGGGGGGGTAGAGACTGAACACAGCTATTCAGAGACTGACAGTGCAATCCTATCCAACTTGCACCACTGGTGTAACCAGCGGTGCAGCGAGAACGGGAGGCCCCAGAACGGAAAGGGGATTCAAAGGGAAGTACACCAATATAATGTATGCAAAGTGCTTTGGATTATACATTTAAAAAGTAATAATAATGGTATGAACTTGCTAGCGCTGACCCAAAGTATTGCCTTGGCAACTTTTCAGCTTGAATTTGGGGAAAGAGAGGCATGAAGAGCCCCCCCTGAAATCCTCCTCCCAGTTTATCTTGATTTTGCTTTTTCTGTGACTGCAAACCACCACAGAAGAAGCAAGGCATTCAGGAGTTCTCAACCCCTTCCCGACCACGTACCACCTCCAGTGCCACTTTCCTCTTGCGTACCACCGGAAGTGACTGGCGATGATATCATCACCACTTCTGAGTTTTCAGAGGCCAGAAAACACAGGTAGGAGGCTCTGGGCAGGTGTGAGAGCCCTTCTCAGCATTTTCGAGAGGCTCAGCCAAAGGCAGGAGGCTCACAGGAGTGAAAACATGCCACCAAAAGTGTTGTGTCGGAGTGGGGTTCCAGTGGTCTGGCAGTCCGAGAACCACCAGCAGTCAGCCGAAGTACCACTGGTGGTATTAGTACCACTGGTTGAGAAACCCTGCATTAGACATTACTCCTTTAACTTCTTGTATTGTGCCAGGAGCTGAGCACAGTGCTAAAAGGAAGAGGATGGCCCTGGTGCCTCAGGAACACAGAGAGCTTCTTCCTTCCCATGGTACAATGGGTGAAATTTGCCTACATTCTCAGCCTTCCCCCCCCCAAAAAAAATGATGAAAGGGTGAGTCCAACCTCCAAGTCCATAAAGGCTTAGAGAAGCGGATGTCTTGGCTCAGTCCTGGCAACTTGCACTTAACACAACAGTTGTGTTATGTAACAGGTAAGGAGGTGATAATTTTTTACTTTTTTTTTTAGGGTATACCTCCATGGTTGTGAATGGCAGATCTAGGAAGGAGCCCAGAATGTCTCACATGGACAGCCAGGTCCACTGTAGTGATCCGGCGATGGAACGAGCATTCCGTCGCCAGAAGCCATCGCAGTCGTGCCATAAGGCAGGTTTGCAATGACTCATGAGTAAGGGAGGCCGATGCAAGGCCGGTTGCCCTCACTCTGTCATCAGGACATCCATGTGGCTGCCGGAGGAAGGTAAGGCTCTGGCAGTGGTCGCATGGGCGGTCCGGGCGGCGAAGGAGGGGGCCATTGGCCGAGCTGACCTGGGAGGGGGCGGGGATGGCGTCCATCATATCCCCGTCCCCATCAGGCCGACTTGGCTGTTACACAGCCTCCTCCTACTTCTGCCAGCTATTTAACTGGCGGAAATTTGAGGAGGCCGATTGGGCCCTCCCCGGTTTACACCCGGGGAAGGTGATGAAGGTCCCCTCCCGCTCCAGGCCGCAGCAGCATGGCCTGGAACCCTTACGGTGAATTTCGCCCACAGTGTAGCAGGTCTGCTGAAAATAATAGCTTAGAAGATACCAAAGGAACATTGCATTTTTAAAATAGACTTGCAATTTCACTAGAATTAGAAAACCTTCAAAAAGTCCCTGAATGAGGAGTCACTGGAGTCACAGAACGTTCTTCCATTAGGTCTGCAATTAACAAGACCTTCATACAGCACGGGAGTTCTGAAGCACTTTGCTAATTCAAGGACTCTGTTGCATCACATCTTTGATGACGCTGTTTTCTTTGGAAGCCGGTTAATTATGTTCTTTCAAGAGTACCATTAAACCCTGCCAGTTTTGCATGCTGGACTTTTTGTTTTGAACTCTGACAGTTTAATTGGCATCTTCTGCTGGAAGAGATGGAGCAAAATGGAAACAAGTAAAATGCGTCACACAGATGTGAGAGGAGGACAACTGTCCATAAAATGAATGCATTTTAATGTCAAAGAGCGTCAGAAAAAGTGGAGAGTACATTTGTTCTTGAGAAGTAGCCTGTGTCCCAGCAAGGAAAAGCTATACGAACAGTTTTGCTGGTGCTGCTCTTTTTGAAAGCATTTGTCTTGCTGTGCAAAGTAAGTTCAGAAGAGGACGGGAAAACCTTAGTACAGATGCACAACTTTTTGTCTCTATGCAAAATTAGCAGAAGGTTCACCAATAGACTCTATAGATCAGGGGTGGCCAAACTGTGGCTCCTGAGCCACATGTGGCTCTTTGACCTATAATGTGTGGATTTCGTAAATATGTTGGCTAAGCTCCTTTTTGCATCACAATTAACATAAAAGGTAAACAAGAAATGTTCAAGCTTTATAATTATCAGGTATAAACTGAGAGTTACTGGATTAAAACATAAATTTAATGTTCATGGTGAGTAAATATATTTAAAAATGTAAATGCTTCTTAAATTTTGCGGCTCTCTTACGACTCTCAAACATCTGAAGTTTATCGTACGTGGCTCTTACATTAAGCAAGTTTGGCCACCACTGCTTTAGATCCACACAAACTATTTGCCCCATTGTGATCTGATCTAAGGTGGGTTGCACCAGTGGTGGTGATCCTGTTTCTTTCTTTTTAAGGTTATTTTTTTTCTTTACTGATGATTGTCAAGGAGAGAAGCAGAAGTATCATGAAAAGCATTGAGGCAAAGTAGTGATAGGAAAAGGAGAAAGAGAAACTGAAGTTGCTACTGCCTGACTCTTGCATGTCAACAGCCAAAGAGAAAGTCCTGTTTAGGCTTTATGAAAAGGGGGTGTGGTGGGCAATGAAGTAAAAATCGAAGAAAACACATGCAGAGGCAGAGAAAGAGAGGAGAAGAAAGAAAAGCCACAATATGGAATACAAAAATAAAAGCAGTCCCAATGCCGAAAGTTGGAGTAAAAGTGGGCCCAGGCCTCAACACTTGGACCATTGGCTTATGCTATACACAAACTATCTACACATTTCTGCTGCTATTTTTTTTTCTTGGTAATGACACAGTTGTGTGGTGTGCTTTGTATTGCAACTTTGCTCTGAAGGGCCAGGCCCTCATCATTTTTCAAGGATACTAACTCATTTTCCAAATTTGAAAGGGAGGTTCTTGGTTTCACTGGTTCTGGAGCAATAAACAGTCTGGTGTCCTTTCATTTGGCTGATCTGCCAAATCTTCTCCTAGAGAACTGAATTGCAATGGTTTTTCTTCTTCGTTATGAGATGGTTTGGTACTAGAGATGGGTTGTGGTTCAGGCGGTATGATGCTTGGCATTTCAGAGGGTGCAGGAATCTCTGCATAATGCTGTTTGTCACCAGATGGAGCTCCAGTGCTGAATACATAGTGCTTCAACCGGCTCCCAAAGCATGGGGTCCTCTTGAACCCAAATGCTGCATATTGTTCTTTCCTATCATCTTCACTTCCAAGAGCTGCAGTTTTCATCCCTTGTGGTGGTAGAATGTTTTCAGGAATAAGCTGCATCGAAGCTGCCCTTTCAAGCTCTCTGTTGAATGGAGTTGCCCCTGTGTTCTGGGTAAGGACATTGTGCGTATCTCCTCTGATGCTGTTTCCGTAGCAAGGAATATTCCTTGTTGGGGGTAACCCAGTTTCATGGTTGGTGTCATGACCATTCTGTGGGCCTAATTGTGATTTGGAGCATGGTGGACTCTTCTCTGGACCTGATTTCTCTCCAAATGCACCCACATTTTCCTCTTGTTTTGATGGATTTTTTCCAGTCTGTAATGAAGTGCTCCTATGACTAGAAGGGACACCAGGTGGATACAGGGCATGCCTGGCATGCTTTGAATGGCTGCTGTCTGGATATGTTGAGCTTCCTCTTTGTTCCCATGAAGCAAGCCTGAACTGAGGAGCACCTCTCAGTGGTGCCAATAGGTTTTCTCTTGGCACTGGGGAGTCTCCTGCACAGCACAAATTGCTGGCAGTAGGGTCGGCGACTGTTCTCTGTTCTCTTGGGTAGTCTTCTGGATATCCCAATGTGTCAGGGTAATGTCTCCTTTCTGCAACATTAGCTTTGGAAATGTGTGCACTCCTCTGCATGCCCCCCCCTATGTCTTCAGGATGTGTTGGGTTTCTTCTGAACTCTGTGGAGTAAGTATTGAAGTAGGGTGAAATTTCTTTCTGAGTAGATGGACCTACCATTTGGGGTCTCCAAGTATCTCTTTCAGAGTATTGTGGTCTTTCTTGTAGGAAAGTGGAGCTTTGTTGTGGAGAGTTTGGCCCTTGGTTTTGCAGATTCCTTTCTCTGTGTCCAAATATGTTGTTCCTACGATATGGGATATTTTCTGTTTTCCCCAGGTGTTCTTCTGCACCATAAATTGGAGAATGTTCTTCTGGGGTCCATCGATTAATGTTCTCATATGGTAAAGTATCTCTTTGCTTGATTGGATTCTCTGTGGAATACTTTGGATATGCATGGTGTTGAGGTGCATTGTATGGAGAATTTCTATACTCTCTGTCCAGTTCAAGAAAATGTTTGTCATGGGACCATTGGTTTTGTCTGGGATATGGTTCATGCCCCTGCTGAAGGAAAGAATCACTTCTGGGATAGGAGTTTCTTTGCATCTGAACTGAAGGTAACATTGGAGAGTATGATGGTCTTTCCCGTTGACCTGCTGGACCTATTGTGGGAGAGTTTTCTTGTTCCTCCCATGCACCTGGAAGAAAAGGTCGGGTACGTTGATCATAGGAATTATTTTCAGAATAGGTGATGTGGCCCTTTGGATCAAAAGAACGTGATGGATACATTGAGTTATATCTTGGAGGATCTTCTTGGAAGACTCGTGTATTCTCCTGGTTGTTCCACATATGGTTTTGTGGATGTGGAAATTGTTCTCTTTCACGATCTGCAGGGTTAAACGTCTGTTCTTTCCTATCATATGGATGGCTTTCTGTCTCAGTTGGAGTTCTTCTTGTAGCTGAAAATAGTGCCTGATGGGAAAGTAAGTTTGACTGGTGCTTTTCAGAAGGTTGGAACCAATCAGTGTCTTCTCTTCCATTATAGATGCTCTCAACTTGTCCTAATTTATTAAACTGTGGATTCAAGGAACGGCCTTCAGGTGGGGAACTATTTAAACCATTATCCCTGTGGACTGGGTCTTTATTCCATTGGTTTTGGGGGTCTGAACTAGGAAAAAGCACTCTTTCTCTTTGACCTGATGGGTTCCTCTCGGGATAATAGGGTTGCTCTTGTTGCCCATATAGGTTAGTTCTAGTGTTGACTAAGGGATGATTGCTGTTTGTAATCTGGTGATTGCCTCTGTAGTTGGAATTCTCTCCGTTACCCAAGGGATACATTGGGTTTTCAGTTTGTCCAGAGGGATTCCCTCTGGAAATCAAAGTGTTATGCCTTATATCTCCCATTCCTGGATGGGTTTTAGGGAAATGTGGGCCATGCCCTGTGGATTGCTGATTACCTGATTGAAAGCTTTGAATAATATTGGCATTTGGAGAGTTGGCTCTCTGACTTGATTGATTGATACCATTCTGTGCTACTCCATCACTTCCTGAGACATGAGCGGTGGGAAAAGGAGTTGGGACCCCATTTCCTCTAAGCAAGTTACTTTCAAGGGGTGGAGAGTTGGCTCCATTGCCTATTGTACTGAGTCCAGGGATGGATGCATTCCCTCCTTGACCAGATAGATTGGAGATGGTTGCATTTGTGTCGGGGACTGTTGTGTTGGTTGCAGGATCAGCTGCTGGGGTCTCTTTGGGGGCTTCTTTTTCTTTGGGTGTCTCAAAGTCTTGTTCATACATCTCTTCAGAATAATAGGGAGGCCTGCCTCCCACTCCTTGGTAGCCATATCCAAAATAGGGACTCTACAAATTTATATTAATAAAAATTGTAGGAATTATATATATACATTACAAATTAACAAATTATACCTTTTATAGATTATAATTGAATATAATTTATATTTTCTTATAATATAAATTATAATTTATAAATTATAAAGGTATGCATATATAAATCATATACATTATAAAAATATTCTATGTTTCAAAGAATATAACAATACAAAAGTATCATAATTAAATTCTACCAGTAATAACGTTCTTTTAACTCAGTTTGATGCAGCTTTGAAACGTTGGAGACTCTAATAAAACTTTGACACCACAGTATGGTACAAAGCCCTGGAGTATACCTTTGTTCATCATCACACAACAATCTAAAAATTGAAATCAGTACATACTGCAGCTATGGTGTATGAGACCTGGCTGTAATTAAACTTTGCATGAAGGTCACAGTAGTTTCCCAAGTGATCACTGACCGATTATGGTAGGATCTTATAACTGGATTCCCCCATTCCTGATTGTTCCCTGCCCTATAGCCTCATACATGGATTATCCCACATGATCCCCAGTTATATTTGTTGAATTTACCCCTTCTTCGCTGACAGGTGCTTGTGGCCTTCCAAATCCTACAGGCATACGCTGTGGAAATAGAAAAGAAAATCAGCTTGGAAGGACGGTGTGTGTGTGTGTGTGTGTGTGTGTGTGTGTGTGTGTGTGTGTGTGTGTGTGAGTGAAATTAAATTACAAATATGGAAAACATAAGCACCAGGGTACACAAGATGTATTGTAATTAACAAGATTTTTTTTCTATTGGCAAAATAAACTTTTAAATTTAATATTTAGGAATACAGGTTGGTTACCCCTTATCCAGACATCTGAAATCCAGACTTTTTGGGGGGGGGGCTATGACTGGCATAGCGTATTCCAGCACCTGACTGGCATAGCGTAAGCCATGCTGGGGCACAAAATTATTAAAAAAGATTGTATAAAATTACCTTTCAGCTATGTGTATAAGGTGTATATGATACATAAATGAATTTTGTGTTTAGACTTGGGTCCCATCCCCAAGATATCTCATTATATTTATGTAAATATTCCAAAATCTAGACAAATCCAAAATCCAGACAACTTCCCATCCCAAACAGTCTGGATAAAGGATCCTCAACCTGTATCTATCCACTTTGAGATCTTCTCTGCAGTTGCACCAAATCAGATACCTAAACACACTTACCATACCTTGTTTTAATTCAATTTTCAATGGACGAATTAGGGCCAAACTAGACATGATGTCAGAGATGTGTAAATGCATGTATGCTGTCTTTAAATTTTTACAAATAAGAGCGGGGATGGTGGTGGATCTGGACCAGGACTGCAGCATGGCGAGAATCCTTTGCCCTGCACCATTTAACCAATGAAAATTCCCTGCTCCACAATGATTCTGATCTGGATATTTGAGTCTGATCTGGTTGGTATTTGTAAAAGTATGAAGATAGCAGAGATGCATTCATGTGCTGTTCTTGAATTTTTTTTTCAAATGAGCTGAGAAGAAGCATCAGGCTCAGCAGGAGGCAAAATGAAAAAATTGCCTTTGAGCATCTAGGCCACTGTCAAGGGCTACCTGAGAGACAGTAGTTCATGTTACATTAAAGATACAATCCTATGCACATTTAAAGGTAAAGGTGACCCCTGACAATTAAATCCAGTCGTGTCTGACTCTAGGGTGTAGTGCTCATCCCCATTTCAAAGCTGAAGAGCCAGCGTTGTCCGAAGACGCCTCCGTGGTCATGTGGCCAGCATGACTCTCCTTGCCGCAGCGCGTAGCATGCAGATGGAACACAGAGCGCTGTTTACCTTCCCTCAAGCGGTACCTATTTATCTACTCACATTAACATGCTTTGGAACTGCTAGGTTGGCAGGAGCTGGCCAAGCAACGAGAGCTCACCCCGTCGTGGATTCGAACTGCCAACCTTTCGATCGACAGCTCATGGTTCAGCGGTTTAACCCACTGCGCCACCCGCTGGTAAATGCACCCAGGTAAATGCACATTTACCTGGGAATAAATCCTACTAAACACAGTGGGACATACTTCTGGGTACACATGTACAGGCTAGAATTCTGATATGCCTTTATTTATTTACTTACTTACTTACTTACTTACTTACTTACTTACTTACTTACTTACTTACTTACTTAGGATATCTTTTTTTAATCCCACCTTTCAAGTGTATACATTTATTTTAAAACTATTGCAACCCACTCCAAGAGTTTGAGATGTAACGAACTACATCTTTAAATGACGTATAATAAAGTTTCAAGGTAGAAATAAGTGACAGGAAAAGGAATATATTCTAATGGCGTGTTGCTGCTTTTGGGTAGGCTGTACCACACAACAAGAGGGGACTTACACATTTGAATGTTTCCCTATGTACAAAATATCTGCACATATAAAAACTAGCATGCTAATGAGGAGGCTATGATAGCATCAGAACAAAAACATTCCTCAGGATTATGGCTTGACCATCGTAGAGTTGTATAGCAGCAACTATCAGTCCTGGTAACTCAAACTACTTTAGCTGTAGGATTGAGACAAACGGAATTCCGCCTAATGCAGAGGTTCTCACCCGGTGGCACGCAGGCACCTGGCCACCAAGATGGCAGCTGCCAGGGTGCCTGCCCCGTGCCGGAGCCGTGGAACCAGCTGCTTGAGCTCTGCAGAGCCTGCAGAGCTTGAGCGTGTGGGTTTCCAGGCTCGGAAAATGCCCTTCCGCCTGCCTGCACTCCTTGCCTTGCCTTTACTGGCCTCCAGCACGGCG
This sequence comes from Plestiodon gilberti rubricaudatus, assembly GCA_026170595.1. Classification (NCBI taxonomy): domain Eukaryota; kingdom Metazoa; phylum Chordata; class Lepidosauria; order Squamata; family Scincidae; genus Plestiodon; species Plestiodon gilberti. Next base: position 92,554,533 of record JANXHW010000002.1, on the reverse strand, counting down.
AATCCAGGAAGTGCCGATGACGTCATTGGCACATACTTCGGGGGGGGGGAGGGTATGTGGTGCAGTGGCGTCCATGTAGGTGGTACACTGCTCCAAGTACGTTAAGAACCCCTGCCCTGGTGCAATATATGTTCCTGTGGTTGCCACCTAGTGGTCAGAAAAAGTTAGGGTAATTTGTTCAAGTTAGTTAAGACTGAGCATGCATAGTCTTGCGAGTTTTTGTAACAATTGTTCCAAGATGGATTTCAGGCTCAGGCCTTTACAGATATAGAACAGAACAAACCCCTGTTGTTACTGTTTAGCATATGTTACACCTAGTTTGCCCCATACACCAGAGAAACAGGCTTTAAATGGAATATATTACCCCTTGATATGGGCCAAATGGCTGTGGATGAAATCCTCCTTGACCAAAAATCTACAATACAGAAGAAAAATAATCCCATGTTAGTGTAACATTGATTTTATTATCTTTGATAGTAAGTGCTATCAATATTCACGTGCATGTAAATAAAACAGTAATTCTGAAGAAAACACATTCTTTGCCTTTAGTGATGCACTGCATATACGCCATGGGTCACAACAAGCACCATCTCAGAAGAGAAATTCCCTTCTATGTGTAAAAGGGGAGGGATGCATCTTCTAATAAGGCATCTGCCACTCATGGATTTATAAGTACTTGCATAAAAATAATTATGAAAATCTATACTGCCTGATTAATTGGAGGCAACTTTTTAATTGATTAAAATATTTTAACCCCATGAAGCTACTTGTCTAATTGTCCAGACATTGCAGGCCTAAAACTGGTCTCAGAGCTTTTCATGTCATGTGTACTAAATTAAAAACCTCAGTTCACCTGTGGAAAATGCCAGGGGTGTTGCTGATTTGGAGGAAATGCCTGGAAAGGAAGAGAAGCTGTCACTATCCATGTAAAACAAACAATTAGTGAATAAAAGCAAGCAATAATCTGTCCAAGGTTTAGCCAGGGCATTGCAAGTCATACTCTTAATATCATCGAACCATTCACAAGTTCACCAGGTAAAAATCCCTTGGAGGGTCACAGTGTGATGATTACATTAAAAAGAGTAGCATGAGTCTGCTCATGCTTGCTAGTTTGGCTCATCACCACTATGCACAGAATGCACAGTGTGCAAGGAGGAGTAGATTTCTGGTTTTGTCCTGTTATTGTAGTCATGGGTTTGTTCCTGCACTCTGTCATATTTGCTGCCACTAACACGTGATAGTGACTAACACGGCTACTCTCTAGAAGCTCTGTTAAGTCATGATTGGATGTACTAATTTAGCACGCAAACGTTTAAGAATATTCTTTCTTGGCTGTCACTATCGTTGCCAGAAGTTGGCAGCCAAGGTTATTTCTTAAGAATCTGGGCAGCAGGGGAAATTATTCCCATATGCACACATATCACAAAGTGACTTACCACTCAGGCCAGGAACAGTAACTGGGCAGGGAGAGGGAGGAACCAGGGGTGTGGCAAGGATGGGAGGGGGTGGATCCTGTGGTAGCGACTTTTGCCGGATCCTATCCCTGTTTTCCAGCCCAGCACGCTCCCTGATTCTCCTCTTACTTGTGCTAGCAAAATGGCTGGCATAGGTCTCAAGAGACCCATAGACGATTGGGCAGCCTACCAGGAGGTAAATTAAAAAAAAACATACCTCCTACAGGCTGTCTGATTGCCGCCGCCGCCTGCCTACCCAGCATGCAGTGTGCGCTCCATTGGCGCAGCTGAATGCTATAACATGGTGGGAGATAGGATTAGGGCGCTCTACAAACTTATAAGATGAGCAGAAAAGATGCTTCTTTCCCTGGTTTGCATCATGGTGAATTTCTGCCTGTCATGCAACAGCTAAAGGAGCAGAACCTCATCAGGAAAAAAGATGGCAACCTTCCTGTCATCTCTCTCACTGACCAGTCTGTTGCCTTCCAAATAAGACGACCTTTTGGACCCAAGGGCCATCTAATCAAGGCATCTGTTTCCAACAGTGGTCCGGGAAAACTTACAAATGGGCATGAGCATCACATATTGTTAGACTTAACGATACCACCAACTAGCAGTCTCTGGAAGGAATCCTTCACACTCATGACCAAAAGGAAGCACTGATTCAACTTCCTTGTAGTAACCAAGCTGCTCAAGAAGAGTGTACAGTTAAGAACATGTCCAAGCTGCTGGTTTACCTGAGGCTGTTGTTGCTGCTTTCCACCCTTGGGGTGCAAAACTGGCACTTGTTGCTGAGCCCGAGAAGGGCCTGCTGGATTGGCATTTTGAGGCTGTATTCTTGGTGGCTGCTGTATTCTTGGCTGTGGTTGTTGCTGTATTGGTCTCTGTGGTTGCTGTGGGAACTGAGTCCTGGGCTGTGGTCGGCTGTTTGACTGCCTGGCCACTGGAGCCTGGCGAGGCTTGTGCTGGGGAAACCTTGCTGCTTGATGTCCTGGTGTCTGTTGCTGCCAGAGATACAATCTCTGCAGAGGCGATATAGGCTGCTGGGGGAAGGGCTGCGGGAAACCCGAGCGGTAGCCAAATAAGGCGGCTGCCAACTGAGCCAGCTGAAATAAACATTTTAAAACAACACATGGTGAAATGACAGTTACTGAGATGATTGTATCTTGTTGCTAGCAACATGTGGAGTACCACCTCCTCCCGTATGAAATAACTTGTCCCCTGAGTTCAACTGAGGGGCCATCCTACACGTCCCACCATTAGCCAAAGCTAGGTGGCAGCGACAAGAAGGAGCGCCTTTTCTGTGGCGCCATATGATGCCATAATGATGCCATAATGAAATCTCTCCTCATGATTGGTGTTTGTCTGCAGTGACAAATGCTGTTTACCTTCCCATGATTACCACGTTCCAGGGTGGCAATCTGAGGAGGATTTTTCCCCATGATCAGCATTTGCTGCTGAAGAGGGGAGGAAGGGGCAAGGCTAGGCAGTGCTCTCTCCCGTCCCGCTCCCCCTCCCATTCGTTCAGGGATACATGGGGAAAATGTCTTAAGAGAGCTTGTGTTTTTAAATTCACAAAGTAAGACTATATATACTTCCGGATAGTTATGCAGAGGCATCCTAATATGGGGGGTTCAGGTGCGCAGCGCCCCCAGCGCGCTGCTTCCAGGGGGCGCGCACGCCCCCAGGACCTGCCTTTGGTCTGGCGGGCCGCAGCAGCAGCAGGAGGAGGAGGAGGAGGAGGTGGAGGCGGGGAGTGTTGTGCGCGAGCGAGCGCTTGCTCGCGCACAACACTCCCCACCTCCTCCTCCTCCTCATCCTCCTGCTGCCGCGGCCCGCTGGACCGAACAGAGCAGGGGAGTGACAACAGAGCAGGCGGAGGTGGGGAGGTGCGCGAGTGCTCGCGCGCTCCTGCCCGCCTCTCCTTTCCCCTTCCCGGCTTCGTCAGTCAGTGGCCCAGCTAGAGGCGCGAGCTGCTCGCGCCCCAGCTGGGCCGCTGACCAACGAAGCCGAGAAGGGGAAAGAAGAGGTGGGCAGGCATGCGCGAGCACTCGTGGGGGCGCTCGGTCCCCGCCCCCCACCCCAGGCTCCGGGAGGGCGCAGAACGCCACTGTAGTTATGGCAGAATAACTAATCTGTGTGGTTGAGCAATCTTGTGCGCTTGCCTAAGTGCCCAACTGGATCAGATCAAGATCCCCCCAGTTCAGCATTCTTGGCAAGAATCCCAGCAACCTACAGTATTATTTATTTATTTATTTTTCACATTTTTATACCGCCCTTCCTCCAAGGAGCTCAGAGTGGTGTACATATTTTCTCCCTTCCTTTTGTCCTCACAACAACCCTGTGAGGTAGGTAGGGCTGAAAGATAGTGACTGGCCCAAGGTCACCCAGGAAGCTTTGTGGCTGAGTGGGGGTTTGAACCTGGATCTTCCAGGTCTAAGTCCGACTCCCAAACCACTACACCATCCTGGCTACTCAGTATAAGTGCTGAGTGGTCCACTGAAAATGGGTCAATGATCAATAGTGGACCATCTTATTGTACTAGATGAAGGATAAGGAAAGATTTGGTAATGGAAGAAAGCTTTATCAGAAATCCCTTCCTTCTTTAAAAATGTGCATTAAAAATAATAAAATAGGAGGTTTTGAAGTACAGGTACTATCCCAACACTTTTTTGCATAGGGGGGGGGGGACTATGTCTGCCACTACCCCTTACTGTTTACCAGGGAAATGTCCCTTGTTGGCTTACTTAGTTCAACAGGAAGAATTACAGTCACCCCTTGTCTTATGTGAGGGTTACATTTAGAGGTTGGCGTGTAAAGCCAAAATTACATATGCTCAAAATTACCTTGAAAATCCTTTATATCTGAAAAATACATACTGTCTGTTCAAATATTCTGAGAGTTAGCTGGAACTGAGACCGAACAAGAGATCAGCAGTTTCAGTCTCCGATCTCAGGCTCACTCTCAGGCCGGCACTATTTAAACTGTGGCTTTTCTCTCTTTTTGTTTGTTTGCCGAGTGCGTGTAGTTGGATTTGTGCGGGTCAACTGTGCGTAAGATGAGGGGTGACAGTATTTATCATCCAGTAGTATGCAAAGTGTATTTTCCAAAAATCAAGGCGAATGAACTTACTTGCGGTGAGTTCATATAGCCATATGGGCCAAACTGCGTCATCTGTGAACAAATACATTTATTAGGCTGTGTTTTGTTTAAACCAGAAATCCACAAACAGGAGGCAAACACAACAGATGGAAGTTCTGTTGCTACTAGTGTACAAGTTTTGTGAGTCCCCATTGATTCAACTTGATTGAAAATCCACTGCACTACAGTAGAGCAGTTAATAAAAGATGACTCCCCACCCCACATCCCCCCATAGATATTTATTATTTTTAATGGTGGCACTAGAATGTTCTCTTTAAACCTGAAAACCTCAAGCTACTTATTTAATAAATAATAAGTATGTGCATAGCACTTTCTGAGTGCGCAAAGTGCTCCTCATGTATTATCTTGATATTGTCCTTGCCAGTAAATATTGTTGTCCCCACATTGCAGTTGGGGAACTGAGGTTGAAAGGGAGTGACTTGCCTAAGGGCTCTTATGGCCCAACCCTATTTCCTTGTAACACCAGCGTATCGCCAGGTTCGGCAGCGCTATTAGGGCCCTGCTGTCGCCACAACCCCTGTGCTGATGGCTGCTACATGGCTGCCGGTGCAGCAGCCAGAAAACCACACGTCACTAGCAATACTGTGCAGACCAGCTGCCGGTGGCATTCTGCTGGAGGAGAGGCGAGAACGAGTGTGGACCAGGAGAGATAAGGTGGAGTTGGTGACTGCTAGATCCTGAACCTCTGTCCCGGGCCAGGTATGCCCCCAGCAGGCTCCTCAGAGCTACACCAGCAACGGAGATGGTATAGCTCTGAGGAGGCCCATTGAGGACCTTTTGGCGGCCAAAAAAAAAAGGTTTGTTTGTCCCTTTCCCACACCTCTTGCCCAGCCACTGGCGTCGCTGCAGGTGGGGTGGAAAGCTAAGTTCTGCAGCTTTCCGCCCCACCGTTACTCTCCTGCATGAGGCGCCCTGCCCCCTCGTCGTAGGAGCCCGTCAGCAGAGAGAAAGCGCGTTGCTTTCTCTCCGCTGATGGGCTCCTACGACGAGGGGGGGGGGCGCCTCGTACCGGAGAGTAACGGTGGGGCGGGGAGCACGTTGCTTTCTCTCCGCTGACAGGCTCCTACGATGAGGGGGTGGGGCACCTCATGCAGGAGAGTAACGGTAGGGTGGAAAGCTGCAGAACTTAGCTTTCCGCCCCACCTCCAGCAACGCCAATGTGCCCAGCCTCTTCCCCAGGTTGGCGTATTGGATGCAGCGGCCAGCATACTGGTGGACTTGCATCCCATATGCCGTTGCCAGATAGGATTAGGCCATTAGTGAGTTCATGGCAGAGGTAGGATTCAAATTATGAAAGCCTTGATTTGTAGCTCAGTTTCTTAGCTACACAATAGTCATTGGCCAGACAATCAAATGAGGAGCACAACCTTATATGTGCATATTTTGAAATTAATAAGTTTTAATCCAGGAATAGTATACATTTTACCAAATGTTGAGCTCATAAGGAAATAATTGTTTTCAAAAACCATGAGTGAATGTCATCATCAGTACTTTGTACTTCTTTTTGGAGAGGTGTTATATGTAATGCCTCAGGGCCCAATCCTATCCAACTTTCCAGCGCGCTGATGCAGCCACAATGCAGCCCTGAGCGAAGGGAACATCTTTTACCTTCCATGATTGCCCCCCCCCCCCCACAGAATGCAGCACATGCCCTGTTGGCAGGACTGCATCAGCTCTGGAAAGTAGGATAGGATTGGGCCCTCAGTCACCTCTGATGGGTGTGCTCCATAACTGTGAAACACTTACTGTTAGGTGACACTGATTGCATTACAAAGTAGAGGAGGCTGGAGTGTTGGGCAAGATACACTTCCAGCTGTTACCTGGAGTAGCCCCAAGGAATGCCGAAGCTGCCATCCTGTTTTGAATTAAAGTCTAGCACCCTCCCTTTCATCTTGAAAGAAAATGGGAAATGTACTTACTTCTTCACTCTTACTTCCAAATCCTGCCCTGCGGGGTTTGCGCAACTAAGGTAAAAATAGCAAAAGAGGTACTGAGTTATCACACAGAGGCAGATTGAGGGGAAAAAAATAATGAAACGAATCATATTGGTTGATGCTGAAATGCTCACCAACATGGAACAAGATGTGCCCACAAGGCACAGGCACAGGAGAATTATCTTCATTCTTCACCTTCTCAACCTGTTTTAAATAAATACACACAAACAGCCCATCACACATACTGGGCCATTCACTTTTAGCACAGTAGTTTGATCATGTCATACAATAATTCTAGGTATGGGTGGCTTCAGATTTCCTTCAACATATTGTAGTGACCTGACCTGACCCGACCCAGGTTTCAGCCTGGTGCTGCAAAAATACCAGACTTGGTATTACCTGTGTACATAAATTCTATTAGCTTCTATGGTGGCAGCTGAGCCACTGAGTACTTTTGAGGATTTGACTTCTGACATCATATTGTCTACATACCCCACAGACAAACGTAATGTGGATGAACATGAGAGCTCAATAGCTGCTTCATACATGCAAGTGATCATTTAACCTTTCAGTCAATAAACCTGGTCATGTACCAGGAGTGAAACTTCCTCAGTGGGATTATGGTCATAAAAACAACGGAAAAGTTAAAAACCTTTAAAAGCAGCTTTTAAAGATACATGTTTTAAACATTTTTAACTTTTCCGTTGTTTTTATGACCATAATCCCGCGGAAGATGTTTCACTCCTGGTACATTGTAGCTGGTCATAAGAGTTTTTGATCTGTTTTAACCTGTTCATGCTTTCACATTGCTTCTACTGAATGTGTGGAGAGGATAGTGGGGCCACACCTGTTGGCCCCACCCCAACCACACATTCAGGTGTGAAATCAGCTTAAGAGAAGGAGGTCTCAGTCTCAAGAAATTCATCTCCTGTTAATATCACCCAAAGACCTTCTTAGTTCTTGGTAATCTCTGTAGGTCATTGATGCATTTGTAAACAAAAACAAGACTGTCTTGAAGGAACTACTGTACTCCCTAAAGTGTAATCAGGAATCAGTGGTAACAGATACTACAAGTGCGGCAGTCTAGGCAAGGGTCTTGTTTTATCCTGTGTACTGAGAGGACAAAATAAGATAAGTAAGGCTGAATGTCATGGCCACAATCAGCCAGAGAACTAGGCATACTGAAGGCCATTAATCTGTGCCTGTCTATCTTCACCCAAAGACATATAGTAAAAAAAAAAAAAAAAGACCTTTCCAAAATGTGATTGAGGACCAGGCCACACAGGCAGCATAAGTAGTAAAATTGTTCCTGTACCATTATAGACTGTAGGTGAATTGAGTTCTGTCCAAAGAAGAAAAGGTCTGTTCACACAGAAAACTAACATATCAAGAAGAAGAAGACAAGGCTAGAATCCTTCTCCCCAGCATCTAGCTTTCTTTGTTGAGGAAGGTCATTTATGATCAATTGTATGAACTTTCAGCTGCAGCCTGGAATGTCCAGGAATGGTTTTACCGCATGATCTGTAACAGGGGGCGTGAGTTTGCTGTACAAGATGTTGCTACTGGGGGGAAAACCCCAGCTGATTAAATGTTATTATGTTTGTAATAAAGCGAGAGGGAAAAGTCCCCTACTAACTGGGCAAGAGACACTTTTTCAATTGGTGCTCCTCTTGTATTAGCAGGGGGAGAGTAACTGCTCCCCTTTCACCCCAGCACAGTGTCTTTTCTGGTGGCTGTTTGCTGGTGTTCTTCTGCATCTTTTTTAGATTGTGAGCCCTTTTGGGACAGGGAGCCATTTAATCATTTGATTTTGTCTGTAACCCGCTTTGTGAACTTTTTGTTGAAAAGCAGTATATAAATACTGTTAATAATAATAATAATAATAATAATATTCATCACCCTTTATTCATAACCCCCATATAACTATCCACCCACACAAAATATATAGTTCTGAGCTCAGCTGTCACATAAAATGTGAAGCTGCTCTGAATTTCAAATACATGGTTAGCATTGTCTATGTAGCATTTGGCCGTGGTTAGTCACTGGTCTTGCAAGAGGGTCGCTTTGAGGAGGGGATCGATGATGATAGCCCAAACCCTTCATCCATTCCACAATGTGGACTGCCATAAAGTCCCGTCACCACAATCACCAGCCTGGTCATATAGTTCTCTTGCTTGTGAATTGACATTTGAGGGGCCAACTGATGGTATTCCTTCCTTCAGGATCCAGATTTGGCTCTGGGATCTCCAGTTGTCTCTATGTTTAATATTTATTTTTTGAAAATTTTAGCCCACTTACCAATTCTGACATTACATTTTCAGACAATGGGCAGCTTCTGAAGAAATTTCCATGACTGCACAGGTCTGAAAATGCATTATGAAAATGTCATCTGAGGAATATGATTTCAGTGATTTGATTCCATTATTTCAGCAGAATGTTCTTTCCTGTAAATGTGCTATGATTGTTATCTAGATGTAATTTCAGGCTACGCAATCTTTAATAAATGTATTCCCAGAATAGGCATGGGAGAATATGACACTTGTGCTTTTTTGTCACGTGGAATATGGTCACAGTGACAATACAAATTTCACCTTTCTGTTCTGAGAGCCTAATGAGTACTTGCATAGATGGAACTCTGTCAAATTAATTGAGTATAATCTCTTAGACTGTACAAAAGAGATACACATATGCAGTGAGAGGGAGGATTTATCTAGTTTTCACTGGTAAAAACTCCAGAGAAGAATCTGCTGCTATGGAAATCTCAAGTTAAACCCCTTGGAGAATCCATGATGACCTTAGCATGGTCTTAGAGATCACAATCAATGCTCTGTATTTGGTTTTTTTTAATCAGAGCTTAATTTACTACCATCTACTAGACATCTAGATGTTACAAGCTTTTACAATTAGAATGCAAATCTCATTCTGAGAAATCCCAATATTTTTCTCAGACAAGATAGAAATATCAAGATGAACATAGTAGATGCAGTATTTAAAAAAAAAAAAAATCACCAAACTGCACTGTCCACTTAACAACAACACCACCCCAATTCTGTATAATTTCCACGGCAATTCTTGACATTTACAAAGTTATTGCATAAAGTACAAAATAAACTTGGTAAATGTCACATTTTGGATTTAAACATCTCCTTAAGAAGTACTGTACATGTCATTGGCTTGTAATTATCTCTCAATTCAGTTTGATTGACTAGGAAACAGTTGGGACATAACCCAATCAAATTTAAGCACATTTGAGAAAGTATTTGCCTAAATCTCTCCCATGGAAATTACTGGGACTTTAAAACAAAACAAAACAAAACTACTTAATTTTGTTTGTAGCATGCCTTTTATTTTTACTGTAAAGCAAAATCTGTTTTATCACATTTGTAGAGTAATGCAGTATCTCAACCAGGTTTTTTTTTTTTAAATAGTCATTAGGCTGATTAGCAAAGTAAAATTTAAATTTCAGAAATCAAAATGAACTGGAGAGTAATAGTAATATGAATAATAATTACCTCTGAAATGTGGGGAAATATTCTTGGGATCCTGAGATGGGATAAGGAAAAAAATAACTAAGACTCAAAATCCAAGCAATTTGCTTTTCATTCAAAAGTTATCAGTAGGGCAACATATAAATGTTGTTTTACAAGCTTGGAACCAATCAATGCGCATGAGACATTTGACGTCACCCTAGGCTTTTGCCTGCTAGCTGATACAGTGTGTAGGGCTTCAAATATGTTATTATAGGAGCTGCTGAATCTCAAAGTCTCTTATTATGTTTAATAACAAGTCATGGAAGGAAAAGGCTTAGGGCAGTAACATCTAGATTGAACATCACCTTCTTTAGATAGTAGAGAAATGTTTTGAAAGAAGTGTCACTAATTGCACTGAAAAAAGAAACTTTGGGAGAGAGCTGTTTATGTAAAACAATTGAGGGGCTATCAATGCCCTATGGGCCCATTTCAGTCCAGCTGAAACGGAAATGGTCCTTCCTGAAGGGCAGATTCCAAAAGGTGGTGCTGAGGGGCTCATGCCTGACCTCTTTGGCCATTAGCCTTTGCGGTTCCTGCAGGGTTCAATTCTACATTAATTTAACATCTACACAAAACTGCTGGGAGAGGTAATCAGGGTTTATGGGGTTGGGTACTATCAATATAGGCCAGCGGGTGACGCAGCGGGTTAAACCCTGAACCATAAGCTGTCGATCGAAAGGTCGGCAGTTCGATTCCCACGACGGAGTGAGCTCTCGTTGCTTGGCCAGCTCCTGCCAACCTAGCAGTTCCAAAGCATGTCAATGCGAGTAGATAAATAGGTACCGCTTGCGGGAAGGTAAACAGCGCTCCGTGTTCCAGCCGCATGCTACGCGCTGCGGCAAGGAGAGTCATGCCGGCCACATGACCACGGAGGCGTCTTCGGACAACGCTGGCTCTTCGGCTTTGAAATGGAGATGAGCACCACACCCTAGAGTCGGACACGATTGGACTTAATTGTCAGGGGATACCTTTACCTTTTACTATCAATATGCAGGTTACACTCAGGTTACAGTATATCTATATCTCACTCCCATCTTGTAGTAGATGGCTGTGGATTTTCTGGATCATTGTCTGGAATCAGTAATGGGCTGGGTGAGGGCAAACAAGTTGAAATTAAATCTGGATAAACCAGAGGTGGTGCTATTGGTGAGGAAATCTGTGGTCCAGGTGATAAAATACCAGATTGTTCCATAAGGGGTCACATTCCCCTTGAACAAGTAAGTTTGCTGCTTGGGAGTAGTGGATGCCTGGATGCCTAGGTGTTTTGGCCATGGCCCAACCAGCTTTTGCCAGATTCAGGGCCAGCTTTGCAGGTTTGTCTGTTGTGCCCTTTCAAATGCCCCAACATCCCTGAAAGTGGTTGTCCTGAATTGATTAGAGCTTGCCTAAACTACTGTAATGCACTCTACATGAGGCTGCCCTTGGAGACCGTTCAGAATCTTCATCTTGTGCAGAATGCCAAGGGCCCATCTAGTCCAGCTTCCTGTATCTTACAATGGCCCACCAGATGGCTCTGGGACCACACAAGACAACAAGACAGCTGTATCCTGTTGCCACTACCTTGTACTCCTGTTGCATCCCTTGTATGTATCATGTATGCCATGTATCATGAATGCCATTCCTTTGCATTGCAAAACTTTATACCCAACTACTGTACTGTATCTTTCCATAATTCTCTCAAGAGGAACTTAGACAATTACAAGTGAACCCCCAAAGATACTGAGGGGTGGTTTAGCTATGATTAGTGCTTATGGTCAGCATGTACAGTACATCTAATATCTTAAGTTGAGAAATGGGGAAAAATAAATCCCTCCACTGAGAGAATCATTCAGTACATAATTCTGTTCTCTATGTAGTGCGTAAGGTCAAATGATGTGGTGATAATAATCCGTCTAGCTTCAAAAATCGCAGTCTTTCATCTGTGTGCAAATTAGCCTCGACGTTTTAAGAAAAGTGATCATTTGCTAAAATGTCTCCTGCACATTACTATGATGAATGTGGGGACCACAATCCAAAGTATGGTGAAACTAGTTATGCTAGCGGCTAGCATAACCGCTAGCTCATTTAGGATTGCTTTTCTCAAACAGCAGCCCAGGTTGCTCTGGTTGCATGTAGGAAAAATGTTTTGGACCAGAGGGGTTGTTTCAAAAACAGTTTGTGGTATGACTGGAAATCGACAAACAAATCCTTCATGATACAGCCATACAAAGGACTGTGCAACTGTTCCCAGAGAAGTCAGTAGTGTGCCCCCTTACCTCTCCTGTCAGGTCACCACCAAGTGTGTAGCTTCAACTCTAGGCTTTTTAAAAAAAAGTTTAAGGTTCTTATGTCCTCGAGAAGCATCTACAAGCTTGTTTTTCCTCAAGCCTCCACACACGACTCTACTGCTGCTTTTCTTGGGAATTGTCTATGTGCCGAGGTCCTGGGGGAGAAGGAGCTTGCAATTTTGCAAATACTGTTGGGGGAGTTTAATGAGAGGTTTCTCAGTGAGAAGATCAGTAATGAGTACCAGCTTCCCCCAATGCTTGCTTGCCATTGTTACTGATCTTTCTCTGCAATGTGCAGGAGTAGAGGAATGCTGGGTGTGCTCTATGGCACCGTCTCAGCTCACAAAGGGTAAATGTGAGTAGGACTGCAACTTCATGAATTTGGTAAATTAGCTGATTGAAATGTTGATTAAAAGAGGTGTCAGTGATGAAATGGTCAGCAGCAGAGTTAAAAAATATGTCAGCATTCTGGATGCAACAATTTTTAAAACTTCAGATGGAAAACACCATCTTGGAAGAAATGTTGCTCTTTCACACTGTGGCAGGAGGGAATGCCTCTACTCAGATGGTTCTTGCCACAACACATGTGTGTACCATCTTAAAGCAAATACTGTATCCTTTTTTCAACTAGTGATTTTTTCCTCAGGTGCAAGTTTATGTAATTTTATAGCCCAATGCTATGCTGGCTTCCACCAGTGGTACTGAGCTCCACGCTGTTGCAACATGCCATAAAGCACGTTTCGATGGTGTGGAGGCTAGTCCTGCCGGTGTGCAGGCCTCCACCAGCAAGGGAGCAGTGCCTGCCAGAGACAGGTGAGCTCCACGCCGGCTGGCATTTCGGGAGGCGTTTCGGGGTGGGGAGATGGTGGGGAGATGGTGGGGAGGGGGCGGATCAGGCCCAGGAGGGGGGAAGACTTGGCGGATGAGGCCTCTGCTGAATCCTATCCTGGGCTTGAAAGCCCGACATGGGGCTGCTTGGAGCTGTGCTGGCCATTTAGCTAGCATGCCTCCGAGTAACCCATAGGGGCTGCTGGGGCTTTTTATGGGGGAAGGGGACGATTGACCCCTTCCCACGAGGAGACCTCCAGCCCTGCACTAGTGGCACAATTATATGTGCACTTACCTGGGAGTAAGCTTCAGTGACAGACATTTACTTTTGAAAAAACATGAATAGCATTGTGGCAAACAACTCATATAACTAAGGTTTGTTTAATTGGGTGACAGCCCTAATAATGCGGCCCAATGATGTCTTACATGAATTGAGTGTGCACACTCCAAGGTGCCCCAGAATCCTTTGCAAAGTTCAGAGGTTCCTTGGCAGACAAGTTGCATGTCGAAAGTGATTCCTGAAGGTTGAAAATCACTATCAGCACAAACCGACTTAACTTTTGTGCCGATTTAACCAGCGGTGCAGCGAGAACGGGAGGCCCAGAATGGAAAAGGGACTCAAATCCCCTCCAAAAGAGGAATTCAAAGGGGATTTGAATCCCTTTTCTGTTCTGGGGCCTCCCGTTCTTGCTGCGCCGCTAGTTAAACCGGCACAAAAGTTAAGTCGGATTGCGCTGTGTGTTATGTAATTATGTATGTCAATGACCAGTGCTTTCAAAATGCTATATACAGTACCACAGCATGTTAACTATCAATACCAACAAGTATCAACTTTTTATCATTTGAAATATTGAAATAACATATTATTTGGTTTATAACAGAAGTATCAAACTTAGGGAATAGAGAAACCAATAGAGAAAACCAATTTTCTCTTACCAATAGAGAAAACCAGAAATTGTTCACCATCACAATCTGCGCAGGAGAATTTTGAGGAGAATGTTTGGGATCTAGCTTGAATGGACCTTTACATCATCAGCTAGTTCAACACTGTGCCATCAGTCCCCCCCCCCCAGCAAGTGTGAAGTACTGTACTCTTGTGCTGATCTTACAGAACAAGAGACATGAGATGCGATGAGTGCAGCATCTGCCGTAGACAGATATTGTTCTCCTAGTATATCATTTTACCCTGGCTACTGATGTGTAAAAACATCTTTACAAAAAACAGTCGTCCCCCCTCCCCCCAGTATGTCGCAAAGTCTTTGCATAAGCTACCTTCAGCTTGTTATGCCTGGGTATGAAATTATCCATCTACGAGCAAAGAAAAGCAGAAAGATGCTGAACTGTAATGAAAAGATGAAAGGAGAATACAGAAACCATCAGCAGAACTGGGATAAACATCATAATTCATGATTATTCCTTTTAGGTTCTGAGGGTTTGGCACTACTTTCTCACTGTCTTTCTACTTTTCTGTTTTCTTTATTTCTGTTCTTGCAATGTATGTTTACTACTACCAAACATCAGGCATATTTAAAAGGAGCGCTGTATTGCATTTTCTTGCAAGGATTTGGAGGGCTGGTCTAGATAATCACCATCTTATGCTGTCTAGCATTTTATGAAGGGTTTTATCATGCTTTTCGAAAATGAATGCACAGCAAATTCTGATTATGGTGTTTCGGAAAGGCAGTCAAGGTCAAGGTCATAGGCGTAAATGCAGCTGCCTAGGTCAGTGGTTTTCAGACAGCATGAGAACCCTTGGTTCCTTGACAGCTGTGGGGTTCCTGAGGCCAAGATCAGTAATGATGGAATAGCTTCCCTAACATACTACTACTACTACTACTACTACTACTACTACTACTACTACTACTACTTACCTGCAATGTAAAGGAGCAGTTGCTTGACCCAGGTAATGAATGACCAAGTGCTCGAAATGTTCCCTACTGGAAAACCAGTGACCTTGTTGACTAAGGGTTGTTGAGTAAGGCCCCAATTACATCTAAATCCCTCCCCAATGCAATGCATGCATGCCAAGGAGGCAAGTGCTGCATTCTAGGGGGGCAGTTGCAGAAGCCTCCTCAGGGTAAGAGAACTTTCACTCTTTTACTCTGAGAAAACCCTCTGCTTTCCCTATGGTTCTCCTCGGTTTTGCACCAGCTGTTTTGCCAGCTCAGAGTGGGGGGAGAAGATATGACCACACACGCAAGTGCAATCAATCTCGCCCCTTACCTCACCCGTTCTGCCTCCCTCCCTCCTCCCTCCCTGCCCAGAAACTCCCTGTTCCTCCTGTTCCCTCCCCCAACCCTCACTGCCTGCCCCCACTGCTGCCTTACCTGACACCAGTGGACAGTGTCTTCACCACCAGTGAGTGTGCACAGCTGGGAGTCACTGCGCTAGCAGCCCCATTGCATTCGCCGACGGCATCATGCCTGAACCCTGATGCTTTTGCTGGCGGGAACACACATCTGCCAGTGGACACTTTCAGATAGGATTGGGCCATAAGGAATCTGTAGGCATCCATCAACGTGTCTTTTGGGATGGTGCCACACATTGCTTCCCTTAGATGTTCGAGTGTTGCGGGTTTTCTACAATGAAGTACAGTACAGTATGTATGAATTAGAGCTCATTAAGATGTGTACATTTTTGAGACACCCATACATACACACACGCATGCATGCATGCATGAACACACACACACACACACACACACACACACACACACACACACACACACACAATATCTTCTCTTCTTCTGGGAGAGGTCCAATATCTTATGATTTCAGTGTCTGTGTAATAGTTCTGCATCCAACTCATTCTTGCCATAGGATTTCTGCAGAAATTGATGGCCTTACAGACCCAGTTCATACATCTATGAAATGGTAAGAGGTCTCACGTGGTAGACTGGCAGCAAAGGTACTACTGCCTTTTTTCTTTTTTTTTTAACCACAGCATTGAGTTAAACAGTATCTAGTCCGGAGTCTAGAATGGATTGTGAAGAGCTCCAGAAGGATCTCTTCAAACTGGGGAAATGGGCAGCAAAATGGCAGATGTGCTTCAATGTAAGTAAGTGTAAAATGATGCACACTGTGACAAGAAATCATTTTTTCATATATTGAATATGGACTGCAGGGTGGCGCAGCAGGTTAAACCACTGAACCAAGAGCTGTCTATCGAAAGGTCGGCGGTTCGAATCCGCGTGATGAGGTGAACTCTCGTCGCTCGACCCAGCTCCTGCCAACCTAGCAGTTCGAAAGCATGTTAAAGCAAGCAGATAAATAGGTACCACTTGAGGGAAGGTAACCGTGTTTCGTGTCCAGTCGCACGCTACACACTGCGGCAAGGAGAGTCATGCCATCTACATGACCACAGAAGATTCTTCGGACAGCACTGGCTCTTCGGCTTCGTAACGGGGATGAGCACCGCACCCTAGAATCGGACACAAATGGACTTAAATGTCAAGGGATACCTTTACCTTATCTCTGAATGCCAGATGCAAGGGAATGACAACAGGGTACAGGTATCTTATTGTTTTATGTGCCCCCAAAGGCATCTGGTGGGCCAGTGTGAGTTACAGGAAGCTGGACTAGATGAGCCCTTGGCCTGATCCAGCAAGGCTCTTCTTATGTTCTTATGTACTATCACTTGTGAATGCCTGTCTGCATGTTAAAGGCACCACTCACAGTGATGACTGAAAGGCAGGCAACACTAGCATCTCTCCCCTACTTATGCCATATGATGCAAGTGTTCTGTGTGAAGACTCAACCATCATGTGACCACCACCATGTATAACATGTAAATTAAAAAATGAGTCACTACACTACCATGTTGTTCTGTTACGCTTTCATGTTGAAGGCAGATTTCAGACCATGTGATGCCTTCAGTCTTGCATTCAGAAAGATATCAATGTCTTTTCTTTGTCAGCTGCCAGAACATCTTCCCTGCAACTGCAGAATGGCCCACTTACATTGCTGCCTCTCACCCTATGCTTCCCTTTGCCAATCAGGGCTCAAGGATATATGGACTGTGCTTTGGGGCAGTGGTTGGTGATGATTCTGAAATCATGAAGTTATTTTTTTCCTGGCTTTGGCAAAGTGGTACAATGAGAAAGAGTGTGACACTTTGAAACTGCTAAATACTAAGGGAAGTGGTGGATGCTTCACCCTGCAACACATTCTTGTTTCAGGAATTGATGGGCAAACTCCCCTGGTTTGATTCAGAATTGGCAAATGGAGCTGTTTCTTTCTTTTAAAGGGGAGAATAGCTCAGTATTTCTGATGCCAATTCTAAAATCTGGACATCATTGTGGTCATGCTAATGTCATTCAGGCTGCAATGGGATCTGAATGCCTCTCATGCCTCAATCATCATCATCTGCCATCCTTTCTTTCCTATTTACGTGTCAGCAGTGAGAGTATAAGTGGAAGGAGACCTCTCGTGAAGCCTTAGAATATCATACTGGTAGCTCCCAGGAACATTGGAAAATCAGAGTTTTCCAAAAGCACCTGAGTATGGATCTCAGGAGCCCTGGAAACGACATATTATAGGTCCCCTTGCATCTAGGATGCTACTAAGAACTGCCATGGGCATGTCCTGGCCAAAATTAAATATGTTTTAGTCTCACTGATTTCAGTGAGAGAGTTAAATATGCTTTTAATTCTTTTCCACTGAAAAGGTGTAGAAGTTTTAGACTTTGGCTAGATCATGCCAAGGAATAACTCCTTTAGGGCTTTTGTGGGAAACTCTCCCAGTGGATTGTGCCCAAATCCTTATACGAGTATTTAATCCAAAATATGGCAAAGTGTTCTCTTTTCGTATATATTTATATTTTATTGATATATTAAAACATAAAAACAATACATATTTCATAAAGTTATAGCAAGCGCGAAGCAATACATCCTACTAGCATACTGTTCACTATTTTCTACATATAATTTCCAACTAAGCCAAAACAACACCCACATTCTATTCATTAAATCCGCATATCATCACATCATATGGCAAAGTGTTCTCAATGTGTTTTAAATCAGTTGCCTGTTTGTCTGGAATAAAGTTTCTCAATATTCCTATCCTTCTGGTTGTTAGCAGAGCTGAGGGAATCAGTCCCTTAATCAATCAATCAATCCTACACATGGCAAAACTGAGTTTTGTTAAGAACGTTACTGCAACAACGGAAGAACTGCAGCCATTGCCACACAGGCAGAACAAGAAGACAGGAAAAAGAAAGTAATAAGAGGTCTAGTCAAAGTAGGAGAAAACAACCCACAAGCTTTTAAACTAGCAACAAAATAGGTTACAGCTCCCCCTACTGGTGGGAATTAGCATATATATACCCAAACTCACTGACTATATCAGAAGTGGCTGTGTTCACATGCTGTTGCTCTTTCAACACCAGATTCCATCTTTCTCATTTTTTGTATTAATTGCACAATGGGTCTCTTTTAAATACACTTTATTCAGCAGCTCACAGATCATCCTTATTTCCCAGATAACTTCCCAAAAGGTATCTAATGGTGTGGAGTGAATGAGACTTCAGATCATATTTTAAATATATGGTACTTCCTTTCAGGTTACATTTAAAAGCTTATGTTGACCAAATCTTTTCATAATTGTCTGATCTTCCTCTTCTACACAACATTATACATCTTTTAACTGCAAGTTCTAGCATTATTGTGCCATTTGTATAACACAAGTGGGTTCATATTATATCTGGCTTTAAGTATCCATTTTGTTACCCAATAACGGGGCTATGTGAAGCCATTATTGTGCATATATATTATCAGGGCTCGCAATACCAAAATACTGTGTAGTCTACGAAGCGATCCACAAATATTGACTGGCCTTGGTAGCCAGCTATTATTATTTGTGGTTACTCCTCTCCCTCCTCTGTCCTGATACATTAGAGGACTCGGGGTGTGTGTGTTTCATTATCTTAATCAGTACTGGATTTGCAGACACTTGGAGGCAGCAAGAATCCCTCTTGCTGCTTTCGGGTGCTTTCAAATAATAGTGAAAAGCTTACTTTGCATTGTGCTTTGAAAGCACTAAAAGTGTAGAAAGATTATTGCTGCTTCTGAATATCTGCACATTCTGTTGCAAAGTGAGCGGCTAGCCTACCCTCCATTGAGTCCTCTGGGCATGACAAATGATGTGGGAAGTGAAATTTATTTGTCCCATCAAGCACAGACTAAGAGCCCAATCCTATCCTCCTCCCCTCTGCTGGTGCAGCCATGCTGAAAACAGGCATGCTGTATCCAGCGGGGGGGGGGGGGGATTATTATAAAGGGGAATTATTTTCCCTTACCCCTCCATAAGTCTCCTGCTCCGCAATGGTTTTCCTCGGACCTGTGCTAGCCTTGTGGGGCAAGAGGCTTGCAAAAGTGAGGATAGGATCTGGCGTACGACATCACTGCTGGATCCACCCTCTCCCGCAGCCTCTCCACGCCTTGTTCCTCCCCCCTCCCTGCCCAGTTGTGCCCCTCCCTGCCCCCTCCCCACCCACTTCCCGCCCCTGCCACCACGTTATCTTCTCTGGTGGGCACAGTGGGGTCCATCAGCAGTAGTGGAGTGTTGCCACCTCCTGCGGCAGTGCTCGGGAAATGCATGCTCCATCAGCAACCATTTTATGACAGCAACCATTTTATGACTGTTGTAAATGCCTCTGCACAACAGCCCAATTTGCAATAGGATTGAGCTGCCTGATGCTGTCTGCATCATGTTTTCTCCAAATCAGAGAAAGCATTATTCACATTGTACTGGTATTGAACAAGAGATAGCCAGGAAGAGATTAATGGTCATCGGTAGTAACTTGGACACCATATTTGTGGAACCTGACTAAGATGGCTCTGGAGGTAGAGATTTCATATGGAGTTATTCTGAATACATAACTAATTATTCTCATCGTACCTTGTAGGGAATGTGCCACTACAGAACAGCTCCAAAAATATACTTTTTATCTCCAGTAGCCAGAATGCATTAAATACTCCTGTTTCTGCAGATTTTTTTTGGTCCTGCTGAGAATAGTCTGACAGTGCAATCCTAACCAACTTTCCAGCACCAGTGTAGCCATGCCAACAGGGTGCACTTCAGGGGCAGATATCTCAGAGGCCTCTTCAAGGTGAGGGAACACCCCTCTGTAAAAAATTTTCATTGTTGAAGAGGAGGAAGAACTTCAAGGGACTATGATGCCTCCATTCACTGCTTCTTAAGAAGTTCCTAACACACATCATGAGAAACAGATGCTGCCTCCCGGAAACTCTACGAGGATCCAGGCTTCACCATCACACTAATCTCAGAGGCAGCAGAAGATATTGTGGCCCTATGGTCCCCACTACTACAGGATATGGGGATGGCTAATCTTTTACATGGCTTTTTTTAAGGAGCTGACAATTTAGAGATGTAGTAGCTAAATGGAGCTGCAGTCTACAGCAGGTAAATGCCTCTGATATGGAGGACAAAAACAAGGAATGAACATCATGTTTATGTCTTGCCTATGTGTGTCACAGTCACTGTGTCACTGAGTGTCACAGTCTCACAGAGATATTTGGTTTGACTGCTGTTTGGCTAGATAAACCTTGCACTGAATGAGCAACATAATGTGTACAGTATGTTCTTATGTAACAGTGATTCCCCCCCCCCCCAAATGATGAGAACTCGGCAGTTTAAGGGTTTTAGTATCCAGAGCTCAGCAACTGGTTGCCCTGGGCCAAATCTACCCCACACCCATGCTTGCCCCCCCCAGCTCTTATTTTTCTTTCAGCAAGCTTTGTTTCTTCCTTAAAACAAACAGAGAAGCAGCCTCCATTGCAGGCAAGTAGAACGAGACTAAGTCCTAGAGAGGCTCTGCAAGGTTTCTGTTAACCTTGCGGAGCCTCTCTAGTACTTAGTCTCATTCTACTTGCCTGTAATAAGCAGCCAGAGGCTGCTTCTCCTGTTTCTTTAAGGAAGAAACAAAGCTTACTGGGAAAAAAGTAAAAGCCTGGGGGGTCCCCACGATCCGTGGATAACTGAAACCGTGGATAGCGAATCAGTGGATATGGGGGCCCACCTGTACTTAGTTTCTAGGATGGGGGAGGGGGACTGTGGTCTTGGCCTTGGCTCACCAGCCCTTAGCTCCTTCTCAAAATGGACTTCAAGCAAAAAATAGCTGCTGATCAGGCTAGGAATATGAAGTGCTTTTTTTTTAAGTAAGCATGGTTACCTTTGGGATGCAGCATGCAAAGTGCTGCAGGAGGCAAATGATGTTGAGTATTCATGATGGTAATCATGAGAATACATTAAAAGCTGTTTGCATTTGTAAACATATTCTGCACAGCACTCTCTGCTTTAATCAAGATTTTAAAAAACAAGCAACAAGAAACATGAACACATGGTTAAATAAAAGTTTATTACACGCTGCCTAAATAAATCAATGCAATACACTGAGCCATCTAATCGGAACTGGAGACGTACCCCAACCATAAACTCCAGTTTAGTGAAACTGTTTATAAATCTTGCGTGCATTTCTGGTTTCTAAAGGCAAAGGTTTCATAAATAATCATTATTCTTTAAAATACCAGTCAGGCAAAGAACAAAAGCATATGAAAGCTAAAATGGCAAAACATAGGAACAGAACCTCAGCAACTGCTAGTAGAACCACATTTTACTTTTAGCCGTTAATCACCTGGCACCGTCAATACTTTTTCAGACGTGAAATGTAAAACATGAAACAAAGGTTGAACCATCACTGCCACAAGCTACAGACATTGATTAGCACATTTAATGTGTTAGGGCTCATTGGATATAGAAGATTAATAGTCCTCCTAAGCTGATGCATCAAGCAGAGGAAATACCTGAAGAGTTTAAAACAAAAAGTGGCATGTTTCTTAAGGACGCTCAGGGCTCTTGGAAATGCCATCCATCTGGAACTACTTGTGGCTGACCACCCCCATTGCCTACATTGGTTGTGTATATGGTGTCGGGGAACATGGTGGGATCCAAAGGCATGGTCGAGTCAGCTTCAAAGGGGATGAAGCTGTCAGGGAAGCCCTGAGTTGCCAGTGGGATTGCCGTGCCTTGGGGTGCACCTGAGGATCCTTTACTCTGGGCAGCAGGATTTTGCAGATTGCTGTGGGCGTTTGGCAAGGCAACACCCTGGGTGCCATCTAGGGGGTTGTTCCCGGTGCCTGAAGGGTTAAGCCCCTGGTTAGCTCCGCCTTGAACTTCTGGCTGCTCTGTTATTCCAAGTTGATCATCTTCAACAGTGAAATCACCTGGCTGGCCTATGGTCTTCGGTGGCATCATGTTTCCCAATCCAGCACCCATGGAAAAGAGATTGGGGCCCATTGCTTGATAGGCTGATGCCCCAAGTCCACCACCCTGAAAAACATTATGGCACATTAATTGTTGTCTTACATTTCCTGTCTTCACGTTGCTAGGTTTTATGCTGCCAGGCAAAATGAGGTTTTTTCTTCTTCTCACAGTTGGAACCCCTATTGAAATAACTGTGCTGGTGACTCAGTTTGCAGCACAGCAATATTGACAGGGCAGTTGGCCTCCAAGGACAGCATGACACACATGTTGACTGTAAGGTGTGTAGCAATCTCTGAAATGACAACAGCATGTTCAATTCCCATCCTTCTCTGTTGTGTTTAGGAAAACGTACCCGTGTCATCATGATGATGGGTATTTCCCCACCACTGCTTAGGCTTATCAGATCTCCAACCGGGACAGAGTGCTAGACCTTTAGGAGAAGGAATATGGGCAGGTGTAGCTTGTTAAACCTTAGAGCACAATCCTAGACATGTCTACTGAACACAATGGGGCTTGCTTCTGAGTAGACATGCCTAGGATTGTGCGCTAAGGTTTAACAAGCTACACCTGTCCACATTCCTTCTCCTAAAGGTCTAGCACTCTGTCCCGGTTGGAGATCTGGTAAGCCTAATTATCTGCCACATTGCCAGTGCAATCCTAACCAACTTTCCAGTGTCGGTGCAGCCGCAATGCAGCCCCGAGGTAAGGGAATAAATGTTCCCTCACCTTGAAGAGGTCTCCATGACTGCCCCTTCACTGCTAAATGCAGTGTGCACCCTGTTGGCATGGCTACACCAGCACTGGAAAACACTGGAAAGTTGGTTAGGATTGCGCTGTGTGCATAAAACACACTATATATATACTATATATATATAGTATGGAGAGGGAGGGGGAGAATTAACACATGGCTGCCATTTTCTATGGCAGGCATATAATTAGTCAAAACATGCAGTTCTTTCCTTGCAGGCCAGTGCAAGTAGAATTCGTTCCTTAGGCTTAATTAGAGACCCATTCTAAGTTTATACATCCATTTTCATTAAATGTTTATAAGACAGATGGATTAAAAAAATTCAGTACAGGTGTTTAAAATTCATTAAAAGAGAAACAATACAGAATTTCTCCACAGATACACTCACATTTATTAAGATTTTAGCCTTACTGCAGTATGCCAATGGCAAAACTTCTGAAAGACTAAAATCAACACTGGGAAGTATTAACAACCTTTGAAAACCCAGACAAAAATAATGTAATGATACACATTTAGATCCCATCTCTTCCAATGGTAGATTTAAGCACATGCATATAGAGTTCTTCGACAGAAATCAATGAAACTTAAAAGTGATTACCTGTGAACGGATTCTAATATATCAAGAAAACGTTTAGTTATATGCTCTAAAACTGTTATGATCAGCTACAATCTTACAAGAACGAATCATATCTACGGGATTCAAGGTCATAAAATACAGTATGTATTTTTACAATAAAAGATCTTAAAACAGCATAACGTTTCATTCATTAGCCATGAATATCCTCAGATGCATATCAAGCCAAAAGCCGGCAAGAAGATATTAACAGAATCACTCTGTCACTGGCATTTAAAGCAACAGCATTAACAGAATCTCTCTATAACCATTTCTCATTTCTAAGTTTGACTGATGTCTGCTGCCTTGTGAATTAGACGCTATTATTTTAAATGTCGGTTATAGAGAGATTCTGTTAAAAATGTGGCATGTTTCTTAAGGATGCTCAGGACTCTTGGAAATGCCATCCATCCGGAACTACTTGTGGCTGACCACCCCCATTGCCTACATTGGTTGTGTACCGGTATATGGTGTCATATACACAATGGTGGGTCCCCAACCTTATACTTTATTTATTGTTGGGGTCGTGGCCCGAAAAAGTCATGGTTGAAGAACACTGGTTTAATCCATCATAGAGTCAGTGCATATTGCAAGTTACAACCCACCTGCATTTCTTCTGAGCTTACTATTCCTAATCTGCCAGGAGCACCCTAAAGAACATGTAAGCAAACCACATATCAGCAGTGAATCATTCTAGACCAATACATTTACAATGAAAAAAACCCTCATTTTACAGTTTCCTCCATACCAAATTGCATTGAATAAAGTGAAGTATTTCACTTATATAATGAAAAAAAAATTGTGCTACTAAATTACATGTTTCCTTTTCCTCTTGAAACTTTACTATATTTTCAGCAAGATAATATGCTGTGTCGTGTTCTACTTTCGTGCACTGAAAATGTTTATAATCTTGAATTTAAAATTAAAAAGCTGAAATCACAGCTTCCAGTGCTGAATTCACAGTAATTTCAGTAACTGATCTATTTCTACATTTATTTCCTTTTATTTGTTTACTTGGAAATCATATATAGAAATGTCACTTCCTGGGTTTTGTCTCTTTGTCACTTTTTACTGTGACTGACAATACTTGGGATTGTGCAGATGAATGGGTGCAGATATTTAAGCAGAGGTTGAGTTAGTTCTTAGTGGCTCTTGATGAGTTTTTAATAAAAAAGAAGTAAATAAGTTGTAATTTGGAAAACATGGTGGATGGGGGTGGGCAGGTAGTAGAGCATAGAAACCTGCAAGGGTGGTTTTGTCTTCACTAGAGAGGCATCCCTGAGTGTACTTTCTTTTCCTGACTTTCTCCTCTGCCATTCATTTCTATGGGGCAGTGATTCCCAAAGTGTGCACTGCGACGCCTGAGGGCATCGTGGTGAGCTCGTCCCTGGTGGCCCCTCCTACCGGCTCTCCTGGGTGCCACCATCTTGGATTGCATGAGAACTCACAAGATTTGGGTGCCGCCATCTTGGATTCTGCAAGATCTCGTGCGATTTGGATGCCATCTTGGATCATGAGAGATTTGGGTGCAGCCATTTTGGAACATGTGAGAGTTTATGTGATCCAAGATGGTGGCACCTAACTGAGCCAGGAAGAAGAGGCTGCAGGTGCGCCATGACTCTGGTAAGTTTGGGAACCACCGCTATGGGGGAAAGTATACAAATTATATATTTGTATTTGTACAAATATTTATACAAATACAAATATACAAATTTGTCAGTACACGGTATTCACAAATCTTTTTATCATAGTAGTAGTGGTAAAATGTGTTCCTTTGTCCTGGGCTAGGTGGCCCATCTTCCATGGGAGTGGGTGAAGTACACTCCTCTGTGTTTTTGTATGCAGAACACCCCAGGGATCACTGAAATCAAATGTAAGGTCTCCCCCCCCCCCAACCATAATGATGAGATGTGAATAAATGTAAGATACTTACTCCTTGGTTTGCCATATAAGACATATAATACAAATTGGGGTAAATCTAGACAAAAGAAAGAAATAATCAACAATAATTATTTTACCTTTTTTTTTTGGTGTGGTGATAAGCTCTATGAAGCTTTTCTTAGATTTGGATGTGTCAGGCTAACGTTAAATGCCTGGTCAGTAAAAATGTCGACAAGCAAAACCATCTTGGACAAATGCTTATCTTCTCCAATAAGTGGGCCTGCACATCAAGATAAGTTATGGGAATCAGTCTGTTGGCAATATGAATCTATTTTGAGAGTAAACTTACAGATTGCTGCGGTGGTTGTTGCGCTGGGTCTTGTTGGGTTCCTTGTAAACCCGGGAAGATCTTTGCAAAGAGAAGAAACAGAATGACATTCAGTGAAATGCCTCAAGTACAAGGACTTCAGTGTATACACAAGAAAAATATCAACTGTTTGATATAAAAATAGTGTTTTTGAGTGTTCAAATCACTTCATATACTGTACATGAGCTCAGTAATCTTTAAAAACAACCCTGTACAGTGAGCTAGTATTATAATTTTCATATTGTGGGTAAAGGATGACTGAGGTTGAGCAAGTAGCTTGTCTATAACTAGTGGAGTCTTGGTTGAGGTGAGATTTGAACTGGGGGACAAGGCCTACGAGAATTTTATCAGGGGGTACAAAGTTTCTTTTGGGCCCCTTCTCAATGGCGGAGGGGTGGGATGGGGTGGAGAGAGGGTGGTGGCAGGCAGACAGAGCAGGGGCGGGGGGTAGCAAAAGAGAGTAGGGGAGGGCATCAATGGCTGGAAAAAACTCTAGAGCCCAGGTCTACCAGGCTCCCTGATGCAGATCCCAGATCTACCTGCCTGGTAGACCTGGTCTCCTGGTCAGAGTCTGCCTTCCTTTAAATCTGCAGGTCCAGGTTGAGTCCAGATGAGATTGGAAAATGTTCTGGGGCCCCTCCTTTGGCTCCTGGGCCCCATTTTTGACCCCTGGTCTGATATAATTTAGCCCCTTTACCCCCCTCTCATGGGCCCTGCCTGGGGGCCCAACCCTATCCAAACTTCCAGGGCCAATGCAGCTCCAATGCAGCCACAAGGTAAGGGAATAAATGTTCCCTTACCTTGAGGAGGCCTCCGTGACTGCTCCCCCACTACAGGATGCAGTGCAGTGCACGCCCCATTGGCACAGCTGCATCAGTGCTGGAAAGTTGGATAGGATAGGGCTCGTCTTCCTTGGTCTTCCTGGCTCATAGTTCATACACTATATATCCATCTTATCTGCATTTATGAAGTGAAACCCTGCCAAGTAGTTTGTGCATAGATGAGGAAATAAAAAAAATGTATACTTACTTTATCTAATGTTCCTGTGTTTTCTTGTACAGGTAACTGTATTATTATAAGAAGAAAAAATAAAGACATAAAATTAGGACTTAAAAAGTACCATAAACCGAGAGAGCCATGCCCTAATTCTAACATTCATTTAATGCTAGATCCTTTTAAAACAGTGTTTAGTTGTCCAGGTTTGTGCTGAATTTGTAATTCTAAAGAAGAAAGATTTCACTGTATCTTACAAAACTCAATAAATTGAGTCGGAAATCCCTTAATTTACTTGGGAGATTAATGTTTCAATTGGGGCTTATTTCATGCTATGTTCCTTAGGGCCCAATCCTACCCAACGTTCCAGCATCAATGCAGCCACAATGACTGCCCCTCCACTGCAGGATGCAGCACACGCCCCATTGGCATGGCTGCATCAGCACTAGAAAGTTGGATAGGATTGGCCATTACAGCATAATACGACTTAACTTTTGTGCCGGTTTAACCAGCGGCACAGCGAGAACGGGAGGCCCCAGAACGGATTAGGGATTCAAATCCCCTCCAAAAGAGGAATTCAAAGGGGATTTTAAATTGGACTCAATTTCCAGAATTATGTCAAAAGAATAAGCAAAAATAATCATTTGATGACAGATCACAATCTAGCATGTTCTGGAGACAACAAAGAACTGGGCTTTTTGGTGTTTGGGCCTTTTTCTGTTTGCAATATTAATCAAAAGCCACAAACAAAAATGTCTGTGAATCTCCCAATGTACCCATCTATCCAGAACAAAGGATGGGGCAAGAGTTCTGTCCCAACCAGAGCCCAGGTGAGAATACTGCGTTCAACTGAAGCATTTATAGAATGGACATAGGAACCTTTGGGTTTGGGGCTCATTCTGGAAATAAAGGACAGGTGAGTGTAGCATGACCCAGGATATTCCCAGGCCTATGCTTGGAATGTCATAACTAGAGGTGTTTGAAAATGGTGTTATATGTTTGAAAATTTGTTTAATTAAAATGCAACATGTGGTGCTTTGTGTTTTTATTCACAGGTGCAAATTCTTAAACATCAATGTCAGGTTTAATATCATTACATTGCAGTCTTCAATGCAAAAACAACAAATCCTTCAATTATTTCTAACTGGGAAAGTAATCTTTTTTAACCAGATGCATTCCACAACAACCAGTAGAGAGTTGGTAATTTGGTTCCAATTCTGTTTGAATATGTGGAATTTTGTGTTTTTATTCGGCTTGAAAATGTGGTGTTCTATGTTTTTATGCGGTTATCAACAAAAACAAACACCCCTAGTCATAACTTCTATGCTCAACGAGCATGCTGAGGACTAGCATCATTTCTCGTTTGGTGCTTCGGACATCTTGCAGCTCTGGACAACGTGTGGAAAAGTCCATTCCAGATGCCACAATCTGCTCTGGAAATTTGGTAGAGTCAAAAGGGTTTCATGCTGTTATCTCCCAAACCATTTTGAAGAGAGAGGAGTGTATCCTATTTCGCAGGATCCTCTGAATACACTGGACAACACACAATTTGCCTCTGAAATGGAGGCAAATTGCCTCTCATCTTTACTAATTTTGATGTGTTGAAAACGAAAATGACAATAAAATCTGTCAATTGGCTCTAGTTTAGGAGAAGCAGTCCGCATTGGGTACATAGTTGTTGTAAGTACCATCGGGCATTTACCAGTACATGTCTATGAAACTATCTAGTGTGGATCTCTCACAAACCATAGCCAATTTTGTATTTTCTTTGTCATATTCGTGTTCAGCACCTCAAACTCTATAAGAAGTGACTAATTTAACCTTGAGGGCATGACCTTTGTTAAAATTGGTTGTCCAGTGATATCGAGGCTGACCTGCAGGTGCATTCTGATGCCTGAGAAAGTTGGGATGTTTTTCAGGGGCCATTGGAATGCAAGTTGGCTACCCTCTTAGTGGGCCGAGGCAGGAATGACAAGAGTTCTGACATTTCTAAAGTTTGTTTCGCAGGTTGTGGCAGTTTGCATCTGGCATAAAAAGGTAAGGTTTTCGTGTAACAACCAGGCTCTTAGTCACGTAATGAACTGGCAATCATCTTGGACCAAGAGGGTTATGTGCTTGGTCATTACTTTGTCCTGTTCTTCCCACCCGGTAACTGTTACAGCCAGTTAAGTATCAAGAGTTGACTTGGAATAGAGAATGCATTGTCTTGATTTCAGGAGGAGAGATTCTTGTGTTGGCCCCGGGGCACAGTACAACCCAGATCCATTCCACAATGACCTCTGGACACTTGGGAGTGTACCATGATACTACAGGGAATATTTTCATCTAAGTTGGAAGCCATGCTGTGGTCCTATATGACAGCATCGTGTGCTTTTTGCAGCTTCACCAGACTAGGAGAACAGGCCCTTAGAGGTCTTATATCAGAGTCTAAAATCCTGCAGAACCTGGTGTCACTTACACAGTGCACTTTGGCAACCAGGACCATGTCGACTCACCTGGCTGTCATATATTTCTTCATAAAGACCCTGGGATTTCTGGATCCCTGTTCCTCTTTCCAGGCTTGGAGGTTGTAAACGTTGTGTCCTAGGTGCAGTAATAGGCACCCCATAATATGAGCTATTATCTGACCTTGCCCAAGCTTTGGAGGGGACTTGTCATTTGGCCTATAAAACCTAGCTCTTTAAGGCAGTCTTCACCACTGTCTTCATATGCAGCTCTTCAGGTGAGCAAGTCAGTCCTTTCCTCACTGGGGTAGGATTCAGGGAGGATGCTGACCTTTGGGAACGTGCAAATTTCCAGGAAGGAGGTTAGACCTCACATTAGCCTAGGCAGACTAAAACCGACCAGCTCAGTTGAGGCACTGAATAATTTGAGTGCTTTGCCCACATCTGGTCCCCATCCAGTGCAGTATTTACCATACTCTCCTATCTTCACCCAGCAGAAGAGGGGCCCCTATTCATACATAGACATAGTAGCTTCCAGGTCCCTGTGTGCTGCAACCCACTTCACACGGTTTGTCTACAGCAGCTTTTTCTTTCAGGATCGAGGTAGCTACTTTGGCAGCAGCATGGGGCCTTTTGGAGACAGATATACAATCCCTAGGAAGAGGGAGGACAGGTACCTACATCTACCCCCAGGGGTTCATCACTTTCTAATGGTCTTGTTAGTGTGTACGTAGTTTCAGAGCCAAGGATCAAGTTAGTCTGGATCTGAAGTCAAAGCATTGTCTGCTGGGCAGGTCAATTATGTGAGGAGATCAGGCAGAGAATCCCAGCTCAGCCCGTAGGCAGCAGACTAGACATTCCTTGGTTCAGTCAGAGAG
Source organism: Plestiodon gilberti rubricaudatus (assembly GCA_026170595.1). Taxonomy (NCBI): domain Eukaryota; kingdom Metazoa; phylum Chordata; class Lepidosauria; order Squamata; family Scincidae; genus Plestiodon; species Plestiodon gilberti. The sequence continues at coordinate 92,524,153 of JANXHW010000002.1, read as the reverse complement.
GAATACAATAGAACAGGCTGGTCCCTCCATTGCAAAAGGAAATAGTGACTGGAGAGAGAGTCACCAGACATTTTGGTTTCACATTTGGACAAAAACGACATCTGTGAGAGGAAGGACCTAGCTATAATAGCTGGGGGAGCTATTAGCTGGGAGACCTGAGAAACTTGTGCTGAGAGGTAGAGAGGCAGTAATAGTGGGAAGCAGGGGACCTCAGGAAGATTGATGTGTATGAACAAGGCACTGGGGGCATTCATGGACTCCCATGGGAGCAGGATAATCCTGCAGCTGGAGCTCTACAGCCTGGATGGGGTTCACCTCTCTGACGATGACAATAAGCTGTGACTATGCATAATAGGACCATTTTACTTTTCTGGGCTCCAAGATCACTGCAGACGGAGACAGCAGCCATGAAATTAAAAGACGCTTACTCCTTGGAAGGAAAGCTATGGCAAACTTAGACAGCATAATAAAAAGCAGAGATATCACCATGCCAACAAAAGTTCGCATAGTCAGGGCGATGGTGTTCCCAGTAGCAATGTATGGTTGCGAGAGTTGGACCATAAGGAAGGCTGAGCGCCGAAGAATAGATGCTTTTGAACTGTGGTGCTGGAGAAGACTCTTGAGAGTCCCTTGGACTGCTAGGAGATCAAATCCGTCAATCCTAAATGAAATCAACCCTGACTGTTCCCTGGAAGGACAGGTACTAAAGCTGAAACTCAAATATTTTGGCCACCTAATGCGAAGAGAGGACTCTCTGGAGAAGACTCTGATGCTGGGAAAGATTGAAGGCAAAAGGAGAAGGGGAAGGCAAAGGATGAGATGGTTATATAAAGGATGACCGATGCAACGAACATGAAAATGAGCGAACTCAGGAAAATAGTGGAGGACAGGAAGGCCTGGCGGGATATGGTTCATGGGATCACGAAGGGTCGGACACGCCTAAACGACTGAACAACAACAACATGCATAATAGACTACTGGACATATTGCAGCTCTCAGTAGTTCAATGATGGAGTCAGACAAACTAAGCTGTCTGGCCTCCTGTGGCATGGGGCTTTGGACACAGATCACAGGGGGCAGCAGGGACAGCATCCCACATGCACGCCCCTTTGGAAAGGCCTTCAGGAGTCTTAGGGTAGGACACAGAGGCCAGCCCACACAGGGGAGACTGGCTTTCCATTCCCACTTCTGTCAGGCAGCTTGGGAGGGGGGGGGTGACTGACCTAATGCTTGCAGCCCTTCAGGTATGCCCTGCAATCCCAGTGGTCCCCCCCCCCAGAAGACAGGCTGGGAAAACACTACTGTCAACTGGTGGGCTGATATTTCCATGCATGTCAGCAGATAGGTTAGCAGTTCAATGGGGTCTCTGCCCTTGCATATGCCAAAGCCCTTTGTCTTTGCATCTGGAAGCTGTAATGGGCAATAAAGTTATGATCATACGGATATGTCATTCTCCTTCCTTGCATCAGTCCTACACTGCAGGCACAATCCCTGTTCCATAATACTATATTTTCTCCCTTCTTATAGGACAGTTATGCTACTGAAAGCAATCTTGACTTGTGTATAGGACTGGTAACTCGGCTTCAGCAAGGATGACCAACAGGCAAACAGCTTGTATCTCTTTCCATCCTTGGATCACCTCCCTGAATCCATTCTCAAACATGCAAAAGAATGACATACGTAGAGGTGGGGTAGACGCCAGTGGAATGTGTATGGTGGTATTTCACACTGAACTTTCAAGCACATTGGTGCGTAGACTGTCCTAGTACTGACCACCTCTTTTGGAGCAGGAACTAAATCCTGCTAGTCTTTCCCCTCCCAAGAGTCTTTTCTGACATGTGCCTTCTAACCTATCCTTTTACGGTGCAATCCTGTGTAACTTTGGAGCGGCGCGGCTCAGAGGCGTTGCACCACTGGGGGCGATTGGGGCGGTGGGCCCCAGGGTGTGGGCCGCTCTTACCTGCCGCTCCGCCGCTTTCAGTTTGTCTTCGCAGCCGAGTGCGGCTGCATTTCAGCCCTCCCACCCTCCCTTGCGCTGTTTGGCTCCAAAAAGGAGCCAAAAAGCACTGGGGGGTGCGTATCTATGCGTGCGGGGGCGCACTACACGGCTGTTACACGCCCCAGGGGTGGGTCATGTGGCGACAGTGGGGGTGGGGCGTGTCGGCGGCCCCCACCCATGGGGGCGTGGCTCCGTTACTGGCGTGGCTACCGCTGCGCCACTCCAGGGTGTCATAAATGTGCCATAAGGAGAGTAAGTGGTGCTGGAGCAGAAGCCAGAGCCGCTTACTCTGCCGTGGAACTCAACCAACTCCAACCGCCGCAGGTTAAGTCCCTCGCCGCTTGCTGCAGGGGCGGAAAAGGGTGGCAAGGGAGGGGGACCATTGGCCAGCCTGAGCTGGGAGGGGGCGGGGATATTGGCACTGATATCCTAAGTCTGTTCTCAGCCTGTGCCACCTTTACACCGCCTCCCCAAATATACGCCAGGTGTGGACCTGGCGTGCATTCGAAGAGGCCCATAGGCCCCGGGTTCGCTTTCACCTGGGGAAGGGGACAAATGTGGCCATACGGAGCTCAATCCTCCCGTCCTCCCAGGCTCCTTATGGCCTACAAACGGCTGAAAAACTGCTGGAGGGTGCTTTCACGCCGCGCTGCCGCCATATTTTGGTGACCCCCTGCCACTTGACACCCCCGCCGCCTGGGGCCCCCTTGCCCCTCCTAAAGACGCCTCTGAATAGGTGAGTTTTGGGTTTATCTATCAACTATATATGAAACTGACCTGTTGTTTTTGCTTGTCTGATGGTGGCAGCTGTTGTTGAATAACTGGCTGATTTCCTTCTGGCAATGGAAACTGTGGCTGCTGGAGTGGTGGTTGCATCTCATACAGCTGGAATTGGACTGGCTTTGTAGGAACCTGATTTATGAATTGGTTGAGATTTTGGTCAGGCTGTTGAGGCAGAAAGGGAGTTTGCTGAGAGGGCAGTGGAGGAGGGTGCACTGGCATTGAGTATTCATACTGTGAAACATTGGGAGGATAAACAAACAGGAGAAATGATGGGATAATTAATACAGTAACAAGATGGAACATACCTTCTGTCATAATCAAGCATATTAAAAAAATATAGTCATCCTGCTAGTGCAAAAGAAACTCGTTGATTCTGCCGGTAAACCTAAAAAATACCATTCTAACAGCCCAATCCTGTCTAGCAGGATGCAGTGGCACATATAAGGTGCCTGCCACATCCTATGCAGGATTGGGCCTGCCCTGGCGCAGCCACTGGCCTCTTTGGGGTAAAAAGACATTTGTCCCTTTACCCCGAGTAACACGCCAGCCGCCCTAATGGGCTCCTCGAATGCATGCCTGCTATTTCGCTGGCGTACAGGTGGGCCCCCATATCCGCTGGGGATATGTTCCAGGCCCCTCCGTGGATACTTGAAACCGTGGATAAGAGCAAACACCTCCTCCATGGTTTCCTGAGGGCCCCCCCCCACCCTGCCTCTCCTGCAGGCAGGCATGCTTGCCCCCCCAGCTCTTATTTTTCTTTCAGCAAGCTTTGTTTCTTCCTTAAAACAAACAGAGAAGCAGCCTCCATTGCAGGCAAGTAGAACGAGACTAAGTCCTAGAGAGGCTCTGCAAGGTTTCTGTTAACCTTGCAGAGCCTCTCTAGTACTTAGTCTCGTTCTACTTGCCTGTAATAAGCAGCCAGAGGCTGCTTCTCCTGTTTCTTTAAGGAAGAAACAAAGCTTTCTGGGGAAAAAGTAAAAGCCTGGGGGTCCCCACGATCCGTGGATAACTGAAACCGTGGATAGCGAATCAGTGGATATGGGGGCCCACCTGTACATTTGAGAGGCTCGTGTAAGGTCCAACAGGCCCAGGAAGGGGGATAGGATATGGCAGCAGAGGAGGCCTCCGCTGATCCCTCCTCCTTCCTAGGCCCGATCCTCCAATTCCACCTCCGGAAGGCCCCGTTCCGCCCTTTCCCACTCCAACACCCGGTGGGGAACTCACCTTCCCTGGCAGGCGCTCCACAGTGACCAGGCCAACAGGCCTGGGAAGGGGGATAGGATATGGCAGAGGAGGCTGCTTATCCCTCCCCAGTTCTGATCCTCCAATCCCACGCCCACAGAAAGCCCCATTCCACCCTTCCCCACCCCTCCACCACCCGGTGGGAACTCACCTTCCCTGGCAGGCGCTCCATGGTTATTGGCCAAGTAGAGCGATGCTGGCCTCTGTACCAGCGCTGCTTACTCCCTCGGTGCCATGAACATGCCTTATGGCACGTTTGCAACACCCTAGACCAACAGAACAGCGTTCCGCCAGTCTCAAAACTAGATAGGATTGTGCAGTAAGATTATTAACTTTGGTTCTCATGATTAAAGTATTGATGTCTTAAAGAGATCATTTTACACAAAATACAGTATTTACATTGAATAAACCATGTGTCATATTAGTTTTTGCCTTTGTGCATGCTATAATTTACAAGTTTCAAAAGGTGCCATATAACGTTTATTGTGTAGGAGGCACAATCCAGCAAAAACTGGTATCCATTCGGTCTCACTGAAATCAAGGTAACTTTAAAATACATTGAGGTACTTTTCTATTGTTCAGCTATGACTAAACATTTTCTCCCTTTTCTCTTTTTGTGACTGCTGACTCATCCAGGCAGTTTTCTAGAATATGGCTTCAAAAGTAATTTAAAATATAGTGAAAACTACATTATCCACAGGAGATCACCTCCTAAAACAGGCCTAGCTATGGAGGAAAGTTGCATGCAACTGCCTTATACTCCCTTATACACTGTTGTTTTGTCTAGGTTAATATCGTTGGCCAGTGGCTCTCCAGGGTTTCATAGTAAGAGGAATTCTTCTCAAATACACACACACACACACACACACACACACACACACACACACACACACACACACACACACACAGAGTAGCGTCACTAGGATGCGCGTCACCCTGGGGCAGGGGGCGCGCGTCACCCTAGTGACACTACGATATCGCGGCGTGGGGGCGACCCGGATCCCCCCCCACGTCACCTTCCGGACACTCCGAGGCTGGCCCGGGAGCCGGCCTCGGAGCGTCCAACCCCGTCAGCGCTCCAGGGCCTTCTGAAAGAAGGCCCAGGCAGCGCGTCCATCCGGGTATTTTCTGGATTTTCGCGCATTTCGCGCAAAAAGCCCTCAAAACGGGTCTGCGCATGCGCGAAAATCCGGAAAATACCCGGATGGACGCGCTGCCTGGGCCTTCTTTCAGAAAGCCCTGGAGCGCCGACGGGGTCGGACGCTCCGAGGCCGGCTCCCGGGCCGGCCTCGGAGCGTCCGAAGGGTGTCGCGCGTCACGGAGGTGGCGCGCGTGGGGTGCGCATGTCACCCCGTGGCGCGCGTCACCCGGGGGCGCCCCGCCCACCCCGCCACGCTCCAGCGACGCCCCTGCACACACACAAAGCAAACATTATTACATGACAATATTAAAACTTAAATATCAAAATTTAAAATATAATAAACATTCATGCCAAGGAGCAAGGGACTTGGGAATGGCTAGATGTTAAAATTTATCCTCAATGCTGACAATACCCTTACGCGTTTTACAAGCTGCATCCAGAAAACTTGCACTCCTGGTTGTAAACCATGCATTATTTTCCATAAGGAGTTTCCTGCCCATCTCAGCACCTGACAGGCCTAAAAGCTTCCTGGTCAGAGGAAAGATGATCTTGTCACGTATCCCCAGATAAAACACACAAATAAACAGAACATGCTCGGTTGTTTCCACGTCTCCAGAGCCACATGGGCATAAACTTTCAGAAATGGGAATCCTTCTATAGCAACCCTCCACGAGGGCTGAGGGTAGCGCTTTCCACCTCGCTAAGAAGGCCCACCTATGTCTCAGGAATTCAAGTAGCGAAAGGTAAGAGGCTGGCACGACTCTAAATATGTCCTTATCCACAGCTAAAAAATTAGTTTTGCTAATATCCCCTTGTCTTTCAATGCCTAGCAGCCTCTGTCTAATAACTGCTCGCGCCTGGTGTAGATCCATTGACAAGGCAACCTCTGGGAAAAACCCCAGCTGCCTAAACTTCTCATGGACTACCTTTAACCAGGATGACTGGAAATTATCACGTAAAATTAACAATGGTAACTCAGTGCATTGAAATTAAAATTACAACAGAGGATGATGGAGGCGAGAGAAACCCTGGCCTCAACTTTTAAAATTGTATGAATTATATATTTCCAGATGACATAGATTGTAACTACCACCATTTGTCCAAGTGATTTTATATTTTGTGGAAGTTGCCTCTATAAAACCTAAGATGCTGACTGTACATACTCTGGATTTTACATTTTGATGTGAATAATGTGAGAGATAGTGAGCATGTTTAGACATCCAAAAATCAGCTGAAAAATTGATACTATTGATGGGAATATCCAGAAGTTAAGCTACAGACTACACAAGCAGTCTTGATGTTTGCTTAACATTCCTCTTACTCTGCACAGTGTCCTGGGCTATAACAGAAAGAGTGGCTTACCCGTTGAGTTTCATGTCCTGGACCTTGAGATCTTCTTCTCATCCAATAAAATGATGGATGTGGTGGGAGGAAACTGTGCATCCACATTGAATGAAATGGATCAGCCACACTGTAAGGCTGAGCCTACGAAAGAAAGGGTAAAAATAGATCGTTCATAACGAAGTCGGCCTTCAAATTTAAAAAGGCCAAAAGCCAACTATCTCAAAAGGTCGAGTTAAAATTCAAATTCAAATTCAGATAAATCATTTAGAAGCCAACGTTAATTCATAACTAATATATATTTTAAAATGATTTTCTGATATAGTCAATAATGTTTAATATAAATACCTATTCTTTTCTGCTTAATAATACATCCAAAATTTATTACCCAATCCTGCGTAAAAAAACCACTTGTGGAGTGCACGCTCCGGTGTTGTAAACGTGTCGTAAAGTGCGTTTCTGACACCCAGAGAGTAAGGGCCGCTAGCGTGGAGGCCAGCAGCCCTTACTCCGCCTCTCCCTGGACCCTGCAGACGCCGGTGCAGGTAAGTCCTGCACTGGTTGGGGTGGGGGGGAGGGAGGGCCAGGCGACAAGGGAGGGTGGCCATTGGCCGGCCCAGGTCAGGAGGGGATGGGGATATCAGCTCTACTGATATCCTGCACCCGTTCCTGGCCTGGGCCGCCCTTAACCCACTGCCCCAGTTGTACGTCTCCAGAGATCTCCAGAGCCGACGTACATTCGAGGAAGCCCATTGGGGCCGAGCAGCCCTATACCCAAAGTGTTCCCATCTATACTTATGCAGGATCAGGCTGTTAGTCAGAGAAAATGAGACAGAAGAAGAGAAAGGGAAAATTTTGGGATGATTTTTAATCAACAAAGAATCTTAGGTAGCTTAGAAATGACTCTACCTTCTATTTTACATTTTAAATATTAGGAGAGGATTGTGTTTTACTAATTTAAGATATAATAAAATTTGATTTAAAATTGTTTGTACAGAATAAGAATATGGAATACTATCATAAGTTTAACATTCTGATTATGTTTATTTAAAATACAGTTTTTGAAAACTATGTATCTGAAGTAAGTAATGATTACCTGAGAGAATAGACCTGGCATTCTTCTGAGTTGTCTCATCGTCTGAAAAGCAAAACAAAACCCAATGTTAAAGTCAATCATTTCTTTAGAATTCTCACCTTCTATTTCTCTGAGATTTGTTTCTTCTGTTTTGTGTAAATGGCACAGAATTTGAGATTAACATCCCGATCCTGCCTAACTATAGGCTGGCGGAGCAAGCGCTCCACCAGCCTAGGATGTTGTAAACGTGCTGTAAGGCATGTTTTTGACTTCCTGGAAGTAAGCGGCACCAGCGCAGAGGCCGGCACCACTCACTCTGTCGTCGCCCAGGACCTGTGCCAGCCGACACAGGTGAGTCCTGTGCTGGGTGGCAAGAGGGTGTGGGGAGAGCTGACAGGGGTGGCAAGGGAGGGGGCGAGGATATTGGTGCTGCGTTGCGCCGATATCCAGAGCCCCTTCCAATGCCGGGCCAGCCTTATACGGACTTGTCTGACATGAACCAGCTAAAGAGCTGGCACACATCCATGAAGGCCTGTCCAATGTCCCTTTCCCCCAAGGTGAGTACAGATCATGCTGGTGCGGCCCACATCCTCTACAAGATGTTGCAGCGGACCATTTCGGCTTGCCGCCGCATGATCTTAGGCATGATTGCACCATAACTCTACAATCTTAGTTTGCATCAAAAGCTAAGGATACAAGTAACAATGCCTATGAATATGTGCAAGGTACTTCCTTCCCTTTAGATGAATGAGCCCCCTCATATTCAATAACAGAGGTAGAATGCCTGTGTTACAAGAACATAAGAAGAATCCCACTGGATCACATCAAAGGCATACCTGGTCCAGCATCCTGTTCTAACAGAGGCCAGACAGAAACATCTAGGGAAAGTGACCACTGCTGTATCATACAGCAGTATATTCCGTACAGTAATTGTGTTGTATGTGAAGAAGTTCTTTCTTTTGTCAGTACTGAATCTGTTGCCAATTCATTTCATTGGGTGATCCTAGTGTTACAGCAGAAGAAGGAAAAACAATCTCTATTCTCTCCAAATCACACACAATTTTACAAACTTCTGTCATGTGTCAGCACCAGCATGGATGTGCAGTTCTTGAGATGGTATAGTTTTTCATGCTGGGATCTATCTGGTTGAAAACCACCCCCAGGTGAAATTCACTTCCCACTGCCCATGTAGAGTTTAATCTCGCATGTGGGCACCTTTCAGTTCCCACATGAAAATTGTGTGATTATAGAATTGCATGGAAGGACTGGTACCATTTACACCACTGATCATTGTCATTAACCTTTGGGGGCATGACATCTAAGCAGACTTGAGCTCTGTCACCTTTCTTTTCTTAAATTAAATCCTGCATGCATCTTAAGATGTGTGACTGCAAGTATGTTCCAATAGTATGGCCATGTTATTTGAGAAGGCAGCTTTCTTATACCTTCTCTGCCAAAATGCATATGCAGGAAAGATTACAGAATGGGGCTGGTTGATTTGTGTGTCTCAGCAGTCAAAGCTGTGCACACCTTCTTATGTGACATTCATATGAATCATGACATGATTCATAGGATATGCATCAGTAGAAAATAGTCAGACACTGTCTTCTGTGCAGAAACAGTAATAAAAGCCCACAAACAATAGAAGTGGTTTTTTTCCTAATAAATCCAAGAAAATATATTGAAGAGTTACAAAATAATGGAGGACAGGAAGTGAAAAGTAATAAAATGCAGACTCTCCATTTGAAGCACCACTCTCACTGTTTGTGGCAGTGGTCCAGAAGTGTGCGACAGTGGCCTGGCTTTTGCGCTACCGTAAAGAGCCATAAGGGACGTAACAGGAGTTCTGGCAGTGCAACGCCCAGATAAGATTGGCCCTTAGTTATAGAATGTATTAATGATTTTTAAAAACTAGAAAGCATAGTTCTGAAAAGCCTAATTTAAGATAATAACATTGCATCCTTACCTGAACGGAAGTCCTATTGAATTAGTGGGACTTAATTCCAAATAAAAATGGATAGGATTATGCTGTAAGAAACAGCATCTCCTTGGAGGTTATCATGATGACCTCCAAATATTTTAGAGATATTGTACTACTTTAAAAAACAACAACAACTATACCTCAAGGCTTAAACTACCCATTCCAGGTATTCCAGGTATTCCGGTGTGTTGAGGAGGTATCTGTAAACAAACAAAGTATCTATTGGATTTTTTTTCTTTTTCAGCATTTGGAAGACGTTAATGACTTCTATTTGAAAAAGAGTTGGGATGGTGATAAAGCAATTTTCCCCACAGATTACTAATCCTAGCAAATGAAATTAATTTTGTATCAAGGTTTAGATATATAAAATGGTCATTGATTCACCCTTCCATGCAACCCCATATTTTGAGTCAAAAAATAGTTGGTCCCAATCCAAAGTTAGTTATGACCAAACCTCTGATGAAAGTAATGGGATATCAGTTTACTGTGAACAATTTGTGCCATTGGTCTGAATGGGAAACAACTATTTTTAACTTGATTGGGACCATAACTTTCAAAGTAACTCTTTAAATCAGGGGTGGCCAACCTTCCACCATTAGGGCCTCTGCGTTCTTAAGAGCTGTGTAGAAGAAAGAATCTTGGCAGCTGAAATTGCTGATGGTGCTGCTAAAGCAGCCACACCTGCTGAAATGCCCTCACTGATACAACCATTAAAGGTCCAGGAGCACTCATGTTGAAAGGTTGGCCAGCCCTCCTTTAAATACTCATAGTTCTCTTACAGCAGAAGCCTATGCATGTTCCACTGGATTCAATTGGGCTTACTCCCAGGAAAGTATGTATAGGATTGCAGCCTTAATTTATTGCTACTTTCTTGCTGCATCCTTAATGGGAAAAAAAAAAGGAATGCGATAAAGGAATAGAAATTAGGATGTATTTCACCGGCTATTTCACAATTGTAAAAACAATTGAAGATTTCAATGAAGGAATGACCATCTACGTGTTAGCCATCGCCCGTTGGAAATTGCTCCAATGGGCAAGGTGAAGGGCTGCTTGCATGCGCGTAGTGGCATCCTGCTCCACTTAGGCTTCTGCACCACCCTCAGAACGACAGTGACCCTATTGAAACCTGGCTCTATGGCCCTATATTTATACTCCCTGCAAGATCCTCAGCAATGCAAAGCCTTCTCTTTGGCTAGATTTAATGTAATGCCATCTGCAATTTTATTTGGTAGAATTCTAAGGTATTCTTAGAATGGCCATGGCCATACTGCTAAGTGCTGTCCTTGTAAGCAAAGTTGTATTGAGTGACTCCTGCCCTGCTGTAACTGAGAAGGTAGCGACATTTCTGCAATATGCTATTAAGCTGCATGGTAACAAGGTACCAAGTGCTTGTAAGTGAGTGTTTCACATCTATGCAATAGTATTGTAAAGATTTTTCCTTTTTTTAAATTTAATTCTATGTCAATAAACGGAAATGGAATTGGAGATCCATGATATAACAATTCCACTGGTCCTGAGGAAGAATCACACAATGATCTATCTACCTGTGCATGGCAAACAATCCAGAGGCGTCACTGGAGGGTGGCGGGCCACTGGGGGTGATGCGCAGGGAGGGGGTGATGTGCCCGCTGCCACCTTCTCCCCCCGCTGCCACCCGGTACAACCCGAACACGTTCATGGAGGAAAAAACCATCACAGGTTACAAGCCATAAGCAACCTCCGGGTTTTAGAAGTGGGTTTTCTCTGTGCCAGGTGCATGGGAGTGGCAGCGGGAAACAGTAATTATCTTGTTGGCTGTGTGCTCCCTGAGGCATCTGGTGGGGCCACTGTGTGATACAGGAAGCTGGACTAGATGGGCTTTTGGCCTGATCCAGCAGGGCTCTTCTAATGTTCTTATGTCTTCGGCCACTTCTGACTAGGACAAGGCTGAAAGCGGTGTTCTGCACGCTTTCAGTCTTGCTGTAGTCAGAAGCAGTCGAAGAAGACGCGATTGGGTGTTTGCCCTCAGAAGGGCCGTCTTCTTCGCATCTTCTTCGCATGCGCAAAACGTCGCTTTCAGCCTTACCCTAGTCATAAGCAGCCGAAGAAGACGCAATCGGGTCGTACCAGGTGGCAGCAGGGGGCAGGAGCAGGGGGAGCAGGGGTTGGCAACGGCATCATGGGGGTGACGCACGGACCTCCCGCCCCAAGTGACGCAAACCCTAGTGATGCCACTGAAGCAATCACATAGCATTCTATTTTACCCCAGGCCTGGCCTGAGCCTATGCATTGCTTGAAGCAGGTGCAAATGCTGCCATGCACACCACCACTACCCCCAAAAAAGCTGCATGGAAGGCAGCAACCTGGCCACCCACCCCTTTACCTCAGTCCTTCCCCTCACACGGTCCCTTTAAACAAAACAGGAAGTGTGAGACATGCTAGGAGTGCTGGCAGCAGGTTCTGCAGTTCTTGATTTATTTAAAGGGACCACTTGAGGAAGGAGCAATATGAGTGGATAGGGAAGTGGACTGGAGAAGTTCCATCTGTGACAGGCTGAAGAGAGGTGTTGGCAGAATTGGGGTAAAACACCCAAGGGTGAGTGAGTCGCTTTCCTGCTACCTATAAACTGCCACTTGCTGTCAACTGTATTGCTCATTTTATGGATGGGCTGGCCATGGCCATATAAAATCAGATCTTCTCTAGTTTGGTAGATTGCTAGCAATTCAAGGTTAAGGTTATATTGATTACCGGCACAGCAGAACATATTCCTAATATGCAGGAAACAAGAATCCATTGTTTCATATCTGTGATCCTGTCAGCAGCAAAAATTGCCTAGAAAGAATTTCAGAGAATGAGGAGGTCCTGGAAATGAAATATATAGTATGCAGTGAAACAGCAATATTATCAGTACAAATATCCCATTGACAAATCATGTTTTGATTTTTCAGAGTCTAACAACTAGTCTACTACAGGTATATCATTGTACAAACATGTTGCATCATTAAGGAGAGGGGTGACATTTTTTTCTCAGTGCCTTTCCAGTGAAATAGTGAAATATTTCCAGTGAAATAGAAAGTCCCATAATCTCACAGCCCACTCCTGTCTAGCAGGGGTCACGGTAGGTGCCATAGATCTGCACAATGCTGAATGAACTGCTCCCTACCTCCACCACTGCCTCCTGTTGGTTGCCAGTAAGGATGTGCCTTTCCTTCCCTCCCCCTCAATTGCCCCGCAACGGCAAGGCTGGGACCATCCTAGCCAGCAAACATCTTCACTGATCCTACTGCCTTCATACAGTCCAGGCATTGTCTAATCTCCACAAAGAGTACACCTGAACTAGTCTTAACGAAATGGAAAACTTAATTATCTTCAAGATACACAATCTGGCGTACAAAACATATATATTCAGTGCACAACTTTTTTTTCTTCTCTAGTAGTTTCTGTCATAATTTTATAACAGCAAAAGGAATTTAAGCTCACCGAGTATACCGAGCCATAAAAATATTGATACATTAATTCAGAGAAAGCTCCTCAGCTCAGGGTGACCATATTCCAAAAGTGAGAGGGTAGCTATATGAAGTAAACTTGCCCTTGTATTTCATCTTGAATGGTATTCTGAGGCAAACAGGAAGGCTCCTGCTTGAGCAACCCCTCTGAGGAATGTTGAGGGAAGCTGAAAGAGTGTATTGAAGGCTACTGACATTTCTCAGGGATCGATTCCAGAGAGGCAGCCATGTTCAGGCAGCAAAACCAGCCAAGAGCTTTGCGGTCCCTTAAAGCCGGACACACTAATTGCGGCACCTTAAAGCCGGACATAGTTTTGGGGGGGGCAGAACCCACTTTCTCAGATTTCTCAGGGTTGTTTTTGCACATCCCTAGTCTGAAGCAAAACAAAAATGAGCAGCTGCAAGTTTCTCCATTGCTACAATTCAGTGAAGGAAGAGATTGACCCAGTGAAGGAAGAGGCACCTATAACTCTCCTTTCTTGCTCAGTATTCTTAAGGAGACAGCAACCTGTCTCATTTGGAATATGGTCACCTTAATCCAAGAAATCCATAACAGAAGATCAAACAAATGTTACCTTCACACTGTCTCAACGCTGCTGAAGCAACTCAAGAAATCTTCACAAGGTAAAGGTTTCGTGGCAATGACTTGTAAACCTCCCTCTCTCACTAGAATATAAACCTTATTGAAATGGCTGGCTAACCAATCAATACTAAGAAAGAGGGCAGGGGAATTACACACTTCTAGCTAGATCCCACCCTCTCTTTTGTTGCACATAAAACTCAAAGCCATAGTATCTCATTATTTTTAATTGCATCCTCAAGTCTATATTTATAGAAACAATTTTCTAGCCCATAGAAAATGAGCACAAAAACGGAATGTGCAACAAAGCAACATAAAGTCTGTGTGTGCCACCAAGTGTGAAGAGGGTTGTCACCTTTGCCACAACAGACACACTCAGTTGTATGACGGGCAGAACTGCGGCAGGAAACACCACCCTGTTAAACACCACCCTGCTAAATTTCTAGGAAACACCACACTGCTAAATGTCTGTCTGGCATGCAGCGGTTAAGGGACAAAAGCGTTGTCTGGAAAAATGTGGTGACCTTAAGTGTGGAGAATGAAAAAGCTCATCTTCTGATGAGAATAAACTATGGAAGTAACTATAGTTCAGTAGGGGCCAAATCTCATAACTGCAAGGGTTTTTCTGTTTAAAATAGGTTGTGAAGATGATATGATTGGGATCAGAACCATGGTGGGAATAAAGTCTTAAAGATACCCCTTACCCTCACACTGTGGTTCAAACCCTGTTTCATAGCCCACTCAGGTGCTTTTTTTTTTTTTTAACCCACAAAAATATTGGGTCATGTTATGCATTTTGAGTAATGTGATTTGGTCCTAAAGGTTTTTCCCCAACAACATGTACATTATATGTATACAGTATGTAACATACGTGGTATTCTCTTTACAACTGCTCACAGACAGTGAAGCTAGAAGAAATAATAATTACAGGTTGTCATCTGGACTGAGTTTCTAAAGACTCTCTGGATCAGTTCAGACAACATAACATAAAACCATGGTTTACTTAATGGTTTGTTTTAACATCTTACCCAGAGGCGTTCTTATATGGGGGGAGCAGGTGTGCTCCTCCCCAGGTGCTGAGTGGGTGAGGGGCGCGGCAGCTGGGCTCGGGGCTGCGCAGAGTGGCGCGGCACCAGAGCCCGGCTGGTGCGCCCCTCCGAAGCAGCGCGCCCACTCCGCGTGTCCCCGGCCACCGGAGGCTGCGCTCCGAAGGCTGGGGATAAGCCCTCCTTAAAGCGACCGCCCCGTTCGGCGGTCGAGAGCTTTATGAAGAAGCCAAACGCGTCGCTGGGGGGTTGCGCATGCGCAAACCCTATAAAAGCCAGCGACGCGTTCAGCTTCTTCATAAAGCTCTCGACCGCCGAACGGGGCGGTCGCTTTAAGGAGGGCTTATTCCCAGCCTTCGGAGCGCAGCCTCCGGAGGCCGGGGACATGCGGAGTGGGCGCTCAGCCCCGAGCCCGGCTACTTGGGGGGGGCGCTCCAACCCCGCCCCCCCAGGCGCCGGGAGGGCTGGGAACGCCACTGATCTTACCCAAACCTGCCTACAAACCAATTTGTAGCAGCTGAAAAGGATTTGAACCTGGTTTAGAAACCATGGTTTGGGATAACTGTGGTTTGCTATTCTGTTAATTCACAAACCACTGTTAGACTACAGTTAAGAGGCACCTGTGTGCCTAACTGAGGGCTGCTGTACCAGGGAAATGGAAGTGAATTTGTGAATGTATGAAGCTGAGTCCTGAGCAGATGCAAAACAAAAACAAAAAAGCTCTAAAGCCTGGTTTCCCTATTGTACGTCTGGAAGTTCAAACCATGGTGTGGCTTCTTAAGTATGGTTAGCCACAAACCATGGTGTTATGTTATGTCTGAACCCAGCTTCTCTCCTTCTTCAACCCCCTCAAAGACTAGGTCAGTTTACAAATTAATGTACTGTACTTTGCTTCATCCTGCATCAGTGATTAGTCAATACAGGTGGGCCCCCATATCCGCTGGGGATATGTTCCAGGCCCCTCTGTGGATACTTGAAACTGTGGATAAGAGCGAACACCCCCTCCATGGTTTCCTGAGGGCCCCCCCCCACCCTGCCTCCCCTGCAGGCAGGCATGCTTGCCCCCCAGCTCTTATTTTTCTTTCAGCAAGCTTTGTTTCTTCCTTAAAACAAACAGAGAAGCAGCCACCATTGCAGGCAAGTAGAACGAGACTAAGTCCTAGAGAGGCTCTGCAAGGTTTCTGTTAACCTTGCAGAGCCTCTCTAGTACTTAGTCTCGTTCTACTTGCCTGTAATAAGCAGCCAGAGGCTGCTTCTCCTGTTTGTTTAAGGAAGAAATGAAGCTTACTGGGAAAAAAATAAAAGCCTGGGGGGGGGTCCCCACGATCCGTGGATAACTGAAACCGTGGAGAGCGAATCAGTGGATATGGGGGCCCACCTGTACTTGATTACTCAGGTCCAGTTCATATGGTTGGCAAGCCCTACATGATTACCTACAAGAGCATGTGGGGCTGCCACCAGGATTGTAGCTCAGTGAGAATCATGTGAAGGTGCCAAAGTGAGAGACTTGCTGTGATGACTCAAATGGCAACATGTGTATGTTCAGCTTCTTTATAGAGCCCCATTTCAAACATCTGGAGTCACAAGGCCAATAGCAGCCTTGCACATTCCCATGTGTGACCACTTGTGAGCCACTGAGAGCGCAATCCTATCTAACTATTCGGCTGGTGGCCCAGGACCTGAATTAAATTTAATTGAATTAGATTAAATTAATCCAGGGCCCAGGATTAAAATTACAACTTCACTTTTTGACAGTGAACATAGGATTGTCCTATGCCAATTCCAAAACCCACCGAAATCCTTCTAAAGGTTTACAGTTGTTGCCATTCTTCTCAGAGAGAGGTAGTAACCCATATTGAAAGAAGACTCAAACATTCCTGGCAAATAAAACTGGGAAATATCCACCCGGAATGACCACCTCCTATCTAAACCCTTTGCAGCCAGAGCTTTTAAATACACCCTTGTGTCTAAATGAAATTATGACAAAAAAACTGTGTTTGTTTCCTGCTGTGGCACTATTTTACTTTCATTGAGCTTTTTGCTGTCCAGAGAGGACAAAACTAGCAGTCAGGCATTTGACTTCCTGTGATGTGATGTGATTTGCTTTCATACTTTAAATTAAAGGCTCCAGGAAAAAAATGTTTTGCCACATATAGCCAGATTCTCAGGGGAAATTTTTGGAAGTGCCTAAAGAACTGAGTTCTAGAGAATGTCAATGGAGATTATATCAGTTAAGTACTTGAGAGACGTTTGACTGTGACAGAAATTCATGGTTAGAGTGTCCATCTTGTCTCTATTGTACATCTTGTGTCTATTGTTCCTTTCTTGGGAGGTGGGGGGAGTATGGAATATTTCTTAGTGCTTAGCACACCTACAATGAAAAAAAGGCAAGTATAAGGCAAAGTTTAGAAAGGAATCAGCAAGCAAACAGAAGTGAAGAAAAGATTCAGAGCTACTGAGACCTAATTTAGACACCACCCAGAAGCGTCGCTCCGGTAGGGGCGGGGCTGTAAGTATCGCTGCGGTTACAGTCGCTTTACCGAGCGAGGAGGAGGCAGCCCCGCCCCCTCACTGTCCGAGCCAGTCCCCTACGGAGAAAGTAGCAGGCAAGAGATCCTGCCTGCTGCTTTCTCCGTAGGCGAATGGCTCGGACAGTGAGGGGGCGGGGCTGCCTCCTCCTCGCTCGGTAAAGCGACTGTAACCGCAGCGATACTTACAGCCCCGCCCCTACCGGAGCGACGCCTCTGATGCCACCCCATAAAAAGCACTTTCCTGTCTCAGGGGTCAGCCATTGATCATGCACATCAGAGTACACTCCTGGTCAGGTTATTCCCACACCTTTAGTACCAGTCCCCAAAGCACTATTAGGGGGTGGGCAGGAGACACCTGCCCCATCATTGATGAAGGCCCTGGGGCAGATGTCTCCTGCCGTCATCATCAACATGGTACCAATGCTGCATATTATTTATTTTTTTATTTTTTTATTTTTTTATTTTTTCACATTTTTATACCACCCTTCCTCCAAGGAGCTCAGAGTGGTGTACATATTTCCTCCCCTCCTTTTTGTCCTCACAACAACCCTGTGAGGTAGGTGGGGCTGAGAGATAGTGACTGGCCCAAGGTCACCCATTGTTTGAACATAGGAAGTTGCCTTATATTGAATCAGACAGGTTGGTCCATCCAGCTCAGTATTGTTGACACAAAAAGCAGCTCTCCAGGATTTCTGGTGGGAATCTTTCTCCGTCCTACCTGGGGAAAACAGAGATTGAACCTGGGACCTTCTACATACAAAGCATGTGCTCCACCACTGAGCTATGGCGCCTCCCTAACCACATGTTTTCATGCAACTGCTATCTCTTTTAATAATAATAATAATAATAATAATAATAATAATAATAATAATAATAATATACAGTATTTATATACCACCTTTCTTGGTCATTGGATTTCTCCTCTGACTTTAATCCAAGGTGGTGTACATGGGCAGGTTTTCCTAACCCCCCTAATGTTTTCTTAAACAATATATAAATGTCCAATCTTTCACGAATAGCTACATTCCAGATGGTATCCTTTTGCAGTCTGGGTTCTCTGCTGGCCGTCGCCTCCCACACTCGACCGACGCAGCTGGCAGATCTTATCTCTCCTCACAGAGACTTTTCACAGCTTTTTGTCGGCAGCGTGTCTTGAACTTGCCATTCACCGATCTTCGGGCTTGCAAGGTGGCAGCTACCGACTGAGCCAGTCTGACCCTCTGCCCCCCTTTTAAAAGTACTGTACTTACTACTGAATATGTGAGAACAGTAGACCTCTTCTAAGTACTCAACTTATTGCTAACAACTCACGGGCAAAGCTCAGTGCATAAAATGTAGATGGGACGGGGAAGCACAACTTATTTGTGGATTGCCTTTAAAACTTGGAAGGAGGAGAAAGATTATGAAAACACGAGGCATTATTATAACATTTAGGATTCCATTATTGCACTTATCAAAAGAACGATGATACATCAGGAAGTAGGAGGACAGGCATTAGATTGCTAGCTGTTCTTCTATCAGCCTTCTCTCCCTTGAAAAAACATCCCAAATGAAAAGCCCAGGAAGCGAGGTCAGAACCGAAATGAATTTGCCCCCAGATTCTGTTCAAAATTCTCCTGTGTTAATGCTATTGTAAATATTTCCTGATGTGTACCAATACTAAAATACAAATTGGTTATTCATCAACTTGCTAGCTGTACTTGCCATTCAAATATATATAATTTCAGTATTTGATGGTGTTTGATAGATAGTTGACATGATGTTTAATATTTAATAGCTGTATTTGACACCTGACAGCTCACGAGCTTTCATAATTGCTGCCCAACAAATCAAAGCAATTGAGAGAGTCCAACAAGTAAACATATATACACAGTACTTAGGCTGCATTCTTATACATACTTACATGAGAGTAGCTTCCATGGAGTTGAATAGGACTTATTTCTGAGTAGCCATGCATAGGAGTGTGCTGTCAGTTAATATATATACTGGCAGTGCAATTCTATGCATATCCAGAAATAAGTCCTATTTAATGTAATGGAACTTACTCCCAAGTAAGTGTGTGTAGGATTACAGCCTTATTTTGATTTTGAGGAAGAATGGATGAAAACAGTTCTAGAATTTTCTCTTGAATCATTTCATCATGTACAAAATGGATAATCAAAGAATATTTGCACCAATTTACCCAATATTTGTTGTTCCTATTTCTAAAAAGCTGAGCAATTTTTTTTCAAATATTAATTTCAAAAATGTTCATTTTTCACTGTAAATTGCATTAACTGTTGAAGGGATTTTCCTGCTGCTGAGTTTGCTGAATGATAACACTGGTTATGTAATGGAAAGTTAGAACATGCAGAGTGAAAGACCTGCGAATAAGAACTTGCCACCCATAAGCAGATGAGGGCATTGATCCGTTCTCCATAGCTATTATTCATCATGATTTGGTCCTAATGATGCTCAGGGTCTGCACAACCGGTGACCTACTGAAGCAAATGCAGCAAACAAGACATGTATGGTAGCCCACTAGCCCACAGAGACTCGATAGTTCTGGGGGTTTTCTGTCTATCTAGGTCTGCAAACACAGAGGGGATTGTCAATACACTGGCACATATAGGTAGGAAGTAACCACATCACTAGCTTTGACCATGATATTACAGATTAGAGGTTGGAAGGAAGGAAGCAGCCACATATCAGAAACTCCCACTCTGTTGTTGGTAATTATGGCAAAAGCCAAAGCGAGAGGGGAAAGTCCCCTGCTTAACTGGGCAAGAGACACTTTTTCTTTTTCTTTTCTTTTTCAATATATATTTAATTTTATTAATAAACTACTAAACAGAACAAAACAATAAAACAAAACAATACAACATACTACGAAAGATTACAGCAAGCGCGAAGCAGTAAATCCTACTTGTATACTATTATATATTTTCTACTTATATCTAACTAAGCCTATATCTCTAATATACTATTCATTAAATCCACATTTCATCACTTCTTCTCTCTCACTCTCTCTCTTAAAGAATCTATAAGTGGTATCCAAATACCACTTTTTCAATTGGTGCTCCTCTTAGCAGGGGGAGAGTAACTGCCTCCCTTTCACCCCAGCACAGTGTCTTTTCTGGTGGCTGTTTCTGGTGTTCTTCTGTATCGTTTTTAGATTGTGAGCCCTTTTGGGGACAGAGAGCCATTTAATCATTTGATTTTGTCACCGCTTTGTGAACTTTTTGTTGAAAAGCAGCATCTCTCTCTCTCTCTCTCTCTCTCTCTCTCTCTCTCTCTCTCTCTCTCTCTCTCTGTATATATATATATATATATATATATATATATATATATATATATATATAAACGCCCCCTCGTTCCACCCATCTCTCCCCTCCCCTCACATCCATGGGTGTCCAGAGGCAGCATTTGGGGGGTGGGGTTGCCGCTGCCTCAAGTGTCAGGAGGTCTTGGGCCAACCCTGCTCAGCTGCATACAGCGGCCCAACCTGAATCACTGGAGGAGAGCCACAAGTAGTCAATTGGACAGGATTTTGGCCACAGGGTGGCTTCTGCTAGTATGGGCCAAAAACCTGGTCACTATCAGCAACACTAGTACTACTGTAGTAACATTGACTGGAAATGGACCAAGACAGACTTGACTCACTAGCTGTCTGATTCATGGGTGATTCAATAGCCATTTCCTATTTTGGCTATGGAAGATGATGAAACTGCTGAAAATTAATACAAGATTTCTGGCTAAGATAGAGCATCTCCTTGTTTTTGACCTTTCGGCGACTCTAAGAAGATTGCTTTTTCATTTGTAAGCTTAAGCAGCGTCTCAGATCAAAATGATGAGGTAAGAGTTTCTCCAGCTTCTGCATAACCTTGTCAAACAAACTATAATTAAAACAGAGCGCAAGATGTTGAAATTGCTGGTGATGGACAGTGCATAGCTTGCTGATACGAACAAGGATGATCTGTGGTGGTTAGAAAAATATAAGTTTGTCTTTAACACGGCAAGTCAGACAAAGCTCTGGCTAGACTATGGAAGGGTCTAAACACCCTGTGGTATCTGTGGCTAATAACAGGGGTGCACAGTGTCTGTCTTATGCAAAATCTCTTAAAAATAAGTAGAAACGGTGGATACTTGTGTAGATCTTTCCCAATTATTTCTGAAGCTGTTTCTGCCTTGCCAAACACTGGCATTTCATGTTTGTGACCCTCTAACATAAACACTGAGATACATGAATGTACAAGTAAGTTTTTTGTGAATTGTTGTTTCACTTGCAAGCTAGCATACCAGTAATTGCACATTTGTACCCTATTTCAAAGACACACAGAGACCTGGCTTCACTGTGCTTTCTAGAGGTCTTCTTGTCACAAATGTACTGTACAGTGGATCTGCCTAAGCCTATATGGACAATGCAGTTATCTTTCCCGTTCAAACTCTTAGCAAAACTGATTTTAGTTAAGAAAATAAAGAAGGCATAAAAATGAATACTCAATACACATTTGTCTCTGACCCTACAGTTGGTACTTGCTGGTATATATCCTGAAGTCACATTGTTACCTTAGGTAATAGCAGATGTAGCATCTTTTTTTGAACAGTCACTTGCAGCATGAATTCAGCTTTGCAACGGATACTGTAATGATATACACATACCGTATGTATATTCACATGCTGGCCTGGTGAGTGGTGAATGAATCTAGCCTTCCACTTGTGCATCAAATAGGTTACTGTTAACACATATGTGTAAATGGACAATACGCGGTGTAAGTGTAATGGTTAGATGATTGGACAAAGACCCAGGAAAACCCAGTTCTAATCCCTATCCAATTATGAAGCTCATTGGGTGACCTTGCCGAGTTATTTTTCTTTCAGCTTAATCTACCTGACATGGTTGTGAGGCTAAAATGGGAACAGGGAACCATATATGTCACCCCTGGATGGAATACATATCTAACTACTGTAATGATAACCTACAAACTGAAACTGAAACACAGTCCTTGCACTTGGAGGGCTGCAAAGCTGTGATAAAACCACGCTCGCCATTTTGAACATGTTATTATGTCTGTCTTCACCCCGTGTTGCTGCATCATAGAACTCAGTCTTCAATCTAGAATGAAACTCTACTCTCCCTTCTTCAGGAAGCAAGTTGATGGAACGCAGTTGTTGCGCAAAGATGGTTTTTCTTGCACAAACTTGCTCTGACAATGCAAGATGGGCAGAGCAATCCACTGTAAGGATCCGGCTGGCGGCCCAGGGCTGGATCCTATCCCTGTTCCAGGCTGCACTGCTGCGGCCGGAGGTCTACTTGGGGAAGGGGACATTTGTCCCCTTCCCTGGGTGTAAACTGGGGCCGGCCCGATGGGTCTCCTTGGATTTCCGCTGGTGGACGCCATCCCCGCCCCCTCCCAGGCCGGGCCGGCTCGGCCAATGGCCCCCTTCCTCGCCACCCGGACCGCCCCCACGCCCGCCGCCAGGAGCCTTACCTTCCTCCAGCAGCCGTGGGGTCGTCCGGGTGACAGAGTGAGGGCGACTGGCCTTGCACCGGCCTCACTACTCTCGAGGTGTCGTGAAAGTGCTTTAAGGCACATTCGCGATGTCTTGGAATGGCAGAGCGCTCGCTCCACCATTCTTACGTCCCGGTGGATTGCGCTCTCAGCCGAAGTTCCTCTTGGCTTTGAAAGGAAAATATGTTTCCCTGACAACCTTAAATGAGTTCATTTGTATACTTCCGTTCCCTTGTCATTCTTCATTTTGGTCACAGTATGTTAGGCCAGCGGGTGGCGCAGCGGGTTAAACCGCTGAACCATAAGCTGTCGATCGAAAGGTCGGCAGTTCGATTCCCGCGACAGGGCGAGCGCTCGTTGCTTGGCCAGCTCCTGCCAACCTAGCAGTTCCAAAACATGTCAATGCGAGTAGATAAATAGGTACCGCTTGCGGGAAGGTAAACAGCGCTCCGTGTTCCAGCTGCATGCTACGCGCTGCGGCAAGGAGAGTCATGCCGGCCACATGACCATGGAGGCGTCTTTGGACAACGCTGGCTCTTCGGCTTTGAAATGGAGATGAGCACCACACCCTAGAGTCGGACATTTGTTAGCAAATGCCTGGGGAGGGGTGGTTTGTTTAAAAATAAATATCACACAAGATTGGGATATTATTTAATCTTTCTAATCAATATTGATTAGCCAGGGGAAATGCCAGGGAATTGCCAGGGATTATCCAGGGAAAATATAATAATAATAATAATAATAATAATAATAATAATAATAATAATAATAATAATAATAATAATAATTAATGCAAGGTTTTAAGACACAGAACTGCCATTAGCAACCTAGAGTATTAGTTGGGTACCCAGATGTCTCCTGGGTACCCAACACATGTAAATGCCTTTCAGAAAGACCTGACAGGGTGTTTGAGCAAATACTGTAGGAAAACACATTTAGCATTTAGTGATTGCTTAGAATTGCTTGCACTCCAATCTCAGGAACCATTTAAAGATCCATGCAGTTCATAAATCATACCTCTTACCAGCCCAACACCAAATGAGGGCAGGCAAGAGAACAAGTGAGCATGTTGATATTGCTTCTGCTTCTCTGTTTCCCTGTCATC
Source organism: Plestiodon gilberti rubricaudatus (assembly GCA_026170595.1). Classification (NCBI taxonomy): domain Eukaryota; kingdom Metazoa; phylum Chordata; class Lepidosauria; order Squamata; family Scincidae; genus Plestiodon; species Plestiodon gilberti. The sequence goes on along the minus strand of JANXHW010000002.1, from coordinate 92,500,352 downwards.
ATCACCCCCCCCCCTTCAGAAGCCTACTACAAGCGCTTTCTCTGGGTCTACTTGCTATTCATCTTTCTCTGGGTCTCAGATACAAGCTACAGTAAGCCAGTCAGCTTTAATGCATCTAGTTTGACCCCTATTTTCTGTCAATTCTTCCTGGCCCTCAGAACCACTTGCAAACTCCCCATCTCCACCTAGCACATATGGTATTGCTGCTTTAAAGTCATGTTTCTTTATCTTTTAGCCTGACCCAAAATAAAACAACAACAGCCCAATACTATGCTGGCCTCCGCCAGTGGTACTGGGCTCCATGCTGCTGCAAACATGCCATAAAGCATGTTGTGACAGCGTGGCCAATCCCACTGGCGTGGAGATCAGCGCTGGCAGGCCTACACTGGTGAGGAAGCAGCAGCACCAGAGGCAGGTGAGCTCTCACCAGCCAGTGGGGAGGTTGTGATGGGAGGGCTGCGGGGAAAGGGGGAAAAGGCGTTTTTGGATGGGGAGATGGTGGGGAGGAGGGTGGATCAGGCCCAGGAGGGGGTGGGCTTGTTCCAGACTTGAAAGCCCGATATGGGGCTGCTCAGAGCTGCACCGACTATTTAGCTGGCGTGCCTCCGAGTAGCTCCATAAGGGCTGCTGGGGCTTGACACGGGGGAAGGAGACGATCATCCCCTTTCCTCGAGGTGACCTCCAGTCGTGCACTGGTTACAGTGGAGCCTGCGCCGGCACTGCTGCATCTGAGCGCAGAGCTTTGAATAGGATTGGGCTGTGTTTCCCATCTTGTATCCATCTCCCTCACTGTCCTCAGTCACCTGATAAGGCAGACTGAGGTCTACAGAAGTTCACACCACAATGAAGTTGCTAGTCCTGAATAAGTTTTTCTTTCAACATGCCAGTATGTCCAGCTTATCCATCTGGAATCAATTCATCAGGGATGTGGATCAAGTCCCTGGGTCCAAGTCTCAAGTCAAGTCCCAAGTCTTTGCTCCCAAGTCCCAAGTCTTTGGTTGCGTGTTGCAAGTCCCTATCTATTTAATGGGGAAAATGGGTTTAAACCTGAATAAAATTCAACTTGTAAAAGGCTCCAAGTCTCAAGTCGAGTCTTTCAAGTCTTTTACAATCGCCAAGTCAAGTCCGAGTCAAGTCATTGATGCGACTTGAATCCGACTCGAGTCCGAGTCAATAGTCTACACCACTGCAATTCATGGTGTCTGGAGATAACTAACTGCTAACTGGGCAAAGAGGCACTTTTTAAAGTGGTTCTTTATAGGGGAAGAACAACTGTCCCTATTCACTACAGTGAAGCATCTTTCCTAGTGACTGTTTGCTGGTGTTGTTCTGTATCTTTCAGATTGTGAGACTTTGGGGGACAGGAACCATTGATTTATATATTTTGCTATGTCCACTGCTTTGTGAACTTTTTGTTGTTTTAACATAATAATATATAATAAAAACACTAGAGTGGGTCTGTGAGATCCATTATTGTGAATGGTGACACAATCCCTTGATTTTAAGCATGTTTAGTAGTGCAGAAGATTGTGTTGTCTTCTGAATGACTTTCAGATGGCCCATATTAGCTGTTTTTGTTAGGTAGCACTCCACAACCAGTCAAACACTGCTCCCCAGCCATGAACGATGGCTGGCGCACCATAAACACAATAAAGTCTCCTGGTTTTCTGTGCCTATTTTTGTTTTCCTACTATTTTGCTTGAGTACATAGAAGGCCATGATATATAGTTGGGCGTATATAGCTGCGGCGGGAAAGTAACAGCGTTCTGTTAGTCATGCCGGCCACATGACCACGGAAGCGTCTTCGGACAGTGCTGGCTCTACGGCCTTAGAAATGGAGATGAGCACTGCACCCTGGAGTTGGACACGACTGACTTTTGAGCAGGGGATACTTTTACCTTTACCTATAATGTCATTAAACCAAAGAGTCCCTGCTAAAATCTCCAGGATTGCTTTCAGTAGCCACCTGGACTTTCATGCTGAATCCTGGAGACACCAAGCCAATCATACAGGGTTGACAATCCAGAATGTACAACTTGAGGCCCAGTAAACCAAATGCAACCCGCCACCTATCATGTATTGGGCTTTCAGGTGTCTGACAATCACCCTGTTTTTAAAGAATGTGGCAACTGATCTTTCAGTTTGGGTACTTTGATGTGGCTGAATGAAGCCCTATGCTTGCCCTCCATGGGGGCTGGACCGTTGATTATTTTGAGATGGGCAGTAAAAAAAAATACATGCAGTGTGATAACAAATACCGGTATGTAGCAATGTTTGCTCCAGTTCTTTTCGAAAATGAACTTCTACCTTCAATTTCACCATCATCACCAGATCAGCATCTTCTTGACAGGTGTTTTACAAATTACTGATGTCACTTGGGTCAATTTGGGAGATATTATGTAAAAGTACCCTATTGTTTGCCACATTGCTTCTGGCATGCATGGCAGAACTCCTTGATAAATCACCTTTCCTCTGTTCCTTCACTTTTTTTTTTTTTTTTGCCTATCAGCAAAATATTTTGGAGATCTGCAAACTACTGCTGTGAAATCTTACTAATCTTATTGAAATGCTTTATGCTTCCCTTGAAATTCCTACTGAAATTTGACCTACTAATGGCGCAATCCTATCTACTCTTTGACTGGTGGAGCGCTGCAGTGGAGAGGTGAGTCCCCCCCCCGGGTGACAGAGGGGCATGGGGAGGGCAGAATGGGGGGGTGGAATTGGTTGGCTGGGTCTGGGAAGGGGGAGGGATCATCGGTGGCCACCTCCGAGCCTGGTCACTGTTACATGGCCAGCTTGAATGTGCGCCAGCAAAGTGCCCCAGTTATGAGTAGACCCATCGGGGCGGCTGGGGCTCTACTTGGGGTAAAGGGACAAATGCCCCCTTTCTCCGAGGAGAGCTCCTGCTGTGCCGACGCTGGGTCCTATCTGGATAGGATGCAGTGCAGGCTCTACGCCTATGCTGAAGCCTAGCTAGACAGGATTGCTCTGTAAATTAACTTTGAAATTAACTTTCTTAGGATACAACCCAGGGAAAGGTTTCTCTAGAGAAGCAGCAGCCAACTTCTATACTTGTGGATTTCTGGACTGCCCTCCATCACGGCACACACCAACCAGACAACTGGATCCGAGTGATTTTGTTGCAGCAACTTCTTGATACAGTAATAGAAATAACAAAGAATAGGCTTCATATTGTACACAAAGAAGGAAGATTTTTTTTTCCATTTCTGCAATGATTGAAATTTTAAATTGGAATAATATAGTAACTTGAAAACTAGTCATATGCTTTTGAAATTATCTTTATTGATTTATTGTTCTGCATCACCAACAGAAATTAAAAATGAACTGTGATATGACACACTGAGATTTCTAGAAGCAAAGAAGACATTTGTGACACATACACACCATCCACCAACCCAGCTATATAGAACCACGTAATGAAATGGATAGACATCGACTGACAATGTCTTATTATCTGACAACCAAAATTTTGGAGGGGTTGTGTATAAAATATTGAGTGAAGTTCTATTCCAGTTCATAGCCCCAACAGGAATAAACTAGCTTAGTTCCACTGGGGCAAAGCTATATCAGTAGATATATGGAGATATGAACCATTTTACTTAACCTTCTTTGCTACTACCAGGTTGCTGTGGATCTTGGGGCAAAGGACCCCAAAGGAAAGGAATCTGTGGAACTCCTTGCCACAGGATGTGGTGATGGCACCTGGCCTTGATGCCTTTAAAAGGGGATTGGATAGATTCATGGAGGAAACGTCCATCACAAGTTACAAGCCATAAGCAACATCCTGGTTTTAGAAGTAGGTTATCTCTTAATGCCAGATGCAAGGGAGTGGCAACAGGATACAGGTATCTTGTTGTCTTGTGTGTTCCCTGAGGCATCTGGTGGGGCCACTGTGAGATACAGGAAACTGGACTAGATGGGCCTTTGGCCTGATCCAGTAGGGCTCTTCTTATGTTCTTATGTTCTAAAGCCCTACAATGGGTCACAGCATCCCTTGCCTGTCTTCTTAGGGTGCATTAGGTATTACCACTGCCAATAGTGCTCAGAGTTCAGACAACTGGGTGCTCTGATGGATGTGGCCCCTTAGCCAGTGACCAACCTGACTTGATGCCACCCTGACCAGAGAACGTGTCAGATCAAGTCCCTTAAACTTCACTGCCTTGGGGGGGGGGGGGGCTTTTTTAGTCTAACAGCTGCAACTGGAATGAAACCAATACTAAGAATACAGATGGAGGCACCACTCTGGATTTTAGTGGGGAGGCAAGGTGGACAACAAGATTTAAAACAAACAAACCCTTCTTCACTTTCCCCTTGAGGTCATTTTCCCACTAGTTGAGTACTGATACTAGAAGCAAGTCCAGTTGGGGGGGGGTGTCTAGGGAGGGGCTGTGGGGAACGTGGTAGGCAGAGGGAGGATTTGACCACCACCCCCAATCATGTACCCCTTTGGGATTTTAAACTGCACTCTGACCCCTTAATATATGATTAAGGCAGCCCTATGTTTAAGGATATGGGTCTGCTGCCCTGATATGTAGTTTGGCCTTTAATTGTTTACAACAATATCCAATTTAGCGTGTGGAATGAATGGCCTGGTTATGTCTGTAAACGCTTCTGCTAAATCACTGAATGAGGTCTGAAACTGGAAGAAGAAAAATTGTACCCACTACCCTCCTAAAATGACACCCATTAATATGAAGACTCATACTGTATATATGAGATTCCTATGAAGAAGAGCCTCGGTGAAAAGCATGAAACCAAAAGCTTTTTCTCATGATAATCTTTTTAAATACATGAATTGTACTTAATTTTCCAGTGCAATGGGCAGCCCGATCCTGCCTAAGATGCGTCAGCTGGCCGAAATGGCTGGCCGCTGCATCCTAGGCAGGATGCGGCTGACGTAGCCAGGGCTCACCTTGGGGGAAGGGGACGTTTGTCCCCTTCCCCTAGTGTAAGTGCTAGAGGCCCCAATGACCCTCCTCGAATGCATGCCAGTTCTTTAGCTGGTGTGCATCCGGGGAGTCTGTGTAAGGCTGGCCGGGTCCAGGAAGGGGATTGGGATATCAGCGCAACCCAGTGCCAATATCCCCGCCCCCTCCCAGGCTGGGCCAGCCAATGGCACCCTCCCCTACCACCCCGGCACGCCCTCCTGCCGACCAGCACAGCCCTTACCTGGGTCGGCTGGTGTGGGTCATTGTGGACGGCAGAGTGAGCGGCACCAGACTCCGCACCAGTGCAGCTTACTCTCCCAATGCAGCAAAAGTGCCTTACAGCACTTTTGCAAAACCTTAGGCCAGTGTGGCACTCGCTCTGCTGGCCTACAGTTATGCAGGATTGGGCCATCAAGCCTTGGGCCATTAATGCCAAAATCTTAAAAACACTTGCCTGGGAGAGTAAGCTCCATTGATCAAAATGTGGCTTACTTCCAAGTAATCATTTTTGACTTGTGCTATAAGATGTATGGATTTACGTGCTGCTGAGCTTTAACCGGGGGGGGAGGGGCACTCCTTTTCACCTTTTAAATGTGGTGGCCCTTTGTAAAATGGGAATGCTCAAATTTCAAACTAATAATGATTTTTTTTTAATCCTCCTACCACCCCTACTTCCAAATTTTACAACAGTTACCATATGTGTGTTAGCATCTGCATGTGACAGCCAAAGTATAGATTACATGGCATTAGACATCCCTTTTCTATGGCTCTCTTAGAGGCTTACTTGCCATGGTGTTTGTTGGCACATAGCTGTCTCCTCTTACAAGCAACCGAGACAGATTATGGTGTTTCTGGTTAGTGTCCTGATCAAGTTTTACAACAGAAGTAGTAGGTGGCTCCCGAAGCTCACTTGGCTCCATATTTATATTGACTGCATATTCTGCAAACACATCGTTTGTCACAGCAATTGGCATTCTAAAGCCAGAAGGAGTCGGATACGGCTCATTTGCCGCCTCACTTAGGTCATCATTTATTGTTGGGAAAATCTTCTGGATGCCAGCTGGCACTGTCACGCCAGCTGTGCCTTCTGGAAATGGCAGGTTGCCCTGATTGGATCCAGTCTGGCCTGCTGGAAGAAGTCCCTCTTGACCTTCAGGGAGGCCCCCAGATTGACCTGAAGGAAGAAGTCCTCCTTGTGTTCCAGGGACAAGTAGCCCAGCGAAAATCTGTGAAAGTGGTTGCTGGAGTGGGAGAGAAGAGAACATGTCAGAATGTTAAACCACTGGCAGAGATCATAGATGCCCACTTTGGATATTTTGGAGGAAAGAGGGAGAACAGGTACCAGGAGTGTCACTAGGGTTGGTGACACCTGGGGCGAGACCTCATAGTATCATCCCTATGGATCTCCTCCCATACCAGACCACATGAGGTGGAGGCCTCCTGGGAAATGCGATCCTCGTGCGAGTGGCGGCGGGAATCAGGGAAAAAAACCATTTTCTACCAGTGGTGCATTTTCACACCACCGTTAACAAATAGAGTAGGAAGTCATCTTGGAAGTCATCACCAAAAAAAAAATCTTGTTAATTACAATACATCTTGTGTACCCTGGTGCTTATGTTTTCCATATTTGTAGTTTAATTTCACTCACACACACACACACACACACACACACACACACACACACACACACACACACACACACACACACCAGTGATGCCCCTGACAAATACTCTAAGAAGGAGCAGGAGAAAATGGTGATAACGAAATAAAAACACATAACACCGCTTTCTGCTAAAAAAAATCTGAGAAAAATAAAATCATGCAATTTTGCATCATTCTTCATTTGCTGACACTGTACAACCTATACCACCTACCTAGTACACCTTTAAAGCAGTTACAATTGATAAAAATTTGGAATAAAAACACACAACACCGTTTTCTGCTATTTCATTTTGGTTAAACACTGAAATCTGCGAAAAAATAAAAACTATTTTCTCCCACCTCTAAGTAACTAAAGTTTTCCATTTCCAACTTCTCCATAATGTTTGAAGTGGTTACGCTTATATCTACCTCCACATTGATGTGGGAGGATCCAGATTCAACAAAGAAAAGCTGAATTGTGTGACTGGTATATTGTGATGCAAATTAAGAAAAGTGCATGTATTCCTTTTGTTTGCATTCTTTATTTTGCTTCTTCAAGTCAAGGGGGGGGCATTGAACCAGGCTGGTCAGTAGGGCCCACAACCTGCTGAAAACCTTATTGCCCCGCTCCCCCAAGATTCAGGTGTATCAGCAGACCGTGGAAAGGCTGTCTTCAAAGCCATAAGAACTAGAAACTTGCTTTTATTTTAAATGAAAGTTGAGATTCTCAGGAGGCCAAATTCTGTCATCAGTACCACGTTCTGCAGTTTTGCTGCACTTGAGTTAAATTCATCCAGCCCTGGTCATAATAGCTTGGAAATGTCTGTTTATTCTCTTATACAGTGGAGGATATAGAAATCTGCATGCTAACCTAACCAGCTGAGAATAGCTTGATGTTATTGATTCTGATACAACACAAGCATATTATAAAATTAAATAGAAGTCAAAGAATGAACTATTTACCATTTCTTCAGAACTGAGCACTGCACCCTAAAACCCCAACAGGGAGGAGGAAAATTAAAAGCAAATTTTAGAGGGTCTTTCACATTAAAAACAAAACTAAACTATAGACTTAAAAGGTTCACAAAGTACTGACTTACAGCACAATCCTGTGTAACCTTGCACCGGTGTAACAGTAGATGCACTGTAGATGTAAGTGCATCTACTGTTACACCGGTGCATGGTTACACAGGATTGCGCTGTTAATAATCCTCACTTAAAGTTGTCGATGGGTTCTTCTTGGAAACTGCGATTTTAAGCGAATTGATTTATAATGAAACCAATTTTACATAGACTAATAAATGCAGATGTTCCTATGGCATTTTCTCATCAACTTTAAAATGAAATGACTTTAAATGAAATGACTTTAAGTGAGAACTCACTGTAATCTATATACAGTACTAATAGCAAGTTCATCTACATGTACTAATACAGAACTCTAGTGTGACTGCCTATCTGTTGTATGCAAAACAAGACCAGTCACAGACAAGATAGTGGTGTCTATATACCGTACTCAAGGGTGTGCAGAAGAAGATAAGTTTGTAAATTAAAATGGAAAAAATGCTGCCTGATGAAGACTGAGCATGTTCAGTGGCCCTCAGGAGCCATGAAATGTTGAGGTGTCAGTTGGAAAGACAACAGAGAGCAGAGACAGGAATTGGCCTGCTTGAGGCAACTGGGCATTGAGGTGGGGAGATGCAATTGTTTGTTATAGTTATTACCCTTTTCAAGTAGTAGTAGTAGTAGTAGTAGTAGTAGTAGTAGTAGTAGTAGTAGTAGTAGTAGTAGTAGTAATAATAATAATAATAATAATAATAATAATAATAATAATAATAGGATCTGTTACTTCATACCTCATGAGACCAATAATAATCTGATTTGTCAGCATTTAGAGCACTTCATGCACATTACCTCAGCTATATTTACAATAACTCTGTAAGGTTGTATTATTACCTCCATACTGCAATATTACTATCTCAGGAGCCTGAGAGATAATGCCTTGCCTAAGGCTACTAACAGCCCAATTCTATTCTCACCCTCCCCCCTCCCACTGATGCAGCAGTGCCAAAATGGCTACTGCTGCATCCTGCAGGGGGGGGGAGGTCAATTGCGGAGGTCTCCTCTGGGTAAGGGAACAATCATTCCCTTACCTGGAAGTAAGCCTCTGCAGCGTGGGGGTAGGGGTGCCTACTCGGACCTGCACTAGCTAAATAGCGGGTGCAGGTCTGTATGGACCCACACCATGGGATTGCGTCCAGGAAGGGGGTTAGGATTTGGCGGCCACTGTGGCCGCTGAACCCACCCCTTCCCAGACCTGAACCACCCATCCCCTGCTGCTGTCTCCACTCTATTCTGCCCTCCCCACCCATCACGGCCTCATTTCACCCTCCCCCACCACATTCGACCCTCCCCCAACCCCTTCCCACCTCCCCCGCCCCACAGGAAGGAAGGCTCCAGCCTCAGAGCTCCTTTTATGACTAGCGCTGCTTTATGGCAGTCAGCACCAGCGGAAGAGGTGTTCCGATGACACCTGGCTCCTTTAGGATTGGGCTGTTAATGAGTTCATGACGGAGACAAAATCTGCAATGGAGAGTTCCTAGTTCACAGCTCAGCCTATTAGCTACACCAGCTCTACACCATTAAGCACAGGTTGTCCATTCCATCTGCTTTTAGTAGTTTTCATAACAATCCAAACACACTTCTGGATCTGAGGTTGGAAAAGATCCCCTTGCATTCTCATATGCATTCCCACACAATACCTATTGTGAGATTGGACATCTCTAATAAATTTTGAGAAGCTATTTTCCACGCACACACAAGGACATGCACATATCAAAAGACCAAGCATTTCATTACAAAGATTTTCCTTTTTGGCTTACTTCTTACCTGTGGCCCCATCTGTGCAACTAAAATTGGAAGTATCTGCAAGAAAGGTAGTAATAATAATTATATTTAGGTTATTAAAGTAGTCTTGGTTAATTATAGATAAGACTGATGGAGAAAAATAGCTTTGTATTAATTTGAGGGCATGGCCATCTCTTTTCTCTGCTCAGTGTTCACTTATGGGAATTATCTGTTTCAGAAGTGACTTCATAATACTATGAACTGATTATACAAGAGTATGTGTAGCTTTGCCTAACAAAATTGATATTTCCGGGGGAGGGGGGGGATAAAAGTACTGTAACATTTTCCATTAATATATCTATTTGGAGTTTGCCCTCTCCTAAAAGCTAAGAGTGAATTTCAACAGAAATGGTGGCTGTCTTGGCATATTTACATTTGTACATGTAACATATATGGCAAATATTCATTTGCCTACGTAACTGTAAGCACACCAACACAGTAGCATCCATGCTTGCCTGAAGTAAATGCTGTGCAAAAAGAAATTAATATAATCCTTTAGGTAACATCAGGCTTGGCCAAAGCTCAACAGCTGCCAGAAATAGCCCAATCGGCTACCCCCTGCATTTTTTGGGGCATGCTAATGTGTGCACAGCACACTCCACTTCATTGACTCTGGCACCTCCTTACCTCGTCTCCCACTGGCACTTCTTCAAACTGGCTAGCAGGGGGAGATCATGAGAAAGATCCTCCCCACACCAGCCTGCTTTGAACAAGCACAGAGCGAATAGAAGCAAGAAGGGGGCAATCTTCTTCCCCCGATGATCTTTGTCCAGGGCAACAGTCAGGAACAGGATTATAGTGGCCAACACCTTCTCCTCCAGTTCCGCCTGAACAATTCTCCTGTAATGCCATAGGAGAAGGTGAACCACATCCCGCCTTCTTGCTCACTTTCCAAGGAGAGCAAGCGTGAGAATAGGCAGGGGAAGAGTGTCATGAGCGGCCCACAATCTCTTGGGATCTGAGGCAGCATGCCAAATCCTGCCCCCCCTTACCTAATGATGTGCCAGCCTCTGCCCCCCCCCACTCTCCAATGTTCTCACTCAGCACTTTCCTCCACATTTCCTATTCCTTTTCCAACCCAGAGAGTGGAAGGAGAATAAGGAGCAGTGGAGGCAAGTGGGCAGATAGAGATGGATGCCCCCCGCTTCACGGGTTGCCCCCCACTTCAGCTACCCCTTCAGGTGGCCTCATGGATGGGTTGGTCCTGATTGGTGTGAACAAATTAATATGAAATTGATATAGTGAGCATGGAAGTTAATCCTAGAGAAGACCAGAAAGTTATTTTCATTTACATCTGAGTTCCCACAGCTGCACAGGTCTGTCTAAAAAGTAAGGATGAATGCACCAGCATAAATTCCACCTGTATTTATTGCACCAGCATAAATTCCAAAATGGCAAGGGATAAGTGATGCAGTCAGATCTGAAGGAAGAAGCATGGACAATCAGACTGTTACCAGTGCTATAAAACACTTACTGGTTGTGGTGGCAGCAGCTGTTGTGGTATAGTCATCCCACCTCCTGTTCCAGGCAGCGTCTGCGTTGAGGATAATGCTGCTATCAGAGCATTAATCTAAATGAACAGTAGTGAGAGGTTTAAAACTATTACAAACAAATATATACATATATCAAGGGAAGGAGAAACATAATTTTGAACAACCAATTAAAGAAATGGGATTTGTAAAATTCCCAACATCCTGCAGGAAGGTCTATAAATAACTAAACACCAGAGTTAACCATGGCAGCTAGGAGGCAGGCAGGCTGTGCTGTCATAACATTTATCTCCTGTCCTGCAAGCTCACAATCAGAAGGCATTGCTTCTGCTAGCATTAATAGCTGATACCTGAGGAGTTTCAAAAATGTGATCTATTTGGGCTGTTAATTTGAGCAATGTGGGCCTGTTGCCTGAACCAGTCCTGTGAGTCAGGCACCAGTTCCTTTCTCAGTCCGCTAACTGGAGAGGTAGTAGGAAGTAGGAGGAGAACTGCAGACCCATGGCTCTTTAAGCCAGCAGTCGGAAATCTTCTAGCCCAGGGGTTCTCAACCAGTGGTACTAGTACCACCAGTGGTACTTCGGCCAACTGCTGGTGGTACTCAGACTGGAAACCCGTTCCAACATGGTGCTTTCGGTGGCACATTTTCACTCCCGAGAGGCTCCTGTCTTTGTCTGAGCCTCTCCAGAATGCTGAGAATGCCGCTGCTGCTTTTCCTGCAGCCGTCACTGCTGCTGCTGCTGTCGCTGTCACTGTCGCTGCCGCCGCCGCCATTTTGCTCAAGGTTTGCCGTGCACAAGTGGCCTGGGAGCCCTTCAGAACCAAGGGTTTCCAGGCCGAGCCGCGCACGTGCGCACAAGCATCCTGGAAGTCCTTCATTCTGAAGGGCTCCCGGGCCTCTTGTGCACGGCAACACTTGAGCAAAATGGCGGCGGCGGTAGCAACAGCGACAGCGGCAGCAGCAGTGACGGCTGCAGGAAAAGCAGCAGCAGCGGCCACAGTAAGGGGGTAAATAATTTTTAAAATAAAACAAAAAATCCCATTGAAAGAAAGCAACCCCCAAAAAATATTCCCCCCAAAATTTGGTGCCCCCCCAAAAAAATCGGGAGGGGGGTCCCGGATTAGGTCACCAAAAATATGGTAACCCTACCCCAAGGAGACCTCCAGCCTGCTGAATTCCACGGGATGCAGCGTAGCCCATGCCGGCACTGCTGCATCAGCATGGGGGAATTTAGATAGGATTGGGCTGTAAGGCCTCATCTAATCCACAGCCTGACAGTTCTCAAGTTGCATTTGGAGAGGTTGATTTTGAAATTGCTGATATAGGATTGTGATATCTTTCTAGTATTTCTGTGTAATTGAAAGAACAAATACCTCTTGATTTGCAATCAGAGCAGGATGAGCTATTGCAGAGTATATGGATTTACTGCTCAGAGGAGATCCTTTAGCAATGGGAAATACTTTGTGCAGGGGGAGTGTCAGGACAGCGAGGCTTGGTATGAGAAATATTACTGTAAGGCAAAACACAGGCACAAGAGTGTCCCTTAGTTTTACATCCTTGAAACGTTGGAGTTTATGTAATGGATATTCCATGGAGGTGTATTGCCCTCGGATAAATTTTCCTGCTTTTCCTGCAGCCATCACTGCTGCTGCTGCTGCTGTCGCTGCCGCCATATTGCTCAAGGGTTGCTGTGCACAAGCGGCCCGGGAGCCCTTCAGAACCAAGGGCTTCCAGGCCGAGCCGCACACATACGCACAAGCAGCCTGGAAGCCCTTCATTCTCAAAGGCTCCTGGGCCATTTGTGCGCATGCGCATGGCTTGGCCTGGAAGCCCTTGGTTCTGAAGGGATCATGCGCTGCTTGTGCGCGGCAATCCGCTAAATGGTGGTGGCCATGTTTTTATAAAAAATATTTTTTGTCATGGCTGCCGGGGGCCTCCCGGGACCCCGTCCATGATGGACCCCAAAATACCGGGACTGTCCCGGGCGGACCAGGATGTCTGGTAAGCCTACCTTGGGGTAAGCCCCAGCTTGCACAATGGGTCAACTTGGACTGTGCGAGCTATATAGCTGGTGCAGGTCTGAGGTGATCCATGTTGGTGGATCAGGCCTGGGAAGGGGGATAGGATGCAGCACGTGCTGGTACCGCTAATTCCACCCCATCCCAGACCTGATCCACCCACACCCTTCCCCCATCGCCGCCCTCCCTCTGCCCCATTCAGCCTCCACCCCTGCACGGCCTAGCAGGGGACTTACCTGGTCCAGTGGGCATCTTCCTCTAGGCTGGCGCGTGCAGGAAGGCCTTGGCCTTCATACTAGCACACCTAGCCTTTTCACCAGCACAAACGTTTTACGGTGCTTTTGCGACAGCTTGAGGGCCTGGAGTTAAGTTGTTAAGGATTGGGCCTTTAGTGCTCATGTGTATGTATTACATGAATGTGCCTTAATGGCAAGATACACTTTCACCTCCATTCAGAGATGTAACTTCTTGATGCTAAGAACAGAAACCCAAAGTAACTAACTTTGTACTAACCCAAACTATTATCTATTTTTAAAATCACCAAAATCTTCCCAAAAGGCAAAACAAGGTTAATGATTTACCAGGGACAATCTCCAGAAAATTGGGGCCTCTTGCACATTTGACATGAACGTTTAATGCTTTTTGAACAAAAGACTCCTGCCATATTGAGCAGCCAAAATGGTATCTTCTTGTACCAGAAGACCATTACAGATATAAACCTTGGTCTTAACCAATGCGCACCAAGACAGGAAAATTTGTCTTAATTCTTTTTGGTAATCAAAATCTTTGCAGTGAAATCTAATATATAAAATTACATGCTCTTTTAAAAAGCAAATAAAAGCTTACATAATTCATATCTATTGGTAGCATCTGGTGTAGTGGTAGCAGGTTGAAGCCAGGAAAGTTTGTCTATAACACAAAAAATGGTTGACGTTTACTACAAAAACATTAAAAGTCACAGAACATCAAAATATTGTAACATTTGCTAGGTACAATATTAGTGAGAGACCCATTTTTAAGGTTCGTTCACGTAGTATATACTCTAGACCAGTTCAGGGCATCATGTTTGTGACAAAATTGAAAACTCTTCACTTGGTTACAGTTATGTCGGTATTACTGAGAAGAATATGCTTCTTTTTGCCACTATATCTGGGACATGGACTATGCAATACAGTCATGGTGACCAGATAGAATGGAGGACAAAGTGCCTATACCTTTAACCATTGTATAGAAGAGGGAATTTTGGTAGGTGCAGCTCATCATGGAAGGGTGCAAAATGCTGCACCTGCCAAACGTCCCTCTTCTATACAATGGTTAAAGGTATAGGCACTTTGTCCTCCATTCTATCTGGTCACCCTGGATAAAAGGGAAGAAATCAAGCGTAAGTGCAATATATGAAAATGTTGTTATCCACTCTTAGGCTTGATTAATTGATGTTTAGGATTTGGGCCTCTATAATCAGTCATTTGGTATTACTGAATCCAGAATTCATACTATTTGGATCCAGACAGGAAATTATAAGAGAAACAGAGCTACTGCTACTCTGTGTCTCTTCTCTCTCCCCCAAATAACATCTAACACAACAAAGGGTGACGACATCATACTGTGTGTCTCCTTGCCTCACCTCACATAATTGGTGAGCAGAAGGCAGGGAAATGTAGTGTGATTATATCCTGTGTCATGTGTTGTTTGTGTTAGATTTTAGAAGGAAAACAGACAGAGAAGAGAGAGTACAGTGGCAGCTCTGCATCCTTGGTGGTCAGATCACTCGGAGTTCTTGTTTCTATAACATTCTTGAGTGGGTTTGTGATGTGTGTTCCGCAGCAGTCAGAACACAGTGTATGCTTCCATTTTGTTCAAAATGTCTGGAAATGCCACCCTAGTTCTCAAAAGATGGTGAGCTTTAATTTCACTGCTTGTTGCACTAGAATTAAACCAATCAATGGAAAGACTCAATAGTTGCAGTACTCAAATCTCAGTGATGAATCCTGAATAGCACAGAGCATTTCTGGGCAGAAGTGAATCTCTAAATGCTTTGTAGACTAGTCGTTTAAGAAGCTTTCTTACTTGCAAGTTTGGAGCTCCCAAATCTAATGGAATTTGTGGCAAAATCACTGGGAAATTTGCAAGTGGCCATTCAAATGGAGAAACCTGCCAAAATGAGAAAAAGTTACACTGCTCAACAAATTATTTAAAAATATAATCTGGCAAACCAGTTATCCTGAACAATCTCAGTTATAGAGATAGCATAGTTTGAAAGATCAAGATATTGCTCATGTGGTATACAAAACAAATGTATTTCCCATACTCTTAGTGAAATCTGAAGCACAGTAAGCCATTATGAAAAATCTTTGGCTGTGGTCCTAAACACATATGTTCTGAAGCCAGTCCAGGTAAAATCAATGACAAAATCAATGACACCATCCAAGTCAATACATTTAGAATAAGGGCAATTGTTTCTGAAAATCCCAGAGTCCTAACCCTATTGGGATGGCAGGGATTTCAGGAGGTGTGGTCTAGTGGTTGAGCTGCCGCCTTGCCTGAAGAACAACTAGGATGGGATTGGTTTGAGACAACTGGAACCTGCCAACAAGCTGAGATATCTCAGCTGACAAGCTGAGATACTGTAGCCTACGCTGACCCTCTGAGAGAGAGAGAGGAGTTGCTGTCGGACAAGCTTGGAACTCGGAAGCCATGTGCAGCCAGTGAGATACCACGCCATTGAAAGGAAACAGCTGGAGAAGATGGGTTCTATGCAAATAGAACATTTAAAAACCTACGGGGTTGTGTAAACCGGCTTGAATAAAGTCCGAGGAGAAATCTGATGACATAGAAAGGCGGTATACAAATACAGATGTCGTTGTTGTTGTTGTTGTTATTTTCTAGGATCCTTCAATATACTAGTACTTAGACAATACTCAGTCCCACTACTCTAACTCTGAATGGGATTTGACCCTATCCATCTGTACTACTTCAGTTTCTGCCTTAGGAATGTTGTGTATTTCCACAAATTAGTATCCCCATCTCACAGACTTTCTTCTCCATGTACAGTACAGAAGAACAAAGCTGGAATCCTTACTTTAGCTAGAGGAATCCCAATAAATTTGTTTTACCCTTCTCATTTCCTCTCTGCAGAGTCAACTTTGTAGCACAAATAATAGCAGGAATAAAGAGAGCATTTTCTTCACACATACTGCATCATTCTCTTGTTCTTGAACCAGACATCATATGTAGTCAGCCGTAGCAATAACAGTAGCTTCATTTGTGAAGCATCCAAGCACCACCATCCCTCTAGAATTTCAATCACTGTATCAGTCTTGCTTGCCGCAACTTTTCTCATTCTCCATATTAAACCATAAGGGCGGCGATTCTGAGCTCTTAGTTTTCTGCCCACCCACAGTGCTGTACTCAATGGACCTCAGCAGAAGAGTTCTACTGGACCATTCCCCCCACAAGCCAGGCTGCCTGCTGAATTGAAGCCGGCAGCGTGTACTGATGGCTGATTTCTCTTTTCTCTCTGCATTATTAAATAGTGGTGCCAACTACCATAGCAACAA
Organism: Plestiodon gilberti rubricaudatus; assembly: GCA_026170595.1. Lineage (NCBI taxonomy): Eukaryota > Metazoa > Chordata > Lepidosauria > Squamata > Scincidae > Plestiodon > Plestiodon gilberti. The sequence goes on along the minus strand of JANXHW010000002.1, from coordinate 92,483,792 downwards.
GCTGCACAGCAATGATGATCTGTTCCATAAGACACATTCTTCCTAGCTTACCTCGTTTGGCAGCGGATTTGTTAATATATTCTGATCTGGAACTAGCTTTGCTGGAGGCAGTCCGGCCCCAGGTTTTGACCTTTGCTACCATCAAGAAAGAAACACAAATGAATAATGAAACATGAGTTAAAAAAAAATGGATCAGGTTTATATTGGGTCATTATTTTCATTCTGAGAGAGGACTGTCCTCCGATGGATATATAAAACATCCTTCCTCCCCAAAGTGTTACTACTGGTCTCATTTCCTTCTAACTCTAATAATGAAACCAAGTCTATAATGTACAGTATTGTGCTTGTAGGGGTGAAGCCTCTGACTCAATTGGTAGAGCTAGTAAAAGAAGAAACTATTGAATGTTGTTTATGAATAGGCTTACCATATTTTTCATGACCCAATCCGGGACACACACACACACACGCAATTTTTTTGGGGAGGGTGCCAATTTTTTATTATTATTATTTTTGGATCTGCACTGCAAGCATTGTGATTTTTTCTTTTTGTCCCCTTACTGTGGCTGTGGCTGTGGCTGTGGCGGTTACCACCACTGCCACTGCTTCTTGTGAGCCTCGCGCACCTCCTCATCTCCTCCTTGTCTCCTCTTCGTTTCCTCCCAAGTTGTCCTTGTCTTCTTGTCTCCTCGTTGCGAGCCTCGAGCCTTGCACACACGCACAACGCAGCCTGGAAGCTCTTCATTCAGAAGTGCTTGCAGGACGCTTGTGCACATGCGTGCGGTTCGCCATTTTCACGAGCCACACGCATGCGCACAAGCGGCCTGGAAGCTCTTCTAAATGAAGGGGAAGCTCTTCTAAATGTGCACGTGGCTCACGAGACTCAGGGTTCAGCGCATAGCAAATCTTCTACCCCCTTGGAATCCTTGGAATCCTTGCAATCCGCCACTGATGCAATCTACTTCACCTTGTCTCATGGTTGGGGTGGTAGTGAGCCAGATAAAACACACTGTAAAAACTGGACACACTAAACGTTCTGGTACTGAACATATATATTAGGTTCAGTGGCAGGCAAGCTTCTATGGCTTAGGTATTCCAAAGTCAGGCTGTCACAACAAAGAAGGCCCTATCACAGGGTCAACACTTCTCTCACCTCAGATGGGAAGACCTGCAGAAGGTCTTCTGAGAAGAATCTTAACAATTAGGTAGGGTCTTGGAAGAGGTGGCCTCTGAGATATCCTGGTCTCAAGCCAGTTAGGGCTTTAAAGATTACAACTGTGAGGTGGAAACTTTTACAAGAAGTGATTCCTCCTGCAATTTACTGAAGGAGCCAATTTTGTAAATTAAAATTTCCAGCTTATGGGTACAGCTCTAGCAATTCATTTAGGTCTAGTCAAGATTTAGGTCTAGCAATTCATGCTGGCAGAGACAGACGTCATGGTCAAATATGTCAAAATACGTTGGGCCAGCCCAGGCTTGTTTGAGCCTGAGCCAGCTACTGACATCATTACCATTTAGTCAAATGACAGAAAATACTACTACTACTACTACTACTACTACTACTACTACTACTACTACTAATAATAATAATAATAATAATAATAATAATAATAATAATAATAATACACACCATCTTAATCCAGTGAGGAGAGTTACATATGGACTTCTCCCTTGGCACATGCTAGAGATTTCTGTGGGAGTGCAGAATTTGCTGTATCCATCAGCCATGTGAATAATGTGTGTGTGTGTGTGTGTGCGTGCGCGTACGTGCGTGCGCACGCGCGAGCAAATCCAAATACTTGCATGCACATTCATGAAGCCCTCCCTAATGTTCCTCCCTATTGGGGAGGGGAAGTGCAATAGAGCAACCCTTCCTTCCCTCTTGTCCCTCTGTTCAGCAAGACGAAGGAAACTGAGACAAAAAAAATCTATTTGTCTTTCTTGCATAACTCAGAACATGTGCAAAACCTTCACCTCTGTGAAATTTTGTTAGCCTTTTTGTAAATCCTTTTGCTTCCCTTGACATTCCAGTGATGCTTTCCCTGAGCAGCAACCTACAAATTAGCCTTGGCATTTCAACATAGGCACTGGCGTCACTACAGGGGGGCGGAGCTGCAAGTTATTCCGTGATCAGAGCCTCCGTTATACGGAAGAACGAAGTGCCATGCCCCCGCGCCTTCCGACCCATTCAAAGCAGTGAAAACAACGCGCAGGGAGTCTCCTGCGTGTTGTTTTCACTGCGTTGAATGGGTCGGAAAGCGCGGGGGCGGGGCCCTTCGTTCTTCCGTGTAACGGAGGCTCCGATCACGGAAGAACTTACAGCTCCGCCCCCCCTGTAGTGACGCCAGTGAACGTAGGTGAAATTCAGTGGCAAGTTCAGTTAGATCAAAGCCAACATACGAGAAGTGAACGCATTATCTTACCTGTATCAGTTACAGTCCTTCGCAGTTCTTGAGAAATCACAAGTAAACACAATTAAGACATGAACTTATGATCCAATTATCTTGTTTTTAAGGTTATGGCAGTACCTGTGTTTGCTGTTGAGTATTTCCCATGTACCTTTGCAGCAGTCGCAATATCTGGTAATTAAATTGTTGACAAACAGTGTCATGCAATCTGTAATGTATCTGATTGGTTCATCAACACAAGTAACAAACTATTCATACAGTGCAATATGCAAATTTCCTTATACTGTTGATCTTTTATTATTCACACATATGCAGTATTTAAGCCTGGGAGACATTTTATTTCACTTGAAACATTATCTAGAGACAGGGGTGGTGAACCTATGGCACACATGCCCAAGGTGGCATGCAAAAAAAAAAAAATGTTGGCACACAGCATGCAATGCCACTCACTAAATGCAAGCGGGATCATCTCCTTCCCTCCCCATGCTTCATTCTCTCACGGGGTTTAAAGGAACACATCCTTTTAAACTTCAAATGCTGTGTGAGGAAGAGCACTTCACTAGCTCTCCCATCGCTCCATCCTTGCATTCCCTTTAAATTTTAAATCCCATGCAAGGATGGAGCACACTAAGACTCCACTGAGTGGAGCACACTAAGGAGGTTTTTTCCCATTGTTCCAGTGCTGGAAGAAGAAGGAAGGGGAAGACTGCCGTGCTCCAGATCACCTCTCCCCGCCTACAGGTAGGCAGGGACACGCAATTTGGTGCCCGCCCCCTTCCCTTTAGTTTATTTACAAGGAGGATGACCTGCAGCCTGCCTGGTCCATGCCACTTCTGTTTGATATGAGTAGTAGCAGAGCAGGTTGGGAACCCAAACTGCACCACTTCCATTTCAAACAGAAGCAGCAGGGACCAGGCAGGCTGCCGATCGTGATCCTGGTAAAAGGATGGGGGTATGCACATGTTAAATTAAGAACGCTTTTGAGCGTTTTGTTCTCTTTCTCCATAAATAAATTGTAAAATACAAATATAATAATAATAAATGATAATCTGCACACAAGATAATTTTTTAAAAGATTATTATATTGGGCACATGCTCTCAAACAGGTTTGTCACCCTGATCAAGAATGTCCATAGACCAGGAGAAAAGAAAATTAAATGTTTGACTAAAGCTTCTGTAAATATTCAGATTAATAATTAATAGGAGGAAAAAGAACATAAATGTTACAATGTCAATCTTGCGTACCTAAAGCTTGCTCAACACTTATGACACAGAATTGTCATGATCAATGATAATAATAATAAAAAAGCAGCTAAATAGTTTCAGGAAATGCAAATATGAGTATTTAAGTATATATCTATTTTACCTTCAGTTCTGGACAGAAGATGCTCAGATCTCAAAAACATCATTGGAATTAAAGTTGCTTAACAGTACACAGGATTTGCCTTCTTCATTGTCTTCTTGATTTATTTATCATTATCTTTCGTTGTCCCCATTCATTGATGGAGACCCATATTTGGGTAGGTGATATAGAAGAAGGAGCCCATATTTAGGGCGAGATCCAGCCCAAACTTCCAGCGTTGGAGCGAACGCTCTGGCACCGGAAGCAGTCGCAAATGTGCCATAAGGCATGTTTGCGCATTGCTGGACTAAGCATGCGGCCGCTGGAGGCAGGTAAGTCTCCCACCGGTGGCCGCATGGGCAATCCGGCCAGCGAGCAAGGGGGGCCATTGGGTGAGCCGGCCCGGGAGGGGGCGGGGATGGCATCGGCCATATCCCCGTCCCTGCCAGCCTCCTCCGACTTCCGCCAGTTGTTTAGCTGGGGGAAATTCGAGGAGCGATAGGGCTGGCCCTGGTTTACACCTGGGGAAAGGGACGAACGTCCCCTTCCCCAGGTAGACATCCGGCCTGCCGCATGGTGGTCCGGACAGCCAAATCCTGTGTAAGGATCCGGTGGGCTGTCTTTACACAGGATTTGGATGTTAGAGTTGTCATTAAAATATTCTAAAACATTGAAACAACCTTTAAAAAAACTACAATAAAACACAAAATCACAAAAACTAGCAACAGACACCTTTTCGAACGAAAAGGGCAAAACTTGCAAGCATAATCAACATGGAATAATTTTTATCTATTATTACAAATATAAATAATTTTTATCTATTATTACAAATATAAATTAAGCTTAATATCAATTACAGTGCAATCCTATCCAACTTACACCACCGGTGTAACCAGCAGGGGAGGGCAGGGTGGGTGGCTTTGGTGGGGAGGGGAGATTTAAATCCCCTTTGAAGGGGATTTGAATCCCCTTTCCATTCTGCGACCTCCCATTCTCGCCGCACGGGTGGTGTAAGTTGGATAGAATTGCACTGTTAAGCGTGTAAACTTCCATTAGAACTTCCTAATGCCTAATGTGCCTAATTCTTGTTGTAAGCCACCATGGGTCCCTTTGGGGAGAAAGACGGGGTAAAAATATTGTAAATAAATAAATAAAATTACTTACTTCTTTGCTGTTGCTTGTAGCACGGGGCCTACTAAGTTGGTTCACCTGAGGAAGGAGATAAATTCCAGATGTAACCAAAATATTACTGAATAGAATTTCATTTGCACTTACTTCATGTAGTAACCATTCTGTAATTTTAGGTTCCCTAAAACCTAGTCAAATAAGACTTGCTGTTGCAGTAGTTCTTAAACGCTTCAGAGGTATGGAACATAATCTCTCCAATGAAATGAAATAAAATCATTAGTACTTTCTATTATTTGTTATTATTTGTGGTGCTATTATTTGTTCGTTGTCGAAACAAAACGTGTGAAGTTTGGCTGTAGTATGTTTCTTACAGATCCAACCATGTGTACTGTATTAGGACGCACTGATGATATTATTAATCTTTCAGAATAAAAGTGTTCCATAAGGCCAATTCTTCCATTGCCTTAGTGCCATCTTGTTTTTTCCCTTTATTAATATTATTTCTAGACAGTATTGTTTTTGTTGTTGTACATTGTTTATGTAGCAATTCTTAAACTGTGTGCCATTAGAGACCTGTTAGTGGACCAGCAGTGCAATCCTATCCAACTTACACCAGAAGTGTAACCAGCGGGGGAGGGGAGGGTGGGAGACTTTGGAGGGGAGGGGAGATTTAAATCGCCTTTGAATCCCCCTTTGGAGGGAATTTGAATCCCCTTTCCATTCTGAGGCCTCCCGTTCTCGCTGCACTGCTGGTTATACCAGTGGTGTAAGTTGGATAGGATTGTGCTGCAGGAGAAATAAGTTAACAATAACTAAAGTCTTCTGTGAACCCAAAGAACCTACCCACAAAAATTATGTTCGGTGCCTCTGCATGATTTTCTGCCCTGTCCTTGCTTCATTTCTGCACTGGGAATAGACATTTCTGCCATAACGTTACTTTGAGGGTGACTGACTGGATCATTCAATCCCTCTTGAGGCAGAGACATAGCAGAACCTACTCTCAGGACATGATGCATAGTCATGCAGATAAATGGGGCAGGGCCCTTTGAAAGCAGGTAGGCTTTTCTCTTACACATTCTACAAGTAGATTTGTTAGAGTGCAGAGTGCCCCTAATTTAATTTAGGGGGGAAATGTATCTCAAGTATCAGGTGTTTGGGCAACACTAATATACAATTAATATACGTAACGCGATGATTTAAAAACAGTGCAATCCTATGCATGTCTACTCAGAAATAAGTTGCATTGTATTCAATGGAGCTTGCTCCTAGGAAAGCCTGGATACAATTGCAGCCAAAGTAACATAAGATAGGTCACTGCCCTAGCAAGGTTACACTGTCTCTTTTTTTCACCTATTAGGCTATAATGCGTGTGTGTGTGTGTGTGTGTGTGTGTGTGTGTGTGTGTGTGTGTGTGTGTGTTTCATAATGTATCACAAGTAAAAGTGCCAAAAGGAGATGAAATGTAGGAAGTTTGAAAACTAACGGGGCAATCCTATTCATATTTACTGTGTTCAATGGGGCTTACTCCCAGGTAAGTGTGCATATGATTGTGCTGTAAATCCATTTTACTGTGGTGCAATATCTGAATATACACACACAAGCTTGGGCTTCAATGTTTAGGTGCTCACTTGCTGGGATATCGAAATTGTTGGGATACTTCCTGAGATGTTGGAGCTCTGAAATGTGGTGCACATGAAGTTCAAGAAACTCTAATTACTAGAAGAATCTGAAAATGTGACATTTGTACACATATCCTTCAAATGGAAGATTCAAATTCTAACCTATATGGTTAGGTATTTCTAGGCCAAAGCTGAAATTTGGCAGATATACTGTCTGACTCGAATTGCTAGAAAAGTCTGGTGAAGATATTTTCAAGTCCCCTTGGAAACAGGTGGCAAAAATTATACTACTGTTAATGTTAAGGTACTTCGTTCTAAGCCACCCAGAAAGCAGAAATTTGCTGCCTACAATTTAAGTCAGTAGCACTTTGATTACTAGAACAGCCTGAAATGGAGCAATGGGAGCAAGGCGTACCCCAAAAATGATTAAAATACTTCCAGGCTGTCCAGAAAGTTGAAATTTGATATGTACAAAGCCCAAGAAACATTGGCTAGTAGAAAACCTGGATAATAGGTCTTTTTTGCACCTTAAGAGTCCAAACGTGAAGGCGAAGCGTAAAATTTGCATCATAATCGGAATTGTGCTAAGCTGCACAGGGGCCACAATGAGATGTGAGAGTTCCAGTGAACCCAAAGAACCTACCTTCAGCCTTCATTTGAGTTTGGCTGGAGGCACTTCCAATGGCAGCTCAAGACATAGAGCTTTGCTACATACATACACATACCAGTAGTTTAATTTACAGAGTGCTTGCATTACGCAAACAAGTGAGCTGAGTAGATTAAAAGCTACTTACCGGTATGGAGAATGTCAGTCCCAGAAGAGAAAGAAGCAGAATTACCAGCTTCATGTTTTAAATTGGTACCTGCACGAAGGAATCAGAAATCCGTTTTTCTCCCACTGCCTTTTAAGTATCATTACTCACAATGCAAACGTCCACCTTGGCATTCTAAGCATTTCTTACCGTGTTGTTGTATTGCAAATCCAGAAGAAATGTTTCAAATGTTCGGGCCCAGTCGTTTTTGTTGAAGCGCTTCTCTCCGTTGCTGCAATGCCTTTGAGATGTGACCGTCTCCTGCATGCATTTAAACTCTCTTCCAAGTGGGCAGGTCATCAGAGCAGAATCCACATGAAGTCATTGGTGTTTCACGCAATACCCAACATCTTATTAGCATCAAGTATCATTATGTCGCAGAATGTCTGTGGTCATTGTGGGAAATCTTTTCTTACTGAGAAGGAATGGCATAAAATATAGAACTCAACAAAACCAGACACACTATTTTTATTTCCCAGAAGAGACCTTATCTCAGTGGTAGACAGGAGTGCCACCTAAGAAAGGCAGCTTACACACCACCACCCCAGTTTCAGACCAAATTGAATTATCCCACAGGAACAGATTGCTACCTGGTACGGTCTAGGGTAGGCCGTACACAGCTTGTAACCTCTGTCATAGTGGAAGACCGATGAAAATGGTCCTGCCCTGGAGGCTTATGGATCCACATGGTTTCCTGATGACCAACCATTAAGGCTGATGCATATTGTTGCATCAAACTTATTGTTGAGGTCTTGGTCAAGCTCTGGAATGGAGAAATAGGATATCAATATGATTGCTCCTGAGTGCCTTCCAAGATGGCTCCATGGTTTTCTGTGGAATTCTAAGCAATGAAACTGTTGGGAAAACAATTAGAGAAATTGCAGCAATGGAGAAATGCTCGTGCTGAATCTGACTGAACACAGGTAAGAACCTCTATTTTGAAAGGTTACAGCAAGTGCGAAACAATATATTCAACTAGCATACTATTCACTATTTTCTACTTATAAGAATAATAACAATAGTAATAATAATAAATTTATATACCGCCTTTTCTTTGATCATCGGATTTCTCCTCTGACCTTAATTGAAAGGCGGTTTACATGGGTAGGCTTTCTAAACCCCAATGGGTTTTTACAATACAATATGTTCTAGTCTTGCATAGAACCATTTTAGGTGGTTTCCTTCACAGTCCAGCCTCTCTCTGACGTTCGCCTCATTATGCGACTGACAGGCAACCTTGACTCCCACTCAAGTGCAGCTGCAGCTTCTCTCCCTCATAGAGACCCTGCAGCTCTTCAGCTCGGCATGCCGATAGCTCTCCAACAGACACGGATACGTCTGGCCGTCCCAAACCGCCGTCCTTCAGATCTTCAGGCACATGAGATGGTCGCTCTACCAACTGAGCCAGACCTCCTGCCCAACTAAGTCAAAATATCTCCCACATTCTATTCATTAAATCCACATATCATCACGTCATTCTTCTCTCTCTCTCTCTCTCTCTCTCTCTCTCTCTCTCTCTCTCTCTCTCTCTCTCTTGAAAAATCAATAAATGGTTTCCAATTATTCACAAAAAGGTTAACTGACTTTTCCTTAATTAAAATAGTAAATTTATCCATTTCAACATAATTCAAAACTTTCAACTACCAATCTTCCAGCGAAGGTATCTCTGAATTATTCCAATATTGTGCATATAAAATTCTTGCCGCTCTTATCATATGTAGGGTGCTGGGAAACTCTTGTGCATCACGGCCTTCCACTTATGATGTCCCATTGGAAGTGGCGTCACTATGGGGGGGTGGGGGATGCAATGCCCCCAAGTGACAATCATGGTCTCCTTGCAAGGAGGAGCCACGGCAGGATTTTTTGTTCCATGGCTGCTTTTTTTGAGCCGGAGTGTTACGTTTGCAGCCATGGAGCTGAAACACACCAAAACCGGCATGTTTTTTTGGTCCTCCCACCCACCCCAGGTCCTAGAAGGCTAAAAATGAATCCCGGGAACAGAGGTGGTAGGGCGATGATGTGAAATGCTTAATTGGCCTTCCCGCACATGGCCTGCTAGCAACGAAACTGCCCATTGGGTTCTATTTTGTTCCTGATGCTGTTTAACATCTACATCGATGCTGTTTAACGTCTACATGTTATCCAGCAAATTGGCATTGGGTGTCATCAATCTGTGAATGACATCCACATGGTATTTCTTTTTGTTTTCCCCAACTACAGAACCTGTGAATGTTTTAATCATTGTCTGGAGATGGTATAGGGTTGGATGAGAGCAAACATGCTGAAATTTAACCTGGACAAGATGAAGGTTCTCCTAGTTAGGCCCAATCTGATCCTTCCCCCCCCCCCCGCCAAAGCATGCCGCTGCTCCAAAGCAGGCTGCACTGCATGCTATTGTAGGGGGCCCTGATTGGGAGGTTTTTTGGGGGAAAGGCAAATTACTCCTCTGTAAGCCCCTTGACCGCCAGTGGGTCTCCTCGGACCTGTGCCAGCTCTTTAGTCTGAGGAGACAAAGGGGGCATGCCAGCTCACTCTGGAAGGGATAGCATGCAGCACAAGCTGTGTCCACCATTAGCTCATTTTTCCCCCAAGTTCATTATCACTCTTCATACGTTTTTTTTGATGGGATGGGTTAACTTGTCCTGACTATCTCTTGCCCTCTGCAAATGCCGTTTAGTGGTTGCTTTTCTCCCTCTCAATTTATCACTCTGTACTAAGAAAGTGAATATTTGAATGAGTCACCTCTTGCACCAAACCCACACCTAATTCTGGAATTGGATAACTGGTCCATCATGCTATAATTAATGCCCTAGGCGAGGCTAAGATGACCTTGAAATACTTTTTTAAAAAGTTATAATAGAGATGAATGCAGCATCAGCAGAGCAGCAAATTTAGTTAATTAGTTTGTAATAATGCAGTGGAAAATGACAGATCTGACTGGTTGGGTATAATTTGAATGCAGTGAAGAAACTAATGCTTCCCATCTAGGTTAAGAATTACATGTGATAAATGAGCTATTCTGTAGAATAGTGTAGTAAGCAAAAATATGGTTCATAATACACTAAGTACACCCGCACATTTCATTCTCAAGGTGCTACTAATCCCATAATGATCTCCTAAAATACTTCTGGATTTCTGCTGCCAATTAGGGGTTTCCTGAATGTCTAGTGACTAGAAAAGTAACACAAAATCCAGCTTGAATCATAACTCTGAACCTCACCATTACAATCAGGTTTGGTTGCTATTAGTAGTGAAACATCTCCCAAGGGCACATCCTGCACTCATGGTGGCTCTGGGAGAACAAACTCCCCTTGCCCTAGTAGGGAGAGAAAAAGTACCGACAAATCAGAGATTTCTCTCCCCCCCCTTGAAATAAAGCAGATGTTGACAGAAATGTGGCTGGCCCAAGACCTCCTGAGGCAGCCAGCCAAATGCTGCCCCCCCTTACCTGATGATCTTCCCTCTCACACAACACTAGAACTAGGGGACATCCACTCAAATTGAGTGGAGGGAGGATTAAAACAGACAAAAGAAAATATTTCTTTACCCAGCGTGTAATTAGTTTGTGGAACTCCTTGCCACAGGAGGTGATGATGGCACCTGGCCTGGATGCCTTAAAAAGGGGATTGGACAGATTTATGGAGGAAAATTCCATCACAGCCTACAAGCCATGATGGGGATAAGCAACCTCCTGGTTGTAGGAGTAGGTTTTCTTTGCGCCAGGTGCAAGGGAGTGTCAACGGGAAACAGGTTATCTTGTTGTCTTGTGCTCCCTGAGGCATCTGGTGGGGCCACTGTGTGATACAGGAAGCTGGACTAGATGGGCCTTTGGCCTGATCCAGCAGGGCTCTTCTTATGTTCTTATGATGTGCCAGCCTCTGCTCCTCCCATTGTCCAATGTTCTAGCTCAGCACTTTCCTCCCCTCCACATTTCCTCTTCCTCTCTGTTCCACTCTTCCTTTTCCAGTCCAGGGAGTGGAAAGAGAAATGGAGGAGCATTGAAGGCAAGTTGGTGGATAGTGATAGGAACCTACCATCAATCCACCAGGGATGTGGATCAAGTCTCTCTGACTCCAAGTCTCGAGACAAGTCTCAAGTCTTTGTCCCCAAGTCCCGAGCCTTTGGTTGCGAGTTGCAAGTCCCTATCTATTTAATGGGGGAAATGGGTTTAAACCTGAATAAAATTCGACATGTCGTAAAAGGCTCCAAGTCTCGAGTCGAGTCTTTCGAGTCTTTTACAATTGCCAAGTCAAGTCCGAGTCAAGTCAGTGACGTGACTTGAGTCCGACTAGAGCCCGAGTCAATAGACTCAAGTCTACATCACTGCAATCCACTGCCTGAAGTCACCAGTTGGCCTCGTGGATGGGCCAGCACCACTCAGAAAGGGGATGAGTCTACACATCCTCCTCCTCATGACATCTGTTATGCTGCTTAAAGGAACTAGTGATTCAACTTAGGGATAAAGATTCCGAAGATTTTTCTCCCTTTTCCCTCTTTTACTGTGCCTGTTTCTCCCTAATTTCCTACTCTTGCTATCATGCCCTTCCTGTCCAACTGGACTTCTACTATTTTTTCTCTCCTGGCTGTTCCCCAGGGTTCGAAAACCTGCCTGGTTTCAGAACAATAGTTGTTTGATAAAGGTTCTGTGAAAATGGTGTTGGATGCACATGTTCTGGGCAAGTAGATTATACATGCCACACACATGGTGCGGGAATGACATACAACATTAACCGTGTGGAATGTATCCTATGCGTGTTGCCAATATCTAAACTAGTAGGTCCTCCTCTGGAATCTGCTCATGATAAAAAGAAGAAGAAAGTGGGTTGTATGGATACATGTAGTATCTACATACTTTTAGAGACATTTCTGTGGAGACAGCCCTCAGTTGTAGCCAACAGGAGTTAGGAATTTAAGCATCAGAAACTCATGACTGATTATAGTTTTCAGACAGTTGAAGGTGATGTGATAGGTCAGGAGTTCTCAACCCCTTCCCGGCCGAGTACCACCTCCGGTGCCATTCTCCTTCTGAGTACCACTGGAAGTGACTGGTGATGACTTTATCGCCAGTTACTTCTGGGGTTTCAGGTTTTCAGAGGCCAGAAAATGCAGGGAGGAGGTTCTGGGCAGGTGGGAGGGCCCTTCTCAGTGTTCCAAAAGGCCAAAGGCTGGAGCCTCTTAGGAGCAAACACACACCAACAAAAGTGCCATGTCGGAGCAGGGTTCCAGTGGTCTAGTGGTCCAAGTACCACCAGCAGTTGGCCGAAGTACCACTGGTGGTACTAGTACCACAGGTTGGGAACACCTGTGGTAGGTGATATGAAGGTGATATGATCATTGGTGCCCCAAGTGTGTGCTTTATCCCACAAGTATCTTTGGTGAAATAGATTTTGCAGGTTTTCACAGAGTTTTGTGAAATTGATCAGTCAATATAGATTAAAAATAAATGGGGTTAACTGTTATGTCAGCTGAACAGAGGTTCCAGTCTCGTAAATAACCATAAGGTGACGCATGCAATGTGCTTCCACCGGCTAGTTTGAAGCCGCCACCGCAAATGGTGGTGGTGTCAGCAGTCCACTGCCGTTGCCAGCTACCTGCCGGGGCTCAGGTAAGCCAGCATGGGGGGGGGGGGCAGATAGTGAAAGGAATGGGACAGGGAGGGAGATGAATGGGGATTTTCTGGGCAGGGAGGGTGGAGGGTGCAAGGTGGAATGGGGGAGGTAGGGGGTGGATCTCGGCGGCAGCGACTTGAGCTGGGATAACATCCCTGTTCCCTCTTCCTTACTCTCCTTGGACTTAAGCCTGCAAAATAGCGTAGATCATAGAAACTCACTGGGGAAGTGGAGGCTTACCCCAAGATAAGGGAATGAAACTTCCCTTACCTGGAGGAGGCTTCTGTGAGCCCCCCCCCCCCCATTGCAGGATGCAGTGCATGTTCTATTGGTGCAGCTGTATTAGTGCTGGGAAGTTAGGATTGGGCTCCAAGTCTCTCCGGGGAGGACTTGTAGATGGATGGTTCAGACTCTACACAAGATTCAGATTCTGTGATTTTTGATAAATCCAAAATAAATACAGTATGCCAGTTTCTAACACCCAAACAAATGAAGACATTACTGAATATTCCTTATACAAGTATATTTATTGAAAGAGTGTCTCCCAACATTTCCTTAGCTTTCTACAGATATTTGAAATCTTTGCCTTACAATATGTTCAGGAATCTTGGCTTATTGGAGGCTTACCAAGTGTATAGTTGGTGTAATTTTTTTATTCTTACCTGTCTGTATCTTCTGTGAAGAAATAAAAATGCATTTTGAGATCATCCTGTACTGTACATTGTGCTTTTTCTCCCTCTGGTGGCAGCTCTAGGAAGTGGAGCTGCCATAACCAGTTGCAAAGGGAATTTGATTGCACCTCCTTTAATTTTGTACAGACTACTAGTTGCCCCCCCTTCCCTCACTTTTACTGACCAGCGTCCTACCCAGCAGTTTCCATGTCAGTTACAGTACAGATGTCACCACTGTGCTATCATTGTTAATATGAGGGAATGAGATGAGGATACTGAATGAAAGACAATTCCATTGTTTTTAATCCAACACTTGTAAAAAACACTTTACTACCAGATATTGGGGTCAAATAAATCCCAGACTAGCACTGGTGTTGTTTAAACTAAGAAAAAAAGACATGTATTTGACAATGGTTCTAATTTTACATAAAAAATAAATTGCATTAGGGATTATTGTATAAAGAACAGGGGGAAAACAGTACAGGGCTGGTTCTGTACCGGGGTCTGTAATGACCTCCAGTGTTAGATTCTTCTGTGGAGTCTAAAATATCTTACTCATGCACTTCTTCCTTCACGTCAAAATCTTTTTACTCATATCTTTGAGAAACCTGGGAGACTTAGGTTCACTTCCCTCAGCCATGAAACTTTCTGGTTGACTTTGGGCCGATCTCTCTCTCTCAGCCTAACCTACTTCACTGGGTTGTTGGGAGGTTGTGTGTGCCCATGGGCACGCACTATAGGCCGTTTTGCCCTTAAGGGAGGCGGGGGGAGGGGCGATAGAAGCCGGAGCGATGCTCCGGCTTCTATCGCCCCTCCCCCCGCCTCCCTTAAGGGCAAAACAGAACGTCCCGGTCGGCGATATGGTAAGCCTATTAAAGGGGGAAAGAACAATGTGTGTAGCATCCTGAGCAACCTGGAGGAAGGCCGGAAATGCAATAACAAACACAGTGCCACCTTGTGGATGAAAAATAGAAGGCAAAGCAGTTGACATTTCAACAGCGATCTAATTATTGACAGAAAGGACAGGCTCTTTTTGAGGCAGGAGAAATATTAGATGAAGTTTAGTCAGCAGAAGCAGTTTTGAGCATCATCAATCACTATCCCCTCTTCCTCCATCATCACCATGTCCTTCCGTTGTAACTGGCAGAGGTGTGGGAGCATTTGTGGGAACCTTCGCAACATCTGGAACCCTTCCAGGCCTCACCGGTTTTGCTGTCCTGGTGGTTGAGGGTTTGCAGACATGGACTAAAGAACACACATATGGTTGCACAGGGACTATTGGGAGCGTCCAATAATGATGTACAGGTGCTGGCTTTAGAACTGGCCAGTACATGCTCAGATAGCCTTTCCTGGGATAATACTGTGAAAATACAACAGGATACAGGTAGGGGATTGTTTTAGCTATTCCTTCTCACGGAAAAAAACAAATCAAAATACATTTCATGTATAAAGCCACCTGGCCCTTGAGAGAACAGTAATAGTGTGAGAGAGAAGTCAGAGAAGGACACTCTGAAAGGGAATCCTGAGGGCTGTTTAACCATGTTGAGCCCAAGAAGCAGCAGAGGAAAAGCCTCTGGGGTGCACAAGATGCATTCATTTTTCCCAATGCATTTCAATAACCTTCATCACATGAGCGACTTTTTATAATAATATAGTAATTAGCATTTGTATACTGTAGTGCAGGGGTTCTCAACCTGTGGTACGGGTACCCCTAGTGGTACGCGGACCTCTTGCTGGGGGTATGCCAAGCCCTGTCCCTTATCTGCCCCATCAGCAGCTAATTAAGTGTTAATTAACAAGGATTTTAAACTGTAATTATTTTTGGAGCCCTTCTGTCTCCAGTTTTGTTTTGGGCTTATTTTTGTACTTTGGAAAATGTACCGTATTTTTCGTTCTATAAGACACACCTCCCCCAAAAAAATTTTTAGGGGGGAATGTCTGTGTGTCTTATAGAGCGAATAGTGAAAAAAAATGTCTTCCTTTTAACAGTTTTACTTACCTGGTTGTTGATCTTCAGCTCCAATCTTCGGGTGTCCCAGCAGCTCCCAGTCGCGTTCGGCAACTGGGCTAAGATCCCAGGCGCTGGACGCATCCAGGGAGCCCTGCGCAAACTTCGCAGCAACTGTGATGTTTGCGCAGGGCTCCTGGTCGCGTCCAGTGCCTGCGCTAACTTCCCTGACGCTGAACACGACTGCAAGCCCTCCGGAAACACCCTAGTTCCTCCAATGTTTCCGGATGGCTTGCAGTCGCGTTCCCTGAAGTCAGGGAATTCCTGGTCGCGTCCAGCGCCTGGGAACTTCGCACAGGCGCTGAACGCGACCTGGAGCTCTGCGCAAACATCGCAGTAGCTGCGATGTTTGCACAGGGCTCCCTGGTCGCGTCCAGCACCTGGGAACTTAGCCCAGGCGCCGAACGCGACTGGGAGCTGGCTGGGGCACCCAAAGACTGGAGCTGAAGATCAACAACCAGGTAAGTAAAACTGTTAAAGCAAGACATTTTTTACAGTATTTTTAGCTCCAAAATATGCATGCATCCTATGGTCCGTATATAGTACGGTGGGGTGGGGTGAGGGAGGAAGGAGCTGATTTTGGGAAGTGTGACGGAGGAAAAAAAGAGATCCTTGCATCTCTCTCTCTCTCTCTCTCTCTCTCTCTCTCTCTCTCTCTCTCTCTCACACACACACACACACACACACACACACACACACATACGCAAGGATCTCTTTTTCTCTCCAAGTCACACTTCCCAAAATCAGCTCCTCCCTCCCCCACCCCACCAAAGTACATTTTCCAAAGTACAAAAATAAGCCCAAAACCAAAATCAGAGAGAAGGGCTCCAAAAATAATTAAAACTTAAAGTCCATGTTAATTAACACTTAATTAGCTGCTGATGGGACAGATAAGGGGCAGGGCTTGGCGTACCCCTAGCAAGAGGTTTGTGTACCCCTAGGGGTACCCGTATCACAGGTTGAGAACCCCTGGTGTAAAGCATTTCATATGTCTTATCTTGTAATCCTTAAACAACTCTGCCAGTGAGTGAGTATTGTTTTTGCAGCCAGCTGGGAGAGGGGCTAAGGCTGAGGGGCAGTTACTTGCCTAAAGCCCCCAATATGTTCATGATGGAGGTCAGATCTGAACCTTGTTGGGGGCTTTCTGATTCATAGCTTAGCCACTAAGCTACACTGAGGCAAGTTCCCACAAGCTAATGAGAATATCCCTTTGTTGTCCAAGAAGGGGGTAATTTTATTCCTGTAATAACTAGTTATGTTTTGAGTTATTCAGCTTGATTTTATTGATGGTATGTTGTTCCTTTTTCCATAGTTTGTGGTTATATCATAGTTACTTATTTTATTTTATTTTATTTTTAAAAAAACTATTGCACCAGGTTTATTATATCGCCACGTTTTCATGTCTTATGACTGATTTTATGTAAATACTTATTACACTGGTTTTGTTTTTGTATATAGTGTCCCTGACAAAAATTACTAAAACACACTGGGCAAGATAAAACCAAGTTTGCGTCTTCAAGGTTCTCCTCTCCCTTTCGATTTCTTGTGTGGGTGTTAACCGTGCTAACATCCATCATTCGTTCATACGTATTATTTTGTCATCCTTACGAATGACTCTGAAAGGTATCTCCTATTCTTTCTGATTCTTGATTCATTCTGCTCTGTCAGATGACATTCATGCTTATTTTAGAGACAACAAGAACATAATCTTGTTGCAGAATGTAAACTGGAATGTGAGCTCATATTCTCCCTTCTTCATCTGATGCGGGGAAGATACACTTAGGGCCCAACCCTATCCAACTTTCCAGCACCGAAGCAGCCGCAATGCAACCTCAAAGTAAGGTAACAAACGTGTTCCCTCCATGACTGCCCCACCACCACCACAGGATGCAGCGCATGCCCCATTGGCACATTTGCGTCAGCGCGGGAAAGGTGGATAGGATTGGGCCTTTAAGCTGCAATCCTATACACACTTAAGTAGGAGTAAATCCCATGGAACTCAATGGGACTTACTTCTAAGTAGACATGCATAGGATTCTGATATACCGCAGAGCATAAGTAAAGCATGAGATCTGACTGTTAAAGCAATAGATTTGATAGATAATGCTGTGAAGTAATTATACTCACTGTGTTCACATGGTAAGAGTAACTCATGGTGAAAAACAAAAACAGCAGCAACATGATGATGGGCTTCATTCGGTACAAATATTTCCTGTTGGAAACAATAACAGGATTAAAATGTCACCGTAACTCTATGATACAATAAGCATCTCAATCACATGCAACTATTATCTACAGCTATATGTCGCTTATGAACAGTTGAGTTGGCACAAAAAAAAATTACCCACTCCACCCCTGTCCTAGGCTGTGGCAAAAGCAATAGGATATTTACCTGCAGTCCTGGAAATTGGTAGAATGGTAGAGACAATGAATGGCTAAACTCCTGATACTTTCAGCACTGGAATGATAAGAATTGTCCTACAATAGAACTATGCACTGGAGTTATTCAAGCTCTGTCAATCGAAGAAAAAGGATTGTCAGCAGAAGAGATGCAACAGTGATTACAGAACATAATATGGTCTCAAATATGGTTCCTGAACTTGCCAACTAATATAATAATAATATACAGTATTTATATACCGCCTTTCTGGTCATTGGATTTCTCCTCCGACTTTATTCAAGGCAGTGTACATGGGCAGGCTGTTCTAAACCCCAAAGGGTTTTTACAATATAATAACATTCTAATCTTTCATAGAACCCTTCATTCGAGATGTTACTTTCACAGTCCAGCTCTCTCTCTCTCTCTCTCTCTCTCTCTCTCTCTCTCTCTCTCTCTCTCTCTCTCTCTCTCTCTCTCTCTCTCTCTGGTGTTCGCCTCAGCATGCTTCAGCTTCAGCTGCTCCACTCGCCCACAGGGCTCTGCAGCTTATCAACTCACTGCATGAAGAATCACACATGCTACAACAAGGAAGTGGGCCTCTCTGCTCCTTAAAAATCACACCTCCTTCACCGTCCCCATCTCCAATGCTTTACTTCATTCTAGACCAGGGATTCTCAACCGTTCCCAGCCGAGTACCACCTCCGGCGCCACTCTCCTGCTGTGTACCGCTGGAAGTGACTGGCGATAACGTTATCACCAGTTACTTCCAGGTTTTCAGATTTTTGGAGGCCAGACAATGCAGGTAGGAGGCTCTAGGTGGGTGGGAGATCCCTTCTCAGTGTTCCCAAGAGGCTCGGCCAAAGGCAGGAGCCTCTCAAGAGCAAACCCCCATATTGCAGATGGAGAGACGGGGTGATGATGGAATATAAGTTGTTTGTCTAAGGCATCCTAGAGAGCTTGTGGTTGAAGGAAGTTTCACCTGAACCAGAGTCTGCCTAGCTTCCAGTATCTTAACCACTACACTAGCTGTCTCATCATCAAGCTATATTTAACCTGGTCACCTACTTCCACATCTATTGTTCTCGTTCTCTATGTTAATGGCAAGGTCTAGGAGCAGACATATCCCAAACTGTACATTTAGCAAATAACAGATCATTGCTGTAGGTAAGCCTGTATTTTGCCTGTCCTAATGTCCATTCAGATACAGTAGTCACTTGCATCACAGCTCATATTTGTTGCTGAATATAATCTATCGGAAAAATTGAAGGCAAAAGGAGAAGGGGAAGGCAAAGGATGAGATGGTTAGACAGCGTCACCGACGCAACGAACATGAAAATGAGCAAACTCAGGAAGATAGTGGAGGACAGGAAGGCCTGGCGGGATATGGTTCATGGGATCACGAAGGGTCGGACACGACTTAACGACTGAACAACAAATAATCTATCGATGCATTATTGTAGCCTACCTCTCTCTAGCATAGCCAGATGAAAAAGAGGACAGATCCGTTGTACCCGGAGCAGTAACTACCTTTTCCTTGCAAGGTTGGGCTGCCACATTTCCAGGTGGGGCTTCAAAGAAGTTAAAGGAGAAGTTTAACCAACTTAACCAACAGAAACATCTATAATAAGCTTCTTGTCAAGTCCAACTGCCTAGTTGTATTTTAAAGTCTACGAAAAATTACAATCAAAATCATATCATTTGAACAACAACCACTGTGTTTTCAGTTCAAAATCTTTAAACTGTTCTTAATTCGACATCTTCTGTATGTAAACAAATACATTGTGTAAAAATAATAAATTCACAGGTGAGTTTATGCAAGCTATGTCAAATACAAAAAACATTTAATGAGCTCATAAACACCTAAGAACTCATACTGTATATTTATGTTCCATAATAATTAAGATTGCTGATAGTTAATTGCTAATAATTAAGATTGCTGATAGTACACAATGAACAAGAGGTATCAAAAGGTGTAAGACAAACAAACAGTTCATGCTTCAACTAGAAAATGAAATGAAAAGCTGCTATTTTTCTCAAAATAAAAAAAAAAATCAGGTTTAATCTTATGGCACATACTGATACAAAAAGAATAGATCAAGCAGCCTAAAGGCACAATCCAGTTAGAGGCTGAGCACTAAAAGACTTATTTAAAACTATAAATCCTCCTTTCTCTTTTTATTCATGTTTCAAATGTTCAGTCAAAACAAAGCTGTACATTCATCACGGGTCTGGTTAATTCCAGCTTCCACTTAGAAAATAAGCATGAAGCAGATTTATTGAACTTCACTATCATATGCATCTCTTGTTGTTGTTCAGTCGTTAAGTCGTGTCCGACCCTTCGTGATCCCATGAACCATATCCCGCCAGGCCTTCCTGTCCTCCACTATCTTCCTGAGTTTGCTCATTTTCATGTTCATTGCATCAGTGATGCTGTCTAACCATCTCATCCTTTGCCTTCCCCTTCTCCTTTTGCCTTCAATCTTTCCCAGCATCAGAGTCTTCTCCAGAGAGTCCTCTCTTCGCATTAGGTGGCCAAAATATTTGAGTTTCAGCCTTAGTATCTGTCCTTCCAGGGAACAGTCAGGGTTGATTTCATTTAGGATTGACGGATTTGATCTCCTAGCAGTCCAAGGGACTCTCAGGGACTCTCATGGACTCTCATGCATCTCTACTCAGAAGTAAGTCCTATTGTGTTCAATGGGACTTACTGCCAAGGAAGTGTGTGTAGGATTGCATACAGCCTATATATAGCAAGCAAATTAGCAAAAGCATATCATGACTTTTAATTGGAAATACAAAAAACTTACCTAGCTAGCTGTTGACTGCTCCTTCCAAATGTAGTAGAGCTCATAGAAAAATGGAATGTGACACCTTGATTTGGGTGTCACACAGAGGTCCTTGTTATTTGTACCTTAAGCTCTTTATCTCGCAGCCTATCAGAGCTTGTCCAAAATTGCATCAGTCACTCCAATGGAACAGTAGTCACCAGTTCAAAGTTTCTACATGTTTTCATAGGCCAAAAACCACATGTCTGATTCATGCAAACATATCCATACATATAATGGCATTGCTAGTAGAACAGGGCAAACAAAATAAGACATAAGACTTAAGTGTCTGGAAACAATGAGGGTTTGATTCCTCATCAAGATGAGCTTGTGGTTTTACTGATACAAATGGGGAAAAATGCATGAGTGCCATTTACTGAGAAGTCTACATACAATCAATTGTTGCGAGACAATTCTTAATTTGATTTGGTAGCACTTTTTTTTTTTAGACAATCGAGTTAAATGGGATGGGTTAAATGTCCTATATGCTACTTCTGTCAAGGAAAATGACATTCCTGTGATGAGTTTCCTCCACCCACCCAGCTGCCTACTCAGCCATAGCAGATCTCACAGTCTGGTCAGAGGCATCGCATAGTGAGTTCTAATGGAAACCACCACTGACACAGATTGGGAGCAGAGGAGCTCAGTACAGGTGGGCCCCCATATTCACTGATTCGCTATCCACGGTTTCAGTTATCCACGGATCGCGGGGACCCCCCCCCCAGGCTTTTACTTTTTTCCTAGTAAGCTTCGTTTCTTCCTTAAACAAACAGGAGAAGCAGCCTCTGGTTGCTTATTGCAGGCAAGTAGAATGAGACTAAGAGAGGCTCTGTAAGGTTAACAGAAACCTTGCAGAGCCTCTCTAGGACTTAGTCTCGTTCTACTTGCCTGCAATGGAGGCTGCTTCTCTGTTTGTTTTAAGGAAGAAACAAAGCTTGCTGAAAGAAAAATAAGAGCTGGGGGGTGCCCGCCTGCCCGCAGGGGAGGCAGGGGGCCCTCAGGAAACCATGGGGGGTTGTTTGCTCCTATCCATGGTTTCAAGTATCCACGGAGGGACCTGGAACATATATCCCCAGCAGATATGGGGGGAGTACTGTACATGATGGCCCTGAATCACATGGTGAGTACTGCTTCAGAATGCAGCCACTGTCTACCTATGTATGTATGTGAGAAATCTGTCACATGAATTCCCATCCTTTGGCATAACTAACACATATATACCAGCACTGGGGGGGGGGGAGCCCTCTTCCCTTCACCAGTCATCAGGCTGGTGATCCATTTCCCACAAACAACCAGGATTCCACACTTAATGGTAAGACTGTACTGGTAGCTCTCAATTTACACAGTCTTAATTGGCATGTTTTTGAAATAGCACAATTTGTCAATTAAGACCGGAAGTCTAATTTATGCTGGCAAATTTTTAAAATG
Organism: Plestiodon gilberti rubricaudatus; assembly: GCA_026170595.1. Taxonomy (NCBI): domain Eukaryota; kingdom Metazoa; phylum Chordata; class Lepidosauria; order Squamata; family Scincidae; genus Plestiodon; species Plestiodon gilberti. The sequence continues at coordinate 92,461,565 of JANXHW010000002.1, read as the reverse complement.
ATGAAATCAATTAGCTACTAATTAGTTGCTAATGACCAACTCCGTTAAATGCTGGCAGCTTCCGGGGGGGGGGGGGGGTCTCCTCTAAAGCTAAAAGACTAAAAAAAAAAAAAAAGACAAAGAAAATGTGTTCACAGAGGCTGCACGTCTTGTAAAATCACTTCTGCCTGGTGGCAAAGGCTGGAGCACACACTGGTGCTTGTTTGTAGATAGGTGCCAGGAAGGCAGCAACTGAGAAGGTCTGCCACTCGTTCTGAGAGGGAGCAATCCTTTGTGGTTGCCTCTTGCAACAGGAAAGGTATGAAGCAGAAGTAGCAAGTGGGCATTTTTCTGGAAGATAGTGTTTCTGACCCACCCAGCAGAAAACATTATCTTCCAGAAAAATGCCCACTTGCTGCTGCTGCTTCTTCATAGGACTCACCATGTGCCTACAGTGCTCATCTGTGGGGGCCTGGCCTGCATCTTGTTTTCTTCATTGCCTCCTCAGCCATCGACATCAGTAGCCACTCCCAATCCCAGTAGCCTCCCTCCTCAACCCTCCCCCAACGGCGCCATTTTGGGCAAGCAGAAGTCACCAGTCATCAGTGTGAGTGTTAAATGACAAATTCCATTGTTTCCTATGAGAAAAATGCTGCAATTAGGGAACTGATGTGCAGAGAGGAGATGGAAGAGGTAGTAACAGTGGGGACATCAGCAGTCATGTCATTTGCTGGACAGGTGACAGTTGCACCTGAGAGGAGGCATCTCTTGCGGTCCAGCAGCTCCTCCAATTTCAGCCCATCCCTCTGTAGAAGCAAGTGGTCATTACTAGTGTGGGTTTTCAGATGGAGTGGAGTGGTTGAGTTGAAGACTGTGTTTGGGAAAACCATGCATTGGTGGGTTTCTTGTTCACAAGGCAGGTTGTTTTTGTCCAAATGGTTGGACATATTTTCCCAATAGCTGGATCCGCATGATTTACTTTTGAAAAGGTTACATTTCTTTAAAAGAGAGAGAGAGAGAGAGAGAGAGAGAGAGAGAGAGAGAGAGAGAGAGAGAGAGAGAGGAGATCAGCAGCCTTTGGCCACCAGATGTAGCTGCAGCAAAGGATCCATGGTGTATAAAACTGAACCTTGTTTCTTGTGTTCTCAGTACCACTAGTCCCTGAACAGAGTGAACTAGCAGCATTTTCATGTGAGTCAACCAGAAATCTACGGAGACTACTAGGTGGTGCTATTTTCCTGGGCAACTGATGGATAAATTCACCATTCAGCACAAGAGTTTCTTCTCCCCCCCCCCCGACACCATAATATTACAATACCCCCATCCTGGCTAGGATCTGGCAAGCAAGCTTGATCTCACACTTCATCCTATAGGGGAGCACACGTAGGTAGCCACAAGCCTAGTTCTTGGGTGGACGGACCTTATAGAAATGTTTCCCTGCAGGGTTTTGAAGGGGGCATCAAGAAGCTGATAAACCATTGAAGGGAGTCTGTCCTTCTTGCCTGAGGGGAGCCCTAGTGCCTGGAGTGCCAGATCTCACTGTGACTTGGTGACATCACCATCATGGCAGCCAGATGGAATCCCTGCATACATTATTCCCAGTTGAGTCATATGCTGCCACTGGCACTGGAGGCAGAATGGTGTCAATGTGGATTATAGTTTTAGCACGCCATTCTGACTTCCACAACTATTATCGTTTACCTGTTTCCTGCTATGATGAAGAAGGTCAGGACCTCCTGGTAGTATTCTAACAATGAGTTGAAAATAAGCAGGTAACTAAGCAGCGGGTGACTGAACAGGATCAGCAAACATTTCAGAATTAGTCGGATTCTATATCAGAATTGGAGATGACTAAGATCTCCACTGTAAGATCTAAGATCTCCACTCTCCATTTAGCAGAGTATGTAGTACTGGTATGGCATTTGTTCCAAAACATAAGAACATAAGAAGAGCCCTGCTGGATCAGGCCAAAGGCCCATCTAGTCCAGCTTCCTGTATCTCACAGTGGCCCCACCAGATGCCTCAGGGGGCACACAAGACAACAAGATACCTGTATCCTGTTGCCACTCCCTTACATCTGGCATTAAGAGATAGCCTAATTACTAACTTATCCCCATCATGGCTTGTAAGCTGTGATGGACTTTTCTTCCATAAATCTGTCCAATCCCCTTTTAAAGGCATCCAGGCCAGGTGCCATCACCACCTCCTGTGGCAAGGAGTTCCACAAACCAATTACAAACCAAAAACCAGGGAAGAAGGACATTCAAATGTTGTTTAATGTGGGGTATCATTTAATAAGCTACTTTGGGGGGAGGTTGTTGTTGTTGTTTGTTGTTGAGAGAACGTTAATATGTTTTCCTATTTTTCTGTGCCTCTGATAGGATTTGGTTTTGAAGTTGTAAACTGTAAAACCTTATTTCTATTAAGGTTTAAAAAGTGGAGAAAGCAGTCCTTAGCCACAGTTCCAAAGGTAAAATGCTGGGATATGTTTCCCTTTTTGTTCATACAAAACCAAACTAAGAACCCAGAAGAAACATAACTGGATGCTGGACACGTTTATTCCAAAGAAGTTATTGTAAAGCTACAAATGAGAAACTTCAAGGTCTATAATCAATGCCATGCAGGTTAATAGAAGAGAAGCAAGACTGTTTGCAGAGAGCTTGAGGGCGACATATGAAAGGCATCTCACCAAGATCTGTAACAAAAGAAAAGAACCAATAGGTGACAATGCGGCCATTACTTCAGCATATCTATATGAATAACAAGTCTAGGTGCTGTCTTCAGAGCATCCTCAAAAGGAAAAACAATGTCTCACAGCACAATCCTGTGTAACTTTGCATCGGTGTAACAGTAGATGCACCGGTATAACAGCAGATGCACCGGTGTAAGTGCACTTACACCGGTGCATCTACTGTTACACCGGTGCAAAGTTACACAGGATTGCACTGTCAGTCGCAGGCTATTCGCAAGACTAGTCACAGAAGCTGTAACTTCTTAAATTGATGGAGCCTAGATCAGCGAGATGCCCTTGAACTCCTATATAGATTTTCTTTCTCTTCTCCCCAGTCGTATCTAATGTAATTTCAATGGCACTGTGTACATCAATATTTCCTAGCATCCCTCTGGATGTATAGCCTGGAAAGAGACTACAACTGTGAGTTGTAATAAATTCTATACTAGCACCTCTTCATGAGACAGATGATGTCTGTACCTGTGAACATTAGTCCACTCATTGATCCCTCAGTAATGCCCATTATCCAGTGGCCTTCTTCCCATATTAGGACCATAGAACAGCAATGTTATCATGAAGCAACGTGAGGGACCTGCGCTCAGTGAATTTTTGTTGCCGTTAAAGAGATAACACATTTTGGTTAGTATAAACATGGTCAAAATATTTTGTACTGCAGGAGAATGGCACCCAGCAGGACTGAGCAAACAGTTGTTCTACTGATGGTAAATCAGATGGCAAACCCAGCAATCAGTTGTTCTAGTGATGGCAAATCTCAGACAAGATGGCACCACCCTAAAGCAACAGCTCCTAGAGATCTGTCTGCAATGAGTCTCAGTGGCACCATCCGGGAATAGATCTGCTTCCATAGGAGGAAACAACTAGAGACAGGTAGTAGTTAGCAGAACAGGAAGCAGCCGAGGTTGTCAGGAGATGAAAAGGTTAAAAGCACCACCCCCTGGAAGGGATGCCAACTTGGAAATGGCAAAAGAAAAAAAAACAGAGTGTGCTGAGAACATTGGCGGAGGTGCCCTTTTTATTTATTGAAGTTATTTTATCCCACTTTTTGACTTCAAAGCTCTCAAGGTGGCTTGCAAAAATAAAATCACAGTGGGGCTCCCCCAGCCTGGAGAACCTTTCGCTGTTGCCTCAGTTGCCTTTGAGAGGGGAGAAGGTTACACAGCACCCACTTCCGCCTCCTCTCCAAAGGTCAGGACAGCCTCCTCAGGCTACTGCCTCCTCCACCAATGGCCATGGAAACAGAGTCCTCAGTCTTTCATCCAGCTACTACCATCTCATCACTAACACTGACTGCTGCACCCTTTATACCGAGGCCTGCCTGATGGGCATTATTATTATTATTAACAGTATTTATATACCGCTTTTCAACAAAAAGTTCACAAAGCGGTTTACAGACAAAATCAAATGATTAAATGGCTCCCTGTCCCCAAAGGGCTCACAATCTAAAAAAGATGCAGAAGACCACCAGCAAACAGCCACCAGAAAAGACACTGTGCTGGAGTGAAAGGGGAGCAGTTACTCTCCCCCTGCTAAATATAAGAGGAGCACCAATTGAAAAAGTGCCTCTTGCCCAGTTAGCAGGGGTTAGCAGGGCACGTGCAGCTCCGCCTCTTTCCAGCCCCAATGCCACACCTCTGTCCCTGTCGCCCCCTCAACCACTTGGGAGAAGCATCAATAGTGGCAGGCTCTGACTGTGGCACACCAACTGGCTGCAGAGCTAGCTGTGGGGTTAGTGACTGGTTTGGTAGCAGAGCACTACTCGGTTGTCTAGGAGAGTGACCCTGGCATGGGGTTCACTGGCTGTACACTGGGAGTGGCAGTCTCTCCTGGGGGGCTTGGTGGACGCAAGGACAGGGGCATCAACACTGTTCCTGGACAATCCAATAACATAAAACCACTGTCTGAATTCTCTCTGCCACAAACAGGTAGAACGGCAGCAAACAGGCACCTAGGAAGAGGAGCCAAGTGACAGCTTCAGCCCTGCCGATGGAGAAGGCCTCTCTCTCTCTTTCTCTCTGTCCTGCTGTAGATCCATTACAGATTTTTGTAACCTGACTGTAATGTCGTCAATGCAGATCAAATGGTCACCACTTATGTTATGTTGAGGTATGCATGTAAAGGACATAAGCTCGTTCAATGATTTATAATAGCCACTCATTGTGCAGAACCAGAAATCTAGGATTCTCCTGAAGAGCAATCACATGGAAACTGGCCCTAATTCTGTTCCTGCTGCTCTGTGCCAGTCATAGGTTAACTTTGAGAGCCCAAACTTTTGAGAGCCTCTGGAGGCTGCTTCTGGGTTGCGCCAGGCCCACAACCCACTCCATTGGCCTCTGTGGGCCTCAGAAGAATGCCTCCCAGAAGTGGCCAGAAATTGCGGACGCAAACCGGAAGTAAACCAGAAATCACTTATGAGAGACATTCTGAGGCTCGCAGAGGCCAATGGAGTGGGTTGTGGGCCTGGCATGGCTGGAAGCAGTCTTCAGAGGTTTCCAAAATGCTTTGCGGGCAAAGCATTGAGCATCAGGTCGCGACCCACAGTATGGGAAACACTGGGCTAATTCTTTAGTGGATTCAGAAGCAATGTTTATGGGATTTCCAGCCATGTGATAACAGCTCTTAACTTGAAGAAATAAAGAATATTCTTACACTTTGTCTGTAGAGATTCCTTTCCTCTGGTCCTACCGATATACAGAAGCGGGCAACCAGAGCGGATTATCCAAGTCAGACGAAAAGCGGTAAAAAAAGTCTTTGATCTTCCTTGCTTGACATTTCATCCCAGACACTTGGGATTTTTTCAAAAGCAGAATGGAGAATTCAGCACCAAGCTGAAGCAAGGTCAAGAATATCTATCAGCTTGGTGCTGAATTCTCCATTCTGCTTTTGAAAAAATCCCAAGTGTCTGGGATGAAACGTCAAGCAAGGAAGATCAAATACTTTTTTTACCGCTTTTTGTCTGACTTGGATAATCCGCTCTGGTTGCCCGCTTCTGTATATCGGTAGGACCAGAGGAAAGGAATCTCTACAGACAAAGTGTAAGAATATTCTTTATTTCTTCAAGTTAAGAGCTGTTATCACATGGCTGGAAATCCCATAAACATTGCTTCTGTGTGTATAGTAACAAGCCATGAAAATCTACATGTGTATCTTTAGTGCATTGTTTCTCAAACTATGGGTCAGGACCCACTTGGTGGGTTCCAACCTAATTTCTGGTGGGTTCCAGGTGATGGAAAGATCAGAGGCGTCGTAATGGGGGGCAGGGGGCCCACCGCCCCAGGGCGCACAGGGTGCAAACCTCTTGGGGGGGTGTAAGGCGTCCGGGGCTTTTTAAAATTATTTTTCAGGTTTTTTTCCACCCTTTTTTGCCCCGCTCCCGGCCCCAGCAGCGCCCACCGGGCGGCACCTGCTTAGTGCGCTACCCCCCCAGGCCCAGGGGGCATTATTGGCCGGGCGCGGGGGCAAAAACAAACATTAAATGCACTTAACGTCTTTCCAAGGCGTTCCATGAGGGCAACTGGGCGAGCAGGAAGAGGAAGTGCCTCTCTAGGGCGCAGTGCCTCTCGCTGGTGAGTCTCGCTAGGTGCTCGTGCGCCCTAGAGAGGCACTTCCTCCCTGCTCGCCCAGTCGCCCTCATGGTTCGGAGACTTGGAAAGATGTTAAGTGCATTTTATGTTTGTTTTCGCCCCCGCGCCCGGCCAATAATGCCCCCCCCGGGCACGGGGCTCTTTTTGTGTTTGTTTTCGCCCCCGCACCACCACGAAGGTGCACGAAGCAGCTGCCACCCGGGGGGCGCTGCTGGGGCCGGGAGCGGGGGGAAAGGGTGGGAAAGCCCCCCAAAAAAACCTTTTAAAAACCACCAAATTTTGGCAAACCCCCCCCCCCAAAAAATTTGCAGCGCTGTAGCAAATACAGTACTTAACCTGCTCCTACTGAGATATCTCAATGGACACTTACCAAATGACAGATCACTTTGTACCATTATTAGCTGCAGCTGGTTGTGGAAGAGGCACATACACATAATATGGCTGAGGAAAGGAGGGATATCCGTAAGGCCCTGGCTGAGGAAAGGAGGGATAGCCGTAAGGCCCTGGCTGAGGAAGGGAGGGATATCCGTAAGGCCCTGGCTGAGGAAAGGCGGAATATCCTGGGTTTTGTTGTGGCCGTGGATAGTATTGTGGTGGGTAGTATGGGTATGGCTGGGCTTGTGGACGATACCGCCCCCAACGTCCTCCTTCATTGCTTCTGCTTTTGCTACTGCTAACCTGGGAGAGCAGAAGGAAGAGAGGAAGAGAAAAGCATTACACATTTGTGACATATATAACTCTGTGTCTTACCTAATCACCATGGTTAGGTAGGCAAACACTCTACATTTTCTGTGATAAATAATATCTAAATATGAGGAGCTGCTTTTAAACCATCAGACTATTGGTCAGTATAGTAGCTCAATACCATCTACCCCAAGCCTGTGATTCTCCAAGCAAAATGCAGTCCAACAGCCATGCATGGAAGCCCACCATAGGCTCAGCAAATCTCTCATTTTTGCTGGGATTGCGAAAATTCAGTGGACGAGGTCAGTGGGAGGGGAAGTCAAGTATCAGGCAGACCAGAATACTGTCTCTTGATCTGGTGTAAGCCATTGGGCATCTTTCTCAGGTGGAACTGAGGAACATGATTATTATAAATGAATGTTTCAAATGAATCATAGATTTTTCAGAGTTGAAGATCAACATATTGCCGGGCAGACTCCGTCATTTCAAAAGGTTTATTAATTTTCACAAGGTGTTTAACATCTTGTGAAAATTACCCATTTGAAAGGACGGAGTTTGCCCGACAATATGTTGATCTTCAACTCTGAAATTTGGTCACGTCGTGACAATCTGCGAATGAATCATAGATTGTTAAGGTTTGTCTCCCTTAACTGGATATTTCTCTCCATAGCATAGGAAGGGGAGTGAGTGGGTGGATGATCTGTATCATTTAATTTTGTATTGTTTTAATTGTTTTTAATGTCTTTTCTTAGGTTTAACTTGTATCATTTTATTTTTTATTGTACACCGCCTTGAGCATAGGAAAAACGGTCTACAAATCTTTCACATAAATAAATAAATAAATAAATAGGTGGCCTGTAGGCTTACGCAGAGGTAAGTAGAATGTTTTTAGTAAAGATTGAAAGCTTTTATGGCCTGAGATATATAGTTGATTAACAACACAATCCTACTCGTATATATATATATATATATATATATATATATATATATATATATATATATATATATATATAAAATCTACGAGTAGGATTGTGTTGTTAATCAACTATGGCTGACAAACACCATCTCTTAGTCTCAACCCTGCCCCCCCCCCCATATGCAGTATGGAGAAAAGAATACTAACCTACCTCATGGCACAATCCTACTGAAGCAGTAGGCCAGTGCCATAAAGCACGTTTGTGACACCCTGGGAGTAGGCGGCACTGGCACCAAGGCCTGTGCCGCCACTTTGACGCTGAGCCCGGCACCCTGCGCCACACAGCAGGCAAGGTCTGTTCTAAGTGAGGCTGGGGGAGGGCAGGGGGAGGGTAAAGAGCAGCCTAACAGGGTGGGAGTGGCAGGAGTGGGTCGATTGGGTCTGGGAGGGGAGAGGGATCTGCAGCCTTGGCGCATAGCATATCCTATCCATCCTCCTAGGTTTGAAAGCCCGACACAGGACTTCTCGATTCCTAAATAGCTGGGGCGTTACCCAGGGTAAGCAGACAACCTCTGGCCTGCTCCTCTCCAGCACAGGATACAGCGTGCGCCGGGCAGCCAGACTGCACCAGCAAGAGATAGCACTGGGCTGCCACAGGGCTGTTGTGAGATTACTGCAATAATATATTAATGTTTAGTGTTTTGAGCACTACAGAATACTAGCTAAATTCTAAGTACTTCTTTCATGTACCGGTAATTACTAAAAATGTTTTCGGAGTAAACACAAATTTTAATGCCTACCTGAAAAGGAACAATGATGGCCAAAATGCAGGCAAGCACAAGCAGAAACTTCATTCTGTTGGATAACTCTCTATGAACATCAAGCAAAAACAATCTTATTGGTCACAGTAAAAAATTAATCAAAGCTAAATTTGTGTGATATTCATCAAAGCTGTGTGTGTGTGTGTGTGTGTGTGTGTGTGTGTGTGTGTGTGTGTGTGTGTTTGTGTGTGTGTGTGTGTGTGTGTGTAAACATGTCAAAAAAAGGAGAAAGACATCTGGATAAACAGATTAGCAGGATTGGCCAGTTTGGGTATACAGGTGGGCCCCCATATCCATGGATTCGCTATCCACGGTTTCAGTTATCCACGGATTGTGGGGACACCCCCAGGCTTTTACTTTTTCCCAGTAAGCTTCGTTTCTTCCTTAAAGAAACAGGAGAAGCAGCCTCTGGCTGCTTATTACAGGCAAGTAGAACGAGACTAAGTACTAGAGAGGCTCTGCAAGGTTAACAGAAACCTTGCAGAGCCTCTCTAAGACTTAGTCTCATTCTACTTGCCTGCAATGGAGGCTGCTTCTCTGTTTGTTTTAAGGAAGAAACAAAGCTTGCTGAAAGAAAAATAAGAGCTGGGGGGGGCAAGCATGCCTGCCTGCAGGGGAGGCAGGGTGGGGGTCCCCCTCAGGAAACCATGGAGGGGGTGTTCCCTCTTATCCACGGTTTCAAGTATCCACGGAGGGGCCTGGAACATATCCCCAGCGGATACGGGGGTCCACCTGTATTTATGATATTTCTCCCACTCCCAAAGCCTTTGTTCAGAATCTATAATTGGACTGGATTCTAACAATATCTGGTACATCTCTTTCCCCACCATTAGTTTCATCTTGGATGATGATTAAACAACATTACTGTCAACACATTGTGTAGGTATCTTTCACAGCTCAGGGGGGAAAAGCATGAGGTTCTGAGCTTCATAATATTTTAAACAGATATGGACAAGGTCCAAAGTCATACTTGGATTCTGGTACACTTGCAGCATTCGATTGGGGCCGTAGGGCAGGCCAGAGTGTATGCATTTTACATTGCGAGCTGCTTTGGGACAAGGAACCACCTTCTTGTTCCTTTTCTATGAGAATGTTTTGTTTAAAATTGGTATCTAAACATTCTAACTAAATAAAGAAATATGCTTTCCATGCAGAAGATCCCAGGTTCATCTCTGGCATCTCTAGTCAAAAGGAATTTGAGTAGATGGGAAAGACTTTCATCAGAGAGTTGCTGCCAGTCAGATGAGATGATGCTAGGCTATGGCCCCAATCTTATAATTTCCCTCCCCCACTGATGCAGCTGCACTGCTGGAGTGCACGCTGCATACTGCCGGGGGGGGGGCAGTTCTGGAGGTCTCCTCAGGCTAAAGGAACATTTGTTCCTTTACTTTGGGGAAAGGCTCTGATGATTTCGCTGGCACAAGACCAAGTGGACCTGGGAAGGTGGATGGAGGCCTGGAAGAGGGATAGGATATTGGTGGCACTACTGCCCCTGATACCACCCCCTTCTAGCCCTCCTGCCATTCCACCTGTTCCTCCCCACTCCACCCGATTCCACCCCCTCCTGCCCCAACACTGACTTACCAGCACCAGGGACTCTGGAGGGTCTGCCGGTGGACCGCCACTGCTTGCCCCTTGCAGAGGCAGCCCGGCTGCTCCCGATGGCGTGCCATGTTTGCAACAGTCATAAAGTGCCTCACACCACCAGAACACTAGTTCTGGCGCTGTAAGGGTAGCCTACCGGATTGGGCTATAAGTGAACTAACTCAGTATAAGCAAGCCTCATATGGTTATTCTGTTGTTTTTTAAAAAAATCTGCTGCTGTACAAGACAAATTGGTTCTTGACTTACTTTCTCAAGACACTTTGCCAGGGGAATTGAGAACTACCCCCTCCCTCATGACATTTCGGCGAGGGCTCAAAACATTGAGGGTGATGGGTTGAAGTCTGACTTCTGGGTCTCATGATGTTTTTGCTCCGTTGCTTCTCCCCCCAGTGGTTTTTATTGTTTTTAATTTATTTTATGTATTGTTTTAAATTATGTATTTTTATCTTGTTGAAAGCTGCCTTGGGCATTTGCCTCAGCATGGGATAAGGCGAAATTTTTTAAATACCGGTAAATAAATAACAGCGCAATCCTGTGTAACCTTGCACCGGTGTAACAGTAGATGCGCCAGTGTAAGTGCACTTACATCGGTGCATCTACTGTTACACCAGTGCAAGGTTACACAGGATTGTGCTGTAAGACTCTGAGCAGGTGCAAGGAAAAGAGAAAACTCCAAACAAAAATCAGTTTAAAAAAAACTATGATGCCGAGGCAGTTTGATCAAAGATTGTAATTGACTACATGCACTGATAAATAGTATAGGGAACACATCCATTATATAGAACTGAACATAGCATTAGAAAATAGAAACAGAGTGCCATGCAAATTTATTTCAGTGTGAGATGTTTTAATATATTCACACACACACACACACACACACACACACACACACACACACACACACACACACACGCTGCTCAAATTGTTTTAAACATGTGTAGGACTTCACTAATAGTCATTCTACTCTTCAACCTCCTAGTTAATTATAATCACCAAAGAACTACAGATGAAGGAATAAAATGTATGTCCATGTAAATATTCTCCCTTACCTTGTTCTTAACAATGCAGTTTTCACTCTTCTGTTGAGATAATTCTGATAGATGAATTAGCAGCACTTATATATGCTCTGAAATGTCTTGGGATTAGGTAGAGAGTCCCACAAAATATCTCCTAGGATTATAACACTTTGCCCTAATCTTGTCTAATACATACACAAGAGCCCTCAAAATCACCTGTTTTGAAATATTTTGAAGACTGCAAGGATTATTGTGTTGCCAGTAGGCAGATAACAAAACTAGGAATTGCTCAAGCTAAGTACTACCACAAACACGGTACTTTCCCCCCCACACACACAGATCTTCCCAAGCACCCTAGTGCTTACTTAGGGGAAAATGAAGAAGAAAACAGGATTTTGTCACCCATCCTTCCTTGCCTCCTCTTGCTTGACCTCTGCTACATAATGCCACATAAGTCTTTTTTCTAGGTAGGGTCAGGGGAGATGGCAGCTCCCAGAATAATGTGGGTGAAGAATCACTGTTCTGTTATTCCTTGCAATCTGACCATGTGTCATCACAAAACAACACTCTAATTCACAGTTATGCAGTTCCAAATTAACATGACCACTGTGTTGGGCAGCCTAATCCTGCATAAAGATACTTGGCCGGCCCATAGGACTGGCCGCAGTATCCTTCTTGCGCCTTTCCCAGGCCACGTCAATGCGGCCCGTGAGCACCTCGGGAGAAGGGGACGTTCATCCCCTTCCCTGGGTGTAGGGCTGCCGCCGGGCCCCAAAGGGCTTCCTCAGAGGTATCTCGGCTCTCGAGCTGGCGTACATCCAGGGCAGCGGGGTAAGGGCAGCCCAGGCCTGGAGAGGGCGTGGGATATCGGCGGAGCTCGCAGTCGATATCTTCACCCCTTCCCAGCCTGCTTTACCCAACGGCCGCCCTCCCTCGCTGCCCAGCAGGCTCCACCCCTGCACCAACCAGTGCAGAACTTATGTGCTCCGGTGGGTGCCGGGTCGGTTGGGAGGCGGAGTAAGGGCTGCCGGCCTCCATGCTGGCTGCCATTACTCCCCGGGTGTTGAAAACATGCTTTATGGCATGTTTACAACACCTGGCACCTGTGGAGCATGTGTTCCACAGGCTCTTCTTTACGCAGAATTGGGCCATAATAAACATTTGAAGTTCATAATATAAGGCAAAATCAAAAGTTGCATTTAACTTTTGAGTAAAAGGCTATCGCAGGCAAACTCCATGGCAGGATATTGCAACATAATGCAAACATCTACCAGACTTTTGTCCAGCTCTATCGCCCAGGCTCAAAAGCACTGAGCTGGACGGACTGTGCCCACATGAAAGCAACAACATGGCTATCCAGCTGGCTCCTGCCACTCAGTGCATTCATGTCTGCACAAAAGCACAGGGCCGGATGAACTGCGCCTGCACGAAATACCAGCACAGCTGTCCTTAAGTCAGGATGTCTGTAATTCGGATGTCTGTAACTCCAGGACTATGTGTATTTGCTTCTGATTTTTCAGCAGCAGCTGTAAACAGCTGACAAGTTGTCCATAGACGACAATTTCCTTATATCAGATAAGGTAAAATCAGGTCTCCAGAGAAACTTTAGACTTCAGTCTTCCATTGAAGCCCCAAAAGAAGCAGGCTTTGAGGGCTTGATACAGTTGACAGTACAATGGACAATGTCTCCATCTGCATTTTGCCTACTTCTGCATAGGTATTGGGGTTGACAACCTCCTGGATATCTATCATCATGGACAGCTGAAGACATCATCTGAAAACTAACAGCACAACTCTATCTAGCCAGGCTGCAGAGTGGGTGTAGAGCTCGTGCTGCATCCTATCTAGATAGGATGCAGCGCCGGCGTGGCTCGGCTCTCCTCATGGGAAGAGGACATTTGTCTCCTTACCCCACGTAGAGCCCCAACCTACCCTGATGGGTCTACTCAAATGTGTGTCAGCTATTTTGCTGGTGCACATTTGAGCGGGTCAGGCCTGCCTGGGAAGGGGGATAGGATATAGTATGGGCCAGGCCTGGGAAGTGGGATAGGATACAGTAGAGGTGGCCTCCCACCAGAGGCGTCGCTCCGGTATGGGCGGCACCGTACGTTTCGCCCCATCCTAGTCCCGTTTACCAAGCTGGCAGGAGGCGGCCCTGCTCCCTCACTGTCAGAGCCATTCCGTGTGGAGAAAGCAGCAGGCAAGAGACTCCCTGCCCATTGGTTTCTCCGCACGGGAATGGCTCCAACAGTGAGGGGACGGGGCCGCCTCCTGCCGGCTTGGTAAAAGGGACTAGGACGGGGCGAAACTTACGGTGCCACCCCTACCAGAGCGACGCCTCTGCCTCCCACAATCCCTCCCCCTTCCTGGGCCCGGCCGACCAATCCAACCCCCTGGAACGCCCTATCTGTCCTCCCCACACCTGCCCCTCCATCACCAAACAGGGATCTCACCATCCCCAGAGGGCACAGCTCCAGATCTGTGGCGAGTAGAGTGGCCTTGGCACTAAGTGGCCTTGGCACTGGCGCTGTCTACTCGCGGGGTGCTGCAAATGTGCTTTACGGTACATTTGCGATACCCTACACCAACGGAGCATGTGCTCCACCAGGCTATTTCTAGACAAGATTGTGCTGCCCATCTCATAAAGATGTTCCTTAGAGAACGATTGTAAGCTCTTGAAAATACCTTTGTTGGATATTATCTCCTTAGTAAAACAAAACTATTGTGACAAAAACAGATATTTGGAATTATTTCAAAATCTGATAGAAAATCTCTTCTAAAAATACAGGGTGAGTCATAGTGGTCTCCGGGATTTTAGTGTACCACTACATCATAACATAAAAGGATAGGGTAACATAATGGGCCATTAGACAGCCAATTGGTTGCACAAGGAAGCACCCATAGACCAGTTGTGTCTTGTGGTCACTGGCCAAATATCACTACCTGAATTTTGCTATAATTCATAGTAAGTTGTTTATGTGGACAAATGACTGAAGTCAAACTTATTTAGCAGATATCATCATTGCCCAATTTGAGTGAGAGAAATAAAGTCATGCCATCTGCCATAGAGCAAAAACAGTATCATACTGTAATTTGGAAAAGGTGTAAGGAACTAACTAAGTGGGATGGTTAAACTCTTCAAGAATAGTATCGTTATAAAGTTTGACAAGGAAACATGCTTCAGAAATATTTTGGAGGTTGCAATCATTATTGTGTTAATAATAACCAAGACTTTCTGGTTGTCTCTAGACTGCCTAAAGTACTGTGTAGTAGTAGTAGTATGTGCCTTTCAAGATAGTCTGGAAGCTGAGCTTCAAAACACAGCTGCTAAATTGAGAACTGGGAATGGTCACTGGGATCACATCTCCGTAGTCTTGGAACACCAACAGGGGCTTGCTGGACTTTTCAATGTTTCAACATCTTTTTTCCAATTTTATTTTACATATAGAGGAATGATGCAACTTGGACAATAGGGCAACCCATCACTAAGAAAAAGCGAAGTATTGGTTTGTAGTGTTAATCAGTACTCAATGGGAAGGGGGATAGGATATAGGTCAATACTGTACAGCAACCTAGATGTTACAAAGAAGACAAACAATGCTGTCGCAATAATTGGAGCATTGATCTATTTGTTACATATGCATTGTACTTTTCAAATGTCTAGATTTCTCTGTATTAAACACAGAAGTGGCTGTGTACACAGTTCACAATTGATATGCTGTGCATGCATTTTGTACGTGGATATACATACCCAAGTTTAAAAAAAAGAAAGAAAAAAGGAAGGTATTATTCAATCTTTAGCACATTTTTGTATTAGCAAATATATTTGGTTGAGCCCGCTCTCAAAAGGATTAAACACATGCAAATCAAAATCCCTGTGATGACTAACAGGATCTCCCCTATCCTTATATAACCCAAATGCTTAATCTGATTTGTTGAGATGACAGAGCTGAATCAATATGCCTTTGAATGCTGCAGCTTTAGTGCTCTGCTCCACTAAGCTAAGCCTTGCGCAAGATGCATTGGGAAGGCGAGCCAAAAAATTTAAAAATGCAGGACAATTATCACCACAAAAGCACATGCTTCTTACGCTTCAACAAAAAAGGCACCATACCCACCTAACAATTTTAGTAGCTCACATTTGTAAACAGGAAGGATTTTTTTCGCATAGGCAAATTTAAGCTTCTCCACTTCCTCAGAGGTATCATGGGCTGCCCAACAGGAGATTGGAGGTGGGTTAACCTCAACCTGCATGTATCCCTCCCATGTGTGTACATTGTGTACTCCTCCAGCAGTTTCCCAAGGCAAGACTAGTGGCCAGTTCTTACATTACCAGAGTGGTGTTACTGCCGCTCCCCTATGAGCCCGTCTCATGTAACATGGGAGGGGCAGATAATGTGGTAATTTCTGTAGCCACCATATTCCTTATCGCTGGGGTTGATGACGCGAAATGGCCTCACCCTTCCTGACCTCTCTCATTCAACTACAGGTGGGCCCCCATATCCACTGATTCGCTATCTACGGTTTCAGTTATCCACGGATCGTGGGGACCCCCCCAGGCTTTTACTTTTTTCCCAGTAAGCTTCGTTTCTTCCTTAAACAGGAGAAGCAGCCTCTGGCTGCTTATTACAGGCAAGTAGAACGAGACTAAGTACTAGAGAGGCTCTGCAAGGTTAACAGAAACCTTGCAGAGCCTCTCTAAGACTTAGTCTCATTCTACTTGCCTGCAATGGAGGCTGCTTCTCTGTTTGTTTTAAGGAAGAAACAAAGCTTGCTGAAAGAAAAATAAGAGCTGGGGGGGCAAGCATGCCTGCCTGCAGGGGAGGCAGGGTGGGGGTCCCCCTCAGGAAACCATGGAGGGGGTGTTCCCTCTTATCCACGGTTTCAAGTATCCACGGAGGGGCCTGGAACATATCCCCAGCGGATATGGGGGCCCACCTGTATTATCAGGGTGGCATAGGAGAAAGCCGCAAAGAAGAAGAAATCACACTGGACCTGTAATATAGGAACCCACAGGCCTTCAGTGTAGGAGATTTTACACAATTCTGGGGTCAAACTGGAGGCCATATTTGGGATCAAGAGGGAATTTTAGAACTGGTGTAGCATAATAGCTAAGAATGGAGGCTGACATAGTCCTGATTCAACCTTGTGTCAGACATGACCTCACTAGCTGGCCTTGGGCAAAGGACTATTTCCCTGCCTCTATCTGCAACATGGGGAAATAATACTGATCTACTTTACAGTGCTGTTGTAAAGTTTACCAAGAACATGCATAGGGAGCACTTTGTGGTAGATAAATGCTAATTATTATGATTTTCACCCAGCTCATATCGCATGATAACCCATCCAGTGTTTTACCTTGTGATAAGCAAACTCTGCTTGGCATGTTCAAATTGGGACAGATTTGGAGTAATAATAATAATAATAATAATAATAATAATAATAATAATAATAATAATAATAATATCTGTATTTATATTTATATACCGCTTTTCTATGTCATCAGATTTCTCCTCGGACTTTATTCAAGGCAGTTTACACAGGCAGGCTTTTCTAAACCCCCCCCCCCATAGGTATTTTCACAATAAATGTTCTATTTGCATAGAACCCGGCTTCTCCATCTGTTTCCTTTCAATGGTGTGGCAACTCACTGGCTGCACACGGCAGTCAGTATTCATCTTCATATGGAGAAAGAACTGCCCATCAATACTTTGGGAGTGGGGAGCAAAATCTGGGTGGTTTATTTATTACATTTGTATCTCCCCTTTCCTCCAGGGAGCTCAAGGCAATGTCTGCAGAGTTCCGAAGCAGTCTGCTATTCTAGCACTTGCCAGACTCTGCAAGTGTTTAGTGTCTGCAAGGTTGCTGTAACATGCCGACAGACCTGCTTCAAGCTACAAATTAATGAAGGGCTTTAAATAGTCCTGCCCTGCTGTGAGAAGAATTGGATTCGATGTCTTTTCAGGACCATCCAAATGCCTGATCCTTGGCATAAGTTACAGCTTTTAAAGACTGTTTAGAGAATTACAATAAACCTCAGGGACACAAAGCAGCAGTAGTTTGTGCTTTGTCTTATTGCACTTCTAGCGCATTGAACTTGTAGATGTGTGAGAGAAGTAGACTGGTGCGAATTCTGCTCATTATTTGAACAAACATTCAGAATCTAGCCTATTGTCCCTAAATTATAATAATTTCATAACAGTCATGCCTTGATTAGGCTTGAAATGGAACACTGATAGAGCATGAATGAGAATTAGAAATATGAGCTGTAAAGGTTGCTGCACCTGGTTGTTGCGTCTTCCATCCAGAGGATTCCTAGTGGAAAGCATCGGAAAGAGCACCTTGTTGCATTGGATGCATATTACTGGATCAAAAGTTCAGTAAGGGTAAACAGTCATTTTTTTCAAGCACAAAAATGGCAGAGAAATGGCAGAACCTCCCAGAGTCATGCTCAATAGAGTAAAGTCATGCTCAGTAGTGATATATATTAGCCCAAGCCAACAATAGCTACACTGAATTTAAAAATAGGGGTTTAATGACTGTGTTGGTCAGTTCTTAAAAGCACTAAACGTCATACAGCGCAATCCTATCCAATTTACACCACCAGTGTAACCAGCGGTGCAGAGAGAACGGGAGGCCCCAGAATGGAAAGGGGCTTCAAATTCCCTCCAAAGGGGGATTCAGAGGGGATTTGAATCCCCTTTCTGTTCTGGGGCCTCCCGTTCTCACTGCACTGCTGGTTACACCGGTGGTGTAAGTTGGATAGGATTGCACTGTTAATGTTTCACTCCGAAATTTGCACGGAGCTTCTTCAGATGTGAATGAAAGACATTCACCGCCCTTTCACAGCTTCTGGAAACTTTTTTTTTTGTCTCCCCTTTCATAAGATTGGCATCTGGGTTACATTGTGATCTCCTGCCATCTGCTAAAATGTCAAAATAATGCCAGGATTCATGGGCACTTCTAGAACCACCCAATGAAATTTTAAGCCAAGAAAGGGCTTCAGATATAATATATCTAATGCAATTATGGATTTAGCAGTGACAGGTCCTTTCAACTCCAGCTAAAGGTATCACCAACACAAAATTGCATTTCTAATGCAAAGTGAAAAGAAACAAATCCTCCTTTTAAAAATGTGGGTTATTTAAGTACTTCTGATGTAAGAATTAACACTTATGCTATCTTTATGAATACACCCTGTTTTCTCCTGCCCTGTTTCAACAATGGTTGGTTATTGTTTCAGCTGTACTGTATTAAGACCACATTGTGAAACTATGTGGCAATTGACTTCTGTGAGCTAAAGCCGAATGTCATCAGCTTCCTTATCTACACAGGTACAATATGTTGTAAGTACCACAATGTTGAGATTAGAAGCTTTACTTTTGAATATTTTCTTTGGTAGTCCCAGGAACACTGACTGGAGTGGAAAGAAGGGCAGGAGCTAACCATCTCTAGAGTAAGCAATCTCATCTTTGTATTGTGACTTGATATGTGACTTAATACTAACCATGTTTCTACAGTCTCAAGCAAAGGATACAGAAAGACTTCATGAAGACTCAGAAACATCCCCAAAGACTTCCTCAATCTTTTTTTTTTCTTCAGTGACAGAAGCGTAGCTGGCGTCGTGCCAGCCACCCCCTCGTGACGCTGACATCACGCACCCCACCCCCGAGTGACGTCAGTCAGAGCAAAATGTCCCTCGGGGGTTGGGTGGGAGGGAGGGGGACACAACAAACATGGCGCGCAGGCGGCAGGAGCCTTCTGCAGGCTCCTCCGAGCCGTTCCGCCATGTTCTCTGCCGCCGCCCGATCGCCCACGGATCAGTATGATGCCCCCCGCCTCCGTTTTGATGACCCCCACCTGCTGCCCGGTGGCGGTCTTCCCCCCTGCCCCATCCCATTCTACCCCTCTGTTCAGTGAAATGAAAAAGATCTAAAGCAGCGTTTATCAAAGTTCTTCCCAAAAGTAGGGGAGAAATTTGAGTGCAGGGGTGGGGCAATGGTGGCTGTGTTTGTGCCCTCCTGGAGGGACACACCTTAACTCAATCAAGACCAGGAAACTCCTGACTGTACACTCACTTCAGATTCCTTCTTTTTCCAGGAATGTTTATATACTCTTTGTTTGGATCCCTATAACTACCTCTGCTCTGAAAGCAGAACTGGCTGCTGCTGCTGCTGCTGCTGGTGGTGGTGGTGGTGGTGTTGATGGTGGTGGTGGTGGTGGTGGTCTTCTTCTTCTGTCAAGCCCAGAATTAAGAACAGATTGGGGGAATTTATACTCAGCAACCAGAGAGGCCAACAAGGATGCAGTGCATGAGTGTTGTGGGGCCATTGGCTCTAACTACAGTAAGCTAACAGTAACCTCAAGACATAATTCCCCCCCCCCCAAGAGACTGTGCCCATGAGCTTTCTTCTTCATGGCTAACAGCAACTATAAAGGGGCAATTTTCAAGGGGTTAAACCCTTCCCCTATGCTGCAAATCCAAATTGGGTCCCTCCATGGCTGCCTTTAGAGAAAGAAAAAGGTGTCAGAAGCTCCAAACATGGAACTCTCATACCATGTTTAGTTTGGACTGAGAGGTCACCCATGATGTGTGCATGCACAAAATGTGCTGTGTGACAGTAAAAACTCCTACTTCTTGGCACAGTTGGTATCCCCAAGAGCAAACATTTCCTGAGTAAGCAAAATTGCGCAATGATGGTATGCAATGAAAAAATCATTCCAGGAACAACTGTGCAGGGAGATCATTTTTAATAACCTCTTGCTTCAGAAGCCAGATTCCTGTCATCACACACATCCTATTGCATTTTCCAGGCTACGGACATCCATTGGGGGAAGACACGAGTGGCTAGGAGAGTTGAGGTATATAGCCTGGTGACCTGTGAATGTATTTCCTTTTCATGGTACCTTCTAATCTAGTGCCCTTGAAATAACATCATTTTCAGTTATCTAAATTGGTACATTCCTACTTTCAAAAGACCTTTGATTTATCTGGTGAGGAGCTCTTCTTCCAGATCTGTCATAGGCACTAAGGTTCAAATAGGGCTAGCGAAGAATGCAGTCACAATCCTAATGGCTTTGGGCCTATGCAAACTGAGAATATACAACAGGGGTGGCCAACCTTTCAACATGAATACTCCTGGCCCTTTAATGGTTGTCTAGGTGAGGGCATTTCAGCAGGTGCAGCTGCTTTAGCAGCACCAGCAGCACTTGCAGCTGCCAAGATTCTGTCTTGGCACAACTCTGAAGAACGCAGAGGCCCCAACGGTGGAAGGTTGGCCACTCCTGCGCTACAACATGCCTTGAGGCTGTAGGTCACAGGGAGAAGATCAATAATGGCAGACAAGCTGTCACAGGAGGAATTCCACAATGATGACAGATCAAGGTAGCCCTGCTAAACTGCCAAGGAACCCCAAGAAACACAGGCTGAAAACCACTGATTTAATACCATGCAGAAAGTGGGGACCCAAAGTGGTGTCAGTGGTCTCTCAGTGGTGGCACTGCTTCAAGAATCGAAGCAGTTTCATCAAAGGTGATTCATTTGTTCTTTTTAGAGCCACCATTTTTAGCAATGTCAACCGCCAGGGGCCTGTGCCTCTAACAGCTGCATCAGAACACATGCAGAATGACCAGTGTGGCTTTTCCTATCACTATCTCTCTGGACTGGAAAAAGATTTGCAGGTGTCTATGAGATAGTGCTGAGGGTTGACTAGATCAGGCCCTGGTTGAGGGCTTGTGCCGATCAGAGGGACCACCTGGCAGGGCTGAACCCTCATGATTGATGGCGGTGGTAACACCCAATGCACCATCAGGGGCTGACTGAGGGATGCCATGAAGTAGGCTTACCAGATCTCCAACCGGGAAAGAGTGCTAGACCTTTAGGAGAAGGAATGTGGGCAGGTGTAGCTTGTTAAACCCTTAAGCCTGACCCACACCGCATGACATCCGGCGTGGAGGCGAGCAAGAGTAGGTGCCTGGACGCTCACCTCCCAGTGCTGACCTCGTCTCCATGAGTGTCTTCCTGCAAATAGTCCCTCCTGTTGTCCCGCCTTCTAATCGCCAATTGGCTCAAACATAAGTCAATTATGTTTGGCGCTCCAATTGGCTGAAACCCCCTCTCATCCCATTGGTTACCAAACTAGCTCTGCATCCCACCTCCTAGCTCCGCATCCCCGCTCCCTCAAGACATGGACAACAAACTATTCTGCTTGCGCCGGAACTCAGGAGAGTGCAGCTCTCCCGCGTTCAGCTGCGCTCTCTCAAAATGGTGACCGCACAGCTCCGCATGCGTCTGGGACGCGCCGGAACTCGTGCGGTGTGGGTCGGGCTTTAGTGCACAATCCTAGACATGTCTACTCAGAAGCAAGCCCCACTGAACACAATTCAGGATTCACTGACCAGTAGCAGCTTCCCAGGGATTATTCAGGGTTAGGGTTATTCTTTCCCAATCCTACCAGAAAATGCCAGGGATTGAACTGGGGGCTTTCTGCATGCAAAGCAGGTGCTCCTACACACATTGGATAGTTTGGGTGATCTTTCAGGCCAAACTAGTCTAGATGTGGTATGAGACTTCCATGTTTGATGCCCTTGACACCTTTTTCATTCTCAAAACGTTGCTGTGGAGACTCAAACTTTCCCCTATTTTTCCCCACACAGAGAAGTGCTCCAAGACTGAGCCACACACCCCATCACCACTTCCTGCTTTGATCCTATTGCCTTTTAGTGTTTTGATAGTTCTTGATTATTTATTTATTTAAAGTATTTATACTCCGCCTTTCTCCCGAGGGCACTCAAGGTGGCTTGATTATGTGTTTTTGGATCTGGTACAGCTGTAAGCTGCCTCTAGCTTGTGGAAAGGTGACATAAAACTTGCCTCGAATAGTTATTTATTCACTGGCGTTGCTCGAGGTGGGACGGAACGGTAAGTTCCGCACTGTGCTAACCTCCGTGTACTCTCCGGCACAAGACGGCCCCGCCCCCTCACCGTCGGAGCCATTCAATGCGAAACTTACCATTCCGTCCCACCTCGAGCAACGCCAGTGAATAAATAGCTATTCGAGACAAGTTTTACCGCACTGAATGGCTTCGACGGTGAGGGGGCAGGGCCTCCTCGTGCCAGGGAGTAAATGGAAGTTATCACAGTGCGGAACTTACCGTTCCGCCCCACCTCGAGCAACGCCAGTGAATAAATAGCTATTCGAGGCAATTTTGGGGTTCTTGTTGAAGCAAAACATCTATGGGCATTTTCAGGAAAGATGGTTCCAAGGTAGAACCCTTAACATTTAGTTGCCCTTATAATGTATCTTACACTGTCTATGCAAAACCGATTAAAAATTATAGAGTGTTGTCATCGTCCCCAAGAAATCCTCACCAGTTATTAGTGCAGTTCCCATAATTGGCAGTAGATGGCAGAAGAGGTGCAAGCATTCAGCCAGGATTTTCCTAATGGGTTGCTACTCTCTGGTTGCACTTTCGTAATCTTTGGCCCCTAAGAAACAGGCCACAGTGTAAAAGGACTGCGTTCATCATACCAATACAAGTTGTGTAATGCTTGAAGACGGGTACAGGAGTCTCAAGAGCAAAGTCAACTCCTGCTTTGTAATTGCAGGGAGATTACTGGCAAGCCACTGTTGTACATTGTCACACAGCATGATTGAAATGCACATTCTGTAAAGTTACGCGACAGAGATAATTGCTTGGAGGGGTATTTCAAATGTTATACATTTCCTATAGGGATAGCACTTCTGTGTGAGGGGAAAAAATGGGGGAAAGTTTCTGTCTCACTCTAGCATGACCAAGACATAAAACCCAG
This sequence comes from Plestiodon gilberti rubricaudatus, assembly GCA_026170595.1. NCBI lineage: Eukaryota > Metazoa > Chordata > Lepidosauria > Squamata > Scincidae > Plestiodon > Plestiodon gilberti. The sequence continues at coordinate 92,438,399 of JANXHW010000002.1, read as the reverse complement.
AGTGGAGATAAACAGTTGAAGGGGTAGAAATAGTGGCATGTTGCATACAAACTCTGAAATATACAAGGGATCCATCTGTACACATCCCATCTGTCATAATGAAAGGCTTTGCTAATCAACACTAATTGTCAACTGTTCGCTATGTAAACATTTCCCAAAAGAGCATTATCTGAATCAGTAGCGTAACTAGGGTGGTTCGATTGGTTCAGTCGAACCAGGCGCCACCTGCTGTGGAGGCGCCGCGGCGAAGCCGTGGTGCCGGCGCCGGACTCGAGTCGGACTCGAGAGACTCGAGTCCAACTCGAGTCGGCAGGGAATTGAAGGAAGGAGGGGGCACCGGCACGGCAAGGGCACACACACAGTACACAGACACATTACTTACTTGAACTTACTTCCGCTGGCTGCGCGGGCAAGGAGTCCGACTTGAGACGGCAGACAGGCGGGGAATTGAAGGAGGGGGCACACACACTCCCTTCCGCTTCTGCTGCGCCTGAACTGCACTGCGTGAACGGAACTCACTGAACGCACCACGCTGGAGGTAAGCTGGCCGGGTTTGCGCTGGGGGGTGGGTGGGTGCCCGGTGCAGGGTCCCGCCGGGTCGCCCCCTTCCCCCCGGAGGTCGCCCCTTCCCCCCTGGAGGTCGCCCCCCCTCCCGGAGCGTGGCGCGGCCTACCGGCCGCGCCGATATTTAAAAAATATCTTCACTTCCCTAGGGGCGCAAACATCCCCCCTGAACCAGGCGCCAAATTATATCGTTACGCTGCTGATCTGAATGCTTATCAAAGAAAATGTGTTTGATTGGCAAATGCAAGAACCCCTCTTCCCTGCCATAGACAGACTTAGGTAGGTGGGCATTGATAAGCCACTATTTCTGAGCTTCAGTTTGCCAGTCTATAAAATGGGGATAACACTGCCATACCTCATAGGGTGATTGTGAGGGGATGTAATAAAAAATCACAATCAATGTGTTCCTTGTTTCCAAAGAAAGTGAATCCTTACTGACCAAGTACTATTGACATTAATGAGACAGGTTAGTCATTACTGTACTAACAGCGCAATCCTGAGGATTGTGACAGCGATGGAACGAGCGTTCCACCAACGGAAGCAGTTGCAAATGTGCTGTAAAGCACATTCGCGACTACTCTGGAGCAAGGGAGGCCGGTGCAGAGGCCGGCCTCCCTTGCTCCGTCACTGGAATGCCTGAGCGGCCGCCGGAGAAGGCAGGTAAGGATCCGGCGGGCGCGGGGGTGGTTCGGCGGGCAAGGAACGGGGGGCATTGGTCTAGCTGGCCCGGGAGGGGGCGAGGGATGGCCTAGACCAGATCACGGCCTCCTCGGACTTCCACCAGTTATTTAGCTGACGAGCGTCCCCTTCCCTGAGTAGACCTCCGACCCGGCGGCAAAACGGCCACCGGGGCTCAGGATCCGGCGGGTGGCCGTGGGCCCCTTTCTAGACCATATGAATTGATTTATAAGGGATTGGTGAAAGGACAGCCCTGTCTCATGACTGGGATGTTGGACCTCAAGTCATCACATCTCTGTGAATCTGCAGTTGTAGACAATATGACTGAAGGTGTTTAGAATGTCCATGCTGCTCTATGAGGCCAAGAAAGATTCTCTCTCCTCCACATTTAGCACCATCCACTCAACCATCCTCCAGACCAGGAGTGGCCAACCTTTCAACCTGAATGCTCCTGGCCCTTTAATGGCTGTATAAGTGAGGGCATTTCAGCAGGTGCAGCTGCTTTAGCAACACCATCAGCACTTGCAGCTGCCAAGATTCTGTCTTCTACACAACTCTTAAGAACGCAGAGGACCTCATGGTGGAAGTTTGGCCACCCCTGCCCTAGACTAATAAAGTCAAAAGCTGGAAACAGGTAAGCTGTATTTTTCAGAATGTTGCAGTGATATGGTACAGCAATTGTTTCCAGTGATGTGCATCCTCATCCCACTATTGTCCTGCTTCAAAAACCTGTCAAACCTGCTTTCCCAGCTGTGATTGTGGGGCAAAAGAAATGAATGTGGACACCATGAAAAACATTGCTTCTGTCATGTAGTCTTCACCTCTCTGACAAGCCAGTACCTGTATCCAGCTGGTTCATCTTTGGAAGGACCAGCCTGGTGTGGCCTAATTCCTGAAAATGGGTGGGTGATGACATCATCTCTCTCAGCCCCAAATCACCCCCAGTAGAGACTATCCAGTGTCCTGCTGTTTCTTTGTGCTTGGCGGTGGAATTCAAACAAACCTTGGCTATTATCTTGGCTGTGCTGTGATTGTAGCCAAGTGCACGCTGAAGGCCAGATCATCTTCTCAGTCTTCCAAATGGTCTTTTCTTCTTTGACATCAAATGACTGACTACATTCTATGTGCCAGCTGAATATCAAGATCCTTAAACGTTTCAGACAGCATCAGTGACTGATGTCTCAACTTCCCACTGCTCAAAGAACAAGGATTGCAAAACCATATGGTTTTGAAGAAATCCGACAAAGCAGGGATAAGCAGGATCCTTTTGCTTTGAAACCTATGACTAGAATGCTGTAGATGCGGGCAAGTTTGGGGGATGTCTATACATTTTGGAGGCATCTGCTGCAGCGGCAAGGTATTGGGAGGCTAAGCGAACATGAACTGATGACTGGCAGGCAGAAGTCAGAGTAAAACTCAACCTTCAGGTGTTCAGGAAAAGGTCTAGTTCAGGGGTTCTCAACCTGTGGTACGGGTACCCTTAGGGGTATGCGGACTTCTTTCTGGGGGTATAAGCAAAAGGATCCTGCTTATCCCTGCTTTGTCAGATTTCTTCAAAACCATATGGTTTTGCAATCCTTGTTCTTTGAGCAGTGGGAAGTTGAGACATCAGAGAGAGAGAGAGAGAGAGAGTTAAATAAGACATTTTTTGGATTTAAAATTCTGTTAGTACTTTTTAATTTAATGATTAATTACCTAATTAATTAATTAATTAATTGATCCAATTAATTAGCAGTTAATTAATATGGGGTACTTCAGAAAATTGGACCGTGATAGGGGGTGCCTGGGCCTCCAAAGGTTGAGAACCCCTAGTCTAGCTCACACATTCAGGGCGCAATCCCGCCTAAATTTAAAATGGCAGAGCAAGTGCTCCGCCATTCCAAGCCATCGTGAACATGCCGTAAAGCACGTTCATGATGACGTTTGAGTAAGGGTGACCTGCGCGGAGGCCGGCTGCCCTCACTCCACCGCTGGATCATCCCTGCGGCCACTGGAGAAGGTAAGTGATCCCCCGGCGGGGGTGGTCTGGGCGGCGAGGGAGGACATTGGCCGAGCCGGGTCAGGGATGGCGGCCGCCATATTTCCATCCACTTCCACCGCTGGCACGGCCATTACACAGCCTCCTCACACTTGCGGCAGCTATATAGCTGATGGAAATCCGAGGAGGCCCATTGGGTCTGCCCCGCGGTACACCGGGGGAAGGGGACAAACGTCCCCTTCCTCTGAGTAGACCTCCAGGCTGCTCCTGGAACAGGGACCGCCCGCTGGATACTTAGGCAGGATTGCGCTGCCATATATATCACTTTATTCTTCATTCCTTGTTTAACTCCACATAGACATGTTGCAAGCACTGCCGTCGCTGGAGGTGGGGCAGAAAGCTAAGTTCTGCAGCTTTCCGCCCCACCGTTACTCTCCGGTACGAGGCGCCCCGCCCCCTTCTCGTAGGAGCCCATCAGCGGAGAGAAAGCAACACGCAGGAGAGTCCCTGCGCTTTGCTTTCTCTCCGCTGACGGGCTCCTATGAGAAGGGGGCAGGCCGCCTCGTACCGGAGAGTAACGGTGGGACGGAAAGCTGCAGAACTTAGCTTTCCACCCCACCTCCAGCGATGCCAGTGGTTGCAAGTGAATGTGTTACTTGACTCCATTGAAAAACACTGCATTTGCTACGCTGTGAGCCGATATGGCTCATTCACACATGCAAGCTGTCACTTGATGTTGCAGTAATCAAGTGATATGCATGCATGCATGCATGCATGCATGAACCAGCTATAATTACCAGCACTCTTTTCTGAATGGAGTTGGCACAAAGCTCAAAAAAGCATCAGTAAACTCATAAATATTGACAGCTTCCGAGATACCCAGGGTTTGCAGGCTGGTGGGGAGTGGGCTGGAGGAAGTGGATTTCGGCAGCATGTCCACAATTTGACATGCCAGATCCTATCCCCCATTTTCCAGCCCACCCTCCTCCCTTCCTCTCCTCGGATTTACACCAGCTATATAGCTAGCATGGGTCCGAGAAGACCCATAGGCAGCCAGAAGAAGGCCTACCGAGGGGTAAATAGTTTTTTACTTACCTCTCTTTGGCCATCTGTTCGCCTCCCCCCCCCCATAGCATGCAGCATGCGTTCCATTATGGAACGCATGCTGCATGCTACGGGGGGGATTAGCGCAACTGCATGCTATAGTGGAACGGGGGATAGGATTGGGCTGTTAATAATTTTTTTCTTTTTTCATAAACAACTCACATCTTGAGGCAGATATGTCAGAATATTCTCAGGACATTGTTTCTGGGAAGACATGAGGATGAGCGCTTCCAGATGTCTGTGTTCAGAAAATGCACACACCATCTCAGGTTACCGCAATCTCTAGCCTGGGTGATGAATGCAGTAATTTCATTTCCTCCAAGAGTTATCATAAAAACTGGAGAACACAGGGCATAGAAAGATGACTGGTTCGGAAAGCTATTAAAGGGAGATGTGCCTGCTGGTCCCAGTCCCTACTGAGCTAGTGACATGGATTCAGAGATGGGGGCAAAGAAGAATGGGACAAGAAATGCTAACTAACCATCCAGTCATGCCAACCTTACGACCAGTATAAGTGAAGGCTATCCTACTGTCTGTCTGTACAGTTTCATTCTCCTGAACTCCCGCAATGAGAGTTTATATATCTTTAATCTTTTATTACCAAGAAAATTCAGTGTTAAACTCCCATATCTAAAAATCATTGTGTGGGAGAGGTTTCTATCAGGCTTGTGAACAGGTACTTTCCTGGTTGCCTGGGGTGAGCAAAAATTACCTCCAGGCAACCAGGTAGAGAAGCAGCTTTGCAAAAAGCCAGTTCTTCATGTCTTTCAGGCCACAATTGGTCAAAATACTGTAGGTATATTGCAGGCAGGCAGCTTGGTAAAAAAATTTGTGGGCTAGGCATTTTGTAGATGTATTTGCAAGTCTGGATTATACAGAGGCCAAGAACTGCCTGTCACCTTAACTGTCTGTTTAGTATCCTTATACCACTTATCAGCAAAACATTTCAAGCAATCTTTATAATTTGAGGGTTCCTTGTCTTTTTCAGAGAAGCCATTTTATATTTCAGGTGACAGGGAGGGCTATTCAGCCATTTGGCACCAGTTCAAAGGCCAAAGATATAACCCAGGGGTGGCCAACCTTTCAAAATGAATGCTCCTGGACCTTTAATGGTTGCATAGGTGAGGGCATTTCAGCAGGTGCAGCTGCTTTAGCACCACCATCGGCAATTGCAGCTGCCAAGATTCTGTCTTCTACGCAACTCTTAAGAACACAGAGGCCCTAATGGCTGGAAGGTTGGCCACCCCTAATCTTGATACAACCATTCCTGGGGCCTGATACCTTGTGGTCTGAAAGATGCTGTGGGGGGGAGCCCTCCTCACATCAGCACATTCTTTCTGTTGGAATATGCGGCAATGCTTTATTGTTGCACCTGTACCAGCAGGGGGTAGGAAGTCTAGCAAGATAGCAAGATCCCTCCCTCCCTCCTTTTGTCTTGAAGACAAGACAGGTAGCTACACATACTAGCTGGAGGACTGACTTCCACCTTTTTCTACAAATATGTATTTAAACAAAACTGTGGCTTTGGAATGCAAGCCTCATGCAAAACTTCCTATCTGGACTTGAAATGAAACCCTTGGCCTTTCTTGGAAATATGCACATAAAGATATATAAAAACTACAAGATACAGGAGTGACGTGCAGGAGCACTCCCTTGACTTCAGAATGCAATGCAAGAAGGAAGAAGCCCTGTTCAGACACGATCTAGCCAGGATTTAGAAACGAAACGTTGGAGTGTTAACAATATCGGACTTCGGATTTTAATGGATTTTTTTGCCTGCCTTGTTGAAACAGAATACAAGCAGTCTTTTTAATTTGTTTTATTCATGAGAACATAAGAACATAAGAAGAGCCCTGCTGGATCAGGCCAAAAGCCCATCTAGTCCAGCTTCCTGTGTCACACAGTGGCCCCACCAGATGCCTCAGGGAGCACAAGACAACAAGATAACCTGTTTCCCGTTGACACTCCCTTGCACCTGGCACAGAGAAAACCCACTTCTAAAAAAAAAAAAAAAACCAGGAGGTTGCTTATGGCTTGTAACCTGTGATGGTCTTTTCCTCCATGAATCTGTCCAAACCCCTTTTAAAGGCATCTAGGCTAGATGCCATCACCACATTCAAGTCTTTATTTTTAAAAAATACATGGCTATGATGCCCGTTTTTCCTAAATCTTTGTCAATAATTGCTGGCCATGACAGTTTCCATGCAAGGATCTAGCCATAGTTAACCATAGGCACAATTTGACAGCAATGCCGACACACCAAGACATGTCCTTGTCACCAATGTGCTTGTAGGTCTGCCCCTCTCTCCTCCTCACTGTCCTGTGGGGGAGCATTTGTCTGAAGAGGTGACTGTTTTCTCTATGAAGAGAGTATCCACACAATTTGGAATGCTCGAACCTGAGAGATTCTCTTAGATTCCACTTTACTCTTACCCCCTGGAAAGGTTGGCTTTATAGATTCTGTAGTGGTACGAACTCCCTGCCCTCAGTGGAGCTCACACCCTGTGCTGAGTCACTGTCTGAGTCACTGTTGCATGTACACCTGCTGAGAGAAGGAAGCAATGTCATTGCTGTGGTGGCTTACACAGAGATACTGTGGGCAGCCTCCTTTGTGAGTGGTTCTTTCTCAGGAAACCTGGATGACTTATTTTTCTCAACATACAGTACTAACAAATTCATGAGTTTCTTATCTGAGAATTGATGACTAAAAAAGTGGGGTTTGAACTGGAGATTTTCTAGCTCATTGATCAAGCTATGATGAGCCAAAGTGCTGCACCAGCTCTCAGTAATAAAAGAATGCTAAGGACGCCAAACATTGCCGCAAATGGACACCAGAGCTTGCTTGCTTTGGTACAAGAAGCTTGCCTCACCCCTATCCTATACCCAAAGAACCACAGCTGAAGATGGCACCAGGACCGGCCCATCCATGAGGCCAACTGAAGTGGTTGCCTCAGGCAGCAGATTGGTGAGGGGTGCCCATCTCTGCCTACTTGCCTCCACTGCTCCTCCTTCACCTTCCACTCCCTGGATTGGAAAAGGAGGAGGGGGCAGAGAGTATCCTGCTGACTCTCTGCTGCTGACCACCCATATTCTTGCTTCATTTTCCAGCTCTGAGATAAGCAGATTATGTAAAGAAAAGAAATAGAACAGAAGACAGAACTTGTGTAAGACAACATTCCAAGAACACATTCTCTGTCTTAGGCCACATCTCTGTTGGGGAATCAGCTGCTGCTCCCTCCAGGCCATATCAGAAACAAGGGCCAAATTATATTTTCTGCAAAGGAGACAGAATAATAATTCTAGAGTCAAAGGGAGAGACCAAATCAATCACTGCCATCGCATTGGTCAAGCCACTTTTTGTATATTAACTCCTTACGTAAACATAACTCTCTTTTTATATGCAGGCAAACAAAACATATTTAATGGACTGGTGGAACAACTCTGGGCAAAAACTTCAAAGAACTGGAAAGAAAGGTCTAAAGGTGGAGTCTTGCTCCCACCCACCATAATAAAAGGGTCTAGACCGCTTCGGCATGGCGTACCACCTCCATGGCCGCTGCTGCGCCGAGTACTGCCAGAAGTAAGTGGCAATGACATCATCACCACTTACTTCCGGGTTTTCAGCCATGCCGGAGGTCTGAAAGCAGAGGTAGGGGGACATGGGAGGGCCATTTGCAGCCCTGGAAACCCACGCGCTCGGGCTTTGCCGGCTCTATCATCTTGGCGGCCAGGGGCCCGCGTACTACCTCCCAGCAGTCCGCATACATGCCACTACTGTACATGTACCACCGGTTGAGAACCCCTGGTCTAGATTTAGTTCCATGATGGTCAGATTATTATACCACCTTTTTGCCTATATTCCTCAGTTTCCTCATGGTAAAATTCAGGAACAAGACTTGACTTGGCTGACAAGTTTCAACATATAAAATGTTGGATATGATCAGAAGAAGGTAAGGGGTGGAGCCAACTTTAGCACTTGGAATACAACATACAAACCGTTGATCATATTTACATTTGCTCAACATATATAAATATGTTACACATTGGAAAAAAAATAAAGCTCCAACACTGAAACTGCTAACATAAGCACTGCACTGATGGTGATGTTATTTCATAAACCTAAAAGCAATATCTGTTCTTGCAAAAATGTGAAGTGACTGCTCCACCACATCCCATGATTAGTCTCTACACAACTCAATTTCATCACAAAGAAACTGGCAGACAATTTTATAGAAAAATGGGTTTGATTTGTGATGTTCTAGAATAGAATGTTTCAAGGACCAGGTTTGTTCTTTTAGCTTTTAATTGTTTTCTATGCTGTAAGATCTTTCTAAAAGTTTCGTTAATATCTCTTTGTAAACTTTTATCCTTTGTCAATAAAAGGGGAAAAAAATCAGCCTCATCATCAAGTCAACATTTCCTCTCATTCAGAGACTTGTAAAATAATTATAGCTGATTAGCATTGAGTTTTATATCCATCAATCAAGCAATCTTTATTGTGACTGAGCCCTATGCCACTACAACTGCAAAACATTTTAGAGCTGGAAACATTTTAGCAGCTTTAACAATTCAGCTCCGATTGAGCATGTGTTGGCATTTGCAGTTTTGCATACTGTGGAGTGTATGGGAGACAATCCAAAAGTAAGTCTGGAAAGTCGTCAAAGCAGAGGCAGCGAGGAGTAATCTTATCTGACATGTGCAGGACGACCTGCCTTGGAAAAGTACTGATAAAAGAGAACCTTGCCTTTGGAGTAATGACCAAGTGTTATGTCTACCTAAGGGTGTCGCTAACAGACATGTAACTTTCCATCAGTGCATTGGGCTTATGCTTTTTGTGCAGCTTGCAGATTCTGAATGTCAGAAAAAGAAATCATTTATTTAAGATCGAGGCTGGGTTCAAAAATTCTGCTTAGATCAGAGTTTGTCAACCTTTGTCACCTGACATACCATTTCTCATGTTCTAATTACCTAAGTACCACCAATACCTAAAATTAAATCATTAAATATTTTTGGAGATACTTATTAATGAGATACTGGGAGCTCTCCCTCGGCCCTGTGATGTGCTCCGCCTTGGTGGGTTGTTTGCCGCTGTCTCCGAGCCCAGAGCCAGCTCCAGTCGGCTGCAGTGCCTGCAACAGCATGTCCCAAGGCACTTCCGGGTTCTTGGGCAGGTTCTTCCGTACCTCTGGACAACACCTCGCATACCACCGGTTGAAAAATGCTGGCTTAGATGTTTGCCAAGGGATTGGGTCAGCCACATTGGAATTTTTGTCTTCATTTTCCTTTGATCAGCTCACTCTGGGGCCATATTGCAAAATGACCTCTGCTAACTGGGCAAGAGGCACTTTTCAATTAGTGCTCCTCTTATATTTAGTAGAGGGAGAGTAACTGCTCCCCTTTCACCCCAGCACAGTGTCTTTTCTGGTGGCTGTTTGCTGGTGGTGTTCTGCATCTGTTTTAGATTGTGAGTCCTTTTGGGACAGGGAGCCATTTAATCATTTGATTTTGTCTGTAAACCGCTTTGTGAACTTTTTGTTGAAAAGCGGTATATAAATACTGTTAATAATAATAATAATAATAATAATAATAATAATAATAATAATAATAATAATAAATAAAAGCTTTTGAGGGCAGAACTACGCAGTGGCATCGCCAGGCGCCCCCGAGGTAGGGGCAGCCCCCCCGACTCCCCGCCCCCCCATAAAAATTTTAGGTTTCAGTTTCGAAACCTATTTTTGACAGTTGTTTCTAGTGTTTTTATACTGTTTTCAGGGGGGGGGGGGTTAAGTGTTAACGGGGCATGTGTTAGTGTATGTGTGCTTTTCCCCCACTTATCTGGAATATGTGATGCTTCCAGTGACGATCTTCTTCCTGCGCCTGGGCACGATCTTCTCCCTGCGCCCGGGCGCGAACTCCGTAAAGCAGCCAGTAGCACTTTCCAGAGTTTGCGCAGGCGCAGAATGTCGACTAGAAACTTCGTCGTTCTGCGCATGCACAAACTCTGGAAAGCGCTACTGGCCGCATTACTGAGTTGCCGCCCGGGCGCAGGGAGAAGATGAGCCCGGTGCAGGCAGAAGATCGTCGCTGGAAGCTTCCAATATTCAAGATAATTGGGGGGGGAAAGCATACACATACACTCACACGCCCCGTTACCACTTAAACACACATTTAAACATTAAAAAAAACGGAAAATAAAGGTTTCGAAAATGAAACCTAAGGAGGTCCACGCCCTCCCAGGAGGCCTCAGCGCCCTACGCCCTGGGGCCCACCGCCCCCCCGCACCATATCAGGCGACGCCATTGGAACTATGCATATCAAGGTAAATGGAGGTTCCTCAAGTGGGGCAGGAGGGAATGAACAGGCAGAAGGGGATCCTCAACCCTTTTCCAGTCTTGAAATAAACTCAAAGTTGCCTGAGAAAGAATGAGATTTGCTGGGGAGAAACAAGAGCATGGGGGCTCCTCTCCACCCATTTTCTTCGTCAGATGGTCTCCAGCCCCTGCATTCATGTTATCTTGGCAAACATTCATATTATTTTGGCAAAAATTTAGGAACTTATGACTGCTGAGGTAAATTCTGCCCTGGCACTCCCCTCAGTCTCAAAATTATGGTATATGGGGGTGAGGATGCTACTGTTCAAGAAAAAAAAAAGGCCAAGGCGTTTGTGTCATGGTTGCTGGATCCTGGCCAATGTTTGGCAGTAAGAGTCGAGGAGCCGATCCAATCACACATACAACCCTCTCAAAAACACAGTTTCAAATCCCTTGATAAAAAACATCAGTAGCCCAAAGAAGAGGAAGAGCGGAGGACTATTCCAAGTAGACCCAGAAAGAGTGAAGCGGCTGGGCCAAAGCCAATAGGACGTCCAGCTGTGGATGTGTCTGAGGTTGAAAGGAAAATCCAATGCTGCAAGGAGCAATACTGCTTAGGAACATGGAATGTGAGGTCTATGAATCAAGGCAAGCTGGATGTGGTCAAAAATGAGATGATAAGATTGAACATTGACATCTTGGGAATCAGCGAACTAAAATGGACGGGCATGGGCGAATTTAAGTCAGGTGACCATCATATCTACTACTGTGGGCATGAATCCCTTAGAAGAAATGGAGTAGCCCTCATAGTCAATAAAAGAGTGGGAAAGGCAGTACTGGGGTGCAACCTCAAAAACGACAGAATGATTTCAGTTCGAATCCAAGGCAAACCATTCAACATTACAGTAATCCAAGTGTATGCCCCAACCACTGATGCCGAAGAAGATGAAGTTGACCGGTTCTATGAAGACCTACAACACCTTCTAGAACTAGCACCCAAAAAAGATGTCCTTTACATCATAGGAGACTGGAATGCTAAAGTAGGAAATCAAGAAATAAACGGAATAACAGGCAAGTTTGGCCTTGGAGCGCAAAATGAAGCAGGGCAAAGGCTAACGGAGTTCTGTCAAGAGAACACGCTGGTCATAGCAAACACTCTTTTCCAACAACACAAGAGGCGACTCTACACATGGACATCACCAGATGGTCAATACCGAAACCAGATAGATTATGTGCTTTGCAGCCAAAGATGGAGAAGCTCTATACAATCAGTAAAAACAAGACCTGGAGCTGACTGTGGCTCAGATCATGAGCTTCTTATTGCAAAATTCAGACTTAAACTGAAGAATGTAGGAAACACCACTAGACCAGTCAGATATGACCTAAACCATATCCCTTAAATGAGCGAACTCAGGAAGATAGTGGAGGACAGGAAGGCCTGGCGGGATATGGTTCATGGGATCACGAAGGGTCGGACACGACTTAACGACTGAACAACAACAGCCCAAAGAAACTGGCAATTTCACTTTTGTGCATGGCTTTATCTGTAATCCAGTATCTTCTTCTTCCACTCTCACATTTTTTTTCTCCATATGCTGGATCGCTCTCTAGATAAGATAAAGACAAAGAAGGGAGATATGCGAACAGGAAAATACCCCAGAAGCTAGACCAATTCCTGATGTATGTTGCAGAAGACTTTTCTTGAAATTGAGTGGCAATTATTTGCCAGCTCATGCCACCAGTCCTCAAGGTGTATACTCTCATTTATCTTGTCCACATATCATCTTGATCCAAATGGGTTTCATGGGTTTTAAAACTATGCAAAACTTGTTTACCAGAGGTGAGAGTTGAGCATGCACATTACATAGAAGTAGTGGTTCCTTTTTCTTGCTTTTAACTTTGCTGGGAAAGAGCAAATCGCAATTAGGAACAATTCATTTACTCACACTGCATGTGCTGTGCTGGTGCAAGCAAGCTATTGTGAAAGTGCCATAAAGCACTTTGTGATGGCACAGCTAGGGCCAGGTCAGTGCGAAGGCCCAAATCAGCCCATCTGCACTGAGAGGCGCTGAGGAATCGCGCAATCCTGTGTATCTTCTGCGCCGGGGCAGCACATGCTACCCCTGCAATGGGTGTCGCGAAAGTGCCATAAAGCACTTGTGCGACACCCGGCAAGTAGGGACCACCGGCACTGCAGCTGGCAGCCCTTTCCCGGCTGTTTTCCCGGACCTGTGCCTGCCGGAGCAGGTAAGGCCTACACCGGCCGGGGCAGGCGCGGGGGGAGGGTGGACCAGGTGGCCAGGGAGGGCTACCATTGGCCGTCCCCAGGCCTGGAAAGGGCAGGGATATTGGCAGCAAGATCCATCATATCCCCAGCCCTCTCCAGGCCCGGCGCAGCCTTACCCAAGCCAAGTGGCACTCACGCACATTCAAGGAGGCCCATTGGGCCGGCTGCCACTTACACCGGGGGAAGGGGATGATTGTCCCCTTCTCCCGAGATGTGCCCAGGCTGCCCCTTTAGGCCGGCCGCCATATCCTACACAGGATTGGGCTGGAAGAGTGAGACGAGGGGAAGGGCAGGGTGGGGTGTGTAATGTGGCAGGGGAGGGTGACGATGGAGGCAAGGGTGGGCAGATCGGGCCCGAGAGGGGACAGCATTGGCGGTAGCTGTGCACACTGCATCCTAGCCCCTTCCTAAGCCAGATCCCCTGACACAGGGCAAAGTGGACTTGCACCAGCTATTGAACAGGTCCAAGTTGCCCTATTGGATGCTGGGGCTTACCCAGGGCAAGGGAACAAATGTTCCCTTACCCCAAGAAGCCCACCAGCTCAGGTAATCCACACATAGAATGCAGTGTGGGTCGCACTGGCCTTGCTGCATCAGTGTGGGAGGGGGTGGATAGGTTTGGGCTGCCTGTCACTGGGCCACATGGAAACATATGCACGTAAGTCAGCATCTCAACCAGTTTAGAGTGAGCAGAATAAAAGGAAGTCTCTGCTGAAGTCTCTAGTGTAGTTCCTCCTTCATGTTGAAATTTAGGGGGTTGCAAGGAGCCATTTGCCAGTGTGTCAGCTCACGTGTTGATGAATAAGTGAGTTGTGGGCCAAGCCAATGTTGCTCACAATTTCAGCCCACTTGGAAAAGAGATTTCTGTTAAAAATTAGTTGCCCACCAGGGGCTCTACTTCTTTCTCCACATGACTCCATCTGCTGCAAAGCCCAAAAGTCCCACATTCTTCTGCTGGATTTCAGCCACACTATTTGTGAGTTGATTGCTTGAGAGAGCTGCCAAAGAGAGCTCCTTTCGTTCATCTGCAAACTTGAGGAAGTTGCAGGCCTTCAAACTATCTTCATTTTAATGGAGATTGTGCTGGAACTCTGATTTGATGGTCAAATATTTTATTGGCACTGATGCACCATCTCCACTTGTGGTCTCATGTTAATGAGAATGTCATTGATACCTTGGTGTTTCTCCCATCATTCTGTCGTTGAGAACTATGTCTGTTACAGTCAGAAGCCTCAAATGGCCAAAAGAATTTTGCAAAGCTTGGAAAAGCTGATGATGACAATCTCTGAGCGAAGAACTAATGAAGAGAAATGTCAAGAATCTTTTGCAGCTAGGAAAAAATAGTAAGGAATTGCAGCAGTATCTTCATAAAAGTTGGGGGGGTTGCCAGGTGGAGGGCTCACCCAGCAGGACCAACCTCTGAACCGTCAACACCCAGTGACAGTGATAGCACGGCAATATACCATCAGGGGGTGAATAAGAGCACCATGGGCTTTACCCCAGGGCACTGGGCATGAGTTTGCCCAGGGCACTCAGAAACCTGGCGCCAGCACGGATAAAAGCACTATTACAATGAACTCAGAAGCATATATTCACCTCACTGCCTTGGTGCTGCCTTGGTGAAAATACTGTAACAGGTTAGCAGTCAGGAATGCAGGCCAGCCAATGCCCTTGTTAAGCGAAAAAGCCAGGAGACTGAAGCTGGAACTACACTACACGCGTTGCGGAGATTCTGACAGCATTTTGGAAGCAAGCGGAGCATCTGCGACCTTCCGATTCCTGGCGCGTACCTCAAGCTGGAAACCCGTCTTTTGAGGGGGCGGGTTCGCGGAGCTAGGGGGCGGGTTCGCGGAGCTACTGCAGCCTACCAATCGGAGGAGAGTGGTTGCCAATCAAAACTACCTCCAATCACCGTGGAGGTTATATTCCAAGGCTTATTTGGCCAATTGGAGCACGCTTGTGTTTAACCAATCACAGTTGCAGTTTCTTAAGAAGGCGGGACAGCAGGAGGGACAACAGGCGGGAAGACACACCTTCTGAGCAGCTCTGTGCGTGGAGGCAGAGGCAGGGGCAGAGGCCTCCGCGTGTAGTGTAGTTCCGGCCTTAGTATTAATGGTCTCTTAGTAGTCTTAACAACTCCCTGATGGTCTTGAATGGGGATCCTGTACCTGAGAGGAGGACTGAGATGTGAATGTGAGAAGATTCACTTGTCCCTTTGTACAGTCAGTGAATAAAAGACACAGAGACAACTGTGCTTTGTAATAAAAACAATCTTGGAATTTAACTGGATAAATACCAGAGGCAGTTTCAGCAGCAGCCCTGGGGGGGGGGGTGGAGAGCTGCGGTTTGCTTTGGGGGGACCAATGCAGCTTTAAAGACCAATACTGTCTGGGTGCTTGCCTGCTTCACCATGCTCAGCTCAACTTGTGCAGTTTTAAACAAAACAATATCATTAAAAACATTTGTCTCTGCACAAGGAAACAACCTGGAACATGCGGCTCTTGGAACCTTCTTCTTCTTAGGGAAAATTGGAGTTGTGAAACATTTTTCTAAATCAACCAGTGCAATCCTATACATGTTTACTCAGAGGTAAATTCCACTACATTCGGTAGGTTTGCTCTCAGGTACGTGGGTATAGGATTGCACCCTTAAACCATTTCTACCCAAGGGTGTATATATGCAACAGGAGTTAAATGTGTACATCTGTGGGCCGGGGAAAAAAATTAGCATTATTTTGGATGTGGTACAGCAGTGGGAAAAATTCCCCCAAGATTTCCCAGAGGAAGATGACATTCTTTGGATACCTCATCAGGTGGGTGGCTTCACTGCAATGTGCAGATTGTGAGAAGTGCCAGCGATAGAGATCAATTTTTAGGGGAAGGATCTGAAACAGAGATAGCTGGGAATGGCTGAAGGATTCCAAATGACTTTCTCCTGG
Source organism: Plestiodon gilberti rubricaudatus (assembly GCA_026170595.1). Classification (NCBI taxonomy): domain Eukaryota; kingdom Metazoa; phylum Chordata; class Lepidosauria; order Squamata; family Scincidae; genus Plestiodon; species Plestiodon gilberti. The sequence continues at coordinate 92,422,539 of JANXHW010000002.1, read as the reverse complement.
AAGACAGATCAGCTCTCATGTCATCATGAAACCAATAGAAATGCCATTTCTGCAGTATGAAGTTAAAAAACAATTGTTGACATTCACTTTCGGCATTGTTCCAAACATGCAACAGTGTTATGTAATATGAATATGAATATGAAGGGGGGGGGAGAATCCAGAGCAAGTGAAGTGCTCTTGCATCCCATGGGAAATATTGATATGATTTACTACACTATTCTATACTAGCCTGCTGCCTGACTTTATTGTCCGTGCTGGGAGTTTTATAAGCATTCCAAAGTTCAATTCCAGGCCCCATCCATTCTGAAATGGTGCAGCCCAACGATAGCTACAGCACGCAGGTCTGTTGATATAGTGAAGCTCAACTGTTCGTTCAATGCAAATGTAAAAAACTGTTTTAAAATCTCAGTTCACAGAAATCTTAAACTAAAGTGGAACATAAATGGCAAAAGTTAAGAAGTAGATCAAAGAAAGAAAGAAAGAAAGAAAGAAAGAAAGAAAGAAAGAAAGAAAGAAAGAAAGAAAGAAAGAAAGAAAGAAAGAAAGAAAGAAAGAAAGAAAAAGCAATTTCTTAACAGAGAGGCACATTAACACACATGACATAAAGAACATAAAATTGCATCTTTGCAAGTATGGAATCTATATGTATAAAAGCCTTGTTCCATGACTTTCTTTCAGCATTCTGTCATAGATCCAGAAGTGACTTCCGGTCGCTTCAGACACCTGTTCTGAGGCCCGCAGAGGCCTATGCAGGTGGTTGCGGACCTGGTGCAATGCGGATGAGACTAGAGGCAAACGGAGATCTTTGTGGAGTGGGGGCCACCGCCCCCACGCCCCGCCCTGACGTAGCACACCTCCACAGCGCGGAAACACCCCCCCAGGTGCTTTTTGGCTCCTTTTTGGAGCCAAACAGCGCAAGGAGGGCGAGAGGGCCGAAACCGCAGCCGTTCTCGGCTGCGAGGAGGACGCGAGGACGCGACGGGGCAGGTAAGAGCAGCCCGCACCCTGGGGCCCACCGCCCCAATTGCCCCCAGTGGTGCGACGCCTCTGGATGAGGCCTACAAAGGCATCTGGAGACCCCCTCTCACAGGATCCAATAAGTTATTCAATGTTTTACTGGGTGCTGGGTTTCAGCAACCGTGGATTTGCGGTATCCGTGGGGAGATACCGCGAACCAACCCCCTGCAGATACCGAGGGCAGACTGTATATGAGCTTCTGTTTTTCCTACTGCAGAAAATGTTACTTTTATACTTGTTGAAGTTCATTTTGATTGCATTTGCCCAGTTTTCCATCTTGTCAAGATTGTCTTGGATCCTGTTCCTGTCCTCTAGGGCAGCGGTTCCCAAACTTCCCCCCCCCCCTAAGTGTGTGTAGGGTTGCAACGACAGCACTTCTGGGATTGCGCCACTGTGAAAAATAAGGGGAGTCTCCATTCACCCAGGAGTCGCAGCGGGCCTCTGGAAGATGCAGGGAGCCCGTGGCCCCTCTACAGACCTCCCAGCACCTCAGAACAGCCCCCTGGAGCAATCGCAACCCACTTCCAGTTTTTGGCAAAATAATAATAATGATCAGCCTTGGAGTATTACAGTGGCACCAATTTCATATTTTAGTAACATTTTAACAGAGAGAATGTTATCAACTGCTACTGCTTATTTCATTCATTCTATGACTCAGAATTATTGGATCATAAGGCAACGATACAAACCCTAAACACACATCCACATAGAATGCATGCATGGAAGGGAAAGTCAGGATTATGCTTGCTGGGACTTCATTCTGGCCTCCATTTTCCACATTTTACAGTCAGGGAACTGATTCTGAAAGTTAACCACTTCACTTGACCCACTCCTTGAATTGATGGCTGAACTGGGAGAGAATTCCAGTCTCACAGGTCTAAGGTCAGCTATACCCACTAGACAACACTGTCCCTGTGATCCCTTTTAGTGTTACTGTATATCCATCTGCCCCCCCCCCTTTTCCCTTTTCCTTTTTTGCAACCTGGCATGCAAACAATGAGATTCTACAATGGCATATCTGTCTGCAGTGCTGCAGAAAGGAATGCATATCCAATACTGTATTGGATTTGTAGTATTATACAGGTGTCAGCCATCTGCACAGCCTTACAAAGAATGTGTTTGCTAACACAGCAAATCTTCAATTTGGGCAGGGCTGTGTTAAGAGCCGAGGTGGCAGAAATCCATGAATAAGCCCCAATGATAGGCAAATTGATGAAGCATGTTTGATGTTGCTGTTTTGTGTACCCCAATTCCAAGATAATATAATAATATAGCCACAACAAAACGTGGTTAACAAGGACTTTTTTTGGCTATGTTTTTAGCTTAAAAAAAAAAAAACAGCAGCATACCAGGTCCATATGAACCACATTCAGGGCCTATATTTTGTCGTTTGGTGACATGGGGATTGCAAAGTCCTGGGAAAGCTGGCTGAAAGTTTAGCTGCAGATCCAGATCCAGATTTGTGTGCGCCACTGAGTAAGAGGCTATCAAGCCTCCCTTTTCCATTTTGCCTGGGAGTTGTTAATAATGAAGTAAATAATAATGAAGTAAATATGGGAGCCAGGATGGTGTAGTGGTTTGGGAGTCGGATTTAGACCTGGAAGATCCAGGTTCAAATCCCCGCTCAGCCACAAAGCTTCCTGGGTGACCTTGGGCCAGTCACTATCTCTCAGCCCCACCTACCTCACAGGGTTGTTGTGAGGACAAAAAGGAGGGGAGGAAATATGTACACCACTCTGAGCTCCTTGGAGGAAGGGCGGTATAAAAATGTGAATAATAATAATAATAAATACCCTTCATGATAAAGTGCTTTCTCCCATCCATTGCATAACCCCAGGCAGTTCTCAGACAGTAGGGAAAGAAGCTACCAAGGAAAATGCTTGTTATTCCAAGCAGATGTGAGCCGCAGCACCTCTCATGTAAGGCATATAAGCGCTACTGACAACTTTACCTAGGTTAAAAGCCCAGCTGTTTGTCTATTATTACTATTATTACTTTACTAACATGTTCTGCACATAGAGCACTCAGAGTGACTTGCAGCAATAAAAACACAATAGAAAAACAACCTTATTAAAACAATACAAATTAAAAACACACTGCAGTCCATATGAAGTCCATTGAAAACAGCAGCACACTTGCACTTTGAAGGTCTGTTGAAACAAACATGTTTTCATCTTTGTCTAAAAAACATAACAAGGGGATCCAGCCAGCTCTCAATCAAGAACTTATTGTGCAGAAGACACACACACACACACACACACACACCAACAACAGGTCTATATGGATGCCAACAACATACCAGGCAGCATGTGAAGACAGCATGCCAACAGCAGGTCTATGGATTGTACCAAAGATCCCTGCTACCAACACCTGCTTAGGTTTTCGCGCGGGGCTCCTCAACCATCTCTGGGGCCCATCGAACACCTGATGCTCCCCCCCCCCCCCCGCTGGCACTGGCCATTTTCAGCTGGTTCCTAAGACTCTTTTCAGTCCCATGTAAGGACTGATTTGCAAAGCTGTCAAGGAAACAGAGGCATGCTATCTATGCAGTATGTGGCAACAATGCGAGGCTTTCCCCACAAAACCATTAGCAACAGATTGCATCACATATAGTTATGTCTGGTGGAGCAATGCCACTTTGAATGCATTATTAAATTATTTTTAAAAAAACTTTCATATCATATACATAATTTTTAACAAAACTACCATTTTTAGCACCTAGTTCTAAGTGCTATGCACTCAAATCAGTCCTGCATCAACCCCTCTTTCTATTTTTGTTTTTATTCAGGATTTCCTAGTGAACTTCTATTTACAAAAAAACAGAGGGCCACAAAGCAAGTGGTAAAAGTTTCTTTCCTTCTGCCCACTTCTTATAAAGTTCAAGTTCTCTCTGCACTGCCATAATTTCTTGTGAGTTATAATTATAAACTACCCCCAAAAGGAGGCTTTTGGATATTCAGGCCCAGAAGTTACAGGGTGCAGTGAGTAAGCATTGCTCTCCAATATGTTTCCAGATTTTGTCCAGAGCTGGTCACCTCTCTGAGTATCTTGCCCGGCTGACGTGTCCTATTGAACGAAGGGCTTTCACTCTGGCCAGGTGTAATGTTTTCCCTTTGGCTGTGTTATATGGGAGATACAATAGGATACCCTATCAGGAGAGATGTTGTTCATGTGAGCCAGGTATGATTGAGTCTTTGACTCACATGATCTTACACTGCCGACTCCACCTGGTTCTCCGTAAGAAACTTTTAGCTCCCCTGCTGAGTAAGTGGGAAGGTTGTCCAGATTGTACTGTAGTAAGGAACATCTTGTCATCTGAGGATCCTGGTATAGTTGAGACAGTGGGAACTTTCCTAAAATATCTTCTGTTGCATCGGAGCCGTGAATATGGACTAAGCTTGGCAGTTAACTAAGACTTATGTATGTATGTACCATATTTTTCGCTCCATAGGACGCATCGGACCATAGGACACATGCATCCTATGGAGCAAAAATAGGGATAAATTTTTTTTTTAATAAAAATAAAAATAATAAAAAATAATAAAAATAATAAAAAATGTAAAGAAAAAAAAACACTTACCAGGGCTTCGGGGAGGCCTGCAGAGGCTCGCGCAGGCCTCCCCGATCTTCATTTCGTCAAAAAACGGCCATTTTCGGCCACTTCCTGTTTTCACAAAAACAGGAAGTGGCCGAAAATGACCGGTTTTTTTGATGAAATGAAGATCGGGGAGGCCTGCGCGAGCCTCTGCAGGCCTCCCCGAAGCCCCAGTAAGTATTTTTTCTTTACTTTTTTATTATTCGCTCCATAAGACGCAGGCTTTTTCCCCCTATTTTGGGGGGGAAGTGCGTCTTATGGAGCGAAAAATACAGTATGTTTTTCTGTTTTCTCTTGTTGTGGTGGTGTTATTGTATTGTGTTCTTTTAAGCCAATAAAGGTTGATTCTATTCTATAAACTACCCATGGCCTGCTTTGATATTGATCCCAGCATCTTAGATATGAATGCATGAAGAAGCCTTAAGACTCAGTAGTAGTAACCAAGTAGGGTTGCCAACCGAATTAAAAAAAAGTTCTGACCTGTTCTTGTGCTTTCAACAAGAAGTTGCTCTGCTGCACAAATCACAGCAAAAGCATTTTACTCCATGATGGAGATACTCTTCTCATCTTGGAAGCAGATCTAGCGGCTGTTAAAGCAATAGGAGCAGAGATGGGTTAAAAAGTTGCCAACTTTTCCCCCCCCAGCCACAAGGAAAAAACAGCAAGAGGACTTGGCTCCAGAAGTCACAGGTGCAAGTACGGTTCTTTTGATTGCCTTTGCCAGACTCTGGATGATATAAAGAATAAGTCTCTAGTCTTTTGTACAGTTAATGTAAACCATAACAACTCTCCAAGGCATTATTAGACTAAGAGTAGAAATACGTGTTCTGATGTTTCCAATCCCATGTTTTCCTAGTAACACTGAGGGCCCAGGAAAGAATTGGCAGACAGGAGAAGGGGATGCCTGCCCTCCCTGTACCGCTGATTTTTCTCTTCCAAATGCCCTGAGTGTTTTTTGAACCATTTTTCCACCAGCCAAACTTTGAGATTTGAAAAATCCCATGATCTGCAGAGGAAAGCAACCCAGGGGAGGTGGGGCATTTTCAGGGGGAATTTGTTGTGGAGGAAAAGGGTTTAGCAGCTCCTCATCATGCCCCATTCCTGCATCCACATTAACTTGTGAATGTGTGTGAAGAACACATGTTCATTCATATAGCGTTCAATACCCAGAACGAATAGGATGCTCTTGGGAGCAAATGCCTTTATACAGCATGATTGTTCCAAAAGGCCATAAACAGACCTGTTTGGGGCTGGATTTGTGCCATGTGAAAATAGTCTGAGAAAATCATTCCTTGGGCACAAAGAATGTGTTCTCTTCTTGATTGATTTGGAAAAGTCTCTCCCTGGAAAGGAAAAGATGGATTGTTGCTTTGATCCTCTAGGGGGCACCCTCCCACAATACAGTACTGTACTGACTTTTAAATATCTTTGAAATGAGCTGTAATTTCACAGACAAAATTCAAAGAAGAATTCGTCAGTAAAAAAGCAGCAAAAATTGTATCCATTTGCTGGAATCAGACACAACCTTAGCTAATGAGAAAACATCTCACAATGACAAAAAGCCTCCCCTGGCTATAAAGTGAGCATGCTGTCAATGCCCCATATTTCAGATACCATTACTGTACTACCGGTAGCAAAGCACCACATTCAAGAAACATCACTTCAGATAGAATGGATTTGCATCTTCTGTCTCCAGCTTGAAATGCATGTGCAGCCAACCTCATGTTCAAATGTCAGACAGACACTGTAAATGTACAAACCAAGTTTCATTGTGATTCCTCAATACTCAAGGGAGGTCTTGCATTACAGCGTCTTCTACATCTTACCTCATTCCTTTGGAAATGGGGTGGTTTTAGAACTTAAAGGGCAGAATTGTGTACAGAATGGGCACATCCACTTTTATTCTGTGACTAATTAGTGATGCCACAAAAAAAAATATGATCCAGGCTGATTCTGGCATATTCATAATGCTCACCTCAAATTCAAGGTAAGCATTGCAACCCAAAAGTACTTCTGCAGCTTGGTTCTAATTTGATTTGAACTGTAGAGGTACTTAAGTGCTGCCCCCCCCCTCCTTCCTTCCCTCCTTATCTCTAAACCCCACCCAATCCCCTTGCCTTGCTTGTTGCTTTTGCTCCGGCAGTATCTCTGCTCTTTCCCATCTCACTGATGCCTGGTATGCTGTGTAGGTTGTGCACTAAGGAGTGCCAGGAATTGTAGGCTTTCCAGTACTTCTAAATCACATCAGTTCACATGTCCATCTAATCCAGCACACTATGTCTTGCAGTGGCCAGCTGGCATATGGTCATCTCATAGCCCTTCCTATGTCCAGAAGCATAACAACGCCTACAGGCACCTGGGGCAAGGCAGTAAGCGGTCCCCCCCCCCGGCAGTGACATCATGATATCACATAATGTTGTCACGTGACTTCCATGTTCAGGCGCTATTGGCTGCCATCACTTTGGACTCAGAGCACTCAGAGCCAAAAGCGACGGCAGGAGAAGTGATTGTGAAGAGAAAGGGCAGCGCGCGGAGTCGGGTGGACTCAGCTACTATCGCTTTAGGTTTGGAGTGCTCCGAGCCCAAAGCAAGGGCAGCCGAATCCTGAGGTGGAGCCTGAGCACTGCACCCTCCCCTGTCGTTGCACCTGGGGCAGCTGCCCCTCAGGCTCCACCCTTGTTACGCCCCTGCCTACGTCCTAATCCTTTTAGGTCAAGGCCCAGTTCAAAGTGCTGGTGATGCCATTTCAAGCCATTCACAAACTGTTTCCCTCCTTCCATATGTGCCCCCTGCCCTCCCCCCACAGATCCACAGAGAAAGTGCTTCTCCATGCCCCACTTCTTCACAGAGATGAGAACTCGATGCACCTGTTTTGTCAAGCACTCTGTCAAGCCAGTCACAACTGACTACATCTTGCTGGCTTTGTGGTGCTTAAGACATGGCTGTTCTGGAAAGTTTGCCATGCTGTTTAATGACAATAGGAACTCCTCTCTCTCTCTCTCTCTCTCTCTCTCTCTCTCTCTCTCTCTCTCTCTCTCAAGGTTGTGCCTAGTAGGGATGGGGCCATAGCTCAGTGCACCTGCTTTGCGTATAGAAGGTCCCCAGTTCAATCCTTGTGTCTCTACATAGGGCTGAGAAAGAATCCTGTCCAAGGCCCTGGAGAGCCATTGCCAGTCAGCACAGACAATACTGAGCTAGTAGACAACTAGCATTAAAAAAGCTCCAAAGGTTAAAACCTTTTTGGCTGATCATGTTCAATTTTTATTTGGTTTTGTGATGTTTTTATCACAGTGTTTTTATTGTTTCCGGTGAGGTCACAAACCACTTTGAATGCCATGACTTTGGCAAAAAAAAAAAAAAAGTTGAATATAAAATTTGAAATCCATCAATCATCTGGTAATCAGTGGTATCCTGACTTTGAACATTGGACGTTTCTTGTTAGCGGTCATTACTAATAGAATTGTCATTGATATGTCTGTGCTGCATACATTTGTCTAACCCATTTAAAAAGCCATCTGTGCTAGTGGCTTTCACAACATCCTTTGGCAACAAATTTCAGTGACGTCGCTAAGGGAGGGCCAGGAGGATGCTGTGCCCCTGGGTGACAACCGCTGTCTCCTCGCAAGGAGGAGCCGCGGCGGGATGTTTGTGCTCCGCGGCTGCTTTTTTGCAGCTGGAGGACTGCGTTTGCAGCCGCAAAGCATAAACGCACTGAAAACGGCACATTTTGGGGGCCCTCCTGCCCACCCTGAGTCCTGGAAGGCTTGAAATGAAGCCTTCCAGGAGTGCAGGGGGGTGGGGCGATGATGCAAAACGCGTCATCTCATTCCCCCCCCCCCCCGTTGGGGCAGGCTAGCTACGCAACTGACAAATTTGATGGACTATTTATATATTGGGTGTGCATCCTCTCCCCTACTTCAGACTCTGACCATAGATTGTCCAAAAGCCAAATTTGTCATTTGTAATTAATTCAGGGGGAAAGGAAGTTACATGCAAATATACCTAATTTATTGTACAAGCAGAATTTGTATGTAGCAATTGTGCTGTAGGCTGGCAATCCATGCGCCAACTTAGAAGTATACATTCCAGAGCTTGAGCCTCACAGGACTGAGGTTGCTGAGGTTATAACAGCTACGCGGCATCAGCTCTAGAACTTTGGGCTTTGCCCTAAAAACGTAATCTAGCAATGAGTAAGAAATAACAAACAAAAAACCTTGTGGCACCATAAAAACAAAAGAGATTCACGATGGCATACATTTTCATGGACTAGAGCCCACCATCTAGATTAGGGGTGGATACAGCCCATGGAAGCTCTTTATCTGGCCCATGTGATACTTGTGCTCTCCTAGCAGCTCCCCTTTCAGCAGTGCCGCTACTGCCAAGGACTGGGAGGGAGAGATGGAAGGAGGCCTCAGAAGGCAAGGAAGGTTATGAGGGAAGGGGCAAACCAAGAGGTTTGAGAGAGGGAAATGCTGCCAAGGTGCTGGGAGAGCCCAAATATCATGCAGGCTGCCCTTTCAGCAGCACCGCTTCTTCCAAGGTGTCACTTCACAGAGTGATGCCTCAGCAGAAATGGCACAGCTGAAAGGGCAGCCTGCATGATAATTGGGCTCTCCATAACTTGAAAATATGATGAAGATCTGCACATTTCCTCTTCTTTCATTTGCAACTAAAGAGTTCCTACATAAGAAGAAAGTGCTTATTTCTGGCCATCACCTGCTTAATGATGTCACTTCCTTCATGTCATTTCTGGCCCTCAGCAGGCACCATGAATGCTATTTGGCCCACTGTATAAAATGAGTTTTACATCCCTGATCTAGATGCATAAAATGGGAACCAAAAGGCCATGAAATATAAGAGGAACAAGCTGTGCCTTTTCTAGGCAAAGGTCAGATGTATACAAGATAGGCACGGTAACCTAACTGTATTATTATTATTATTATTATTTTGTATTTCAAGAGCTTTCAGCCCCCTATTTATACTTTTTTTTTTGCCTAAAACCATGTAGAACACACAGAGACATAAGTTAACAAGGAATGTAGTTGGGGGGGTGGGACGGGGACAGAGCACCGGGACATCTACAGCAAGAACAGTAACATTAGCAGCAGAAGTGTTCTGGGGTGAAACCTTTTTTCAAAAGATCTTTGTTGCCTGACATGTTCTTTTTATTGACATGTTTGTTTCTGTGTGTATGTGATGCTGGGTGTATGCCAAAAGAGTCGGTCCGGCCCATCCATGAAGCCAACTGAAGTGGTCACCTCAGGAAGCAGATTGGTGCGGGCCGGGGGGCCCATCTCTTTCCACCTTCTTGCCTCCACTGCTCCTCCTCCTTCCACTCCCTGGATTAGAAAAGAAAGAGTAGGACAGACAGAGAGGAAGAGGAAATGTGGAGGGGAGGAGAGAGCTGAGCTAAAATATCGGAGAGTGGGAGGAGCAGAGGCTGGCACATCATCAGGTAAGGGGAGCAGCATTTGGTCATGCAGTGGTGTAGCTAGACTGGAGCGGAGGCAAGTAGTTCTGCAAGACTCCGTTACACCGGAGTCAGCGGCCCCTCCCCTTTGCTGTTGGAGCCATTCTGGTGGCAACGGCAACACGCAGGACACTCCCCTGTCGCTGCTAGAATGGCTCCAACAGCAAAGGGGAGGGGCCGCTGACTCCAGTGTAACGGAGTCTTGCAGAACTACGTGCCTCCGCTCCAGTCTAGCTACACCCCTGATTTGGTGTGCCAGTTCTGATGTCAGGAGGTCTTGGGCTGGCCCTGCAGGACAGCATGGCCAAGGGGCCACTCTCAGGGCACTTGAATTGGACTGATCGCAAGAGGCCTCAGGTCCCACAGGCCTCAAGGAGAAAAGCCACAACTTTGGTTTGTCAGAGCAATCATACACACGCACGCACGCACACACGCACACACACATACATACACACACACACACACACACACACCACACTCCAGTTGGCTGACTTAAGAGAAGCTTTGCCATTCTTTTGTTTTGTTGGGAACATTCCATGACCAGCCACACCTTGCCTGCAGAACAAAATTGAACCTGTGAACAAAAGCCACATCCTGAGAGCTTCCTGACTTGGAGCAAACAGAGTCATTAGCGACACAAAAGAAGGGTCCCCAACCCTAGCTGTGTCCTCACCAACTCCAGGGTCTAATCTAATCAAGAGTTGTATGGTCACTGAGGCCCTGCCTCCAGAACAAGTGAAGAGTTTGTTGCCCCACCCTCAGCAAGGTGCAGAGCAAGAGAAGCACTCATCCCAAAACTGGAGCTGAATGAGCAATCCAAGGCCATCATCAAGGCACCAAAGGAAGATCTCGAATGAGTTCACCCTATGGGAATTTAGGATATAAAAAGCTGGGTCACAGACCCCTTGTGCTCTTTGTTCATTCATTGGCCCCTTTGTGCTAGTTTCTTTGTTCAGTCATTTGGTCCCCATGCATTGGTCTCTTTGTTCCTTTGCCTACCTGCTGGTGCTGCATCAAGTACCCCCATTCCCTCTACTACCCACCAACAACCGCTCTGCCATCTGGCATCCAGAACACGTATCTGACTTCCACTTCCCTCTCCCTTTCCAACCTTTCCACCCCTTTCACCCTTGCTTCCCTTCCCTGAATGCAACTGACATGCTGCTGCTTCAGCACCTGTTGAGCAGCTGCCCCTTTTAAGGTCACTGTCCATCTCTTAAGTCCATTCTCCCAGGAGAGCAACCTCAGCTTCCTTGCCTTGCTTCTGCCCTTGGAACAAGCTAAGGCTAGGCTACTACCTAGCCCTATGAACTTTGCTTTTCAAGCCCTTTTCTGCCTTTCTCGCCACCTTTGCAAAGGATATTGCTGTGTCTTGGCACGCTGATGCCATCACCTCCACAGATATGGTTAGGTAACGTTGGTCTTTGGCAATCCTGACCTTTGATCCACAGATCCCCCTCTATCTTCTATGTCCTGTGTGCTGTCAAATTGGCAGCACACTTACAACCCAATCCTACTGTGCTCTCCCACTGTCGGAACAAGCGTTCCAGCAACAGTAGCTGTTTTACGGCTGTCTAAAATGGCAGCATTCCGGAACACCACCGGAGAGGTCGGAGCAACCCTGTGCAAAGCGGCGGGGCAAGGAAAGCCCAACGACTCAGGTAGGTAGGCAGGGAGGGCGGAACGGGGTGGGGGAGGGTGGAACGGGGTGGAACAGGGGTGGGTGGAAGGCGTGTCAGAGCCCGAGGCAGGAGGGGGTGGCTCCCAGCATGGGAGACTTGTGCTGGATGCTATCCCCTCTGGTAGCAGCCGACACACACCCTTTGTTTCCTCGGACTTGCACCAGATAAAGAGCTGGTGCAGGTCCAAGGAGACCCATTGGCGATCAGGAGACTTACAGAGGAAGGAATGAGGAAAAATATTTTCCCCTCCCAAGCCTCCCAATCTGCCCCTCCCCACCACAACGTACAGTGCAGCCCATTGTGATGCGACTGCATGCTGTAGCAGGGGAAAGGATAGGATTGGGCTGTTACTGCCTCTATGTTTTCCTCCTTTCTGTGAGTGCTATGTGTTTGTGTGAGTCTAGGACACGTGTTCTGTTTTGAAACCCTTTGGGGGGAAAGGCAAAACCCTTTGGGGGGAAAGGCCCCAGCGGTCTCCAGTACAGAACTCCCTTGATTGTCATGGCAGTTGCGTGAACTGCTGGCTGCTGCTCACTAGAGTAGGGTAAGGGAAGTCCCTTCGAGCATCTGCAGTGCTACTTAAGAGGAACTGTTCCATGAGACAATAGACCTCCCTCCCACCACAAGTAAGTGAGATGCTTTCACAGCCCACCAGGGGCTCACTCCTTGCCTGTAGCCCTTGCCTGTGTCCAGGCTGCACTACAGAGAACCACAACTCTGCCATGGAATCTTGGTACAGGCACTCCCTGACCTACGTAAACCTTGACTTACAAAATTTCAATTATATATCAAGTTTGGGCTGTTCAAGAGGGGCCATCCATGCTCGCCACTCGCTGCTCTGTGCGATGGGATCATTCCCATCCATCGCGCCCCACATTTCCTCTTTTGTTCAAAGAGCCCACACGGAGGAAGGGGCAAGATTGCTGCATTCCAATCCTTGGAGCTCAGAGATCTGGCCCCTTGCCTTTCCAGTGGAGGAGGGAGCAAGGTGAGAAGGCAAGGGGCCAGATCGCTGAGCTCCAAGGATTGGAATGCAGCAATCTTGCCCCTTCCTCCATGTGGGCTCTTTGAACAAAAGAGGAAATTCAGGGTGCGGTGAGAATGATCCCAGCTTTCTTTACAGACCAGCAAGCATGAGTGGCTCCTCTTGTACAGTCCAGTTCCAACTTATGTAAAAATCAGCTTACTTAAGGATGTCCAGAACAGAACCCTTACATAAGCCGAGGAGTGCCTGTACTCCCCCCCCCCCGCTTCCCTCTCTGCTTTCTCCCAGTCCTTCTCTCCTCTTCCACTACCACAAAAACCTTGGTTTTTCAGCACCAGTTCCCCCAGGTTACCCTCCTGATTTCCCTATGCGTTGCTCTCTTCCCTCTTTTTCTTGCTTCATTTTGCGCCCTTTTATCTTTGTAAAGATTTTCTCTTTTACCTCTTTTCAACCTATAAGAAAAAGAAGAGCCCTGCTGTATCTAGCCCAGCTTCCTGTATTTCACAGTGGCCCACCAAATGCCTCAGCGAGCACCCAAGACAAGATACCTGTATCCTGTTGCCACTCCCCTGCACCTGGCATTCAGAGATAGGTTAACGCTAAAACCCAGAGGTTGTATATGGTCATTAGGGCTTGTAACCTGCAATGGACGTTTTCTCTATAAATCTGTCCAATCCCCTTTTAAAGAAATCTAGGCCAGGTGCCATCACAACATCATGTGATAAGGAGTTCCTAGAAACCACTTAAATTTAGAGTCCAGTTGTGTGAGTTGTGAATATATTGCATTGCATTTTATTATTGATTCCCCTGCCCCATTATTGTATTATTAACCCCACAATGATTCTGTTGTTGTACCTTTAACTGTGCCTCCCTTCTTGTTTTGTGCCATTCCACTGAGTTTTGCCACTGGCCACTGCAATTGGTCCCAGCACACAAACAATTTTGTCTATGTGCACATGTTACACAGGTCTTAAAAGCACACTCAGTAACACCCTAGCCAAGAAGAAAAATCAGACTCAGCTGGAGGTAAACTGGGAAATTTGCTATGGGGCATAAGTTATATCTGGTCATCATCTTTCTCAAGAGCTGCCTGAGAAACAGTATGCAACATTCTAATCAATACATTTATAGTTTTGTTGTTGTTGTTGTTGTTGTTGTTGAAATCTTAATGAGATGTGGCTAGGAGGGCAATGCTTCTGGGGTGATGTCATGACAAACTCCTGCACTTTAAAATTTACCACTACAGCACTGATGCCAGCTGAGGATAACACTTAATGAAGTGGGCTCTAGCCCACAAACACTTTGTCACAATAAATCTGTTAGTCTTCAGAATGCCACAAGACTCGTATTTTGTTCACTGTAACAGAATCACAGTGTACCGTATTTTACGCTCCATAAGACGCATTGGTCCATAAGACGCATGCATCCTATGGAGCATAAAATACAAAAAAAAAAAAAAATTACTTACCTGGGCTTGGGGGCACTTCAGGGAGGCCTGTGGGGGCTTCGTGGAGGTCTTCGCGAGCCTCTTGCAGGCCTCTACGATGTTCAGGTCGGCCGAAAATAGCCGAAAATCGCAGGCCTCTTGCAGGTCTCTACGATGTTTAGTTCGGCCGAAAATAGCGATTTTCGACCGTTTCCGAAAATGGCCGAAAATCGCTATTTTTGGCCGAACTAAACATAGGGGGGGCTGCAGAGGCTCGCGCAGGCCTGCGCGAGCCTCTTGCAGGCCTCTACGATGTTCAGGTCGGCCGAAAATAGCGATTTTCGGCCATTTCCGGAAATGGCCGAAAATCACTATTTTCGGCCGACCTGAACATCGGGGGGGGGGCCTGCAGAGGCTCGCGCAGGCCTGCGCGAGCCTCTTGCAGGCCTCCCCAAAGCACCCCAAACCCTAGGCTTCAGACCATAAGACGCATGTTTTTTGGGGAAAAAAGTGCGTCTTATAGTCCGAAAAATACGGTAATCCTATGCATGTCTGCTCAGAAGTAAAGCCCACTGAGTTCAATGGAATTTATTCTCAGGTAAGTGTATATAGGATTGCAGCCTAGAATGGTTACCCCCCTCTGGAAAATGAAATAAGAAAATGATTATAAGCCGCACCCTTAAAGTTTGGTGCTATTTTTTAAAAAATACATTTTTAACTTTTTTTTTAACTTAAAGAAAATATACACATTAGTAAAACAGTGCAGCTTTAGTACAGTTAAAGGCATAGGCACCCTGTCCCATATTGAATCTGGGCATCCTAGTATAAGTAACCTTCCCAGATCCAAAGGGGGACAGAGTGCCTACCTTTAACCTTTGGAATTTGGGCAGGTGCAGCTTGTTGCACCCTTCCATGATGATGAGCTGTACCTGCCCAAATTTCAATGGTTAACAGCACAATCCTATGCATGCCTACTCAGAAGTAAGTCCCATTGCATTCAATGGGGCTTTCTCCCAGGAAAGTGTGCATAGGATTGCAGCCTAAAGGTTTGCACTCTGTCCCCCTTTGGATATGGTAAGCCTATGCAGGAGCTCTTGCTCTCAACTTTCAAACTGCAGGATCAATAAATATCTTCGCTTCCACAGAGTCCTGGGGCAGGAACTTAAGGGTTAATTTTTTCAAATGCTTCCATCCTGAGGCTAGAGCCTGCTGGAGAGATCTGACCATTTAGCAAGTGATTAAGAGCTGAAAACACAGCTTTGCAGTTAAAAAAAAGAAAGAAAAAAGCCTTTTACCTTTGAAAGAGACTTGGGGAGGCTTGAAAACAGGACACTTTGCAGAAAACTCTAGGCAGAAAAGCTAGACTTTGATTATAGGCCGCACCCCTACTTTAAAGACTTGCCTTAGGGGACAAAAGTGAGTCTTATACTCAGGTCAATACGGTACATGCTTTAAAAGTAAGAACACATACAGCTGGATCCTATGTATGTTTCCTCAGAAGTAAGTCTAATAGTGTTCATTGGGGCTTACTCCTCTGCATAGAACTTCAGCCTTAAGGCACAGCACATGGTCATTCAAATCAATGGGAGGGGAAGCATGTCAGATATTTCAGTAGGATTTCAGTTGAAACGAACAATGCTGTTTGCATTGGATGGTTGACTGAGGGGAGAAGAGGGAGCAGAGAACAGACACTGGCCATCTACCCCCCACTCCACCTCCTTACTTGGCCCTTCTTTGCAATCTCCTTATTCAAAGCAGGAAGTGCGGTGCACACTGTGGAAAGAGGAGCAATGCGTGAAGAAGGCGGGGGGGGGCCTGTTTGGTCAGAACACAACAATCCTGCCTGCTTACCTGGCTCCTTCCTCCACGCAGGCTCTTGAATCAAAGCAGGAAATGTGAAGCATGCAGGGATTGCTCTCAGAGAACTTCACTTTTCCCACTGTTTAAAGAGCCCAATGGAGGAAGGAAGGAGCAAGATCTCTCTTTCCTCAGCTTGGCCTCTTTAAGCAAAGCAGGAAATGCGGAGCATGCTGGGAGCAGTGTGCTTCACATTTCCTGCTTTGATTCAAGAGCCTGCGTGGAGGAAGGAGCCAGGTCAGGGGGGGTGTCTGAGTTTCGGGGTGGTGGTGGCGGCGGCAGTGCTACTGGGCTGCCCCAGCCGACCCCGACTGAAGACGCCACACTCTCTGCTCAGGTTCTGTCCTTAGAACCAAATGCCCACATGACTCTGCAGCTAGCAAGAAAATCACGAACTTACTAAAAAGTGAAATACCATATTAGGCAGTGAAACGTGATTCTGTGTTGACTTTCATTCTGTGCCCTCCTACCTACTGTTCCAAGCTCACGACAGATTGTTGAATCACGACCTCACCCTCCATCTCTCTTGGTAGTTGAGGCATATGGAATATCGCTGCCTCTTGATAGAAGCTGCAGCCAAGAGATGGGGAGAATAAATGTCACAAAGGAAAATGAGGGGGACACGTGTGTGTGAGAGCTGAAGAAATACATTGCTTAATATGCATTAAGAGAGGAAGGTCACCACTGTGTAAGCCAATTGTACCTATTTACTGTATAGATGCTGCTGCTACCCTATATTTTGTTTTGTATTCTGGGAAAAAGTGGGGTGATGATTTTGCAACACGTGTGTCTGTGAGTTTCCATTCCCTCCCCTCCTTCCTCCACGCAGGCTCTTGAATCCTCTCTTAGTGGGGGCAGTTGGATGCTCCTGACCTTCAATGCATTCTTGCAAGTGCCCAATGCCCTTGAGCACAAAAGGCCACCACTGTGCGGCTTCCTTTCCATCCGTTTGTGTAACTGCCAATCCAGAAAATAAAAGGTTGCTGAATGCATTAAGCAGAGGTGTAGTGGTTAATTTGTAAGTACAGGAGCTCTTCATGACATCTCCTATAGCCATGCTCCACTAAGGCTATAGCAACCACAAAAATCAATTTGAAAGGTTGTCATTAGAACGCTTTCTTCTCCTGTTACCTATTTCTACTTTGACCCCTATTATACTTTATTTACAGCTCAATCCTCTGCACATGTACTCAGAAGTAAGTCCCATTGTGGTAAATGTGGCTTACTCCCAGGTAAGTGTGCATAGGATTTCAGCCTTAAAGATCTAGCTCAGGGGTTCTCAACCCCTTCCTGGCCGAGTACCACCTCCGGCACCACTCTCCTGCTGTGTACCACCAGAAGTGACTGACAATGACATCATCACCAGTTACATCTGGATTTTCAGGTTCTCAGAGGCCAGAAAATGCTGGTAGGAGGCTCTGGGTGGGTGGCAGGGCCCTTCTCAGCATTCCCAAGAGGCTAGGCCAAAGCCAGGAGCCTCTTGGCAACAAAAATGCGCCACAGAAAACACCATGTTGGAGCAGGGTTCCGGCTGTTCAAGTACCATGAGCAGTTCAAGTACTATGAGCAGCTGGCTGAAGTACCACTGGTGGTACTAGTACCACTGGTTGAGAACCCCTTCCTCCCAAATTCTTGCAGTGGGCTGCAATAGATTAAACCAAATGTACATAAATTGAAAAATGGAATTAAAAAAAAATTCCAGATAAATGTAAAGGGTATGTTAGAATCCTAGCTTAGGCATGTTTCCTCAGAACTAAGACCTACTGTACTCACTATTACTTACTCTCAGGTAAATTTGCACAGGTACTGTAGCTTTAATGTAACATGAGTTACATACAGTCTCTCAGGCAGCCCTTGGGAAAGATGATGGCCTAGCCCTAGACATTAGCACAAGCCCCTAGTCAAATTTCTTAGTTTGCTTCCTGCTGAGCCTGATGCTTCTTCTTGGTAAGGTCGTTGGAAAAAAAAGTTTCAAAGGCAGGACCTGAGCACTCCTGCTGATAACATCAGCGCTCTTGCTGTAGGAGAAATCCAGGAGTTCCACCCACTCCCTGCTCCCTCTCAACTACATCCCTGGTTTTGGGGTGATGTAGCTGTAAGTGCAGCCAGATCCATTGTTAACATTCCTTTAATGAAAGAGACCTCTGGTCTGTTCACAACACTGCTTCAGAAGTCAGTGCAAGACAGGCTAACCATTTTATTTCATTTGGCCTTCCCCTTGTGATTGTGGTGCTAGTTTGGTGTTTCCATCTCCTGCTTCCAATCTGCTTTTGATATTATTAATGCATTGTTTTTGGTTATATTTTCGATGATTTTATTGTGGTTTTTAAATGTTGTGCTGTGGGCCGTCCTGAGAGCCTCCTTATTAACAGGAGGGGAAAGCACAGGATGTAAATGTTTTAAAAAATAACCCATGCAGAGTAGACAAACGCCATAACTGGAAGGCACAGAAAGACTCCAGGTATACGTAATTGGTAGGGTTAGGTTAGGTGGCTCCAGGAAGTGAGCTGTGGTGTGAGAATAGAGTTTTTAACAAGTATGTAAGAGGCCCTATTTTTATCAGAAAAATGCTGGAGAATATGCAACTCCAGGAAATGGGAACATTGTTGCCCAGTTACGAAGGATTTGTTTCAAAATACAATACAATAATCCATTTTGGAGTAACAACAAAGGCCCTTAATGCATCATTGTGGTGTTCCTTTTACTGTTTTATTCCCCAGTGGATGTCCTGATCCTTCCTTTGACGACAAATTTCATCTGCTCCAGGCAAGAAAGGTTACTAGCGGGCAAATTCCTCCAGCTTTGGTGGCTGAGCGAGTGACTCTCACTTAGCGTTTGCTGTTGGCACAGAACCAAACAGAAGTCCTGACACTGAAGAAGCAACAACAGGACTGTACTGTGGCGCGGTGGTTTATCTCTCTAATAACATAGTGAGAGAAGTGGACTGTGAGATAAGCAGGCCAAAAGAGGTAGACAGGCACTTGTCCAAAACCCAAATCATCAAAAGATCTGAAGGTGCTGTTGTGTCTCTGAGAAAAAATGTTGATGGCTGCAAGATTTGGATTTAGAGACTCCATCTAAAGGGCTTTTAAAATTCTGCCTAAGCACTTCTGTGACCTCCCAATCTCGCCGGCGTGCCTGAATGCAATGGAATCACTGAAGGTCTTTCAGTTCATAACAACACTACCTTGTAGGAATGTCAGAATGTGTAAAAATATTTACAATGTGCAATCCAGCCTGAAAAAGGGGGAGGAAGGGTATCCCAAAATTGGTAAAATGAAGGATAATGCACTGAAATACATAATATAGAAAGCATGGAAACCATATGCATAATATTGCTCAGTGCTCCCCAATTCCATGAGTGTTATGAAGTACTGGGAACAGACAGAAGCATAGCGGGGGTTTGGTGCGGTGGGCCCCAGGGCGGGGACCAGACGTGGCAGCAAAGGGGCGCGCTTACCTTCGGGAGGCGTTCCCTCCACCGTGTTAGTCCTGGAGTTTGGCCCGCCCGCCCGCCCGCCCGCCCAGGAGCTGCTACGGCTCCAAAATAGGTTGGAAAACGGCGGGGGGTCAACGAGCCAATGAATCACATGGGGGCGTGGCATCGGGATCGTCTCTGGGAACAGATTTAGAGGGCTTTATTTTCTTTTAGGTGACAGATCACTCGAGCCTTCTGGTGTATTTTGTAAGATCTGGCTTTTTACAAATATACTTGCTGGGCTTGAAAGAGCAAACAGGCATCCTGAGAAATACCATTACTCTGAAAAGCAGCATCATTTCAACACCTCCCCCCCCCCATGCAACCAACATCCAGTTAGAACCTCGCCGTTCCCTTCCAGCCAGCTGTAGTTGCAAAACTGACCTGTTTTTCCCTGACTATATTCCATTTCTCAAATGGTTTTTGCTCTTCCCCATCAAGAGGGACCCAAACTTCCCAGCACCTGAGATAGTGTGTCGAAAAGGCCTTTCATGACGTGGTAGCTGCCTGCCACCATTCCTTCCCCTCCACCACCTGCTCCCTGGACCTGAAAATGGAAAAAGGGATGGAAGGAAGAGGAAGTGTGAAGCAGAGGAGTGTGGTGGGCTAAGAAGTCCAGATTTCCTCTTCCACCCTGTTTCTTTCATCTTTGTCAGATCCAGTGAGTGGAAGCAGGACCAGCCGAGGAGGAGGCGGGCAATCCACTGCTGCCTAGGCAACCACCATAGTTTGCTTCGTGGATGGGCCAGCCCTCTTCTTCATTCAGGCTTCTGATCGGTGGGCCAAGATTACATTTGAGACAGAGCAGCAGACTCGTTTTTTGAATTTGTCTTTTCGAATTTTGAATTTGCCCCAATCACACATCAATAGGAAGTGGAGTCTGAATTTTAATGCAAAAAAGAGTACATGGGTGAGGGGGTCTGAATCTTCTCTGCACTACTCACCTCCTCATAGACTCTTCTAGGCCCCATGAGAGGGGGGGTAAAGGGGGTAAATTGGAACATAAGAAGAGCCCTGCTGGATCAGGCCAAAAGCCCATCTAGTCCAGCTTCCTGTATCCCACAGTGGCCCCACCAGATGCCTCAGGGAGCACACAAGACAACAAGATACCTGTATCCTGTCGCCACTTCCTTGCACCTGGCACAAAGAAAACCTACTCCTACAACCAGGAGGTTGCTTTTCCCCATCATGGCTTGTAAGCTGTGATGAAATTTTCCTCCATAAATCTGTCCAATCCCCTTTTTAAGGCACCCAGGCCAGGTGCCATTACCACCTTCTGTGGCAAGGAGTTCCACAAACCAATTGCACGCTGGGTAAAGAAATATTTTCTTTTGTCTGTTTTAATCCTCCCTCCACTCAATTTGAGTGGATGTCCCCTAGTTCTAGTGTTGTGTGAGAGGGAAAAGAACGTCTCTCTATCCACTCTCTCCATCCCAGGCCCAGGGTCAAAAAGGGTGCACAGAAGCCAAAGGAGGGGGCCCAGAATATTTTCCTATCTCGCCCAGACTCACTACCTGCACGGAATCCCTGCATCCTTGCTGTGTGGCCTCTGCTGCTGCTGAAACCACACTGGGAAGCCAGGTCTACCAGGTGGGTAGATCTGGGCTTTGCATTGGGAAGCCTGGTAGACCTGGGCTCCAGAGATTTTTCTGGCCATTGCTGCCTCCTCCTCTCTCCCTTTGAGAAGATGCCCAAAAGAAACTTTGTACCCCCCCCCCGGATAAAATTCCTCTTGGAGGTCCTGGACTCTTCACCCCACCTCAGCCCACTGTATTGGAGCCTTGATGGTGAAAAAGTGACTGTGGGAGAAACACTGAAGGTAGGTAAGGTTTAGTATCCCCAATTTGCCCCTTATGCCTTAAGAATGAGCCCTCCTCGCTCTTTGCTGTACATGTGATTGGGGCAGACACAGGTTCAAACAAATGGATCTACTCCCATATCATGGCTGAACTTCAGCCCCATCTTGGTAGGTGTGTCTATTGCTGGGTAGTAGCAGCCGCCAATGTTAACGGCTCATTTTAGAAACATTTTTATCAATCAGAAACCACCGAGGATGCATTTTCCTGCTAGTGCTAGAAAATCACCGTCTGATTTCCAAAAGATGGTAATTTAGCAGTCTTCCTTACATTATATCTCTCTCATCAGTAATCCTATCAAGCTGGTATTTCCAAGAAAGAGTAAGCCTTGTAACGGAGAGTATTTGAAACATCATTATAATAGAGTATCATTTCTGAAGTGAGTTACTTATATTTGCTTTTGGACACCTGGGAACCTTTGCATCTTTAGTGCCTGGTAGGACTTTAAGGAGTTGCCTGCCTTTGAATTCTGTTTTTAGTTGATATTGTTGGATTTCATTACAGTGTCTTTGGAACACCAGGTGCTGCAAACCTTTGGCTGTAGGCCACCCCTACGTTTGAGGGAAGTTAGAGGAATGTCTGTAAGATTTCTGAAATGTGTCTGGTGAACATCTCTACTAAATCTCTACATGGAGCCCCATAATAGAAACTAATGCAGAAGGCTGCCTGTTCGGAGGGTATTCAGATAAGTCTACAGAGCGCTTTACAAAGTCTGACTGAGAAAGATAAAGGGAGAAAATGTCTTGGTACAAACCAGTTCCCACTCCATCATTCCTTTGATAGTGTGTAGGGAGGCACCCCTCAGCCAAGCTCAAGCTCCCCCTGTTGCTAGGCTTTGTGCCAACATATAACATTCCCGCATGGCTGTTTTTAAGAGGAGTAAAGATAACGTTATATTGGATCTTTTTTATCTGCTGTCAGATGTCTTTTCCTCAGCTGGCTGAAAATGGCTGTAATGCAAACAATTTAAAAAAAAAACACCTCTGAAGTCAATTGAATATTTGCTAAGTTATAAGGTTTGACATGAAAAAAGGTTTTTCTACCTCCGCGTCCTCCCTCTTGTTCTATCAAACAAATTGTTGTGTGAACCAAGGTGTTCTCTCACTTTTTTGGTGCCAATTCGGGTGACTCATTCATGATGAAAATTAGTCCATTTGCATCGGATGGCAAGATTGGGGCACGAGTGGAGGAGCAGCAAATAGATGCCCATCAACCCCCACACACACACACACACACACACACCACTCTGCCGCTGTGAATTGAGCTGACCTTTTTACCAGCCCCTTCTTCTGTGCAGCCCTTCAAAGCAGGATATGCAGGGCACACTCCCCTCCCAGCACAGCCAGCATTGTCTGCTTTGTGTAAAACACCCATGTGGGGGGAGGAATGACATCACTGTGTTCCAATCATCCCTCTCCTTCCTCCATTGGGCACTTTAAAAGTGCCCAGTGGGGGGGGGGGAGCAAGATGGAAGAAGGAGCCAGGTAAGGGGGGGGGTGTTGAGCTGGTGCAGGGCAGTGGAGAATACTTCAGTGTGTAAGCGGAGTGTGCTTAATGCAAGATGTTTTGGAACTGATTTCCAAAGGTGGCCCAGCTCAGAGAGACCAGTCCAAGTTCAAAAGCAACTTTAGCATGGGTTGGTTTTGAGGGGCAAGAGCAGGCAAAATGACATAGTGTGCAATTGAAGACACACACCCCTCAGGATCTCTTGCAATGCTGCAAGAGATCCTTGCCTAATATCTTCTAATTAGCCCTTCAGTCTTTCATACCAATTCACAATAGTCTTAACAGTACTGTTAGAATCCCAATAGAATATTACAATCCCAGTGTAAAACAACCGATAACCAGATGCAGAAACAATACTATAACATATGTTGCCTCCTGGCAACCCAAATATCTTCCTGAATAAAAAAGCTTTACCCAACCTTCTAAAAAAAGCAGGATTCCTAAGACTGCAATCCTGTGCACACTTACCTGGAAGTAAGCTCCTTTGGACACAGTGGGGCTTATTTTTTGAGTAAAGATACATAGGATTGTATTGTAAGGCAAGGAGGTCTAAAGACAAGGAGTCACTATAGAAAGGACCCTGGATCATTCAGAGAGGAATCCACCACAATCACCTTAAGGCATGTTGGGAAACAGGTAAGAGGAGGTGTTTCTTCAAATGCCTAGACCCAGACCACTTAGGGCGTCAAGCCAGCACATTGAATATAGCCTGGCCAAAAAAACAAAACAAACTGATAAGCAGTGCGGTTCTTTGGGCTTAGCTATTACATGTTGTTAGTGCCACACTAGTGGTTGCTATGTTCTGGACCAGCAGCAGCTTCTGGGTACATACTGGGGCTCCAATTGCAGCAATACAGCTAGGTCACCACAGCACATATCAGAACTGTTGGATTGCACATGGCCATGCACAGCCTTAATGAGAACTATGCCCTAAGTATATGGTGTAGCCACTTGGGGGCAGCAATATGTCTTGAGCTGGCCCTGGTGATCTTTTTGGAAGGGAGATTACAAGCATTACTTTGCCAATCTCCTTTTTTTGAACCAGACAATCCCTTCCTTGTTAGCCATCTCTTGCTCTTTTTGCATTGTTGTCTTGCTTCCAAATGTATGGCCCCCTGGCCATTGATATTTTTTTGGGGGGGGGTCATATTTCACATCTACTCATCAGAGATTGCACCATTATGATTATCTCCATGGCCTCCGTCTGTTCCCTTTCACCAAATGACATTTCAAGATGTTTTCAAGCCCTGTGAGACTTCTTGCAACCACTCGCTCTAGACAGGACGGTATCCAACCAGATCAAATGGTAAACTCAAAGAACCGCAGCATATCTTTCATTTCATCCATATAGTTTTGTACCCACCATTAGTACTTGATATGACCAGACTTTGCCTATGAACAGTCATCATGTGATAAATCATCAGAGATTGTTACATCTCAGGCAAATAACCTGGAGAGGTAAGTTATGACAGTAGAGAAGCCTTATTCAAACTAGGTAGTTCGGGGCAGTTAGAGGCCTAGGGGAGATGTTATTGTTTTCTGTGCTCTTTGGAAGAAGGCACGGGGACAACCATGGCAGTGCATTTAAACCCTGTGCCCATATGAACCTGCTCCCTCCCGTTGGTGCCATTACACTTTGGGCTTGCAGGGCCAATTGGGTGGGTTGGAGAGCCTCCTTGGCTGTCACAGTAATATCAGAGATTCATGAAGAGAGCGGCCATTTGCTATGTTGTTATATGTACAATATAACCAGTTTGCCATTTTCTCTCTGTCACATTCTGAGCTCTTCTGCTGTTTGACTGCAGACCTAGATCTGAGAAGGGGCTGGATATGGTGGATGTTTCTGATTTCTTTTCTGATGTTTCTGATGTTTCAGCTCTTCCAGCTGGCTTCTGGAGAGAGAGGGAGACAATGCATAGGATAGGAGAGCTTCCCCACAAAACCTGCACAAAGGATCCTAGACTTGCTTGGAGGATGTCCAATGTCCAAACGTCCTTTCCACACCCATTGTAACGATGGGCGCTGCACAACAAATCTTTGGGCCAGAGAAGGCTCTGGAACAGGATTCTTCTGCATCTAAGCTGGAATCATAATATACTTTTATTGACCACTGTGTATTAATTAATTCATTTATCAAGAACTCCAAGATAACATACATGCCAGTGAATACATGCTATCTCCAAGTCAAAAAAGGAGACATGCACTTGATGCCAGTAACCTGGACAGGAAGGAAGCCATCCATACCAAAAGAAACAAAGGGTGTGTCCCATATTTCTAAACTATAGGGTGATTGAAAAAGAGATTTGCTCTTCCCCGAATTCTTAGCACTGTGAAAAGTGTGGAGAGTGCAGATAGCAAATACTACTGTATTTCTTCAATTCTAAGACGCATGTTTTTTCCCAATTAAGCATTTCAAAAAATGGGGTGCGTCTTAGAATCGAAGGTCTCCAAAAAGTACCCCAAAATGCTATCTTCTTACTTACTGGGGCTTGCGGGAGCTTCAAGGAGGCCTGTGCAACCCTCTGCAGGCCTCCCTGATCTTCAGTTCGGCAAAAACCGGTGATTTTCAGCCATTTCCGGTTTTCGCGAAAACCAGAAATGGCCAAAAAACGCTGTTTTTCGCCAAACTGAAGATCAGGGAGGCCTGCAGAGGGTTGCGCAGGCCTCCCTGAAGCTCCCCCAAGCCCAGGTAACGAAGGAAATGGCACTTTCTGGCGGGGCCAGAAATGCTATGTGCGCTCAGTCATCCTCAGCTGCAGGAGACATGCTGGGGAGAGTTGGTGCTGAACAGGTAGATTTAATGAAGGGAGGCGAGTCTTACAATTGATGGATTTTTTTTCCCTGCTGGTGGTACTGAAAGTAAAGGTGCGCCTTAGAATCGATGGCGCCTTAGACTCGAAGAAATACGGTATATGTCTGTGTTGTAAGCCGCCTTGAGTGCCCTTGTTGGGAGAAAGGCGGGGTATAAATTCTTTAAATAAATAAATAAATATATAGAGACAGGCAATGCTGGGAGCAATACAATAATACAGTACATATAATATGTTTAATATGTTAAGGGCACAATCCAATCCTACTTAAGCCACCATTGTAATCAGCGGTGCATCGAAAACGGGAGGCCCCAGAACGGATAGGGGATTCATATCCCCTTTGAATTCCCCTTTTGGAGAGGATTTGAATCCCCTTTCCGTTCTGGGGCCTCCCGTTTTCGCTGTGCTGCTGGTTACAATGGTGGTGTAAGTAGGATTGGATTGCGCCCTAAGTGCCCTACAAGATTATGCCATAGGCCCTACCATCTAAAATGCCCACAAGCTGCTTTGTATGATTCTCATTTCTTGTATATATTTACAGCCTATTATTTGTTCAATGGTTGGCAAATGGGTGCCTTATCAGGTGGGCAAAAACTATCAAAGGATCTTGGACAATTTAAGCCTTGAAAACAACAACCAAAATAATAATAAAATGTGCTGATGATTTACTTTTTTTCCTTTGCTCTTCTAAACACCCATTACAATTTTGCCAAGGTTAATGAAATCTGTCTTATTTTCAGGCCTGACCTATAAGACAACATGAAAAACAAGCAATTGCATATGAACATAATCATCTAATTAAATTTATCATTATCATTATCATTATCATTATTAACAGTATTTATATTATTCCAACTGTGTGCATAGTTCGAAGGGATTTTTTTAGTGGAAAAATTTGCTAATGTAAAAATTCTCCTACTTTAATTATCTAGGATGAACTCCATGTAAAATGCCTGCTGTTCCCATTTTTATGTCTACGTAGTGAATGATTCCTTTAAAACAAAATCTTCGTAGTTACATGTAAACTTTCCATTTTAAAAATGCTCAAGGAGGTTATCCGTGCTGGAGTCTGAGGGGGGTAGAAAGAGCTTTGAGCAGCTCACCACAACCACCACCAAACACCCACACCCACACACCCACACACACATAAACCAGGCTTTGGGAACTTAGCTAATGCAGTTTTTGGATAGATCAGTATACAGTTTTATTTGGCAAATTTCCAGCACCATTTGCTTTGAGATAACTGGATTGATTTTCCCTCAATTGTCACACAAGCTCTGCAAATCATTTCATAGTTTTATGTTTCGGCTCTGCTGGCGCTGGCTGCTGCAAATGTGCCATAAGGCACGTTTGCGGCACTTGGTGAGTAAGTGGCACCAGGACTGAGATGGGCACCACTTACTCTGCCAGCAGATGGAGGCTGCACTGCCGGACGCTGGTAAGTCCTGTCCCAGGCGGTGGGAGGGCGGGCCGGGGTGGTAGGGGAGGGGGCGATTGGCCGACCAGGCCTGGGATGGGGGCAGGGATATTGGCGTCACACTCCACCAATATCCTATCCCCAATCCTGGGTCTGACCAGTCTTACATGATCTCCCTGGATTTGCGCTGGCCATTTTGCAGCACACATCCGAGGAGGCACAGAGATGTGCCCCAGCTCCGCTGGTGCAGGCCTGATCCCACGCAGGCTACAGCACAGCGCACTTGGCACACTGTGGCAGATCTTAGGCAGGATTGGGCTACCCTTCACACAAGCAGCCATGTTTGTGTGCATGTGTGTGTGTATATGAATACACATGTATGCATGGGGGGAAGCAGAGTGTTCATGTTATGCCATTTTCCCACCGACAGTCTGAAGAGATACAATTCATATGTTTTTATGACCCCAAAAGTTGTAACAGTTGAGGTGATAGCACAGATTCCCAATGTGGTGGATAAATTGGTAGTCTCTGTAAAACTGAGGTTAAAACCCTTTACCCGAGTACACCCAAGAAAGCACATGAGACCTGAATATGGATATAAAGGGTCACTTTATTGAAATACAGGAAAGGAAGACCATAGGTAAAGAAGATATCTACAGGCTGGGGTCAGGGTGTGACACGCGCACGTGAGAAGCACTGAACACGGGCATACATCCTAAGGACTGCCCAGGGCGGAGTTACGACCCGGACTCCAAGCCGTCGCCCCTCGCCTGAGGAAGCCGACTCATCCGCGCCGACCCCTAGCGGGTCAGGGCAGCAGGAACCATGCACCTCCCCAAGCCGGGGAGCCCAAGGGAAGCTCACGTGATCCCAGCCAAGGGCCCCCCCTCACCGGTCCCCATGCCGGAGAGCAAAGGGGAGATGGATGGGGGGGCGCGTCCCTCGACCTTGCTGCCCTCGGGTTCACTCCCTCAACCCAGCTTCAGCCTTCTTACCCCTGACCCCCAGCCAGTTAGTGACCGGTTAGAAAGGGGATCAACATTCCCAATATAGTCCGAGGTAGGCGAAAAAACTACATAACCCCAGCCAATTGGGTATGCAGAAAAATTCCTACCCGGCCCCCAAACGGGCGACCAGCGTAGCCCAGACTGTAATCAAGGGAGGGTGGGTGGGTTAACCGTTGCTGTGTTCAGGTGGAATGGGGAAGAGTGTGGCGAGGAGCAAATTGCCAGGTAATGCTCCTCCCACACCCCTCCCCTGACATACGATAGGGGGCGTTCCCGCCACCTCCCAGCTCAGGTGCTTTCATTACTACCGGGTAAAGACGAGCATCTCCTGAGGGGATGCTCGGCCGAACCTACACCCTGCTTGCTTATCTCTGTTCTAAATCCTTTCTTATCATTGCTCCACTTTCTTCTACCCAAGTAATTCTATTATTTCTGTCTTTCTTGAAGATTGATATTTTGCCTTTCCTACATTCTTCAACCCCCTCTTTGTTCCTGCAACTGTTTGCCATGTTCCCATGGGTTCCTTTGAATTCTGTTGATCATCAGCTACAGATGGTACAGATACTACCCTTAAGGCTGCTATAAACTAAGACAACAGAACCATCCTTGTGGAACAGAGCTACCTGCAAGCCCTTAAGCTGATGATGCTTATGTGATGTGGTTTAGTAACCATTTTGAAGTCCTTCCTCCCAGTACATGTACAGCACATTACAAACACCGAGTGTGGATGGTCTTTCAGGACTAATTTAATTTGTTCCAGTTTTCAAATGTCGACTAACTTATTGATTTATGGAGTATCCTAATTTATCCCAATTAGAGGTAAAGAGGCACCTTTTAAAGTGGTGCCCTCTTATACTTAGCAAGGGCAGAACTGTCCCTCTTCACTCCAGCATGGCGTCTTTTTTCCAGTGGCTGTTGCTAGTGTCTCTTCTGCATCTCTTTTTAGACTGTGAGCCCTTTGGGGACAGGGAGCCATTTATTGATTTGTTTTGCTATGTAAACCACTTTGTGAACTACTTTTTGTTGAAAAGCAATATTTATTAATAAAACCGTCTTTTGTTAAGCAATAAAGTATGGACAAAATAGAGAGTATCTCTGTGAATTTGATACAGAGTATCTGCATGGCTGCAAATGGTACTACAGGGATATAGATTTTAAAAAGTTTTTTTTTTCCATTCTGATGCAAAGCTCATGAAATAAGGGAGGTGGGAAATCTGACAGCCAAAAATCCATCCAAAGGGACAGTGGCAGTGTTTAAAAATCTGTTTGACTTTGTAATTTTTATGTGGCCTCAACAAGACAATTTCCTTCCAGACATTTGAGAGTCCTCTGCCTTGATTCAACAGCCAGTGAGAATTGTAGCCTAAGGGTTCCCCTCTAACCGCGATAGGCATCTTCCACCAGCAGGACACCTTCTGAAAATAGAAACCTTAGCATACAACCCTATTTCATACAAGGTGTACCTATACGACATACGGTACTTACACTGATTAAATGCTAATGTTGTATGTCTAACCTAGGGAACTATAGCAGTATTGAACCCTCCTAGTAGTTGCTTGCTGGTGTCTATTCTTTTTTTACATTATGAGCCCTTTAGGGACAGGGAACTGTCTTATATAGACAATTACAATGAGAATACTGGAGAAATTTTCAAAAGTCATTGATCATTTCGCATACTACAACAGGACAGTCAATTGGACAAATCAGTTCCTCGCCCCTAAGGATTTTCAAACTACTATTCAAATGGTACAAAATACTTGAACTTTTTATTGAAAAGCAATGCAAGTGGTTAATAGCAATAGTCAATATGAACTGCTAACTCTATTTTCGCATGTCAGTAATTTGTGAAAGTTTTCTCCAGTGTTCTTACTGGAATTTTGTTTTTGTGAATGGGCTGGAAATCCAAATCACGTGGTTTAGACAAATATTTATAGAGATATGACATTTCATATGAAGAGGAAAGAAATGCTAAATTCAAACATGTATCCTATTGCATTCCTACATTTCTTAGTGGGATTGTGGTCTCCTCTGTCTCAAATGAAAATTACAGTGATTTTAGTCCGCATTAGCTTGTCACTTTTAATAAGTTGCAGATTTCAATGTAGTACAAAATAAGGAAGCATTTTAAAAAAGTTTAGCAGTGCAGCATATTTCATACAATATACACTTGATAAATTCTGATTTTAAAAGCTATATACAAAAGTTAGACCACAACTGAATAAATGTATAATATTCAATAACTTCAGCAATATATACAAACTAACTTTTACACATATACATACATGAATCTTAGAGATAATAAATAGCAATATTAAGCCATGTCTTCATGTATAACATTCTTCACCAGTTGGTGATCAAGTGCTGTAGGTGTTTATAGTTGATCGTGTAATAAATGGTGCATCTCAGAATACATCTCCTTCCAAAACTAAAAACCTTACTCTTACTAGGAAATTGTAAATTGAAGCAAGAGTATTGTGTCAAGAAGAAACTATGGGATACATTGATAGAACTCCTTCAGTGCTCAGTCAAACTCAAAATTATCCTATCCAACCCACTTTGTAGGTTTGGGAAATTATTTAACCATGCTTGAACATGTTCATGTGTTTCTGGTAAGATGTAGTTTTCCTTGAGTCATGTTAGGGACCCAATCCTATTCAACTTTCCAGTGCTGATGCAGCCGCAATGCAGCCCCGAGGTAAGGGGAAAAACATTCTCTTACTTTGATGCCTCCTTGACACCCCCCCACACACACACACTGTAGGATGCAGCACACACCATGTTGGCATGACTGCATCAGCACTGGAAAGTTGGATAGCATTGAGCCCTCAGTTTATACTTCATAATGACTGCTTTTCTTTCTGTATTCACAATTTGTGATGACATTTTGCTAAAATAATAAATATTGAGTGTCAAACAGATAAATAAGTTATGATGCCAATTCATATATAAATTTAGGCATGCTTATTTCATCACTACTGTACAATGCCTTCACACAAATACAACTTCCATTTCTTAAGTGCATAACATAAAAAACCCTACATGCACATTTTATTGCAACCATGTTTTTGGTTAACAGAACTAAAATAATGAGTTGTACTGAGAATATGACCACCACAAATCATTTTGTTTTATAGTTCTTCAATATGCGTGTTGCCTTCTGATTAAAAAAAGTGTTTTGTTTACATGAAATCTGGAAGGGTGTGCAGTACTACATTTAGTCAAAATTTGGCTGTCTGAAGTAATGCAATGTGGGTTCTGTCATTTTTCCTCATTGCTGAGCAAATACAGATTCTAAAGTTAGGAATAGCAGTATCAGAAAGAAAAAGGAGCACAAACTATTGGAATTTGGCAATAGGGATACAAGAGTGAACACAGTTGGGAAATTGTTCTAAAAAATGTAGGTTTCAATCCTATGCATACTTATCTGAGAGCAAGTCCCATTAAACAAAGAGGAACTACCTTCTGAGTAAATATGCAGAGAATTCTGTGCACGTTTTGCAACAGTGCACAATATGAATCTGATGATAGAAACAATGTTTCTGCAGTCTTTTTAGCCTGCTGCTCCTTGCTTTTTCAGTGGTGTTAATTTGGTGTGATGGCAGAGACTGCATATGTACTAGATCAGGGCTTCTCAAACCGTGGGTCGGGTCATGATGCCAAGGTGAGTCGTCAGTTGGGCCCACCCGCACCTCTATTTGGCTCCAAACTGGAGCCAAACGGAAGCAACCGAAGGCCACTTCCAGGTCAAGACTCACTTTTGCAGCTGCTCCCCCGTTGTGCCGGGCACGGGACGACCTCTGTAGGCCTCAGGAAGTGACTTCCGGGTCACTTCTGGTTTCACCGACGTGACTTCTGGTCGCATCTGGAGGCCTTTCTAAGGCCTGCAGAGGCCTCCGGAGGACGTCCCAGTGGGTCACGACAGGGGAGCTGCTGCAGAAGGTGAGTTGTGGCAGCAGGGACCTTGAGAACCACTGTACTAGATTCAAAAGATGAGCACAGAACACCGAAAATGCTAGCTTCATATCTTGCTATAGAGGAAGTTAGCCTGCCATCTTTAACAACCTTTATTCACGTTTTGATATGAGCCTTGTTTTTATAGCAGAGGCGTTGCTACGGTGGGGGTGGTACTGTATGTTTTGCGCCATCCCAGTCCCCGTTTACAGTCCCCATACAACCTAGTCCCCGTTTACAGGAGACTCTGCCCAATGCCTTCACCGCACTGAATGGCTCCTACAGCGAGGGGGCAGAGCCACCTTGTACTGGGTTGTAACGGGGACTAGGACGGTGTGAAACTTACGATACCGCCCCCACCGTAGCGATGCCTCTGTTTTATAGGCATATGATTATCAGTGAGAAGTCTATCTACTGTATTGCCCTATCATTTAACAGAACCTTGACCAGTAAAGGATGAAGAAAAGTCATGGCTCAGGTGAACGGACACTGCTCAGCAAGGTGTCCAGTGGCAGACATTTTTCAAAACCTTCACTTAAAGACAGCCCAAACTGATTTGAAATGTGGCTTTTAAATAAATACAAGTAATTTTTTTATACACAGTTTAGAAAAAACAAAAGAATGTTACACAAGGCAGCATTAGAAACAATTATTGTGGCTTATTCCCAGTAATGTATCTGTCAGCATTCTGGAAAAAAAAAGTTTGTTTTTAAAGAGATTTTTTTTTGCTTAGTTGTTTTTAAAAACAAATATGCAACTACTCTGCTGTTTTGTGCGCTTATACAAAAAATGCCCTGATCCAGAGAAGATCTGCATTTGAAAGCAGCCTTCTAGACACTTGCTGAATCATGGTCCAGATGCCTAAAATCAGATGATCACTTGAGTGTCATCAATTCCCACTGCATTGCTTTCCGCTTAACTTGCATCTTCAACCACATTCCGGTGCACCCAGACTAGTGGGATCAAAGAGAAAGTCTCCAAGAGATTCTAAAAAGGCAGATGGTTTTACAGAGGGCTGATAAACGTTCCAATCCATTCAGTGCTGAACAGCCAGCATGCAGAGGCTTTCTTTCTCCTGAACGTCTGCATTCACTTTTTACTCTTCAGATAATTCCGGCGATTATTTTCTCTTCCCTAATTAAAAAAAAGTCAGAATTTAGAATCTCAATACCCAATAGTATGTTGTGGTAGTTATTACACTAACTAGGTAGTTCAGCAATTTTCAAACTTTTTCATCTCACGGCACACCGACAAGGCGCTAAAGTTGTCAAGGCACATCAGTTTTTTGACAACTGACAAGGCACGCTGCACTGCTCAGATCCCCTACTGGCCCTACAAATAAATGACCCTCCCCCAAACTCCCGCAGACCATCTGCGGCACACTAATGTGCCATAGCAGAGTGGTTGAAAATTGCTGAGTTAGATAACGGATAACTCACTCAGTTAAACAATCTGACCAGCATATTTAATACTCTGAACTGTGTAGAAAGGATGCATAGTAATGCAATATCTATAGCGGAACTATACCGTATAATGGCAAATGCGTTTCTTAAATAGGAGTGTTAGTTTAAGTAAATATAAGGGCAAGAGGTTGAAGCATTTGCAGGAGGGGATTGAGAGGTAGAAGGAAAGGTATTAAATCTGTCCCATGTTAGTGGTATTCTTCCAAGTCTTGACTTGGATTGAGGGGGGAGACATAAATAAAACTTCTCAGGGGAGAATTGGAAATAGGGTTAAGCACCCCCTCCCACCCATAAATTCTCCTCTGTGAGTGCCCCTGTCTCCCCCCCCCCCATATTAGGGCTACAAGTTGAGGAACCTATGTTTCCATCATAACATGTAGTTCTGCCCTCAACACACATTTTTTAAGTGTTTGAATATGGCCAAACAAGTCTCAAAATTATTGGTTGGTTTTAGGTCTTATTTGCATCAGGCTTCTTCAGTTTAAAAATCTGCATGATGTTGACACGTCTTTGGAATGGGCAAATGCGTGGAGCAAGGGAACAGAGTTCATGCCACCTACAACTGGCTGCCCTTGCATTCCAAATATGCAGAGCAAGAGCAAAGACAGACTTGTTGAAGTTCAGGCAGTTCTTTGAAGTTTACCTTCACAGGCCTGGGCAATTTAGCCATCTATGATTCCAGATTTCTTAAGAAAATGTATAGGATTATTTTGCAAAGGTGTAATCTGATGTGAAGTTAATTCTCAAACATAAATCAGAGGTAAGGATGCTGTACATCTTAAAGGACGGCATTGGGCTCCTCACAGGGTGCTTCCAATTCCCAAACCACACATTCAGTAAAACTGATGTGGTTCATATCTTGCTGGATTATAGCCTTTCAGAATGTACACTGAACCTCAGTCGGTCTTTCATCTGAATAAATACACCCAGGATTGCTCTGTTACTCTTCTGCAAAGAACTACAGGTTGAGTATCCCTTATCTGGACTGCTTGGGATAGGAAGTTGTCTAGATTTTGGATTTGTCTGGATTTCGGAATATTTGCATAAATATAATGAGATATTTTGGAGATGGGACCCAAGACTAAACACAAAATTCATTTATGTCTCATATACACCTTATACACATAGCCTGAAGGTAATTTTATACAATATTTTTAATATTGTACCCCAGCATGCCTTGCTATGCCAGCCGGGTGCTAGACATTTTTTTTATTCATTTTTTTTAAGTCATAGCCCCAAAAATGTCTGGATTTCGGAATAATCCGGATTTCAGGTGTCCAGATAAGGGGTAATCAACCTGTACTATCATTGACCGAGTTCTTCTCAGTAACACTATATGTGGTGGCTTCAAAATTCTTACCGTGCATCTTCATTATTATTGGGATTTTTTCCACGGCATCTCACAAATTCTAAAACTGCACCACCTTTTTGAAGGTAAGAGAATCCATTCCGGGCACAGAACACCAACCTGCAATGTTACACGAAGGTTACTAAGGAGCCATCTCATGATTTAGTCCGTATTCTCTTTCATTATGTAATCAGCTTCTAATTTTAAAAAGAAAAATCTCTGAAAAAGTGATAGTAATCTCAAGTGCTTGCAATCTCTTTTCACCAAAGGAAATTCTGAAAAATGTATGCCTATTTCTTTGGTATCACTGACAAAAACTCCTTATGACAAATTAGAAAAAAAAATCCAGACTACAAGGCAATTTTGAAGCAACATAAATGTGAGTTATATTAAAGAATCAAAATTAAAGTATTGACACATAATGAAAGCTATACATTTGGCTTACATATGTACTCATTGCTGACAAACCACAATGGCTTTATAAACAGAGAACTCCTACAGCAGGGGTTCTCAACCCCAACAGTGTGGCGTACCACCTCCTGGGCAGCCACCGCACCACATACTATCGGATGTAAGTGCTGATGATGTCATCGGCACTTACTTCCTGGTTTTCGCCACACTGGAGCCCTGTAAAAGAGAAATAAGGAACGCGGGCGGGCGGGCTTTTTCCAAGCCTGGAAACCCACATGCTCAAGCTCTGCAGAGCTCAAGTCACCAGCTCCAGGGCTCCAGTGCGGGTGCCCTGGTGGCCGGCATCTTGGCGCCCAGGGGCCCATGTACCACTAACTGGTGGTCCATGTACCACTAGTGGTATGCATACCACCGGTTGAGAAACCCTGTCTTAGAGAATAGCAGAATACCTAACCTCTACCTAGAAGTCTGAACATACAACATGACCTCATATTTAGTCAGGCCATTAGTCAATTTAGCCTTCTCTTGTCTACTCTGACCTGATTATTAACTCTGCGAGGTCTTAACTCTTAGGCAGAAATTGGAGGCCTACTAATACTGAGCAAATTAATCTAAGAGTAGCATGGAAAAATGCAACATGCCTCCCCTGCACAATTAGTAGAAAGATGGCAATTAGCCATAAATATATGAAAATAAAATTTACCACAATGTAAACAGTGTCCAAATATTCCTGTAAGCTTCAAAAGTTAAAATATTTTTTCCCCTGCAACCAAATTAAGCTGCCTTACTTTTTCTGAGTTTCTCCAGCCTTGACTCTGATCCTCTGGATGCCAAACTCAGGGGTGCTCCACCAGTAGCTGAAAATAGAGTCTAGCTCCCATTGCAGTTTGACAATGAGCAGATCTCCAATATCCTCCTCAGTGTATATGAGGAAGGAATGAGTCTTGTTTGCAGAGATCTCAGGCCTGGTTAAAAGAGCAAATACACTTACGCTTAGGCATTGCTTTGCTGAAGTCTTAGAAGAGTTCAGTTTTCTAGTTTAAGTATATTCCTGGAAATATTGCTCCTATAGCAGGACAGATGAAAAAGGCTAAGGTGTAAAGAATAATTATTATTTAACAAAACTTTTACAGTTTTGTTATCTGGTATGAACGGGGTTGCCAGTTACCCAACTATGCCAGTTAAAGCTTTCACAGGACTTACAAGTCTCCTTGCCACAGGGCTCCCTCTGCAGTGCCATTCCATGCTCCTCTCTTCTCTTCTTCACGACGGCCTTCTACAAATGGAGATGCGGAAGGAGGGCAGAATGGCCCCACAGAGGGAGCCCTGTCAACTAAGTGAGGGAAGAGGCGGAGGGGGCTTACTCAACTAATGCTTCATTAAGCAGCAAACTCATTTAACTGGCATCTCCGCCCACCTGAGGCAACAGCAGCAGCATAGCTGCCATGGGGGGGGGGGGCAGTGGCCCGGGCGGTTAATGCAGTCTACTCATGAGGAGCAGCCGCAGCGGCATTTCACAGTGCAAGATGGGTCCTACCGCCCACCCTCGCTTTTGTCAGGCTCCAAATGGAGCCTGACAAAAGCGAGGGAACGGTGCTATGCAGGGCGGCGCTACATCACCCAGCCTCAGGCAGCGCGGGGGGGGGCTAGCGACGCCACTGGGCAGCAGGTGAAGATCCTGGGTAACCGAGTTTGCAGTTTAAGCAAGTAAACTGTACTTAGCATTTGAATAGCACTATCTATACACGGTGTATTGGGTGCCATAGAAAAGGTTGTACCATACTCTTTTTATCCTCCTCCCAATGAGTGCCTTTCTATACGAGAGTTCCAATTTTAGTACTCAACCCAAACAGAAAATGCAGAGAAAATGCTAAAGGAGAGGCATGGCGTGTGCATGTCTTCTTTGCACACTTCCCTGTAAGACAAGGAACAAACTGCTGCTCGCTCATCCTTGTTTTTGTTAATCAGCAGAGCTGGCCAAGAGCCACTTGTCACTTGACAAAACACACATACCGTATTGTCCCGAGTATAGGACGCTTCTGATTATAAGTCGCACCCTTAAAGTTCGGTGCTATTTTTTAAAGAATACATTTTAACTTTTTTTTAACTTAAATATACACATTAGTAGAACAGTACAGCTTTAGTACAGTTAAAGGCATAGGCACCCTGTCCCTTATTGAATCTGGGCACTCAAGGGGGACAGAGTGCCTACCTTTTAACCTTTGGAATTTGGGCAGGTGTAGCTTGTTGCACCCTTCCATGATGATGAGCTGCACCTGCCCAAATTTCAACGAACAGCACAATCCTATGCATATCTACTCAGAAGTAAGTCCCATTGCATTCAATGGGGTTTACTCCCAGGAAAGTGTGCATAGGATTGCAGCCTAAAGGTAGGCACTCTGTCCCCCTTTGGATATGGTAAGCCTATGCAGGAGCTCTGGGTCCTGGGGTTGAAACTTAAGGGTTAATTTTTTCAAATGCTTCCAGAGGCTGCTGAGAGATAATGATCTCTCATGGTATTCAGCCATTTAGCAAGTGATTAAGAACTGCAAGGAAAGGCTTGAAAACACAGTGCTTTGCAGTTTAAAAGAGAGAGAGAGAGAGAGAGAGAGAGAGAGAAAAAAAAGCCCCGTTTTACCTTTGAAAAGAGACTCTGAGAGGCTTGGTTTGAAAGCGCTTTGCATAAAACACTAGGCAGAAACACTAGGCTTTGATTGTAGGGCGCACCCCCTACTTTAAAGACTTGCCTTAGGGGATAAAAGTGAGTCTTATACTCAGGCAAATAAGGTACTTCATAACAGTGACTTCATAGCTTCAAATTTTCAATGAAATACATGGAAGTGGGGGCCCAATCCTTTCCCCAGTAGCTTCTTCCATATATTATTTGAGAAAAACCAGCAATTTATTCATGCATTTTC
The DNA here is from genome assembly GCA_026170595.1 of Plestiodon gilberti rubricaudatus. Lineage (NCBI taxonomy): Eukaryota > Metazoa > Chordata > Lepidosauria > Squamata > Scincidae > Plestiodon > Plestiodon gilberti. Next base: position 92,384,342 of record JANXHW010000002.1, on the reverse strand, counting down.
AACTGACACTAATTACAAACGGGAGTAAGCAGATATGAATGTGGACAGTTTTTGATTAGGATGAGCTACCATTTTTTAAAGCAAAAACTGCAAAAAAAACTGACTTAAAAATTTTAATTGGATCCAAGTGCTTGTTGCATGTTATGTTTAATTAGTCATCACTAAGGAAGTCATAACCAAGCCCAATGGAAATCATGGGGACTTAGTCATAATTACATTACTTCGTCACAATTAGCTAAAATGTAATGGTACCGCATTGGTGGGATTGTAACAGCATTCTGTGTGCCTTGGCGTTGAGTCATACCAGCCAAATGACCACGGAAGTGTCTTTGGACATCGCTGGCTCTTCAGCTTTGAAACGGAGATGAGCACCACCCCTAGAGTCGGTAACGACTGGCTTTCAAGCAAGGGGAACCTTTACCTTTTTAATGGAGTTCATCCTAAATTTACTTAGACATGACTAACTGCCCAATCCCGACACATTACAGCATGGAGGTTGCACTGCATACTATGATGGTGGTGGGTGATCTTACAACCTGCAAGAGTTTTGTTTTTGTTTTCTTACTTATCTCTGGTAGGATGCCTGATTGCCCAAGAGTCTCCTCGAACCTACAAGAGCTATATAGCTGGCACGGGTCCAAGGAGGGCAGAAATATGGGGGATAAGGTCTGGCATGCATGACTGCAGCCGGATCCACCTTCTCTCTCCCCTGACACACCCCAGTTCCTCCCTCACCATATGCCATTACTCTCCCTCCCCACCCACAGCCTGCCCCTGCCACCAGTGGAAAGTAAGGTAGAAACGTACTTTCTAAAGTAGAACAAAACATTCTAGTAGTCTACTAAAAATAGTAGAAACAAAATTCTATTTTGAGAGTTTCTGGCGATTAAACAGCTTAATAATAACCAAGATATTATTATTCTTCCGGCCGACAAAGGAAATGCTACTGTAGTTTTAAATAGAATGGATTATTTTAATAAAATCTCTGATCTATTGAGTCCGGAAACTTACAATATTTTAAATAAAGATCCTACGAATAAAATTTTAAAAGAAACAAACAGGCTAATTAAAGAGTCCAATTTTAAACTGGAGATTAAAAATAGACTAATTAAATCATCAGCTCTGCCACCTAGACTATACGGTCTTCCAAAAATACACAAGAACAACATTCCACTACGTCCTATTGTTAGTAATATAGGATCTCCTACGCATGCATTATCCCAACATCTTGCTAAAATTCTTCTCCCTTACATTGGGAATACTTTTCACCATGTTAAAAATACCTACCATTTCATTGAACTTTTAAAAATAGCAAAATTAACAGAGAGATCAGTCTTGGTAAGCTTTGACGTAGTATCCCTATTTACAAAAGTGCCGCTAACCGAAGTAATGAATTTAATTAGTGACCTGACCATACCACAAGATCTAGTTCCCCTCTTCCGTCATTGCCTGACCTCCACATATTTTGTATGGGAAGGGGTATTTAGGGAACAAAAGGAAGGGGTAGCGATGGGCAACCCCTTAAGCCCGGTGGTTGCTAATTTATTTATGGAGTTTTTTGAACAGAAGGCTTTACAATCAGCCAAATTGAAACCATCTACGTGGCTAAGATACATCGATGACATTTTTTGTATTTGGGATCACGGGGAAGAAGAACTGAAAGGCTTTTTGGCACATTTAAATTCCTTGTGCCCCGAGATCCAATTCACGATAGAAATTGAAGAAAATGGGACTTTACCTTTCTTGGACGTCTTGGTGACTAGAAAGAAGGATTTAACCTTCGGACATACTGTGTACCGAAAGCCTACACACACGGGAAGATACCTGCACAAAACATCCAATCACCACCCACTGCAAAAGAACTCCTTAATAAATTCTTTAATTTTCAGGGCATTACGGGTTTGTGATGAACCATCTTTAGCTGCAGAAAGGCGCATCGTCACAGATTCCTTGTTGGCTAATGGTTATCAGTTGCAGCAAATTAACAAATGCTGGGAGAGACAAGTTAAAAAGAAAAACTATATCCCTAAGCCGGGAGAGAATAATGAAAAAGAGGAGGAAGCTGACAACGAGAAACTATGGTTATCATTGCCTTTCCTACAAGGAACCACGGACAAAATAGCGAGAGTGATGAGAAAATATGGGATCAGGACTTTATTTGCTCCTACAACTAAGATAGAGCAAATACTAAGAAATCCCAAAGATCAAAGACCTACGTTAATGAACCCAGGAGTCTATGAAATAAAATGCGGTTGTGGTCGTGCTTACATTGGAAATACAATGAGACCTATTAAAGTAAGAGTACAAGAACACCAGAGAGCGGTAAAATTGTCACAAGGAGAAAAATCTGCTGTGGCAGCGCACGCCCTGGAATCTGGCCACCAAATTGCTTTTGAGCAGGTCCGTTCGTTGTTTTCGGAAGCCAGTCTAAAACGAAGACTAAATCTGGAGGCTATTTCAATCTCCCAAAGGAAACCTGCAAGTCTTCTGAATAGACAGCAAGAGCTGTCATTTGCCAATAAAATCTGGCTACCTATCCTGAAAAGAGCATATTTGCAGCCTAGGAGGAATAGAGCAGAGGTTGATGATTCCGTTGTCAGTTAACGGTTGCCATGGCTTTTACTGGCATATGCTAGCAAGAGCTCCATGTTCTCAGTGTCATCCAGCAGTGTTATGCTGAATTACCTTGACAAGGTCCCTCGTGTGGGATGAAACGTTGGTAGGAGAAATAAAGACTCATCTTCGCCTCTACGCACATCTCCAGAGTGTGTGTGTGAGATAAATCTCTTAAGAAGACAGTACGATTTTAGTTTTATTTCTCAAATAATAAACATGGCTAGAAAACCCATAATGCCTGCTTCATTACAAAATTCTATTTGTTTCGGCAATACTCACAGTGTAAATTTGATGTCCTTGCTTTCCTTCTTAACACCATAGAAAGAGATAAGGAATGGCTGGTTTGTCTCGGTCATAGCCTTTTTTCCAAAAACATGGAACTTGACTTGGTAATGAAAAACTGAACACCAAAAAAGGACAAGAATGTATTGAGAGAAAAAAAAAATACATACAACTTTAAAGTCAGTTTTAAAAACGTGATCCCTGGAATTCAGTGCCCTTCCCCAAGCACTTTTGCTTGGAAGAAGCTCACAACGCAATCCTGTCTAACTCTGCGCCCTGAGATGCAGCAGGGTCGGTGCAGCCTCTGCTGCAGAGTGCAGAGCAGGCAGCTGGGAGGTCACCTCAGGGGGAACACTTGTTCCTTTCCCCCGCTGTAAGCCCCAGTTGCTCAAACGGGTCCCCTCGGATGTGCGCCAGCTATTGTAATGGCAGCCAGGCCAGGGAAAGGGATAGGATTCGGCAGAGGAGGCCTCCTCCGATTCCTCCCCCTGCCCAGGCCCGGCCAACCAATCCCACCGACCCCCTGGAATGCCCCGTTCCACCCTCCCCATGTCCCTCTGTCACCCGGCAGGGACAAGGGGAAGGTGGATCGGCGCCATGGAGAAAACAGTGCCATGTTGCTTACTACCAGGGTGTCACCAACGTGCTTTACGGCACGTTTGCAACACCCTAGACCAGCAGAGCAGCTGCTCTGCCGGTCTACTATGTAGACAGGATTGGGCTGAGAGTCAATTTTGTAAGTATTGCTCCACTGTACAATTTAACCATAGCTGATAAGGTCCAATTATTTACACCCCAATCCTAGTATTTGCTCCGATATATTTCCCAATAATAGGTATACTGTTGCAAGAGTTAATACAGTATTTCCCAACCTACGTTAGCTATGATTGACTAATGACCAATAGTAGACAACTACCAGGCTTTTCCATCATTCTACCTCATGTCACTGAGATTAGTACTGAGGATCAGTACTTCCTGCTCAGTCTTGTCCCAAACTATTTATTTTAAAATATTTACACTGTGCCATTCCCATCTAGAGGACAGCCACAGACAGCATGCAAAGAATTAAAAGTAATTAATAAAGCATAAAAACAAATTATAGCAAAATGCATCTCCAGTGAACCACCATTTTACTTTACCTTTATAAGGCATTTTTGCTCGAGTCTTCAAATACATTTGGGTGTCCCTCCTGCTTCTCACTCTGTTGACTTTATAGCCTAAATTGTTGCAGCGGTTCTTTCTGCAGCTCAAACAGAGTCCCCTTTCAAATGCTTGTTTTGAGTTGCAGCGGAATGCCATAATTGGTTCTTCATGTAAAAGGGAATCAATGAAGAGGTGGATGGAGCGTTCGTGAGAACATTTGACCAGCTGATCAGCATCTTTGAAAAACAAAACCATAATTGATGCATAGTAAGGTATATAGAAGTGTGGCTATTGTGCAATACTCTATTTATTGGAGTGGTGCATCAAATATTCTCCAGTTTCGATTTGCAGGTGGGGGGGTAGAGCAATCTTATGGGTGTGCGGAAAGGATCTAAATGATCTGTAAAGGATCTAAAATAGAGATGCAATTTTTAATAGAGCGTATATTTTATGCACACATTATTTATCAACACAAATGACTACCGGATTTCAATTATATGTATGTCTTTATTGCCATTTAGGCTTAAACTCACCTTGAAGTCCTTGAATCAGGCGCAGAGCTTCTGTTAGAGTGCAACCTGGCTGGAAGTCACCTCCATTAGGGTAGATATCAATATGCCCAACAGGCTTCTGTATCCCAATACTGCGATCTGGGGAACCCCTGGTGTAAGTGTGCACAACATCTACAAAGGCAGCATCATCTGGTGAAAGGCGTACAGATTCTTCAGCATATTCAAAGTGAGGTCCAGCAGGATCTAAACCTTTATAAGATGATAGAAAAGATGGTTACTGGTGTCTTGAAATCACTATTGTATAACAGATTGTCTATGAAAATTAATGGCAACATTCATATCTTATTCAAATTATTGGCAAAATTTCTACTGACATTAATGGTTCTGGATTGTGCCCACTATTCTTGTTTTTGAATGAGAAATATATCCCAAGTAGTTTTAAGGTTGTGGACACAGACAATGGGGTATTTTGTTCACTCTCTACCATTGAAGTCAATAGGAATTAAAGTAATTCTTGTTTAGATCGTGTCCCTTCCTCTGCCAAATCAAATGCAGATGGGTAGAATTGAAAGTTACTGCAATGTGGCACCTAAACTACTCTGCCTAAAAAACTCACTGAAGGAGGGATATAAAGAGATGTATCTTCAAGAATCAGCAGTCAATACCTACGTAGATTTAGAAATGACATGAATTCGTCTCTTCTGGGAAATGTATTGCTATATATAACCAGTATAGATTATATTCAAGACAATGAGAAACAAATGCCTTAAAAGAATTAGAATTTCTAAAGGCAAAGGCAAAAGGTAACATGCATAATCACTAGAATAAAACCAGAAAAAGGATCATTAAAATGTTACATAAAAGCTTTAAAATCTTTAAACTTTTTCTGAAATGTCAAGTGGCTCTTATACTTATAAAAGATTCAATTTGTATAGCCATTTTCTGAAGGCCCTCCTGATCCCTAAGACATCAAGGCCTGGAATTATAAGGACCCAACTGAAATAAGAGCTCAGTGCAGTCAGCCAAATTGCCTGCTGCACTTATTTTTGCTTATTCTATAAATGAGATGCTAATTTTTTCAAGGAATAAAATCCTCAATCCATGAATCCCCTTTGAATCCCCTTTAAACCAACAACTCTGAGCAAGGGGTTTCAGGCTGAGCTTCAAATCACAATACCTGCACAGCATCATGAAAAATAATGGTACACAGAGCAAACCTGCCTAACTATCCGGCGGGCGGACCAGGCTGCCCGCCAGATCCTATCCTCGTCGGGGCCAATCGAGATTGACCTAGAGGTCTACTCAGGGGAAGGGGATGTTTGTCCCCTTCCCCCGTTGTAACGCGGTCCGACCCCAATGGGCCTCCAAGAAATTCCGTCAGCTAATAGCTGGCGGAAATTCAAGGAGGCCATGTAAAGGCTGCACCAGCCGAAATAGGGACAGGGATATGGCAGCCACCATCCCCACCCCCTCCCAGGCTGGCTCAGCTAATGGCCCCCCCTCCTTCGTTGCCTGGTCCACCCCCGTGCCTGCTGGGGGATCTCCTATCGCCTCTAGCGGGCACAGGGGGGAGTAAGGGCTTGCGTTGGCAGCCCTTACTCTAGAGTCATCGTGAACGTGCTTTACGGCACTTTCGCAATGGCTTCCGGAGGCTCCGCCGCTGGATTGTTCATCAGGATTGTGTTGACAGTCAGGTTGCATCTTACACAAGGGTTATATTCTGAAATCAGCGCATAAGGCAAAAATTGCATATAGTCAAAATTACCTTTACATCTGAAAAAGATGTAATATCTCTTTAAAAACTAAAATCACAATGAGAGATAGGCAGAAAGAGATGACTGAGGGAATAGCAGATTCATTCTCCCATCTCATTGTCAATCTGGGGCACACAACGTAGTAAGTGGAGTGGCAGGCAGAATTGCCTGCATTAAACTCTCTTTTTTTTGTCAAGCACACATACTTGAATTTGCATAAGTAAAATGTGTGTGTGATGCAACCTGACTGTACTTCAAGCTGGAAAAATATGCATTTCCAGTAACACAATCCTTACACAACAGTTGCCAGAGCAGTCCCATATCAGATTACTATAGGAAAACAACATTCACGATGCGGAGGGAATTGCAGATTCCACTTTCTCTTTATTAACCCAATCATACCAGCAGGATGTGCTTACCAGTAATTCTGTTAATCTTCTTATTGGTCAGACTTCCAGCAATGCCAGCAGCATGGGCACCCAGACTGTATCCCAACAAATGGATATTGTCCAGGGAGTAACTCAACTCATCCTGTGAAAGATCATTTTTAAAAGATTAGTGGCAAAATCCTATCAAACATAAAGCAGGTTTGCAGCACCCAGTGAGTAGGTGCCGCTGGTGGGAAGGCCTGGACCATCCCACCGACGCCATTCCAGGAGCTCTGCATGCTGGAGCAGGTAAGCTGCTCTAGGCAGCACGGGGGATGGCAAGAGCGGCGAGGGGGAAGGGTAGAGAAGGGGGTGGATCGGGCCTGGGAGGGAGGTGGGATCCTTGTTGGACGCCAGATCCTATCCTCCCACCCAGGCCCTTTCTGCCGACACGGGGCCTCTTGGTTCTCCCCCAGCTAAAAAGAGCTGGTGGAGAACCGAGAAGCCCCACTATGGCATCTGGGAGTTTACTTGCGGTAAGGGGACGAATGTCACCTTACCACGAGTAGACCTCCATCTGCCTCCTTCCCCTTATACGATTTTGGGTTGGCCATAAGGCCCACACCAGGGGAGGATATGACTGGGCTGTAAGGCTGGAATCCTATACAAGTTTACCTCTGAGTAAATCCCACTGAATTCGCTTCTGAGCAGACATGCATAGAATTGTGCTGTAAACTGCAATCCTATGCATAAGCAATCCTGGAGTAAGTCACATTAAATTCAGTGGATCTTACTTCCCAATAAACAAGCATATGTTTGGGCTCCGCATGTTGCAGAGTTGTGTATATTAAAGTACATAGTTTTAGCTTGCTTGCCACCAACAATTGATGATTGGTGAACTGATTTATGACATATTCTTTAAAGTATTAATTTAAAGACCAAAAATGCTGTATCAACAGCAGGAACTGTTCCACAAATTCTGCATGCAAATCAGTTGGACTGTTATTTCACAGAAGATGCGATTTTCATCCTAAATACATTTGCTTTTAAACAAAAGCTAATGGAGTGCGAGACAGCCAAACATAAATACTACACATTGGTAAAATACAAACACATTGGTATCCTGGCTAGACTGCCTCAGCAAGTTGCCCAAGGCAGCTCATAGCAGCACTGATAGTATAAATACAAAAATTATAACTAAACTACAAGGTAACAGTAGAACACACATCAGCCAAGCATATATAAATTCTGCACAAGTATTACAGAATTCTTCACATTATATTCTATATCAGAAGTGGCCAACCTTCCACCATTAGGGCCTCTGCATTCTTGAGTTGTGTCGAAGACAGAATCTTGGCAGCTGCAAGTGCTGCTAAAACAGCTGCACCTGCTGAAATGCCCTCACCTATACAACCATTAAAGGGCCAGGAACATTCTTGTTGAAAGGTTGGCCACACCTGTTCTAGATGCAGATTTATATTCCACTGCACATTTATATTCTATATGCAGGGAGATTTTCATGGGAGAAAATTCAAACATGTTGTCCCCTCCCACTTAGTACATTAGTTTTCAAATGATTAGCCAAGTTCTTTACACATGCTTACCTCCAGCCAGTTGACAAATGTGGCAACATCTTCTCCCACCAGCTTGGTGTACTCAGCCGATATAGGATAATGTAGGCTGGCTCGTGCTAGCCAATCAACAACAATGACATTAGAGTCAGGTTCCCTCTTATACAGTGCTGTCACCAGCTTGGGAACCCAGCTCTCAAACATTCCAGTCACCTGGAAAACAGGAAGACGTTTCAGTGTATGACAAGGATCAAACTGAGTAAGCAATGTGCATACACATAGGATTGATGACTTTACGAGACTTAAAAAAAGGGTGATCTTTTTAAAAAAAAGAAATTATATATATTATTTATTTATTTATAAGCAATATTTTATTTATTTGCAAAAAACCTCAATCCATTTCCTGTAATGAGGCAGCCCTAATAAATAGCCTCAAGGCTTGAGGGCTTAGTTATGTGACCCAGCCTTCACCTGCCCCCACTACCTGTCACTGACAGACTTGGAAAAAAAACATCACCACCCCAAAAAAGACACTCAAACATTTATCTCCCTATATTTACACAAGCTTGCAAACTGCAGCTCAGCTGTTTGCAGGGCATTTAGCAGCTATCTTGCAAGCTGCATGAAAATTAAATACTGGAAATTAAATACAGGTTGATTACCTCTTATCCAGACATCCGAAATCCAGACATTTTGGGGGCTGACTTTTTAAAAAAAAAAACTTTTTCTAGCACCTGGCAGGCATAGCACAAGGCACACTGGGGCACAAAATTATTAAAAATATTGTAAAAGAAATTACCTTCAGGCTATATGTATAAGGTATATATGAGACATAAATGAATTTCATGTTTAGACTTGGGTCCTATCCCCAAGATCTCACTATATTTATGCAAATATTCCAAAATCCAGACAACTTCCCATCCCAAGCAATCTGGATAAGGGATACTCAACCTGTAGTAAATTCACTGCTTAGCCATTGTTCAAGACAGTTCATCTGGGAAAATCTTACTGAAGACCCCGGAGAACCTCTTACCGTCCATCCATGGATTACCACAAAGGTTTTACTGGTATGATTGAAGTTGCATTTTGCCACACTTGTTTCTTGTCCAGGAACTATATGACAGGTGTCTTCATCGGGGTTTCCAGGTGTCCTTAATGAAAATTTGCTCTCAATGCTATTGAAGTCTCGCTTTTCTTCTGCGGTGTTTCCTGAAGTGAAGACAGAAAGTTAAGCATAGATGAGAAAAGTTTGAAATTCATAGAGGGTCAGCAAATAGTGTAGTCATTCCACATTACACAGAGAAAAGATATAGGACTAATTCTATTGGAGGGCCACTTTGGAGGATGACCTGGAAGGTGGTACACAGTTGGCAAGTTCCACATCAACTACTACCACTCCTTTGATACACTCCTCTTGCCACCTAGTTGGCAACTGAGGAACCAGAGGATTGAATGGGGAGGGCAGAGGCAGAAGGAGGATGGAGCGCGCGGAGCAGATGCGACGGCGGAGGCGCGGGGCGCAGTCAGCGTTGGGGGGGTACTTACCCGCGCAATGGTTTGGCCCTCCCACCCTCCCTGGAGCTCGTTTGACTCCAAAAAGGTGCCGGAACCGGCAGGGGGGCGTGTTCGTTGTCGCGCTGGGCGCGACGACGTCACGTCACTTAGGCCCCGCCCCTTGGACCGGGCGCCGGGAGGGCTAGTGGCATTACTGGGGGAGGGGTGGGCAGAACTGGGGCAGGATTGGCAGCAGCACACGTGAAATCCCAACCCCCTTCCTGGGCCTGATCCACCTTCCTGGGTCAATACAGGTACAAGTTGAATGATAGTGACTGCTGGGGCTTACCCCGGAACAAGGGAACAAATGTCCCCTTACCCCAGGAGATCTCCAGCAGCTGAAAATTCCCCTTAGGATACAGTGGCAGCTGTAAATCTGCACAGGGGTAGGATTGGGCAGTCACACAGATTGCTGTGGGGCACCCATCTCTTGTCTGCTTCCAAAGCTTCTCCTTCCACTCCCTGAACTGGAAAAGGAAGAAAGGCAAGTGTGGAAGGGAAGAGGAGCCAAGCTAGACCTTTGGGGAGTGAGAGGAGCAGAAGATGGCACATCATCCGGTGGGGGGCAGCATTTGGCAGGCTGCATCAGGAGGTCTTGGCTGGCCCTTTGTGTGCATGTTTTGTTTGTTTGTTTTTGAGCAAAGCTAGGATTTGAAGCATTTTAATAAAATCCTGCAGCCCATATAGAACAGCCCTTGGGGAAGCCAAAAATTGCTCACATCTGTTGAGATTTTCTACTGGAGAGCATTTTTGTTCTAGTGAAATGTCATGTTAGAAGAAATGTAGTTTTGCCTCTTTTTTCACATTTTTTTTATACCGCCCTTCCTCAAAGGAGCTCAGAGTGGTGTACATATTTCCTCCCCTCCTTTTTGTCCTCACAACAACCCTGTGAGGTAGGTGGGGCTGAGAGATAGTGACTGGCCCAAGGTCACCCAGGACGCTTCATGGCTGAGCGGGGATTTGAACCTGGATCTTCCAGCTCTAAGTCCGACTCCCAAACCACTACACCATCCTTAAATTTGTTTAATATTGCGTTGCTGTTTTTTATGCCTTCCACACCACTAGGGCCATTTATACCATCATTCATTGACAGAACACAGGCTTTCAAGAAGAAGGTCCCAGCAGCCTCTATTTAAAAGGATCTCGGATAACAAGGCTGGGAAAGACCTCTGCCAAAGACCCCGAGGAGCTGGTGCCAAGTGAAGTAAATAGTACTAGGGTAGAGGGGCAAATGGTCTGGCTTGGTATAAGATACCTTCATATGCTCCTTTGATACTGGATTTTTAAAATGCAGTTAACTACTGGCCATAGGTTGCAGTCATTAAGGGCCCAATCCTATCCAACTTTCCAGCACTGATGCAGCCTTGCCAAAGTGGTGTACAGGTGGGCCCCCATATCCACTGATTCGCTATCCACGGTTTCAGTTATCCTCGGATCATGGGGACACCCCCAGGCTTTTACTTTTTTCCCAGTAAGCTTCGTTTCTTCCTTAAAGAAACAGGAGAAGCAGCCTCTGGCTGCTTACGGGCAAGTAGAATGAGACTAAGTACTAGAGAGGCTCTGCAAGGTTAACAGAAACCTTGCAGAGCCTCTCTAGGACTTAGTCTCATTCTACTTGCCTGCAATGGAGGCTGCTTCTCTGTTTGTTTTTAAGGAAGAAACAAAGCTTGCTGAAAGAAAAATAAGAGCTGGGGGGAGCAAGCATGCCTGCCTGCAGGGGAGGCAGGGGGGGGCCCTCAGGAAACCATGGAGGGGGTGTTCGCTCTTATCCACGGTTTCAAGTATCCACGGAGGGGCCTGGAACATATCCCCAGCGGATATGGGGGCCCACCTGTACACTGCATCCTGTAGTGGGGGAACAGTCATAGAGGCCTCCTCAAGGTAAGGCCTCCTCAAGGTAAGGGAACATATGTTGAGATATTTTCTACATATGTTCCCTTACCTTAGGGCTGCATTGGCACTGGAAAGTTGGATAGGATTTGGCCCTAAGGCTTAGTTTTTGTTCACATTATAAGCATAGCTGAAATTGTCATAGGTATTGTGGATCATTAATTGCAGAACACTGGATCCGTACTGCTGTGAGTAAGCACTATCCAAGGCTACTGTTAATATTGCCAATCCTACACACATGCACGCACAAGACACAGACCCGTGAAACCACTCATTATGATAGTGTGTGGAATGCCAGTCTATATCAGGGGTGGCCAACCTTTCAACATGAATGCTCCTTGCCCTTTAATGGCTGTATAGGTGAGGACATTTCAGCAGGTGCAGCTGCTTTAGCAGCACCATCAGCAATTGCAGCTGCCAATAGTCTACACAACTCTTGAGAACACAGAGGCCCTAGTGGTGGAAGGTTGGCCACCCCTGGCTTATACGTAGCAAAACTGCCTGTGGCCCAAGGACACATTGTGCCTTCCCATGGCACACCAGTGATGGTGGTAATGAGCTTTGCTCCCACTGCATCATTTTCCTGAACGGTAGCACTTTATTTTTCCACATACAAGTGAAAGGCAGCCAGACATTCATCTGCAACAAAGTAAGTAGCGTACTGAGATATGTCATATCAGTGGGGGAGCCACTAAGTAATGAGCCAGCCCCATCACTATATATACGTACATATCCCACCTTGGGTTCTATTTTTTGTGACAGAACACCCTGGGATGGAACTGGCTTTTGTATATAGTTCTAAAGTCAGCTTTTGAAGACCTTGTTGGCACCCATCTATGAAATGCGTACTACATAAAGTTTGTTTGAAATGCCATCAAATATTTATCCACCTTTTCATAACACAGCACAGTCAGACTTGCATTGTTTGCCTAACTGTGACTCCACTGACCATTTCTGATCAGAGTTTCACAACATTCCGAGAATGTACTACTAGACAACTGCTATTCAGAACCAGCAAGAGCACAGTGCAAGATCTTTGCGTACAACAGGAGCTAGGTGAGTCTTGATTACACTGAGGTGGTATTTTTTTCATAAGCTAAAAAAAGGGATTATAACTTCCCACCCAAGCAGTTCAGATAAGGGATACTCAACCTGTATGTAAAAGACTGCAACCAATAGGTTTTCAAATCCACAGAAGTCACCAACATTGAGCCAGTATTAGATCAGGTTGACAAATCAGTCCAACATTTACAAGCAAGCCACCACTCCTTATGCTTAATATGCTAAACCTTAGGTATAAAAAATGCAAGCAATTTTAAGAGGAGCATTCCCAATTAAAAATTAAGCATGGCTATGTCTGCAAAATAAATCCAGCCTCTCAAAGCTCCAAGTGTATGTTTCTCTGTTTGAAATCAGTAGAACTTTGTTTCACTGACTTCTGTGCAATGGTGCCAGAACAGCTAAGAGGAGTGTGTGGCAGTCGGGGAGGGAAGGAAGCAATTAAGCTCATTTATGTTCAGGGGAAAGATTCTCAAAAGTTGGAACCTCTGACTCTTTGGCTCCCCTGCTTCTGAGAAGAAATGTTTCAGTTCATACACACCATACTGGGCATTTATTGGAAATAACTCTGAATACATCTCATTTATGCAAAACACACACTTGAACATTCATAAATGTATTTCACACCACTAATGCTCATTGTACACTTTATGGATCTCCTTTCTAAGAGATATGAACTTATTCTCTCAATTTGGACATCATCTATTGCCAGCTGAAGACCTTTTTTCTAAGCAAGCATTCCCAGGTTCATGCTATGAATTACCGGTATGCATTTTTTTTTTTATAATCTGTCTGGTGCTGATTTATGTTACTCTTTATATGATATTTAATTCTAGTATGGTGTCATGGCAGTTTTTACATCTTATGGTTGTAAGTCACAAGCCTTAAAATAAAACTGCAACACAAAAATACTATACATAAATGACATCTCACTCCACTGCCAGTTTTTAGACAGGTCTTGGAGTTATACTAGAATCGCTATGAAATATTAATATTTATTTAACCTACCAAAAAAAGGAAAAAAAACTCATGGCTGAATAGGTCTTAAGTTAAACATCAACTCTTTGCTTTTCCACTCAGTGATGAATCAACAAAGTTCTGAATGGAATAAGAGGAGCTTTCAACTATACAGAATGTTTGTTATATAATGAAACTCATAATAAAAACTTCTGATCACTAAAGTTCCTGTTCCAAACAGGAAAGCAAACAAGAGCACTATAGTTGCATTTTATTTATGCACTTTCCTTTTCTGTATTTAGTTGTTATGTACCTCTGGTGTGTTAAAGTTATTTCAGAAACATCTAAACTTTACCACTTTGCGCCTGGTGATATAACTTGATTTCTCATGCTTTGATATGCCATGTGAAATATCCCCAAGTATATATACTCACTAACCTGTAACTTGCTCTTATGCAAAAGTGTATACTTCTGAAATAAGTATATACCGTATATTCATACAGAATTTTCTTAAGATTTTTACAGCATGTTTCTACAGCTCAAACATTTTACAAAACACTATAACAGCCCAATCCTGTGTAATTGTTGCACCGGTGTAATAGTAGATCCACCGGTGTAAGTGCACTTATGCCAGTGTGACTTGCTGGACGCAGGACGGACACCAGTGTAACCCCACTCAGATGCCGTACTTGCGCAGTTTGGACGCAGGATGGATGGCAGCACAACTCTACCGACACAGGGGGCATTCCAGGGGTGTCCAAACACCCCCGGAATGCCCCCTGCGCCAGCAGAGTTGCAGCAGCGTCTGTCCGAACTATGCATGCATGGCATCCGAGGGTGGTTACACCAGTGTCCATCCTGCAAGTTACACTGGCATAAGTGCACTTACACCAGTGGATCTACTATTACACTGGTGCAAGAGTTACACAGGATTGGGCTGCCGGTCTGATGAAGGGAAGGCAGGACCAGCCCATTGATGAGGCCAACTGAAGTGGTTGTCTCAGGCAGGAGAGGGGACGATGACACATACCCATCTCTGTCTGCCTACTTGCATCTACTGCTCCTCCTTCCACTCCCTGGACTGGACAAGGAAGAGAGGGACAGAGAAGAGGAAATGTGGACAGCAGCAGAGTCCTGAACTCGAACACTGAAGAGTGGAAGGAGCAGAGACTGGCACATCATCATGTAAGGGAAGAGCAGCTGCCTCAGGTGTCAGGAAGTCTTGGGCAAGCCCTGGGGGCAGGGCGACATATTAACTTCCTACTGGTGAACCATAAGTACTTCTGGCAATGCTAGAAACTGTTTAACCAAGCAAAGTAAGATAACTGGGAAAAGAGAGAAATAAGGTGCTAGGTCAGAGTCAGGAAAAAAAGAGTATGCTTTATAAAGCAAAGCTCCCATGCAACAACTATTCATGTCAATGTAGACAGCAACATTCAATGAATTGCACACACATGGAAAAATCAAAATCACTGTGATGTGTAATGCAATCCTGTACATGATTGCAAACATGATTGCAAAAAAAAAAAAAAAAAAAAAGGAAGCCCCACAATATTCAAGAGGTCATACTCCTAGGTAAGTGTGCATAGGATTGCAGGCTTAGATGCCTACAATACTTTTAATTCAGTACTTTAAAAGAATCCCACATACATTAAATTAAAGAATCCCACATACATTATGGACAGATTTCACCTCAGGTTAATCTCTTACATTCCAGTGTTGTCATAAGGATTGCTGAGAGAAGTATGTGAAGTTCTTTAAACATTGTAAATGTGCTACATAAATACTAAGCTCTATGGTTTTATATCCCAGTAATTGCAATGGGAGAGTTGCAAGCATGTGCTTAATGGTTAATGAAAGAGGATACAACAACCCTGTATGGTAAGCCAGTGATCATCAGACCCATATTTTACAGACAGAGTTGATAGGTAATGCAGACATTAGTTCGCTTACCCTGGGTTTACTGCAATGGGGTTACTTGATTCTGCACAGGTAGTTCTATTGCAGATAAGGAGTCAACATCATGCATCAGTTACATTACGTTTTTGGCCAGAATTTTTATATAATCCCATAATTAACTAAAAAGTAAAATCAGTTTTCAAAAACTTACAAACTTTCCCTTTCAAGTGAAACTGGTAATTATGTTCATTTTTACCTAAATGGGAAATATATATATATTTAAATGCCACGCTGGTAGCTCCCTGCAGTGTGAATTTATTAACGTGACAATCCAACACACTAGAACAGAGTTTATTTAACTCACTCATAAAATAAAGAGGTTCCCTGTGAATCCAGTTCCACAATCAATAGTTCATGGATGGTTTTGAAAATACTCAGCTCCACAGATTAAGAACAAAAGCCCACCAGTTGATACTCAATGTTGAACTAGCTGAACCTAGTCCTTGAGGAATGGTGTGGATGCAAATTACATGGTACGAGGGGATTATGAAAGCCTTTGCATAATTTTTTGTACTTAAGTGAAGTATTTTCATTGTCATTCTTTTCATTTTCTGAATTTTAGCAATGTAAGCTCACGCAGCATAAATAGCTGGGAGGCTGATGTTGTGTGCTCCTGTTCTGTTCCTCATACCAGTTATCGAATACAGTACTGTACTGGTCAAGTATATGGAACCAGCATGGGGCAAACGTAAACCATCAGTGCTGTTCTCTGAACCTACATCATTGGCTGACATGTTCATGTTCCAGCTGGTACTGATGAAAACACAAAGATGTGGTTCTGATAACTAAGGTTGAAATTCTTTACACACTTATTTGGGAATAAATCCTCACTGAACTCAGTTGGACTTGAGTAAACATGTGTAATATTAAGCTTTACAATGTACTGACAGTGCAATCCTATACATATTTTTTGGAAACTTGTTTCACTGAGTGCAATGAGTCTTGTTCCCAAGTAAGTGTGCATAGGATTGCAGCTGTAACCAGTCAACCACTCACACACATATATCCAGTCATATTCTCATACTAAGGGTCAATTTCCATGTGTAATGTATACAAAATAAACATATATGAAGCAATGCAAGAATGTCTTGGATCAATTCGATTTATTTACTTTTTAAGGAAAGTTCTATACTGCCTTTCCCCAGGTAAGAAGTCTGACACTCAGGTGCTAGATGGAAAGAAAACATAAATTATGGCTCAATATGGAATATATCCACACCAAAATACACATGTACATGGCCATTCTTACATGTACACCCCTTTTCATTCAAGTGTATAAATCTCTGTGTTTAAACAAGGAACTGGTTGTCACAGCAATCAAACACACAAGACAAGTATTCTGCCATACACCTACATTAGAGCCTCTGCTTGTCACCTGTACAGGCCAGAGGGATAGCCATGTTAGTCTGTAGCAGCAAAAACAATGTAGTTCGGGTAATCCATTTAATCCCATCCAGAGAAAACCAGCAGCCGGTCACAAATGCCAAGTTATCCTTTCTCTAGTAATGTATCAAAGATTGCCATTTTTGCTTACTACAGATGAATCAGTCGTCTGTTTCTGCACTAAAGGGACCACATTCCTCCCCCTCATAAGACTCTTGAACCTTTAACAGCTACATGGCAAGCAGGAATTGAGCTGTTGAAGTACTTCCCAGCACAGACACGAAGCTTGAGAGAAGGCAATTCTTGCTACATTTCTGCCTGTTATGTGGATGTTAAGGGCACAGGAGTTCTACCATTTTACACCTGCAAACACCAAGGCAAATTGGGCTACTGCACAAAATATATGTTAAAAAAACCCAATGTGGTTAAAATACAGTAAAGGGGTAACAATATGCAAGTAAAGCTTGAATATGACCCGCAAATCGAGTGACTGCTAACGATCATATAGGCAAAGGTGGTAAAGGTGACCCCTGACAATTAAGTCCAGTCGTGTCCGACTCTAGGGTGTATGGTGCTCATCCCCATTTCAAAGCCAAAGAGCCAAGTGGTAACTTCTTACAATGATGAAGGCTGATCTGAGATAAGAAATTATTCATTTGAATATTGCTACACAAGCATTAAACCTGTTCAGAGTCGATTGTACACTACCTAATCTCTATTTAAGGGGAAAGCCAGCATTCCCCTCCCTCACTCCATATTTCTTGCTGGAGCTACTGGTGAACATTGACAAAGCTTCTCCCCCATCTCAGCAACAAATTCCCAAAAGCTTGGTTAGCTACACCAGATTTCTCTGGACTTGGGGTAGAGGAATGAAGACACCCTGTTATAATTTCACCCAATGGTTTTGAAAAAGATGAATATTAACCTGTACGCCAGTGCTGCCGATTGTGTCTACATAATGAAACTGAAAAAGTTTCTCATCTGCAGCAAGACCACAGATGACAATGCTTGAGTGATAAATGAAACTGGCTTCTCAGGTGGAGGAAAATTCTGCAGGTGTCACTATTGATTTTTATTTCGTTTTTAAAAATAATGTTTGGATTACAGTCTGTCACCAAGATCACCACAGACCACTCCCCTGCTCTTGGTGATCCAACAGCATTACAGTCAGTTCATGCTCCTGCCTTGAAGAGACTATGCTAGTACTATAGTGGAAGTTTTAAAAATTGCAATAAATCAGCCATGGGGGTGGGGGAGAGAGAATAGGACAACATGAAAAACATAGCAATGATTTGGTATTAACATTGTTTGAATTCTCAGGAACAAGTGTGTGTAAATGGTTTTGATGCAAGTTAACATAGTGTAGAGAACCATACCCTTCAACAATTCACAGATGAACAGTGCAATCCTGACAAATCCTCGGGCGATGGAACGAGCGTTCTGCTGCCAGAAGCAGTCGCGAACGTGCCATAAAGCACGTTCGGGACAACTCTCGAGCAAGGGAGGCTGGCACAGAGGCCGGCCTCCCTTGCTCCGACGATGGAGCCCTCACCCGGACCCAGGTAAGGATCCAGCGGGGGGGGGGCGGTACGGCCATATCCCATCCCCGGCTGGGCCATTACACGGCCTCCTGACTTCCACCAGCGATTAAGCTGGCGGAAATCTGAGGAGGCCGATCAGGCCGGCTGCCATTTACACCCGGGGAAGGGGACGAGCGTCCCCTTCCCCGAGTAGACCTCAGCCCTGGCGGCAGCCTAGCCGCCGGGGAACAGGATCCAGCAGCTGGCTGTGGGCCACCCGCCGGATCCTTACATAGGATTGCCCTGGAAAAGAGGGGCACTTTGGGGTATTTGTAATACCCCAGTTCAGTTCTTATCAAGAGGGGGCTAAGACCCCCTCCTCCCTGCAATAACGTTGTCCTCTGCTCATTTGAAACCAAAGAGGGTGGTTGTACTTTTGGTTAAAGAAATGCCAGAAAAAAAAATGATCCTACAATGCATTATCAGCAATTTGAAAATGAACCTTACCAGTTACAGCAAGTTAGGCACAGTTAGGTACCTAGCAAGTTAGGTACCTTAGAATTCATGCACATACACATACAATACATATACGCAGGTGAACCAAACGCAAGACATCTCCATCCATCTTCCCTCCACTAAGAAATTCAGCTTTGTAGAGTCATGGGGGCCCCATGACTCTACAAAGCTGATGGGGGAGAGATGAAACATGAAGAACAGCGACTCCTATTAACAATTTGCAATGTGCTCAAAGTCTCCCAAGTGGCAAAGTAGGCCAAAGAAAGGCAAGCAATTTGCCAGGATATGCACCAGGAAACAGTTAGGGAGCTGGAATTTTACCAGTGTCCTGCTTTTCAATCTGGTGCAGATCTGTATGGGGGAGGGGCAACTCCCCTGCATTCTTCATGTCTCAGTTGTCTCCCCACAATCTCTAAAACTCTGCGGGGTAGTGAGCATGGAGATGCATCTTGTGTTCCCATGGATATAAACGCACGTGCACCAACACTAAATGTCTGGCTTCTCCTGGGTGGTTTTGTATACATGCACTGTAACAAGCAAACACTGGGCAAAGGCTCCTCTCTCTCTCTCTCTCTCTCTCTCTCTCTCTCTCTCTCTGGCTTTTGCACAGCTTTTCAGGTCACTTCCTCCCCCGCCCATTCCCTTCTCTCTAGGGCGCATCGCAGCCAGCCGGGGTTTCCCCGTCCAGGAAGCCACACACGCGCCACCGCAGGAGCCAAGGCAGCCGCGGTTCTCCCTCAGCGCGATCTCCCAGCAGCCCTGAACCAGGGTGACCTTGGCCCACGTTCCAGGCATTCCATCCCAGGCTCACGAGCGGAGGAGTTACTCGCGGTCACCACACGGCTGGCGGGCCCCTTCCCCGCCCAGCACACTCCTCCAGCGTGCGTGCCGAGGAACTAGCCAAGGAAGGCGCTGAGAACCAACCCAGGCACGTCACGCCTCTCCTCCCTCCTTGCCAAGTGAAAGGGAGGTTTTCTCTCTGGGGTGCCTCTCCGAGGGGCGCAGAGTTCCCCGCCTCGGCGCCTTTCCCACGTGTCTCGCTGTTGCGGCAACAAGGAAACACGGGGCGCTGTGGAAGAGCACTCCAGGCTTCTCAAGCACCCCCGGCCAGCCTCCTGTACGCAAGCAAACTCCTCCATAGTGCCAGCCACCGTTTGTCCCTCAGCTTCCCTCCTCCCCACGCCACCATTCCTCAGCCTTTTTGCAATCGCCTTCCTTTAATGGGGGCAGACATCATCATACTGTAGCGCATACAGCCACCCCCGCCTTCTTCAATTGGCAGCCCCCTCCCTTTGGCGCCGCCCCCTCACGTGCTGGCCAAGACAACTTGTCGTCGAAAAACGTCCAACCCGTCACTCCCAAGCAGCAAGCCCCTGACAGCTTCGGACACACCAGGGCGAACTCCCCAAATAAGTTTCGTAGTAGCCCGAATAGTAGTAGTTTCGTATCAGCTCCTTGACAGACGTCCTGCTTCTGGCGTCCCAGGGCAGTCAGCAAAGTCAGACGAGTTGTGGAGCATCCCAGGGAGGCACCATGACTAGCGCTAGTGGGCTGCATGTGGCCCACTGGGTCATAAGTTGCACCCTTTCAGGCTCCTCAGTGCTTCCACTCTATGTCTATTTTTTAAGCATTGGATTCCCCCGCCAATGTATATATCATCAGTCCACACCACACGACATTGCCTACAGTGCATTGGACTCGGCGGGGCTTCCTTCCGAATAAACATGCGCTGTCCCGACTCGCCTCAAGGAATGCGCCCTAGCTCTAGCCCGCCCGCTTGCTGTCCTCCACCGCCCTGTCCTCGCGCTCTGTTTTCTTTTTCCCGCTCTGCCCAGTGCCTGCATGCCCGCCTGCACGCCTGGGGACTGCTCTCGCGCGCTTCGCCTCTACCTGCCACCTCTCTCCACCCACACCCAGTTCCCTTCCTTTTCCCGCGTTGGTTTCCCACAGCGGGCGTCTGGCCGAACTGTTCTTGGGGAGCAGAGCAGCACTTACGCGGGGCAGGGGTCGTGGCGGTGGCAGCAGCAACGCTGTTTTCGGTAACGACGAGGCAGTAGCTCCAGATGCACAGGGCTACCAGATGCGCTCTCTGGCCCATTGCTCAAGACGTCTGTGGAATACCCGGATCGAAGCGAATGCAAGGTGGCGGGAGCCTCAGTGCAAAAAGTTTCCCAAATTCCCTCAACTTTAGCTCACGCCTATTAGCCAAAGCCTGCAGGAGAGCAGGGGCTCAAGCAGCAAACGCGAGCGGCAGAGATCCCCCGAGTGCCTTATGTGAATGGGAATATGCAAATGAGGCTCAGCACCTATTGGCTCGAAACTTCGCCAGTGAGAAGGGGGTGGGGCCCCCGGCCTCCCCCGCAGTCTTGGCTCGAGCGGCTCCAATGCGAATGCCGGAGAACGAAGTGGCTTTCAGAATGCCTTGCAAAGCCTTGTCACTTCTTCGAGGAGCGTGAAGGGGCTTGCTGCCCGATTCAGAGAGATCGCAGCTTGGTGTAGCAGTTTACCGTGTGAAAACGACTGTAGATGCTCAAGCGGGAAACCTTCCTTGTATAGATTCCTGAAGCCTTTCCACGGTGTAAAAAATTCTTTCCTTCAGGCCAGACAAGACCTGAGGCGGGAGATTCAGAATCCCTAGAGTTGTAGCTGCTTGCTTAACTTTAAAGCAGTGTATGGGGGGGGTTGTTGTTGTTGTTGTTGTTTCGATCGCTCTAAATTGCCTTCCCAAAGCAGCGGAAAAACACACACCAGATACCTGTACTCGAACTCAATCAGCACATACTATTAATCCCGTGCGCGACGTTTTGTTTGTTTACCTGCAAGAGCCGCCCAGAGTACAACGCGTCCAGCAAGAGACGGAGGCAGGACAACGTTTTAAATGTGATTATTGGAAGTATAGCCTCAAAAGTATATTGCAGATTTTTGGTCAGAGACAAAATGATGATCACTCTTCCTTCCTCGCTCCTATCTGGAGGGAATGTTCCAGAGTTTATTGCAAAGCAAAAACTCTGCTTTCTTTAGGGTTCTTTTGCTGTGGGGAGGGGGAAAAACACCTTGATTTTCAACCATTTAAATGTTACTTAAGACACAGAGCAGAGGCTGAACCTAGCAACTTTAACCCTTCTCTAAACCCCAAACATTACACAATATAGTGGACCTCACCGGTCCAGAAGGGGTCAGGATATTAAGCCATGCATGGGGTGTGCTACTGCTCCCTGTGTCAAAGGGATGTTTCCTTGGCCTGGTGGTATGTGTGTTATTTTGTCCCTATTGCCGTCAGTCTCTGCAAACTTTTACATACCTAGGTGATGCATCTTTCTGGAAGGTTAGATAGCATTCTGGTTAACGACATGTAATGAAGGTCTGGTCTATGGTTATCTCTTTAGTCTCTGGTAAACATATTATATAACGGGGTGTCCGCGGAAAAGCTGCTGCCACTCAGTGATGGTGTAGTGGTTTGAGAGTTGGACTCAGACCTGGAAGATCCAGGTTCAAATCCCTGCTCAGCCATGAAGCTTCCCCTGGGTGACCTTGGGCCAGTCACTATCAGAGGTGTCTCCAGGCGCCCACTGTGGTTGGGGCTGCCCCCCCCCGACGCCCCCCAATAAAACTGTCAACAATTTTAGGTTTTGAAACCTATTTTTGACAGGGTTTTTTGGGTTTTTTAAAAAGTTTTCCGGTGGATTTAAGTGTTAAACGTGTATGTGAAAATGTATGTGTGCTTTCCCAGCACTTATCTGTAATATGGGGCGTTCCAGGACGTTCCAGCGATGATCTTCTTCCTGCGCCCGGGCGCAGCTTCTCCCTGCGCCCGGGTGCGGACTCCGTAACGCCCCCAGCAGCGGTTTCCGGAGTTTGCGCATGCGCAGAACCACGGAGTTTCCAGGGACGTTCTGCGCCTGCGCAAACTCCGGAAACTCCGCCCCATATCAGCCGACGTCACTATCTCTCAGCCTCATCTACCTCACAGGGTTGTTGTGAGGACAAAAGGAGGGAGGAACTATGTACACCACACTGAGCTCCTTGGAGGAAGGGTGGTATAAAAATGTGAAAAATAATAATAATAAATAATAGTCCTGAACTAAATGTACCCTTCATCTGACTCAGTAGGAGGCAGTTTTATATGGTCACCAAGAATTCACCTTATGAACTCTGAAATATGTTCAGAGCACACCATCTGGAAGTTTTTTGATAAGTTGCTGTGTTTGCATGATAACATTTTTAAACAACCTTTTCTAGTTTACAAGCTCTGGTGCCACGTTGCTAGGCATTATGACTGGCCGTGATAAGACCGCAGCAAGCTATAGGCATGAAAGTTCAGGTTAGGACTTCTCTAACCCACTCTTATAACTTAAAGTAAGTTGGGGGTTCTTCTGAATCAACAAACAAACTAACCACGTGGCATCAGCAATAGCAAATCAGCACTTGTGAATCAATTGGTATAAACATCTGGGAAGTAACACGATACCTTAATTATACATAAGCTCATTGTGTTAAGAACATTAACATAAGAACAGCCCTGCTGGATCAGGCCAAAAGCCCATCTAGTCCAGCTTCCTGTATCACACAGTGGCCCCACCAGATGCCCCAGGGAACACAAGACAACTGTTGAAGATCTGTTCAAACAATAGATGAAATTCAGGAATTATCCAGATGCAGGGATATGGACTACTATTGCTATCATGTGAGAATGAGAGTGTGAATCAGCACCTAATTCTCCATTAGTTTTTATTTATTTATTTATTTTAGTTCATCCCGAAGGCTCAGGTAAAACAACAATTTAGAGCCAACAGAAAGTATTATTTGAAACCATATTCATAAACCAAACCATACCTTTCCATACGTTGCACTGCTAAAAATACCTCCGAGTGTTTCACGAGATATTTATATGCATGAGGTTAATATGGGCAGGGAGTAGAAAACAGCCATTTTACAATCAAACATTCATTTTAGCCAACCTGGGTTATACATTCACAGTCAAGACCAGGAAATAGTAAAAAGCACATCCAGCATTTTTTGCAGGAACAGTGGTGGTGCCAGTTTTGTGGGGATCCTGAGGCAAAAGCCCCAATGGTGCTCCTACACATGCTTTGGAAAGCACATGTGCCAGCTACCCCTGCCCTCCATTGTGCCAGGGAACCAGGTAGCAGAGAGCAGACAATCAGGAGTTCTCCTTCAAGCTACTACCCACAGCTGCAGAAGGAGGACACTGACCTCTCCAGTTCCACTGCCTGGTTCCAAGGAAAGCTAATCAGGTAGTGGATGGGTGATGATTCTCTTTCATTGCCACTACTATAGTTACAGGCGGCAGCACAAAGGAAGATTCATATCCATTGCCTCATTGTAGTCCTCCTTATTGCACCCGGATTGCTCCCTACTACTGCTCATGCAGGGCTGGGGAGCAACAAACCTTTGCACACTTGATTGCCATTATATTATGGCTTGGCCAAATTCAATCATGCTACTGAGTGCATGAGAAGTTATCTCATGCAAACATCTTCCAATATGGTTCCAATTTCAAGCAACTATTATGCTACTGTTGGTGCAATCCTGTGTAAAGTTATGTGGCCGGCCTAATAGGCTGGCCGCTGTATCCTATACCGTTTCCAGGCTGCCCTGGGGCAGCCTGGGAGCACCTTGGGAGAAGAGGACGTTCGTCCCCTTCCCCGGATGTTGACAAGCCCGGGGCCGATGGGCCTCCTCGGATGTACACCATCGCCAGTTCTGAAGCTGGTGTATATCTGGAGAGTCTGTGTAAGGCCGACCCGGGCTGGAAAGGGGCATAGGATATAAGCGGAGTGCGCCGCCGATATCCCCGCCCCCTCCCAGAACGGACTGGCCAATGGCCACCCTCCTTCACTGACCCGACCCGCCTGTCCCTGCCCCTGCATTGAGCGGCCTAGGCCTTACCTGGGTCATTTGGCACCAGTTGTGTCCGCCGGGGGAGTGAGCAGTGTCGGCCTCCACACTGGCGCTGCTTACTCTTCAGGTGCTGTAAATGTGCTTTACATTTATGGAACGCAATACCAGTGGAGCGCGCACTCCACCAGCATTTGTTTATGCAGGATCAGGCTATGTATAACATCAGAATTAGGTAGATCTGATCTCAGTGGCTATATTACAGACTGGCAAACAGCATTATCAAAAGGTAGAGGTACAGGACTGACCACTACACTTCATGTCCCCAGTGGTTATAGCACATGTTTCCAGGTCTGTGAAGATCTGTACCCATCAGATAACGTATGTTGTGCCAGTTTTAATCTATGGAGGTTAAGAAGTCTTCAGTCAGTCCTAAAAAGTTAGCCTATGTGTATATTAAGGTCATCTGACTCCCAAAAGCATCAAGCTTGATGCTCCCAAAAGCATCAAGCTTGATGCTCCCAAAAGCATCAAGCTACACAAATGTTTAAAATTCACATTAAGAAAGGCAGAATGCCCCACAAGATGGAGTTACCCATGTTCTTTCTTGGATATGAGTACGTAGTTGATGAGTCTTGATGAAGTGCTTAATTTTGTCCTGAAAATGGCAGATTTCAGTAGACTTTATTTTTTTATTGCTAGAAGGGAAAATTGGGTGGTTTGGAGCGGGGGGGGGGAGGTTGTCCCTCATTTTGCTCATTTATCCCAGAACTCTAAATTAATTTTCTGTGTGCATGATTCAGCCAAAGTTAAGCAGTTCAAAGGCAGAGTTAAGACTGAGGAACTAATAATATTGTATTTAACACTGATGCTATTTAATTTTCCTGAGATGAGACTATCTACTTTTCCTGAGATCTAAGGCTTAAAGTCAGCTAACATTGGACTGTGCATATTTAGGCCATGCCATGAAGACTCTTCTCAGTCTGATTACAATTATCTGTCGCTGGAAGAAAATTCTTAGAAATACTAAGACACCCAGTGCCAGGACTGAGCAAGCCTTCTGGAGTAATATGATATGCATTGTGTCCCTAGATTTTATTATAAACTAGCTGGAAAATGATTGATTTAAGCAGCTCTTTTGCTCAAGGAATTTGTTTGTTTCCCTTCTTGTCTACAAGGAATGTGTGTATTTCCCCCACTCTTGAATCTCATATACAAGTCCAACCAGAACAAGAGAGAATACTGGACTTTGACTACCCCACGCAAATGTGAGCTCATTGGGTGGCATTGAGCATAGGGTGGCTCTGCCATGAGGCCAGTTGAACTTGCTTCAGGTGCTGTGTGCCTGCGTGCCACCTCCCTTGGCCCACCACCTGGCTGCCCCATTGTCCTCTTGGAGAGCACATGAGAAGAAGGCTGAGAAGACTTACCTCTTCCTGTTCCAGCTTCACCTTTACTACTTGTCATGTGGCTCTCTTGTCAAGAGAAAATGCTGGGAGCGTAGAGGTTCTGCTCCCAGGGTTTCACCCAGCTGAGCCACTTTACAAAAGGCAGTGGTGAAACAGGAACAGGATGACAAACAGACCAATTCTAAGCCAGCCTCCACCAGCGGTACTAGGCTCTACACTGTTGCAAATGTACCATAAAACACATTGCGCTGGCATGGAGGCCAGTCCGGCCGCTGTAGAGGCCAGCGCCGACAGGACTCCGTCGGCACAGGAACAGCACCCGCCAGGGCAGGTGAGCTCTGCGTCGGGCGGCAGGGAGGGGTGGAATGGGGTTGGGGAGGGTTGTGTTTCAGGGCGGGGGTAGGGCAGGGAGGCAGGTGGATCAGGCTCTGGAAGGGGGTGAAGGCCTTCTCTGCTGAATCCTATCCCCCTTTTCGGGCTTGAAAGCCCGACATGGAGCTGCTTGGATTTGCGCTAAATAGCTGGTGCATATCCAAGTAGCCCCGTAGAGGCTGCTGGGGCTCGACATGGCGTAAGGGGATGGACTTCCAGAAGCCTCCGGCCCCGTGCTGGATACAATGGAACCTGCCCTGGCGCCACTGGATTGCAGCGCGGGGCTTTGAGTAGGATTGCGCCGCACGTTGTTAAGGTGTGCACTGACTGGGGCGCATGTGTGCTGGTGGAAGTAGGGCAACCGAATTTGAAGGTGGGTTTAGGTGGCAGATTGGCTTGAACAGCCTCTGCATGAGCAGCTCTTCGGCACTCAGCCTGGCCTATCTTAGAGGGATATTGTGAGGATAGCAGGGGAAATCCCCATGCTACCTTGAGGTCCTTGAAGGGAAAGCAGGACACTAAATATAGTACATAGATCATATCTCTGAGAAAGTGAATCAGAACTCTAGAATCAACAGGTTGAGTCCAGCATTAATTCAGTGGGTTTAAGTGTACCTACTTTTGTGCTGAATAAGACATCCTATTTTCCTATGTACCAAGAGGATAGTTTCCGCACTTTAGAAACACAATGAAACATATAATGAAAAGGAAGATTTCTCAGGAGATGACATGGTCTTTAGGAAAAGTCATTAAATGAACATTTTGCTTATAGCAAATCGCATCCTGGTCTGTACAGGGATCACTGGTGTGAGGTGACAACTGTGATACAACAAGTACACAAGAATGATCCTACATTTCATCTCTGATGAAACTCCCTGGATGTTGAAGGATGTGCATTGTGTTCAGCCTATCCGCAGGCGGACAGGAAATGAAGTAATGGATTTTAAATTACAGGAAGATATGG
The DNA here is from genome assembly GCA_026170595.1 of Plestiodon gilberti rubricaudatus. Classification (NCBI taxonomy): domain Eukaryota; kingdom Metazoa; phylum Chordata; class Lepidosauria; order Squamata; family Scincidae; genus Plestiodon; species Plestiodon gilberti. Next base: position 92,356,654 of record JANXHW010000002.1, on the reverse strand, counting down.
TTAGATTAAATATGAGGAAAACATCTTGCTATAGCATCTGCTCACCATTGGAACAATCTGCCCAGGAACGTTCTGGTATCCCCTTCCTTGGAGATCATCCAGGACAGGCCGGACATGAATCTACTGGGCATGCTTTGGATATTTGCTATCCCATATCTTCCTGAAGTGTGGAAAACTGTGCAGAGGAACCTTGTTTCCTTGTATCCATGTGAGTGTCCATGGGAAACACCTGCTTGGGGATTGATTTATTTATTTTAATACAATATACCGTATTGGTCTGAGTATAAGACTCACTTTTTTCTCCTAATTTAAGTTTTTAAACTAGGGGTGCGTCTTATAATCAGGCTGTTGCAATTTAATGCCAGTGATTTAATTAAATTTTTTATTAGCACCAAACTTTAAGGGTGCGTCTTATAATCAGGTGCGTCTTATACTCGGGACAATACGGTATATATCTCCTTTCTCTGCAAAGCACACACAAAGCCATTTACAACCATCCAGATAATACTGTACAACAAAACGATAGAAGCACAAACCATTAAGTAATAAAAATGGAGGCAGTAAAATCACCAATCCTACAGCGCAATCCTATGCATGTCTACTCATAAGTAAGTCTCATTGTATTCAATGGGGTTTACTCCCAGGAAAGTGTTACAGAATTGCAATCTGACAGCCCAATTCTATCCATTCCCCCCCCCCCCCCCGGTCAGAACAGCAGTGCCAAAATGGCGACCACTGCATCCTATTGAGGGGGGGGGGTGGACCGGAAAGCTTCAGCAGGGAAAGGGAGTGTTCAATCCCCTTACTCCTGCGTAAGCCTCCCGACCCGCAATGGGTCTCCTCAGACCTTCTCTAGCAATTTTGCTAGTTCAGATCTGAGGAGAGAAAGGGGGCGGGGAGGCTACTGCTGGATGGGATAGGATCTGGCTCCTCCCACCACACCCACACATACACCCCTCCCCATTTCAGCCCTCCCCATCATTCCCCCATCTGCCCCTACGCCAGACTCATCAGTTCTGGCAGGTGATGCTTTGTCTGCTGGTGCCGACAGGAAGGTTCTGGCCTTCCCACTGGTGCTTCCTGAAGGTGTGCTGTCACAACTTGCTTTATGGGCAATAAACCAGGGGTGGCCAACCTTTCAACATGAATGCTCCTTTAATGGTTGTATTGGTGAGGGCATTTCAGCAGGTTAGCTGCACCATCAGCACCTTTAGCTGCACCATCAGCACCTGCAGCTGCCAAGATTCCGTCTTCTACTCAACTCTTAAGAACGCAGAGGCCCTAATAGCAGGCTTACCAGATCGCCGACCGGGACGGCGATCTGGTAAGCCTGCCTAATAGTAGAAGGTTGGCCACCCCTGGGCTAAATCATGGGTGGCCCAAGACCTCCCAGTGCCTGCGACACCATACCTCCATGCCTCCTCAATTCCCCCAAATACCACCTTTGTGATTGCAGACCCCTTGTGGATGTGGGAGGAGGGCAGGCATGAGGGCAAATGAGTCGGCATGCCCCCATTCCCCTATGCATTTACTTACCAGGAGCGCCGCATGCAGCCTTCCATGCTGCACGCTGCTTCTGCTTGATATGAATGGAAACAATCAAGTCTGATTTCCCAGTCTGGGTTCTGTCATATCAAACAGAAGCGGTGTGGAGCAGGGAGCCTACATGCCACACTCCTGGTAAATAAACTAAAGGAAAGGGGGTGGGCTCCATATCACCTGTCCCTGCCTACTGGGTGCTTCATAAACACCAAGTAGGTGGGGAGGGGAGAGGTTATCTGGAGCTTGGCAGCCGTCCGTTCCCATCCCCCGTTCCCCCCCCCCCCCCCCAGTTCTTGCAGTAGCATTGTAAGGAGTACCGGGAAAAAAGCTCCTTACCTCTTCACCACAGTCTCTCCTTACACAGAGTTTAAAAGGAACACATCCCTTTAAACTCTGTGCAAGGATGGAGTGTGGGGAGGGATAGGGATGATCCAATTCCCACTCACATTTACCGAGCAAGGCGGTTCAATGCGGCTTGTGTCTGGGGTGGGTTGAAGGGAGGCAGTGGCTGTGATGGAGAGGAATGGGCTGGGAATCTCCTTGGAGTAAGGGGACATTCATCCCCTTACCCCAAGTAAAGCTCCAGCCTCTGCTATGGGGCTAGTCGGGTCTGTGCCCGTTATTTTGCTGGCACTGACCCTAGAAACCCTGTGTAAGGAGGAAAGGCATGGGAGGGAGCCTAGGATTCGGTGTTCACCAGTGACGCCAATCCTGCCTCCTCCTAGCCCCAATCTGCCCACCCTCCACCCACCCTGTAAGGCCCTCTCCCGCCCTCCCCCAGCCCAAGTGCCGCTCGGAGTGGAACTTACCCACTCCACAGTACTGTCCTCTGGGCTCCTCGGTGGGCGGGCAGCACAGGTCTGGGTGCCAGCGCCACCTACTCACCACTTTACGGCGCCACTTTCCAGCATGTTTGCGATACCCTAGGCTGGTGCCAAGGTTGCAGAGCTGACACCGACCGAAAATAAGATTATGCCGAAAATCAGACTAGGGTTGGGAGTTGGAGAAGGTTTTGGGGCAATAGTAGAAGAAAATAAGGTATTTGGGAGGGAATATGATTGGGCTTCTTGTTCCTCCTTGACTGTTGATTTAGAGCGCAATCCTATGTAAGGATCCAGCCCGGGACGGGGTGGCCATCCCCCGCCCCCTCCTGGGCCGGCTGGGCCAATGGTCCCCCTCCCTTGCCCAGCGAAACCTGCTTACCTGGTCCGGTGGCCACAGGGGAGCGCCGGAGCAAGGGAGGCCGGCCTCTGCACCAGCCTCCCTTGCTCATGAGTTGTCGCAAACGTGCTTTCTGGCATGTGTGCAACATCTCCCGGCGCCGGAACGCTCGTTCTGGCGCCGGGAGCAGCCTCAAGATTGCGCTGCTCGTAATGTCCTTATTGTGACTGTATTTGCCTGTCAGTTTGTTCATTTTACTTGGTAGTTGACAAGCATGTTTTATGGATAATCTCTTTGAATTTCTTCCAGGTAGAATAGTAACTCTCTAGGTTTAAAAAAAAAAAATCTTGATTGTCTCTAATCTTCTCTTAAATGTTCAAAGTCAACATCTGTTCAATCCAATGGTTCAGGGGGGGGGGAGCATGTTTAGCTTTCTTCTCTTTTACTTAACGGTAGAAATGATCTTCTGTTTTCTATGTGCAAGAACATAGATTTACACAATAAAAGCCTGGTTCCAGGAAAACCCAGGGTTTGGATTTAAAACAGTCTGAGTATGGTTTAGTTAATAAAGCTGCAGAGCCAGATACCACCCGCCAAGTGCATCTGGCAGGCTGTCTTGTCAGCCATTTTTTAAAAGCATGCAATGCAAAGAGACAGACGGCTGTCGGCCTTCTCTCATTCCAGGGGTGGGTGGTGGGTGTGTTGGCCTGGTCTCTTCTCTCATTGGCTGTTCCCCCTCTCTGTCGATCAAGTGCTCGTGACTCACATGGTTCCTTGGCCATTTATGCAGGAAAGGAAAGATACTGTTGCTCCATTTCTTTGCCAGGCTACATAAAAGTGCAAGAGTGAAGAGAATATTGGCTGGTTGAGGCAGTGGAGTTGGGTTTTTGTTTTTTGGTCTGATCTAAAACTTTTCATTCCTGCTGAGATTTGGCTTACGTGTGAATAAAGCAGCTTCATTTGCCAAGAAGTTCTGAACTAGCCAACTCCCACTCCCTTTTGTCTTCGTATATTTATTAAACAAATCATTTGAGCTATGGGAACAGATTCTGCTTATTCTGTCAGCCACAGTTTTTCTTTCCAAGTAAAATAGAATTAGGTTAAGCAAATAAGCAACTGCATGGCCACATGCAAGAAGAAATGTCCAATAATGATCCATGCTAGGTGCCTGCAAGGAAAAAAAATCTATTTTAATTTTCAAAATTTTGATTCCTTTCATTTTACAATAGTTTTAATGTTATTTGTTTTGTTATTAATTCCATTCATCTTCATTGTCACTGTTCCTTTGCATTTTTTTTAAGTGAATCTCTTACTTTTGCTCTTCCCAGGAGCTCTAGGCAGGGCTGGCCCGTTCATGGCCAACTGAGGCAGTTGCTTCAGGAAGTAGCTTGGCAAGGAGAGGCACTTACCCCTGACAATCTACTTGCATCCGCATCCATTCCTCCCACTCCATGGATTCAAAAAGGAGGATGGAGCAGAAGAGAAAGTGTAGAGGAAAAGAGAATTATGATAAAGAGCTTCTGCGGGTCTTATGTTTGACCACTGGCGTCACTACAGGGGGGCGGAGCTGTAAGTTCTTCCGTGATCGGAGCCTCCGTTACACGGAAGAATGAAGCGCCCCGCCCCCACGCCTTCCGCCCCATTCAAAGCAGTGAAAACAACACGCAGGGAGTCACAACACGCGGGGGCGGGGCGCTTCGTTCTTCCGTGTAACGGAGGCTCCGATCACGGAAGAACTTACAGCTCCACCCCCCCTGTAGTGACGCCAGTGTGTTTGACAACCCTGGTCTACCATAAACATAAGGCCCACAGAAGCTCTTTATCCAGCCCTTTGGGCTCTCCCATATCTTGAAAATAGGATCAAGATTTGCATATTTCCTCTTCTGTCATTTGCAGCTAATGAGTTCCTAGGTGAGAAAAAAGTAGTTCTTTCTGGTCAGTTCCTGCTTAATGAAATCACTTCTTATGTTTGAAGTGATTATGCTTTTGAAAAGGTCCCGAGGGCGGGAAGAAACGTAAAGCGGAAGAACTAAGGCTTTTTGTACTTGACTGACTTTGGATAATCCTGAAAGCGTTTACCCATTACTTGGGGTGTACGAGTAAAAGCAATTTCTCCAGACAAGTTTTGGTATGTAAATCTTTATTTCTTTAACTTGGAAAAGTTCACATGGCTGAAAACCCCATAATCTCTACCTCTGTGCACATCGTGACAAGCCATGAAAATCTGCATGCCACTTTGAAATCACTTCTGTCCCTCAGCAAGCACAATGAATGCTATTCGGCCTGCTCTATGGAAGACGTTTGACACCCCTGAGCTAGACTGTACATCCTGATGCTGTAGCCCACCCTTTTCCTCTTCTCCACACTTCCACTTTGGTTCTGTCCCCTTTGTCTTTTTCCAGTCCAGCGAGTGGGAGGCGCAGAGGTTGGCACATCACCAGGTAAGGGGAGCAGCATTTGGCAAGCTTCCTCAGGTTCCAGGAGGTCTTAGGCCAGCCCAGGGGCACCACGGGAAGGAGGGGCGACCCACCCTGGGTGTCACTCTGAGAGGTGACACCAAATTACCTGAAGATGACACCAAATCACCCGAGCTTCCTTCAGTGTTGGCTGTGGGAGTGCAGAATCGTTGCTGACTGCTGCGCCCGTTCCAGGCCTAATAGCTTTGTGTTCTTGCTGATGAGAGTGAGACGAAGCGATGACGAGGGCCCCTGCTCAACCTTTCCTGTGACTGTTCATCCCTTTCTGCTGGCTCCCAGCACCCAGTCAGCGTGGGCTGAACCTTTGTCCCTGTCTGGGCCTGCCCAATCTCCACCGGCTTCCATTGCCCCCCCCCCCCAGCTTGAGCTGTGTGCTCAGCCCCTTCCTGGCCTAGGCCAGTGTTCCCGTCGGCCTAGGTTGCCTGCTGCACTGCTGCTCAGTCATCCTCCATCTGCTGCAGGCTTTTCTAGGTGGGCTCAGGGTGGGCTCTGCACTCCACGCCGGAAGGGCTGCCAAATGGCTGCAACTTGGGAGTTCTGTGTTGCCCAAGTCAGTGCGGAGTCACACGTCTCCCAAGCCAGGGCCGTCTGGCAGCCCTCCTGGCATGGAGTGCGAAACCCACCTGCAAAAGCCCATGGCAGATGGAGGATGGCCAAGTGGCAGCGCGGTAGGTGACCTGAGCTTGCAGGAACGCCAGCCTAGTCCAAGAAGGGGCCAAGTGCCCAGCTCAAGTTGTTGGTGTGACAAAAGGTGGCGGAGGTTGGACTGGTCCAGTCAGGAGGGATCCAGCGCAAATTACTTCCACCCCTCTTTCCGTAGGCTGGAGGGAAGGGGGAGGGGCATGGGGTGAGCCCGGAGGTAGTTGGCGGTAATGTCATCACATCACCGCCAATTACCGTACATCCGCGTCTGTGCACTGGGGTGGTGGTGTGATGCCAGGAATCACTGCCCCTGGGCCAGCCCTGGCTCTAGGACTCAACTGCCTCCTGGCAGCGAACATGCTTTTTTGTCCATATGCCCCAAGATGAAGTGTTGTTATAGGCAAAATTTAAAAGTGGCTACTGCCATTAAAAAAAAAAAAAGACTACCCCCTTGGAAAGCATCCAAGAATCTAGTTTATGATACGAGTTGAAGCTTTCATGGCCAGCGACAAAAGTAGAAAAAAGGATGGGTTTAAAAGCCATGAGAATATTTTTTTTCAAAGTTTATGTTTCTCAACTTTCTTGTCTAGCCCCCACTGCTATGCCCTCTTATTCAATCCCCAGAGGCGTCGCTCTGGTAGGGGCGGGGCTGTAAGTTTTGCTCGGTCGGAGTCCCGTTTACCGAACGAGCAGGAGGCGGCCCCGCCCCCTCACTGTCAGTGCCATTCCCCTGCAGAGAAAGCAGCAGGCAAGAGACCCTGCCTGCTGCTTTCTCCGCAGGGGAATGGCTCTGACAGTGAGGGGGCGGGGCCGCCTCCTGCTCGTTCGGTAAACGGGACTCCGACCGAGCAAAACTTACAGCCCCGCCCCTACCGGAGCGACGCCTCTGTCAATCCCCACAAACTAGAGTTGCCAGCTATTCTACTGTAGTTGTGCCTTTTAACAGCAGCTTGATGTGCAGATATTAGCAGGTGACAATGTCCATTATTTCCATAGGTAAAGGTAAATACTGCTGTGAAAAAAAACTTCACTTCTGATTTCTGCACATCAACTTTCTCCTCAAGACACAAGAGCTAGACAGGACAACAGTACTCCCTATCATCCTTTGGCTACTCTAAAAGGCTGTACAGGCCTAAATTAAACCCCACATATGGGGCTAAAGCTTTACAAAAAGCTATCATTAAAATCTGTGGCCTGCAAAAATTTGAGATGGGGCAAAGATAACTAATCTGCAGTTGTAAGCCTTGTCTATACAATCCTGATGTTGTCATGGAAGAAAGCAGATAAATGAAAACAGTGACTCTCTTGCAAACCTCTCTGCTTACTCACTATGCAATGACCCTGACAAGTAATAAAACGGCTCTGTGTTTGACATGCATAAAGACCCCATTCAGTGTCTTTCTGAGAGGTTTAAAGCTCTGCAAAAAAAAAATCCAAAGATCAAACTCCAAGCATGAGTTAACCACAAGCTGCTGCTGTTGTGGAGCCTGCCTGCCTTTGGCTGGAAGAGTCATTGATTGCATTGTTTGTAGGAAACCAAAATGTTACACAAATGTCTCAGGAACAGGTAAAACAGGTAAGGCAGATCTCTTTTGTAAATTGATTCAGTTTATCCACCATGAAAGGACTTCAGAAGTTTCATTTTGGTAACTAAGGATGTGTTGTTATTTATTTATTTTAAAATATGTATAGTCCATCTCCCCCCCCCCCCAATCAGGAGGTGCCTAAGGTGGCTTATATAGTGTTTTTTGTTTTTTTTTCATAAGAACACTAAAATAAAAGATGTATGTGCTGCTGTGCCACTTTGGCTTCTTTTCCTCCTCACAAGGTATTTGGTGTTTCTGTGCAGGGCCAGCCTACTGAAGAAGCCAACTGAAAAGCTCACTTGAAGCAGCAAGTTGGGGGGAAGCAGCGAAATGATCAGGGGTGCCCCCCGCCACACCCCGTGTCTGCCCACCGCCCTCTCTGGCCCACCACTGACAGAGCCACTTCAATCAGCACTCTCTGATCTGCTTCCTCCAGTACGCGTGGAAGAAGGGGAGGGGGAAGCGCTACTGCCACCACCGCTGCCACCTCCTTGTTCTTCCTGCCTACCTGGCTGCTTAGGAAAGCAACGACATGGGCAAGGAAAGGCAGAGCATAGCAATCTGGGACTCGCCCTCCGCCACCTTACCTTACCTGCTCCAGATTGCTGCCTCCTTTCTCTGTACTGTCCTGTTTAAAAAAACACGCTCCCAGCATGCATGCGCCACTCACAGCACGGAGAAAGGAGGTGGTGATTTGGCGCAGAAGGTAAAGGAGTGGGCTGTCGATTGCTGCAGTCTAACTTTCATTGACTGCTTGATGGCAGTGGTGGTAGCGGGGGGGGGGGCATGCGTAAGCAATTTTGTTTTGGAAGGGGGTGGCAAAATTGGTCTGTCTCAGGCAGCATCCAAGCTTCGGTCAGGCCTGCTTCCCCCTCGCAGAAAAAGGGCACAGTGAAAACTAAAAAGGCACCAGCAGGTGGAGGTGGTGATGGGAACTCTTTACCTTGCTAGCTGTTTTTCCTCTTTTTCTTCCTCCTCCTCACAAGTTGGTATTTCTGTGTGAGGGAGAGGGATCACAATAAAATCTTAATAGTTTTTAACCTTAATAATTTTTCCTTAATAGTTTTGATACATCTCTCTGTATGTGTATTTTGTATATACACATGTTTTATTTATGTACTGTATATATACTATAGTCCTGTTTTTGTTAAACCAAAACAGCATGAGGGCAGAGCCAATCCATTTGCCAAGCAGATGCGACATTTTCTCTCATGGAGCTCTCTTAGGGTTCAGTCTTATCCGTTCCCCTGTCATAGCATGTAGCTGCACCAAAAGGGGCTGCTGCACTGTATGCTATTATTTATTTGTTTGTTTGTTTGTTTTTCACATTTTTATACCGCCCTTCCTCCAAGGAGCTCAGAGTGGTGTACATATTTCCTCCCCTCCTTTTTGTCCTCACAACAACCCTGTGAGGTAGATGGGGCTGAGAGATAGTGACTGGCCCAAGGTCACCCAGGAAGCTTCGTGGCTGAGCAGGGATTTGAACCTGGATCTTCCAGGTCTAAGTCCGACTCCCGAATCACTACACCATCCTGGCTCCCACCATGCTAGGAAAAAAGTATTTTTTCCCTTACCCTCCATAAACCCTTCAATTAACAGTGGGTCTCCTCGGACCTACACCAGCTCTTTAGCTGGCATGAGTCCAAGGAGACGAAGGGGGTGGGCCAGCTGCTATTGGAGGGGATAGCATCTTGCACAAGTTGCCAGTGCTGGGTTCCACCCCTCCTGCTCCCAGCCCTCCCCCCATTCAGACCCATTCCGCCACCGCCACCGTCAACCTACCTGAGTCAGCGGGCGCTCCTGTCCCTGCCATTGTCCGCTGGGTCTTCCTGGCCTCTCCAGCGGTGGGCTGGAAGTGTGCAGCTCCGCACACTTCTGGAAGGCCATTTACGATGGCTGTAACATGTGTCCTGCTGCCAGAACAGCAGCGGCAACAGGGGATAGGATTGGGCTATTAACGTTGTAGGACCTGGGCTGGTTTAAAGAGACTCACCCACCAGAGAAATGTAGCACAATCCTATGCAAGTTGATTCAATTCCATTGTGCTGAATGAGTTAACTTATTTAGATTACAGCTTTAAGTGCCAATCTACACATTCAGATAAATAAAATGGTACAGAGTTCCCAAAATTCATTGACTTCAGAGTACAGGTACATGATTGTTTAATTGATTTCCTGTATTAAAATCTCCCTGCCTGTGAAAAACAACAATGATGATGATGATACCACCACCACCACCACCACCACCACCACCACCACCACTACAACTACTAACAATAATGTGCTAGGTGCTAGCTCTAGAGTAGCCTTTCCCTATCTATTTTTCTGCATGCCTGGAGCTTTCTTTCTTTATGTTGCAGGAGGAATGTTCCAACATATGCAATCATTCACCTGCAGTCTGAGATAGTACAGCCCCCCCCCCCCCGGAACTCCATACCATAGGATTTATATGCCTTTACCTTTATTATAGGCTACCTTTACCTTAGGCCAGCGGGTGGCGCAGTGGGTTAAACCGCTGAACCATGAGCTATCGATCGAAAGGTCAGCAGTTCGAATCCGCGAAGGGGTGAGCTCTCGTTGCTTGGCCAGCTCCTGCCAACCTAGCAGTTCCAAAGCATGTTAATGCGAGTAGATAAATAGGTATCGCTTGCGGGAAGGTAAACAGCGCTCCGTGTTCCAGCCTCATGCTACAGCAGCTGCAGCAAGGAGAGTCATGCCGGCCACATGACCACGGAGGCGTCTTCGGACAACGCTGGCTCTTCGACTTTGAAATGGGGATGAGCACCACACCCTAGAGTCGGACACGACTGGACTTAATTGTCATGGGTCACCTTTGCCTTATAGGCTACCTAGAAGAAAGGTAGGCAAGACAATTGCTGTGACTAAAGGCAAAGGATCACCTCCAGGAAAAAAAACTTGAGAATTCTAACAGTGAGTTCAGTGAGCCCAGTAAAAGGAGTGGCTTCCTATTGATGGGTTTCTCATTTTCTCGTACTAACCAGTGCCACTGCCAGGTTGCTGGCAGCCCTGGGCAAAACCCTGCACTTGGGTACTACCACTGCCACTTATACTGAGGGGTCAGGAGTCAGCCTGGCCAGGTGAGACGTTGATGCTAATCATGGAAATAATGTTCTAAACATGTCTTTCTTTTGTCATACATTTTTTTCCCAAACCTTGTTTGTGGACCAACTTGTAAAGGGCCTCATAGAACGCCTACGAACAGGACCGGAAGCTGATAAGGCTGTTTACAAAAGCAGACCTTGAGCTTCACCTGAACTAAGTTTGCAGAATCAATCAGTTGACTTGAGGACAAAGAAGGTAGGGAGAATGAAAGCCAAGGCTGCAATGCTGCTTGTGGTTGTTTTTATTATTTTTACGTACTTATATCTATTGCTTGCTTTTCAGCCAAACTTGGTTCCCAAAGTGGCTTAAAACAATTATAATCCAAGGTGCAATATATTGGAAATATGTGGGGCGTGCATATTAGAACCTGTCTTGCCCCTAGCAGCTGATGAAATGTCCAGATTCCAGGCTCTGGCCTCCAGAGGGAAAGGGGAAGAATGGGCAGCAGGTGGATTCAGAGGCTGGCTAATGTGAGCGATGCCAGTCCCACAAAGCAGCCCTTACGGTGGTCTACATTGTGTATGAGTACAGCAATACCTTGACTTTCATCAACTTGACTTTCCTCGCTTTGCTCTTTCAGCCATTTTCAATTATAACAACATTTCAATTTTCATCCATGTGTTTTCCTCTTTTGTCTGATTTCATCCAAACTTCCACAACATTCATTGACGTTCTGATGTTTCTTTTTCTTTTCTTTCTCTTTATTTAGGTTTCACACGCATTTGCATGTGTTATATACAGTCAACCCACCTTATCCGCGGGGGTTTGGTTCCAACCCCCCCTGCGGATAAGGCAAATCCACGGATATTTAAATCCATGGATTTAACATTATTATTATTTTAAAGTTAAAAATATCCTTACTTAGCTTTTTGCTGCCAAACCGCTCTGTTTTCAGGGCTTTAGAAAGGGAAATTGCACTCCGGAAGCCTCTTCCGGGTCATGCGACTCCCCCCTCTCTTCACCCAGGCTAGCCCCAGAAATGCATTGCGCAATGCATTCTGGGGCTAGCCTGGGCAAAGGGAGGGAGTCGTGCAACCCAGAAGAGGCTTCTGGAGCGCGATTTCTCTTTCTAAAGTCTTGAAAACGGAGTGGTTTGGCGGCAAAAAGCTAAATAAGGGTATTTTTAACCCTTTTTAAAAGGTCCCCTTGCCGTGAATCCTCAAATCCGCAAATGTGAAACCCGCAGATGGCAAGGGCCCACTGTAGTTATTTATGTTTTTCGTTAGCCAAAATAAATTTGCAAGCTAAATAAGGTTATGCTTTGACATTCATCCATTTTTTACTTTCATCCATGGTCTGGTCCCTAACCAGATGAAAGCGCAAGGTATTGCTGTATCCCCTTTGTATCACAAGGCTTGGATTTTCCCACCACCACTATCACCAACACCAAAAGTGTAAGCTCATTGCAGCAGCTTCCCCCGCAGCCCACACAGCAGAGCTGATGGTGGATTGGGCACAGGAAAGACTCCAGCTTCCTAATCGTCATCTAAAAGATGGTGCATGCTCAGTGGAGGCCCAGATCATGTACTTTTCCTTACTCTTCCATATTGCTCATAGGCATTAGATTGGAGCCCTGCTGAAAGGAAACCCCATCCACTTTACACTGTTGGAGCCTCTTAAGTCCATTGCTGAACAGAAAGTATACACTAGTTTTGAACCAGCTGTGATTAAGGGAAAAGAGCGCCCTCTTATGTGCAGAACAAGGCATGTAACACTTAACAAGTCTTGGAGAATGTTCTGCAGTGCAATGAACTTTTTTTTTTTTAAGCTACCTTACTACTGAGGAATCTGGCATCATCTGAAGCTAACAGCTATTATTCAATGAAATTGTTCATTTTAGAGTCATGGGTGAACAAAACAAGTTATTTTTAAAACTATCCAGGGTGGATCAAAATACCAATGGATATTTTCATTGCAATTTGAACTCTAAATCCTTGTTTTTCCTCCTAAGCTATAATTCGCTTTTTTTTTCCCCATACACTATAGTCTGACAAACTCCAGGACTCAATTAGAGCCAAAACAGCACTTGCTAATGTGTACTGAATTTTCAGTTTCTGAATATACTAATGGTTTTGGAGAGAGATGTGTGAAGAAAAATAAATATTAACATTTCCATCCTCTAAAGGTAAAATCATGCTTTTGTGTGTTGCTGGAAATGTGTATTTTGAGGTCACAATTTGATCTGATACCTCCAGCCTACATAAAAGCAGTTGATTCTTTTTGCCTGGTCGCAGTCTTGCCATCGCAGTTCATTGGCAAGTCTTGCCGCAGTGTTGCCAATGAACCGCTCCCTCCTTACAGGTTCATTGGACACAATCCTCCATTAAGTTCTTCTGTACAGTCCCCCTGAAATGAATGGGAGCTGTACAAGAGCAGATATGTGGATTGTGCAGCTCCCTGTGATTTGCACAGAAAAACACCCTGGAGGGTTGAGTTCGTTGCAAAATTAGCATGCCTGTTTTCCTCTGTCACATTTTGGATGGTACAAACAGCGCTCAAGACTGGACTCTGCTCTCACATGAAAACCAGGAGTGACTTCCTGAAAATCAATATAAATATTTACAGTATATATTTATTTAGCAACGTAAACCACTTTGTGAACTACTTTTTTGTTGATAAGTTGAATGAATGAAATGATGGAGGAGGAGGAGGAGGAGGAGGAGAAGAAGAAGAAGAAGAAGAAGAAGAAGAAGAAGAAGAAGAAGAAGAAGAAGAAGAAATCATCATTGCCTGGAAACCTAGCTTGATTGTAATGATTGCATATATTTTCTCATTTCGGTGAAAGACAAATCACATTTCAGAGAGCTGAAGGTGACCTGATACAGCCATTATTCTGCTGTGTTCACTCATCGTACTATTGTCTCTGTTCACAGGTTTAACAGAGGTAGTGCTTAAAAACCTGCAAAGTCAGTTTGACCAGAGAGGACAATGAGATGAAAGAAAGATGTGCAAACATCAAGGATTTCAAATTCAGATGAGTTGGAGGGCCAAATGTCCCACCTGCCAGGCCCCAAGGGCACACCCATAGTTTTTTCACCAAAAATATCAATTCTACCTCAACAGTGAGCATCCGTTTTCCAAGGCCTCTGCAAGTCTTTCACTGCCCTGGAGTATATTCATGAGGGGAAACATGAATTCAAAGAGGATTTTTTTAATCCTCTTTTAAAAACTTTGGAAGAAGATCTGCTGTCAAGTTCCTACTTCACTCTCTGTCTGGCCTCCTCAGTGTGAGAATCTCTGACCCACTGAAAGCTGCCATTTGAAATGGAAGACTCAGACTGGGCCACTAGGAACAGAACATCTGGAGCACCTCAGCATTGGTGGAACTACTTGGTTCCCTTGTGTGGAGAATGGTGGCCCCACAATGGGGATCCCCAATGGCTTGATAAGCCCCAGGACCTGATGGTTGATGCCCTGCTGCACGGAGCCTTTTTTTAATGCCCCAGGAAGTGATTTATCAATTATCATATCACCTTCAACACCTATCAAAACTATTGTCCGACTCCAGCCTGGTTTCTCAATCTGAATGCATGCTCTCAACAGCTTTTTTGCCCAGATCTTTTGAAGATCTTTGCCCTAGATATTTCAAAGGGATTATTTATTTCATAAATTATGAAAAACAAGGTCTACCATGGTGGGTGCAGAGGAAGAGGACTGTTGCTATACTTAGAACAAATTCCACTGCTCTGAACTTTGTCTCTCTGACACAATCCCTCTGAGAAAGGAGTGTGTCTGGGATCTGATGGTGTGACAAGTCTTACTTGGCAAACAGACAAAGGTATTGCTAAAGATGGGGGGGGGACTTAAGGAGAGTAGAGCAAAAGTCAGTATCTTGGGACAATTTGACTTCTCCCTTGTTGCACCAGGGTTTGGAGCTGAACATCTGGCTACGGGTAACTAGATGCAAAGGGGGAAAGGATTCCTATATCTTCTATATGTATAAACACCAGTTCCCAATGTTCTGTCACACTCTAGTGCAGAGGTTCTCAACCTGTGGTACGGGTACCCCCTAGGGGTACGCAGACCTCTTGCTGGGGGTATGCCAAGCCCTGCCCCTTATCTGCCCCATCAGCAGCTAATTAAGTGTTAATTAACATGGATTTTAAGTTTTAATTTGTTTTCGGAGCCCTTCTGTTTCTCTGATTTTGGTTTTGGACTTATTTTTGTACTTTGTACATATGTGTGTGTGTGTGTCACACACACACAAACAGAGAGAGAGAGTTAAATAAGACATTTTTCACATTTAAAATTGTTTTAGTACTTTTTATTTAATGATTAATCACCTAATTAATTGATTGATTAATCCAATTAATTAGCAGTTAATTAGCAGAGGGTATTTCAGAAAATTGGACCGTGATAGGGGGTACCCGGGCCTCCAAAGGTTGAGAACCCCTGCTCTAGTGTAACCAAGAAATGGGGCTATGCAGATAGGAGCAGGCTTGGTTCTTACAGGAGAGGTCTCTAGGGAGTAGGCTTACCCTCCACTAAATGATGTCCTTGAGCAAGCCCTATACTTTCTCCCATATAAGCAGACGGTTGCCACTCAACTCTATGGGGATATGTAAAGCACTGCATTCAGGGACACTATTTTGGTTTGGGCAAAACCTGCCTTCCACCTGTGACATTGGGTGACCTGGCCTCACTGATAGGGATCCGATGCAGGAATCAAATGTGTCTTTGTGTGCAGAGACAGAGAGGCACTGCAGCCCACCCCACAGTCTTTGAAACATACCGTACATTTTGCTAGGGTTTAATTGTGCAGAAGAGGGAAATTTGGCATGTGTGGCTTGTCATGTAGGGATGTGGAAAGATGCAGCTGCTGAATTTCCCTCTCCTACACAACTGTTGAAAGCACAAAAACCCTGTCCTCATTTGCCTCTGGTAAACTTAATCTCGATGTCTCATATACACAATTAGCAATTCCCTTAGTAAGCAACAGTTGTCACAGAAATAAGTCGAGCTTCCACTTAAACATACTGGTGGTTCTTGCTTAATTGTTTAAATATGATGGTGGTTATTGTTCATTGATTATTTTGGCTCACCGACTTCCTTAACATTTTTTGCATTTTGTGATTACAGTATTTTTCCCATTATACACTCTTCCCTCACTATCTGTGCATTTGCTATATGGATTTTCACTTATACATACTGCCAATATTAAAACGATATTTCTTTATCCATACCAACATTTTTGATTATACGGTCCGGAAAGCAGCTGCATGAGACGCACTGCCTGGTGGATAGTGCATACCCACGCTCAGTTCGTACTGTCTTTCAAGGCACATGCATTACATGCACCCTTTTATCATTTTTTGTGCTGTGTTTGTGCAAATTATTGTGAATATGGGTTCTATAGAACGGAAGAAGACGATGAACAAACTCATGGGAAAAGTGGAAAAACAGGTGAAACATTAAGAGAGTTGCTCATAGTTTGAAACTAAAGCTTGAGGTGCTAAAGTGCACTGAACTTGGTGAAAGACGGGCAGCCCAATCCTACCTAAACTTCCCCGCGCCAATGCAGTGGCACTGGCATGGGCTGCACTGCATCCTGCGGGGGAGTTTAGCAGGTGGAAAGTCTCCACGGGGTAAGGGGACAGTCGATGTTCTACTAGGAACATCGAACATTATACAGTGATATCTCACCAATTCTTAAACTCTTGGGTAGAGTTTGAATTAGTGAGCACCCAAAAATCCCAGTCCAAACATCTGGCGGGCTGTGACACCACTGTTGATCATCATCATCATCATCATCATCATCATTTCAGTCTTCCCTGAGAACTCCATTCCAACTTCTCAGATATTTAGTAGGTGGGTACCTGATGTAGGGCCTTTTTAGTCATGGCACCTAGAATCTGGAACAGTCTCAAGAGAGATTTGCCTGCCCCTTTTAGGCAGGTAGCAAACACTGTGCTGCAATTTCTGGAAGCATTTTTAGGATGCTGCTCACAATTATAAATTTGTGTCGCTGCCTTTTCCTTTTCAACTTCCTGATTCTCCCTCCCTCCCTCCCTCCCTCTCTTTGTTTTTGTTTTAGGAGGGAAAGCCATGGCAGGTGAACTGATGTCAAGCCTCTTTACATATGACGTGTAGACATGCCCCCAAATGACACCAATCTGAGTGGGAGAGCTCTATGCACACACTACAGCTCCCATACCAGGAACATATTGCTGAACCAGGGCAAGTATCCAAAATGGGTGAAGACCTTTAGTAAAGACTTGATTTGAGAATGTATCCGTGCAGCAGAGGATGTTCTGTGCATAAGGCATGCTTAATTAAAGTTCAGCAGAATCCTTATGTGCTTTGCTAGACTGAAATCGATTATGGTTGTAAACAGAACTGGCTTTGGTAAAGAGAGACTTTTGGACATAATGAAAGCCATGTTTTCTTGTGTGTCCTCTGGGTATTTTTTTTTCCTTTTTGAGACACTGATGGAAAGCTGGTGCAACATGCCATGTCCACCCCTAAACTATGCAACTACAAACCTATCCAGAAAGATTGTGCAGGAGATGGATGCCTGCCAATGCTGTTTCCATCTCTTTTCCAAGACACCCACGCACACCAGCCACTTTTAGCATGTGCTTGCGTGGTTTGCCTCTTCTCCAAGTGCAGCTCTCTGGGGTGCAGTTTGGCTCTTCATTGTAATCAAACTCAGGCTCCAATCGCCATCCACTTAACGCTGCAGGAGGCACAATCGGTTGTTTCCCTTGGACGACTAAAGGAACCTAATGAAGTGTCTCAAAGGCAAGGGGGAAGATAATGTACTAGCTGTCATTATAACATAGGTTCCCCTGGTGCTTTTTTGTTATCACTTTTCAAAGAGAACCAATTCCCTATGCAATTTTTCAGGAATTCTAAGCACAATTCCTTGGAAGCACATTCAACTTCACTTTCAACTAAGTTGAGTAGGTTCAGACCATACTTATGTAGATCAACACATAGGTATGGGGGGGGGGACCAATTCAGGAGAGGGGGATGGCCTATCACCTACTCACTCACTCATGTTTCAGACCCTGTGTGATAATTCTTCAAAAGTACCTCTGTCTCTGACCAGCTTGTCAGAGGTCATGGGTTCTGTTAGCACACTGAACAACTATTGTTTTAGACCAGGGGTTCTCAAAGTGGTGGGTCGCGACCCACCACTCTGAGAAGGGGCAGGTCGCTATCCCCTTAAGGGGGTGGTGACATGTGGTGATGGCGACGGCGATGGCAACAACCTCCTGTTACCACTGAGACAAAGGGGGCCTTGTTTTACTTACCAGGGGTCGTGCTGCCCTCCGGAGGGTGCGGGAGGGCCCACGGCCACCCCTGCGGGCCTCCCCAAGCCTCAGATCAGCTCCCTGAGGCAATTGAAGCCCAGTTCCGTTCCGGTCTACTTCCTAGCTTTGCCGAAAACCTCTCTCTCTCTCTCCCCCCCCACCATGTTACAGAGTTGTGGTGAGAATAAAATAGGATACGCCCATGAATACCAGGCTGTTTTCCTTGGAGAAAAGGTAGGCTATAAATGTGGTAAATAAAAAAAAAAATTGGAAAGAAGGCTGTAACAGCTTCCTATTTCAGGATCCAGGAGGTTGGCTGAGATATATAAGGAGAAACAATGTTCTAAGAAATGCTAGCAGTCCTCAAATTATTACAGGGAGGCAGATGGACAATGGCTCCCTTCATTTTTGCTTCTGCCCCCCTTAGCTACTGTTCTTAGAAGGCTACAGAGGAGCTGTAATTTGTCTTAAACTGGAAGGAAACAGGGCTTGAGAATTTCATTAAGGGCCCTCTGTCTTTCCTCCTATAATTTGAACTCTGAATACCAGGTAGCTTGGGAAGTAATTGTGGGTATCAAGATGGAAACCTTTGGCATACTCAGGAGACAGAGCACAAAACAAGTATCATTTACAAATCCGTCTGTTGAAAACCTTGATATGTATCATTTAACAAATAATCACCAGGTTGGTTACACAGGCAGCAATCCTATGCACATTTTCCTAGGAGTAAGCCCCGTTGAACTCAGTGGGGGGTTACTTCTGAGTACACCTGCATAGGTTTGTGGTAACATTCTCTGTTACAAGTACACCATCACACCTTTCCCGGTCCCTGCTTTTGAAAACTTTTAAACATTACTGGCTCTTGCAGATGGCACTAGGGCTTATTGCTACCTCTAATTGTTACATGTGCATACCACTTCCTTGAGAAGTTCCAGGGAAGAAATGATACCTGGAGTTTGGCTTCCTTTGGCACGATGTCTTCTTTGTGATATTTGGTTTATTTTATTTACAAATATGCAAGCATTCGATGGAGTCCAATAGCAGAACACTCCTAGAAGCTACAGTGGGCTCCATCAGTTCCCCAGAGAGGTGCTCCTGCATCCTAAAAGATTTCCAGCTCTTAGCTTCCATTCCAGTATTGGCCTCAGCTCAGGCAACTGGACACAAAACGTCAAGGCACATTTTGATGACCAGCCTTGGGTCAGCCTGCAGATCTGGGGGTGCCACAGGACTCTTGGGGGGGTATCTTGTTCAGGACCAACTGGACTAATCTGCTCAAGCCAGCAGGCTGAAATCACCCCCTCTCTGCCCCAGTCAATTACACAGGGCACGGTCCGAAACTGAGATAGATTTCCTCATCTCTTTTGCCCTCATGTCTTGCAGGCGTCTGGCTTACTCCCACTACTGCAGTTTGGGATGCAGCAGGCCTCACATAGGGGCCTCACATAGGGTAAAGAGGCCTGTAAAGGATTTTGCTCATCCCGTGTGACTGATCTCCTTCTGACCAACATACAGTACTTGTAGCTGTATCTCCTGCAAGTTCTTTTCCTTGGGTTCATACAGAACCAAAAAGTATACAAACAAAAGTCCCTCCTCGCTTCCAGCATGAACTGTGCTTTGTCTATCTCCTCCACCTTCTTTTCCTCCAGACTTTCACTAAAATCATTACAGGCAGGCAGGCAGGCCGGCCAGGCAGGCAGGCTCTGTGACAGATGAAGTCTCCTGGTTCTCAGCTACAGACTGCAAAACCTCCCAGTCCAAGCCCTTCAATGGCTCGGCCACGTCTTGCTAGGCACTCTGCGGCTGGGCTTTTGCATCAAACTTGACCCCTCATAGCATCCGAGCAAGCAGAGCTCTCACCTCCTCGCACTGAGACATCAGGCCCCACTTCCTCTTCAAAGCATCGGAGAGTTTTCTATGCTGCTCGTGATGGCTTTGAGGACTTGTTTCTGCTGCTGCTGCTGCAAAGCCCCAGTTTGCTGTTGGGACTTGGCTTCCCTGCTTGCTTCAAGTTTTTAAAACGGCTGGTTTTGTTTCTGTGAGGTCTCCACTTGCTGCTGTATCATCAGCTAGGAGTGTCGTTGTTCTTTCATCCTGGCTCAGGCACATCAGCTTATAGCGCCAAGGAAACACAACACAACCCAACTGCTCTTGCAAGCACTTCCCACTTTTCCAAGTCTTGAGGAGTTCCAGGGGGCAGTGGGGCTACTCAGATTCTGGCTTCCTTTGGAGGAAAGCTCACTGAAGAGACTTCATAGTGGTATTCTCTCTCTCTCTCTCTCTCTCTCTCTCTCTCTCTCTCTCTCTCTCTCTCTGTGTGTGTGTGTGTGTGTGTGTGTGTGTGTGTGTGTGTGTGTGTGTGTGTGTGTGTGATATCTGATATCTGACTTACTTACAAAACTACAAATTGAGATTAGATGGAAGCAAATAGTAGAGCACTCCAGCAAGTAATAGGTTAATAGTATCAGTTCCCCAGTGAGGCATTCCTTGCACCCTAAAAAGTGTTGCTCGCTCTCTCTCTCTCTCTCTCTCTCTCTCTCTCTCTCTCTCTCTCTCTCTCTCTCTCTCTCTCTCTCTCTCTCTCTCAGCTTCTTTTCCAGTATCTCTCACTCAATCTGTCTTACCCAGAATAACTGCCTGTTCATTTACTGAGCTGCTGTTTTTGTTGTGTTGTGGTGGTGCCAGGCACATTAGGCTGACCTCAAACCCCCCCCCCCATCCCATGATTCCACACAGGAGGTGTGCCATTTTAGCAGAGGTTTATTTATTGATTCCCCCATATAGGATACTTCAAAGCCATCTCTCTTTCAGACACTCACTGGCCACCTAGACTATCAACCAGTAATCTGCCTAAGAAAAGAGTTGGCCAGCTAATATTCAAAACCTCAAATTCATTATTATACTAATAGTGAAATCCTGTGCATGTCTAGTAAGTCCAGTAGCTTTCAATTATGGGCTTTACTCATTGTGTAGCAGATCGAGGCCTTAGTTAAATATGCACTTAATACAGTCCTTATCTGTTTAATACATTTGCTTTGTTGTGACCTATACCCACAATAAAATGATTACTTACCCTAGTTATGCAAGATCCAAGTACACATACATACAGGACTTAGCCAAAGCCTGCCATGTGCTAGGCAAGATGCCCAAGGGCAACTGTGATGCATTTAAGGCTTGTGTAAATACTAGAAGACAGAATGGTTTGTGGTACATGGTGGGCACCAGAGATAACAAAATAGCACAGACCAAATAATGTCATTAAACTGCAAGGAAATGTGGAAGAGATAGAATGAAGATTGGTCCTAATATAAACAGTACTGACAGTACTGTTTGGGAAACTTAGAACATCAAAGAACAAATAGCCTTCCAGTTAATAGATGTTGAGCAACTTAGCACACTATATACCCCTACTGGGAAAAGAGAGAGAGAGAGAGAGAGAGAGAGAGAGAGAGAGAGAGAGAGAGAGAGAGAGAGAGATGCATTAATTGCATCATTGAAATGGAACACATTCTTTATATAGGATACATTCCCACCCAGAATCAGAAATACTTAAACCCACTTAAATCAGTGTGCTTAAATACATCTAACTGTATAATAGGGCAATTTGGATTGTATGCATCTCAGGGCAGGGTCCTGTTATTCAGTAAAATATACACCAATGACATGATAAAGAATACTGTTTCCTGCTTGTAATTACGGGCAAGATTCTCCCCTTACCCTATGCCGATATACTGTGTTCCTATAATACAGGACAGAGGCGTCGCTAAGGGGCAGGGTGGGAGTTGGTGTGCCCCCGGGTGACAGCCATGGTCTCCTTGCGAGGAGGAGCCTCAGCAGGATTTTAGTGCTCTGTGGCTGCTTTTTTGCAGCCAGAGGGCTGCGTTTGCAGCCATGGAGCATAAACACGCCAAGATCAATGTGTTTTTTGGCCCCAGCCACCCACCCATCCTGTGTTCTGGAAGGCTTCAAATGAAGACTTCTGGGAGTGCAGGGGACATCAGCCCCCCCCCCCTCAGGGCCGGGCTAGCTATGTTACTGAGTGATTCAGGATACAGGATCTCTTCTTTACCCCCCTCCCCACTGAAATGGTGCCCCTCTGTGCCTAATCTGTATCTGGAGGTTACATCTGGAAATGCTGCCCTCTTATCTGGAAGCCCTTTTCTGGCATTGAAAACAGAGGCTGGGGCTGGTGAATATCAACATATACGAAGTCCTGGCAACGTTGGTGCAGTGTAGGTAGAAAGGAGACTTTCTGACTCAGTCGTCATTTCTACAGCCTGTAACCCAGGTTTGTTTATTCTGTGGAATTGGCAGAAAGACAGTGAACTGTGGAGTCCCCTCAAGTTATTCTCAGAAATGAAGCAAAGCCAATCTCAGGCACAGTATAACTGAAGGAGGGGGGGGGGGGGGCGACAACACCATCCTGAATTGGTTCCAGCATGTATACTCATACATGCTATGCATGCATGATATTCCATAGACTTAGGAAACAGCCAACAGAATTGCACTAAGAAAACCTGTCCCTCTCTCTCCCCCCCCCCTTCCCTAAAATCATAGTGAGAATAAGTCAAGGGGCTGGACCTGTCAAAGAGGGACGAGACAAGGTGCGACCCTCTTTAGGCTCAGCAGATGAGTTACTGAGTCTTTGAATTCCTTTGCCTCTTCTTCCAAGTTCCAGCTAGATCCTGGGCCTAACTCTCTGCCATGATGATTATCTCAGACTCTGCTTGTCTTGCAGCAACCTTTCATGGGTTCCTGCAGAGAGACCAGTCCAGGGAATTTCATATACAACATGTAAACAGCTGCCACTGCCTTGTCCGCCGAATCTTCTTACAGTCAGAAAAGACCAAGTTAAGGATCACAAAGCACAATGAAAAGAGCTGTAGGGATTTTTATGACGATAGCCAATGGCAGCTGTGAAGCGTTCAGGAATGTGGCCTCCAAGGCAGGCATGCTTATGCTGGTGTTGAATGATGATGCAGCAGCCATGTGAATGAAAGCCCTTTAATGGACCTGAACTGTATGGGAGCCTCCTGTGCCATTCTAAAATTCCAGCCTAGTCTTTAACCTAAGCCTAGGAGATGGTGAGACTTGGTGGGTTCCAGACTTCTCTGGATATAGACTCCTTGGATAATGAGCTAAGTAGGTCATCAGGTCAGGAGGTTTGCAGCCCTCACATGCTCCTGACCCAGAATCCAAGAGGGATCAGTAAGAATTGTTGAAGCAGAGACTCTGCTGGCTGGATTCAGGCACCTAACTCTCCACCTCTTTGAGATGGCTGTATATCTACTGCAGTTGCTCATTCAGCATGGTCAGAGGAGAGAAAGAGCCAAGGTGGGTTCACCTGCTCTAGAGCCTCTGACTCTCTCTTGCCTCCTCCATCTGAACAATATGTTACCTGGATAAGCACTGAACCGCTCTCAGCCTGCCCCCTTGTTAGGGAAGCCAGAAGCTGACCAAGGGGAGTAGAGCTTAGTAGTTAGCAGTCAGCACACCCCTGCTTTCCACTCTCTTTACCCCCCCTCCCCACTGCTTTCCACTTCACTGATTTACTGCATCAGCAGCTGAATGAGGGGAAATTGGTAAATATTAACTGCCAACATCCCAGGCTGGGGAAACCAGATGGGAGGGAAGGACATTTGAGAAGAAGCTCCCCTCCCAGGAGGACACAAAACTTAACAGTTCTTGTTTAAACCAAATTGCAGAAGTTCACCTGAGCCATTCTAGAGATAGTACAACACACTGAATTACTACATACACTAGGCAGGCAAGGAGTCAAAATATAACCAATTTATTTTTTAAAAAAAACCAAAGAAAAATGAATTTCACAAAATGTGGAAGGGGTGGAGAGACACACAACCAGAAGGCTGGTTAAAAATGTCTGGACTTGGCTGGATGGCCACAAAGAGAGAGCTTGACAAAACTGGGTGCAGTAACTAAAGTCACCCAGCAGGGGGGACCAGGTAGCTACTTCAGAGAAAACCACAGAAAATTTGAATGCTGTTGATTGCAGACTAGCTTGAAGTGGAAAAAGCAAGCAAAATAAAACAAATTCCCTAAATTATTACATGAGTTAGAAATGCAGTCCCTGTTGCTAGCTACTTACGTTGTCCCAGGAATTCTGGCCTTCTCTGTTGGGGGGTAAGTGGGTGTGCCTTCCGCAAACCAGCACCTGGTTGCAATGGCAGACCTGGCAAAAGGAACCTTTCTGGTTGTGTGCAGGCGCATATTACAGCCCTAAGTTTCATAATGTCATGGAGTTACCCTACTGGATGAGGGAAAACCATCTGACCACTCCATCCCCCATCTCTTACCTTGACAGGTGAGCTTGGCTGCTAACTGCATGAGCACACGTCAGTCTCAGCAGGAGGGTTGGATAGGAGCTATTGCCTTCAGGAAGCACCTACAATTCTTTTCTGCATCAGGAATGTCATATATATACATACCTTCTCCCATACATTCCAGCCCAACCTCTTATATCATCTGAGGGAGCTCTCCTGCGAGAGCCACCTCTATCTCAAGTTAGGGGAATGGCAGCACGTGGGCGGAGCCTTCTCTGTTATGGCGCCACAATTGTGGAACTCCTTGCCAGGGGAATTGAGAACTACCCCTCCCTCATGACTTTTCGACGAGGGCTCAAAATGTTTCTGTTTCATCTAGTGTTTGGTTGATGTCTGACCTCTGAGTCTTAAGATGTTTTGCTCCGTTGCTTCTCTCTGCTTTATATTGTCGCGCCCCCCCAGTGGTTTTTATTGTTTTCAATTTATTTTATGTATTGTTTCAAATTATGTATTTTATCTTTGTTGTAAGCCGCCTTGGGCATTTGCCTTGGCATGGGATAAGGCGGGGTATAATTTTTTAAAATAAATAAATATGCGACTCCCTCATAGCTAAAACAGATTATTCCCAGAAAATAATAGTATTTAATGGGTATATTGTATATTTTGGTTCATGAGCATCTGAGAACACAGGTGACTGCATCTCAGCACATTTATTTAATTTTCCTTCACGCTTTTTGTTTCCCTTTTACCTTTGCGCTACCATCATTTCCTCTTTTTCTAATAGCAGCATTCAGCTAAATGCTGTCAACTAGTAAATTAAACTTACGGTCAATTATTAGTGATGGAACTTAAAAGTCTGTGCTTAGTAATGGAACATCTGTTATTAGTGGTGATCTCCATGATTACAAATCTTGGCTCTGTACATAATTATTCTAGGCATCAGCATACATGATTTATTTTAGGTGAGCCTGAGATCTTTAAAGTAGATCCTGTTGAAGTGATTTGATTTTTCTGCCCTTCTGTGTCATATGACCTCTGAAGTATAGTTGTTAAGCACTTTATATGTAGGGACTTAAGCACGGAAAGGTGATGAATAATTCTATTCAATGCCTGAGAAAATAGGGACTACCTCTTAGAGCTATGAGTCTAGAGCCTACTTCAGCCTTTTCTAATATAATCTCTTATTAAGCCTGCTTTGCAGAAAGTTGTATAACCTAAGGAAACTTTTAAAGCAGTATGGAAGTAAACAATGCCGCCTAGTGGTAATGGAGGGAATAAACCAGGGGTGGGGAACCTTTTTGGGGTGGGGGGGCATTTTCCCATGGGTAAAATTGGCTGCGGGCCAGCCATAAGGCCGTCTGAAATTTTGGGGGGCCCCCACCGCAAATTTGACCCCCCGCGAATTTACAGCACCCACCCACCGCTCGCTCGCCCACCCACCCACCAACCGCTCTCGCTCGCTCAGCTCCCTCCCACCCACCCACCCACCAACCGCTCACTCAGCTAACACCCACCCAGCTAACACCCACCCACCCACCGCTTGCTCGCTCGCTCGCTCTCACTCACTCAGCTCCCACCCACCCACCCACCGCTCGCTCAGCTCCCCCCCTCCCAGCCACCCACCCACCCCTCCTGGAGCCCCCTCCCTCCACTCTCCAACTTACCGGGCTCCGGGCCGCCGTCACCGCCGCCTTCCCGCGCCGCCTCCTTTTCAAAACGGCCTTTCTGTACATGCGCAGATCACCGCTGGCCTCAGCGGCGATCTGCGCAGGTACAGAAAGGCCGCTTTCAGAAGGAGTAGGCGCCGAGGTGACGCGTCAGAAGGAGTAGGCGCCGAGGGGAATGTTGGACTATACCACATGAGAATTTGACACCTAGAACATGCCCCAGAATCTTTTACAGGGAGACACACAGATGGTTCTTGGCAGATGTCAAGCTAGTTTTCCGTGTGCAGTAATTTTTTCTTACGTGAGATAACATTCAATTCTGCAGTCTCCCCACCTGCAGCCTGAAATGATACTGTCCTAGAAACTTCTACATGTGTAGGTCAGCTCTAAAATGATACTGTCCTAGAAACTTCTATATGTGTAGGTCAGCCCTGGAACACCTGGGCCTGTGGAGCTATTGCTCAGCAATCTCTCTCTCCTCCCCTCAGGTGAGCTGCTAGAAAGAGCCACTGGCTTTGCAGTCAGTTTGTTGGGCTCTCTGGCTCGAGCCGAAGGGCGAGAGCCTAAGGGCTCTTTGCCCGTGGCTCTTCGCCAGTGGATCGAAGACCAGGCAGGCCAGAACACTGCTTCTCGCGACTGAGCCCATCCAAGCTGCTGTTATCCAGTGGGTCACCATTTGCCACCAACTGTCAGCCCTCTCCCTTCTCCATGCACACTGTTTGTTTGTGGACAGGACACCTTACGGAGATTGGAGTCACCATGTCAGCATCGAGAGAACGGTTGAGTGATTGATTTTTGTATGTGGGTGAGGGTTAGTGTTGAGTGTGTGGTTGTTAAGTGTTTGGGATTTCTGTGAATGGGTTAGGGGAGTGCTTAACCTTGGTCTCGGTGAGAGGGAGGCCTAGGGGGGACGAGTGGGACCTCTGCCCCAGTGAGAGGGGGGCAAGGGGTGTGGGGTGCAGTGACCCAAGCCTCAGTGAGAGGGAGGCGGGGGGGTTCTGGACAGGAGTGGTTGGGGTTTGGATGAAGTGTTAGTGGGCTGTGGACTGACTGGGGAGGGTGGTAGCGACTGAGAGTGGTGTGGAGTGTGTGAGTTTGTTAGGTTGCGTGGTCTGGAAGTAGGCTCCGCTGAAAGGCTATGTGTTTGTCACCTCGAGGGAGTATAGGGGAGGGGCGGGCAGCCACCATTAGCAGAGTGACGGGTCACGGAAGATATGGCGGTGGGGGCTGGGCAGGCCATTTCAGGAGAACGAGGGTCAGTCACAGGCAGACTGTCCCCCTTTCTGGTCCTTCTCCCATCCCCCTGACCCTTGGCGGTCTGGGCAACAGTCTCCTGAGTCTGAAACTGCTGCTCTTGAACGCCAGGTCAGTCAACAATAAAATCTGCCTAGTCCAGGATTTAATCCTGGATGAAGGTGCTGACCTGGTGTGTATTACGGAGACCTGGCTGGATGAGTCGGGAGGGGTAAGTCTCTCCCAGATGTGCCCGCCGGGTTTCCGGGTATTGCAGCAGCCACGACTACAGGGGCGGGGAGGTGGAGTTGCGATAGTCTATCGTGATATCCACTGGGTTTGAGTGCCTCCATGTCGTGCTGGAAGGGCGAGACAGAATAGGGATTCTGTTGGTGTACCGCCCACCATGCTGCTCAACAGTCTCCCTGCCTGAGCTGACCGGGGTGATCTCGGCGGTGGCGTTGGAGTGCCCTCACCTATTGGTGCTGGGGGACTTTAATGTCCACACTGAGGCCCCGAGGACAGTTGCGGCTCAGGACTTCATGGGCGCCATGGCAACCATGGGTCTGTCTCAGAGAATATCTGCCCCGATGCACGATGCGGGACACACGCTGGACCTGGTGTTTACTGCGGGGCAGGTGGATGGTGATCTGGATGTGGAGGAAATTAACATCACTCCTTTGTCATGGACAGATCACTTCCTGGTGGGATTTAGGCTTGTCGCAGCTTGTCGCCTCTGCAGTGGTGGGGGACCTCATTCTATGGTCCGCCCCCGGAGGATGATGGATCCGGATGGATTCCTGAGGGCTCTGGGGGACTTTCCTGTTGCCAGAGTCGGCGACTCACCCAGCGCCCTGGTTGACCTCTGGAATGGGGAAATGACCAGGGCTCTGGATCTGATCGCTCCTGAGCGTCCTCGACCAAGCCGCAGAGTCAGAACGGCCCCTTGGTTTACTGAGGAGCTGCGGACGATGAAGCGGCAAGGTAGATGTCTAGAGCGACGATGGCGGAAAACTTGTGCTGACTCCGACCGGGCACGGTCTAAAGCTCACTTCAGAGCCTATTCCGTGGCGGTGGCGGCAGCTAAGAAGGCTTTCTTTTCTGCTGGCATCGCGTCTGCTTTTCCGTGTGGTCCGGGGCCTGCTCCATCTGGCCCCCCCAGTAGATGGGGTGGAACACACGGTGGCTCGCTGTGATGAGTTTGCAAAGCACTTCGTGGACAAAGTCGATCGGATTCGGCATGACTTGGACGCCGCGTTAGCAGTATCTAATGATGTCCCTGAGACACCTGTCTGTTCTCCTTCCTGGGATTCTTTTCAGCTTGTAGAACCTGAGGATGTGGACAGGATTCTTTGGAGTGTGAGACCGTCCACTTGCCCGCTTGACCCTTGTACGGCATGGCTGATTAGAGCTGCTCGGGCGGGGCTGGCTGAGTGGACGGGGAGGGTGGTAAATTCATCTCTGAGGGAGGGGGTGGTGCCGCTGTCTCTGAAGCAGGCGGTGGTGCGTCCCCTCCTGAAGAAACCCTCCCTGGATCCCACTATTTTGAACAACTTCCGGCCAGTCTCGAATATCCCATTTCTGGGCAAGGTGATCGAGCGGGTAGTGGCGTCTCAGCTCCAGAGGGTCTTGGAGGAAGCTGATTATCTGGATCCATTCCAGTCTGGCTTCAGGCCGGGGTTTGGGACAGAGACGGCCTTGGTCGCCTTGGTGGATGACCTGCACCGGGGACTAGACAGGGGGAGTGCGTCCCTGTTGGTCCTGCTGAACCTCTCGGCGGCTTTTGACACCATTGACCATGGTGTCCTCCTGGGTCGGTTGGCTGGGTTGGGGCTTGGAGGCACCGTTCTGAGGTGGTTCCACTCCTTCCTGGCTGATAGATCCCAGAAGGTGGTGCTGGGGGATGCTTGTTCGGCACCCTTGCCCTTGAGGTGTGGGGTGCCACAAGGGTCAATTCTATCCCCCATGCTGTTTAACATCTATATGAAGCCGCTGGGAGAGGTCATCCGGGGGTTTGGGGTAGGGTGTCATCAGTATGCAGCTGACACCCAGCTCTTTCTCTCCTTTCCACCTGACTCCAAGGGGGCGGTCGATGTCCTGAATCGTTGTCTGGAGGCAGTTGGGAGCTGGATGGGGGTGAACAAGCTGAAATTAAATCCTGATAAGACAGAGGTTCTTCTGGTCCAGAAGTCTACGACTCAGGTACTGGATCATCGTTCTGCTCTGAATGGGGTTGTACTCCCTCTGAAGGAGCAGGTCCGCAGCTTGGGGGTTCTCCTGGATGCGCAGCTGCTCCTGGATTCCCAGGTAGCGGCTGTGGCCAGGGGGGCTTTTGCCCAGCTTCGGCTGGTGCGCCAGCTGCGACCGTACTTGGATCGTGCAGACCTGGCCACAGTGACTCATGCCCTAGTGACATCTAGACTAGATTATTGCAATGCGCTCTACGTGGGGCTGCCTTTGAAGACTGTTTGGAAACTGCAACTAGTGCAGAATGCGGCGGCCCAGGTGGTTGCCGGGGCTTGTCGGTTCGACTCAGTCGGACCGTTGCTTCGGCGGCTACACTGGCTACCGGTTCATTTCCGGGCACAATTCAAAGTGCTAGTTTTGACTTTTAAAGCCCTTAACGGCTCGGGTCCAGGGTATTTGAGGGACCGCCTCCTTCCTTATAATCCGACCCGTACTCTGAGGTCATCAGGGGGGCCCCTGTTGACCGTGCCGCCATTGGCGGAAGTGAGGGGGATGGTGGCGCGGAGTAGGGCCTTCTCGGCGGTGGCGCCCCAATTGTGGAATTCCCTCCCCTTGGAATTAAGAATGACTCCCTCTTTAGAGGCCTTTCGGCGGGGCCTTAAGGCGTTTTTATTCAGGACTGCTTTTAATGTCTGACATGGTGGGCTGACCTTTTAACAAATGGTTTTAATATATGTAAATGCTGGTGACCCACTGGGGTTGTTTATTTTTAATCTTAAGTGTTTTAATTAATTATTTTAATGTGTTTAATTAATTGTTTTAATGTGTTTATATGTATTTTAATATGTTGTAATGCCGCCTTGAGTGCCCTCGGGAGAAAGGCGGGCTACAAATTCCTAAAATAAATAATAAATACATAATAAAATGTGGAAATGTTTGAGCAGATTGTACAGATGAAGCAAATTATATTGGGGGGCAAATTATATATCCCCAAAGTGTTTGAGAGTCTCTGAGTTTACTGGAGATTGTTTCTAAAGCTGGCTTTTCTCCAAATATGAGGACACTCAGATGTACATATACGTCCTGGAGGGATCCTTCAAAGAATGTTGGCTCCCTTTACACTTGCAAACCCACCTGGAAGTTGCATAACATGACTCATGCAGCAGAACTGAAATGAATATCATAGACCAGTGGTGGCCAACCCATGGCACGCCATGTGCCACATTTTATGTAGATAATCTTAAGCGTGCCACTTAAATAAATAAATAAAAACATTTCTAAGCTAATGAAAATATTAAAAGCATTGTGACAGTGCAAGAAGAATGAGGTGCAGTGGGGTACAGAGACCTCCTCTTGTGCCACAGGCTTGGAAAGGTGTGCTGGGGTTGAGAAAGAGAGAGGGACTTCAGTGCTTAGCTCGGGCAGAAACGGCGGCACGTGCCACTTCAAAAGGCTCGGCGTGCCACTAAGTGGCACCCATGCCGTGGGTTGGTCACCTATGTCATAGATATTCAAAAATTAGCCAAATTTTCCAATTGCACCATTCAAATTTTTGAATGAGAAGCCTTGAAGCAAAGGTCAAATGTTACTTTTTGAGTGTGGAAAATTAACTCTATGCTTGATTTCTTTGGACATGTTGCCATGTCTTGATTCTTTCTATTTTGTTGGCCTTCAACTATGAAGCATGTTGTCAACTGTCAAATACTACTTATCATGGCTACTTATAGTATCAATACTACCCATAGTGTATCGTACACTATACAATAAAATTAACATGATCACATGTCAGCTTTCAAATACAGGTGGGCCCCCATATCCACTGATTCGCTATCCACGGTTTCAGTTATCCACGGATCGTGGGGACCCCCCCAGGCTTTTACTTTTTTCCCAGTAAGCTTCGTTTCTTCCTTAAAGAAACAGGAGAAGCAGCCTCTGTTAACAGAAACCTTGCAGAGCCTCTCTAGGACTTAGTCCCGTTCTACTTGCCTGCAATGGAGGCTGCTTCTCTGTTTGTTTTAAGGAAGAAACAAAGCTAGCTGAAAGAAAAATAAGAGCTGGGGGGGGGGGCAAGCATGCCTGCCTGCAGGGGAGGCAGGGTGGGGGGGGCCCTCAGGAAACCATGGAGGGGGTGTTCGCTCTTATCCACGGTTTCAAGTATCCACGGAGGGGCCTGGAACATATCCCCAGCGGATATGGGGGCCCACCTGTACTGTCAAATATTTAACTATTTGAGCTATCTGCAAGGGAATACTATGTTTTTCAAAAGCTGATGGTATTCCTTGAGCAGAAGAACAGTTGATCTTCTGCAATGCACACAGTCACAGGGGAAGGCTGAGCATGTTCTTAGATACATTCCCAGTTCACAATGAGCAATGCCCAATACTGCCCCAAAATCTTTTACGAGGAGACATACACACACAGTCCTTTCCATGTGAAAAGTCTTCTCTGAAAGCAGAAAAATATATATAACCACTGTGAGATGTATCATTGGACAAATCAGCTATCAATCTAGTCCCATGCTAGATGCCACTGTATGCCAACTATCAAATTCTGAGCAATGCCAACAATCAAGTTGTCCAGGTTTACCTGAGCAGGCTAAGCAACCTGGCTTGAATCATCCCAGCCACTATTTTTTTCAGTTCAAGGAGCCACTGCCAATGAAAGATGGAATAACCCAAGTGGCATGAAGATTCACAAATCCGTGCTTTTGTTGTTATATCAACAAAGGCACTCGAACGAGGCCCTCTAGAGGAGGAAGATGGGAATGGCACCTGTGCAAGCAGTCGATGAGATACTGTAGGTGGGCAGAAGGCTGAAGGCTCCTGGAGGCCTCCTGGATCAAGGTGGCCTGGATAGATAGGCTAGGGAACTGTCCACCTAGGAGGAGGAACAACTGGATGAGGGTTAACCCCCTCCTTTCCCAAAAAAGAAGGAATTGGAGGTTCTTTACTCAATTCTTTACTCAAAGAGTTTGCTACTGGGGCCATCACTGTTGCCAGTGCAAAGAGCTGACTGGCTTGCTATTTGCACACAATGCTGTGTCATTTATTTTTGATCCTTACCCCCTTCTGTACAGATGACCTGAGTGTCCAACATCTTGCACATCTAATTGCTACCCATTTCTTTTTTTCCATGATAACTGTTCAGAAACCTGTTTTTACAGTATATTTTGGAGTTATCCTCTACTGTCTGTGAAAATGTGATTTGCACTCCCCCACAGCTAAAATAATTTTTTCCCGTGTATATTTGTATTTTATTGATGTATTAACATAAAAACAATACATATTTCATAAAATTATAGCAAGCACAAAGCAATACATCCTACTAGCATACTATTCACTATTTTCTATATATAATTTCCAACTTAGCCAAAATAACACCCACATTCTATTCATTAAATCCGCATATCATCACATCATTCCTCTCTCTCTCTCTTACAAAATCGATAAATGGTTTCCAATTATTCACGAAAAGGTTAACTGACTTTTCCTTAATTAAAATTGTAAGTTTATCCATTTCAGCATAATCCAAAACTTTCAGCCACCAATCTTCCAGCGAAGGTATCTCCGAATTCTTCCAATATTGTGCATATAAAATTCTTGCCACAGCTATCATATATAAAAACAAAGTTTGAAATTTTTCGCCTACATAATCATCCCACATACCCAACAAAAAGGTTTCCAGTTTCATTTGAACCTTAATCTTTAAAATCAACTCAATCTGTTACTTCCACTGCCACCCCTCTTCCTTTCTCATCTGCAAATATTAATTCTGGCTTCAAATATTTTTTAACATATAAAACCACCCGATTCTTCTTCTTGATGTTTGTTGAAAAAAATTCTTCTCCCAAATTTTTCTGAATCAAAAATTTTGTATCTCCCTTTTTTATATGGGTTTCTTGAAGGCAAATCACATCTTGATTAAGTTTTTTCAAATAATGGAATACTCTTTTTCTTTTTTGCGGAGCATTAGCTCCATTAATATTCCATGATAAAAATTTGTAATCCATCTTTACTGTTCATCTTTACTAAAATAGCTACAGCTAAAATAATGTATATTTGTTAAATGATTACTGTCTGATCTATCAACAGCTCCCAGTTCCCCAAAGTGTTTGAGAGTCTCTGAGTTTACTGCACAAAATTGGCAGGAAGGGCTCCAACATAGATATATGGCTTGAGTGATCTTCAAGGACTACCGTCACCTCTATCTTCCATTCCTAGTAGTATTTCAGTGCAATCCTGTGTAACCTTGCACCGGTATAACAGTAGATGCACCAGCGTAACAGCAGATGCACCGGTGTAAGTGCAATTACACTGGCATAAGTGCACTTACACCAGTGCATCTACCGTTACACCAGTGCAAGGTCACACAGGATTGCGCTGTTTGTGGTGTAGCTGCCCCCCCCCATCTCACCAGCAATCTTCTTATTTTTGAACTCCTGTTTTATTTAACAATGCTGTTGCACAATGCCATCTACACTATTTTTTTATTTTTTTGGCCACACAACCAAAATGATGAATTAATTCTGATTTTTGTTAACAAGTGTTTGTGTATGATATAAGCCTTAGAATTCCAGCACTAAGAAAATCTGGGCCCTCTTTGGGCAGGAGAACCCTAGACACTGGGGAAGAAACACAGGAACTATTCGCCCTCCTTTCTGCTGCTGTCATACTTTACTCACTTAGAACCTTTCCAGTGTTCTACATATGCTTTGAGTTGGTTTGCACCAATCAAGAAGTTAGGATGGAACAAAATCTTTGGAAAGGCTATGGGGAGCAGTGCAGCCTAGCCAAAGTTGCTCTGCCACTGTGCTGTGTGAGGAAAAACAGATATTTCTCATTAATAATGAGGTGATTGGAAGAGAGAGAGAGAGAGAGAGAGAGAGAGAGAGAGAGAGAGAGAGAGAGAGAGAGAGAGAGAGTATGCACATAAACACACATTCCTTTTTTTCTTCCTAAGGAAATGAGGGTGTCAGGGTTGCTCACAACACCTTTAGTTGTTGCCAATGAAACCATTATTCATATTCCGTGAGATGCATAATTTAACGAAAAGAAACCCCTTACACAGGTTAACTTTTGACCTGCTGGAGAGATTAATGTTCACAGTTTGTTTGTTTGTTTTTTAATAAAAACCTACGCTCCTATTCCTCCTCCTTTATTTTGCCCACCCAAAGCCTTTGGGATAGGACAGAATATAAATCGAAATAAATGAGAAAATAATAGGATGCACTTTGCAATTTCTGGGAAATTCACACACATACTTTAACAAGTAGAGAATGCAGAGAGGGCCTTCAGTTGTGCCTGTCCTTTGCAATGTAAGAGAGAAATGGGAGAGGCCTGTCTAAGGTGAAAAGCCTATCACTTAGAAAGCACAGAAGACCCAGCAAAAATGAGCAGTTGCTGGTCTACCAGACAAGGCAGGTATCAGTGCTGAACCACATGCAAGATCAGGCCCTATTCAAAGGGGGACAGGGTGCCTACAACTTTAAAGGCTTAAGCCTTAGACCATTGTAGTGAAGAGGGAATGTACATATAGACATCAGACCTAAATAAAATAATTAGTGATAGACCTGTCCTCCATGATCTGACCCAGTCACCAGTCAGGCTTTGTATGATTTCATACATTGCAAATTTTATTAAATATGTAATGACACAGCTTGTAATTTCCCTGTCCCACATGCATTAATATGTCACTATTATCAGGCACTGTACAAGCTAATAACGTATCATACTATTACCAGTAATTTAATTGACTTACAGATTAAGAAACATCCTTCTTCTTGTATTTGAATATCTGGAACTCATGCTGGAGAATTAGAATTTGCAAGAGAAAAATAGAGAAGGTATTTTTTATTTTTTTCCAAATAAGTTGTGATATACGATAGATTTTAGCTAGCATCAATTGTAGGAAATACTACTTAAAGTAAGTCATTAACGGCCCAATCCTAAAGGGACTAGGCAGCAGCGGAATCCATGTTCCACTGGCGCTGACTGCCTGTCATGTCCCCTTGGGTAGCGGCGCCATTCCAGGGAGGCAGGGTCACATCATAGGGATTTGGGCTGGTCATGCTAACTCTCCAGTGCCTCCTGCAGAACCCCTCAGTCGCGTAATGGGGGGGCAGGGGCAGTCCGCCCCTGGGTGGCACGCGGGGTGGTGGTGCACAAGCTGCCGTTTTGGTGGCAATTCAGCAGCAGGGCGGCGGTGAAAAAAGGCGTTTTTTGGCATGGCAGGGGGAAAAGGAGTTTCCCCACCTGCCCACCCAGGTCCCTAGTAGCTGTTTTCTGGCAAAAAAAAACCCGCCGTGGGTGACATATTTTATCTGGAAAAGCCACCAGAGGGGTGGGGCTTGTGACATCACAAGCGAAGGGCGGGACCTGTGACATCACAGGGGTCCCCCCCTGCAGAGGCTAGCTATGCCATTGGAACCCCTCAAAGGAAGGATGACAGAGACTGTTGTTGCAGGGAGAGTTTTTTCACACCGAAATGTCTGTCCTTACAGGCTGTTTATTGGTCAATTCCAGTAGAGCTTGGGCAGGGCTCTGATGCCTGGCCCTATTTTGCACAGTGCCAGTTCTGGGGATGTAGCAAAGAGACGCCTCATCCTAGAGAGGTTCCAGGTACCAGCTTCCGGGTTTTCCGGAGCGCCACCTTCTTGGGTGGACTGAAATCTCATGAAATTGCATGAGACCTCCATCAGAGAGATCTTGCGAGACACCGGCTGGACTCCAGTGGACCCCACGTCTTCCTGTGGTGGGGCACCGCTGTGACACTGCAGTAAAGCAGTCAGTGCCAGTCATAAAAAGGCGCTCTGGCAGTGTGTGAAGCCAGATGCTGCTGGAGTGCCAGCGGAAAGGCCAGAGCCTTCCCGCCCACTCCAGAGCAACCAGACTGGAATAAGCAGAACTAAAAAATTTCATTGAGACTTCAAATAAGCATAGACACACACCGATTCAAATTAAACAGACGTAACAAAACACTCTGCTGAATCCCTGACATCCTAATGAAAAAAAGTAACCAGATTAAGATGAAGGAATCCTTTGTACTCATTGGCAATACGATCTTTTTACCAATGACCTAAAAGTACCAACTTGCTATTGGGCATTTTAAGCAAAATACAACAAGGAAGACATTTATCTTGCTACAGAGGATAAATAACAGCTCGGTGGCACAATTTATTTTGCTTGTGTTCTACGTGTATCCTATAAAATGCCATGTAAAGTTATGGCAATGGCACTGCTGTTTTACTAGAGCAATTTGTGGCTGCCAAGACCACTGCTACTGGCTGGCTGATCAAGTACAGACCTAGGACTGCATATAAATGTGTGTTTTATTTAAGTATAAACCATTGTGTATGTTGTGATGCTGGCATATTCAAAGCATACTTTTCTTTTCTTTCTTTTTTTTAAGTATATTTATATTTTATTGATATAATAACATGAAAACAATACATAATTCATAAAATTATAGCAAGCACAACGCGTCACATGCTACTAGCATACTATTCACTATTTTCTTTATATAATTTCCAACTTAGCCAAAATAACACCCACAATCTATTCATTAAATCCACATATCATCACATCGTTCCTCTCTCTCTCTCTTAAAAAATCTATAAATGGTTTCCAATTATTCACGAAAAGGTTAACTGACTTTTCCTTAATTAAAATTGTAAGTTTGTCCATTTCGGCATAATCCAAAACTTTCAGCCACCAATCTTCCAACGAAGGTATCTCCGAATTCTTCCAATATTATGCATATAAAATTCTTGCCGCAGCTATCATATATAAAAACAAAGTTTGAAATTTTTCGCCTACATGATCATCCCACATACCCAACAGAAAAGTTTCCGGTTTCATTTGAATCTTAATCTTTAAAATCAACTCAATCTGTTTATGAATCTGTGTAAAACCACCCCATTCTTCTTCTTGATGTTTGTTGAAAAAAATTCTTCTCCCAAATTTTTCTGAATCAAAAATTTTGTATCTCCCTTTTTTATATGGGTTTCTTGAAGGCAAATCACATCTTGATTAAGTTTTTTCAAATAATGGAATACTCTTTTTCTTTTTTGCGGAGCATTAGCTCCATTAATATTCCATGATAAAAATTTGTAATCCATTTTTACTGTTCACTGCTTGCCATTGCACCGTCCATCCCATCATCATCATCATCTTCTTCTTCTCTTCCATCCTTGAATCTTTCCAGGAATTCTTTTGCTTTCTGAATTGTATCCAATCTGTAGGTTTTTCCCTGAAGTTTAAAAATCACACCTTCTAATTTTCCCCACCTAAAAACAATCTTCTGTTTCTTCAGCACTTCGACCAGGAAAGCATAAGTTTTCCTTTTCTGCAAAATTCTCAGCGGAATCTCCTTTAGCACAATAATGTGCACTCCTTCTACCTTGAGTCTCGATTTAGCATGTTGCTGCAGAACTTTATCTCTTGTTTGTTGCCTCACAAAATGCACCAAGATATCTCTTGGCACTTTCTTAACTGCTGCATATCTTGTATTAATTCTATATGCCTTATCCAACTCCAGATCCATTTCGTCTCGATCTATTTGTAGGAATTTTGACAGAATGTGTAACATTCTATCTCTTGTATCTTCTGCTTGCTGTTCTGGAATTGCACGAAACCGTAAGAAACTCTGTTTTCTCTCTTGTTCAGCCAACGCCAGCATATCCTGAATCTTACAGCTCTCCATTTCAAGATTCTTCACTTTATCTTCTTGTATTTTCATCTTGGTATTTATCTCTTGAAAACCACCTTTCATTTCTTTTACAGCAACATCCAACTGACGTAATTCCTGCGTCATCTCTACCTTCATCTTTTGAATTTCTTCCTGCAAAGTTCCCAATTTGGCATCAAATTTATCAAATTTGGCATCAATTTTAAGTTCCCATCTTTTGAAGCATTCTTCCAGTTGTTCCACTGGTTTTTCTTGTCCAGTTGACCTTGGAGGAGATTTTTTTTCTAATGTATTGACTCTTTTTCTTGTAGCCATATTTATAAGTTCATCAAATTGCACTTTTTCACTTGTTTAATTCAAGTTCTTTTCCTTCTCTTTAGAAACCAAAAACCATAAAGACTCAACTTCTTAAAATATGTGCAGGCGGCAAATATCAACCAACATAATTATTTTTCAATGGTGACCTTCAAACCGGAAGGGATTGTTTGTTCTATTTTCAAACCACAGGAATTCCAAACAAACAATTCAAAAGCAAAACAAGTCTCTTTCTCTCGTTACAACAGTTTATAGATATCTCCCCCAAATGTTTCTTCGCTAATTCAATCTTCCGTAAGTACCAACAAATTACTTAATGTTGTCACTTAATATTTTCACTGTAGTATCTTGTCTTTCTTCCAAATTATATCCTTTTCACAACAAATCTTCTATTCTTAAGTTAACTTGTTATCTTAGCTTGTTTCTTCAATTCTTACTGCAGTTCTTTGCCACTTGCATAAGCAAAGCAAAAGTATAAGCGGGAGAGGGCTTGGCTTACGTTCCGGCTGATTTTTGAGCTCGGTGTTGATCCTCTCTTCCACGCTCAAACCAAAACAAACTCGAAAAGCCTACGCTCTCCGAGAAAGTAATGGGAGCGATCCGAAGATATGTGGTTTATCTCATCGCACACCCTTTTAATCCAGGGGTAGAGCAATTAAGTCCATCAGACGTGCTCTGTCGGTGTAGAGCAACCGACAGAGCTGTCAGCCAGCCATTCCTCCCAACCGGAAACCTCCAAAGCATACTTTTCAAAAGTCAAGAAAAGTCAATTAATCACAAGATATTCGGTAACACAAAAATGTAGCTGGGTGGTGAAATTGGGATACAGTAGCTTTCATTAAAATCAGTCATCTTCATGTGCTATCTCTAACCACAATTACAGTGCAATCCTGTGCATATCTACTCAGAAATAAGCCTCATTGTGTTTAAAGGGCATTACCTCCAGGTAAGCGTGTCTAAGATTCCAGCCTTAGTGCTATTTGTGGACAGGAGTTTTGCACAGTAAGTCTACAGAGAGATAATGATTCTATAAAGAGTCAAAGGCAATTTGAAAGTGAGTGGCGCAGTGGGTTAAACCGCTGAACCATGAGCTGTCGATCGAAAGGTTGGCAGTTCGAATCCACGACGGGGTGAGCTCTCGTTGCTTGGCCAGCTCCTGCCAACCTAGCAGTTCCAAAGCATGTCAATGCCAGTAGATAAATAGGTACCGCTTGCGGGAAGGTAAACAGCGCTCCGTGTTCCAGCTGCATGCTACACGCTGCGGCAAGGAGAGTCATGCCGGCCACATGACCACAGAGGCGTCTTCGGACAACGCTGGCTCTTCGGCTTTGAAATGGGGATGAGCACCACACCCTAGAGTTGGACACGACTGGACTTAATTGTCAGGGGTCACCTTTACCTTTACTATGCTTATAATATGTATGCTCATCCCACTTTCACCTCTGATTAAAGAGGTTTGTTAGGTTTTTGTAAAGTTTCAATAACCTGTTTTATCTGAGGTGACAGTGGGACAAAAGAAGTGTGTGTACACCATGGAAAGCAATGTTTTAAACCACTTTCATTTCTCTCTCTATTTCCTGACTCCCGTACAACATAAGCAAAAAGTAAACAAGCAGTTCTGTGTCCCAAAGAGTTTACAATCTCAATTGTAACTTTACAATCTTCAAGTGGGAGAATCAAGTGTGCTCCCTGAGGCATGCAGGGCTTGTCTTATGTTCTTATGTAAAACAGGAGGAGAGGGACGAACTGGGGAAATTTTTACCCGTTAGTTTCAGAACAATCATGAATCATTGCTGGCCATGAAAATTTCAAATCTTTTTTTAACTGGGGGAAAAAATGTGAAAAAAGCACACTTTAAAAAAAAATTAAATGTATACACTGTTTAATAATAATAATAATAATAATAATAATAATAATAATAATAATAATAATAATAATAATAATAATAATAATAATCTTACCACTATTAGTACTATAGTAGACATTTCTTTACTGCTAGTAATGCTAGGACCTGAACAGAACATGAAATGAACAGGAAAATTATACTGTTGGCACAAGCTTCTGAACCTCTAAAAGGGTTGCCGCTTGGTCTCCAGCAGGGACAACCAACTACTCGTTGAGATGGAGCTCTCAAAGCAATGTTATTATCTGACTATATGAAGCTGCTGCAAGCTAGACGTGCCTGCTGGTCTATCTAGCC
This sequence comes from Plestiodon gilberti rubricaudatus, assembly GCA_026170595.1. Taxonomy (NCBI): domain Eukaryota; kingdom Metazoa; phylum Chordata; class Lepidosauria; order Squamata; family Scincidae; genus Plestiodon; species Plestiodon gilberti. The sequence continues at coordinate 92,316,300 of JANXHW010000002.1, read as the reverse complement.
CAGTATTGTGTTGTCTGACTGACAGGGACTCTTGAGCAGCGCAGGCCTGTTTTAGCGGGAGATGCCAGGAATGAACCTAGAAGCTTCTGCAGGTAGGATGCGCTTTAACCCTGATCTACTCTATGCCATTCCAAATTGCAATTGTTGTGGTAGGAAGTTCCCCTTTCCAGAAACCAGTGGGAGAGCATTTCAGTCCCCTGCGCCATTCTGTTGCAGATCTGACGATGACAATCCTCCAACAGTAAACTTTAAAGGGAAATTAGATCAAGAAAAAGCTGAATTAAAATTTATATGAGACTTCATATCACAGGAAATGGTCTGAATAGTGATATGGGTTTCTTATCACATCATATAATTTAACATTGCTAGGAGGTTGTAACCAATTGTGTGTTGTCACCTATGCAATCTTGCACCAATGCTGTTAAGCTTGTTACAAGATCAGCCTTGTTTCATTTCCTCTTGCGAATTCAATCTGCTGTTTTCAATCTTTTTTATATATATACCCTCCCTGTGTATAATATACCTGCCAACTGAGAATTTCACTTTCATGCATCTGATGAAGTGGAGAGTAGTACACAAAAGTTGACACCAAAGTAAATGAGTTTGTCTTTAAGGTGCCACTGACAAGCCTCTTTTCTGCTTTTGCTACTACTGTATATAGACTAACATGGCTACTCCCTAGAAATTATTTGGTATGAAAAAGACAATGTATTCCAACAACTTTTGAAAAGAGAGACTCCGCACTCCAGCGATACATTTCAGTGTGCGTTTCTGATGCAGTGGGTTGTGTTAGGTTATGCTGCAGGTCAGATGTTCCATAATTGTGAATGTTACTGTTACAGGATGCCAATTTTATAACATGTATAAGCGTGACGGTTTATGTGTCAATACATATATGTGACGGTTTATGTGTCAATACATGTCCTGACTTTGGGTTACCTGGGAAACAGGGCAGCCACCAAGAATACAACATAGACTACCCTGCTCGAAGGAAAGAATGCTACGGCAACGGTTCCTAACCTTTCTGGCCTGCATACCACCTACTCAGGCCTCCGGCTGGCCGCATACCACTGGAAGAAGGCAAGATCATTTCCAGCATTTCTAGTACCAAACAGTCCCAATCAGGGTGGGCTGAGTGGTTCTTGAAATGCTACTGCTTCTCTCCATGGCAGACCAGCAAAGGGTTTTGCACATGGGGATGCAGAGGAGAAAACTGCCTGGGCCACAAGGCAGGAAGGCCGTTTGCTTCAACTCCCAGCCACAAGAAAGTGAAGAAGGCAGAAGATCCAATCACAGCGCTGAACCTTTTTTCAGTGCCAGAGGGAAAATCTGGAAAAACAGCACGTAGAGGCTGTCCTCCAATGGAACCATGAAGCTGGGCTGACTCTCAAGGCCAAAAAGTGCCAATTGACTACCTCGGGCATAAGGTTGGTCAGGGGTCAATCAGCCCTCTCCAGGCTGAGATGGAGGCCATTCAAAACTGGCTTGTGTCTCAACCCAAAACGTAGCTACAGTCATGTTTAGGACTGGCAGTGTACTAGCAGAAACTGATGTCCCCCTATAGTATAACATTGCTGCCCCCCTTTCTGATCTCACAAGAAAACGCAGCCCAAACCATTACCTGGACTCTGGGTGTCAGCAGGGGTTTGGCCAGCTCATCACCTGCCCCATCCTCCTAGCTCCCAACTTTGACAAGTCATTTGTACTCACCACGGACGACAGGGGCATTGGCACAGTGTTGCTACAGGAAGAGCCTGAAGGAGCTGCACCTGGTTGTATACCTCAGTAAGAAGCTGAGGGAATGGGAGTCCTACTGGCGTGAGGCTGAGAAGGAATGAGAATTGTTCATGCAATGGAGAAGCTGCAGCCCTATCTGTGGGGTCAAACCCTCCTGCTCTGAACTGACTACTCCCCGCGGCTGTGGCTACAGACCTGCAAAGGATCCAACCGGAAGCTCATGAAATGGTCTGGCTTTTTATAGGACTAACAGTCTAATCCTATCATTCTCCCCCACTGGTGCAGCCAGTGGGGGAGGGCAGGAGGCACTGGAAGGGAAAGGGGCTAAATCCCCTTTTCCTTCCAAAGTCTTTGGTTCTTCCCTTTCCCTTCCAAAGCCTCCCGTTCTGCCCTCCCCACTGGTTGCACCAGTGGGGGAGAAGAGTGGGATTGAGCTGTAAAACTTTGAGATCCAGAATATTGCCAGGAAGGCATTGCTGAGGACCACTCCTGCAAAGGCTTCTTGATCTAAGAGCTCTGCACTGTGAACCTTTTCTTTCTGATTTTCCCGATACATTGTTTTCTTTCCTAGGAACCTAATTTGTCTCCTGTAATTGTATGTATATTCTCCCCCATTGATTCAATAAAAGGAAAATGGGGAGCAGGAAGGGGTGCGTGCACACTAACCACTAGGCCCTACTCCCCTCGGTCAGCCAGCCTTCTCCTGGATCCTTTTCCCTGACAGCTCCCCAAAATGAAATGCAAGAAAATTCAAGATAAATAGGTACCGCTTGCAGGAAGGTAAACAGCACTCCGTGTGTCCAGCTGCATGCTACATGCTGCGGCAAGGAGAGTCACGCCGGCCACATGACCACGGAGGCGTCTTCGGACAACGCCGGCTCTTCGGCTTTGAAATGGAGATGAGCACCACACCCTAGAGTCGGACACGACTGGACTTAATTGTCAGGGGTCACCTTTACCTTTAACCACATCATTAGAGAAAAGGGGTGGTCACATGTACCTTTTTGAATTCATCATGACAAATCGTATTTTAGAAAAATGCAAAAGAAAAACGTAGCTTAACACACTAGTATACAACCAAGGCAGCCCTAACCCAAATTCTGCCACCCACCTACTACCTATATCCCCTCTAAGGGTCCGCGCCAGTTTGTGGACCCCTTCTTTAGCTGTGTGGTGTTGCGACTGGGTCATGACACCATCTCCTGACACTCAGAGAAAACTCTTAGAGAATGTTCTACAGCCAGCCAAGCAGCTCAGCGTCTAGAATGGCGAGGCTGCTGGAGAAATGGAATCACCAGTAAGGGAAGAAAGAAATCTTTAAGGAGGGGAAAAAACACAAACCCACATGCAAGCAAGGTGAGGCAGGGAAGACTGAGCAATTCAGCTGCAGGGGCATACATATACGCCCAATATAGCAAATGTAAAAAAGCCCAAACACAACAAACAAACATAACCTTCTCCAACCTGACTCGACTCCACCTCCTGAAACAGAGGACTGAAAAGCACCCACCTGCGGTCACTGCCTCCAAGTCGTTGATCCCGGTTGAGTGCATTGAAACGCAGCAAGCTGCTGTTTCTCGGCAGCAGGCAGGTGGACGTGGGGCAATTCAAGTTGCTTCATTGATCAGCCAGCCCTGCTAGCAGCGGATTGGTGGAGGCAGGGGATTGGCCCACGCCCACAGGTCACCTCTGCCCACCTTCGCTCTGGCGCCACCCTCACTGGACAATGTGCCAGTAGCACTCCAGCTGCTGCTGCACCTCCTCCTGTTCCCTGGAGCTTCAAAACACAGAATGGAGAGAATGGAGTGGGAAGAGGTGTGAAGGGGAGTAGAGTGGTGGACTAGAGTAGATTTGATTTGATTCAACCTTTATTGGCATAAAAGAAACAAAGCACATAGAACAAAAGCCACACAAGGCACACAAATGGCTAGGGTAGGGCGGGATGGAAGAGTGGCAAGCATCACATTCTGCATGTCATTGGTAAAAGTAAAGGTGACCCCTGACAATTAAGTCCAGTCGTGTCCAACTCTAGGGTGTGGTGCTCATCCCCATTTCAAAGCCGAAGAGCCAGCGTTGTCCGAAGACGCCTCTGTGGTCATGTGGCCGGCATGACTCTCCTTGCCGCAGCGCGTAGCATGCAGCTGGAACACGGAGCGCTGTTTACCTTCCCGCAAGCGGTACCTATTTATCTACTCGCATTAACATGCTTTGGAACTGCTAGGTTGGCAGGAGCTGACCAAGCAACGAGAGCTCACCCCGTCGTGGATTCGAACTGCCGACCTTTCGATCGACAGCTCATGGTTCAGCGGTTTAACCCACTGCGCCACCCGCTGGTTGTCATTGGTGCTGGAGGGCTAAGGCCGGCTCTGGGTCCCTAAGTTTATGGAACACATAAAATATACAGCAAGTCGTCACTTAAAGTTGTTAATAGGTTCTTCTTGGAAACTGCAACTTTAAGCAAAATGACTTATAATGAAACCAATGTTACCATAGACATAAAAGTTCCTATGGCATTTCCCCATCAATTTGAATACAAAACAACTTTAAACAAAATGACTTTAAGTGAGGACTTACTGTATTCCACATTGTCTCCAACTACTTAGCTGCTGAGTATTGTGCAAGGATTCAGAGCAGGTGTCTGGACGTTGGCTCACCACCAATTCTATGGGACACAGGAGTACTGTACTCACAATCTGTGGCCAGGGCCGGCCCATCCATGAGGCCAACTGAGGCAGTTGCCTCAGGCAGCAGATCGGCAGAGGGCATCCACCTTCATTTGCCCACTGCTCCTCCTCCTCCCATTCCCTGTATTGGAAGTGCGGAATGAAGTGGAAGAGGAAGTGTGGGTGAGAGGAGAGTAGTGAGCACCATCCTCCTCTCCTCCACCCTTCCACTCCTCCACCCAGTCCAGGGAGTGGGAGGGGCAAAGGCTGGCACAACACCAGGTATGGGGGAGGCAGCATTTGATATGCCAACTGAGGTGCCAGAAGGTCTTGGGCTGGTTCTGTCCGTGACACATAGTAAGGGCTGCATTCAAGGTGAGAGTTGTATACATGAAGGAAGCAATCGCTGCTGGCTGTCTTTGCCCCAATTCCCTCTTCTATGCATCTATTGACTGACCAAATTAAACTCTGTCCTCTTTTGCGCCTGATAACCCCAAAACAGAAATGGGCAGACCAGATCCAGGAGAAGGCAAGCTGACCAAGGGGAGTAGTGCCTAGTGGTTAGTGCGCATGCACCCCTTCTGCTCCCCACTTTCCTTTTATTGAATCAGCAGCTGAATGAGGGTTTCTACTTCATTTTTTCCAAAGTAGAGATCCACCGACTCAAGTCAGGTGCAAAACAATGGCTCAGGGCGCAGGCTCTACACTTCGAATCCATGAACCTCTTAGAGAGGCCTGAACCTCTCTGACTGTATGCTGAGCTCCAAAATTTGTTTTCCTGACCAAAATCGAGCTAACAGTTCTCTCACAGAAATATCCACTCCTGATTTCCCTCCAAGCTTTCAGCAGCCAAATTTAAGAGCAGGGAAGCGTTTCGTGTTATTGCTGCTGTTAAGCCATTGGGAATCAGAAACACTCTTGCTGAGCTACTACAAAATACCCAGTGATCTGTGAGAGCTCAATTCCATATATCTTCTGTCCACCCTTACCTTTCCTCCGTCCTGCTCTACTACAGGACCACGTCTCAGCACATTCACTACCTAAATACTTCTTCTGAACATGTAGTAGTAGATTTCCTCTATGAATCTTCTAGATGGATTTTGTCTATGCTTATGCAAACTGGGCCTGTAATCCAATAATATCATTTGTTCAAGCAGACTCTTCAGCCAGAGATTAGCAGGGAGAAGTTGCTTAAGTCTGGCAGTGTTGTTAAACCTATAATATTAAAAGAACAGACTAATCAGAAGCCAAGCTGTTGTTCAATTGCTCCCTCTTAGCTTAAGAAAGATGCAAGCATTACTCCCACCCCCGCAAAACACAGTGGAGATTTTTTTTTTTCAGTATTCCTTCTGTGATTTTTTTTAAATGTTGGAGCCATCTTGCTATATAATGCTATTACATTTTATCCTTTTGGGTGCAAATGTAAGAGCTATAAACTTACTTTATTAACAGCCCAATCTTAACTTTCCAGTGCCAATGCAGCCATGCCAAAATGGCAGTGCAAATCTGGGGAGACCGTGTAAGGCCGGCCAGGCCCGGGACGGGGCTTAGGATATTGGCAGAGCATGCCGCCAATATCCCTGCTCCTCTCCTGGGCCCAGCGGCCCAATCATCCCCTCCCCTGCCACCCTGGCCCATCCTCCCCACACCCTTATCCAGTGGCGTTGCTCCGGTAGGGGCGGGGCCGTAAGTATAGCTCCATCCTAGACCCTTTACCGAGCAAGCAGGAGGCAGCCCCACCCCCTCACTGTCGGACCCTTTCCCCTGCGGAGAAAGCAGCAGGCAAGAGACCCTGCCTGCTGCTTTCTCTGCAGGGGAAAGGCTCTGACAGTGAGGGGGCGGGGCCGCCTCCTGCTCGCTCGGTAAAAGGTCTAGGATGGAGCAATACGGCCCCGCCCCTACCGGAGCGATGCCACTGCCCTTATCCCATCCATCGGTGGCAGCTCTGGTCCTGGGTGGAGTGGCGCCAGCCTCAGCGCCTGCGCCACTTACTTGCCAGGTGCCGCAAACGTGCCTTATGGCACATTTGTGACACCTTCCCCTGGCAGAACTATAGTTCCCCCAGGGGATATCTGCGCTGGATTGCGCTGTGGGTGAGTACAATATGACTATTCAGTAATGCTCTGTCTATTCCCCCTTCTGGCACTTCCTCACCCCTCCTCTGTGCTTAGGCAAGTGAAAGCTAAGTTTTGACTCCATCATACAAAATATTCCGATAGCCAATTTACATCTACAAGAGGAGTTCTCAGGGTAAAGAATAAAAGCTTACTGGGCAAAATGGCTGCTATACTGGCACTAATCAATACTTGCCTGATGGATGGCCTGCCAGGAGTCTTTCAACCACATCAATTCAGCTGCTAGATTTTCTGCTTGCTCACTGCTTAACAAAATAAATAGAGATGAATCAAGGCATTTAACATTAAGCTCCGACTCAGGATTCAGATTGTTTAAGATGCATTGCTGCTTGCAGACTCCTTCCCTGTAGAGAATGTTAAGCTCTGAATCATTTCTTTAAATGTGTGTGTGTGTGTGTGTGTGTGTGTGTGTGTGTGTGTGTGTGTGTGTGTGTGTGTGTGTAAAAAGAATAGAACCCAGTCCTAAATATAAGTATATTTGAGGAGGAAAACTTTCTTCTGCACCGTTCTTTTACTGTTCTTCTAGCAGGGGTGGGTGAGTTGCTCCAGGAAAAAGGGTCTTCCACTTTAGAACTGCTTAACATAGGTGCCTAGACAGACCCCCTTTCCCCATCATTTCCAATAGCAAATTGCATAAAGACAAAGGTTTTCACCATGCAACAATCCAGGCGCACATGAAGTAAACTTGGAACAATCTTTCCATTTGTATTTTGCTTAACATTTCATATTCAGTTTAGCTTGATTTACTGAGGAGAGAAACAAGAAACAATATCCTTATCCTGCTGTCACAGTCTTGCGATAATTGGTGTCTTTAAGTCCCCCCAAGTATTGCAGGAACTGCATGTTCTCAGTAGCTCAGTAATAAGTTGCCATCCCCTACTGAAACTTCAAATCCAGTGCCAACCACTACCGGTACTGTTGCATTTATCATTGTGTTGTGAGGATGGTAGAACACCCTGAGGTGTTTAGACAGTAATAACTTATTGAGTTACAAAACTCTACAGAAGGATTCAGGGCAAACAGTTATACTTGTTCAGTCAATTCAAAAGGTTTCATCCTCTCTCTCTCTCTCTCTCTCTCTCTCTCTCTCTCTTTGTCCTAGGACAGAGGTTCTCAACCTGTGGTACGCGTACCCCTAGGGGCATGCGGGCCACAGGTTGGGGGTACGCGAGATGCTATTTTGCATACCCCGCATACCCCCGAAGGGTGATTTATTTTGGCCTGAGGTGCGGACGCGTGGGTCCTCCGGCTCGCACCGCAAGCTGGAGAGAGAGGCTACAGCCCTACAAGCCATAGCCTCTCCCTCCAGCTTGCGGAGCGAGCCGGAGGACCCATTCAGTCGCATCGCAACCTGAAATCGTCCCCGGTAGCTCTCCCTTACCTTAGCTTGCAGCCGCCGCCATGTTAGATCTCCAGCAGTCTTGCGTGATTCAAGATCGCGGTGTGAGATTTGGGAGCCGCGATCTTGGATCTCACGAGACTTGGCGGCAATTCAACATGGCGGCTGCAAGCTAAGGTAAGGGAGAGCTACCGGGGATGATTTCGGGTTGCGGTGCGGCCGAACGGGTCCTTGCAGCGTGAGCCGGAGGATCCGCTCAGAAGCGCCGCATGGTCGACAAAAAGGTAAGGGACAGCAATGGGGCACGATTCCGGCCATGCGGCGCTTCCGAGCGGGCTCGTAAGTGCCGCATGGATGGAAAAAAGTGGTTTTTTTTATTTTGGGGGGTGCACTTTTGGGGAGGGGGTATGTGGGGGTACACGGGACTTGGGGGAATCGGGGGGTGCTTGGGGTTGGATAACAGGGGGTACACAGTACAGAAAAGGTTGAGGGACACTGTCCTAGGATTTAAATCATATGCCTGCATCCATAAGAAGATGATGTGGAAACTAACAGAGCAATCCTGCCTAGCTATCCCGCGGGCGGCCCAGGGCCATCTGCCGGATCCTATCCCCATTCTGGGCTGCTCCAGAGTGGCCCAAAGGTCTATTCGGGGAAAGGGGACTCGTCCCCTTCCCCCGGTGTAAAATGGGGAAGCTGTGTAACGGCCACGCTGACTGGAATGGGGACAGGAATATGGCGGACGCCATCCCCGCCCCCTTCAGGGCCGCAGGGGCGATCTAGCGGCGGAGTGAGGGAGGGCGGCCGGCCTCCGCGCCAGCTGCCCTTACTCCCAAGTCATCACAAGCGTGTTTTACGGCACATTTGCAACAACTTCCGGCGGCAGATTCCTGCGCAGGATTGCGCTGTGAGTCTTGCCTGCAAGCAGCATGTATATGTGTGGAATGAGGCAATATTCTACAAAGCACTTCTGCTGGGGAAAAAAAATGGGCAGGAACATATACATCCCCCACTTTCAGGAGTCCTGTGTGTACAGAGCCCCAGAGCAGTTTCTCCAGCAGCACAGCATAGAGTAACTCAAGAAAAAAATACCAGTATGTCTCCTCTAACAAGGAAAGAGGGAATCAACTCGCCAAGGAATAGGTAGCAGTTGTGTGACTCTCTCTGCCACTTCCCTTTCTCTCCTTCTCTTTTTTTTTCCTTTTACATGCTAGAGTGACTGACAACCTTCACCTTAACTTGCTGGTTCAAATCTTGTTGCAGATGTACAAAAAAATAAAGGAAATTCCTTTTTTGCCTACAAATTCAAATATTCACTAGCAAAAAAAAATAAAAATACTTTGCATTTATACAGCATTTTTGAGTATTCAAAGTGCTCTGCATATATTATCTCATCCTTACAATAAGATTGTAAGGTTGGCCAGTATTATTATTTCCATATTGCAGGGGGAGCAATGGAAAGGGGTTGGGGCTGAGAGAGGGTGGCTTGCCTATTGCCACCTATGAATTCATGACTGAGTTGAGATTTGAACCAAAGACTTACACTAAGCTTACACTCACATGATTGGGACCTGTGTGTCCATATTTTAAAATGCAAATAGCAACTGTTTAGGTCCTCGATTCAGATCAGGCGCGGGGGAGGAAGTAGGAGGACTTGAGCTATTTGCTTCTGATCCAGGTTGTCCTCCCCTCGCATGTGCTAGTTTGCAAAATGAAAACGCTTCCATTTATGAGAATGAGAGCTTTTTTTCCTTGCCAATAGTACCCATAGGGGCTTCTGATCTGGATTGGAACTGCAGAGAGATCAAACCACTCAAACCGGCCTCTTATCTGTACGTACCAATGGTCCCAGTCTGAACTGGGGACCGACATGCACAGTTGCTTCTTGCATTTAAAACCAGAGGCACAGAGGCCCCAATTGCACAATCTGCCTAGTTCAGTCCACCTCAGCCTCTTAGCATCCTGAGATCCCTAAACACAAGTCATGCTGGTCTCATCCACTTTCCTTGCATTGAACTGGATGCGTCAAAAGAGGCACCTGTTTGTGGTAACCAGGCAAATAAGACTTGGCATGATTGTTATTGTTTTCAGAATGGATACAGACAGTGATTGATTTTTTTTTCCCCCTTGGCAAGTCCTGCCTGCACCAGAAACAATTCAGATCAGGTACTGAGTATCAGTTTGTGTAGTGCCGACTCTGCTGTCGAATGGTTTCCTGTGAAGGTCACATCAGCGGTGAGTGATGTGTTTAATAACTGCTGGAGCATATTCTATGCAGGTCTTGTTCAGGCGAGAATCTGCTGTTCTCTACTGTCTGCTGTGACAGGAACAAGGTAGAAAGAACTGTTGATGTTGTTGACACTGATGCTGTTGATGGGAACCTGGAGTAGCCTCTCAGCATGAGGGTCTGAAATATTCATGTGGGTGGTGTATCCAGTTCATACCACAGCCTTGCGGAGAGGTCTGGGGACAAGCAGAAAGTGCTTTCTCCCTCAGTTGCTCACCTGTTGCTAGGGTTGCCAAGTCACCAGAAAAAAACCCTAGCCCACCCAGTCCTTTTCCTTCCAGGCCAGTTTCCCAGGAAAAAAAAAAACCACAGTGGTGTAGTGATCAATTTTGAAGTGCAGGAGCTCATCATGACAACAACCCCCCATCGCCACGCCCCACTAAGACTGGACAAATAAAAATCAACTTTTAAATTTCTTCATTAGAGTGTTTTTTTCTGCATTGAAATGTATTATAATTCATTTAAAGATCTAGCTCATTTCATCCACATTCTTGGAGTGAGCTGCCACAGTTTTAAAACAAACGTATAACATTGAAAAATGGGATTGAAATAACCCCAAATACATATAGGAGGTATAGCAGAGTACAGTACTAGCCTACGCAGGTTTTCTCAAAAATAAATTCCACTAATTAATGTAGAATGAATGATAGATACAAGAATGAATGACAGATATAAATCCCACTACGTTAAATAAAACTTCCAGGAAATTTTGTGTAGGATTGTAGCCATAATGTAACATAGGCTATATATTGTCTTTCAGGCGGCCTTTGGGAATGATGATGGCCTAGGCCAGGGTTTCTCAACCTTTGGGGGTCTGCATACCCCCTATGCGTGTCCCCAAAGGTTGGAGTACCCCCGGATCCCCCAAGTCCCGCATACCCCCCCAAGTGCACCCCCAAAAGTGTCTTTTCCAGCCTGCGGCATGGCCAAGCGGGTTCTCCGGCTCATGCCACAAGCCGGAGGGAAAGGCTACAGCCCTGCCGAATTGGCCCTGCCACGCCGCAGGCCGGAAAAAGACACTTCTTCCCCATTTTTCCGCTCTCCGTTATCAGCTGCTGATCAAAGCAGCTGATAACAGGGAGCATCTTGCGTACCCCAAACCTGCAGTCCGCGTACCCCTAGGGGTACGCGTACCACAGGTTGAGAACCCTTGGCCTAGACATTACGATATGCCTCTAAGCAAATGTCTGCCTCCTGCTGAGTCTGATGCTTTTTCTCTGCTAAAGTCCTTTAAAAACTGTAGGCAGCACCTCAGCACTCCTGCTGATGACATCACCACTCCTACTGGAGAAGTCGTGAAGCTCCATCCCCACTTGCACCGCCTTGACTGCACTCCTGAGAAACAAAGCATAATCTCATAGTTTTGTCATCATAAATATCTGAGCTCCATCCCCTGCCTCCATTCCCACTGAACCTGTTCTGAGCTCTGCTTCCATCACCCACTGAGGTACCAGAATTTGTGCTTGCAAGAGTTGTCAACCCAACTTGTAAGTTGTGACTTTGGAAAAGGCCATTTGCTGTCCTACAACTTGTTCTTTTGAACACACAAAGAATTAGTCATGAGAAAAGAGAGCAAAAGGGTGGAAATGGAGTAGTATAGGAGAAGGATATGGAATCAAAACTTTGCTATAATGCATTTGTGGAAGGTGTGTTTAGGAATTGGCAACTGGGAAGTTTAGGGTTGCCCTTTCAGCAGCACCACTTCTGCCAAGCTGTCGCTTTGCAAAGCAACTGCAATTGGGCTCTCCCAGTACCTTGGCAGCATCTCCCTCTCACACCCCTCTTGGTCTGCCCCTTCCCTTCTGAGGCCTCCTCCTTAGTGTTCCTTCCCTTCTGAGGCCTCCTTCCATCTCTCCCTCCCAGTCCTTTGCAGTAGTGGCATTGCTGAAAGGGCGGTGCTAGGAGAGCTCAATTATCACGTGGACCAGATAAAGAGCTTTTAAAGAGTGACCCAGTCGTGTAGCTAGGGCAACTGGCACCCGGGGTCAAAAAGTTTTTAACACCCCCATATCCCCATTGATGGGGGGGATATGAGGGAGGGTGTTACAATTTTTTGTGCCCCCGGGTGCCAGATAGGGTGCCCTGAGGCTTTCTGAGGCTCGGGAAGACCGAACGCGGCTTCCCTGGGCCTCAGAAGGCCTCCGAAAGACACTCCCGGTTTTCACTGAAAACCGGAAGTGGCTTTCAGAGGCCTCCAAGACACCCCCTGGAGCTGTGGTACCCGGGGCCAAGCACCCCGCCAGCCTCCTCTTAGCTACGCCACTGAGGTTACCATGTAAACTGCTTTGAATTCTTGGGGGGGGGGGAGGGCAGAATAAAAATATGATTAAACTTGTGGGTAACAGACACTGAAGCAGGAGATAGATATTGATTGCAAATAAACAGTCTGGATTCTGTAGAAGGTCAGACTAAACATACCAGCCCCCCCACCCTATAGTTCAGTGGATAATTGTTGCCTGTTCTCTTGCCGTGTGACCTAAGACTCCAGAGGTTTTCATGACAGCCCTGGAAGTATTGTCATCTTCCCAGTTCTGGGTTGTTGTTGTTTTTGTCCCTAATCTGGGCATTTCTGCTCTTAATGATGTTGGTGTTATTACATTTAACTTTAAATTATGCATGACGCCTTTCAAGAAACATCATGGAGGGCCCTGAATATTTCATACAGAGTCTAAATGTTTCATGCCTGCTTACAAAGTCAAATGAATGGGGAGAGTTGGCAAACGTAGTTGCCTTCTGTATGCAGTCTACCACGGCAAGGGATAACAGCCGTTTCTCACATTTCACCAGCCATGTTTTTTCACTCTTTCCCAGGGAATGAGATCTGAAGAAGAGGGTCATCATCCATTTGTCAACTACTCCCCTCAGAAGTCAAGGCTCTATTTCATACAAAGAAATGTTAAGCAGCAGAGGCTCAATGTGAAAAGATCATATTTAACAGTGGGTCCAGCCCCAACCACATTTACTCTGAAGTTCAATTGATCTCAAAGGAACGGTCAGCCCAGTCCTATGCAGGATTGAGCTTCTGGTTGTAGCTCTTTGTGTTGCAGCTGCTGGAGCAGGTAAGGCTGCAGAGAAGGCAGGGAAAGGGAGGAACAGGGGTGGGGAGGCTTCTGGAGGGGGTGGATCCCATGGTGATGGCACGTGCCAGATCCTATTCTCTCTTTTTATTTATTTATTATTTATTTATTTAAAGAATTTTTATCCCACCTTTCTCCCAATGAGGGCAATCAAGGCGGCTTACAAAATTAACAGCGCAATGCTGACTAGGATCTGGCCGGCAGCCTATGGCCACCCACCGAATCGTGTGCACCGGCAGTCAGTGTCGTTGCCGAGCGGGAGGTCTTCTCGGGGAAGGGAACACTTCCCCGAATGTAAACACCCCCAAGTGTAAACAGAGACCGCCTGGATGGGCCTCCTGGGATTTCCGCCAGCTATTTTGCTGGCAGAAGTAAGAGGAGGCCGTGTAAAGGCGCCTTGTGCCGGCCTTCCTGGCTCTTGAGGAGGCGCAAACGTGCTTTACGCTCGTTCCAGCGCCAGTATTTACTTGAGGATGGGGCTGTAAAACATGTTAAAATACAATAATAAAATATAATACAATAAAAATAATTTAAACAGGTAATTAAAACAAACAAACCCCAGTGGTCACCTTATGATTACATTGATTAAAAAAATCAATGGCACCCCCCCCCCCGCCCCTTTCTTCTCCTCAGACTTGTGCCAGCTACAGAGCTGGTGCAGGTCCAAGGAGATCCATTGCAGAACGGGAGGCTTGCAGAGGGGTAAGAGGATTTAAATCTCCTTTCCCCTCTAAATCCTCCCAATCCATCCCCCCCCCCTTGTTGGAGACAGCATGCTTCTATTTGGTGCAGCTGCTTCTATTTGGTGCAGCTGGGGGGGGGGGAGGGAGAATAGGATTGGGCTCTCAGGCTCAGATCAGACATGCAAAAACCCCTGAGGAAAGTAGCATTTCCCACAGAATACGTAATTGCTTGTTTGGATGCAAAACTCCCATGGGTTTCCTTATCCTCATCCATGGGTTTCCTTATCCTCATCCATGAGGTTTTTTGCCATGGAATATCCAACTTCCCAGAGGGGGCAGGTGACCACTGAGTGGAGGCTCGGCCATTTTGGTGTCACCCAGCCACACCCCCTTGTGACACCACTGTGCTCAGAAGTAAGCACACAAAATAGAACATGAATCATGTCATCACTGGCAAGAGGACATTTACTGACCTCAGAAGGGAAAATCCTTAGGGGGAAGTTCCCACCCCTTTCTCCTGACAAGAGCTACTGCTGGGATACATGCTGGCACAGGAAATCTGCCAAAGGATGATTGGCAGCATGGGAGGCGGAACTAGCGTGGCTTTTGCCAGAAAGAAAGCCATGGATGGGCATGAACATGTGGCCGCAAATCCTACATGGGTTGAAACTCATGGATGTGATTCACGGAATAGCAGCACATTTTGTCTGGGTATTTCTGTTAAGTATGTAGAGGATTGCAGAAAAGGTTTACTGGACTATGACAACTGGGGTTGAGAAGCATTTAAATGCAATTAGTTTGACATTTTACTTGGTTAATTCATATGCATTACAGCTGGATTTAGCCCACTCCCAACTACTGGGGTTCAAAATTATTAAAACACAGAACTTCGCCTGAGCGTTGATTCACACATGTATATGTGTTACTCTCTGTCATATTACTTAGGGCCAAACTGTGTCTCAAAGAATTCTTAAATTGGACTGCTGTGTGTGTTTGCTTTAAAAAAACATTCAGGGGTGAATCAGGGAGAAACTGGTGGGGTAGGGGTGCTTTAATAATAATAATAATAATAATAATAATAATAATAATAATAATAATAATAATTCCAGTATTTATATACCGCCTTTCTTGGTCATTGGATTTCTCCTCTAACTTTAATTCAAGGTGGTTTACAACAGGCAGGCAATTCTAAACTAAAGTTTGTACATTAAATAAATGTCCTAATCTTTTATACGACGCTTCTTTCCAGGTCACGGTGTTTCCTTTCATGGTCTGGCCTCTTTGCTGGCATTCACCTCCCACACGTTGACTGACAGGCAACTCCCTCTTACGGAGCACCGGCTGCAGCTCTCTCTCTCTCTCTCTCTCTCTCTCTCTCTCTCTCTCTCTCTCACAGAGAGCTTCTGCAGCTTTGTCAGCAGCGACGGAGTCCTTGGTCTTCAAGCATGTAAGGCTGCAGCTCTTCCGACTGAGCCAGACCTCCAACTGCCCCAACTTTATAGCACTTTTCCCCTACTGTGGTTCCAGCACACACACACATACACACGCACACACACAATATTAATTTTAATCACAAAAAGGCATGTACTGAAAACCCTTTAAGCAAAAAACCCTGGACCAACCTACTCATTCTTCATATTTTGTACTTTGGCCCTTAGATCGATCTGTCTGTGGTATGAGATCTGTGATGGCCTCATCACACATGGAAGTCATGACTCAATGCTGCAAATGTGGAATACTGAACATCCATGTGTAAATCACACACACACACACACACACACACACACACACACACACACACACACACACACACACACCCCAAGCATCATCCAGAAGCAATGAAGTTATTCAGTTTGCATTTTGAGAAAAACCTGGTTAGCTGGAAATGTGCAGTGATGCTCTTGATTTATTTAAAAGATTTATAAATCACTTTTCCAAACCTCAAAGTGGTGTACAGTTAATATAATAAAACACTAAACTTATAAAAAATATAAATAATTTAAAAAGCAATTGACAACAATACAAGCAGCGGATAAAAAATTGCGGTGCAGTGCAGCTGCTGACAGTCTCTAGCAGAGAGTTTTCCTATCACCTGAGCAGTGTGTGTGTGTGAGAAGCAGGAGGTCTCAGGGCATTCTGCATGCAATGTGTGTGCTCCCCCACTGAGCTATTGCTTCTCCCCAAAAGCACCTTCTCCCACTCAGACAGGTCTTGCTTCCCCAGCAGGACTTGAACTCTTGTCCCTGGGAAGCCTGCACAAGCCTTCTCCCAAGCTACCTGGGCATTCTGATCATATGAGCTTATTGACGGGTTATTAGTATTCTGCAGGATACTCCTGGCTGAATGTCAAAGAACTACAGTACTTGGAAGCTTGACTATTTCACATTGCTCCAGGAATTTAGCCCCTGCTGGCTAGAAATCAGTAGTTTTGACTGTGAGCTTTATGGGGACGATCATTAATCTTTAGCTTGAGGTTCTTGGCTTGGTCCTCCAAACACCTAATGGACATTGATTTATTTTACCAACAAGCACTGAGACGTGAAGTTAAATAATCATAATCCTACTATATGTCGGTTGTTCCACGTCACATTTCCCTCTATTTCTGCTCCCACTCTTCATCTGTTTTGTCTGGTGTGGTTCTTGTGTTGCCAAGACTCAGGGAACCAGGGCATATTTCACATACACTGCAGGCGGGGAGACAAATATCGTCAGTAGGACTGCTGTGTTTAACCAATTAATCAGATTGCAGAATCATTTGAAATCCTGTTGATCAATTGATCAATCCTGTTGAACAGGTCCGTCCCTGTTCGCAGCAGATTTTAAAATTTTTAAAATATAAGCACGTTTTAATATAAGCACTTACAAAACCTGTGGATGATTGGCATGATCTTACAAAAAAAGTGAAGGAGATCTTACAATCGCCTTCACTTGCACAGGAGAGAGTGCGTCTTCTAAGATTATTATTATTAACAGCATTTATATACTGCTTTTAAACAAAAAGTTCACAACGCCATTTACAGACAAAATCAAATGATTAAATGGCTCTCTGTCCCAAAAGGGCTCACAATCTAAAAAAGATGCAGAACACCACCAGCAACAGCCACCAGAAAAGACACTGTGCTGGGGTGAAAGGGAGGCAGTTACTCTCCCCCTGCTAAATATAAGAGGAGCACCAATTGAAAAAGTGCATCTTGCCCAGTTAGCAGGGGCGCCTGGTGTGACATGTGCATGCATTCTCTTAACAGAAAATCAAAAAGGGGATGCTTTTTTAAAAAGCTGCAGAACCGTTAGCAGCAAGGTTGCACTTTGGACATCGCAAAGGTTCCACTTTGGGCATCGCAGGAAAGCACAGAGAACAGGCTTCCACTTCCTCTTATTACCCCAAACCGTAATTTCTCCGTGCCCAGGACAAACTTGTCACATAGCCACTGCTCCCTGTCCCTGATTTCTTCATGTTTTGAGAAACTGCAGGATTGAGTGGTCTCCTTTAACTTGTTTTAGCTCTCTTTGTTTATGTGCCTTACATTTCTGGCTGCCTGATCTGTGTTTATAGCCAAGTATGGCAGGAGGGTATGTATGTGTAACATATTAATTATACACGAGTGACAAATGCCCTCTGGCCACTCTTCTTTTCCTTGAGATCTGGTGTCTGTTCTTCTATGAAGAGGTCAAACTCATTTACCGGTACTTGCATACGTTCTGGGGCCTGTAAATTCTAACATTGGCCTTCAACAGTCCCTTTTATCTCTATGTCCCTAATTATTATTCATTCATTTGAATCATTTCATTCATTTTCTCCTAGCATCCCAGTCAGTATCTGTCATATGGAGTTTGCAGGGTTTTGGGAAAAGACACTTGGGAAAGGGGGCTTGTCATATTTCAACTCAAACACATGATTTTAGCAAGTGCCCAATGTAATCTGGTGGGTCTTCTTTCCACATAGAACTCCCCAATCACAGCAGCAAGGGGAGGGACTTGTGATCCTTTGGAGGGGTAGTAGAATGCTAGGAAAAAGTCACCAATTGGGTGGAAAACACAGACGTTACAGTGATATGGAAGAGCAACGGGGTCTCCTATTGGAGGCACCAGGAATATGGGCGGCGACAGGGGGAAACGCACGGGGCGGGCCGCCGGGGGGTGTCGTGCGCATAGGGGTGACGCGTGACCCCCCCACTTACAGTTTGTCGGTGGAGCTGGGCCCGCCCACCTGCCCTTGCGTCCGTTTGGCTCTGAAATGAGCCAAAAACGGCGTGGGGGGGTGTTCCGGGCATGCGCGTGACGTCACGCGCGGGGCGGGGGCGCGTCCTTAAGGGTGACACGCACACCCCGCTCCCCGGTGATGCGCGTCCTGGTGACGCGCCTGACCAGGAAACAGAAACAAATGGAAATAATGAAAATAATAGCGAGCATGAATGTGGTTTTCATGAATAAATGACGGGCAGCCTAATCCATTTTTGTAACTCCCTGCGCGGTGACGCAGTGCGCCAACATGGCGCTCGCTGCATCCCATGGGAGAATTTCAGCATCTGGAGGCCTCCTCTGGGCAAGGGAACAGGGCAATTTGTTCCCTTGCCCCAGGGTAAGCCCCTGCCAGTCCACCAGGTCTACTTGGACCTGCACCAGCAACATCACTGGCACATGTCTGTGTAGATCTGGGAAGGTGGATCAAAGCCTGGAAGGGGGATAGGTTTCTGTGTGGCTGCCGCCGCCAAAACTGCCCCTCCCTAGTCCCGGTCTGCCCTCCTCCCTGCTCCTGTCACCACCCCATTATCACATTTGTAAGCAACCTATTACATTCCAGCCTATTCAAATCAGCTGCTTTTCAATTGTTGTGACATCATTGGGTGGCTGTATTTCTTTATCACTGATTGTGATACAGTAATAAGGTAAGAGTGCACGTCATGCTGTTGCACTGCTTGCCATGTTGAATGTTAGCTGTGTTTTCCCGCTGAAGCAAGAAACGGGGTAGAATTTGATTGACCATTGTGTCAGATGGAGCCATAATGAGAATTCAGGCCCCAGTAAGCTTCAATCAAGGATAAGGGACCTGCCATTTGAAAATCTTTTACAAAATCTAGCAAAACCTTTATTACTCCATGTTGAGATTTTCATAGCTACTTGGGCTATTAGTACATTCAATCATTTTCTTTTTTTAAAAGAAGTCAAGCATTACAAAAGGTATTTGGAGGCCTTTAAATCTCTGGTTTAATTCTCAAGAGTAACGCCGGTGATGCAGTTGTTGCTGGGCCAGATCTGGTTTGATCAAATGAATAGTGCAGCAAAATATCAGTAAACACTATAATCCAATTTTCTCCCTTGTTCTCATAAAATATAACTTGGCAAGAACACATGCAATGATTCCAGTCCTCTTAGGAGAAATACAATGTCTCCGGGATCACCAAAGGCAAGCTGAACACTTATTGTGGAAATTCAGAATGTCAAACAGAGGCCCATGAAACTCTTAGGTATGCAATAGGTGTGTGTCTCCTCCCAAGCACTGGAGAAATATGGTGACTGCACATTGGGGAGAGGCTTCAGGACCCCAAATTATTTTCCTTTCTCTCTGACTTCTGTGGCAGTCATAAGTAGCACCTGCACCTCTTGCCTGTATAAGGAATCAGTAATGGCTCAGGTATGGCGATCACAAGTGCTTCTGGCTAGTGAGCATGGAGCAGTGTCCTGCTTGTTGTAAATACATTACACTGGTCAACTCACTTTTTCTGGCATAAGGTATTACAATGGTTTTAAGGCAGGCGTGGGGAACCTCCGGCCCGCGGGACGATCCGGTCCGGCCTGCGCTGGACCGGACCGATCTGGCCCACGACCGGAGGCTCCACCGCCGCCGCCTTCCCACGCCGCCTCCTTTTAAAACCGGCCTTCCTGGACCTGCGCAGAGCGCAATGCCGGCCAAGAGGACAATCTTGGCCTCAGCTGCGCTCTGCGCAGGTCCAGGAAGGCCGGTTTTAAAAGGAGGAGGCAATGAGGTGACGCATTACCTCGGCGCCTACTCATTTTCAAAGCGGCCTTTCTGTACCTGCGCAGATCGGCGATCGCCGCTGAGCCCAGTGGCGATCTGCACAGGTACAGAAAGGCCGCTTTGAAAGGGAGGTGGCGCGGGAAGGCGGTGGCGGCCCGGAGCCTGAGGTACGTTGGAGAGCGGAGGGAGGAGGTTCGGAGAGCGGTGGGTGGGTGGGAGCACTAAATTCGCCGGGGGGGTAAAATTTGCGGTGGGGGGGAATTTCGGACGGCCTGCTGGCCGGCCTGCAACCAATTTTCCCCATGGGAAAATGGCCCCCCACCCCAAATAGGTTCCCCACCCGTTTTAAGGTAATTTTGGGGCGCTGATTCCAAATCTGGCATCAGGTTTGGCATCATGAGAATGGGGTATGCTGATAGCATAAAAACGAGATGTGATAGTGCAAATCTGAGATCAGATTTGGAATCAGCACCCTGAAATTAGTCTAAAACAGCTGCAAAAGTCCAGGCCAGAAAAAACATTTTTTGTAGACCAGTGTTATCGCAAGCATCCTCTTTGAATATGAAGAACGACCTTCGCTTAAGGCTTATGTACAATGCTTGTTTGACAAGCTTGTTTGTATGGGAAGATTTGTTGAAGATGCTTGTTTGTATGGGAAGAGCCATAGCTCAGTAGTAGAATCACAGAATACTAGAGTTGGAAGGGGCCTTGGAAGTCATCTAGTCCAACCACCTGCTCAGCAGAGGCAACTATAGCATCCCTGACAGATGCCCATCCTCACCTCCGATAAGAGAGAGACCACAACCGTACGAGGCAAGCTGTTCCAGTGCCGGACAGCTCTGACAGTTGGGAGATTCTTCCTCATGTCTGGACTAAATCTATTTCCCTGTAGTTTCAACTTATTGGTTCTAGTTCTGCACTCAAGAATCCCCAAAAGCAAGCCTTCCCCTTCTTCTCCCCTTCAGATACGTGAAGATTGCCTTTGTATCTCCCCTCAGACTTCTCTTCTCCAGGCTAAACATGCCAAGTTCTTTTAACCTCATGGGACTAGTTTTCCAGATCCCTCACCATCCTAGCTGACCTTCTCTGAACCCGCTCCAGTTTATTGATATCTGTAAAATGTGGTGCCCAAAACTGGGTGTAGTAGTATTCCAAATGAGGTCTGCACAATACAGAGTAGAATTATTCGTTCTCATGATCAGTGAGCGGCGGGGGCCTTGGGGCAGTAGGCCCCTGGGCGGCGGGATTGGGTCCCAGGCGGCAGGTGGGCTGGGGGTGCAATGGCGGCTGGTGGTGGGGCGGATCATCCCGTTCGTCGGGGTGAGCGAGGAATGCCAGCGGCGTGTTTGCCCCCCCCCCGCCTGCCCTGTGCCTCTGAGTGCTCAATAATGGCTGCTGTCGTTACGTCACTTCCGGCGCAGGGGGAGGTCATAGGAACGCCACTGCTCATGATCTATGCCTCTGCAAATGCATACTTTTGCTTTTTTTGCAGCTGCACCACACTGCTGGCTCATGTTCAACTTATGGTCCACTAAGGCTGCAATCCTACCTACCTTTACCTGGGAGTAAGCCCCCTTGACTATAATGGAACTTATTTCTGAGTAGACATGCGTAGGATTGGGCTCCAAGACACCTAGACCTTTTTTACACATGCTGCTGCAAAGCCAGGTTTCCCCCTTCTGTACTTTTGCCTCTAATTTTTTTGTCTCCATTGAACTTCATCTTTCCATTGGTGGAGCCTATCAAGATAATCTTGAATCGTAACTTGGTATTCCAGGGTGTGTTAGTTATCCCACCCACCCCCAGCTTTGGTGTCATCTATAGATTTGATAATCTTCCCCTCAACCCCATCATCTTTCCAGATCATTTATGAAAATGTTGAACAGCACAGGGCCAAAAACAGAGCCTGCCTCCGCAGCCTCCCTCCAGGTGGACGTAGCACTTACTCTGCATGCGGAAGGTCCTACACTCAAACTCTGGTGCCTCCAGATAGGGCTGGGAAGACTCTTCTCTGAAACCCTGGAGAGCCACTGCCAGTCCCTGTTGACAATACCAAGCTGGATGGACCAGTGGTCCGATCATGCAGTAGAAGACAACCTCATATGTTCAAAAGCATGAATAGCATTTTATGTCAGATAGGGCCATAATAAGGGCACACCTTATCTGCCTCGGCAGCAGCTAGAACAAGCAAAACAGACTGTGTCTTCCTCTTTTCCTCTTTTGCTTTCTATGTTCCAGCAACTAAACTGAGACCTGAAGCTGGCAGACAGGAAGATAGGAGTGTGTGTGTGTGTGTGTGTGTGTGTGTGTGTGTGTGTGTGTGTGTGTGTGTGTGTGTGTGTACGCCCGCATCTAAATGCATGTTTACTCTGGGAAAAGGGATACTGCTGTAGAGGTTAGCTCTATGCTTGTCTGCTCTCCTTTGCTCAGCTTGTATATTTGTAAATGAATACGATATATTACAAAAACACCGCAAGACTCCTGTACTCACTCATCATCAGGGAGTTGGCTTGAGAAAAAGTTCCTCTGGAAACTTCCTGTTGCTTCTGCCCCTTCTTCCTTGTTGCTCTTCATACCTTAACCTCTCTCCAGATTACCTGAGGGATGTCCCCTCTCTTCCTTCCATCCAATCCTTCCTCAAAATCCACCTGTTCCATGAAGTCTTTGGTACTCCCTCCCCACCCACCCCCATAAGAACATAAGAAGAGCCCTGCTGGATCAGGCCAAAAGCCCATCTAGTCCAGCTTCCTGTGTCACACAGTGGCCCCACCAGATGCCTCAGGGAGCACACGAGACAACAAGATACCTGTGTCCAGTCGCCACTCCCTTGCACCTGGCACAGAGAAAACCCACTTCTAAAAACCAGGAGGTTGCTTATGGCTTGTAACCTGTGATGGTCTTTTCCTCCATGAATTTGTCCAAACCCCTTTTAAAGGCATCTAGGCCAGGTGCCATCACCACATCCTGTGGCAAGGAGTTCCACAGATGAATCACACGCTGGGTAAAGAAATATTTTCTTTTGTCTGTTCTAACTCTCCCTCCACTCAATTTTAGTGTGTGTCCCCTGGTTCTGGTGTTGTGAGAGAGGGAAAAGAATTTCCCTCTATCCACTCTCTCCATCCCATGCATAATTTTATAAGTCTCAATCATGTCCCCCCTCAGGCGCCTTTTTTCTAGGCTGAAAAGCCCCAGACGCTGTAGCCTTTCCTCGTAAGGGAGGTGCTCCATACCTTAACCTCTCTCCAGTCCCTCTACCGGGACTGGACCCCCGGTCCCTCTACCTTACCACAAAAAAAGCCCAAGTACATGTACATGAAATAATTGCATATCCTTGTCCATCTTACCTGGAACCATCGCTTCCCCTTCCACTCTTGTGTCTATTTTAGATTGTGTTGTAAAGCACCATGTATACTGACAGCACTTTTTTTAACTACATAATATAATAAAAAAAATAAGCCTCCCTTACTGTGACAATGAGCAGCAAGAATGGCTCTGGAAAGTTGGATTTTTTTTCAAAGTTGGACCGTATCAAATTTTCTACCATTATTTTTCAGGAGCATGTGTTAGATCTGAACGCTTGTCCACAGGTGTTTTCAAGATTCTAGCAGTGGTACTTTTTATATTGTTCTAGAGTTACCACAGGATCTGCTTTCTACAGTATTATTTTACTACCTACATGACATCTATGTAATCTGGATTATTCGGAATCCTTTTGTGGGTGCTATGATTTTAAACTACTTTTTGCTGGGAGTACCAAAATGTCTAAGCCAGCCCTGGGCAAGAAGACCATCTCTTTTAATTTAAACACAGTCTCAATCAGAGAATCAACAATCTTCCTTTGAGACTCTCTTGCTGTTAGTCAGAGCCTGAGGGATGAATGCAGAGCCAGCTACATCAAATGCATTGATGAATGGAGGTTTCTTACATACCGTATTGGTCTGAGTATAAGACTCACTTTTTTCTCCTAATTTACGTTTTTAAACTAGGGGTGCGTCTTATCATCAGGCTGTTGCAATTTAATGCCAGTGATTTAATTAAATTTTTTTAATAGCACCAAACTTTAAGGGTGCGTCTTATAATCAGGTGCATCTTATACTCGGGACAATATGGTACATTCTCTCTCTCTCTCTCTCTCTCTCTCTCTCTCTCTCTCTCTCATTTGAGAGTAGTTGCCATCTACTCTGCATGGAAAACAGATGCTATGAGAACAAGGCAACTATCCAAAGACGTCACAGAGAAGCAAAACATGCATCTTCCTCGAAGGAGCAGATGCTTTAAGCTTCAACTGTCAGGCTGCCTGAAAAGCAGCTGTCTCTTTCTCTCTCATGATTCTCTTCCAACACTTTCAATGCAACAATTACTTAGATTTGAAGCTCAAGGTTCAGCTGCCATAAACATTTATATTGTCAACACATGAGCCCAGACTGTGTGGTGACAAAGCTTCTGGCAGTGAATGGCTGAGTACTTCTAATGCCACAGCAGTGTAGAGCAGCCAGGTACAAGCTTTTCAACATGAAAATCATAGCACCACACAGCGCCAGACGACCCTGCATGCACTGGCGTCACTGTAGCGTGGCGGGCGGGGCGGGCCGCCGGGGGGTGACGCGCGCCATGGGGTGACGCGCGTCACCTCTGCGACGGCGCGCGTCACCCTCCGGAGGCCGGACGCTCCGAGGCCGGGGAGCGTCCGGCCCGGCCGGCGCTCCAGGGCCTTCTGAAAAGAAGAGGGTTGCGAACTTGCTTGCGAACTTTGAAGATTTTCGCGCATGCGCTAACCCTTTTCTGAGGGCAAGGGCCTGCCCTCTTGCCCTCAGGAGGATCTGCGCATGTGCGAAAATCTTCAAAGTTCGCGTTTTAACGCAAGTGCTCCAGGACCTCTTCTTTTCAGAAGGCCCTAGAGCGCTTCCCGGCCGGCTCCCGGAGGGTGACGAGCGCCAGAAAAGGTAAGTTTCTGTAGGGGGGGTGAGTCGGGGGGGTGACGCGCGTCCCCCGCTCTGGGGTGACGCGCGTCACAGTGACGCCACTGCCTGCATGATCTTAGAATTATTTCTAATTCACAAAGGGGTGATTTGGACTATCAGATAATAATTCAAAAAAGAGATCTGTTGGGACTCTGGAAGATGTACCAGAATTTAACTAATGAAAATGAAAAGGAGGGGTAGAAGAAAAGGCTGGGAAAAGGAGCCTGAGAAGGCAGCAGGCCCAGGAAGCAGGAAGGCCTGTGTGATCAGAGAAAATGATTGGCTTATATTCCTGTCAATAATTAGAGCAGCCAGGATTGCCAACCCTCCAGGACTGTCCTGGAATCTCCAGGAACCAGTATCAATCTGCAGGTGACTACTGTACTGAAAGCAATCCTGGAGATTTTCACAGGACCTGCTCCAGGTAACACGTGAGGCGTCTCAAAGCATCTCTAAAAGAGGTTAGCAAGTGAATCATTCCTTTGGCCATTCTTCCCCTGCTGCAGGTGCCTCTTTCAAAAAAAAAAAAAAAAAAAGGAAAGCTAAGTCTGTGCCCCTCCCCCCTCACAGTGGCCATGAGGCACCAACCTACTATGGTGCCTATGAGGAGGAGAAAAGGGAAAGGAGATGATGTTTGTCATTGTGTTGTGTGTTTTTAACTGATGTGAACCACCTTGGCGCCCTCTTTGGAAGCTGAAAGGCAGGATCAAAATGACAAATTCTCCTAAATAAATAATAAATCAATACATACTCCCAGGCTGGAGACTGAACCAAGACATGATTACTGGCACTGCTAAGACTGTTCTTAACTTCTTTATAACAAGGTATTCATACTTGAGGTGGAGACGGGCTTTGCCCTTCCCCTCTAAGAGGCGCACAAGACAGGAAAGGGGCACCCCCAAGGTTTTGAAGTGCTGTCCTTATTGACATCTGCTTTCTCAGTGTGGATTGTTCATCTTGGGCCCTGCAGCAAGCATCTGTATATAGGTCAGGGGTGACCAAACCTGCTTCATGTAAGAGCCACATACGATAAACTTCAGGGGTTTGAGAGCCACAAGAGAGATGTTTAAGAGTCGCAATATTTAAGAAGCATTTAAATTCTTAAATATATTTACTCACCCTAAGCATTAAACTTATGTTTTAATCCAGTGGACTCTCAGTTTATACCTGGTAAATCATTATAAAGCTTGAACATTTCTTATTTACCTTTTATATTAATTGTGATGCAAAAAGGAGCTCAGCCTGAGCCAACATCTTTCCGAGAGCCGCACATTATAGGTCAAAGAGCCGCATGTGGCTCAGGAGCCACAGTTTGGCCACCCCTGACATAGGTGATTCGTTCCAGTTATGGGAGCAGTGATGAGGAAAGGAGCTGAGAATATGTGCTCTCTTTGCCTTTTAAGAATTATATTATCTTCCCACTTTGTGCATCAATGTACAATAAAAGGGAGTGAAGCCTGGAACCTGAAAACTGGGCTGAAAACTGGGAACCTGAAAACAACCCTTTGTTAACAGGTGTGTCTCTGGATTAAAAAAAAAATCAGTTAAGTACTGAAGATCAGAAATTGTCTGTCTGAATATGCACAGCACAGTGGAATTTTCCTGCCAAACTTGTAGGTTCACAGATCAGGAGTTACATGCTGTGCGTAAATATCACAATGTACTTGTTTTTTGCTTTCCGTCTCAGCTCCGAAGCCAATTTCTTTCAGGCAGCAAAAGGACTGTATGACTCTCCTGCTGAGAGAACTGGGATCACAACCTCCTCCAAGAACACCGAGTCTCCCTGCTGCTGCCATCCTTCCCAGCTACGCTTCTCTCTCCTCAGTAATTTATAATTTTAAGGATGCAGTGCTCAAAAAGGCCCAGGCATTGAAGATCCCTTTACATTGGAGTGCTTTTCAAATTGAGCTGTTCTGGGGGAGGGGGAGCCTTCGGTAATTAAGCATGTGAGAAGACCCCCTGTGACATCAGACAAAAGGGCCACGTAGTTCAGTATACTCTACCCCAGAGGTTCTCAACTTGTGATACGGGTACCCCTAGGGGTACGCGGACCTCTTGCTGGGGGTACACCAAGCCCTGTCCCTTATCTGCTCCATCAGCAGCTAATTAAGTGTTAATTAACATGGATTTTAAATTTTAATTATTTTCAGAGCCCTTCTGCCTCTCTGATTTTGGTTTTGGGCTTATTTTTGTACTTTGGAAAATGTACTTTGGTGGGGTGGGGGAAGGAGGAGCTGATTTTGGGAAGTGTGACTTGGAGAAAAAAAGAGATCCTTTCATCTCTCTCTCTCTCTCTCTCTCTCTCTCTCTCTCTCTCTCTCTCACACACACACACACACACACACACACACACACACACACAGTTAAATAAGACATTTTTTCACATTTAAGATTGTTTTAGTACTTTTTATTTGATGATTAATTACCTGATTAATTAATTGATTAACCCAATTAATTAGCAGGGGGGTACTTCAGAAAATTGGACCGTGATAGGAGGTACCCGGGTCTCAAAAAGTTGAGAACCCCTGCTCTACCCTACAGTGGGCAGCCTGATGCCAGTGGGAAGCCCAAAAGAAAGCATGAAAGGGTAGTAGCCCTTCTTTGGTGTTTGACCCTAGCACCTGATCTACAGAGGTTTACTGCCTCTCAACCTGGACATCCCAGTTGTCTATCATGAGTAGAGGTGGGAGAAAATGGTTTTATTTTTTTTCCGCATATTTCGATGTTAATCAAAATGAAGTAGCAGAAAGTGGTGTTATATGTTTTTATTGCAATTTTTCCTCATTTTTATCAAGTGTAACTGCTTTAAAAGTGTACTAGGTAGGTGGTGGTATAGGTTGTACCTATACAGATGAAGAATGATGCAAAATAACATGGTTTTCTTTTCTTTTTTCGCAGATTTTATTTTAGCAGAAAGCGGTATGTGTTTTTATTTAATTATCACAGTTTTCTCCTGTCCTTAATCAGGGGTAACACCCACACTGCTAGATCTCCACACACTCCCCAATATTTCACTAATGAAAATAGGGACATACAGGTGATAGAGATACAGGTGAGATACAGAGATACAGGTGTTCAAAATGTATTTGTACACGTACACCTGTATCTCATACCAGGTATCTCATACCCTAACACACAGATTATTATACAGCACAGAAGCTCAGGTACAAAATTTGCAGCAGCACCATTGACTCTCTGGCTGGGCAGTTGGTGGGGAAGATGGAAGGTAAGGTGTGCATGAGCACAGAATGCTTAGGCACCTGAAAACAAATCAAGAGCCACAGTCTTGCAGCGCAATCCTATCCAACTTACACCACCAGTGTAACTAGCAGTACAGCAAGAACAGGAGGCCCCAGAATGGAAAGGGGATTCAAATCCCCTCCAAAGGGGGATTCAAAGGGAATTTAAATCTCCCCTCCAAAGCCTCCCGCCCTGCCCTCCCCCGCTGGTTACACTGGTGGTGTAAGTTGGATAGGATTGTGCTGTGGGTCTGGTTACATAGTTTAAAGGCAAAGATGAGCTTGTTCTTTTGGATGAGCTATACCAGAAAACTTATCACAGGACAATGATATCTAGCATAAGTAACCATTCAAAATGAACTTTCCCAGAGTCTATGCACTATGATCCAGCTTCGCAGTCATCCAAATGCATTTACATGCCCATCTCCTGGTGTCAAGATGCTCCTAGACTTGTGACTTTCAGAGACTCAGAAAAAGGGCTGAAGCTTCAAAAACAGCAACTCTTGCGCATGTGTGCACGCTAACAAAAAGCAAACTCAAAAAGCATCCCCCCCCCAACCCCACAAAACAAAATAGGCCCAGGGTGAAATCCTGCGCTTGCTTGCAGGCCATCTCCAGAAGAGTCCTATGGCAATTCTTCTTTCCCCCACTAGCTGCCATCTTGCAAAGCCATCTGATAGCAAGCCACGTCCTCCTGTATCTTACAGGAAGCATCCCATAGCTTCTCCTTTCCCAGGACTGCATCATACAGTTAACTACTAGAAGCAGGAGCAGAGCCGTGCATAGGGACCTGGGGAAGAGGTGGCAGCAGAAAGCTGGCAGTAAAACATAGGGGGGATTTGGCTGCTATAGGATAACCCTGCCAAGTCACAGGGCACTGGGAAAGAGCTGGTGTGGGATAAGATCAGAGTCGGCATAGAGCTGTTTCAACTGCTCCTCATCACTCAGGCCAGTATCAGCGCTAGGTTACTGGATACCCTGGGGTAAAGACCTGCACTGGGCTCCCTGTGATGCTCCCCACCCTCTCCCTGATGGTGCACTGGACACTACTATGGCCACTGGTACTAAGGGATCAGGGCAGTGTTTCCTAATCTTTTTCGACCTGTGGCTCCCTTGACCATTGGTGACCATTGGCCGCGGCTCCCCATTACATTATGTTGATGCCTGCCAATTGGCATTGCACTGTATTCCGAGAGGGTTCCGTGGTTCCCCTGGCTGGTATCCGCGGCTCCCCTGGGAGCCACGCCTCCCAATTTGGTAACCACTGGATCAGGGATTGTCCTGGCCAGATGGACCCTCGAATGAACATGGACCTCTTGACAGATGCCTGAGCAAGCCTCTGACTTCTGATGCCAACCCTGGTTCAGGCTGCTGAATTGTACCCACAACAGGGAAAGCTGGCACATATGTAAAGCAGGAGGCCAAGTTGCAAGGTCTGATCAATCGAATACAAGAGGCCCTGCACAATTTGTGGTCCAACGAGCCGAGCACTGCACACCGGCGGCCATATCTTAGGCTTTCCACGTGCTTGACAACCCCCCTGTTTTTGCAGTCCCAGGAAAGCAGCAAAAACAGGAAGTTTAGTGCCCGCATAATACATAACTTGTGGGCTACACATTTGACTAGGAGGTTCATGAGTTGCTGAGGCCTGAGTGGAAACCTTGCAGTTAGACAGAAACAGGTCTATGGGAATGAGAATTCCGTTTCAGTCAGCACAGCCCGGCCCACGTTGTGTTTCTCAGGCAACTGAGACACTTGAGCGGTGGGTGGTAGTTAGCAATTGCAATTGTTTCTAAGAAACCAAAAAAGAAAAGAAAAAACACATTTTTTTGTTTAGCTGAGATTTGTGACTACACTTAAGACACGCTGGTGGAATCCAATTCTGGGTGGCAGAAAAGCAACATTCTAAAGTGTGCGGATAAATGGTTTGGGAACACAACACGGGGAGGGAGGCTGAAATCCAGGTACAGTGGAACTTTTCACGACATTTATTAGTCCTCTTGTGGCACAGCGACCCTCCATTTCGTGTTCTCTTTGAACATGGGTCCTTACAGTTCTTGATTGTTTCCTGCCTGAAAACAAATTACATTTTTGCAGCATTTACCTGGGTGAATCAGCTCTTGCTGGAGGCAGCTGACCTCCATCCTCAGCGTTAGACTGCAGTTGCTGATATGATGAACCTTTATAAAGAACTCGATGTGGAAACTTTGGTCCGATGGAATATGGAAGACCCTGTTGCTGCTGAGTCCTAATGGATGCTTACTGCGCTGTTTGGACCAGCTGGTGGGGAAATGGATTTTTTTTAGCTTCAAGCTCATTAACAAGAAGCCTGGCAATGATTATTTATCACTCCCCCCCCCCCCTTCCAAAACTTTGTCCTCACAGAAGAGAAAAGCAATGTATGCTCTGAATTTCAGATACTGTCTTTACTCTTTGAGACTGGTCAGCGGCTTGTTGTAATTGCTGGGGAGACAGGCTCTCCGTCACGGCTGGCCATGCTGATGTCTGGGAAGACCAGCAAAGGAACGACGACACTGAGATCTGTCAGGACAGAACAGTGAGAAGAGAGAGGCAGTGAAATCCAACCTGTAAATCTAAAGGAACTTGTATAACAAGTTATGATACCCTGGATTCCCTATGCCATCTAAAGTCCTAATTTATGAACTGTGTGCCAGGGTGTGATATGAAATCACTGTGAGTGGGCCATGAAAAATGAACCAATGGAAGGCTCCGGTGAGGACAAAGTCATAAGCTACAGGGGAGGCTTTTTGTCCGGATTTAATTTCAATTTGTTAATCCACATTGCCTCCAGACAGGATATTAACACCTTCCCCGGCACTAGATGATAAAGAAAGGTAGAGCTGGATGTCATCCACATTTAGATGGTAGAGCTGGGTGTCATCCACAAATTGATGGCACCCAGCTCTAAACCCTCAGATGACCTTTCCCAGCGGTTTCATGCAGTTGTTAAACGACATGGGTGACAAGAAGGAACCCTGCAGCACCCCACATGCCAAAGGCCAGGGTGCTGAACAGGTGTCCCGCAAGAACAGTTTTGGGGACCTATTGGCCAGGAAGGACTGAAAGCTCTGCAAAACAGTGCCTCTGAGAGCCAACCCAGCCAAACGGCCCAGAAGGAAACCATGGTTAATAGCTGTATAGCTATATAGCTGTATTCCTTGGGGAAATGGTTTCTTTTTAAATATTTAAAACATTTGTATATATCTAAACAAGTCACACATTATACATACATAAAGGAACAAAAAGTGCTACTCGGACAACTGAAAGCAGAGTGCCCAATTACTGAACCACATTTAGAACCACCAGGTCCCACCTTCTTTGTTTAAGCTCTCAGCGCTGGGTTCTGATTCAAGGTAATCAAGAAGTTTTGATTGCTTTCCATTGTACCATAGGGATATATAAAGTCTAATAATTTTTATTTATATATCTAAGATTCTACAGACCTTGGCTGAGAACCTGGGGCCCTGCAAAAATGTTTCCAATTGGGGCCCGCTCTGAGCATATGAATCATTCAGCTTGTTCATCATTACCCCTATTCGCTTTTATAGTTGGTAGGGGTATATCCCACTATCAGGAGGCAGGGAAGATAAACAGACTTAGATGACACATGAAGGCCAGGAGCTAGTGAGTGAGGAAGATGGTCCCCGGCTATAGCTTCTTAAAAAAATACATTTTTACAGGCAATGTTTAAAGGAGAAAGCTGTTGAGGCTCAACTGTCACAGGAGCACCATCTTCCTACCTCCCACCCCCATTCCTTGTTCATTACCCCTATCTGCATCTGCACAGTCGTAGCCCCTGCTGCTGGGCTTACCTTGAAGCACAGCAGACCAGTGGAGTTCTTCTTAACTGAGCTATTTTTCTTCTCCAAACAGGAAGAAAGAAAGGTGAAGGAGCTTATGGGAGTTGTAGGCTTTGTGAGGAGTA
Organism: Plestiodon gilberti rubricaudatus; assembly: GCA_026170595.1. Classification (NCBI taxonomy): domain Eukaryota; kingdom Metazoa; phylum Chordata; class Lepidosauria; order Squamata; family Scincidae; genus Plestiodon; species Plestiodon gilberti. The sequence continues at coordinate 92,284,256 of JANXHW010000002.1, read as the reverse complement.
CTGTACTTCCATAGCAGCAGCCCTCACAAAGACTACAACTCCCATAAGCTCCTTCACCTTCCTTTCTTCCTGTTTGGAGAAAAAAGAAAAATACAGTACAGTTGCTCCTTGTGCCGAGGCAGCTCCTCTGGGTTTCTGACCCAACAGAAATCGTCTCGGTTACGACCCACAGTTTGGGAACCGCTGCTTAGATTATCGTACCTCTTCTCTTTAGAAATAGAATTGTTTTTGTTCTCCAGTGGATGACGGCTGGCGTCTGTACAGTAACTCCTCCTGCTGGGGTCCCCAGCCTCAGAAGCAGGTAGCAGGGGGGTCTGCCTCCAGGTGTGACAAAGAGGGCAGCGGGGGCAGCAACCGTGCTGTTTCGGCGGCAGGAAGAGCAGGTGGCAGCGGTGGAGACGGCGATTGTTAGGCCCACTCTCCTGACCTGCGCCTCTGAAGGCATGTGTAGCAGTGGTGACATCACTTCCAGTGGTGATGTCACTGGGGGGGGGCTGCATGACAACACCACTGCCCAGCCTGGGAATAATATTTCCCAGTGGCACAAGGGAAATGTGCCTATGCAATTCCTGGCTGCTGTGTTTGGGGATTTGGTGTGTGTGTGTGGATTCTATCTCTGTAGAAGGTCTCTACTGTGAGTTCAACCTCTCTTCTACCCTCCTCTTTTCCTCCTCAGTTTTCCACTCAGAATGTACATGCTGATGAGAAAATTTGTTTCACACACATTACAGTGACTTGGGGCAGGGGGGGGGGGCAGGATGGCGTGCATCATTCCTGTTCCCAATCTCCAAGCAGCCACCTTAACACAGGCATAGAGCAATTTGAAAATGTGTTGATTCTATGCACACTTGAAGCTGGACGTGTGTGGAAGTTGGGAGTGGGGACAGCCACTGCATTTCTGCACTTCTCCTCTCCCTATTCCATGTGAACAGCGCTTTGGACTTTAGCGCTAAATATATAGAACGTGAATTGTCATCTGGGGTCAATATGGGAGCTGTGGCCCCAAGTGTCACCCTCTTCTCTTTCCAAAACACATGATAATCTCCCATCACCATCAGCATTACTCAACCTCAACAACAAGGCCTGCATTTTTTCCCTAGCAATTCCCTCTTTGAGTCACTCATCACTGTCCAAATTCCACTGCAAATGAGGCAAGAACGCTCATTAACTTCACAGTGTCGCTGACATCTCCACAGCTGTAATAAGTCATCATAGAACAAAGATTTCCCATGGACACTGCATGAGTCCAGGACTGTTTTTTTTTTTTAAAGCATGTAATCCGATAATGTGGCACTTTGTCATAACACGTTGGCACAAGAGCCCTAAATTAGACTGATGTTCCCGCAAACATCCATGTTGTTTACCTTGCAGTCTTTGGTAAGTCATTTCTAGAGATAGAATTCTTGAGTGCTAGCTCTCAAAAGCCCTTTCTGAAGGGCGCTGAACACCGGTTGAATGCATTCTGAACGCATTCTTGAATCTGCACGCAAAATGTAACTATTCCCAAACTAGGGGTCGCGACCCAAACAAGGGCCACATGGGTGTTCTTGAGGGTCACAAGAGGGTCACACTGGACTAGTGCATTCATTTCTCTCCCTCTCACCCCTGCACAAACCCCAGGCACACCAAAGAAAGAAGGCAAGATGTTCTGCCCCGCCCCCTCCCTCTCTTTTAGCCAATCAGAATCGAGACTTTTCAGACTCGATATCGATTCTGATTGGCTACCGTGTTTGCTCCACCCCGCCCCAAGAACAGTCTGCACGCAATATGCACGCAATAGGGAAAAATTGCACTCAATTTATTTATTTATTTATTTATTTACAATATTTTTACCCCGCCTTTCTCCCCGAAGGGACCCAAGGCGGCTTACAACATGGGAAAGGGATAAAATAATACAAAAAATAATCACATTTAAAACAATAAAAACAATCCACAAAAGCTAGTAAAAAACATCATCTAAAATTAATAAAAACAGATCAAATTACAATTAAAACAAGAGCATAAAAAAGCAGCAGCACTCCACCTGTACCAGCATGATGTTTAAAAAGGCAAGGACTCAAAAGGCTTCCTTAAACAGGAAAGTTTTCAGGCCTCGCCAGAAGGTCTCCAGGGAGAGAGCAGTACGTAAGTCAAGAGGGAGGGAATTCCATAGGGTTGGTGCCACTACTGAGAAGGCCCTATTTCTGGCCGCCGCCCCTCGCACCTCCCTGGGCGACGGTACAAATTTAGCAAAAAATTGCACTCACGAATCCTATCTCTAGTCATTTCAAAGAGGTTTTTGACAATAGAAATTTACCTCCTAAGCACAGCTTCAAAATTCTAGGCTGAGACCTGGGCTTTGTGCAATGCAGTGGGCAGGTTCTGAGCTGCACAAAATGAGCAATAATGTGTTTTCAGACATTCTCCCTACTACTTGTCATTAACTGAAGAAAACAATGCACTCAAAAAGTGACTTTCATATGGAGCACACACTGTCTTAGAGGTGAAACACAACAGAAGAGTACAGTGCTCTTTAAAGTCTGCCATTGCAAAAAGCTGTTCATCATGCGCCCCATTCCCTCAATTTGAGAAGACAGAATGGAGGCAGGGGGGGCCCTTATAGCACATTGCCAACTCAGACCTGCTCACGCAAGTCCAAGCCAAGTTGTTTTATTTAAGCGCATAGTTTATGACATTTTTCGAAAATGTTGTAGGCCTCTCAGCCAGTCAGTCTCCTCTTATTGTCTGACAGTCTTATTGTACTGCAAATATTTTGAGTAGATTTTTAGTCCCATGTGAAAAACCTGCTTGCAGAAAGCTGGAATGGCAGGGAGAAGACCTATTTAATAGAAGTTTCTATTGCATGTCCAACCACCTTTTGAAGTTTGGGTGGCAATGACTTGTGAGAGTGTCTTCTCAGTAGTGGCTCCCACAGTGTGGATTTTCCTGCTCTTCTCACATTCGCTTTCTGAGCGTTTACAGTCTTATACCCTCTGTTGTGTTGCTTATACCCTGGGGTTGGTTTCAATTGCTGCTGTTATTTTTTTTTTAATATGGTGTTTTTGTTCTGGCTTGTTTTTGTTATGTTATAAGCAGCTTTGAGTCCCTGAAAGGGACAAAGGTGGAATAATAAATACATACATAAACAAACAAACAAATGAAAATTGTCTTGAAGCATTCTAATTGTAATGTATGTGCTGGAAACCTTACAAGCAACCCAAGGACATACCAAGGACACAGATCTGCAGGGTGGATTGATGACATTCTAGTACTGTATTAACAAACAAAGTATGTAAGAAACAGTAGAATATGCAGATTCAACATAACCAACTACTAAGTGGAAAGTAGCTGAAGGTTCATTTAGGTACATTCAATATACATACATACATACATACATACATACATACATACATACATACATACATACATACATACATACATACATACATACATATAGAATCTAGAATCTATAGAATCTTCTTCCTAAAAGGCTAGTTTTCTATGTATAGAATCTTTCTTTCTCCTTGTTTTTTAACATGAGGAAGCATTCAAACATGTGATTCTCCACCTGAAGTTGAAATGGCACAGCCCAAGAATGTTTGTACCACATGAAACCTTGGTTCATAGTTTGCTAAAAAAAATATTGAACTACTATGGCATCAATGAGGCCTCTTGCTTGCTCCCTCCATTATCACTTGTGATAATGTATCCATGTAATACATTCAAATATGTAGCTGTGACTAACTATTACCACTGGGTGACAGCGTGGCAAAGGAATAATTAACCAGGAAATGGTGTTGTTCTCTCCTTTAAAGTTGCAGAATCGTCCATCTTTCAAATGTTAGTGCAGAAGCAGGGGAAATTGGCAGGCCCAGTTGCAAAGAATATTTGCTCCAGCAAGAATAGCTGCTGTGTCAATGTAGCCCTATTTAGGTGTTCACTCGCCTGTGGAAAATGAACGCATGAAGGCTTCACAAGAACATGTGCATCATCATCATCATCATCATACCAGTATTTACAGTATATACTGCCTTTCTCTACTCATCGGATTTCTCATCCGACTTTAATTCAAGGCGGTTTACATATGCAGGCTATCTAAACCGAAGTGGTTTTTACATATTACAAATGTTCTAATCTAATCTAATGTTGCATGGAATGCGCATTCCAAGTGGTTTCCTTCATGGTCTGGCCTCTCTCTGACATTCACCTCCCACACATAGACGTGATGGCAACATTGCCTCCCACTCAGTATGCCAGCTGCAGAATTCTCTCTCCCACTGAGGCTTCTGCAGCTTGTCAGCAGCATGTCGACAGCTCTTGATGGGTCTCGAACTGCCATTCTCAGGTTTTCAGGCATATGAAGCGGTGCTCTACCAACTGAGCCAGACCCCCTGCCCCATCCCTGCCAATGACATGTGTGCTTCCTCATGTCCAGCATCTTTCTGAATTTCCCCCCATGATTTCAACTCTGAAACATGCTCATTGATTGCCTGACCTGGATAGTTGACTTGATGAGAGTTGCATGGGCTGAATGTTTGCCCTATGCTAGCAGGGTGCTGATGACACTAAACCAAGAACGCGCCAGGCTAAGAAAGGTTGTTTTGGACAAAGAATTGACTTCCATCCTCCTGAACAATATTTAATTAAATCTGTATGAATGTCCATGCAATCAGCAAAAGGCTTCCCTTAAGATACCCAAATAACTGAATTTTTCAACCCTACTATAGGTTTGTATTATTGGAATTAGAATGACCTAAGCATGTGTTCCTCTCTAGGGTTGCCACTTTCTTCTGGCTGCCCTGCTCCTACATCACTAACCATAGCCCTACACCAAGAAATTAAACAGGTGGAGCTTTTTCTGACATGTAGCCATAATAGTGAGGAAAGAAGTGTCACATGTTTTCTGTTGGTCAGGTTGCCATCAAACACTCAGGATCACAGCCAGTAGAAACGGTGGCAGACTGAGTGCCTGATCCAGGTACTCGTTCCCCACCTTGTTACACATGCATGCATTTTTCTATTGCTTTACGTTTTTAAGGCTCAGCCAAACTTCTGCCACATTTCAAGTACATGGAAGGTTCCACCTTTATTGGCTAGGCATGCTTTTCCATGCATCCTTCTCTACTGACTGCTTATAGAGCTTACAACGTTCTTTGTATAGAAGAGAAAGACTTGTCTAATTTTGCTAAGCTAGGTTGTAGAGAACGTTTCTGAGAACCAAAGGCAGTATTCTAGGACTATCATTGTTTATGGTCCACATGTTCATATTTTGGTATCATTTTTTAGTTTGTTCAGGAGTGAAACTGACTATACCAGAAATGGTTAGTCATTCCAACCAGTTAATATCACCACTCCTTTGGACGCAATTAAACTGTCGGAAAGCAGAGCAAACTAGCCTTTCGTTTTCTCAGTGGTGCTGCTCCTTCTCTCCCCCAACCTTTCTGGGATTTGTACACTGGATTTGTACAATCATCAGGCCACCAATTATAGATCTGGGTTAGTAAATGGTGGAGGAAAGGTAGGAAATTAATCACTTCTGTGGCTCTGGAGAAATAAATGTGTGTCTGTACTGTATATCTATCATTTTGGCGGCTCATTGCTCATGCTGTATTCAATTGCCTCCCACTCTTTTTTAAAAAAAAACCCAGAAATACAGTTGGGTGTTTGCCTAGCCTTAAACATTTGAGCGCACACTCCTCTAGTCACATTGGAGAGCCCTTGTGCTTGGCAGCTGGCATGATGAGTTACATTTTCACAGATCTTGAAAATGATGAGACCAATCCCCCTTCTGGTATCTAACTGTCAGAATAAGGGATGTTACCTCTGAGTTCAGGCAGGCTTGCCAACTTGGTATTCTACTCCTCTGCCGTTAAGAGTATCAAGAAAGGAACATATTTTTTCCAATAGAACATAAGAAGAGCCCTGCTGGATCAGGCCAAAGGCCCATCTAGTCCAGCTTCCTGTATCTCACAGTGGCCCCACCAGATGCCTCAGGGAGCACACAAGACAACAAGATACCTGGACCTGTTGCCGCTCCCTTGCACCTGGCACAGAGAAAACCTACTTCTAAAGCTAGGAGGTTGCTTATGGTAGTGACTGCCTCTTCATTTCATGCTAGCGGAAGTTTTATCCATGGAACCTCTGGCTGTTATGCAACCATATAACCCCCAAAGCAATGACAACTCTCCTCACCCTTTGTTTTTTAAGCCTGGCCCTGGTCTCCTTCCTTTTTCTGTTAAAAATATTCCAATGGTTGTGGGTGGATAGAAGGCAGTGAATGGTATACTTGTAACTTGGCAGCCTTTTCTACAGATCCAGCAAAATTGCTGCAGAACGGCTGCTATCCCTGCCCCTGCCACACATCCCCTTTTTGAATTCTGGAGCAACAAAGTGCACAAATGTGCTGGTTTGGCCATGGCCCCTTGCTACATATACACACCGCTGATAGCAAATACACACTTGCCAGTGTGCGATGTCTGAAGCAGTCCAGAGAGCCAAGGGAGAGAGGGAAAAGGTTTGGTTGGGGTTCTTTTTCTTGTTTTGTTTAACGTTGTTGTTGTTGTTGTTGTTGTTATACAAAGGCATGAGGGTATACACTGGTTGCTTTGCTAAAGGATATCTAGTAATGGTACTAAACAAACAATAGTTATCGGCAGGTGCAGAAATGCAGCATTATATTATAACACCGAAGTTTTCTTAGTGCCTTTCAGAGGACTGGCTCACATCTGCATGCAGAAAATCCTTTTTTCCCCCACCTGTTTTGGACCTTTCTAGCACTCCAGAGGCTTCTTCTGGAGTGCTAGAAATGGTGTGCCTAAAATGGCTGCTGAGTCACCAGATGCAGGACAGGAGCCATTATTTATCCTTTGAACATCATCTTCTTCCCCACTTCACTGGTAAACAAAGAACTGAACTTTGAGCCAGTTCATTGGATCATAAAACCCACCTGATTTCCAAGCAAGAGTAAGAAATTGGGTTACTCATGTGACTGCCCTCCAAGCATCCAATCCCACAGATGACACCTGCTTAACATCCACAAGAAAGAAAAAGTGGGGTCACACAATCGCTTTGTGTATTTGCCCAGCCCCACTGTCATGGCAGGCTTGCCTGCTCACCTTACTGCACCTATTGGTGCCAGGATCAGGATCCTGGAATAGTATGAGTGAGGATGGTAGAGATTGAACCCAGTTAGCTGAGTCAGGGTTTTTGTTTTCTTTGCCACTTGCCTTTTAACATCCTCACTTTCTTTGCTGGCCCAGCCCCCTTTTGCTAGTTGATCAGTACCTTGTTTTGATCCTTTGCATTTTCCCCTCCATTGTTTTGTTTCTTTTACTTTACTATCTATCTGCGTGGTATCAGTTCACTTGGAAGGAATCAGGTTGCCACATTGACCAGACCACCCACCAGGGCCTCTGAGAGGGGGGTTAAGGGGGTAATTTGTACCTGGGCCCAGGAAGAAAAATGGGTCATGACATGTAGTATGGAAGTTTTCATGGCTTGGAACAATTTTCAATGAAACAGGATATATGGGTTAAAAAGCCATGTAAATATTTTTACTAAAAAGAGAAGTAAAAACCCTTTTAAAATTGCCCGGAAAAAAATCTTTAAAAGCACATAACATCTAGAACAGGGGCGGGGAACCTTTTCCCTGGCGAGGGCCGTTTTAAATATTAGAAATTTGCTTGAGGGCTGGCCGTAAGGCCGTGCGCCATTTTTATTTATTTAATTAATTTTTCCCTGCCCCCCATCGGCCTCCGGAGGCTCCGTGCTCACCGTCCGAAGCCGCCGCCGGGTCCGCGCGTCACCTCCGGCGTACCATGCCGATGAGGGCAAGAGGCCTCATCGGCGTGGTACGCATGTGCGAAATGGCCAACGGCCTGGTGAGAAGGGGTCGTGGCAGCGGCCAGGGAGGACATGCAAAGGCCCTCTCCTGGCCTCCGGAGGTGATGCGTGGACCCGGCGGAGCCTCCAGGGGCCGGTTGGGCAGCCTCCCGGCAATCTCTCCGGGGGCCGGACCGGATGGCCTCGGGGGCCTGATCTGGCCCTGGGGCCGGAGGTTCCCCACCGCTGATCTAGAATATACTTTTTAAAAGATTCCAACCATTAGGCACAAAAAGTTTAAAGTCTTTTTTGTGCCTAATGGCTGGAATCTTTTTTAAAGTATATTCTAGATGTTATGTGCTTTTAAAGATTTTTTTTCCAGGCAATTTTAAAAGGGTTTTTACTTCTCTTTTTAGTAAAAAAAAATTTACATGGCTTTTAAACCCATATATCCTGTTTCATTGAAAAATGGGTCAAAAAGGGGGCCCTAGAGCAAAAGAAAAGGGGGGGGGGCGCTCAGGAGCCAAATTCATATGTAGGGAAGGAGCCCAAAAGAAACTTTGTACCCCCTGATAAAATTCCTCTGAATGGCCCTGCCACCCACACTGGGCTACTGGTTGTTTTAAGGGAAACATCCTTCTCCCCCCCCCCCCCCAGATTTGGGATCTCTCTTTGATAGGAAGGCTTTCCCCAGGCAGCCACCTCCTGTCTGGGTTTTCTAGCTTTGGGTGGTGAAAATGAGCAACTTTTCTCCCCGTTCATTCCCAGTTTCCCCAGTAAAAGAGAGTGAATGGGATTCCAAAAGAGGGTGAATGGGATTCCCGCCACTAACTACTAGGTGCTGTGCTACATTTTGTCCTATGTCTTCTCTTACAGCATCCCTTGATTTTTCTACTTAAAGAGAAGACACTGCAGAGCCATGGAAGGGCTGCTTCTGTAGGCTGGCATTGTTAACATCTGCCTGCCAGCAGCCAACCTGCCTCCATCTGCAGCTAGATTGCCATAAACATCTCTGCCTTATACACTGTGCCTGTTAATGTTGATTTAAAGGGTAAGCTGCTTCGGGAGCCTGCCCTGTCTGAAAAGCAGGGTGGAAATAAATCAATACCGTACACTAGATGACTGGCAGTGAACACGAACCCTGGCTCCATTGAAAAGTATTGTGTCTGAGGAGCGATGAATGCTCTGTCTGTGTTATGTGATCTCCAGTGATCTGTTCACACATGCAAGCCATTGCTTTATGTTGCATTGCTCAAACATGTGTATGTGTGAACCAGCCCTCAGCTGGAAACCTATATGTGAATAGGCAATGCAAGACTATACAGATCTCCACCACCACCCCCGCCCCGGTCTTCTTTCAGTTTGCAGGAAGTAGCTGCTGCTTTTTCATTTCATTTCATTCTCGTTTAATGTATTCTGAGCAATTGAGATGAGTAAAGATTAAAGGGATCAGCAGAAAATGCTTATCAGAGCTGTCAGTTAGAAAAAGAAAGATGGCAAGCAGCGGTGAATATCCGTGACATTAACATTCATGCGGAAGGGTAACATTAGGGGGATAGTTAACAACCCGATCAAAATGGGGTAAAATCAAGACCATGACTTAAATTGGCTGACAAGACTGCCGACTTTAACGGCTGCATAGCAAGCAGGAATCCAGTTGGCAAAGCTTTTATTGGCGCGTCTGTGCATCAGGAAATATGGGAGCAATGGAAGAACAGCGGTGTGGATGGAAGCTGCCATGGCTGCACCAGCTTTAGAACCCTCAAATAGTGGAAGGGACCCAGGCAACCCTGGAAATACCACGCGCTTCTTGTTATGATGGGCAAGAGCCATGCTGGGAAGCATTATTAGGCAACCACTGTAAATGCATAAGAACATAAGAAGAGCCCTGCTGGATCAGGCCAAAGGCCCATCTAGTCCAGCTTCCTGTATCTCACAGTGGCCCCACCAGATGCCTCAGGGAGCACACAAGACAACCAGATCCTGTTGTCAATGTTGTCATTGTATCCTGTTGTCAATCCCTTGCACCTGGCATACAGAAAAAACCTACTTCTACAACCAGGTTGCTTATGGCTTGTAACTTGTGATGGACTTTTTCTCCATGAATCTATCCAATCCCTTTTTAAAGGCATCTAGGCCAGGTGCCATCACTACATCCTGTGGCAAGGAGTTCCACAGATTAATCACACGCTGGGTGAAGAAATATTTTCTTTTGTTTGTTCTAACTCTCCCTCCAATCAATTTTCGTGCATGTCCCCTGGTTCTGGTGTTGTGCAAGAGGGAAAAGAACTTCCCGCTATCCAGGCAAGTAGCAGACCTCCTACACAAAATGTTGTGTAGGAGAAAAGTGTTCAGCAGGTGAAGCTGCACTTCTTCTGCACTACTATTAACAAGGTTGAGGTGTCCTGTCTGCCTTTATACCTGGACACCACAGGAGCAGGCCTTACTATGGTATCATTTACACATAAACTGTACAGTATTTGCTGCTTTTTAAAGAGGAGCTCACGCTGCTCTTTCTTTGGGCAAGTGTTTACACTAGTAAATGCTTCTGTGAATATGACCCGTGAGCTTCCATATCTCCTCAATCCAGCAAGGAAGATGTAGGTCCAGTGTCGCCAACCTTCCCCCATTAAGGCCTCTGTGCAAGGCCCATGGGAGGGGGGTACAGGGCGTAAATTGTACCCAGGCCCAGGGTCAAAAAGGGGGGGCCAGGAGCCAAAGGAGGGGGCCCAGAACATTTTCCAATTTCACCCAGACTCACTGCCTGTGTGGGATCCCTGCAGTCCTTATTAGGTGGCTTCTGCTGCCGCCAACGCCGCACTGGGAGGCCAGGTCTACCAGGCAGGTAGATCTGGGCTCTACATCAGGAAGTTCAGTAGACCTGGACCCTGGAGATTTTTCCAGCTGTCAATACCCCCTGCCTGCCCTGTTCTGCCTGCTTCCAACACCACCCTCCCTGATCCCATTTCGCCCCTCCCCTCCCCCTTTGAGAAGGGGAACAAAAGAACTTTTGTACCCCTGGATAAAATTTCTCTCAGAGGGGCCTCTGTGTTCCTAAGAGTTGTTTAGAAGACAGAACCTTGGCAGCTGCAGTTGCTGATGGTGCTGCTAAAGGAGCTGCACCTGGTGAAATGCCCTCACCAATACAACCATTAAAGGGCCAGGAGCATTCATGATGAAAGGTTGGCCACCCGATCTGTGTGGTGAAGCAGGCATCAGCATGCTCCAGCTGCACAATTGGGTGCGCTTGCATAGTCCCAGCATGTTTCTAATCCACGCCCTACTGAACCAGCTAGGTGGAGATTTGCATCGCCATCCAGAGCCACTAGGTCATGTGCAAGTAATGAATCTGCGACAGGGTGAGCTCTTGTTGCTTGGCCAGCTCCTGCCAACCTAGCAGTTCCAAAGCATGTTAATACAAGTAGATAAATAGGTACCGCTTGCGGGAAGGTAGACAGCGCTCTGTGTTCCAGCCGCATGCTACACGCTGCGGCAAGGAGAGTCATGCCGGCCATATGACCACGGAGGCGTCTTCGGACAACGCTGGCTCTTCGGCTTTGAAATGGGGATGAGCACCACACCCTAGAGTCAAACACGACTGGACTTAATTGTCAGGGGTCACCTTTACCTTTACCTATAGAGTCATTGCAGGCACATAAAATTGAAATTGACTATTTCCGCATTGTGAATGAGAAATCCATGAATAATGAATCGATCCAAATGTTTAGAAGTCCAGCAGTGACTGCATACAACTGCTGACTAGTATTCCTCTGTGATGTCGCCCTTCATTGTGCATTCTTCTCCTTTCCATTGCTTGTCTATCACATCCTAAACCCTCACTTTATCTCCCCAGGAGAAATAAGCAGTTGGACATGTACTGCTGGAGTTGTCTATTGTTTGAAAATTCATAGGAATGATTTAGAAGGCTATGTTGGTAGTGTGAACTATTTTATGAATGATTGAATAGTTGGTCCTTCCCTGTTGTCAGGTTGGCATATGAAATATATACCTTGTAAGATGTTCTGTATCAGCATATTAATTATAACACAGAATAGTTGGTAAAGAAGTCACATGTTGACAGGAAGTAGTATTACACACACACACACACACACACACACACACACACACACACACACACACACACACACAGAGCATAGTGGGATTTTTGTTCTATTTTTCCTTTATGCAAATATGTTTATTTTATACCAGTAATAAGGCTTGCATTGTGCAAGAATACAACTACATTTTGCTGTTGGGAGTGCCCCATACCACAACCCAACAGCACAATGGATGGTGGGTTATTTTTTTTGGGGGGAGGGGGGGCAGATATGTACAATATATCTCAAATCCACTAAAATCTAATTTTGTGTGGAAACCACACTTCGAAGAGCAAAGCATGAAAATAGTGGTAAATGTTTAAGAACTTTTATGAAATCTCTATAAAATCAATCTGTGTAACTAACAAACCAAGTGACAAATGATTCTATGACGTTGGTTAATTTTTGGTGTTAAACCACCACACAACCTGGCCTAGATATCGTTTTCCTCAGGTGCCTTCTGTGATCTCACATCCCTTGTCTCTGCAAGCGCCATATGTGGCTATTTATTTTGTTGTTGTTGTTAAGTCGTGTCCGACCCTTCGTTCGTGATCCCATGAACCATATCCCGCCAGGCCTTCCTGTCCTCCACTATCTTCCTGAGTTAGCTCATTTTCATGTTCGTTGCATCGGTGATGCTGTCTAACCATCTCATCCTTTGTCTTCCCCTTCTCCTTTTGCCTTCAATCTTTCCCAGCATCAGAGTCTTCTCCAGAGAGTCCTCTCTTCGCATTAGGTGGCCAAAATATTTGAGCTTCAGCCTCAGTACCTGTCCATCCAAGGAACAGTCAGGGTTGATTTCATTTAGGACTGACTGATTTGATCTCCAAGCAGTCCAAGAGACTCTCAGGAGTCTTCTCCAGCACCACAGTTTGAAAGCATCTATTCTTCGGCGCTCAGCCTTCCTTATGGTCCAACTCTCACAACCATACATTGCTACTGGGAACACCATCGCCCTGACTATACGAACTTTTGTTGGCATGGTGATATCTCTGCTTTTTATTGTGCTGTTTAAAACACACAAGCAAACTCCTGTATCACATGGATGGATCTGACATCTTGCAGATACATCTCATGCCATGAATTATATCATCAGGAACAGATGTTTTATCAGACACAATAAGAACATGCTTTTAATTTTTCAGTTTCCCTCTTTAGAGCTAGCGTGTATAGTTCAAGAGTCTGCCATCATTGACATTTCCACTGTGCAGACTGACAAGGAATCTGAATCCAGCATCACCAAGTACACCATGTGTCGAGATTCAGTATAATTTCACTTCTCATCTACCTAATTTGGTTTCTTGTGATACGGAGAACATCTTTAGAAGCTAGCTGTACCAATCTGCTGTCAGATCCACTCATTGCATGGATGGGCAATCAGTATCTTCTCTAGTGTACTCCTGCACTTGACAATTTTTTAAAATATCTTCCACTGAGAAATAGCCGTGTTCCCTGATAGCCTATGACTCAAGAAAACTATGGCATGGAAGCTGGGGTGCTGATACCTTAGTAATTTCCTAATTGAGGCTGCAATCCTATACACACTTGCCTGGGAGTAAGCCCCATTGAACACAATGGGACTTACTTCTGAGTAGCCATGCATAGGATTCTGGTGTAAGATGATGACTTTATTTGCAGTGTAGGTATGGATTTTGTACCGTGTTACTGCACATGTGTCTACCTCTGAGGATGTTCCATGAAAGTGAAAGCAACTAGATAATTTTGCTATTCGTAGGAAACAGCAATGCAGGGCTTAAATAAGAACCATCAACTCCAGCAGATGAAATACATTTGGTTTATTTCTTTTCTATTTTTTTGTTTTTGTTTTTACATATACATATATCATATACATATGTGAAATCCTTCACTGGTTTGTTCATTTTCATAAGCATAAAAATCCTTTCAGAAGGCTTTAGACTTTGTTGTGCCAAAGCAACATTATTCCAATTTTTTATATATATATATATATATATATATATATAAACAGAGTCGTCATAGTCATGAACATGTACACAAGAGAGTCATAGTCATGAACATGTACACAAGAGAGGAAAAGAAGTCTACGATATCTCACAGCTTTATAACGTCAGGCATTGTCTGCATACCATAGAGGGGAGACTCCAGTAATGGTAAAACAGAGGGAAGTGTATTATATATACAGAAAAAATAAACGCAAATGTAAACTTAATCTCAAAAATTATTATTTCAATGATATAAAAACAATATCCACATAAGTGAGTCCTTCCTCCATATGGAAGATCTCTGTAAGTGCCTTCATTTACTATGAAACTGCCTTTCTAGTACCTATAAAGAGGAAATAGAGACTTTAAGGAAATTCTGTGGTACCTGTAGAGAATATTAGGAAAATAGTTTGGACCCTTTGGCTATTGAGCTGAATGAAGTAAGTTGTGCTTTGCCTCTTTATGTTCCCATAGGGAGAAATAAACTGTGTTGGGCAGAATCCTGGTGCCTGTCTCGGCATAGGTGATGGCTCCAGGCTTCTGTCTGGCAGAACAAAACCTACTCCATAACTAAAGAGAGAAGGACTAGCCAATAGTAAAAGCAGCCAATGAACAGTTGCGGTGGAAGGTCAATATATGGAGAAGGGGTGGGCTACAGATCAAGTCTGATCAAGACTAGGTAACCTATGTGCTTAAGAGTTTTGGTCTCCTATTCCAGCTCCATCCACAGAAAGGGATGACTGAGGTTGGTTGTTGCTTAGATTAGGGTACAGTGGGCCAGTGAATATTTTGAAAATAATTTGAAGATACTATTTTAACAAGGATTTTTTTTACCAGTTTCTTTTTTTTTCTTGCAGAAATAACTGCTTTGTCTTCCTATTATGCCTATGATCAATTTTCTTCGATTCCCCAGGAAGATATTTTATAAGCTTGTACCAGCAAGCAGAAGCCATGTCGCTGGCAGCCCTGCATAATACGGGACTTGAATCTTTATGTTGGTGTACCAACCATTGCTAAAACTGAGAAGAAAATCCCACCCACTCAAGGCTCGTATCCGTGCTTCTGCAGGGCTGCCGTGACATGTGGCCAGGCCACACAGTCCCAGGTAACACTCACCAACACCAACCTCTTTGCTAGATGCTTCTTTCTACCATACCATCCACAGGTTTCTCACTAAAACACATTTTTGGTTACACCCTTTTGACAAAGTCGAGCCTGTTGCCCTTGTGCTGAGAGGAGTGCAAAAGCCATTGGAGGTAGGCTTACCATAGTCCCGGAAATGACCGGGACAATCCCGGTTCGGGAGCCCAATCCCGGGCTCCCGGCCGGTCTTCTCGTTGTCCCGGCCAGCTGGGACTCTTAGGTGCTCTCCGGCCTCGTCGCGTATCTGTGCGAGACTAGGAGCTCTCCGAAACAGCCCGAGTTCAATCGGGATGTTCCGGAGAGCTCCCAGCCTCGTCGCGTATTTGCGCAAGGCTGGGAGCTCTCTGGAACAGCCCGACTGAACTCAGGCCGTTCCGGAGAGCTCCCAGCCTCGAGGGAGGAAGTCCCCGCCCCCAGCCACGCCCCCAGTCCCGGCCGTATCCTGCCAGTATCGCTTCTGTCCCCCCCCTGCATTGGGGGGGGATCTGGTAAGGCTAATTGGAGGGAGGTAAGACCTTTTCATGGGTGATATCCCTCAATATGAGGGACATTGAGAGATAAGCCCTCCTCATTAACTCTGCATAATTCTGCTTGTGGGCACCAGCAGGACCAAAGTTATAGGGAAATGCTTAGGAGGGAGATGATCTCCTTGTTTTGCCCTGGCTTTTGAAGTATTCTTCCCTGAAGCAAGGCTTCCAGAACCATTGGTTGATCAACAGTGTATTGCCTTTCCAGGGTCACTAACACTCTGCAAAAAGGCTTTAACATGTGTCTTCAAGGCCTAGAGCAAACTGGGTCCAGCCCAGCCAAACCTGGCCCTTGTGTGTAATTTCAATGGAGATACTAAGGGCCCAATCCTATCCAACTTTCCAGCACTAATGCAGCCGTGCTGACAGGGTATTCGCTGCATCCTGCGGGGGGGGGGGGAGGCAGTCACAGAGGCCTCCTCAAGGTAAAGGAACGTTTGTTCCCTTACTTCAGGGCTGCATTATGGCTGCACTGGCGCTGGAAAGTTGGATAGGATTAGGCCACAAGGGTACATTTATTGAAACAAAATAAGCAGTGGCAGGACTTTTGATCCCATAAATATGCTTCTAACTTAAATACTACTGTGCATACCTGATGGAATTTACATGTACTACTCCTGCGAGCACATTACCTAACAGAGCAATTCTAAACTCTCAAGAAAAGCAAAATCAGCTTAAGGCTGTATAATCGAATTTAGAGGAAAATGTCACATCCAGGTAACGGAACAAGTGGAAGAATGGCAGAAAAATCACCTTGTAGTGACATGTCCCTATTAAGGATGATCAATATAAACTCATCCCCAGAATCACTGCAAACATCCGTCAGCCACACAACTTCTTCAAGAAAAACAGAGGACATAAGGAGATCTCTTTACTGGAGAACCTTCAATACTGGAGGGACTGTGTAAGGTTTTGAATCCCACAGAACTCTCCACATCAGGGGGAACAGACAGCTAATTACAGTTGTATGCTGAGCAAAGATAGTTGCAGTCCTTTTAATCATTTCAGACAGAGAAATATCGTAATTGCAGAAAAATGTTAAACAGAAGTTATAATGACTAGAAGGGGGCTGGGAATGGGCTGGCTGGGTCCAAAAACAAACAACACTTTATTCATTTTGCATTTGCTTTTTATCTGAAACCAATGAAGTGCCACGTTTTTGGGAGGTTTTTTTTGGGTCAATTGCTCTCACCCACATCTCTGCAACATCAATATATAATCAATTCCAACATTTGCCAAGTCACAAAGATGCTGCTGAACATGGAGAGATATACTTTGAGGCTTCCTTCAGAGGATATTCCAGATCCGTTTACCAACACTAATTGGAAAGAGACAAACACTCTTGGAGCAGGGGCTACTGGATTATTTTTCTGGATGTCTGCCAATCACCAACTCAGGCCATGGGTCTACCTTGCTCAGTCTTGGCCTGACCCTATATGTAGGGCAGGGCCTTTTGGGACCCTTACAGCTTCCTTAGGAATTTCAAATCCTACACATGAGTGAACCTAAGAATCAGCTGCTAAAATCCAGTTTTTCCTGGATGCCAATGGCATCCCTGCCTCCAACACCAAAGCCAGAGGTATACTTTGGTAATGGAAAAGAGTTGACCAATAGGAAACACTAGGAATGGTCTCCAATAATCCTAACATGTGGGCTCCAATGGCCCAGTCTTATTTACACCGACGGAACACACATTCCACCGGCATAAACAGCTTTATGGCTGTCGCAAAAACGCCAGTGCTAGTGAGCGTGGCCCACCACCGCAAGTGGCTAGTGGCCGAGTTCACACAAAGACAGATGCCGGATGCCTGCTGGAGCAGGTAAGCCTGCATAGGGGTTAGGAGGGAGGTGGTGGCATGGGGAGGTGATGGGGGCGGGGAATGGGTGGATTTGACCCGCGAAGGGGGTGGGTTTGGCAGCAGCAGCGCCCACCGAATCCTAACCCTTTTCCAGGGCCTGACCCACCTTCCCGGGCAATGCGGACTGGCACTAGCTACAGAGCTGGTGCAGGTCCAAGTTGACCCACTGCGGCTGCTGGGGTTTACCCCGAGGTCTCCAGAGGCCGAAACTCCCCTGCATCGGGAGTGAGTTAGGACTGGGCTGTAAGTAAATTAATAGAACTGTTTTTCAGTTGCTAACACCCCTGCCTGTTTCCCACCTATATCAACATCCACAAAGGTGCCAGCTGTTGTTTATACCTATTTACAGATGCTTCAAGGATGGGAAAACTCAAAAGGAGGCATCTTTAGAACAATGACCTTCTCTGCTGCATTCTTCCACAAAAGCCATATATTGTACTACCCGGAGTCACAAACCCATTGAAAAAGTTCTCATTAGAAGTGTGAGATAAAACTTAAGCATTTGGCAAAGTAACGTTCTTCCATTTTAGGCAAAATTCATGCAAGATGATTCCCTACTGTCTATGCTTTTGCCCCTTGGAATAGAAGGAAGTCACTCTCTCTATCGGCTGGAGAATATGAATGTATTTGCCTCTCTGCAAATAATAGTGCTCAGTATATCCTGTAAAACTGAAAATTAAGCTGCCTGTCAATCCTTCACCCAGAGTTTCCCCTGGGAAAGGACCACACATTAGGCTCAAGGAACATACCAAGAAGTAGAAACTGCAGGAGGTGGCTGTGTAGGGCGCTCAAAGCAAACAACTCTGTCCTACAAACTATTTTCCAGAAATGTCTGGAGTTCAAGAATGTTGTTTCCACAATTAAGGAAATAAGTGTGTAATTGACACCTGGCTCCTTGGACAATGGCAAAGCTGCTGACAGACGTTTTCCAATAACGCAAAGGTTTTCTTTAAAATACTTTTTTTTTAAAAAAATCCTGAATTACATTGCAATGGAACAGGAACATCCCCAAAGTCTCCGCTTAGCAGAAGTTAGTTTATGGACGAATTCCTCTGAGGAAAACAGAAACACTGAATTAGAAAAGAGGTGCGTGTGAGGAGCAGTGGGGATTAACTACTAGCATTTAGAATAGCCTTCTAGCCATTTCAGGTTTGTAACAGAGCAGTCATGTGGTACAGTCTGAGCAAAAGCTCATGGGCTGAAGAGGAAAATGCATCAGGGAGAGCTTTGTAAACCCACAGAAGTTACTCACCTCCAAAGGTTTTTTTTATGAGTCTGCATTTTCACAGTTGCCCATAGTCATTTGTGGTGAAAAAAGAAAAGAAAACCACACCTGTTCTAATAGCTGCTCTGCATGGTTGCCTGGAGAAATTCTTACATGCTGCAGCTAAGCTGCTCTTTTCACAAGTCTGTTTTGGGCATCTCAGCAACCTGGTCAATTCCTGCCTGGTGAGATAAGCACCAGGGTTAATCCTATTTCCCTTTGATAGAAGTCTCTGCTGCCCTGAGGTCTACGTGAAACAATGCTCAATTTAAAAGGAAGGCGGGTGTTTGTGATTCATGATGCAAGACAACTATCCAAGTTAGCACAGGGCTGGCTGTAGACAGGTTAAAAAGAGAGAGAGGAGACTGTGTGGCAGGGCAGAGACTGCGCTTCGGAAAGCTGACACGGCTTCCAGCTAGAGAAATTACTTCAGCCCCAAGAGGTTTCAGCTGAAGCCATCCTTTCCTTGTGACCTTCACACTTGCAGGGAGCACGATTAACAGTGGGGTCCCCAAGTGCATCCTGTAACCCTCTCCCACCTAAGTGGTTGCCACTTACTCCTATGGGCAAAAGGCAAGTGCTCACCTTGGGGGCAAAGTGGCAGTGAAGGCCAAAGCTACTTGGTCCTCACTCACAGGCAAACTGCAACCGCCAGGGGTCCTTGAAACTCACAAGCACTCCTACAGAATGACAGGCCCTTTGCTAGTAATAAATAATTAGTACCACTCCATTCTAGTTAAATAGATGAAGAACACACACAAAACGCAGCATTCCTATTATCTGTAATGAGGCCGCTCACTCCAAGACTTCCCAGGCAAGCGCATTCATTACGGTAAACATGAAGCTCATTTCAGCTTTTAATTGTGCAACTTAAAGAGCCATCTTGGGGGCTGTTTGCATATTCTAAAGTACAGGGATATAATCAGCAGCAGAACGTTTCCTGCTGTGACTCAGCCTCTTTGGGGAACTGCACGGGGGGGGGGGGGCACACAATAGGCCCAGCTTGCATCCTGAGGTCTTTCTTGAGCATCACAGGAGGAGGAGAGGAGAAAAACATGACTCAGATTCCAACATACCCTTAGCTATGTTGTTTCACCCATGGTCAAAACGGAACTGTGAGCATTTTGCTGGGCATTTGTCCCTGGGCATACAAGCTCTGCCCAAGTGGTTGGTTCCTTCCGTCTGCACTACCAGTACCAACTGTGGCCTCGCCTGGCTCCTGTACAGTTACTGGCCCTCTTGGCTGTTATTCTAAAGAACAGGTGGCCACCTGCAAGCCTTTTGGCCACACAGACCCATGCAACTATTTGATCTGCTTCCCCTTCTTCCCTTCCTGCTCCCTACATGGTTTAAACATCCTGCCTCTGGTTTCATTCCGTCCTCACCAGTACCTTCTGTATGAGCTCCAGACACAGTGCAGCCTGGCTAAGGGAGGTGCTCCCCCCTTCCCAAATATGGATACCATTCTCAAATACGAAGCTGGTTGTATGGTGGACAATTAAGGAAAATGCAAAGGAAGACAAAGTTCTTGTGTCTTTATCAGTTTCACAGAAGGGGGAACTTGGGCAGGTACAGCTTTTCTGAGCCCTGCATGACAAGCTGCACCAACTGAAATTCTCTCTCCTTCAAACCTGTTAAAAGATGCGAGAGCCCTGTCCTCCACTGCCTCCAGGCACCCCAAGGCTTACAAGTAATGAAGACAAATAAAAACTCGAGTGTAGCAAGACACTCGGCCCATGTATAGCACTACACTCAAGCTGGTCCCTGGATAATACGCCTCAATGCCATCTCTCCTTCAAAGGATTAGTCATTTGGGCCAGACAAGATCCCTAGCCAAATCTTAACAGCTGCTACCTTTCCTTTTAGCATTACGCTGTAAGGACTATTAGGTGGACTGCTCTGTTTCCAGCGACACCTGGCAAGTAATTCCTGTTGCTTTCTTTGGGATGAACATCATGTCAGAACCTCACATCACAGTCCCTCCCAGACAAACTGTTATTCTGGAGTTTGCAAACAACACCCAGCAAAACAGCCGTAGAGGATAATAGCCAAGCAACACAGAAGGCTCTTGAATAATTCAACTTATTCCATCTTCAACTATGGAAAATACCAAAGACAGTCTTGATACACTCATACTGCTTTGCATACTTCTGTAAGAACAGTGACTTCTCTCTTCCATTGGGTATGTTTAGCATTTCTCCCCTCTGTCCCTCTTCAATCATAAAAATATAGGGTTCCTTTCCAGGCTTTTTATGGCACCGTCAATTTCCCCCATACTTCAGAGACAACACACGGCACTGACGGCAAGGTCACCCTCCCTTTTCAGACAATGGTAATCAGCCCTGTCACTTTCTTGCCTCTCTCTCTCTTCTCATGATAAGTGGACAGCTTGCTGGCTTTTCTGAACCACTTGTGAAAAATGAGCTACTGCAGAACAATGAGAAAACCAGAGCCTCTTAAGTACCACTTCTTCTTTGTTCATCAACTTGTCTCCCCTGAAGGCTAGTTTGCTCTTTGTGATGCTCAGGACCAATGATTCTACAAGTGAGGCAGGCCTCCCTAGAAACGTGCAGACAGCAAGGGGTCCCAGTCCCAAGGCAGTCCTTTTACACTTTTTGTATTAATTAAATTGCCACTCTGGTTGCTAATGCCAGGCATAAAGGCTTTTCATACCATAGAGGTGCAGCGACACAGCTCCAAGCTGTGCACATAGGAAGTCCTGGCTAATTGCAGCTTTCAATTTAGTACCAGAAGTTCAGGTTGTGTGCTTCTTATCTCTATGCCAGTCAGGGAAATGTGGAAGCTTCTTCTTTACCCCTCTCTAGTCTGTCCTGAGTGGACCGGTGAGCAAAGACACAGATCCTGCCCCATATCCCAATGGTACACAGGAACAATGTGCTTCCTTATCTTTGAGCTGCCACTTCCAAGGACCAGCAGCAGAGCAACCTTCTATTAGTTGCAAGTGCTTTGATTTCCCAGGGCTCTTTTCTCCATGGACCTTAATTATACCTTAAACCCACACTTGTGTAGTTCTTTCCTTTGTTTGCTTGTTCCTGGGATAAGTGTAAGAACTGCAAGATGAAATTGCTACATAATCCTTGAGGAAGCATCAACTTTGATGCTGCCCTATGCTAGGAAAATGAGGCCAATGAAGGGCCACTGACAGAGTTGTCCCCCTTGTTCTTGTTCCCTTTGCAGATGGCTGGAAAAAGAGAGGCAGAGGTGGAGAGCATATTTATGATGGGTGATTTTCTAGCTGGCACAGGGTGGCTGGAATGGAGCCAGGTTTGGTTCTAGGAAGAAAGAATTCATAATTCTAAATACCAGGTGACTTTAAGGTAGAGAAGGGAACTGGGTAACACACTGTACCTTCAATTTTCCCAGCACTAAAAAGAAAAGATCCATTTGCAGCGTTAGATTATAAAGTGCCTGAACATACTGAAACTTTTCGAGAAGCATCATGATGCCAATGGAAAAGAAATACACATTACAGCCAATGTGATTACAATGCGAGTACCACGGGGGGGGGGGGGGAGGTCGCATGACTTGCTGATAAAACAGAGAGTTCAATGGCCAAGGCCTACATTTCAATGAAATGGAAAAATAAGACCCGTTTTGGCTGGAACCAGTTTTGGTCACCAAAGGAGCAGGATATTGGCCTTCCTCTGTTTCAACATCCAGAATGCGAACGGATCCTTTGTTTTTGTTCTTCTCTTGTTTGTCCCTTACAGAGCGTGGGCTCAGAGATCACAATAGCTGTTTTTCGCTTTTGCTACTGACATGGCTCCCGTTACGCGCAGTTACAGGGCTTGGCAGCACTTGGAAATCTTTATTTCCCAGCAGCACCAGCATTTTTAACTTGCTTCTCTTGCAGTAAAGTCAACGCCACCTTGGCAAAGGAAAGAATCCGTCCACAAAGCTAAAGGCTTAGGACGCTTCTGTTTGCCCAGTGACTTTCCCTGCTACTGAAAAAGCAGCAGGCGACTTGAGAGATGAAAATTCCAAGTCAATGAAAGAAGATAAAAAGATGGGAGAGAGATAAATGGATCATGAAATCTCTCCCTTCCCACTCCTTGTCCCTCCCCCTTTTTTCTTGTTAAAAAAAGGATGGGATCAATTGCTCTATGATAAATTAACTAAGCAAATGCAAGTCAGAAGCCGAAACATCTCCAACAACCTGTACAGAAACAACAAAATTTACAATTGAAAATGTCACTAACACCCCATTCAGGCAGATGTGTCAAATTTGTGTTTCATTTTTGCAAAGGACAGGTTATCAAAGAAAGAGTGATATGTTGTTCCTCCAGCCTGCCTCAGTTGCCCTAAGTACCCTTCTGCTTGATGCTCGGTGTTTCAGGTCTATAGTCCTTCCTCTCAGAGACGTTACGCTTCACCTTGGCACTAACAGGAGACTCCTGATTTAATGAGGGGCTGGAGTGACATTTCTTCAGTCCTGAGCCATCGTTGTCACTGGTGCTCAGCAACTCTTTTCCTCCTCCCTCTTTGAGAAGGGACACGTACATTTCATAGCGGGTTTTCTGAAAAAGAAACACAGAAAAAGGCTCAGCCTGGAGTACAAGTGTAACATACACAGAGAGTAAAATGAGGTGATCTCATGCTACAATATTTGCATATTTTGAGAAAGTGTATGAACTAGTACTGGATGGGGATGTGAAAGTTAATGTTGCAGTGAGGAGCCAATGGCCACCTAGAGAAGTCTGGGGCAGTAGTGTAGCTCGGGGGGGGGGGGAGAGCGCGGTAAGTGCTGCACAGTGCTACACGGTGGTGCAAAGTGGCCCCTCCCACTTGGCACTGGAGCCATTCCGGCAGCAAAGGCAGACGGTATAGAATAAGTTTAGAAGTCAAACCTAAGCTCAGAAAGTTTGAGAAACACTGGCCTAAAGCAAAATCAGAGGTTTCTTCTGAGCCAAATGTGAGCTTAGAGCCACTGGGCTTTTTCCTAAATCTTTGTTTTAAAGTACAGTCTCCTGCTCCCCCTTGGCCAGGAAGACTACGGTATTTAAACACATAAAATCAGGTCCATTGTACTGAGCTGCAGGAGACCCACGTATTTTTTGAAAGCACTGAACTGTTGCATTTGTTCACTGTCTTGAATAGCACGCAGCCCTCTGTTATGGGGCAGTGCAGCCTCACACAATACCTCTGTGATTAACTCAAGTAACTAGGGATTAACTTGAATTCAGAAAAAGGCTTTTAAGGGATGCAAAATGCACACTCAGGCCTTCCAGAATGATTTAGTTAACAATGCATCTTCTGACCCGTCCCCACTGAATCAGTGCAAATGTTGATGACATTCTACCAGTTGCCCACACACACTTCGAAGGAGAGAAAGAAAATGCATTGTCAAATTACTTGCATTCCACAATGAACAAAAAAAAAAAACCATACAGTTTCCTAATTCAAAACAAAATTCAGGTACAGTAATCATCATCATCTTCATTATTATTCAAATGCACGAGGACCTTCAATGCCTTTATAAAAGACGATCAGAGAAACGAAATGGCTATGAATGGGGTTTCCAAAGAGCCCTTTGAAAGAGACAGATTCGTGCTGCAAAAGATCACACAAGGAAAATCCACTTTTGAAATTAAATGAAGACAGATGGTCATACGCTCCATATCTATATTTCCAGCCGCAGTGAGGAGAAAAAATAAATTAAATAGCTAAAGCGTGTCACTCAAAAATAAGGGAACTAGCAAGATGCATATTGATAGTGTTCCTGACTGTTTCGTACTTCATTTGATAATCAACATGCTAGAGAGCAGCCACAAGAGGGGATGGTGCTACAAATGCTGGGTAATCATACTGCAATTCTCCAGCCTCAGGGTTTTTTCCTGCCTGCACTCCAGTCGATCACAAGTTTTCACAACTCCCTCTCTCTTCTTCCTGGGCTTCCTTAGAAATGTATTGGGGGGGGGGGCTCTCCATCAGAAGATCTGTAATGAAGGTCGAATTTGTCTGGAAGGTAACTTGCCCATCAGGACTGATCTTCTCATGCAACCCACAGCAGCAGGGGCATCCTGGCATACAGCTCACTCACAGTTCATCATTGAGAGGCCTGACAAGTGACTATGCCCCAGAATCCTTTGCAATACGCTGGGGTTCCTCAGACTAGTACATGTAGAAAGGGTTCTCTAAAGACAGCAAGTTTGAAAAACAGGGCTCTCTAAGACACTGCCAGCCAGATACCAGTGCTGCTCTAGTACAGGCTACAGCAGTGGTCTTGAACCTTTTTCATGTCACCCAATAAATAAATAAATCGTATGAGGCTGGAGAACCACCACTGATCCCGCCCCCTCCCGTGACCCGATCCGCCCACCCCATGGCCCTGTCACTACCCCCCACTCCTGCACCAACAGTCTCATCCTGCCGAGTTCACCTGGCTCGCACCACCACCGGCAGGGTCATTCCGGAACAGGAGGGCCGAGCCACAGTTCTCAACCGCCTCCCCAGAAAATTATGAGAGGGCGAAGAGGGGATGAAATCCCTGTGGAAGCCCCCCCCCCTGCAGATTATCCTGCTTTTTTATTGATAGCGCTAAAGGGATACCTGAAACAGGGTGAAACTTCAGCCAAGGAGTAGGAGGGCTTTAGCACTGTAATTGTGCCCCCTCACCCACACTATTTACATTTTTAACAAGTTTCTGTTGGCTTTCAATGTAAGCCTTAAAAAGAAACTAAAATAGGGGACACACAGATGTGACTGAGATCAGAATTTTGGCAGGGGGCAAAATGCTAAAAGTTCCTCTACTCACCCATTACAGTTTCACCTTGTCTTGTGCACCTCCCCAGTGTTATTGTTTAAGAAAAAAATAAGCACACCAGGCCATTTTATGCATTCCATGTCACATGCAGTGGAATGGTGGAGCGCGCCGCCGATATCGCCGTCCCCCTCCCGGGCTGGGCTGGCCAATGGCCCCCTGCCCTGCACAGGGCTTACCTGGGTCAGGCGGCATGGAGTCCGGGGGACAGTGGAGTGAGCGGCACCGGTCTTAAGGCACTTTCATGATACCTTAGGCCGGCGGAGTGCACACTCCACCGGCCTATGTTTAGGGTGGATTGTGCCCTAAATCAATGCTTTGAGTACTGTACTAGAGAGAGAGAGAAAGGGTTTCTCACCCACATTTCAGAGCATGCTCCTCCTTCCAATTAAAATTTAGCCATGAATGCCAACAACTTTAGCAGACGCTAAACTCTTGTAAAAACAACAACAAAGAAAACAATATGAAGCTTCCACTTATGCTGATCACTCAGGATATACATTTGCACGCCACAGACCTGTCTACATGCTGTCTTTGTTCACACACATCAGAAATGACAGCACACCTCCACCATGGGGACCCATTTCCAACCACATCACAGAAGCATAATGCAGTACAACAGCACGTGCTCTCCTGAGTTTCCAGCTCCCTTCTGGCCTTGAGGCTAGGAAGGGACTGCAGCCATGCGACGGCGACTCCCCTCTAGCTTAGTTTTTCATGTGTGGACATTCCATACAAATGTCTCACAGTTACGGGTCTTGACGCCATGTAGAAAAAGGCTCAAACAGTTTAAAATCACTTTCCAACACGCCGCGGGTTTCCCGATGGGGCAGCCGCTTGCGCGGTAAAAGCGGTGTGGACATTCATTGGTGCTTTATCTGTACACATTCAGTTGTCACTAGCCAATCACATTTAGACTGGGTCAATGCCCACACGACACCAAGTTTTGACATTGTGCTTGGCAACCGTTATTAAAATGCTATCGCACTATCCGTTTGCTTGGCTTCATGATAATTTCCACCATTTCTGCAGTGGTTAGCTTTAAAATGGTGCTTAACTGTGGTGGACTGCAACATACCTCAAATTCCAGGTAGTGATCCTTCAGCTTGTAGTCCTCAACTTCCTTGCCTTTGAGTTTCTTATCTGGTGGGTAGGAGCGATGCTCAGCTAGTTCAGTAGAGATTTGCTTCAGTTTGTTTTCATGAGATTTTAGCTGATCATCCTGCAAAGACAATGGTATGAGCTAGAATGCAAACCTCTGAAGTGTTCAGTAAACAAAACTAGGGAAAAGAAACTCCACCCCTCTGTTCACTAATATGGACATTACACCAATTAAATGTTGATTATAATCAATCATTGACATCACATATCACCAGAGCCCATTACCACCCAAGAATTTTCTGGATGGTCAATATAGAGACTTGATCAACTTAAAACTAATCTTACAGATTGTAGATAACCACTGGGTATGTCACATGGTGTGAGGAGAGGAGACCTATGTAAATTGAATGCTTACACCATTTCTAGGATTCTACTGCACTGAGAAAAGGCAGTGGTAACAAGGGCAGCTGCCTGGAGATCAGGAACAGGCCGCAAAACCACATGCTCCCTCCCCTCCCCTGTTCCCATGCAAATTATCCCTTCCTTCCATAGTTCAGCACTGCATCTACCTCAGTATGGTTAGAACAAACCAGAACTGCCTGACCAAAGGTTGCAAGACATTCAAGCAATGATTTCAAAGCAATTACTGGTTGTTGTCACCATAGTTTGCTGACATATTCTGACATAATGGCAAACTATGGTTATAGCAAACCATGGAAACGAGGGCGGGGGAGAGATTCATACGGGAGAGGGGAAGAGGTGGGGGAAGCAGGAACATGTGAGCCTGTGGCGTGGCTCCTGAACACAGAAACTGGGGAATGTGGCATCGCATTTAGGCCACTGCAGCAGAGACTTATTTGAGAACAAGAACAGAACCTACAACTGTGAACCCTATGGGCCGTCACATCTTGATTCAGGCCCCAGCATCTAAAGCAGCAACCAGACAGAATTCATAGTTCACATTTTATCCTCTGCAGAATGAGCAGGAGAAACCTACTGGCAGGTTCTCTAGCTGACAGATAAAAGCCGACCATTCTCGGCTTGTCCCTGAATTTATCTCCTTTGAAAAAATAGTACTTTTTTTCCTTGCCTTTCAGCTAAAAATGGCTCATGTCCTTTCACTTATTGTCTCTTCTTTCTCCCAATATGCAAACCCATATTTTCCTTCCTGGGCAGCTGAAACTGAAACTATGAAGTCGGAGAACAAAACCAAGGTAATGGAAGTCGTACACACTCTATAGATCAGCGATTTTCAACATTTTTCTCCTCACAGCACACTGACCTCTATGGTAGGGGTTCTCAACCCCTTTGGTGCGGTGTACCAACTCAGTGGCCGCCGCTGCACCGAGTACCACTGGAAGTGGCGATGACATCATCACCACGTACTTCCGAGTTTTTGGCAGTGCTAGAGGCCTGAAAGCAGAGGTAAGGGGGACAAGGACAGCCGGGAGGGCTTTTTCCAGACCTAGAAATCCACGCGGTCAGGTTCTGCCGGCTCTGCAGAGCTCATGCCGCCATTTCCAGGACTCTGGCGCAGCGTGGCAGCCGGGGGCCCGCATACCACCTTCTGCCGGTCCGCATGCCATTACTGGCACATGTACCCCCTGGTTTATGGTCTTCGCCTCTTACGATGTCACTTCCAGAAGACTCTTCTGGTTTCTGGGGCTTCAGTTTCTTCAGTTTCTATGGCAACTGTCCGTAGTAACGAATTGTCTGTCCCTCTTCCGGATCTGCCATTGGAGGAAGAGGAGCAGGACAATTCTTTACTACAGACAGCTGCACTAGAAACAGAGTAACAGAACCTGGAATAGTTTTTCAGCAATTTTCAACAAATTCAATGCCACAAATTCCAAATGAGTCCATTCACATTGTAACACACTATGTCAGCGGCGTCGCTGGAGTGTGGCGTGCGTGGCGGGCCGGCGGGTGTGTGTGATGCACGCCTTAAGGGTGACGCGTGCGCCCACCCCGGAGGCTCTGAGTCCCGTGCGCGCGTCACCGTCCGGAGGCTCCGAGCCCCCGGAAGAAGGCCTCGAGCGTCCCGAGACCTTCTCCCGGGCTCGGAGCCTCCGGACGGGTGACGCAGGCGGGTGCTCCGAGGCCTTCTCCCGGCCTCAGAGAAAGCCTCAGAGTGTTCACCACGACCGGCGGCATCCAGGGCCTTCTGAGAAGGCCCACTGCGTCGCCACACTATTTATTCTTTTTTCGCGCATGCGCAGAACGTAAACAGGCAGCCCTTGCCTCAGAAAAACGTTCTGCGCATGTGCAAAAAAAGAATAAATAGCGCGGCGACGCAGTGGGCCTTCTCAGAAGGCCCCGGACGCCGGAGGAAGAGTGTTGCAGGGCACCGCCCGGGGGGGGCGGGGGGTGACGCACGCCCAGTGACGCTACTGCACTATGTATCATGTATAACATCACAATCCTAGATGTCTCCTGAGAACTACATCCCACTGAATTCAATGGGACTTACTTTCAGCTAAGTGTGCACAGGGTTGTGGTTTTAGAGAAACAAGTAAATATTTTCAGAGTTGTTGCTTGTCAATTATAAGACTGATGGGCACCAATTAAAATACATTTTAATTAAGGCAACAGAAACAACCCCTTTCCATATTCTGGGTATCTTATGCACAGTTGACAGCTAAGCTTATTATCTGTACATAAATGAGCAACCATATCCTAAGAGACAAAAGATAATATTCCAAGCCATGGCATCTTTGCTTTCTCTAGTTATGCCATGCCAACTGTTCCAAAAAGCAAGAAAACCTCCTTGATGACATAAGTCCTGAAAACGTTTTTAAAGAAACTGTACCACCAATTATTTGCCCTGTACTTTGAGAGAGAGAGAGAGAGAGAGAGAGAGAGAGAGAGAGAGAGAGAGAGAGAGAGAGAGAGAGAGAGAGAGAGAGAGAAGTGGATTAGATGCACACTTCAAATCTGCTTAAGCCTGTGTATTAATCACCTGAGACAATTTGGTTGTGGAGGCAGGTAACAGAGGGCGGCTGAATTTCTTCTGGGAACCAATAGCAGCTGGAAACGGTGGGGCAGAGAACACAGCTGCAACATTGTTGATCTTATTGATCCACAACTCCATTTCTTCTGGGCTCCTGTGGAAGAGAGATAGATCAATCAGGGTGCCTGGACTCAGGCTCATCTCTTTTGCTTTGTCCTTAGCGTCTGCACTGACAGAATGGGAACTGCCACTCTCTGGCTCACATTTTCTACTCCAGCATCCAATCCTGGACAGTGAATGCTAGCAGCGCACAGCTGGGATGACCCCCCACCCATTGTTGCTTCATCCTTTGCTAGAGGCTGAACTAATCCTAGAAACATCCCTTCTTGCAATTGTCCTTGAGTGACACTTCCTGCTTTATCATGAAGCTTCAAATACAACAGCAATGTTTGCTTGGACCGGTGCCCAGCAGGGGATGGGCTGCAGAGCCCTGGCCCTTTCAGTACATCTCTCATTTCAAAAAACAAAACAGAATACACACAACCCCCCCCCCCCCAATTATCTAGTAGCCCCTTCTACATAAGAAAAAACATGCAGACAGCATTTCACACAATTGCTCAGGAAACAGTCAACCGTACTCCCAGCTTCCAGCATTTTGACCAATGCATGCAAAGGAAGGCACAGGAGTGACGGACACGTATTTAGCATTTGTTTAAAAAAAACATTAAAATGAATTATTACAGAGCAATTCTGTACACGTTTATTCAGAAATAAATCCCACCGTGTTACTCCCAGGAAAATATGCACAGGATCGTAGCCTTACAGTGCAATCCTATGTAGGTCTACTCAGAAGTAAGTCCCATTGTATCATATGGGGCTTACTCCCAGGAAAGTGTGTATAGGATTGCAGCCTTAATAACTACATT
The DNA here is from genome assembly GCA_026170595.1 of Plestiodon gilberti rubricaudatus. Lineage (NCBI taxonomy): Eukaryota > Metazoa > Chordata > Lepidosauria > Squamata > Scincidae > Plestiodon > Plestiodon gilberti. The sequence goes on along the minus strand of JANXHW010000002.1, from coordinate 92,253,847 downwards.
AACTACATGCCTTTTGGTGGAGGCTGAGAGTACGGTTGACTGATTCATGATGCCTGTGTGTGTGTTCTTCTTTGTTACCGCATTCGTGTGCCCCTCCAGGCGGCGGGCGGCCAGATGCGTCCTTCCCCGCTGGCCAGCAGTATCAAATTATTTATTTATTTAAAGAATTTATAATCCCGCCTTTCTCCCAGCGAGGGCACTCAAATGCGAGGCTGGAGAGGCTGCGCCTGCGCAAACTTGCTGCAGCCTCTCTAGCTCTCTTAGTCTCGCTGGCTGGAGGACTCAACAAGCGAGACGGGCAGCCCATTCCAGCGTAAAGATCAGGTGGGCGGCCGAGGCCTTCCACCCAATACCATGCTCTGCAGCGGGCAGCCTGCAGCAGGCAGCCCGCAGCAGAAAGTCTACTCGGGGAAGGGGATGCTTGTCCCCTTCCGAGTGTAACGGCGGCTGGGGCCAATAGGCCTCCTCAGATTTCTGCCAGCTATTTTGCTGGTGGGAGGAGGCCATGTGGGCTGTGGCCCCATAGGCCCCAGCCGCCCGGCGGGGACCAGGATATGGCGAACACTATGCGCCAGCCCATGGCAGCTGGGCCTATGGGCGCCCTCCCGGCTCCGCTGTCCTTCCCCCTGTCCGGTGGATCCTACTGGGCTTGGGTCCGGCGGTGAGTCTTCAGGCAACGGAGCTGGGAAGGCAGGCCTTGTGCCGGCCTTCCCGGCTCTAAAGCAGTCCGCAAACATACTTTATGGCACTTTTGCGACTATTACGGGCGGCAGAACGCTAGGTTCGCCACCCGATAATAGAGCAGGATTGCGCCGTAAGGGAGCTAGAGAGTCTGCAGCAAGTTTGCGCAGGCGCAGCCTCTCCACCCTTGCATTTGATACTGCCGGTCGGCCGGGAAGGACGCGTCTGGCCGGCCGCCGCCTGGGGGGGGGGCACGAAGGCAGTAACAAAGAACACCCCCGGCATGCACACTCCCCCCCCCCCCGTGAACCCTCCTGGGGCCTTTTTAGGCCAAAAACAGGCCTAAAAAGCCCTCTGGGAGGATGCAAAAAACAGCCTAAAAGAGATTCAAAATTTTGTAGAAGGTTGTTTTTTGCAGGGTCGTTTTTTTATTCATTGCAGGAATTTTTTAAATGATGAGGAGTTTATGTGAGTGGTGCCAACTGATTTGAAGTTGTAAATTATAATTTTTGTATTTGGTTTTGTGTGTGTGCGTGCGCACATGTACAGGTATGGATATAAAGTTGCATCTTATTGCGTTTTTCTGTTCTGATACTTGTGATCTTCCTAGTCCCACGGTTCCCAAACTTTGTGCCACGGTGCCCTGGGGTGCCACAGCGAATTCAAAAAGGGCAGTGTGGACTATTTAAAATTTTAAAAGAGAAAACACAGAGAGTTTGGGAGCCTCTTTCCTAGTTCAGCGCAGCCCACCAGAGCCTTGATAAGCCTTTTGCTTTTCGTGCCTGACTGGAAATGAAAAATGAGAGTAGGGGGCATGTCTCCTTGCAGGTCACACAGTATATATGGCTACATTCAGCTTGGTGTGTCATAATTCTGCAGGCCTTATTAGAGAGTTAGATTACAGTTCCCAAGTCTCTCTCTTTTTGTATCTCATATTCAAGATCAAGAATAAAAATAGAAAGCTAAAACCAATCCTTTTTGCTAAGTGCATGCAATGACAGCATGAGCCTATATCAGTTATTGCTTATGTGCATTTTGCTTAAAACTCAAAGGGAACCAAACAAAACTTACTGAGCTTGGAAAAGCAGGACTCTCCAGTCAGCTGTCTTGAGCTTCAGGACATTTGGCTTCTTCTCGTAGTCCGTTGCCTTGGATGCGAGCGCATGGTGCACACTGACTGCATTTTTAAGATCTTCCTCTGACAAAGCCTTGTCTGGTTTGTATTCATCCTGCAGAAATTCATATTAAAAGGATACAAATTATTTCTTGGTGCTGGTTTCTTCTTCTTCCTAATTCAACACCAAGAAGGCAATACAGTACAACTATTTTGCAAAAGAGACACCTAGTGCAGCAAATACAAGCAGGCACGGTGCAATCTTGTGCATGTTGACCTAGGAATAAGGCCCACTGTATTATGTGGAATTTACTTCCAAGAAAGCGTACATAGAACACAGCCTAGTTTCATTGACCCTTAAAAAAATCCCAAACTCCTACTATTATTATTTATTATTTATTGGGCTTATACCCCACCCCCACCCCCCGCATAGGAGGTACCCAAAGTGGATTACAAAAATCATACAATATAAATACATATAGAAATCATAAAAACTATAATATAAAAACATTAATAGAGTGTAAAAAGCAGAGTAAAGATAAAAGCAGCAATAAAAAACTGCTATGACAGAGGGCTGGACTACTAAAAACGTTAAGGTAGGCGGAGGTTCAGAGGGCTTGTTGAAAAGAAAGGTTTTCATTTGTTTTACTACAAAACAAGTATTTCCCAGCACGAACCTTTCACTAGAAACGTTTGTATCTGTGACTTTCTGCATGAAAAGCATTTGCTCTACCAATACGTTATGAGTTCTTCCCAATTAAAATTTTCTAATGTGCAGGACACTGCTACCCACCAGCTAGTGTAATGAACTTGTGATTCTCATGAAGGAGTTCTATTATCTGCTCAGTAAGAAGAGAGCAATAAAAGATGGATCTACACAGTAGATTAAAAGGTAAAGGTAAAGGTGACCCCTGACAATTAAGTCCAGTCGTGTCCGACTCTAGGGTGTGGTGCTCATCCTCATTTCAAAGCCGAAGAGCCAGTGTTGTCCGAAGACGCCTCCGTGGTCATGTGGCCGGCATGACTCTCCTTGCCGCAGCGCGTAGCATGCAGCTGGAACACGGAGCACTGTTTACCTTCCCACAAGCGGTACCTATTTATCTACTCGCATTGACATGCTTTGGAACTGCTAGGTTGGTAGGAGCTGGCCAAGCAACGAGAGCTCACCCCGTCGCGGATTCGAACTGCTGACCTTTCGATCGACAGCTCATGGTTCAGCGGTTTAACCCACTGCGCCACCCGCTGGTAGATTACCATAGCACAAACTTGCAGTGTGTTAGTTCCAAAGGACTGAATCATCTTTAAATCTGACAGTCTACTTTTTAAGACACCTAATTAATTTTAAGATCCTGCCTTCGCCCAGCAGGTAAGCAAAATAGCTGGCATCCCCTCATTTTGCCATATTATTTTCTTCCCCTACCCCCGGTGGCGGATATTTGCTAAGTGACATTTTCCAAGTAGGTTGGTGGTGTTAATATTAAGGGGGGGAAAGTCGCAGAGAATTCTAGGAGCAAAACATGCAGCAAAATGGTATTAAAAATGTGCAGAACCACCTCCAAACAACTTTCGCCTAGTACAATTATAGCTTCCAGTGGCACCCACACCGATTACCCGATGTCTTCTGCATAGGCTCTGCAGGTCAGCTGCTCATTAAATGAATTTCAACCCAGCACTGACCCATGGCAAACTCAATGCAGAAAAGCCGACGGCCAAAATCACGAGCTAGGTACATTCAAAGCTCTGTGTTTAGGAGATGGGTCTGACTAATATGCTCTGCACCCTACGTGAAATGGCAAATCAGGAGTCAAAGCGAGGAGCAGATATGCTTTTAATGGGATTAGAAAGAATGCTGTAAAAAGAAGCAAATGAACGAATTAGTGCATGTGACACAGACACCCACTAATAATGGTGTGTTTAAAGGCAAGTGAACAGCTAAGACCATGGAGGCCAGGCTCTTGCACCTTTAACAGCTGTGTAATGGAGCTACTTTCAGCAGGTACTGCTTTTCTCAACACTGTAGGACAAAAAGGTACAGGTGGAAACGCCTGCAAAACCTATTCTACCACCGCTCTGTCCTCCTCTTTAACCTCCAATTCCTCTCTACAGAATCCAGCACCCCCTGTTCGCTGTCAGATTTTGGATGGACACTCTTTTGCTCCATTGTTTTACTATTACCAGTACTTCAAATTCAGTACTAAAACATTCTGTAAAACAACTGCCATTTAAAAAGTGAAGCTTCAGGGAGGAAAGATGGTTGCGCATCACTGCAACATTAAGAACAAAATTTAGGAGGAGGGCTGGCCAAGAGCATAAAGTGCTCCTGCCTAAGTAGCAGCTCATTTGAGTAGATAATTTCTTGGCGCTTGGACAGAGCAGCTCAGGGCAGCACAGCTTCTTCCTTGGTTGTGCTCAATGTTTCCTGGAGCCTTAAAAGTGGGAACCTCCTGGGTTCCCCCCACCCACAATTCTCCCGGAAGTGCGATTAACATCTGCGACTTCAACAAAACTGAAGGCAGAGACACACTGTCTATTCATGAGTAGTTTGCTTAGCTGTTGAATGAATCTCTCTCTCCTTGACCATACCTTTATATTTGCAGCAACAAAGCAGCCTGAATGCTGTGTGGTATGCACATGTGCAGAATGTCATTGTATATTTCCAGCTAGAGGACCCCTTCTAAAGGAGATCATACTCTGACCAGAGTGTACTGAACATTGCAAGGTGGATAAATTCAAAGTCCAAAACACATACCTATGAAAATTGGTAATGCTACTCCCCCCCCCCACCAACACTTGTTGACAGACATTCGTTGCATATTATAAACACTGGTTCTTGGGTGGCTCTCTGTCTATCACAATCTCCTGTGACCAAGAAACCAACGCAGGGTTATGCAATGTGGGCCTAGTTGCCAATGACCCCCATAAAAACAAAAAGGCCGCAGTCCGGGACACAGTTGTGGCAAGCACAAAATCTGCTCCCTGCCCAATAATACCGGTGCCCAAGGAAGTCTGCACTATTAGTTCTCCTTACCCAGTCCAGCACAACAGTCACCACTTCATTAGCAACAACAGAACACTGAATTGAAACAACACCAAGCTAAGATTGCTTTGTATGGCCACACACACACACACACACACACACACACACACACACACACACACACACACACACACACACACACACACACACACACACACACACACAACTCAAACTATTAGCAGTGACATGCTTTACTGCAGCATTCTTTCGGATAGGGATCAGGCTGGTCCCTAAACCAATTTTACCTGGACCCTGGTAGTCCTCCCTCCCTCCCTCCAAACTTCAAATCAATGTATGGTAAGAAGTTGGCCCACAGTTTCATTTGTATGGAAAAGTAAATTGTTTCCAGGTCCTAAGAGAAACAGAGGTTGTCCACACTTTAATATCATATTCACTTTGGATTTTGCTCATGATGCCCTAGGCTATCACTGAGTGCATATGCTCTGTAAGTTTTAGAAAGTACCAACTTCATTATACAAACGTGTGGTGAAAATCACACACCCACACACACACACACACCCACACCCACACCCTTCTTGCCTGTTTTTCACCTGTTTCAAAGCTTGCTAAGGATTCTGTGTGACGCTTCGGCATCCTGAAGGGGCTGCTGCGTCACTTAAAGACAGCAGCTATGTTTGCCCTATTGCGGTACTGCTGACTGCTTGAGCATCTTCCTCTTCCCCAATTGACAGGTAAACAAAACACCTGAGCCAGCTCACTGGACTGTTAATTTCCCAGGAGTGGGAAATTCAAGTGGCTCAGGTAAGCTCATGTCCAGTCCGACATGGAAAGCAGGGTTAATGCCCACCGCTTATAAAAAATGGAGTCACGCATCCACCTTTGTACATTTGCCCAGATCTGCTGCCAGGACCATGCAATGGCTCACCCACCCATCCTACTAAAGAGCAGCTGCAAGGACCAGGAACCTGGAACAGCATATGTAGTGAAAGGAACGTTCGCATCAAGTTTTTGTTTTATTCGCAGCTTGCATTTAACATCCTTGCCAGCCTTTGCTGTCCCCACTTTTCCCCTCAATTTGTTTCCCTTCCATCTAGTTCATCAGTGTCTTTTTTTTAATCTGCATCTCTCCATTCCTTTGATATTTTACAGCCTTTTAATACACTTCATGCATTTATATTGTTTTACCTGCCTGATCTCAGTTCACTCAGGAGGAAGTGGGTAGCCCAGTCTTCCAGACCTCCAATGTTGTACTACTGCCTGATTTTAAGAGGATCTCCCCAGGATTTTAGGGGTCCCTGTTTAACATGGGACAGAGAACTTCCCAAGGTGGCGTTCTTCTGTCTGGGTTTTTTAACTTTGGGTGGTGGCAGTGAACTACCTTTTCTCAGTTCATTCCTGAGTTATCCAGTAAAAAGGGTGAAGCAGGGAAGTGGGTGCCAGGCACTAACCACTAGGCACTGCACCCATCTTGCCTTCCATCTACCCATATAAAGCTGATCACCCATGAAAAGGTGTGTGACCTATTATTCCTCTGGTCCCTGAAAAACTGTCTAGAGAATCAAGTGGCCATTCTTGTTCTAAGAAATATTTCCATATTACAGTCCATGTACGTCTGGGTGCTTCTATTATATCCATCTCTTTTGTACACACAGCATATTCACAGGACTGCCCATTCAACAAGAAATTGTGGCTATCTCCCTCTTTTGTTTGCTCTTTCATTTTGTTGCTCCTTAGAGAACAGAAAATGAAGATGAGCCTAGAAGCATTCGGGAAGCGGGTGATATCATCAGCTCTCTCTGATCTTATGAAGCAGCAGGCAGACAGACCAAGCAAAGTAGTTCATTGTGTAGAGTTTCAGCTGAGCTCCTCTGCTTGTCTTGTGCCCATTATCCAGAATAATTTTCTCTGCTCCACCTCTATTGTGAAGTGAAAAATCAGAACAGAAGAGAAGTTGTGAACGTGAGCAGCTGCACGGACTATGTTGGACTCTGCCTCCAATTGTGCAGATTCTTTTTCTTAAGATTTTACGGATATGAAATCAAACAAACATCAGAGAAGGTCCACAAAACCCAACCACCACTTCCCCATCCAAGCCCCTTCCCACAAAGAGGAAAAAGACTAAAATTGGGTGTAGGCTATTAGAACAAGTAACTGGCTATAGCCAAAGATAAGCAAAAAGAAAAGGCCACAGAAGGAGAAAGAGAAAAAAAAGGGGGGGGGGATGCAGCAGCAGAGACGACAACCAGATAACATATGGAGACACTGCTCAGAAAGACAGAAGAAAATCCTGCCATATAAGTGTGAAGGTCTTCGGAAGTCCCTCCGATTACACAACCCAACACACATTTTGGTGCCTTAAAAGTTAGACCTATTCTGGGGTATATTTGGGGCGCTGATTCCAAAAACGGCATCAGTTTTGCCCTATCAGCTCTAGTATCTCAGCTCTAGAGATATGGCATAGCCACCTTATATGCTGATTCAAGCAGCTTCCTCATGAGGGACCTGATGTGAGGCGTGCTCCGCAGGTGCATAATTACACAGGATCGGGCAGTAAACCCCAAGCCTTGAGGCTATTTATTAGGGCTACCTCATTATGAGAAATGGATTGCACCTTTGTAAATAAATAAATAAAATATTATTTCTTTCTAGGTCTTTTTAAAAAAAGTCTCGTAAACCAAGGTGGGTCCCAATAGAGTGTCGTTTTAAAAAGTGGGTCCCGAAGCTAAAAAGTTTGGGAACCACTGGTCTAGTGCCTTTCAGGGCTGATCCAAGCCTGCAAGTACTTCTTTAGATTTTACAAACTGCAGACTGTTGGGGCTCTTGCAACATGCCTGGCCTTTTGCTTACCATCTGCCTGACAAGAAATTCTGAAGCACTCAAAAGCACATTGTTTGATACTATGTTAGCTTTTGATTGTCCTAAGTAACCTATTATCCTGTTTTGAACTGTGGATATTTCCTCTTAAGGACCAACACAGTCACCTAGAATTTTAAGTTGCTGGTTTAGTATGGGGGCAAGGGGCACCCATCTCATCCTTCGCTTCAGGCAGCAGAACGTCTTGGGCCGGCTCTGCTTCTGAGCTAAGATGATAAAGAACCACAGACACAGTTCCCTGGTGCTTTTCTCTTATTATGCTCCCTAACATCTCCAGAAGAAAAATCCAGATCTTGCTTGTTCCAATAAGCAAGTACTGTACCTTGTCAAAATAAGAGGCAGACCCTCCCTCACTGAGACTCCATGGATACGCAATCCTGGCTTTCTATTCTGGGCTGGACTGTATGTCTGCCTGTATCTGTACCTTAATAAAGGTTGTCTGAGGTCAGATTACCTGAGAGGCCTCCCACGATTTTTTTGTTCAATTTGTTTCAAATAACGTTTGCCGTTTCTAAATCTCCAGGCCATTCTCATTTTAACAACCTTTCATTCCCCCCCCCCGCATGACCACAGCTTCTGTGCCTCTCTACGTTCCTCTCCCTCTTTCTAACTTTCTCTATTCAATTATTCCCCAGCTACAAATTATATTTAAAACAAATAACACCTGTGACATTAAACATGGCATTTGCAGGCTGTGGCATTGCTTGTTTGTTCTGCAGGTTATATCCTTTTTTGCTACCTTTTGCCTAGGTTCCCCCCCCCCCCCATAATCTCTTTCAGAACAGGAACTAACTCTCCCTGTGCTTGTGGTTAGTAAAATTAATGAGATCTTGATCTCTAGGGACACAGCGGCACATAGGATTTGTTCATTTAAAGAAAGTTTTAGAGGGAAAGCAAAGATGAACTGATTGAATCAAGATCATACAGCAGGCTGGTGGCAAGAGATGCATTTTTCAGGATCTATTGTGACGGAAACAGAGATGTGTTAGATCAGATTGCTAGGGGAAAAAAAGTAGGGCAGAAGTTTTTCTAGTGAGTGTGAGTGACAGCCCAATCTACTGCAACTCCCCATGCGGTGATGCAGCGGCGCCAACTGAATCCATGTGTCCGTTTAATCCTGCGGGGGAGTTTTGGCCTCTAGAGGCCTCCTTGGAGTAAGGGAACATTTGTTCCCTTGCCCCATGGTAAGACCCTGCGTGCTCGGTGGGTCAACTTGGACCTGCGCCAGCGATATCACTGGTGCAAGTTCGCGTTGACCCATGAAGCAGGATCAGGCCCAGGAAGGGGGGGGGGTCAGGATTCAGCAGGCCAAGCCCGGTGAGAGCTGTTGCACTATATTAAGGCCAGTGGCCTTAATATAGGGGGTGGAAGGGGGTGTGAAACCGTAAGTGGTGCAAGGTGCTCCGCTGTGCTTTGCAAACCGGTGCAATGTGGCCTCTCCCACTTGCGCTGGAGCCATTCTGGTGGTGAAGGCAACATGCTGGAATCGCTCTGGGGATGAGTGGGAGGGTCCAAGTTACACCGGTTCGCAAAGTGTGGTGCAGTGCCTTGCACCACTTATGGTTCCACACTCCCTCCAAGAACGCCACTGACGAAGGCTCACCAGAATGCATTCTCAGGCAAGGCTGACATTTGTGTCATGAGAACGTTACCTAGCTTGCCCTTAAAACCTTGCATCCCAAGGGGCACACTCTGGAAGGCCTGCCCCAGTGAAAGCCCAATTGCCCACTTCCATGGTGGTGTCTGAACACAGGGACCTAAAATGCCTGGAAATGTTCTGTTTTTTGGCTCATTTTCCATGGCTGAGCACCGTCCCTTGAAGATGGCCCACCACTGAAAAACTTATATATACGCAATTCCCCCATCTGTCCAGCATAGCCTTTTTGAAAAACAAGGAGACTAATAAACGGTTGAATGGCCATGACAGAAGTGTGGCAAAATCTGTATGGTTTTCAATGCCTTTAAAGCACGTGTTTTTGTTCACATCCTCAAAGACTTCTATTAAAATGTAATCCCCCAATTGCCACATTAGCTGAAGCCTCAATTTTTCACTGCAGTATTTGAAAAATAGCCTTTTTAAATGGTTGAATTTGGGATTAGTTAGGACATGCATCAAAGTAGCTTAGCTCGCTCTCTTTTGAAAAGAAGATGTTATTGCTGTAAAAATTGGGATAAAAAGTAAAACAAAGAAACCTGGAGACCATCTGTTCATTTTTAAATTGCAAGCAAGGCTGGGATTATCATCGCGAATGGGAAAAAAAATGTTTCCTGCTTCTGTCAATCTTTGCATCACTCTCTATACATTTTTTTCAAAAGCAAAACATTTGGCATTTGCTAATAATATGCAGTGTCTATTTCACTACCTAGAATAAAATTTTAACTATTGCCTTGAAATGCTACTACAGTAGTGCAAATTGGGACATAGAACACACACAATACAAATTTACATCACTTTTATACTCATTTAACTGGAATTCCCTTAAAAAATCTTGGGAGTTGTCATCTAGTAACTGAGCATTCTCAGTTAAAGCAACTTAGCTCCTTTTAGAGAACTACAATTCCCAGGGTTCCCTGGAGAAGGGAACTGACTATTAGACCAGTCAGTAATATGGGCACGCCTTTGTAAAATTACAAGGCATTTGCCTGACAGTTTTATGACAAGCATGTCATATGCTCCTTAGTAAGGTCAAGGAACAATTTGTTTCAGAATATGTCACGACCTACAAGCAAATAGTGCTTTTCCTCTAATGACAGGGTAAATGGCCTTTCGAAGTCTATTCCATAGTAAATGGATAAAGTGGGAGGTTAAAGCTGAAGTATGCAGCTGCAAGACGACAATTCTGGCACTGTTGCTTCCAGATCTTACATGAAGAGGGAGGGAAGATGCAATTCCTCTTAATGCAGGGAGAGAACAAGCATCTCCTCAGGAGGGATATGGATTTCTCTCCCTCCCCTGCCTACTCCAGATAAGATGCTGAAGCACAGGGAGAGGAAGCACAGGCAGCTTCCTTGAAACATGCCAAGCAACTGAAGGTGGAGGACATCCAAAGTGGCTCAAGAATGTTCTGGTACTTGCAGCCCATGTTGTCATTTACTTAGCTGTAGGCACTGCAGGCGCACTAGTCAACGATGTGCAAGGCTGACACACTTCTGCTTTAGGCTTCGTCACATAAGAGTTCAAGAAAACATGCACGGTAAGAAAGCTCGTACCTTTTGCAAATAAAGCACAGTGCCCTTAAGAACAGCATAAAAGGTTTTCCATCCTCTCTTCCCTCGTGGAGCTAAGGAAGTAAAACACAGAAAAAGTCAAAGCTATATAAGTGAATGCTAGGAACAGAAATTAAGACTGTTCTGTCTACGTTCATCTGGGTTTGAAAGACCTGTCTACCTCCTCGGTCCTTTAAATAGTAATAAAAGCAACAGAGCACATGCTTCATTGAGAGCATGTGTTTTGTCTTTCTTGGATTAAGGATCTCTGTTCATCTTGCTTTCATAACTACTCCTCAATTTACCATCATTGTTTTCACTGGAGCTGCCTCCTCCCAGCAAAGGACTGAGAGAATGAGTTTGGGTTGGAGACGTATATAAATGAGTGCAAGAAATGCCACCCATGAATAGGGCAGGCAGGCCTCCAAATTGAACTGTGCTAGATACACAAAATCCCAGGCCTAGAGTCAGACCTAAAGCCACCAGAATAACCCAAGAACCAAGGCCCATCCTCAGAATGTCCCTCAGACATTCCAGGAAGGGAGTTTTCTTATTACAGCATGTAAGAGAAGTGGCCAGATGGGAAAGAAGGAGGCCTGCTCCCTGCTGGAAGAGCAAAAACATCAGATCAGATGGGAAGTGGGCTCGACATGCCGAAAATGCACACACTCCCGGGGCGTTTTTTCGGCCAATTTGGGGCCAAAAGCAGCCCGGGCGGGAGGGCTAATCCCATCGCTGAAAGCGACCTAGAAGTAGCCGGAAAACGCACGCGTGCGTGTGTGTGTGTGTGCATTTTTGGTGCGCCGACAACGAATTGCCGCCGAATCCAGCGGCAAGTGCACCCCCTAGTGCATGTTGCCCCTGCCACCCGGGGGCACCCCCCCCAACGATGCCTCTGCCCTTGTGTAAGTCACCTCGTGTAAGAGAGTCAGGATGGTGTAGTGGTTCTGGAGTTGTTGGACTTAGACCTGGAAGATCCAAGTTCAAATCCCAGCTCAGCCATGAAGCTTCCTGGGTGACCTGGGTGACCTTCCTGGGTGACTTCTCAGCCTAACCTACCTCACAGGGTTGTTGTGAGGACAAATGGAGGGAGGGAACTATGTACATCACTCTGAGCTCTTTGGAGGAAGGACGGTATAAAAATGTGAAACAATAAATTAGTCTAGAGACACTGAACGTGCCCTCAATTCTCCTTCCAGAGGTGGCTCGCTCTGCCACCTTGGAAACCTGCAACGATACACATTCCTACGGGAACGCTGTAAAGATTGCAGGTTAGCTGGCTCGTGGAACAGAGTGGTGTGAGGGCCCGCTGTTTCCTCCACCCCTAGTACAACCACACTCCCACTGCAACCTATGCAAGCTCGAACAGAAACCAATTCTCATACTGAAATACACTCACTCTTCTTTCCATCCATATCTGCGTGGATTTTACGTGCCAGAAATCCAGTTTTGTACACAGCAGCATTGGGGTCATGAGGAATGTCCAGGAAAGGATTATTGGAATTGCCAATGCGATTGATGGCCTTTGACTGGGTTCCATTATCCTTCTCATCGGTGCCGTCTGAGGGGGACTTTTTCTTTTCTTCATCGTCTCTACAGCAAATTCGAAAACCAACAAGTTAAAGTTCACCTGGTTAACCCAATACAGGTTTTATCTTACTAAAGAATAATCAGATTAATGAGAGGAACACATTTTTTAGCGTCACCTCAATCGACTAAGTGGAAAGACACTTCTGGATTTCTGTGATTTTTACATTAAGCCCTGTGGGGGTCCAAAAGGAATGATGGTGTTTCAACACACACACACACACACACACACACCTAATTTTAAACCTGCAAGAAATCATATTCGTTTCAGTGAGACGGTTCATCTTTATATTTAGGAATATGAATCAGGACTGAAACCTTCATGCCACTCTCCTGGAAATAAAATTTTGCACCTGTTGACATCAGTAGCAACGATATAGCCCAAGAGAACAATTTGGGTTTTAAACATGTAGTTAGGAGGGTTAAATCATAACTCTGTTTTAAGTGTATTTTGCACTTCCAAGGTGCACACAAACACGGAAGTTAATATAAGGTACATAATGTGGCATCTGAAGAATTTTACCTTTCAGATTAAAAAAAAAGATAGATTCATATTCCTAAAGTGCTCAGTGTCCTTTCTCCTCCCAAAGACAGAGGAGTGCAGTTTTGGGCAGGGTTTAGTGAAGGTTCAGAAACTCCAAAAGACTGGGCAGAGCTGGAGCAGCACAGTTCCTTGTCTCTGTCCACCAGTGTGTACAGATCTCTGTCTCAATGCCATTGTTGTGCAGCAATGCCCTGTCTCTATCACACACTCTCCCTCTATCTTGCCTTGAAAACCATTCATTGTTTTCTAAGCTACCCTGAAAATATTTGAAAAGAAAAAACAGTCCCCCTACCCCCATTCCCAGGCAAAAATATGAAGATTGTTAACTTTGTCCAATGCGTATGCACGGTATGGAATAGCAGTGCAACGTGAGAGAGATTTGAAAAACGAAGTACTAAGTAGTCCTGGGTTTTGGTTATGTTATGGTGCCATTTGCCCTGATCCTGCCGGTTCATTTAGATTTGCATTGATCAGTACAGGGTGGTCTCAGTACGCCTTGTAGGTAATGGGCATGGTAAAAAAAGGAACTGAACACTGAAGTCAGTGCTTAAAATCAGTCTTTATAATGCACTATAAGATTTCTCTACAGATGATGAGACTGAGGTCTAGCCCACACAAAGAGAAATTGAGAAAATGAAACTGTTTCTTGACAGTAAAGCTTCAGATCAAAATACTGAGTATTCCTCTGTGTAAATAAAGTCCATGCTCATAGAAAACTAGCTCATCAACGATAAGAATTCTAGCTGACCCTTCTCCCTGGCATACTAGTTTTCCATGTGCAGGAATTTTGTTTATACTAAACTTTCTGCAGCATTTCTCAACGTTCCAGCACAATGTACCACTTCCCACACCATGGACCTTTCCATGTACCAGCAGAAGTAACTGGTGATGACATCATCACCAGTTACTTACAGATTGGAGACTGCGACTCTGCAAATGCCGGTAAGAGGGCTTTTCCAAGTGCGCAAAACCCGTGCGCTGGAGCTCTGCCTGCCGAGCCTCCTACCGGCGTCTGCAAAGTCGCGCCGTGGTCTCCATGAAACGAGGTGGGTGTCCACAGGTGCTGCACATACCATCAACACTCATCTCACGTATCACCCGTGGTACAGATACCACCAGTTGAGAAACACTGTGCTAAAGCATTCAACAATGCAATCCTTCAACTCTAATCAGGTGGTTCAGCCTAGAAACCAATTTACCATTTTATCTGCTGTTTTTGTGTGAACTGGGCTTGGGGTTTAAAAGCTAATCATGAGCACTGAAGGATCACATGCAACAGCTCTCCACATATGCATAACTGCTTGACCAATTACTAGTGACTGTTTTCAATCCTGTAAATTATGATTGCAGTAGACAATTCTAATATTGTTGTTTAGAAAACAGAAACAAAATGAGTTAGATGGAGAATCTCTAGTCAAATTGATAGACAGCAAGTTCTTTTTATCTTGGTTTCACTGGCAATGCAGCAGCGTCATCCGTTCCAATGTTGCTGGAGACGCATCAGCGAATGGGAGCAAAGGACCGTTCTTTGATCAGAAAGTAAGAGCCATCTGTTACTCTCATAGAAGTGGAGCACAATCTTTCCCACGGTACATATGGCCCACGGCCACATATGAATGTATGAAGCTGCATTATACAAAGACTAGCTAGTCCAGCACAGGCTCCTCATCTGGCAGTAGCTCAGATCTCTGCCAACTCTCCTGAGACTAAACCTGGAATCTTTTGCATGAGCTCTACCTTAGGGCTACAGATATTCCTCTTGTGGCCTATGCTGCCAAGAATGCAAACATTAGCGAGGCTGTGGGTAGTCTTCTTTCTTTGTAAAACAAGCAGATGTGCCCTCTCCTTCACTTGATGCTGAAATCAGTCACAGTCCAGCTCTAAATTAATGGAACTGCTCTATGAGCTATTTTGAGAATGTACCCTCTGGAGACAGCTTTCCTGGTGGCAATTTTGTCAGCTTAGGGAGCCTGAGAGCGACAAGTTGTAAATCAACCTTACGCAGTACTTTTCAAAAAACACAACAATAGTCACTTATTTCAACTTCAACAGAACAGCCTGTACAGGATGCTGCTCTAGAATAATATAGACATACAGTACATGAAATGATCTTATACAGAGGCTGATATCTGGTCCATATATCCCAGGACTGTCTATATGGACTGCTAAGAGCTCTCCAATGTTTCAGGCAGAGGGTTTGTTTGGCTCTGGTGGCTGCTTATAATTTTTGGGAAATTACCTGCCCAGAAGCATTGATTTGAAACGATGATTACAAATATGAATCGAGTGTTTGGGATGGAAAGTTGATTTACAACTATGTAATTATCTTCTTTTTTCTAATTTTAAAAAGGCAGAGGTCTTTGCCACCCCTGCTAGGATCCTTTTTAACTTGAAAATGTGGAGGCCTGAACCAGGATTTTCTCCATGCAAAGCACTTGCTCTACGGCCTCTCCCTACATGAGAGGAAAATTCCTGAAGAAACCTGGGTGTGATATGCTGACCAGCAGCAGAATGGTAGTTCTGACTCTACAGGTCTCCATGGCTTGGATATTTGTGTGTGTGTGTGTGTGTGTGTGTTATTTTTATATATATATATATATATATATATATACACACACACACACACACACACACACACACACACACACACACACACACACACACACATATACATATACATACACACACACACACACACACACACAAAAATAATTCTTTAAGCAGCATTAAAACAACATTAAAAATTACCGAATCCCAGTTTAAGGTATTATCAGTTTTAGGTAATTTGAGTATTACCCAATACCAGGTTGTGGTATTAACATTAAAAACTATCCAATACCAGTTGTTGTTGTTATATAATAATAATAATAATACCTTTATTGGCTTATAACAACACAAACAACCACCACAACACAAATCAACAATCAAACAAAGAAAGGAAAAAAGCCACATACATATAAGCACCAGTTTAAGATATTATAGGTTGATTACCCCTTATCTGGACATCTGAAATCCAGATTATTCCGAGATCCAGGCATTTTGAGGGCTATGATTTTTTTTTTTTTTAAACCTTTTCCAGCACCTGGCTAGCATAGCGCAAGGCATGCTGGGGCACAAAATTATTAAAAAATATTGTATAAAATTACCTTCAGGCTACGTGTATAAGGTGTATATAAGACAAATGAATTTCGTGTTTAGACTTAGGTCCCACCCCTAAGATCTCATTATATTTATGCAAATATTTCAAAATCCAGACAAATCCAAAATCCAGACAACTTCCCATCCCAAGCAGTCCAGATAAGGGATTACTCAACCTGTACCAATTTAAGGTAATTTGGGTATTACCCAATACCAAAACCACTGTGGTCTAGTCTGTGCATATAAATAACACTGAAACTACAGCAAGTCCTCACTTAAAAATGTCCTTAGGTTCTTCTTGGAAACTGCGACTTTAAGCGAAACGACTTATAATGAAACCATTTTTACCATAGGCTAACTGATAAACATAAATGTTCCTATGGCATTTCCCCATCAACTTTAAATCGAAACAACTTTAAGCGCTGTACATCTGTCCCCATTCATCACTCCCTACCTTTGTCATCTCGTCCTGTCCTGTCATTTTTCCATTGTTAATTCTGGGTTGTAAACTCCTTGGTGGCAAGGTTCTGTCTAATTTTTGTCTATGTACATATACAATGTATATATGTATACGTACTGGGTCACATACACTGATAACACTGTATAAATAACCTATCATTGTGATCAAGATGTCTTCTCGTCAACAGTAATTTGATACTGACTGTTACTGACACTGAATGCAAAGTACCCAGAATTAGAAAACAGATAATTATGGCATCTTTTATTCAACCAACGTCTGCCAGTACTGTATAGAAAAGTGCCTGTTGGTATACCATTGAAACTCCAGGCAGCACAATTTAAAAGCTCTCACACCCTGACAGCAGCAAAAGCACTCGTCTTGTCCACCTCAAAATGGGCACAGCTGCATTTAAAGGGACATTTGCTCTTTCTTCGGCAAGAGCCTCCATGCAACAGGCTTGATCCTCTCTTGTTATAGAAAGCATCAGCATCCTAAGGAAGTCAAGGAAGGCTAGGATGACAGGGGGGGGGGGAAGAATGATTAAAGTGCCTTGGCAGAGACTCGCCTCCTCATGTTTGGCTTTGAATTCCAATTGTTAGCTTCCTGAAAGCAGCCGAAGTGGGGTACGTTAAGCCTTTTGCAATTAATTATCTTTCATATCGGCTGGTTGTCAAGCTATCCATAGTTAATCAAGAGACAAATGCTAGACAACACGCCAACAGGAAGAAATCTGACCCAAGATGTGTTTCCACCCAGCAGTTCTGACATAATGTCCCAAAAGATAACAGGCAGAAAACTAAGCAAGTGTTTTATTCATGCTGCCACAAATTAACTGAGGATTAAATTTCTTCCTCTAAGATGAAGTTTCCAAGTCAAATAAAAATGCCTTCCACCCTTACAAGCAGTCTTTCATCGCTAACAACTCGGTCTTGCAAGCTGGAGTAACAGCAGGCATCTGGCTTTCAAGATACAATAAATGTTTGCCTACATGGCCTCTTCTTTCAACCTAAGAAGAGCTTATCCAATATTTCATGGGCCAGGCATGGTGACCACAGACACAAGCCACCAAGTTCCCCTGCTGTACAACCTCAATTTATTTCAGCGGGGTTTAAATTCCCACGGAAACTCCATTAAAGTGCTAATACTTTTGTATAGCACTTCAGACGATGATTGAACACGCAATCACAGGGGAGGCTGAACTCTCTGCCTCAAGCTCTAGTCTCTCCCTGTATAGTAACAAGCACGTGCCTGTTACTATACAGGGAGAGACTAGAGTTTGCGGCAGCAACAGTTCAAGCCTCCCCGGTGATCGCACAACCACTCAGAAACTGGGTGGAATGCGTGTGCAATCACATCCCCTGTGACTGCACACATGCTCCATCCAGTATCTGAGTGGTTGTGCGATCACTGGGGAGGCTTGAGCTGTCACTGCCGCAAGCTCTAGTCTCTCCCACAGGGAGAACCACTCAGTGGAGCACATGTGAAGTTATAGGGGAGGTGACTATGCATGCAAGTCATAAAGAGGCGGGGCAACACGACCAACAAGTAGGGAAGGCGAGCAGGCTGAAGCAAATGAACCTTTCCATCGGCTGACAGGCGCCGGGGACCGCTGCGAGGTGTGGGCTGGATCAGCAGGCGCTGTGACTTGGCACCACAGCAAGTGCTTCCCCAGCCATTCACTTCACCGCACTTCACTGATGAAGGCTGCCCAATACCGGTCTATGGTAGATTGCACCCCTGGATTGCTGGAGTGGATTTCTGCAAGTTCTAGAACCTGCTCTGTATGCTGCCTGCAAATCAAGTGAAATGCCATAAAAGGCATTTCGAAAACTCATTAATTCCACATAATATACTTACACTGCCCACTCAAGCTTCTCATTTTTGATTGAATTGTAGAGAGCCTGCAAAAGGAAAGCAAAAAGAAATTACTGGTTTTGTCTTGACCATACACAGGAGACTGTCAATTAAAAAAAAATCTAAATGTCACAAGCAAGCTGCCTTTGATCTTGAAGGCACCAATACACAACGACACTAATAATCAAGCAAGAATTAAAACATTATTCACGAGTAGGGGTTCACAAATGCATGTACTAACTTGCTATTGGCAAGTGCATTTTGTTTTTCCTGACATGAGTCCCTGACTTTCTTCCAAGCCTGGAGAAGGATAGAGGCTCTTTTCTGACCTTGGAGGGGCTCAGAAAGTGACAAGACATCTAATTTTTCAAGCTTATCAAGGGCTCCGCACAATCTTGGAACCAGCCCCCATCTGGAACCAGCCCCCATCTGCCTGGCCAGCTCAGAGCTGTGGAGGGGGCTTATCCTGGGCCTCAAAGCTCAGCATGACATTGCAGACAAATACATTTTTTTTGGGGGGGGGGGAGAAGGGAGAGCACAAATGCAGACTGATACCAAGGCCTGTCAACATTTGTGGATGCCATTCAAGAAAGAAGTCAAATTTATATAATATCTGTGTGTGCAGGATTTGGAATTCTAGCCTGGATTCTACGCCAAAATGTAATTTCTTGAATGCTGAAGTTTCAAAGCAAGACTTATACTGGAAAGGTAAATGCTCTCAAAGACTGGTGATGACAGGGTAGGCAACTGAAACCCCAGAAAGCTGACCCAGGCTTCCCATTTAGACCCCTGAGCTTAAAGATCAACTGAAATCCACAAGGGGAGCAGCTCAACCAAAGGCTCTGCTGCTGTTCACATTGAGGCAGAAGGGGTTAAAGAGCCCCATATCGATGTCTTGTATATGGTCTATGCAGGTGCAGAGCATTTAATGTACGGTGTTCCATCACCAAAGCGACTTGACAGAATAGCATATGCCAGACTAGTCAGCCTCATAGCATAGTTTGAACTATGTCATAAGAACATAAGAACATAAGAAGAGCCCTGCTGGATCAGACCAAAGGCCCATCTAGTCCAGCTTCCTGTATCACACAGTGGCCCCACCAGATGCCTCAGGAAGCACACAAGACAACAAGATACCTGTTATCCTGTTGCCACTCCCTTGCATCTGGCATTAAAAGATAGCCTATTACTAAGACCAGGAGGTTACTTATCCCCATTATAGTATGTAACCTGTGATGGACTTTTCCTCCATAAATCTGTCCAATCCCCTTTTAAATGCATCTAGTCCAGGTGCCATCACCACATCTTGCGGCAAGGAGTTCCACATAACTAGCCTTATCAGCGTCCCGGAATCGAGGCTGGCCTCGATAATCATAATCTACTATGTCATAATCTACTATGAACATAGTAGTAGACTATGTTATATGTCAGCTATGAACATAGTCTCCTAGTCGTAGACATATATACAGAAAATCATTTATTAAATCTACAGTGGAATTGACCAATTGCTCATTTCATAAGAAGCATCTTATACCGCCATCAATTATCATAAGAAGCATCTTATACCACCATCAATTATTACACAAGTTCACATGGTGAAGATGGTCAATTACTACACATGGTCTGTCTTCACAAGACTCTACCATGTGAACTTGGCCTTATGAGATAGCAATAAGATGACATTAATAAGCCATCAGCCTAAGTGGTCAGTCCATCTCATACGGACAACCCGGAAGCTAGGACTAAATCCTACTTGGCACACTGGGCAGGTATATTTGAAAGCAAAAAACATAATACCACCATTATCAATAATTATCATGTATCAATGATAAGTACTCTTGTGGGTACCGTCGCCCAGGGAGGTGTGAGGGGCGGTGGCCAGAAATAGGGCCTTCTCAGTAGTGGCACCAACCTTATGGAATTCCCTCCCTTTTGATTTACGAACTGCTCCCTCCTTGGACACTTTCCGGCGAGGCCTAAAAACCTTCTTGTTCAAAGAAGCCTTCTGAGCTCTTGCCTCTTTTAACATCGCTGGTACAGGTGAAGTGCTGCTGTTTTTATGCTCCTGTTTTATTGTAGTAATCTTTTAAAATCAATTTTTAGATACTGGTTTTATTAATTCTCATTAATTGTTTTTTAATGTTTTTTAAAATGTGACTATTTTTTTCTATTGTATTTTTTGTATATTTTTTCATGTTGTAAGCCGCCTTGGGTTCCTTCGGGGAGAAAGGCGGGATAGAAATATTGTAAAAAAACAAAAAAATTGTACCATGTAAATAGTGGTAATAATTATTAATATTTATTTATTATTGTATTTCTATACCGCCTTTTCTTTACGGACTCACTATAATATTACCACTTATCTCCAAATCCTTAATTTGGTTGCTGAAAGTCTTGGGTTAAGTGCCAGTAACAGACTGTATTTAAAATCTTTCTGATATACAAATAAGTTTCCCGCCCCCCACGTAATTACTCCGACAGTTTAGTCACGTAACCCTTTGGCACCCTGAGTCTGGATGAGTGCTACCCCCCCCCCAAATCAGCACAAGTAAGATTTCACTTGCCACCCTCTCTGAGCCCAGGTGCTCCACGGCGCCTGCTAGCACTTCTAAGTCTCTTCCAGCTTGGTTTGCCTTTGCTCCTTGGAAAACAGTTGCTCACCCCAAAGCAGCTGTTCACCCCAGTTGCTAAAAGCAGCTGCTCACCCCAAACCCAGAGTACTGTCAGAAGAATCAGAATAGGATTGTACTCAGAAAAGAGGGGCAGTGTGGTGCAGTGGTCAGAGTGTTGGACTTGGACCAGGAAGGTCTGGGATCAAATCCCCCTTGACCATAAAGCTTAATGAGTGACCATAATAGCAGCCTAACCTATCTCACAGGATTGTTGGGAGGCTAAAAGAGGAAAGGGTGCACCATCCTGAGCTCCTTGGAGGAAGGGAAGTATATGAAATGTGAAAAATAAAGGAATAGAAATGCTGCCTCCAGAGAGAGAGTGGGACATCCCAAAGTGCAGCTGAGTGCTTCACGTTTTAACTGCCAAACATCATTTCAATACAATCCACCCCTGTTTTATCCATAAAACCCTTCAATACAACAACAGATTGTTAATCTAGTCTCAGAATCTGTGCTGGCAAGAACAAGTGATTACCTCCATGGCAGCTCTGATTTTTTTTGGGGGGGGCCTCTAGAGCAGGGGTTCCCAACCAGTGGTACTAGTACCACCAGTGGTACTTCAGCCAACTGCTGATGGTACTCAGACCGCCGGACCCACCAGAACCCCACTCCGACACGGCGCTTTCGGTGGCGCATTTTCACTCCTGAGAGGCTCCTGCTTTTGGCCGAGCCTCTCAGGAACACTGAGAAGGGCCCTCCCACCTGCCCAGAGTCTCCTACCTGCGTTTTCTGGCCTCCAAAAACCTGGAAGTAACTGGCAATGATGTTATTGCCAGTCACTTCTGGTGGTACACAGCAGGAGTGTGATGCCAGAGGTGGTACTTGGCTGGGAAGGGGTTGAGAACCCCTGCTCTAGAGGCTTGCTAGGGTGTAAGGAAATAAGCTAAGGCTACAACTTTCATGAAACCACACATCGTATCTCTGTCTTCTCACAACTAGAGGAAACTGAAGCACAAAAATGTGCTTCAGAGCCAGGAGGGAAGTCAGATGGGCAGCCCAATCCTGCGCAAGTTGCAGTGGCCGGCCTAAACGGCCAGCTGCTGCATCCTGTGCAGGATGAGGCCTGCGCCAGCTTGGTTGGGGCTCTCCTTGGGGGAAAGGGATGTTCGTCGTTTTCCCCCAGTGTAAGCCCCGGAGGCCCCAATGGGCCTCCTTGGATATGCGCCGGCTCTTCAATTGAATTTATAATTCAAAATGGTTTTGAAATAGCCATGCCATTTCCCCCCATTAAAATGCAGACCTTTTGAAACGTAGACTTAAATATAAAATGGGAACCCACATAAGCATAAAAGTGGAAATACTACAGTTAAGGTTGTCTTTAACAAAAGGTTAAAGGTTGTCTTTGAAGGGTCCTTCTGGAGCAGGCCAAAGGCCCATCTAGGCTAGCATCCTGTTTTTCACAGTGGCTAACTGGTGGCTTCAGGGAGCCCAAATGCAGGACCTGTAAACTATATCCAGCTGCTGCCGTCCAACAGCTGGCATTCAGATGCATTCTGCCTTTGACCTTGGAAGTGGCTTAAGCCTGACCCACACTGCACGAGCTCCGGTGCGTCCCAGATGCGTGCGGAGCTGTGCCGAGCTGTGTGGTCACCATTTTGAGAGAGCGCAGCTGAACGCGGGAGAGCTGCACCCTCCCAAGTTCCGGTGCGAGCAGGATAGTTTATTGCCCATGATTTTTTGGGGGGGGGGGCGGGGATGCGGAGCTACTGTAGCCACCAATCGGATGAGAGTGCGGGATGAAAGGGGTTGTCAGTTAATCAGAACTCACTTGAGTCTCCGATTTCTCTTGGATCCATTTCTCCTTCTCACAAAAGTTAGCAAAATGAATTCTATTCCCGGCACAAATTGTTTTGTTAGTTTTCTCTCCTTCCTGCCCCTCTCTCTCTTCTCTCGTGTATCATGTATCGCACTTGTGCTTAGCCAATCACCACTGCGCTTTCTAAGAAGGCAGGACAACAGGAGGGACTATTTGCAAGACACTTGTGGAGACAAGGTCAGCGCTGGGAGGCGAGCGGCCAGGCACCTACGCTCGCTCGCCTCCGCGCCTGATCTCATGCGGTGTGGGTCGGGCTTTATAGCCATCATGACAACTAGTATCAACAATTGATAGATTTGACTGCCATGAATTTCTAATCCTCTTTTCAAACCATCTAGAGTACTAGTAGCAATCATGACATCTTGCAGCTATGCCTTATATAATTCAGCTTTTTTGTCACTTCATTCTGTGCTTTCCTCCCCCCTCCCCATGGATGATCCCCCAGTTAAAGAGAAAGTTCACCTACTGCTCTCCATTAGGGCTGCCACCTTTTCAAAGTGCCCCTGCTCCCTTGCCTTTTAGAGCAGGCTGCCAAATAAAGACTCAGCAGATGAAGCTTTCTGCATCACTTTATCCTCTTGCCAGGAAAAGCTTCACCTGCCAAGTTTCTGTGCGCCGGGCAGCTGTTAAGGGCCTAGGAACCCTGCCAGACAAAAAGTTGGCAATCCTTCCTGCCAGACCTTTCCCTCACTTCCTAGAGGAAACTGAAGCACAAAAATGTGGCTAGAATCTCCTAGCCATGAATCTTGTATTTGAGTTAAGTAAATGCCACTTTATTACTGATGCCTCAATTAGATGTCTGTTAGGGTGTTGGAGACATGCCTTGCTCAACACGATTCCAGGAGACCATTCACCGTTACCTTTTTTTTTTTTAACTCATATGCTGATATGCGCTTCCTGATTTGCAGAGATGTGAAGTTCTTGCAACAGTCGGAACAGCTATACGTAGATTATCTTTTTCCCCATTTGTATCTTGCCTTCTGTTTAAGGACTTCAGATTGCCTCTCTAGGCAATCCAGGTTGATCCAAACTTGTTCAGCGGTTCTGTAAGAACTCTGGAGATACAGCATCTAGATTCTAAAGAGGTCAGGAACCAAAGGTCCCAAGTTCTGGCCTTGCTGTAATTTTCTGTGTGGCTAAAGATCACATGATTCTCCAATGTTTTCCCCTTAAAATAGGACCTCTTCCTACGGAACCAAGTCATACTGCATGCTAAATCAGGCCAAAAGATGCTCAAAATTCTTGGGAGGGAATTTTTTTTCTTCTAAGGCCGAAGATTGAGGCTGAGTTTTTTCTCCACAACCAAATCACAAGGTAAAATATTATTAAAAGGCAGGAAACAGACAACTGTTCCCATTGCCCAGTTCCTGGGGTAATATAGGTATCACTGCCTATGTTGTGCGCACTTGTCTCTGATCACAAATTTTGGTACCAGTTCAAAAACCACAATGAACTATTTGACAACTGGAAATGATGCCTCTATCATACCACTTGCCATCCCCTAAACATTATTCATCGTTGATCCTAGACAAGCTAATTTCAATGAAAATTAAACCACAGATCCCGTCTGCAAGCCAAAAGGTACTTAAATTAGCAGGAAAAAAAA
Source organism: Plestiodon gilberti rubricaudatus (assembly GCA_026170595.1). NCBI lineage: Eukaryota > Metazoa > Chordata > Lepidosauria > Squamata > Scincidae > Plestiodon > Plestiodon gilberti. The sequence goes on along the minus strand of JANXHW010000002.1, from coordinate 92,229,296 downwards.
ACCACAAGTGGTTCAGTTAATGAGACATTTACTCCCCTTTATTCAGATCAGGAAGCAAGGCTGAGATGATGATGATGACTTGGTGACTCTCATCACCCAAAATAAGGAACTCGTATCTCCAAGTAGCTGGAGCAACAGAGCAGGTTGGTTTTGAGCAATCCCAGTCCATAGGTGGATGGTGCTCTGACCCTGTCCGCCAACCCTACAGCCTTCTCCACTTGCACCTCCCCATCTTGGCTGCTGCTCACCTGCAGGGCTGTTGTGAAGTATGGAGCATAGCAGAGGGGGATGAAGCACTCTGGGATTTGGTGCCTGGCCAAGCAAATCCTGAGCCTTTCTACTCTGCCTCAACTGCTTGCTCCATGTTTTACATTAGAGAGAGTCAGACTTCACCTGTGCTCTAGTTAAAGAACCAGTTGTACATGTATATGTGGTTGCACATGTATATGCTCTGTTTCCCCAGGGACTGTGGTGTTCTTTTCCTCCTCTTTTCCTGTCAATCATCATTTGCTTTGGTCTGTTCCTACTTCCTGTCTGTCAGCGTTTCGTGACATCCCTTAAGAAGACTGTTTGTTTCTGTAATGTCCTGTTGAGGCCTTGCCAAAAAGAATGACAGCTGTGTCATCTTGCAGCTGTGCTTTGGCAGCTTCCCTGTTGTAGTGTGATGTGACCGTTTCACCAACAAGCTTGGGTTTGGGTTACGCAATCAATTAAATTTGTACTCAGTAACGTTTTTCATTTTAAAACCGTCACTTGTCCTACTTTTCTCAGGGACTTTCACATGCACCAGAAGGAATAATCAGCTGGCTGTGCAAACTCTTATAAATAGTGGTCAGAGAACAAAAAAGTGAAGTGGCTGCTTAAGCTCCAAGAATTTGTGTGCGTGTGCTCATCTCTGCAGCACAGCCACAATAAAAGTAAGTGTGCCTCTTGCTGCAGTGGTAAGGGCAGAGTCTTGTCATTTTCACCAGCTGTTCTTTCTACCATTTGAGAACAATTTTCCCAGCTTCAGCAAGATATTGTCAGAGAACGTGTTCAGAGTCGGCCAGGGTGTGGAGTCATCACTGGCCATGGGCTCTCACTCCCATCACAGGGTCCACCTGGCAGGGCTAACCCTTGACACCTCAGCCCTAGTGGTGGTGGTGGGCGGCTCCCAATGTGCTATTGGGAGTCAGTAGGGAGTCCCATGGGGGAGACCAGGGACCTCAGCAACCTGCCACTGGCACTGGTATATGGCCATAGCGCCATAGGGGATGAAGCACTCTGGGAGCAAGGTAGATGAACATCACAAGTAGCTCGAGACACCAAGAGAAGGACAGAAGCACTGAGAAAGGACAGATGTGGCTTGGATGCCTACTGCAGATCCTGTCACACAGAGAGTGCTCGGAAAGGACAGCCAAAAGATCTGTGGTTAATGTCAGCTTGCCAACAATGTTCGCACATGGGAAAGCATTTACACAGATGGCACTACCACCTGTTTAGCATGCTTTAGGGAGTTATTGCTGTCAGAAGGTGTGTTAAACAACATTTGCAAAGTTCTTTGGAGCCTCAACTCAGCGCCCGCATTAGTCCAGAGTTAGATTAATTAAACACAGATCGTTTTGTGTGTGTTTTATTTTATAAAACGTATATTGTTCAAAGTGAACACTGCAGGCATTCGGTGGCTTGTGCTCTATCTGCAGCTACACAAACCTTTTGGCATAGCTGCCTGAGACAATTGCACTGTGAATCATAGGAGGATGATACACCTGCCCCTCCTTGCCTCCTTCTCCCTCACATATACACCTTACAAGTCTGCCCTCAAAGAGTAAACATACAAACCAAACCCATTCCCAATCTTAATCCGCTAGCCAGGTTTTGTTATTAACAGCTGTCACCAGCATGACAGCGCTGCTTTCACTGCCTTGAATGGTTCCGAAGGCGAGGGGGTGGGGCCACTTCGTGCTCCGGTGTAACGGAGGGTCGGAGCCTCGGTGGAACTTAGAGCTCCGCCCCCCTGCAGCGACGCTAGTGCCCACCCCTTAGCAAAATCTGCTAAAGAAAGTCTGTACCAGCCTGTGTTCCCTTGGTCACTCTGGACCTAAGCCTCTTTCTACAAAAACATGCCTCACGCCATCTCTTTGATTTAATTTGATACACTTGTATCCAGATGCTCTTCCAAACAACTCAAAGCAGCTTATACAGGGTTTCCAAACACCTGCATCGTTTCCTTCAGACGGGTGATGTAGCCAGACTGCCCCCAGGGGACGGTCACATGACACCCTCACATGACCGCAAAGCTCTGCCCCCTTCGGCCCAAGTGGGCCGCTTCTGGTGCGCAAAAAAAGAAAACCCCACCCCATGGGTGTTTTTTCGCCCGATTTAGAGCACAAACGGCCCGGGCAGGCGGGACAATCCCTGGTTTTGCTGCTGCCGCCATTTTGCCGCTGGTGGGTAAGTGCACCCCCCTGGTGCACAGTTGCCTGGGGGCGGTGGGCCCCCCACCCCTCCTAACAATTACAATTGCATCTTTGAATGGAAAAGAGTAAGAATCACCTACTTTAGAATAGATGCCCAATCTTTGTTTTTGTGAGTCACTATTTTGAGTATGCCTCCTCACTGGAATGCAGGATGCTTAGTTCATTGACTCAAGCAGCAACGCACTAGGCAGACTCCGGGGGCAGGTAATTCTGCTCTGTCTTTGCATTGAGAATGCCTGAATGACCCAATCACGCTGGATGCAGAAACACAGAAGTTTTACCACTTTCAGCGGAAGCTGCTTGGAAAAAGGCAAAATCAGACCAGCAAATCATGCAGAGACACAGGGGTCAGCCTCCACTGTGGGTGGGTACTTTGGACTCAAAGGAGGCTTTCATTATTTAATTAAGTTAGTTCTCATGGTAAACTAATGGTTCTCAGACAGAGCACAGACTGGGTAAGTAGTTAGTACATTAGATCCACGATAACCTAAAATCACATGCACCCTTAACTCACAGCTTCATCTCTTAAAATTGGTGTTTCACAGATTAACTAACTAAAACTGTAGTTGATTAATCTACCAATTAAAATTGCATCTCTGATACAGGCATCCTAGAATTCAAACAATGGAAGCCATATTGTGCTAAAATTAACAATTAGACAAGTAATTGGACAAAACATGCTGTGCTCCATAGCCACAGATATATTAAGTCTCTACTACAGCACAATTTGGATTTGAAAGTGGAGAGTATAACATCACTCCTATTTCCGAGAGTCATATCAAAATCAGGACATCCCAGATCCAATGCAGTCTGACTTGCACTTCTGGTATCAAACTGAATGCTACTAGTTAGGTGGCAACTAGTGTCACGCAAATAGGGCCTGCAACACAGAGATACCGGGGGGCAACACCCCTATTTGTTTTATGGCCATGCCACTCAAATGTGGTTTTTCAATTTGGTACCAGACTTCAGGACTATGTGTCACTCTAGTCAGGACCGGCCCATCCATGAGGCCAACTGAAGTGGTTGCCTCAGGCAGCAGATTGGTGAGGGGTGCTCATCTCTGCCTACTTGCCTCCACTGCTCCTCCTTCGCCTTCCACAGCCTGGATTGTAAAAGGAAGAGGCGGATGCAGAGGAAATGTGGAGGGGAGAAGAACGCAGAGCTCGAACACTGGAGGGGGGGGGAGGAGAGGCTGGCCTATCATCGGATAAGGGGAGGTAAGTATTTGGTATGCCATTTCAGGTGTCAGGAGGTCTTGTCTAGCCCTGACTCTAGTCTTTTTCTTAACTCTACCATTCGGACAGCCTACATGTTATCCTTCATATGCCAGAAGAACAGTGGCCACGTCTGTAGCCGTTGCTAAGTCCCTTCAGGAGAACTGGCTCTGAAACAGCTTTACCACGACAATCTGTACCTGCTGGGAAGAGACTTACCCACCAGGGTCTGGGATGCCCAATTCCTACACGCTTGAAATGTCAATACATAATTAACTGTTTCTTTAATACAGAAAGTGCAGCGTTGAGAAAGAGCCAGGATTTCTAAAAGCATTTAGCTCTTTATTTGCATCGAATCTGAGAGCTCTCAGAAATGGTGGGGGCTACTGAAAATCTTTTTGAAACAAAACTTTAATTTTTTTTTAATGGATGAGTTTTGAAGGTTAAAAAAAAAACTGATGGTGGGTGTTGAAACCTGGAAGAAAAAACTAGCTGTAATTGGACAAGAAAATTAATTATTTTTAATTGAATCTTAAATGACTGAAATTGCTACTTCAAGAACTGTTCCTGCTGGCAGGTGAGTAGGAGGACTGCTCAAGACCTGGAGTAGTGTGGGGTTAGGTTTTATTTTTTGAGGGGGGGGGGTGTTGTTGTTTTTTAAATTTTGTTTTGCTCCTAAACTGCCTGCCTGGAGGGACACAAACAAGGTATTACAGAGGTAAAAACTGAAAAGAGCTCCACATTGCTCTTATTGTTCCTGTTGAAGGCAAAGCCACTCTCAAAATTACGTCTCCTACACAAAAACTACACAATAATGAGCTAGCATATACTGCCATCTGTGATTAAACCAATGGACATATTTAGAAATAATATACTGCCATCTACTAGATGATTATTCAGTGGAAAGGGCCCTTTGCTCATGTTCAGAGGCACTCTCTTTTTGAAACATGACATTGAAAACAAGCTTTGGAGATTCATCTGGGTGAGCACCTGGGCCCAGGGCCAAAAGTGGGTCAAAAACGGTCCCAGGAGCAGAAAAGGGGGGCCCAGGAGCCAAACTCACATGAAGGGAAGGTGCCCAAAAGAAACTTTGTACCCCCTGATAAAATTCCTCTCAGTGGTCTTGGCTCAGTCACAGCTTGCTGATGCCTATTAACTACAGTATATGACAGGCTCATTTGCACTGAACCATGAGCTGTCGATCGAAAGGTCGGCAGTTCGAATCCGTGTGACGGCTCCTGCCAACCTAGCAGTTCGAAAGCAAGAAATTGCAAGTAGATTAATAGGTACCGCGTTAGCGGGACGGTAACAGCGTTCCATGCACCTCGGTGTTGAGTCATGCCGGCCACATGACCATGGAAACGTTTTCGGACAGCGCTGGCTCTTCGGCTTTGAAACGGAGATGAGCACCGCTCCCTAGAGTAGGACACGACTGGACTTAATTGTCAAGGGATACCTTTACCTTTTACCTTGTTGCATTCACACTTTGCATTTTGAGGCACAGACCTAAAACATATCACATTTCAACCATCCTACAGGTGAAGGGACAACTGGCAAGGTCAGCCTTGAAGCCATTTCAAAACACAGAGATAGAAAAAGACCAGACTCACATACACCACTGCCATCCATGCTGGCACTTCCAATCTAAAACTGAAATGGTTAAATGGTTTTCCACTCAAATCCCTGCTCCTACTCCGAAAGTATATACTGTAGTCGCTTGTTCACCACAGAGACGTTAATCGGATAGACTAGTGATGTCACTCTGTGTCAACAGAAAGTCCTGGTCAACCCTGGCTTTCCATTTTCACCATCAGTTCAGGATGCATGATGTCTGCAGTCTTTTTCAAGCTCTAGGGTTTCAAATTGCTTTCTCAAAACAAAAGTGTTGAATAGCAGCATCTGTGAATGTGAACACCTGACAAGGCTAACCAGACAGGCGCTTAATGTACTACCCAGTGAGGGAAATGAAAAGCACAACCAGGTGTGAATGGAAAGACAACAATTTAACTAATGATCCCAGCTGGTTATAGCTGAGAAGCGAAGCATCAGCGTTCCCCTGATGGCCACCGAAGCATCAACGTTCCCCTGATGGCCACTGGGTCTAGGAAGCTGAGAGCTGCTCATCTGGAGGGCTTCCCTTATTAGGTAGCTGGTGCTGCAGGAGGCTTTTAAGTCTGCAAGTCAGCCCAAGGGTCCTTTAAAGAGGAAAATGGAGCTGGCTCCATTAAAACCAGAGAACAAGTTACAGCACAATCATATTTAAACCCACCCACCCCCGCCGATGTAGGCCACACTGCATCCTGTGGTCAGGGAGTAGCCCCGGAGGTCTCCTCCAGCTAAAGGGACATTTGTTCCCTTGCCTGGGGTAAGCCTCCACTGCCCTGATGGGTCTACTTGTTGGGCAAGTCTGAGTGGACCCAGGAAGGCGAATCGAGGCTGGGAAGGCGAATACGATATCAGCAGCCCTGCTGCCGCCAATACCACCCCCTTTCCCAACCTCGACACATACCCCTCCCTGCCCAGGTCTCCTCCTCGTTCCTCCCCCCCCCCACCTGCAACCCACCTGCACTGAACGGCACATCACTTTTTGCGACCGCCATGAGTTCCAGCAGTGCAGTGTGCCCATAGGATTGGGCGGTGAGCCTTGCAAGCGCGCACTGAGTCTACATTCACTCATAACACTGCCTTGAAGTAACTGTCCTTGCCTTGTCCTTTTAATCCATCTTTATTTAAAAGGACAAAGGGAAAGGCTATTTCAAATCATTGACTCAGGCATCAGAAAAGGAAGTCTGTAGATTAGAAGATGCTCAAACCTATGCCCAGGTCCCAAGACCTGGTGGTGCACATGACTGTCTTCCTAACCTATGTCATTTGAACACTGTCCTCCTCTTCCTTCGTTTAGCCTTGCCATCAACCTTGGGCCAGTGTATACAATCAGCAACACCAATGGAAAAAGTTTTTTCCTGGACCAAATCACTTCAGGGTGCAAGTTGGGGATTATTAACCTGAGTGCTTGACTAAGTTTAGAACCCCCAACGAACCAGTCTCCAACTCAGTTGAAGAGAAAAAGTGCTTTCACCAAAAGCTAATGATGATCATAACATATTAACACAACATGATCTAGCTGCTGTGTGCTAGGAGGGACAGATGGAAACCAGGAACAGAGCTGTGTGTGAACTCTGTGCTAAAAAAGAAAAATCAACCAAAATTCTGCATCAAGGTAATACAAATTGTGTGTCCATGCGCACGTGCGTGTGGAGGGAGGGAGAGAGAGAGAGAAAAGAAAGAAAGAAAGAAAGGTCTTGTGAGAAATAGGATATACAGGTAAGGATGCCATGTAGTTTTTTCTTTAAGAAGCCAAGAATAATTAAAAACAATTTCCACGATACTGACATGCAGCTCTCAAAGTCCGTTCAAACAGACTTTGAGAGCTGCGTGTCAGTATCGTGGAAATTGTTTTTAATTATTCTTGGCTTCTTAAAGAAAAAACTACATGGCATCCTTACCTGTATATCCTATTTCTCACAAGATTATACCGGGCCATGAAAGCTTCCGCTCGAATTTAAAGAAAGAAAGAAAGAAAGAAAGAAAGAAAGAAAGAAAGAAAGAAAGAAAGAAAGAAAGAAAGAAAGAAAGAAAGAAAGAAAGAAAGAAAGAAAGAAAGAAAGAAAGTGTACTGGAGCACAACAGAATCATGACTATGGAGTATGATGTCTGAAAGGAATTGTGCTGTATTGTGAACACACAGGACACGATGCAGCTACAGTTATGCATTCTGAAACCCTACGGATTTCAACAAGACAGATTTAAGCATGGTTTAACTCTGCCATTAAAATCAATGTGTCTTATGGGTGCTTAATTTTGGCTAGAACTTTCCTATAGAGATTTCGGTATTAAACAAAAGGAGTTCACTCATTTGCATTATTAGATTTCTTTCTATTCAGATTACAAGAGTGACATTGTTATTCTTTGGCATGTATGATACATAAATATGGGTCATAGTCTTTTATAGTCCATTGCTGTTGAGGCAATGATCCCTTTTGGTGACTTCGTCACTGTTTTGAGGGTACCATTCATTTTTGTAGAATCCAAATTTTATCATCTGAAAGAAGAATTCAGCATTTTGCAACGTTTGTACTGTTTACCATTTTACATAATTTATGCTGGTTCTGCAAATCCTGGAACAGACAAATCATTCTGCAGGGCACAGAAGCCCCACCGCCCTGACCACTAGAAATCTGTTTCTGAGATTTCACCAGGCATTGCACAATGCTTTTACCATTATATGGGCTAGAGGCTGAAATCTGACATTTTTCAGGACACTGAATTCTGCGATCACTACCCCAGCCTATAACATGTGTGAAATCACAGCATACAGACATACAGTGCTGACCAAGATCAGATTGGTGAGGAGGCAATGGACAGACTGCAGAAAACAAGAAGTATCCTGGAGTATTAGGATATCAGAGTAATATTTTGATAACATAATGGAACAACATAAGAGAAAGAATTCATATACTGTATCTTTTAAAGAGGTGTCAGAACATCTTTCCTGCAGACTTCTGAGCATTTCATCAACTGAAGATTCATGATCGTGAGAAAGAATCCATCACTATCTCTGTTCATAAACTGTCAAGCTTCAGTTTGTCTTGTCCAAATGCAAAGATCTCTGGATCTGATTGCAACAGGCTAGCTATAAGGATCTGAGGGACTTGTACTAAAAGCTGAAGGGGGGGGGGGGAAGAGCCAGCATTACATTTCACAGCACAAGCGTTAAGAAGCAATGATGGGTTAGGAAGAACAGAACTAGGCTTGAGACTGCAAAGCATATATTTTCTGTTTTATTGCTGACGTACAGTCTGGGGATCAGCTCCTTGTAGCTCAAAATCCTGAATGGCAATACCTTTTAACAATGCCAGCTTTGTTTTGTCTCTACTCATGATTAGCTGCTTGATGCTGAGACAGAAACTCAAGGTTGTTTTATGTGAGCACAATATGTCCTTAACTCAGTTTGAATCAAAGTCTGCTTCATGTGAAAAAAAATCCATTACATTTACCATGGTACTCACACACATCCCATCCAACTGACTTAGACAACTTGACAGCGCCAGCTGTAAACAACTGCCCATGGCAGCACTGGATTGGCTACACGGGGCGGGAGTGTGAATGTACGCACATGCATATATGTTTTTGTGGTGATATTTTGGCACTTTCAAATGGGATGAGGAGGAGTCAAGACAGCTGGCATCTGTTCTAGGCTCCAACTACTGAGTCACTGCGGGATAACGGTTATCTTATTTCTGCATCCTTCATTCAAGTCACAAAAAATGAAAACAGCTGTACAGTCTGCCTCAGTGATGAACTGTATTTATTCAAATGATTTATATCCTGCTTTTTCCTCAGAATACATGGAGAATCTTACATTTGACCTGAACATAGCGAGTTCTTTCTGCAAGATCACGGTGGCAGGGTTTAATCTGGGTTGCCAATTGATAAGGAGTTTGCCTAGCTTGGTCACAATTTCACCCTCAAGGCTAGAACAGAAGGAGGGAAAAGTCAGGAGGGAAAAGATGGAATATGGCAGTTGTGTTACAGTATTTCCCTGCTTTCTGTTAAGATGATTTCCAAAAAATGCAATAGACTGCACACAGTACCCTTTAGAAGGGCACTCTCTCCTAATGGTTTTGAAACTGCTACCCAGCAGGGAAATGGTACTCTGCACATGGTCAAATTCAGTTAGCCCCTAGATACTTCTCTCTCTCACTCACTCACTCACTCACTCACTCACTCACTCACTCACTCACTCACTCACTCACTCACTCACTCACTCACTCACTCACTCACTCACACAAGTATCAGCCTTGTAGGCAGATCTACAGAGCATAGAATGCACTTGTGAATATGATTTCTTAATGCATCTCCCTTGTAATTCTTCTACCTCTCTCGGTAACATAGTGTGCTCTAATGGACACAGTATTAGAGATTTGAGCCCCGGGGTATTTGGGTTCAAGTCATGGTTACAATCATAAACTCATGCTGATTGGCCTTTGGCAAATTTTCTCTCCCAGACTCAGGCTGAGCTCAGTTCTTCAGTCAAACGAGAGTAGCGGTGAGATAATTCACTAGCCCTGGGGAATGACGAATCAAATAAACTTTGCAACAGCACTTTGTACAAAAAGCTCTATAGAAATGCTGCTATTATTATTAATAATGTCTAAATAATGTCTGTCTTATGAAAACAAAAATTTTAAAAGTACCTGAAACTCTAGCAAGAAAAATGATGAAAAAAAAGAGTTTGAAATAAAATCAAGGAACCCTTATTTCAAAACACTACTTCTTTTAACTTCTTTATGGTTGATAAAGGATATTTTCTACTATATTGCAACGAACAGGTATGTAGGCAGAGTCTGTTTTAATCTTAATATGATTTCACTAGATTGAGTTCTAAGATGCAGCCCCTGAAAAACTGTGGCACTACTGCACTAAGAACTGCATAACATTACTCCCTTCTGCTCATAAGAAGAAACACGCACCTCAAGGTTTGCTGAGCATTTATTGTAAGCTACCAAATGCTTGCTGTCATGATGGATGGCTGCATGTGCAAAGGGGAGGAAGGGGTGGAGGCAAAGTTTTGCCCTCACTGCAAAACAATCCCAAGCTTATCCCCGCCCAGTAGAAGGGACGGCAACCATCCATTTATATGGGAGAAAGGGGAGATCATTAGGGAGGGAAGCCAGCATAATGCCCTCCTTCACATTTGCTGGCAACAACAGGAGAGTGACACATACAACCCTTGGCCCCTGGCAATGTGGGGGGGGGGGGAGAGAGTTGGGAACATTTTAAAAACCAAGATGTTCCCAATTATCACAGAAATCCTTGCCCCAAACCTGCAAGGACCCATTCCTATCTCCTCCCCTCCAAACCATTTGGCACTCAACATGTGTGCAGTTCACTTTACTAATAGGGGACAGAGAGATAGAGGCACACAGCATTAATGGGGAAAAGAGATACAGAGCCACTGGGCATTTAAATGACTTGCACAAAATCATGCTGAAGGTCACTGTGTGGTTTCCCTTTCTTGTCCACCCTCCCCCAGATGACACCATTTTAATTGACAAATCACTTTAGCTGTTTATTATTTAAGGGCTTGGGTTTTTTTTGTATTGTGGCTAATTCATTTATACTTGATGTTTTACATTATTATAAATTGCTTATTAATAAAATAGGCTAGTAATCTCACGTCTCAGAGATCTAACCCTCTACACGAAATAACTTTATACACATGGATACCCTCACTAAATTAACAGTGCAATCCAGCACAAATAATAAGGCATGTTTATAATCACTCAGCCCAGGGCTGCAGCCAGCACCGGTGGAGGCAGGTAAGTCCTGTGCTGGGCAGTGGGAGGGGGCGTGGGGGAGCGGACCGGGGCAAAAAGGGAGGGGGCGATTGGCTCACCAGGCCAGGGATGGGAGAGGGATTATTGGCAGGATGCTCCACTGATTCCTATCCCCCATCCTGGGCCTGGCCTGCCTTATACCAGCTCCTCAGATTTGCACCGGTTATTTTGCCGGTGCATATCCGAGGAGGCCCGTAGGGGTTGCTGGGGCTCTCCCCGGGGAACGAATGTCCCTTTCTCCCGAGGTGCACCCCAGCTCCACCAGCGCTGGCGCGATCCTGCCTAGGATCCGGCACAGCATGCTTTTGCATGCTGCGGCAGCCCTAGGCAGGATTGGGCTGTAAACTGGATGATTCAGATGCATCAAAGCACTCTTTTAAAGGCAAGTTCACACACGTGTGCATATTACTTGAATTCTCACTGCATCCAATAAAGCGAGCTCTAGCCCACAATAAATCTGCTCAGGTTAAAGGTTGAGCCCACAAGGCTCTTCTTTGGATGTAGGCTGCAAGAGACTAACAGAGCTCCCCCTCTGGAATTCAGTGCTTTATGATGCTCAGCTGAATGTGTGAACCACCTCCACTGAAAAGTCTTGTCTGAGTTGACATCAGTCAATATGGAAGTTTCATCTGTAGTGAATAACCTCCGATGGCTCAACACCGGATACTACAGGAAATGAGTGACAAAGATGCATGTGTGAACTGGTTTTAGCTGGCAAGAAGGTCTCAGGCGTCGAGAATTAGGACTTTTGCACCATTACTCAGAGGTTCAAAGCAGAAAGGAGCAGGGGTACTTGGGTAATACCACCACATCAAGGGATGCTCCATGTTATTGTGCCGGAATTATTATACTGTATACAATTTTTTTTACTAAGGTGATATAACTGAAATTGATAATTTGTGACTTCAATCATTCAAGCAAGGTTGCTTGACTACGGTTATCAGCAGGACATGCTGGGATTTCATTATAGCTTTCAGTTGCTATAAAACCAACTCTCTCTCACACCACAGGATGCAAATGCTAACTATAGTGGCTCTATTGGATGTTTTGTCACAATAGCATTCCTTCACAGGGGGTGGTGGGGGTGGTGAAAACCCTCAATGAAACAGAACCTCTGTGAATGTGCCTGCAACCTTGAGAAATCCAACCCTTCCCCCTCCCTGCAAAGGGGCAAGGAAGCGCCAACGTGCTTTGCAAAGAATTACAATAAGACGGTGACAGCAAGACTACAGATGCTTGCAATGCCATACGATTTTGGGATCTGCAACCACCCACCCCATCCATCCACCAATTTGTACTAGTAAGGCTTGTACTGGTTATCTTATGGATATGGATTTTGAACAGGTGGCTCCCCAAAAACAGCATGATGCAAGGGGGAGGGAAAGAGAGAGGAAACAGAATGTGTGCATATAAGCATCATGCACATACAGATGATTCTAGCAGCATTTGGATTTCACTTCTAATAGTGAAGATTGGTTGGATTTTTCATGGGCTGTTTTTACAATCCTCCTTAAAAAGACTGCTGTTCCTCCTGCCTTGCAAACAACTGGAATAGCATTATTACGTGGTAGTGGATGGAAAGAGACACAGAGAGTAATGGTCCAATTTGGGCTCAATCCTGGCCACATGTTTAGTCCCTTTAGAAAAATTCCACATGCCCAGACTAGACTATTTGGCAGCTCTCAGAGGAGCCAGGAGACTTTGCTTCTTGCCGGGCATGTGTGTTTGCCTACATAATTATGTTGTTGCTGATTTTTAATATAAGCAGAATGGAAAAATACAACAGTTTAAAGGCACTCCAAATAGCTCCCAAAGCAGGTGGCTGGAGCCAATCCTGTCTACAATGACAAACACATTACACAGATAATAAAAAGCAAGAATTCCCCCCCCCACACACACACAATATTTCATGGCAATATTTGTCCATGCGCTATAAAAACATCACCTGAATCATACAACCCACCCACACAGATACACACCAAGGGAGAAGGGAAATGCATTTCAATCCAGCATGCAGAGTGTTTCTGCATATAAATTCCAGGAGAGATTTCCCCCAGCACTATCCAACGTAATGCAGGTAAATTTCCTGACATCAAGGGACCAACTAGCTGGGATCTGCTAGCAAGTTGGCAACATTTGCTGTGAGACAACCCCCCCCCCCCCCAGCTGTGTGCTGAGGCATCCTCTGACAGCGGATCCAATCCGTCACCTACCTTCAGTCTGGGGTTTCTTTTCCCAAGACTGATTTCCTCTCTCAGCAATTTTGCATGAAATGCTTTCAAGTTCTCAAAAAAGGCACTATCAGCTGAAGACTCTCTCCCACTATCCCCATTCATAAGACATACAGTGGCGATCTCTGAAGATGGTCTGTTCATTTACCTTGGCTTCTTTAGCAGAAAACTCCGTGGAGTTGGAAATTTTCATAGACTTTGAGCGGTGGGTTTGCCGCCAGACAGTGTCCTCTCGTGGGTATTTCACCGAACCTGTGGCTCTCACCCGGACCTTGCTGGTACTCTGAACACTATTAACTCCAATCATTTCCGTAAAGCAAATAATACGTATAGTATATATACAGTATGTATGAAAGGAGGAGGGAGGGGGGAAAGAGAGGAGAAATAAACCAGGGTTCCCAAATTCTCTTCAGAGTAGTTTCAAAAGAGAGGAAATCTCCGTGGAGCTTAGGCTGAGGCAATCAGTGTTTGCTTAAAAATGCACCAAGCTGGTTCCCCACCAACACCACACACACAGCATCTTCAACTACACTGTTTTGAGGCAGCCTGATTGTTCCAGGCATTGCTCACGTCACTGTCTGCAAGATATAAAAGGATGGAAACCCCACCCCTACTCACTACCCTGCTGCTCAGCACACACACAGCCTTCCAAGGCGCGCGCGCGCACAGAGAGAGAGAGAGAGAGAGAGAGAGAGAGAGAGAGCGATTCAAGAACCGGAACAGATGGCAAAAGTCCAAGGAAAAAGCCATTCTTTTTTGACTGCAGACAGACAACACTTGCATTCTGACAAAGCCCACGTCAAAGCACATTCATCAGATGTGATAAAATCAAGATGCCACAAGTTAAAGCCTCGAGGATGAGCGTGGCAGGTAGTGGACGCCTCAAATGAAAAGGTGGGGGAAAAATGAAAACTGATCCTCCAAACCAGTGGTTCCCAATCTTTTTCGCACCAGGACGCACTTTTCAAAATGACTCTCTATCGGGACCCACCTCGCTTTATGAGACTTAAAAAAAAGTGATCTAGAAAGAAATTAAATAAACAAATATATATTTACGAGTAATATTTTATTTGCAAAAAATCAATTTCTCATAATGAGGCAGCCCTAATGAATAGCCTCAAGGCTTGAGGGGCTTAGTTATATGACCCAGCCTTCACCTGCCCCCACTACCTGTCATTGATAACTTGGGGGGAAAAACACCAGAAAAAAGAGCTCAAACATTTATCTCCCCATATTTACAAAAGCTTGCAAACTGCAGGAGCTTAGCTGTTTGCTAGGCAATTAGCAGCTATGTGGTTTTTGAATATCCTCAGGGCTTGAGGCAATTACTTATCTGATCTTTTCATCACCCGTTTTAATTGGAGGCTCTGCAGGACCCACCAGAAATCAGTTCGCGACCCACCAGGTGGGTCCCACAGTTTGAGAAACACTGCCCCAAACCCTCAGAAATGGCAACCTGTGAAAAGATGTTGCACGCATAGGACAGGCAGCCTGCACTGCCCTTAATTAAGAGTGAGACTTACAGCTTAGTTGTATGCATGTTTATGCAGAAGCAGGCAGCAGAGCTATTGTAGTCCAGAGGCTAAGAACCAAGCAACATGTGACACTGAATGTGGTGTTTGGCCCTGCATGTTTGTTTTCTAAAGTTAAATAGAAGCTATAGGAGGTGGGATTAGGACTGGGACTGTGGCACATAGGGAGGGGTATTTAATCTTTTCCTGCTGTGCCACAGCCACAACAAAACACATGTGCCTGACGCTGCTATTAACTTTAGGAGTGAAGCTCCCACTGATGTCAACAAAAGCTTCTGTTCCTTGGGGCTCACAGTTCTAAGGGCGTGATTTTGTTGGGACTGTGGCACAGCAGGAAAGGGTTAAAGACCCCTTTCCTGGCATGCCACAGACCCAAAACCTGATCCCATCCTGCCCATGGCTGCTATTTAAATATAAAAACTAATCACTCATGGGTCAAACTACACATTTAATGTAATGTACAGTTTGGCCCTCAAGTGGGCAGTCCGCACTTCAGTTCTCACTTCTGCTCGATGTCCTTGGTGGGCCACTGTGAGATACAGGAAGCTGGTCTAGATGGGCCCTTGGCCGGATCCAGCTCTACTGATGTTATGCTTTTAACAGCGCAATCCTATCCAACTTACACCACCGGTGTAACCAGTGGGGGAGTGCAGGGCGGGAGGCTTTGGAGGGGAGAGGAGATTTAAATCCCCCTTTCCATTCTGGGGCTTCTCGTTCACGCTACACCGCTGGTTACACCGGTGGTGTAAGTTGGATAGGATTGCGCTGTAAATCAGTCTCTGCTCCACATCAGCGGTGGGGGTGTTTAACCATACCAACCTACCTTACAGAGTCATTCTAAGGATGACTGACATAACATACACAAAACACTGCAAAATCATAATCATCCTACTTTGCTTTTAAGTTCCACTGGATTCATTAGGACCTACCCTCCGGTAAGTGCACATAGGAGTACAGTTTTAGACTCTGCGTCTCATTTTGCACCACTGAGGTTTTACAGTGCAGGGAGAGGTATTAATAGGTGACATTAATTATACATGCGTGCCCATTCTCATTTTTCAGATGCATTAACTGAGGCACAAGGTCATGCAATTTACTAGAGCAGCCTTTCACCTGCAAGCAGGAACGCCAGCATGCTAGCCTCTGCAGCGAAGGGATACATGCCCACTGCTGCCCTCAAGTTAACTCCACATAAGAGGAAGGGACCACAAACAGCGGCCAATTCTGCCTTCAAAAGCAGCACAAGTTCCAAAAGCGCCAAATGTACTGAGCCCACACACTACCACAGCTCAGCTAGTTCTGTTTTGCCAACCAAAGTAACCCGTAAGCCCCTGTACAAGAGGAGGGGATTCTGCCCAATCAGTGTGTCAAGCAGCAGAAGCGGAAGTTCCATATAAGGTAAAGGTGATGTTTACCTAAACGCTACAAAGCACTCTTCCCCCCCTCCCGCCCCATTTCCAGCTCCTGGAGACCCAGAACATAGCAGATTGTATGTAACCATAGCAACCAAGCTCAGATGAGACCGATCTCTAGTACGCCTGGCACACAGGGGGAGTGGCAGCTGGTAGCACTGGTCGACAGAAAGGTAATGACAGAAAGTTGAACTGGAGATAGCTAGGAATGCAGTTTCAAAACCCAGGAAGAGCCATGCACAGCAACTGCCTTAGGTAAATCACTGACTTGAACTTGTTTTTGGGGAGATGCTGTGGGAGCCTTATAAAAATTGGGTTAGCGCGCAAAGCGCTCTTCAGGCTTCAGCCACCCCACCCCCATCTCTAAACAGTTAAATATCTGAATGGGAGCGGAGATAAACCCAGAGTCTAATACACATGCATATGGTCAAAGCCTTCCCCTGTCTACTGCTGGCTCCATCCCCCTCCCCTCCCTCTGTTGCCTCCCTTGTGGCAGCATCTAAATTGTAAGGGCCGAGGACCTGTCTTTTTACTCTGTGTAATGTACCATGGGCACTGAGCGCAAGACTTATTCAACACACACACACACACACACACACACACACACACACACACACACACACACACTTGTAAACAGCAGCCCACCTATCCTCTTTCATCCTCCCCATGGCCACCTCTCCAGATAATGTTACTGACAGGGTACCGAACTGCAACCGTTTAGCAATTAGTACAAGTACTGTAGAACTGCCACGAGAGAATAGGATTGGTTAAATATTCTTTAGGTTTGTCTGGTTTTTCACTGTTATGGTTAGGTTACTAAAAGATATTTGCTTCCCTGCAGGAAAGACTATTGCAGAGTAAATGAGTTCAACATACAGCAGGTGGAGAAAGAGACTTCAGAGACATATAATGAAGGGGGGAGTGGGGGGGGAATAAGAGAAGGTGGTTCAAGAAATTCTGGTGTAAGAACAAGACTTTGTAGATGATACAGTACACAGAGCACAGGGGGGGGGGAAGAGAGAGAGAGAGAGAGATCTGGAAGAGTAAGCTCTGCCCATGAGTTTAAAAACAAAGTAGCATGATGGGGAAGGCTATTGAATTCAGATGTATTTGTATAAAAAAATTAACCGGCTTTACCCTGAATTTGACACTGTCTTCCCAACACAGTGGTGAATGCTTAAGGGGCGATTTAATTGTGTATATTAAGACCATAGAGACATGATTTGGTGTTTATTTTCCATAAGGAACTAGCTGTACTTCCTTTAAAAAGAAGGTGCAGGCTTTCTCCAAACACAAGGAAATTAAACGCTGCACCTGAAGAACATCTGCCTGCTTCAGAGCTTTTAGAGGCACATCAGTCACATCCTTCTGAAAGCAATTGCTCTCCTAGGCACCCCAAACTGAAAGTTCAACCAAACCTTTCTTCACAGCCTAACCAACTGGCTCACTGACAGCACTGATGTCGCAGCATCCAAGGGGCTCACACAGTGCATTCCTGGCAGTGGCTCTGAGAACGAAATAGAACATGAAACTGACAACATTTGCTTTTGTCCTCATGAATGCATGTCTGCAAAAAGCCTCTTTCATAGTACGCCAGCGCAAAGGACTTCTGTCCAGAAATCAAGTCAGGCCTGGCATCCCAGGAAAGGATTCATGTGACTGACAGAATCTTGTACATGTTCAGAATGTAGTGTGTGTTATTAACACTGAAAACAACATAGCAGGAGTGTCCTGGGGGTTCACACTAATGCTCCCTAATTCTTCTTGCTCAATTCCACAGAAGGACACTAGTTTTGGCCCTCAGTGACTAACAGCGCAATCCCATGCATGTCTACTCAGAAGTAACTTTCATTGTGTTCAATCTTACCCACGGGAAGGTGTGTATAGCATTGCAGCTTAAGTGTAAGGAGTGTAGTAACTACCTAGCTTAGTAGAGTTGAGTTGAGTTTATAGATGGTATCTGTGTTGCCAGCGCTGACTGGAGCTTAGCCAATAGGGTAGTTTCTTTTCTATTGCAAGGAGCAGGAGCTCCTCTGTTGGTATGATCAAGGTTCCTTTTTTATTCCTGTCCTTTTTAGGCTTCCCAGCAAGCATTAAAGTCTGATGAGTGCCAGGCAAAGGAAACTAGTGGGGCAGAGAACCTCCCTCTTGTAGAGAAGCGGATGCACCTTCAGGTTTCTGTCACCTCCATTTTTCACCCTGAAGCCCCAACCTGCTATATCACATTCCAGTTTTCTTCCAACCAAGGGCATCTCCTCTCCTCCACAGACATCCTCACCCAACTTCCAGATGGACCCACTTCTCCACCCCCTCTCCCCAGTGAAACTGGTACTGAATGTCTAGTTGTTCTCCTCCCGCATCCATACCTTAGTATCCTGTTCCATTGCCTCCTCTCTCAAGATTCCCAACTCTACCCCTTTGCGGTTCTGCACTCCATTCCCTCCTTCTCTACCTAGATTAGTCTTCAGTCCGATCCTCTTCACCTCCCTTCCAGGATCCTCATTTAGCCCTCAACAGCCCAATTTCTAAATTAAGAAGAAATGGAAATCAGACATTTTAGACTTACAGTGCAATCCTTTCGAACTTTGGAGCAGCGGAACAATCGTTCCGCTGCTCCAGGGTGTCGCAAATGCTTCCAACACCCAGCGAGTACGTGGCGCCAGCAGAGAGGCTGGCACCGCTCACTCTCCACCGACCACAGGACACCACCGGTAGACAGAGGTAAGTCCCGTGCCAGGAGGTGGGGGGGGACGAAACAGGGTGGAATGGGAGGGGGTGATTAGCCCACTGGGCCTAGGAGGGGGAGGGATCCTCAACAGCGCGCTCCGCCGAATCCTATCCCCATGTACCGGGTCTGACAAGACCTAAACGGGATCCTCGGATTTTGCTGGCGCACATCCAAGGAGACCCTTAGGTGCAGCTGAGGCATTACCCGGGGGAAAGGAATGAACGTTCCTTTCCCCTGAGGTGTGCTCCAGCTGCACCGGCGCTGGCCCAATCCTGCAAAGGATCCGGTGCAGCATGCTTTTGCACGCTGTGGTGGTCCTGGACAGGATTGGGCTGACCATGTCCTACCTTAAATAAAGATGCTGTTTGTGGTGATTTAATGAGGAAAGAAACAGATTCTGCATATATCAAGAGATGCTCTTTGCTCTGCTTATCTTTCCAGAACAGAATACAGATGGGCCCCATATCCACGGATTCGCTATCCACGGTTTCAGTTATCCACAGATCGCGGGGACCCCCCCAGGTTTTTAACTTTTTCCCCAGTAAGTTTGTTTCTTCCTTAAACAAACAGAAGAAGCAGCCTCTGGCTGCTTATTGCAGGCAAGTAGAACGAGACTAAGTACTAGAGAGGCTAGGACTAACAAACCTGGCAGAGCCTCTCTAGGACTTAGTCTCGTTCTACTTGCCTGCAATGGAGGCTGCTTCTCTGTTTGTTTTAAGGAAGAAGAAACAAAGCTTGCTGAAAGAAAAATAAGAGCTGGGGGGGGGGGCGCACGCCTGCCCGCAGGAGAGGCAGTGCAGGGGCCCCTCAGGAAACCACGGAGGGGGTGTTTGCTCCTATCCACAGTTTCAAGTATCCACGGAGGGGCCTGGAACATATCCCCTGTGGATATGGGGCGGGGGGGGGGTACTGTAGTGCTGAGGTTGGGCATGCATAGCTGAGGCAAATTCAAGATTCCTGCCCTCTAGGCACAAGTAAAGGGCTTTTGCCAGCTCCAAGTTAAAAAAAAGAAGAACCAAAACAAACACTAGGAAGGTTTATCGTTCCCATTAGCTCAATTCTTTATGCTTCAAGAAAACGTCCCCCAATCCATACTGGTTTTTTTGATATTACCTGTAAAAACACAAACTATAATTGCCCCTCAGGGTCTCATTGTGACAGATGCGAACAAAAGGTGATTGAATATAGCACAGTATGCCACCTGCAGAAAGAGGGAAAGGACAGGTGCTATCTTTTTCCAGTTGCTTACGTAGAGAGCCTTGGGATGATTTTTCCACTCTCAGCAATGGAAATAACTATGTTAAGAAAGGTGAAGTTAATCATCATTGGTGCTATTCCACCCAGATTTGAAGACAGAGATTCTTATTGCACTGGGGGGGGAGGGGTGTTGAATCATCATCACCATCACAGCCTTGAGCACATAAAAATTGGTTCATGGAGCATTTGCTATTCTCTGTTTGCTTGCCCTTAACTACTCTGCTCCCCTTTGTATTACCAACGTTCTGGCTTGCCTCCTGAAAATGAATCAGATTCTGGAACTTGGATTGTGCACCAAAGGCGACAGAGGAGCTAATGGAAACTCTTGACCACTGATGCAAGGACTCTTGCCTATCAAGAAAGCAAGTCAGCTTGACTGCAAACTTCCTTATGGTCTTCATGGGTAGGCTTACCAGATTTTCCTGGTTCTAAACCAAGACCCCTCCTATCATTTATTTATTTATTTATTTATTCATTTAAATAATTGGATTAATTAAATAAAACAAAAAAATGTTTTAAACATTTTGGGCGTGGCCGAATGTTTTATTTATTTTTACTTGAAATAATTAATTAACTGGCCTTTTCCGCCACTGCCGCCATTCTGCCACCGCCATTGCCGCCGTCTTCTCAATGTCATCGTCCGCCACCATTACCGCCATTCTGCTGCTGCCACCGCCATCTTCGGAGCATGGCCGGCTGCATCCGAGCCAGCCAGGACCCCTGCTTGCCCCCTCAGAGCCTCTGCCGCCGCCTCCTCCTGCAAAGTGCCAAAAGGCACTTTTTTCCTGTTGGTGGCCATCTTGGATCTTGCGAAATCTCCAAGATGGCGACACCCAAATCTTGTGAGGGCACATGAGGCAGTACCGACAGAGGAGGCTTCCACTGGGCCCGGAAAGCCAGGGACCAACCCGGGACCAGAGCCCGGAACAGTCCAGGACGGATGGTAAGCCTATTCATGGGGGGCCCTGCAAGCAAACGACGAGTTGGGCTTATTCTACTCAAGACAGAATGCCGCCCTAGCATAACGGAACACATCTCTTTTTTGGGATTATTAGAGACAATTATAACCACGGCAAAAATATTTAGAAGAATTCAGCAGCACACTTCAAAGGACCAGCAATACCGCTGTTCAACATCACTCTGTAAAGGAAATTGCTAGCACAAATCAAACCACTCCAATTAAGCCAAGCAACAAGCCCAGACAAGTACATAGCTGTGGTCCAAAAATAAATTGACTAACTTTCCTGCCCCGGGTTTGAAGGAGACTCCTCTTTGAGAGTGGATTCATAAGGTCACAAGTAATTATATTTCTTATCGTAAGATAAAGGTCCAGAACAACATGCAACAGCAGGGCCTGCGCCTAAAATATAGCGTAAGAACAAATTAACAGTCCTGCTGGATCACATCAAAGGTCTGTCTAGTCCTGTATTCTGGCCAGCCAGAAAGGCACAAGCACAACACAAAGGCAACAACCATCTCTGTGTATTTGTCCTCAACATCCAGCACAAAGGCATAACTACACCCCCAGCAGGGGGGGGCGCCGACACAACACCCCCACATGACATCACAAGCCCCGCCCCCAGGGGCATGATGTCACTTGCTGCCACCGCCGCCACAATTCGGCGGCAAATCGGAGGCGTGAAAGCAACCCCCCCTGGATTTTTAGGCTGGATTTAGACCTAAAAAGCCAGGGGGGCCAAGGGACAGGGGGTGCACGAGCGGGCAGCACTGGGCCGGCGGCAGAAACGGCACTTACCCAGCCTTCATGCACCCCTCCCCCAAGCCAGGATGCAGCCTCCTTCTTATTGCATTGCCCAGCTAGGCACTAGAAAGGCTGGCTGTTGCTGCGAAACCTTTCTAGCTCCTAGTCTCGCTGGTGGAGGACTCCTCCAGCCAGCGAAACTATGAGCTAGAGAGGCTCTGCAGCAAGGCTGCGCAGATGCAGCCACTCTAGTGCCTAGCTGGGCAACGTAATAATAAGAAGGCTGCATCTGGGCTTAGGTGCACGAAGGCTGGGTAAGTGCCTTTTCTGCCACCGCCGTCACCCCAGCGCTGCCCGCTCGTGCACCCCACCCCGGCTCGTGGACACCCTGGGACGGGGCAACACGTGGATGGGGGGCTCATGTGCCCTCCATCCGCATGTCTCCCCCAACACCCAGGGGCCCACCGCCCCCGCCAACGACGCCACTGATCCAGCACCAAGACTCTGACTTTGGTGGTTCTGTTTAGCTAACAT
Organism: Plestiodon gilberti rubricaudatus; assembly: GCA_026170595.1. NCBI lineage: Eukaryota > Metazoa > Chordata > Lepidosauria > Squamata > Scincidae > Plestiodon > Plestiodon gilberti. The sequence goes on along the minus strand of JANXHW010000002.1, from coordinate 92,206,824 downwards.
GCCTAGCAGTCACTGACAGATCTTCCATCATGCAGTAGTTGAATTCTTCTTAAAAGACATCGAAGTTGGTGGCCACCAATACATCTCATGGTACAAATTCCAAAGTCGACTGTGAGGAAGTATTACCTCCTGAATCTGCTACCAATGAATTACACTGGATGGCCCCACCTTCTAGCGTTAGGGGAAGACAAAAAAATTAATCTCTCTGCACCAAGATAAATCTCTATCATAGCTCCACTTCACTGTTTTTCTTCCAAACAAAATAGTCTCAAACATTTTAGCCTTTCCTTGCAAGGAAGGTGCTCCAAATCCTTGATCATTGCAGTTGAACTTTCCTCTCCCATTAGGAACTCTAAGATCGCTCTCTTGAGTTGGGGTGGCCAGAACTATACAGATTATTTCTAATGTGGATGCACAATGAACTGCATGATAATGACATTACAATACTTTTGATTGTCAATCCCTTTCCTAATAATTCATAGTTAATGCATATCTTTTTATTTCAACAACCTGTTGGCTTGAGCCCTGTACAAGTCCTTGCACACCATCTGACTCTGGATCACAGCCTTACCTCAAAAATCTTATCCACAATAATTTTACTCCATGGTATCACTGCAAGGCTTTTAAATATACCTTTGTTATCAGCGGTAATACATAACATTTATATGGAGTTTTCTAAATGTGCAAAGCAAATCACATGTATTATCTTAATAATGTTGTCCTCACAACCACCCTGTGAGGTGAGTAAATATTATTATCTCCATATTGTAGCTGAGACTGAAAGGGAGTGACTTGCCTAAGGCCACCTAGTGAGTTGTTGCAGAGGTGAGATTTGAAAGTCCTGATTTGCAGCTCAGTTTCTTAGCTGCTACACGACATCAAGAGGATATAGAATACTCTCTAATCATCAGCTTAGAAAGTACAGTACTGAATAATATCTCCTCAAATGGTTCTTTTCATACTTTAAATGCTTTAATTTAAAGTACTATTGAAATCCTAGATTTAACTATTGTACTTATGTCACTCAAGCAGTGATACAGACTCAACATGCTTAATAACAGGTTTATGCACTTACTGAAAGTACTATCTTCCCATAGGTAATAAGGAATGGAGTCCTGAAATTTTCCGTACCACTCTGGGGATTAAAGAGTTCACTCCTGCAAATGATTTGTATCCTCAGATGTAGGAGTGAGATGCGGGGGGGGGGGGGGAGAGGGGAGGTTGCATTATTAATGATAATGGGTTGGGTCCCTTGGGTCCCTTCGGGGAGAAAGGCAGGGTAAAAATATTGTAAATAAATAAAAAATAAATAAGTACAGTAATAATCTCTGGCTATAAGATGGGAACATGCAATACACAAACAAGTGACAATACTGGCTTTATATTTTGCTCATATGTACTAGAACAAAACAACAACACAAGCACATCACACCAGAGACGTCACTAGGGTTTGCGTCACCTGGTATGAGAGTTCATCGTGTCAGCCCAGTGATGTCACTAGGGTTGGTGTTACCCAGCGTGGTAACTCAGGGTGTCACCCCCAATAATTTTATTATTTATTTTATTATATAACTGTACAAGTCACCCAACAAATCAGTAACAAACAAAAAACCAGTGGTCAACTTGATGACACTCACACAACTAAATAAGAATTCTAGTATTAGCTCTGATACACAGAAATGAGAGCTAACTCATACTTATTGGTTCCATGCTGTGTCATAACAACGCCTCATTGGCTCTCAGAACAATCAGTCTTATTGGTCAGTTTCGAGTTAATCAAACTCTTTTTGTTACTTAAGTCAGTTGTGTTTTCTTTTTCCGGTTATTTGGCCATAACGTTTGATATAATACAGATAATTCAACATGGTTTGTTTCATTACATTCTGAATTAAATTAACTTGCCAATGATATATATAACATGGTTGTATTATTCATAAATACAAGGTTTCTACAATTTTGGCCACTAGTGTTGTCACTGAGGGTGTCACTCGGTGCAGTACGAACCTCCCTAGTCGCCACTGCATCTCACATCAAATGAGAATGGCATGTGTGTATTTAAATCACCAATTTTCTTAGTGAACTGTATGGAGACAGCACCTGGGAATGGATTACGGTCCCATCTCCAGTCATCTTGCCAAGAAATGCAAGAATCTGAACACACAATGGACCTACCTACACTAACTGTCACAAGGTACAAGAACTTCGTACCTGGGTGCCCATACTATACCAGACTACATAACAAGAGGAGCGACCATGAGGGTGAAACTAAGCATGACCCCAAACACAGGCTATGGCCAAAAACAGCTGCCTGGTATACAAGTCCCTCCTCCCATAATATGAAGTAATGAAACGCATGATGTCATCACATGGGACACTTCGCCACTCCCATTCCACATCATTGGTTGCCACATAGGAGAAGGGGGAAAATGTTCAACGTGACAGTATCAAGTCATACGTGTCATTATTGGGGTGGGGGGAGACTTCTCTCCCCCCCCCCAATAATGACACGTATGACTTTATATTGTCACGCTGAACATTTTCCCCCTTCTCCTATGTGGCAAACAATGAGTTACTGTGTGCGTGCATGGCAGCCCTGTTTTAGGTAATGCCTTGTTCCACCGTGAACAAACATACAAACATACAGCAAGCACTATGTCAGAAGGCCCTGTGTATGTTTTATGAAGCCCAACAGAAAAGTTCGTTCTCCTCATGTCTGATACATGCCCTGACCTTTACAACCAACACTGCGATATTTTTGTTTACTTACAGCACAGACCAAGGTTCTGCAAAGCATTAATCCAGAGAATTGCAAAATCCGTGCTTTAAAAATGGATGGGGGTGGACTAATGAGCAGAACCATCACCAAATGGTTCCTGAAACAGCCAAGCCTTACGTTTTTCCCTAACCAAAACCAAGTGGTTAAAAGCACAGACGCTAGAAAGAAGCCCCTTCCAGAGTTTTCAAACAACAGAGAAGGAGAGGGCCTGTCCTCTCCTTCCCCATAACTGTCTTTACCACTGCTCGAGCCTAAAGCAGGGGTTCTCAACCCCTTCCTGGCAGAGTACCACCTCCGATGCCACTCTCCTGCTGCATACCACCGGAAGTGATTGGTGACGACATCATCGCCAGTTACTTCCAGGTTTTCAGAGGCCAGAAAACGCAGGTAGGAGGCTCTGGGCGGGCCCTTCTCAGCATCCTTGAGAGGCTCAGCCAAAGGCAAGGAGCCTCTTGGGAGCGAAAATGCGCCGCCAAAAGCGCTGTGTTGGAGCAGTCTGGCAGTCTGGCGGACCAAGTACCACCAGCAGTTGGTTGAAGTACCACTGGTTGAGAACCCCTGGCCTAAAGCATCGGGAAGTTTGTTTGAGTCCCTAAGGTAGGTAAGTCTCAGGCAACACAGGGCTGAAGTACCTTTGTGTAAACCACACGGCTAGCTTCTGATCTTTCCAGGGATTTGGATGCCTCCCAGGCCATTTGTATAAATTAGGCTGAATCGGATATCTAAATTAGCTTAGATGAATGGAACTTTATACCCCAGAGATGTTAAATCGTGACACTGGTGTAAAGACGTGCCCTACATTGTCAAAAGAAACCCTAGATGGCCTTTGTGATGCAGAGTTGGAGAAACTCTACCTACTGCGCTTTCAGAAGGGCTCTGCTTTCTACAAACAAAAGGACTAGAATTTGTTATTATAGTTTTTAAGCCTGAGTCAAGTGACAAAACAAAAATAAACATTTTTTAAACCACGCCAGCCCTAGAGACCAAGTGACATGTTTATACACAGAGTTATTATTATAACACAGAAAACAATAATACTACAGATGAGTTTATGTACTCCCTAAGGGAAGATTATATTTTTTGCCTTTGCTTTAAATTTAATCTAATATGTAGCACACTGAATGAAATGAATGAAACAGAGTGAGTGTCTTAGCAGCAGCTGCTATAAAACCATGGCCTTCTGTCTTCCATCTTTAACAATACAAAAATGTTCTGACAATTTGAGGCATGTTATTTGTTTGAGGTTGACTGTCTATGTTACATTTTTGTTTCCAACTAGCTCCAACTACTGCCTATATATAAAGGAACCAGGGATACCCGATAGCAACTTATCTTCCATCTACGCAAATAACCAATCAACCAAAGGCCAAAATAGTTTCCTGTAACAGGATGAGAGCATGTTTCATGCATGATGTGGAAATGACTGGTATCTTTACAGTTTTCTGATGTTATCTCTTTGGGCTTTCCTTAGGAAGGCACATATCCTATGTAAATTTTTGTGTTTAATGCTAGTGACTATGTAAATCTACTATTTAAATTGACTAACAGGACAACACTATGCATGTTCACTGGAAAGTACGGTACATTCCAATGAGTTCAGTGGGCATTATTCCCAAGTTCATGTGCATCAAATGGCCGCCTTTACTGAGCGATGGTGAAATCATAGCCCAGTACTAGAAGTACAGTATTGTAAGCCTCAGCAAGGGAACGTAGTTTAATTTACATATCAAGATTCACACTCTGGGGTTATAACAACTTTGCCCCCATATCAGTACAGAAGCTGGAAAATGGGAATGTTGATAGGGAACTTGCATGAAATAGCAATCACTTCAAAGGGAGCACTTTGCACAGAGAGCCAAGGTTTGTGGTATTCTGCTTCAGGACTATAGACACCAACACTCACCAAGAATCTCAGCTTCACTCCTGCTACCCTTGGGGTCAAGGGTGTGTGTGTGTGTGTGTGTGTGTGTGTGTGTGTGTGTGTGTGTGTGTGTGTGTGTGTGTGTGTGTGTGGCAAGCAAGTGAGAGGCCCACCAAGGAGGGAAGCCTTCAAAGTATGACACAAGGGGTGCAGAATACTCAAAGAGCCATAGCAACGATGTCTCCCCAATCACTTTGGAATATGGGGAAACTGTACTAGCTAAACCACCCTCACTGCTCAACAGGTAGTAGCGGTATCTTCCACAAGTGGATATAGGGTACGTGTTATGCAAAAAGAGGGTTCCCTGTTGCCCATATACAGTACCACCAAATGCAGGATCCAGCATAACAAAACAGGGAGCACAGTCACCTCTGATGGTGAATACCACTCCACTTATTAGTCCTGCCGGCAAAATACTTTCAGTTCATTTTTCCTTGCAGAATTTAGCAGGCCACAAGAAACAGAACCAGTAAGGCCCAGAGATGCTGTCTCCATGTGATGAGTGCCTATTGTCCTGTCCTGACAACAGGTGCTTTTCAAAATGTCAACATCAGGAGAAGAGAAAAATGAGGATCTTGCCCGAAGCATGCAGAACGAAAAAGCACCCGGGGGGGGGGGTACCTTTCTCTATTACACATCAATCTCTAACAGTCACTCACAGGTTTTGTCTTTTGCAGTTGCTTCCCACTGTGTATCACTATCCCCAGGTTTATTTTGTCCCACCACATGGCCAAACAAGCAGCCATCCAATACTCACAGAGGCAAGAATATTCCCCACTTACTGCCACACAGACCACAAGTGAGGTCTACAGATGCATCAGTACAGCAACAGTAGTGGCCAATGAAAAGCCAGGTGTTGCTATGTAGGCTTGCCTCCTTTTCCCTTCCAAGGCTCCTGTGCCTTTCAAAATTGAAAATGCAACAGGTGCAGCAATGTCACAACGAAATAAAACACCACTTTCTGCTAAATAAATCTGCAAAAAAATAAATAAAAAGAAAACCATGTAATTTTGCATCATTCTTCATCTGTTGACACTGTGCAACCTATACCACCTACCTAGTACACCTTTAAAGCGTTTACAGTTGATAAAAATGGGGAAATTTTGGAACACAAACACATAACACTGCTTTCTGCCATTTCATTTTGGTTAACCACCAAAATCTGCGAAAAAATAAAACCATATTCTTCCATCTCTACTTATATGTAGTAAAATAGCAAATCAGGGGAGAGGGGAAATCTCCCCATTCTAAAAGTTCTCCTTGTCCCAGACCTGCTAAGTAAACATGCACAATCTCTGAATCAGAAGACAATAACGCTAATGGGCTCAGTGCTGATGGTTCTATTCTCACTGACTTCACATATTTTAAAAATAGCCTCATCACCTTCCATGCAGTACCAATTTGAGGCGAATTATGCTGTGACAAATAATCCTCCTAACTAAAATCTAAACTATGCAGTTCAGTATGAGGTAAACCATAAACACATCAAAGGGGGGGGGTTAATTTGTTCACAAAGAATTACCACTTGTCAGTTAAAACGTAAGATGACTAACAACAACAAAATCACCATCCACAGATTTTCACAATAATAATTCCAAAACATTTAGCACTAGGACAGCAAGGAAAGAAGCGGGTATTTTTTCGCTTTGTTAAGAATCTGGTATAAATTATATTTCTACTCCTCCTTTAGTAGAGTTACAGTACAGAACTTAGAATTCCTAGCTGATCAGTGGGTGGACCAGCAAAGGGTGCGTTTGGAAATTTGTTTTCTTCCCACACAGGGGTGGGAGTATATGTCACAGGATCCGGAATATATGCAACATTAAATGAGAGATTTCCCAGTTCCAAAGAAAGGTTTCAGATCTTCTGGAACATGCTATTTCTGAAATATCCCCATATGCATTTTTCTTTTCTTTTTTAAATGAACACAATGACAGCATTTAATACGGAGCTCAGAACTTATATGCTCATCTTCTGTAGCAACTACATTTCGAGTAAAAAGTGCGATAACTGGAAGGTGCTACTGAAGAGAGTGAAGAAACAATGGGTTGGATCCAGACTTTTGCTTGCATAATTGTGTGAAAAGTGACCCTCCCTGTCCCTCTTCCCCAATGCAGTCCCCTCCCCCCCTTCCCTGAAAAAAACTGCTCCTAGGAAATGAATTGAGGGGGGGGACGGGCTGCGGAGAAAGTGGGAATCCCTTTGCCTTTTTAGACTGTGAGCCCTTTGGGGACAGGGAACCATTTATTTATTTATTTAGATATGTAAAACACTATGTGAACTACTTCTGTGGAAAAACAGTATATAAATATTCTCAATCATCATCATCACAAATACAAGGTACTTCTCCTAATCTCCAGGGCTGCAACAGGGAAGAGGGAGCAGGAAAGATCCATTTAACTCATACCATTGCACAAGCATACACCTGAATCCAACCTTTTATCTTTTCAACCTTTCAGTCTTTTCAACTCTTGTCTTTCTCATAATATGTGGTTTCTATTATGCATTTTCCTGATTTAGAACGTGGCATTTACAATCTCTTAGCAACTTTAGGTGGGTTCTACCAAGTGACTTTTATTTAAATTATTACACATTTGTGTGAATGTATAATCCAGATATGTATAATTGTATAATTATTATATGCATAATTGTATTTAAATTATTATACATTTGTGTGAATTATAATTCAGAGAGCAACAGGAAAGAGAAAACAGACTGTAGGTTCTGTAACTAACAGAAATATTCCAAGCAATAAAGCAAAGAGATACCCATTCAGCTGATTCTGCTCCTCCATTTTATAAGATAAATGAATCTGCTATCTTTCTCTGTCCCTTTTAGGAGTTCACTTTGTTAGAAAAGGAAAATTGTCAGAATGGCTGCCTTAGAAAGCCCTTCTCACTAACGCAGTGGTGAGGACTGGCTGCGATGACTGAATGTTCCTCCATATCACAACAAATCACTTCGCACAAAGGTGTAGCTAAGTTAGGTGTTTTCCCTGACATCTTGTTTTCTGTGTGGAAGGAATATTTTCTTTGCATTACTGATTCATATCCTGGCTTGGTCCAACTCTAGTTACAAACCATAGTTCCTTGAGTTTGCAAGTAGTGTGGAACTGCAGATGATTCTTAAAATGAAAGTAGGAGCTTTCAGTTTCTTCTTCTTGCACATAAAGGAGAAGAGAGGAGGAGGAGGAGAGCATGCTAAAGCCATGCCATGGCCCTCCAAAGCTCATTCTTGTAGCGGGAAACCATGGTTCCTCATTACATCTGAACCCAGCCAATATCACTACTGTAATTCATTCTAATCAAATGTTTATTCTGCAGTGTCTAGAAGGGAAAAATCCATGACAGCCAGAAAATCAAGAGCTAGATCAATGAGTCTTTCAATTAAAGCACAACAGCAAAACGAGTTAATGCATTATTGTGGGTTCTCGAATGAAATTAACAGTGACGGAAGACAACAGGAAGATGGAACAAGTGTTCGGACTAGTTAGAAAAATTAAGAACTCAGGAATAAACAGTCTCAACTTTATAAAGTTTGCTTCTAGAATTTAAGTTTGACCAAAAACTTCACCTGGAATGTTCGGTTTGTAAAACTCATAGTTGACACTGACTACACTGACTACACTGACACTGACTACACTGGTGTAGTGGTTTGGGAGTCGGACTTAGACCTGGAAGATCCAGGTTCAAATCCCCGCTCAGCCACGAAGCTTCCTGGGTGACCTTGGGCCAGTCACTATCTCTCAGCCCCACCTACCTCACAGGGTTGTTGTGAGGACAAAAAGGAGGGGAGGAAATATGTACACCACTCTGAGCTCCTTGGAGGAAGGGTGGTATAAAAATGTGAAAAAATAAAAAAAATAAAAAAATAAAACATAGGCAGAAAACCAAAGTGTACCATTTTCCATGTTTTCCTTGTCTTAAGCGGGAGACAGACCAAGCCCGTGCTCCGTGCGGTGCGTGCGTCGCTCCGGCTGCGTTGCCGCGCCGGACGCACGCTAGGGGGCTGGAAGGGACGTTACTATGTCCCACCAGATTGCAGCCGCAGCAAGGATCGAGCAGCAAGCGAGTGAGGGAGAGGGGGGGAGAGAAGGGGGGAGAAAAGAGGGAACTTCCCTCTTCTCTCCCCCCTCTCTTTCGCTCACTCGCTGCTCGATCCTCGCTGCGGATCTCCCCTCAGGGAAGAGAAGAGGTCAGGACTATTGGGGACTGCACAAAAGAGAAGCGCTTGTGTGTGTGTGTGTGTGTGTGTGTGTGTGTGTGTGGTTACTAAAGCCACAATATAAATGGCAGTAACTATCGCAACTTGCGATAGTTACTGCCATTTATATTGTAGCTTTAGTAAACACACACACACACACACACACACACACACACACACACACACACACACACACACACACACACACAAGTACAGATGAGTTTCTCTCGGCAACTAGCGAGGGGGAGAGGGGACCTGCAGGGGGGAATCAGCAAATGACAAGACGCTCGAAGGTTTGAAAGGCGCGCTCGCTCGTAGTTACCCCAAGCGAGGAGAAAAATGGCTGCTTTATGAAAACATTCTGCCCCTCTTTCCCTTTGATTGACTTTTGCTTCCTTTCCTTTGATTGGCTCTGGCCGCTCTGTGTCCTGCCTCCAGGGGGCTGGGACACGGACGGAACGGGACAAACGTTGCCAGAGCTGGGCTTGGGGCAGCTGAAGCGTTTACGCGCCCGTGGCTGACGACGTCTGACGGCGGCTGCCAGGAGCAGAAACGGAGCCATGTCACACTGACCAAACGCGCCCGAAGCACGGACGCACCCCCGTGCCGCACGGAGCACGGGCTTGGTCTGTCACCGGCTTTAGTGTTTTCTTTTTTGCACTAGAAAGTAATTTAGAATCTTTGCAACTGTACACTCTCCAGACTTATTTTAACAAGCTAAAAATTCAAAATATATTTATTTGGCTCTGATTCAGTAGAAGTTTTCGGGGGGGGGGAAGGGGGTGGGGGGCTACTGCTATATTATCATGCATTCTGATGCTTGGTAGTTATCCAAGTCAAGAGTTGTGTTACTAGTGAACAGGTTTTAACAGTGAAGAATGCGTATGTCTCCCCTGAAGAACATTTCAGAGTTGGCGAGGGAACCATAGAAACACTCAGTAACTGACATTTCCTATTATCTCAGAGCTTCTCTAGACTTACAATGAACTAGGAAAGGATTTTTATCTACATAGTGAGTTGATTTTTAAAACGATGAAACATCAGGAGCTTAGGATGAAACTATCTGTTTTCAACACACAAATCGCAAGTGTTCCGAGTAGAAAATCTCAGAATCAGACATTGTCTGCAGATGCCAAGACCAGACAAATTTGATGGAAGAGCAGCAAACTACAGGGAGCTGGATCATTAGACTTCCTAGTTCGATCCAAGTTCATGTTCAGCTGCAACTGAAGTTTTTCTGGTCTGGTTCCAGTTCAGATCAGCAAAGTTTTGTAACTGTTTTGGTACATCTGAAATAGTACAATTCTCAGCTCATTTGTTATAAACAGGTACAGGAAGCTAGAACATAAAGGTGAAAAAGTGTTTGTCCAAAATATTTTTATTAATATCAAAATTAAATAAATATTAAATTCTTACATTGACAAACCCAAAGTAAATTATTTTTCTCCTTGACAAGCACACTCTAGTTTGAAAAATTGTTCCTAATGCTGGCCTTCAGGTTAAAGATTAGAAAGAGAATGTTTCAAAGCAGGAATGTGTGGTATCCCCATGACAAATGTTGCTAAGTTTATCAACACTTTTTTCCTTCCCTTTAATTTCCTCATAGGTGCTGATCCCCCACAATCATCCCTTCTCACATGGTTGGGTCATTTAAACATTATTGCAGTCACGTGTTTTACTATTTAAACTCAGATACTTTTTGTTCCTCAGGTTAAAAAAGTAATGCATGAATTGACATTGAGAGAAAACATAGCTATAAGAACAGGCTGCTTACCCACAACTATAGCCCTTTGAGTGATCATCTCTGTACATGCAGCAGAGTACTGTGCATGTGCAAAGCTGAAGTTTCAAGAATTCAGTTGAGTGTTCTGCGTTATTATCACAAACCAGCCAAAAGAACGCCCAGTCCCTCAGTTGCTTTGAGAACTGCCCGCTAAGTCAAAACTGTAGCATTTCAAGAGAGATCCAACAGCTGGATCCACACCTGTAGAGGGTATAGTTGGGTGTCTGCAGAGATGACAATTCAAAAGACCATAGTTACAGGTAAGCAACCTGTCCACTTTCTCTATGGTCTCTGTGCAGTTACACATAGCGGAGACCACCTAGCTTCCCCCTTATCTGGAGGTAGGTACAGCTGATCAGAAGATGTGCTGCCGAACAGTGTGTCCAAATGAGACATCAGCTCTTGACCTTGCACTCAAGGCACAGGGCTAAAGGTTGATGGTGCAAATTACATTGCTGCCCTGCAGAGCTCCAGGAACAGAGGACCCCTCAGGCTCATGGCAGAGGATAAAACCAACCTGATGAAATGTGATCTCAAGGAAGCTGGTGGCTCTCTCTTAGCCAGCTGGTAAACCAGGGAGATAGTTTAACAGCCCAATCCTGTGTAACTCTTGCACCAGTGCAACAGTAGATCCACTGGTATAAGTGCACTTATGCCAGTGTAACTTGCCATACAACAACAGACGCAGGACGGACACCGGTGTAACCAACCTCAGATGCTGCGCATGCGCAGTTCAGACGCACGATGGATGCCAGCACAACTCTGCCGACGCAGGGGGCATTCTGGGCGTCTCCGAACACCCTCGGAATGCCCCCTGCACCGGCGGAGTTCCAGCGGCGTCCGTCCTGCATCCAAGGGGGGGTTACGCCGGTGTCCGTCAAGTTACACTGGCATAAGTGTACTTGCACCGGTGCAAGAGTTACGCAGGACTAGGCTGTTAGTCACCCAGTGAGGCAAATGCTGTATGGAAACATTTTTGCCCTTGTGTGGCTCCTACACCCTGTGGTCTGCTCAGAACGGTGCAGTTCTATGAATATAGACAGAAGGGCCTACTTAACATCCAGTATGTGCAGGTGTCTTTCGCCTTCTGAAGCCAGGTTTTGAAAGAACACAGGCAATATCAAGTCTTGATTAAGTTAATATAGAATATTGAGACTACCTTAGGCAAAACAGCAATGTCCGGTCTCAACACCACTTTGCCTGGTTGGAATCTGATAAATGGAGGGTCAGAACACGGAACACACAGTTCACTGAAGCAATGGCAGACAGAAACATCATATTGAAGACAAGCAGGCATGCCCACCATAGACATAGCTCAAAAGCCTTGCCCATAAGCAGAGACAAACTGAGCAAAGGAACTGGAGGTTCAATAGTTAGATGCAGATTAGCTAGGCCCTTGGAAAACCTAGCCAGAGGATATGAGAAAACAGATTGCCAAATGGAAGGCAGAGATGGCAGCAAAGTGTACAGTACTCTTAGGAGCTAGCCAAATCCATAGGACTTAAGTTGGATACCATACAGTAGAATGACCTAGATAGAAGCATCCCTTGTTTGACAGTTGTCAGATTCTGCACAGGCACAGATGCATTTTCACTTTGCCACGTAAGCCTCGCGGGTTGAGGATTTCCTTGAGTGGGCTAAAGTGTTCCTTAGCTCCCCTTCAATACCAGCTATGGTTGAATCCTTCACTCTACCAGCTTCAGTGTTTCTAGGTGATGGCGTAGTGTTCGGTCTCAATCATGAGAGAGGAGGTTCAGCCACGCTAGTCGCTCGTAATCCTTCCTTTCCCCCTCCTTTTTTGCACTTATGAAATGCTGTAAAGTGCCACATACATTGACAGTGCCATATCAATAACAGCAAATACTACTGGGGCATTTATAGATGCATTTGACACACTGTGCAAGCCCATCTACATACAAAAAAAAAGCACAGAATGATTTAATATGTAGCTTTGTTGAGTAGGACGATTTGTTTTTAGATTTAAACGGTAAGAATTTGAGGTCGTTTCTGGTTAAGGGAAGTATTAGGTTAATTGATTAATGGATATAACAAGAATAGTTTCCTCTGTAATTAGGCAGGGTATAAGTAATTGTAAGAATGAGTTTAAGTATAAATGTTAGTGGCTAATCCGGATCTTTTCTGTTATTCTGTGGTTTTCTTTTTCTCCTTTCTTTTTGTATTGTATGTTTTTATGTATTACAATAAAGTAGAAAAAATAATCTGAAAAGGTACATGCAAAAAAGCACAATGTACTTCATGTCAATCTGGCCTTCCAAAAGCCTTTCACCTACTGTATCTCACACATAGCCCCTTGCGCAACGAACTGTGCATGTATGATTAAAGATATAGACAGATGCAGATATACCAGTAATTCTGGGGCTTGCAAAAGCAAGGGAAGACAAGACAAAAAGAAGGTGGCACATGAACAACAGCGAAAGAAGAAGAGGAGGGAAGGAGCTCCAACAAGGTGCAGATTGCAGCTTTTTTTTAATGTCATGTGAGCGTAGAGCATTCAGATCTACCTACACATTTTATAAGCTGTGGGGTTTTTGCCACGACCGTATGTGCATAGCACTTGCTAGGCATATGCTACTGGTGGCATATGGTTTGGAATTACTTCCTGAAGTACTAGCTGTACTCATCTTGAAACCACTGAAGATTCTTACTGCGAGCTAATTTTAAGAGCACTGAAATTAGGACAGCAAGGTTAGGATGGTTTGGACATAGAACAGCAGAAGACGGAGCAGTGGGGCATTATTTCAGATTTTGACAGGACTGGCCAACATTGGATGTATTCACAATTAGATTGCAAAAAAAAAAAAAAAGGCAGTGCTGCTGTTGTATCAACCTTTTTATATCTCCTAGAAACTGAAACAATAACAATGGTAAAAACACTCACTTGCATACCTGTTAACACACACACACACACACACACACACACACACACACACACACACACACGGATCTGTGCATTTATGAATCACAGCTAGCACATGTGATCGAGTGAAATTGTATAACAATAGTTAGTGTATTGTACCAATGAGCTAGCTTCACTGGTAGAGAGATCTAGGTGCTCCTGTGAAATTTTGTAGTCAGAACTTCTGTTCTGACCATAGGGTGGCCAATGCCCTAAAATGGTATGAATGAGGAAGAAAAGTAGACAGTGAAGTCAACTCTCCCAAGCTGCTACTGGCCAGACCCAAGCAAGCTAACTTTCAAGACGGAACAGCACCAGGCACCTTTATTCCTGTCTCCTGTTAGGAAAGGTTCCCACTTCTCTCTCTACTTCACTGTGATGGATGGCTGTACATAAAGCCCACTGACAGCTTCCATTTTTATAGCTACTCACAACTACTATTACGATTACGATTACTAACTTCAGGAAACATATTAGCCTATACATTTCCTTCAGATGTAGTAGGAGACTCCAAAATGAGACTGGAGAAAGAGCCATGACTCAGAGAGACAATTCATTTCACGCTTCCTGTTTTATTATTAATTACAGGTGGGTGTCTCTGGCCCCACAGGAGATAAGATAGTCCAAAACAATTATTTTGCTATTACCACAGTGGCACGGCGCCATCTGGTGGACCCATCTGATACAGAAGGTAATCTACTAGGAAACCTGGAAGCATTGGGAAAAGTATGTGTGAGCCCAGAGAAGAGCTATACTAGGAGTACTCTTCCCCCTCCCCCCCATCTTTTAGAAAACATGGCTGCACACACCCGCATCTCTTGCGCCATGTATCTGACTCAGAATGGGAGCTTTCTATTATGATGTCAGAGACAAATACATTCAGTACAAACCCCAACAAGATACTGGCCACTTCCTCGTGTTCTCTTTGCAGCATGGCCCCTTCCCACACCACAGACATAATGCAAGAAGTTCCAGAGTTCAGCCCGCATGTGAGAAACCCACACTGCAGCTCCTTCCTACACCAGCATTGCCCCAGTTTCCCAGAGCCCATGATACCAGGGCTTGGGAAGGCACTGCAGATGGGCTCCTTTCACATGATCCAGAGTTGCGCTACAGCCACGCCCATGAGGAAAGGGCCACTTGCTTTCTGTGGTGTGAAGCGCATGCATACACCTGACACTCCTACAGGTGGAGACTGCTCCCCTTCAAATAACATTGGAACAGGCCCTCTTTCAAGTTTACCCAAATGAATGCAAGAAGGAGCAGAGCTTAACGGAAACCACTGGAAGAAGCTGCACGATTTCCTTCTTCCCCATTCCCCTTCTGAAGACCATTGAGGCATATTATTAAAAAAAACAAACATGTAAGCATTTTATTTTCAGAAACAGGACACAACAGCCTGAGTTTTGACAGAAGGCAACTTCTTCACCTCATGTTTGCTGTGGTAGGAGGAGAGGGTGTTTAATCTTCATTCCAGCTGCAGGTACTGGGAGAATACAGGCCAATTCATTTCAAGCAACTGGTGGAACAAAAGCATGTCTGGGACACAGTCATAAAAAGGTATCACCCGCTCACAGAAAGATATACATCTGGGAGAGAGGAATGAAGAGGAAGCTTCCTTTATTACACTAAGTGGGCTGCTTAAATACACCACTAGAGATCGATCTAGTCAATAAGAGCCTGTAATTAGAGAGTCTGAAGCCATTCCACTGCATCCCTCCTCCAAGACAGCGTTAGAAATGAGCTCATTTGTCAACGTCGACTGAAGGTTGTTCTGTCACAAACAACCAGAGCAAATATCTTCAAAAACGTGCGCCTGAAGAGTTCCTACATCCTTGTCTAGGCCTGAAGCCAAGCAAGAAGTAGCTCCCAGCTAAAGAGACGGGGAGGGGAAGGAGGAGCAGAGAAAGGCAAAGAGCTCAGTCAGTTTGTCAAAGACTAAGTGTTCTGCCTCAAAATACTCTTGGAAATTGTTTTGGACCTGCTGAGGCCAATCAGCCATTTTTTTCCCACTCAAACAGGCTAAAGAAAAACAATGGCTTAACTTTTAATATAAAAAAAAAAGATGGGGAAGGGAAGGTTAAGTAAGACCTGTGGTTCCCCATTTATCCTTGGTGTGGGCCCAAGCAAGTGACAGGTTAAAAAACGTTTGCAGAATTTTTGTTTGGAAAAAAAAGATGACTAACTGTGGACGTGACTGAAGTCTATACAATTATGAAGATGTGCAGAAAGGGAGATACTAGAAGGTGGGAATCTGAGTGGCAGAAGATGTGGAAATGGACAAAAGGAAGCACTGGTAGCATCTGCTGGAGAAATGAACTAAAAAACTCTCCAAAAGGAAGCACTTGTTTACACAGTGCATAGGTTATACAATTCACTGGTTCAAAATGTGGTGCCAATCACTGGCCCAGAGCTGTTTAAAAGGATTAAACCAATTTATGGTTGTCACAGAGGTGGGCTTCTTCCCCATCCTTCCCTGTTATAACATCACAGGGGAGGTGGGAGGGGATACTTTGAAATACGAAGATGCTGTTGTCTTGATAAGGGAATACTTTGAAAGGGATAAGTTTGTGAACTGCCTGGGATACTTTGAAACGTATGGGGTCTTTCAAGTAATATCTATGCTTTGAAGTATGAATCATTTTGGTAACATTGGGTTAAACCAAAGTGTGAACCTTTCTGAAGTTAGCCAGAGAAAGGAGTAAAACTGCCAGGTCAGGTGCCATGGAGACCCTGGGAAAGGGAGAGTGATTGCAGGCGATTGCTAATCAAGGATTATCTGATTAGCTGGACAAGAGCAGGGACAACTCCAGGTGTTACTAATTTGAAATTATGCCAACTACCTGACCTACGTGCCTGGCAGCTGATAGCACAATCCTGTCTAACACTGCGCCCTGAGATGCAGTGAGAACGGTACAGCCTCCACTGCATCCAAAGCGCAGAGCAGGCAGCTGGGAGGTCACCTCCGGGGAAAGGAACAAAGTTCCCTTCCCCTGGTGTAAGCCCCAGACGCCCGAACAGGTCTTTTCGGATGTGTGCCAGCTATTTTGCTGGTGCAAATCCGGGAGGCCCGTGTAATGGCACCCAGGCCTGGGAAGGGGGATAGGATTCGGTGGAGGAGTCCTCCTCTGATCCCTCCCCCTGCCTGGGCCAGGCTGACCGATCCCATCCCCGCCCCCAGAATGCCCTGTTCCGCCCTCCCCATGTTCCTCCGTCACCCAGTGGAGAACTTACCTTCCCCAGTGGGTGCGGCTCTGGATTCAGGCTGGGGAGAGCGGTGTTGGCGCCACTTACTCCCAAGGTGCTGCAAACGTGCTTTATGGCATGTTTGCGATACTCCTGCGATAGCAGGCACTCCATCGGTCTACAATGTAGACAGGATTGGGCTGCCTGTGGCTAACTATGAGTTAGTAGATTTTTAGAATCATTATTATTGGATGTGATCCCACAAGGGATTCTGAGCTTCTGTCCTATATAAGTGGGCCTGCGCCAGCTATTGTATAGCGCGCGCTTCCGTTGCCCAGAGACGCAGCAGGTCATGCTGCTGGACTAACTCCGATCCGATACACTGGACTTAGAAATATTTCCAAAATGTAGTAAGTAGAATTAGTCAGACTTTGTTATTTTGCTGCCTTTGATTATGTATTCATTCACCTTTCTGAAGATCTTCTTTTGAGTGCCCCCTTGTTGGGGGTGGAGAATCTGACTGACTTTGTAACTTTTAATAAATTCTATTTTATGACTATGCTGGAGAGTGTGTATGTTAATTTGACCAGTGGAATGTCTGCTGCCTCAAGGAACCTGGGGAGACTAGGTGAGAGCCTTTAAACCCAGTTATCTCTCCCCCCCCCCTTTTCCTTCTGTTTGCTGCTGAGCTTGGAAGTGGAAAGGCACAGAGGAGTGGAAGGAGGTAGGGGGGTGGCACTTTCGCAGATGCTGTGCTGTAAGAGGGACTGGGTATGAGCTGAATTAGCTTGGGGGGGTTACAGTGCTGGACACTCCCCATAGCTCAAGATACCCCAGACGTAGTGAGCCCCTCAGCCCCCAGTGTGACAATGATGTAGAAAGTCTATCAATGGCTTTTAGCCATAATAGTGAAGTGAAACCTGCCATGTATAGAGAAAGGATACCTCAGAATACCAACACAAGGACATGTCACTGGGGAAGGCTGTCACCTTCATGTGAGCTTCTGGTTGACTATTGCTGGGGAAAAAAATTCTGGACTAGATGTACACTTAGTCTGATCCAGCAAACCTGTACCTTTTGTTCAAGAGAGGGGACACTTACCATGGGTATGAAGGGGTAGATCATGGGGGCAGGGTGTACGTGCACACATATGTAAGTGCTCAATTACACAACATGATCTACATTGGGGGGAGGGAGTCATGTGTAAGCTCATAACTCACTCCTGCACGCTACTACACATGCACATGCAAACATACACAGTGTTTATGTACATTGACCCTTTTGTATAGAACAAGGGTTTTCAAAGTGTTCTGGGTATTTTAGAAGCTTATCAGGCATTTCTCAATAAGAAGTTAACCTCTCTGAAAGACAGTTTGTCTGCCGCTTTGGGTCCCCCTATAGGGGAGAAAGGTGGGATAAAAATGCAGCAATAATACTAATAATACTAATACTAATACTAATACTAATACTAATACTAATACTAATACTAATACTAATACTAATACTAATACTAATACTAATACTAATACTAATATTGATCTCACCCTGCAATGTGTAGCCACAGGAGAATGCTGGGTGTGTCCCAGAGTGAACTTGCCTCAGTTCATGCAATGCAGTGGTGCCCTGTGTGAACTATGTCCCAGAATCCTGTGCAACACGCAGGAGGTTCTATGGTTCAGAAGTTTCTCCATCCACATCAATGTGAAAAGCACTATCTCAAGGTAAGATGCTGGAAAAATAGTACTGTAAAGCATGTCCCAGAATATTCTGGGATGCAAGGCTGATCCACCACTGGCACA
Organism: Plestiodon gilberti rubricaudatus; assembly: GCA_026170595.1. Taxonomy (NCBI): domain Eukaryota; kingdom Metazoa; phylum Chordata; class Lepidosauria; order Squamata; family Scincidae; genus Plestiodon; species Plestiodon gilberti. Next base: position 92,188,239 of record JANXHW010000002.1, on the reverse strand, counting down.
TAGGGGTTCCTTGCAAACAAGCCAATGAGATCCTGTCTACCTCGAGGTATAAAGCTGAAAACCACTTCTCTAGGTAATGCTGGTACTGAACAGGATTTGACTACATTCATTTGCTACATGGGCTTTCCACTCATCCTTCAAGAATTCTCAGGCATTCTCCCAACTGGATATTGGCCAGGCCCAGAACTGCATAATTTCACAGATGGAATTTTATTATCCCCCCCCCCCGGACTATTTTCTGGGCCCAGTTTGAAGGATACACAAGGTGCTCTCTAACTCTTTTGATTCCAACAGCACACTGCATTTCATTTATTAAAAAAAGGATGGCAAAATTAATATAAGCTTCCCTTTGCTAGCGCTATAGTACATCAGAACCCACCTTTGTGTGCAATAAAATACCACATTTTTATTTCTTCCATTGCTAAGCAAACGCACTAACAACTAGCGCCTTCCACACAAACAGATCAGACAAAAGAAAAGGAACCATTCCTGTTACTGCTGATAATGGAAAATGTTCAGCAACTCAAACCCAGGCTACTATTTAAATTCAGCTGCTAGAACAAATTGAGTGAATAGACACACGGCACACAGTAGAAAAGCAGGAATGTGTGCCATACAGTATGTTCTGATCTCAAATTATATCTTCCATTGAAATGTAAAAACCCAAAGGCACCTTTTCCCCCAAGGTCTCTGAAAAACCTGTTACCATAAACACTCAACTGAACAGCCAGCTTTATCTGTCTGGTTAAACGCTTGGCTGGCTTTCTGCCTTCACATATTACACAAGGTCACTCACTGTGTCCAATCTAGTTAGGGCAATGCAAAACACAGAAGCAAGCCTTCCTGTATACATCCTCCAATCGGCGGAGTAGTCATGCACACAAATGGGCGCCATAGTACTGCATCCAACTTCCAGCACTGCACAGAGAGTTCATTGGACTGGGAACCACAAGTGGAGCCCTGATCAAGAAAGCTGGCACTGCATCCAAGTTCCTCTTCTCCGGTTTTCGAGATCAGCAAGTAGGTATAAGCCTGTAAGGCAGCGGTCCCCAAACTCCTGTGTAGAGCTTGCACCACTGTAAGTCATTGCAGGGGGAGGCCAACAACAGCAACAGCACTCCTGGGACCCCGCCACCGCTGGGGAATTTTTCACCCTACCTAGGAGTTTTGCCAGCCACCCAGGGGGTTCAGAGAGCCTACAGACTCCTCCGCAAGCCTCCCCGCAACTCAAAACGGCTCCAGATCGCAATCGCAATCCACTTCTGGTATCGTCCAAAAACCAGAAGTGGGTTGCAATTGCAATCTAGAGCTGTTTTGAGGTGCGGGGAGGCCTACAGAGGGGTCCGCATGCTCCCCCCCCAGAGGGCCGGCAAGACCCCCCAGATAGGGTGGAAAAAACACTTTTCCCCCGCCGGCGGCAGTGGCAGCATGATCCTGGAAGCGCTGTCACCGTCACTGCAGGTCGCCACTCCCCTTAAGGGAGAGTAGCAACCCATTGTTCCTCGCTGGGGCATTGTGACGCCCCAGTTTGGGAACCTCTGCTGCACACATGGCTGGACCAGGAACACTGACTGTACTTCATATTCTTGCACCAATGTCTTTTGAAAAATGAAACAAGACCATGATCCTGCAAAGATTTATGCATATACCGTACTAAGATGGTGCCTGCCAAGTTGTACATACACATATATATGCTGGCCTACCAACACGTATCTTCTTTGCAACTAGAAGACAGCAATGTTAACAAGGTCCGCTGAGATCCAGCTCCCCTCCATTGCCCAGTCAGGACTCAAGGATGGTCTAGCACTGTCTGAGTAATGGTGATGACTCTGGGATTATTGCACAGCCTGCATCAGAGAATGCTGGTACTGTACATCCTTAATCCCTCCCTCCAGACAATGTTCTTGCCCAAATAATGGCAGGGAGAGAGGAAGGAATTAAAATGAGGGTGGAACTTTCTTGTTTTAAAGCCATAGAGAAGTGGGTGCTTCCAATATAGTAAGTCTAATTTTTCAAGAGACACTGCAGCCCCTCTCCAGGCCCCCCTTTGTGCCTCGGCACAAACTTTGGGAATTCTTGCACCAAGAACAACCACATTAACTCCCATAACTCTAGAATAAACAACAGATTCTGCATTCCAAGGATACTATGAAGAACTAACTATTCACCGTTATAAGCAGCAATTACGAATCAGAAAAATACAAGCAGCTTTGTCAGTCTTGGAGTGACATGCCATAGCTGGTTGGCAGCGTTAGAGTTAATGCTGTATTCTGATGATGGAAAGTTATTTAGTGCCTCACCTTCAAGAGTTCCCTTGGGAAATCTTTGCCTTCATTCATTCCCTGAAGGTTGGCAATGAATTCTTGACAGGACATCTTTTTACCAATGTTCTGAAAGATACGCGACACAGAAATATTAATGCGCATTATCAGAAAAGAACATGACAGTAGTAACAAAAACAAGTATTATATTAAAAGCTCTAATGGATTCCCCCCCCCCCCCCTTAGGTAACAACCAAGTGTGAACAGCAACCCCAGGCTTAGAGACATTCTTTGTGTGCATGTCTGCGTGAATGCAGCTATAAAATACAAATCGGCATGAACAAGCTACCCTACCAGGAATGGGGGGGAAAAAACAGTGAGTAAGCACACTGACAAGGATAATGGGGGTGATGAATCTTAGCAATTGCACAGGCTTTTCTACTGTGGCTCTCAAAGCGCTTTATGGCAGTGGGTTGCCAAGTACTTTAAGGTCTTGCCACAAAACAAAAGCTGAAATCATTTTGCCAGAGAAACAGCCCGAAATCAACAAGCTGAAAAGTCATGTTTTAAAAAGTGAAGGAAACAAAGAAAGAACTTGCCTTTTCAAAAAGAAAAGTACCACAACAACAAAAAAGAAGTTTATGGAGCTTCTTTTACACTCACTTGAGTGAGTGCAGAAATGCTCTTAACTACAGTCAAGGGATTGGTAACACAATCCTATGAATGCTTCCTCAGAATTAAGGTTCACTATGTTTAGTGGAGCTTACTCCCAGGTAAGCATCCATAGGATTGTAGCCTGGAGGCGGACAATGGGATCACATGCTCCCTTTTTCTTCAGAGTGAATTCCCCACTCCTACCTTTACCATGATTAAACCGTTCCTCAACAACAAGATTAACTATAATTAAAGCTATAGTTAAAGCTAAAGAGTAAAGGGTTACTCTTTAACCAGGATTTGAAACCAGGTTCTAAGCTGGAATCCTGGGCTGCCTGCACATACACATGCTTATATGCATCCAGAAATATGACAGCTGCTTAGTGTGATTCCATACCTTTGGACAGCAAGTATAAATATTGCAGTCACACAGCAGAGCAAATCACATGGGTCTTTCTGATCCAATCAGCAGCCAGCCAAGGAAGGATGGCACCGACTGGGTGGGAAAGACTCATGCAATTGGCTCTGCCAGTGTGGTTATAATATGCATACATACCGTCCAAGGGCGTGGGACCACATCACAGGGCACGTAGTTCCCACACAGCTAGTCTGTGCAACTCTTAACCATGGTTAACATTGCTACTAGAAAAATGTTGAGCCATGGTTAAGGCAGATAGAGGTAGCACATGATCCTGTGTTTTGCTTTCTAACCACATTTCATCTGTAACTGGCTTTTGGCATTATACAATCAGAAAAATTACCACATATCAGTATGTGATGTCTGTGGCAAAGGGGCTCAAATTTACAAAGGCAAATATAACTAGTACATATACTTGTTCCCAATTTACAAAAAAATCTGTATGATTTCCGGGCACTAAGGGATTCACTCAGCATCACACACACACAAAATAAATGTGGCAGTGTTGGAAATTCAAGCTAGCTTTTCAATGCTTTGCTATTAGGACCCCACATTCTTTTACATCTCTGGTGGAATGTGCATGCTATCCCATGCAACTGGTGGGCTTCTTATATACTGTATTATGAACCGCTTTGGACTTTAAAAAAAAGGGGAAAAAAGAAAAGCAGTAGTATACAAATAAATATTGTTTAGTAAAGTTCTGCTACATGCTAATGAATGGAAGCATTGAATTATAGTTAGGAAAAAGACAATGAAGGTTAAATGCATTCCAAGTTATGACTTCATTCCGAGCTACAAATGCCCAACTTACCACCTAGAAAAATAATGCAATCCAAAAAACAAACAATATATTAGTTAGAACAAACACTTCAAAGCTGGGGGGGGGGGGGAGAGACAAAAGAGATTGGAAACATTCATTTATAGTTATGGTTGGCACTATGCATTTTTCACACTTAGTACCTAACAGGATTAGGATAAACAGATAAGCTAAGGAAAGATCCTTGTTTTCAGTTTCAGAAGCCATCTAAACATGTCAGAGCACAAACTTCCAGTTACGTACAAAGTGTATATAAATTATGGCTGCACCAAATGTTACCTAATGTCAGCGTTCTCTTCAAAAATAGCTTATTTGCCACAGCTGAAGAAATTACTCACCTTGACAAATATTCGTGTTTCAACACTGTTTGGTGTAGTTTTGTTCCCCTGGCAGCTGCTGCTCCTTAGCACAATTCCCTTCTTTGCCTTCATTTGACTTCAGTTGCCCACTCTGCTGTTTAATCCTATTAGCTGTCACATCCCAGGTTATTTTGTTTATGAGCACCTGTGATTGCACCACATGAATTGGACATCATGATGTCATAAACAAAATCACATGGGTTGTCACAACCAATAGAATGAAATGGTAGTAAACTGAAATGCGGACAAGAACAATGAGGGTAAAAAGAAGACAATTGTGCTGAGGGAACTGAAGTAACACCAGTGTGTTTGTAACAAGTGCAAACAAAATGCTGAAAAGGATGCACTTTTTGACTCTCATGAAAACAGATGTGAAAAATCGAAAAATCGAGCCAGGATGGTGTAGTGGTTTGGGAGTCGGACTTAGACCTGGAAGATCCAGGTTCAAATCCCCCCTCAGCCACGAAGCTTCCTGGGTGACCTTGGGCCAGTCACTATCTCTCAGCCCCACCTATCTCACAGGGTTGTTGTGAGGACAAAAAGGAGGGGAGGAAATATGTACACCACTCTGAGCTCCTTGGAGAAAGAGCGGTATAAAAATGTGAATGAATGAATGAATGAATAAATAAATAAATAAAATGTGAAAAGGCTCAAAGAACATCTTTTTGAAGGCTCAGCTCTAACCTGTAGGGATAGCCCTATGATTAAGAATGCCTTCTGGTGTCTCCCTTTACCCAGTTAGTCAGATCTCAAGGGTGCCAATGTGCTTCCTGGGCAATGATGATGCTTGTCAGATACTTGGACTTTAAATGTAAAACTCAGATAGTGCTTTGTGCAGATATCTACTGAACCAAGAGCATGTAAAAAGAATGCTATGCAGACTCTGCCACCTAGTGCTCATAAGTTAGTCTGACACTGCAGCAAGGCTACAACTGGTAAAATTGCCCATATACCTCAGACTATGTTGACATTTTTCATCTCCTCACCACTATTGTGGCATTAGTTCCGATATGTCATTGACAAGTTGATAAACTCTAGAAACCTAACAAAGGGATGCTTCCCTGTGCTAGAAAAAGACTGCCCTTCAATTTTACTAATTGCAGCCACTTGTCCTAGCCACCCTCAAGCCAGCAGCATGAAATTTACTAGAGCAAATCCCAGTCAATTTTGGATGTAGTTAATTCCAACCTCACCACATCCTGGATGGGATAACGTCCAAAGGGAGTGAGAGCTTTGTGCTTTTTTATTTTTTTCCTTTTTGAAATATTACATGACCACATCTGTGGACTGGAACACATTTTTCTTTCTATTAAAAAAAAAAACCAACTGCCTCAAAATCTCTTCCAAGCATGGGGAGAGGGAAGTGTATTATCGGTACTATACAATAGGTACTAGCAACAGTCACAACAAAATTTATACACACCTATCGCAGCTGCACTAGTCATACTTAGATCTTCATTGAGCCTTCTCCAGAATACATCTGAAAGCTCTGTACAATTGGTTTGATAGAGATTTGGGCAGAGCAGGGAGAAAAAACACACACCACTGTCTGTACCTTGAACAATAGCTACAATATCACTGCCAAGTTTCTGAGAACTTACCATCTATATATAGCTCCACTTTGTATCTGTGACAAGATTGCTAGGTTCTGGGGTTCCAAAGAGGAAGAATTTTGCACTGTGGGAACCAACATAAAATGTCTGCTTGTGTAGGGCTAACAACCAAGAGACCTACAGGCCAGGTACCAACTCCTTGCACAAGTAGGGCTTCTAGCTGGTACTAGGATGCTCCTAGCATCCATCAGCCATGGAGCAGATGCTATGGCCAGAACCAACATGAGCAAGGAAGTCAGGTGATCAAAGGAAGTCATCCATTTTTTTATTTTTATTTTTTTGCTATAGAGCTTTCAGGACCTCCTGGAAGCCATTAATCTGGGCCACTTACTACTAAGGAAAATGAGGTTGGTCCTTTGCACAAACAAGACTATCTGCCTCCCTGTTACTAGCTACTATGTACCTGCCATGCTTGCTTCCTATCTTGCCCTTTGATTTGTCCAATTTAATGTATCCTGCCTACCTGTCATTTACATAGGCTGAAACCTTAGCCTATGCCTGTTGCATAAACTCTACATATGCCCTCCACCTTTGCTGAGGTTACCTGCAGCCTCTTTGGCTGCAAGAACCTAGCCCTGCAAGGGTTTGAGTAATGAGTGCTCAACGGCAATGAAAAGGCTTAAAGAACATCTCAAAATCTCTAAGAAAACAGGTTACAGTTTGCCTGTTGGCAGAATACTCACATGGCCATGGAGGTCAGTGTTCAGCAGCATTATTGCACATGTGAGACAATGGACTCCATCTGTGGAGGGAGAAAAACACCCCAAGCATGACATACAGAAAACCACACAGGAAAAAAAAAAATCACACTTCCCACTACTCAAATCTGCTTGTGAAAAGCATGATTCAAGCTGAGTTGGGACCTCCTAATTAACACTCTCCCCTTTCAAAAGCAGTTTGCTTATAAAGAAATGCATGACATTAATTTAGAGAGAAGTCTCATGAAATGGATTCATTTGGGGGATGGACAGACAAAGAGCTAGCCTGATTGCGTCTGTTATCAAGGGGAGGAAACCAAACATGCAAACCATGCTTTGAAAAAAAGCATCACAGATGTCAACAGTTTGTATAACCTCAGTCACGGAAACTAGCTTTATAGAAGGTTTCTTCTTACTTTGTACATCCTAAACTACAATATAGTTAAGCCAAGGTATTTAAACAAGTGCAGTCTCTATGAAGTCTCTGTCCATGAAAACAGACTGGCTTCAGTCCAGTTTAAAAGAGTCCTTCTCAATCTGGGGACTCGCTCTCAGAATACCTACACAGTGCCACCCCTCTCTCTTCCTTCAAATATGTCCTCAGAACCAACCTTGTTCATGGAGACATTGGCCCAACCCTTTAATCTTAATTCCCTCAGTGAAACTAAATGTAAATATGCCCGTGCTGACACTGCTACCTTAGCCTTTCCTTTCTCCTATTATGTTCTCACACTGTCAAGACAACTGAGCCTGAGGAAGAGTAGTTTGCCCAAGACCACCTAGCAAATTCATAGCAACAGCAAGGCTTTAACCAGAGACTTCCCCATTCTCCGCTCAGTTTCTCAACCCCAAACTACATGAGACAGTGACAGAAACATCTCTCTCAAGAAGGCTCCCATTAGTTGCATATAAATTGTGAGGCACAGCCCAAAGGAACATGCACATCAGTAACGCCGAACCTTTCCCTGCCTCCCTACTGCCACAGTCCATCCTTCCAAGTACTACACCTCCCACCAGAAGCAAACCTAGCTGTGTGAAAAGCATATGAGGGAGAGGGACCACAGAGGAAAATCCATGAGTGTTCACAGGCACACACAACTCTGCCTGCCAACCTCTTTCACCCTTTTAATTGTACTCTCTCCTTTACATGTGAATGGGGCAGACCTGTGTCTTTCAACTGCCATCATGTGTAGTTCGGGCTTTTGCCACTATCTAACTCCAAAGAGAGAGGAAGGATATATGTTCCATCATAACATAACAACATGGCAGAAGGTCTAGATATGGATATGGGGGACATTCAACACCAAAACAGTAATAATTATTTTTATGCAGACATCTCTCCTCCTCATTAAATGGTAAATATCAAAACACCAGTCCTAACTAATTCTGAAACATGAAAAAAAAATATTTAATAATATTTTCTGTCTCAATTTTTTTTTCCGATGGGCTGGAGCTTACTAAGTTCCCTTTGTGTCACTTCCAATCATAAGTGACTTGGTTTGAAAAGACCCAAAAGTTCAATAGCAATGATGGCAGGCTTATGATCCAAGGTGTTATGAATTCAAATCATGATACAGATGGCCTTCAAAAAGGGGTAGTCAGCTGAGGCCCGAACTACACATGATGCAAAGCATTAGCAGCCCTGACTGGCTTAGTTCTTCTTTAGTTAATAGCAGCGGGTTTGAGTCACCTCTCCCCACCCCTAGGGCTTTAAACCTGCCACAGACTCAATCCACAGGGGGGCCTCATCTGGCCTGCTACTTACCCTGGAAAAAGCTGTCTTGGAAGACACCAATGGGAGCTTTTTCTGGGGTGAGTAGGGCTAACAGGAGCAGAGTAAACAGGAGTAGGGTTGAAGTCCCCCTTACCACCACACCACCACCATCCACTGTGCTCCTCATCCACTGCTATTGATGAAAACTAAACCCCTCAACCCTAAAAACATTTTAAATTCCATGTGTAGTTCGGTCCACAACCTCCTGACCTATGGTCACGGCGATACATCCCGATAACCTCTTAACCAAGAGCCAAGCTATAGAGTCATGATTTTGCTAGACTGTACCACTTCAAATTGCCGGTAGGAGAGTGCATGCTTGAAGAGCCAGTAGTCCTTCGGGGTAGAAGAATGAATGAGAGAACAAATGGACAAACAAGTGAGTTATCATGCATACTACAACCAACCCAGGCGAATGTGCGGCGTGGGAGTAGTGGTTGTGGGTTTTTTTTTACTTGTTACAGGTGAGTAGTTAGTTCCAAGGCAGTATTAAATGTAACTAAATTACCTTGTGCAGAAATGGTGTTTGGGTTACACTGGTAGTATCTGTTGGAGAAATGAACTAAAACTCTCTCTCTTTCCTGAGTTTCTCCAATAAGGGAAAAGGCTTTAAAGAATGTCCTGAAATGAAATTTAAAGAGGACAAAAAAAGAGAAAGTGAAGCAAACCTTCGTAGACATTTTTGAAAATAGACGACAGCTTCTTTCCAGAGTTGAGGACTGTTTGAAAGAGAGATCACCGATGGGGGTGCATACACTCATCCCATTTTTGTTCCTGCTCAAAACGGTTTTTTCAAGATTTTGCATTGTTTGCAAAAGCTGTTTGACCAGTGGGACAAACAGAAAGTTGGTATATACTGTGAAATGATAAAATATATACTGTGAAGTGATGCATCTCTCAAACCACTTCCCACTCTCAAACATCTACTGTCTGTCTCCAGCCTAAGACTGTGTTGCTAATTTATAAACGTATTGCAATTCTTGAAGTTAAAGGGGAGGGTGAAAGGATCTCAAAGACAAACCCCAAAATGCTGGGAGGCTGTATATCCTTCTGCTGCAGTTCTAGAGCTCCAGACATTTCTTGGGGGAAGGGGAAGAATGGGACAGACAACCATTACTACTTTCCTAAATATGGTCATCACCACATAGTTCCTGCACTCAGACAGGACTTGCTAGAAAGATGCTGAGCTTGCTGCAGGTCTGCCTTCCAGTATAGACAGCACAACCTGAAAATACACATTTCTAAATCCAGCTAATCAAAACAGCTGTTTATTTTATTTTAACGATGCAGCTGTCGGGTTCTCTCATTCTTTCACCTCTCAGTATGTCCTCCTCTAATCTCCACAGGAACCCTTTCAGAGCACTGCTGTCATTTGTTGTCGCCCTCTAGATCAGGCAGCTGCATAGAGAGCATTTTACAAATAATTTTTTTTAAAAAACCAACCCTAACCTTTTGGGGGGTTGGACAAAGGGATTTCATGGGTTTCCATCAGGACAAAGGAAAACCACATCATAAAAAGAAATCATGCAGTTCTACGCACTGCTGGTTTTCAGACAAGCACATTTAAAACTAAGTGGGACAGCAGAAACACATCTGCCCAGCCTCTGACAATTCCACCCTTTGGCTCATTTGTGCTTTTTGGACATAAAATGTTAACAGTGTGCATGCACATAACGTTCACCACACGTAGGCCCAATACTCCAACATTCTTGCCCACCTCTCCTTGGGTCAGGTTTGCAGACTATCAGACCCAAGTGTGTTGGACTATACAACCTGTACATTATATTTGGTGTCTCCACAAGAGAGCAGGAAGGGACAAGCCAGCCTGGAATGAACAGAGGCAATGCTGTGCCCCACCATGAAGTGCATAGGTGCACTTTAGAGGAGGTGCGAATAGGCTGAGCTCTCAGGCTTGCATTCTCTTCAGCAGTAGCATAGGAACACTGCCTCCCCTCGTGATGCTGATGTCACTCACCCCGCCCCCGAGTGACGTCAGCCGGAGACAAACGTCCCTTGGGGGCTAGGCAGGACACACCACAAACACGGCTCGGAGGCAGCAGGCTCCTCCGAGCTGTTCTGCTGCCTTTCCCGCCTGGATTGCTGCCGCGTTCGCCACTGCCATTTTGTCACCCCGCCGCCATTTTATCACCTCCGCCGCCGGTATGATGCCCCACGTCTGCTGCCCGGGGGCGATCCACCCCACCCCTTCCTCCGCTTCTGCTCTTCAGGTGGCCCAGGAAAAGAGGTGTAAGTTTTAGGAGATGGCTACATACCTGAGGGAGTGATCCAAAGACAGGCCCGTGAAATCAAAGAACTTCAGGTACTCCTCAGCTACAAGTTTGCTAAACTCATTGCTAAAAAAGAGAGGAAGAGGGGGCAAAGAAATCTCATTACTTCAAAAAAAGCAAACCATCTGTTTTTTATCATTGTGCAGAAACACTATGAACAACATTTTGGTAGAAAGCCAGAGCATACTTTTTCCCCAAGTGCTTTGCGACATCAGACCGCTTGAATCTGTCCAGATGATAGAGGCGTTTTGCCAGCCTTCGGGCTGCTTCCACGTTGCCACTGGTGGTGCCATTGATGAGGTCATGGCTCAAGTTTTCATGCCCCTCTTTTTCCAAAATATCACTGCTTCCCATGTCCCCTCTGGCATCTATTGGCCCTGAGCTTTCCTGTCTTGCATTGCTGCAAAACAAAAGGAAGATTAAGGGAACAGGGAATGGGGAAGACAAGAAAATAAGAGGATTAATTTTTGTTTTCAAGGAGGAAGTCTTTTTAATAAAACATAGAAAGACTGCATCATAAAACACAAAATGGGTACACATGAGGAACTATTTATTGGAAGTTTCACTTGAACCCCTATTGAAACGAATGAGTCTTTCACAGATCCCATTCGTGTCAATGGAGCTTGGTGAGGAGTTTCCACATATGTCCACATTTTCCTTTTTCAGATACAATATTTTTCAAAGCCAGGAGCCTCAGCTAACCAAGCCTGCCCCACAGAGTCTAAGGAATGACCACTTAAGCATGGGTAAGATGGCATTCTAGATTGCCAAGTCTGCATGGCATATTTTCAAAACTGTTGAACCATCAAGACAATTCCTAAATGTTTTGAGGGAGCACTGGTAGACATGTATGGGAGGTGCCATGAAGACAGTGCATGGAGGTGGGGTGGCCATGGAGGACAAGGGGTGACAGCGGGGGGGGGGGGGAATCAACTCTGTAGCTTTCTGTAGTTCTTTAGGCCCAGAAATTTAGGATAGCAATTCCATTTTGAAAAGCACAAAGGCATGTGCTTCACAAAGGCCAAAAAGGAGAAATTGAAGCACAATCTTAAATAGAAAACATTGAACTGGGGAGTTAAACTGTGGCTGTTTATGACCTACCAGTTTTAACCCTAAGCCTGCAAGAAACTAAAACAGGCACCTTGTGGAGATCGCCCCAACGGAAGCGACCAAGACCAGGTATTCTTGCCAGCTTCCACATACGCTCTTGACAAAATTCCTGGTAGAATGCCCTCATTCAAGGCAAAATATCAGACTGCAGTGTCTTCCTCTTTCAAACAGCTCTCACCATATTTCATTTTGTGGTTTAAATATATAGTGTACTGAGAGAGTATGAAACAAGCCCTAGTTCCTGTAATAACTTCCTCTTCTTCACCACCACCACCCCCATATGAAAGAAAAATATCACACTACACCATAAGCATCATACCAACCTTTGGCCCTTCTCTCCTTTGCAGCTCTTCACATGTGCAGCCCTCCCTCTCTACCTCTCTATTTTCTCCTTCAGGTTTTCCTTTGTCTGGCACTCTCCTCCAGCCCTCATACCTCTGGGTTACCACCTCTTTCCCTACCTTTTCTTGGTCTGCTGCTGCCTGAGACCAGACCTCCTTCGTCCCTAGTTCACAGCTTCTTTTACCTCTCCTTCTCTCTTCCTCGCCCCACTCTAGGGTTCAAAGAGCTCAGCAAACGGCATCCCGCCCATTGCAACCACCAATGTTCTGCCTGCCCTACTCCACTGTGACGATAGGAAAGCTCAGCCAATGACCGCCAGAGGTTTCATCGCCACTCGGCATCTATGAAAAGATCTTTCTGGGCATCAATGCTCCTTAAAACCAGTTAAGTGCAGCAGTAATGTTAACATTTTTCTTTCTGGCTTCAGATCCTGAGACTATGAGCAGAAAAGGAAGATTGTTAAGAGTGTGTGGAGATCAAAGTCAAAAGGGAATTCAGCCACCCTTGAGAGCAACCAAAATGATCTCCTTGCACGTCAACAGCTGCCACTGCCGCATCTATTCTAGGCAGCCCAGACATCTCTTACAGAGAAACTCCAAAATTACTTGTGGGAAAATCTCAACACTTAAACAAGAACCCCCTTTGAAACATAGGCAGGTTCAAAACATGGTAACAAAGTCTTGAAAGCGTAAGTAGAACCTGGAGTAAAAGAAGTGCCCCAAAAAACAGTCTGATTGCAGAAAAAAAAATATTTATTAAAAGGATACCAGAGCTAACCCAAGTGACTTGAGAGCAGTCAGGAGAATCAGTAAAAATATAAGGGAGTTTATTAAAAGGAGTCACAAGGCTTTGGAACCACAGAAAAGATAATCGCAGGTGATGAGGATTCCTTTGGATCTTTTGGAAAAACTAAAGAGGGAGGGAGATGAAAAGGTTGGCAAGGAAATTAACAAAGCAAGCTGAAAAATGAACAAATCCTGATACAGCTAAAGTAGATACATTCTTTATCTCAGTTTACTCACATTGCCACAGGCTTCCAAGAGTTCTCTCAGCCCTCCTGTCACCCCCAATACATCCAAGGGGATGGGAAGAACAAACTGAACATCTCCCGACCAAGGCAACTGCACGGGGCGGGAGGGAGGGAAATTGCTCCTGGGTTTCACAGCCAGTGGGTATAAAACCATGCTTTCTCTGAGGGATTGATCATTTGGGGCCACCTGATGTTTTTGAATTTCCCACTCTTAGACAGGTGGGCTTCTGGCTCAAGTTACTTTTGTTACTGGTCTGTTACTACTGCCTTGGGATGACTCAGCAGCCTCTGGAGGCTGTGAAGCATCGCTAAAGCCTCTGGGTGCTAGACAGGCAGAGGCATCGTTGGGGGGGGGGCAACACGCGGCAGGGGTGCAATTGCCACTGGATTCAGCAGCGGCGACAAAGATAGCATCCCCCTGGCCATTTTTGACCGCTTTTAGGCCGTTTGCAGCGACAGGATTCGCCCGCCTGCGCCGCACACGGCCTAAAAAGTGCTTTCTTTCATCGTCGCCGAATTGCCATAGAATTCAGCGCGGGCGGATTTGTGACATCACCCCCGGGGGTGGGGCTTATGACATCACATGGGGTGTGACAGCGACGGGCCCCCCGGGAAGGTGTAGCTACGCCACTGTAGACAGGTCAGTACATGAAATAGCAGCCAAAAAAGGAGAAAATCGGGGGCGGGGGTTACCACACCTCATTAAGATGGCTGAAATTTATTCCTGCCATTCACACACCTGTGTGATCAGAGTAAATTCTTTTCAAAAATATCGTTATGGCATGATGCAGAAAATGCATCACAAAGGAATTTCATTCCATAGACGGCATGGCCGGTTTGGACATAACTGTGTCAATGAAGCCTAGAGTCCAGCCAATACATCGCATTCTATTCTGATTTAGGTGAACTAGCAGAGAAAGATAAAGCATCCTATTAAATTGCCTTCTTGATGCTAGGATAGGAGTAGAACAATCATCTCTGCAGCCCCTATCTACCCCAAATCTCTCTTCATATGACTTTACGAAGAATTATTTGCTCCAATTGTGAATCTGAAGCAGATAGTAGGAGAAGGCAGAATGGAAGTCAACCGAGAAAACAATTTGACTCTTATACTGTATTTCTCTCCTACTTCTTAAATAAAAGGTTCCCAAAGCAGCAACAAGGATCTACTAATCAGACTTTACAAATAGTATAAATTCATCATTAAAAATTACAATAGAAAATACAATATCCTAAACCCACAAAAGAATAAACAAGAGGAACAAAAGCAAGATACATGGCTCCAACAGCAAATCTTGCTTCTGCAGCCAGCAGACCAAGCCAGGGTTCCTCAACCAGTGGTACTTTGGCCGATTGCTGGTGGTACTCGGACCACCGGAACCCTGTTTTGACATGGCACTTTTGGCAGCGCGTTTTCATTCCCAGGAGCCTGCCTTTGGCCGAGCCTCTTGGGAATGCTGAGAAAGGCTCTCCCACCTGCCCAGAGCCTCCTACCTGCATTTTCTGGCCTCCGAAAACCTGGAAGTAACGTGATGATGTCATCGCCAGTCACTTCTGGTGGTACGCAGGAGGAATATGGCGTCGAAGGTGGTACTCAGCCGGGAAGGGGTTGAGAACCCCTGGTCTAAGCTAATTGGCAAAAGCCTTTTTAATAAAGAATGACCAAGACTCCTTTCCTAAATACCTAGTTTGAGCTGACCAGTCTACCCCCCCCCCCCCCAGAAGGGGCACCGCTACAGACAGAGGCCAGGCCCAAGATCATGTTGCTGCTCCCTGGACTTCAAGCGACAACCTTTTATTTCCTTTATTTAGATGTATGACACATGGCACGCTTAATTATATGAGTTCGTTTTATGGCACTGGGTGCCTGCCAGGAGAGCCAGGCCAGTAGCATGACTTTGGAATTGGACTGATGGTAGGAGGTTTCGGATCCCGAAGGCCTAGAAGGCCACTCCCTTAGTTTGTCCGAACAGTCATTCCCCCACCACCACACTGGCTGGCTTGGAAGAAGCCTTGCCTGGCTTTCCTTTCTGGGAAATTCCACGAACAGCTGCACCTTGCTTGCACAGCAGCATGTTTGACCCTGTGAACAAAAGCCACATCCTGGGAGCTTCCTGACTTGGAGCAAACAAAGTCATTCATGGCACAAAAGAAGGGTTCCCAAACCTAGCTGCTGTCACCAACTCCATGGCCAAATTCAGTCAAGGAGTTCCTGCTAATTGAGCCAGCTGCCTCCAAAACTAGCTGCCACGCCCTTGGTAGGGTACAAGACCATAGAAGTATCCATTTAGGGCCAAGGATGCGCCATCAAGTTACAGAAGCAGATTCTTTAATGTGCTAACCTACAAAATATCCCATAGGGTTTTATGGGAAGAAAAGATATAAAAATCTCAGTTGCAAGACTCCACGTGTCTTTGTTCTTCATTCACCTTGCTGTTAGTATTGTTGTGTGTTGACCTGCCGGCCACGCACGAAGCACCCCCATTCTAGGCACTACCCAAGAACCACTGTTCCAAGCTGGCACTTAGGATTGGTAACCAGCCATTCACTTCTCTTTCCAGCGTTTTCACTGCTGCCCTTCTTTGAGCACAACTGAGAAACTGCTGCTTCAGTGCCCGCTGGACAGGCACCCTTCCCGCTGCGCCAGCATGAGTTGGGCAGCCATTCTTTTTGTGGACCCCCTCATAACACACACGCTTCTCCTGGAAAGCAGCTTTGGCTCCCTTATCCTGCTTCCCTCTCTACAACTAGCTATGGCTATACAGTGGTTCCCAAACTGGGAGGCATGGCTCCTGGAAACCAACCAGGGGAGCCATGGAGTGCCAAGGAATCCTCTTGAAAAACAGTGCCATGCAAATTGGCAGGCATCAACATAACGTAATGGGGAGCCGCAACCAATGGTCAAGGGAGCCACTGGTCAAAAAGGTTTGGGAAACGCTGGCCTAGCCCCTTCCAAGCCCTTTCTGTCTTTTGCATCCCACTTTGACACAAGAGATGGCCTGGTCTTGGCCACCCGGCCCTGCAATGCTGAGCATGCAAGTCAGCGAGAAACAGACAGGTAACTTTGGTCTTTGGCAAAGCTTAGCCATCAACCCACAAAGCCCTTTTCTCTTTTCCTGAATCATAAGCAGTCAAATCGATGTCACGCTTTAGCACTTTATCTTTTTCTCCTCTCTCTGAGTGTTGTGTGTGAGCCTTACACTCAGTCTGTTTTTAAACTGTTTCAAGGGGAGGCCTGAGATCAGCCCTACGTCTCCAGTGCGAACCTGATTGACTGGAACAGCAGTTGCTTGAACTCAGCAGCAGACTAGCGTAAAATAAACCCATTCGAGTACCTGCAGTGCTGGTTAAGAGGATCTGCATTATTTTATTATTTTTATTTTTCACATTTTTATATCGCCCTTCCTCCAAGGAGTTCACAGCGGTGCTGTGGGGTTTGCTGGTGCATCCATTGGCTTTGTAGTTGTGGAAAGTGTCCACGGTTACATAACGCCGGAATAGCGCATCTACCGGGAAAAAATACCACAAACGCAGAGGAGGAAGCCACGTTGTGGTGGAACAAGACAGATAGAAACAGAATCGTAGTTTCAGCTTTGATGCTTCAAAATACATTAACTAATTTCTTCATATAGGCAACAATGGAGGGAAAAATCCCAGGTACCTGTAGTAAAAACAATACATCATATTTCAAAAGATTACAGCAAGCCCGAAGCAGTATATCCTACTAGCATACTATCTCTATTTTCTATTTATATTATCCTACTAAGCCAAAATGTCTGACACTCTATTCATCAAATCCACATATCATCATGTCATTCTTCTCTCTCTCTCTCTCTCTCTCAAAAAGTCAATCAGTGGTTTTCAATTATAGTACGCACAAAGAGGTTTACTGACTTTTCTTTAATTAAAATTGTAAGTTTGTCAATTTCTGCAAAGTCCAAAACTTTTATCCATCAATCTTCCAGAGAAGGTATTTCTGAATTCTTCCAATATTGTGCATATAAAATTCTTGCAGCACTTATCATATATGAAAACAAAGAAAATATTTTCTACTTGTTTATAGGTGCGTGTCTAGAAACATGGGGATGCCTCCAAGGTGCTGAAGTAGGCCTTATTATTTATGCTTCAGATTTAATAATTTGACTACATTTTCTTAACTATGGCACATGTTCAGCTCTAGTTGCATGCAACTACTGGTAATCATGTGTCAACTAGCGGCTCCAGATGAGGGAAATGCATTCCTGTTCACAACAGAAGCCACATCCAGCCAGTTCAGTGGGGCCTGGATGCACAACCCAATATTCTTTTGCATCCACCTCCACTGTCAACATGGAAGACTACGTTTGTGCCTGGGGTGCATGTTTTACTGGCAGTTTGTTGTTTATGATTTTGTTTTATGAACCGCTCTTTGAGTCAGATGGCAGGATATATTTAATGTTATCAGTCAAATAATGAACCACTTGAACTTGCCTAGTGAGATTTTTTTTCCCCCTTCAACTCTCAGGCAATATCACAAAATGCTTTTGAAACTTCCCTTTAAAAAGGTTGTTCACCATGCAGTGAGGTTAGAGATTGGTTGTGTTCCAAAAATCACAGCCCCAAGCTTCTGTGGGGATGTGGAACTAATTGCACAGTTCTTTGGCTACAGGCCAGAGATAAATCTTTGAATTAATGTACAACATTTCATGTTCTAATAAGGTGTGTTTCTATTTTGCTGCGATTAAAATTCTCTCAAATGGCAGCTGTGTAATGGTGTACTATATCTCTCCCCCTCCTCCCTGCACATGAACCTATCATTTAGGAAAAACAGAATGTGCAAAAACTTGTCCAAGTGTCAGGATCAGAGAAAGAGCAGAGATAATCATCATCACCATAGGCCAAACTACACTGGAAAGCAAGTGATAAGGAGGACTGATCAGAATGGAAACCACATTCCCACTGATTTTGTTTTGAAAACACTAGGATCTGCACACACTTTAAAGGAATACCGTACTTAGTTTGAAGTAATACTCTCAGAGATCTATTGTGATGTGATGGAGTAAAGAGGCATCTTTTAAGTCAGGGGTTCCCAACACTTGGAGGCCCGCATACTCCTACACGGGCCTCCGGTTGCCCCGCATACCCCTGGACGTCCCGCCCCCCCACATACCCTCCCACGTACCGCCCTTAAAATGTATTTTTCTGGGTTGCGGCGCAGGCAGGCAAGCCCTCCCACCTGCGCCGCAACTCAGAGGGAAAGGCTACACCCGTGCCAAATCGACAGGTCTGTAGCCTTTTTTTCCGGGTTGCAGCGCATGTGGGAGGACCCGCCCGCGCTGCGACCCGGGAAAAAAGGCTACAGCCCTGCCGATCCCTATAGCCTCCCCTACCTTTTCTTCTGGGTGCCACCATCTTGGATCTTGTGAAATCTCACAAGATCCAAGATAGCTGCGCCCATATCTTGTGAGAATTGGGCCACCTATCTTGGATCTCGCAAGATTTCACGAGATCCAAGATGGCGGCGCCCAGGAGAAAAGGTATGAGGAGCTACCGGGGAGGCTATAGGGATCGGCAGGGTTGTAGCCTTTTTTCCCGGGTTGCGGCACAGGCGGGTCACAACAGCTGATAACAGGCAGAGTCACATGTACCCCCGGCCTGCGGTCTGTATACCCCTAGTACAGTGGTTCCCTAACTCCTGGGAAGACCCTTTGCTGCCCTAAGTGGCAGCGGGGTCCTCCCAGGGGTAGTGACGGCACTCCAGGATCGTGCTGCCGCCGCGGACAAAAAGTGTCTGTTTTTACCATCGCTGGTGGATTTGGATGTCCGGCGGGGTGTGTGGGGAGCCTGCAGAACCTTCTTCAGGCCTCCCTAAGCATCGGAACGGCCCTCCAACACAATCGCAACCCACTTCTGGTTTTACGGTGAACGGCTCAGTTTTTTTACATGACGCCCCAGTTTGGGAACCTCTGTTCCAGGTTGGGAGAGCCTGTTTTAAGTTAGGGCTCTCTTATATGTAAACAGGGGGAGAGCAACTGTCCCTATTTCATCTCAGCATCCCGGCAGCTGTTGCTGGTGTCTGCCTGTGTCTCTGAAGACTGTGAGCCCCTTTGGGACAGGGAACATTCTTCTTCCGTTACTGTGTAACTGCTGCTTTGAGAATGTTTTTGTTGAAAAGCAATTCATAATACTAACATGAATGAATAGCACCAGCAATGCATTTGCACCACAGAGATCTGTTTTCAAATCTCTGCTTAGCCACAACTGAGGGCGCAATCCTAAAGGCGCCTAGCGCCACCAGAACAAGTTTTCCGGTGGTGCTAGGCATTTTCCAGCTGTTGCAAAAGGTGACGTGCTGGAGCAGTGGCATTGCCAGCCAGGCTGCCGCCTGGGGTAGAACAACATCACGATGCCTAGCATTACCCCTCCCACGCCTGCACATCACCCCCCTACTTCTGGAATGGCTCGATTTCAAGCCTGCGCAGGCGCAGGGCAGGCCTATTTCGTAGCGCTTGCCGCTTGAAGCAGCATGCTCTGCAACCCCCTGGAAACAGTAGAAAAATGCCAGAGTGCAGCAGGGGCAGTCCACCCCACCACCAGTTATGCCACTGTGCTGGAGTGAGCAGCCTAGACTCCACAGCAAGCAGCTGGCTCCGTACCCCCCAGCAGACTGCGGACTCCCACCACCCAAGGTAAGTCTGCATAGGAGGTGGGAGGGAGGCAGAGGATGGGCAGAATGGGGTGGTGACAGGGGTGGGGCGGAGGGCAGATTGGGACTATAGAGGGGGCACTTTCGTTTCAGTGGCGGCAGCGCACTCTGAAACCTAACCCTCTTCCAGGTCTCGAGTCGCCTTCCCGGAGCCACATGGACTTGCACCAGCAATATCTCTGGTGCAGGTCCAAGTAGACCTGGCACAGGCTTACCCTGGAGCAAGGGAATAAATGTTCCGTTGCTCCAAGAAGGCCAAATCACCGCGTGGGGAGTTACAGTGGATTGGGCTGTGAGATGTTGGCGCAATCACTGCCCCTCCACCTAACTCTACTTCACAAGGTGAAGAATAAAGTATGGGACACCACCTTTTAGCCCCTAAGATAGAACAGAGGATACGATGATGATAATATAAATAAAAATACCCCCCCCCAATAAGGAAACCACATCAATTTGTATTTCTGCCCGTATGAACTGTCTTCCTGGATCAGGCCTGATTGGGTTCACCTACTCCAGCATTCTGTTCCCAACAGCTGCCAGACAGATGTCTCTGGGAAGATTACAAGCAGGTCACAAAGGTGGGGCACATGAATGCTGGATAATTTGATCAAGCTACCAGGCACCTCTGTTTGTATATCTATCATCCAGAGCTAGAAAAAAATATTTCAAATTCCTAGGAGGTAGCCATGCACAGATCTGGACCATAAACAATTACCCCAAAACATTTCAGCAGCAGATCTCTAGGCTTCTTGCAACACCAGATGGAAAAGAACAAAGAAGCCTGCCACCTATATTCGCCATATGGGCTGACAGGTTTACAGCCCCTGCCAAATCTAAGCTAGCTTGTAAAGCTTCATGAAAAGCGTGTTTTGCCACCACCACCACCACCACCGTGTTATTTCGCAAATGCTCATTGCTGCTGCCAGGAGCCACAGCCTTGGATTCCCGCCAGCACTGACAGAACACATTTGTAGTGTCCCAGGAATGAGCCTGCAGAATGAATGGATGGATGAATGAATGAACGGAGTGAGTGAATTTGCCTTTCAGCCAACTGAGAAGTCAACTGAAGTGCTGCAAACTCCCACAAAGACACAAAATTACTTCAGACTGACTCCTTCCTTGCTAGAGTGCCTGAAAATCCAAGTGGAAGAGGGAGAGCAGATTGATATGGCTCTACAGCCCGACGACAGAGCCTAGGCTAAGTTCACATGTGGAATTACTTTATTGTAACAAATGCACATTTAGTTCTTAACGTTTTTTGGTCTCCTGTGCTGTCTATATGACTACAGATGACCATCTATCAACTGGTTATATACTATGGTGCGCATGTAACCATGTCAGCAAGCTGTCACTGGTACTTCCTGCTACACAATGAGGAGAATTCTACATCTTCGTACCTGATCCAAAATCCACAGAAACAAAAGAATCTTTTCACAATGTGGCAGGATATAATAGAGAGTGAAATACAGTACAAGCAATAATTTGACAACTGGTAATTTCAACCCCTGTGCACATTCTGCCTACTGCCTCTGTCATTCTGCCAAACAGCAAGGAGAAACTTGCCATTTCCCTGCTTCCTTAGATTTTTATATCAGACGTGGCAATGTGGTATGAGCCTCCTTATTACTTGGCAGGAAGTTGCAGGCAGCCAACTTCCCAAATGGTTGCTTGCACACCCACATAAGTTACTGTTTGGTCAAGGGTTTTCTGTACTCACCCAACAAACCCAACAAAGTGAGGAGAACCTCTGAGAGCAGAAAAAAGGAGGCAAGAAACAACAAAGTCTAAATGCAGCATGTTTTTCAAGATTTCTAGACTATTTACCCAACCTGCTCCAAAAATGGCCTTCTACGTTATGTATCTGAGGGTAAAATGTCCTTAAGTGCAACATGCCTACAAAACTACAAAGTCAAAAGTGAAGATTCCAACCCAGGGCTGGTTCATACAAGCTGTTTCTTGCCCACATGAGCACTTTCAGTGATCATAGTAGCTGGAAAAATATCACCAAGCTACAGAAAAATAAAAATTCGTCTCAGTCCTAAACATGATTGCCAGGATCCCACCTGATTTTCAGTTTTTAATTTCAACTCAGGTAATTAAATATGTGAACCAACTCGCAATGGTTACAAGTCATGATTGTATACAACCTCCAGGTTTTAGAAGTAGCCTATCTCTGAATGCCAGATGCAAGGGAGTGGCAACAAGATACTGTACACGTATCTCAGTGGCATTCCGAGGCTGGTGCGGAAGCGTATGTGTAGCAGGATGCCGCTTCGCGCGTGAAAACGCTCCTCCCCCTTGCCGGTCAGAGCCATTCCCAGCGGGCGATGGCTGCCCGTGTGGGAGCCATCACCTGCTGGGAATGGCTCCAACCGGGGAGGGGCACTTTCACGCGCGAAGCGGAATCCTGCTACACATACGCTTCCGCACCAGCCTCGGAACGCCACTGACGTATCCTGCTGTCTTGTGTGCTCCCAGAAACATCTGGTGGGCCACTTGGCCTGATCCAGCAAGGCTCTTCTTATGCTCTTATGTAACTCTAAGAAGAACCAAATCAACTCAAAACTTGTTAAAGCTGGGATGCTTGATTTTCTTCCAAGCTGTACAATATAACGTATATTTATATGTACATCCTACAGACCTGCACCAACACAAACCTTTAATTGTTCTGGATTCTTTGCAAATGACTTAAAGCCACAGGAACTGGCAGGTCCAGTTTCTTCAAGAAATGATTTATTAATTAACTTTGTTAATCTCACTTCTCCCCCCCACCCATATCCTCCCTGCAAAAATCAAGATTTTTTAAAAAAATAATTGTCTCTCAGTGGTTGATTGATTGAATTACCTTGGTTTCACCGTTTACCATCATTTACTAAACTTTGAAGTCCTACACAAGAAAGGTCTTCAAAAGGCACGCTTTGAAGATGCTCACTCTTCTGCGATACAAGTGGCCCAGCTGCTCCCCCACACAACTCCAGAATGATGCAGCAAACTCGGTCAAGGTCACTGAGTGTAACAAACAGAGCTTCTCTGTCACCCAGTAACTAACTCAAGGAAAACCTGTAAAGCAGCCAGGGGGGAGGGGGATGCAGGGAAAGCACCAACCTTACCAAGTCGCAAAGCAACAAAGTTGTTGGTTTCACTCACTGTATCTTACAGATCCCTAAGTTTATGGCACAGTCTCATTCACAGCTGGAACGAAAGCCAGTGTGGTATATTGACTGGACTATTGGGCATGGATAAAGGGGAAGCCCTTACTATTCCTAGGAAACAAACTGAGTGGACATGGTGGGCACGTCACTGTCTGTCTCTCAGGTTAACTGACCAGCCCGCACAGGGTTTGCTCGCCAAAGGTCAAATGCGCCTCATGTGCATGCCCTTGGCTACGGATTGACCGACAGACCACCTCGGTCGGATTGCTTTAAGGGAAAAAGATGAAAAATATGCGGTCAATTTTAATTAATACTCAAATATTTTTAAATTATACATTTAAATAATTCTGGCATGTGTCTGTGCAGAGAGTTATCCAATTTTTCAATCACTCCCAGCACAGCAGCAGGAGTACCTGCCCCTAAGGAAGATAGAATGGAGGGAGGCACACCCAGAACCTTAAAAAGGAACCTTCTATTATTTAACTTCTTCATAGTAGCACACCACTGGTTGTCTCAAGTCACACTAATATGTCCTAGCACACAGTTTGGGAATGATTATTTTATTGTAAACCCCCATCCCTCCAAAATTATGGAATCACTACAGCACCAACACCTACATACACAGTTAAATCTCTTTAAGGTTTTTTTAAAACCACTTAACAAAATTCCACTCCTAATAATGAACATGTAGATTATCATTAGAGCATGCGCAAAGCCTCTCTTTATAGAGTCATATTACAAATTAATGCCATTCCTTGCACAAAAGCAGAATTAGGCCAACACATACAACCTCCCCTGGATGGTAGGTGTGTCGAATATTATCCCAGTACTGTCATTTGTTGCCACCTAAAATCTAGTTAAAATTTAAAAAAAAAATGCTTGCCAGAAACACGCAATTCTGTTTCATCTATATAGCCTCTTCAACTATTTACATCACTGTTTTCAAAGCAGAGTTCTGCCTATACACACAAGAACTTCAAAAGGGACAAATTCACTGCTGCAGTCACAGTTGCATCTACTTCAGCAGTAAGAAATATATCTGGGATAACTGGAAGAGTTAAAACCTAAGGTTTGACCTGATTTCCATAATGTGGAAATATAAATCTGTATAATGTTTGGGGTGAAAGTTGATAGAGGTCTGTAACAAGAGGTCTGTAACCAGGTTATCAAAGCTCAGCTAAACTGGAAAATAATTAACTGCACCTTAAGCCCAGGTAAAATTATATATATGCCAATTTCTAATTCCTTGATCTTAATTAACTGGGGAAAAGCAGAAACAGCCTCAAAGTCTCAGAATGGATGGAGGCGTAGGTTTGATAAATATGATTACTTATTTGGTAAGTGCTGTTACAATATGACTAGATAGGGAAGGAGGTTTTCCATTTCAAAGTCACAAACTTGATTTTAAAGTGTAATTTGACTGCTTTGAATAATTCAAAGAGTAGCTTGCACTTTTTGAGCACATCATAACACAAAAATAAGAAAGACTAAAAAGTTAAAACATCTAATTACCTGAGTGGGAAAACAGTCAGCCCGTAACCATGCCCTGCGCGAGTGCGGTATCAGCAGACTATCTGCTCAGCAATTCTTGTTTTTGCTCCACTGATTGCGTCTCACACACTTTTTGTCTTTCAGTTAAGGCATGCAAACATCATATACGTGTTTTCTGCTTTTATGCATCCCTTGGGGGCAGGAATCAAAACTTGAAACAAATTTAAAAACTTCCTCCTGCTCTTCCTAGTTCCCTATCACAACATCCCTCCAAGAGACCTGCTTCAAACAAGCACAATATACAATGAAGTCACCCATGACCCCCCTCTGCTAACATTCCCCTTAACCATTTGGAGACTGGCGCAGAGTAGCTCAGGCTATTTCTGCAGCTGCTTCTCGATTAATTCGGGGAGAGGGAGAGAAACAGCTGCTCCAAAACACAGTGTTTATGATTCCTTTTCAAATAGTTCGGGGGGGGGGGAGAGAGAATTACGGAACATAATGTGCCTGATGTTTTACAAATTCTACAACATACAGTATTAACAAAAACACACACGACTAGACACAGCAACATAATTTCTCTATTTTATCAGCTATGCAGCCAAACAACTTGAAAGGTCTTTGCGTTGCCACTGATTTCCGGAGTATGTGCGGGGGGGGGGGGGAGAGAAGCAGGGGGAATCATGCATTTCATTGCTTCAAACTCTGTGCTCCTGACTTTCTCCATGCAGACAGCTGAGAAAAGCAGAGTTAACAAGCAAAAACGTAAGAGTTATGGCTCTTTTTTTTTTTTTTTTGACAGACATGACTAATGGATAAGAGAAGTCAGGCTGTTAAATTCTTAGCGTGGCTGCATCAGCCTGCCTAGTTTCTCGCTGAAACATTGATGAAAGACGGCTGTAGGATGCAAACTGAAAAGCACTGGTGGATTCTACAAAGCTATAGTATTTTCCCTGTCTACGAATCTCCCTGATTTGAATAAATCCTCAATGTTTCCTAATACTGTATTTGTTTTATCTGTCAACGACTTGCTTGAGTTAATTTTCTATTTTCACCGGCTCACTTAACCTACTCCACCCATTCTCCCTTGCTACCCCTTTCAAAGCCCACCTCTTCTGGGAAGCCCTTATCTCTCCCCTCCAACTATACATCTCCAAAAATGGGAACAAAATGTGTGCCTGTTTAACGGAACGTACTCATGTTTAGCCTTTATTAGTTTTGCCTCTCCCACACCATTTTCTTCACTCTGTTCATCAAACTTCAGAATGTCTGTGCTTTAGGATCTGCCATTTTTCAGAAAGTTTTTTTGGGGTTGAGTGTGTTGTAAAGTACTATGCATGCAGATAGCGCTCTATAAATTAATAAGTAAATGAAATGCTCGTCCACATACCCTCAACCCCTCTCTCCTCAAAGTACGAGACAGGCTACCAGGCAGAGGAGATGGTATTCAGCAAAACAGACCATTGTTCCCACTCTGTATATAAGGGGAGGTCCCTATTTCTCCCTTCCCACTCTGCAACATATACTGCATCCTCAGCCTGCATCAAGGGTCCTTCTGCTGGAAAAACGACTACTATTTTTTATTTGCATATCCTATTTTATTTCATGTGTATGCACATTTAATATATGCCCACCGAGTATGAATCGGGGTAGAACCATTAGCCAGGCAGTAACTCTACTTATATTTATTCAGGCTCCATTGCCCCGATTCACTAAACTCTTAACCTCCTGTACCACTTCCACATTCTGCAGTTACTCATGTTCTTGAACTTCCTTCTACATGTAGGTGCAAATTATACTGTCTTCTTCCAGATAAGCAAAACCCCAACCAAGCATACACATTCAGCTATGCATCCTAATATACTTATGTCCACCTGAACATTTCAGAGGCAGGATCTCTCTCCCCTCCCGCCCCAAGTGCCTGATGCTGGGAACAAAAACCAGGGAGGGCTGTCGCTTTCCTACACTGAGTCATCCGACAGGCTACCCTTGGAAGCAGAACACTCGACTACATAGATGCTTGGTCTAATCCAGCTGAGATTCCTCCTTATGTTCTTAGCACATAGTGAGCACAACTAAAGTGCCCCAAGTGAGCTCCTTCTCCTTGGGGCAGTTTGGTCATCCGCTAAGTGGAAAGGAGAATTTTACCACCCATCTGGGTGCAGATGTGAGACAGAACACGGTCATCTGTTTCCGCCCAGAAGGAGGGATCTGAGGTAGAGGGGCCCGTAAAGGTTTTACTTCAGAAAAATACTGAATGAATAGAAATGTGCTGCTCTAGCCACAGGTTATTCTAGTGAGGCAGCCACGGGGGGGGGGGGGGGGGGGAGAGAATCCTGGTGGATTCTGCTTCAGGTTACTTAATGAGAGAGGGGGTGCCATTTGGATTTTCTGCTCAGATGGTAAAATATCTCAGGCCAGCCAGACCCTATCCCCCCCCCCCCACACACACACACACACACACACACACGGGGCTTGCTGGCAAGTTTAAATGCCACAATGTTGTTCCCTCCCTGCCTCTTTTTCACCTCTGGGATGTCAACTACAGGCCAGGTTTGCCTCAGGGGCCTCTGCTTGTTGACCCATAATGTGTACGTATTTACTATAAACAGCTGGCTCTCATCAACAAGAATTCTGAACCCATTAGCCATTGTTGGCGATGGCAGCCCGCTTACTCTGCCCAGTCTCTTAAAGTGCTAGCTAAGGAAACTGTAGCAAAATGCCAGAGCGGACAGCTTTTGCCAGAAATAGCAAGCTCACACTCTCCCAACTTCTTTTGTCGGATGCTGCACCTTATTTGGAACCGAGACCACATAACAACTGAAGTGCGCTTTGGAAGAGTTCCCCTTTTCAAAAACAGCCTCTCCTTTTAGGGGAAGCTCAACCAAGATCCTACATAAAAACCTGCAAATTAGCTCATTAGGCAGGGCCTTCTTTGGCAGCTAGTCCTCCCACCACCACCAGCACGCAAATACTGCTTTCCAATGTCAGAACAAGTACACCAAAGCCATGCATAGTCTGCGTTCGGACTTACTGATCGTAGCCAAGGTCAGCAGCTGATAGGCCTGCCAAAGAGAAACACCCAGACACAAAGGAGCCCATAGGGACTCCTAGCCCAGAAGCCACTAATCACTCTTTTTAATTTCAAGGCCATGTGACTCACATTCACAAAGCAGCTTCGCCTCAAGCCCACTCCCTGAAACTCAGCCCCCAACAGCTGTACCGCATGGAGAAAGGTTGGTCCCTTTCTGCTCATTCATTAAAAGGATTGGATAGCATTACTGTCAGGCATCATTCCCTTGTTGATCAGCTGATCTCCAGTCAACAGAGAGAGCCTGGCTCCTGGCTGCAGCAAAAGCTGTCAGAACTTCACAGAGCGTCCCCAGAGAAAAGTGGGGCGCAAACATTTGGCCTGTGATCTACAGTTAGGCTTGTTAGGTCTTCACCGACTATATCAAGTGGCAAAAGGATGGAAAGCAACACTCTCTCTTTTCTCTTTTCTCCCAGATCCTTCCGCATTGAGAGAAGGAAATAGTTATCTCTTCCCCATCAAACTCTAGTCCCCTTGCTCATTTGCTGCATTTCAAAAGGACCAGCTGGCTTCTCCAATCTGGCCATCCTTATGTCAACACTAGTTGTTGGAAATGCTTCCCAACTGCCCAACTTTTCTGAGACTCAAAACCCAAGTAATAATAAATAATGATTTACAAAGGGTTTGCATCTAATTTCACAATTTATGCTGGGCAAAAGAATACAGTCCTAAGCCCTACAAATCAAATACGCAGAGGACACTCAACGAAATTGAAGAGGGTCTAGTGGTGAGGACATTAGCAATATTGTAACTAGTAATTTCAATGTCTGCAGCCGACGTCCTTTCTCAAGGTTTCACGAGAACCATACAAGTTTTAAAAAGAAGTAACCTAGGACACACACACACACACACACACACACACACACACACACACACACACACACACACACACACTAAAAATTGTTATAAATAGGATTTATCCCAGACTGACCCCTGACCACTTATAAAAGAGATTCAAGTTCAGATTGACTGCGGGTCTTTAAGGATACCACTCTTAAAAATCACGTCTGTCTGTATACTGTATTTAAAGGTTTCTAAGCCATCCTTCAGGAGATCTGCCAAGGCAGCGTACAACAGAAGGCAGACTGCTCCTCCTGCTGTACAACGAAGCAACTAAGACCTGTAGCTGAAGCTCTCAACTGCCTCCACAGCCTTTAGATAATGTCAGAGCTCCAACGTGAAGTCAGAAGAGGCCTGGGGTTCCTTGGGTTGTAACTTTCTCATTTCCTGCAGTGTGGCCATAGGCTCACTGCCAGACAGTCAATCACCTACTGCCCCACAATGCATAAAAACACACATCTACGTAAGCCAGTTCCTAACTTTCTGTCACCCCGTAGTATGCCCCAAAAACATTGGGGCTATGTAGATTCTCAACAGTTGGGGGACAGGGAAAAGTAGGTATAGATTGCAACGTGTCCAAGTGCACACCTTTACTTTCCGCTACAGTAAGAGTATGGTTGATATGCTCACACAACTATCCCAATCATAATGGTGTGCATTTTGCATGCGTGTACATGTATTTATTAGAAACCCATATCCAAAGAAATGGCTGGTTGGTTCAAATTAATATATAGAATTGAAACCCACCACTGCGACTTCCTGCCACTTGTAAATTAACATATGAATCTGCCTCATAATGAGATAGACCCTTGGTCCATCTACTCCACAGCCCCTCCCCTTAGGGCTGATAGGTCACAATGCTGCAGTGACAGTAGAAGCTGCAAGGGACAGAACTGCCCTAGATTCTAGAACTAGCAGCCCTAAGCTGTCAACTTCCTCCCTAGTCTGACCACTTTCTTCCTACCGATAATGCACAACTCCATCCTTCCCTAGGGACTGCAGGTAACTTTGCCCTAGTTCCTTGGTTCCATTTGCCTTCAACTCCAGTTCTGACATCACATGGAACCATAGTGTAAACCTGGTTCTATCGGATGTTCTCGAGTCTCAAGCTCATACACAAGGGGAGGAAGTTTTACTTCTGGTCCTGGTTTAGAGCACACCTGGTTAAAAAAATCCTGAGTATATGGACTGAATCCCAGCTTCGTAACCTCTAGTTTATGAACAAACCATTCCCCATCCTCAGTGGTAGTAAGGTATACAAATGGAATTGCTAAGGAGTTACTTGGCCTCCTCACTGTGAGTGTGGCAACCCTTGAACCAAGAAATCTGCTCTGTACAGTACTGAATTCTGGACAGCCCACAGGGGACACCTATTGGCAACTTAGTATGCTTCCAGGATTTACTACTTCTTTGTTGTTGTTGTCGTCATCATCATCACTGATAGCTTGGCCTTACCTAAGTACTCTGAGCAGGCAAACGCAACAATTCTCCATTGTATCGCAGACCACTATCCTGGTTAGCTTATTTTCTCTGGATTACCCTGTAGTTTCCAGCCACCAGGTGGGAGGCCGCTTGGAAGGCTTCTGAATTTAGAACTCCAATGCAGCTGGAATTAGCGTGTGGCACGGGAAACGGGAAAGCGTTGCTAGGCTTGTGTGTGTTACATGTCACCGAGGCATCCGTCAGTCAAGATGCAGCTATTCAGGGCTGATTTCAAGTCAGCCTTCACCACTTGCTCTGCAAGGAGGGCCTCGACATTTTTATTGCAGCCCAGTAGACCAGGGGTGGGCACAAGATAAATCAGGATCTACTGGTAGCTCTCTGGTGATCTGTAGTAGGTCCACAAGGGTTCCTGATTGTTTAACTATTCTGAAAAGAACAAAAATAACTCCAGGGAAAAACTGGATTTTTGTGCAAAAGGACTGTGAGCTCAGTCTTGGTAGTGAGAATAAAATTCTGGGCTGATCATGTGCTCAGAGACACCCTAGTCCTTAATTCTAAACGTTTCCCCTTTCCCCTACCCTGAGCATGACTCTGGTTAGTGAATCTCAAAGTTCTAATAAAAAACAAAAAGGGATCTCGCAAGACTGCCCATCCCTGTCATAGACCTCCTAAAAACAATACCATGGACCTGTCCTGGTCTATGGATCGCAACATTAATACCCTTAAAGTAGTTATAGCACATTATTGCCATTCACCCTTACGGGGAAGAATGGAAACCTCTGCACTTGGGGACAACTGTAGATCAAATCTTGCTTACAGTCCCTGACACCGTGTGGTCCAGTCATCAGCGACGTGGATCCTGCAGGTTGTGGAAATGTACTCCAACGTCTTACAGTTGTTCCTTCCACATGCCCCTTGCCAGTCATTATGGCAGGTCTTCAATCAATGTATATTTCAATGCACACAGTATGGGAAAGATACATACTGTACTTAGAGATGCCTCAGATTGGAAAATCTTAGGAAGCAGAAGGCCTCCAATAATAAACTGGTTAATTAAAAAAAAAAAAACAAGAACAGAAACAAAATGATCAAGCAGCAACTGAAAACATACCTAAACTTAAATGCACATTCAAATGGGGAAATGGGAGGTATATTTAGCTTATGTTCCAATTTCAAACTAAATCTGGTTCACCAACTTCCCCAGGGAAGATTAGTTCAGCCCCAGTTTTCATTCTGTTATGACATGCACTGCTGGGAAATTGTATTGCTAGAACTCCAAGTATTGACACTAAAAGCTTTGTTTGTTGCCCATATTTTACTTAGGCGATAGGACTTGCACTTCTGTGAGTATCCTGTGCCTTGAAGCTGTATACTGTTGCAGAGCAATGACTCGCCTATATTCCAATTTCTCTCCTACAGAGGTTTAAAAATGATGAGACAGGAAAATGAAATTCAAAAGTCTTTTCTGATATTCTAACTGCAAATACAAGATAAAAAGTTAAAAAATGCAGTGTTAAGCTTCTTACAAAAGCCTGTTCAGCATTTGCCAACATTTGCAGCTGTAATAATGATCGAAAACAGTCATGGCCAGCTATAATCTTCATAGATTCCAAATTTACAGGTTTAAAAGCCATGTATAAAGTCGCTGAGTTAAAAATATCATGTAAAAAACGGT
Organism: Plestiodon gilberti rubricaudatus; assembly: GCA_026170595.1. Classification (NCBI taxonomy): domain Eukaryota; kingdom Metazoa; phylum Chordata; class Lepidosauria; order Squamata; family Scincidae; genus Plestiodon; species Plestiodon gilberti. Next base: position 92,156,498 of record JANXHW010000002.1, on the reverse strand, counting down.
TTAAAATCAACAGTAAAACAGTGCAAACGGTTTGCAGCTGTGGTGCTTCAAGAATGATCTTGAGATTCCCTTAAATGAGCTGAGGGCTTATTCATAGGATGGGGGTGGCATTGGCCTGATCCTGAAAGCAGTGACAACTCCTCACCAGGCAACACCAAGTTCTGGCCAGTGCAAAACAGAAAACACCAGGAATATGTCTTGCTTCATTTCTTGTACCCATAATACACTGGGAGAGTCCTGTGGCTGATATGGCAACCATGAGTGCCTGTCAAAAGATCAATGTGGAGGTATTGCTGTTATTTAATTTATACAGTTCCATCATTGAACATGGAATTTTGCAGAGTACCTTAAGTAAAGACGACTCAAGGTCCTTGCCTAGAGAAGCTCAGAGTCTAAATGGCAACAGTGGGCAAGACAAAGGGAAGGAGGGAAAGGAAAGTGTAAACGGAGGAATATGAGCAAATGCAGTTTCATATACTTAAGCTTTATTTCAGGTGAAGAAGAAAACTAGGGTTGGTGCAACAGGGTTTGTGGAAAAGGAAGAATTTGGGGGGAAGCAAACATGGCATGTTAGTGCTTTGGAAGAATGTTCCTGGCACACCCCAGAGAAACAAAATCTAGGGGACCACAACACCAACTGTGAGAAGAAAACCTTTGTCAGCTCAACCTGGGAACCTGCTGTGCAGCGGGTTGGGTGGCAACACCAGTACAATTCCCCACTCTGTCCCTCCTGATATGGGTGGCACCATTGGGCCCGGGGGGGGGGGGGCTTTCCTAGCTACCACAAGTAGCTGTGTGAGCCTGGGGAGCAGAAGCATCACATGTTGAATAAAATTTACCCAAAATTTGCCAAATGTACATTTTGCTCCTAATTCAGCATCTGAAGCAGGGCTTTCAGACTGCTTTCTCATGGGGAGCTGGACTAGTTGGGAATTCTCAAAGTGTCACATAAATTAATTGTTTATCAGTTATTTGTTAACGTATTTACTTATTTAAGAAATTCATATCCTGCCTGTCGTTTGCAGAAGGCAAATGCCCAAGGCAGCTTTTCAAGTTTCACACACAAAAAAGAGGCTTACAATAGAAACAATAAATACAACAGAAAAACTAGTAAAAAAAATTGGGGGGTCAGTATAAAAAAGAAAAAGGGGGTGGACTAGAAGCACGCATCATACACAGGCACAGGAGCAACCACCAATGCCTCCAAACACACATCCAAAATAATGAAATAAAAATGCTTTGAGATCTTGCCAAAAAGACCGGGGGGGGGGGGGGCGGTTCTGGAAGGGAGCTCCATAGCTGTGATGCTACTATGGGGAAGGCTCGGCCACACACTGCCATTCCCCTAACCTGGGTTATAGGAGGCACTTGCAGGAGACCCCCCTCAGATGACCGAAGAGGGGAAGGAAGTTCCTCAGATAACCTGGTCCCAAACAGTGGGCTTTAAAGGACAGTAGGGTCATTCCATGTGAAATCAACCAATGCATGAAACCTTGATGTCATGGATTTTGTTCATTTAAAAATTATTTTTTTCAGATTTTTTTTATCCATCCATTTTTGAGAGATTGAATTTTCAAAATTGCCTAAAAATGCCAAAATTCACTTGTCACCATACCTTCAAACGCCCGGTACATGCTAACTATGAATGCTGCAGACATGGGACATGTGTCATTTTAATGCTTATGCATAGGGCTTTCATTCAATATACAACATGACACAATTGTACATTTTCAAGAAATTCAAAAATATTCAAATATTTATTTTGAATTTTTGGGAAATCGTTTTTTTAATTTTCAAAAAAATCACACTTAAAGGTATATGTCTTGTAGTCAATTATTCAAAATTTCAAGATGGTATCTCAATGGTATCATACAAAAATTATTTTTTTTTGTTGGCAGTGACAAGGAATTAAACCCCTCGTCCATTTTTCTACAATTTACATTGATAAAATTATGTGGTAACTGAAATGAATCCAAAAATTTATAGCAGGTGTCTTGTAGTCACTAAAGTTTGGACCACGGTAGTCAGGTCCGATCGACTAAAATATGGCTGCAGTCGGTGCACCAGCCGAAGCTGGGCAAACCCCTGGCCACAGCTGCCACCTGGCTCTCCAGGGAGAGCTGTGAGTCCAGGAGCACTCCCAGACTGCTCTCCCATTCAGAACAGGTGGATAATACAGTACCTGCATCGAGGATTTCCTGACCAGGAGGACCTCCATCTTGCCTGGATTTAATCTCAGCCTATTGGCCCTCATCCAGACCCCAACCGCCTCCAGACAATGCTCCAGGACTTCCACAGCTTCCCTGGAACGAGATGGCAAGGAGAGATAGAGCTGGGTGTCATCAGCATACTGATGACATCCTACTCCAAATCCCCAGATGATCTCACCCAGTGGTTTCATGTAGATGTTGAAAAGCATGTGAAAAGTAATGCAGCACCATCTAACTCCAAGAACTATCTTCTTTAGATTTTACGCTACTGCCAAACCAAACAACTTTTTTTCTGTCTCGTTAAACTACATACTAGTATCCTGTTGCAGAAATCAGACTTGGCCACTGCTTGGGAGCCATACCTCCAACACAGAGAAAGCAGATGGATGGACAGCAAACTAAGTGCAGCTGAGCACCGACTGCATGCATGTAATACGATTCCCAATTAACCCACTGAGAGCTGATACAATTGTTTTCAAATTGTTTACAAAGCATTCACAATAGTAGAGTATAAGGTTTATACTATCTACTTCTTGTAAAAAGAAAAAGTGTGTACACTGGAACTTCTCATATAAAAAAAGGAATTTGCTGTGCTTTAACTAGACTGCCAAGCAGGTGATATACGACATAATCTCTAAAAGGCAGCTTCGTATGAAATAGAACCCAGGGCAGAGTGATGTAGGTAAGAACAGGTCAAGTCCTCCATGGCTCCCATTCAATTGGGAGGGAATTGCATGCCCCACTAAATATTGGGGAATTGCATGTCCCACTAAAGGGTGAACACATTGTGTGAACAAGTTGCAACTGACAAATGTGCTGGGTGGGACATGCAAAAACTTCACCCAAAAAGCTAGACTTGGAAGACATATTTAGCTGCCATTCAGCTCTACAGGAACAAAATTAAACACTTGTGGACACCATCACAGTGGAAGCAAAAGCCTTCCGTTGCTGGACAGCCCAGCCTTCAACACAAACACCACTGAGAAATGCATTATGTACCTCTATGCACAAAGCATACAGAGACAAATCCTGCCCCCAGAAAGCCTTGAAGTATACTAATCTCTCTCTCCCTATTGACCCAGCATAACAGCAGGCATTCTGCTAGTTTCGAAAACTTTACAATAAAAACGTACCATTTCCCCCCGTATTTTGCCACCTAGCTCACAGATCATTTTACTAGAAAGAGCTGAGCACGTTGGCAAGGCAAGGGTTACCTTCGTTAGCAATGCAAAGAAGCAATAGCAAAGATATGAAAGCCACTATTTTTTTTAAAGCTTACCTTTCCACACGGCAAGCCTCTGTGATGTGGGACTCCTTCACGTCTCCTATTCCATTGGAGATCCCACCACAATGGCCCTTCCCCGACTCCCTCTCTGGAGTCCTTTCCAGAAACTGAGCGTCTTCCTTGATACGCTGCTGGATCATTGGAGTAAGTGGCATTTCAAAGCTGAAGTAGCTATCAGGCTCAGAATATAATGTCTCCAGCGATTCGGCGCTGTAATATAAAGAGGCATTGTCTAGAATGCTTTCAAACTGAGAGCTGTACACATCTGTTGAGACTTCAGAGTGCTGTTGCCCAAGGACATCTTCCATTCTTCCACTGACCGCTTCGACGTCATCCATTAACCTAGGAATCAAAACCAAAGAAAGACACCTCAGTTTCTGTTTTAAGGCTTGCATGTGGCTTTGCTCAGATCTTCTGTGGGTGGTTCGGCACACACAAGACAAATCAGTCTTTCCTTTTGATCACCAGGTATTGGCGTTTACATGTCTGGTTGCAATTGTGTTGCTGTGATGGAGAACAGACACCCTTGTCTTTCCCTCTGACGTGCCCTCCCAGTACTGAGTGGAGACAAAAGTGGCCTGGATGTTGTGATGTGTCCTAAGAAAAAACATCAGCTCATTGTGTTCGATGAAAAGACACACTGTGTGCCTCTGTCCTAGATTAGCTGAGAGAGATTCGGAGGCTTTCTGGGTCCTTTCTCCTAACATTTCAGCCATTTCAAGAAACAAAGGAATAGATTAGAAGCAGGGACATGACAATAGCTGTTTGGAGCCTTGAAAGTGGCACAATAGAGATTCTTAGTGAACCATGGCATACATGCGTTTATTTTGCTCCACGTTTTGATTCTGCAGGTATTTTTGAAGCACTACAAAAACTCCTTGCAAAACCTGCCAACGGAGAGTAGAGTGTAATGAAAGTGCTCACCGGAGGCAATGGCGCCTCTGTTATAGATCTGTTGGGGGAGTTTGTGTATATTACCACAGTCTAGGACAGTGGTTCCCAACCTGGGGGTCATGACCCCAAGGTGGTCGCAAAGCTGTTTCTGGGGGGTCGTGGGATGTCGATTTGTTGGCCACACCAAGATGGCGGCTCACTCCTCCCCCCCACTGCAGAGAAAGAAGCGTCTGATGCTCTCTTGGGCCTTGTTTACTCACCTTGTGTTACTTTCTGATTGCCTTTTAGCATCTCTGTTCATATTAGCTCACTCCTCCCCACCCCCAAATGGGGCTGCTTATGAGTACAACTTATGAGTACAACAAAAATGTGATTTCTTTTTAAAAGTATGATTTATTAAACAGTGTAATTTATTAAAAACAATGACATCACTTCTGGCCCTAGGTCTTAGGGGAGGTCCCGGTGCTAAAAAGGTTGGGAGCCACTGGTCTAGGAGTTCGGGTGTGTACACCAAAGTCCAATTTTTGATGAGAAGGACTATTGTGGAACCAGGAAGCATGAGACTCTTGCACATTCCCTTGTTCATTTCAACGCTACTCTCAAAGGGGCACAGGCACAGCGGATATGTTAGCAGAGTGGCACAGAAGCAGCTTCCCTCTGGGTCAATCCCCACATGACTCCACCAACTACTGCAAAGAGGAACCACATCACTATTTGATGAAAACCATCAATAAACACTGATTTAAACCCACAAACTGGCCAAACGATCCCACTCCTGCATCTTCAGCCCCTAGGGAAAAAAAGGAGATCCAGCAAGCCGCCTTGGGTCCCTTTGGGGAGAAAGGCGGGGTAAAAAGATTGTAAATAAAATAAATAAATCTCAGAATACAACTTCTAAAGCAGGATCCCATGCAGAAAGCAGATTAAAAAAATATTAAAGTACTACAATACCGGGTTTAATATATTTTATATCACCTTTTAAAATAATTTACGGTAAGTTTGTAATAAATACAAATAGATTTGTATAGCAAACTACAGTAAAATACAGAACTCCACAGAAACAGAGTCAAGCTTCTTTTATACATATTTATTTATTTAAAGGATTTTTTAATCCTGCTTTTCAAATCCTAAGAAGGACGCTCAAGACAGCTTACAGAGTTAAACACAAAAATATTCAGTCTGTGTCATTTTTCTTTTACACATATATACAACTGGTGAGTTCTGCCATTTCTGAGTTCACTCATCATTTACCTAACCATTTTTTTAAAAATGTGAGATTTGGGGATGATGCAATAAGAGAGAACAATCACCTCCTTTTTTTTTTATTTTCTATTTTCCCTGGTGCCTGATAATGGAAATACATTGCGTCCAGTACAGATGTTACACTCCCATTCTCTTAAGAGATCAGCAACAGCTCCCAGGTTCATGTGCTCTCTCCTACCCCAGGTAGGGTAAAAGTCCTCTTTTTCCCATGTGAAGTCTCCCGTCTTTACCCCACTGGATTTAACCATGGCTACAGCCAGCGGGTGGGGTGCAGTGGGTTAAACCACTAAACCATGAGCTGTTGATCGAAAGGTCGGCAGTTCGAATCCGTGCGACGGCTCCTGCCAACCTAGCAGTTCGAAAGCAAGAAATTGCAAGTAGATTAATAGGTACCACGTTAGCGGGACGGTAACAGCGTTCCATGCACCTCGGTGTTGAGTCATGCAGGCCACATGACCATGGAAACGTCTTTGGACAGCGCTGGCTCTTCGACTTTGAAACGGAGATGAGCACCGCTCCCTAGAGTCGGGCACGACTGGACTTAAGGCTGAAGCACACCAGCTCCGCTCTCTGTGCGTGCAGCCCGTTGCAGCCGGCTGCGTCAACATTCTATTGGTGAGCTTTGCCTCCGGCCGGGCCGCCAAGAGCCAACGGGAGCAGACGAGAGGTCCGTTCTGGGAGACGCATCCCTTAGCCAAACCCCAGCTTTTGCTGCGTTTTCTCCATTCCATTTTCTGTGCACCCAATCAGAACCCTTTTCATGAACCCTGGGGGCGGGACATGGAATAGCGCGGGAACCAATAAAAATTCATTGCAGAACTGCTCAGTTTTCCTCGTAAGCTCACTCAGCACTCCCCGCCTCCTTGTCCCAGCGGGCTGCACGCATGGAGGACGGAGCTGGTGTGCTTCAGCCTTTAATTGTCAAGGGATACCTTTACCCTTAACCTTATAGCATTATATCAGCACCGATGTTAAAGAGCTGTCATTGCCAGAGTTCCCTCTTAACCAGAATTCAAAACTGGTTAGCAAATCTTGATTGAAAGGTAACTTCTTGAGACTGGTAACTGTGGCTAATGTGAGTGTCAATGAAAATTAATGCTATTTCCTCATGATCTCTTAAGTAGAACATCATGCCTGCATCTGCCAGTAAGGAATTATTCCATTACACGACTGTACAACTCCTGCCCTTCCACAAATTGTGTTGAACGGAGTAAAAGAAATTAGTCTTACAAGTATGTGCAATTTGGCCCAGGTCATTCTTTTTTCAAAGAATGGCCTAGTCCCGGTTTACATATACATGGAACCAGCCTCTTACTAAATGATGTGGCAGTTGATATGGAATCCTGAAGGCTCGTTATTAAAGCAATTTCACTCTGGTTCACTACAGTCAAGACTCCTGCTGTTGTGTTTATAATTGTTTGTAACACATATTACTCATGTCTGCATCATGTTCATACCATTAATTGCTTACCTACCATAGAAATGAAAACATAATGCAAGCTGTGATTATAGAAAATGCCTACTTTACACTTTGTAGAGGGAAGAAAACTGGAACAGGTGTAACACCCAGGGCAGCAAAACAGTTTCACCTCTGCACCAGGTGTGGTTAAACTGAGCTATCCAAGGAGGAAACTAGACAGAGGAAGACGATCCCCTAATGTTAGGCTTACCAGATCTCCAACCGGGACAGAGTACTAGACCTTTAGGAGAAGGAATGTGGGCAGGTGTAGCTTGTTAAACCTTAGAACACAAGCCTAGGCATGTCTACTCAGAAGCAAGCCCCACTGAACACAATGGAGCTTACTTCTGATTAGACATGCCTAGGATTGTGCTCTAAGGTTTAACAAGCTACACCTGCCCACATTCCTTCTCCTAAAGGTCTAGCACTCTGTCCCAGTTGGAGATCTGGTAAGCCTACCTAATGTGCAATGTGTACTAAGGGTGCAATAGAGATTGACCTTACTTCCTTCACATTCCTACTCCAGACATGCTGGGACAGGGGGAGCCCAGGAGTGTAGAGGCCCTGGGGACTGCAGCAGTTAAATCTCTGCAAGTATTAGAGGGGGATGTCTGCATAGTGAAAGCCTTATACAACTTGTGATCCAGCTGTGTTCAGCTTGGCAGATCACAAGGTGAGCAAGTCAGTGGTGGCAGAACTATAGGAAGGGAGCTGGGCGGCAGCAATGGTTCACACATAGCCCCTATATGCATCCATCATCACCACCGCTCTTGCACATAGCACACTGAACATGAACTGGAATCTACACACTAAAAAACATCTATGTAAGCAGGCTCCACTCAGATGGGAAATGACCCCCTTTTCATGACAGACAAATCACTCAATTACAAAGGGCAGTATGCAAGTCAGCCTTCATTGGGTGTCTTGTTTCTCAAACTTTGGTCAATCCTAACCTTCACAAAGACAATCCATGCTTTTTCACTATGTACTAGCAAGTCAAAGCATCAACTAAGTGGTCTCTGCCAGGTGTACAGCCTCTTACCTGAGCCTTGTCCACACACTCAGTGCTGGTCATCCCTATGCTCCATCGCCCCATTAACTGGCTCCTCCAATTAAACCCTAGCTCTCCATCTGCTGGCTGCAAAACCTAGGTGGAGGAGTTTTCAAAGCTCTCGTTTTCGTTTCTGTTTTGCCTGCAGTCAGGAAGTCAGGCTGAACATTCTGACCGGCTACGGAATAACCTGAATAATCAGAAGGAGCAACTCTGGATGCAGTTAGCATTTCAAAGAGCAGCTTGTATTTGGCCTCGGACCAGAATTTGTTTGTTGCTTGGTAGTGGAGACGTGTCCAAGAAATACAAGAAACACAACATGCAGTTTCAAAGCCAGAGTCTTTAGAAAAATCCCTGCATGAGTTGGCAACTTTAAAAAACAACAAGCTTTCCAATACACTCAGTACATCTCCTGTTTCTATTTTATTTGTTGTTTTTAAAAAGCAAGCTGAGCTAAGTCTTCAGTTCAGGTATTGGAATCTAGAAGCTTCAAGGAATCATCGAACTGGTCTTAGGCCCAGTTCAGACTTCATGCTAAACCATGGACAAGCTCAAGAATGAAACTGCAGGCTTGTACACCCCCCCCCCTCAGGCACAGTATCACAGATGGGACCTAGCCAAGCACATACCAAGGCCAGAGAAGAGGGCCATGTCCATGCCTGGCCATGCCCCACCTGTCCCCAGTGACAGGCCTCCTACTCCTTTCATCGCTCAAGTAAGCATCCCACCATTTACCACATGACTGGGAGGGAACATCTGCGGCAGCGGCCCATTCTCCTTCTTCCTGGGCACCACTTTAAAAATCCTAGATGCTCTGCTCCCATTACAGCATCAGGGAATGGGGTATCTGGGAATTTTCAAGTGGCTTCCAGGAAGAAGAACAACAGATTACTATGGCCACTGCTCTTTCCCCAAGCATTGCACAATAAGCCAAGGGACACTTACCGCACAATGCAGGGGGAGGCAGCATCTGCAACAGACAGAGTTCTCCTTTGTGCTCCAACGCAGCTACAGTGTGATAGAAGAGACCAGGAGAGACTGGCAGTTGCACTGAGGGTTCTAAGGACTATTTAGTGTGCTATTCTTTGAAAATGCCTGACACAGATGCTGGCGAAACGTCAAGTCAGACTGCTTTTTATAGACCGGGGCCTTTAAACCCAAATAATTTTAACTTTAACTATTCAGTAATAAAATACTAAGCAAGCAAACAAACAAGCTCCTGTCTTCCCAAATTCTGCCCCAGTACAGTTCCCTCAACCAAGCTGCTATGCAGCACCCAAACATCTGGATTCAAGCCTTTGTTTACTCCCACACATGGCAAAAGATATAGTCTTACCTGTCCTTGCCTAGCACAACTTTCCTCTCCTGAGCCCAGTTCTTCTTTTCTTCTACAAAGACTTCATCCTCTCCACCTTCAGCCAACGAAGTTGAAGGCCTGAGGCTTTCCCAGGATCCTTTCCAAGAGCTCTCACACAAACCAACTAACTCTTGAGAGGCAGTAGATTGACTATGGTGGTTTGATAAACAGGAGAATGTTCTCCTTTCTATGCTGTCAACCTCAGAGGGGCCCATTCCCTTCTGCTCCTCTGCTTTTTGTATCCAAAGGATTTCCACCCCTTGAAATTCCACATGTTTGCTCACAGCAGTCTCTTTCGACATTTTCCGCTCAGAGGCTCTTTCAGTTTTGTCTGGATCAAATACAGAGAACTCCCGCTCAAAGTCTGCCCAGCCACCACCAAGAACACCAGCAGCCTCTTCACTTTTGGTCTCTGGCTCTACCAAAGGTATACGACAACTCCCACCCGTTTTGAGGACCTTAGTTCCACCCTCAGCAGATTGTGAGGTCTCAGACTGTATTTCCACAGTTAAGACCATAGTTGAGTCTTCCTCTGTGATCCAATACAATTTTTTCTCGGCTGTTACGTCCGATGGAAGAGGCATTTCTGCGCGTTTTTCTTGGCCTGCAGGAACGTTCTCCCTGGCTGCCGCTTCAACTGCATGGCCAACCCTCCTTTCTTTTTCCATTTGCATCTCCGAACCAGAAGCACTATTCTTCCTGTCCTCTACTGTCTCAGATTCTAAATCTTGAGAAATTTTCATAACTGATTGTGACATTTCTTCCTCTATGGGAGGTATTTGTAACCCCTGGCGAAATGATGCTACCCCATCTCCAGATTTGCCATTCTCATGAGGTCCAAGTAGCAGTTGATCACTTGGCTGCTGATCTGGAACACATGCAACAGCCTCTCCATGAATCTCAGATGGCGTCTCCAAACCTTTGGCACCTTCTTCCATGGCCCCATATTCCGGGAATTCATTGGTGACGGTGTGCGGGAGGAGGGTGCTACCTCCATGGCTACCTGCAAAAACAAACAAAAATGCAAGCACTTGATTCCATTACCAATATTTTGTCTGCATTTCTGCGGCTTGGCAACAGTGTTCCGTTTTGGTCCCTCTTGCATGATGTCACCTCTTCTAGTCTTACTAGTAGAGTTGTTTTAGTGCAGCTTTGAGATTTGGGACAGCAATGTATCTTGGAACAGAGAGCTGCCAAGTCACAAAAGTCCAAACGGCCTACAGGCATAACTTCACTAAACTGAAATTAATTTAAATAGCCATTCTCATTCCCTAGGGAGCCCTGGGATCCAGAATTCTGCAAGGAGAGCTAGCATTCTCTAACTGAAAACGCTCAACACTGCACCAAAAGTCACATTCCCAATACTGTATTCTCTAAGGTCACCCAGGACAGTGAAACCAATTCTATACCTGCTTGCCAGCACTGAGCACCCCCTACCCACATACCCAGCACAAAAATCCTTTTCACTGTCACTGGTGAAATCCTTTTCACAAAAATCCTTTTTCACTGCAAATGCCCAGTTGAAAAGAACTTGAAGCTTCCCCTCTTTCCTTCACCAAGAACTCGGGGGGGGGGGGGGAGAGACACACAGCATGGGCCTTCCACAAAAGTCCCACAGGAAAGCAAACACCCCACAGGACTGAGCAAGGGGAAGGGAAAGAAGCAACCACAACTAATGGCTAATTAGTAAGTCAAGAAGATTTGTAGACCCTTCTATAAAGTGATAAAATAGTATAGATAGGCTTTTTAGTCAGTTTATCATATATCTGACGCCATGGCTTCTTCACAAGGAAGCTGCTTGAATCCACATATAAGGTGGCTATGCCATATCTCCAGAACTAGGGCTGATAGGGCAAAACGGATGCCATTTCTGGAATCAATACCCAAGAATAGCTCTAACTTCTGAAGCACCAGGAAAAAAAGTGTGTTTTGTTGGGCTGTGCAATCAAGGGAAATGAGTCCATGAGGGTGGACCCCATAGCAGCACAGGATCTCATCAGGAGTGTCTCCACAGATAGAACATAGTAAGAAATGTGCCAGAGACCCATGCCCACCCCAGGGTCCACACCCATGCTTGGCCAACCCCCAAGGCATCAAGGGTCTGCTGTTGCTTCCCACCACCACCCAGTAAGTCAGGGCCCATGGGACCACTTACTGGACAATTATGAGCGGGGGGGGGGGGCAACAGCAGATTATCTTATTCCACCAGCACCATTTTACAACTCCTAAAAGGGTATTTTTCCCCACCGGCAGCGTGATCCCTGGGATCACCGGCACTGCTGTCCGCATTTGACTGGGTATACCCAGGGTCCAAAGGCTACAAAATAATGAACCTGCACACAGGACAGGATGAAAGTGCCATGTGATGTACTTTGATGAGCATGAGAAAACTGACAAGCACAAGGTGGCATAGATGGCCTGCCAGAAGCAGATGACCAAGAGCAGCTCATGTACATACTAGCCTACACGGACAGCCTGCCCAGAGCCTTGTTACCAGAGACACATACCAAGAAGAAACAATCCGATCCGCTGCCAAAAGTTCTCTAATGGCGGTGCAACTGTTGTGCCGCCGGTCAGGTGTGTCGGAGCCAATGACGGAAATGGCCAGAGACTCCGCACACTTGCCAGACATGGAACCAGCCCACATTGGAGAAGTAAGGTGCCAATGGGGGCAGGTCACAAGCAGTTCGGGGAAGGCTCGGGGCAGGAAGCAGGGAGAGAAGGGGTGGTTCGGAGGCTGGAGGGAATGGATCCTGTTGGCAGCAGCATGCACCAGGATCCTATCCTCGTTTTTCCAGCACGACATGCATGCAAAATAGCTGGCATGGATCTGAAGAGACTCATTGGCAACCAAGCAGCCTACAAGGAGGTAAGTAAGAAAAAAAATTATTTACCTCTCCCAGGTCACCTGGTTCACCACCATCACCACCATAGCATGCAATGAGGTGTAGGATTGGGCTCTCTGGGACAAATTTCCATTGCACCACATATTGGGGCTTTGTAATGCTTCTTTAGTGTAGCACAGTAGCTGAGGAATTAATCAGGAAGTCCCAGGTTCTAATCACGTTTCTTCTGTGAGCTCAGAAGGCAGCCTTAAAGCTGTAACAGACCGCACGCGTCTCGCTGCATTGCGTCCCGGATTCAATTCTGATTGGCTCAATGCACTGCACTGTGTCCAGCCCCTACAACACCGAACGTGGCCACTCATTGACCGAAGGTCATTCTGGTGCATTCCAACTTGAATAAATCGAGCTTCGACCAATGAGAGGCCGCGTTCAGTGTTGTGGGGGCGGGACGCGGAGCAACGCATTGGGCCAATCAGAATCGACACGTCTGCTACCCCGGGACACGATTGGAAGCAATGTGTGCGGTATGAGGGCGACTTTAGACAAGCTACTATTCTCTCAGTCCCCATCAGCAAAGGGGGATAAAGAATATTCACCTACCTTACAGGATTGTTGTAAACAGGATAACATGAATCGCTTTGAGTGCTCCAAAGGAAAATGTTAAGTATCATAATTTTGTGCCTAACAGCAGCATGGGGCAGCCTTAGCTTTAATTAAATAAGAATTTCACCCTTTATCATGTGTCTGTAAGAAATAAGGAGCAAATGCAGCTGTACTTTCCATTTCCAGTTGAACTTGTATTAAGCACTTCGTGCTGAATCAAAGCCACAACGCTGCGCTTCTCCGTACGGCCAGCCTGAGATCAATGTGCCAATGTGCCACACTGAGATCAACGTGAGATCAATGTGCCAATGAGATCGATATTTTGGCCACCCGCTGCTAAGAACTGCTCTCATAATAAAAAAAAGGGGCCCTGACACTAACAAAGAGGCTTGTACTTCACTCGGTTCAGGTAGCAAAGCTTTAAGAGCATCCAAGCTCTTTAAGGGAAACTCCTCCCTCATTCCCATCGAGCCACACAAGCATCATGACTTGTTAAAGCAATGGGCATATCACGTCAATCTTTCCTCCTCTCCCCCCCCCCCCACCCACAACTGCCTCACAAGCAACACCAGAAAAGGAACAGCAAAACTGAGGCACTGCTCTGTTGAAGAGACGCAGAAAAATCACACACAGGGAAAAGAAACTGGGTAGAACATTTCCCCTCCCCAGGTAACCATTTTGCTGTCTATATTTCCCCCCCCCTCTGTTTTAAGTTTTGATCCTTCTGATAAACACATTTATGCCTTGAGGTAGAAAGACTGCATGAGAAAACTGAGCCCACAACGGCAAAAATAGCCCAGAAGCAGCTGGTGCCTTCCTGATGAGACTGAGGTTTTGAAGAATCCGTAACTTGATTGAGCACTGGAAGAAATAAGGTCATTCTTACACGTACATATCTGATCAGAGAAAAATTTAAAAACTACCATCGGCAGCCTGGCAGTGGAATAATCAACACTAGCCCAGGAAGCAAAACGCATGACAAATCTAGGAAATGACAGGAATATTTTATACACGCATTGTGCGTGTATGTGCGTGTGTGTGTCTACACAGAACCCTATAATCTCACTGAACAAATAGATATAATTTTGCTGAACAGAGGCTGACTACTCACAGAGATTACTGTAGCTCCAGCAGTTACCCATTGGTCAATGAAAACACACAGATCATCAGTTTATCTAATAAGGATACAAGCTTAATTCAATTGCTGCCGTTCTAGTCAACTGGAATCAGAATAGTTTCAAATTTCCTGGCAGCAGCAGCTCGTTGCGCCTGCATTGCACACGGTGATGTAAATGGAAGCATTCTGAGCATTATGAAACTGGAGAGAAGAACTGCAGTCTCATTCCGGCTATGGCTGAAGATAAGGAGCCCACCTCAGCAGCTTATAGCGGAAAAGCCACAGTAAGCTCTTTTTTTTTTTTTAATTCAAGGGGGAAAAAAACAATACTGGGTGTGATTTTTAAGAAGACATTTATAATTAAGAAGCATTTGTCCTATTCCTTTTAAAACTAATAAGCAGAAACCAAATTAAAAGCAAAGAGTGACAGTCCTATGCGCATTTACGCACAGCAATAAAAGCAGGGTGATGATATTCTCTCTACTGTAATAGAGCATTTTCTTTCACAAACACACCGATGAAAGAAAGCTCCCTATATTTTCATGGTCGCCACACCTTACAATAAGATGAACTGTCAATAATTATAAGTCAACACACATGCACACACATGCACACAAATAATTCCAGTTAAACAGTCAGGGCTGTATTACGTCACAGCCCTGCGAGAACACACACAAAAAGTGCAAAAGTGCACTGGGCACAGAATTTCTGCTCTCATTGTTTTTAAAGTAAATTTCTAGCTCTTATAACTTCAGAGTTATGCTTGAAAGCCTGCAGGCCATGCCTGCTAAAATCTCAAAAGCCAAAAAGGTGATGCATAATTCACTACCTTTCCCATAACTAGCCTGACCAGCCTGAATTATGCAAAATCGTGAACACTATGGGATAAAATATGCACAATAAGAAAAAATCTCTACATAATTTATACTGGTTGCAGAATTCAGTTTCCTTCACACATAATTTTTAATGTGGTTTAGTGTAGAGTCTACACTAAACCACATTAAAAATTATGTGTGAAGATAGAGTACACAAAACCTGGTAAATAGTGATTGAACAATACTACAGTTACGATTGAAGAACAACAACAACAACAACAAAGAGACAACACTGGTGCAGCTCCGATCAATGAGCATTCACAGCAAATATTTTATGTGTAAGTTGTATATTATTTTTAAAAAATCTACCCAGCCTATCTCCCTTTGGAGGACTCAAGACAGCTTACAATATCAATTAAACACACAAATACAATAAACTCAAGAAACGATCAGGAGACTCCCTTGTTCTCTGGCAGAACATCGGGAAAAAGGGAGACAGAAGCATACTAGAGGACATTTTTTTTCATATTTGGGGGGCTGCCACCGAGAAAGCCCTCTTGCATATTTTATTTATTTATTTATTTAAAGAATTTGTATCCCGCCTTTCTGCCAGCAAGGGCACTCAAGGCGGCTTACAACATTAAAATAACATACATTAAAATAATTAACAGATAATTAAAACAATTAGAACAAGCACCCCCAGTGGGTCACCTATACTTACATTTGTTAAAAGCCATTTGTTCAAAGTTAAAAGTTAAAAGTCAGCCGCCATGTCAGACATCGAATGCTAGTCTAAATAAAAATGTCTTAAGGCCCCGCCGAAAGGTCTCCAAAGAGGGAGCCGTTCTTAATTCCAGGGGGAGGGAATTCCACAATTGGGGCGCCACAGCCGAGAAGGCCCTATTCCGCGCCGCCATCCCCCTCACCTCAGTCAATGGCGGCACGGTTAACAGGGCCCCCCCTGATTGCCAGCAACCAAACCTCAGAGGGCAGCAAGACCTATAAGAGAGCCTCCCTCCCTAATCTTAATGGATGGGTAGATTCATACAGAAAAAGGCATCCTCCAGGTATCTCGGCCCCAAGCTGTGAGACGATTGAAACATCTTGTGCCCAGACAACACCAAAGCAGCTCCATATTGTACCAGCTGAAGCTTCCAATCCAAATGGTCTTCAAGGGCAGTCCCACATACAGCGTGTTAGAGCAATCCAACCACACGGCGACTAAGACATGGATCACTGCAGCCAGGTTCACCCAAGGTAGAAATGGGCACATTTCTTGCTTGGCTAGGTCCTGCCAACCTAGCAGTTCCAAAGCATATTAATGCGAGTAGATAAATAGGTACCGCTTACGGGAAGGTAAACAGCGCTCCATGTTCCAGCTGCATGCTATGCGCTGCGGCAAGGAGAGTCATGCCGGCCACATGACCACGGAGGCGTCTTCGGACAACGCTGGCTCTTCGGCTTTGAAATGGGGATGAGCACCACACCCTAGAGTCGGACACGACTGGACTTAATTGTCAGGGGTCACCTTTACCTTTTTAGTGCACCAGTCAAAGCTGGGCAAAAGCACTTCAGGCCACACCCATTACTTGGGCATCCAAGAGGAAAGCCAGGTCCAAGAGCACTCCCAAATTGCAGTCCCACTCGTTCCGGGGGAGTGCAAGCCCATCCATAAAGGGTTGTCACACCGTGGCCAAGTCAGCAGTCCTCCTGACCAGGCAAACCTCTCTCTTGCCTGGATTCAATAGGAGTTTGTTTGCCCATATCCAGCCCTTCACTGATGCTAATGACCGGTTTGGAATTTCCACAGCCCCAATATCTGGGGTAGGCAAAGCTTTATACAACTAGGTGTCACGAGCATACTGATGACACCTCACACCATATTCCCAGATGTCCTTGCTCAACAGTTTCATGTAGATGTTAAACAGCATGGAGGACAAAACAGAGACCCATGGGACACTATCAGCCAGGGCCATGGCATAGAGCAGGAATTCTCTAGCACCACTTTCTAGAACCTACCCTCCAGGAAGGACTGCAGCCACTGCAACACAGTGCCCCCATCCTGACTAGACAGTCCAGAAGGATGCCATGACCAACAGTACTGAAAGTCACTAAGAGATTCAGCAGAACCAACAGGGTCTCCTAGTTCGGTTCCCAGTAGAGATCATCCACTAAGGAGACAAAGGCCGTTTCAGTCCTAAACCCAGGTAAAAAGCCAAACAGAAAATGTTAAAGATCATCAGTTTCTTCCTGGTTATCTATGGAGCTGGGTTGCAACCACACACTTGAGCACCTTGCATGAAAAATGGAAGATTGGAAACCACCCAGTAATTTTGCAGCGCCGTGAGGTCAAGGGAGGAGCATATGACAGAATTTTTCAAGCAGACAACGTTTAAGTGGAGCAACAGAAATCCGATTCTGGGACATAATGGTGTGGGGAAGCTTAGATGGGGTTAGATAGGCTAGCCACCAGACTTCTTTGCATGCAGATGGCATGAACCAGACTTGTGCTGGTAACAATTTTATCAGTCCACAAGCATTACCAATTTGCTTGTACTTCACAGGACAGCTTGAGCATAGTCAGTCACAACACAGAAGCAGAAGATAGGAGAACTGAATAGATTTGGCCTGTGAGGCAAAGCTGTAGACCAGGGGTTCTCAACCAGTGTTACTAGTACCACCAGTGGTACTTAGGCCAACTGCTGGTGGTACTCGGACTGCCGGCCACTAGAACCCCACTCCAACGCGGCGGTTTCGTTTTCGCGTTTTTGCTCCAGAGAGGCTCCTGCCTTTGGCCAAGCCTCTCCGAAATGCTGAGAAGGGCCCTCCCACCCACCCAGAGCCTCCTAACTGCACTTTCTGGCCTCTGAAAACCTGGAAATAACTGGTGATGATGTCATCGCCAGTCACTTCTGCTGGAACACAGCAGGAGAGTGGCGCCGGAGGTGGTACTCGGCCGGGAAGGGGTTGGCCACCCCTGCTCTAGACATATCTTCCCCAGTTCACATTTGCCTTCCTTCCCATTTCCCTGGGACTCCTTACCTCTCCTATTTTCCACATGGTGGCACCTACCCCAGCTCGTATCATGTCCTTTTGCTCTCCACCAGGTGCCGTTCCATTATCAGTGCTGCAATCTTCCTCCTTCCAACACTTCTAAGCATAGCTAAATAAATTAGGCCAATCAGGTTGCTGGACTGTCTGTGGGTATGGTACCCGGTCCCTGGCCTTGCCCAGCCTGGCATGAATTGAGGCACAACTCCCACGTCCACCAAGCAACTAGCTTCAGCAAGTGGGGGGGGGGGTGCCTCCTTCTCCTACTTTTCTGTACCCACTTCCTGAACTGGTACGGGAGCCACTCCCAACTCAGGAACTTACCTTCAAAGAAGATAGGTAGACAACACATTTCCCCTTGCCCAGGAGCAAAAATTACAGTGCAATAACTTTTGCAAACTTTGTTGCAATCTGTTGAGCTCTGGTTGGCTAATGAAAGATGCCAGCAAGCCAGAACCAAACAGAACAAAATGATTTGAACGGCAGTGCAACTGTTTTACAATAGGCATGCTGCAAATAACCAAATGTCTCTACACTGAATGGCTATAATAACCCTACTGTTCTTTTCAAGCTCATTCACTATTTGTTCCAAGGTGTTTGCTAGTGACAAAGAAACCGTTACTTCTTAAACTGGGAACGTGTGCTCGTGCTCTTCCGACAATGATGCACACTGAGGCAAAAGCAAAGATTCTACGCTTCATATGAGAGGAGGGAAATGGGGCACAGTCTATAAGGCGTAAATGGAAGATTGCTTTATGGATCACCAGAAAAAGAGATGGCACAGGTAACGTCCCTTCACGCAGTGACAGCCAAAGTCATTCTACATAGTATACACGGTTATGAAGCTTGTAGTGTTTCACATTTATAATATATAATCCCAGTGGTTGATTATAATCCCATTTATAATCTCAAAAATCCCAGCGGCGGATGCATTTCGGGTAGCGAATTCATCCGTAACAAGAGGCTTTGTATAATTTACAACATGTCATTCATTCACTCACTCAGACTACTACATTTATATCTCACCCTTCTTCACACAAATACCAAACAGTTTCGACACCTTAAAGATGATCACATTTATTGTAGCATAAGCTTTTCCCATGGAACTCAAGGTGGCTTACATGAGGTTCTCTGGTGGTCAGCCATCCAGGCATTAACCTCATGCAGAGAATTATGAAATTACTTCTGTAGCAGGAGAAAAATCAAGCAACAATATTTCAAGAGTATTTCAAGAACATTAAATGCAGACTATTAGGCTCTCCCAACTACAACAACAGCGAAAGGCAAAGGAGCTGGATTAGTCCTTAGCGCTGCCCGAGAAACAAAGGCTACGTTTGTTTTTCAACTCCGAAATAGCAGGAAATGACGTTACTAGCATGCTTGAATATTGCTGCTACCGGGGCTCCCAAAACGAACGGAAATGACCAAAAATCAGAATGGCTGCTGTTGCTCCTCGTCCCTCTTATTACATCTCCCAAGCTCCTTTGCAGCCAAGCAGCCTTCCTATTGGTGCATGAGGCCGCCATCTTTTCTAGCTTTGAACTCGCAACTGAAGCTTCTAGCGTGGCGAGCAGGCTGGAGGGAGAAAAAACCCGCAACCCGAGTGCACTAGAAGGCAAAACAAAACAAACAAAAAACAGCTATCAAGCGCTCCTAGCGCTAGAAGCTGAAAAACAAAAGCAGCCAAAGGTCCACTAAGCCACAGATGGTATTGTACGCGGAAAAGTATTTTATGGAAGTTCACTTGATTTCATGCACTAGTCTAAAATACTGTTGCTATGTACTATACTGATAGTGCAAACATATGCACCTCTACTCAAAAGAAAGCCCCATTGAGTCCTATAGGACTTACTCTCAGGTAAGTGCATATAGGATTGCAGCCTAAGACGGTACAGGTTTGCAAGATGTTTGGTTTGTTAAGACACCCAGGCAATAATGGCTTCAGCTGCATTGTTTAATCAATGGATACTGAGGGCTCAAAAAGGCAAACATTGAAACCAACTGAACTGAAACCAAGATCAAATAAGTTAAACCACAAAAAAGAAGAAAATAAAATATTAGGAGACTACAAGGAAATGGAACAGATATCATTCCCTTTAATAGAACTAGCATGGTCCCATGTCTGGGAACAAAATGGAGCTAGTCCAAAATAAAGTGACAATCAGAAGCATCGCTGTTGCGTGGCCAGGTGGGTGGGGCCCCCCAGGTGACGTGCGCACATGCGCGCAGAAAGGTGACGCGTGCACACGCACACGTTGCCTCCCCTGCGCGCCTCGCCAGGCCGGGAGCCGACTCCGGCTGCCCTTTTCCCTCAGGAACGGTCCGCGCATGCGCAAAAAGACGTTATAAATAATGTTCGCGCAGTGGGCCTTCCTCAGAAGGCCCCGGGCAGCCGGCCGGGGAAGACGTCCCCGGAGTCGGCTCCAACGATTAAAGGGGCGGGGGGGCGCACGGGGCAGCGACCTGTCACACTTTTTAAAGGGGTGTGTCTGGGAGGGGGGTCACTTGAGTGACGCGCGGCCCCGCCCTGGGGCCGCGCGCGCCCTAGTGACGCCACGCCACGCAAACTCGGAGAATGCACCATGTATGCAGAAGTATATTGTTTAATATTAATTTCTTTTAATTAAATTAAATTCAAAGAAAGAGATTTAACATATTCAGAACACCCTGCCAGAAAGCTGCATACACACTGTTGAGGGTAGCTGAGCCAGCAAATGTTCAGGGTGTCATATTGGGGGGGGGGGGAACTGGCATGCTTGGGCTCCGAAGAGATTATAGGTTTTGAACTGAAAAGGTTTAATACAATGTTACAGTATTTAAAAAGACAAAAACTCTGAGATTTGGCTGATTCCTTTCTGAAAGTCTGCAGGAAATTCCTCCCCCTATGGGTTCAAGGGTTCAAGCTATGGGTTCAAGCTCCTGTTCAAGGGGGAATTCTGAAGTGATTCAATTTCTCCACAGATTTGAGCATAAACATTTTTTTAAACCAAGTATTGCTTCAATATATTTATTTTTCTATAGTGTTTGTAAAACACTTTTCAGCATATGCTTCCAAAGCTGTTTACAACATAAAAAGTCATATGGAAGACAAAACCAAACACAAATCATTAACCCTATCTACAGTTATGGGTCTCATTCTGAAATAAGGCGCAAATACTGAATATCTGTGGTGTTGTTTCAGTACCATTTTTCTTTTCCTGTTGGTTGGCTGGTTTTAAACTTCCTGAAAGTCAGGTTTTGGTACATGTGCTCCTGTGGTTCAGTTTTCTGTGACTTCCTGAATCATAGCATCACACTCATGGTCAAAAAACATGGTCAATAATTTTCAAAAACGCAGTGACTTTCGCCATCATAGATCTAGAAGTGGACCATCCACCAGTTAAAGAAGCAATCAACTAATAGTTAAATTTAGATAAATGTGTTATATCAAGTCCAATGTATGTGTCTCTTGGAGATACTGATGGAGGCGTGTGAGATACTTTAGTTTATTCAATTGGAAGTTACAACTCACTGCTAGAAGACCACGTTTCATATTTTGTTTTTCATGACCTATTGCAATCATGTGGCAGTACCAAAATACCTTCCAAAAATAAACACATGAGGTTATGAAGCTGCACAGAATTCTTGCAAAGAATTGCAGATAATTCTTGCACAGAATTAGACCATTGATCCACCAGTGCTAACTACGCTACTGCCCACAGCCCTCGAGAGTATCAGGCAGCAGTCTTTCCCAGCATACTTTTTAATCGAAGACATCAGGGATTGAACCTGGGACCTTCAGCATGTAAGGCAGTTAAAGCACCTTTAACGCACAGCCTCACCTGTTAAAGCTGGTTTTCACCAATCGCCTAAAGCAGGGGTTCTCAACCCCTCGGTGGCGGTGTACCACCATCACCGCTGGGATCCCTCGGCATACCACCGGAAGTGATGGGCAATGACGTCATTGCCCGTCAATTCTGGTTATCGGACACCGATGGAGCTCAGGTTTCTGACGCCGCGGAGGTCGGGAAAGCACTGATAAGAGGCTTGGGGTGGGCAGGAGAGCCTTTTTCAGCGTGCGAAACACGCGTGCTTCCCCTCATCTCACCAGCCAGCCAAGCCTCTTGCCGGTGCTTTCCCAAGCTCTGCAGCATCCAAAATCTCTGCCCCTGAGCTCCGTCAGAGGGGGGCTTCAGGGTTCAGACCAGCCGCATACCACCAGATGTACCCAAAAATACCACTGGTTGAGAACCCCTGACTTAAAGCTTTGTTGATAGATCTACTGATCAGTGCTTATAGTGCTAGTACAGGACTACAGATTATTATATACAGGTGTCCCCGCTTAACGACAGGGATACGTTCTGAAACCGTCATTAAGCGGGTCTTGCTGTGCTTTGAAGTTTAGCACTACGCTTAAAGCCCCAGGTTAAACATCCAAGTTCTTATCTTGCCCATTAGCTGTTTGGCTTTAGATAAGGGCTTCAAAGCCCTTATCTAGCACCAAACAGCTGAAGAGCTAGGGATTTAAAAAGATGCCTCTTTTTAAATCCTTTGCTCTTTTTTACTGGAGACCTCCGTCATATATCCGGATTGTCGTTAAGCAATCTGTTATTAAGCGGGGGACACCTGTACTGTACATATTATTAGCAAACGGACCCGAAACATTTAGAAACTAAAGGACAAGAAAAACATTAAAATGAATAAAGAAACCACTTTCCTGTTGGGCTTTAACATGTTGATAAATTTGTCATTTTGCAGAACTAGCTCAATGTACGATCCCTTATGCTTAATCATAAGAGCAATTTTTGTTCCTCAAGTGTCTGCAGGTGGAATTATACTTACTTCGGGAAAGACGACAAAAATCCACATATCTATTCTACCATGCCTTTAATTACACTTAACCTCTTTGGCACTATCTGAGCAAATATTTTAATTGCTAAACTTTAATAAGCAGGGCTCCAAGCTTTAATCAAGGAATCAGTGTAACTACCGTAATCACCTTAACAATTTAATTGCAAACGAAAATCCACCACAAAATTAATCAGTAAGGCTGACAACAAACAAAGATTCTAGGTTTTAGACCCCATAAGAAGGTGGGGGCCAATGGCCAATAGAAGGTGGGGGCCAGTGGGGGTTCAGATCCAATGGAAAAGAAACTTGACAATGGCTTTTAATGTATAGCTTCATTTATCTGTTCTCTGTTTTAAACTTTGCATTTTTCAGAATTTTACATTTTTGGATATGAAAATGTTTTATCAATAAGAATATTTATATACAGCTTTTCAACAAAAAATAGTTCACAGAGTGGTTTAGCTTCCTGGATGACCTAGGGCCAGTCACTATCTCTCAGCCTCACCTACCTCACAGGGTTGTTGTGAGGACAAAAGGAGGGAAGGAACCATGTACACCACCCTGAGCTCCTTGGAGGAAGGGTGGTATAAAAATATGGGGGAAAAAGAAAATAAAGAAAAAATAAATAAGTAAATAAATTGTTCCCTGTTCCCAGAGGGCTTACAATCTCAAAAAATAAAAAGATGCAAAAGAGTCACCAGCAACAGCCACTGGGAAAGACGCTATGCTGGGGCAAAGATGAACAATTGCTGTCCCCCTGCTGAATATAAGAAGACACCACTTTAATAGGTGCCTCTCTACCCAGTTAGCAGGGTACTGTTATGTTTAGTACCTATTCAAGCAGGGGTAGAGTCAGGGTCAACCAGGCCGAGCACTGGCCAAATGCCCATCAGTGGGCCCAGATGACCAGGCCGACCTCTGAATGCTCACAGTACCAGGGGCAGCATTCAATGCACCATTAGAGGATGGGGGGGGGGGTTGCCATTGGAAGGCTAGTGCAGGGCTTTGCCTCAGGCCCCCAGCACTGTATTCGAGACAATCAGACAGAGAGCTTGAGAAGAGAGTAGATCAGAGGTTCTCAACCAGTGGTACAAGTACCACCAGTGGTACTTTGGCTGACTGCTTGGTGGTACTCAGACCGCTGGACCACCAGAACCCCACTCCGATGGATGTGGCACTTTTGGCGGCGCATTTTCACTCTCGAGAGGCTTCTGCTTTTGGCCAAGCCTCTCAGGAACACTGAGAAGGGCCCTCCCATCCGTCCAGAGCCTCCTACCTATGTTTTCTAGCCTCCAAAAACCCAAAAGTAACTGGCGGTGTCATGATGTCATCGCCAGTCACTTCTGGTGGTATACAGCAGGAGAGTGGTGCTGGAAGTGGTACTCGGCCGGGAAGGGGTTGAGCAGCCCTGGAGTAGATGGAAGCGCAGGTGACAAAATCAGAATGGAGTAATACAATCCCTTTGCTACACAATATAAAAAAGAAATTTTTTTCTAACCACAGTCAGATCGACTACTAGTTCTTTCACTGGATGACAGCCCTACTGTAAAGTAACCTAGTCACGTATCTCCCTCTTTCATCCCTTCTAAGTACTACGAGTACCATGTCTGTGATGCTACTGTTATAGGCTGCAGCCCAGGGAGGCTGAATAATTTCAGTCCAAAAGCGTTCCATAAACAAATATCATTTTAAAAATTCTGCATGGCACGAGCCAAACCCTACAATGACTATAAATATTTCTTATGAGGCACTTCAGAGTTTTCCTCACTTGGAACGCCAACGTTTCAAAATTTTCACTAATGAATCAATAGCCCCTTTCTTCTCTCTCCACTCTGAATAAATGCTCCTTTGGTTCTCTTTGCTTAGACTGCTTTCTTCAGTTTCCAAGAAAATGGGGCGAGGGGGGAGAAGAGACCAGACGGTGAAAGTAAAAGAAAGAAAAAGAACAAACTTCTTGTACAACATTGTCAAAAAGTACCGTATTTTTAAAAAAACCAAACACAAGCCAGCATTCCTGAGGTAAAACAACCATCAAGCAGACCTGAGAAGAAGACAGTGGACAGAGTGTGGGACCGGCGCAGCACCCAGCTCAGTGGTTTTCCTAATCCCTTCCCCCTACTTGAACAGGCAAAGTTGTTTTCAAAGGAGTCCGGCCAATGGCCCATTTAGCTTCGTATAGCCTCTGCACTGACTGGCAGCAGCTCTCCAAGGCTTCAAAGGCAGACAACCTCATTCACAGATGTACCTGGAGATGCCAAGATTGAAGTTGGAACCTTCTATATAGAAAGCAGGTGTTCCAACACTGAGCTAGGTTCCTGCTCACAGGCACCCTCCTAAGCCTGGAAACAAAAGAATACCCCTTTCTGCTCCCTGGAAAAAGTATGACAAAGGCATTGTTGCCTATGATGCATATACCCACTCCACAACCATGGTTTCCTTAGCACTTAGCCACTCCCAAAACCTGTTTGACCATAGACAACAATAACACAAAAGGAATGCGTACATTATGGCCATATATATCTCTTATATGCCACTCTCAACTTCCTTAAGAGCTATTGTACATCTTGAGCCTTAGTGTCTATCTAGCGATTCTGAGCTGCCACTGCTTCATGTCTACTCTCTCCCACCAGATTCTCATGAAGTCTAATAGCTGAATCTAGTAGCTGAATCTCATAAAGTCTAGTACAGGGGTCCTCAAACTACGGCCCGCGGGCTGGATCCGGCCCGCCAAGGTCATTTGGCCGGACCGCCGTCGCCCACCTCACTCGCTGCTTTGAATCCTCTTCGGCGGCTCAGCCTCTTCTGACTACTAGAGCAAGGCAAGTGTAAAGCGGCGCATGCGCAAAACGCCGCTCGAAGCCTTGCCCTCAGAAGGGCCCAACGCTCGGTTGTGCGCATGTGCTGCTTTAGCCATGCCATAGCCTGCCCTAGTCAGAAGCAGCCGAGCCGCCGAAGAGGACGGTTTAGAGTGAATGATACTTGAAAATAGTTCCGTATAGACAAGCACAGATTAAGTCAGTGGTTCCAAAACTAGAGGTTGTGACCCAAACAAGGGTCACATGGCTGTTTCTGAGGGTTGCGGAAAGGTCCTTTATTATTATTATTATTAACAAATTGTACCAACTCCAAATTGCACATAGATTCAAGGACAAAAAGGTTTGGGAGACAGGAGGTGAAGGAGGGGAGAGAAGAGAGACATGGTGAGAGTCAGGTCGCCAGGCTGAGTTTCCTCCACCTGAAACGACCCCAATGGGAAGAAAGAAGATTAGCAAGAGGTTTAAAACAGGCATTGGGAGGAAGAGTTACCTATCCTTAGCCTGCTGACTAGACTGGGCTACAAAGCGAGGCTGGGCTGCACAGAGATGAATCCCATAGAAAACTGGGAAAATGCAACCCAAAAGATCACCCGTGGTGGGCAGAGAAGGCAGCTCCCCCAGAGGTGAGGGCAGCTACCACGGGTGGAGGCTTTCCAAGAGGGGAAAAAAATCTCAAAAACGGATAGAATGGAAATCTCTATAGGAGGGAGAGACTACTGAAACAGACAGCACGGACACCTTCAGTGGGGAAGAAAAAGCCAAAATTCTGCTCCCAGAGCAGAGGTCATTATAGGAATTCGGACAAAGAACACAAAGGCATTCCTGAGTGAATAATGGTATTCTAGATCATCTCCTGGGTGTACAGCCAGGAGTTTCCTGGGCTTGATTGAGTTGAAATGTATCCTTCCAGGAGGGCACAAAGACTTAATTGCACCCCAATTGGAGAAGTTCCTGAAGGGACAAAAGCACCCAGGCTTAGGTCACTGGTGGTGGGAGACATCCTGGAGAAGGAGGATAAAAAGACCATCCAGGTGTCCTGGCCAACAGGCAGTTAAGCTTTATTTATTACACAGAAAGACTTGTGCTTGATTATGTCAAGGTGGGGCTAAAGTTTGCAAGACCTTAGAGGAGGGCAACACACAGATGCCCCTCAGTGCTGCAGCCTTCAGCCCCAACCAATGGCCTTTATTTCGCATGATCTCAATTAGAGAGAGCCAAGTCTCACCAGGACGTTTTTCGGGGGCAGCTGTAGTGAGACACACAATGGCTACTGGGTAGAGCAACCAGACAACCACTTCTCAGCAGATTCACTCATTGTACATCCAAAACGCACACTCTGTCATGCTAAACAGGTTATATAAGTGCTAGTGACGATGGAATGATAGCAGAGAGCAAACATAACTGCAGTGAAGAGATAACAAGTTCCCTTCTCGGAGTAAATTCCCTTCTTACTGCCTCAATGGCAGTTATGGGATACAGCTAAAATGACATCCCCCGCTTACCCAGATTCTTAACTAGTCTTGAGGGAGTATGCAATCCAGCTTCCC
Organism: Plestiodon gilberti rubricaudatus; assembly: GCA_026170595.1. NCBI lineage: Eukaryota > Metazoa > Chordata > Lepidosauria > Squamata > Scincidae > Plestiodon > Plestiodon gilberti. The sequence continues at coordinate 92,129,354 of JANXHW010000002.1, read as the reverse complement.
ATTCCCACAGTTAAGAGTCTGCACTGGCTTTAGGTAAACAAAATCAGTGTGACTGGGGGAAAAAAAGAAAAATAAGTTCTTACCAGATTCTGAACTTTTTTCATTTTCTGATCCACCAAATAAAAATTCATATTTGGCCTTGGCAACGCTCTGGGAATGTGCTGATGCACCGTTAACCCAAACAAATGCTTCTCCCTATAAACAAAAAAAGAGAGAAGAAAAACACACCATTAGATAACTGTGACACATTCCACTGACAATTTGTGTCTCAAAGCAACAGCAGTGGAATTTTCTGGAGCACACTGGCCTTGTACACAAGATAATTACTCCTTCCAGGCAATGGCCTGGTTTAGACATCACATAGAATCATGGTTTAGTCACAGAAATCCCCACTGCAGATTCTGGTTTGTTGGCAAACTCTGTTTAGAACAAGCCAGGATTTGCCACATTTGGACATCGCAGCAAATCCTGGCTTGTTCTAAGCCAGGAGCAGAAGTAGAATCCGTCCTCCCCTCGCCATACGAAGGAGAAAAGGAAGTGCGCTCATCCAAGGCAAGGGGACATCACATAGAACCAGGATTAAACCATGGTTCCATGTGACATCTGAACTGGCCCACAAAGGGGTCTGCGTTCTCATTGGCAAAGAATGCTTCTATGCACATTCCCAGAGTGTACAGATCACCTGGGCAACACACCATCTCTCTCCACTCAATCCTTCTCAGAAACATCACAATCTGGGAGGAAGTAACAGCCTGCAACATGGAAAAGATGCAATCTGAGCTTCTGAGAAAGTCGTCTTCTACTTTAAACCCCCCCCCCCCAATCACCCACAGATGATTGCTTGCTGGAATGCCGAGCAGCAAAAATACTTTTCCCAATCTTGCATGCTTCATAGAAGCATTATAAATAACAAGAAATAAGCCTGTGCATGAGCGGAGGAATATCTGGACAGTCAAAAGACATGTTTGTTCCACATGGAAGCTGTTAAGCCTAATCAAAACAACAGACCTCATGGACGGAAGCCTAATAGAACCAATTGTGACCAGGGGTTTAAAGATTCCTCCAGCCAGAAGTAATCTGCAGGTTTTCTGTGACAAACTGAGCCTAGTCCCTAGTTGTAAGAGTTTCGCCACCTTCAGATGTGCTTGCAATGCTTACAAAAGCAAGGCAGCTTCATAGCAATGGCTCGCCTTCGGATCATGTGGCTTTGATCAGGGGGTTATTAACAAGAGTCATGGAAAAGGATGTGGCGGATTGTTTTCAGGATATTCATTTATATTTTTTAAAAAAGGATATTTATTTTAATCATCTGTGTTTTGTTACAGAATTACTTCACTCTGTCGCAGGAACATAACAGCACAAGAGCAGTCACTGGATCAAACAAACAAAAGGGCCCATGAAGGTCAGTGTCCTGTTTCCCACCTTGTCCAACCAGTTGTCTCTGAGAAGCTCACAAGCAGGGCTTGAAGGCAACTGACCCCTCCGGCCACTGCCCCATCCCAGCACCTGGTATTCAGGTGTACTGCCTCCGACCATGGAGTGAATATAGCAAGCATGTCCTCGATGAATTTGTCTAACCCCCTCTTAAAGCCACTTAGGCTCTGGGCCATCACATCTTGAGGCCAGGAACTCTATAAATTAACTATGTGTTGCGTGAGAAAGCATTTTCCTTTCCCTACCCTGCCTTGTCTGCCAATCAGTTTCCATGGATAAGCCCAAGTTCTAGTGTTGCGAGAAATGAAAAAAAGCTTGTCTCTATCCACTCTCTCCATACCGTGCATGACTTTATCTATCTATGCCTATTATGTTACCCCCTTTTATTGAGATGAAAGAACCCCAAATGTAATATGGTTGGGAGGTTTTCTGGCAGGACTGGTGCTTCACCCCCACCCCACCCACCCCCACCCCCGATCATTTTTAAGATGTATTTCCAGCATTAAAATAGGGCTTTGGAGATGGGGAAACAGAACTGTGCAGGGAACCTCAATTTAATGGACTAATGGGGAGAAGGGGTTTCAATGCCAACAGTCTGTTAAAACCAAATACATTATGATAATGCACATGTGCCAAACATATTTGACTAGCTTTTGAAGACAACATCCATTATTTCTAGTTATTATTATTTCTGATCTGTTAAATCAAGTTCTGTTAAATCTAGGGTTCATTGTAACTTTAAATTGTGGCTATACTATAGATTTGCACCAAAAGGCATTATGACACTGAGCCGGTTTGAGCAAATACTCTGAGTCACCCTTCTAAATGCATGGGGGATGAGCACTAGCATGCACATCTTCCACCTCCAGCCAGGGCACTGTGACCTAAGAGTAAGTGTGTGTGTGTGGGGGGGGGTATTTCATCCGCACCACCCCTCAGCATGTCAAGGTAGTATGATCAAACTACTAAAAGCTAAAAACATTTATGTGGTGCATTTCAAAGTTAACATCATGCATTATCAAAAGACGAAACTGCCTTAGTCCAAGTCAGACTACTGTACTATATTTGTCCATCTAGCCCATTATTGTGGCTGGTAGAAGCTCTCAAAGGTCTTTCCCAGCCCTGTTACCTTCAAATTCTTTTAACTGAAGACACTGGGGATTGAACCTGGGACCTTGAGCATGTGTAAGCATGTATTCTGCCATCTCCTTGTAACCCTTACAACAACCTTGTACAGTGGGCCATTACTACTATAAACACCCAAGTTACAGATTGGAGGCTGAGAGAACAGTGGCTTGTCTAAAGCCATCTGATAAATCTGTGACTGGTGAGGAAAAAAACAAACAAGGGAACTCCCAGCTTACAACTACTTCACAAGTTACTACACTACACTAGGCTGCAGGGCACAGGGATATTTAATAGTTCTTGCAGCCAGAAGCACCGAAATTGAAACTTGAGCAACTGAAACTTCCACTGGAAGACCATGTCACAACAGACACACACATTAATGAGACATTTTAAGACTTTCCCGTGCAATTGAACAATCTGTGCCTCAACGATCTGAGCATAAAAAACAACATCCAGAACAGAACTAAGCTACCAAAAAAGAGAAACTAAGCCCAAAAGGCAAGTCTAAAATGGAACCTAGTGAGCTTTTGTCTAAATGTCAACCATAGCAGGAGGCAACAGAAGGGAGAAATGGAAGGAGCTTGGGAGCAAATGTAGTTACTGTTATGTACTTAGGCTTTGTTCTGTATGGGGATAGGGGCATCTCTAACTGAGCCTACTGAACAACTGGAGATGCTTATAGTACAAAGGTGGCCAACTTTCCACCATTAGGGCTTCTGCGTCCTTAAGAGATGTGCAGAAGACAGAATCTTGGCAGCTGCAATTGCTAATGGTGCTGCTAAAGCAGCTGCACCTGCTGAAATGCCCTCCCCTATAGGAGCCGCGGTGGCTTAGTGATTAAGACGCTGAACTGCAGACCAGGAGGTAAGCAGAACAGCAGTTCGAGACCCGAGTGCCGCGTGTTGGTGCGAGCTACCGTCTTTGGCCCCAGCTTCCGCCAACCTAGCAGTTCGAAAGCAAGAAATTGCACGTATATTAATAGGTACCGCCTCAGCAGGAAGGTAACAGCGTTCCGTGCACCTTGGCATTAAGTCATGCTGGCCACATGACCACGGAAGTGTCTCTGGACATCGCTGGCTTTTCGACTTTGAAACGGAGATGAGCACCACCCCTAGAGTCAGTAATGACTGGCTTTCGAGCAAGGGGAACCTTTATCTTTACACAGTACAATCGTTAAAGGTTCAGGAGCATACATGTGGAAAGGCTGGCCACCCCTGTATGTACAGATCACTATACTAAGTTAGGTAGATATGCATTTCTCCCCAATGCTTGAGGGAGTACATGTGTAATTCACTGCATGACTCAACATGATTTTGTGACTCAGTGCAGCTTCATGTATATATTTTAGACTTTTCTAATGTTTAATATTTAAGGGCTTGCTACTACGCATAAAATTCATCAGCTGTAGAGGGCATGCATGAATGGTGTCCTATTTAGTCACTTTTACGCCCCTATGGAGTCTCAAAATAGAGTTGCAGGGTGACCCTATGTACGTTTACTCAGCTCGCTATCTTTGACAGAATTTACTCTCAGATAAGTGTGTATGGGACTGCAACCCCAACTGGTAGATCAAACAACTAAAGCTTTAACTCATAGGTGGTCAACCCACGGCACGGGTGCCATTTAGTGGCACACCAAGCCTTTTGAAGTGGCACGCGCCACCATTTCTGCCCAAGTCGAGCGCTGAAGTCCCTCTCTCTTTCTCAACCCCAGCGCATCTTTCCAAGCATGTGGCACTAGAGGTCTCTGTATCCCACTGCACCTCATTCTTCTTGCACTGTCACAATGCTTTTAATATTTTCATTAGCTTAGAAATTTGTTTATTTATGTGGCACGCTTATCTACATAAAATGTGGCACATGGCGTGCCACGGGTTGGCCACCACTACTTTAACTGAAGCTGGTGCACAGTGTTAATAGTCGTGGGCAAATCAGTGGGGCTGTGAGTGAAAGGCACATTTGCCATATTTCTGAGGCTATCTTATATGTAACTATTCGGAATCACAACAAAAAAAGATGTTAAGATCTTGTCATTCTAACAATGGGCACAATTCAGCAAAAGTTAAGCACCATTTTGCCCCATTGATTTCTGTTAGAGAATGAAGCACTTACTTAAATGTGTTTCCTGGAAATAAATGGGGTTTAAAAGAGCTTACCTTTGGCTGATTTGTGTCCAGCGAATGTGAGCTTTTTCTTCTCAAACTGCAAATTATCTTACATTTTCTTCAATATCTTATACAGATCCCACATTGAACCAATACTCATTTATTTCAATTTAATCTACTAATTGGTTAAAATGCTGATGACTACACATCATTAAAACTCATTAGCTGACAGCCCTGCATCCATCCTGATTTTATGAACACTTGAATGAATTCAACAGAGCTTACTCCAAAGTAAGCATGAATAAGACTGTAGCAAACAATTGATGCAACTAACAACCCAGTTCTACCTAACTCCCCAGACGATGATGCAGCAGCGCCAATGTGGTACCCACTGAACCCCGCGGGGGAGTTTTGGCCTCAGGAGGCCTCTTCCCGGTGTAAGCTCCTGCTGGCCCAGTGGGTCAACCCAGACCTGTGCCAGAGATATCGCTGGCACAAGTCCGCTTTGACTCGTGAAGATGGATCGGGCCCCTCCTGGGTTAGGGTTCGGCAGCTCCCACTGCCGCCAAACCCACCCCCTTCATGGACTCGATCTGCCCATCTCCCGCCCCTGTCGCCTCCCTGTTCCACCCACCCCGCCCCCCGTTCCATCCTCCCCCCCCGCCATCCTACCTGTGTTGGCAGGCCTTCTCTGGCCCGCTGCCGTGTGCGAGGAGGCTGGCCTCCCTGCTGGCGCTCTGGCAATATGTGACTCCATGCACTGCTGGAATGCTTTTTGCGACTGCTGTAAGGCAGTTTACGCTGGCGGAACGCTTGTTCGGCCAATTACTGAAGTAGAAAAGGCAAGAAGGACTTAGTGAACCTATTCCTTGAGACCAGAATATTTTGTATGTAGAAACAAAGTTAGGTGCAAAAGTAGGTGCAAAAACATATCTGTTATGTCATGGCCAAGCAAGGGAAAACAAAAGACTTGGTTGTAGCTCCGCTGCCACCAGCTCAGGACTTAATATGATTGGAGGGGTTTCCTGAGCTAAACCTCCTCCTATAAAAATCAAGGTATGCAGATAGTCTCTTCACAAAGAAGCCAGGCAAAAATATTATTATTAAATTTTAATTAGAAACCCATAAAAATAGAAGAAAAGAGGGTTTCTCCAACATTAAGATACAATCCAATAAAACATTAAAACTTTAAAAACAGCTGATAAAACCTTTCAATACTTTAATCTCTTTTGACTAGTCAATTTCACTCTACTCTTTCTCAGGTCTCTCCTTAACCTCTACACCAGAGAGAGTGCTACTCCAATCCAATGTTTTATTGGATTGGAGTAACTGCTCCTCTTTCACCCCAGCACAGTGTCTTTTCTGGTGGCTGTTTGCTGGTGGTGTTCTGCATCTTTTTTAGATTGTGAGCCCTTTGGGGGACAGGGAGCCATTTAATCATTTGATTTTGTCTGTAAACCGCTTTGTGAACTTTTTCTTGAAAAGCGGTATATAAATACTGTTAATAATAATAGCTAATAGAAGAGGGTCTTTTTGAGGAATGCAAGGTTCAGCTATACATGCAATCTCATTTCCGTATGTGCTAATCTTGAAGTGCTTTTTGTCTGTTAATGAGGCAGAGCTTTAAAAAAATCAAATACATAGGTGGTTATGACAGGTTTGTCTTGGTGTGGCCAAGTCGAGTGCCACAGAAGGTACCCCCATCTGGCTATAGCCCCTTGTTCCACTGTTTGAGTGTGGCTTGGAGGGAACTCACCTTATCACTGGTGACTGCTAGCTGCTTTGCATAGCTCTGGCTCTCCATCTGCACAGCCCTTCCCATCTCTTGGTTATACATAACATGACCAACACAGTTTAGACTTTTACATACCAGAAACGTGCACATGCGCACATTGGTTATTACTTTTATAATTATGCTATATACAGGGTTATATCCTGTATATGCTATATACAGCTATGCTATATACCTTTATATTCACGGGGGTTCCATTCCCGGAACCCCCGCAGATGGCAAAATCCACGGATAATTAAATCCACAGTGGGGGGAGGCATGGTGCTAAAATACCTTATTTTAAACTGTTTAGGGGCCCGCCAGCCGCTTCCCACCTCCTGCGTGGCTTCAAAAGGCTCTAAAATGCAGCAGCAAGAAAAAATGCAAACGGAAGTGACTTCCAGTTCATGTGCGTGACCAGAAGTCACTTCCGGTCGCATTTTTTTTTTTTTGCTGCAGTTTAGAGCCTTTTGAAGCCATGCAGGAAGCTTAAAAATAAGGTATTTTAGCACCATCACCCACCTTCTTCCGCGGTGCTGTCCGTGGTGAGTCAAATCCACGGATGGCTAATCCAAGGATGAGAAGGCCCAACCTGTGTAATATTTTAGAGCCTCACTTTAGGGGCAGTCGCTGAAAGTTGTCACCCAAATTCACAAAATTCAGGTGAATGCCCCCCCCCCACACACACAGCTTCCTCCTCACACTTCCCCCTTGCCCTGTAGAATTCAGATTGTGTGCAACTTCAATGACTATTCAATAGGAAGTGGTTTCCTACCACAACACTAGACAAACCAGTACAACAAGAATGACTTGCGCGATTGTAATCAACCATAGAGAAAATGGGGAAGATTTGCGTGAGCTCATAAAGGATAATTCCGTTAAAATACCGTCACAGAATATCTCGGTTTAATCCAAGGCACTGAAACAAAAGGTCAACGCTAACCAGAAATCCTCACGTCCTGGTAATAACATGCCCTTCTCTGTCACCTCCCCACTATACTTTACACTTCAAAGATGAGTTACACTGGCAATCCGAGAGTGGTTACAATGCTGCTCCTTCCCATACCAGCATTGCTCCAGCATATTTCTGGAGGGCACTATAGTCTGGACAGGAGCAGTGTTTGGGCTCTTTCCATATGGCCAAGAGCTTCTGAAGTTACTTGGGCAGCATGGGAAGAAGCCGTTCTTCAGCAGCTCCTAATCCCTCTGAGTCTAAGACCGCATACACAATATTGGCTATACCTCAATTTAAATACAGCCTCCCTGTTTGACAGTGCATTAGCAGGGGGGAGAAGAGAGGAAACGCCTCAAAACTGCTGCTAAGGTAAATAGAAGTTTTATTATGGCATTGAATAATCCCAATGTGTTTCAACTCATTTGCTTGCCCCGGAGGAGGTAGGAGGAGGAAGGAGGTATGGTCTTGTGATTCACTTAGAGCTTTATTGCATCAAAAAGATTTTCTGGTGCTGCCTCCCCCTCTCCTTCCATCAGGGCATTCACATTCCCGCTTCCTTAGTGCCAGCAATGAGCTGGACATTATCGGCATCTGGTTTCCCCGTTAAACGTTAATGGAACTCTGAAGTCATTCAAAAACTGAGATCCGTTCTGGCAGCCCTGCCTTGCGACTTCCTGTGCGGTCAAAGAGTTTTATGAAGATTCTTCTGGTCCAAAGTGGAAAGCGATTATATGGAATACAGCATCGTCTCAGCAGTGTAATCTGCCTGCTATTTTTGGTGCTGTCACTGACCTGGTGTAAGCCTCTGGGGTAAAGTGCTTCTCCTCCTGTTTTTCACTTGGTATCCCAAATGTACACAGACCTACACCCTGTCCATGCTACAGTTGTCTTGAAGCAATTACACAACAGTACACAGACCTACACCCTGTCCATGCTACAGTTGTCTTGAAGCAATTGCACAACATTACTATCTGTGGGCATATTCAATTCTTCATTTAGATGGCAGCAACTTCCCAGACCATTCATTCCATAAGAGCTGTGCATAATAATTACTATTCTGCAGTCAATTTACGGGCTCAGTCAGTCTACTGAGGCCATGATGCCTTATGATTTCATCTCTGAGCAGTATACATTATCATGTACAAAACACAGCCCAGAAGTATAGCCAGAGACCCCATGCAACATAACTTAAAGACTATTGCAAAAAAAAAAAAAAATAGCCACAGGGGGATGGAGTTCAGCAGGAAAGCAATATGGGAGGGGGAAAGAGTTAATCTCACCCTAGCCTGTGCACTATGGTCCCTATCTGTCTCTATACTACCCATAATTTTATAAGTCTGCATCATGTCACCCCTTAACTGCTTTTTTCAGGCTAAAAAAACCGCAAGCACTGTAGCCTTCCTCCTAACAAAGGTGCTCCAGACCTCTGATCATTTTGCCTGCCCTCTTTCGCACCTTTTCCAGTTCTACAATATCCTTCTTGAGGTGCGGCAACCAGAACCATACACAGTACTCCAAATGTGACTGCAGAATAGATTTATATAAGGACATCATAATATAATAATATTAGCAGTCTTATTTTCGATCCTTTTCCTAATAACCTAGCATAGAATTCACCTTTCTTACTGAGTCAACGTTTTCATTGAGCTATCCACCATGACTCCAAGATTTCTCTTCTGGTTCGCCACAAATAGCTTAGGATCCTATCAACGAACATATGAAATTATTTTTTGCTTTGATGATCATTACTTTACACTTATTGACATTGAATCGCATTTGCCATGTGGTTGTCCATTCACCCAGTCAGGAGAGGTCCTTTTAAAGCACTTCACCATCTGCTTTGGTTTTTACCACCCTGATGGGTGTCATCATCTACAATGATTGGTGTCATTTACAAACTGGGTCAGCTTGCTGTTCACCCCCAACTTCAGATCCCTTATGATAAACAAGCTGAAAAGCACCAGTCCCAAGAGAGATCCTTGGGGAAACCTACTTCTCACAGCCCCCGCCCGGTGAGAGTTGCCCATTTATTCCTACTCTCTGCTTCCTGTTCTTTAACCTGTTACCAATCCATTGAACCATTTGCAAGGAAGACTGGTGCACCACCTGGTTCACCATGGCAAATACATAAAGCAGTTCCAGGGTGCCACCAATGAAGAGTACAGTATTAAAGAATGTACTTAAGTCTATAGCCACCTGCAGGAGGTAAAGTCAAAGTGATGGGCCCTGGAAGGGTTCAGTGAGTGGGGGGAGGGACTCTAGAAAAAGATACTTTACAGTCAGAGGATTTCCCCAAATGAAGATGGGTAATTCAAACCTTGGAAACTTCTGCCTCCAGCATGACTTTGAGGCTGTGCCCACTAGACAGCTTTCATGCCTCCTTTCAGCAGCAGTTACTGCAATTGTACTTTTCAGAATTCTGGACCTTTCAATAGTTACACCTAGAACTCTCCAGATTCAGCACTGTAAAATATTAAATGGAGTCTGATTTAAAAATAAGATCCAGGCAATCAGACAGAACAGAAGGGCTCTCACACACCGCACTCAATATATAATATAATGGGACTGAACAGGGACAGATGGATTCTCTCAAGCAACTAGAAAAGCAAAGAAAAAACAAGACCATATGGGACCAGGACCTGCATGCAACTATGCACGTATGGCCATTTCACACTTGGTTGTCTCAGCGTGTACAGATGCTATAATGCACTGCACTAAGATGTGCTTTAATTTGCTCAATGCATTCAATGCTATTTATTGTTATTGTTATTCTGGGAAAGTGCCTTGGAAAATAATTTTTACAATTTAATTTAGAGAACAAATTACAAAATAACTAAAAACTGGAAGCACAGAAAATCAAAACTACAAGCAAAGCAAATTAGAGAGAAAATGTGTCAATGTGCAACTTTGCTTTAGCTGTTGAGGCAATTTCACTGTAAGTTGAAGGAAGTGTGCAGCTTTTTATCCATAGACACTACAAGTGAAAAAACTGGAGAGGACAGGGAAGAACTCACAGCTGTTCAACTGCTTTGACTGCTCTGTAACACAACTGAGCAATCAAAGCAAGCAACAAAAATATTCATTCAATGCAGTTCACGTGAAGTGTGCTATATAATATGAATGCTGTGAGGTTAGTAAAACATAGCGGCCGTTCTGTGAGTTTCTTCACCTGACCAGGCGGGAATCTGAAGCAAGGTCTCTCCAGGCCAAGTCCAACAAATCCCCTGCTATGCCACGCTGGAGTAAACCCCTTTGAAACCAATAGGGTATAATAGCTTAGGGTGGTGCTGCCAACAACATAAATCTATTATAACTGCCCTGGAGTGTCCAGTGTAAAGCTGTAGCCGCACAATAACACCTCTCTCTCTCTCTCTCTCTCTCTCATTCAACCGCTCACAGATACACACACAGTTATTCTTTCCATCACTGGGGTGGGGTAGAGGGGGAAAGGCACCAAACTGTGCATAAAGAGAAACTGTTTCCAGCCAGCGGTGAACGTTTATGCAAGAAAGCCAAACGAAGCCACAGGCATCTCGTGTTACAGACGAGGCGCGAAGGAGAATGAATAAACCACAGAGCGAGCGAGTCCCTTACCCCACCGTCGCTTCCTTCCATCTTCCATTTCAGGGCTCTCCTCGCTGCCTCCTCCTCCTGTGCTGCCGCCGGCTGCAACAATAGCCCAGAGCGGGGGGTGGGTGGGCTGCCTGGTGGTCCGCACTGGGGCTGCCACTCGCTCACCGCACTCTTTCAGCCGAGGATCCCTTTGTTAGGGGCAACGGCCGAAGCGAAAGCTCGGCGGCAGAAGGAGCCGGCGACGGTCCCTCGCTGCCAGCAGCAATGTGGGCATGGGGACCTCTCCCCTGCTGCCAGCCTGCTCACACGGCGAGCGGATGGCATCGGCAAGTAGTAGGCATGACAACAAGAGAGGGCCGCCTAACTTCGCGCAACGCAGCGACAGAAGCTCCCCGGGAAGGTAATTCGATTCTTCTGGGCATGTGCAAAATTTGCTTCTCCCATCGAAGTGTCTGCACATGTGCAGTGGGAGCAAGTGAAGTCACAAGGAAAAGGTTCTCTGCCCGTATCTTCGGCTTCAGGAGACGCTAGTGGTGGAAGAGGAGCGCAGAAAGTCACGCAGCCCAGAAAGTCACGCACACACATGCACGTGGGAAAGCCGGCCTTGGTCCAGGTTTTGCGTTGCAAATTCCCACATACTCTTTCCTGGGAGTAAGCCCCTTTAAACACAATGGGACTTACACCTGAGTTGACTGACTTGCATAGGATTGTGTGTAGTTCTTTTTTATGCCTTCTGATCAGAAACAGAAGAGGTGCCAATCCATTAAGTTCGGTTTTGTTCGGGCAGGGCTCCCCTCCGGCCTCCCCGTGCTTAAGTTTGCTTTGCTCAACGCATCTCCACGCCAGGAGAAAGTTCAGATCGTCACTGTTTGCAGCAGCCGTGTCGGGGGTGATGGCGGATTGACAACGCTCAGCCCGATCATACGGATCGATGTTTCTTCCAAAGACCCATTTTGTCTGATGAAATGCACTCGCTCCCTAGTAAGCGTGCATTCGAGAAAGGATAATTTCGGAAGGGGGGCATTGATTAAATGGAATTTGATTCCGATAAATGCGATTTGTTGCTTTTTTAACTTTTGTTTTGTTAATAAATATTTTGTTTTGTTTTGTTATACATTGTAAGCCACCTCGAAACTTGTGAGAAAGGCAAGGTGGTGTTTTGAAATACAATATAAATCAATTTATGAAACAGGAGCAACGCGACCATTAGACAAGGTGAAGTAGCCCGTCACAGGCAATAGAACTGCGTGCCATCAAAGGCAGCCAATCAGCAATTTTGACCACCACGGATGGAGGCACTATTCAGATTTTCTGCCTCAGGCGGCATCAAATGTCTTGGGCGTTTCTCTCAGTTATTAGGAAGGATCACAGCTTCAGTCCTGTGGCGCTACGTCTTGCCCTCCTCCCCTCTTAGTCATGTTTTAGTGCCTTTTGATTACCAAAAAAGATTTATAACAGGCAGTTGGAGGCGTGTCGTGTGTCTGTGTCTGGCAGAGGACCACAGGCAGAGAGAGTCATAAATTTGTTGACACAAACGTGACTCACCTTCCCAGAGTCCGTCTCTCCAAGCATGACAAAAATGAATTGATGCCACATGACTGCAAGTTGAGCACAGCTTTTATTGGTGCTCCCTGTTTTGTATGTTTCCAACTTTTTTTCCGCAATGTATTCAACTTTCTTTTGGCTTTCGTTCTTTTTTTGCAGCAAAGGCCTCCTTGGCATCACATTTTCAAAGACAATTAAGAAAATGGATCAACACGTCAGGGATTATTACCCAGGAGAGCCTTGGGAGCTGCAAATTGTCTTCTAATCTAGAGTCAACAAAACCAGGGCACAGGATCATAAGAAGGGGGTTGAAAACCACCTGATTTTAAGCATGGTTTGGATTTCTTGTAGTCTCTTCTGGATTCTAACATTTGAAAAGATACTTGTTCCATGGAGGATAGAGGCATTTTTATGGAAATAATGTGATAGACTTATCACAATTTCTTTACAACTCACATTAGATGGGATTAAAATGAAATAAAAATAACATTGGGGAGGTGGGAAATAACTTCTTATGTCTTAAACTTTAGAAAGATTTAATACCACAAAACGCACAATGTCTTATCTAGCCACAAACTTGCAATGTAAAAAAACAACAGTTAGGTTGATATCTAATTGCAGTTTTTACAGTCCAATCAGTACTGTACTTACCTTGCTCCTCATGTGGAATTTAAAGGTTAAAGGGATGTGTTCCCTTTAAGCTTCACAGCCATGTGAGAAGGGTTTGAGGGGAAGGGCAGTGAAGCACTCCTTCCTTCTGCTGCATTGAAAGTTTAAAGGGAACATGTTCCTTTAAGCTTTAACCCACATGATTCTGAATTTAGGACCCCCATGCTCTACTGGTGTACTTTAAATTTACACAGCAAGAGCACATATGAATAATCTCAAAAATTAAGAAATAATTATTAATTAGTATGCAGTATCCAGAAGTGCCTTTCTGAATCAGATCAAGGTCCACCCAAACAGTGTTGGAGGCCCTGGGACAAAGCCCTGCACTGACACACACACACACACACACACACACACAGCTCAGTAGCACACTGAGTACTACCACTGCCATCTGTACTGAGGGTTCTGGGTTAGCCTAGCTAGGTGGGCCCTCTGTCAGTATCCATCCTGGATGACCTCTAATGCACTTGGACAGACACTTTTTGCAAAAATCTGAGCACTAAGGAGTGAATTAGAAATTGGCTCCAAGAATTCATGCTCTATCTTTGGCCTACCCCTCATTTTTTTTGAACGAACATATTAATTTGTGTTTATTTGTGCCTTGTTGTTGTTTTTTTTGCAGTGTCAGAAGGGATTTAAAATCTCTTTGGATGGACACTACAAAGAGACACACCAGCACAGAAGGCAGATCATCACACCATGCCTCCAAGGCAAAATTTTCATGCCTAGGGTGGAGCCTTTAACTTGGGTTACAAAGCCTCCAGCCATGACTTAGCCAGCAGAGCAATGTAACAAGATGTTTTGGAAAACTGGTTTTAATTTCTCGACATCTGGTTTTAATTTGGCTAGCAACAGGGTGTTGCAGAATATTGTATCATGTGACACCCCCAAGCAGCGAGTCTGTAGATAAATGAACAGCACTTAAAAAAAATTAGTTGCACTGCAGAGCAAGGAAAGGGGCAGAGAGAAGAGAGCATAATATTTTGGGGTTTTTGTATATCACTGACACTGGATTATGATAGTATTACTAATAAAAATACAAAGAATATTAATAGTTAAAAGTGGAGAAAGAAAGCATTGTGCAACAACGCTGCACAAGCACCCTACACCCGAAGGGGGCACCATATCTAGTGGGTTAGCCAGATGGGATGCGAGGACTCTTTTTCAGTAAAGCTCTCTTTGGTATGCAGAATGCTAATATCAGGGCTGATTCACACTACACGAATCCAGGCGCGGATGCCCCTGCCCCCACGCTTGGAGCTGGGGAGTGTCTTCCCGCCTGTTGTCCCTCCTGCTGTCCCGCCTTCTTAAGAAAGCGCAGCTTACAGATTGGAAGTAGTTCTGATTGGCATGGCATGGCTCCTCTCCCTCTCATGCGATTGGTGGCTGCAGTAGCTCCGCGAACCCGCCTCCAAGCTCCGCGAACCCGCCCCCTCAAAAGATGGCTTTCACCATCTTGTACAAGGGAGAGCGCAGCTGCTCCGCTTGCTTCCAAAATGCTGTCAAAGAGCTCTGTGCATCTCCGTGACGCGCTGAGATTCGTGTAATGTGAATCCGGCCTCAAGCTATCTTTCCTTCCTTCTTTTTCCCAGATTCCCCCCTTCCAGGTTGACAGCAAGGCTACTCGTTTTGGGTTGTCGCTGCCTGGCAACTGCCCCCTGGTCAGAGCTCAGTTTGAAATCTAGAGTCCATCTATCTCTCTGCTGTCTTAACTGCAGTTCATTCTCTCTTTGTGGGTGAACTAGTTTTTCTGTTTAAGATTCCTACAGCAGTTATAATGTCTGGTCTGGTTGTGGTACTTGGAGATAGCAGTTTTTTTTTCCTATAGTTGCCTTGGACCAGCTGTTGTTTGGTGATGGATGGTTCACTTTCTTCACCTTGTTTAAAAAAGTTTTATTCCATTGGCATAGCCACTGGGTTGGCACATTTGAGTCCTAGAAAATCCAGCCTGTCCACAGTCTTTCGCCTTTGGCTAAGAAGATACAGGTGGGCCCCCATATCCACTGATGCGCTATCCACGGTTTCAGTTATCCACGGATCGTGGGGACCCCCCCAGGCTTTTACTTTTTCCCAGTAAGCTTCGTTTCTTCCTTAAAGAAACAGGAAAACTGCTTATTACAGGCAAGTAGAACGAGACTAAGTACTAGAGAGGCTCTGCAAGGTTAACAGAAACCTTGCAGAGCCTCTCTAGGACTTAGTCTCGTTCTACTTGCCTGCAATGGAGGCTGCTTCTCTGTTTGTTTTAAGGAAGAAACAAAGCTTGCTGAAAGAAAAATAAGAACTGGGGGGGAGGGCAAGCATGCCTGCCTGCAGGGGAGGCAGGGTGGGAGGGCCCTCAGGAAACCATGGAGGGGGTGTTCGCTCTTATCCACGGTTTCAAGTATCCACGGAGGGGCCTGGAACATATCCCCAGCGGATATGGGGGCCCACCTGTAATTGCCATCGTCTTCTTTTTCTTCACAGTTTGAATGTTCAAGCAGTAGCTGGCATTTCCCAGCTCTTTTATTTCTACTTCCTTATTCAGGTGGCACACAACATCGTTGTAGTCCTGATCTTTCATAGCACACTATCTAGCACACTATCGGATCATTGACACATAGACTAAAAAGAAAGGCTGTTTCTCATCTTGGTGCCTGGAGTACAAGCATTGATCTGCCTCACTTTGAGCAAAGCCTTTCCATTTCAATGTGTGATGCAGCATCTTGTTCCCAGCCCCGGCTGCCTGAGTTAGGCCATATAGCCAGAGATGCCGGAAGCCCGCACGGCGTCTGGTGCGAGGGGCGGGGCCTGCGTCGCGTCACGTCGACGTGCCCCCTCGCCGGAATCAATGCCATTTCGGAGCCGTACGGGCTCGAGAGAGGGCGGGAGGGCTGATCCAGCGCTTTCGTAAGTTCCCCCGATCGCGCCCTCCCGCCTGGAGCTTCTGCTCCACGCGCTCCCGATCGTGCCTTCCCGCCCGAGCGCCTGGAGCTCCTGCTCCACGTGCTCCACCATTCTTCCGCCGCTGCATATAGCTCCTTCTGAAGCTTGCATACAAGATGTGCTTTTTTGCTGTTTATGAAGACTGGTGGTGGCGCTTTGGCTGAGCCCACTGGCATCGCTCGAGGTGGGGCGGAATGGTAAGTTCCGCACTGTGCTAACCTCTGTTTACTCCCCGGCACAAGGTGGTCCCGCCCCCTTGCCGTCGGAGTCATTCAGTGCGGCCACCTCGAGCTACACCAGTGGCTGAGCCTCTCGGGAACGCTGAGGAGAAAATGTGCAAAAATGTGCGTCAGAGCGGGGTTCTGGTGGTCCGGCGGTCTGAGTACCACTAGCAGTCGGCCAAAGTACTGGCGGTACTAGTACCACTGGTTGAGAACCCCTGCTCTATGGTTTTAGCCACTCCTCCCAGACTGGTGTCATCTGTAGATTTGATGAGCATCCCCTGTACTCCCTCATCCAAGTCATTTATACAGATACTGAATAACATCAGGCCCAAGACAGAGCCTTTATATTTAAAGGAAATTTGACAGTAAAACCAATGTGAAGTATAACATGATTTATGGCAAGTCATGTCTGGACTCCTCCTAATTGATGCATATTCGGTACAAAAAGATCAACAAATAGTAGCCAGATGCAATGCTGACTCTGAGAAATGGAGGCAAGTTGGCTCATTTATGGAGAATTATATATAGCACCTATAGAATTATATATAGCATCATGTCATATTTCTGATGACACCAGTGAACGTCTGGTTAGATCATTACATTCTAAACCATTTTTTGTTCCCATCAATGAGGTACCAGTGAGGATATTCCATTGATTCAGGACTGGTTCCAGGTTCAAGCACTTGACAAAGTGCCCTGTTGTGTGCTGCCATTTTAGATTTCCCACTCACGAGGCCCTGGAGCAATGGCCAAAATGCCTTTTGGGGCATTTTGTGAGAAAATAATATGACAGCTGCCATTCTCCAGTGTTGACAGTAGCATGGGGGGGGGAAGGGGGGAGTCAGGGCAGGTATCAATCACAGCGGGCCCCGTTGGGGTGCTAGAATCCTCAGCTGCTCAAGAATGCCAGGGCTGCATCCATTTCAGTGGGCTTTTTCGTTGTCACATGAAACTATTGCCAGAAGATACTTGGAACTCATTGTATGTATGAACCTACCTAAGAAGGAAGTCAGTTAAAAAAATTGAGGAAGAGGAGAAGCAGGAGAGGAGACTGCCACTCCCCCCCCCCCCCCCGGCTGTTATACCTTCCAGACCTATGTATTCTGCCTATCATGCAGCTGTTAAAGACACAGAGTCTGTGACAAGAAAAAATGGTGAGCCTGCAGCAGAGGTGACTGATGGGCAGGACGGGTGCTATCATGATTAGACCAACTAGACCAGAGGTGGCCAACCTTCCACCATTAGGGACTCTGCGTTCTTAAGAGTTGAGTAGAAGACAGAATCCTGGCAGCTGCAAGTGCTGATGGTGCTGCTAAAGCAGCTACACCTGCTGAAATGCCCTCACCTAGACAACCATTAAAGGGCCAGGAGCATTCATGTTGAAAGGTTGGCCACCACTGAACTAGACAATCGCCTCCTAGGGCACAGACCTCATAGGGGCACAGTACTGACCTTTGAGGGGCAGTTTTATGCAGATTAGTTTTTTTTTTTAATCTATGTAAAAATGCAACTGACAATTTATATTTCTTATTTTAAGATAAATACCACAACAGTGCCATGGAATATAATTAATTATAAAGTCTTACAAAAAAATGGGGGGGGGTTGCAAGTAGTAAGTCTTGCCTAGGGCACAAAATAGCTCCTGCTCTGCTGATGGGGCTGGGGTCAGTAGGCAAGCCAGACATTCAACAGCCTGCTTAACGGCACTCCTGAACTATATTTTTTTCTTCATAATAGGAAAAGCTGTGCAACAGGCAGAAATTCAGCAGGAAAAGCTTCCTCCACCTGCAAGCATGTTGGGAAACAACGTCACCTAAAATGGATTTTAGCCTGGCATGCAACTGTAGGGGGTGGGGGGAGTTGGCAACCTTCCCTACTGAGATTTAACTTGTCTTGAACGATGACCGCCAGTCTTAGGGTGGCTGCAGCAAGTTGCAACTCTTTAAAATGAATGGTCTTTTCATATTTTGCTCACGTTCTTTTCCTGCACCTTAAAGCGGCAGCTTGACACGCAGAAATGAAGGAGAGGAGAAGCTTTTCTTGCATGGAGAGAGGAGTCGAGTAGAGCACGAGTTTCCAAGGCAAAGAAAAGGCGCGCGCACCGCCACTATTCGTCGCAGCTTCAGCTCCGGTTAATTTCTCCCCGTGTCCTTTTCGTCTCTCCGCGGCTTCCGTAGGGAAAGGCTCGGGCGTGTGGAGCGCTCTTTTCGCCCTCTCTGAGTCCTGTGTGAACCCCCTCACCATGTTGGGGGCTCTTCTTCCCTGCGCCTCCCTCCCTTGTCTCCTCCGGAAGGCTGCGGTTGGAGCGGCGTGCAAGCTCCGCGCCCAGGTAAATGCCCGGAGACGCGGGGCGTGCTGCAGCGAGCTCTGCAGCAGCCATCATGAGCAGAAGGCAGCCCGCAGCGGGCTTGAAGTGAGGTTTGCTGGTACAGACTACTTTTCTTTGCCTTGCATTCAGAGATTCCAAGTGTGATTGGTGCTGCAGGCAGCTTGAACTGAGCAATGATGATCAATATGAAAAGAGTGACAGGATGTCCATGTCGCCCTATAATTTTTCTTTCACTGGAAACAAACCCGACTGGGTTACATTTTATGTAATATACTCCCTGGCCTTTGTGTACCATCATTGACTTTGATGAGATTAGAAAGGACCAAAGTGCAGCTCGGTGTTCTGAAATGCAGCCAGGAATTGCTCTATGCTTATAATACACTGCATTTCTGTGTGTACTTACCGGTACTTAGGAGTAAAGCCCCACTGAACTCCAGGGGATTTAGTTCAAAGTAAACCTATGTAGGATCAGGTTGCCCAAGTACAGGCTGAAGTTGATGCCCACAGCTCCTATTTCCTTGCCTCTCTTGATGTCTTGTTTACATATGCAAATATGACTTGAAAGCATAGTAGCAAGTGCCAGCTTTATTCTAAAGTGGATGGCTGCGTGTTTGGGGCCACACCACATGTTAATAATCCAGCTGTCTTCCTGCAGCAAGAAGGTCAGTGGCTTTATGTCCCTCCCATCTCTTGCTCTCTCTTTCTCTTTTTAAAAGGGTTAAAAAGAATTCACTAAAAGGGTAATGGATGGGCTTATTTGGCTTCCTCAATAGACATGAAACACACACTCTTGTGGTTCTGAGTGGCTGCAAAGACAGTGAAAAGTCACAGTAGCAATAATTATGTGCTGATTCAGCAGGTGAGAGATATGTCTCAGTAGTGAGATACAGTGAACCCTTGCTATCCGCAGCATCCGCATTTGTCTCAATGCTGATACAGGGGCCACTGTAAAAACCTTAAAAAAAGAAGAAAAAGGTTAAAAATAGTGTTCCTTACCTTTTCGCTGGGAAACCGCTCAGTTGTAGACAGTGAAAACGCACTCCTACAGCCTCTTCCTGGTTGCTTGACGTCCCCCCTTCCTTCCCCAAGGTCACCCCAGAATGCATTTGGGGTGAGCCAGGGGAAGGAAGGGGGTACGTCAAGCAACCCGGAAGAGGCTGTAGGAGCGCGTTTCCACTGTCTATAGCCCTGCAAATGGAGCGGTTTGCCAGCAAAAAGGTAAGGAATGCTATTTTTAACCTTTTTTTATTTTTAAAGCAACCCCCATATCCACGAAAAGGGTGTTTCAGTAAATGCAGATTTCAGTATCCGCGGGGGTTCCAGGACAGAACCCCTGCGGATACCGATGTCCGACAGTATATAAATATACACACATTGAAGAACTACTGTAGGGCAGTGGATAAGAGACAAAGCTGTGAACCAGTTCATACGTTCCCTTCAGAGGCGTCGCTCCGGTAGGGGCGGGGCTGTAAGTTTCACTCCGTCCTAGTCCCGATTACCAAGCGAGCAGGAGGCAGCCCCGCCCCCTCACTGTCGGAGCCTTTCCCGTGCGGAGAAAGCAGCAGGCAGGGTCTCTTGCCTGCTGCTTTTTCCGCACGGGAATGGCTCCGACAGTGAGGGGGCGGGGCCGCCTCCTGCTCACTTGGTAAACGGGACTAGGATGGAGCGAAACGTACGGCCCCGCCCCTACCGGAGCGACGCCTCTGGTTCCCTTCACCATTATTTCACAAGGTGGTCTTAAGCATTCTGCCATCTCTCAACCTTTCCCCAATCCAGGGCCGTCTTATACATTGGGCAAGCTGGGTAGTTGCCTGGGGGCCCATAAGCATGGGGGGGCCATTGCGTCGCTGCGGGAAAATGTGTGTAAACGTGCTTTTTTTAACCATTCCTGAGGGGTGTGCTGGTCCCCCAGGGGGTGCGGGGAGCCTGCAGACCCTTCTGCAGGCCTCCCCACACCTCAGAACGGCCCTCCAACACGATCACAACCGTGTAACTTGGGCGGAGCAAGTGGAGCACCTGCTCCAGAGCGGCATGGGCGCAGGGCAGCCAGCCATCAGTACTCTGAGGCTTCGGTGGCGCGCCCGGCCACCCCGCCGCACGCGCCCCGTTCCAGTGCTGCCTCTGCCTCACGACGTCACAGGCAAGGAGACACAGGCAAGGAGAGGAGCCACGCGCACAGAGGAGCGCGCGGGGTCCTGTGCGGCTGCCGGCGGCTTTTTGCGAAAGGACTCGGCGGGGAACATTTAGGCTGGACGGACCTGTCGGAGGGGAACATTTTTAAGAAGAACTGCTTCTGGGCGGACCTTTTGCTGAGAAGGAGGGCTGCCGGCGCCTTTTGCTGAGAAGGAGCTGCAACGGTAAGCCCGGTGCAGGGTCGGGGGGGTGCCCGGGGCAGAGTCCCGCGGAGTGACCCCCCCAAAAAACCCGCGGACACAGTCTAATATTATGCAGCAATATTTGTTGCAGCACGCAGCAATATTTTTTTAATCATGTCTTTGATCCAGGCGGCATTTCACCTCGTTAACGCCTCTCTGGTTTTGTTGGAAAACTGGAAGTAGGTCACAATCACGTTGTTGCCCGGGGGCCCATAATGCAGTTAAGACTGCACTGCCCCAATCTCCAGCATGGAGGCAATAATGCTGATACTGTATAATGCTAATCCTTTATAGAGCTGTTTGTAAGGATGAATGCAAAATGCTTGAATAGTCTAAATGCATTCTACAAATGAGGCTTACTGCATAATATCACACAGTAAGTGTAATTTGTTGTTCTGCCTTCAGTTAGCTCAAAGCATCCAGACAATTGTACAGATCCAGGCTTGTTTAGATGAGCTTGTTCATACTTTCCGAAGATTTTGAATTGGGGTGAGTTGGGAGGGAAGCAATACACGAGGAAGGTATTGAAGGGGCAGTCTGCAAGGCCATATATTGAGTTATATGTAACTATATGAGTTATAAGATCTAATGTGTTAGATCACAGGTTTAATTTCTGACGCTGCAAATTGTTTTCTTTTGTCTAAATATTATCTTTTCAGGTTTCATCATCTTTTGCCACAGGACCCAGACAACATGATGGCACGTTCTACGAGTTTCGTACCTATACTGTTAAGCCAGACAAGATGAAAAGCTTCCTGGAACTGGCCAGTAAAAACATTCACCTTCGTACAGCTCATTCCAAGATGGTTGGATATTGGACCTTGGAGTTAGGAGGATTAAATAAAGTTTTCCATATTTGGAAGTACGGTATGCAGAGATCCACTTTGTAGTGCTTTTGTGTATTGCTCAACAGATAAGACTTTTGCTTTTCAACCTTAAAGGTTTTACTAGAAAATGAGTAAAATGCTGTACAATATGACTGTCCGTCTTGACCTCTTCACTCTTGCACCTTCTTCTTGAGTCCTGCTTTCTGCCTTCCCTACTCTTCTTGATGCTACTGGCTGCCTTTATTTGAGTCCTGCTCATTCTCTAAAGAGCTCAGGATGGCATACATGGCTTTGTCCTATTTCATCCTTTTGATAACCATTGTGAAGTATCTAGTCCAGGGGTGGCCAACCTTCCACCATGAGGGCCTCTGCGTTCTTAAGAGTTGTGTAGAAGACAGAATCTTGGCAGCTGCAGTTGCTGATGGTGCTGCTAAAGTAGCTACACCTGCTGAAATGCCCTCACCTAGACAACCATTAAAGGGCCAGGAGCATTCATGTTGAAAGGTTGGCCACCCCTGATCTAGTCAGTTGTTGACATGTATCGTACATGGCTGACACATATACACCACATGAATGGACTGAGGAAGACCCTGCGTTGCACTGACCGTGGCACTATGAAAGCATCCCAGATGAAAAAAGGTTCTTTGGGCGTCTTCCTCTGAGATGTCTTTTCTTTGTTTGTAGATAGCTTTGCAGAAAGAACTGCTGTCCGAACAGCATTAACCAAGGACCAAGAATGGCAGGAAAAATACATGGCTCAAATGCTGCCCATGTTGGCAAAACAAGAGAATGAAATTACTTACCTGGTGCCCTGGTGTGAACTTGGCAGCCCTCCAAAAGACGGTGAGTTCATGGTGCGGTATATTGCTTAAAGTGCTTGACTCAGTACTATAAAAGGGTCACATTTGTGGCATTTAATTGGGGCTGTGGGTATGCTGGCATCTTCCATTGCATAGCTTTCCCCATTTTTTCCCCTAGTGCTCAACACAGTGGCTTTCAAACTTCTGCCTTTGCAACCATGACTAGAAAAACTTTCTTAAAAACTGAAGGCTGGGGTTCCTCAGAAGCTCAGTAGGTGTTCTTCCATAAGCAGATAAGGATTGGTGGGATAAGCTGGAAGAGCGGTTTCCTACTACTCTTCGTCTTCTGCATTGTGCAACTGCAGGGGAAATGTTGGATGTGTTCCAGGACGCATTTTCAGATTATGCAGAGTGACAGCAAGACAGGCCCAACAGGCCTGGCCAGTTCACAAATCAAATGTGAACCTGAGGACAGTTCTCAGAATCTCCTGCGATGTGCAGAAATTCCATGGCAAGACATGTAGAGGCTCCTCTGTGGACAAATTGATAGGGTAACAGGTTCTTTGAAGGTAGAAAACCTAAACCTGCAAATGTCTACATACGTTTTCTTCCACTACTAGTCCAATTGCAAAATATTCAGACCTGATTAGGTTCTGTTGGAAGGCCATTCCTAATTCTGAACTCATTGCTTGTAATGTGTCTTCTTCCTCTCTAGGAGTCTACGAGTTGGTTACTTTCCAGATGAAACCTGGTGGGCCAGCAGTCTGGGGACAATCTTTTAGGGGAGCAATTAATGCTCATATGAAGTCAGGGTACACCAAGCTGATTGGAATTTTCCACACCGAATATGGACTTCTTAACAGAGGTACAAACCTGTTTTCAGTTTTCAGAACAAACCTGGGCTGTGGTGGCTTCTCGCCCCTGGCAGGATAAAACAAGACTGTTTGCCTTGTGAGGTGAAACTTTAGCTATGTTGTTACCCTGAATTCTGCGATGGTCAAGGGCAGTGTTCCCTGTAAGGAACAGTCGCGACGCCACTTCTGGACGTTTGGCAATGACATCATCACATCACCGCCAAACTTCTGGGTTGTCACATTGTGCGGACCTCGGCTTGAGGTGTGCAGCTGCACACCTTAGAAGGAACGGTGGTCAAGGGAGCAGTGGGTGGAGAGTCATGCTAAGAACCAGGAAAGTTAGCTGAGCTCTTATTTTCAGGCCACAAAACGTCATGGGTGAAATGCATTGTGGAGCCTAAAACATAATACTGGTACCATTGTAGAGTGTGGGTGCCTATTTTGTGTGCCTTTTGTGTGCACTTCTTGTTTTGGAAAAATACTGAAGGTAGGGTTGAATTTTATGCAAGAGTTCAGGTACTAGGCTTCAGCTTTCAAATATGTGGAAGAAAGCGACACTGAGCTTCAGCAGCTTCTTCTCATAAATAACTAGGGAAAAGGACTTTCTGATAAGTTTGAACTCCAATGCGTTTTCAGAATGGAGAGATAAATTGAACAGTGGTGAAAGTTACACTGTGACTTCTTGTACATAGGTTAACTTGGCAAAAATTGTGTTATTTCCATTGTAAATGTGAATTGTATTTTAAAGAAAGAGAACAGCAGAGCTCCTTTATATTCTTTAGCAGATTTGTGCTCACAAACCACCTGTGGTCTGACTTGTGCTGCCTAGCACAAGGTATTCTGGTCAAGGACAGAAATGCAAAAAGAGGAAAATGCAAAAAAAAAAAAAATTCTCAACTCCTTACAGACATGCTAAATAGTAGAAGGTACAAGCCATTGGGAAGTTCTCCTGAATAAGCCTTATCAAAAGGCTAAAGACCACTCTTGCATTGTTCCAGTTCATTTCAGTAGATCGTTTGCAGGGAAACTTCCTGATGGATTATGTCCTGTGTGTGTCAGGTTGGCTCTGTCTAGTGCTGCAAAGGAGCACATGAAGTAGCTACTGTGCCATACCTTGAAGTAGGACATGCCAGGTGCATCCTGCAGCATGCTGACATTTTGTCATGGTAAATGCATAAGCATGAAAGAGTGGGTGTGCGCGCACTTGCTGTCACTGGGGAACAAGCAGAAGATTCAGTTTGGCTACAGCTCCCCAGTGCATGTCCACAGCAGTTTGGAGATGTGAATCTCCTCATTGCACATTATGCACTTATTGCTAAAAACACTGATGTACCAGTGGTGCTGAGTGAAGTGGCTCGTGAGAAGGATGTTGATTATTGCATTTTACAACATGTGAAGGTCAAGGATAGATATCACTGTCTAAAACAGCGGTTCCTAACCTTTATGCAAAGTGAAGGGAATGGGAAAGTGCTTGTGGGGGGGGGGTTTTGACCCAGCAAGATGGTGGTGACGGTACTTCTGGGTTCTCGCCACTGCCAGGAAGAAAAGGGGGTTTGAACTCACTGTTGCTACGGCAGCAGCAGCAAGAACCCTGGTTTTGCAGCATTCACAGCCACCCCCACAGACAGGTAAGTTCAAAAGCCTTGTGGTGGCAGCAGGAACCCGGAAGTGCTGTTGCCGCCATCCTGCTGGGTCACCACACCCCTTAAAGGGGGTAGACGGGTGGTCCCTATTGGCCTGGGAGGGTCACAGCCCTCCAGGTTGGGAACCACTGGTTGAAAAGAAGCCACGTTAATGAATGCTGTTTTACTTACCTTGAGTGCATAAAATACAGTTTGTTGGATATTTGCTTCATAGCATTATGTAGCTGCAGTTTTCTGCCCTTGTAGTGCATGCACTTTGGTGGAATGAAGACCCTGACAGTCGTGCAGCTGGAAGGCACTTTTCTCATGAGGATCCAAGGGTAGTAGCTGCTGGTAAGTGAAAGATCTCTCTCGTTCTTATTGTTTTCCCCTTTAAATCATAATCTCAATATTGCTTAAGCCTTTTATTGTTTAACTATTGCTGTCATTTATTTTCAGTGCGGGAGAGTGTTCAGTTCCTTGAATCACAGCAAAACTGTCTCCTGTTACCTACAGCTTTTTCACCACTGAAATAGTTGTCTATACTTTTACAAATGGAGATTGAAAAAAGTACTTTTCTTCCATGCTGTTAAATGACTTCAACTGCTGCTACAATCAAACCAAATTTCTTCCTCTTTACAGAACCTGGTATATACCCATTTCTACTTTTGCAAAAATGTAGCTTTTTTTTTTTTTTTTTACACCTACCGCCCTTGGTGGAAGTGAAGTAGATGATGATGGAGAACATGTCCCACCCACTAGTGATAATTAGGTTACTACTGATAACAGGGATGGGGACTTGAGTCAAATGACTCGACTCGCAAGTGCGACAGTCACTTTTTTCTCGGACTCATGACCCACGGACTTGCACTTGCACCCCATAGGACTCACACTTTACTCTTACTCGTCCAAAAGCAATTCGCACTTGACTCGCACTCGTGGGAGTAACTACTTGCCATTTCAGAGTTGTTTTCCTTTAATGGCCGGTGTCGTCAATCAGCAAGTAGGTTGGCGACACTCACCACAACACAGGCAGGCAGGCACAGTGGAGACCTCGGAGGAGGAGGGTGGGTTTGAGCGGGTGGGGTCAGGGAAGGCAAGCCTTGCTCAGAGTTTTGTTTTTTTTCTTGGTGTTTATTTTCCGTTGGCCACAACTCCGAGGGAAGGCGAGGGGTGAGGGAAGGCGAGGCTTCCGCAGCGGTTCCTCCTCATTGGCCAACACTCCGAATCCAAGGGAAGCTCGGCAAGGGGAGGGGCAGGGAGGAGCAATACAGCTTCGCACAGGTTTTTGAGGGGGTGAGGTGGGAGGGGTCTGGGAAAGCAAGCCTGTCTCGGAGTTTTTTCCTTTTTCTCGTTATCTGTTCGCCATTGGCCACAACTCTGAGCATGAGGGGAGGGACGGGGAGGGGGTGGGTGGAAGCAATACAGCTCCATGCAGGTTTTAATGTCGACACGAGAACGCTTGATTTTCCCAAGCTAGATGGGGTGGTGACAAGACTGAGAGGAAGACAAGTGGGTGCTTTAGAAGCCTTAGAGGTCCCCACACACACACCATTTTCAGGGGGGAAAGCTATTTTCCCCAAAGTGACTCGACTCATGGTTTTTGGCCTTACTCGCACACTCGTGCAAAAATGACTCGCACTCGTGACCTAGTGACTTAGATACATCCCCGACTGATAATATATATAAAAACTAGTTTCTATAATGATTTTATATCAATATTGTCCTCTTTGTATTGAGATTTGTGAAAACAGGATCATGTAAACAGAATTAAGACTTAATACCTGCATTGGTTTTTAAGAAAACTGAAAATGGTTAGTCATTATATTCTGTGGCAAACTTGTATTTGTTGTCCCACCATCAAAAATATGAAAATATTACCATCAAATATATTATAGATATTTTTGCAGACTTTTGAAACAAATGGTGGAATTGCTCCTTTAAACGACCTTCAACCTTTAAATCTGCCTCCAGCCTAATTTTTTCAAAAGCTTCATCAGCCTAAGAGTGACAACATGCGTTTTCACTGTTGGCAGACACTCATGTTCATCAGTGGCCTGTGCAATGCAGGTCAGAACTTTCTTCTTGTGGTCAGATTAAAACTGGGTCCAAACCCCCCTTGAAGTATAGTGGTGGTGGAGTGTATGGTGTTCAAGTAGTCAGATACCTTTTTCCTTTCCAAAAATTGCTTTGTACTGTATGGAAACTTAGTGGTCAACTTCTGTTTAGGGTCCAAGTTGGCTTTATTTACTGTATAAATCATGTATAAGTCTAAAAATTAAGATCTTAAAATTTACTCTGAAAACCTGGGTCGACTTATCCACGGGTCAGTGGATAAGGACATGCTTACGATTTATTACACCATTTGTTTCATACTGTCCAGCATCGGACTTACCTCACAGTCGTGTGAGCCTGGCGGCAAATATGCCCAGCGCAAGGCCGTGGGAGGCTGCCATGGAGGCCTGGTGCAAGGCTGGTGGTGAGAGGAAGACCCACTGCTTTCTGACGCAACTGTGCCGCTCAACGCTTAGGTCCCACCCTCCCCATCGGTGGTGGAGCAGCCCACTGCCTGATGCAAGGGACTGAAGGCAGGGCTGTGAGGAGGCAGGTCACATCCGTCCCACAAACAGACCAACGAGGGAGGGGGTGGACAGCTCGACCAGAGCGGAGTTATGGATGGTGGGGGGAGACCCGGAAGGTGTGGGGGCCCTGGCGAAGGGAATAAGGAGCATTCAGCAAGTGTAGACGGTATAGTTCTTAGGTAACAATTTGACATGCATGAATGACCATCCCTAAGCTCTACACTCTACTTATCCACAGGTCATATTAAATTCTGTAATTTTGGTTTAAAACTTGCCCTCTACTTATCTAAGAGATTGACTTATAGACGAATATATACAGTACTTTCCAGTACATGGAAAATTTAAGGTAAACTTCCCTGCATGTAGGGCTTGCACTGTCTTGCTAAAATTGTGAACAAAAGTAATTGTTTCTGAAAATATGGTATTACTTAAGAAGGATGCATATTGTGTGACAACGTATACGCTTGCAGTTTGAGAATAAAGACATTTGCTAAAATGTAAATGTTGACATGTAAACATTAAACAATGACTTTATATATATATACACACACAGTGACTGCTTCTCTTCATTGCAACTGTCACTTCATACTATGTGGTGCATGGTGTCTTTCACCGCAGGTGCCTGTTATAGGATTAAGAACTTGGGTGTTTGTGTGGGCTTTATTGCTCGAATGTAGACATTTATAAGTAAAACATGAAACTGTTTCCTTACTTGGTAATAGGCTTATAGAGCTGTCTAACTAGGAAATGCATAACAAGCTGTAAACCAACAACTCTTATTTTATTTTGAACTTGATATAAGGCAATTAAATGCCTATTTAATACTTCACAAAAAGTTATTAGCAATACAAATATATATAAATTTGTCATGAAAATGTTCATTGAAAGATTTTAACTTAAATTTCTTTATGAAACTGCGCTTGATTTTTGCAAAGTTAATGGGGTATTCCAGTGCAAAAATAGATCCTATTACAGCCAGCATAAAGTGCTTGGAATGAAGGACCAACCGTATTAAAGGGGAGGGGAAATGAAACTAGGGTAGAAGGAAAAGCATGGTAATACAGGCTTACCATTTAAAAAAAATATTCATAGGAAAAAGCCTCTACAGAAGTACAAATACTACAGAGAAGACGCAAGAAAGTCACCACAGACACATTTAAGTGGTTAATGTCCAACACAGTTCCATGATCAGTGGTTTTATCTCACAATACATGTAGCACTGAGGGTCATTTCAGCTGAAAGGAAAGCTTGTGTAAAATAGCATACAGTTTAAAGGGCAACTGTATCGTATACAGTGCTAGAGTTCAGAACAGGATCAAAGCTAGTCTGGATCCCCATCCAAGAAGCTCTCTTGTGGAAGAGTTAAGCATGCGTTTAAATCTCCTCCACTGGAAAAAAAAATAGAACGAATGCTTAATTTTGGTCGTGCCATGTCTCTCTTGGACAGAATTGCAAGTAGATAATCTCCCTCAAAACCCAATCTGGCTGCTAGGTGAACGGTCCTATATTTAATGTGTAATGAAAGATTTGGCTGATAACCTCACTTCTCAAACAACCAGTTCTGCACCTAACCATCATCTCACCAGTTTAAGGTGAGGCCAGTGGAACAAGTTAAACTTCTGACTATCTTAAGTCCCATTCCTTTCAGTGGTATGTGGACACAAATGATGGACTGAAACAAATGGGAATTGATTTTCTTGCTTCACTGGAGACTGACAAAAGCTAGCAGCTACTTATCCCTTTGAATAATATATTAAAAGAGCACTTCTGCTGATACATGAAAGGACTAGTCTCTTGCTTTATCTAAAAGCAGGGCACACTGTGTAAAACCACTTGTGCACCTCAGTTCTACCAAACATCGTTTGAATCCTGCTAACTTCATCATATTTGTGTAGGCAGTCTGGTTAGCTTTTGAAATGTAACTACAGGCAGGTTAAGGCTTGGAGTGGTAGTAAGAGTCCCTGACCACACTCCAGCAAAATTGAGTTGCAAATTTGCAACATAGTATTGCAGCAGCCCTAGAATACTTTTACTAGAGCATTAAGTCCTGTTGAACTTAATTCTGAATTAATGGGCATAGGCTCTAACTTCACAGTCCACTTATCTGCGCAACCACAAAAGCTGTGGCTAACCTTTTGGGAACTTGTGTGTGAATGTAGTTTCTGTTGAAGTTGCAGAGATGAAGAAGTTTGGTAAATGCACACACTTTATTTTGGTGTGTGTTTTTTAATGGTACTCTTACCCCAGCCAGCTTTTTGTTTGACTGACTAACAGCCACCAACTCTCGATTACCAAAACAATTATTGCTAAATTTGGGAAAGAGCAGTTGCCTTTAAAAATTAGCCTGCATCATATTTCAGAATTAACAGAGCCTAATCTGTTGCCTAGGATTTGCTACCTCTTATCCCCTGTACTGGATGTTGCCCTTAAGTCTCCAGTTGAAGTGGGAGATCAACAGGAGAGGGCCACACAGGTGAGGAAAAGGACAGAGAAAAGGGACCCCAACGGGAAGCATACGAGAAGCCACAGCTGTTTTATTTCCCCACCTCAATCAGAGATTAAAAATGCAATGTCCGTCATTAACATTTGTATAGTACTTTCTGATTGTGCACAGCGCTGCTCATGTGTTACTTTGGTGCAATCCTTGCAACAAAGTTAAGTAGTAATATCCCCACATTGTAACTGAGGCTGAGACGTAGTGGCTTGCCTAATGAATTGAATGAATTACCCCTTCATGAATTCGTGACTGAGGCAAGATTCACAGCTCAGTCTCTTACCCACTAAACTAGTTCTGAAGAGGCAGCCACTGTCTTGTTGACTTTTATGTAGAAAAACCTAAGGCAGACAGCTTTATAGTAATTGAAAATAAGATAGTGGTGTTTGCTAGGACAGAAAAGTCTCAACAAATGCAAAGAGAAGCTAGATGTTTAGCATAACACTGCAGTAATACAGTCATAGTACTAAAAATGATAGTTGGGAACATGAATGGGAGAGCAGGCCCAGCCATCCACAGACATTGCTGATTCTATATAAATAATACTGCTGCAGAGAATAGACATATCAAACACAAGTCTTAAGTATTAAACTTGAAAACAGCAACAAAAAGCCTTTTAGAGGAAAAAGCGATTGGTCACCATACCATTGGGATGGGAATCCTCTCAAATGTTTGCATGGTTGGTAGTTAATTCTGCCACATCCGGATAAGAAACGCTGAATCAAGTGTGTTTTGAGATGGTGTGCTTCGTGGCCCTTCGTTAAAACCACCAATGTGATCATCACTTTGTACAAGTTCCCTTAAACTTGTGGAGGTTAACCAGGCCAATGGTTAATACTTAAATAAGGCCCCAGCAGTGCATTGTGTGGTGACTATTTGGCACTGGTTACACTGGTACATTCATTGCCAGCAATGGATGTCGCACCCAAGCAATTCCACTTGCCCCGCGGAAGAGCTGCACTCACCTTTAAAATGACAATAAATAGTCACTGGCCAAGAATCCTCTGAACTGTTGTTGCGCAACCCCCAACTAAAAACATACTAAGTAGAAACAAATGGGCGTATGGCAGAAGACCACATAGTAGCAAGTGGCACCATACTAGAATTTCACAGAGTTATAATGCAAGAACGGCTAGATTCAAGTCTTTCACTAGAGAACAGTACAAAGCAACATCTCCAAGAGGCACCGCCTCTGTAATGGAATATTGTTTTCATTGCATTGAATTGCATTGCATTGGTTACCAGTAGAACGTTCGGTTAATTGTTTTCCTCTGCACATCCACTGTCCTTTGGCTCTTGGGAAGATCCCCCCATGCCGCAAAAAGGATAGTAGTCTCTCCTTTTGCTCAGTATTACTGCCATACCCTTTTCAAGAGGGTTGCTCATACGTAGCTTTCTTTCACCTTCTCATCTTGCAAAAAGGAAGTCAGAACTGCAACATCTACAACAGTCTGGTTTTTGTGCAACGACAAGTCCTTTGTGTGGTCGTCGTCACTTTGGTCCTTAGCAAAGTTTACAAATACCTGCGAAAGAGACAGACAAGTTGAGAGATGGTGCGTTGCCCCTGAGTGCAGGTCACCTGCCTCCTGCAATTGGTCGACAGTAACAGTTTATAGTAGGCCCAAACATCCTGTACTGCCAATTGATACCGTAATGCAGTAAATAATTTTATGGTGGTGACAGTGATGGTCTGAGCTAAACTACTGTCACAGAGAGGCAGGACAAGCAGAAGGGTCACTGGCGGAAATGTTCAGATGCTAAGAACAGGGAAGGCATACAGAAGAGCCTAGAAAAGGAGTGGTAGAAAAGGTCTTGGGAAAGGAGGACTGGACAAAAGAGGAATTCTAGAGGAGTGAGGGGAAAAAGAAGGCCAGAGGGAGGAAAACTGGGAGGGAGAATGAACAGACAGGAAAGCTGTATGTGGCCTGGAGAATACTGAAGTTCATGACTTGACCTGAAATAACTAATCAGATCTTTAGAGCCAGGTTTTAGTTAAATTAGGGGGCCAAAATGATGGGAAGCTGTGTGGAGGGCCAAGGATGTGTACATGCAAGTCCAAGACTTGATTTCTCATTCTCAGTGTCTCTCTCAGCTAAATATGTGAACTGTGGTGATGTGAAATTATACATTTCTGTTTATGTAGTTTGATCTGTGGTGGCTCACTCACATGTGTGGCTCACACCACATGTGGTGGCTCACTCACATCAAGTGCGCCCTGACCCCTACCCTGCTTGCAGAGCTGTATTTCCCCAGATTTCTTTGGTAGCTGGTCCTTCTATAGGCCAATAGAAGAAACCAGACATTTCTTCCTGCTAGCTGCACTTCGCTCTTATGACCATACAGAATTATGCAGCAGGCATGTAGCACTTCATAATATGGCAAAATGTAGCACTGGGCTATACTCCAGTGAAGGTTACAGGGGTGGCTCTGGGTTTCCATCAAATAAGAGCTTTGCTCTCAGGACATGAGCTATTATAAACTTACTTGGTCAAGAGTGGTCTGGGAAACGGAGTAGTCTTCTATGTGGAGTCTTTTTTTGTTCTGGGAGAGAATGCTGAATATCCTCGCCAGAGACGATGGAGAGGATGGAAGCTGATACTGCAGCATGTTGCGATGCTTCTCTTTCAGCACACTACCAGGGAAAGCAAGCTCAAAGAAATCCTGGACAGGTTTCAGGTCCGGGTTTACCCCTGCAATTCGCACAATTATTGTGTAGCCATCTCCAAACCTGAAAAACAGAGGATGAGTGTGTAAATAGGCGACTCAAAAAAAAAAAAGTAGCCTTGCAAAGCTGGAGCATTTCTTTTCCTACATCTTAAAACTGCAGTCAGTTTTTGAAAAGGCTGACATGGTCAGGGCTGTACATATGCTATGGCGCCTTTGTCACATATCTGGAATCTAGCACAGCTTTTGACATCCTGAAAAACCTCAGTTTTGGTTTAATTTTAAAATGGCATGTTTCTAACCCTTAAGGCTGATGAGAAACGACTGCAAGTGTGCTATCATTGAGTGGCAATAGGTCAGATTAGGACCACCTAACAAGGCCCTGCTTATAAGGTGAATACACTACAAAGGAGATGTTGAGGTGGTAGTTAAGAAAAAGGAGATATTTCCTTCAGACAGTGTCCAGTGTTTGTTACATCAGCGTTTCTCAAAGTCTGGGTTGTGACCCACTTGGTGGGTCATGGTGGCTAAACAGGGTGGTTCATAGGTTGGGCCCTCCCACCCAGCCTTGTTCTGGTTTGGCTCCAAATTGGAGCTATTCCAGAAGACCAATTACATACCGGGAGCCTCTGGAGGCCTCTTTCAGGTCGTACTGGGCCTGCAACCCATTCTCCTGGACTCCTCCAGGCCTCAGAATGGCCCGCAAAAGCATCAGAAAGCTACTTCCACAGTTTGAATCTGAAAACCAGAAGATTGCTAATGAAAACAAGAAGTAGCTTTCTGATGCTTCTGTGGGCCATTCTGAGGCTGAGAGGAGGCCAGAGGAATGGGTTGCAGGCCCGGCGCAACCTGGAAAAGGCCTCCAGCACCACCAGGAGCAGTGCGTAGTGATCCACCTGGAAGGACGAGGTGGGTCACGGTGCGGAAAGGTTTGTGAACCACTGTATTACATGGTTAAACTAAGTCTCAGAAAGGCACCTGTATTGAGGTCTTAGTAACATGCAAACACATTTAAATGTAACCAGTTAATCAGCTAAAAATATAAGATTATTAAATTGGGTGATAGGCATATACTTTGTTTTAAGGCTATTTGCTTGGTGTATGCAATTTATTCTGAAGTAGTTTACAGAAATGGCCCCATCAGCTACGTAAAGTGAAATAGCAGGAATGTCTCCACCTGCGTAGACAGCACAGAAAAAGCAGCTGATTACCTGTTCTTCAGGTGCTGGACGCTTCCAAGGCACCTGAACCGCCCATTGACCATTATTGCCATTCGAGTGCAAAGGGCCTCACATTCTTCCATGCTGTGTGCAACAAAACAAAACAATTCTTTACTCAACAAGAGCATGCACAGCATCTAGCGAATCTCTTCTGCTTAACATTTTTCTACTTTGTCAGGCAAAACGATTTGGGTACCCAGGATTTTGAATCCTGAACACGTAGCTGACACATAAGTTTTCTTATCCCAAGTAAGACTATTGGTCCTTTTAGTCCAACATTGTCATACTCTGAACAGCAGCAACTTTCCAGGGACATGGCTGGAGACCGTTTCCAGCCAGAAATCTTTTTAACTAGAGATGCTCAGAACTGAACTGCAACACTTGTGCTCCACCACTGAGCTATGGAATCCTGGATGCTCTAGTTACAACACTGGTCACTGACACCGGGGGGCTTCCCTCCCTGGGAAAACAGTAGCTGTGTGTGTGTGGGGGGGGAAGCTGATCTGGATCAGGACCATGGTGAGGGCTAATGGATAAAGCTCCCCTCCTTATATTCTGTGGTCAATCCAGACTGCCCCCCTCAGCTGCTAGCTGGGGTGAAAACCAAGCATATGCGGGCCAATCATGTGCTTGTTGTAATGCCCTATGGATATACTCCTTTTGTCTTATGTTATTTAGGTTATTATATTTTCATGTTTGTGCACCTACATTTTAACACTAGACACAATTCCAGTCAAAATTCAACACTTTTTAAGTGCCATTGATTTCTGCGAGTAAAATATTAGGATCTGCTCTATGTTCCTACTGGAGCCAATGGCAATTCCAAGGACTTTTTTCACTAGACCAGGACTGCTGTTCTTTGTTACGGTTAAAAACATGTAATACTGTAAAACTAGTGACTGACACACAGCAATACACTGTATGATGCAAAGATTAACACTTAAGAACCAACGCCACAAACCTGTGAGAAGTAAGGACCACAGATCTCCCCTCCTTGATGACACTCAAAGCACAGTTCCAAAGGAAGCGGCGTGCCTTGGGATCCATCCCTGTGGTTGGCTCGTCCTTCAATTTATAAAAAAAATAAGACATTTATTCACCACTGTGTTCTACTGAACAAGCAGTGCAACTCTGGTATTCTGGCCTCTGCAGACAATAAGGGATGAGACTAGGAGTCGGACATCTGGAATGTACCACTTCGGGCTACAAGTGCCACTTCCTCACATAAAAAACCCTCCCTGCATGTACCAAGGTTGTATAGTAGAAGAAAGGTTTAACATAGCCCCTTTCCCTTGTTTTCTGTCAGGTTTTTTTTTAAATGTGGAAAAGCATTCAAAAATGGAAACTCTTACTTGTCTTGAATTCTGTCTACATCAGGAATTCTCAAGCAGTGGTACTAGTACCACCAGTGGTACTTTGCCCAACTGCTGGTGGTACTCGGACCACCGGAACCCTGCTCCAACGCAGTGCTTTCAGCAGTATGTTTTCACTCCCAAGAGGCTCTTGCCTTTGGCCAAGCCTCTCGGAGACACTGAGAGAGGCCCTCCCATCCGCCCAGAGCCTCCTCCCTGTGTTTTCTGGCCTCTAAAAACCTGAAAACTCGGAAGTAACTGGCGAGTCCCTTTCGGTGGTACACAGCAGGAGAGTGGCACCGGAGGTGGTACTCGGCCGGGAAGGGGTTGAGAACCCCTGGTCTACAACAATAATTCTGTATAGTATGAACAGCTCCAAAGAGTAGATTTAAAGCAACACTGTAGAGCTCAGTATTGAGCAGCATTATGATGAAAGGTAAGGCAGCTTTCCGATCGTTACAGTTTCAATGGGACATATAAACTGCAGCTTTGCATACCTGAACTGCAAAAAAAAAAAAATCTATCTTAAAACGGTTGTTTCCCAGACAACCCACCACTCAGTTCCAAGAGGAACAGAACTGAAATCTCTCGCTGGTTTCCGCAGAATAGGCGTTGCTAAGCAAACACGTACATACTCACCAAGAACACCACAGGTGGCCCCCCAATTAGGGCTATTGCAGTGGACAACTTGCGCTTGTTCCCACCACTGTAGTTGCCAGCGTATCTTTCTGCATACTTTACGAGGCCAAGTTTCCGAACTGCCCACTCGCCCACCTGCCGGAAGGGAAGGCAGTGTGAATAGAGACCACCACGCTTGGTAGCATAAGCAGCTGCTGTTTGTAGCTGTGGACACTGATCCCTGAGCCAATGTTGTCAGTCTTGTTATGGGCTCTAGGCCATTCAGCAGAACATACGCTAGGCAACAGTGAAATAGCCTGAGATTCTTTAAGGGTGGAGACAGACAATAGTTTTCTGAAGAAAGTTGAAAGTGGCTTGAAAGAGGTTTCACTTCCTATAGTGTACACACTGATTTCTTTTATCCCACTGCTTCTTCTGTTCAAACAAGTTTCACAAATTTTTGAAATACAGGAAAGCGAAAGTGATCTAAGGGTGCACGTTGCAAGCGGAAGTCCTTCCGCTTGCAACGTGCAGTCCTTCTTTCCAGTTGTTTTCAACTCATTAAAAAAACCACATTGCTATTTAACTTCCAGCCTAGCTGGGGTGATTAGCACACCCTGAATTCTGCACACACTCGAGCACTAGGACGCTGGTGCATTTGATTGTTTGCACGGGGGGTATGCAAAATTAACCTCTGCTTGTATTCAGGAGCAGCAGCAGCTGGTCATGAAAAAGGGCCCTTAATAGCAACTTTTATTTAAAGTTCCCATTCCTCCTGCCCTTCTCACCAACCACATAAATTTGCAGTTATAACTCCAGTAGCTTTCTTGATTTACCTTGCTGACTTCTTTCTCAGGAACCCCTCTTAAGAGTGCAAAGAATTCCAGGTGTTCTCTCCCTGTTAGCAGCTCAGTAAGAGCATCAAACTGAGGACAGTAACCCATATTCTGATGGACATCTTGGATTTTGGATAAGATACTGCAAAGAGAGAAGATCCAGCATCATAAGGGCTTCTGTGATATAAGATACAAATCGATTTTGAAAGGATGCATTAATACACCTAAATTCAGAGGCACTAAATAAATGGTGCAACAAAACACAACCCTCAGCAATTTATTTCTGGGCTTTTGGAAATGTTGCATTTTAGTATATGGCAGGCAAGGACAGAGAAAAATCCTTTAGACACTCTGCATTTTATTTTAACTCATATTAATGAATGGAGCTACCATGCACATGGAAATTTAGTTTGGAACATGGAGCCACATTTTCAAAAGGTTGAATAGTTAATTCTTTAAAAAAATATTTTGTGTTATTTATTCTGGTTTTACTGGTCATGAGGAGAGGTAAGAAGCTATGCTGGGCACTGAACCCATCCACAGACCTTGGAAATCTCACTCTCTGGCTGTTGATGGGTATTGCCCATGCATTTTCAAAGTTTATCTTCAGAAACATGAGAACTAGAAACTTTCCTAAACTCTAGAAACTTTCTTAAGCATAAAAACAACTCAATCTTTTTTTTTAAAAGTTGAATCCTGCTCCCAATACCATATTCTGCACTTCTGCTGAATTACAGCAAATGCATAGCCATAGCTAAAGCATTCGCATTGCCGAGCCTAAGAACTAGAGGCACGTTTGTTAAAAATCTAACTGAAAACTGAGAACGTTTTTCTCAAAACGTTAAATGCTGTGGCCAATTCCAAGTCACTTGTGCAGAATACATGCAACTCCCACCATACCACCCACCCACACACACACACAAAGCAATGCAATCTATTCTTAAAGAACCATGGACAAAATTAGCTTCACACTGTGGGTGTCAATGAAATTACATCTGTCGTACAAGTGCATCTACAGTCAGAAAGGCAAAGGAAAGACTTTTTTAATAGTTAAGGCTGTAGTCATATCTTTACCTATATCCCTTAAGAAAAGCATCTCCTCCTGTAACATCAGTGTCTCCAGTCAACATTTTGAAAGTAGAGGATTTGCCAGCACCATTCACACCCAGGAGACCAAAGCACTAAAAACATTAGAAGACTGGATCAACATATGTATATTCTAGAACATAGTTTTAACATTAATCCCCCTCACACGTTCTTGCAAATACACACACACACACACACACACACACACACACACACACACACACACACACACACACACACACACACACACACACACACACACACACACACCTACCTACCTATATATTTATAGCTACCTTTCAGAGTTGTTTGTTGGAAAGATTGTAACAAGATGATATATGCAAACTCCTTTGAATGCTCAAGAGCACTCTGTAAAGGTTACAGCAACCTTAATGTTGTTTCTTGCAACATCCACCCCATATTGCAATGCACCTTCTACCTAATTCATGAGCTCAGTGTGAAAACCACATGGCCCAACTGTTCTTTCACTATAGTAAAACACTTTCAGAATTCCACCTTTCATTCTCCTCTAGTTCTTGTAAAATTTCACTACATATACACATGGAAAGACTTGAAAGCCTTACCTCCCCAGGTGGAATTCCAACACAGATCCTATCCACAGCAGGCTTTCGTTTCCTTCTATAAATCTGGAAAGAGAAAAATAAATTTGCCCAGAATGAGGATTCCTCCCTATGATGACACTGATGACAGCGGGCTTTCGAATCATACCATTGATAAGACATACGATACCTTATATCAGCATTTGTCAAAGTTCTCCCCGCGAGGCGGGGAGAACTTTGAGTGTGTGCGGGGGTGGAGCCACCAGTGGCGGCGATCCCAGGGATCGCCACTACTGCCGCCGAAACCACCCCCAGCACAGCCCCTGATACGCCCCCCCCACACTTACCAGGGCTTGGGGGAGCTTCGGGGGTGCCTGTGCGACCCTCTGCAGGGCCCCCATCCCGATCTTCGGGTCGCTGTTTTGCAGCGATCTTCAGATGCTTCCGGTTTTTGCAAAACTGGAAGTGCCCGAAGATCGCTGCAAAACAGCGATCCAAAGACCGGGGGGGGGGGGCTGCAGAGGGTCACACAAGCCTCCCCGAAGCTCCCCCAAGCCCCGGTAAGTGTGGGGGGGTGTTTTGGGCACTTTGGCGGCGATCCCCTGGATCGCCGCCGCCGCCGCCATGCTGTCCCCGCCACTTAAGGGGGCAGGGGGCAGCAGACGTTCTCAATGGTGGGTCACAAACCACAGTTTGAGAACCAGTGACTTATATCATATAAAATATATATGGGGAATAAGAAGTCAGGTTCCCATATACACAACAAGCCCCCAAAACATTCCCCTTCTCTCACCTTGGTTAAATCTTTTATTTCTAAGATATCACTCTGTCCACCCCCACTAATGATTCTCTGTCTTTCTCTGTTCACATCTTCATCCTCGTCATGCACAGGTGGAAGCTTAGCACAGACAGGCCTTCGAAAGATAGAAAAAGCACCTTTTATATGGAGGGTTCAGTCATTAAACGTTCAAGGCACACTGAGTAATAAACAGACTAGCTCTAGTTCAGAAGTCATCCATTTCACAGGTGGGGCACAAAATCCTCTTTTATAATTTACATGAAACAGACCCCATGGCCATGGGCCAATTCAAAGCACACTAAGGGATTCATGTTCCATTCACTAGACCAGTGGTTCTCAAAGTTCTCCTCGCGAGGAGGGAGAGCTTTGAGCTTTTGTGGGGGTGGGGACAGTGGTGGCAGCAATCGTGCTGCCAGCAATCGTGCTGCCGCCGGGGGGGGGGGGGAGTGTTCTTCCTTAACTCACCAGGGGCCCTGACGGCCCCAGAAGGGTGCAGGGAGGCTTGCGGACCCCTCTGCGGGCCTCCCCACGCTGTAGACCACTACAACCACTTCCAGTTTTTATCCAAAAACAGTCCACAGGCCTCCCCGCACCCTCCAGAGGCGGTCAGGACCCCCGGTGAGTTAAGGAAGAACACTTCCCCCCCACCGGTGGCGCAATCCCTGGGATTGCTGCTGCCGCTGTCTCACTGTCCCCGCCCCTTAAGGGACCAACAAGAAACAGCAGTTCTCC
The DNA here is from genome assembly GCA_026170595.1 of Plestiodon gilberti rubricaudatus. Taxonomy (NCBI): domain Eukaryota; kingdom Metazoa; phylum Chordata; class Lepidosauria; order Squamata; family Scincidae; genus Plestiodon; species Plestiodon gilberti. The sequence goes on along the minus strand of JANXHW010000002.1, from coordinate 92,089,279 downwards.
TAGTGGGTCACGATCCATCAGTCTGAGAACCGCTGCACTAGACTACTTCACACATTAAAACACTTTAGGTGTGAACCTAACACAAGCAAGCATTCATCTAAAAATGTAGGACATAAATGTGACAGACACCTCTATCATAGAAATCCACTAACCAGGGTGCTGCGATTGAATGGCAGTTTCCTATTGAGCATATGTTTGCGGGGGAAAAACAGGTTTATCTCTGCATAACATATGAAATGTTTAATTGATAAGAGATGCCCTGGGACAGCATTAGTAAATGGATTAATCTGAAGTTGAAGGCTACTCTTTATTGATGAGGGGCAGGGAAACAGGCAGAAAAGAAGTGAGATGACTGAAGATATGTTGGAAGGAAAGGGAAGAGGCAAAAAAAGAAAGACAAAGCCCACAAAAGACTAGGAATACAACTGTGACTAGAGTCTTGGTCAGTTCTACAAAAGTGTTCAACAGCTATCAGGATGACCGTGAGGAATGAAGAATAGGTTAATGCTATCAGAGTGCTCCACCTGTTTTTCCATCTTTCTGACTTCACATCATTCATATGGACTCCCATTCATACCCTCCCCCCAGATATTTAGATCCTCATAGCCATCCCAGCCCCAAATCTCCACTTGTCCTCCCCAGGTCCATTGTCACAGAGTTCTGTTTACCTGGGTTTGATAAAGAACCTGTACTGAATCAGCACTGTGATGAGGAAGAAGACCACGCCTTCCACAGCCATGGCAAAAAGGTTCCGCCCCACCAGGTTCCAGGAGAGAGGGGACACAAAGCGATTCTCACCTAATTGGGAATGGCAGAAGTATGTGTTCAGTTTCCAGAGCCTACTACGAAGATCTTCCACTCCAACACTACATGCAATAAGCTATTGCTATATTATACATAAACACTGATGGTGCGGCAGTTGCAGAGTTTAGACTTAGACCTGCAAGATCAAAGTTCAAATCCCCGCTCAGCCATGAAGCTTCTTGGGTGACACTAGGTCAGTCACTATCTCTCAGTCTAACCTACCTCACAGGGTTGTTGTGAGGACAAAAGGAGGGAAGGAATTATGTATACCACCCTGAACTCCTTGGAGGAAGAACGGTATAAAAATGTAAAAATAAAATATAGATATGTGTGCATGTATATACTGTATAGCAAACCAAAGAGACACTATGCAAAATGGTACAAACTGCAAAATATATACGCAAAATAAGAGTATGGCAATTCACTCAATTTTCATAATTCACAGGCTGTAGAGTTCAGCTTTTCCTCAGTTAAGAATTTGGATTTGCTTACCAAATCTTTCCAGAGCATCTGCCATGGCTTGATTTTTCACCATGTCGATCAAACCACGGCCGAGACAAAAGTGGGGGAAGATGAGGAACACCGACTTGAGGATGTCATTGATGTTGTTCAACTTCTAAGGACACAAACACAATTTGGATTTCATTAGGAGAGATCACTAGCCCTGATGTCAGTGATGGTGACAGGTTGCTGAGGGTCCCGAGGCAAACCCGTGCACTGGGGGCCCCCATGGCATCCCCACCTGCTCTCTGATGGTACATTAGGTAAAGGTAAAGGTATCACCTGACAATTAAGTCCAGTCGTGTTTGACTCTAGGGTGTGGTGCTCATCTCCATTTCAAAGCCGAAGAGCCAGCGTTGTCCGAAGACGCCTCCGTGGTCATGTGGCCGGCATGACTCTCCTTGCCGCAGCGCGTAGCATGCAGCTGGAACACGGAGCGCTGTTTACCTTCCCGCAAGCGGGAAGTACATAGTACATTAGGTACCACTTATTGCCATTGGCACTAAGGGCTCAGGGGCTGGGCTGGCCAGGTAGTCCCTCTGATAGGCAGAGGCTCTCAGCCAGTGCCCAACCTAGCCAACCACTGACACCACGTCTGCCTGATGCATATGAACAGGGCCCATGAGAGTGGGGGTAAAGGGGGTAAATTGTACACGGGTCCAGGGTCAAAAAGGGGACCCAGGAGCCAAAGGAGGGGCCTCAGAAATTTCCTGGGATCTCAGCTGGCCTCATGGAGAGTGAAAGACGGATGCCGGGCCAACCGGGAGGCCGGGTCTACTGGGCAGGAAGACCTAGGTGCCCTACTGGGAGACCAGGTTAGATCTGGGCTCCGTAGAGCTTTCCACCCATTACTGCTCTCTCCCTGCCCTGTTTTGCCCCCTCTCCTTTGAGAAGGGGCCCAAAAGAAACTTTGTACCCCATGATAAAATTCCTGCTTATGAAGACTGAAGGAAAGCTACTAATAGGTGAACAGTGTACTAAATGCAGATGCCACGTTGTGGCTGCATCTTGCAGGCTACCTGTCTTTCTCCTAGCCTCTTCCACCTACATACACATTGCTACAGAATGCAATTCAATCCTTTGCCTTCATCAACCTGGATTCTTTTTTTAAAAAACAATCTACAGTCAGGCAAGATTTTTCAACAGCAATACATCAGGAAAAGGAAGCAAAATCATGCAATGCATCTAATTTCTTCTCTGGCTAAAAGCAGAAGTAATGTTGTGTTGAGATTTAAAATCTGTTTATCATGGCTGGATGAGAGGTGAATGTAAACGTGCATCAAATGTTATGCTTAAAAAAAAAAAACCCAAAAAACAACAACACCCAAACATAGACAGAAGGTCACCAGTATGCAATGCTGGCTTTGGCCAATGCAAACTCACATTGTTGGTGAAAAGCTCAAGGACAAAAGTGGCCACACTCCCGTTGATACCAATGAAAAGGTTCACGCTGGTTAGCACCACGTATGCTGTACTTGGGATCTTGAACAGGAAGGATGCTGGATACATGAGAGGGGTTATGGACCACCTGGCAAACGGAAAGCATGTGGCATTAAGGTGTCTCATTATATACTTTGATCAGTCCCCAGTACTGGAGTAAAGAAGGGCCTTCCTTACCCATATAGCAAAAGGAGAAGGGCTAACACAGGCAAGTTGGTTGAGGACACATAAGACTTCTGCTGGAAGCAGACGAAGATGATTATGACCAAGGTTGCTGGAACTACATAGTTGCACTGCAAGTTCAAAAAACAACAACAAAAGAATGAAAACTGCTCCGTGTGAAAGAATGCTCGTAACTACCTCATTACATCAGATCCGAACTGTACCATATGCAGCAGAGTTAGGCATGCCCATTAAAATTAATGAGCTTATGTGCAACAACGGCCACTGCATAGGATTGTCTCCTTAAGCAAAGTAAAGCTTTCAGTAAGTTTATGTAATATAACAGTATGCCCACCACTTATAAGAAGTGCTTGGTTTCAATTTCCTTGCTTCCAGTTAAATGCAGTGCTTCATTGACTGTGTTGTGTGTGTGTGTGTGTGTGTGTGTGTGTGCGCGCGTGTGCGTGCATGCTAAAGGGGAAAAAGGCAGATTTGTACGAGTGCAGACCATTAAGTCTATGTAGCCCTGTATGACCTATGCTGAGTAACAGCAGTTCTCTAGGGCAGTGGTTCTCAGTGGCTGAAAACACCTTTTTTTTCACTTATCAAGGCTGGGGGAGGGGGTTTCCGGGAAAGCCTGTGTGACTGCTCGAAAATCGCTGTTTTTCGGCAATCTGAAGAGCGGTGAGGCCTGTAAGAGGGACACGTAGGCCTCCCCAAAGCCCCCCCTCAAGCCCCGGTAAGTGAGGGGAAAAGGCATTTTGGGGGCGTTTTTCCTGGCGGATGCAGCGATTCCCACCCCCACTGGCCCTGCCCCCACCAACACTCAGAGTTCTCCCCGCCTTGCAGCGAGAGCTTTGAGAACCACTGCTTTAGGGTTTGAGGCAGGGGCCATTCCAAGCCCTAGCTGGTGATGCCAGTGCTTAAACCTTGGAACATCTGCATGAAAAGCAGGTATTCTGTCCCCGAGCTCCTCCCAAGCCAGTTCCTCTACTTCTGGTGAGGTGGTTCTCTTCAGAGCACAAATTATGCACTTTGGTTGCTCTCTGCTACAATATGTTCTGCCTGTGATCAACAAGTGAAAAAAGAAAAGAAACGGAGGACATCTTACCATATCCCAGACAAAGTTAGCCAGCCAGTAGATCACTGGCTTCACTCCACTGATGAACTGCAGGTGCTTGGCCTTGCTGACTCGCTCCTGGATCAAGAAAACGACAAAGCTGGCCGGAACAAAGGACATAGCAAAGATGACACAGATGGAGACCAAAACGTCCACGGATGTGGTCATCCTGAGCAAAGAGAAATGGAAAAGGGTGACAAACCGCTTTTTGACATCACCAGATGCATTGCCATCCACAACTCTACATGTAGACTCAGTTAGAGGTCCTTGTGAGGAACAGCCATAGAGAGGCCAGTTTTAACTGCAGCTTTCACTTACATCACCTGAGCTACAGTAGCAGACACTGCAGCCCTGACTCTCTTTTGATTTCAAGAGGTACACTCCCTCCCACTCCCTTCTGTCTCACTCTTGTTCCTTTAGCTTGCCCATCTCCCCAGTACTCCATTCTGGTACGTACAAGGCCACTTCGGAGAGCTGCTGCTTGGTGAGGTTCAGTGGGTGGTTGAAGGCTGTGATGCCATAGGTGCTGGGATTCTCTCCATCCTGCAGGCTGGCCCGGAGGATGGCGTTGTTCATCACATTGAGGAAGGAGCTGACTGAATGCCAGCCTTTGTTGTTGAACCACACCTGGAAAAGGAAACACACTGGCGTGAATGAGGAGAAACACCAGTCATATATTCTCCCTGGCTTTCAGTGGGCTCTGCCCCTTGTTTCTTCTCCAAGCTAGTTTGAAACATAATGCTAGAGTCTAGTTGAGTGAGAGGCAATCAAACGCTAATTGGAAAAGGTTTTCACCAATCATTGTTCACCATCCTGGCTCTTAGCACACCTGCCTCATGTTGTTTACAAGGCCACTGCTTATTCAGAATGCCCTATAGACTAGGAATTCCCAAAATATGTGCCACAACAAATGATTTCATTACATAGTTAAAAGCACCTGTGATCCCAAATTATCCAGCCATAGAGGAGACAGCCTTGTGCATCTCTATATGATTTACTATTCTGCCTTGCCTCCTTGCTTGCCTTTTTCTTTGCTAGGGATAGTTATTTCTCTCATGAATTTGCACTGGTGACTGCTTTCAGGTTGAGTAATTCTTATACACTATAAGTAAACCATTTAAAAAAAATTGCTGAAGTGAAATGTACCTCTAAGGTTAATTCAGGAAAAAAGTATTCCTCAACAATCAAATGTTTGTGAAACTGCTGTAAATATTTCAAAGGTTTCTGACATACTTTCTCATCAGAAACAGTGTTCCCTGTAACCAGCTCACGACGCCGCACATAACCCTTCCATGGCTGTGGAGCGGTGCAATGACATCTCTGGACGCTTAGTGATGATGTCAGACATCAACACCGTACTTTTGGGTTGCCAAACTCCAAGCTGAGTGGAGCACAGCTAAGAGAGAACAGTGGTCAGGAGGCCTTGGACACAGCACTGAGGTGAAGTTACCTTGACATTATCATTCGTGTCCATTCCCTTCATGAAGTTCCCAAGGTTGTTAAAAAAACGTTCTCCAGAACTCCCCTAAAGAAGCAAAATAAGAAATTGGTATGTGCTTGTGTTGGGTCACCTATTTACTTGGCTACTTATAAAAAATATTTACACCCCACCATCACAGGGATTCAAGAGGCAACTAACAAATATAAACTACAAAACTGTGAAACATTGTAAACTTCAACAAATAAAACAAATTAGCAACAAAAAAACAAAACATAAAATGTTAAAAAGCATCAAAGAAGAGCAGTGTTTTCAGATTTTTTTTTAAAAAGTCAAGGAGAGAGCCTGATTTAAGGAAAAGGAAAAGGCAATAAAATAATGCTCAATTATTTTATGCTAGAATTCCTCTGCCCTTTCCAAGACATTAGCATCTCTTTGCCACACAGTAATTGCTTTAATTCTGATTAAGGCAGCAAGGTCTAGCTACTTGTTGTTGTTCAGTCGTTAAGTCGTGTCCGACCCTTCGTGATCCCATGAACCATATCCCGCCAGGCCTTCCTATCCTCCACTATCTTCCTGAGTTCGCTCATTTTCATGTTCGTTGCATCGGTGATGCTGTCTAACCATCTCATCCTTGGCCTTCCCCTTCTCCTTTTGCCTTCAGTCTTTCCCAGCATCAGAGTCTTCTCCAGAGAGTCCTCTCTTCGCATTAGGTGGCCAAAATATTTGAGTTTCAGCCTTAGTACCTGTCCTTCCAGGGAACAGTCAGGGTTGATTTCATTTAGGATTGACTGATTTGATCTCCTAGCAGTCCAAGGGACTCTCAGGAGTCTTCTCCAGCACCACAGTTCAAAAGCATCTATTCTTCGGCGCTCAGCCTTCCTTATGGTCCAACTCTCGCAACCATACATTGCTACTGGGAACACCATCGCCCTGACTATACGAACTTTTGTTGGTATGGTGATATCTCTGCTTTTTATTATGCTATCTAAATTTGCCATAGCTTTCCTTCCAAAGAGTAAGCGTCTTTTAATTTCATGGCTGCTGTCTCCATCTGCAGTGATCTTGGAACCCAAAAAAGTAAAATCTGTTACTGCTTCCATTTCTGCCCCTTCTATTTGCCAGGAATTGATGGGACCAGATGCCATGATCTTAGTTTTATTAATGTTGAGTTTCAAGCCAACTTTTGCACTCTCCTCTTTCACTCTCATCAAGAGGCTCTTTAGTTCTTCTTCACTTTCTGCCATTAGAGTGGTATCGTCTGCATATCTGAGGTTGTTGATGTTTCTCCCGGCAATCTTGATTCCGGCTTGCGATTCATTCAGCCCTGCATTTCTCATAATGTACTCTGCATATAAGTTAAATAGGCAGGGTGACAATATACAGCCTTGCCGTACTCCCTTCCCAATTTTGAACCAATCAGTTGTTCCATGGCCGGTTCGAACTGTTGCTTCTTGACCTGCATACAGGTTTCTCAGGAGACAGGTAAGGTGGTCTGGTATCCCCATCTCTTTAAGAACTTGCCACAGCTTGTTGTGATCCACACAATCAAAGGCTTTTGCGTAGTCAATGAAGCAGAAGTAGGTGTTTTTTTGGAACTCTCGTGCTTTCTCCATGATCCAGCGCATGTTGGCAATTTGATCTCTAGTTCCTCTGCCTCGTCGAAACCCAGCTTGTACATCCGGTAGTTCTCGGTCCACGTACTGCTGAAGCCTAGCTTGTAGAATTTTGAGCATAACCTTGCTAGCATGTGAAATGAGTGCAATTGTACGGTAGTTTGAACACTCTTTGGCACTGCCCTTCTTTGGAATTGGAACGTAAACTGACCTTTTCCAATCATTTGGCCACTGCTGAGTTTTCCAAATTTGTTGGCATATTGAGTGCAGCACTTTCACAGCATCATCATTTAGGATTTTAAGTAGCTCAGCTGGGATATTATCATCTCCACTAGCTTTGTTGTTAGTAATGCTATCTAAGGCCCACTTGACTTCGCTCTCTAGGATGTCTGGCTCTGAGTCAGTGACCACACCAGCGTGGTCATCAGGAACATTCAGATCTTTCTTGTATAGTTCTTCTGTGTATTCTTGCCATCTCTTCTTAATCTCTTCTGCTTCTGTCAGGTCTCTGCCTTTTTTATCCTTTATCATGCCCATCTTTGCACAAAATGTTCCCTTGATATCTCCAATTTTCTTGAAGAGATCTCTAGTCCTCCCCATTCTGTTGTTTTCCTCGATTTCCTTGCATTGTTCATTTAAGAAGGCCTTCTTATCTCTCCTTGCTATTCTCTGGAAATCTGCATTCAGTTGTTTATATCTTTCCCTTTCACCTTTGCTTTTCGCATTCCTTCTTTCCACAGCTATTTGTAAAGCCTCATCTGACAGCCACTTTGCTTTCTTGCATTTCTTTTTCTTTGGGATGGTTTTAGTTGCTGCCTCCTGTACAATGTTACGAACTTCCGTCCATAGTTCTTCAGGCACTCTGTCTACCAGGTCTAGTGCCCTAAATCTATTCTTCACCTCCACTGTATACTCATAAGGGATATGGTTTAGGTCATATCTGACTGGTCTAGTGGTGTTCCCTACATTCTTCAGTTTAAGCCTGAATTTTGCAATAAGAAGCTCATGATCTGAGCCACAGTCAGCTCCAGGTCTTGTTTTTACTGACTGTATAGAGCTTCTCCATCTTTGGTTGCAAAGCACATAATCTATCTGGTTTCGGTATTGACCATCTGGTGATGTCCAGGTGTAGAGTCGCCTCTTGTGTTGTTGGAAAAGAGTGTTTGCTATGACCAGCGTGTTCTCTTGACAGAACTCCGTTAGCCTTTGCCCTGCTTCATTTTGCGCTCCAAGGCCAAACTTGCCTGTTGTTCCGTTTATTTCTTGATTTCCTACTTTAGCATTCCAGTCTCCTATGATGTAAAGGACATCTTTTTTGGGTGCTAGTTCTAGAAGGTGTTGTAGGTCTTCATAGAACCGGTCAACTTCATCTTCTTCGGCATCAGTGGTTGGGGCATACACTTGGATTACTGTAATGTTGAATGGTTTGCCTTGGATTCGAACTGAAATCATTCTGTCGTTTTTGAGGTTGCACCCCAGTACTGCCTTTCCCACTCTTTTATTGACTATGAGGGCTACTCCATTTCTTCTAAGGGATTCATGCCCACAGTAGTAGATATGATGGTCACCTGAATTAAATTCGCCCATGCCCGTCCATTTTAGTTCGCTGATTCCCAAGATGTCAATGTTCAATCTTATCATCTCATCTTTGACCACATCCAGCTTGCCTTGATTCATAGACCTCACATTCCATGTTCCTAAGCAATATTGCTCCTTGCAGCATTGGATTTTCCTTTCAACCTCAGACACATCCACAGCTGGACGTCCTTTCGGCTTTGGCCCAGCCGCTTCACTCTTTCTGGGTCTACTTGGAATAGTCCTCCGCTCTTCCTCAGTAGCATATTGGACACCTTCCGACCTGAGGGGCTCATCTTCCGGCGTCATATCTTTTAGCCTTTTGGAACTGTTCATGGGATTTTCTTGGCAAGGTTACTGGAGTGGGTTGCCATTTCCTTCTCCAGTGGATCACTTTTAGTCAGAACTCTCTGCTACGACCTGTCCGTCTTGGGTGTCCCTGCACGGCATAGCTCATGGCTTCATTGAGTTACGCAAGCCCCTTCGCCACGACAAGGCAATGATCCATGAAGGGGGTCTAGCTACTAAGAATGCCATAATATCATTTTCTCTACCATAGACGACTGTTTACCTTGGTTATTTCCAAGATTTTTTTCACTTGCTTGATGGCATCATTAATGTCTTCCTTTGCTGGTCTCAGAAGTGAGCTGCTAGCTCCCAGTGAAAACCCGCCATACCTATAAAGATATAAAACCATAATTAAAGAACAGATTTTTTTTTCCATGAAGGACTTCCTGCTTTTTCTCCCCAGTTATTTCAGATTGTAGTTCTGTACTGCTGCCTAACTAAATGGGGCTATAGTTGAGATGTATGGGTGAGTGAGTGAGTAAACACAACATGCACACTGTAATCTGTGACACATACATGACTATTTAAGTAGACACAAAGTGGGAAGCCCTTTCAGTAGGTTCCCCCACATGTACACACAACGAAAACACCTGGATAGATGTCACATGTTACAGGGTCCATACCACTTTCCTTCTTCAAGGTGACATTTGGTTAGGGAAACAGTCTGGTGTGAAATTATGCTGACATGACCCTCCCCTTGTTGGCCCACTTTCCCCTCTGTAGAATGACCAAACAGAAGACAACTTTGTTTTTGAAGTAAGCTAACTAGCCATAACCTGTGGTGCTAATAACAGTATCACATACAGTAGTCTCTTCTCATCCATAAATTTGACTCAACGCGGATGGCCGCAGCGGACAAGAATGACCCTGCCGAAACTTTATTTATTCATTTTTTTAAAAAAAAAAAAAACACTTTTCTCACCATTGTAGAGTGGCAGGCAGGCAGTCTCCAGCAATTATAATGGCTATTTCCGGGTTGCACTGAGGTCACGGCCCCCTCCCTTGGCCCTTTGTCGCCCCAGAATGCAATGCAGAAGTGTTTAATCACATCCATGTTGCATTCTTTAGTGCATCAGGGCCAAGGGAGGGGGTCGCTTGCTTTGGACAACCCAAAAATAGCCATTCTAATCGCCGGAGACTGCCACTCTACAATGGCAAGAAAAGCGGTTTTTAAAGAGACGCTTTAAATTTTTTTTTAGCTTTTTTCAGCATCTACAGGGGTTTCAGGAACGGAACTCCTGCGGATACCGAGGGCCAAATGTAGTCAAGTTCTCAATGATTGTGTGATCATCATCATGTGGCTGATCATGGACTTGAACTCCCAAGTCCAAATCTGACCATTGGGCAATATGATCTTTCACAAGTGATGCCAGAGAGTTGCATTGTCTTCCCTATGCTTTGCTACATGACATTATTTGGGGAACAACAATTGGGGGAGGGGGGAAATAATGATCTGTCACAGCCAAGCTAGAAAATACAAAAACTGAAGGTTTGAGTATTGCTTTGAAAGAAATGTGGAACATGAGCATAATGACCTGATTAAAAAAAATCAAAATGTACATACCTGAATTCATTCACCCAGAGCTTATTTTCCAAACTGTGAATGCAAAAAAAGGGAGAAAAAGTGCTTGTTATTGCTTAGCCATACCATCTACAGGAACCTCGCAACCTTTATAGTCAAAGACTTCGCTGTGACAAACACATCTGACAATGGGTGCTTCTCAAAGGAGAAGGGGTCCTTGTATCAGAAAGGCTAATTCTAAGGAATTCTATTATCGGTCTTCTTTTTTCCAACCTCTACACTCAGTCCTGTAGGTTTATTAAACACAAATTCCCAGGCACCAAACCAAACTTAAAATTTCACGTAAATTCCTAGGTCTGGCTTCTAAGGATAGCCTCCTTTTCATCTAAATGAAATGCAGCAGCAACAAAATAAGGCTCACTGTGCAATAGGTACCTTTTCCCAATGATCTGTGCATAGGTCTTCACCAGGTAATCAGAAATGTTGCGGCCTGTCAGGTTCTGAAGAATGTCCGTGGTGTTCTGCTTTCTCTGTAGGAGGAGAAAAAATCCAAAAGGTTAAAATCAAGGATATTGTTGATAATCAAATACCTCTAATGCTGTTTGTAATTTATTCAGTCTACTTGAAATCTAATGGTATAAAGAAACAGAGAGCTTTAGTGGGAAACCTCTTGGCTGCTGCTAGAATTCTATCAGTTTAACTGTATGAAAAGCAAGTCACTACTGTATAATAGAGGACAGAAAAGGCATCGTATGCTGATGAATAAACTCATTTTAGGTTTCTGATGGAAGGATTAGTTTGTGTTATTACTGCTGGAACAATGATGACCCTTTAATTTTATTCTGGAATAATACAAGACCCAACAAGAATGTGTTACAAGTATTATCTATGCATAAAAAGACCTCTCTTTTGTACAGACCAAAATGGTGCTTAGATAACTAGAGTACAAAATATTCACCTAAAGCAGGATATGGAATATTCAAAATATTCATCTAAAGCAGCTGATAGCATACTTCATCAGCGTGGACAGAAAGTCAGCTCTCACGAGAGAACTTTTGCACATGTTCAGTTTAACATGCATGCTCCTGAATGCAAGACTATTAAGAGTATCATGTACCTGAGGAGGAGGAAGCCCACCAGCCCCCATGGGACACATAGGGAGCATCTTCTTTATCTCTGTATTGCTACACATGCACGATGGAGAGGGGTTCTCCATGGTCCAATTGCCATTCTGGAAGATTTCCATGATTTCCTCAGGCACAGGAGCAGTGGCCCACTTCTCTTCCCCCACAGAGCAAGGAGTATCTCTGCACAAAAGTAGAACAAAGAATACCATCAAAATCTTTCACACAATTATACTGTTTACAAAGTTGGTAGGATGAAGGAGCACCGTTTCCTACGCTCCTGCTATAAACAACGTGACCAGCACCACAAGCAGCTGCTCAAACAGCTTCAGTTCACTTGCACTAGAAGCCAATTTCTCGTGTAAGAACTAGTGATTCACTAAAACCAAATTTTCAGTTTTAGATTTATGTTTTAAAAAATTAGCCATGACATTTTTCCACACGTTCCTACGTGATGAAGGTCCAGAAGATACAAAGCACTGAAGTCTTGCCTGAGCACACTGAAAATTGTTGCCAGCAACTTCTCTGGCTATTTGCTGTTGAGAGTTCACCAAACCTTGCCCAATGCCCACATATTTCCAAGCATATCTTTGCAACCATGAGGGCTAGAAAAGTTGCAAGCTGAGACTGTTAAGAAACTGTACTTGGTAACCAAGCTGACATTCTTCAGCTACTGCAGCATCATGGCATATGAACAGACCGACCTGTAACTTACAGTAAGTATGCTACACAATTACACCAATAGTACCTGAAACCACCCATTTGTTTAGGTAAGCTGCCTGCATCCCCCCCCCCCACACACACACACACACTTTTCAGAGTTTAAAAAATTTTCAGAGTCTACTTACGGAATGGAGTGTCCATTCATGCAGCGGGTCCCGAAGCCAGGTTTGTTGAGGAGAGCATTCAAAAGCTGCTGAGTGCCAGTGTCTTCTGGAGCATCATTGCTGTGGATGTATCAAAGAGACACCATCAGGCCACTGAGCAAATAATCAGGCAAAGAAAACAGCAAACATCAAAGACAATAAAGAGAAAACAATTCAGGAAGATGAAGGAACTTGCTCACAATTCTATTGTGAGCAAACGCATGCATTCCCCCATCCCATCGTTGAAGATGTACCTGATAAATGTGTACTGATCCTCATACATCCATGGTTGCAATTCCAGGCTGGGATATTTTCCAAAGGGAGGCACGATCAAACTGAAGAGGAGAGCAATGCAAACAAAGACAGCTGGGAGGACAATCTGAAATCACAAAGGAGTGAGTGAGAAGGAGCTGCCTTGAAACATTCTGAGCAAAAATGATGTCCCCTCTCGCACATTACTGTGGGGGCGGCAACAGTACCAACATGATCACTGAAACATCAGCTTCTTCAATCCACACTCCCCTCCAGGGGCAATGAGGCTCAACAGGGACTAGAAGGAGAGGCTAGCACATCAGCAGGGAAGGGACAGACAGACAGACAGACAGTGTTTGGCATGCTGCCTCAGGCACCAGGAGGTTTTGGGATGGCCCTGCCCCCAACTACAGGGAAGTTCATTCAGCCACACGTCTGGGATTTCTCCATGCCTCACACACACACAGCTTGTCTGAGGCCTTCTGGCATCTGAGGCAGTGTGCCAAATGCTACCCCACCCTTACCAGATGATGCGCGCCAGCCTCTGCTCTTCCCATTGGCTATGGGGGGGGGCAGTCCCTGCCACTCTCCTGCCTGAGGTGACTGCTTCAGTTGGCCCCATGGATGGGCCAGCCCTGCTCACACATAGACTTTTATCTAGAAACTTGATCTTTAAAAAAAAAAAGAAAGCCGAGATTCTGCCCAATGTAGGCTTTAATATCCACATTATAAACCAATTTAGGCACAAAAGAAAATATTCTCTGGGCTTCTAGCCTCTTTGAGCTGGCATTAAGAAGAGCATGTATGTCAGTACAATCAGTATCAAACAGTGCAAAAATGGAACCTGCTTTTGAGACAGTGGTATAGCTGTTTTTAAAAGGCCGAGCCCAACTCACCTGTGCAAAAAACCCCTTCCTGCTGCGTTTGGCTATAAGCAACCTCTTCCACAACAGAGCCACAAACTGCTGCTGGTTCAACTTCCATCCTTTCACTTGGCTGGATCCTTTGCCATCTATCCCACTCAGCAGGTCGGTCTCTCGAGATTCTGCAGGCAAACAGAAGAAGTTCGTGAAGTGTTCACTCCTCTCACCTCCTTTCACCTAAGCCAAGCAATTACTGTATTTCTTCAATTCTAAGACGCATGTTTTTTCCCAATTAAGCATTTCAAAAACTGGGGTGCATCTTAGAATCGAAGGTCTCCAAAAAGCACCCCAAAATGCTATCTTCTTACTTACTGGGGCTTGGGAGAGCTTCAGGGAGACCTGTGCGACCCTCTGCAGGCCTCCCCGATCTTCAGTTTGGCAAAAAACGGTGATTTTCAGCCCTTTCCAGTTTTCGCGAAAACCAGAAATGGCCAAAAATCGCTGTTTTTCGCCGAACTGAAGATCAGGGAGGCCTGCAGAGGGTTGCACAGGCCTCCCTGAAGCTCTCCCAAGCCCAGGTAACGAAGGAAATGGCACTTTCTGGCGGGGCCAGAAATGCTATGCAAAGGCAGTACACTCAGTCATCCTCAGCTGCAGGAGACATGCTGGGGAGAGTTGATGCTGAGCGGGTAGATTCAATGAAGGGAGGTGAGTCTTACAATCGATGGACTTTTTTTTCCCCTGCTGGTGGTACTGAAAGTAAAGGTGCGCCTTAGAATCGATGGCGCCTTAGACTCGAAGAAATACAGTATCACTGAGTAAGCAGGATGTATTTGCCGATTTAAACACAATTCAGCAAATGTGATGAATATGTTATGCCAGTGGTTCTCAAACGTTTTAGCACCGGGACCCACTTTTTAAAATGACACTCTATAGGGACCCACCTAGCTTTACGAGACTTAAAAAAAGTGATCTAGAAATAAATATATTTATTTATTTACAAGTAAAGAGCTCAGCTGCTTGCAGGGTAATTAGCAGTTAACTGCAGGAGCTCAGCTCTTTGAAGGGCAATTGGTAGCTATCTGATTTTTGAATAGCCTCAGGGCTTTTGGCAATTACAGGTGGGCCCCCATATCCGCTGGGGATATGTTCCAGGCCCCTCCGTGGATACTTGAAACCATGGATAAGAGCGAACACCCCCTCCATGGTTTCCTGAGGGCCCCCCACCCTGCCTCCCCTGCAGGCAGGCATGCTTCCCCCCCCCCCCCCGCTCTTATTTTTCTTTCAGCAAGCTTTGTTTCTTCTTTAAAACAAACAGAGAAGCAGCCTCCATTGCAGGCAAGTAGAATGAGACTAAGTCCTAGAGAGGCTCTGCAAGGTTTCTGTTAACCTTGCAGAGCCTCTCTAGTACTTAGTCTCGTTCTACTTGCCTGTAATAAGCAGCCAGAGGCTGCTTCTCCTGTTTCTTTAAGGAAGAAACGAAGCTTACTGGGAAAAAAATAAAAGCCCTTGTGGGTCAGGTGGGTTTCTCCCTTTTAGCTGCCAGCAATTTTTCCTCAGCTGCCAGTCTTTTTTCTTCTGGTTCCAGCTTTTTCAGGTCTAGCTGGTAGTTGTTACAGGGCTGAGCAGAAGTTACAGGGCCGTCTGTGTTGCTGCTGGGGCCTGACCCTGATGAGGCAGCTCCCTGAAAGAGGTTGGGATCACCCATGCTGGCTGCCGGAGTGGTGTTTTTCCAAGTCCAAACTTTATGAGGTGCTGGAGCCTCTAGTGCAGTTTTGCCACCACTCAAGAGCACAGAGTGCTATCCTTGTCTCCCTACCCAAGGACACTATCTACAGTACTTGATCTTGAGAGATAAGAAAAACAAAAAGACAGTTTGCCTTCAACTCCAGCTGTTGACTGCCAAACTATACTCTTTGAACCTTTGGAAAGAAGCAGCCTCCCAAAACCAAAAAAATTGAAAGAAAAATAATTCTGCCACAGTACACACAGCGCTTGCCGGGGCACTGAATTCCAGCGCCAAGCCATATCGCACACACATACATCATGTGGATTTCCCATCACTTGGTTACCCAGGCCTCACATAATACACAGTCATCAGTTGATGAATATGCAAGGGTGAACTGCTCCCTAGTCAATCAACATTTCAAGCTGTGATCCAAAGCACATTTTCCTGGGAGTAAACTCCACTGAACACAGTGTGGCTTGCTTCTCAGCAACAATGCATAGAATTGTGCTGTCAGTCAAGCAAAGAACATACTTTTTTGAATTGACAAACGAGAATCCAAAAACGATTTTAAGTTTTCATGACCCGCAATTCTTGAATTTACTGGAACAAACGGGTATAGAGTCATGGCAAAAATGTTTTTTAAATGGTATCAATAAAAAACGAGGCAAACTTAAGTGCAGCTTAAAAAATAGTTTAAAATATAAAAATATTAAAAACACATACAACACTCTTAAAATAACACGTTAAAAATTAAATCCATCAAACATTGCAATGTTTCGCTCGTCTGCTATGAGCATTATCAAGCAAAAAACCCCATGTAGTGGGGAGATGTTAGCAAGCCTAAGCTATTAGTCCTACTATATAAGGGTGAAGAAAGCCTAATTTTCAAGCTGCTACAAGAATCAGCTGTGTGGGAGATAATTGAAAGCATCCGTACCATCCAACCCATTCTGTCCAAACGAGAATCCAACCCATTCTGTCTTTTACCTGGGTCTATGTCAGAATCGTTCGTGTCAAAAGCATCATCTTCTGTGAATGGACGGAGACAGCTTTGCCTGTCTCCAAAGACACGGCGGTTTCTTCTAGCAGGTAAAGTGCCATCTGAAAATAAACACTCCGGTTAGTTTGTTCAGGTTGGCTGGAACTGGCCAACTGACAGCATTTTTTTCTACTCCAGCTGCAACAGTCACAACAGAAGTGCTGTCATGCAGGTCAGCCTCCATGTACAGAGAACATCTGTATGTACAGAACATCACCATGTACAGAGAACAGGCTTTAGAATGACACAGCACTGTTTTTCACGCAGTCATCTGTGGAAATATCATATTTACCTGATGTCTCTGCATCCACACCATTATCTTCTGCGACTTTGAGGAATATCTGAAAGACAACAAGAGATTGAAATGATTGCAAGTCACTTTATACAGCACATCTACTGTGTGACCCAATTCTGAAGGTCTGTACATCCCTTGCCCCACTACTGCAGCATGCACTGTGTGAGCTATCTGAACTTGAGCAAACTGTGTTCATCTTAGAGCCAGGTGATACAATCAGCAGAATCCAATGGTACAGTCCAGGAGAAGTTTTATCATTTCAAGCTGCAGGAGGCGGGGAAATAAAATGTTTCCATGCTCTGCCCTGAAAATAATAATACTATGCATTTGTATAGTGCTTTCTGTGTGTGCAAAGGGTTTCAAGTGCCTTATCTTGATGAAGTCCTTACAACAATCCTGCAAGGTCAGTAAGTATTACTATCCCCATATTGTAGCCAGGCATCTGAGGCCGAGAGGGAGTGGCTTGCCTAAGGTCACCTAGTGATGGCAGAGGCAAAATTTGAACCAGGGAAGTTCTGACTTGGAGCCCAATCTCTTAGTCACTATGCTAACACCCAGTATCTGTGAATAAAACAGGTTATCAGACAATTCCCAAATTCACAGACTGCAGTTCAGGGCAGCAAGACTTTACACTTCTTTTAGGGGGGAAAATAAATAAAGCCTCTCCGACCACATGACAAAGACATATTTTACACACTTTGCAAGCCCTAAACATTCGGGTTAGTCTGTTCAGGTTGGCTGGAACTGGCCAACTGACGGCATTTTTTTCTACTCCAGCTGCAACAGTCACCACAGAAGCCACATTTTACACACATTTTACACACTTTGCAAGCCCTGGTGTGCATGTAAGAAGGCTCCCTGGATGATGGGCACTGTTGGGTCAGTTGCATGATCTACGGGTTACTCTTGGACACACAGTAAGGCACGCTTTCAGGCCATTTTCTGCCCCTCCATAACAAGCATGTGGCTCATATACCTCCTCCAGAGTAGTCTCCGAAATGCCATAACTGGAAATGCCCAGATCAGAGAGACGGTCATCGATCTCATGAAACAGCTCCACAAAAGCTCCCTCTCTAGCCGCTTCATATGGCAAAACATAGGTTAATTCATGGCCAATGTCCTCCACCAGCCTTGCTTCAGGGACATGTTTCATGATGAGATTGGAAATTGCAGACACATCTGGAAAGACCAAGTTATCATGAGATTCCTTCATTACTGCGTTACTAAGGCTGCAATACACAGTTATCTGGGAGTAAACCCCACTTGACTGTTAGTGTCACACTAATTATTTAATATTTTTCATTATTGAGGTGTTTCTTTTTCTGAGCACTGTATAAAGATAAAAATAGACCTGTCTGCAGGCTTATAGTCTAAAACAGTGTTTCTCAAATTAGTGTGTCATGACCCACCAGAAGAACTGGAAATGGCCACTACCTTCTTAAGGGGCATGGAGACGGTGCTCAAAGTTCTCCCCATGAGGTGGGAATGTTGTAAGTGTTGGTGGGGGCTGCAGCGCTTCCAGGATCATGCCACCGCTGAGGAAAAAAGTTTTTTTACAAACTCATGGGGGTTGCTCTGGCCCTCTGGAGGGTGCAAGGAGGCCTGCGGCCCCCTCTGTGGGCCTCCCCATGCTTCAGATCGTCACTCCGATGCGATCGAGACCCACTTCCGGTTTCAGATGAAAACCAGAAGTGGGTCTCGATTGCATCGGAGCAACGTTCTAAGAAAACCTCCCCCCCCGCGCGCGCAAAGGTGGCGCGATCCCTGAAGCGCTCCCCCCCAAACACAAACTGTCAAAATGTTTGGGAACCTCTGCCTTAATCCTTTGTTGAGCAGGTGTAGTTCTGAAGCCTCTTTGATGTTGAACAGCCCCCCTGGGGTGGGGAGAAGGAGCCAGGACAATATAAGGTCATTAAGGTGATTATCGTTTTCAAAGCAACTTAACTATAAATTTGGAGCATCCACACCAGTTCAGTTGTTTCTTTAAGGACATCAAGTAATCCCAAAATATCAGTGATTCTATTAGTGATTGAAACGTCTCACTCTAGGAACAAGCTGCAACATATTGGAGCAGAAGAACCCAGCTTTTATGATAATGTGCTATTTTTATTGGTTTTATGTAAGCTGCTCGGTCAGCTGAGGAGCAAGGAAAAGAGATACTTTAATCAACAAACATTTTGTTATATTAACAATTCCTCACCTATTGTCAGGTCACTTTCATGATCGCTGCCAAGCCCGGCATCGGAGCTACTCTGAGACACGCTATCATCCTAGTTATAAAAGAAAGTGTGATCTGATTATCTCATATCTGAATACAGTCAGGGTAAAAATGAAAAATATTGCAGTTCTCTTAAAAAAAAACACAAACACACGGTGGTGGTGGTGAAGAACTTGCTGGGGGGGGGGCTTCCACAGGGATTTCACCCCCTCCTCCCCTCACTTTGCTGGGGAGGCAGTGAGGAACCGTGGCTCAGCTCTCCTGTTCCGGAATGTCCCTGCCACTGTTGGTGCGGTCCGGGCGAGCTCGACAGGATGAGGCTGCCGGTGCCACAGGTGAGCGGACCGGGTCCCAGGAGGAAGGTGGGATCAATGGTGGGTCCTCAGCTTCATAAATGTATTTATTTATTTATTTGGCGGGGGGGTCATGGCACGAAAAAGGTTGAAGACCACTGATCTAGATCATTGGTTCAGCAAGATCATGCATTTACACAAATGCACCAACTCCTAGTTCAGGCTCAACACTCAGTGACAAGGTTGGGATGAGGGTATCCATGACCCTGAAATCTGACCCCAATTTCTCCATGCACACAGGTCCCAGGGTGGGAAGAACATTATGAAGCAAAGAAGAGCAAAACCTCTTCAAGAAGCAGCAGCTGCACTTCAAACACTGGCTCTGCACATAACCTCAAGAGAAATGCAAACTTCCCTTCAACGGTTTAAGAATATCTCAATGGGGAACACACAACGTAGTTAGATGATGATGCTTCAAGACTCTAAATGAAAGTCTGTCACTGAATTCTGTTATACAGCTATACTATTATATGCTTCCTTTAGGGCACAGCCAGAAGGAGAGAGAAAACGAGACAGAGGAAGGGCATTGGGCCCACCGGATCCATCAGTCTCACCAATGAGGTTGTTTTGAGAAGTACAACTGCATAGAACTAGACAACGCATCTGCAAATTGTACCTTTTTCAGGTAAGATACTGTGCTGCTGCTGTTTCTGCAGGAACTCAGTGAGGAATCCACATCCTTCTTGACCAAGGTCAGATAATAGCCTGTTCCCAGCTGGTTCTTCAGGAAAAGCGAAGATCCAACACAACAGAGTTTGCCATAAGATATGATGGCAATTCTATCTCCAAGGATATCTGCCTCATCCATGTGGTGTGTGGAGAGAATTATTGTGCGGCCTGAAAACCAAGAAAAGAAGCCAAGTAACCTTAGGCCATTTAAGCAATCGTGTACCTCTATGGTTTCCCTAACAGGGCACAAAGCAACTTGGCAAGGTGGATTTGCATAGGCCCCACCGTGATGTCATATGCCTACACTCAGAAAAGGGACTTTGCTTAATGCCAGAACATATGCTTTGTATCCCTGGTATCTCCAATTAAAATGGATCTCAGGAAAAAAGAAAGTTTAAAATGGATCCCTGTCCCAAGGACTCAAAGTCTAAAAAGAGACAGAAATGCCACTGGAAAAGACACAGTACTAGGGTGAATAGGGAGAGTCAATCTCCCCTTGCTAATATGAGACCCACCAACTTAAAAATGCCGCATAGCCCAGTGAATAGGGACATCAGTTTCACCTGCCTGGGCTCATTTCACTAAGGGGGAGCTAGTTGCGCTGTCTTCCCAGACCACTCACCTCTGACCTCTGCTATCATCAGGCTTTTAAGAGGATCTCCTAGGATCCTGGAGCAGACTATGACACTGAGAGAGAGGTTTCTCCAAGGCCGTCTCTTGTTTATGTCTTCCCTAGCCTTGGGTGTTGGCAACGTTAACTATTGTCTCACAGTTCAAGGAGAAAATGGAAGCAAGGCAGTGGGTGCCAGTAGTTAAGCACGGAGCCCTACTCCCCATCCATCTGCCACAACAGGCAACACTAAATTAGATGGACCAATGATTTGACTATCAAACAATATGCAGACTGAGTGACTGGGACCCAAGTGTATACTTTTAAAAAAGTAAAGAGCAAATGCACTGGGCATCTTGTCACTGGGTCACTAGAGAAAAGGTGATATTTGGCAATACCTTGGCGATATTTCAAAAGCAGCTCCCAGATCCCTCTGCGAGAATAAGGATCAACGCCAGCTGTTGGCTCATCCAAAATGACAACTTTAGAACCACCGACAAAGGCTAGAGCTACAGAAAGCTTTCTCTGCATGCCACCTGTGAAGTCAAGTCAGAGACAGGATTAATCTAACATAATCTAATATTTTGTCTAAATCTAACCTGAGGTTAGACAGCATCACCGATGCAACGAACATGAAAATGAGCGAACTCAGGAAGATAGTGGAGGACAGGAAGGCCTGGCGGGATATGGTTCATGGGATCACGAAGGGTCGGACATGACTTAACGACTAAACAACAACAACCTGAGGTTGCCTGCGGGAACCTCGAATTGCGTGAATGCATACAGCAGTGAAAGAGTGGCAGAAAAGCCTAGCTCAATCTCCTTGATTACTCAGAACTTGCCGAGATTCTCCTCAGTGTTGAGATATTTATTCAGGCTTCCCCTTCTCTGTGTTAATTGGACTTCATCAAAGAAGTGTTATGTTTGAGGAAATGGAGCACAAATGCTCTCTCTGTGGTGTTTGATGGCTCATCCATACATGCTAGTAATTTCTTGATGCAGTTATGATGCCCCTAAAAGGGTGGGAGGGGTGTGTGCATGTGCGTGCGTGCACAAGAGACAGAGAAAAAGGCCTACAGCATTTCCTCGTTCATAGTTCAATGAAAACACCAATTTGGTGTGCAGTGTTAGGATGACTGGAAAAGGGATTGGAAAACCACAGTCAATATTGTAGTGCCTTTTATAAATACTACATTTTTATATAGCAAACTATATTATACATTTATAAATACCATAAATGTATAGTACGCTCACATTTGGAGTAGTGTGTACCGTTTCTGATTGCTCCATCTCAAAATAACGATCTACAGCTAGAAGGGCAACCAAAACAATCAAGGGGTTGGAGCTCTGTCATAATACAGAAAGACTGAAGTGCTTGGGACTTTTTGGTCTAGGAAAAAAGGCAACTAAGGGAAGACATGATAGAGAGGTATATACAAATGATGAATGATGTGGGCAGAGAGAATGTGCTCACTCTCTCTCATGGAACTGGAATGCAGGATCACCGAATGAAACTGACTGGGACTAAGTTCAAAGTAAGTCGTTAATTCACACAGCAATAATTAACTTGAGGCATTTACTACCACAAGATGACATGCTAGCCACTACCTTAGATGGCTTTAAAAGACAATTTAGAGAAATTCCTGGAAGGTCCATCAATAGCCTGGATAGCTAAATAGCAACTTCACATTCAGGAACACTATATCACTGAATGCTAAATGCTGGGGGAAAGCAACAGGGAAAGGACTGTTCATGTCCCGTCTGTGGGCTTCTTAGAAGCATTTGATTAGCCACTGCTGGAATCACAATGCTGGACTTGATGAAATTGTGGTCCGCTCTTCTTATGTTTTTATAGCTATGCAGGCAAACAAGACTTATGATATTGCTAAAGATATGAAATTTACCAGAGAGTTTACTCGTCTTAGATTTGAGTTTGTCTGGTAAGCCAACGTCTATAGCCATCTGCTTCATCTCCTTTTTCACCAACTTTTCCGACAGCCCCTTCAGGCGCGCATAAAACCAAATGTGCTCTTCCACTGTCAGCCTAGGTGTAGGTGAGAATGACCATATTTTTGGTGAGAAAATTCATATGTTACCTGTTTTGAAAGTGTAAGCATGATCAGAAAAAAAAATAGATATTTTGAAGCTGAGGCCTAAACTAGGCATGACATGCAGTGATATGCATCATTCTCTTGACTTGTTTGAGTGGAAGAATGGCAGGTTTTTAACCTCCACTTTTCCCTTACGCTGCTTTTCTCTCCTATGGGGGAAAGTTATGGGTATTTTTTTTTCCTCCATGGTTGGCAAAGCAGCTTGGATGTGGAGGGACAATTATGAGCAGAAAAAATAGTTGGAAGGAAAAGTATGAAAAGCAGCTCCCCTTCCTCCTGCCGTTCTTCTGTATAAACTCACAAACATGCAAAAGTTACTTCGGGATTTTAAATAGAATAAAATTGGATCACATGAAATATCAGTCATATATTGTTTAAGACCTATGATTTTCAAAATCTTTTTTTTCTGTGTCTAATTTCTAACACTCCTATACTGTAGTGTAGAAGGATTTATTTTGAACTGGATTTTCAGCAGTTGATTGGGTGATGAAAAAATAGGTCTACACAGCCCAATCCTACCCACCGCCACACTGTAGCATGCAGGCACAGCATGGAGGCACACGCTGCATGCTATCGGGGGGGGGGATCAGGAGGTCTGTGAGAGGTAAGGGAAAATATTATCTCTCCATAGGCCTCCTGATGGCCTATGTGTCTCCTCGGACCTACACCATCTATATAGCTAGCCTAAGTCCAAGGAGAAAAAAGAGGAGGTACCAGAAAAAAAGGGGATAGGAATCTGGTGCACACCGGTGCTGCCGGGATCCACTCCTTCCCTCCTCAGATCTTCCCCAAAACCTCCCCTGCCCATGAAATGCCCATGCTGCCAACTTACTGACACATCCTGTGGTCCGTGGCAGCGGGGCTCTGATGCTCAGACTGGCCCAGTGGTGGTGCACTCTGTGCACCATCGCTGAGTGTTCAGCGTCAGCAGTACGTTTGGCCTGTTGTCACAAACAGCCCGTAGGATTGGGCCATAAGTCTAAATCATAACATTTGGAGATATTGTTGAGATAAGGACAATAAGTTGCCTACAAGCCAGAAATAGGGTGATCTAGCACAGACTGATAGAGATCCCATAGCTGAGTGCAATGGGGTAGATCCCTCTGCAGGGGTTCTAGCAATATAATAGCCTTATTTTCTCCAAACACACACTCTGTCCATCGTGACAACTGAAATTTTTCTAATTACAAAACAAATGAAAGACAGACGGGAACGTTGATTCATGGTGTAACTCACTCATCAAACAGGACATTGTGTTGAGGACAGACGCCCAGATTCTGACGGATAGTACTGAGTTCAGAACAGATGTCTTTGCCCAGAATGAAGGCTGTGCCCGAAGTTGGCGGAAATAATCCAGTCAAGATGGACCTAAATGAAACAGAAGAGAAGCTGAGTCTCCAACACAGGGTAGGACATGACTCATGAAAGCATTTGTCCCCTTTTAATGGTGTCTCTTACATGGTTGTAGTTTTCCCAGCTCCATTGTGTCCCAGGAAGGAGGTGATCTGTCCTTCATAGAAATTTAGCGTAAGGCCATCTACAGCCGGCTTGTTGCCCTCACGATAAACCTTGACCAAGTTCTGAATGGACACCCCAAGGCAAAGGTGACTCGGTTCTTCTTCTATACAGACTGCAGAACAGGAAAGTGAATCTATTTAGTAAGGCAGAGGACATCAGAATACATGACTGGGCAGAACTGCAATAGAGAACAGAGCATGAAGTGGGATATGTTGAAAAGAACCACATCCCCTTGGATTCAGGAAATTGCTATATTACCTGAATCAAAGGGGATGTGGTTCTTGGAAATCTAACTGAGAACTGTGAGAAACCTGAGGCACCTCTGGCGCCTGAGGGGGGGACATGATTGAGACATATAAAATTATGGATGGGATGGAGTGGAAACTCTCTCTCCCTCTCATGCAACACCAGAACTAGGGGACATGCAGCTAAGCTGTCACTTACTTTTAGATGACCCCATGCGAAGGGACGGGGGATGCTGTTCCCCAGATTTCTCACCACACCAATAGGACTTCAAAAAGGGAAAGTACCAAGGCCTGGGAATGCCAAACTGGCCTAAACAGGAGACAAAATGGTTTGGGTAAGAAGAAGAATTCATAATGTTTCTGATATGCAAAGGGATTAGGTAGTTCTGATAGTATTGTATTTAGGGTTTTACAAGTACAGGAGCTAGTTCTGTTCAGTTATCCTTGCTGGGCCACAATTCCAGCTGTGGCCCCTCTAGCCACTCGCTTGAATGACTATGTGGACGCCACCAAGAGTTTGAACTGATCCTAAATACAGATGCAGGACATATTGTTAGCAGCGAGGTGGTCTAAAGAGAAAAAGAAATACCAGGTTCTTTCAGTTTGCAAATCAAATTTGGAAATTCATTTCTTTCGTGCACTCAAATTTGTTTCTGCAACCTTTGAGAACTTCCATTTGAAGCTCAATTTGCCTTAATGATGCCTGCCTTTATATAGACTTAGTAGATGGAGTAATTTACCTTAATAAGCTTTTTTGCTTCTCCTTTCTGAAAAGTAAAGCTGACGCAAATCAACTTAGCAAAATTTTGGGATGCTTAAAATCAACTTATCTAGCAATAAGCCCTGCAGGCAGTGGTCAAAGGAGCATCAAACGGCACAGCTTAAGTAGCTCTTCCAAGAAATGTTTATACTCTGCTCACTTAATAGATTCTGATAGGACAAGTTCAAGAGCAAAACATTTTTTTTAAAGAACCAAGATATTTGCTTGAAAACTAGGTTATCTCCCACAAATTCAAATACATGCTTGAAGGGGACTTCAATTTAATTTAGATTTTGTTTGTAAACCGCTTTGTGAACTTTTTTTTTGAAAAGCGGTATATAAATACGGTTAATAATAATATGCAAGACATTGGCCTCCAACAACCACCATGACCTCTACTCACTCCCCCAAAGGGGCCATAGCTACCTTTGGCATAGTGTGGAAACTACCATACATGCACTAACCACATGGCTAGGTTGGAGGGGGGGGGAACTGAGGAAAAGGCTGCTGAGACACCACTGTGCTCTGAAACTGCTGTGGGAGCTGCCACAAGACCTCTGGCACAGCAATCTCATAGCAACAATAGCAGAGACTTGTGGGTTCTTGTGCCCACTCTCTCCAGCTGACAGAAAAACCTGCCACTTCTGCTGCCATCAGAGTTCTGTGCCTGTGGTCTCTCAAAGAAGCAGTGGCAGCCCCAGCTGGCAAAGGGACTCACTGTGGGGTAATGAGCAAGCGGAGGGGCAAGATGAAAAGAGAATAAGGCTACAACCCTGTACACACTTACTTGGGAGTAAGTTCCTCTGAACACAGTGGAACTGACTGCTGAACAAACATGCGTAGGATTGCACTGTAAAGCATTATTTCCCAGGCTACAGTGAGGAAGACTCACCTGGAAAGACAGACTCAATGTACCAAGTCATAGTTCCATATAGCAAGGCATCAAACAGCATCATACACATAGAAGCGCTCAAGTTGAAGTTGCTTCCTTCCAGGGGGCTTCGAAAGACATTATCCCACTGCACCCCAGTCCCCTGTTCTTCAAACAGGGAAATGTACTGCCAGCCAAACCCAAAGGCTACTGGAGAAAGCAGGCTCTGAGGAAGAAAGACAACAATTAACGTCCATGATGCACTCATTAATTAGGTTTTATGTCAGGAAAGTCATAAGCAATAGTTATCCACCACTGCTGCAAATCCTAGTGTAATGGAGACACGAAGGAAGAGCTGACTTATATGTTATCATATATGATGCCTTAGCCACTTCAGTAATATTTAGATCCAGATACCATGTGGGCAGGGCAAATGCATTGTTCCCTGCCACCAAATTTATTAGTCAATCAGGTAGATGAGAAACTATGTCATTTCCCTATTCTTGTAGTCCAAATTATTCCTGGCGGATACAGATAAGAGGCATGGGGAAGCATTTCCTATACCAATGGTGGCATTTCCGTTTCCTTTTAAAAAGGTCAGCAAACTCTAACAGAGTACATTTGAAAGCCAAATTACTTGGTAGGCTTGAAAATTTGATTCACACATGAAAGGAGAACTTAGATTTGGGGACACCCACATAATAGATTCAGTGAGTAAGAGGAAAAAAATCTGCAGAGCTCAAGAAATCTTGTTGACGGCTTTGGTTTGCTCATCATACAATAAAAATGTCCCAGCAGGTCTGCTCCTGCCTAGTCCAAAAATGAGCCCTAGCTGGCAGGGCAAGCTCACATTTACTCACCACAAAGACTTTGTGAGAGAAGAGGATGTAGTTCTGCCAGGCGTCACACAGCACATAAGGCAAATAGAGAGTAAAGTAGATGATCCCCCCAGAAGCAGCTGCCAGATTGGCCCTTGAGAACAAGGTGGTGATGAGGAAACACTGTGTGATGGTCACCACAGCAAAGACAGACAGGAAGACAAACATCACACTGGGATCGCTGTAAGGCAGCAGGTTTCCTTTCTGAATAAAGACAAGACCAATCATACTGTCATTAAGCATTTGCATCTATGAGCCAATTCATGCATATTTTTTTCAAAAAGATACATCTAAGATAATTTAAGAGAGCAACAAGTAGGGACAAAATTGTGTTTGCAGACACTGAGTAGGGAGCCAGGATTTACTATGCCTCCTTATCCAAAGTAGTTCCGGTGTCAAATCTCCATTTGCCACTACATGTATGTATAAATCCTTTACCATCTCCATCCTTGGGACAAGCCTATTGAAAAGAAGTAGGGTCCTTTAACCTCCTATACGCTTTGTGAAGACAACCTACAGTTAAATCATTATGTCACACTACTACTGTTGTATCCTCTCTCATCCTTAAGGAGCTCACACTACCATTTGATTCTCATAAAACACAACTCTGGGAGGGGGGTTAGGCTGAGAGATACCCAACGCTTCCTGGCTCCACAGGAATGTCCTACATTCAAACAACACTCTAGCCCCCATATCACACTGGCTCTCCATGGTTAAAAACCATACTGCCTTGTGTTATCTGACCAAGTTGTCACAAACGTGTTGTCACTGCAAGAGGATGTCTTCTGCTAATGTCCATTTTTTCTTTTCAGGCACATTCCTTTGACTGCTGATCCATGATAAAGACCAATGATTCTTTAACTATGGCCAAGGATTATCAGCGATCTGACATGCCAAGTAGTGTATGTTTAGGTGGCCCCCACCCCACTCTGCAAGACTATGAAAATAAAAAAATAAAGTACGTTGAAGGACCTTTTCAGAGCAATCACTGGCTAATGCTGAATTAAAAGTCAACTCAACATCAAACTCCTAAGTGGCATGGAGCATACACAAACATATGAACCCCCTTCCCCACACCACCTAGCAATGCTCCCCTTACCCTTTTCCCTGAGCATTTCAGTACAGCTGCACAGGAATGCAGAAGGGTGATGTTTTAATTCAGAAGCCTTTCAAACAGTCTCCTACATGAACTAGGCTTACCAGATCCATACCGGGACAGAGTGCTGTCCAATGAACACAATGGGGCTTGCTTCTGAGTAGACATGCCTAGGATTGTGCTTGAAGGGTTTAACAAGCGACACCTGCCCACATTCCTTCTCCTAAAGGTCTAGCACTCTGTCCAGGTATGGATCTGGTAAGCCTACACATGATGGCTGTAAGATAAGTTGGGAGTCTGCAAAGAACAGTGACCTCAACACAACCAAGTTTAAGAATCACTGGCATAGGCTCTTTCCTGTGTGTTTGAGAAAAAGGTATCATCTTCTCCGTTATTTATTTATTTAGCTCTTCTCTTTCGGTTTAGGCCTTATTTAGCTCTTCTATTCGGTTACACTCCGCTATAGAAACAGACTTCAGGTTATTTGCTTATCCAACACCCAGAATGATGTCCCGATTGCTCCAGATATCATTATCGTAAGAAATCAACAGCACTGGCAGAAAAGTACATGGAGGTCCACCGTGTAATGGGTGTAGGTGTAACAAGTGAAGGAGAGAGAGTGGAAGAAAAATAATATTCAGAAACTAATAGTCAGAATTTATACTTAAAGCACTGTACAGTTTGCTTTAAGTATGGTATCCAAGTGTTCCTTGCAACAGCTGTTAAATAGGCCACTATTTTTAATCCCAATGTTGCAAATGGAAAGGGGAACCTGAATGATGGCAGTTGGCCTAAGGCCAACTAAGCAGTTTATGGTGTTTGAACAGAGAACTCCCCAACTCATAAGTTCTATGCTTAGCCACAACATTACATCCACTGTCATGGAGAAAGCATCCCACTGACAACAGTAGTACAGAATGGAGCCAGCCTCACCTTGAGCATCAGGGTTAGGAGCCCTGCACTCATGAGAAGGGGGATGAGGCTGCTAATGAACCAGCTGAGCCAAAGGATGCCATTGTTAAGGCCCATGATCCTCATTGTCTCTTTCAGTCGGGCTTCCTTCTCGTACACAATCCCCTTGATGATCACCGCCACAGAGTAGATCCAAGCCAGAATCATGAAGAGGGACATCGATCGGCTTGTGACACGAAGGTATCTGAAAGCGAACAAGGCCACAGGAAAAGTTGAAGGTAGGTCAGTTCAGGACTGACAAAAGAAAGTAGATAATTCATTTGTGAAATTCACTACCACAGTGTGGCAAAGCTTAGGCGACATGTGTGTGCGTTGTTTATTTTAAAAGGAGTCCACCTAGCCTTCATGAATTTGTCCATCAATGGCTACTAGCCATGACAGCTAAAAGTCAATGTTCAAAGGCACTATACCTCCCAACACTGGGCGCCTGGGACAGACAGGGGGAAACAATTTCCATCTTCTTTCCTGTACAGCACCATCTTCGGTCTGCGAAGTAAGTACTGTTTCTAGGAGCTTACCTCACTCTATCTTGGAGGCACTTTTCCCACCATTGCCACCAGTGGCAGTTTTGGATGCCTTTAAATCTATTAAAACCCCTGGAGCAGTGATGGCAATATGGAAGGTTCCACCAAGGTGATCCAAGTGGGCTTTCTGGAGCAACCTATTCTTCTTTTGATGAAATAGCACTACTCTGGAAACGTCTTTGAGACGTTTCCCAAACAGCTAAGCACTACTTAGGAATCCTTCCGAGCCCCACTGTGAAGATTCTGCCTGTTGCAGTCACTAACACTGCTGATGCAGACAGGCAACAGGCCTATCCAAATTTGTCCAAAAGTTGCCACCCCTAACATTCAGCCTCAGAGCCAGCCATGTCAGAGAGCCACATTTTAACTTACAAGTCATCCACATAACACGGATAAGGCATCTGCTGCACATAGACACCAGTTTTCTTCTCAGAGCCTGTCAGAGATCGGATGATCGCCTGCTCTATCACATCCT
This sequence comes from Plestiodon gilberti rubricaudatus, assembly GCA_026170595.1. Lineage (NCBI taxonomy): Eukaryota > Metazoa > Chordata > Lepidosauria > Squamata > Scincidae > Plestiodon > Plestiodon gilberti. The sequence goes on along the minus strand of JANXHW010000002.1, from coordinate 92,059,285 downwards.
GCAGGTAAACAAAGCCTCCCCAGATGTAGCGCAAGTCTTCAAAGGGATCGGCTCGAGGACCTGGATCCCACCACCTACACCAAGGCACAACAGATTACAGTTTATTAGAAATTCTCACACCTTTTCCTCCAACTGTGAGCTCAACAAAGTCTCTCTGAGGAATATTCACCTATCCTTAAGTTTGTTTGTCCTTTCCACATTGTCTATGTCCATCCGTATCTTGTACTTGACATGATGTGGCAACTTCACACTGCTAGGAGCCATTTCAGGGAAGACAATGCCTGCCCAAAACTTCCTCTGGTGTAACAGTTCTATGGACTTGTTAATAAGCCGCACCTCTGTGGGTATGGGTTCCAGCTTGTCCAAGTTGACACACTGCAATGAAGACAGACAACAGAATCAGAAACTAGGATGCACCTTCTTCTTTTGAAAGGAAAGATTTGGACATGGCTCTGAAATCAAAATTCCAAAAACAAAATTACGTAATCAAAATCATAGATATATAGGCTTACCAGATCTCCAACCGGGACAGAGTGCTAGACCTTTAGGAGAAGGAATGTGGGCAGGTGTAGCTTGTTAAGTCCTAGAGCACAATCCTAGGCATGTCTACTCAGAAGCAAGCCCCATTGTGTTCATGCCTAGGACTGTGCTCTACTGTTTAACAAGCTACACCTGCCCACATTCCTTCTGCTAAAGGTCTAGCACTCTGTCCCGGTTGGAGATCTAGTAAGCCTATAGATATAAAATAATAATTATCCTAAACCAATTATCATTTCCCAAACCAATTATGGAGAGGCTATACCTCAGTGGCAGAGCAGAATTATCACATGCACATAGTCCCAGGTTCATTTCTTAGTCTTTCCAGTTGAAAATGGGGTCTTAAGTAACAGGGCTGGGAAAGAACTACTGTTGTTTGGAGGAAACTATACTGGATGAACAATGGTCTGATTTGGAATGAAGCACCTTCAGAAGCACACATTATTACCCTAAAGATTTTAATGGAATATAATCACCCTGACGATTGCATATCTTAAGGTGCATTTCCTCCTGTATGTTTCCACAAGCTGCTACGAAGCTGTTAGCATCTGTTTTGAAATGTTTTCCTTTTGAAATGCTTGAATGATGGGGATAAGGATCTAGGTTTTTCTTTGCTGTGCATGGAATACCTTCCCCAGGGAAGCTTGGCTGGCTGCTGCCTCAGAATTATACAAATTACTTAGTGTTTTATTTCTGAATCACTTTGGAAGGAAAAAAAAAAACACCAGACCAAAAAAAACGTATAAAGTCAAAATCTTCCCTTAACCCCACCCCTCCCAGCAGATTCTGCAACATGTCCCAAACAGCTTCAAGTTAAAAAACATAAAACAAAACACAAGACTCACTTCCATGAAGCGAGAAATAGTCATAATGGCATGGTCCGTCTCATTGAATGCATCCCTCCAGGTGTAGACTGCACCATTTACTGGGTGGATATCCTCTGGGTTCTTTGTCAAGAACACAGAGACATCTTCAATGGTCCACTGTGAACCTTCCAATTTGTGGTTCCTGATGCCCTTGTTCTTCAGCAGTGTCTAATATGTTATCAACAGGGTGAAAAAAATCAATTACATTTGTCCTGAAATAAGGGAAAGCATATTAGTAGCATTTTTACAGAGCTACCATCTAACTTTCCATTTAAAGCTAAATTCAAGCTTATTGCTATTGAACAGATATTAGAGTAGCATAGGCAGGAAACTTAAATACCTGCATAGCCATTATAGGATAATAGCTTTCATAAACATCAACAACTTCACAGCCCTCACAAATACCGTATTGACCTGAGTATAAGACACTTTTTCCCCCAAGGCAAGTCTAGCGTTTTCTGCCTAGCGTTTTCTGCAAAGCGTCCCGTTTTCAAGCCTCTCCAAGTCTCTTTCAAAAGGTAAAAGTTGTCTGGAGGGGTGCATGCCCCTCTTATACTGTCTATGCCCCTCCTGGAACTATACCACTAAGCAAGTTGTGAAGTAAACTGAAGTGGGTGATACAAAAAATCTGCACATTTCTCTTGATCGATTCAGTGATAGAAATGTATCTCCTTTTTGGGGGGACCATTTCTATTTTTGTTGCACCAGGTGGCAGCCTTGTACCTTCTCTGGAAAAACCAATAATGTTACCAGAAGAAAACAAAGTAAGTTGCTACAGAAAACAAGAGAGGCTTAAAAGGAGGAAAGAAATTCTTTCAGGTGGTTGGTAGTGGTTAAGCACTGCCAGTGTACTGGGATCTCCACAAAGGTAGCCTAGCAAAGAGGTAGCCTAGCAAAACCGATTATTAAGTTTCTAGCAAAGGAATCAAGTTGGCTTGAAACTCAACATTAATAAAACTAAGATCATGGCATCTGGGTCCATCAATTCCTGGCAAATAGAAGGGGCAGAAATGGAAGCAGTAACAGATTTTACTTTTCTGAGCTCCAAGATCACTGCAGACGGAGACAGCAGCCATTAAATTAAAAGACGCTTACTCCTTGGAAGGAAAGCTATGGCAAACTTAGACAGCATAATAAAAAGCAGAGATATCACCATGCCAACAAAAGTTCGCATAGTCAGGGCGATGGTGTTCCCAGTAGCAATGTATGGTTGCGAGAGTTGGACCATAAGGAAGGCTGAGCGCCGAAGAATAGATGCTTTCGAACTGTGGTGCTGGAGAAGACTCCTGAGAGTCCCTTGGACTGTTAGGAGATCAAATCAGTCAATCCTAAATGAAATCAACCCTGACTGTTCCCTGGAAGGACAGGTACTAAGGCTGAAACTCAAATATTTTGGCCACCTAATGCGAAGAGAGGACTCTCTGGAGAAGACTCTGATGCTGGGAAAAATTGAAGGCAGAAGGGGAAGGCAAAGGATGAGATGGTTAGACAGCATCACCGATGCAACGAACATGAAAATGAGCGAACTCAGGAAGATAGTGGAGGACAGGAAGGCCTGGCGGGATATGGTTCATGGGATCACAAAGGGTCGGACACGACTTAACAACAACAAGCAAAGGAATCACCCAATCCTGTGAAACCAAAAAGGTCTTTGCAAACAGTGATAGGAAAATGAACCTGGAAGCAAACAGGTTATAAACTGATTTTATTTTGCACAATGAAACAGGAAGTGAGGAAGTGGACGTATCTCCTATCTGTACACTCAGAAATCCCAGCATACAGAAAAATATGAAGTGCTTCCCCCCCCCCATTCTCTCTCTTGTGTGTATGTGTGTGTGTGTGTGGGGGGGTTATGCTGAAGGAAAGTCTGTCATAGTATGACAGGCCATTTGAACCGCTGAATTATCTAATCAATTATTATGATAGCTATGTGGCTTATTGATTATTATGATTAAGCAAAGGTTACCTGCCTTCGCATACGTGTGTGTGCTGAGTAAGAATTGCTTAACTGTATTTGCTGAAAGAGGCTGAAAGAGGAGGTGCATGAGAAGCAGCATGTCCATAGAGGGATGACCTGAACACCACCATCTGCAGAGATGTTGGCAAAAGTGGAACTTGCTTGGTATAGAAGAATAGCTGGGACTAATACATATCTGAAGTTGGCAATTGTTACTCAAGTGACCTTGCCCAAGTGTAGGCCCATGTAGAAATAACAGCTATGGAATTGGTGAAAGGACAGGCCTATAAAACCTTTTTTTTTTTACTTATGTACAGTACATGTAACAAATCAAAAGAACATCCTTTTCCACTCCCTCCCCAACATCCCCGATTCATAGCACTAATGCTATAGGTTTGTTTGACTCCACAATCACCCCTGATATATGGGACGGGAGAGTTTTCCTCTGCCACTGCATTGTTATATTTTGAAACTACAACATGTTGCTGTAACACCCACTTGACTTCCTTATTATTAATCTGTGAAGCAATAGGACAGGAAGGAAGACATAATACGACTGACACTGCCCAGATGGGAGAAGAGCCATCCACTGGAGAGAGCCTGGCTTGCATCCATTCTGAAACATCACAGGGCATACTTTGTGTTCTGAACATAGTCACTTTTTTGTTTATCTTCACAGAATGCTGAAACCTGAACACCTTTCCTGCTGTCACACTTTGCTCATTTGTGTGGCTGCCAAATGTGTCTGCTGAGGGAGCAGTCCACAGAGTTGCTGTTTCCTGGCAGGTGCACAACCAACAATGTGATGCTCCCCTCACATGCCCCAGTCCACCCATCACATGCCCCAGTCCACAGTGTATCTGCTTTCTCACAGAGTCTGAGTAAGATTGCCCTTCCCTAGGCAAAATCACCCAGACTCCATGAGAAAGTAGTAAGCAAAACCAAAGTGCTATGTTGTCCATCTGGATTTGAACAGGTTATTAATGATTAGTGAAACACCCTAAATTCTAGATACTGAAGGGAACATGAGGGTTTCTTTCTTTCTTCTGTGGGCTTCAGGATAATTTACCCTTCCTACTAGATAAAGGTGACCATTTTACCACACATTTGCAGTGTGTGGTAAAAACCTCCTTAGTACTTGGTCAGATGATATACAGAGGAACAGGGGGGGCGTCTCCATGACACCCCCTGTGACATCACAAGCCCCGCCCCCAGGAGTGACATCACAAGCCCCGCCCCTTTTGGCAGAAATTCAGCGTTGGCGTGGGGAAAATGCACACACACCCCGGCTGTTTTTCGGTCATTTGCAGTGCGGGTAAGAAACGGCCTAAAAGCGGCCGAAAAAAGCAGCCGGAGAGGCACATTTTCCCCGCACCACCGCTGAATTGCTGCCGAATCCGGTGACAATTTTGCACATACACCTGGCCACCGTTTTGGCCACTTTTAGGCTGTTTGCAGCGCAGGCACGAATCCTGTCGCTGCCAATTGCCTGAAAGCAGGCCGGAAAAACGCCATGGGGGTGCTTTTTTGCAGTGTTGCCATAGAAAAGCCCCCGGTGGTTTTTAGGCCTGCTTTTAGGCCGTTTGTGGCCAGAGGATTTGTGCCTGCACCCAAACGGCCTAAAAGCAGCAGAAAAAGCAGACGGAGGGGCATTTTCCCCACGCCGCTGCCGAATTGCCGACAAATCCAGAGGCAATTTTGCAAAAAAAACAAAAAACACCCCGGCGCGTGATGCCCCCTGCGCCTGGGGGCCTACCGCCCCTGCCCCTCCCTAACGACACCTCTGCAGAGGAATGAGGTTATCACTTCACTTTTTCCTTCATAAAAGCCCTTTGGGCAGTAAGACTGAGAGACAGGAACTAGCATCCCAGCGAGCTTCATGGTCGAGAGGAGTTTTGAACCCATGTCTTCCTGGGCCAAACCTGAGCCAAATCTAACTTAGTCTAGTCCAAGTTCCTGGTCTAACCATGCAGTGGTTAGAGTGTTGGATTTGAATCAGGAACACCCAAGTACGTGAAGCTAAATGCGCCCTCAAGACAATCACTGTTGCACAGACAACATATCTCACAAGGTTGTTGTGAGGATAAAAGCTCCTTAGGGAAGGGGCGTTATACAAATGAGAATAAATAAATACAAAACAGCATAGCTGACACTAGATAGGAAGCTTTTTATACAGCACTGCGGTCTTAAAGGTTAACAAAAATGAATCAGTATGATCCCAAATAGCTAATTAAATATATCACTCATTTTCACAAAGTTGGGTAGTGGCAGGATCTACTTCCTGCATTACAGCTGGTGAGGTAATACTTAATCACATTCTTCTCTAGCTCAGAGCCCCACATAATGTGATTATAGCAACGCTCAACATAACAGACTGTGAAGCCTGCCTGCACTTGAATATCCTCTTGTTTCACATTCATCTGGCCATGTCCTTGGTAGGTGTACATGCAGACTACCCTAAGGAGAATGTGAGAAGTTGATTTATGCACCAGCCAGGACCTGCCCCCAGCCGTGCACAGCAAATTATCCTATTTGGCATTTCATGAAATCACAGAAGGAAGAGCTGTGGTTGAGAGACACACCTTTCTCCTCCATCCCAGGATGTTGTCACATTAGATGGGCAAGGAAGCCTTGAATAACTGGCTTGTCACAAGCTATCAGCTACTACACAGGCAAGGACATACTAGCTTGAGGCCAAAGTGCCAATGACAGTACAAAAATAGATTTAAGTCACTTCTTGTAAATAGGCTTCTGGAGAACTATCTGGCGTTATCAGAGAAACAAGTTATGGCATACTGACCCGGACCAGATCCATTTCCTGGCTTTTCTCCATGAAAGTTCTTATCTTTGGTCTTATCTCTTCCCACATCCCTCCAAGATCACCAAAGACACCTAGCTCCTGGAATGTCTTGTTTACCTGCCAGGATAGTGAAAGAGGCAAAGGTAACATCAAAACTAACAGAACAGACTATAAACAATAGCTCCCAGATTCCTGTCCTAAGAACTAGCCCCAGATTTGTCTCTCAGAGTCCACAGTCCATCAGTTAATTCTAGAGGTTGGAACATAAGAGGCCAATTTCAACATTTTTTTTTTTTTGCTCTAGCTGTTCCGAGGCATCTGCAAGGATCAGCAAACTTCACTTGAGGCAAGACCCCAAGGGCTGCTATCTAGAGCAGGGATTCTCAACCCCTTCCCAGCTGAGTACCACCTCCAGCGCCACTCTCCTGCTGTGTACCATCGAAAGTGACTGGTGAAGACATCATCGCCAGTTACTTCCAGGTTTTCAGAGGCCAGAAAATGCAGATAGGAAGCTCTGGGTGGGTGGGAGGGTCCTTCTCAGCGTTCCTGAGAGGCTCGGCTAAAGGCAGGAGCCTCTCAAGAGCAAAAATGCACTGCCAAAAGCACCACATCAAAGTGGGGGTCCGGTGGTCTGAGTACCATCAGCAGTCAGCTGAAGTACCACTGGTGGTACTAGTACCACTGGTTGAGAACTCCTGATCTTTTGCTGCATAAGTGAACATAATGCTCCAGCACAGTCTATCAATACAGGATTCGCCAGAGGTATACCACACTTGTGTAAAATTCAGTCTGGCCACAGGAAATGCCTCATGCAGGGTAGAGCATGCTGTTTCCATGAAATGTCTCAGTCACCCCCACTCCCGCAAAAGAAATGGTCAACAATAGAATTCATGCACTGAAAACTTACACTTATCAGTTAAAAAGTTAACCCCTAGCCCAGTTTTGGCTCTTCTGACTGGCAGTTGCTCTCTAGAATCTCAGACAGGGATTTATCCCAACTCTGCTACATTGGGGGCGCAATCCTGACTAAGGATCCGGCCGGCGGCCCAGGGCCGGATCCTGTGCACAGGCTGCCCGTTGACCGGCAAGCCAGAGGTCTACTCAGGGAAGGGGACGCTTGTCCCCTTACCTGAGTGTAAACCCGGGCCGGCCCTATCAGCCTCCTCGGATTTCCGCCAGCTAAATAGCTGGCAGAAGTAGAGGAGGCCGTGTAATGGCGTAGCCGGCCAGGCGGGGATGGGGATATGGCCAACACCATCCCCCGCCCCCTCCCGGGCCGGCTAGGCCCATGGCCCCCCTCCCTTGTCCGGCTGGACCGCCCATGCGGCCGACAACGGAGCGCTTACCTTCCGCTGCCGTCCACGTGGAGATCCGGTGCTGGAGTGAGGGAGGCTGGCCTTGCGCCGGAGTGAGGGAGGCTCGCCTTGCGCCGGCCTTCCTTACTCCTGAGTCGTTGCAAACGTGCTTTACGGCACGTTTGCGACGGCTTCCGGCGACGGAGCACTCGTTCCGTCGCCAGAACTATTTCCAGGATTGCGCCGTGGATCTGTTAACCGAAGACACCTGAGCTATGGGACTGAACCCAAAACCTTATACATGCAAAGTAAGTTCTCTATCACTGAGCTATGGTTCCTCCCTAAAAACGTACACAGAGATTTTCTGCTCCTTCTTTTGCATATGCTTAAGTGTCGAATTGCAAATGTCTGAAAAGTAAAAAGATGGCCCTTTTTCTTGACTGATGTGGAATGGAAACTGGGTTTAGGGCTCTTACCTCAGACATCACTGCCCTTGTTACTGGTGTGTCAGGTGTATACAAAACTTTTCCAACAAGCAAAGGCTTCAGAGCTCTCCATATAATTCTGGAAAGTGGGCTGGATTCCAGGTTCTTCATTAAGTCATTGCAGTAAGGTGCTTTTCAAAAAACCAAAAAAAGTGGAAGATGAACAAGATGTGCAGCATTTCTCCCACCCCAAACCTAGAAAGCACCCTAACTAAGGCAATGTTATGCCCACTCATCCTCCATATTTTCTTTAATCTCCTACACTTTCTAAAAAGAAAAAAACACTGTCCCTCAATCAGAAGCTGATATTGCATGTTATCACTAGATCTGACTTACTTGTGGAGTTATCGTAGTAATCAGCCTCGTCTTCGTCAGTGCTGTTGCCTCCAAACAAAGCCTTGTAATTGTTGTCTTCATACCAATTGAGAGACTTGATTTGCAATCCCCCTCCCTCAGGGTGACCACAAACAATCCGGGATACTGCCTGGTAAATTTCTGCAGAATTTGTGGTGTTCACATTGGTCAGAAACATCACCTCCTGCCTCATGTCGCTCCAGCTTTTCATGCTTCCCAGCTGCAATGCACAAGAAGAGAGGGAGGAAAATTTACTACATATTTATCCTCTGGTTGCATTTGGAAAGCAACTGCTGCAGGTCCAAACCCACCCCATTTTCCTGGGATGTTAAGAATGGTCATCAAAGCCAACATCTATTGTTTCAAAGAGCAATGCAAGCTTCAACCTACACATTAAAAACCATTCCAAATAAAACTTATTATTGCTACATGCCACTCTTGATTGCAGCTGAACCCTCCTTAATTTCCATAATTATGTAAAACATTCTAGGTGCATAATGCGTCTCTTTTTGCCAGCCAGATATTTTTCTCATTTCTTTTCCCCTGTCTGGTTTTAATTTCACCTTCTCTATTACACCCTTTTGTCATGGCTTTGGTCACATGTTAATCAATTACAAATCCTACTTATAATATTTGATATGTTAGTGTGGAAAGGCCAAACTCCTTTCATTTCTGAGAATTAGGGAGACTGAAATTACCATCAAATTTAACATGACACCCTGTTGACCACACACAATCGCACATCCATATCACATAACTGTGGTTGCATATATTTGGGGTACATAAATATGTAAGTGGGCCAGGCATGTTTTGGGCTCATTGCAGTATAATATGTTTCCTTCACAGAAAAGGAATGCCCACATGAACACATGGACCAGTATGCTGCCGTGCCTAGGAGGTGCACTCGAAGAAGCTGCTGCCATGCATGCCTAGGGGTGCAGGAACGCTATTGCCGGTCGCCCGGCTCATGCACCCCCATTGCCGTTGCCCCCGCGCTGCCTGAGGGGTGAAAAATTGCCACCGCATGGTGCATTTTCGCCATGCCACCACTGATTTGCTGCCAAATCTGGTGACAATTTTGCACATACACACCAGCACGTGTCGCCCCCCCCCAGCACCTGGGGCCCACCGCCCCATCGCCCCCCCCCCCAACGACGCCTCTGGAATGAAATGCTACTCACTGTCAGTAGCAGGATGCAGCTTTGCTTCTGCTATGACAGACCCCACAAATGTAGCACTTTTGCTTTCCCCATAGAGGTCAATGGTAACTATATAAACACATGCATAAAAAAATATGCTTCTTGATCTGGTGATTCCAGCCTTTGCAAACCAAGCCTGTTGCAATGTTCATAGCCCTGTCTCTTCTTTCTAGGTCACATGAAATTGTGACACTGTTTTCAAAACTTGAAAAGTAGTATATAAGTATCCTTAATACTAATACATGTATATAATATAGATTTTGATTAAAACATCTCAGAGATGTTCCCAGTCAAGAAAGCCAATCCTTCTCACCAATCTAACAGCACACAGAAGCATTTTTTCCTGTTGCATACAAGAGCAGGAATTGTCTGCCCACCAGTTTTTACTGTGCAAGTTCCTTACATTCCACAGCCTTCAATCTCTGAAGGAATGAAATGCATTTTTCTGAAGGAACAGAATCTACTGTTCCCAATTATGGAATCTTCTCTTCCAAGATCTTTTCTTCCAGGTGAAGAAGGGGACAGAATAAAAACAGAGTTTTAGAAAAAAGAAGAAGCAGCAGCAAACTATGGAGCAGGTCCTTCTTTCCAGTATCTGAGGGCTAAGTTTCCTGGGACAGGGTTGTCTATATTCTGAGCTGGTGTAAATGGACCCAACTCTGATAAAGTCACTAGACATATCTCAGTCTGATACTGGGCACAAATAAGTCCTGGGTGTGAGCCTGAACTAACTCAATTAATTTTCTGATTGAAAGCAATGGCATTTTCAGAAGCACAGTAAATGCATCGATATGTGTTCTCCTGCTATGCTACACGGAAGATACCTTAAGTATTGTTTAGATAGATGAGATAGAAATGTTGAGGGAAACATCAGAGAGATGTGCCTTTGCTACATGTGTCATTGATTTTTTTAAAAAAGAAAGAATCTGGAAATGTATCTGTATGTGAAGACCTGCAACTCACATGCTGGTAGCAAAATAATTTATGAGCACAACGAAGTTACAAAGAAATCCAGGCATATCCAGGGCAAAGCATAACTGGAGTGAATCTTTGACAGGAAAATGAAATGTGTGAAACTAGACTTTGCAACACTCTGCAGTAGACGGATCTACAAAAAAAATAGATGGACTTTTTTCACACTTGTATCCCACCCTTTCTTCAAGCAATTCAGGCTATCCCATTTTATCATCACACTGTCCCTGCTAAACAGGGACATGATTTGTTGGTCTGGGAATATGAGCCAAGGATGCACCAAGTTCAGGAAGAGATATTCTGGATCAGGTCAGATGACTTTGGATAGGGAGCATGAACCAAAGGAGTATCAAGCACACACACACTGCCTCCTCTTTTCTCAGTACCTCCCACAAAAAGGAATCCTGGTCTGTTAAACCACAACTCTATGTGTCATCCAAGCCAGGATATGTTTTTGGGTCAAATCCTGGTTTCATAATCTGGTTTAACAGAGCAGGACTCCTCCATCATAGCTCTGTATATAAACTGAGAAGGAAAGGGGGAAATCTATGGGCTTAGTGCATCCTTGGCTCATATTCCCAGACCAACAAATCATGAACCAGGCCAGTGACTTTTACCAGCAAATAAGTTTCAGGGCTGAGAGGAGACTGAATTTAGGCTTCCTTAATCCAAGTCATAATATTAGGCATGACACCACACAGATTCTCAGTGCTCCAAGCACTCAGGGTTGACTTATCTATGAGTAGGCTTACCAGATCTCCAACCGGGACAAAGTGCTAGACCTTTAGGAGAAGGAATGTGGGCAGGTGTAGCTTGTTAAACCCTTAGAGCACAATCCTAGGCATGTCTACACAGAAGCAAGCCCCACTGAACACAATGGGGCTTGCTTCTGAGTAGACATGCCTAGGTTTGTGCTCTAAGATTTAACAAGCTACACCTGCCCACATTCCTTCTCCTAAAGGTCTAGCACTTTGTCCCGGTTGGAGATCTGGTAAGCCTATCTATGAGGCCAACTGCAGACATCATCCCAGGCAGCAGACTGGTGGTGGGGGCCACTCACTTCTGTTTACACACTTGCAACCACACTGTTCCTCCACCTCCTCAGACTGGAAAAGGAAGAGGAGGATGGAACAGAAGTGTGGCAGAAAGGGAAAAATTCTTGACTCTCCTTCCACTCCATGCCCCTCTTCATTTTCCAATCCAGGGAATAAGTGAAGCAGAGACTTGCACATTACCAGGTAAGGGGAAGCAGCATTGAGCATATGATCTCAGGTGCTGAGAGGGTTTGGGCCAGCCTTGTAAGTACTGGTTAATTCCTCTCTCTTTAAGGTTTTGAGTTCATCACTTGAATCACATGGGCAGGATACAAAGCCAAACAGTACTTCTGTCATCCAGGCTATCTAGATCAGACACCTTTTTAAAAAGGAAAGGAAACAATCAAATCTTAGAAGAGAGTGCATCATTCCCACCTTGCACAACAGCACTCTAACCAATGGGTTTATGCACCCCAGATTTGGGTTAAAAAACAGGGCTGCATTCTGAATTTTTTTTCTACTTAATTGTTTGTATTTTTGAAAAAAAACATTGAAAACAGCAATAAAAATTAGGGCCATCGCCCAACTACAAAAATTTTAGTTAATCATATCAGTTGCAACTCATTAATTGAGTCGTCGATCAATTTAACCTGCATAGATTTCCTATAAATAAAAACATGGTTTTAAAGAGAAAAAAATACTTTTCATGTTCTTACATTAGGCATGTATATACCTGCAGTAGGCAGGCACCACTGTCAGAAGAGGCATTCCATGCTATGAGGGAGAGGAGAAAGACATGCCTCTTCTACGATAGCACAAGCCATCTGCAGTTTTGGTTTGAGTTGATATTAAAAACTTTTTTTAAAAATTGTGTTGCCTATTTCCTCCCAGTCCACAGGTGTAACATTTAATGCCAGTTGCGTATATACATCCTTGGATAAAAATGTCTTATTCAGGGGCACTTTTTTAATCAAGTGAAAAATCTCCAGTCTTTAAACAGCAACAAACCCAGAAGAGCACATTCCTTCCTCGTTCTGGATCAGGCTTATGGGAGCTTCTAAAAATCTGGAGGGAGAAACCCTGATGAACCTCTTAAGAAGGAAGATTATTCCACAAAACTGGGGCGACCACTGAGAAAGCCTTGCTCCAGCCTGATTTTCACATACTTCATATAAGAGGGGAGGCACACATAAAATAAAATAGGAATAACTCTAGATTAGTATTGTCTGAATTTTTCTAGGACATTGGCATGTTTCTAAAACAGCACCAGTTGTTTGCTTGTTCATTTATTTTTTTAAAAGCCTTTATTATAAAGGCTACAATGCTTAATCACGTCTTAGTTGGTTAGATTAATTCAATTACAGCCTCAGTAATTGAATTAATCAGTACAGAAAACTGCCAGTTTTCTATGAACTAACAAGTTATGTTTGCCACTTGGCCATTTTTTTTGTGGCTTTTAAAGCACCAGGCTAAGTTTCAGTGTTTGGAAATAGCATGTGTAAAAATTGCATACACTTAAATTGATTAGCATATGCATATTAATGTCTGGGGGCTTTATTGTCCCCCTTCCCCAAGGACAAATTGCAACTCTTCTAGCTCAACTTCCATTTACTGGTAACATCCAGGGACAAAATAAGGGAATGAAGTCTCTTTTCCTGCATCTATTTCTCATAGATAATTTAGCAAACTGTGTCATAGAAAGCAACTCTTGTTCAAGTGGTGTGTTTTTCATCCTATCCCCAGTGTAAATGTTGCGTTTATTCTGAACTTGAACAGGGCTAAAAGAAAGGTACTAACTGCTGCTGGTCACATGCCAAAGAAGTCACATTTCTCCATAAGGCAGTTTTATAGCCACATCAGCAAAGAGACTGTCACATGGCTTCAGTTACTCTTTTTTTTAAAAGCCACAGACAGAAAAAGAAAAAAGGAATGAAATGTCATAAACGTTCAAATGATACAACAGGAAACAGCTGTTACAAGAAAGTTCAAGGCAAGCAAAAAAACACACACACACACACGCCAATCTCCTCTATTACCTAGCGGCAGTTTTATCTTGATCTCAACCAGATTCTTTTCTGTTAATTTCCATGCACGAGCCAAAGAGTGGGGGAAGCTGCGGGGTCCAGAAGTCAAGAGGAGGCAACCTCTTCCTTAGAAATGAAGTGCCTGGCTCTTCCATGGGGTAGGAAGAGGGTATGCCTCTTCCATGGGGTAGGATGAGGGTATGCCCTCCCTTCCAATACAGAAGTGAAACTCTCAACAACCTCAAGTGAACAAAAGCAGCTCAGCTGAGAGGTTACGACAGTTCAGGGCCTAAAAGCTCCTTTACTGGTGGGCAGCAAAAAGAAACAAAACAAAACAAAATCCCAAACAATAAGAGTGCTTGTTTTTTTCCCCCTCACTATTTGCTTAAAAACAGCAACTTTCAAAAGGAGAAAACATTTTCAACAAAGCTTTCTCAGTGGAAGGACTTTATGTAAAAGGTCAGCACAGAAGAAACATGTTTGCTTAGAAAAGAATGTACAGCATAAGCTCACTTACAGAGCTCAAAAGCTAGCCCTAAGATTTTTCTCTTCAAGCTGTTTTTTTACATTTCCTGATCCCACATACTTCCTCTTCTCCTTACCAACCTGCCTCAGTTGTGAAGCCATTACATCAACATTCTGGTTTATTTCAGGAATGGTTCCATGGCTTTCCTGTAGCTGGGAACAGTGGTTTAACTCTAGCTTCCAAACCAGGATGTGAAGTCAACTTCAAAATCTGGTTTCACATCCTGGTTTGGAAGTGAGAATTAAACCGCACTGCCTAGCTTTATATGAACTGCAGACCCATGATGTAAACCAGGACTGGTGAGCACAAGCTGAGATGGTAAGATGAGGAGAAAGCATGTAGGCCTGGAAGTGTTAGAAGCCACAGTCACGTAGCAGGAAACCATGGGTTTTTGTTACATCTGAACTGGCTCAGAGAGAAGGACTGCAGTCACTGACCTCACCGATTCTGATAGTTTTGGTACCTCAATTGGTAGTTGAATCAGTGACCCCAGGCAAAGAGACAGAAGACATACCCTACCTCTCTCAGAAGTTTCCCAATGCTCTCCATGAAAGTTTCCACAGCGCCTTTAAGATCCTGCAGAGTAGAGTTGGAGGTAGCCCTTTTCTGGAACAAAAAAGGGGGGGGTAATTTTAATGATAATTATGAACTGGTGTGACGAATATATGTTGGAAATGTAAAAACCAAGAAGGAACTTTTTACCATATGTGGTGGACATGCCCCCAAGCAAAGAAGTACTGGACTCAGATTCATAAACAGATTGAGTTGATTTTAAAGATTAAGGTTCAAATGAAACCAGAAACCTTTTTGTTGGGTATGTGGGATGATCATGTAGGCGAAAAATTTCAAACTTTGTTTTTATATATGATAGCTGCGGCAAGAATTTTATATGTACAATATTGGAAGAATTCGGAGATACCTTCGCTGGAAGATTGGTGGCTGAAAGTTTTGGATTATGCTGAAATGGATAAACTTACAATTTTAATTAAGGAAAAGTCAGTTAACCTTTTCGTGAATAATTGGAAACCATTTATCGATTTTGTAAGAGAGAGAGAGGGGAACGATGTGATGATATGCGGATTTAATGAATAGAATGTGGGTGTTATTTTGGCTAAGTTGGAAATTATATATAGAAAATAGTGAATAATATGCTAGTAGGATGTATTGCTTTGTGCTTGCTATAATTTTATGAAATATGTATTGTTTTTGTTAATATATCAATAAAATATAAATATACACACACAAAAAAAAGATAATTATGAACTGGTGACACACTGATGTAAAGGCTGGTGTAAAGGCGTAACTGGTGTAAAGGCTGTGACACACTGCAGCCTTCTCGGTGCAGCGCCAAGTGAGGCGAAGCAAAGCCGGCCTTTGCTTCGCATCACGCCGTTTCCCCATCTATACAGTTCACAGATCTTTCGCTTCTCTCTCTCTCTGCTTTTGAGTCAATCAGAATCGAGTCTTTTCAGATGCTATTCCGATTGGCTGTTCGCTTCCCTACACGTCATGTCCCACTGCACCGAACTCAGCTGCTGACTGGCCAAAGCTCAATTTTTCCATCTCCTCTCGCAGGGCTCTGCTAGCTGACGTGCACTGCATTACGAGAGGAGAAAATGAAAGACACACTGCCCATGCGACGCTGCTTCCCAGAACTATGCAACGTGGGCAGTGTGTCACAGCCTTAATGGCTAAGAGACAGAGCTGCAAATCAGGACTTCCTTAGGTCAAATCCCACTTTTACCTCTGCCATTAACTCAGATGACCTTAGGCAAGCCACTGCCTCTCCGCCTCAGCTCCCCAGCTGCAGTATGGGAATAATAATGCTTACCTTACAGAGTTGTTGTAAAACAGACTACGCCAAGATAATACATTTAAAGTGCTTTCCACACTCACAGCGCAATCTTGTGTAACCTTGCACCGGTGTAATAGTAGATGCACCGGTGTAACAGCAGATGCACCAGTGTAAGTGCAATTACACTGGCATAAGTGCACTTACACTGGTGCAGCTACTGTTACACAGGATTGCTCAGCAATATTCATGTAATTATATAATTATAATTCGTAATTACAAGATGATGGAAGTGGGAATCCACATGAACATTGTATGGTATTGTTGTCTTGGTTTTAAAGTACCTGTTATTAGTGTTATAAATGTATTTTATATAATAGTTTTTTTTTAGTATTTTAAATTATGTTTTATAATGTTGTACTTCACTTTGAGCTATGAAGAGCAGCATAAAAAACATTTTAAATTAATAAATAAATTTGCATTCAGAGTATACCGAGAAAGAGGAAGGATCACAGTATTGTATATGAAGTGGTGTT
Organism: Plestiodon gilberti rubricaudatus; assembly: GCA_026170595.1. Taxonomy (NCBI): domain Eukaryota; kingdom Metazoa; phylum Chordata; class Lepidosauria; order Squamata; family Scincidae; genus Plestiodon; species Plestiodon gilberti. The sequence continues at coordinate 92,042,908 of JANXHW010000002.1, read as the reverse complement.
TCTTGCGGGGGGGGGGGTGTCAGTTCAGAAACTGAAGCCACTACCCATTCAACAGGGATGCCAGCGCAGTCATCTCCCTTTGCCTTTCTCCCTGTGCTTCAGATCGCATTGTGATCATGGAGCCCTTGTAGTTTTGGCCCCTACACACCAAGCCACAGACAATGAAATGGGCCGACATACTTGTTATGCACACTAAAAGGCACGAATCCAACACCTTTAAGAAAAAGAGTGCCTGTTTGTCCTCCACTGACAACACTGCTACATTTATGGTGAGGTATAGGACAATCTTAACAATGTCCTTAAAATACCCTGCTGTTTTGGTAATGCATCCAAGTCTGGGCCTTTACCCCCAAAGCCCTTCAATGACATACGAAGTGGTGCTCATTGCAACATTCAGCTTGAGCTCTTTACCTTCAGGACATCCTTGCACTGTGTGTCACATTCTCTTTTTCAAATAAAGAGTGGGGGAGTGAAGCCCCCTATTTTTTATATAACACGAGAAACTCTTTAATCTGTACACTTCTTCAGGATGAACAACGTGGAGTTACAGGTTGGATTCTGTTTAATCTGACGCCTTTTTTCTCTATATAGGAGCAATTGTGGGCAACAAAAGCATGGGGAGGGCCAAGAGACCGCAGGGGCTATGCGAAATGAAGGCAATGGAAACCTCCTCCAATTATCAGAAATTATCAGCCACTCTCAGAAATAGCCTAGAATAGATTCGAATATTGTTCTTCCAAATACTGTACCAAGACCACTTTTGCTTTGTCCTTTTTCAATGAAAACCAAGGGCCAGATTTCATGTGACAAGGGAGACCTGGATCTCTTGACATATTTTGCATGCACTAAAAGCTACATTTAGTGCACACTAAAAGTACACACACTTTGTTTGGATTGAGAACATGATGCTGTATGTGCATCTGTGGGGGGTGGGTGGGTTGTGTTACCTTCTCTGCTATTTCTCTCAATTAAATCTTCTCTCAACTGCTGTTAGCCATGGAACTAAAAAGGACAGCTTTCAGACAGGTGATTTAAGTTGGAAAAAAGGTGCAGGAGAAGAGTTAGCCCCTCCTCCCCCAGTGCCATAGCACCAATCCAAAAGATGTGCGTGACTGCCTTGAATAACAACAAAAGATATTGGGAGAGCATCCAATCATGGATCTCCTGCATCACATGTCATTTTGTTTTCAGGTTCTCAGAACACACAGAAGTACTAGAGTGTTTTGTTTTGTTTTCTTACAGCAGTCCCTGATTGGTTTTTTAGTCAAGGATGTGGAGATCAGAAAAAAAGCTTCATTGCAGACAGAAATCTCCCCATTCCAATCTCTGGACTGGAGCCTAGGAGCTGGTTTAGACAAACGTACGGGGCTATACACAAGGTGGGGATGGAATCATGGAGGGATGGAATCGACTGCCCAGTTACAGGCCTGCCAACCATTCACATTTGGATATCACAGAGCACCCATCAACAAAATGCACAGACCCAAACATTGCGATTGTTTCTGGATTTAATGTAGGTTACCCATATAGTTTGTGGTCATGTGCACTGGATTTTATGCTGAAATATACCAATATGACATCAGTGAAAGGGCTGCTGGCAGACCTGGTGGCAGGAGAGAGTAATGTCATGTGGTGGGTATGCCAGTGCAATCCCTCTCCCCCACTCTGTGTGGCATGTTCAGTCATCCAGAGTGGCCCTTTGTGAGAAAGTGTACATGACAAACAGCATCTATATGTTTGGAATCTTGTACCATTACTTCCTACAGTTCATTTTTTCTATATCAGCCTCTTATGAGAAAGGGAAGGAGAATGAACAAAGGTAGTCACACAACTTAAGTTTCCGGGAACAACAGAAAAGAAACAATGGACTATTACAAGATATGACACTACGTATTTGCATTCGCATTTAAGAGAAACTTCTGTTCACGGAACAGTCTTGCTGCATTCAACATACATTCTGGCCACTATTGTTTGGTGTTCATGTCACGGCAACAATAAAATGTCATCCAGTCATTAAGAAGGCTCTCTAAGCTGTTCAGCCAAGTTCCCTTGGGGCCTCTGTATGAATCACAACCATCGTTGCCATTGACATGAGCACCCACGCACTACAGGAGAAGGCAACTGGGTCAGAACTATTCCCACCAATGATGTCCCACAAATATCTCACACCACTTTAAAGAAAATTCACGACTCCTTACACCCTACTAACATAAGAACATAAGAAGAGCCCTGCTGGATCAGGCCAAAGGCCCATCTAGTCCAGCTTCCTGTATCACACAGTGGCCCCACCAGATGCCTCAGGGAGCACACAAGACAACAAGATACCTGTATCCTGTCACCACTCCCTTGTACCTGGCACAGAGAAAACCTACTCCTCCAACCAGGAGGTTGCTTATCCGCATCTGATTTATACTGATTTATGACAACAGTACGAGCTACATGCAATAACTATATTATTTGAAGCTGGCAGATTTTATCTTTTTCTGTCTCATTTAGAAACTACTCATGCCTTGTTCAGATATGAAAATGAGCAGTGCCTGGAGACTGACGAATATCATATATTTTTGTTTGCTGTTGATTTGGAAACACGCACTTAAGGGATCTGCAATTGGCAGACCCTCAACCAAAGCTGGTCCCCTTAACAGTGTCACCTACCCAGGGCCGGTGCTATCATTAGGCCAATTAGGCAGCCGCCTAGAGTGCAGACCACAGAGGGGTGCATTACTGAGCTTTGAGGGGCACGGTTTTAAACATATTAGATTTTTAACCCATGTAAAATGCAACTGAAAATTTATATATTTTTTATTTTAAGATAGATACTACAACAGTACTATGGTTGTGAACCCCTGCTAACTGGGCAAGAGGCACTTTTTCAATTGGTGCTCCTCTTATATTTAGCAGGGGGAGAGCAACTGCCCCCTTTCACCCCAGCACAGTGTCTTTTCTGGTGGCTGTTTGCTGGTGTTCTTCTGCATCTTTTTTAGATTGTGAGCCCTTTTTGGGACAGGGAGCCATTTAATCATTTGATTTTGTCTGTAAACCGCTTTGTGAACTTTTTCTTGAAAAGCGGTATATAAATACTGTTAATAATAATTAATAATAATAAATTAATTATAAAGTCTTATGAAACATTTCTGTACAGTATTTTGTTTTTTTATTGTCTAGGGCAGTGATGGCGAACGATTTGGGCTTGGTGTGTCAACGATTTTGACTCTGCTGGTGGCGTCCCCCCCCCAAACTTTTAATAGTACTTTGACTATTGCTACTTTTAATAGTAATTTTGAATTGAACTGAACTGAAAACAAATATACAGTAGAACACATTGCATTTTATTTAAATCAGTGACTTTTTTGTTGCTGAGTTTTACTAGATAATAATTTGAAAGAAGTCTGCCAAAATCCCTGCCCTAAATGTTTAAGACAAGCCTGTAAAACTTTTGCGAAAATATAAGGTGTGTCGGCGCCCTGGGGTAAAACGCTGGCGTGTCACCCAAAATGACTTCGCATGTCACCTGTGACACGCGAGTCATAGGTTCGCCATCACAGGCCTAGGGCAACTGAAACTCAATTCTGTATACTGTGAAACGTGTCAAAACTACAGAGTTTGATTTGCAATTAGCTTAGCACTTACACGCTGGTTCATAAGTGGGGCTCCTGTTGCCACCTTGATTTCTGAACTACTGTGCTCTCTCCTTCTCCAGATTTTTGACATATCGGTAGTTTTACAGTTAACCAGTTCTCTGGGATGAGGAATGGATCTTTCCAGGCATGTAACTTTCTAAACCCCTTGTTGAGCTGACACACAGGGCCTTGCAGGCAGGTTGGTGAGCCTTTGGGGATGGTGGTCATTTTGTGGGCTGTTGCAAACAAACGTAGGTCATATGTAGGCAAATAAATGTAGCTCATAAGCTCTAAAGGCCAGGGGGTTGCCTTCATTACGCTGCTCATATTATACCCAGTTCCATGTACAATGACAACATTGTATGAATCATAAATAATGACACATCCTTGTCTACACTAAACTGACACAGTTTAGTCTATGCTAAACCGACGCAGTCAGGAACTGACGCAGATGTGATCCTGACTCCCCAAACTATGGTTTGTACCATCAGAAGTCAGCCTTGGAGATGTACATTCCATACCTTGCCTTCCTCCCCTTTCTGAAGAAATTCCTCCTCCCTTCCCTTGTCAACATTAACCATGGTTTAAACTTATATCTGCACTGCACAGATGCTAACTGGGTTTCCTCCTAATCCACTGCAAACCATAGTTTCAAATTTAGGTTAAGCATTAACACACAACCATGTTTAACATCTGCACTTATGTCATTCTAAATCATGATTAATACTGACAAAATAAAGGAAGAAGAATTTGCACCAGAAAAGAGAGGAAGGGGGAGACCACATGTCCAATTCTTGCTCTCAATTTGCAAATCACTGTTTGCAGGAAGCAGCATTATGTCCACATCAGATCACAGTTGGGAATGCAGGCTGTAAAAAGTACCACCACAAACCCGTTAATATTTTACTTAATGGCTGACAAGACAGAGGGGCATGTGAGTCAAAGAATGAAGACTCAAAATCTACCTTTCAGTGATCAAGTTTCAAGCAACAGAGAGCAGTCTAAACAGATGAACATCTAAAATTCATTGTCAAACATGCTTGACAGATATTTTGAAAACTCTATTTTGGCTAAGAGACCACATATAACATATGTTGCCCAAGCAGCATATCACACTGGCTACCATATAACCTGAATGTCATTATCTCAAATCAGTGGACAGACTAGATACACAAGCAATGTTTCCTTTTTACAGATATCTGAAAAACAGAACAAAAATCTGCAAATCAGACTGATGTATGGGCACTCCTGAATTAGTGGCAAATTCAGTCTTCTCTGATTTCTCCAATGGTTGGATCAGATATTTGCTGAATAGCAGTCTGGACTAAGAAGGCTGTTTCAGACAGAGACATCTCTAAATACTAAGCCATAAAATACTGAAGTTGCAGCGGTCATAAGAACATAAGAACATAAGAAGAGCCTTGCTGGATCAGGCCAAAGGCCCATCTAGTCCAGCTTCCTGTATCTCACAGTGGCCCCACCAGATGCCTCAGGGAGCACAAGACAACAAGATAACCTGTTTCCTGTTGTCACTCCCTTGCACCTGGCACAGGTGCAGCTTTGACCACCACAAAGCCATCATCATACATGTTCCTTTTTGAACCTCAAATCTTTACTGTGATGCGGGGGGGGGGGGCTTGGAGAGGCGATGATGCAGCCTCTGGCAGCAATTGGCTGACCTAGCGTAATCACGTCAGAAATGTATTGCAGGAAAAAGGATCGCTGGATGCAGCTGGCTAACTTGCTCACATCTTGAAGTGAGGCAAGGGCAGGCAGAGGGGTGTAAGAAAGAAAAAAGTGCACATGCCTAGAAAATCAGGAACCAGAGGCCTGAGAAAACAACATGCTAATGGGAGCAAAAGGACTTAGGGTTGGACCTTGGGAGAAGGAGTAGTCCAGAGGAATTACAGGGAAAGGAGACATCATGAGGAAAAAAAAGAGAACTGCAAGAGAGAATGGGCGGAGAAAAGAACTGCAACTTGGCTAGGAAGAGCTGCAGAGGTGAGGAATCGCATTAAATTTAGAAATAACCAGCTAAAGTTTTGGCTGCAGGCCTCTAGCAATCTATGTCAAGTAAATTAATTAAGGAATGTGGACTTTTTCATACTACTGGATGCTCTATTATTCACACCGCAGCATTCTGCCACTCGCAGTACTACTGAGACTGTACCTTGGGAATACAAATAAAATGGTAAAACTGGCACACTCACCATAATTGGCTTCATGACATCTAAATTAGCCTGAAACACTTTTTCTGCAGAAGCAAGTTTTTCTTTGGGCATGGTGCAAACCAAGGCATGGCTGAGCACGTTTACCACCGGGTTTTGGATGGTGACAAACTCCGACAGATTGGTTGAATTGCAAAGGTCTTCCAGCCTCATCCAGTGGCCAGACGTGAGGGCCTAGAAACAATTACCGGAGGTTAGAAGACATCATTCATAAATCACTCCTGGGACCATGGCTGGCCCAAGACATTGTGCTGCCTGAAATGAAGAATGTGATGGCGTGCCTCCAATACATAACATAAAATCATAGATGACTGTGTTGGTCCACAAAAAGAAATATCCACAATTCAATGGAGGATTATACTTTTAGTTTATTTTAAATGAAGTATTAAAGAGCAAGTTTTTGAGTACTACAGAACCCTTCAGCAAGCAGATGGTTAGCAAAAGGACAGGGAGAGCATATGTTGCAGGGGCCCCAACAGTCTATAGTTTGTAAAGTATAAAGTACTGTACTGTAGTATTCAATCAGCCCTGCAAGGTTTGAGATGGTTTTAATATACACACAGGGCTGCTTAGACAAACGAAGGAAACCAGAAATGGTTACGCCCTTCTCCCACCCAATCTGAAAGTATAACCCTGTAACTTAAATCAGGCTGCAATCCTATACACTCATATCTGGGAGTAAATCCCACTGAATTCAATGAGACTTCTGAGCAAACATGCATAGGACTGCACTGTCAGTCTAGTTTCCAGACCAGACTTGAAATACACAAGTATTTCAAGTTTCAAATGCAGACATCAGGGAAAAGAAAGCAAAACTGGCGTGATTTGGGGTGTGAGTGGAGATGGAGAGAGGACAACTCTGGAGCAAACTGTGAGGAGAACAGAGAAGACAACGTTGCAGGAGTGGGATAAAAGACAATGGGTAGAGGTGGGAGAAAATTGTTTTGTTTTATTTTATTGCAGATTTCAGTGTTTAACCAAAGTGAAATAGCAGAAAACAGTGCTGTGTGTTTTTATCCCACATTTTCCCCATTTTTCTCAACTGCAAGTGCTTTAAAAGTGTACTAGGTAGGTGGTATAGGTTGTATAGCGTCAGCAGATGAAGAATGATCTTGGATGTATCATCCAAAAATGATGCAAAACTACATGGATTTTTTTTTTTGCAGATTTTTTTTTTTAGCAGAAAGCAGTGTTGTGTGTTTTTATTTAATTATCATCATTTTCTCCTGCACCTAGCAATGGGATAAAAGGGCAAATGGGGAGGAGATGAGAGCAGGGACAGCTGAACTGATGCCACTACCACCCCCAGCTGAGGGGTGGGGGAAAAGTAGCTCCTTCTCAACTTCTTCCTGCACAATCCTCTTGATAAAACAGGAAGTACAGGTCATGCTGAGAACTCCCAACATGCACTACGCTTTGTTTTACTTAAAGAAAGGGATGGCAAGGAAGTAGCCAGGAAGTGGCTGCTTCCCCTCACGTCTTCTTTGCACTGCTACTTTAGATTTGCAAGGAAGGAATGCGGAAGAAAGGTGTGGCAAAGTGGCTTGCCACACCCACACAGTTTTTTCAGTGCAGGCAGAGGTGAGCTGGTTCACTCCTCTCACTCTTTAAAGGGACCACGAGGAAGGAACAAGGGGAACAAAGCCGATGATCCATTTCTTGCTTGCTTTTTTTAGTGGGAAGCGGATCAATGTGGCTCTCACCTACGGCGGGCTGGTAGGAGGTAGCAACAGACTCAGGGTGAAGGGGACCTGAAATCTGCCACCCCCTCCTCACCCACCCCACCACCCACCGCTGACACAAGCCACATCAGGCCACCTCATGGTTTGGCTGACACTGTCTGGGACTAAAGTTAAGCTCCTCTTCCTGCTCTGTGCTCATAATTCATAGCATTAAAGATTAGGACCCTAGCATTTTCCCCAAGCATTCTCCAGTGTTGATCATGTTACGCATGGGGAAGTTACATACCCGTTGGAGGTTGACTTCAGCATTCAGTATTTCATCCACAGCAAACTGAGGTAGGGAAAGATTGTGATGGAGGAAGTCAGTCAACGTCTCATTGGCAATCAAGAAATCTCTGAGTTTCACATCTGCCAGGAGAGAAGAAAAACCAAGTTTTTAAACAACCTTTAAACAAAAAAAGCAAATCATAAGTCAGAGGGCATCATGTCTACATTACAGGCTTAAACTGATTTGATATTCACACACTCTCCAGAGGACTCTGGAATTACAGTTCTCTTTTATTATGAGAATGGAGGAGCTAAGAATTTTTCAACAGAAAATTACTGAGCAACAAAACTTGCCAAAGAAAGTACTACTATCAGGGTTGTTCAGGGAAAGCCATGACAATTAAACTGGAATAAAAGTGATACCTGGAAGACAGGCTTTTCAGTGGAAGAAGGAACTGAAAAGCCCCGCACCCCACCCCCATATGCTAACAAAACACCACACATGCTACTTTGGTTTGCAGCCATACTGTGAGATTTACAATAACTATATCTGACAGATGTGGCAGGAAAGAAGAATTGCAGAGAAGATTCTAAACAAGGAGAACAGTGTAGTAGCAGTTCACTTACACACACCCTCAGAATAAAATTCTTACTTTTTTCATCTTTCCTAAAGCCACTCTGGATGTTTACCTGAGCAGGACCTCTAGTCACCTTTATTTTAGGTATGACTTGGTGTCAATTTACTGGCATACAGGTCCCCCCACTCCCTAATTTCACGATTCTTATGAAGCTCTTTTTTACTTCCCTTGAAATTCCTCATGTTCTTCAGATAAGCAGATAAGCATTTCCTGCTTTGATTTAGAAAAAAAAAGAACCACAAATAATTTAAGAGACCACAACCACTGCTGTGAAAATGAGTGGAGAGGTGGTTGTGTGACATCACAGCCTCCAGGACCTAGGCATCCTCCACAGACAGATCTTCCCTATAAAAGCTGCACCCCGGTGAAAACCGTCCCAATCGTATTTTTCAGAGCTTGGCTCAGAACAGGATAAAAACATCTGTGTTCAAAGCAGTGACACTGCCTCCTGACATATGCACACTGCTTAGACCTGCTTAAGAGAGTGGTGATGTGTTTGCTGCTGGAAAACAGTTTCCTCATAGGGTGAGAAGGGATCCATGTTTCAGCCATTAATTTCTTATAATTGGCTTCCCGCATGGGTTAGTGCCAGTTCACCTGAAGCGTGTCCATGCCCTTTTTGTCATCCTGTATAAACTGAGAATAAACCCTACAACACATCCCAAACTCCACTGCAACTCTGGATCTCAGAGTTCATTAGTACTGGGCAAGCTGTCTTGCAGGGACACTTATCTGCCATTACCAACTTGCATACTGAAGAATCCCTAACAAAGTCCAAGAAACTCAACAGTTCCCTGAAACACACCTGGACAGCCATTGTTCTAAACTACACACTCCGTATGCAACAAGAGATGTGTATAAGTTCCCATGCCTCATTTCCATGCACATAGCGGCGACCCTAAAACCCGATGTGCAGGCGTGGAGCCTGGCAACTCAGAAGTAGTATGGCAGTGACACGATGGCGTCATCATATCCCCACATCACGGCCAATTGCTTCTGGATCACCAGGACTTGGAGAGGATTTCGGGTCATACGGAGCCAAGGGCGGGCAGGAGGGCTGTTCACTGAAAAACACAGCCACGGAAACAGCGCCCTGCTCACCGCTCCAGGCCTCGTCATGGAAGTGCGGTGCAGGCTGCGGACATGGGCAGCAATACTGTCACATTTCCCCATGGCTGCCGCCCGGGGCAGACCACCCCACCGCCCCGCCCTTGCTACGCTACTGCTTGCACATCCAGTATGAGAAGGAGATCTGTGTTACTCAAAGTTTTCATCCTGCACTTTAAAAATGCATTGGTTAAAAGGGCCATTATCTGCTCTCTTGATCTACAAGAAACAAAGCACAGCTACTAAAACTTTGTGCACTAGTAGCTGACAGAAAACAATGTAGCAACTTTTGAAATGAGCGGCAACAATGCAAGGCAGCCTTTGGAGCTTGCACTCCCCTCACACCGCCAGATCCCAAGAGGGCAGCAGCTGCTGGTCCACAAGTCTGCCTGTTATCTTTAAAATGTTAATTAGCTCTCCTGCTTACAAGAACAGTCCGCATGCCAGGAGGCCTGGAAAGAGAACTCTGCAAATCTGCACAGAGCTGGATTGGGGAGGGGAGAGAGGAAAAGCAGAGATACTGCCAGCTGGGGAGAACAGTCTCCTCTCTCTCTCTCCCCCTTCATGCCTCTCAGTATTACCATTGTGTTATTCAGACCTGACTTGGCAGGAGGCTACTCTTGCTTAAGACTTGTGAAGGAGGCAGGGAAAAAAGAAACACTTTCTATTCTCCTCCCCAACAGGAACACACCAGGGTTACTATCGGTCAATGCTCTCTAGCCTAGTTCTCTGGTTACATGTTCTCTTCCCTGTAGTTTTTTTGTTCTACAAGCAACATAAATTGTCACCAGAAAGCTGGAGGCAAAAGCTGGGATAGAACCAGCAGGAGGTTACTTGAGGACGAAATCTTTTCAGGACTGCTTTAACAGCACTGTATACTCACTAATTTTGTTGTGGAATAAAAAAAAAAAGAATACAACACTCGGGGAGCCCACGTAGGGCAAGTTGATCTTTGATTGAAGGCAAGTCCTGGAACTTGAAGGGGAAAAAATGAAACGAGATCCATGGCCATTGCTAGGATTACTCTAAGGCTTTCTCTTCTTGCATCACCCTGGTGGCCAGAGAGCTGCTACCCATGTGGAAAAAGCCCACCCAGTGACCACTCTCCACACACCAATTACCATGAACTACCTTCAGAGGCTGGCCCACAGGAGAGCCAAAAGGCTGCTATTCCATGACTCCAAGTCATCATCTCCCTCTTACTACTGAAATTAGCAACTCAGGTGTAGAATAGAGATGGTGGTGGCAGTCTTTGAAAAGGAAACTTCAGTAAAAGTCAGAGATGTTGAGGCCAGCATAATATTTTAGTGTGTCAGGAGGCAAACAGTGGTGCAGGGGAAAGAAGTCGAGGAGGGGCGCCAGGGTTTTGGATGGTGTGGCTGGTTTGGGACTTGTTCTGATTGAATCTGGCTTTTTCCAATTCAGCCCCCAGCCTGCAACAATAAATGTCTTCTCTGTACCTTAGAGAGAGTGAAATGTGCATTTTGTTCTCTGTGTGTGCAACATGCTGGCCTTCTTATGCCCTCTCAACTCCCTGCCTGTTCTGTCGGCGTCCCTGTCTCTTGTGCCTGTCTGGGTCCTCTGACCATCTGTGCCCTCCTGTTCCTTATGCCTGAGTCTGTCTGTGCCCTCTTTGCCCTGTCTCCTATTTCTGTCTGAGCTGTTGCTATAGCTCTGCATCGGCAGGGGAAAGGAACATGTGACCAGAACTCTCCTTTGCACATCAATCCACCCCTAGTTGGGACAACAGCAGCAGAGCAAAAAAACAAAACAAACCAAAAACCTCAACCCCCCCTCTCCTTCACACTTTTGCCTGAGGGCCAAACACCACATTATGTTCAATTCATCGTTTGTTTAGTTTTCCTCTTAAATACCAGCTGCTGAGGGAGGGTGATCAGGACTGGGACCATGAGGCAAGGGGGAAGTGAGGTTTTAAACATTTGCTTCTGCTGCAGTCCTGATGCAAATCAGCTTTGTTGCCCCACTCCCAGGCTCCCACCCCATGGCTGCTATGTGCCTTGAGAGGGAAGCTTCCACTGGCACTAAACAACAGCCACAGCAAATGCAGTTGCAGCTCCCCCGCCCCCCCAATCCAATTATGACCATAAAAGGAGCAACAAGTTAAAAAGGCCCTCATGCCTCAGTTCCATGACTGTGCAGTATTCTAGCTATTAAGCTGTATTCCAAGCTTAAAGATAGATAAGGCAGCACTGGGGAAGCCTGAATTCTCTGCTGTTTGGATACAATCATGCGAAACGTATCATATTTCATTAGGAGCCCTTGATTCTCACATAGAAGGGTTCTTGCCCATCTGACCAGTGATTGCAAAATTACTGAAGGAAGAAGGGTAATTCCTCGATTGTTTTAGCTGGGGAAGGAAGGCAAGCTCATCTCGGCAACCACATGGCCTTGAGATCTCCTACTCCCACACCCACTTTGATCAAATAGACCACCGAGATTACAGAGGATTTCAAAATATCACACAACTTCAATCCTTACAGTTATCACAACAGCCCTGGAAAATGCTACTTTGTGTGCCCTTCAATCCAAAAAAGCCATGAATAAACTATGGTGACATCAAGAGAAGGAGGTGTATGCTCTAATCTTTAACATCCATTGATCAGGACCTGCAATAGACAACGAACAAATGTGTAATGATATTATAAGATCAGGGGGGCTGACAGTCTGAAGAGGAAAGGCACACAAAAATCAGCATTGTGTCTCACAATTCACTATAAGGGCAAACTGAAGCTAGACACTTCCTCCAAGATCAGAGAGAAATCCTGTCACAGAACCAGAAATTCACTGAAACTGTTTCATAACCAAAAATGCATTTCTTTTACAGTGCAAGGCATTCACACAGCATGAAAGAGGGTGGCTAGAATGCATGGTTTTAAGGTTAAACCTATAGAACTGGGAGTGCTGAGATTTGGGGTCCTAGCTAAAATCCAAATCTTTACAACCTGTATGCAATGTCACAGGGACATTATTTCAGATTATCAAGGGTGGGGAGGGGGACAGAAAGAAACGTTAATGGCTGGAGGACGAGATCTGAAGCAAGGCTCACTCAACTGTATTCAAGATTAATTAATGTGCACAAAGCAATGTATTTAAAAGCACTTGCGATTATTTGGGGAAGTCCCTTGCTTTCTTTAATCCGACTAAACTACCAAAATCAAGGCTAATTCACCCACTGAACAAAAGGTGTTTGGTTTTTTTTGTCCTGGATGTCAGTACACTGCTGGCACTAAATTAATGTTAACTAGCAGCTTGTCTCATTAGATGCTGAGTCGCAGGGGGAGGCACTGATGAGGGAGGCTCCACAGACACAGAGAAGCCATGCAGCTTGGTCCAGGAAGAGGTGGCAGCAGCACTGGCAGCATCATGTATCTTGGATACGAGGCAGATTAGCAAGGAAAAGGAATAGAACACTGGGCTTCAGCTGGTGAGTTTTAACCTATTTAAGATGAGCTGCATCAGTGGCACCATCTTTTGGAGGGGGCAGGAAAATGAGAGAAGGAAGGAAAAATGGAGAAAGATAAAAATACAGAAGGTAAAAATCTGAAGTGGCTCCTATATTACAAGATGGAGTTAAAGGTCTTGGGTCTTGTCCAATAGACAACGGGATCAGGGCTGAAATGGATAGCGACAGGCAATTGTGGAGAAGAGGGACAGTGGAAAGGGCAGGTAGGACACACCGAGTGAGACACATACATAATAACCAACCTCTGACTAAGGGTGCCCTCAACCTCAAGCACCAATCCAGCCCAGGCTGCAAAGTGCCTAGGCTAGGCAGGAAACAAGGAAAGTAGATTCCCGGCATAGAAAAGCCTAATGCATGCATGTGCATGTGTAGCAAAAGCGGTAATGCAAAGGAATCAAGAAAAGTAATATGAACAACAAAATTTACCGAGTTGGATTTTTTGTTGTTATAATGTGACTTTTGCATAAAATAGTGGATTAGAGCAATGGTTCTCAAAGTTCTCCCCATGAGTAGGGGAAGCTGTAAGTCCTTGCAAGGGGAGGTGATGGCAGCAGTCATGCTCCTGCGATCGCACCACTGCTGGGAAAAAGGGTGTGTGTTTTTAACTTACCGGGGGTTGCGCCCGACCCTCCAGAGGGTGTGAGGGAACCTGCACCCCCCTCTGTGGGCCTCCCCATGCTTCGGATCGTCACTCCGATGTGATCAAGATCCATTTCCAGTTTCAGACGAAACCTGGAAGTGGGTCTCGATCACTTCAGGCAGTCAATCTGAAGTGCAGGGAGGTCCACAGAGGCACTCTCTGGAGGGCCAGCACGACCCCCATTATAAGTTAAAAAAAACCACACTTTTTCCCAGTGGCGGCAATGGGACAGTGTCAATGACACCACCCCCCTTAAGGGGCTAGTGACTGCTTCCTGCCAGCATAGTGGGTCATGCCCAACAGTTTGAGAAACCTTGGATTAGGAAATTATGTACAGTACTTACACAGACATGATCCTTAGTTCTTAAAAAACATGCTTACTCTTTCTACCAATTGGTTGAAATACCTCTGGGTGGGGGGAAAAAAACATGCTATGTTATTTCCAGAGTGCCCCACAAGCACGTAGGGAGGCGAAAAGCAACTGCTACTTATGCTTAGATGTAACGATTGTTACTTAACCTAGATAACTGGTTCATTCTTAGATTTTTAGTTGTCAAATCACCCCCACAATGACTACTCAAAGAAACAAACAATATGAAACAAACAATGGCTTCTACAGTATGTTGATTTATAGCTAACTGATAGAACCTGTAGGTTATAGAAAGGGACATTCAAATTCCAGATCAGATACACATGCCCTGGTTGGTCTCAAGCCAAGCTCTTATTTCAGCTTCACCTTCCCATCTCAATAATTGAATCATCACACACAACCATAAAAGATTGTGTTGAAAAATATTGTGAGATAATCAAATACATTTGTAGCTGTAGCCTCATTCTGATTGCCTAGAAGGACTTAGAAAAGTGATCACAGTTGTCATTGCTTATACAACAAAGTGCTTTCACTGCCTTCCCTAATAACAGTTTTGGACTAAGGTTGACCGACTCATATTTGGGGGAAATTGAGAGTAGGGTCATTTATAATGGCTTATAAAATTACAGCATTCAATATGCTCTTCAGAGTGTAATCCTGAACATCCACCAAATTCAATGAAGCAGCTGGTACACAAAACCCATCACTCAGGGTCTAGGATGTTTAAAATAGAAAGCCATAATCATTGCAAGGCACCCCGGATTGCACTGGAAAATGCGCAGCTTGATCCCCATTGTTTTAAAGGCAAATGAATAATCAACTTCAGACAACGTAATCCCAGAGATAGCAAATCCTTCAGCCTCATGCTAGTGATAAGGGTCAATCTGAACATTTAAACTGGCAAGGTTGTGAAATGAGCATATCCAACATGGCTTGGGTGCAATGACATACAGTCAACATGGCAAGAAAATGGAGGTATTGAGTACAGCTACATCCTGCCATGTTTACCTTTGTGTAAATGTTAACCAAAAAAACCCCTGCCAGCACTATGATATATGCAATATATCTGTCACAGGCAGTATTGTACTTTTCCCTTTCAATCAAAGAAATCCCTCACCTACAAAGGCAGAAGGACAAGAGGCCAGTCTGCAGAGAAACAAACATGGGTTTCTCTTGCCATTATCTCCACACTTTTGCCATATCTTAATTTTCCTCTAAGCCTATTGTCTAAAAACAAATTTTTCTGGATTCTTCCCAAAAGCTGTATAGCAAAAAGCCAAATTGCTCATTAAGTGGCCGGTGGGAGATCTGTTACTGGAGTCAATAGGCTCAAAAGATCTTGGAACAGACCAAATCCCAATAACTTCTACTCTGCATTTCCTTTTGTTTTTCTTGTTGAACACCAAATTGGGCAAGAGTCCCTTTTTGCAGTTGCATTCAATACTGAAGCACAGAGAGTGTTAATCAATTTCCTTCTTTTTCTCCTGATCATTAATGGCCAAATTCTTCTTATTTTATTTATTTTTCACATTTTTATACCGCCCTTCCTCCAAAGGAGCTCAGGGTGGTGTACATAGTTCCCTCCTGTGGCCCTCACAACAACCCTGTGAGGTAGATGAGGCTGAGAGATAGTGACTGGCCCATGGTCACCAAGGAAGCTTCATGGCTCAGCAGGGATTTGAACCTTACTGCTTGCTGATCAGATTTGTCCCTTGATTTAAATTATTTCTAGTAACCCAAGAAAGAAACAGAACTTCCCACTGTATGTCCTTTTGAGTTCCTCCATTATGAAGCTATAATCAATGCATAATTTCCAAAGATCCTGTCACTAACTTTAATTTTCTGCCAGCCTAATGTAGGAAAAGGTACACAGGAGGCAGGAAACAGGAAGGGGGAGAGGCAATATTGCTCATCAGTTGTTTGCTTGAGATAAATAATAATAAATATTAGGAAGGGTAAAATGGAGCAAATAAGTACTGTAGTCAGCAAGCCTTATCAGAACTACCTGCACAGAAAGAGAGCAGTACTGTATTAATATTATCCCCCTCTTATAGCCTGACAAGGGTGCTGCTGCTGCTGCTGAGACTGAAGGACAATCGTTTGTCTCTGGCCATTTAGCGAGTTCATAAATCCCAAGAATCTCCGAGACACAGAAAATGTGTGCAAAATTTATCATGAAGCATAATGAACTAGGCCAGTGAAGTTTTACAGGTGAAGGGATGTACGTATTTATCACTGTTCTATTTGTGATAATTTTTTTTATCTCCATCTGCTCTAGACAGACTCTGCTCAAAGAGATAAATTTTGAAATAACTAAAGCAAAGCCAGACTCCACAATATATTATTTCCCCTAAGTGAATTTGATAGCAGGTCTCAGAAATGTTTGACTTCCCTGTTGTTATCCCCCCCCTCTAGTCAGCAATGGCAAGGAGACGAAAACTGTGCCCTTGAAACGAGGCTGTTTCTTCCTCCAATAAAGCTGTCCTATTCCGTAAGAGCAGTAAGAGCACTCTGTCTGTCTGTCTGTCTGTCTGTCACACACACACACACACACACACACACACACACACACACACACACACACACACACACACACACACACACACACACACACACACACACGGCATGCAGCCAGCCAGTCTTCACACAAGCAAAGGAGGTGCCTTGAGATACTAAGCCATCGCTGCCTGCCACAGCCTGGGTGTGATGCGTCTTGGTGCACAGCCGTTGGATGCTGAGTCATGACACACAGGCATCCAACTCCCCAGGGTGATGCACAGCAAGGGCTCACCTCTGCAATCCTGGAAGGGGCTACCAAAAAACAGGCACAGGGGTCCTTCCACACTCTAGCTAGCTGGATTAACGTTGGAGCTTTGATCACTGTCAGAGGAGAATGAGAGACACAGAGGGAGAGAGCGCCTGGCCTTGGTTAATGATAATAAGAGAATGAACAATTCAACTTTACCACTTAGTTAAAAAGTGACTGGGTCAGCTTTTTGATTAAAACCTCCATGCAACTTAGCCAATATGTCAAAAGTCTTGGACTCTAGGAATGACGAGGCTCCTCAGATAAGGATTTTCCTAAACTCATTGGGAGGGAGGCTAAATTTAATAAGTGCCAACATCCATTCTAATCTACAGCATGCTTTAATGTACTAGGAGGATGGGGATTATCGTTCTCTCCCCCCACCCCACCCCACCCCCACTGACTCCCAGCATTCTTTCTCCACTCCAGCTTTGTTCCTTTATGCCAAACCAGTATTGCATAATACACACTACCATCTGAACAAACCCTAACACAGAGTTCCTTTCCTTCTCTGCAGGGTGCACCGTGCAGCACTGATCACCCTTGATAAGATGGCTCATATGATAGCCGTATTGCTCACCAACATGGCTCGCTCAACAATCAATACCACAATAAAGTGGTGGCGCTTTAGTAGTCAAAAGCGCCACACTTCATTAAGCTTTGTAATTATGCTGTTTATCTTGGTTAGAAATTGGATCGCTGCATTATAGGCCTCCAGGCAGTTGAAAGCTGCATTGCTATTTGCTGGCCACCATTGCTCCTCTGTGCCAGTTGTCTTCTTCCATGCCGCCATTTCTACCAATATACAGGGTTCAATCTGAGGGAGGCAGCTACACACTCTGCTACGTTTCACAGATGAAAATAGAGATTCAGTGTGGTGGAGTGGCTAGAGTTTGAGCTATGTAAAGAAGGGTTTTGTTAAACTTTAAAATAAATGTGCATGGGTTGGGAATGCAGCCTGCAGCTGTAAAGGCCGACCCACATCGCACGGGTTCCGGCGTGGAGACGTGCGACCATAGGTGCCTGGCCACCCGCCTCCAAGTGCTGCCCTGCTCTCCGCCAGTGTCATCCTGCAATTAGTCCCTGCTGATTGTCCCACCTTCTAATCGCTGATTGGATTAAACATAAGTGCGCACCAATTGGCTGAAACCCCCTCTAATCCAATTGGTTAAAGCAGTAGCTCTGCGTCCCCGCCCCTCAAAATCTTGGGCAATGGGCATGAAACAATTCTGATCGCACCAGAACTCGGGAGAGCGCAGGTCTCCCGCGTTCAGATGCGATCACATAAAATGGTGGCCACACAGCTGCGCGAGCTCCGCACGCGTCTGGGACGCGCCAGAACTCGTGCGGTGTGGGTCGGGCTTAACCCTGCTCTCCCCTGAAAAAAAAATCTTAGGATGATCACTCTTTGGTTTAAATTAGAAACACAATCAATCTATAAGCCCTTAACAGTCCCCAATGAATCTCACTAGGTACAGTAGGTAAAACTGCATGCAGAGTCAGTAGCAAGGTATAGGATGCCTACAAAACATCACCCGCCAACATGAATGGTCCCTTTTTCTAGGTTGTTTGCATTTGTTAACACTAACAGTGTATGTGGGGTTTTTTTTCCCACTTTGGTTTCTTAGAAGCTAAACTGTTAGGTACAGAGTTCCCCTAACCCATGCAACATGTGCTTTCAGCATGATAAACTTTAGCAACAGCAGATAAAGGTGCATCAGTGGTGAGAAATGCATTTCTCAGTACTGCCTCCAAACGTGTTTTTTTTTTTCCTTAGTCGGCAAACGTATTGACTGAAAGGCTCTTCACGTCAGTTGGGTCAGATGCAACTTAGGCCCATTGATTGGGTGAGTTCTAGTCTAGAGACAGACAACTGTTGAGGGAAGATTGAAAGAAGGATCTCTGCTCCTGATGTGTACAATTCATCCCACTTCCACCTTTTTTGAATCATTTCTAAAGCCAACAAAACCTGTTAACTACTGGGAAGTGATACCTTTTATAATTCCCTGAAAACGTTTGGGAAACACTGCACACAACCAAACTGGAGGAGAAAACTACTAGAACAACAATATGAGGTTATACAATGAGACCACATTCTCCTGAGGAAGAATAATTTATACTTGAAATGCAACATGCTACAACTTACATGCTTCTTTCTAATAAACTGGCCCTATCCATACATTACACTCAACATGTGTAGTGTGTACAATATCTGCAGAGATCAACCATCATGTGTACAAGTACAATAATTCACACGTTATGTTCAATGCATGTAGATCAGTAGACATAATCTGTCTCTACATTTTTAAGAGTTCATTCCCTGTGTTGATTAAAAAAACACACATATAAAGTAATTTACACAAGAACACGTACAGACACTGGTATGTATGTACCACATAATGTGAAATGCGCCCCACACTTCCATGGCACCATTTTGTTCATCATCACTATTGCTATATTAGATGTCATCATGTTCAAAGCCTACCCCCATATTGAAAACACAAGTGCTCTATTTATTTATTTAATTTATTTTATTTATTTGTACAGTATCTGATTTTCTCCTGAAAGGGCACCCAAAGTGGCTAAATTAACTAAAGATACACAGTTCCATCCCTATCCCTTTGGTCAGCGGCATAGTTTCCATTCATTTTGATGTCCCAATCATTCTCTCATCACCCTCAGCAAGTCAAAGAAATTACAGACCGTTGGTCACAGAGAATGACCATACAACGTGAGTTCTAGAGCCGAGATAACCCAGTGCTCTCAAATGAAGAAGTCGCATAGATACCCCCACCAAAGCTACTATCCAAAGTTTCCTGTGCAACAGCCCTCCCTAATGCATTAAAAGAAATGAGTGAAAACACCAATATGACAAAAATAAATAGCCAGAAGCAAAATTATACTGCTTCAACAACAGAGCATCCCATGCAATGGGTCACAGTGGTTGACATTTTACAGGAAAGAGAGTAACCTGCACACTGTTTTGGATGGTAGTTCCTTCCTGACCTCTTCAGGCAATTTACAGCACAAACCTATGGATGTTTAGTCAGAAGTAAATCCTACTGTGTTCAATGAGGATTATTCCCTAATAAGTGTGTTATGGATCATAACCACAGGCATCCAAAACACAGGACCCCTGGAATAATTCAGTAAGTCCCATCTGAACATTCTTCTGATGCATATTGTCCACAGCTCTCGCAAGTATTTATCCACTAAGTGTTTATTCCACTACAATGACAAGAAATATCCTTCCAGTTTCCTGCTTGTAATAACTTCCAAAAGGTTTGCTTTTACCTACATGGTCTTCCAAATCAGAAAGCTCTTTCCCACTCCCCTACACACACAGTTTACTCTCCCAAGATGCCATCCTGCCCCCAAATATACACATTTAAGCCGGAGCTACACTGTCCGCGTTCGTGTCGCGTCCGCATTCCGTGTGCGTCTGGTGTCCCACCCCCAGGTCAAACAATGGGCTCTGACTGGCCGGACATAGCGTGGACACAGCAAAAGTTGAGGCCACCTCGACTTTGCTGCGTCCGCGCTACGTCCGGCCAATCAGAGCCGTTGTTTGGCCTGGGGGCGGGACACCAGACGCACACGAAACGCAAACACGACGCGAACGCGGACAGTGTAGCTCCGGCTTTAAGTTCTGCTGAATCAAGCACACATAAAATGCGTAAAGACTGCTGCCCAAGTATATTTGTAGAACAAAGCTGCATCAGCTCTCAACTTCCTTATTCCTAAGCTCGAGAAGCAAAGGTCTTTCAACTTCTTTCAGTTAAAAATAAAAAGATCAGTAAAGCACACAAATGCTCCAAGCCCTGGACATCTGCAGTCAAGATTTCTAGTCATGACCATTTGCAATGTCACTGTTAACATAACAGAACGCTACACGATCTGCCACTGAGTTTGCCCAACGTGAAAATTTATTTATTATTATACCAGCCTTCCTCCAAGGAACTCGGGGTGGTATACATGGTTCCTTCCCTCCTTTTGTCCTCACAACAACCCTGTGAGGTAGGTGAGGCTGAGAGATAGTGACTGGCCCAAGGTCATCCAGGAAGCTTCGTGGCCAGTTAGGCTAAATGTAGGAATTTTGAGAGATTTGAAAATACTGTAGATTTGAAAAGATAGGGTGTGGGGGAGGGATGGCAACTCTAAATTGCCACTGGATTTCACCTGAAGTAAAAATTCAAGTAAAACATGGCTCTTTTTGGTTTCAGGAAAGGAATTTTGAGAAAAAACCCAAGGAATTTTGAGGAAAGCAAGAATAGTTTGGATAAGACTAGCCAAGTTTTTCAGGGGGAATGTGCAACCGTTATGCAATAAATTGTGACATGGCTGTTGGTATGACTCATCCTGGACATTCTGTCTTAGAATTGTCTCAAAATGGTAATCAAATTCCATAGAGCCTGAGGGCCAAACTAGATTTTGGTGAGAGAATTAGTTCTGGGAATCCAGGTTGCTGGTAAACTGCAGAAAGATAGTGGCAGAGGGCTTGCTTTTGGAGGGGACAGCAGAAAGAAGGGAAAGGGCTAAGGGTCCTTTCATAAGAATTCTCGCCTCCAAAATCATCCCCCCACCAGCACTTCTCAGCATTTGGGTGGTGACCTAGGATGACTAAAGAAAAGCATTTCATAGCATATTCCATTGTGAAACATTTGGCAAGATGCATATTGTTCTAGTATTCCTATAGAACAGCTTTTCTCAAACTGTGGGTTGGGACGCACTTGGTGGGTCACAACCTGATTTCTTGTGGGTCCCACAGATTTCTGGTGGGTCTATCACCAATGAAAACATGGGTGATAGAAAGATCCGATTGTATTAATGTTTTAAGAGTTTTATATTATATATTTACTATATATTATATATTTTGTATTTTATCATTGTAAGCCGCTTTGGGTCCCCCCTATGGGGGGGGGAGAAAGCTTTGGATCCCCCCCTATGGGGGGGAGAAAGCGGAATATAAATCCAATAAATAAATAAATAAATAAGCCAGATAACTAATTGCCTCCAGCCCTGAGGCTATTCAAAAATGGCGGCGGTTACCAAATCCAAACCTCCTTCCAGGACCCAATCCCACACCATGCAGGTTCATGCAGACCTGCACCAACGATTTTGAAATCCAAGTAGACCCGTCTGCTCTACGGAGGCTTACCCCCTCCAGAGACCTCCGCAACTCCCCCCCCCCCCGGTAGCCATTTTGGTATAGCTGCATCGGTGGTGGGGTAGGATAGGATTGGCCTGTAGGGCTCTCTCATTACAAAGTTAACCTGCAAAAAGCTGCATGGAAACTTCCAGCCATTCAGGGAGGTGGGAAACGCAGCACAGAGTGCAAGCCTCTTTGCCCCTTAGTAACGGTCATGCAATCTTGAAATGTGCGTTTCATTATTGTCTGCATGTGGGTTTTTCTCTCAATTTGCCAGACAGAGCCCTGAAGTTATAAGCTATTGCCACAACAATTTCTGACCAATTTTCCTGGAGACTGTGTGAGTGCAACATAAGGGACAAGCAGGCTTTTGTTCACCACAGCCCACACCAACAATATGAGTCTGTCATACACAGACATTTTGAATTACAATGCACAGTGTTCTTTCTTTAATGTGCATGCATTTGTTTCATGTTTCTCTAATAAGGTGACTTAAGAAAAATGCAGTTTGCCACAAGCTTGGTTTTTCTAATCCATTTACTAGCTTTCATTTTATAGCATTAACATCAGAAAATTCATTGTGGCCTCCCTATGAGAGATACTGTTGTTATTCTTTGCTGAGGCAGCAGAGTAGTGGCCATGACTTATGTAAACTCACATGTCATCATCCACAGCTACCCCCTTCCAAAAATTCACTACAAGGTCTTCAACAAACCACTGTTCCCTTAACCTCAGGCCACCATCCCATTGGCAATACAGGAATAACGCTGGTCTGCTGTACAGGGCTGTTGTAAAGATCACTGAGGAAATGTATGGTGAAGTGCTTTGTGCACTGGTCTTTCAAGTGTGCAAAGCACTTGTGTAATTTCCAAGTTTTTGTCCAATTTACACAACTGTACCAATGCGGCTCACCTGTGCAAAATGTTTATGACCTTTTAACTCCATTAGAGAGCACCCACATCAATTTGCAGAAGTAAGTGTCTATTCCTCCTTTGCTCTCTCTCGCTCTCTCTCGGTCTCGGTCTCTCTCTCTCTCTCTCTCTCTCTCTCTCTCTCTCTCATATGACCAACATTTCAATGGTTCTCCCTACTCCTTTCTTGGCCAAACACATTCTCACCAACAGCGCACAGCTCTATCTATCCCTAGTCTTACTATGCTGATTATAGGCTTAATGTTTTTTTTTGAGCAGTCAAATTCATAAATATTTTGAAACAACTCAGTAGGCTAGGGAGGGCTCATTCCCAATACTTAAGCCAAGAGATCTTACATCAAATAGCTATGGTAGTTTCAAACATTAAACCCTGTGTTCACCCCTGTTTTGGTGTAAACTGACAAAAATACTTTTGTACACAAAATGAAACATCTCAACAGGATTTTAACGACCATAAAACAAACGTATTTAAAGTTAAAACTGTCGTTAAAACCATGTAAATTAAAACCACCGTTAAATAAAATACACTTTAAAACTACATAACAGTTTTGTTCATTCCTATGAACGTTCATAGGCCTCAGTTTGAAACCACATCCATTTCTCTACCACAATTGTAAATGTTCTAAAAGATTATTCATAACTGGCCTTAGTCACAAATAGATATACAGATGCGTTCTACTCCACCACTGTCCTTATAAAACCCAAAAGCAAAACATTCAAAAAATGCATGCAACACTACAGACCTGGCAGCCACTCAAATGAATTTCCTTTCAGCTCTATGGGGATTATGGTTTCGTCTCACAATTCCTTTCAATTCTGAATTAAAGCTAGTCTCCAAATGTGCTCCTTGGAGCCCTGGGGTTCCCTGAGACCCCTTTCAGGGGCTCAGTGAGCACACCGTAAAACCCATGCCACTCCCAGGTGTTGCCCTTAAATTCCTGTTGTTGCCCCCACCTGTTTGCTCATTTGTCCTGTTCGCTCTTCCCATCCCCCCTTCCTTGGTGTTCATCCCCCATGCTTCCTTTGGCCCATCATTCGCTCACAGCAACTCCTACAGAGCTTGGTGAGGCGCTGCATTACGCAGGTGCACAAAAAAGAGTGGCCCAGCTTGAGCGGCCCAGCAGTCACATCCGAAAGGCTGCACTGTCCTTCCTCATGCTTCTCTCTAGCCAGACTGGGTCCCCTACAGCAGAAGCCACGGTGGGCACATGATCTGGACAGGGAAGTCTCTCCAAGGCTACCGCCAAGAGGGTTTAGTCCATGTCTGGACAGTTATCAAATAGGTTTTAAAATATTTGTATTATATTTAGCTGGTGTGTGCTTGCATTTTCCAAGCTTTGTGGAACAGGCACCAAAAAGATGTTATATCTAACAGGTGCTGGCTGGCTGCAGGGGCGTCAGCTGACCTGGGGCCGGGGGGCGGTGGGCCCCAGGGCGCAAGGGCGGGAGGTGGTGCGGGGGGGCGGGAGGCTCCGGAAAAAAGCAGGAAAAATTTGAATTTTTCCCGCTTTTTTTTTCGCCGATTTTAAGCCTTGCGCTGGGTTTTTTTAAAATATTTATGCTTTACCGGCACTTTTGTGTGTGTGTATCGCTCCCGCGACGCTCCTTCTTCTCGCGCAGCTTCTCCGTGCACCCCAGAAGCAATCTCCGTAGTTTGCGCATGCGCAAACCCACGGAGTCTCCAGGGACGTTCTGGGCATGCGCAAACTACTCCCTGGAGCGTCCCTGGAGATGCCGTGGGTTTGCGCATGCGCAAACTACGAAGATTGCTTCTGGGGGCGGTACAGAGTGCCGCACCAAGTAAACGGCTGCACGGAGACGCTGCGCCCCCGGGAGAATGGTAGAAATCGTCGTGGGAGCGTCCCAATATCACAAAAGTGCAGGTAAAAGCATACATATTGAGTAAAAAACCCATTGCTAGGCTTAAAATCGCCCCAAATCGGCGAAAATTGTGCTCGCAAACCGGGGGAAAAAGCGTCGCTAATCGGAGGAAACTTTGGGGGGCGTCGAGGATGCCGCCCCCCCCTGCCAGATCGGCTGGCTACGGCACTGGCTGGCTGGCTAGCTGGATCTATCTACTATCTATCAAATTTTAAATTCTACTGCAGTAAACATCAATAGGTAGAACCCATATAAACAAAAGCTCTTTGGGGCTCCAAAATAATTTTTTGGGAGTGTAAGGGCTCCAGAGACCAAAACATTTGAGAACCGCCGGGACTATAGCATCTATAGCAGCGGTTCCCAACCTTTACTTGAAAGGAAGGGAACTGGTAAGTGCTTGCAGGGGGTGGGGTGGCGACCCGGTGGGAAGGCAGAATGGCAACGACAGCACTTCCAGGTCGTCGTCCCCGCTGCCACCACTGAAAGAAAAAAGGGGTTTTGAACTCACCTATCTGCAGCAGTGGCGAGAACCCCGGTTTTGCAGCATCCCCAGCTGCCACTTGTAGATAGGTAAGTTCAAAACCCCTTTTTTCTTTCAACAGCGGCAAGAACCCAGAAGTGCCATCACTGCCGTCCTGCTGGGTCACCATGCCCCTTAAGGGGGTAGGAGGTGATTCCCGCTGACCTGGGGGGTCACGACCCCCAGGTTGGGAACCACTGGTCTATAGCAAAGTCAGTGCCACTTAAACAATAAAACACTGAATCTCCCTCAAACACAGACAAAACCCTCTGTTTAACGCTTTTTTCTTTTCCACTCAAACTGAAACCAGAGTCCAATTCTACAATACTTTGATGGAAACTTGGTAACACTATCAAATGGGGAACTAGTCTAGCTCACCCATAGGCTGCCAGGTGACCATTGCTGCTTAAAGCATCAATAGCCTCATATTAAAGCTTCTTCTATGTTTTGATACTACACCAACATCTTCTGGAGAATAACACATGCACGTGCTCTTTATTTATTCATTTACCTGAAACAGACTTCCCGACTTTCTGCAGTTTTCCCACAAGTTTCTGTGCATCCTGGATGCTGGTGTCTTTCTGGCTGTACAAGAGCAATCGCTTGGCATCCAAGAACAACCGGGAAACGCTACAGAAATTGGGGAGATGGTAAGAAAAAAACACAGAAGAAAAAGAGCTTAGTAAGATGTAGCGGGTCACCCAAAACTCTGTTCTTTTCATGAAAACATAGGTCCCTGCACTGGGAATTTTACCTCTGCAAGTCCCATGGGAATGAATGGGTTCTGCAAAAGAGTGTTGCCATGATTTTTCTAGCTCCTGTTGATTTCAGTAGGACTGGTACAGGATTGTGCTCCCAAGTTAATTTTTATCTGGAGGTGCCATTTAGGGGGGTGTTTGTTGGTTTTTGCTTCAGTCAGCAAAATATCTAGGTCTGGCTAGCCTGATTGAGCCTGCCACGGAATTGAGTAGGAGTGACTCCTGGAGTTCTGATTATCTGTTATGATCGGCTTACAAAAGTCCCTCCTTGTTTTACATCAGAAACTCAAGTCATGGCACACATTTGCCATCGCCTCCGGGGCTCCAAGTATCTACTGTGAATCAAATGATGGAAGGTGTTGATCCTGGGCAAAGTAAATATGGTTAGCATTGTTGTCTCTTCAGAAACAGAAGATGGATATAGACAGAGGCCAGCTCTCTGCTACCAACAGGAGAAAGAAAGGAGTGGGGCTGCTGCATTGCTGCTCATCAGGAATATTTGGGTAACCAAACTGCATTATTGCCTAAACCACAGTTTCCCAAAGAGGTGGAAATATGCTGAAGGGCAGGTTGATGGAAACTGTGGCTTCACTACTCTCCCACTGCAATATATATCTGAAACTGTCACAGTGTAAAACAAAAACAAAAAGGAAATAGATGACAGGAGATGGGAAGAAATCCAGAAACGTTTTAAGTAGCTTGTTTCCATCCCTTGGAGTTTTATAATTTCATCATTTTAAATGCACATTAAAAAGTTCACACACTAAGTGGCCCATTCATTGTATCGGTTTGAATCCTGAGTTTTGGTCAATAAATTTAATAGGACACATTGGTATTCTTCTCTTGCCACCAGGTTTGTCCAGGAACAGGGAGCGTTGTGGGAACAGCCATTCCAGAGCTGGATACCCCCCTTTATCTCTGCCTTGGCTCTGATCCAATTCAAAAGGGCCTGCTTTTTTGAGAAGGCGAAAGGATTCCCATATCACATCTAATCTGGCCACAAATGCAGGGTCAGTCATCTCTCCCTATGGAAAGGGACTGCATGGACCCAGAGGATTCTGGGCAGCTGCACAGTCATCAAATCTCAGGCATGCTGCACCATGCAGAAAGTTATAGGAAATATGCAAGAACTTACAACTAAGAGTGCCATGCACCGCTTCCTGCCTGCCCACTTTGCCCAAGATAAATCTTTACCTTGCCCATTGCCCTGTAAGTGTTGACCCCAACACACACACACACACACACACACACACACACACACACACACACACACACACACAATGCCTTCTGCCTCCATAAGCACTCCATCCCCTTCAGCCCTTTGTTGGTGGTCCTGACAGCCACAGCCAGGTCAGACCTTTTATGCAAAGCCTTCCCACGATGCAGAAAAGAGCAGCTACTACCCTGAGCCATGCAGTCTTTTGAATGGCTATTCTGTTCCAAGTCTCTTCTTCAGACTTGCCCTTACTCTTCTGTGAGCCAAAGATTCATAAATAAGTCCCAGTACTCACATAGATTCGTTAAAATTTCCAACAATGCCTGGTGACTCTCCAGGGGTTGGGTAGCGGAAGCAAGGGTTGTTGGCATTGCAGATAATCCCCTGGATCCAGGGCAACGTTCCAGCTGAAGGCATGGCCTTGTTTGGAAAGTGACCTGAAATACAAGGACAAATATGAATGACATTACATCAGATCACCTGATTAATTACATAAGAAAAGTCCTGCTGGATCAGCCAAAGGCCCATCTAGTCCAGCACCCTGTTTCTCCTAGTGGTTCACCAGCTGCCACTGAGAAGTCCACAAGCAGGAAGGAAAGGCATACTTCTGTCCCACCATTGCTTTCCTGCAACTGGTAATTCAGAAGCATAATGCCGCGGAACCTGGAGGTACTACATAGCCACTCATAGACTTGCATGAATCCCCTTTTGGGGTGGTCCTCATGGCTTCCTCTCTTTTCAAAAGACCACTCACACCCTCCAATAAAATAATTACCGTAACCGTATAACTACTTCTTCCATAGGAAGTGACTGCCCATGTCCCTAGCACATACAGAGAGTGTACATCCAGGGAGGTCTTGCAAACCATTACTGGGAAATACAGCAAGGAAGAATTTTTCAAAGACCAGTTTAACCAAAAATTACAGTGGGATAAAGGAAAAATGTGTGCACGCCTTGGGAAGTAAAGCCTCTCAGATCTCTATCCATTTCCTCAAAAACAATTGCATGCCTCCAGGCATTCAACCCTGGCATTCAACCCTGAATAACCTCTATGGAAGCACCCAGTTATGCTGTCTGTCGCCTAACTTTCTTGAATGTAAGCCGAACATACAACAAGGAATTTCCATTAGCTAACAAATGGAGGAAACACTCACATTCCAAAAAGGCCACAATCCAAAATTGCTTAACCCTGAGCAGCATTCTTATCTTTTCAGACAAGATTAAATTGTTTTGATAACTTTAAGCTACTTTCTATTAGAAAAGGGATCAAACAACCTTTTTAGATCAGATTTCTTTTTAATCTTGTCTCAAGATTAAATTGTTTGATAACAATTTAAAGTTAAGATGGTGGTTTTTGTTTGGTGTTTTTTATTTTAAAGATTATTTAATTGACTCAGATATATTTAACCTCTCCAAGGCTTGAAAACTTGCATGCCAGCTGCTTGGCTGCTATTACAACACTACACAGAAAGCTGCCCACAGCTTTCATGGTGTCAGAACATCAAGAACATGTACAGCAGATAACATCACAACTCTGCCCCCAAAGGCATTAGCAGGACTATTAAAGAGATCACAGTATCCTGCATTCAAGGTTTTGCCCTAAAGCTCTGCTCTGGGTGCAGCAAAAGAACGTATGCAAGATACATGTGTAGGTGTCCACAACCTGGGAAAATGCTTCGTAAAACTGAAAAGTGTCCAATACATTTTGTTTTTTAAAGGGTCAGGTTACTCTTGCTCAGAAGGACAATATTAAAAACAATCCTTCAAGGTATGTACACAGACATTTAGCGTGTACAAAGGGATTCACACAGTAATCCTTACAACAGCCCTATAAGGTAGGTCAATATTACCACCCCCATATTTGAAATAGAAGAGGGCAAGGGCCAAGAGAGAACAGCTTGAAGACCACCTTGGAGTTCATAGCCAACACAAGATTTCAATCAGAGATGTTCTCAGTGCCTAAGCTCAGTGCCTTAGCAGTAGCTGCTAATATACGAGCTCTCTTGTGCTATTAGAAATTAATAAATGGATTATTTGCCCAAGTTTGTTTTGGAATGAATAAAAGTCATTGGACATGATCAGCTTTTTCTGGAAGAGCTCTGCAAATGAGCACATTAACACAATGGAAGAAGAACAGATCAATCCAAGAGAAACAGCAGATTCAAGAAAGGGATTGAATTTTTTAGCCAGTGAAGGCCAAACCGCACATCATATTAAAATATGTTTTAAAAGTAACGTACTTAGGACTGGCCAGCTCTCCTTTTATGCAAAATGCAGCTGCAGAGAGTAGAGCAATTTTATCAACTTTACGTGTAAATATGACTCTATGCAACCAATACTAGATCAACTTTAGGCTGCAATCCTATATATATTTACCTGGGAGCATGAACTCAATGGGATTTACTTCTGAATAGACACATATAGAGTTGTGCTGTTAATTTGATAAGTGCCTTTATTGGAGAGTAAAATGGAGGGTCCAGCTGTAACTGAGTTATAACCAAGGGGTAATTCTTACAATATAGGTCAGTGGACCAGGGGTGGGGGCAGCAGAAGAGCTAGCTCAGGGGATGCCAACCTTTCAACATGAGTGCTCCTGGCCCTTTAACAGTTGTCTAGGTGAGGGCATTTCAGCAGGTGCAGCTGCTTTAGCAGCACCATCAGCAGCTGCCAAGATTCTGTCTTCTACACAATTCTTAAGAATGCAGAGGTCCTAATGCATAGTGGAATGCATAGTGGAAGGTTGGCCACCCCTGAGCTAGAGCAGAAGGAGCACACACAAAGAGAGGAGGAGGAGCTGGCTCCAAACCAGGCAAAGAGGCTTTCCAGGACTCTAAACTCATGTTGTTGTTTTGATAATATTTGGTAATACAAGTAGCGTTTGCTCACTGTTTTTAACTTGGTTATACTTTGTTCTTGTTGGTCTTTGATGGTATTAATAAATTATGAACTCATGTTGTTAATTTGTTTTCAAAGTTGAAGTGTTGGTTCATAACTGGCCTCATTTTCATGAAGACAATGCACCCATAACTAAATTCTGAGGCAAAATGATGGGCCCTACTAGCAAGTGCCTTTTCCGTTTCTGTATGCGCTAGAAACTGAGCCTATGCTAGAAGGAAATCGTCAAGATTGGCAAAGCCTGTTTGTTCATTGATTTGATGAGAGAACTTCTCCATGACAAGGAGCAGCCATACTTGGTGTGACCCACTGATTCACTGGAGGAGTTTTATCATACTTTTTTTTTTACAAGCTTCATTTTTGCTGATGCGAGAAGGAACAGCAATAAGTCCCTATATTTTGTGAGCATGACTGTCCCAAACTGGACATTTTGGAATCTGATGTCACACTGTTAAAAAGTCTTTTAAACACTCCCACAGCTTGTCCATTTTAACCAATATCCCCCCCCACACACACAGCTTTGTTATTTTCTCTTCTCCTGATTGGTGTGGCATACTTTGTAGATGGTTTGATGAGAACATGAGGTCTGAAGCCAGTTGATGGACATATGAAATGATCTTATGCCAAGTGAAGCCATTGGGCCATCTAGTCAAGCACTGTCTTCTCTGATGGCAATGGCAGTCTCCTGCAAAGATCCTTCCTTTCAATGCAATCCTTTGCACACTTACCTTAGAGTAAGTTCCATTAAACTAAGTAGGGCTTACTTCTGAGTAGACATGCACACGATTGTGCTGTAAGTCTGCTTAGATCCTTCTAGCTGGAGATGCCAGAGATTGAACCTGGAACCTGCTACATGTAGGGGAAGGGAGAGGGCGAGCGAGAGCACATTGTGTCTGCCTGTCTCTTTCTTACTTTTCCTCCTCCCAGGGCTGGTCTGTTAATTGGATGTGGTCGTCCCCCCCCCCCAGTATTTCGATGGGGAGGCTTCCATCTTCACTGGCCGCACCACTTGCGTCACTGCAGGGGGGCAGAGCTCTAAGTCCCTCCGTGATCGGAGTCTCCGTTACACGGAGGAACGAAGCGCCCCGCCCCCTCCGAACCACTCAAAGCAGTGAAAACAACGCGCAGGGAATCTCCTGCGCGTTGTTTTCACTGCTTTGACTGGTTTGGAAGGCGCGGGGGCGGGGCGCTTCGTTCCTCCGTGTAACGGAGGCTCCGATCACGGAGGAACTTAGAGCTCCGCCCCCCCTGCAGTGACGCCAGTGGGCTGCACTCATGCCACCACCCTCCTCCACCCAGCTCTCTGAATGTTAGAAAGGCAAAAAGGGTGGGGAAGGAAAAAGGAAGTCAGAGAGGAACTGCTCTGAACCTGCGGTCTTGCCATTTCTTCTCTCCCTTCCCCACCCTTTCTGCCTTTCAAAATGGCAGAAAGGAGAAAGACAAGGAGGAGAACAGTGGCAAGGAGGTAAGTTTGAGGGGACACGGGACAGATGTGGAAAGGGCATGGGGAGTGTACTATACAAAGTTTGCATGGTGTAACATGTGGGCTTGGGTTATGCTGCCTCCACCAGACCGAAAGCCATGCCCACAGGTTTCCCATACTTACATTCATGTTGTTCGTAGGGCGGATACGATAGCCGCACAGAGATCAGTATGATGAAGATGAACAAAGGCCAAGCAATTTCTATCAGCAGCTGGAGCTAGAAGGGAAAGCAGCAAAAATATTAACATTTGCTCACAGTTATCACCAAGAAACTGAAATGGAACTTCCATAAGTTATCATCAAATCTTAGTGTATATGTGAATACAACATTAGCTCTGCTAGATTATACCAAAGGGCCACCTCATCTAGAATTTTTGTTGACCACATACATTGCAGTTCACCCAACCAACTAAACTGTAGCGTTGGATCAAAGCAAGTGTAGACCCCTTTCTCAGAAGTATATGGCAAACGGAGTGACTGCTATTATACTCTCCAGAATAATCCTGGTGTCTCCAGGAATCAGTTTCATTCTCCAGGGGGCTTCTGAAAGCAATCCTGAACATTTTAATAAGGCTTATATATACAGTTGGGCCTCCATATCCATGAGGGTTTCGTTCCACCACCACCCCGATACTGAAATCCGCATAAAGCAAAATCGCTTTAGCGCGGATATGGGGGTCACTGTAAAAATGCTGAAAAAAAGTTAAAAATAGCGTTTCTTACCTTTTGGCTGGCAAACCGCTCCGATTGCAGGGCTGTCGAGAGTGAAATCGCAACAACTTCCCCTTCCTTCCCCAGACTTGCCCCAATGCATTCTGGGGCAACCTTGGGGAAGGGAGGGGGGAAG
The DNA here is from genome assembly GCA_026170595.1 of Plestiodon gilberti rubricaudatus. Classification (NCBI taxonomy): domain Eukaryota; kingdom Metazoa; phylum Chordata; class Lepidosauria; order Squamata; family Scincidae; genus Plestiodon; species Plestiodon gilberti. Next base: position 92,010,385 of record JANXHW010000002.1, on the reverse strand, counting down.
TTGAGTAACCCAGAAGAGGCTGTAGAGTACGATTTGGCTCTCTACAGCTCTGCAAACAGAGCGGTTTGCCAGCCGAAAGGTAAGTAACACTATTTTTTTTAACTTTTTACTATTTTCAAGTTTTTACAGTGACCCCCGTATCCAAATCTGCGGATAGCGCACACAACTGTGTGTGTGTGTGTGTGTGTGTGTGTGTGTGTGTGTGTGTGTGTGTGTGTGTGTGTCTTCTAGTGAAGGAAACTGCTGTTCAAGGCTTCATAGTGCAACATGAGAAACTAAAATGAGATAACTGACATTTAACATCGGGCCAAGTTAGAAACTAGGGCTCAAGAGATTACTGTACCTCAGCTCAGTCTAAACTGTAAAGAAATCCCACCCTCCTCCCAAGCATTCTACTGATACATAAAGTACTGCCAGGAGCATAGCTTGCAAGCACATGATGTAGCAGCCCCACTGAAGCGAAACCAGTCTGCATCTGGTTACTGTTTGGATAGAAGACTCTTTCGTAATCCTATGTATATTGCCTTAGGATCCATGAACTAAAGGGAAGATAAACTTACAGAATAAATGAAATAAAATGACTAATAACGTATCCAGATTAAAATGTAGTATGGAAACTTTCATGGCTTGGTACAATTTGTAATGAAGCAGGCATTATGGGTTTTCTAGCCATGTTTATTATTTGAGAAATAAAACTAAAATCGTACTGTCTTCTTAAGAGATTTCTCTCACACACACACTCTGGAGATGTGTGTAGAGGCGAAGATGAGTCTTTATTTCTCCTACCACACGGTTTCATCCCAAATTAAATTCTTTAATTTTCAGGGCATTACGGGTTTGTGATGAACCATCTTTAGCTGCAGAAAGGCGCATCGTCACAGATTCCTTGTTGGCTAATGGTTATCAGTTGCAGCAAATTAACAAATGCTGGGAGAGACAAGTTAAAAAGAAAAACTATATCCCTAAGCCGGGAGAGAATAATGAAAAAGAGGAGGAAGCTGACAACGAGAAACGATGGTTATCATTGCCTTTCCTACAAGGAACCACGGACAAAATAGCGAGAGTGATGAGAAAATATGGGATCAGGACTTTATTTGCTCCTACAACTAAGATAGAGCAAATACTAAGAAATCCCAAAGATCAAAGACCTACGTTAATGAACCCAGGAGTCTATGAAATAAAATGCGGTTGTGGTCGTGCTTACATTGGAAATACAATGAGACCTATTAAAGTAAGAGTACAAGAACAACAGAGAGCGGTAAAATTGTCACAAGGAGAAAAATCTGCTGTGGCAGCGCACGCCCTGGAATCTGGCCACCAAATTGCTTTTGAGCAGGTCCGTTCGTTGTTTTCGGAAGCCAGTCTAAAACGAAGACTAAATCTGGAGGCTATTTCAATCTCCCAAAGGAAACCTGCAAGTCTTCTGAATAGACAGCAAGAGCTGTCATTTGCCAATAAAATCTGGCTACCTATCCTGAAAAGAGCATATTTGCAGCCTAGGAGGAATAGAGCAGAGGTTGATGATTCCGTTGTCAGTTAACGGTTGCCATGGCTTTTACTGGTATATGCTAGCAAGAGCTCCATGTTCTCAGTGTCATCCAGCAGTGTTATGCTGAATTACCTTGACAAGGTCCCTCGTGTGGGATGAAACGTTGGTAGGAGAAATAAAGACTCATCTTCGCCTCTACGCACATCTCCAGAGTGTGTGTGTGTGAGAGAAATCTCTTAAGAAGACAGTACGATTTTAGTTTTATTTCTCAAATAATAAACATGGCTAGAAAACCCATAATGCCTGCTTCATTACAAATTGTATCCAGATTAATTAAAGATCAGCCTGGATGTGTTCCTAACGTTGGACAGACACACAGACGGATGGACACCCACCCCTCTGGACCTCATCCTCATGAAGTCACCCAACCAGCAGAGTAGTCACGGAGGACCTGACTGGCTCTGGAAGAGGCACTGCATGCTCAGAAGCCTCTAGCCTACAACATGCTACATCACCCAATGACATCATTGGAGGTGGGTCCAGAGTGCTCAGGTAAAGCCCAGGTCCTCTTGGATCTTGTTGGGCAATTTTGGAGTCTAGACCGTTTCGCAATCCAGATTCTGAAATAAGGTCACCAAAAATGGACACTTCTTCCAAATCTGGCAACCAGCTTTGATCAGCTGACTCTAGCATTCACTTCCTTGATAGGAAGTATGTTGTCACTGCTCAAGAGCGGTGGCCGCCACAATTCTGGCAAGTGCACCACAATCCAACTCCAGAGAATGAGACCATATGTATGCAGCACTGCAGGGGCGGGGGGGGGGCAGGCCGGGCAGCAAGGGAGGGGGGACATTGGCCAAACCAGGCGGGGAGCGGGTGGGGATATTGGTGGTGCGCGCCACCGATATCCTAGGCCCTTTCTCCGCCTGGTTCGGCTTTACCCCGCTGCCTCGGATGTACATCAGCTTCAGAACTGGCGTACATCCGAAGAGGCCCATAGCCCTACACATTCATCCCCTTCCCCCAAGGTGTTCCTGGGCCACACCGGCGCAGCCCAGGAACGGGCTCAGGATACCGTGGCTGGCTCGTAAAGTTGCACAGGATTGCGCTGTAAGTAATACCATTAAATAACAAAAACATATTCAGCTACCTGCATTTATGTTCTGGCTTTTCTGCAACAATTCCCTGCCCGCTTAAGGCCTCCTCTCCACAACATTTCTGGCCACTTGCCTACTGATGAATCTCTGTGCTCCTTGTTTTCCCAAAAATAAAAATCTGCCAGGCATGAGATCTGCTATAATTGATTCAGAGTGCAATGTCCCCACTTCAAATCTCACCTCAGTCACAAGCTCAGTAGATAGTCTTAGGCAATTAGCTTTCGGCCACAAACTGGGTAGGTAGTCTTAAGCAATTATCTATTCTTTCAGCCTCAACTCCCCACTCCACACCCTTCCACATTACAGAGATAATAATTCTGACCTAATTTACAGGACTGTTCTAAGGGTTACAGAAATCACGTATGTGAAGACCGGAAATATGCTAGATAAGTGCTATTCCAGGATCCTTGCTGGCAAACTTTGCTGTTGTGATTTGGCATGTGAATCAGAAAATTTCATTAAGTATGCGTGCTTAGATTTTACAGCTCTTTTGAAATATTGTTTTTCCTATAAGAGTCCGTCCAGTAAACAGCTCAGCTTGCATGTCCCACTTCTGCCAGTTTTCCAAACATCAGCCACTGAAATTAGCATTGCGAAACCTAGGTTCAAAGCTCAGCTCAACGTGTGCAGCTCAAGAATTGCATGTGTGCTGCTGGAAGGCATCCAGGACAAAGTATATCCTGGCTGAACCCTGTGGGAGGAAAGCAACTTCAGGGGTCAGTACTGAGCAAATACGCACATGCTCTTCTCCTCATTCAGCATCTTTTCCTGTTCATTTATACCCTTGAAAATAATGGTCCTCTAAGAACCTGATGCAATCAGTGTTGCATACATTGTGGTGGGGCTACACACAGTTCACCATCAATCAGAGTTCACCAGTGAGCCACCACCCCTGCTGGTCCCTATCACCAGAACATTCCTCAAAGACTCTATCAATCAACACAAGCAACGAAGATGGCATTAATATTCTTTGCCCCCCCCCCTCTCTCTCTCACACACACAAGCAACATGTTGATATGGGCATAATGCTTATGTAGCATCACTGATAGTCATGCTGTCTGCCTATACAAGAATGGCACCAATACCGCTTGTACCAGTAAAAGCAGAAAGGCCAACAGTGCCCAGAAGCTTAATTTGCCCTTAGTGACACCATCCGCTGGCCAGACCTGATTGGCTACAATGATGAGCTCATTATTTCTTGAAAGGAGGAGTCCAGGTTTTTGCTGGCTTTTTTTTTTAAAGGCACTAAAGCAGCAGCCAATCAGAGCTGCAAACAGGCTAAAAGACAGTACAGTACTAGGGAAAGGAAGTGCTGAAGGAGGAGAATGTAGCTGTGGGGAAGAGAACTGAAACTGGGGGTGGTGAGGGGGTGCAGGAACACTTCCACCTTGCTTGCTTATGTGACAATTGGAATTGCATTTTGGAGGGAAACGGACCCCGTTTTGCTTCATCCTTTGTCCATATATGACGTGTGTGTGTGTGTGCGCGCGCTGTCCAAATGCACTTAGCTGAAACCATAAGTAACCCATAACATAGTCTGGATCACTACATCCTGGTACATTACTACATAACTGCATCTGTACTTGTCTGCCTTGACATGCTGCAAATGGAGCGTACAAAAGCAGAGGGCAATCATTTTCACAGCTATCACATGAAGGACTCTGGAAAGACACAAAAGGAACATACCGAAAAGGCTCAAAAGGCAACAGAGTATAGTTAATCATCTTAAAGTGGCAACATCAAAAAGGCTATGCAACTTTTGCAGAGGCGGATTTTCTCCACTATCATTAGCAGTTCCATAGCAGCAGCCTGCTGTAACATGTTCAGTCTGTTGCAGCAAACAGGAGTCCCACGGCATCTTAAAGACCAATACATTTTTTTCTGTCATAAGTGTTTCTGGACTAGAACCCACTGTGTCAGATACAAGGAACGTTATCCAAAATTGGTAGAAATAAGGACATTAGCATAGAAGGAAAATAAGGTTAACAAATAGTGGCGCTAAAAGGTTCTGAAATGCAAGAGGTCAAAAAGGTCTACGTAGAGCTCAGGTATGATGTATAGAAGATATAAACAATGGCCCATTCTCAACAACAGCCGCTGTTGATTATAGCGTTGTCTTTGCTGACTTAGCAATAGATGGAACTTCTATGTTCAAGAATCCTGTTGCTTTTGCTCCATCATCATGGCAACATTTTAAATAGGTCAACATATGCAGATATTTATTAGCATAATGAAAAGGGTTTCCTTCTCTCTCGCCAGTTGAACATGTAAGGCCGCCCAGGCTGCGACGGGACATAGGATATCGGCGCAACCCAGCACCGAATGGTCTCCTCCCTCACCACCCCTGCCTGCCGTCCCCATGCCCCCTTCATGAACAGCACAGCAGTCATCTGCATCAGCTGGCGCCAGCGCCGCTTACTCCCAGGGTGCCGAAAACTTGCTTTCTGGCACATTTACAACACCCTAAGTCGGTGGAGCACTCGCTCTGCCAGCCTAAACTTAGGCAGGATCAGGCTGCCCATGTTTCCTTTGCGGCCAAAGTCAATTCATGCAAAGACCAGGAAAAGGACGGTGTTGTCCACATCAGGGGTCATCAGTGGGTGCCCTCCTAACCTGCACTGTGGCAAGACTTGGGTGACCATAGTACATGCTTCTTAATCTACAGCAGCCATCAAGATCACCTGAGGAGCCATATGATTTAGTGCATAGTCCATGGGAGGAGGAGGACAGTTGAACTCCCAAAGGTTGGGGCCAAATCAGCAGGCCAAGACAAAGCACAGGGCTTCCCCCTCCCCCACACAGGTCAACTGTGCAGCCAGTATTGATGGAATTTGTCCCTGGATGCTCCCGTGTATTCCATGCAGCTTTGGTGTTTACACCAGAAGGCATACATTAAGCTGCCATGCACAAAGAAAATGTACCGCTAAGCCAGAACAATTGAGAAACAAAGCAGCTTCCTTTCAGGCAGACACATGTGAACTGACAACTATTTGTATAATGTATGGACTCTGTACATTATTTTGTTCAGGGGTACATTGAGATTTTTTCCCATATTAAAACATTTCCCCAGTGCGCCCCTAGCCCCAGGCACCATGTTTCTGACATCAACTCCCCTCCAATGTTCTCTCTTTAAAAAGGAAACTGACCTGGTAAAGGATACCATTACAAGTAATGGGACCTAAAAGAGCCCAGTTTTATAGATGGTCCATGTTGGGTTTTTCCCAGGCAAAAGAGAAGCCTATAACATCTAGATCAGTGGTTCTCAAAGTTCTCCTCGCAAGGCCTCCTCCAGGTCACTTCCGGTTTCATGAACATGACTTCCAGTTATGCCCAGAGGTCTTTCTGAGGCGTGCGGAGGCCTCCAGAGGCCATCCCGGGCCCAACGTGACACGGGAGCACCGTTTGGAGGTGAGTCGCGACCCACCACCAGAGGACAAGGTGGGTGGCGTCTCGGGTAAGTTTGAGAACTGCTGATTTACAGTATATGCCAAATACTTTTGAATAAACCTCAAGGTCTTAACCACAAGCTATACAAATCCTATACCTTTTCATATCAAAGACTACCCTGAATAATGGGAGTCTTGCATATGTGAGCAGCAATGGGCCGGCCCAGCCATGAGGCCAACTGAAGCAGACAGCAGAATGGTGGGGGACAGTCTTCTCTGTCCGCTAACTTGACTCCACTGCCCCTCCTTCTCCTTCCACTCCTTGGATTGGAAAAGGAACAGGGGGGGGCACAGAGGAAGAGAAAATGTGGAGGGGAAGGGAGTGTTGAGCTAGAACATTGGAGCATGGGAGGAGCAGAGGCTGGCACATTATCGAGTAAGGGGGGGGGGGGTGCAGCATTTGGCCTACTGCCTCAGCAGGACTTGGGCCAGCCCTGAATGGGTACATTAGACCAAAAATGATTGTCTGAGAAGGCCCTACATCAGAAAGCAAGCAACATTACATATCCAGTTCAGGCTAACAAAGCAACGGCATGATCTTACCATTTGTCTTCTCCTAGAGGTGAAATTCTTCCATAGCAGCAACCCCAGCTGTGTCCAGAATGCCATCTTCTTTCTGTACACACCAGCAGCACCACGGATGGCAACAGCACACAGCAAAGACACTGTGGCTGGTCATCAACTGGAAATAACAAAGGGAGGAGATATGCAGCGTTAGTTAATTCTTAAGAAAAATAAATAACCAAAGGCTACAATAGGGTCCCCCGTTTATGCATCTTCATTACCAAAGCCGATGAGAGGCCAATACCTTGTTCTTATACCCTATGTAGCAATCCTATTGAAAGAGAAACAAGTAACAAGTTTGTTTGTTTTTTTATCAGAGCACAGTCTCCAGGCCATGCATTCCAAAACTTGCTTTTGTCCATGTCCTGCCCTCCAGAAATCCAGTATTTAAAATATTTGTTTAATTTATTTACAGTATTTAACTCCACCTTTCTACCTGAAGGGATCCAAGGCAGTGTACAAAAAACAAATGCAGAATACCCTTCTCCCACCTACCTGAATCCCCACTACCATGTTTCCAAATTCATGCGATTATCCCCAAGGAACATTATGTGTCTGGGCAACTTGGCCAAAGAAAGTCTGATTTTACCAAGTCAGACCAGAAACAGCAGCAGAGGTCAGGAAGGTCACACATGACTGAGGGCCCATAGACTCCTTGGGACCCAGGTTGACCCCTGGAGCTCCCCAATGCAGAAAGCCAACCAAGCAATTTGTGATGTTACCACCTTGTCCTGTCCTGGCCGCCTGCAGTTCAGCTTCTTCAGGGGCCTCAGAGGGAGTCAATTCATGGATTGGGAGTGCAGGAGAGGAAACTGCTTGCACCTCAGTACTGCTGAGGAAGGCATATTGTTCAAGATATCTGCATAGGGAGAAATCCCCCACAGAATGAGCATGAGAGCCCACAGAATGAGCCAGGGGTTGGCTGGATCTTTCCCAGTCCTACCTAGAAATGTCACAGATTGAGCCCAGCACTTCCTGTGTGCAAAGCATGTACTCTACCTCTGAGCATCTTCTTCAGTGACTCTACGTGCCAAGGGCCAAACAACATGATGTGTGTGAGATCTATAGATTTCCCATTGTTCTTTGTCAATAGCAAAGTGTTAATAGGGGCATGGTTCAGAAGGGGCTAAATTCTTTCTCTTATGCCATTTTCTCAGTAAACTATTTGCCCTATGTGGCAAAACATACAGACATCATATGAGCATGGGGGCAATTCAGTTTCAGGGGGAAGAAAACAATGTAAGAAAAAAGATTAACCTTCTATGACCAACATCAAGCATATTTTCCCAATTAGGGAGCCCTGCAGCTACCTTTAGTAGTTTCCTTTAGGACACATGAAGGAGATCCATGAATGGATCCCCCAGTGTCACATTTTGTTTATTGTACAACCACAATAGTGGAAGGATCATCGCTGTAGGAAAGCTAATCTTAAGCTACAGTGCATAAACCACTAGTGCAGGGGTTCTCAACAAGTAGTACTAGTACCACCAGTGCTACTTCGGCCAACTGCTGGTGGTACTCGGACTGCTGGAACCCCACTCTGACACAGTACTTTTGGCACTGCGTTTTCACTCCCGAGAGGCTCCTGCCTTTGGCCAAGCCTCTCGGAAGCACAGAGAAGGGCCATCCCACCTGCCCAGAGCCTCCAACCTGGCCTCCAAAAACCCAAAAACCTGGAAGTAACTGGCAATGATGTCACTGCCAATCATTTCCAGTGGCACACAGCAGGAGAGTGGCGCTGGAGGTGGTACTCAGACGGAAAGGTGTTGAGAACCCCTGCACTAGTGGACTGCAGTCCACTTTCTGGTCTCTTTTTCCATAACAAACACTGACAAACACCAAATTAATTGGTGTTTAATTAATTTGCTCTGATTCTGCCTCAAATGTCACAAAACACACACTAACCTACAAGTACAGTAGCTACCTACTACCTAGTCATGCTTCCCATGTCCCTTCTCCTTGCAGCTTCACGGAAGTGCAGAAGGAGTAATCCAGTAGTTTTCCACTTCTCAATCCACCACCACCCCATAAGAAAATGTGGCAGTCTGCAAAGTGACATACTATCAGGGAAAAACACGCTTTAATCTGTGAGGCAGAGAGTTTGATTCTAGGTACAAATTTCATTTGTCTTTGCATTTGGAAGCTGGTGTTGTTGTCGGATGTTACTTCTGAGCATGGCTAGCTCAGTATCGTATATTCTGACCAGCTGTGGCTCTCCAAGATGTTTTTCACCTCTGCAACCCCAAAATCCTTTTAACTGGAAATGCTGGGGACACTATATATGCTTAGGCTTACCAGATCTCCAACCTGGACAGAGTAGTAGACCTTTAGGAGACTGAATGTGGGCAGGTGTAGCTTGTTAAACCTTAGAGCATAATCCTAGGCATGTCTACTCAGAAGCAAGCCCCATTGTGTTCAATGAGACGTTCCCAGGAAAGTGTGTATAGGATTGTGCTCTAAGGGTTTAACAAGCTACACCTGCCCACATTCCTTCTCCTAAAGGTCTAGCACTCTGTCCCGGTTGGAGATCTGGTAAGCCTATATATGCTCCAATACAGAACCATAATAAATCCTCCCTCGATTGGAGTGGAGCGCTGGTGTAACATAGCAGCTGAGAGACTGAGCAGTAACTCAGGATTTCCTAAATTGAAACTTGCCTCTGCCATGAACTCATGAGGTGGAATTTGCTGCTTAGATCTGGTAGGGAGGATGGGGAAATTCTGGTTCTCACTTTTTCCTTTCTGAGAATGGTCAGGAGCGCAGGACAGAACACAAGAAGAGCCCTGCTTGATCAGACTAACACCCATCTTTAGGGTGTTATCCTGTTTCCAGCAGTGAGCAGTCACATGCTGCTGGAAGTCTACAAGCAGGAGATAAGGCAAAAGTTTTCCCTTTGCTGTTTGCTCCCCAAATCAGGTACTCAGTGGTACCATAGACTTCCTCTGGCCATGGAGGTTCCATTTTGGCTAACTGATGTAGACATGACACACGGACAGTCCCAGAAAGGGTAGTTGCTTCCACTAGGAAGGGAAAGCCCCCCAAATGCCCGTCGTGCCCCATCCCCGCAGCCGCTTTTGGGTCTTTTAAAAGGTTTAAAACTTACCTTTTTTTACTGGTGGCGGCCATCTTGGATCTCAGGAAATCTCGCGAGATCCAAGATGGCAGCACCAAAATCTCGTGAGGGCATGAGGCAGTACTGTACTGCCTCATGCCCTCACGAGATTTTGGTGCTGCCATCTTGGATCTCGCGAGATTTCCTGAGATCCAAGATGGCCGCCACCAGTAAAAAAGGTAAGTTTTAAACCTTTTAAAAGACCCAAAAGCGGCTGCGGAGGCTTGTACCAGCCTGGATTGTCCCAGAATTTCCAGTACGGATGGATCCTCTCTCAGCCTCTTATACAGTGATAACAGCAGCGAATTGCCTTGCAGGATTTTTGTAAGGACAACATAAAGACAATACACATGAAGGATTTTGCAAACTCAGGAAGTGCTATATAAATTAAGTATAATTATTATTACCTGTATTGGTGTTGGACAAATTGGCTTAAAAAGTCAAGTTATCAGATATACACTGTTGTTGAACATAGCAGTTCTAATAAATGATAATGGATGTCTTTTTGGAACATAAACTTCTCCTCAGAAAAGGTCCTGCACCTGTTCGGTGGCCCTCAGAAACTGTGATCCAGCAAACCTAACAGAACCTTTGGTGCGTCACCTTTTTTGCAAGGTAGTAAGAAAACACTTCTCCTGCCAACCTAGCAGTTCCAAAGCATGTTAATGTGAGTAGATAAATAGGTACCGCTTGCGGGAAAGTAAACAGTGCTCCGTGTTCCAGCTGCATGCTACGCGCTGCGGCAAGGAGAGTCATGCCGGCCACATGACCACGGAGGCGTCTTCGGACAACGCTGGCTCTTCGGCTTTGAAATGGAGATGAGCACCACACCCTAGAGTCGGACACGACTGGACTTAATTGTCAGGGGTCACCTTTACCTTTACGTTAAGAAAACACTTTGGTCACTGCAGTGTATATGTATAGGCACCAACCACAAGGCAATCCTTCCGATTTGCCTTCTGGGCCTCCTATAACAACTTAAAAACAGCCCCCACACACACACTGGCCATGTCTGACCCTTACCCAAGATCATATTTTCACAGCTGTACAGTTTATGGGGGGAGGGGAGGCGAGGAAATTAAAACATGCAGTGGTGATTTATTCTCTACTCATCCCTCACCACAGCTGTACTAAACAAACATTCAACAGCCTTGGGGGGGAAGCTTTTGGCAAACAATACAGTTGTTTGCTCTGACTAGGAGAAAAAATGGCAAAGAAACCTTTCCCCTACAAAATAACTATTTAGTCAGCGACTAGGCAATCTTATAAAACAACTGAGAGCCGACACTGCCGGCTCTTGACACTGCCGGTTTAACTATGATAGAGAAGCATGCTCTCTATCCAACCATCACTCTTTGGTGACATGTGTACACTTTAAAAAAAAAAAACACACACAATTCCGTGAATGTTTTTTTTTCGGGTGGGGGGGGAATTAAGGATCTAGCCCTCATTGTTTCAGAGATTTTCAAACTGCCTACCCCTGTGCAATAGGGCCTATAATCCATCAAGTTTTACACCCAGCTCCTGTGCTATTGTCTCCAAGAGTGTGTGTAATGGGGGCGCACTTGTAATCCAGCAGGGGTTGCATGGAAAAGCCGACTGTATGACTCCATGCCTTCACATGTGTAAAGCAACCATGATTGTGTACATTACAATAGGTGCACATATCACTCCCACGTGGAGTTAGCCGTTCACACAGTTTGGCAGGCATCTCTCTGTGATCTCAGCCTGGTTAGGAGGCCACTAGCCAATTTAGGGGTTGCCGAGTAAATAAGTGGGCAACAATGACTAAAACATGAAAAAGGGGGTTACAGTCCAAGATTAAGTCCAGTACAGTATTAACAACTACCAGTAAGTGCAAGTGGCTTTCATTTGTCTATGGTGCGACAAGACAAGACGGCAGAAGTTTCATGGTCCACAATTTTTTAAAAGGGTAAATGAAGGGGGAGGGATTCACAATTCAGATCAGGGCATGGCACTGGGGCAAGGGAGGGGTCAAGCTATCTCTTCAGATCCTGTTAAGGCATGTCTAAAGGAAGGGTAAAATCTTGGGTAGGCATCTGGCAACCCGGGCACAAGTTTTATAGGACGCCATGGAGTTTTTGTACTTGTAAAAGCCGTCATACCAGACGATGCCACAAAAAAATTGTTTCTGTACAAGGAACAAAGTTTTTGCGGTAGTGGTATCGTCTTGTGTAACAACTTTTGCAAGTACAAAAACTAAATACCGTCCTATAAAACTTCTACCCGGGTTGCCAGATGTCTACCCAAGATTTTACCCTTTCTTTAGACATGCCCTAACAGGATCCGGAGAACTCGTCCACCTCAAAATTCCTACAGGACTTATGGTCAGGGTAGTAGATTACTATGGCAGTTGGGCTGCTCTTCCAACTCCTAATGCAATTACCTGTAAGGCACTTCTGAAGCATCCTGGCATGCTAATATCAGCTTGCCCTGCTGTTTCTGATGTCCTGTCCTTGTTCTGAGAACAGATAAAAAGATTCCAGCCTCCTGGGGAAAATCAGTTCAGGCTCTTTCATAATAATGATCAAAGGTTGGACCCAACTTCTAATGCAACCACTATTTGACTTTAATACAAATTAGGTTAGGCTCCTGAATTTAAGCTGTTATTGATTTTCTTTCTATCCAAATAAATGGCTAATTGAATAAAGGAGAGCACTAAATTGCAACAGGCACCTGGCAACAGTGCTGTCACTCTCATTTTGAGTAGAGTACCCAAGGTAGCAGGAGGCAGCATGACAGAATTCCCCATTTCCATGACTGTTTAAGGGGTGCAACTGTGCATGCCGTGCCCACGGCTCCCCAAACCCGATCCGTAGTACCATATAGGTAAAGGTGACCCCTGACAATTAAGTCCAGTCGTGTCCGACTCTAGGGTGTGGTGCTCATCCCCATTTCAAAGCCAAAGAGCCAGCGTTGTCCGAAGACGCCTCCGTGGTCATGTGGCCGGCATGACTCTCCTTGCCGCAGCGCGTAGCATGCGGCTGGAACACGGAGCGCTGTTTACCTTCCCGAAAGCGGTACCTATTTATCTACTCACATTAACATGCTTTGGAACTGCTAGGTTGGCAGGAGCTGGCCAAGCAACGAGAACTCACCCCGTCGCAGATTCGAACTGCCGACCTTTCGATCGACAGCTCATGGTTCAGCGGTTGAACCCACTGCGCCACCCGCCGCCATATGCAGGCCTGCAATTTGAATCGATCCTCAGGGTACGTGCACCACTTCAGTTTCAACATGTTGTGTAAATGAGTCATCAATGTCTAAACACCACAGCAAACCTTTCATATCACTGCAGCACAAAATGCTTCTCAGTGGAGTTTGTCCACAGATTCAGCTGCAACTCATCAAGTGCCGAGTGATCCAATGATGAGAAATCAAGGAAAGAACTTAGATGAACTGTCTCTCCAACAGATTATTACATGAGCAGCCAGACAAGGCACAAGGCCTTCAATGGTATCTGAAACCTGCTCCTGGAGTGTTATCCTGCCAATACTTTTCAGCTCTCTTGCAGGATCCTGCCATAATGCTTTAAGTCAAAAGGATCCGGCCTGTGCCACCTCAGTGTGGAACTCACTTGTTCCAAATTCCCATTTTTGTTCCTTCCACTTTATATTAAAAAAACGCTCAAACATTTTTGGTTTTTTTTTTAATGTGTAGACTTGCTTTTGGAGACCACAAAATGGATTCCCTCCTGTCACTATACCTTTCCCTTCCTCTCCTTCTTTTCCCTGTTAAAATTTGTTGTAAGCAGATGTTCATGTGATTCTATGTATTGTACCAACAAAAGCTCTTCCTCCTTTCAAATCTGTACAACCAAGGCCCTCAGAATTTGGCTTCTCAACAGATCAAGTGATTAAAGATCAGAAGGTGTCAAAAATAGTTTTTCCTTTGCTAAAAAATTGAGCAATGTTCCTTTCAAAACATCATCACCAGACAAGGTAGTCTGGCTAAGTATCACACAGTACACGTACAAGCATTAAATTAGGGGGAAAAGGTTTATAGGAACTATACAAAGTGGTGTTCCTGTTCTTCCTGAAAATGAGAAAGTCATAGCATGCTTTCTACACTTAGATGATTGGAGTGCAAAAAACAAATTTGATTCATGTTGCAAGTGTCCAGAATCCTTTTTTAAAAAATTACATTTTTTACATTGCTCTATAACTCCTAAAATAGAAACCAGTCTCAAAAAGCCTAACACTAGCTCATGAAAAGGGTTGGACAGATACGATCAGCAGGCTTCTTAATTTTCATCTTCCAAAAAAGCAATCAAAAAAGCAAACAATCTAAAAACGATGCAGAAGAACACCAGCAAACAGCCACCAAAAAAGACACTGTGCTGGGGTGAAAGGGGAGCAGTTGCTCTCCCTCTGCTAAATAAAAAAGGAGCACCAATTGAAAAAGTGCCTCTTGCCCAGTTAGCAGGGGTCAAACTACACATGCATAGAAACAGGCTTCTGTGCATTTCTCCCGTACGGTTCTCTCCCCAATCCAACAGATGGGGCTGTGTGAACTAAGTCATTTCAAAAAACTTAAAATCCCATTGATCAGTTTCTTGGGAGGAGCAAAGGGGGGGGGGGGGAAATCTAGATTCAGCCATGGTTGCCCACTCCCACTATCGTCACTAGCGCGCGCGTCACCCTAGAGCAGGGCGTGTGCGCCCCCCGTGCACCCCCCAAACATCCTCCCGCTCCAAGTGTCCTTACTCCCGCTCCAAGCGTCCTCCTTCTCCGGTGGTCCAGGGCCTTCTGGCGAGGCCCAATGCGTTAATACGTGAACTTTTAGCTTTTTCGCGCATGCGCACAGACGTTTCTGAGGGCAAGGGCTGCCCTTTTGCCCTTAGAAACGTTCTGCACATGCGTGAAAAAGGTAAAAGTTCACGTATTAATGCATTGGGCCCTGTCAGAAGGCCCTGGACCGGCGGCCGGGGCGGAAACTCTGAGGCCTTCTCCCAGCCTCGTAGCCTCCAGAGAGTGACGCGCGCTGGGGTGCACGCGTCACCCCTTTGCGCGCGTCACCCTGTGGCGGTCCGCCGCCCCCACCACCCTCCTGTGACGTGCCTGCCCACTCCCTATTCTTGCCAAACAGCTGATCAACCACATCTTAGCTTTTCAATATTTTAGTTTTTCAACAAGACTCTACATCTGCCGTCCAGGCTACTCCATGCACATTATCCTGTCTTGGAGCCACCAAACATGAAACTGAACATTAAAACCAGCATTTAAAAAATGCTTAAAAAATAGCATTAAAACTGCAAAACAAGTGCAATTAAAACAAATTAATAATTAAAACTATGTTAACAACCATAATATGTGTAAAGAAAACATCAATACTTTTTATTGTTAGTTTTCCTTGTGAAAAGCATAGATTATATAAAAGAATTTGTATAAACAATAAAGAATATGTTCGGTACAGCATTTCTCAGAGCATTCTTCTGTCTTACACAAACACACATCTCTGAAAACAGTTAAAAAGCTCTATCATCGTGTCCAGTTTAAAAAAATGATGCCCCTTCCATGTCAAACAGTGAGATTGTCCACTGCTATGAACGCTATCAGTTAAGTTGTCCACAATTTTAATTTGAGTGAATAGTTATTCACAAGAATTTATGGAGGCCGAGTGACTTACCCAAGGCTGAACAGCAAATATGGAACAGCAACAAGTAATATACCCAACAGACCCAGGTCGCAGTCTCCGTGTCTGAGCGCAAGGAAGCACTGCAGTCGCTGCCAAGCACTGTGTTTTGCAAATGTCAGCAGTGGATCTGACCTTTGAACTGAAACCTTGTGGCTGAGCCACTATCAGCTGAATGAAGCTGACCTGGCCAGTTGTATTGCAGAAAATCCCAGAATCAATGTCTTCTGTTAGCAAGATTTACTCTTAATAATTAAGTGCCTAAAATAATAAATACACCATACAAAATAAAATGAAAAGACTCTGCCGAACGTTCACAATCTAAATAACATCCTGCCTTACGTTTTCCTGAATCTACGAGCATTAAATACTGCACAAATATGTCTCAATCTTAAGACAGCGACACATAGTTATACAATATGGACTGCATGGCCGTCTCTTGAACATCCTTTTGCTAAGCTTTCATTCGCAGCTATATCACAGGATTGAAAAAGAGATGCACCTTCCTGCATATCAAATCACAGAAAGCCAGCAGACAGTTGGATATGATCATTGGGCATCCATGCCTAGTTACTGCAAGAATGCATTGCTCACTATTCATTAAGCTTAATTGTTTTCCTTCCTTTAGACAGGGAGACAGCAGGACTGGCAGCTTCTGATTTCCAAACTTCTGTCACAGGGATGGGGTTAAGGGTGGGGCCTGGTGCTCTCAGATAGGTCATTAGTGAAGGGAAACAACCTTCTTTTTGCTAGGGTGGATAGGCATGGTGGACTGAGTTAGCATTAGGGCTAAGAAAGAGCTGCATAGGAAGTGAGGATAAGAGCAATCTCCCCACAAACTGCTGCCTTGCTGCTGGACTGCTCGACACTATTGCCTCCTCCTTTTCTTCTTGGTCTGTGGCAACTCTCTCATTGTCAGCAACACACAGTCTACAGAGAATAGCTACAGAGGAACCATACATGTGAACACTGCAGTATCATGCTCAGAGGATGGTGAATGGTGCAGTGATTTTATGCAGATGTACACTTGAAACACTTGAAAGGGGCCGCGGTGGCTTAGTGGTTAAGACGCTGAATTGCAGACTGGAAGGTCGGTAGGACAGCAGTTCGAGACCCGAGTGCCACATGACGGAGTGAGCTCCCGTCTCCTGTCCCAGCTCCTGCCAACCTAGCAGTTTGAAAGCAAGAAATTGCAAGTAGATAAATAGGTACCACTGTGGCAGGAAGGTAACAGCGTTCCATTAGTCATGCCAGCCACATGACCACGGAAGTGTCTTCAGACAGCGCTGGCTCTTTGGCCTTAGAAATGGAGATGAGCACCGCACCCTAGAGTCGGACATGACTGACTTTCGAGTAGGCGATACCTTTACCAAACACACACTTGAAATAATAATAATAATAATACTCTACAGTATTTATATACCGCCTTTCTGGTCATTGGATTTCTCCTCTGACTTTAATTCAAGGCAGTGTACATGGGCAGGCTGTTCTAAACCCCAAGGGGTTTTTACAATATAATAACATTCTAGTCTTTCATAGAACCCTTCATTCAAGATGTTGCTTTCACAGTCCAGCTCTCTCTCTCTCTCTCTCTCTCTCTCTCTCTCTCTCTCTCTCTCTCTCTCTCTCTCTCTCTCTCTCCTTCTCTCTGGTGTTCGCCTCAGCACGCTCAGGAAACCAGTACACTAAGTGAAAATGCAGGCACTACTGCCCTGGTTTTTCCTCAAAACTTTTCAGGTTTTCACCAATTCACCAATTCTGGGAACTGAACCAAATTTCTATATTTTACATACAGATCCTGGCAATTTGCTTAAAAGTTAAAATAAACAGCTGGGACATATTTTTGGAGAGCGAGTTGGTAAGCCGATTAGACAGCTTCATTATCCCTGTTATTGCCAACTCTTCTCTCTCTTTACATTTTTGTCAGGGAGCACATGAACCTACCAAACTGCCTTATGTGGAAGGGCCCGTTTACACAGACAAAATCAAGTTGTAAGCCTTTCCTAGACTGTGCCATTTCAAGGCTCGGGTAATGAGGTTGCCTGCTGGAATGTTTCCCCATGATTAAAGCACAAAACAACATGACAGGAAGAAGACTGGTTTCACCTCAATGACACCCCAATTTCATATGTGTGGCGGGGGGGTTGTTGTTAAATAGAGGAGGCATTCTAAAAACAACCCTTTTCTCAGCAATTGAAATGGTACCATCAAAAATGTTGCCAGAACTCTGCTGAACATGTAAACTGGGCCTAAATCAAGCCATTGGTCCATCTAGCCCAGTTCTATGTCCTCCAGACAGAAGCCACTCTCCAAGATCCCAGACAAATGTCTTTTACAGCCTGTGACATTCTGTCTAGTAGTCTATACAGTGGGCTGCAGTGGTAGCTGCTCTTACATGAAGGAGACTTTGTGTCCAACGTTTCAAGGGAGAGAGGAGGAAATGCCCCTTTGTCATGTTTTTCTAGGCATGAAGAAATACATATATGCTAAATTTCAGCTTTCTATCTGCCATGGAAGTACTTCAACAAGTTTGATATGGTATCAACGAGTGAAAGCAATGAATGAAGGAGTACACATATGTCATGTACACATACATATACACAATGCCTGTCTAGCATGCAGACCAAATAGTGTTTAGGAGCTCACAGAAATGGAGGTGATTTTCTTAAAAGTTTTAGAATCACCAGGAAGATTCATGGCCATGATGATCCAACATTTAATGCAATTACCATAATCTGGGAGATTTATTAACTTGAAGGTTTAAAACATTGGGGGGCGGGATTTCTCTTACTTAATTAGCACCTTGTACATTTGGTAAAACTATACTGAAGCACTTACATGCTATCTGTCTGGTATAGAAGTTTAGAGTCTCCAATTGTGGCAGCATTTAAACGTACTGTATTTGCAACCTTAACCTTCACTCAACTTTGTACAGAAATAGCCCCTGGGGGAACCTTAGTTTCTCTATATGCTGGTGAATACTGTGCCCTCTGGTGTCAGGCTCTCATAACTATTTTGAAGATCTTTAAGAATTGGACTGGGTGCTCCCCTCATGTCTGGAAGCCACTACTAGTGACCGAATTACAGAGCCATCCCCCCAAAACAGTTATAGAAAAAATGAACGAATCCATTTCCAAAGGTAATGTTAAAAAAGGACAGGTCTGAAATTGATCAGCAGTGGCCAAAGGATTGGAAAAGGTCAGTTTACGTTCCAATTCCAAAGAAGGGCAGTGCCAAAGAGTGTTCAAACTACCGTACAATTGAACTCATTTCACATGCTAGCAAGGTTATGCTCAAAATCCTACAAGCTAGGCTTCAGCAGTACATGGACCGAGAACTACCGGACGTACAAGCTGGGTTTCGAAGAGGCAGAGGAACTAGAGATCAAATTGCCAACATGCGCTGGATCATGGAGAAAGCACGAGAGTTCCAAAAAAAACCTACTTCTGCTTCATTGACTACGCAAAAGCCTTTGATTGTGTGGATCACAACAAACTGTGGCAAATTCTTAAAGAGATGGGGGTACCAGACCACCTTACCTGTCTCCTGAGAAACCTGTATGCGGGTCAAGAAGCAACAGTTCGAACCGGCCATGGAACAACTGATTGGTTCAAAATTGGGAAGGGAGTACGGCAAGGCTGTATATTGTCACCCTGCTTATTTAACTTATATGCAGAGTACATTATGAGAAATGCAGGGCTGAATGAATCACAAGCCGGAATCAAGATTGCCGGGAGAAATATCAACAACCTCAGATACGCAGACGATACCACCCTAATGGCAGAAAGTGAAGAAGAACTAAAGAGCCTCTTGATGAGAGTGAAAGAGGAGAGTGCAAAAGTTGGCTTGAAACTCAACATTAATAAAACTAAGATCATGGCATCGGGTCCCATCAATTCCTGGCAAATAGAAGGGGCAGAAATGGAAGCAGTAACAGATTTTACTTTTCTGGGCTCCAAGATCACTGCAGACGGAAACAGCAGCCATGAAATTAAAAGACGCTTACTCCTTGGAAGGAAAGCTATGGCAAACTTAGACAGCATAATAAAAAGCAGAGATATCACCATGCCAACAAAAGTTCGTATAGTCAGGGCGATGGTGTTCCCAGTAGCAATGTATGGTTGCGAGAGTTGGACCATAAGGAAGGCTGAGCGCCGAAGAATAGATGCTTTTGAACTGTGTTGCTGGAGAAGACTCCTGAGAGTCCCTTGGACTGCTAGGAGATCAAATCAGTCAATTCTAAATGAAATCAAGCCTGACTGTTCCCTGGAAGGACAGGTACTAAGGCTAAAACTCAAATATTTTGGCCACCTAATGCGAAGAGAGGACTCTCTGGAGAAGACTCTGATGCTGGGAAAGATTGAAGGCAAAAGGAGAAGGGGAAGGCCAAGGATGAGATGGTTAGACAGCATCACCGATGTAACAAACATGAAAATGAGCGAACTCAGGAAGATAGTGGAGGACAGGAAGGCCTGGCGGGATATGGTTCATGGGATCACGAAGGGTCGGACACGACTTAACGACTGAACAACAACAACAACTGAAATTGATCTAACCCTTTACATACTTTTAGGACACAATCCTATACATGTCTACTCAGAAGTAAGTTCAATTGTGTTAAATGGGGCTTACTCCCAAGAAAATGTGTATAGGATTGCATCCTTAATCTCTTAAAATAACTTCCTCCTGGATTCCCTTCCATCACATTCTAGTACTGTATCATTCTTTAAAGGTGAAAATTCCCCTCGCTCGAAAGCTAGTAATTACCAACTCTAGGGGTGGTGCTCATCTCCGTTTCAAAGCCAGCACTGTCCAGAGACACTTCTGTGGTCATGTGGCCGACATGACTCAATGCCAAGACACACGGAAAGCTCAGCTGTTACCTTCCCACCAAGGAGGTACCTATTTATCTACTTGCAATTTCTTCCTTTCGAACTGTTAGGTTGGCAGGAACTGGAGCCGAAGAGCGAAGATGGTAGCTCACACCGTCACTCAAGTCTCAAACTGCTGTCCTGCCCACCTTCTGGTCTGCAGTGCAGCGTCTTAACCACTAAGCCACCGTAGCTCTTTCTTTACCCTAAGCCAAAAAATGGAATCCAAGATGGGGTTAATTATGCAAGTGAAACAATGGAGCTATGCACACAGGGGATGATTCTGTTTTAGAGACTCCCATTGAATTCAATGGGATAAAGTCAATGGGCTGTAATCTGAGACACCATTCCACATTTCATATACAATGGTCACTATAACAAAGTTGCTTCCAGGTATCTGGGACTCCCCAGCATTTCAGGGGTAATTATGCAAGCAGCAATCAGATGGACTGCACAGATCATGTAGTTTGTTCCCATGCTATGCCCCCAACAGAGGTACAGTACTAGTGTGGGAAGCAACCACACAATCGGAGGATACACGCAGTTGCTACTTGTATGCGTTATCCCTACCGTGTGTAGTATCAACCATGTAGGAGCAGCAAATGGATGGCAGCTACATCACAGCAGTTGCATATGAACAAAGCCAGTAGAAAGACTGCTGAACAAACCCTAAAAGACGGTCAGAGAAACATGGAACCTGGAAGAAACAAATGTTGTCTTACTGTAAGCGAAATAGTGTTCAAGGTTTTCTACGGAAACTATACAGCAAATCCCACTTCCCAAACTCCTACATTAAGAGACACTTGAACTGTTTTTACATTTCCTGTATCTGCAATTTGAATGCAAGCCCAACGTTGCTCGGAATGGATGTGCCGTTTTAAAATGGTCTGTCTTCTTCTAGCCCACATCATCAACTTTCATAAAAATCCACAAATAATGCAAGAGAAAATCAAAGATGCTTTTGGAGTTATGTGTAATTTATAGCAGATTAGGCTTCTGCCTTTTAACTGATGTAGTAATTAATCAATTACGTTTCAGAAACGTGGCAGACTATTAAATCCTCAGTATTGCTGCCTTATTTATATACTAAAGAATGTACTAAATAACTTACAGTTTAACAAACAGTACCACTCACTGTTTAAAGCGAAGGCCAGCATTTGAGTTGATGATGATTATCATTATCATGCTTAACATTTGTGTACTACTTTGAGTTCATGAAGGTGATATTCAAACCAGGGAAGTCCAGAGACACAGGGAAGTCCTGTTAGTGCCTACTCTACACCAGCCCTTTGGAGTGAGATCTCCAAAAAAAACACAACAACAAATGTGCCCTTGCATCACAATCTGACAGATTACCATTTGCCACCCAATTGAAATTGCCTTCCCCAATTAATCAACTAAAGTTTTGGCTGATTAATCTACCAATTAACAGCCCAATCCTGTCTAGCTAGGTTGCAGCACAGGCTTAGAGTGGATAGACCCTATCTATCTGGGTCTAAATAGGACCCAGCAATGAGGTGGCTGGAGCACTCCTCGGGGAAGGGGACATTTGTCCCCTTACCCCAAGTAGAGCACCAGCCACCCAGATGGGTATACTCCAATGTGCGGCAGCTATTTTGCTGGCGCACATTTGAGCGGGTCATGTAATGACAGCCAGGCAAGGGGGATAGGATTTCAATGGAGCCGCTGAAAGGTCAAACAATCCCCCCCCCTCCCAGAACACCCCTTTCCGCCCTCCCTCCACCCTACTGCCACCCAGCCAGGAACGTACCTTCCCTGGTGGCCGCACCACACAATCTAGGGTGAGTAGAGCAGCGTCAGCACTAGCGCCACCTACTCACCAGGTGCCACAAACTTGCTTTGTGACACATTTGTGACACCCTAGACTGGCAGAACAGTGCTCTGTTGGTCTAAAATTTAGATAGGATTTCGCTGTAAACCTCTCACTGGAGGAGTGAAAACGCTCTAGTAGCATGTAGACCACCAAACAAGCTTTCATATACAATGTTGAATTCTTATTCCTACAGCAACTCTCAGCCAGCCTGTTAGAAATGAAAACCAGCATTTGTTCAAAGGGCACACTGAACTCTGCGGTCAGGAGCTTGAAGCAGACGTTTGTTTTTCCAAAAAAGAGCGTGCCTTTAAACTAGCTCAGACTCCTAACATCTAGGAAAGGATTCTCATTCTCACCTCATGCACTAACTGCTCCCTAATGAAGTTAGCATAATGTGAAGAAAGTGTTCCTTTATTGGATTAACCTAAGAGTTATTTCCGAGGAACATTAGAGGGATAAAGTGTCTAATTCAATGTAGCTGTTCACACTAACGAAGCAGTCGCAAGTGTGTGGTCTAGACTCTTGGATTTTATGCAGGAGTGTGCCCCCAAACCCAGTCAAGAATGAGCCGGCTACCCATTAAAATGTGTGTAGTGTCACTGAAGTTGATGGGGCTAATCAGCAAGTTGTACTGAATCATCGCTTTTGTGTTTTGTATTTGCCATGGAATTGGGCTGCTTTGCCAGGAAAACAGCGTCAACTGTTTCATCATCACGCTATCTGCTTTGTCTTGGTCCTTGAGTCAGGATCACATGTTTTTCATTCAATGACCAATGCTGAAGAGTGCAGATGAAGCAGACTATTAACCTTGTGAATCATACACGTGACAAAATAGGAAAAGAAAGAAAACAAAAAAAACTGTAAGTGGTACCCAAATTGATCTTAAATTGTACAAAATTCCAAACACCACCCTCCCCGTTGGAACCACATGGTCAAAAATATGAAAGTAGAATAAGAAACACATTCAGTATCACTTCGAAGCAAACATGCAGCACTTAAGGTGTTATTAGACAAGACAACACCAATTTTTTGCGAGTGCCTTTTGCGGGTGCCATCGCCCAGGGAGGTGCGAGGGGCGGAGGCCAGAAACAGGGCCTTCTCAGTAGTGGCATCAACCTTATGGAATTCCCTCCCCTTTGACTTACGAACTGTTCCCTCCTTGGACACTTTCCGGCGAGGCCTAAAAACCTTCTTATTCAAAGAAGCCTTCTGAGCTCTTGCCTCTTTTAACATCTTGCTGGTACGGGTGGGGTGCTGCTGTTTTTATGATCTTGTTTTAAATGTAATTTTTTAATTCAATTTTTAGATGCTTTTATTAACTGATTTTTTTTTGCTGTTTAAAAAGTAATTATCTATTTGTATTTTTTGTATTTTATTCTTGTGTAAGCCGCCTTGGGTCCCTTTGGGGAGAAAGGCAGGATAGAAATATTGTAAATAAAAAATAAAATAAATAATTTTTTTCCTCCAAAGTAAATGACAGATGGTGGTCCCAATCCACAAGTGACATGCCTCATGCCTCAGTCTACTATTAGTGGAAGCAGGGTTTCTGAGAGGAATTTTATCAGGGGGTACAAAGTTTCTTTTGGGCCCTTTCTTAGAGGGGGAGGGGGAAATTGGAGCAGGGGGAAGGCAGCAAGGGCCAAAGTCCCTGGAGCCCAGTTCTACCAGGCTTCCTAGTATGGCACCCAGGTCTACCTGACTGGTACACCTGGTCTCCCAGTTGACCCAGCCCCTGTCTTTCACTCTCCATGAGGCCAGCTGAGATCCCAGGAAATTTCTGGGCCCCCTCCTTTGGCTCTTGGGGCCCTTTTTTGACCCTGGGCCCGGGTACAATTTACCCCTTTTACCCTTTTACATGGGCCCTGAGTGGAAGAAAAACTAAGCCCGTCAGGACTAATAGCACTCTCAGTACCACATGTGATTTGTTGCTTACATAATCTAAGAACAGGAAGTCAAGAAACCAAAATGAAAGACTGCATCCCTTTTCAGAATACTGTACAGCTTCTTCTATTCTCTTGATTTTCTGGTCTAGATTCTGCATCAGCCAGTAACATTCACCTGTTAAGGTTACCAGGTTGCAAACTGGAGAATCCATTGGTTTCCTTTTTACAGACCCGTAGCCCTCCCCAGGAATCTTGCCGCACACAGACCATTAACCTTATCCCTTGGAATACAAACCTCTGACAACTGAACAGTATCTGCATAGCCCCCCCCCCCCGTTTCTGTTCTTTGATCATGCAAGAGTGTGCCAAAGAGACAGAACTCAGGAACTGTCTCTGATGTCTATCACAACTGAGTTATCCTGCAAACGTTTTAAGTGTACGCATATATAGCAGCTCTGATGCTACAGTTCAGAACTTGAACACAATGCCAACCTAGAACAATGTATTACCACCCAGCGTGTTTGGTGCGATAAGATTCATCAGCACATGTAAGTGTAAACAAAAATATGCAATCCATTTATTAAATCCATTTCCAAAAAACTGTCCACCAATACCCATTTTCTATCTGCAGTAGCTCTATGTGGTGGATGCAATCAAATCTAACCTCATATGACACATCAGAGACAGAAAAAAAAATCCGCTCTTCATTTAAACATTTCAACTGAGACAAAATTGACTCAAAATTAAAACCCTGACTGCATCCCTAAGAGGTATTTCACTAGTAAATGAAAACGTGTATGCTCAATAGAAAGTTCCCATTAAATTAATATAAGGGTGACGTGTGTAGCAGCAGCCTCCACCTAGTTCTATGGCAGGCCAATTTATTTGTAATGTAATAGAAGGACGCGATAGTTAGGATGAGCAAGGGCATCAATCAACATTGTTGGTCTTAGAAGACAAGCTGCAAAACTTGTCTCCCATCAAAAGACACAATGGACTCCAGTAGATTAGAGAGAGCAGTTACAACAGTCACAAACCACAGTTCCGTGCCCCAGGGCTCCCTAATTCTCTGTGTTTCGCACAAATCTGTTGATTGCCTATGTACAAGTCCACAGAGTTCCATATGTCCTGGGAAGGCTCGATGATATATATAGATGCAGAGCTATATTTTCACCCAGACGTAATGGAATAGCCACATGCACTTTATGAGACGGTAATCAGGAACACTTGCATTGAATATCCATGTTGATAATTACTGTTACGCTTATTCAGGTTTCAAGACAATAAAAAGTAAAGTTTGTTGGAAGTTACAAGGCTTAGTGTGGAGTTTACAAAGCTTCATCAGGATACTTTTTAATCTTAAAATAGATATGAAGTAATGAGAAAAAGAAAACTACAGTAGGCAATGTTGATTATCTGGCTGTAATTCTAGTTATCAACATAACATTTATTACACAAATTATAGTATGATCTGACTGACTTTTATTGCAGCCTTTATCACCTTCTAAGGATTATGTAGAGAATGAAGCCTTTTACAAGTAGACTGGCGAGTGCCAGTCTCACTGACTTTGGCATCTATATGTCGTTACCGTTTCTTTACTAGTTATTACTGTGGCCTTTTCTCCCTCCAGAAAGGAAAGAGCTCTTTCAGCAAAGGGACAGTCCTGCAAATTCTGACTTGCGAGCAGCTTCACTGATTATTCTTTGTAGTGCTATTTGTAGGATGGCTGTTTATAATGCCAATCACAAATTGACTTCACTTGCAGAAGAGTCAAGGATCCAATTCTGAACGTACTTTAAACTGCCTGGTTCAACCCTACTAAAGCCAATGAAGACCATTTGGTAGAAAAGCAATGAGTACATACTGTACATTTCCCAATTCCAATAATTCTCTACAATCAGCCCCTGATAATGCTACAGACACTATAAAACCAGATATGAAAAGTGAAATAGACTTTCACTGAGGTAGACTGGAAATGGGGAGAAACTGGCCCTTAGGGATTAGGTCACTGCCATTGACATTGCAGTAATTCTATTATAGGTATCACAAGAGATGATTTGAGAGTTCTGTGATTGGAGCACCCAAACCCCTTTAGCAAGCATGAGGCAGGGCTGCACTGCAGGGGTGGAGGTTTTAACTGTTTAACCCTGCACCCACCACAGGCTTGATGCAAATCAAAACACATAGACCAAAGCTGTGGTGCCATGGAAAACATGCAGACACAATAATCATATTTTCTCTATGTGACTAATAGCAGTTTCATGGGGGAAATTTTCATCAGGAATCAGTGCAGGAGGTACAATGTGTGAAGCCCACCCAGACCTCACCCCACAACCCCAGTACAAATTTCATTCCCCACAGCTGCTTTTTGGATATACAGGAAACTACAAGGAGGTAATATTGATCTGCTGGGTTAGCAAAAATCACATGGTATAGTCTTTCCCTGGACTGTACCTCTACCGGGGGGGGGGGATATCATTTTGTTTTAACACTATTAACACTACCTTTTCTTTTTCTTTTTTTAAACATGCTCGCATACAAAAAAACTAGCACATCATAAGAGATAGGCTGGAACTTTTCTCCCCGAGTTTCAGTTTTTCTACATATGAAAGATACATATGAAAGCAACACCAAAGCAAATAGCATCAGCAAGGGTGTCTCTACAGAATTCCTTCTGGAAAAAAGGTTCTCCAGAAAGTTCTTCATAAAGAACAAAAAACCATTAGCCTCTGCTACCCTGAGAAATATTTTATTTAAAACTGGTTGGGGCTTTTTCTTTTTTCCAAGTTCAAGTTCAGGACTAGCTTAAGCTTTGCCTCTCTTCCTATGCTTTCTAGCTTTCTACAGGAACATTTTCCCCCCAGGGTAATATTAAAAAATGCAATAAAACCGTACAGTCCAAGGTCTCCAGCACATGATTTTGCTGGACATTCAGTTCAACTCTGTTTTTCCTGCAAAGGAATCAACATGATCTTTTCTACTGTGCAGCCAGACTTGGAGTGAAGTTCACCAACAGCCCAATCCTGTGTAACTCTTGCACCGGTGTAACAGTAGATCCAGTGTAAGTGCACTTATGCCAGTGTAACTTGCCGGACGCTGACAGACACAGGACAGACACCGGCGTAACCCCCCCTCGGACGCCGCGCATGTGCAGTTCGGACGCAGGATGGATGTTGCTGCAACTCCGCTAGCACAGGAAGCATTCTGGGAGTGTTTAGACGCCCCCAGAATTCCCCCTGCGCCAGCGGAGTTGCGCTGATGTTCATCCTGTGTCCATCGGTGTATGGCAAGTTACACTGGCATAAGTGCACTTACACCAGTGGATGTACTGTTACACCAGTGCAAGAGTTACACAGGATTGGGCTGTAACTATTGTATTCAGAGTGTGTTAGGAACTTATCACATGGAGGGGGGGGGAAACCCAAGCATGAGCAGACACACCTCCCCTTAAGTCACCATTATTTTCATCAAAACATTTTGTTGACAGTGTCATGAGGAGCGTGCCAGTGTCAAGAGCCCTGTTCCAAGTTATGCAGTTTCTACACACAGGAGTCACATCCATGACTTGGGGCAAGATGTGAATTAGGGCAACATGGATTCCAAAGTCTTGCTCAGCCATGAAGCTTCCTTAAGTAGCCTTGGACCAGCCTCATCCAACTCCCAGGTTTGGTGTAAGGAAGGACATAATGGAATTTGCCACACTAAGCTCCTAGCAGGAAGGGTGTTGTAAAGAATAACATGCAGAGGACATATTAATATATGGCAATACAGTATATCAATATGCGGATGACACCCAGCTCTATCTCTGTCTCATCTGGCAACAGGAAGGCTGTGAATGTTCTAAACTAATTAGTTGTTTGGAGCCAATAATAGACTGGATGAGGACAAACAAACTGGAATTGGATAAGACAGAGGTGCTGTTAGTGAGGAAACCTGGGATCCAGATCATGGATATTCAGGCTCTTCTGGAAGGGGTAGCACTATCCAGGAAGGAGCAGGTTCAGAGTTTGGGAATTCTAGACACAGCTTTATTTATTTATTTATTTATTTATTTATTTATTTATTTATAGATTTTTTACCCCGCCTTTCTCCCACCAGGGCAACCAAGGCGGCTTACAACAAAAATATTAAAATACATAAATACATTTAAAATCAAGAATTAAAATAATTAAAAACAATTAAAACAATTAAAACAAACAGCCCCAGTGGGTCATCCACATTTGTTAAAAGCAATTTGTTAAAAAGCCAGCCCACCATGTCAGACATCAAATGCTGATCTAAATAAAAATGTCTTGAGGCCCCGCCGAAAGGTCTCTAAGGAGGGAGCCGTTCTTAATTCCAGGGGGAGGGAATTCCATAATTGGGGCGCCACTGCCGAGAAGGCCCTATTCCGCGCCGCCATCCCCCTCACCTCCGTCAGTGGCGGCACGGTCAACAGGGCCCCCCCTGATGACCTCAGAGTACGGGTCGGATTATAAGGAAGGAGGTGGTCCCTCAAATACCCTGGACCCGAGCCGTAAAGGGCTTTAAAAGTCAAAACTAGCACTTTGAATTGTGCCCGGAAACAAACCGGCAACCAGTGTAGCCGCTGAAGCAACGGTCCGACTGAGTCGAACCGACAGGCCCCAGCAACCACCCGGGCCGCCGCATTCTGCACTAGTTGCAGTTTCCGAACAGTCTTCAAAGGCAGCCCCACGTAGAGCGCATTGCAGTAATCTAGTCTAGATGTCACTAGGGCATGGGTCACCGTGGCCAGGTCTGCACGATCCAGGTACGGTCGCAGCTGGTGCACCAGCCGAAGCTGGGCAAAAGCCCCCCTGGCCACAGCCGCCACCTGGGAATCCAGGAGCAGCTGCGCATCCAGGAGAACCCCCAAGCTGCGGACCTGCTCCTTCAGAGGGAAGGATGTCCTGATGTCCATATATTATTACACCTGATGTCCATATATTATTACACCTGATGTCCATATATTATTATGTCCAGGTGTTGGTTGTGGCTTGGGGTGCTTTTGCCCAGTGTAGGCTGGCACAACAGCTGCAGCCTTTCCTGGGTCAAGCAGTCCTAACCATGGTTGTCTATGCATTGGTTATATATCCCAGTATACTGTAACATATTCTATGCAGGAGTGCCCTTGAAGACCACTGGGAAACTTCAACTTGCTCAGAATGCTGCTGCACATCTGCTTACCAGCACCAGACATGGATGTAGAACACATCGAGCCTGTGCTATTCCATCTGCTCTGGTTGACAGTAGGTTTAAGTGCAATTCAAGGTGCTGGTTTTAACTTTAAAGCCCTAAGTGGTTTGGGATCCACCTCCATGAAATATCCAGTTCCCTGAGATCTTCAGGACGGCCCTCTTATGTACAGAAGTACATCTGGCAGTGATTACTTTCTCTGTGGAACTCCCTCCCTCAAGAGGCAAGAATGGCGCCTTGACTAATTCAGCTCCAGCACTGGCTAAACAGCTCCAGCACTGGCTGAAATTCAGCTCCAGCACTTGTTTTTGCAGAAAACTAATTCTTGACTAATTCAGCTCCAGCACTTGTTTTTGCAGAAAACTTGTTGTTGTTGTTCAGTCGTTAAGTCGTGTCCGATCCTTTGTGATCCCATGAACCATATCCCGCCAGGCCTTCCTGTCCTCCACCTCCAGCACTTGTTTTTGCAGACTTTCCCCCTTCAATTTTGGTACTGATTGATATTCTAGCTGGCTGTTTTTCTAACATTATTCTGCTGCTCTTTTATTGTTTTTATATGTATTTTTTATTTTGATGCTATTTTTAAAATACAAAACTCCCATTTATTCCACCTATAGCCTTTTGTTCAGAAACATACAATGCCCCCAGGCCAATGGACACTAAATGTTTCACAAAACACCTCTCTGGAAAATACATTGCAACCCCTGGCTCTCCAGGGTTTCCTTTTAGCCTGCAAAATCATCCTCCCAGTTCCTGTTCAGTCCTGGCTCACTTAAAAAATAGAGTCAGAGCAAGAAAACAATGGATTTCACAACAGGATCTTGGGCAGAGTAGCAGCTAAATTCATTTTTTATTCTTATCATCATCATCCTCTGGGGATGTTTCTTTTTGCAAATATGTTTTCTCAGCCTCAGCTTCCCCCTTCCAGTGGAGGTGCATTCCCCAAATGAGAAGGATCCGCACAAAAAATCTTGCCAGCCTGATGGCTTTCATTAAGCGATCCTGCTACATACCAGAGGTTACTCTCGGTCATTTCTACTTGGAACTGCTCTGCCGCCTGCCTATCTCCTCCCTCACAGCTTTTCTCCTTGTCTCAGCAGCCCCGACTGCAGGCGTCCGGAGCTATAAGAGTCAAAAAGAAAAACACGTCCTATCTGATGGAAGCGTCAAAAGTTGATGCCAGACTGAGGGGAACCGCCGGACCCCTTGAGGTCCCATTCTGCGGAGGACAACTGTTAGCCCCGCCTCAGATGAAGCCGACAGAGTTAAGACATACGGTGGTGTGGGTCTGTTATATCAGTGATTGGAAAAGACAGAATAATGGCACAAAAAATGGCACCAAAAAAATCACACACAGAGACACAGAACAAGATTCCAAGGCAAAATGACCTCAAGCAAGAAGGTTGCTCGCTCCAAAAAGTAGTTCCTGTTTCTAACCCGACATGCCTGTCCCTTTCTTTGTCCGTTGAAATGAGCACAGCCAGTCTCTGCTCTGTATTAATTTTTCCCTCCCTATCTCTATCAAATAGTCATTTATTTATTTTTTTAAAAAAATGCCAGACTCGCTCAAGCCTGCCTGGAAGCCCCATCGCTCTTTTGCCTCTATTCCTGGCACAAGAAAAGCCAGCTGCCTGCGGTTCTCCACGGGGAAGCAAATACACTCTGCACATCCTCAGAGGTCCGCTCGTGAATCTCTCTGTTCACACTTGGAGGGAAGAATGAAAGCTGAGCTGAGCCTTCGACGCCGATGAACCCCTTGTGGGATCCTCGACAACGAGGGTGACTGAGGCAAACGCAAGGTCCTTCCAACCTCTCCATAGCAGGACAAAGAAAGGAAAACCTCCGACCAGAATTCGGACAGTAACAAATCGTTTGAGCGTCGAAAGCCTCCCCCCCCCCGCCCCGCCACTAGCTTCAGAATCAGCCCCCCACACAAGCGCCTCTTGTTTACCTGCTCGCCAGTTTGATCGGGGTCTTCCTTTTTAGCCACTTCGAATAAAGTTAAACAAATCCCAGAGACAAAGCCTGGTGGTCCTCGGCGAGGGGGGGGGGATCCGATCTAGAGCAGCCTTCGCTCCTGCGTGGTCCCCTACTGTGACTCCAGAAAACCAGAATATTTTGACTCCGGAGCGCCTTATATAGATTCCGCCAGCGCCGTGTAACAGGGGAGGTTATTATCGGTCAAGTGAGACTTCCTTCGGTGGTGGTTGGGGCGGCTGCTGCTGCTCTGTTTATGTATTTCAGTCACTCACGAAGAGCACGTGGAGGCTGAGCCCGCCTCTTAAAAGGGCGACTCTGGCCTCTTCCCAGAGCCCCGGGATCCTTGGTGATGTGCTCGGTCTCTGAGCCCCACCTGAGAGCGTCCCTTCCTCGCGCAAGCCTCGTCTCAGTTCCGCATCCTCATTCCAACATCAGCCAGCCAGGTGCCTCATTACAGCGCAACCGTAGTAGGCATGTCTACTCAGTAAGCCCCATAGGACCTAAAGAGCGTTTAGTCCGTTCAAAAAGATAAGATGTATAAGTATAATCAGTAGTACTCCACTCTGCCATAGCAACTAAGTGCTCTAAAAGTGGCTCACAAAGAGGGAACAACAACAAACAACAACAAGGCATCACAAGAGGGCAGTAAAGCAGCCTGACACCACTGGAGAGGACAGCAGCTAAATAACACAACAGTGGATGGAAGCCACCCACCATGGATTAAAAGTATGTAAATAGCCTGGTAAAAGAAAGAGGCCTTCACCTGGCACCAGAATAACATTGAAGTCAGCCCTGCCCTGGCAGGCCACCCAGTGAGGAGAGTGTTTCCTAGGTGAAGCACCATCACCAAAAAGCTGCTTGGTCTCCAGATGCTGCCACGGTCACCTTGGAAGGCAGGGACACCTGGAGGAATGACAACCACAGTGTTCAGGCAGGCCAAGAGAACCTCTTTACTACTACTGGGTTCTGTGGCAGTACACCACCACCTCTGAGTATGACAGTAGTTGCAGCGGAGCAATAGCGGAAGAAGCAGCATGCCTTTCTCTCCTGCTTGTGGGCTTCCCAGAGGCAGCTGGTGGGCCACTGCAGGAAGCAGGATGCTGCACTAGATGGACCGTTGGCCCGATCCAAGCAGGGCTTTTGTTATGTTAAGTTCCTATAAGGGACACATGGAAACTGATGCACAGAGGCAGTGTACCACTGAGTGCCAGATGCTGGGGACAAACAACGGATGGGTTAGCAATGTGTGATGTTAAAACAAAAATCCCGATTTTTGGCTTAATCCTATTCAAAGGAAACACCAGCAGAGCATGTGTTCCTTAGGCGCTGGCGGCTGCAAAAGCGCTGTAAGCTGCAAGCACGCTGGCGGGAAGGCTGGAGCCTTCCCACATGCACTGGTGGATGTCAGGAGGCCCATCGGAGCAGGTGAACCTGAGCAGGGGTTGGAAGGAGGCAAGGAGGGGATTGAGCGGGGGAGGGGTAGGCGGAATGGGGTGGAGGGCAGATAGGAGCAGCAGCAGCAGATGCTGAATCCCAGTCCCCTTCCTGGTCCTGATCCGCCTGCACGGATCAATGCAGACATGCGTCAGTGATATCACTGCGCCGGTCCGAGTTGACCCATTGAGGCTGCTTGGGCCTACCCCGGGGCAAGCAGACTGACCCTGGGGCTTACCCCGAGGAGACCTCCAGCAACCAAAACTCCCCTGCGAGATCCAGCGGAAGTTGCACCAGCGCTGCTGCATCACCACACAGGGATTTAGGTAGGATTGGGCTGTTTGAGTGGTTAGGGCAGAGGTGGGGAACCTCCGGTCCCAGGGTCGGATCCGGCCCCTGAGGCCATGCGGTCTGGCCCCCGGAGAGATTGCCGGGAGGCCACCCAACTGGCCCCTGGAGGCTCCGCCGGGTCCGCGCGTCACCTCTGGAGGCTGGGAGAGGGCCTCCGCATGTCCTCCCCGGCCGCCACCTCGACCCCTTCTCACCAGGCCATTGGCCATTTCGCACATGCGTACCACGCCGATGAGGGCAAGCTCTTGCCCTCTTGCCCTCATCGGCATGGTACGCATGTGCAAAATGGTCGACGACGGTCTGGTGAGAAGGGGTTGAGGCGGCAGCCAGGGAGGATGTGCGGAGGCTTTCTCCTGGTCTCCGGAGGTGATGTGCGGACCCGGCGGTGGCTTCGGACGGTGAGCGCGGAGCCTCCGGAGGCCGATGGGGGGGGCAAAAATTAAATAAATAAATAAAAATGGCGCCCGGCCTTACAGCCGGGCCCCAAGCAAATTTCTAATATTTAAAACGGCCCTCGCCAGGGAAAAGGTTCCCCGCCCCTGGGTTAGGGGAAGAGCCTAGTCAGTGAGACATGGACAGGAATGGAGCCTTACAAGCCTGTGGATGACACCTGGTGGTTTTTGTCAGGGTTCAGCAGTTCAGGGTATGGAGCCAATAGGGGAAAAAAATCAATACACACATGCGCACATGCTAAAAATATATGATCTAGAGTTGACCAGCGTTTCTCAAACTGTGGGTTGGGAGGGTCATGACCCTATTTCTGGTGGGTCCCACAGGGCCTCCAATAAAAAGGCACACTGGTGCTGGAAAGATCAGATAACTAATTGCCTCAAGGTCTGAGGCTATTAAAAAAATCAGAGAGCTGATTTGCCCTGCAAACAGCTGAGCTCCTGCAATTTGCAAGCTTGTGTAAATACAGGGAGATAAATGTTTGAGCGTCTTTTTTCTGGTTTGTTTTTTCCAAGTCTGTCAATGACAGTAATGGGGGCAGGTGAAGGCTGGGTCACATAACTAAGTCCCCCAAGGCTTGGGGCTAATCATTAGGGGCTGCCTCATTATGAGAAATGGATTGAATTCTTTACAAATAGTCTATTTGAAATAGATAAATAAATAAAACATTACTTACAAATAAATTATAATATTATTTCTTTCCAGATCACCTTTTTTTAAAGTCTGATAAAGCTAGGTGGGTCCCGAAAGAGTGTCATTTTAAAAAGTGGGTCCCAGTGCTAAAACGTTTGAGAACCACTGATCTAGACAGCCAAATATCTGATACTGAACCTGAGGCAAAAAATAGCACATACAATACCTGATTGTTCCTTGTTAGAAGGAACTCCTTCTTTGGCTCCTCCATTGGGTCCTTTGAAGGGTTCTTAGATCCTTCAATGGCCCTTTCATTAGAAGCCTTCCGATAAGGCCTGAAGACCTTCTTATTTCAAAAAGACTTTGGAACCCAGTAGGGTTTTTAAAGGATACGCTCGCTGGTTGCAGACTGGTGTTTGTTAATTATTATTATTATTTAATGTTTTTATAACCAATGTTTTTCATTGCTGCTGTTTGCCACTGGTTGGCTTTTAATATGGTATTTTTTATGTATTTTATAGTTTTAGGTATTTTTTAATGTATATGTATTTTTAATGTGCTGTGAGCCACCTTGGGTGCCCTTCAGGGAGAAAGGCGGGATAGAAATTAGTAAATAAATAAAATGGTTAGCAACCCAGAACAAGAGGCCATCTTCTTTTTACCCTGCTTTCAGCGCAATCCTACATAAGGATCAGGCCGGCAGCCAGGCTGCCGCCGGGGCGGAGATCTACTCGGGTAAGGGGACACTTGTGGCAGAAGCCATCCCCCCCCTCCCGGGCTGGCTGGGCCAATGGCCCCCCCTCCCTCTACCACCTGTGACTTACCTGGTCCAGCGGCCATTGGGGTGCTCCAGCATCGGAGCAAGGGAGGCCGGCCTCTGCGCCGGCCTCCCTTACTCAAGAGTCATCGTGAACGTGCTTTACGGCACATTCGCGTCGGCTTCGGGCGGCAGAATGCTCGTCCTGCCACTCGAACTTCTGGTAGGATTGCACTGTTTGTCAGCTTCCAGAGGCATCCAGTTGGCATATGGAGAATGCTGGACCTGATGAAACTTGACCTGCTTTGGCAAGGCAATCAGGACTAGCCCATGCATGAAGTCAACTGAGGCAGCAGACTGGCAGGGAGTGCCCACCTCCATCCACCCGCTCAACTCCATTGCTCCTCTGGATTGGAAAAGGAAGAGGTGGTACAGAGTGGAAGAGGAAGTGTGGACGAGAAGAAGGTGCACTGTATGTTCTCCTCTTCACACTTCTTCTTCTGCTCTGTCCCTCTCTTCCTTTCCCAATTCCTCATCGAAGAAGTAGGAGAAATAAAGGCTGGCCTGTTAATAAGTAATTGGCATGCCACTTCAGGTGCCAGAACATCTTGAGCCAACCCTGAAGGCAATTCCTTTGTTCTTTTATTTTCCGTTTAAAATAAATGCCCTGTTCTGTTTCCTGGTTAGTAAATAAGACCAATGCACAATCATCTTGGTCAAAATCATATGCAGGAAATTGTGTTCCAGAGGAGCTTTGATCTTTTCTCCCTGGCATTAGATGACAGCAATACCCAGTATATGCAACTTGTGTTCACACGCACACACACACACACACACACACACACACACACACACACACACACACACACACACACACGCTATTCATTTCAGTACATTACTTGCGCGTGAGGCTGGAATGTCTCCAAAGACATCCAAGTGAACTCGGACGTCTTCCAACCATTTTCAGTCTCGCGCAGGTGCGTGAGGCTAGGAAGATAAAGACAAAGACACGCAGCAGCGGTCAGCACAGTCTCAGAAGAGCTCTGGCCCGCCGCGATGCAGTTGGTGGGCCAGGAAAGGCTGGGACACCAGATAAAAGCTCTGGGACAGAAGCTGAAGACGCGGGCAGCGGAGCAGTCCTAGATGGCCAGGATGAAGAGGAGACTAAAGAAAAAGAGGTATTTGCACTGCAGCAGGGGCTTCTGGATGTCCAGCCGGCAAGTTCAGCCAGCTCAACATTATTAAAATACAGTATTTTACCTTTCCCCCCATGTCTCTGAGCACGTGCAGAGTGCCACCGCTGTTTTCATCACGGCCAGCTGGCTGCCGCCACAACGCAGCCAGCTGGCCGGGACAAAAACAGCGGTGGGCACTCTGCACGTGTTCAGTGGCATGAAAAAGGTAAAATACTGTATTTATTTTATGGTGGACACGCCCACTCCCAGTGGACACGCCCACTTCCAGTGGAAGTGACATCACAGTTTTTGACCTGCCTCCCCGTGATGTCACTTCTGCCCCCCTCGGGGTCCCAGAAAATCTGGTAAGCCTACTTTAATCCCCAATATTTTAACAATCTTCCTATTTAGTTCACCATCTGTCCCCAACCTCAGGTGGTGCCACGTGTCCCATTATGCCTGGATCTTGAGGTTCATCCCCTTGAGAATAAATTCTATCTTCTCTGTGAAAAGTCAGATTGACTACACTGACTTGACAACATTGTAACAGAAGTCAAACCTGCCTCTCACTTCTTACCAAGTCCAAAGAATCTCACTGAACTGAATTGGGTTCTCTGAGTCCAAAGAGTCTTGCTAGGTTGAAATCTTGAATTGGTGCCTGCAACCCCCCCCCCCCAAAAAAAATCTTAAAAGATGCCTATGCAATTAAAACCAAATCAAATCATTCTTTTTTTCCCAACTGGTGCACACAAACATTGCTCTGTGGCAGAACTTCAAAATGGTGCACTGAGGCACACTAGTGTGCCATGAGAAAATTAAATCATTACTTAATGGCTTTTGAGAGCTCAAAATAGCCACTGGGTTTCTTGCTGTGACTTTGTTTGATTTACTGTTCTGGCTTTGCCTCCTTCCAATCAACCTTTGCCTGGGCAAAGTAATTTTGCTATGTTTCTGCATCTGGTATGACTGGAACGTTCACTACTCTGTCTATACTCCTGATGTCAAGGGAACAGCAGACTTGCCATGAAAGGAGGCTGACCATTGTGACTCTCTGTGAATCACTGTTCTTGTAATCAGGAAGTATGCCAAGAAAAGACTGATCTCCAGAAGAATTGCTCTAGGTTAGAAGCACTGAAGGTCTACAAGAGGGCCTGTTTGTTGTGGAGAAATGCAGCTTATTTGCAGCTGTTTTTGGAATGATTAATCTAAGAAGGAGGAATGATCTGTGTTGCATCATCTCTACATTATGAACAAGCAGGCAACATTTGTAATTCAATTCACTAAGCACAAAAAGTAACATGACTGAGCTGAATGAAGTGCTACTACAATGAGTATCATATTTGCACAATCAGAAAATGGTGTTGCCAAGTGTAACATTTACTTGGGACCATGTAACAGATGAGACACAGCGCAGACACAGTAACTTGGAACTGTATGTGGGGTGTTTGTTTGTTGTTGTTCTTCAGTCGTTAAGTCGTGTCCGACCCTTCGTGATCCCATGAACCATATCCCGCCAGGTGTTTATACCTTATGCTGATATACCTCTCTCACAATTTTTGGATACCAGGGTATTACCCAAGTGGGATGCTTCCTTAGGGAAATCAGTGGATGGGAGAGGGGTGCTTAAACCAGTCCTTCACCTGCTGATCCTCCAATGCAAATCTCAGCCCAGGCCTTTCTGAATCAGTTTTCCTGAGCTGAGTTTCAAAACTGAAAATAAGTCTGGCTGCAGGAAAAATGTCTTGAAGTCAAAGTGAAGCACCCCACCCGGCCAATTACTCCCTAGTAGTCATCACCCATAGGTTCCTGTTTTGAAAATGTGCATTTTTGCCAAGATAACGTTGTCCTGCCCTTAGATGACAGCATTTCAAGCAAGTGGGGGGGGGGGATTGCATGACCATTCCAGACAAGCTGTGTAGTGGTCACCCAGGAAGGCTCTCTCTCTTCTGCTCACTCGCTCAGATTTACATGCTTGTGTCTCACTTCTGCAGCACAACCTAGGTTCAAACTTCCAGGAGATCACTGGAAGTTTATGATGCCTTTGTAATATTTGGTTTGTTTACAAATATACAGGTTTGAGCAATGGCGTCGCTGGAGCGTGGCGAGTGGGGCGGGCTGCCGGGGGGTGACACGCGCATAAAGGTGACACGCGCGTCACTGTCCGGAGGCTCTGAGCCCGGGAGAAGGCCTCGGCGTGTCCCAAGACCTTCTCTCGGGCTTGGAGCCTCTGGACGGGTGACGCGGGCAGGTGCTCCGAGGCCTTCTCCCAGCCTCGGAGCCAGAGAAAGCCTTGGAGTGTCTGCCACGACCGGCGGTCCAGGGCCTTCTGAGAAGGCCCACTGCGTCGCCGCACTATTTATTCTTTTTTCACGCATGTGCAGAACATTTCTGAGGGCAAACGGGCAGCCCGTGCCCTCAGAAACATTCTGCGCATGTGCGAAAAAAAGAATAAATAGCGCAGCAACACAGTGGGCCTTCTCAGAAGGCCCCGGACGCCAGAGGAAGAGGATCGCAGGGCGCCCAGGGGCGGGGGGGGTGACACGCGTCTCTCCGCCCTCCTGCTCCCGGGTGACGCGCATCTAGTGACGCCCCTGGGTTTGAGCATTTGGGTGCTGTTAGGTAGCATACTCCTGCAAACAAGAACAGGTTACTTCCCCAGCTGGCAGCTTTGTTTTGCACCCCAAAATATGTCTTGGCTTTTGGCTGGTTCTCTCCTTTAACTCTGTGGAGGAGAGCCAAAAAATCTTCTGGTTTCTCTCTGTCAATACACTCTGCCTTTTTTGTTTTGCTGACTACACAAAGGGTAAGTGAGTCACCTGCCACTCACATCTCCCAACACACATGCACACACGCCTGTAAAAATGCCTGTTTGATTTTTACCAACTTTCTAATGAGGGTCTCCCTGATTTGCGTAACAAAAGCCTGGGCCCCATCCTCCCCCTAAATTCTAGCCAACTGAATTTTGAACTTAACACAAAGAAAACAATATAATTGTTTAATTGCATTTTATTTTAAACATTTTGCATTTGCATTTTATTTTATCATAATTGCATTTTATTTTAAACCATAAAATATATATGAGTGGCAGCGTTCTATGTACAAATCAGATATCTTAGAAATGTAGACTGATTATACTTTCAGTGCTCTGATTACTATGTATGATGACACCGAATTCATAAATAACTTTTTCCCATGGAAATACCCTGCACACAAACATTGAAAGGAAAGAGAATATACAGTCAAACTTTGCTACCCGTGGATTTGCTACCCACGGAGTAACTTATGCACGGGGACCAGGAATGCCACTTATCTTGCGCCGTTTGCAGTCTGTTCTTGGCTATCCGCGGCCAACAGCCATTTTGAAGGTATTCGCGGCCATTTTCAAGCTATCTGCAGGGCTGTTCTGTATCTGCAGTGACCATTTTGAAGCTGGCCATGCCCTTCTGAACCTATCTGCAGCTATTCTGAAGCAGTTCTGCAGCCAATCAAGTACTGTACTGGCAGTGCCACAGAATGCCATGCAGCACCTCAGCCTACTTGGGCTGCAACTTTTGGAACTGCTGAAACTTCAAAGGTGCACTTTTTTTTTTTTTACTGTGAATGTGAATTGTTTTTATTCTTTTACACTCTTGTTAGCTCCCTTGGGGCCATCCAACAAAACTAGGGAGGACAGAAATGAATATGACAGTAGGCAGTCCTTTTATATCCTGGGTTTGGTTCCAACCCACCCACCCTGCAAATCCGCAGGTGTTGAAAC
The DNA here is from genome assembly GCA_026170595.1 of Plestiodon gilberti rubricaudatus. Lineage (NCBI taxonomy): Eukaryota > Metazoa > Chordata > Lepidosauria > Squamata > Scincidae > Plestiodon > Plestiodon gilberti. Next base: position 91,970,640 of record JANXHW010000002.1, on the reverse strand, counting down.
TCAGCACCCAAGGCCACAATAACTTACCTGATCCTGCAGGGGGGACTCTAGAGCCCTCTTCCACATCACACCAGGCCCACAACCACCTCCATAGGCCTACGTAGGCCTCAGAACTTGTCTCTGAACAAGAAATTACTTCCAGTTCCTTTGGAGAGATGTGTTCTGAGGCCTGGGAAGGCTTATGTACGGTATGTATGGAGGAGGTTGTGGGCCTGGTGTGATGCAGAAGATGCTGAGGCCACAGATGCCGAGGGGCCACTGTATAGTGTGTATTCCATAGAGAGGGTCTGTGGAACCTAACCCTATTAATCCCATAGGATTAATGATTCAGTAACCATGATTTCCATATTCGCTGAGTTTTTCAGGAACCTAACCCCAGTGAATAACGAGAACTGACTGTATGTACACAGTAACTCCACTGAACCATTTGGCAGGTGGGATTTTTATGCTGATCCATGGCACTGGGTTTGCAGATGATGCTAATCGGTGGCTTGTGTCTTCATGGAATCACCTTCCTTGGTGGTGCAGCTAAGCAGCATCAAGTTATGTGGCAACATTTAGTGGAAAAAAATGGGCTATTCGGGGAAAGATGAGTAACTCTATCACAAAATCATAGAGTTGAAAAAGGTCCACAAGGTCATCTAGTCCAACTGCCTGCCTGTAGCAGGAAATCCTCCTAGAACATCTTCAGCAGGTGTATGTCGAGCCTCTGCTTGAAGATCTCCAGTGAGGGAGAATCCACCACCTCCCTCGGTAATCCGTTCCACTGCCGAACTCCCCTTACCATCAAGAATTTCTTCTTCATGCCCAACCAGAATCTCCTCTCAGTTTGTACCCATTGGATCCAGTTCTACTCTCAGAGGCAGTTGAGAACAAATTTATTCCTTCTTCCAACAACAACAACATCATATCCCCTCTCAGCCTTCTCTTCTCCAAGCTAAACATACCAAGTTCCCTCAACCTTTCCTCATAGGGCTGGCTTGTTTTCCAGTCCTCTGATCATCCTTGTCGCTCTTCTTTGAACCCGCTCCAGTTTAGCTGCATCTTTCCTAAAGTGAGGTGCCCAAAATTGGACACAGTACTTCAGGTGAGGTCTGACCAATGCAGTCTCACCAGTATAATTAGATGCAAACAGAGATGAGAAGGAGTAAAACTAGGGCACAGAGCATCCTATTGACAAGTGTCTCTGTTGACAAACAGAGGTGAAAACATTTTAAAACAAACACAATCTTTTCATCTTCTGTCTCCTTACATAAGCAAGGGGAAAGAATGACAAATTTAGGCCAGTTCTGTTCTTTCGGAAAGATTCAGCTTCTGAAAACATCCTTTCCAATGTTAAAGAATTTCTAATCTCTTCAATCAATTCCTGCAGGGAGTATGAACAGCACATGAAGGCCACTGAAGCTAGAACTGGTCTGGTGCAGTAGACAAAGATTTCATCGTAATGCATTTTTAAAATTACTTATATTAACAGCACAGTCCTGTGTAGGATGCATCAGTCACACTAAACAGCAGGCCTAAACAGCTGCATCCTAAGCAGGATACGGCCCGCACCAGCAGCAGTGGCATCACTGCAGGGGGGGCGGAGCTCTAAGTTCCGCTGAGATCTCAGCGGAACTTAGAGCTCCGCCCCCCCTGCAGTGACGCCACTGGCCAGCGGAGCTGGGGCACGCCTCAGGAGAAATGGACATTCATCCTTTTCCCCTGGTGTAAGCCCCAATGGGCCTCCTCGGAAGTGTGACAGTTATTTTGCTGGCACACATCCAAGGGGCCAGTGCAGAGGCGTCACTAGACGCGCGTCACCCCAGTGATGCCTCCCCCCGACACCCCCCTTTTAAACCCCATAGGCCGTGTTGCGCTTGGGGGGGCGCCTGACGGGGCTGCCACTCTGGGCGCCCCTTCAATGGTTGCAGCCGGCTCGGGGACGTCTTCCCTGGCCAGCTGCCCGGGGCCTTCTGAGGAAGGCCCACTGCGCGAACGTTATTTATAACGTTCTTTTGCACATGCGCAGACTGTTGCTGAGGGAAAAGGGCAGCCCTTTTCCCTCAGCAACAGTCTGCGCATGTGCAAAAGAACGTTATAAATAACGTTCGCGCAGCGGGCCTTCCTCAGAAGGCCCAGGAGCGCGGGCCGGGAGGATGCTCTGAGGTGCGTCACCTTCTGCGTGCGTCACCCTGGGGTGCTCCGCCCCGCTCACCACGCTACAGTGATGCCTCTGGGTCAGTGTAAGGCCGGCCAGGCCTGGGACGGGGGACAGGATTTGGCGGAGTGCGCTGCTGATAACCCCTCCCTCATCCCTGGCCCAGTGGGCCAATTACCCCCTTCCCTGCCACCTTGGCCCGCCCTCCTGCCGCCCAGCGGAGGACTTACCTGCATTAGGTGGTGTGGCCTCCAGTCCCGGGCTGAGTGAGTAGTGCCGGCCTCTCCGGGTGTCGAAAACATGCCTTATGGTACATTTACGACACCCAGCGCCAGCAGAGCTGTGTTACTCTATGCTGAATTGGACTGCCCATCTACTTAGCTATATATTGCTAATACTAACACAAGTACATATGTATATATTTGATTATTTTCTGTCCTTGGGACTGCAGAAAGTTTTGAAAAAATGAAGATCTGAGGGGGTTTTATTGCTTTTTTATTTGTTTGTTTTGGACTCAAAGGGGCAGAGGGAACTCTGTAAACTGTTCAGCTCATAAAATTGACTGATTCCATCAGCTCTGCAAAAGCACACGGGAGCACGCACCCACATGCACACACATTTTAATTAAGTAGACTTGACTATAAAAAGCAGTGGTTCTCACATTTTTGTTCCTTGAGAGCCCATTCTGCATTTTGATATGTGCAGTAGTAGCTCTCAGTGGAGGTATCCCATGAGTTTAAAAGGTTTGTGGCTTTTCAGAATGTTGACATATTATAGCTTTTAATAGCTTCAGTTTTTAGAGCCTCTAAAAGCTAGCATCAATTTTTTTTGTCTGTAAGCAGAAACGATTACATGATTTCCAATACTATCTCAGCTTTGAAAGTCTTCGAAGTGTTGGAAAACTCGATTGGCCAACTTGTTTCTGTCCACAGCTCTATTTTTTTCCATTCTGCTTTTTGCCAAATAACGTTTAATGCACAATATCAATGGATGTAACTAGATATGAATATCTATTTTCCAGAATACCCTTTTTGCTGACTATATACAAGGTCTATATCCAGTAGAGAAGAGCAGGGGGAAACTAAGCTAGTTGTCAGTTATCTCATCATCTTGAGCACTCATTATCTGGAACAATGTGAGCTGGTAACAGGCTTGCTTCCTGCACCTGTTTCCTGGGTTATCTCCCTAAAGAGAAAGAACAGAAACTTTTTCTCTTTTGTAAATGAAAGTTGAACATTGAGAGCCAGTGTGTGGTGATTAGAGTTCCAGATGAGAAACAGGAAGACCTGGGTTCCATTCACCATTGAGTCATGAAATTTACTGGATGACTCTGGGTCAGACACTGTTGGGTGCGGCAACACCTTGTACCACATGGGTTTGAGGTGAAAATATCTTGTACGCTGGTTTAATGGAGGAAGGACAGGATGAAATGTCCATAATAATTTAGGAAAAGGACCTTGCATATCCTTATCAGACCTAGGTGTCCATGGCTGCCCAGGGCTACAGACCTGTGGTGGCTGCATGTACTCGTGCACACACACACACGCACTACTTTTTTCCCTCCCTCCTTTGTTAATTCTAACACCACCAAATGTGAGTTTTTTCACAAGGTTTTTTTTTTAAGGATCTTTTTCACATCAAAGTTGGTATAACCTCCTGAGACAAACTTATGGAAACGCAAAAGGAAAGACTTTGGCCTGATAGATTCTGTCTAATTCAGACTGGCCTCAGCTAGACTGCAATCTTGTGTATGGTGAAGCTGTTTAAATGCTACTGAAGCTACTGGGTTTTATAGAGAGCCTAATTGTGTGGCGGATTGCAGCCTGAAGAGTTTTGTTCAGAAAGGAGCATTAACTTCTTCTTTGTTATGCTTCTCTTTTCTGTTGCTATGGAGACTGTTTAGAACTGTTCCAGGCCCACAAGCAGCCATTCTCAGCCTTATTTCTTCAAGCATTTTCTTAACTATACTAGTCTACATTTCCATTATTATTTCAATATGTTCTGGTTAGAGTTGTTAGGTTGGCGTTAAGATCAGCCAGTGCTTCATAAATATCTTTCTTCATCTAGAGTTGGTATCTTTTTAATTTATCCTGGTTGTTTTGTTTGTTTGTTGCCTTTACTGGTATCTTTGCACACAGGAATTAAGCAGCTGAAACGTTTCTCATCACTTAGTCCCCTGCAAGAAAAGAAAAAAAACACCACTTGCTGAATGTCTGTGTTAAAGAAGTCATTGGAACGAACATATGATATTGTCTCAGGGCCAAATTACAAGTGACATTAAACATATTATTGTCTAATTTCAAGGGTTTTTCAAATCTTAAAATAGTTTCTAAGAAGGGGACTCAAACCAGATCTAGGCCACAGCATGGGAAAAGAATGCTATTTTCTTGCTCCAAATCCCTCCGCAATAGCCCTGAAGTTGCTGTTGCAGAAAATGGCACCTTTGTGAGGCTATACCAGTTGAGGGCAAGGGGGGATTTTATGTAACAAAATGGCACAATATGAAGCTGGTGCTAAGCCCCAAACCTCCCGGGGCAGTGTGCCAAATGCTGTCCCCCTCCCTCTTACCTGGCGATGTGCCAATCCTTGCTCCTCCTGCACCCTGGATTGGAAAAAAAGAAGCGGATGGAAAGGACTTGTAGAGAACCGTCACGACATGGATGGAAAAGTCAGAAGCGGATGGAAAGGACTTGTAGAGAAAAGTCAGGAAATGTGGAGGAGAGGAAAGTGGTGGGCTAGAGTGACTCTCACTCACAAGAATCACTAGCCCACCCACCACTTTCCTCTTCTCCACATTTCCTTTTCCAATCCAGAGAGCAGAAGAATGGAGGCAAAGAGGCAGGTGTTCCATCTGCTGCCCGAGGCAACCACCTCAGTGGGCCTCATGGATGGGCTGGACGTGGGGCTAAGCAAACTCCTCTTCTGTCTTCTGTGCCATGGACCTGATCAGCTCTCCTTATAGCTAGGCTTACCAGATCCATACAGGGACAGAGTGCTAGACCTCCACTTTGCTGGTGTTCGCGTTCGTGTTCAGCCAATCAGAGCCTGTTGTTTGAACCTGGGGGCAGGAACCAGACGCATACGTGCTGACATGCGTGCAGTGTAGGATTACCAGAGTGCTAGACCTTTAGGAGAAGGAATGTGGGCAGGTGTAGCTTGTTAAATCTTAGAGCACAATCCTAAGCATGTCTACTCAGAAGCAAGCCCCATTGAACATAATAGCTGTTATTTTAAGATTAAAAACAAACAAACAGTGATAATGCATTCATAATTGGTCACATCTAGTTTGGTTTTGAGATTGGGTCAGATCATTGGTCTGCCCTCTAGTAGAGTATTACCTACTCTGACTACTAGTAATGTCACTTTCTTGCAGAAGTAGGCTTACCAGATCTCCAACTGGGACAGAGTGCTAGACCTTTAGGAGAAGGAATGTGGGCAGGTGTAGCTTGTTAAACCCTTAGAGCACAATCCTAGGCATGTCTACTCAGAAGCAAGCCCCATTGTGTTCAATGAGACTTGCTCCCAGGAAAGTGTGTATAGGATTGTGCTCTAAGGGTTTAACAAGCTACACCTGCCCACATTCCTTCTCCTAAAGGTCTAGCACTCTGTCCCAGTTGGAGATCTGGTAAGCCTATGCAGAAGTCTTCCCTAAGGTGTTAACTGAAATCCCTTTCAACAGGAGATGTTAGAAAGTGAACCTGATTCCTTCTGTATTATGCAAGGCAAGTGTTCCATCAAGGAGCTATGGCTCCTCCCATAAGAGCAGGGGTCAGTGAAAGAAAAAGTGGCCAGCCATACAGTGACCCATACCCACAGGTAGGCTTACCAGATCTCCAACCGGGACAGAGTGCTAGACCTTTAGGAGAAGGAATGTGGGCAGGTGTAGCTTGTTAAGTCCTAGAGCACAATCCTAGGCATGTCTACTCAGAAGCAAGCCCCACTGAACACAATGGGGCTTGCTTCTGAGTAGACATGCCTAGGATTGTGCTGTAAGGTTTAACAAGCTACACCTGCCCACATTCCTTCTCCTAAAGGTCTAGCACTCTGTCCCGGTTGGAGATCTGGTAAGCCTACCCACAGGGGAAATCAATGCTTCTCTTTGGGTGGGCCTCATCCAGCAGCTGTTTCCCTCATCTTCTACTTCCTGTTTGTTTTCCTTTTACATGAGGATGGTCTGAGTTGCAGGACAGAAGTTGCACAATTTAAATAATGCTGTTATACTTTCCCCAGCCATAGGGTGTATGTATGGGCTAAGCTCTAGCTTGCACCCAGCTTCTTTCCTAGCAGAAGTTGGAGATCAGAGCCAAGGGTCAGTTCATTATATAGACCTCTACAATCACACGCAACGTGCAGCCCTTACACAGTGTGAAAATAATAGCCTTTAGCTATGCAAAGTACACTGACCCCTCCTCATGACTGGAATGACTGAACTCAATCAATCAATCAATCAATCTTCCTATTGATTATTATCTTAGCAATCAAGTAGAATTACTTACTAATCTTACTATTACAAAAGTGTAGGGAGCAGCATCCAGGTAGCGGGTAGGTAGGAAGTAGTGTTGCCGCTCTTGTTGTTGGCTATTGTTTCTGGTGGCCTGGACCCTCAGCTATCATATTTCTGAATTGTAATGCTAATGGTAACTGAGGTTAGCAAGTACAGATTGAAACAGAGACAACAGCAGGTGCAGGAGCAATTGGCAGGAACCCAGAACAGGATTGACTTTGCCAAACATTTGTCTAGCAGCCCTAGTCACTAAGGTCACATTGTACCAGTATTTCAGGGTGTACACCAGGTTTCAACCATGAATACTCCTTGCCCTTTAATGGATGTATCGGCAAGGGCATTTCAGCAGGTGAAGCTGCTTTAGCAGCACCATCAGCACTTGCAGCTGCCAAGATTCTGTCTTCTACACAACTCTTAAGAACGCAGAGGCCCTAATGCTGGAAGGTTGGCCACCTCTCTACACTGTCTTCCTATGGCCAACCAGGACACAGCAACTTGTGTCACTGGGTGGCTGACCAAAGTGTCAGACTTGAGGCAAATATGAATATATTTTTGTTTCTTTTAGTTATTTAGATTTAAAGCCTGCCTTATCATGAAGACTCATGACAGAAAAAACAACAACAAATACCCCAGATCAGTAAAATAGAGTAAAACCTAATCAAGGCTGCAATCCTATACGCACTTTCCTGATAATAAGCCCCACAAACGATGGGACTTATTTCTAACATGCATAGGATTGCGCTGTAAATGAAACGTCCCCACCCTTTCTGGGTATGGGAAAGGCTGAAGAATTATTCAAGGCAGTGGGTCCTGCCCTCTGACCCATGGCTTCTCAGATTTCCCCAGGCATATTGCTCATGTGCTTTCAAGCCTATATTCACAACCTTGAGGACTAGAAACATGTTCTAATTTTAAAGGATATTGTGCTCTGTAGTCACTGCCAGTATCAATTTCTGTATTAGCACACTTTGATCATAATCATAAGTATATTATGAATTATATGTAGTTCTGATTATGAGTGAACACATGGAAAGAGCAGCTTTAAAAAGAAATTTGCAAAAAAACAAAACTAAAGAATCCCTTGCTTAAAGTGAACACACTTCTGTGTCAACTGCTGCAGTCATCAGATTTTCACAGCTACAATATCCTTAGACTACAGACAGAGAACAGTTTTCAAGAGTGTTGGATGTGGTGTAAAAGAAAAATCACTTCCTCAGCACATACCGTATTTATTTTGTTTGACTGTTGCATCTGATCAAACTGTTTTTTTAAACAATATAAAAACCGGCAAAACATGTTTCACCAGAGGTAGAAAGTAGGATGAGTGTACACAAGACAAGCATTGATGATCCCTCTCAGTCTCAAAACTTCCTCCAGCTCTCTGAGAAAAGAAGAAAAAAAGAAAAGCCACCCTGTTGTTTTATAGTTAGAAGAACTTGCCAGGAATTCCCAGGCCGTATCTTTCAGAGCCATCGCCCTTTTAAGAACTGACGGCAGTCAGGTTTTTTACAGGCAAGAAGCTTACTGGGAAATATAGCCCTTCAGCCTTTTTCTGGTATTGTTTTCATGGGCTTATGCACTACAGTTCCCATCTCCTAACAACACGCAAGCAATTGTTTATGGTAAAGAAAGACATCTTTCATATGAAACTCCACTTGGGTCTGTTTTCCGCCTTTCAGAAAATGACTACACAGTAGCTGGAAGTGACTGAAGACATTTGCCCACTAAACGCAGGCATTGTTCCCGGGAATCACACACAAGTGGCTACATTGCATTTATTGACTTGCGCTCCAAGTGACGGGCTTTGCTGGCTCTGCATATGCAAGTGAACGCCAAGAGATTTCTTGCAATGAAATTATTGTTTGAAACATGAGCCATACTTCCTAAAAAGTGAAGGAAGATTTGCTAAAAACGTCCGGCGGGGATAAACAGGACAAACAGCTTGGCTTTGGAGACCTAGAATTTGCATAGACACAGACATGTCATAGCATGTCGTTTTACAAACTAGCAAAACGCAAGGGCCCTTGGAGTGCAACGTACTGCACGCATACCCTGCACCCTGTCATTGGATGTCAGCTTCTTCTTCCCCAGTAACAGAGGGAGTCACGGCAATATCTTCTGGAAACTGTACTGTACCTGTGGCTACTGGGCTGGTTGTCCTCATTTTTGCGTCATGCTTCATTGTTGTCTTTCTTAGGCTGCAGCCCTTTACTCACTTACCTGGGAGGGAGTAAGTCTCATTGAACTCGGTGGGGCCTACTTCTGAGTAGACAAGCATAGGGTTGCAGCACAATCCTAGGCATGTCTACTCAGAGGGTAAGCCTTTTCGAGTCAGATACTTCCATGTAAGTGTGCATAAGAGTACAACCTCAGTGTATTTTAATTTATTGTATGCTGCTTTTGGGGCCAGCTGGAAAGTGGCTGACACAATTTTAAATAAATAAATCGATGCTCTCCCCCCCCTTACTTTTTCCCATAGGAGCAAATACCAGCATTTACAGGTGGCAGTAAAAAGCTGTGCTTAGTGGACACTCTGGAGAAGGAGCTAAGTCTGCTCCTTGCCCCTGGTGAGCTCAGTGTCTGGGGCAAGGTGTGGGTTTAGCACCCCTCCCAAAAGCATCTTCTGTTGTGGCCTGTTCATTTTGCCCCACTGTCTTTAATGGGAATTCCGTGTGTGTGTGCGCGTGCGTGTGTGTGTGAGAAAGAGAGAGAGAGAGAGAGAGAGAGAGAGAGAGAGAGAGAGAGAGATACATGTAGCTGTCTATGTTCACTTGCTTATGCCTAAAAGGCAAGGAACTAGAGATCTAACCAAGGGAATTCACAACATTCATCAGGCATTGCCAGTCCTCACATGTTGACATTCACCAGATGTTCCATATTCACCATAACAAATAGTTATTACAATGAATCCCTGAAACTTGGTGAATATTGACATTGCTACAGTATGTACTACTATCATCGTTATTGCTATGGTCATTTGCTCGTGGCAGGAAAATGTGATGCAGGCAGGCAGCATAAAAGGTTCCTTTTGCAGTAGCTTGCTACATCCAGCATCCTTTTGCCCAGGCTGAAAGAGACCAGGCTGTTCCGAGAGCTTTGCAGTAGGCAGTGGCATGAGATTGGCTCTCTGGTACCTTCAGTCCTGGGACTGAGTCTGGACTGGACTGCTAGTTTCCTGGCTTGAAACTTGCTCTTCAAGCATCTTGGTGACCTATGTTATGAGTTTGTCCTAGGCTCATTGAATTCACAGTTGGGGACAAGCTGATGCTGCCAATTATTTTCTTGGATACATGACAAGAATCATCCCCATGAACCAAGCCTAACACAGACAACAATTTCTATTTTGGCATGCCGTGAATGAGTTTTGACCTTTAGACCTCAAAAGGTTTCTGTTTATATCTCTGCTCTGGTGGCATGCAAAATTCTGAAGGCAAGGATGGAAATTTCTTTCCTGAATTGTTTAAATCCTCCCTCTTTGTAGCAGTCTCCCTTAGGGAAATAAAAACACAATCCATTGTAACGTACTTACAGTGCAGTCCTATGCATGTCTAGTCAGAAGCAAGTCCCACTGCATTCAGTGGGGCTTACTCCCATGCAAGTGTGTACAGGATAGGATTGCAGTCATGGACTGGGGTGGCCAACCTTTCAGCATGAATGCTCCCGGCCCTTTAATGGTTGTCTAGGTGCGGGCATTTCAGCAGGTGCAGCTGCTTTAGCAGCACCATCAGCACTTGCAGCTACCAGGATTCTGACTTCTATTCCAGTGGTTCTCAAACTTTTTAGCACCGGGACCCACTTTTTAAAATGACACTGTCTAGCTTTACAAGACTTTTAAAAAAAGGTGATCTAGAACTAAATAAATTTATTTATTTATTTACAAGTAAAGAGCTCAGCTGCTTGCAGGGTAATTAGCAGTTATCTTGCAAACTGCAGGGGCTCAGCTCTTTGAAGGGCAATTAGTAGCTATCTGATTTTTTCAAATAGTCTCAGGGCTTGTGGCAATTACTTATCTGATCTTTGCATCACCTGGGACCCACCAGAAATCAGGTCGCGACCCACCAAGTGGGTCCTGACCCACAGTTTGAGAAACACTGTTCTATACAATTCTTAAGAACACAGAGGCCCTAATGGTGGAAGGTTGGCCACCCTGGTCTTTTAGACCATGGAATAGCTCTTGCAATCTTAATTAGCCTGAGTGCCTATATAAACCCTTTCCTGTATTTCACAACCAGTTTACTGTAGATTCTTCTCCGCTGAACTAAGGCACTTGGCCTCCCTTCCAGAAACCTACAGCTAATTAATAAAAGTCTGCCAAAAAATTACTTGAGCATTAAAAGTATGACTTGTAGCTCTGGCATTTTTGCCTTGCTCGTTAAGTACAACATTGAATATATGCAGTTTAGCAGCCATTACTTCATCTAGAACACTTTGCTTGCTTTGACAATAAACGCCACTCTTTGTGGCATATTTCTTCACCCATTGCTTTGATGTCCTCTCCCATCTGCTGTTCAATTGCATTGCAAAAATCCTAGGCCTGTCCTCATTGAGAAGTAAATCTCATTGAATTCAATGGGCCTTACTTCAGAGAAGACATGCCTAGGCTTGTGCTTGTGCAATCCTATGCACACTTATACTTGGGCATAACTCTAATTGAACTCACTGGGATTTATTTCTTAGTAAACACTGCGGATGGCGCAGTGGGTTAAACGGCTGAGCCATGAGTTGTCGATCGAAAGGTTGGCAGTTCGAATCCGCGACGGGATGAGCTCTCGTTGCTTGGCCAGCTCCTGCCAACCTAGCAGTTCCAAAGCATGTCAATGCGAGTAGAGAAATAAGTACCGCTTGTGGAAAGGTAAACAGTGCTCCGTGTGCCAGCCGCATGCTACGCGCTGCGGCAAGGAGAGTCATGCCGGCCACATGACCACGGAGGCGTCTTCGGACAACACTGGCTCTTCGGCTTTGAAATGGGGATGAGCACCACACCCTAGAGTCGGACACGACTGGACTTAATTGTCAGGGGTTACCTTTTACTTAAACACGTGTAGGGTCACACCTATTCTGCATTGTTAAAACAAATCTAAAACTAAGGCTTTCGTGTAGTTTTCATCTAGTTTCCTCTAAAACAGATCTAGTTTTTTTTAACTGATCAAAACTGGCAGTGTGCATATAACAATGTTTCAAATATGTTCCAGCATCAGTCATTATAGTAGGATAGCTAGAATCAGATTCAGATCACAATGCAACGATTCCCCCTCCCACCCAAGTATCTTTAAATAATCCACCATTTAGGGGAAGATAATACAGCTGCTGCTTCCCTACCTCACTCCTTTTGTCTGCTCTGCTCCACACCTTGCTTGCTGTGTAGCATTTTTGGTGTCCCACTCTCTACAGAAGGTGAAGGCAGGAGCAAACGAAAGACCTAGGGAGAAACCAACAGGCTGCCTTGTCTCTCAATTCAACAGTAGATTTAATGGCATAAGGGGAATCTCTGGTTCATGACCAGGCAGATGATGGTTATGGGATCATTACAAGACAAAATTGTCACATGGCTCTCACTCTTTCATTAACATAGATCAGGTGTGGCCAACCTTTCCACGTGAATGCTCCTGGCCCTTTAATGGTTGCATAGGTGAGGGCATTTCAGCAGGTGCAGCTGCTTTAGCAGCACCATCAACAATTGCATCTGCCAAGATTCTGTCTTCTACTCAACACTTAAAAACGCAGAGGCCCTAATGGTGGAATGTTGGCCACCCCTGACATAGATTGTAATCAGCTGGATGTCTTGTAAGCTACAAGTAGTCCCATTTTTAAGTCAAGAGAATGATGTATACATGCACTGGTGTCACTCGAAGTGGGGCGGAATGGTAAGTTCCGCACTGCGCTAACCTCTGTTTACTCCCCGGCACAAGGCGGCCCCGTCCCCTTGCCATCAGAGCCATTCAGTGTGGCGAAGACCTTCACCACACTGAATGGCTCCGACGGCGAGGGGACGGGGCCGCCTCATGCCGGGGAGTAAACAGAGGTTAGCACAGTGCGGAACTTACCGTTCCGCCCCACCTCGAGCGACGCCACTGTATATATGCAATATTAACCACAGGTATGCTCACAGTTTCAAGTCCCAGGAGAGATAGCTATCAATATTTATTCTATCAGAGCTTTCCTTTCTTCTTCACACTCCAGTGTTGCTTGCACATCAAGTGCGGTTGGAAATAACTTGTAAAGATACAAGTTGAGAATAGTAATTTCCTAGGAGCAGAATCAAAACTGATTAAAGAGACAAATGGTTGTTTCCTAGAACCCTTCCGCAACACTTAAAAAACAACAACCCAACAAATCAATATTTGGACTTCACTTGTTTTTATGACACCAGATTGCCCAAGCAATAGCTTTCTCTAGGAACATGAATCCACTGGGGCATTGAGAAAGTATGTTATGAAGCAGGGATGAGGAAATGCACAAAGAGAGGTCATCATAACAGGGCTAGAGGCATGCAAGGAAAATCCGTTGCTTTCACACATAAGGCTTCTGGTGGCCCAGAGGCTTAATCCAGCCCTCTAGCATAGCCCCTAAGGTCAAGGACTAGAGAGGGCCCATTCATGAGGCCAAATGAAACAGTTGCCTCAGGTAGCAGATTGACGAGTGCCCATCTCCCTGTCCACATACTTGCCTCCACTGTTCTTCCTCCTCCTTCCACTCCTTGGACTGGAAAAAGAAGAGGGGGACAGAGAGGAACAGGAAATGTGGAGGGGGGGAGAGTGCAGAGCTAGAACTTTAGGCAGTGTGGGAGCACTGCCCCCCCCAAGGCACTTATGTATCTCAGCCATTTCCCCCCCATACTAGCTCAGGGCCAAACTGCAAGGTGATATGGGGGATCCATGACGATCTCTCAATGTCTTTTTTTTTTTAACCTAAACACAGTTTCAGGGGCCTGATTTGCACCAGCACTATGGTGTTACAGAAGAGTCAATGGACTCATTCCCCTGCCACATCTCCAATTGTCCATCAAAGCTGTTTTGCAATTTTATTTATTTCTTTATTTAAAGAATTTATATCCCACCTTTTTCCAAACAGGACAATCAAGACAGCTAACAGAATTAAAACATGTTAAAAATACAAAGTACAATAAAATAATTAAAACAAAGCAATTAAAACAAATAGACAAGCACCAGTGGGTCACCTAAGATTGCCGTTGATTAAAAAAGTATGTCTTCTCCTCTAGAGCTAATAGTAGCTTCGGGGGGGGGGGGGTGATTTGCAGTGATGTAGACTTGAGTCCATTGACTCGGACTCGAGTCAGACTCAAGTCGTGTCAATTACTTGACTTGGACTTGACTTGGCAGTTGTAAAAGACTCAAAAGACTCGACTCAACCCTTTTCCCCCATAAATAGATAGGGACTCGCAATTCACAACCAAAGACTCAGGACTTGGGGACAAAGACTTGAGACTTGGAGTCAGAGACCTGATCCACATCCCTGGTGATTTGTATCATAGAACCAAATGGGGAGGGGGAGGAGAGTCGAATCCCCTATTCACCACGGTAGCCTTGATTAAAAGGGGGGTCTGTGACTATTTTAGGAAAATAAGAAGACCTCAGAAAAAATGATCACAGATCTCCCGCATTATGTGTAAACTAATATCTCCTATAATACTTTGGATATGTTCATGGAAGACAGTGCTGTGTGAAACAGTGCTATGGGAGATAATTATAACACTGTTCTAATGCAGATGTGTTCACTGCATTGTACTCACTCACTGGTGCATTAGGTTGGAGCCTGTTATGTAACTGACCACTGCTGCCACCACTCCTCCTACAAGGCAACAGTGGAAGGTGATGGGAGGAGCTACTCTCAAAGGATGTGCCAGTTGTGACTCAGCCTTGGGAACTGAAGGGTTCTTGTTGAAGAAGGCATCTAGGGTAGATTGCCAGTGAGTAAGTGGTGCTGGCAAAGAGGAAGGGACTCCGCCCACCAGGGAAGGTAGGTTTTCCGCCGGTTGGGGCAGGGGCGTGGGGAGGGCAGACCAGGGTGGAACGGGAGGGGGTGATTGGCCTGCTGGGCCAGGGACAGGGGAGGGATTATCAGCGGTGTGCTCTGACAAATCCTATCTCTTGTCCCGGGCCTGGCCGGCCTTACACCAACTCCTCGGATTTGTGCCGGCCATTTTGCCGGCACACATCCGAGGAGGCCCATTGGGCCTGCTGGGGCTCTACCTGAGGAGCTCCTCTCCTGAGGAGCGCTCCAGCTCTGCCGGTGTGGGCCCAATCTTGGTTAGGATGCAGTGGCTGCCTTAGGTGTGTCGCCATTGCATTCTAGACAGGAATGTGCTGTTAAACAGAACCCTCTGTTTATTATGTCCCTCAGCTGCTCACTCCAATACAAAGATCTTGCGCCGCTGCCGCCACCCCCCACTTTCCCATTTGAGCAGCAAATGAAGCACTTTGAGGGAGAAACTATACATCCCATGAAGCATGCAGCTGCCACCAAAAAAAAAAAAAAAGGTATATGAGCATTTAATTTCCTCCCCCATCCTCTGCAATGTCAAGGACAACTCAGCAGTGTCCTGACATTGTGATATTGTGCCCCACATTCCTGGTTGCCCACATTATTTCCCAGCACCACATCACTGGCTGCTGGGGGAGGGGTGTCAGGAAAATGCACACTGACATGATACCACAATGACATGATCCCAGAAAGTTGTCCTAGATCCCCTTCCCTCTTACAAAGGGGGGGGGAGGTATTTTTAAATATTCAGTTGCCAATTTGGGGGCAGCAGTCACACTTTTGATACACAGTAATGTCTAGTTCTGGTCTCAGACAGAGTGATGGCTGAGATACATAATGAGGTGAAAGCTTTGACAGAGCATCCAATGCTATTTGCAGTGAGGAGGAGGGGTTAGAGAGCCCTTGCTTTGCCCAAAGAAAAGGCTGTTGCCATGTCACTGGGGAGGAAAATGTTCACGAGTCCTTTGCCTGTGCCTCAGCTCAGTTGCTAGAGCCAATGTTTCTGGCCCTCCAACCCTGGTTCAGTTCAAAATACATTTAAAAACAGGTTTCCAGTGAGGATTTTGAATACAACCCTAATTTCTCCTACCCCTCTCTCCATCCTCTCTCTTAAAAAAGCAGACATTTACAGCAGTAAACCGTGGAGAGCTGCTGTTAATCAGAAAAGATGATTTGGACCAATGGTCTGGCTTGTATAAGACAGATTCATATGTTCAACCAATGATCTGACAATCAGCAGAAGAAACACACATCCCTTCACAGAGTGAAAATGCTTTCTCTTTTATGTAAGGTGTTAACAATAGTCTAAACTAAAGCTTATCTGCTCCTCTGTCACTTTAATGAGATGAAGCACAAGGCAATGATAAATATCTTTTTGCACAAACATCACAAGGACAAATGTTTTTCCAGAGTTTCCTTCACCAGCATTTTGTTATTGCAGAGGTTCTCAGAACATTAATTAGGAAGAACATTAGAGGCAAGTTTCTGCACATCACTGGAAGCAGTACTCTGGGGCATATTGACCTGAACATATGTGAATTCACAGACTGTCTTCTGAGAACTGGTATCTATTCATGTACATTCATACGTGACTACAGTATATGCATAGATTGAGGCTGGTTCATAGAAGATATTCCATGCACTATCAAGCTGTATGTGTGTGAAAGAGCCCAAGGCTTCCTCCCCCATTCCACTATGTGTAGAGCAGGGGTTCTCAACCCCTTCCCGGCCAAGTACCACCTCAGGCGCCACTCTCCTGCTGCCTACCATTGGACGTGACTGGCGATGACATCATCACCAGTTACTTCCGGGTTCTCAGGTTTTGGAGGCCAGAAAACGCAGGTAGGAGCAGAGACGTATTTAGGGTGGAGCGGAGGGAGCAATGGCTCCAGGCGGCAACTCAGGCTGGGGCGGCGAAACACCGCGCCGTCCTGACTTGCCGCCCGCCCTCCGCTCGCCCGCCCTGTCTCACCCGCCGTGTAGCTACATGGCGGGCGAGACAGGGCAGCGGGAGGCCGCCCAACTGGCCCCCGGAGGCTCCGCCGGGTCCGCGCAGCTCCGGAGGCCGGGAGAGAGCGTCCTCCCATCATGCCGGCTCAGCCTATACTGCCCAGGCCTGAGCCGGCGATTTCGCACATGCGTACAATGCATCGGCGTTGTATGCATGTGCGAAATCGCCGGCTCAGGCCTGGGCAGTAGGGGCCGAGCCGGCGTGACGGGAGGACGCTCTCTCCCGGGCTCCGGAGTCGCGCGGACCCGGAGGGAGAAGCCAGGAGGGAGGCGGCGGGCGGGCAGGCGGGCGGGCACCAGGTCGCCCCCCCAATCGCGGGCGGTTATGCTGCCCGGAGCTAGGGGGGTGTTGGTGGCCACCCTCAGGGAGGCCAACACCCCCTAGCTCCGGGCGGCATAACCGCTAGCCTTGCCTCTGGGTAGGAGGCTCTGGGCGGGTGGAAGGGCCGTTCCCGAGAGGCTTGGCCAAAGGCAGGAGCCTCTTTGGAGTGAAAACGTGCTGCCAAAGTGCCGCATTGGAGTGGGGTTCTGGTGGTTCACCAGTCCGAGTATCACCAGCAGTCAGCTGAAGTACCACTGGTGGTACTAGTACCACTGGTTGAGAACCCCTGGTGTAGAGATTACACACTGGGACATATTGAAGATACTGGCCTTAGAGCCAGTTCACACAGTATGTTTTATAGGTGTATACCTAAGATCTTGTTTTTATAGGAGCACATCTGCCCCTACAAACGTATATCCATAGCAATTTAACAGCCATGGGTTTCCCCAAAGAATCCTGGGATCCTACACTAGCATGAGACTATAGTCTAGTTTTGTCCTAAGTGTACACCTCAACATGCAATGTGTAAATGAGAGTAATTGATACATGTCTAGAAGTATAATGAAGAAGATCACTCATCAGTGAGCCAGGACTGACTATAGTTCCCATTTTGAGTGTGAGTTTAGTCGCACCCCCTATTTGCTGCCTTGACTGTGATGTGTGAGATGGCCCGAGAGAACAATCACCTCCTCTATCTGGAAATACCTCTGTGTGTATTTCCAGACAAGCACTGATTTGCCTTTCTTACATTGAGAGAGAGAGAGAGAGAGAGAGAAAGAGAGAGAGAGATCTTCAACTAAGGTACAAAACTAGTTGAAAAGAAAACTTTAGAAACCAGGATGGTGTAGTGGTTTGGGAGTGAGACTTAGACCTGGAAGATCCAGGTTCAAATCCCCGCTCAGCCACGAAGCTTCCTGGGTGACCTTGGGCCAGTCACTATCTCTCAGTCCCACCTACCTCACAGGGTTGTTGTGAGGACAAAAAGGAGGGGAAGAAATATGTACACCACTCTGAGCTCCTTGGAGGAAGGGCGGTATAAAAATGTGAAAAATAAATACAAAATAAATAAATAGAAATGAAATGGTGAAATCTGAGCATTGCAAAAGTTTGCAAGAGCCATTAAAAAAGGAAAACAGCAGACAAGCAAAAAAAAAAAGTCAAGATGAAACTGGTGGGCTGATGCACACAATGAAGCCACAATTTCCTGTAGAAGGAATAGTTAGTTAATGCTAGAAGCATATTGCATATACTACTCACACCCTGAAGATTTGACCGATAGTAACCTTACATACACAAAGAAATAGACTCAGCTGGAATTGAAAACATGCTATTTCTCTGCCAACATTCAACAAGACCGAGCAAGGGGGGCTATCTGCAGTACAAGCGATGCAAAATATAACCTTTTAAGAAAACGAAACAGGGGAAAGTGGGGTTTGAATTGAAAGAATGAGAAAGAATACAAAAACAAATACACATTTTAATATGCCAAATTATTCACTTTATGGCAGCTACTAATTCATGTGTGAAATTAACCTTTTTATTGTTTTTCAATAGCTTTTTAAAAGTAGTTATCCCCGTTTCCCTTCTTTTAATGGAAAATAAAAATGCATACAAGAGAATAAAATGTGGATGAGGGACAAATAAGATTTTTATTTTATTACAGACCAGTTCAGATTCAAAATACTTTGATCTTTAGGGAATAAGTCCCATTGAATTGAGAGCAACTTACTCTGAGTAAACATATTTAGGCTGCAAATCAAATACAAATAGGCATTTTTGAGGGGAATTAAGGGGGCTGAGAAAATGTGATTTTAATATTGCAGAAATGCAGGGTAGGAGAATTACCGGTAAAAGAAGTAAAGAAAGAATATTTGGTTGGGTGACCAGATTCAAAGGGGACCGAATACCAGTACCTTAACAGTTATGAAGAAGGAATTTTTGCAAATTCCACTTGTCATGACGGGGTAAGAATATTTGCATCTTCTGCAGTACCCTAATTCTGCACAACTACAGGAATCCTGTCTTTGATGCATTTGGTTACAACAGCTGGGATTCATCATGGAGACCGAAAGGCATATCATGGAGGAGTACAAGAGATGTTTTGTCCTTTACATTTTACTAATGCAATGATTTAAGTTTGGGGGTTGCACATTCGTCTTATTGTTGAATGTGAATATTTTTTTTCATTATTTAAACCACAGGGAGGATAGTTTTTCCTGTAGAAAGGAACATACTGTAGTCATTTCCTAAATCTTGATAGTGTTGTTTTAGATTGTAGAAAAAAAGGCATGGCCAGAGTTTTCTTCAACCCATTTTACTCCGTAAAATGTTTATGTTTAGGCTCCTATCAAATAACAACTCTTATTGTATGGTTATTATTTTAATCACTTTACAGGGTATGCAGCAGTGGGAGGGATTGGAGTTGCCAACTGATCAGGAAAAAATGCTCCTGTCCTTAACAGCGGTTTGATCTGCAGAAATCAGCAAGAGAAGCATTATTCCTCCTCTAATATCCGCAGAGCGAGCTCCTGTTAAAAGCACAGGAGCAGGGGCCGGTAAAACAAACGGGCAACCACTCGAAAAGAGAAGATAGCCAAGCAGTCGCCAGAGACTGGCTGAGAGCAAAAAGAAATGCAGTTGTGCTAGATGTGGTCGTCGGTGGACCTGCAGAGGGAGAGAAGCAATCGGAACGAACGTGAAAACGTCTTCCCCAGCCAGTTTTCCAGACCTCAGACTCGAGCCCGCTGTGCCCTAGGCTGGGGTGGACGGAGCTACAAAGTAGTACTACAGAACGTTACACCCTGCCTTTCCTTCTGTGTGTGTTTTCCAGCAGACAGATTAGGACACGGCGCGCATGCTCAGTGGGGACTGCTGCGTTTGAACTCCAGTTACCCCTCGTCAGGAAAAAGTAGGTGAAAGGTAACCCGGTGTTATTGCTCTCCGAAGCAGCCGCGGCACTATGAGAAGGAGCTCTCCAGCAGATTCCCCGCGCCCAGCGTTTTGCTTCCTTGCTGTTCCCAACTTCCCATGGGCAGAGAATAGTCACAAGGGTGCGTGTGGGCTGCTGAATGGGTGAAGGAGCTGGTGGGTCAAACGGTCAGAGTGCTTTGCCCTCTGCTCTGTCATTTTCACCCTGTCAACAGCACTGCAAGAAAAGCATGAAGCTAATAATCCGTGAGCCTTTGGCTGTGCCTGCTTGCTTTTAGCCAGGATCGCCTTTGTTCGTGGGAGCGGGCTAGCAGCCTTACGATCGCCATTTTTTCTTAAAGACATAGGAACTATTTTTTGGCGGGGGCTCCGTCCTAGGCCTTTGACAGATGCAGGACAGGCAGCAGAAATTCTGTAAGTCAGCCTTTCCTAGCATGATGACGGTGCAATGAAGGACACTGACTGGTTGAATTTCTCCTTTATTATGAGAAACTGAATTATTGGGATACATACACATCCAGTCGCAGAGTGGTTAACTGATGTGAATAAAAAAAAAGCACCCTATGTACAGTTTTTCACCAGAACAACCTTTTGGGAAGAAGAAAGTGTTAGAGACTTGCGAGGCTTTTTAAAATAAGTTTATTATAGATAGAGAAGTTGAGCATGAGGAAGCAGCAGAAACCTTACTCAGACACATACACATTGTTGCTAGATTGACCCTCCTCCCCCCCCATCAAATAAAAATTCCCAAAGCTCCTTCTTGCCATCTCATTACAAGTACTTTACTCCATACCCAACTCAAAGATGTAGGTTGTGTCAGTTGCCAGCAGCCATCAAATCCCAGGCAGTAACCTGTCCCAGAGGGGTAGCTGTGTCACAGCGTAGTCCCATGCTCGCATGAAGTACTTCTGCTACTCAGTAATCCCACTGAGTTCAGTGGGACTTACAGGCAGGGATGTATCTAAGTAACTAGGTCGCAAGTGCGAGTGCAAGTGCGAGTCATTTTTGCACGAGTGCTAGTCCGAGTGCGAGTAAGGCCAGAAACCACGAGTCACAAGTCACGAGTCGAGTCACTTTGGGGAAAATGGCTTTTTCCCCTGAAAATGGTGTGTGTGTGTGGGGTGTGTGTGTGTGTGTGTTGGGACCTCTGAGGCTTTTAAAGCACCCACTTGGCTTCCCCTATGACTTGGAAAATGACTTGGAAATGGCAAGTCGTTACCCCCCACGAGTGCGAGTCAAGTGCTAGTCCCGTGGGTCACGAGTACAAGTGCGAGTGCGAGTCAGTGGGTCACGAGTATGAGTACGAGTACGAGTCAGGGAAAAAAGTGGCTAAGTCACACTTGCGAGTCGAGTCATTTGACTCGAGTCCCCATCCCTGCTTACAGGTAACTGTGTGAATAGGACTGCAGCCTTAGTAGCCTGTACTTCAAGCCTTTTCAGAAGCAAAACAATCTCGGCTGTCTTAGACTTCAAAACAATACAGGGTGAGTCATAATGGTCTCTGGGATTTTGACGAGCCATAACACCATAATGATAAGGGATATGGAAACACAGCACATGGTGATAGAAAGAAAAAAGTCCCCATTTTTTTATGCATGCAGCAGCGCGTCCTTAGCCAGTAGGGAGAGTTCCCATCAGTGGCATAGCTAGTTACTGTGGTACCTGGGGGCGGAATTCAAAATGTCACTCCTGGAAGTGCCATGGGGGTGATGTCACACTCCTGCAGTTTAATTTTTTTAAAAATATATACCGTATTGTCCCGAGTATAAGACGCACCTGATTATAAGACGCACCCTTAAAGTTTGGTGCTATTAAAAATTTTTAATTAAATCACTGGCATTAAATTGCAACAGCCTGATTATAAGACGTACCCCTAGTTTAAAAACTTAAATTAGGAGAAAAAAGTGAGTCTTATACTCAGACCAATACGGTATTTAAATTTTTTAAAAAATGCTCTGCCGCCTGCTGCCCCCCTGCCTAGCCCCCAGCCCAGCCTGTAACCCCCTGCCCGACTCACCTTGCCACTGCCTTGGCATTGCTGGTGGGGGCGCCTGTCACCCACCCCTGAGGCCCGTTTGGCATGGCACCCCCCCCGTCCCCCCTAGCTACGCCAGTGGTTCCCATCACTCAGGATTATGCATTACCACAGCTATCACTCAGGTGCACCAGGCAACGCTGGTGTGAGTGTGGGCCAAATTGGATTACAGGAGAGACATTTACCATGTCACGAAGGGAGGGCAGACACGAAGGGCATTTGTAAGGTCTGTAAAAAGCTTTGAACATTTCTCTTTCCATTACCATTAACTATGTTACCCTATCCCTTTCCGTTATGATGTAGTGGTACGCTAAAATCCCAGAGACCATTATGACTCACTCGGTATATCCACACCAGCAAAATTTCTGGTCTGTCAGCAAGTGCAATTGTGTGGGAGCATTTGTGATACCAACATGGGAGTGGTTGCAGTTTGTTAGTTAGAACATGTGGATCCCAAATTTCAATGGTGAGCAACCCGTGTCCGGTTTTTACATTGTTATATTGGATTACTACCTTGTTTTTTGCTCACCTTGCCTTTGTAACATTAGTAGAGCCCCTATATACACAAAGGTAGCAGGTAAAGCTTTTCCTGGCCTGGGAATAAGTAATTCCAGATTCCAAACCCATAATGGATAGCATAATGGATTACTTCATTCTAAGGTACCACTTTAAGAGTCATTAAAGATATAACTGCAAATGAGTTCATTTCTTTCTGAAATGCCCCTTTTCAAGATGGCAATGGAGAGCCTACAAAGTCATTTATAATATCCTGGATAATTGAGACTTGATTTTGATATATATGAAGCCTTTAACCTCTTATATTAATACTTGGAAGGGAGAGGATTGCCTTCATACAGTGCTTGGTCAGTTCTGTATGAAATGGAAGTGAATGAGCCCAATCTAATTACTGTAGTGGTAAGAGTGGCTAATGGTAAGTGTAGCCCTTGTGTCAATTCCGTGACTATATTGAAATATTTTTTTTTGGGGGGGGGTTGATGGTATCATGGCATTCTGTTCACTGTATATTTATCAGGGGGTGGGACAGCCAATCTGCCATTCACCCCTTTTTCTTAAAACTGGCTGAACGTATGCTTTAATGTAGGTTTGTCTCTCGGAGTTAAGCACATTTTTCTAGCTGAAAATTTTCTAAAATAATTATTTGCTTCCAAAGTCATTTAATTTATATTATGAACATTCTAATTTTTTTTCAGTGCTTCCAATTGTGGATGCAGTTGATTTTTTTTTAAGGATATAAGAAAAGGTATTGCATTTGGCCATTACTTAATTGCATCATAGACAGTTAAGCTAACCTTGGTCATGATTAAGCAACTTTTGAGCCAGCCCTTATAGTTCTGCCTTTCATAGTGGCTGGATCTGCAGCAAATAGCAAGCAATAATGTTTATTTTCTGAAACGATTCAACTGTTTCTTTCTGCAGATGAAGCTGTTGGAGAGGGGAATAAAA
This sequence comes from Plestiodon gilberti rubricaudatus, assembly GCA_026170595.1. Lineage (NCBI taxonomy): Eukaryota > Metazoa > Chordata > Lepidosauria > Squamata > Scincidae > Plestiodon > Plestiodon gilberti. Next base: position 91,947,236 of record JANXHW010000002.1, on the reverse strand, counting down.
CCAAGCAAGCCTATTTCTTCTAATCAGCCAGCCACCCTAATCCCAAGTAACTAGATTCACTAGATTCTAGTGAACCTAGTCAGATAATTATACTATATTTAACTGGATTGGGGTCATTTATTTGGGGCCATTTGTTAACATTCAGGGGTTGTCCATAAAGTAGTCACACATTAAGAAAGAGGCAGGAGCCTTTATAGCTGCAGCAGTAACAAGCACTGGTGTAAGAATATAACCTATCACTCCTCTAAGAGGGGTGGATTTGGAATATCTAATAATAAGTGGTATTGTGAGATATATCAATTAAAGTAATTATGGTATGCTGCAGTGATTCTCAAACTTTTTAGCACTGGGACCCACTTTTTAAAATTGACACTATTGGGACCCACCTAGCTTTATGAGACGCTCAAACATTTATCTCCCAATATTTACACAAGCTTGCAAACTGCAGGAGCTCAGCTCTTTGAAGGGCAATTAGCAGCTATCTGATTTTTGAATAGCCTCAGGGCTTGTGGCAATTACTTATCTGATTTTTCCATCACCTGTGACCCACCAGAAATTGGGTTGTGACCCACCAAGTGGGTCCCGACCCACAGTTTGAGAAACACTGGTATACTGTACAGGTGGGCCCCCATATCCAAGGATTCGCTATCCACGGTTTCAGTTATCCACGGATCGCGGGGACCCCCCCCCAGGCTTTTACGTTTTCCCCAGTAAGCATCGTTTCTTCCTTAAACAAACAGGAGAAGCAGCCTCTGGCTGCTTATTGCAGGCAAGTAGAACGAGACTAAGTCCTAGAGAGGCTCTGCAAGGTTAACAGAAACCTTGCAGAGCCTCTCTAGAACTTAGTCTCGTTCTACTTGCTTGCAATGGAGGCTGCTGCTTGTTTTAAGGAAGAAACAAAGCTTGCCGAAAGAAAAATAAGAGTTGAGGGGGGGCGAGCATGCCTCCCAGCAGGGGAGGCAGGGCGGGGGCCCCTCGGGAAACCATGGAGGGGGTGTTCGCTCTTATCCACAGTTTCAAGTATCCACGGAGGGGCCTGGAACATATCCCCAGCGGATATGGGAGAGTACTGTATATATCTTACAAAATATTGTCAACGAAGATTGGATCTCAGTGGAAATCTTCCTTGAGAATCATCTTCCAGGAAGTCATCTACCATTCCTGTCTGCAGCCCTGAAAAGTGCAGATATGTTACATAACCCCTTTTATAAGTCCACTTTGAAAGTGTGGAAATCATGACAGGACATCTGAGTACCATAAGTCTCACCTGTTCCATTTTTGAACCACCCATGATTTTTTGACATCAGTAAGTACAAGCAATTTAAAAACTGGATGATAAAGGTTTCTATGGAGTCACAGATCATGACAGAAATCAAACACTTTTGTTGGAACACAGATCCCATACAAAATCCATTAGTTCTTCATTTTGCCTCCAGCAACATAATCCAAAAACTAGCAGATTGGACATAAAAAGCAGGTGGATTATTTATGTTTACCTCTATTTCTAAAGGTTTAACACCTGCCATATATATAGCGCTGGAAAAACTGTAGACATGGAATCATTGATGAATATATTCTGGGAGGGACTGCCCTGAAATGGCTGGTTTTTGGCAGACATTTTTTTTCTGGTATCTCAAAAAAGAACCAAAAATTTCAACCAGATCCTCTGTTGACATCGCTAACCATTTTTGACATCAAAGTATCTCCTTCATAAAGACCTTTTGGCTGCTGTCTGTGAACGTTGCTTGGCATTGAAAATCAACAAAAAGACCCTCACAAGCTTCTTGGCTTGAAATGATATGGCAGGTTGTCTTAATGGACAAACTAACTCAATGTAGGCGAGACAAACAGAGCAAAGAGAAACCAGACTCCTTTATTGCAACAATTTAATTGTATTACTTCTGCTAACAAGAAAAAGGTCACGTTTTCTCCTCCAAATAGTCAAAAAGCATTTCAGGCAGATTTTCAAAGGGGGAGGGGGCAAAACAGGGTGGGTGAAAGGCAGTAATAGCTGGAAAAGTCTCTGGAGCCCAGATCTACCAGGCTTCCTGATGCGGTGCCCTGGTCTACCCACCCGGTAGACCTGGCCCAGCCACCGCCTTTCACTCTCCATGAGGCCAGCTGAGATCCCAGGAATTTTCTGGGGGCCCTCCTTTGGCTCCTGGGCCCTCTTTTTGACCCTGGGTACAATTTACCTCCTTGTAGTGGAAGAAGATCCAGAAGACTGGCAGGAGCAAAGTATGGTGTCAGCAATGGACCCTTGTTGACAGATCCAGGCAGTAAGGAGTTAATAGATGAAGACTTTGACTTTGACAGGACTTTGACAAGACTGGACAGTAAGGGATTAACACCCAGGACTGTTGCCAATAGGATGTGTTTCAGAGGTGTTATTGATAGTTAGGGCTTTAAGGAAGAAGCCAGGACTTTGGTGCAGTGATTGCAAGCCCTCCAGCTACAATCCTGTAGTAAAAGGTAAAGGTAAAGGTATCCCCTGACAATTAAGTCCAGTCGTGTCCGACTCTAGGGTGTGGTGCTCATCTCCATTTCAAAGCCGAAGAGCCAGCGTTGTCCGAAGACGCCTCCGTGGTCATGTGGCCGGCATGACTCTCCTTGCCGCAGCGCGTAGCATGCGGCTGGAACACGGAGCGCTGTTTACCTTCCTGCAAGCGGTACCTATTTATCTACTCGCATTGACATGCTTAGTACTTAGTACTAATTGGGACTTAAAAGTATAACAGCGAGATCCAGCATAGAGTTCCAGCGCTGGAGCGAGCGCTCCGATGGCACGTTTGCACCTCCTTGGGAGTAAGGGAGGCTGGCGCAAGGCCGGCCTCCCTCACTCCGGCATGAGCATGCAGCCAGTGGCAGAAGGTAAGTCCTCCATCGCCGGCCGCATGAGCGGTTCAGCAGGTGAGGGGGGGGGCTACTGGTTACATGGCCTCCTCAGACTTCCGCCAGTTATTTAGCAACGGGAAATCCGAGGAGGCTGATAGGGCCTGCCCTGGTTTACACTCAGGGAAGGGGACGAGCATCCCTTTCCCCAAGTAGACGTCCGGCCCGCCACATAGCGGTCCAGACGTCGAAATCTGTGTAGGGATCCGGCGCCAGATCCTTACACAGGATTTGGCTGTAAAAAGGGCACCAGTGCAGCATGAAGAAGCTTGCCTCCTTGCCGGGGGACAACAGAACGCTACTTGTCAGAAGCCCTGCTGGACTGGAGAAAGGACTGCATGAGTGGAAGGACTACGCTGTAAAGCAATAAGGACTGCCATGCCCTGCTGGAGGATGCCATGCTGCCGGAGAAGGAAGCCAGCTTGCTGCCCAAGGACACTTGCTGAAACGACAGGCTTGAGGGGGAATTTTTGGAAGGAGAAGACAGCAAAGAGGCTGTCTTATTTCTTTTGTGAAGGACTGTGTGTTGCAGAAGGGTTTTCTGCTTTGGGAAGATTTATGGGGCTAGCGTTGCTTGTAAAGCAATAAATTTTGTTAATTGTCCGTCCGAGTTCAGTTTTCTTTTTTGCACACAGCAAACGGATTCAGGGAGTGCTAATTGGTCTAAGCAGGAAATTTGAGGGAATTATTAAAGGGAATAAAAGTAGGTTCTAGGAATGAAGTTTGGGTCAGAACCAATTGAGTTAACGGGACACCCCTTTACCCCCCTCTCATGGGCTCTGGGTAGGCTTCCCCCCATTTTACCTTTAAAATCAGGGGTTGTCTTTGATTTGCAAACTACTGCTGTCACCTGAGTTGCAGCTGCTGGGTATGCTGTTTCCAAGGCCATTTCTACTGCCAGGAACTCAGCCAGCAAAGAATGAGGTATCTGACATGAGTGGGGATCAAATATGCCTATTGGGCAGGTTGGAGATTTATAGGCCCTAGGCTGAGGTTGACTATACTGAGGAAACTGAAGGAAGAGAGGGGAAGAAGAAGGAAGAAGAGGGGTAGTCATTGATGTTTTTGTTACAGTATGCAATTTCTTTATTATTCGTTATATATAATTATTATTTTAAATTTTATTATTAGTCTGTTGTTCATTTTATTTGTGGGTGATTTTTTTTGGTGATTTTTATGTTTATTTTTTTTTAATGTGATTTTTACATGAGGCACTCAGGTGAAGTCTGTGTCAAGGGCACCAAAGTTGAAGATGGTGAAGAGAGTGACTGTGATGGAAATGATACAGAGGTATATGAGGTGTTAACACTGAAAGGCAAGAGTAAAAAGCATAAGATAATACAGGTGTCCCCCGCTTAACGACAGGGATACGTCGGATAATCATATCGTATTATGTACACCAGTATCATTTTTGGGGTGGAGGTTGTAACACTGGTGTGATCAGGGCAGCGACATACCTGGCGGTAATCTATGCTCCCTGGATCAAGGTGCACTCTGAAGTTCAAAACTGTTCCTTTAGGGTGAACAAGATGATGCCACCTGGGTGACCACATATACTCTGTCCAAAGGACCACCGCCATGAGCAACTCCATTTTGTCTAGACTGTGTTTCAATTTATTTACCATCACAAATGATGCCAAGCAATCGTTAATGGGTGAGATCACCACTCTTGGTACAAATGGCAGACAAATTGGAGCTGGTGGAGTGGGTGTGGAAGAAGCTTCAGTAACCAGTAGGTGAAGTCAGGAAAAGAGCCAGGTTTGTGTATGCCCAGATAGAGACTGAATATGCCTTGGTGCAAGAGATGCAAGAGGATTGGCAAAGAGAGGAGAAGCCTTTGCCAATAGTAATGTAAGTGTTATTTACACCTGATGACACCTCACATACTCTGTAATCCCAGATAGCCTCTCCCAGCAGAGAGAAGATGGATCTCAAAGAACCCCAGAGTATAGTTCTCATGGGAAAGAACACCAATCTTACATCCCCACCATTGGGAATTTCCCAGAAAAGTAGGATAAAAACTACTCCAGATCACAGTCATTCAAGAAAGAGATCATGATTGATAATATTGAGTCACTGAGAAATCAAAGAGACTCAGTGGGATCACACTCCAGTGGCGTAGCTAGCTGCTGTGGTACCTGGGGTTGATATTCAAAATGTCACCCCCAGAAGTGACATGGGTGTGACCAGAGGCGTGGAAAGACTGGAGCGAGCGGAGCAGCGGCTCCGGGCGGCTCCTCGGCCCCGGGCGGCTCCTCGGCCCCAGGCGGCGCTGCTCCGCTCGCTCCAGTCTTTCCATGGAGCGCGCCCGCCCGCCCAGTGATGCGGGCAGGCGCTCCGAGGCCTTCTCCCCCGGCCTCAGAGCCGGAGAAAGCCCCGAAGCGTCCACCACGACCGGTGGCCAGGGCTTTCTGAAGGTGGCCGACTGCCGCACCGCGCTATTCTTGTTTTGCACATGCGCAGACCATTTTAACGTTCTGCGCATGTGCAAAACAGTCGGCCGCCTTCAGAAAGCCCTGGCCACTGGTCGTGGTGGACGCTCCGGGGCTTTCTCCGGCTCCGAGGTCGGGGGAGGCCTCGGAGCGCCCGTGTAAGCCGGGTCGCCCCCCGCCCCCGGAGCGGCACCGCCCCTTTGGGGCGGCACAGCAGCAAATGCTCCAGGCAGCACTCGCTGCTGATACGTCTCTGGGTGTGATATCACTTCTGGAGGTGACGTCACACCTCTGCGTTTAATTTTTTTTTTTTTAAATACAAGGCTGTTTTTCTGCCGCCAGCCTTTTCGCCCCTGCCCTCACCAGTCTCCAGCAAAAAAAAAAGCAAGCGACAAAAGTAACTTTTTTACTGGAGACCCAGCCTGCTTGCCCCCCCAGCCCAGCCACCAGCCAGGCCTGTCACCCTCCTCCTCCTCACCTTTCTTGCCACAGCTGCCTAGATCTCCAGCAAACAAACACGGCAAAAGCCTCATTTGTTTACTGGAGACCCAAGCGGCAGCGAGAAAGGTAGGTCACTCACCCTCGCCGCCAGCCCACCCTCAGCCCAGCTTGTCGCCCCCTCCCCCTCCCCATTCCAGTGGTGTTGCTATGCCACCACGGGGGGCTGCCGCCACACCCCCGCGTCGCCGCCCCCACGTAATGCGAGGGCATGACATCACGTCCCACCTTCAAACACCCCCCCCCACTGTTTTCACTTGTTTTTGGAGCCGTTCGGAAGCAAGGGCAGGCGGGTGGGCCGAAACACGGCTGTTCTGCCTGCGAAGAGCCAGTAAGCCGGAAGGCAGATTGTGAGTTTGGGCCCTCCTGAGCCCGCGATTCCACCCCTTCAGGGGTCCACGCCCTGGGGCCCTGGGCACCAAGGCCCCCCTAATGACGCTTCTGCCCCATTCTTGCCACCGCCATCTGGATCTCCAGCACACAAACATGGCAAAATCCGCATTTGTTTGCTGGAGACCCAGGCGGCAGAAGTGAAAAAGCTAGATCGCCCTCTTGTCCTCCTCCCGTCTGCTGCCCTCCTCCCACTTGCTGCCCCCAGCTCATCCTCACCTTTTCCACCACTGAACACGCAACCACGGCAACGATTTAATCAAAAAAATTGTGTGGCGCATGTCACCCCCCGAGGCGCTTCTGGGGGCACAGCCCCCTGCCCCCTCCATAGCTACGCCACTGTCGCACTCCCTTGTATCTCAGCTGGAGACGTTCATCATCCAAGGCAATTTCAGTACCAGACTTCAGCTGCAAGTCATACTGAAATGGTCTAAATAATCCAGGAGCATCTGGAACTGCTCAGCCACAGCCAGTCTGACAACCTTGGCTAGGAAGGAAAGATTAGAAACTGGCCTGTAGGCCCTTACTTAATGAAGTATTTGTTATGCTTAACATATAGGTCTCCATCTTTCCCTGACTTTAATACCAGCCATGATGAACAAAAGCCAAGTTGACGTGTTGTGACACACAACACCAAATATCCTGTCCATATCCTCAGGCATCAACAACTGAATTTCATCTGATAAAATCTGAAAAGAGGAGGTTCTGAATGCCTCAACTATTACCTCTGTTGCAATGGTGCTAACAAAGTCCCTTTTTAATGTAACAAACAAATCACCAGCAAAACAACTGCAGCATACCATCATGGAGGGTCCCCTGGGTTCACCAGTTAGTCCCTAAGGACAGAAGGCAGCTGTGGCAGGAACACCAGGGAGCTGGTGAAAGGCTTTAAGACCATGTCCTCTTAGCATCTCTCTGAGCTGTCCTTTTATTTATGTTATAATTTCCTGCAAGCCATGTGAAATCTTTTAAATCAAAAGATGTGGGCTATACATCTTTAAACAAAAGCGAACAAGACAAAAGACAAATTAACCCACACTAGTAGCACTGAAGCACCAAGAGCCACAAATCTTGTAACAGACAAAAAACAGCGCGATCCTCTCTAAGCTGCCGCAAACGTGCTATAAAGCATGTTTGCGATGACTCTAGAGTAAGGGCCGCCGGCATGGAGACCGGAAGCCCTCACTCCACCGCCCTCTGGACCTGGCACCCACCAGTGGAGGTACGTCCTGCAGGGGTGGGGAGAGGGCAGAACGGGGCAGCCCGAGGTGTGGCCATTGGCCTGCCCGGTTTGGGAGAGGGCGGGGATATCAGCGGTATGCTCTGCTGATATCCTAGGCCTGTTCCCAGGCCTGGCTGGCCTTACTCCCCCACTTTGGATGTACATCAGCTTCTTAGCTGATGTACATCCAAGGAGGCCCATTGGGCCCTGACCAGCTTGTACCCGGGGAAGGGGACAAACGTCCACTTCTCCTGAGGTGCTCCCAGGCTGCCCCGGGACAGCCCGGGAATGGGATAGGATACAGTGGCAGGCCCTTTAAGCTGACTGCGTATCCTTATGCAGGATTGCGCCGAAAAACACAGAGATGTCTCTCCATGAAAGGACTACAGCTTAGCCACAAAGAGCCAGATCACATTGCTGTTTCCTGGGTGATACCACGCAAACAGACGTTTCATAGCAAAATATTATGGACCCAACCTATGGATGTAGGCAAGAATTTACCATATTACTCATCTCCACCTTGTGAGCCACTATCTCTTCCCCAACACTGTCCTAGCCACCTAACCACCAGAAGCTGGCAGGAATTTGGAGTGGGGGTATGGAGACTCGCAACATAGGTGACTCTCACAGTGTATATTTGCACAAAAAAATGTTAATGGCCAGGCAGGTATTATCACTACGGGGACACCATTTTGGGCAGTATTCCCTTGGTACTTTAGCTCTTCATCTACTCTCTGTTGCTAGCCTTCAATGCGTCAATTAAATGCCACCACTCAAAGTTATAATGGGTCCTAGCCAGTGCCAGATCTAGACTTGGTGAGGCCCCTAAGCTATATAAAATTTTGAGGCCCCTTGTTAAAAAATTGGAGGCCCCTTGTTAAAAAAATCACACCAAAATTTGTTGCACAAGTGACAAGCCCCACCCCCCACACATGCAGACACAAAATTTTAAAAGTCTCCCCAAAAATTCTGAATTTTTTTTGAGGCCCCTGCGGATTGTGAGGTCCTAAACTGTAGCTTGTTTAAGGTAAAGGTGACCCCTAACAATTAAGTCCAGTCGTGTCCGACTCTAGGGTGTGGTGCTCATCCCTATTTCAAAGCCGAAGAGCCAGCATTGTCCGAAGACGCCTACGTGGTCCTGTGGCCGGCATGACTCTCCTTGCTGCAGCGCGTAGCATGCAGCTGGAACACGGAGCGCTGTTTACCTTCCCGCAAGTGGTACCTATTTATCTACTCACATTAACATGCTTTGGAACTCCTAAGTTGGCAGGAGCTGGCCAAGCAACGAGAGCTCACCCCGTCGCGGATTCGAACTGCCAACCTTTCGATCGACAGCTCATGGTTCAGCGGTTTAACCCACTGCGCCACCCGCTGGCCTTAGCAAAATAAGCTTGTTTAGCTTATGCCTAAAACCAGCACTAGTTCTAGCCTTTCCAATTGGGTTTGATAGGGCACTTAAAATTGGTCTGGGAAATAGTGAAACTGGCCTTTCCAGTTGGTGAACTTTAGGGGTGTGATGTACACAAAAGAAAAAACCTTGACTGTGAGAGAGCACTGTTTTTCCCCTCAAAGCAGTTCAGCCTTGGTCTTCAAACTAAGACCAGCAGCTTTCCTGAGAGGCCCATGAGACAAATTTCTATTTTACTGGCCAGTAAAATGACCGTTTCCTGCAACCTTTGTGAGTAGTGTCTATCAGTTGCTGCAAAGATGAGCTCCCTGCCTGTCATGCACTGCATCATATGATATGTAGCCACTATCACAGATACAATTACATGTTGTTATTTTTAATTTCATTGCTAATCCATTTTTAGGGTGTGTGGTATGGCATAATGTAAAAAGTTAGATCATGCATGTCAAAGTGGAAGTGCACAACCAATTCACCACAGACAGGCAGGAAGCCAAATCTTCAAAGTAATGTCAAGCAGATGCCATATGTCCAGGGCATAAACTACTACTTAGGATTTTTTTTTTTTGCATGTGCAAAGATCTTTACATGTGTTGGCTTGATGTTGTCCACACCAGGAGTGGTGTAAGGCAAGTAAGTATTATTAGACCCATATTGCAGCTGGGACTGAGTGGCTTCCCTAAGGCCACCTAGAGAGTTCATGGCAAAGGCAAGATTTGAACTGGGGAAGTTCTGATTGACAGCTCAGTGTCTAATAGCTAGGGGTGTTTTTTGTTGTTGCTGTTGATAACCACATAAAAACACAAAACACGCTTTCTGCTAAGAATCTGCAACAACCAACCATGTATTTTTGCGTCATTCTTCATCTACTGACACTGTACAACCTATGCCACCTACAAGTACCTAGTACACTTTTAAAGTGGTTAAAATGCAAAAGAAAAAAGAAAAAAAAAGGAATGAAAACACATAACACTGCTTTCTGCTATTTCATTTTGGTTAAACACTGAAACCTGCAAAAAAAAACAAAAAAAAAACAACAACCCATAAACCCCCCCTACTAATAACACTAGGCATGTCTGCTCAGATGTAAATCCCACTGAGTTCAGTGAAACATAGACCCAGATAAGTGTTATAGGATTGCAGTCTTCGCCACTACACTACACCACTTCTCATGTTGTTGTTGTTGTTGTTCAGTCGTTAAGTCGTGTCCGACCCTTCGTGATCCCATGAACCATATCCCGCCAGGCCTTCCTATCCTCCACTATCTTCCTGAGTTCGCTTATTTTCATGTTCGTTGCATCGGTGATGCTGTCTAACCATCTCATCCTTGGCCTTCCCCTTCTCCTTTTGCCTTCAATCTTTCCCAGCATCAGAGTCTTCTCCAGAGAGTCCTCTCTTCGCATTAGGTGGCCAAAATATTTGAGTTTCAGCCTTAGTATCTGTCCTTCCAGGGAACAGTCAGGGTTGACTTCATTTAGGATTGACTGATTTGATCTCCTAGCAGTCCAAGGGACTCTCAGGAGTCTTCTCCAGCACCACAGTTCAAAAGCATCTATTCTTCGGCGCTCAGCCTTCCTTATGGTCCAGCTCTCGCAACCATACATTGCTACTGGGAACACCATCGCCCTGACTATACGAACTTTTGTTGGTATGGTGATATCTTTGCTTTTTATTAGGCTATCTAAATTTGCCATAGCTTTCCTTCCAAGGAGTAAGCGTCTTTTAATTTCATGGCTGCTGTCTCCGTCTGCAGTGATCTTGGAACCCAAAAAAGTAAAATCTGTTACTGCTTCCATTTCTGCCCCTTCTATTTGCCAGGAATTGATGGGACCAGATGCCATGATCTTAGTTTTATTAATGTTGAGTTTCAAGCCAACTTTTGCACTCTCCTCTTTCACTCTCATCAAGAGGCTCTTTAGTTCTTCTTCACTTTCTGCCATTAGAGTGGTATCGTCTGCATATCTGAGGTTGTTGATGTTTCTCCCGGCAATCTTGATTCCGGCTTGCGATTCATTCAGCCCTGCATTTCTCATAATGTACTCTGCATATAAGTTAAATAGGCAGGGTGACAATATACAGCCTTGCCGTACTCCCTTCCCAATTTTGAACCAATCAGTTGTTCCATGGCCGGTTCGAACTGTTGCTTCTTGACCCGCATACAGGCTTCTCAGGAGACAGGTAAGGTGGTCTGGTATCCCCATCTCTTTAAGAACTTGCCACAGTTTGTTGTGATCCACACAATCAAAGGCTTTTGCGTAGTCAATGAAGCAGAAGTAGGTGTTTTTTTGGAACTCTCGTGCTTTCTCCATGATCCAGCGCATGTTGGCAATTTGATCTCTAGTTCCTCTGCCTCTTCGAAACCCAGCTTGTACATCCGGTAGTTCTCGGTCCACGTACTGCTGAAGCCTAGCTTGTAGAATTTTGAGCATAACCTTGCTAGCATGTGAAATGAGTGCAATTGTGCGATAGTTTGAACACTCTTTGGCACTGCCCTTCTTTGGAATTGGAACGTAAACTGACCTTTTCCAATCCTTTGGCCACTGCTGAGTTTTCCAAATTTGTTGGCATATTGAGTGCAGCACTTTCACAGCATCATCATTTAGGATTTTAAGTAGCTCAGCTGGGATATTATCATCTCCGCTAGCTTTGTTGTTAGTAATGCTATCTAAGGCCCACTTGACTTCGCTCTCTAGGATGTCCGGCTCTGGGTCAGTGACCACACCAGCGTGGTCATCAGGAACATTAAGATCTTTCTTGTATAGTTCTTCTGTGTATTCTTGCCATCTCTTCTTAATCTCTTCTGCTTCTGTCAGGTCTCTGCCTTTTTTATCCTTTATCATGCCCATCTTTGCACAAAATGTTCCCTTGATATCTCCAATTTTCTTGAAGAGATCTCTAGTCCTCCCCATTCTGTTGTTTTCCTCGATTTCCTTGCATTGTTCATTTAAGAAGGCCTTCTTATCTCTCCTTGCTATTCTCTGGAAATCTGCATTCAGTTGTTTATATCTTTCCCTTTCACCTTTGCTTTTCGCAAAGCAAACACCACTTCTCATACATGCTGACTAAATGTAAAGTGTAAAGCAAGATTGAGAAGGTTTGATTCTCAAGTGATGTAGTTCCATTAGGCTCTAACAGCCCAATCCTATCCGGTCGCTAAGCTGGCATAGGACGACTGCGCTGGCCCAAGACTGTTGCAAAAGCTGCCGAAAGGCATTTGTGCTGGCCCCGGGCTCATGCAGGGCCAGTGCTGGATGGCGTGCGACGCAGGTAAGCCATGGCTGGGCCATGCGGTGCAAGGGCGTTTCAGGGTGGGGATCAGCAGGTCAGGCCTGGGAGAGGGGCAGGTTCAGCGGCAGCAGCGTACGCCATATCCTATCCCCCTCCCAGGCCCATTTCTCTCGGCACGGGCTTCATTGATTTGTACTGCCAAAAGGGCAGGATCTGAGGAGACCCATTGTGAGGACTGGGGTTTTACACAGGGTAAGGGGATGAAAGTTCCCTTACCCTGAGGAGACCTCCAACCCTGCCAACTGTGCTCAGGATACAGTATTGCCGGCGCCGGCATAGCTGGATCGCTGAGCACAGCTTTGGATAGGATAGGATTGTGCCGTTAGTGTCTTCTTAGCTGGATTTCCAAGATCGGTGACTGTTACAAAAGGAAGTCTGTGGTCAGAATACAACACATGATTTTTGAATGTGTGTGCATTCTAAAGAAAGCTAGAGCTGGTTCACAGATGCATGCACATCTCTCCGATTTCTACTCACTTAGCACTTAATGCCTGGCAGCTTGTATGTGTGAACAGACTTTATGCAAAGAATTGCAGTTTTGCTAACATCAGGCGATATGATGAACATGCCCTCCATAGTATTTGATCTGTGAGTGATGGTTCATTCAATCATATAGGTCATTGCTTGATGCTGCAAGCATCGGGCATGCAGGTATGAACCAGAACATTGTCAGATTATTAAAATGATAGAATTAAGAACTGAGCATGTGGTGACGCTGCAATCATATCACCACATACAGTACTTTCAAGAAGGAAACCTCCAAGCCATATTCCCTGTCTAATACTTGTTACAGTGTCAAGCAGGTGCAATCCATGCTCACGTTCTCTTCCCCTCCCCCTGCCCTCTTCCACTTCAGTTCCGCTTAAAAAAAAACACCCAGAAATTCCTGTAAACATGAAAATCATAGAAGCTGAGTTGGGCAGGGAGGCACTAGCCCTCAGTCAAGGACTGGGAGTGTCTGGGTGGTTTCGTGTTTAGGGCACCAGGGTGGTCCATTGTTTGCCTCCCTTCAGCCGGTGGGCTGAATGAATGGAGGAATTGGGCTTGAAGGGTGCATGTCCTCCAAGCCCAATACAGGTGTCCCCCGCTTAAGACGGATACGTTCTAAAGTGAATACGTCACTAAGCGGGTCTTGCTGTGCTTTGAAGTTTAGCACTGTGCTTAAAGCTCCAGGTTAAACATCCAAGTTCTTATCTTGCCCATTAGCTGTTTTGCTTTAGATAAGGGCTTCAAAGCCCTTATCTAGCACGAAACAGCTGAAGAGCTGGGGATTTTAAAAGATGCATCTCTTTAAATCCTTTGCTCTTTTTTACTGGGGACCTCCGTCATATATCCAGATCATCGTTAAGCAATCTGTCATTAAGCGGAAGACCCCTGTACTTTCAGCTGCAGGTGGGCTGTTGCTTTACTGCCAAAAGGATCTTGCAGGGATAAAGGTGCAGAGGTTTTGACTTTTTATTATTAATTATTTTATTTTATTTTGGGATGGAGAGAGAGAAGGTGCTATTTTTCTATCTATGCCCAAACACTATGGCTGTTAAATTTACCATATAGAAGTTGCTTTATCTGCTTAATGCTGATCTCTTAAAGAAGAAAGGGTTGAAGGACAGGCACCTTTTCATTGCTAGTCTGTCATATGAACCAAAGGCCAAAAATAAATGTCTTCATCATCATCCTGCTCCTCATTCACTGTCTCATTCTGTGAGTAAGGTGAATGACTTCTGGTAACCCTGAATAATTTCAACATCAAGTAATTAAGTCACAATCTACACAAAGGAAAAGGCTCTACAAAACCAGCTATCATAATAAACGCCAATTATCTTTCAAAGGCTGGAGTGAAGCATTGCTCAACAGAAAGGTAATTCAATATAGAGCCAGTGCCACCATGAGACAGAGGTAAGCCACTTCAGGAGACAGACAGGAGACCAGTTCAAGGTGTGGCAAAATTTAGACAGCTGTCCAAAACGTGTGTCTTTTAAAATTCCTACTTGCATACAATGTGCACCAATCTGCTCCTCGTATGACACGGGGAAGCAGCTAATGAATGATGTCCTCAAGATGGTGCCATATTCCATACAGTCATTCTATCACACACACACACACACACACACACACACACAGAGAGAGAGAGAGAGAGAGAGAGAGAGAGAGAGAGAGAGAGAGAGAGAGAGAGTATGTAGGTATATGTGTGTTCTTTGTCATCTTGAAGTTTCACTCCTACCCCCCCCACACACACACACACATGCCCAAATACCAGAGAAGGAGGCCAAGTGACACCACAGGCAGGCAGTTGAGTGGAGAGACAAGTTGGATTCTACCTTGGATGGACAGACAAAATGTACTGTAGTTCTCACAAATAGCAGATGAGATGGTACAGTTGATTCTGGACTGTACCATTTAAGACTGCAAGGGGGTACATGTATGACTGAATGCCCCTCCCTACCATAACAGGAAAAGCCTAGGACCAAATCATTTTTCATGTGCAGAAAATTCTTTTTGTACGGAGGAGCATTCCGTCTTATGTGATTCTTCCCCACCTGTAGTCTGAAGCGGTCCAATTCAAAACAGGTTATCTCCTCATCTACGCTTTGTGGGAACTAGGCCTACGACCTTCCTTGGCTCAGTCACTCGACTGTGGTTGGTATCCAAGCAGGAACCTGTATCGTATTTTGAAAGGCCCAAGACATGTGTACAGTATTGACAGTTTTCATAGAAAGAAACCAGTCTTCTTGCGTAATGGATAAAAATGCTAGTGCAGGCACAGAAGCAGCTAAACTTTAAACATGTATTTGGGGGGTTCTATGAACCACTGCTTGTGAATGATGCCATGTCTAAAATTGGTCTTGATGCTGAACTCTAGTGGGTGGGCCATTTTGGTCTTTATGGTTCCAAGTCAAACTTAGAGAGACCCACACTTTAGTAAGGATTGTCTGGTAGGCTCTGGTTCTCCATATTCTTTCTTCAGGAGAGTATAGAACATCTATGGCAAGAAGCAAGGCTTTTACAACTACAGCCCTGAGGTTATGGAATGATCTCTCAGAGGATATTCACAGCCGAACCCTATCCTCCCCCAGCGTAGGCTCTTCAGCGTGGGCCATGTGGCCCATGCTAAATCCTACCGAGGGGAGGTCCTTGCTGGCGGTCTACTCGGGGTAAACGGGCATCTGCCTGCTTACCCCGGGTACACCTCCAGCCACCGCAATGGGGGTACTTAGTTCTCCGCCTAGTCGTTAGCCTGATCTGCCCCCCCAGGCCTGACCCGCCTACCCCCGCCCCCCCACCCCATTATGCCCCCTGCTGACCCCCAGCCCCCCCTGCTGACCCCCAGGCCCCACGCCACTTGGAGTGGCCTTACCTGCTCTGGTGCGCATTGTGCCTGGATTCAGTGCCGGCAGGACAGTGCAGGTCTTCCTGTCGGCACTGCTTACACACAGGGTGTCGAAACATGCCTTATGACATGCCTACTGAGCCAGGATGGTGTAGTGGTTTGGGAGTCGGACTTAGACCTGGAAGATCCAGGTTCAAATCCCCGCTCAGCCACGAAGCTTCCTGGGTGACCTTGGGTCAGTCACTATCTCTCAGCCCCACCTACCTCACAGGGTTGTTGTGAGGACAAAAAGGAGGGGAGGAAATATGTACACCACTCTGAGCTCCTTGGAGGAAGGGCGGTATAAAAATGTGGAAAAATAAATAAAATTATGACACGTTTGCGACACCTGGCACTGGTGCTGAGGCCTCAGTGCCTGTGCCCATGGAGGATAGGATTGTGCGGTAATGAATCTATGTTCCTCTCTAGGAAAATGTGCAGGATCCTTCTCTTTGGTAAGACTTTCTTTAAGGAGGAAAGTCAGGCTGAAGTATAGTATTCTTTCTTCACCTGCTGATTGTGGATGCTGCTTTTTTATGAGCAAAGTTGAAAGTTGCTTCATCAGTCATCTATCTTGTTTATTTGCAGCCTAAAGGAGTATAACCCAGAACATTTTTATTAACTGTTGTTTGTGTGAAATTGGCCTAATAGTACAAGACTTCCCTGTAAATAAGTTTAGGATTACTGCTCCATTGCCCCTCCTGTTGGAGGCTGGAAATTCAAAAGTAGGTAAGGTGATTGACATAACCAATGATGCTGTATAAGACATTATTTTTAGAAATCAGGTGTTTCTAAAATGGCATGACTTTCCTGAAATGTGAGAGTCTAGCCAAGCCAACGGCTGTCGGTATACACATAAGGGAAATTATTGCTTTTCCTGAACTAATAAAAATGCACCTCACTTATATATATATATATATATAAAACATTTGCAAGAACACAAGGATGATACAGCTGGACACCTGACTGCACAAACCATTGAATTGCATTTGTCTGGAGTCTGAAACAAATTGCTCCTTTCAGTTTCTGACATGAAAACATTCTTGACTGAAGAAAGCACAAACAGTTGGGTATGAATAGGAATCCTTAGTGTTTGCATTCAGTAAAAGGGAAGGCATTGTTGTCTAATTCAGTGCATGTATGTTATATCACCCAAGGTGCCAACAGTAAAGGTCATTTCCTAATAACACCCAAAGCAGAGGAAACATTATTACCATAAGACAAAGTGTGGCAGTCATCTCTGATGGTATGTTTGGGGCATTGCTTAGGATGATAGCCTAGGAACACAACATGGGTCACGATCCACTGGGAAGTTCTCCTCCAATAATGGAGACTTGTGCAGGTTTTACCCCACATTAATCAGTGGGGGGGGGAGTCATGCGGATTTTCTGCCTCAGGTACCTTAAGAACATAGGGAAAAACCCTGCTGGACCAAGCCAAAGACCCATCTAGTCCAGCATCCTTTTTCCCACAGTGACTCACCAGCTGCCACCGAGAAGCCTACAAAGAGGAGAGAAAGGCACACTCCTCTCCCACCATTGCTCCCCTGCAACTGGTTTTCAGAGGCATACTGCCACTGAACCCTGGAGGTCTGCCCTATGTGACCCTGACTGAAAGTCATGTTTCCAATGATGTTAAAAATACAGCTTTTTCTTAAATTTCATCTGGGTATATAAACAATGTATGGTTGCGAGAGCTGGACCATAAGGAAGGCTGAGCGCCGAAGAATAGATGCTTTTGAACTGTGGTGCTGGAGAAGACTCCTGAGAGTCCCTTGGACTGCTAGGAGATCAAATCAGTCAATCCTAAATGAAATCAACCCTGACTGTTCCCTGGAAGGACAGGTACTAAGGCTGAAACTCAAATATTTTGGCCACCTAATGCGAAGAGAGGACTCTCTGGAGAAGACTCTGATGCTGGGAAAGACTGAAGGCAAAAGGAGAAGGGGAAGGCCAAGGATGAGATGGTTAGACAGCATCACCGATGCAACGAACATGAAAATGAGCAAACTCAGGAAGATAGTGGAGGATAGGAAGGCCTGGCGGGATATGGTTCATGGGATCACGAAGGGTCGGACACGACTTAACGACTGAACAACAAATATAAACAATGTCAGGCAGCGCTTCTGTAATAGTATTATTGCTACATGTAGAGATTTGAAAAAGCAATAAATTAGAAGAGTGTTGGCAGATGTCTAGCTTTGCCAGACAATCCGTTTTCAGTTTCCTCGGAGTGCAAGCAATGATAAAATGTCCTCATGAGTCATTGACGGTGATCTCCTGCAAAAGCCTGGGCAAAGGATATGGAGACTCAGAATTGCTCAACACTGAGCCCTGTATTTGATCTCACAGGTTAAATCCAGAGAAAGGGCCTGTGATAAATGTTCTGTTCTCCCCTGAGTTTTGGTCTATTTTTAGACACTTCTAACCAGAGCCATCCCTTGGGTAGAGCAACTGGAGCGGTCACCCTAGAACCCGTGCTTTCATGACCAAAATACTGTATAGCCAAAGGGGGGGGCACACTGGTTGAATTGCCCTGGGCTCGTACCCTGCCCTCACCCATCTAGAGACAGCTCTGCATCTAATCCTCCAGAAGCTCCTGTGCAGGTTCAGCAGCTTGAAAAGCTGCTTACAAGCAGCCTTTGTCCTTTGTCTGTTTGAAACTCCATTATCCCCCAGCCATGTGCTGGATGTCGATTGGGAGTCCATCTTCTTGTTTGGGTAGCTAGACTGCCTAGCAATAGAGTCGCCTTGCCATTGGGCAGCTAAACCTATCTATCTAGGTAAAGGGGTGGGATGGAGAAACCAGGTGGGTTCCACTCCTCCAATCAGGTAACTTGATGACATCAAATCTAGTTGTTTTTTATCAAGCACAGGAGCTTGGTGTGCTTTTCTGCTGGTTGGTCATGAGAACCCTGATGCTGGGATGCACTTATATATATATATATATATAAAACATTTGCAAGAACACAAGGATGATACAGCTGGACACCTGACTGCACAAACCATTGAATTGCATTTGTCTGGAGTCTGAAACAAATTGCTCCTTTCAGTTTCTGACATGAAAACATTCTTGACTGAAGAAAGCACAAACAGTTGGGTATGAATAGGAATCCTTAGTGTTTGCATTCAGTAAAAGGGAAGGCATTGTTGTCTAATTCAGTGCATGTATGTTATATCACCCAAGGTGCCAACAGTAAAGGTCATTTCCTAATAACACCCAAAGCAGAGGAAACATTATTACCATAAGACAAAGTGTGGCAGTCATCTCTGATGGTATGTTTGGGGCATTGCTTAGGATGATAGCCTAGGAACACAACATGGGTCACGATCCACTGGGAAGTTCTCCTCCAATAATGGAGACTTGTGCAGGTTTTACCCCACATTAATCAGTGGGGGGGGGAGTCATGCGGATTTTCTGCCTCAGGTACCTTAAGAACATAGGGAAAAACCCTGCTGGACCAAGCCAAAGACCCATCTAGTCCAGCATCCTTTTTCCCACAGTGACTCACCAGCTGCCACCGAGAAGCCTACAAAGAGGAGAGAAAGGCACACTCCTCTCCCACCATTGCTCCCCTGCAACTGGTTTTCAGAGGCATACTGCCACTGAACCCTGGAGGTCTGCCCTATGTGACCCTGACTGAAAGTCATGTTTCCAATGATGTTAAAAATACAGCTTTTTCTTAAATTTCATCTGGGTATATAAACAATGTATGGTTGCGAGAGCTGGACCATAAGGAAGGCTGAGCGCCGAAGAATAGATGCTTTTGAACTGTGGTGCTGGAGAAGACTCCTGAGAGTCCCTTGGACTGCTAGGAGATCAAATCAGTCAATCCTAAATGAAATCAACCCTGACTGTTCCCTGGAAGGACAGGTACTAAGGCTGAAACTCAAATATTTTGGCCACCTAATGCGAAGAGAGGACTCTCTGGAGAAGACTCTGATGCTGGGAAAGACTGAAGGCAAAAGGAGAAGGGGAAGGCCAAGGATGAGATGGTTAGACAGCATCACCGATGCAACGAACATGAAAATGAGCAAACTCAGGAAGATAGTGGAGGATAGGAAGGCCTGGCGGGATATGGTTCATGGGATCACGAAGGGTCGGACACGACTTAACGACTGAACAACAAATATAAACAATGTCAGGCAGCGCTTCTGTAATAGTATTATTGCTACATGTAGAGATTTGAAAAAGCAATAAATTAGAAGAGTGTTGGCAGATGTCTAGCTTTGCCAGACAATCCGTTTTCAGTTTCCTCGGAGTGCAAGCAATGATAAAATGTCCTCATGAGTCATTGACGGTGATCTCCTGCAAAAGCCTGGGCAAAGGATATGGAGACTCAGAATTGCTCAACACTGAGCCCTGTATTTGATCTCACAGGTTAAATCCAGAGAAAGGGCCTGTGATAAATGTTCTGTTCTCCCCTGAGTTTTGGTCTATTTTTAGACACTTCTAACCAGAGCCATCCCTTGGGTAGAGCAACTGGAGCGGTCACCCTAGAACCCGTGCTTTCATGACCAAAATACTGTATAGCCAAAGGGGGGGGCACACTGGTTGAATTGCCCTGGGCTCGTACCCTGCCCTCACCCATCTAGAGACAGCTCTGCATCTAATCCTCCAGAAGCTCCTGTGCAGGTTCAGCAGCTTGAAAAGCTGCTTACAAGCAGCCTTTGTCCTTTGTCTGTTTGAAACTCCATTATCCCCCAGCCATGTGCTGGATGTCGATTGGGAGTCCATCTTCTTGTTTGGGTAGCTAGACTGCCTAGCAATAGAGTCGCCTTGCCATTGGGCAGCTAAACCTATCTATCTAGGTAAAGGGGTGGGATGGAGAAACCAGGTGGGTTCCACTCCTCCAATCAGGTAACTTGATGACATCAAATCTAGTTGTTTTTTATCAAGCACAGGAGCTTGGTGTGCTTTTCTGCTGGTTGGTCATGAGAACCCTGATGCTGGGATGCAGCAGATGCCCACTTACTGTACAGTAAGTTCAAGAACCGAGGATTCCTTGGACAGATGTAAGTAGCTAGTGCCTGGAACTGTAAAATTAGCGAGACACCAAAGTATTTTCGTTTGCTTTTTGTTGCCTCTTCAGTCCAAGTCAGCTTGCAACTTCCTGACAACCCAGGCATTGGAGAGAGGGGCTTGTGGGCTTTGTTATTGAGTAGCATCCCAGCTCCAGTTCCTGGACATTACTGGTAGGTATTTGATCAAGCTCTGCTCTGTGTCTGTCTAGTGGAGTCAGGCATTTACCATCAGCCTGCTTATACTTTTTCTACCCTCCCTTTTATTCCTCCATTCTGTTTATAGTGCCATCAAAGGGGCTGCGTGGATTATTTAGTAGGCCCCCCAACTAACTCCACCACACCCCACTCTTGCCTCCATGTTCATTCATTACTGCCCATTAATTGGGTTCTCTTCTCATTTCATGGCTAGCCTTCATTGGAGGCTATTCCATTGCACTCAGATCTACTTTCTTGTTTTACACCTGCTGCTTATTTAATTAGATAATTTACCCTTCTTCTGGCACCTGAAAGAGTAATTCATTTCCAGGAAGCTACTTACCGTATGTGCCAAGGGTTTGACGGTTCACACATGCATGTTCATCACTTGATTTCTCATCAACAAAATGCTCAAAGTAAGTCACAGCTGAATGTTTGAATCAACTATGGAAAAGAGCAATGTTTCAGTTGTCCTCAAGTGATATAAAATTCTGTGGTGTGTGATTGATGGCAGCTCATTTACATGCAAGTGAAACTAGGGGCTAGTTGCCCTTGATAACTACAGCATCAAGATGAAGTACAGTATATTGGCTTATTCTCTGTCTTTTTGATTGTCATTAACTTGCTGGTCCCTGATATACTGTATATATTTTTGATTGTAGCTTGTCTCAGTAATAGAGTTTGTCCTGATAAAGGATGTACATTCTTCAGTCAGTGTGTTTTCCTTTTTTCAAAAGAGCTGCAACCTCATTAGAAATGAAACACTCAAGAATGTTTCAGTAATTCTGGGCAGCTCAAAGGTGTGTTATTATATGCTAATGTCCTGATGGTAATTTTCACAAACACTAATTGTATGACTGTTATCAAAGAGTATCGAGATAATCTAGGATAGAAACAGGGTGGGGGGTATGTCAACAATGTGTAAAGTATGTATGGAATTATAATCATTTCAGCATACAATACATGCTTACCTATTTTCACTTGATCAACAGAGTTCAGCGTTTAACAACTGTTGCCACAGATCTGAAGGCAATAGGTATGTTATATACATCTCTATTTATTTTATATTGCTTTAACTGTCATGGCTTCTCCTAAAGAATTGTGGGAGTTGTAGTTTGCTGAGAATTCTGTTATGGATTCCAAGGTTCCCTTTGTTCTAAACAGAGTGACTCAGTCAAAAGCCAAAACAAC
Source organism: Plestiodon gilberti rubricaudatus (assembly GCA_026170595.1). Lineage (NCBI taxonomy): Eukaryota > Metazoa > Chordata > Lepidosauria > Squamata > Scincidae > Plestiodon > Plestiodon gilberti. The sequence goes on along the minus strand of JANXHW010000002.1, from coordinate 91,925,332 downwards.
ATTTGTGTGTTTTTCTCAGAGTGCTGCTAGAACAGAGGATGAACACTTTTCCTAAGAGTTCCTGAGCTAATCTAATCTGAGCCAGTACTATTTGGGTCTTGTGCTGCTGGAACTAGCATTCTGGCAGTGCAATTCCTTTATGGGTAGGGACTATGAGTACCATAGCCCCGGAATCGAGGTGCGCTTTGGCCTAGAGAGGACCCAGGCCACTCCCAAGAGTGCACCAATGCAGTCGCCTCGTTGACCAGAATCTGCGGAAGTGGCCTGCATTGGGCAGCCACAGTGCACTCTTGGGAGCGGCTCGGGTCCTATCTAGGCCGAAGCATGCCTCGATTCCAGGACCATGGTAAACCTATTTATGAGTGTGTGAAAGTCAGGCCACTGTTGTGCACTGCTGGGCCTCTGCTGCAAATTGCAAGAGGCGTGGCACACATGGCTGTGGCTCCAAGAGGCTCTGCAGGTGACAGTAAGTTGGCAGTAGAGGCAGGAGGTTCAGGGGTGTTCTGAGGTGGGGAAGGAAGAGGCAGGGAGGGGGCTGGAGGTGGGTTTTAGGCAGTAAACACAAGATCCCCCATTTTTCAGTTCGCTCCGCACTCTTTCTCTCCTCAGACTTACACCAGTTATATAGCTGACATGGGTCTAAGAAGACCCCCCTCCATAGCCATCGGGGGCCTATGTGGAGATAAGTAAAGAATTTTTTTCTTACCTCTGGCAGGCCTCCCGATCGCCCCCACTATTGGATGCAGTGTCCACTACTCTACCGTTGCAGCTGCATTGGCACTTTTGGCGGGGATAAGATTGGGCAATAAACTAGGGATACTGGAGCATCCAAGTGCTTTGATACACTACTGAGTATCCACAGGCTGCACACACATGCACATATACTGCTGAGATTAGGGCGCAGGGCTCAGGGCTGAAAGGACACAGCTCCTTGATATGCTTGAGCTCAGGCAGATCTATTTTTAGAAATGACTCACTAGGTTTCTTGCTTCTTTCAATTTATATATTGCCATCACCACACATGGCACTTTACCAAACCACACAAGCCAAAAAAAAAAAAAAGTAGGTCTCTTCCCTGAGTCATTTACAGTATAAATGTAGACATTTTGTATAAAGCGGAAGAGAAGAAAGGGAGAGGCGAGGTGAGCTTCACGAAATAGCAGACACATGAGTTGAATGGGCCAAGCAATGGTAGGGAAGGATGTGGGTGAGTAAATGCTTATACTTAGTAAAGCTTCATTTTGGTTGGGCAAGTTATATCACAAATAATTAGGCAAATGGGCTGCTTTACAACACCAATGTCATTGCCTATGATTAAGGACATCAGGACCTAGAGTGGACAGACCCCAACCCAGGGAACAACATGCATTTACCTTGACATTCCCTGAAGCAGCTGCCTCACCTCCCTTTTGCATCATTTAATTTAAACGTATTTGCACATTCTCCAGGTTGCAACGTAGCAGTAGCAGCGACGTTATTAGGACCAAGACGCAAGCCTTTTAGCAAGAAGAGAATCCATCTGATTACCAAGAGCACGACTGAAAGTGCAGGAGGCACCACATGAGAGCTTCTTAAAAACACGTTCCTCACGTATTGCGTAGGAAGGGGGACATCTAGACTTTCCCACCCTGAAGTTCATCCCAGCATTACTACAGCCCACATCCCCAGATTTTGAAGGGTCAGTAGAGGGTCAGTAAGGACACTCGGCTTAACAACACAAAGTAGTTGCAGATCACAGCTTGTCAGGTGGGAGCCAAGCACAAGGCCATGGGCCACTTCACTCAGTTTTACAGTCCAATCCTAACCAATTTTCTAGCCCCAATGCAACTGCAATGCAGCCCCAAGGTAAGGGAGCAAACGTTCCCTTACCTTGAGGAGGCCTCTGTGACTGCCCTTCCACCACAGAATGTAGTGCGCACCCCGTTGGCATAGTTGTGTCGACACTGGAAAGTTAGTTAGGATTGGGCTGTACGACTATTCCCAAGATCTGTTGTTCACAATGAAATTGCCACATGGAGATTGCACTGCTCTATAACTAGGCAAAGCCATAAGGGTGAGTTCGAGACCCAGCCAATCCACAGAAACCATACTGCGATCCTACTGCAGAGGCCTATGTTGCACATCCCTACTTGCTTTGGCAAATGAAGAAGGCTCTGAGGGCTGCACATACACAATCCATAGTAGCTCCCTTGGCTAGGTTCCCACCTCCACGTGCTTAAGGTCAAGTCCCAGAATTTCTGGTTGTGACATTCTGCCAAACAGTGGAGAGAATTTTACTACTTCCCTTTGTTAGATTACTACGTGCAGAAGTATGCTAGATTTCTCTTCATCACTTGGGAGGATATTCTAGACGAACAGGTTCTAGATGACACATGTATGCACATTGTGGTGAGTTATCACTTGGTAGGTACACCTTTCCCTCTTTATACTCACCAAATCCATTCCTGAAAACAGCCCTTATAGTGAAAACCTGGGTAATGAGTACAATTATTACATTAATTTCAATGGGAAAAATTCGAACTCATTCCAAAGCCATTCCAAGTTCACCCCAACATCACCCTAAATGCCCAATAGCATAAGGAAAAAATTTGTGTGACACAGTAAAATAGAATAAGTAACATTTAATGACAACATTATACAAAATCAATAAAGTGTTAAAATTGACGGCGAAAATGTTTCAGAAGCTCTTGCATTCCCATAATGAGGTTTAACACCTCGAGCTTTAGTTGCAAACGATGAGCAACTCACGTTTCACCTGTTTTTCATTTTCCCATTCATTTTTTCATCTTCTGGTTTTTAGGACCCATATTCACAATAATTTGTAGAAACACAGCACAAAAACAGATACGCTGTAAACGGGAGCATGTAACGCACATGCCTTGAAAGCGTGGGGATGTGCTACCCATCAGGCACTGCTTCTCTCATCCCTAGGTGTGGGTCCTGAAGAGTGATTCCCCTAAAAGTCTGCAGGACCACATCCAAGAAAGGGAGCCCTTCTGGACCTCTGTTCTACCAGGTGAAGAAATCCAAAATTTGATCCGACATTCTGGAACTCTTTCTTGAGCATATGAGGCAAATTCATCCCCTTCTCTGTTTCTGGAGTTCAAAGCAGAGGGGAGGTGTACCCCTTAGGTAAAATGGGAGGTAGACCTTACCTCTGCGAGAGACATGGTCCTCCCCCGCCTTATATCGAATATCTTGGTATGAATAAAGAGGGATGGTCTTAATATATGCAGTATGGATAGTTTCACGAAAACCAGGTCTAAAATTGCTACTCCACGGCGATCTGAAGCTCGGGGGGGGGCTCCACAGGCCTCCCCAAACTTTCTGGAGGGCTCCAGGACCCCCGGTAAGTCTGCAAATTGCATTTAAACATTTTTTTGCGGCGGCGATCCCCGGAATCACTGCTGCCACTGCCGCCATGCTGTCCCCACCCCTGCAGGGGGCAGCTTTTGGTTCCAATGGTCAGTCGCGACCCACCACTTTGAGAAACACTGATCTAGAAGATTTCTAAGGGTGAATCGGCCTTTCTGTTCTGCCAAAGTTATACTACTAATTGCCTTCCACTCACAACAACCAAAAGAAGACATGCCCCCAACCAAAATACTTCATGTCATCTGATTTGATGGTAGTCATCGTGTAACAACAGTCATGCTTGTTAGGGCTTTGTTACTGATAGATCAAACAATGCAACGAAAAATAGTCTACCACGTTTTGCTTCCCTTTGTTATAGAAATGTGGACAGCTTGGTTCTTTTTCACATATACTAACTAGCCCCTTGTGAATAAAGCAAATAAACACAGGCTTGAAAGCTTTCCTGAATAAGAACTCTTATACCATGTGACTTTCCAGTGACAGGAAACCCTGGGTCACTGCACCCGCTGTCCCTTTCCTATGGACAGAGGTGAAACAAGGGTGGAGCGAAGGCAAGTAGTTCTGCAAGACTCCGTTACACTGGAGTCAGCGGCCCCTCCCCCTTGCTGTTGGAGCCATTCCAGCAGCAACAGGGGAGTGTCTTGCGTGTTGCCTTTGCTGCCAGAATGGCTCCAACAGCAAGGGGGAGGGGCCGCTGACTCCAGTGTAACGGAGTCTTGCAGAACTACTTGCCTTCGCTCCACCCTTGTTACGCCTCTGCCTACGGATATGCTTTTCAAGGCCTTTCACCCTATCCTCACTTCATGTGCTTCAGCGCTTTTTAAAAAAATCCTCTAATTAGGATTGTCACTTTAAGAAACCAACTGACCCTGCTCCAGTAACCTGCAGGCCAAACTAGACAAAATGAAGTTTGCTTGATTGGGACCTACAGATTTTTTTTTTTAAATGAAAATAGCAACTGCACAGGTCCCAATCTGGATCAGGACTACAGCGTCAGGAGGAGGGGAGATTTAAATCATTGCCATGCACCAAGGGAATGTCCAGACTGGGACCCCTGCCACTGCCCCCAAAGGGAAGCTCCCATTGATGCCAGGACCCAGAAACTGAGCTGGTAATGTTGCCAGCTGGCCAGAAAATTAGCCTGACCAGTCTTATGCTGTTCACAACTTTTGATCTGACAAGAAAAATCAGCAGTCCATGCTTTTCACAGCCTGGAGATAAATATCATCATCACCTGCTAATTGTCACACATCAAAAACTGTTAAACATACAGTTACAGGGCCAATTAAAAAAATTGGCAACTGTATCTATTCTTCTCCTTGTTCCCATTTGAACCATAGCCAAAAAGGAAGCCTGGCTCCCAATGCTGCTGCCATCTGGAGGCCAGATTGAGGATTGCAATCAGCAGGCTTTTGTGGTAGTATTCTCCTCACTATGGAATTATCTCCTTTGAGAAGCCTACCCAGTACTGTTCATCAGGCATGCCAAAATGTATTTATTTCATATAGAGCTTTTGCTTAAAAATAAAAATCCATCTTTTGAGGTGTCTCTGCACTGCATTATGAATTTTTTTACTGCCTTTGAGCCAAACTTTGGTTTTTTAATTATCACTTTTACATTATTTTTATGTGATTTTAATGTTTTTTTTTATTATGTCACGGTGAGCTGTAGCTGTCAGAAGTGCCGCGGCTTGCTGGGACTGGACAAAGCTTCCAGGTGCCTTGCCAGGCCTTGCGAGACATCGTGGTCTTGCGAGCGCCAGCTGAGGACCCAGCTGAAGGTGAGAAGGAGGGTGGAAAGAATGAGAAGAAGGAAGGGAGTTTAAAAAGGGGAAGTGACAGCCCAGGGGAAAAGAGCGAGGGGTGAGTGGACAGGGAGGAGGCGGGAGATGGAGAGAATGGGATGGAGAGCAATTGGAGAGGCCATTTGGAGCGAAGGGGAGAAGGGAGGAAGCGCACAGGAAGAGTGAGGCAAGACAGGTACGGAGAACGAAGGCAAGAGAGGGAAAGATGTGGAAGAGAAGACTAGGGGAGCAAGGCTGGAGGAGAAGAGACAGAGATATGGAGAAAGAAAGAGAGAAGCTCGAAGGACCAGACTGGTGAAGGTAAGCAAGAGGAAGAACTCCTTCAATGAAAAAAGAAGCCAAGAGGTTAAAGGGAGGGCAGGAAGAGAATGCCACCTTTAGGGAGAGCTGCCTGGAACCAAAGGAAAGAAGGACTGGGCAGAAACGGGAAGGCAGAGGTGAGACCAGAGGAAAGAGGACTGGAGAGCCAGGAAGAAGACAGGAGGAGGAAAGAGAGAGGGGGAGGGAGGGAGGGAGGGATTTCTAGGTGGTGGAAGACCTCAGAGTTGGGGGCACGAGTGGGGATCAAGTCCGCCCCTGGAGGCAAACTGTACAAAGGTCCTTGGAGCTAGAACTGTGAAGGGAGATGCTGGTGATGAACTGTAACCTTTGACTGGGGGAGTGAGCACCCCAATAAACAACTCCTTAATGACCTTGTTGGAGTTTCCTCCTTAACCTAGCTGCAGGCCCACAGGCCATGTCCTTCCCTTCACCAACTGATGTTGCGTTAGTTCTGGGTGAAGGGGCATGCATGAGTAGAGGGTGCACCCACAGCCACCTTGATGGCTGATTTGGGCTGAAAAAGAGATAAGAAATTTTAAAAGAAACCAACCAACAGCAACTCAAAATTCACAGTAATCTTTGTCACTAGCTAGTCCTTGACTAGTTGGGTTTTGGGACTTCCTCCGTTGCAAGGCCTCTGCATGAAATATAAAATTTCTGCATCACTGCCAATATTTTGAAGGACAGCGCAAATACCAATCTGTTTAGATGGTCTGGGCAGTGGCTCCTGCATCGGCTGCCCATGCTGGGGGGTGGGACGAGGCAGCCCAAAACCAGTTGGAGGAGCTTACAATCCAAACCTGCCATCCCCTTTTCCTCCTCTGGGAAGACATTTTCCTTTTCAAATGTGGCATTCTGAGGAGAAAGGACAGAGGATTTCATGCGCTGCTGCCAAGGCAAGCCATGCTGGAGGGCAAAGGTGGTGAAGAAGAGAAGGAGGAAGAAAGTGTTGGCAAGGACAAGGGCTGCAGGCAGGGACTGCAACTGCCCCAGGTTGCCTCATTATAGGGCCGGCCCTGCCTCTGTAGTATCATGTCACCAGTACAGTTCTTCTCTTTTTCATTGCAGTGCATTCATCACATGCCTACCAACATGGAGTATTTTGCTTCTGCAGTTAGTACTGAAGTAAATTACTGTTGTTTGACTGAAGTGGGTGCAAAAACACCCAAAATACTGGTTCAAGCTTGAATGCACCAAAAAAAGAGCTGTGGCATGAAGTAAGATAATGCGCTACATCAGGGGTTCTCAATCTTTGGAGGCCCAGGTACCCCCTATCACGGTCCAATTTTCTGAAGTACCCCCTGCTAGTTAACTGCTAATTAATTGTATTAATAAATTAATTAGTTAATTAATCATTAAATAAAAAGTACTAAAACAATTTTAAATGTGAAAATGTCTGAGAGAGAGAGAGAGAGAGAGAGAGAGAGAGAGAGAGAGAGATGCAATGATCTCTTTTTTTCTCCAAGTCACATTTCCCAAAATCAACTCCCCCCTTCCCCACCCCACCAAAGTACATTTTCCAAAGTACAAAAATAAGCCCAAAACCAAAATCAGAGAGACAGAAGGGCTCTGAAAATCCATGTTAATTAACACTTAATTAGCTGCTTAAAAAGCTGCAGATAAGGGGCAGGGCTTGGCGTACCCCCAGCAAGAGGTCCGCATACCCCTAGGGGTACCCGTATCACAGGTTGAGAACCCCTGCGCTACATTTTAAAACAAAACAAAATCAAACTGCTTAATTTGGCAAAGCAAATCTCTGTCACCAGGATTCCCCCCCCCCTTTTTTTACAGTGATTTATTTTTTTGGCAGCGGAGAATCTGCAAGGGGTGACTAATCGCTGCTGATCTTTTGTGAACTCCAGTAACCTCCTTGCCAGCATTTGCAAGAAGCTGTTGAACTTCATCATGCTATACATTTTATTTAAGTGACTCACAACGCAATCCTGTGTAACCTTGCACCGGTGTAACAGTAGATGCACCAGTGTAAGTGCACTTATGCCAGTGTGATTGCACTTATACTGGTTGCACTTATGCCAGTGTGATTGCACTTACACCGGTGCATCTGCTGTTACACAGGTTACACAGGATTGCGCTGTCAAAGACTAGGCCAAGCAGATTCCATTCACAAAGTAGGCTTCAAGAAAGGCATAAACAATCACACATGGTTTGCATTTAATTATGATCTTGCTAACTTGCTGTGCCAGGAAACACCGTGGATAATGGGGAATACAAGTGAGCACAAGCAAATGCAGGAGGTGCCGTTTTGCAGGTCAAGCTGGGTTGTATGTGGCAGACATTCACTTAATTACTACCTGCATGCTGGAGAGGAGCCCAGTCAGCTGTACTCCAGGGGCCCCAGGTTTCCATCTGTTACCATTTAAAGTTTGGGTTTGTTCAACTACTACAGCGTACCGTCAGCGGCCTTCCAGATATTTGTTCTGTTTTCTTAGTTATATGTTATATTGTTGTTTCTTCAGTATATTGATTTTGTTATTTTATTGTAACCACCTTGAGTAAAATTTGTCAAAAGGCAGTACAGTATATACATTTTATATATCTCAAAAATATGAATACAAATATCTCTAGGTTCGACACAAGATAGGAGTAAACGTGACAGTGATCTTGGGGCTTCCACTCCCACGTAGCAACTTTGGTGAAGTTCCCTCTTTTTCTCCATAATGTGTAGTTAAGGAAACATCAGAGGCATTGCGATGCACCCCCCCCCCCCGTGATGTCACCACTGGAAGTGTTGTCACCACCGCCACTGCTGCAAATCCCTTTAGAGACACAGGGCGGGAGGCTGGGCCAAACCCAGCATCGTCTCCCACTGCCACCCACTGTTCCCGCTGCCAAAATGGCATGGTTGTCCCCCCTGCCGCTTTGTCACCCCCTACTTGTCGCCCGGGGGGGCCGCCCCCCGACGGTGCTTCTGGGAAACATGTGGCACAGTTTGATTATGCTCCTGGCCCTGCCGTTCCACAAGACAAGAGGGAAGGGTGCAGCATGTCATATGAAGCGATGACATCATGCCATGCATTTCCTTAACTACCCGTTACAGGGGAATGATGGGGAACTTGGCACACAGGGCTACCATTTTCAGTGTCAGCCTTGCGATTTACTGTTTTTAGTTCCAGTCATAGCACCTGGTCACAGCAACAGGTCATACTGATGAATACGGTCATTCCCAAACTGTACTGGAGCACAGTAGAGTACTGCAAAAGACCCTCTAGTGTGCCATGATCAACCAATTAATTAATTAAAAGGCTCCTGAAGCCCAAAGTGCTCACTGAGGAGTCCGCTTGCTGTATCTCTGCGTGATGTCACTCCACTAACCTTGCTTGTTTGGCTGTTTCTAATCAGCATCCACTGTATATGGTTTAATTCTACTACATCTCTGCATTAGGGATGATTGCATCAACCAGCCACTGCTGATGCTGAGGCAGGGGACTTGTCTGCTCATGGAGACTGCCCCCATATTACTGCATGAGTCAATGGGATGGGCATGCCTCCATCCAATCAGAAGGCACTCTGAGAAGAGCAACATGCAGAAATGCAGAGAGGGTCCTTTGAAAGTGGTATTTTTTTACTCTTGCTCTAAAACTAATGGTAAATCTTTTCAGACATAAGAGTGAAGTGCTCCTCCCTTTTAAGTCAGGAAAAAAGGCTACCTTATGGCCAAACTATGTGTTACATTAAATGCATACGTTGGCCCTGTGTTTATTAAACTTAAATAGCAGCTGGGAGAGCAGGGGTATAGTCCAGGGGTAGCAGAGCCTCCCAGACCTCTTACAGCAGGAGCAGTGACAAAATCAGCAGGAAAGCTCAGGTGCTGCACTTGAAAATGTTTCAAAAGGACCTTAGCAAAGTGGAAGCATCATCAGGTTCAACAGGATGAAAACTGAGCAATTTGCCTAAGGGCCTTTGTTACCATTGTCTTTCCCAAGGGCTGCCTGAGAGATGGTACGTAGCTCATGTTACATTAAAGCTATACTGTACTTCTATGCAAATTTAGCAACTCCTACTGAACACAATGGGACTTATTTCTGAGTACTGTAAATATGAATAAGTTAGCACTATAACATACCTGATTTATCTGGGATATTTTTAATCCCACTTTTCATTTTTTTTAAATACACTTGTTGTAAACCAATTGCAACATACCCCAAGAGCTGGGAAGGAAATGAGCTAGATCTTGTAAATCAAGTATAGTAAGTTTCAAAGTAGAAATAAGTGGTAGGAGAAGAAAACAGTCTAATGAGGAATTTTTTTTGTGTATAGCCATAGTGAGGCATGGCTAAGGTGGGGTGGCTTTGGGGGTGTCATGATGAGCTCTTTCACTTCAAAATTTATGACTAGATCATTGGTGGGGAGGGATATCTTATCCCTGTCCAATTGCACTTTAATCTCGACAAAAAGCACATGCCTGAAATTGCTTTTTTTAGCTATCCCCTCCCTGTGGTCTCAAGCCTCATCACACTTCACAGCTTCTATTTAACTTCAAGCAAACAAAAAACAAACAAACATATAAGGTCAAACTTGGTGTTTAATGCAATATGTAGCTTGGCCCATCATATACTGTATCAGAATTTGGAAACACACTGAAATAAATGAGTAATTTACCGCTAGTTCCACTAGAGGTCGCACAACATACAAATCAGTTTGAATGCAGAAGAAAACAGTTCCATTCATTACAGCTGAGCTTCAAAGGGATATGGCTGGAGACACAGAACAGTGGTCCCCCGTTGTTAATAATAATAATAATAATAATAATAATAATAATAAATTATATACCATTTTTCAACAGAGTAGTTTGCAAAGCGTTTACATAACTAAAAAAGTACATGAATATTTATAAATATCTGTATATAAACACACATGCACACGGGAAAGACAGAGAAGTGTGAAATCACTTCAGGTTTCATCTCTGCCATGAATTCTCTCTAGGCAAACCATTCTCTCTCAGTCTCAGCTGCCCTGCTACAATATGGGGAAAATAGTAATATTTATTTACCTTACAGGGTTGTTGTAGTAAGGACCTCATCAAGATAATACATACACTTGGCATGCTCAGAAAATGCTATACAAATATTTATTATATATTTTGAAAGCTTCAGTACTGGGTTTCTGCATGAAGGCAGTGGAATCTGGTAGCTCAAGTGTTGTGCTTGGGTCTAAGAATCAGTGGCCAACTTGATGACACTCACACAACTGAATAAGAGTTCTAGTATTAGCTCTGATACATAAAAATGAGAGCTGACTCATACTAACACCTTATTGGTTCCATGCTGTGTCATAATAACATCTCATTGGCTCTCAGAACAATCAGTGTCATTGGTCAGTTTTGAGTTAAGGAAATCCACTTTTTGTTACATAAGACAATTGTGTTTTTGTTTTCCGGTTATTTGGCCATAACATTTGACAGAATACAGATAATTCAATATTTCATCGCATTCTGCATTAAATTATCTTTCCAATAATATATAACTTTATGGTATTATTCATAAATGCCAATTTTCCAAAAAGTTTCCACAATTTCGGCCACTAGTGGTATCACACACACACACACACACACACACACACACACACACACACACCCAAGGGGGTCACCTGGTGTGGTCCGCACCCCCCTAGTAACTCCACTATCTTTGTGACACCACACACATGTTGGGTAAAGAAATAATTTCATTTGTCTGTTCTAATTCTCCCACCACTGACTCAGTTTTAGTGGACAGTCCCTAGTTCTGTCCGTTGTAGTTCGTACAAGAGGGAAAAGAACTTCTCTCTATCCACTCTCTCCATCCCAGCATAATTTTATATGTCTCACGGCGCAATCCTGACGAATCCTCGGGCAACGGAATGAGCATTCCGCCGCCGGAAGCCATCACGAACGTGCCATAAAGTACGTTCACGACAACTCGCGAGCAAGGGAGGCCGGCGCAGAGGCCGACCTCCCTTGCTCCGACGACGGAGCCCTCGCCTGGCCGTCGCCAGATCCTTATGTAGGATTGCTCTGCCCATCATGCCCCCCCTCAGGCACCTTTTTCTAGACTGAAGAGCCCCCAAACGCTGTAGCCTTTCATCATAAGGGAGGTGCCCCAGCCCTCTAATCATTTTGGTTGCTCTCTTCTGCCCCTTTTCCAGTTCCACTATATCCTTTTTGAGATGTGATGACCAGAACTGGACACCATACTCCAGATGTGGCCTTGCCATCGATTTGTACAATGGCATAATAATTCTTTGACAGCATTTTATTCTCAATCCCTTTTTTAATGATCCCAACCGAGCATGGAATTGGCCTTCTTCACAGCCGTCGCACACTGGGTCGACACTTTCATCGACCTGTCCACCAGCACCCCAAGATCTCTCTCCTGATCTGTCACAGACAGCTCAGAACCCATTGGCGTGTATGTGAAGTTTTGATTTCTTGTCCCATAACTTTACACTTACGTACCTTGAAGCGCGCCTGCCATTTTACTGCCCATTCTCCCAGTTTGGAGAGATCCTTCTGGAGCTCTGCTGAGTGAGCCAGGACCCATGGGGCTACTGCCCATCTGCTCCTGCAGCTGCTTCCCATCATTGCCCAATAAGCCAGCCAAGGCCCAATGGAGGTGCTTATGAGGAGGAATCAGGGAGAGGTGGGAGCAGCAAACACAACTGTCCTCTTTAATGCTGCCACCCATGAAGGAGACCTGTTGTTCATCCACTTCGTCGTTAGCTTGGATGTGCTCAGCCAGGAAAGCTAACCAGGAACCGGACAGTGCATGGGTGAGAGTCCTTCACTGTTGCTGCAGTAGGTGGCAGCATGAATGAGGACTTGTGTCTGTCTGCTGCCCAGTTCCCAGGCACCGTGGAGGGGGGTAGCTCAGCTGGCATGCAGGTGCACTTTCCAAATCATGGGGAGTGTGTCATTCAGGGTCCTGGCAGAGCTTTTATCCCGGGTGTCCCAAAAGCTGGAGCCACCACTGGGTATGGATGATAACACTTGCACCATTGCTAGACTGAGATTATCCAGGTAATGCAAGAGACATTGCTGCAGCATTGCTGTGTACAAGGATGCTCTTCTAAACCAGCGTTTCTCAAAGTCCTACTAGGGAGTTTACAGTTTACTCCCCTGTAAGTCTTTGCGGGGTGCAGGGCGATGTTGGAGGCAGCGCTCCAGGATTGTGCCCACCCCGCCCCCCAAATGCTGTTTTAAACATACCTGGTTGTTTGCCAGCTCCCCGAAGGGTTGGGGGGGGCTGCAGTCACCTCCGCAGGCCTCTCCAAGGCTCTAAACAGCGCCGATCACGTCGAAAAGCCCACTTCTGGTTTTCACCGAAAACCAGAAGTGGGTTTTGGAATGCGATCGCCTCTGTTTAGAGCCTTGGGGAGTCCTGTGGAAGCGGCAGCAGCCCCCCCCCAGACCCTTTGGGGAGCCAGTAGGACAACCAGGCATGTTTAAAACAGTGTTTTTGAGTTGGGGTTGGGCACATTCCTGGAGCACCACTGCTATTCTTGCTGGTCATCCCCCTTAAGGAGATATCGGCCACTACCAAAAAAAGTGTTGGGTCACGACTTTCAGCAACTTTCAGTGATGGGGTGAGAGCAAGGGTTGCACAATGGAGTGGAAAGTAGGTTAAATTTTGCCACAGAGGAAATCTGGAACATCAGAGAAGTCTGCTGCCCTGTTTTTATTCTTTGTTCAAGTCTTTTTGTCCCAAATGCTGTTTTCCAAACGTGTATCTTCTATGGTCCACTTTTCTGGATCATTGTTCAGTTCAATAGCCTCCTACAGCATCTATTTCTTTACACTGATAAACATCTCTTGGATGCTTGAACATTGGAATTAATTCCGTTTACTTTTCATCTGCTGCTAATTCAAAGGCTTTGTTACAAGAGTCACATTCATTCGCCTCACTTTTCTCTACCTGTCTCTTACGGTCTGTCTTAGTGTCAGTCTTTATCTCCTTAACAGCAGGGGAAAAAGAAAGAGTAGTGAGGGGAGAAGTAGCCTCTATGAGAAGAGCCAGGATGGTGTAGTGGTTTGGGAGTCGGACTTAGACCTGGAAGATCCAGGTTCAAATCCCCGCTCAGCCACAAAGCTTCCTGGGTGACCTTGGGCCAGTCACTATCTCTCAGCCCCACCTACCTCACAGGGTTGTTGTGAGGACAAAAAGGAGGGGCGGAGCTATGTACACCACTCTGAGCTCCTTGGAGGAAGGGCGGTATAAAAATGTGAAAAATAAATAAATAAATAAATAAATAAATAAATGTGTCAGCGTATTCCCCAGGACCCACCAACGGAGGTACGTTGGCGGGGGAGGCGGCATGGGGTGGGCCGGTGTGGGTTCAACGGTGTGGGCTCAAGGCTGAAACGGGGGAGTTTCAGCCTTGGGAAGCCTCCTTGGTAAGGGAACATTTGTTCCCTTGCCCTGGGGTAAGCCCGTGAGGGCCCAGTGGGTCAACTTGGACCTGTGTGCCAGCACTATAGCTGGCACAAGTCCACATTGACCTGGGAAGGTGGATCAGGCCCAGGAAGGGGGTCAGGATTTGGCATGTTCCGCTGCTGAATCCGCCCCCTCCTGGACCTGATCCTCCCTGCCCCATCACTGCCCCATTCCACCCACCCCTCCCCCATCGTGTTCCACCCTCTGTGCAGCCATACCTGCTCTAGTGGGTCTTCGTCCATCCGCCGGTGTGCGAGAGGCCACTCCAGCCTCCCCGTCAGTGGCCCGGACGTGCACACTGGCGGAGGCTGATTTGCAACTGTCGTAAAGCAGCCACCACTGGTGCAACACACATTATGCAAGCACCCGGCGGGTATAGGATTTGGCCATTTCCTGAGAGTAAGCCCTGTTGAACGCACTGAGATTTACTTCTGAGAAGAAATGCATAGGATTGCACTGTAATGGGGGAAGGGATGTTTATTAATGCTGAAAGACCATTAAATCTGAATGCATTTATGACAATGCACATGCGCATGTGCAAAACATATATGACTACTTTTTAATGAAGCAGACAATATCCATTACTTCCAAAGTCTGTTAAATCGAGATCCATTAAATCAAGGGTTCACTGTATAGTGATCCATTAAATCAAGATCCATTAAATCAAGGGTTCTCTGCATCTCCATGCAGAAATCCCATAAACATGTACACTGTCAGTTACAAGAAGTTGCTAAGCCTAACCCCAAAGGAATTTTAATTAATGGTGACGATGATAAATATATCAAAGTACACCAGTTAAAGAGAGTCTCTCTTAATACGTTACTAACAGTGGCTTCCCCAGTAAAAACTAGAATGGAACTAATTAGTATGCAATCCATGTATAGATCGTTGCAATGTTTCCTGTGTTTTTTTGTTGCCAAAATCAAATATTGACATCAAGCCAATTTCAAAAATAAAATTAAAAACTGCAGTAGCTGAAACACTAAATATAAATTTTGACATAAATACAGGTGTTGCCATATGAGCTAAACAAGGAGAGCTTGCCTAATGGAATTTTCAGCGGATCTGTTAAAATTTATGAGGGCCTTAAATAAGAGTCTTTCAATAAGTGTTTTGAAGGCAAAAGAGGGTTATAAATATTGCAGCTGCAGCCTGCTACTGATTTACAGCAGAGCAGTGCTACATTTGCTGGAACAATCTGATGTCAGCGGAGACCTCACAAAGCCAGCCTTCCAGCAGCCCCTCCAGAACAGAACGGAGGTACATCGCACGTCCTTCTGCAGAATTCGAGGATGGCATTCGCATCGGTTTGCCAAAACCGTACAGCCAACAGACTCCTATGCAAACGAGCAGAGAAGAGGGCTGGATGACTCAACGGTTCCTGCACTAAGGAGCAGGAGGGCCCTTCCATTAGGCCGTGCTGCGAGATGTGTTGCCTCCGGTGGGAGTTTGGGGGGCAACATGAAAGGGTAACGAATTGTCAATTATTGAGTACATTATTATATTTTTACCACCATGGAGAGCGCCATCTGGACTTTCTGCCTCAGGCGCTGTAACACGAAGCATATGAAGCTGTCTTATACGGAGAGTCAGACTTTTGGCCCACCTTGCCCAGAACTGTCTATTTTGGCAGCTGCTCTCCAGGGGTCTCAGGCAGAGCTCGTTCCTTTTTGACTCGAGATGCCTGCAAGGAAAAGGAATAAGAGACTTTCTGCATTCAAAGCACTGGCCCATCACCCCAGCCCACGTCTTGGGTCACATCTCTGCCTGGTACCTATTACTGAGGAAAAAGAAGGATCATTTCCATATATTGATTGCTTTAAATGTCTGCTCATTTTTAAAAAAAATTGCTTGTGGTGCCTGAGCTTAACTCCCACTCCCCAAGCCTATCATTAGGAAGCAAATTTATAATTTAGGCTATACATAACATTGCCCCCCCCCTTTTAAACTAGTCCTCCTCCTGGGTTTTTAACAGCTGCTTGAGATGCAGAAATTTAGCAGGTGATGCTTTCCCTCAGCCTGGAGAAAAAGGGAAGGAAAAAGTGTGACATGCTCAGTTTCTGCATATAACAAGGTGCTTTAAAGGCCCAGGAGCAGTGAAAAGAAACATGACTTCAGATGTCAGCCATGGAACAAGCGAGTAAGAGGGGTGGTATGGAATTCAGACCAAGGTCTTGATTTCCTCCAATTGGGCAAAAATACGTTAACATGATAGATGTTGTCTTGGCAGCTTCTCTTTGCCATTGATCTTTGTCTGGGTGGCACAGATTCTCGACAGCTCAATTCCCAGGAGTTTGCTTTGCAAGCCTGTAGTGAAACATAAGAAGTCATTCCTCTTCAGCTGAAAAGGACAGGCCTTTATTGGTGTGGTCACACAGTCACACCTGTTCAATGTCAGTGCTTAAAAATGTGACAGAGCCAAAGACAGGAACACGAAGCATGTTGGTGGAAAGACTGGACTGTAGGGAGGGCAACATCTTTGAGGACCTGCCCTCCATTTCCTAACTCCTATTAGGTTTTGTAATGTGTCTAAGGCCCTGATGCGAATCGAGACTTCCCCAGTTCAAAGCTCACCTCTGCCATGAATTCCCACTGAGTGGTCCTAGACAAGCCGCTCCCACTTAGCCTCAGCTGCAATACAAGGATAGTAATATCTTACAGGGTTGTTAACACACTTCATTACTTAAAGTTAACATGACCAAGTTAACACACACTCAGAAATGGCTATACAGGCTGGGTATCCCTTATCCAGACTGCTTGGGATGGGAAGTTGTCTGGATTTTGGATTTGTCTGGATTTTGGAATATTTGCATAAATATAATGAGATATCTTGGGGGATGGGACCCAAGTCGAAACACGAAATTCATTTATGTCTCATGTACACTTTATTCACATAGCCTGAAAGTTATTTTATACAATATTTTTAAAATAATTTTGTGCCCCAGCATGCTTTGCGCTATGCCAGCCAGGTGCTGGAAAATGTTTTTTTTTTTTTTTTTAAGCCATAGCCCCCAAAATGTCTGGATTTCGGAATAGTCTGGATTTTGGATTTCCGGATAATCAACCTAAATGTTAAGTATTATTATGAGTCAACACCAATCTGACACACAGAAATTTAGCAGGTGAAGCCCTTTTCCAGCATGGAGTTAAGTGGCAGGAAAAGTCTCACCTGCTCAATTATTCTGAGTCAGGTTACAGTTTAAAGACATAAGAGCAGGGCTAATAAAAAGGAAGACGGCCCTAACTGGGCATGATATCTAAGGCTACCATCCTTTTCTGGCAGGACTCCTGTGCCTTTCGTAGCAGCTTGTCACACAGAAATCCAACAGGTGAAGCACACTGGTGATGCAGTGATTGGTACACCTGCTGAAGTCTGTCACCTGTGCAGGTGGGTTAGGAAATGGAGCCCTGTGAGGAAAAATGGGAACTTTTTTCTCATCAGTGCATCTCCAGTGCCAGGGAAAAAGCTTCACCTGCACTGCTTAATTCCTGCATGGCAAGTTGTTGCTCAAGGCATCAGAGGCCTGCCAGAAAAGGATGACAACCCCAGTGGTATCCTTCATTTTATCCAGGCGCTGGGCTGACAGAACTCTGGCAGGCAAGAAGTTTAAAAAAAAAAAAACCCTGAAACCACACTTTTTTTTTTTTTTTTGCAAATGGCCTAAAAATGCACGTTCAATTACTTGGAAGCAATGTGCAAGGAGAAAACCAAACATGAAATCTGTTAGGCAGTCAATCAAGCTCGTGCCTTTCTCCCTTCAGAGCCTGGCTACACAGTCTACACATAAGTCACAGGATGAGGCGGTTGAATGGACTGTCTGGACCACTTTGCAATGCAGGTGGAGGAGGAGAGTTTTGAATGTTCCCCTGCATGAAAACTAGAACTAGAACACTATAAAGCAGATGCGCTGCTGGAATCTTTCTCTTGAGATGTTAGGTTTTGGTTTGGGGGGGGGAGTCCTGTCCCAAGGGGGAACAGTGCACCAGGCTGCCTCCCCTACTGTCACCCGCGCATAGGGAGTATGCATGGATGGGCACATGCACCCCTCATCTCCCTCACTTTCCCCCCACCTCCTCTGCTTCAGTAGAGGAGAGGTGACAATGATGGAGGCAGTGGTTGCAGGTGAGTGGGGGGGGCTGAGCTGACACGCACCCGCCATAGACTGCCCTGCTGTGGAACCTTTAACAGATGCTTGAAGTGCAGCAATCAGGTGAAGCTTCTGGCAACATGGTGGTAAGAATCATCACCTGCTAATGTCTGCAGATCAAGCTGCTGTTAAAGACATATGGAAGCAGAAATCAGTCAAAAACGGGCAATTATAGCGGGTGGTCTGTCATAGATAGGATTTCTGGCTGGTGCCTATTCTTGGATGTCAGGCAGAAATGTAACAGGTGATTTCCTCTAGACTGCATTTTTTCATTGAAGATGCATCTCTTGAATTTCTTTCTATTGTGCCACTGTTACATATACAGAAAGTCTGCCAAAAAGGGGGTAGCCAACCACTCACTAACTGGAAGCTCCATTTGATGTGGGGGAAAAAGATCATAGCTATATTTAGGTGAAAATAGTACTTTTCAAGTACCCAAATTAGATCTGAATAGATAATTATTCAAATTGGCTTAGAGAATTTTAATTCAAATTAGCTCCTATTAAGATAATTACACTTTAGTTTTATAGCATGATACTAAATGTATTTAGGATGGCCAATTTTTTTTATTGTGCTTTTAAGGTAGCCTGACATGCAGAAATTAGACCGATAAAAGTTTTCCTGACATGGAAATCAGTGCCAGGTGTGTGTCAAGCGGCTCTTAATGATGACTCAAGAGCCGTGTAAAGCCGGAGCTACACTGTACACGTATGGCATGCGCACGGCATGGCATGGGCACGGGCATGTGCGTCCCATGTGTCCTCTCCTCGGCTGATGGCATTGGCCCGTCGGACCGTTACGTCCCATCCCGGGCAAAGTCGACTTTGACTTGACTTTTGCCCATTTCATGTCCATGCAGCCAATCAGAGGCTATGGGGGGGGGACACGTTTCATGCGGTGGCCAATCACAGGATAGACAAGTCTGCTTTTGGGACTGGCCGCTGCCCTTTGGTTCAGGAATTGGGTGTGCGTGGTATTTTGTGTGAGGAGCCATTTCCAGAGAAGAGCCGACACGCGCACCTGTAATAAGCATACACCATTTCTTTGGCTGTCCAATCACAAGCCACAGCTGAGATAAGGTGTGG
Source organism: Plestiodon gilberti rubricaudatus (assembly GCA_026170595.1). Lineage (NCBI taxonomy): Eukaryota > Metazoa > Chordata > Lepidosauria > Squamata > Scincidae > Plestiodon > Plestiodon gilberti. The sequence goes on along the minus strand of JANXHW010000002.1, from coordinate 91,906,173 downwards.
CTTGGTTCCATCTCGTCACGGCTGCGTCTCGGCAGAGCCGAGACATAGCCGTGACGAGATGCGTGCAATGTAGCTCCGGCTTAAGAGTATGATGACTTATCTGTGCCAGGTGCAAGGGGGAGTGACAACAGGAATCAGCCGGGCTGTAGCCTTTTTTTCCAGGTTGCAGCGCGAGCAGGAGGACCCACCTGCCTGCGCCGCAACCCGGGAAAGACGGCTACAGCCCTCACGATGTCCCCCATCATAGCTCCCCCTACTTGTTCTCCTGGCCGCCGCCATCTTGGATCTCATGAAATCTTGTGAGATCCAAGATGGCGGCGTCCAAATCTCACAAGTGCTTCATGTGCCCTCACGAGATTTGGGCACCACCATCTTGGATCTTGTGAGATTTCGCAAGATCCAAGATGGCGGTGCCTGGGAGAACAGGTAAGGGGCAGAGGCATCACTAGGGCGCACGCCTCCCAGAGCGGGGGGCGCGTCACCCTAGTGACCCCCCATGCACCTCCCCCCAACATTTTACCCCCGCTGCTGCCGGCTCTGAGCGTCATCCTCCTCCGGCGGTCCGGGGCCTTCTGACGAGGCCCAATGCAGAAATACGTGATCTTTTAGCTTTTTCGCGCATGCGCAGACCGTTTCTGAGGGCAAGGGCTGCCCTTTTGCCCTCAGAAATGGTCTGTGCATGCACAAAAAAGTAAAAGTTCACGTATTTCCGCATTGGGCCTCGTCAGAAGGCCCTGGACAGCCGGACAGGGCGGACGCTCCGAGGCCTTCTCCCGGCCTCGGAGCCTCCGTAGGGTGACGCGCGTCACCCTTCTGCACGCGTCACCCTACGGCGGTCCGCCCCCCTGCCCCACCACGTGGACGAAAATGGTAGGGGGAGCTATGGGGGACATCGGGAGGGCTGTAGCTGTTTTTCCTGGGTTGCAGCTCAGGCAGATGGGTCCTCTCGCTCACGCCGCGACCCGGGAAAATGGATCCGCAGCCTGTTATCAGCTGCTGATCGCAGCAGCTGATAACGGGCAGCGTCTCACGTACCCCCTGCCTGCGGTCCGCATACCCCTGGGGGGTATGTGTAGCACAGGTTGGGAACGCCAGATCTATAATTAGATCCACCACCTCTGGCGCCACTCTCCTGCTGTGTACCACTGGAAGTGACTGGTGATGACATCATCACCAGTTACTATCCGGTTTTGGGGTTTTCAGAGGCCAGAAAATGCAGGTAGGAGACTTGGAGCTGGAGGGCCCTTCTTAGTGTTCCTGAGAGGCTCGGCCAAAAGCGGGAGCCTCCTGGGAGTGAAAATGCAGCACCGAAAATGGCACGTTGGAGCAGGGTTCCAGTGGTCCGGCAGTCCAGGTATCACCAGTGGTTGGCCGAAGTACCACTGGTGGTACTAGTACCACTGATTGAGAACCCCTGAATTAGATCATTGTCTTTCACAAGAGCTACCTGAGCAGCATGTAGCTCATGTTACATTAAAGCCACAATCCTATGCCAATTACCTGTGAGTAAGTACAATTGAACACAGTGGGGCATACTTCTAGGGTAAACTTGCATAGGCTAGCACTATAACGCACCTTCTATTTACTTGGGATATTTCTGTAATCCCATGTTCCAATTTTTATACATTTGTTTTAAAACTATTGCAACCCACTCCAAATATTTGGATTGAAATGAATTAGATCAGGGGTTCTCAAAGTAGTGGGTGTATTGGAGAACGCGGAAGATTTCCCCGAGGAGATAGGGCATGGTGTCAGCAGTGGCTCCTCACATTGACAGGTCTGGGGAACATAGGGTTAACCCCGGGGCCTGTGCTTACGGTGGGTGTGGCACCCAGCTGTAGCTTTGAAAGGATAAAGAGGCTTTAAAAAAAGAAAAAAAAGAATTTTTTGAGGATTTTAAAAAAGAAAAAAAAGGAGACTCCCCACTAGGTGGTGTGGGTTGAAGAAGTGAGTTTGGAGAGTGCAGAGAAAGAAAAAAAAGAGGGCTAATGGACTTGCTAAACAAGGACTGTTGTTGGAAACTGGTGTGTGATTGCCTCACCCAGGAGTTCCTGAGAACCACAATATGGGAGCTACAGTCAGGAGAAGCAACTACCCAGACAGGAGAAGGACAGACCTCTGCAACGTGAACAGGCAAGCTACCTGGCTGCTGGGCATTCTGTAGGGTGTTCTTATTACGGGAGACTAGCCAGCCTAAAGTGGGCATATGCTTCCTAGCATTTAAACAGTGAGTTTTGTGGGACAACAGTGGGTTGCGACCCACCACTTTTTCTGGAAGTGTCCGATTTAACTTGGTGGTGCTGGACAGTGGTGGTGCTCCAGGATTGGGCCTAAAAATGCTATTTTTAAGTATACCTGGTTATTCTGCCAGCTCCCTGAAGGACCCGGGTGGGGGCTGTGGGTGCCTCTACAGGCCTCCCCAAGGCTCTAAACAGCGCTGAATGTGTTCCAAAGCACATGAAAACCAGAAGTGAGCTTTTCGATGTGATTGCTGCAGTTTTGAGCCTTGGGAAGGCCTGTAGAGGTGCCCACAGCTCGCAGGACAACCAGGTATGCTTAAAAATAGCATTTTTAGGTTGGTGGTGGGCACAATCCTGGAGCGCTGCCATTGACATTGCCCCATCCCCGCAAAGACTTACAGGGGAGTAAACTCCCCTGTAGGATTTTGAGAAACACTGAGTTAGATCTATGAAATATACAGTAAGTTTCAAAGTAGAAATAAGTAGTAGAAGAAGAAAGCACTCTAATGAAGAAATTTAATGTTTTTTTTAAATTAAAAGTCTTAATGAGGCATGGCTGTGGGCAGTTGCGTCGCTACGACGCGCGACACCCCAGAGCGGGGGCGCGCGTCACCCTTAAGGGATAGGCTCCGCCCCCGCGCGTGATGTCACGCGCAGGAGCAGAGCACCCTCCCCGCTCCGTTTTCGGCTCATTTTGGAGCCAGACGGACACAGGGGAGGGCGAGCAGGCCCAGCTCCGCCACCAAACTGTAAGTGGGGGGGTCGTGTGTCACCCCTATACGCGTGACACCCCCCGGCGGCCCGCCCCCCGCGCTTCCCCCTGTCAACGCCCATGGCTGTGGGGTGTGTGTCATGACGAGCTCCTGCACTTCAAAATTTCCTACTCTAAACCACTGGTTAGCAATCAACATATGTTCACCATTATTTGGCTTCACTTCTTTCCTTATTATAACCCCAAGGAAGGGAATCTAATGATTTTTTTCCCCACATTTTTATACCGCCCTTCCTCCAAGGAGCTCAGAGTGGTGTACATACTTCCTCCCCTCCTTTTTGTCCTCACAAACCACTACACCATCCCAAACCACTACACCATCCTGATTTAAGACGTTAACACGCCAAAACCTAACATCAAATATTTAGTATTTTATCATAACTGCCGTGCAGTCTGATCATGTGATATTTAACTTGGAAATCTCATTGAGTTCAGTGGGGCCTGTTCCCAAATTTTTTTTCCCAATTCAAGTGTATTTGTCTTGGTCAGAAGCCTTAACAAAAAAAAAAAAGTAAAATATAAAATTGTTACAAAGAAATAATCACAACAACAAAAATACTGTACAAACGACTGATGAGTTGAAGGCTAACATTGTCTGCAAAACAGAGGCTTAACAGCATTCCATAACAGTATATCCAGGTTACGATTAATAACTTGGGTGTCAAAATATTTTTGTCAATGCTTTGTAGCAACCAGCACAAATGTTTCCTCCAAGTGACCTCTTTGTTGTTGTTAGCAAGCAACAATTGTTTACTTGATCAGTAGTCCTGGTCCTTTAATAAGGTGTGTGTGTGTGGGGGGGGGAACCTATTTTCAGGGACAGTTTTCAGGGATGAGACCAAAAAAATGGAGTCGAATACCTATTTCTTCCCTGCGCACAGTGTCTTAAATGGAAAGGGATGTTATGGCAGTACCCTTCTAATGGAAAAGAAAGCATTTGTGGGAGTCTTAACAGCATGAAACCTTTTTTCTACACAAACCTGGACAAATCAGTTAAATAGCTTTCCAAGCTATGATGAAGCTGTATCATTATTTATCAGGGTTCTGATTTAATATTGGCCGCCAAAGATAAATCAGTCTGTACAAAAATATCTCTCAGCCTATTTTTAACTGTAGTTTAGCAGCTGACATTTTAGACTCTTAGAAAATAATTTGTGGGAAAACCATGTAATTGGATTGGTTGAACTATTTTCTGTGGCCAAATGGACAGTCTGGTGGAATTTGATTGTAATTGTTCTTGGAGACATATCCTAAGGAGCCTACCTTCTGGCATGCACATTAATTTAAGCCAGTAGTTAAAATAGGGATAATGGTGTTCTCATTTCAACTGGAAACATTCCTGTTTCACTTCCTAATAATACTGAGGGTATGCCCATAGGAGTGCGTGAAATTGTTTTTTAAAATTTTATGCTGAAATAACTTCAGATCAGATGGCCCATAAAATCCAAACCTCACTGCCATACTGCAAGGTTGGGGACTCAAGTCATGGGACTCATTCTCAAGTCCGACTAAGTCGCTATTGTGACTTGACCCGGACTCGGCTCAGGTCACACGAGCAACTGGCTCAGACTCAACTCACAACTTCGCCGCTTTTCGGCCGAGTCGTGATTTGAGTCACCAGGGGGGCAATAGGGAGTTTTAAAAAGTTTTTTAAAAAAACTTGTTTTTACCTTTGTGCGCGCCAAACCACTGTGTGTTCTTGCTTTTTACAAAGCAAAATCTCGCTCCAGGGGGCACTTTCTGGTTGCATGATTCCCCGCTCCCCCCCCAAGGTCACCCCAGAATGCATTGCACGACTCGAAATGAGAAAATAGCAGCTGGAGGGATTTTTGGCAGGAAAATGGTGCAAAGGTAAAGTGTTTCATAAAAACCCTCTCCCACTCAGTTGTTCCTGAGCAAGATTCCTGTCCCGCCCCTGTTGCTTTTTAACAAAAAGGAGACACTTTTGGTTCACTTACTGTTATAAGCCTAGATTTGACATCCCGTGTAGTTTGGCCCTTAAGGGCAGCATGGCCAGATGTGACGGAGCATAAGGTTCTTGAAGTTTTGTTGACTGAGCTGAGGGCAAAAGTTTGGAAGGTACTTTCTTTTGTGCCTTTTAAAAGTTGCTAAATGCATAGAAGGTAACAGTAGTATAGCTAGAGGGGGTTGGCACGGTAAGTACTGTGCTGCATGGCGCTACACAGCATTGCATAGTGGCTCCTCCCATTTCCTGGCAGCCATTCCGGCAGCAAAGGAGGCTCTGATGACAAGTGGGAGGGGCTACATTGCACCACTGTGTAGCGCCATGCAGTACTTAACATCCCCCCCCCCCCCGGTCTAGCAATGCTACTGGAAGGTGAACACTTTCCTGGCATGATTTCCAGATAAGTTGTCTAACTTCTGTGTGAAAGGATGCTGGGAAAGGAACAGGGTCAGGAAAAAGGGTGGCAAACCTCATGGAGGAAAAGACCATCTCATGGAGGAAAAGACCATCACAGGTTACAAGCCATAAGCAACCTCCTGGTTTTTAGAAGTGGGTTTTCTCTGTGCCAGGTGCAAGGGAGTGGCGACTGGACACAGGTATCTTGTTGTCTCGTGTGCTCCCTGAGGCATCTGGTGGGGCCACTGTGTGACACAGGAAGCTGGACTAGATGGGCTTTTGGCCTGATCCAGCAGGGCTCTTCTTATGTTCTTATGTTCTATACTCTGAAGTTCAAGCTATGTGTTCAGCAGAATGAGGATGGAATGGACTAGACCAGGGGTTCTCAACCGGTGGTACTAGTACCAACAGTGGTACTTCGACTGACTGCTGGTGGTACTTGGTCCGCCGGACTGCTGTAACCCCGCTCTGACGCGGCACTTTAGGTGGTGTGTTTTCGCTCCTGAGAGGCTCCTGCCTTTGACCGAGCCTCTTGAGAATACTGAGAAGGGTCCTCCCACCCACCCAGAGCTTCCTACCAGAGCATTTTCTGGATTCTGAAAACCTGGAAGTAACTGGCGATGATGTCATTGCCAGTCACTTCCGGTGGTACACAGTAGGAGAATGGCACCGGAGTTGGTATAAGGTTGGGAAAGGGTTGAGAATCCCTGAACTAGACCAACTGTTCTCAAATGTTTGGGTCTCTGGAGCCCTTCTTTACACTCGTAAAAGAAGTCTTGGGGAGCCCTGCTGGTGCATGTGCAGAGTCTCGGGGAGCCCTAGAGTGCTGGTGCATGCACAGAGTGGTGCAGTGCTGGGCCCAATGCCAAATACCAGCGAAGAGCAGAAACAGGAGAGGAATGAGGAAGGACAGCCAACAATGGGAGAGGTGGGAGGGCCAGACGAGCAAACAGGGCAGGGGACAGATGATGGCCACTTACAGTGTGCTTGTGGAGCGCCTGAAGGGGTCTCCGGGAGCCCCAGAGCTCCTAGGAGCACACTTTGAGAAACGCTGGACTAGACCACCTCAGACTGCAGTGAAATGATCTAATTTTTGAATGCTTTCCGCATTAAAGGAAAATGCAAACTTTTGTGCAAGCAGAAAATGAGCACAGCAGGGAGAAAAGTTCAAGCTCAGCTCTCTCTCTCACTCTCTCTGCTGCTGTGCTCGTTTTTCTACTGAGATTTTGTTTTTGTTTTGGCATAGGGAAGCACTGAGTTATGGTACGTCCCACCTGCAGGCTGAAGTGGCCTAGTTCACTCTGCCACCTCCGGATTCTACTGTTGTACGTACAGTAGATCCAGTCTGAAATTCCAGAGTCATTGGTGAAAAACTGAAGCCATTACCCAATCGGGTATTAAAAGGCAACTGTGGGAATCTCTAAAGGTTTCCAGCTGTATGTTTACTGCACCTTCTCATTGATTATGCAGGCTCTTCACTGCTAACTATTAGATCTCACTTTAAAACGTTCACCCGCCCTCGTCTCACTGGCTTGACTTTTCTGCAAGCAGCGGGGGATGTTTTCTGCTTCAGCAAAGCAAATGTTGACTATATCCGCCTATATGCTGGTGAAGGGGGCTGAGAGAAATAATATGCCAAGACACCCAAAGCGACAATAAAGCCAAACGTGGGCTGTGATGTTGTCACATTTAGATATTTGCTCCATTTTTCCTCTTTTGAATCTTCATAGAGAACTCTGAGTCATGAATCTTAAGCAGAATGCTGGACGTGCCTGGCATTATTTTTGCTTGCATGGGCTCAGGAATGCATTCAAGTCAGGGAAGATAAATATTGTGATCCTTAGCAGTGGATCTTCTTGCGGCTTTGATGCCCTTTGAAATTTCCTAAGTTTTGTACCAGAAAGAATCATGGCTTGGGCTGTGAAGGCTGCAGAAATGTCAGATCTGATACATACAAGGCATATCGGGAAATGTGCGAGAGATGGGAAGAATGCAAGACTGTCTTTTCAAAGGGCGAGGTTTCATGTTCTTGGTCAGCAACGATTCGTCTCTGAAAGTGAACCTCCAAACAGCTCCATTTTTTCTTCATTCAGCACTTCTGACACTCTCATAATTCTGGCTGCTAACTTTTCAAAAAGCTACCGAAGTTGTGACTTTTTAACAGCTTGATGTGGAGACATTGGTAGGTTTGTGTCAGTGCTGTGAAAAGTGTCGCCTCCTGATTTCTACAGACTGAGCTACTGTTAAAGTCACAGGAGTAAACCAGGCCATTTTATTCCAAGACAGTTGGCAACCTTGTTGGGTTTCTTTAAGTTCAAATATACAGTATACATATATTAAACTCTTAATGAAACAAAGAAGCAGCAGTTCTGATTAGGGCCAACAGCAGTTCTGATTGCAGCAGAAGCAGCAGTTCTGATTGCAGCCAACATTTTTTTCTCAGAGTTCCTGTGCCTTTAGCAGCTGCCTGCTTGACGGGCAGCCCAATCCTAACTAACTATCCGGCGGGTGGCCCAGAGCTGCCCACCGGATCCTATCCCCATTCTGGGCCGCTCTGGAATCGGGGAAGGCCCGATCCTCAGATTTCCGCCAGCTATTTAGCTGGCAGAAAGAGGAGGCCGTGTAATGGCAGGGACAGAGATATGGTGGATGCCATTCCGGGCCGGCACGACCAATGGCTCCCCCCTCGCTGCTCAGACCACGCCTACGCCTGCTGGGGGATTACTTGCCACCTCTGGTGGCCGCAGGGGCGATCTGGCAGTGGAGTGAGGGTGGCCGCCCTTATTCTGAGTCATCGCGATCGTGCTTTATGGCACGTTCTCAACGGCTTCCGGCGACGGAGCGGTTGCTCTGACGCCGGAAGTCTCTGGATTGCGCTCACTCGTGTAACTAATGAATTCTTCCTAGCATGCAGATAAATGGCAGACAAAAAAGCTTTTCCTGCTTAATTGGAGTCTTGGGCAGCTGTTAAAAGCACAGGAGCAAAGCCAGTAAAAAAGGTGGAAATCCTATTTGTTCAGCACTTTTTTGACCAACATGAGTGGAAACACAGTACACGCCTAATCCAACAGGATAGGAAACAGGCTAAATCTCACAGGATTCATCTTTTAATTTGCAAAAGTCAGTCACCCCATGCTCTGCATTTAGTCCTGAAAAAATACTACAACAACAAAATGAAAAAGGCATTTGTCTAACAGTTTGCCCCTCAGACTGCTTTTTGGAGTATAGAATGTTCCACAGAATGAAATATAAAAGGCAGTCATCCCTGCTAGCATTCCAATCTCCTCCCAAAATACTGAGAACCCAAACAAAAATATCCCTTACCTGCCAGTCTAGCTAAAATGATAATGATCTGACCACTGTCTTGGGCCATTACGTATCAGTGTTCAGCTGACTGAATTCATATCAGCCTAGATGTAGATTGCTTTTCTACACTTGTATGTTTCCACCACATAGTCATAAATGGCCTGAGACTTGCTGAGTTGCAGAATTAATAGAAAATGAAGTGTAGGGGAAAGGTGATACTGTTTGGCTGAGCTGTTGGAAGAGACGGCAGAAACATCAATTCAACAGGCCAGGGGGAACTGACTCAATATACCCTAGAAGCAGCACTCAACGTACTGGCGCAACCCTTCTCCTAATTTATTTTCTTGGAAGTCTTGCTATTTTGTTTGGGACTGGGTAAGCAATCGCCTGCTTGCATAATATAAAAATCAAAAGGGCTACTGGAGTATTTAAACGGAACACTCCAAAACCCTCAGTGGGTCATCTCTGACCAGGTATCTGTGTGGGGAAAGTGGTGCAGTCATGCAATCTCTTTTGAATATAGTCTCCTCCATCCATGTGCAGAACTAGGATTCCAGACAGTTTCCCTGCTGGAACTGGAGCTATGCATGTACAGTAGATTGAATGTTCATCTGCGTGTTAATCAAAGTAATTGATGCAATCCCCATTTATACCACATGACATGCAGTGTATCCTTCTGGAATGGCAGATCAGAATCTGCATTTCCTCTATCTTTGGTCACAAGTTTTCCTTTTTTGTAGGCCACTACAGTACGGGTGGCGCAGCGGGTTAAACCACTGAACCATAAGCTGTCGATCGAAAGGTTGGCAGTTCGATTCCCGCGACGGGGTGAGCGCTCGTTGCTTGGCCAGCTCCTGCCAACCTAGCAGTTCCAAAGCATGTTAATGTGAGTAGATAAATAGGTACCGCTTGCAGGAAGGTAAACAGCGCTCCATGTTCCAGCCGCATGCTACGCGCTGCGGCAAGGAGAGTCATGACGGCCACATGACCACGGAGGCGTCTTCGGACAACGCTGGCTCTTCGGCTTTGCAATGGGGATGAGCACCACACCCTAGAGTCGGACACGACTGGACTTAATTGTCAGGGGATACCTTTACCTTACAGTTGGATAGAGAACATGTCTCATCTTTGGTTCAACATGGCAGTACTACTCCATACCATCTTTTCCTAAGGCAGAAATGGCCAAATTCTGAATTCTTGGGGGCTGTCCTATTCTCGGACAGTTGGCGGAAAGCGGCAGAAAACTGAGGTGGAGAGAGCATGACCTGGGCGGGGCCTTTGTGAGCTGTGGGAGTGGCTGAAGGGAGTAGGGCAATAGATAGATATGTGGGTAGCGATGTCATTTGAAAAACTGGGCCTCCGTGCTTAAAAGGATAGGAAGCACTGGTTTACACTTTCCCATACTTCATTTTATTGTACAGTTCACAAAAAAGGTGTGGAAATTCTACTCTCCCCAGCTAGGAACAAATGGGATTGTGTTGTCTTTGCTTTTTGACTCCTACCAAGCTCTCCCAGTTTTGCCTTGCTCTCAGCTCACACTTCCCTTCCTTTTACCATTCCTTTCAGCAGCACCTTGAGGGAAGTGTTTGGGTACAGAGTTACCAAAACTCTAATGTCTAGTGCAAAGAATAGTTATAGCTGATGGCATCATAGTTGAGTTTTGATCTGAGCTGGGGCTAATTAGCCTCTGTTTTTGGAACAGGAACAGCTGCTATGTAAGTTTCCCTAAGTGACTACATTTCCCTCACATGTGACAAAAGAGCCTGGAGCCAAAAGTTGGCACACTTTTCATACATTGTCGATGAAGAGAAAAAGTTGCACTAAGTATTGAAGAAGTTCACTGAAATTGTAAATGTTGTAATGGCTCTCAGTTACCCCAGTAACAGTTTGTTTGCTTTACAAGCTGAAGAGAATACACTTTTCAATGGGCTACAGCATACTTTATACTGTTTAGATATGCACTAAAAAAAGTGTATATTTCAAAACGTAATGTGGAAATGTAACAACATATATTTTCAAATGCATGTCCTGGTTTTTCTTCCCACTTTTTTCTGTTTTTCTGGACACTTTTAACCTCCTAGAAGTCCATGTGTAAGTTCAACAGCTAAGGCATCATTTTGCAGGCAGCCTTTGTTCTTTGCCTGTGTGGACCTCCATAACAAGAGTGAGAGCATAGGTTTGTGGATTGGCTTCTCTTTCTGTCGAGAATGGCAACCCCCCAGGATTGGTAACAACTGGACAGAAAACCTGTCTATCTAGGTCAAGGGTGGGGTGGAGTGACCCATGTCATGTGGGGTCAACTCCTCTAATCAGGTAGATTGATGACAACATAAAGCAAAGTTATATAAGAACCAGCCCACAGGAAGTCTTCACTGCTCCCTGTCAGTGACCCATTTATTGGGAGTTCTGAGAGGATCACCCACTTCCTCACCCGCAACTGCAAGGACCAGAGTGGCCTTGAGCAATGTAAGTAGCTTAAGCTCAAGACCATCTAGTGCAGTAAGGAATTACAGTTGATCCTCTGTATCCACTGGGGCTCTGTTCCCGGAACCCCAGTGGATACAAAAAACAGTGTTGTAGGAAAACCGGGGTGGGAAGCGGTGCCACATTCTCTTTTTTCCAGCGTCTTCGCCGCTTCCCTACTCCTGAGTTTGTTTAAACTGACTGAAAAAAAGAGAAACTGGAAGCAACCTGTAGATGGCTCCAGAGACTCCTGGTTGCATTTTTCTTTTTTCAGCAGTTTAAGTACGCCGGGAAGCAGCTGGCAAGCCCCCAACAATGCTGAAAAAAGAGGTAATGTGGCGGGGTCGGACTCCCACAGTTTTGCCATCCGTGTTGAGTCAAAGTCGTGGGTGGAAAAACCATGGATAAAAAGGTCTGACTGTACTTGATTTTCTTGGATGCTACTTGACTCCAGCCAGCTTGCAAGCTTCCCCAGGTTTAAGGTTGGAACATATTACAGGGGTCTGTGGGCTACGTTCTTTGAGTAGCTTCCAGCTCCAGCTCCTAGGTGTTACTGGTTACTGCATCCATTTGATTAAAAGTCTTTTATTTCACTTTCCAGCCAAGTTTAGGGATATTTTTTCTCAGTCTGCCTGTACTTTTACTAACCCTCCTTTTTCCCCTTAATGTTCAATTCCCATTTTGTTAATTGTTACTAGTTAACAAACTAGTTACATTTTGACCCTTTGTCTGCCTAGTCCATGTTCACTCATAATTCAGCGGATTGTCCTGTCTCTTAACCCTGTGGTGCTACTGGGGGTCTGATTTTTAATAAGCATGCCTGGGATTCAATGCTCTCCTGGGAGGGTTTTTTCGTAGGCGGTCCTGCTCTGCCTGTAGCTTGGATGATGGCAGTGGATGCAAACTACCAAGTTTGCCATTGTATAATTTGTGAAACAGTTAGCAGAGGACGTCAATAGTTTTGAATTGGTGAAAGTCCAAATAATAGTGTATAAACAGTATTTATCACTCGGAATACACACCGTTTTGGTTCTTCTTTGGCTGCTAAGACTTACCTGGTCTTAAAGCCATGCTGTTGGGCAAAATGAAGAAATGGCCTTGTCTCTAGGTTTTTGTATAGCCTAGTGGTTGGTGGTGATCCTGAGGAAGAAAGTTATGGCGATAACAGCTAGAGCCTGTGAATGGAGGATGACCTAAACAGAGACATTGCTTCCACCGGGGATGTGTGGTGCGGGGGCGGCAGGTGAGGTAACCCCGCCTCCTTGTCGTTCACGGTAACCCCGCCCCCTCGTAGTTCACGGTAAAGTGCCGCAGCCTAACCGGGGGATTGCGTGCACACACTACCCGCTTACTTGAGTGCAAGCAGGCAGCATGCACACACAGTCCCCTGGCACTTTACTGTGAACTACGGTGGGGAGGGGTTTGCCTCACCTGCCACGCCCGCACCGCACGCCCCTGTCTTCCATGTCTTAATTCTTTCACAATCTTACCAGGATCTTAAGAAGGAGGCAGCCTCTTCCTGGCCACCTCCGAGGAGAGAGCATGATGCCCAGAGTCAGCGGGTTGTTGCTTAATAATTGGGGTGCGATCTCCAGCTGTATTCGCACAACATGGAAGTACATGCTCCAGGAAGTAGCAGCCATTGCTCACTCCCTGTCAAAGGCAGCAGGATGCATTCAGGTACTACTGAGAGTAACACCTGCCTCCTAACAATGTGCCTTCTATGTGAAGACCAACCTGTTGGTCACAGACCTTTTTAATCAATAATGGACAACTAGTCTATACAGAGAAGAAATCGTCAGAAGCATGAGAGGTTGTGCATCTCATCTGTGACTTCCAGCTGAAAGGCAGCACTGAAGAAGCATTGCCCAGACAGGAACCTCTGATTCCTGGCAGCATATCTCACTCGCTCACCGGCCCCCTGGTCTGACTTAGTACAATTTATTAAAGTGCCAGTGAAGTCATCCAAGCCTAGCACTGGATGAAAAGGACATCATCTGCAGCCCATGTAAATTTATGCCTGCCTCCCTGTTGGCTCTCATGCCCGTGCTGTGAATGTATTTGTATTCTCTTATGCTAGTTACTAAGAATCCCATGGGAAGAACAAACAGTAAGGTGGAGGAGAGGGCACAGCTGTGCCCTGTGCCTGCTGTTGTAGGGAAACGGAGAATATTGTGGCATTTGGAGATCTTTCTAGAAACTAAAATGCCTGGGTTAAAATGATTTGTTTCTGCAATCGTGCCTCTGGCAGAACTCCAAGCAGAGAGTGGCTAGGAGCATGAAACCACCCCTTTCATTCTGCTGAGAGCTTGTTGGATTGATGGTCTGCAGTGCAGCTTTGACGTACAAGACCGTTTCAACATAAATAAGGATTGTTGTTTGTGCAATAGTAGTCATGCCTCTATCATATTACCCAGCACTCAAATATAAGATGGCCACTAGCTCAAAGAGATTAGAAGGGGTGCAATCCAGCCAAAGGGCCACTGGCGTCGACAGGGGGAAGCGGGGGGGCGGGCCGCCGGGGGGTGTCGCGCGTATAGGGGTGACGCGCGATCCCCCCCACTTACAGTTTTCTGTTGGAGGCGGGCCTGCCCGCCCTCCCCGGTGTCCGTTCGGCTCCAAAATGAGCCGAAAACAGAGCGGGGAGGGCGCTCCGCTCCTGCGCGTGACGTCACGCGCAGGGGCGGAGCCTCTCCCTTAAGGGCGACGCGCGCGCCCCCGCTCTGGGGTGTCGCGCGTCGTCGCGACGCTACTGCAAAGGGCCCAATTCTATCCAACTTTCCAGCACTGATGCAGCCGTGCCAGTGGGGCATGAGCTGTATCCTTCAGTGAGGGGGCAGAGATGGAGGGCTCTTCAAGGTAAGGGGGCAGAGATGGAGGGCTCCTCAAGGTTAAGGAACATTTGTTCTCTTACCTTGACGCTGCATCAGCACTGGAAAGTTGGATAGGATTGGGTCCAAAGTTAATCACTTTGGCGAGTAGTAGATTACAGATGACTGGAACTGTGTGTGTTCCAGAGACCAATGGAAAAAAATCTAACACTAACAAAGAAAATCTAGAACAATTAAATGTATTTTCAATATATGAGATAAACTAGGCCATTTTCTGGCTTGGCTGAAAATGTTACTTTTCATCACATAATTGAATGGTAAAATTTTTATTTTAGATTTAACTGTTAACTAAGCCAGCTGCTCTTCAAATTTCCATTAAGATATACAGACCCTCCCCGATTTTCCCATGATTGGCACCGCCGGAATGGCTCTGGAGGCAAGTGGGAGGGACCGTGCCACTTATGGTGCCGCACCCCTTCCAGGAATGCTGCTGTATCAGAGGAATGGACTTCACCCACCTGCCCCAACTGCAATGCATTTTGCACACTTGTTGACTTCCCATTTATTTTTTCACATTTTTATACCACCCTTCCTCTAAGGAGCTCAGGGTGGTGTACAGAGTTGCTCCCCTCCTTTTGTCCTCACAACAACCCTGTGAGGTAGGTGGGGCTGAGAGATAGTGACTGGCCCAAGGTCACCCAGGAAGCTTCATGGCTGAGTGGGGATTTGAACCTGGATCTTCCAGGTCTAAGTCCAACTCTCAAACCACTATACCATCCTGGCTCTCATTTGAGCTGTCACTACCCATTTCCCATCCATATACTTCTGGTCAGCTTTGTGATGCAGCAAAAAATACAGGTAACTTTTTTCCCAATCTGGCCTAACCCTGGCATCTTCCATTATTCTCCTAGAGAAGACCAGGCATCCTGCTTTGGGGAAGTCTGGATTAATATAAAAGAGATGGCCATAATCCTACACCCTTCCCCAAAGGTCACATGTGCAATGTCCCCATAAACACGTTTGGCCCTTTAACCGTAGTCTTTCTTGGCAGCAGCTCCCAGATGACTTGCATATGCAAAGACGTGAACAAACAGTTTTTGAACACAGATACACACTCACCAACAGAGTTAAAAATATATATTTGCTTGTTGGTGTGCCTGAGTATACTAGCTGGTAGCTACTGCTATGGGAGACTTTGAAATAAGCCTGCACTATCTGCTTGGTTCTATTCCTCAGATTTTAGGACTGTAATGTACAACAATTGCTGATCAATCAATTATTTGTTAAGAAAATAATGGTCCACTGATGCTTCCTTAATGGGGGAATATTTCTCTGGAAGGTAGAAAGCTATCCGAATTTGTAAAGTGACAGATACTACCCCCTTCAAGCTAAGGGGAGTGACTGACAGAATAAGGTGTGTGGATGTAAAGAACCAAAGAAATTGCAGTTAGCAGCAGCTTCTAGGACAGATGCTAACGAAATGGGGAGCTGGGGTGGGGGTGGGGGGAGGGAGTTTGATGCCCCTTATTGGGTGCTATGGTTCTTTCTGGGAATTTGATAGGGGGGGACTGCATGCTCTCACCTCCACCTGATGCCCAATCTCATAAATTTGTAAATAAACCAAAAGTTACAAAGTTACTTTAAGTCCTCAGGGATCTCTCCTCCAAAGGAAGACAAAATCCAGGCAGTGCTGCTGTTCATAGAACTTCTCACTGCTTGCAGAGGTGCGGAGCGCAATATATTCAAAAGTTGGGAGGTGGCAATTACACCAGTCCTAAGACAAAGCAGTGTCCTTATGGGCCCAGCAGTGTTTTTTTTTCCAATGGCTTACCTCTTATATACAGTAATTATCTAGAAGACATTGTCCCTGCGCTTAGTGGGGGTAACTCCCAGCACAGGGCCAGTTTCAGACCCCAAACATCTCCTTGAGGTAAGGGAACTTTTGTTCTTTTGCCCCAGGGTAAGCCCTCGCCGGCCTGCCAGGTCTACTCAGACATGTGCCAGTGATTTAGCTGGTGCAATTCTGTGTAACCCGGGTTGGGGGATCAAGATCAGGAAGAGGGATAGGATATCGGTGGTGCCACCTCACCCTGTTCCTTGCCTTCCCTGCCCCGTTTGGCCCACTCCCCCCATGCTGTCTTACTGGCACAGGCAGGCATCCTCTGGCCACTGGTGCATGAACCCTGCCAGTTGCAGCAGCAGTCGGGCTGCGCCAAATGGCATGTCACATTTCGAGATAGCCGTAAAGGGCCTGACGCCACCAGAATGCTCATTCTGGCAGCGCAAGGCCCTAATAGGATTGGGTTGACAGTTTGTCAAATGCTATTGACAGAGCTAGAAGAGAAATGTTGGCGGATTGTGCACCCACAAAATGACTGAGGCTGCGTACATTGTAGAATCTACAAAGACATCTACACCCATCCCTTTCTTTCCTATTGACTACAGCCTCCAGATAAATAGCCACTGATAGAGCTGACCAAAAAAAATGTTCACAAAATTATCAGAGCTTGTTCTTCTGGAAGTGGCGGGGGGGGGGGAGAGGGCTCTTGGTCATCAATAAGAATTTCTCCTTACTTGTGCTTGTAAAGGGCAAAGTAGATCTGACAGTGGCAGATCCATGTGTCAGAATCGGGTCATAGCAAATTTCTATAAAGAGGGAGGTTAATGTGCAGTGTGGGCTGGCAGGAGGGGCTGCTGAACCCTTCCGCCATCCATGCTTCCTCCCAAAAACTGCTGCTACCCTAACCCTAACCCGGGCTTTTCCTGCCAAAGTGGTAAATCATGCAGAACTGCAGCAAAAGGCACTGTGGTGTAATGGCTAAAGTGCCAAATTAGGACCATCTGGCAAGACACAGGTTCTAAGCCCCATTGAGCCATATTGTTCCTTGGGTGAGCCACTATCTCTCCGCCCATCTTCCTCTGGATGCAGAGGAACAGATGGGTATGTGGCACTGCGGGCCAGCCAGAACAGCACAGCCTAGGCCAGAAATGTGATTCAACTTCAGAAGTAGAAGCGATGGCAAGAGACCTCGGGTCCACAGGCCAAGAAGAAGGCCACACACTTTTGATAGTCCGTGCAATCACCACCACCACCACCACCACTACTATTCTATCAGCCTGGCTTGGAAGAAGACTTGCCTGCTTCTTGGGAAATTCCATAGGTAGCTGCATCTTTCTTGCACAGCACATGTGACCCTGTGAACAAAACTCACCTCCTAGGAGCTTCCTGACTTGGAGCAAATAAGTAACAACTCCCCAATCCTAGCTGTCCTCACCAACTCCATGGCCAAATTCAATCAAGGAGCCGCCATGCTAATGAAGCAGCTGAACTCGGCTAGCTGATGCACCCTCAACAATGCATGAGAACAATAGAAAGACCCATTTAGGACCAGGGATGAGCCATCAAGTCACAAAAGAGGGTCCCTTGATGAGCGTATCCCACAAAAGATCCCATAGAATGCTATGGGAGAAAAGGATATAAAAATCTGGGTCACAGAACCCCCTCCCCATGTCGACTGTCTTCATTCCTCCTTTTGTTGTCTTGTTTTTTGTTGTGTCTGCTGGTGCTGCATTAAGCACCCCTATTCTAGCGGCAGTCCAAGGACCACTGTGCCAAGCCAGCATGCAGGTTAAATAACCCTGCCCCCTTCTCCTTTCCAACCTTCCCCCCTGCTTCTCTCCCCAAGCACAACCAAGGTCACTGTGCCAGCATGGGCTGGACAGTCCTCTTTTACAATGTGCCCCCTTTCCCTGGAAAAGCAGCTCTCTTGCCCTACTTCCCTTCCTTGTGCCAACTAAGGCTACTACCTAACTCCTGGACTTGCTGCAGAGCCCTCTTTCTGCCTTTACTCTTAATCCTGCTTTAATCTCTTGGCATTCTTGCCCCATGACTCCTGCACCCCATCCAGCAGATATGGACTGGTAACTCTGTTCCTTGGGAAAGCCTCACAATCAGCCAACAAGCTCCCCTGTATTTTTCCTTGTTTTTCTTGTGTGCAGTCAAATTGATGATAGGCGTAGTGCTTCTATTCTTTTCCTCCTATATGTGAGTGTTTGGTGTCCTGTGTGTGTTAGGATGTTAGGGTAATTTTGATTCCCCTTCCCTATTATTAAGTTATCCCCACAGTAAAAGTTTGTTTGTTGCACCTTTACTCACATCTCCCTTGCCTTTCTGGACCGAACCACTGAGCTCTGCCATTGGCTGCTGCTCAGGATCCTAGCACTTGAGATAGTTTCCCCCTATGTGCACATGTTGGTGTGTGTTTAAAGGCATGCCCCTGTAAGGGAATACGTCCTAGACAGCAGTTTTTTTTTAATCTATAGCATAGTACATAATAGGTAGGCTTACCAGATCTCCAACCGGGACAGAGTGCTAGACCTTTAGGAAAAGGAATGTGGGCAGGTGTAGCTTGTTAAACCTTAGAGCACAATCCTAGGCATGTCTACTCAGAACCAAGCCCCATTGTGTTCATGCCTAGGATTGTGCTCTAAGGTTTAACAAGCTACACCTGCCCACATTCCTTCTCCTAAAGGTCTAGCACTCTGTCCCGGTTGGAGATCTGGTAAGCCTAATAATAGGGGTCTTGATCAATGGGTGCAGATGAGGTCCTGCAGTGTGTGCCCCACCCACTTGCTGGTGTGTAACTGAAAGGGACAATTTCACTCATTGACTTTTCCTAGGTGCCAAAATATGGTCCTTTTGAGTGCTTGAATTTTTTTTTATATATAATTCTCCTCCAACAGATGTGAAACAGTTAGGCAAGGAGCCAGGAACATTGTCTGTGACAAATGGAAAAACAAATGCACAATTATTAGTCCAAAAATGGCTTTTGTGGTGAGGTCCTCTAAGCTGAAAATCTCAATGTACCAAATTTCTCTTTTCAAAGCAACAGAGTTGTGTTGCTGCTGTTGGAGACTTGCTATTCCTCTGGGGCCATGAACTGCAGGAGAAGGAACAAAGTGCTAGAAGACCAGATTTATTCAGTGGATTTCAAACATCCTAACTTAAGGGAATTCTTTTCCATATCTGTCTCTCTGCCAAAGAACTCCTGCAGTTTGACACAGAAACCCTGCATGCTGCAGAGAATTTTGTCTTGCAATCCCAGTTCATGTGGAGCACCAGCCAAGCCTCTTGGGGCTGTATGAACTGAGAGCACAACCTAGAATAGGCCTCTGCAGCAGCATGTTTCTGGGGGGAAGACTGGTAATGGTTAGGCTTACCAGATCTCCAACCGGGACAGACTGTAGCCCTTTAGGAGAAGGAATGTGGGCAGGGGTAGCTTGTTAAACCTTAGAGCACAATCCTAGGCATGTCTACTCAGAAGCAAGTTCCACTGAACACAATGGGGCTTGCTTCTGAGTAGACATGCCTAGGATTGTGCTACACCTGCCCACATTCCTTCTCCTAAAGGTCTAGCACTCTGTCCTGATCTGGTAAGCCTAGTAATGGTGGACAAGCTGTCTTTCGTACACCAACAAGGAACATGACATAGGCCCAGAACAAATGTGCAGAATCAGAAACCCATTTGGAAACCAACATTTCCCATGGATGTAGCACATATTCAGATGCAAAACCCACATGAGTTTCATTATGTCCCACATGGAGTAAGCCAACTAACTTTCCCATTTCTTAATCTGTGAGTTTGGAATCTTCCAAATTCCAGGTGGATTTTGAACATCTGGTTGTAAGACTCACATGGTTATCGGAGATCTGTGTTTTTCAGTCCTCAGAGGAGGTCAGACAGCGGCCTAGACTGTCTCCTGGGGGGGGGGGGGATTGTAGGACTGGGAAGTTTACTGCCTCAAAAGGGAAAATCCCCAGGGAGAAACTCCTGCCCTTTTTTGGCAGGAAAGAGCTGCTGGGATATGTGCAGACACAGAAAGACTGTCAAAGGATAATTGACAGCACTGCAGGAGGGACTAGCACAGCTTTTTCCTCAGATAAACCCCTGCACTGGAGTGAAAGTGTGTTTGCAAATCCCACGTGGGTTGACACTCACAGATATAACTCATGTGTGATTTATTTGATTCCCCCCCTCCATGTTTGGTCTGGGCCTCAGTGGTAGATCAAATGCATTTAGAAGCAGGTTCAATTCCTGACATCTCTAATTTAAAGAATCTCAGGGAGCAAGATGATAAGAAGTCTCTCCTTGAAGTGTCAGAAAACTGCTACCAATCAAAGCAAACAGTTCTACTCAGTGCAAGGCAGCTTGAGCACCATTACTCTACTACTGATCCTCTTCTTGAGGAATTCCCCCAATCAATTTTTTAAGAACATGGTTACAAAATCACGGGTGTCATTCAACAGACCAATGCCACTGCGGCTCCCAGGTAAGCAGACATGCAGCAAAGGCGGTCATAGCACACCTGTGCTGTGAAGTCTATGCCTTTTCTCCCTCTGCACTAACACTAAAACCCAGAATCACCCAATGAAACTGACACTGGCAGCACACCCAGGTTAGACAAAAGGAAGTGCTTCTTCACACAGCACTTAATTAATGTATGGAGTTTGCAGTCACAAGAGGTAGTGTGATGGCCGCAGGCTTAGAGGGCTTGAAAAGGGGATTAGACCAATACACGGAAGCAGGGCCGGCCCATTCATGAGGCCAACTGAAGTAGTTGCCTCAGGCAGCAGATTGGTTGGGGGGGGCGCCCATTTGTCTGCCTACTTGCTTCCACTGCTGCTCCTTCTCTGGATTGGAAAAAGAAGAGGGGGACAGAGAGGAAGAGAAAATGTGGAGGGGAGCGCTGAGCTAGAACTTTGGAGATTGGGAGGAGCAGAGGCTGGCACATCATCTGGTAAGGGGGGGGAGCATTTGGCATGCTGCCTCAGGCGTCAAGAGGTCTTGGGCTAGCCCTGCAAGAAGATAGGTCTATCAAGAGCTAATAATCATGAGGGCTACATGCAACCTGCAAGTTCAGCAGCAGTCGGCAACTAAGCACCAGCTGCTGGGGGAAAACGGCAGGAGAAGGTTGCTGCTTTCATTCATATCCTACCTTTGAGCTTCCCAAAAGGATTGCTTGGCCACTGAGAAACAGGGTGCTGGACAGGATGGCCTTGGTCTAAATCACTGGTCTAAATCACCGTTCTTATACACATGCAGCTTCTCTCCATGCTAGAAATATCCAAATCATGTGTGGTCTCCAAGGTAGCTAATAAAAGGAAAATAAATGACTCCATCAAGATGAGCCATTTATTGCAGAGGGTGGTAGACAAGGGGTCTGGGTGTTGCTTTACCTTCATCCACTGAGAATGTTGAATTGGCTGTGATGAATGCAACCTTCTGCGATTGAAGTGGTGGTGGTACACAGTGTCCCTTTACAGTGGCTTGTCCCCTCTTCCCTAAGAAAACAAATGACAGCTCCCTTTAGTGTCATCCTTTTTTTTTTAAATGACTTTTCTCCCAGAGATTTATTACAGGAGCTTTGCAAGAGAT
The DNA here is from genome assembly GCA_026170595.1 of Plestiodon gilberti rubricaudatus. Classification (NCBI taxonomy): domain Eukaryota; kingdom Metazoa; phylum Chordata; class Lepidosauria; order Squamata; family Scincidae; genus Plestiodon; species Plestiodon gilberti. Next base: position 91,884,763 of record JANXHW010000002.1, on the reverse strand, counting down.
TTGTAGCAAGTAGTGCTCAGCCTGTAGTCTTACATCCTCAGTGCCACAGCCATAATTCTCACAGAGTGGAATGATAGAAGATCACAATGGCTAATAATGTATTATGATGATACTGTCTTCAGCAAGAAAGATTACACTCAGTTTTCAGCATCTCATTTGGGTTACATGAAACTTTTCTTGCAAAGCTGAAACAAATGGCGTTTTCCTGGTCGTGAATGTGAGGCCAAGTAAATTAAGCAACAACAAATAAATTAAAATAATACAGCTTTCCTGTCACTGACAGGCATGTATTTGCCAGAGATTGGATTTCTCAAGCAGCTACAAATAGGAGGATTTTCTTTTCTTTTTAGGTTTTGGAGCCTTGGTTTCCATCCATCTCAGAATGACAGGTAGGGAGATGCCTGACAGATGCTTAGTGGCTTGCAGGGTGCGGTGTGGGGGTGGCAGGTGAGGCAGAACCGCCCTGTCATCATCCATGGAAAAGAGCCACAGCCTAACCCCTGAGATTTGCACATGCGCGCACCACCCACTTTCACCTGAGAAAACCCACTTTTGGGTGAAAGCGGATGGCACACGTGCACAATCTCAGGGTTAGGCTGTGGCTCTTTTCCATGGATGATGACAGGGCGGTTCTGCCTCACCTGCCGCCCCCACACTGCATGACCCTGGTGTCTTGTGCCAAGTGAACCACAAAAAAGTGTGTCACTCACCTGCTAAGGTCTGGGCGGGTGGGGCTAGGTGAAGACTCAGAGTGATGAAATGGGAACAGAGTTGAAGTAGTCGGCGCATTCAACAAGGTTGGTGACATGGGGTTACATGCTCATTGGGAGAGATCTCCAGGACAGAGAAGTTGTTCTAACAAGAACCAGCACAGGCCTGGTGACTGCCCAAGTTCCACTCCTCAAGTGTGACTGGGAGATAATCTTGCAGGTCAGTCATACACATGTTTACTCTGAGTAAGCCCCACTCAGTTTAGTTAGATTGATTCCTAAGTAAGTGTGCCCAAGTTTACACATTTGAAGGGATGGAGACCTGCGTTGGAATTTTCACCTCGAAGTTGACCTCTAGGAATGTATTTATTTATTTTATATTTACTTTGTACCTCACTCTTCAAGCAAAGGCAGTCTGAGTGGCATATATGCTTGCAGGCGCCAGAACAACGCCTGCCTTCATAGCTCCAGGTCCACTGACAGATGCACTATAGATGCTGGTGCAACACCGTGCCAATGGACCGCCAATGCGGTCATGACAACAGCTAGTGTAAATCCCCAAACAGGGTGGGGAGGCGGGAGGGTCGGGATGTAAGTGGGATGAGGAGGGGTAGATGTATGCTATATCCTAAGCCCCCTCCAGCTGATGGACATACCCCAAATGTCAATAAACTGCTACACTGACATAAGATCTGTTACAGGAAATTTAAAAGCCACAGGAAATAAGGAGGTATCCTCTCCACCTTCTTTTCCCACAGGGGCCCCCACCTTCAGGGGGTTTTCTGTCTCGAGTGGCATACCAGCCTGTACATCCCACATGCCCTTAGAGCTTCCTCCTTTATTTCTCCCGTGAGGTTGTTGACAAAATGAAAGCAGGGTCATCTCTGCCTTACCCGTGGGTTCTTTTCACTCCTTCCTCCTAGTCAGATGCCTTGGTCAGGGACCAGTCACATGGAGGCATGCCTCCTATAGTGCAACCCTGGATAGGCCAGGATAGAGCCAGGATGGTGTAGTGGTTTGGGAGTCGGACTTAGACCTGGAAGATCCAGGTTCAAATCCCCGCTTAGCCACAAAGCTTCCTGGGTGACCTTGGGCCAGTCACTATCTCTCAGCCCCACCTACCTCACAGGGTTGTTGTGAGGACAAAAAAGGAGGGGAGGAAATATGTACACCACTCTGAGCTCCTTGGAGGAAGGGCGGTATAAAAATGTGAAAAATAAATAAATAAATAAATAGGGTGTCCAGGGCACCTTACTCCCAAACTATCTGCTGCCCCACCAGGATGTCCTAGTCTCTCTTGGGATCAGATCTAGCTCCCTGGTGCACACCCTGGCTCTACCTTGAGGGTATAGCACAGTGGTTCCCCAAACTGGAAAGTGTGGCTCCCAGGGGAGCCATGGAAACCAGCCAGAGGAGCCACGGAGTGCCACGGAATCCTCTCGGAAAACCGTACAATGCCAATTGGCAGGCATCAGCATAATGTAATGGGTCAATGGTCAAGGGAGTTGCAGGTCAAAAAAGGTTGGGGAACACTGGCATAGCAGTATTAAATATATTAAATAAATAGAAGAATGGAATATTTATTTATTTATTTAAAAAAAATTATACCCCGCCTTTTCCTATGCCGAAGGCAAATGCCCACGGTGGCTTACAATAGAATTTAAAATACATAATTTAAAATAATACATAAAATAAGTTTAAACAATACATAATTGTACATAAACAAATTTAAAAACAATAAAATCCACTGGGGGGGGGGACAGTATGGAGCGGAGAAGCAGCATGGCAGAGCATCTTGAGACACAGGAGGCAGGCCACAATCCATCACCCAAACGCTAGACAAAACAAAAACGTTTTGAGCCCTCGCTGAAAAGTCATGAAGGAGGGGGTGGTTCTCAGATCCCCTAGCAGGGAGTTCCACAGTTGTGGCACCACAGCAGAGAAGGCTCGCCCACGTGTTGCCACTCCCCTAACTTGCGATAGAGGTGGCACCCGCAGGAGAGCCCCCTCAAATGACCTAAGAGAGCGGGCCGGAATGTATGGGAGAAGGCAGTCCCTCAGATATCCTGGACTCGAACCGTGAAGGGCTTTAAAGGTCATTACCAGCACCTTGAATATGCATACATGATCCCACTAAAGTGATCAATAGTGCTGCAGAGTTAATGCTTGTTCTTGTGATGCATGATGCAACAGATGCAACACATTCACAAAACTCACTGCCACTGCTTTCAAAAGTGCTTCCCCTACCAGATTGTCTGTGCAAAATACTAAGTCATTCAATGCACATCTTCAGGCTCCTCATTCAGAATATAACACAAAGTAGGTGACAAAGCTTTTTTTTTTTTTGTTATTTCTGATCTCTACCTTCTCCATCCCCCCCCCCTTTGTCTTCCTCTTTTTTCTGGAATAAAAATAGCTGGGAAGTCATTGAGGGCACAAGAGGAGGGAGAAATCAGTTTTCCAGCCCCCACACACACAATGCTTATCAAATCTGAAACATGAAAGTCACTTTATCATCATTCCAAGGTTCGGTCTCTCTGGGTTACTGGCACATCATTTCTGCAGCAGACAGCGTGTCAGTAAAATCTAACCTGTCATTTTGTGACTAGGGAAAAGAAATGGAAACTGACCAAACTAGTCTATTTAGGGTGATGAGATTAGGGCAAGCTGAAGTCAATGGGTGAGAAGGCCTCATTTTCATGTACACGATTGCCGTGGTGGCAACGACGATATACACTAGCTGAGTGACTAAACTGATGATGGAGACCATCTGCTGCTTGCTGCAAGACACGTCCGTTGCATATGGGACGTGAACGGTGTTAAATGCAATAGAAGCCTGTACTTGTCAAAAGGGGCACAAGCAGCACTCCGTTTTGTGAAAAGGTGTTAGGGCTAATTCCGGAGAGGTGAAGCCACTTGCTATTAGCACCTATGGTTCTTCCTCGTGATTCATCCCTCACATGCAAATCTGCTCTAAAATGATTCTATCATCTTGTCATCTGGCTTCTCTATAGTTCCAATTGGTCTGTATTTATAGAATGGTTATAATCATACCAGTCTGTCTTCTTGTTCTGATGAAGCGCATTCCTGACAAGTTGGACTGAGCTAAAGAGCGATAAAACCTGATTAAACATTTGTCCTGAGCTCCATCTTCCAATGGCTGGCAGAATCTTAGTTGCCCTATAATGGGGAAAAAAGGCAGCTGACCCATCCATAATAGCACAAGGGGAAGGAAAGAGCTTCCAGTGTCTGAAGCGCACTTATATTAGAGCCCAATCCTATGCATGTGTACTCAGAAAAGTCCCATTATAATCAGTGGGGCTTACTCTCAAGTAACTGTGATTAGGACTGCAGCCTTATACATAATAGGGAGGATAGAGGTAAATAGGTGCTAAGTTTTTTTTTCAATATTGGAGTAGATACAGCGCAATGCTACCCAGCTCCTCCACTGGTGCAGCGGTGGTGGAGGGCAGAACAGGAGGCTTTGGAAGGGAAAGGGAGTCCCCTTTCCCTCCCAAAGCCTCCTGTTGTCCCCTCCACCACTGCTGCACTAGTGGAGGAGCTGGGTAGCATTGCGCTGACAATTTGTTTAGATTAGCCTCCCGATCGCTCCCCCCCCCCCAACATGCAGTGCAGCCTGTTTTGGTGTGCCTGCATGCTATGGCAGGGAAAAGGATAGGATTGGGTCATTATAGTAATAGGAATGAAAATGAAAATATTGAAGACTCTTTATGTCACACCCTGGGTTACGGACAAGAATGGCTGGGATAGAACAGCCCAGTTCAGGCAAGAGGTGGAAGATCAAACTGAGGATGAGCCAAAGTCAGGTACTGTATGATAGTCAAGGGCCAGAAGGCATAGTCAGGGTTGCACTGGAGTTCAAGTACTGAGTAAGGCAGGCAAGGAGACTCAGGACGAGGTAAGGTGAATCTGTTTCGCTGCTCTGACATGTTGCTCAGTCTGCCAGGCTGATAGTTTTATTATGGAGCCAGTAAGTCAGCTGACCACAGCCAATCTGCAATCAGCTTACAGTGCTCTGCTTAGCATTGCACTCCACAAGGTGCCCTTGGTCAATTAAATTTTAATCCCTCGGGCTTGCTAACAGGCCAAGACATGGCTGGAGCAGGAAGGCAGGAGCTAGAAACTGGTTACTTAGCAGTGCCGGCACCAGGTTACTAGGGGTCCTGAGCAATATTCTCTGTGCTGAGCAGCGGGACGAGGCATCTTGCAACGTTTAGCAATGACATCATACGTAATCGCCAACTTCCAGTTCAGCGGAGCTCCAAGCTGTGTGGCCAAGCGGCCATGCAGCTAAGGGGCAACAATGGTCCTGGGACAAAGTCCTGCACTGAACCTCCCCTGGTGCCACCTGGTGCTAGTCTCCTGCTAGCACATTGGATATTGCCATTGTTTTGTTCAGGAGTCAGAGTTCAGAAGTCAGCATGGCCAGGTTGGCTGTCTGATGGGTGTGTGTCCTCAACCAGTGCCCCACCTGGCTGACCACTGATGCTGTCCCTAAAGGCCCAGTCCCAAGATATGCTGGTGCACCATGGACACTGATGCAATGGCAAGAAAAGGCCATGCCGTGATGCCATTGTAACTCTAACGCAGCCTTGATACCAGCGCAACCCTCCCAGCAAAGAGGCCAAAGAGAGGGATGTAGGCAGGACCTGGGTGTGATGTAGGAGGGATGAGGAGGACTCAGCGGGCACCAGATCCCAAACCCCCTTCAGATGATAGACATGCCCCGATGCAAGAAAAATGCTATGCCCAGAGGCCCTGTGGGAGGAGGGGCTGCCCCCATGACACCTCCCATGACATCCCCTTCCCCCGAGTGATGTCACACAGTGCAAAAACGTTCCTGGGGGACAGGCAGGGGCAACATTTCTCACCGCTGCAGGCCCACACAGAGGCTTCTGCAGCCTCAGAAGCTTTTTTCATGCCCCGCTGCCGACATTTTGCTGCCAAATTGCTGCCGATGTGGGGGCTTTGACACCCCCGTGGCCATGCACCCAGAGGTGGTCTGCAGTTTTGTAAATGTAGTTTTGACTAACATGTAGTTTTGACTAACAGTACAATCTTAACCAACTTTCCAGCGCCAGTGCAGCCACAACGCAGCCCCGAGGTAAGGGAACAAATGTTCCCTAACCTTGAAGAGGCCTCCCTGACTGCCCCTGCACTGCAAAATGCAATGTGCATTTTGGCATGGCTACACCGGTGCTGGAAAGTTGGTTAGGATTGCAGTGTAAGTTTCCTTTGCTTTTCTAACAGCAAAAAGGTTGCTTCTGGTCACAAAAATAAATACAAATTAAAGATGATGATGATGCTAATCTCTAGCTAACTAGAGGCACTTTTTAAAATGGTGCTCTTATATTTAGCAGGGGGTGAGCAATAGCCTTGTTCTTTTCTAGCATCTTGTCTAGTTGCTGTTTGCTGATGTTTCTTCGGCATCTTTGTAGACTGTGAGCTCTTCTGGAACAGGAAATGTATTTATGTACTTAGCTATTTAAACCTCTTTGCAGCCCAAGTTTCCATATTCTACAGTAATTTAGGCTGCAGTCCTACACTGTATACATTTACCTGATCTCTATACACACTTATTTTTATTCTCACTTTTCAGGTTGCCTGTGGATTATTATTAATATTTATATACTGCTTTTCAACAAAGTTAAAAAATATTGATAATAATAGCCTCATATCTGTCATTTATCGCAGCAAGTGCTTCACAGAATAAATTTGCATTATGATTTGTATGCTTCAAAGTCAATAGGGGGTTGACAACACAGTAGGTTTCTGCAAAAATCTCCTATATACACTGCTACTGTCTCTACATACAGTCTACTTTTCTAAGATTTTTTCAACACAATGAAAGTGGTAATATTGACATGTGCTGAGCCATCCAGATTGGTTCAACACACATACCTGTGCTGTACATCAACTAAAGAAAAAATGTGTTAACTTTCATATAAAATCGGTCATATCTGCCCTTGGTTTCAACCATTTCTGAGATCTAAAAACATTTCCCTTTTTTTGTCTGTAGTAAACGTACAAGCCTTTTCTTTGCAATCATTTTAACACCATTTTTTTTTTTTGGGGGGGGAGGTTCAAAATAAAAGGAAAGCTAATCTTTTATGGCTTCAAAGCCATGATTGCTGCATGTTAAATGTATTTATTAAAATTGCTTTTACTACCCCACTGTTCTGTCCCAATATGAGGCACTCAAGACAATAGGACACAATAGGCTCAACAAAACAATGTACTGTAAACTTAAATCCTTGACTTCTTGTCATTAAGGGATACTCAGGCTGCAACCAATACACGCTTTCCTGGAAGTAAGCAAGCCCCACTGAACAGTCTTCTGAGTAGACATGCATAGAAGGATGGCGCTGTCAGATTCCCACGTGCTGGCGGGTGCGTCCGTGCGTGTGGTTCCCTCAGTACCCCATGCTTTTCCAATCATTTCTCTTTTTCCAATCACAGGCGGCTCAACAGAGAGACACAGCTAATGGGTCCTGACTCCTAGTAATACACCCAGAAGATTGAAGTGAAATTCGGCCTCCATCATGGCAGGGACAGTAAAGAGTGCAAGGGACTTGCCCAAGGTCACACAGGGATTTGGGGACCAAAGGGGACGTTAAAAACGGAGAGCTTCTAAGTCGCCGCGCTCGATCTATTGCTCCACCCACCCGCTTCTGCAGGGAGGCAATCGCGGGGAGGCACACACAAAAAAAGACGAGGTGCGTCAAACGACCAACAACCAGACCGGAAGCCAGCCGAGAGGATTTAAGGCAGGGACACCGCCGCGCACGGTCGATGCCATTCCATTGCGGCAGCGCCCGCAGAGATTTATAGTTTGTGTGCTCTTTGCAATGTGGCTCGGGTTCCTCTTGTGTCCCTCTAAGGGAGAGTTCCGCAGCTGTTTCTAGGTCGCGACTGAGGCAGCCTGGTTGGTGGAGCCGAGCCGGGCTGTGGCAAGCCGAGCCCGGGCTGCCTGTTGTTGTGCTGGTTCTGCTCCTCCCACCCCTCCCGCTTCTCCCTGCTCGCGCCGGCCCCGCCCTCAGGAACGCCGCTGCCACTGGGATGCGGGAGGCGGGATGATGAGGAACCAGGAGCCGCCTCAGCCGAGGCGCCGCTGCGGACACCGAGGGACGGACTGAGCCAGCCAGCGACACCCGCAGCAGCGGCGCGAGAAGCCCTTCTCGTTCCTTTTCCTCTCCTCCTTCCCCGTCTTCCCTGCCTCTTCCCCGCCGCCTTGCTGCCGCTCCCGCTGCCGCCGCCGCCCTGGGGCCGGGCGGGCGACCGGGAAATCGCGGCGCTTGGATGCCTGGAGCCCGCGGCAGAGACCCAGCCCCGAGCCCGCCATGGGCTGCTGCGGGAGCGCCGCCTCGCAGGTGAGGGCAGAGGGCCCCCCAACCATCCCAAAGAGACTCTATGGATATTGGGCTCTTTATCTCTCTCTCTCTTTCTCCTTCTTCTTCTTCCCCCTTATTAGAATTGCGTTCTCAGGTTCTGAGCAGCCCCCACCTCAATTCTCGCCTCACCCCCAATTGACGCCAATTACAGCCTTCTACCTTCACCGTAGCATGTTTACATACATTTATTTGCGTTTAAAAAAAAAAAAAAAAACCTTTCCCCTTCCCGGAGGTTCTAAAACGGGTTTTCCATAAACTTATGCAACCAAAATGAGATTAAAATTTTAAAAAGTGTTGCGAAGCCCCCAGCCCTGTCGCCTTCTCTATGCGCTCCCACCCCCGCCTGCACCTGTGCTCTCTCTCCCTCTCCCGGGTTGAGAGCTGGCGCCTGGGTTGCCACCACACATAACGCAGCCGTCAGATTACCACCGCTATCGCCACCGCTGTCCTCCAATCACGAGCATTCCAACCCTGGCGTTTATTTTAGAAATGTCTCGGTTGCATGGGAGCGAGTGGCGAAACGGGCACAAGCTCATCAGAGGAAACAGCAGAACTAAAAACCATGTTGCAAGTGCACCTCTCTTGCAAAAGAACCTATCTCTAGTATTTCCTTTACAAGTTAGTAGAAGAGAGACGAGCATAGCCTCTTCCTCACATCCTCATCACTAAGCTGGTGGTGCCTGCTGTTCCACTCTCTCCCATCCCACCCTGAATGTATTTGCTCCCCCATTGCTTGCCTGCTCTGTCTTATTTCCACCAACATGCATGGACACGCATGTACCCTTTGGAATGTGGTGTGGTGCTTCCTGACATCAATTGACCTATGGGGACCTTGCCATTGAAATGCCTCGTTTAGGTATTGCTAACTCATAGTAGACCCCCCCCCATTCTTGCTTCACGCACATAGTTGTTGAGCTACCTGATAATCTGTTCTTATTCTCTCCCCCCTTTTTTAGTTCTAATGTTTTTGCGTTTTTTCTGCAATAACTCCTGTAGCTCATATTTTGAAGTCTTCCACAGCTCTTTTTCTTGTCTAGTGTATTCACCATTGTTTTTTCTTTTTCTGCTTCTATGCACTACTCTGTTTTCCACAATCTCCGCCCCATCTGTCTTCATATCATGCGTGTCTTTTCACAAGAACGTGTCCTATCATTCCCTATGTTATATGCCTGTATCCATTTGTATTTTATTTGTTTCCCTTCACTTGCAAGAAATTCAGGGTTGCCTATTTGGTGTTATCCAATTTTGTCCTCGCAACGCTCCTGTGAGGTAGGCTAGACTGGGACAGTGGCTTGCCCAAGGCCAACAGGGATTTCCCAAATCCAAACATAATGTCTCAGCCACTACACCACGTTGCTTCCTCCTTTCAGTTTTTGGAGTGTTAGCTATCTTTATTTGTTCTCTTTGAAGACATAATTATCTCTCAAGACATTTTAATAACAGCTTTAATAACTCAGGGTCGTGGTAAAAAAGGGTAAATTTGTTCCATGTTGTATGTTTAAGTGTGGAGTCGTGATTCTTACCTGTGTAAGTGAGGACAGAAACTACTTAGAGGGTGCAGTAACTTTCAGATGGAGTAGTCCTTACTAGAAGAATTGGATTTGGGAATACTGCATGTTCTTGGAGTCTGCTACCTCTCTCCTGCCACACACTGCATTCTTGCAGGACAGATGTGATTTCATTGTCTTTTGATGGGCATGGCTAATTTGTTACAGTTGTGTTAAAACTATTTTCTGTCTTTTGTGTGTCTGTATGAAGGTAAGAGGCAATTTGTCAGTGTATTGTGTTCTATCTCTCCCACAATCCATACTTGTCTCTTTCTTCTGTAGAACAGCCTCTTCCTTGGGCCTGGGAAGCTTCAATAGCCCAAGATGGGACTGATAAGAAATTCTGTGTAATAGCAGCATTTTCTTTCATTTGTGCATGCGTATGAACTTAAGACTACTGTTGGCGTATACAGGTGGGCCCCCATTTCCATGGATTCACTATCCACGGTTTCAGTTATCCACGGATTGTGGGGACCCCCCCAGGCTTTTACTTTTTTCCCAGTAAGCTTCATTTCTTCCTTAAACAAACAGGAGAATTATTGCAGGCAAGTAGAACAAGACTGAGTCCTAGAGAGGCTCTGCAAGGTTAACAGAAACCTTGCAGAGCCTCTCTAGGACTTAGTCTCGTTCTACTTGCCTGCTATGGAGGCTGCTTTGTTTTAAGGAAGAAACAAAGCTTGCTGAAAGAAAAATAAGAGCTGGGGGGGGAGCGCACGCCTGCCCACAGGGGAGGCAGGGCGGGGGCCCCTCAGGAAACCATGGAGGGGGTGTTCGCTCCTATCCACGGTTTCAAGTATCCACGGAGGGGCCTGGAACATATCCCCAGTGGATATGGGGGGAGTACTGCACCTGGAATAACAGTAACTGTAACAGGTACATCCTTAATACCCAACTAGTATTTCTTACACCATCACAAAACTTCCAAAATGTGGGTTGCTGGGCATGTGGTTAAAGCAGTGGGTTGACCATTTCATCATTTTCTGATCACTGCATTGAGCTGTTTCATTCTTATTTGATCGTGTGGATTGTTTTTGATCATGTGCATTGTTTTGTTTGGTGATCAGATTGATTCTGAAGCCTGTTCTGTGGGTCTCTTTTGGATCCAAACAATATACAATACACAGAGGGCGGCTCCTCTTCAACCACACAGATTAGAGTCCATTCCATTCCCTTCTCCTTCTCTTGCATCTTCTAGCATTACCAGCCACCTGCTGCACAGTGTGCTTCTCTTGGATCACGAGACTGTGCTTCATAATGGTGTGGGTTGATTTGAGAGGTAGTTGGCTAGTCTGTGGATGGTCTTGCCTTGTGGAAGCAATGAAGATTGGAGCCATGAATTACTTTTGAGTTAATAGTTGGTTGAGAAAAGCAGACATGGATTTTTTTAACCAGTGTTCACAAATTCACATTTCTAGTGCTTATTGGCTCAGTACCTCAAGGTGTTCAGTTTTTGTTTCTTAATTATTCTATGTGCTCTTTACATGGCCTATACAACCTTCTGCATTTTTGTTTTTTGCATGGCCTTCTCCTCAGACTAAATTTACGCTTCTCTTGACCTGCTTGCCTTTGTTCCTTCCATCACATTATTGGGTCACATTTTTCTATAATTTTGACCATTGCAATATTTTTCCTTCTATCTTCCCACCAGTTATATACACCCCTCTTCAAGAATGTCATTTACCGTAATTCAACTTTACTACTTTTTGGGAAGTAGCATTTCTCATGATGCTTTTGTGCTAAAGTTTGTTCTGTGGTCTATTATTTCTCTGTCTTTTCCTTACTTTGATTTTTATTGATCTTGATTCAGCTAATTTTTTTTAAAAAAAGATTCCCTGTGACTGATCTTGATTTGTAGTGGAGAAGGTAAGAAACCTTGGCATAGCATCTAGTGCACTCTCCTAGGTGTCCGGATTTCTTCATGTATTGGCTGTTTTTTGTTTCATGCTTACTTCCGGTTTGTTTTTCTGGCAGGCTGAGTGTTTTTGGCTTGTCTGCATTCATTGCCAGTCACCTCAAATGCAAACTACTGGTATATGCTTGCATTACATTCTTAACCAGCTCCATTTGAAAATCTTTCTCGCTGACCCAATTATTTTCATTGACATTTTTATATGAATTACTCCTCATGAAGTCTAATCCTCTGCATATTTACTCAGAAGTCCTATCATGTTCAGTGGGCCTTACTCATGGATGAGTATTCATAAGATTGCAGTCAAAGCAATCACAGCTACAAGGGAGTAAGTCCCATGGAACATAGTGAAACTTAGTTTGGAGTAAAGATGCACAAGATTGCATTGCTAGTCGAGTTTGTTTGATACAATTTTAACTTTCCCTGAATTACTAAGTGCTTTTAAGGATGCTTTTTGTCATTGTCTTTGCTCTGTCCCTTACTGGATTTTTTTCTTGTGTGTTATGATCTCCATCTGCCTCCTTGGTGCCCCCTCCAAAACAGCATCTTTAAACTCACCTGACTTGCCACTTTCCAGTTCTCCACAGCAGTCTTGCTTTGTATTTTATAATGTCACCCCTCCAGTAGTGCTCTCCTTGAGTGTAGAGTTGATATTTTCAATAAAACTTGTGAATTTTTTTTTCCATCTCGGCTATCAACTGGTTCAGTCTTTTTCATCCAACATATGACCGCAATCATTTGTCAGTCTTTTGCTTAGACATATAAGCCAGGATGGTGTAGTGGTTTGGGAGTCGGACTTAGACCTGGAAGATCCAGGTTCAAATCCCCGCTCAGTCACGAAGCTTCCTGGGTGACCTTGGGCCAGTCACTATCTCTCAGCCCCACCTACCTCACAGGGTTGTTGTGAGGACAAAAGGAGGGGAGGAAATATGTACACCACTCTGAGCTCCTTGGAAGAAGGGTGGTATAAAAATGTGAAAAATAAATAAATAAATAAAAATAAAATGTACAGTGCTTGGTTACTAAAATGAGAGGTGATGGAGCTTGAGTCTGCCCAGATGGTACAACTGTTGCTCTGGAAGTAAATTCAACAGTGAGGGAAAAGCACCCTAAGTCACATCCTTGAGAACAGGTTAAGGGGGTAAAAAAGCCTAGATTTCAATCTGCTCCTTTTTCTAATGCCAGCCTTGGGATCCATGTCCAGTTTCCTGAAGATTTTTTTTTTTTTGGAACAAGACAATGAGAAACAGTGTACTGTACTTGTTTGTCTCTAGAGTCTAGACACCAGTCAATTGATTTTCATATTTTCTAAGGCTTGGTTGATTTCAGTCTTGCATGGTCTGTTTTTTAATACAATCTGCATGGCCTGACAACCTGCTTTGTATTTACAAAGCAAGACTGCTTACTCATTTATGCAGTCTTGTTACTCATCTTAACAGTTAAGGAATAGCTAATCTGTGTAAGCAAGAGCTCATGATGAAAATCACTTAAGAACATAAGAAGATATACCTAGGTCAACATTCTTTGTAAGAATCCCAGTTAAGAAATTCGCCAATGTGGGTGGTTCTTCTCCGATCTGCTGGAAAATATTCCATGAGGTTAAGAACACCCTTGTGTAAGTGGCAGGAGTGAGGGGTGTGTCGCTCTCACACTTACCTTCTTCATTTAATAAGAGCAGTTAAACTGCCGTATATGCAGTCAGGCAGTTTGTCCATGCTGTCTACTCTGAGAACAGAGCTGCTGCCAGGGTATTAGGAAGAGATCTTTAAGTTAGAGCGAAAGCTTTCATGGCTAGGTATAATCTTGCAGGATATAGGGTATATGGGTATAGATGCCATGTACATATTCTATCAAAGCCAGAATAAGATTAAAACAATTTTCAAACACTGAAACGCAGATTTTAAAAAACAAGTACAAAAAACTGCGACCAGGAAAGATGTTTTAGGAATAAGACGAAACATCAGGGTTTGTTTGTTTTTTTTGTACCATCTTCAGCCTTGGATTTTAAATATATTTTTCCTGGTCGCAGTTTTTTGTACTTGTTTTTTAAAATCTGCGTTTCAGTGTTTGAAAATTGTTTTTAATCTTATTCTGGCTTTGATAGAATATGTACATGGCATCTATACCCATATACCCTATATCCTGCAAGAAGAGGTCTTTCCCAACCTTGCTAACTAAGGTCCTCTTTAACTGGACACCTTCTGCTTGTAAAGCATGTGCTCTGCTTGTGAACTGTTCTTGCAGCTCTTTTCAAAGTACTTCTGGCATTTCTCTTCATAGCTAACCTACTTTGCCTAGTTTCTTCTACTGACCGCTTGTTTACTGTTGCTATCTCTGGAGAGAAACATGTTCGGGAGAAAGCATGTATCTAGGATTGCCAGCTAGCTAGAACTTTACATGGAAAGGGTGGCTTTGTTGGCAATTATGCCCTCATGCTTCTGCATGGATTCACAGCCTTGTGCCATGGAGGTGGCTGGCAGCATTTTGTAAGGTATATTCAGGGAGTGTGTGCATGTGCGCTGGGTTCCTCGAGTCTGTGCAAATTAGATAGCCCAGAGTAGAGTTTGAGCCCAGTACTTTCCATCTCGAAAGCAGGGAAGTGCCTTGGTGGCTAGTGCCATGCTAGGTGGACACATCAAATTCTGCAGGACCACTGTGGAAGCACTCATGTCACAAAAGCTTTTTGTACATACAAAGAGGTGCTTGGGCTTAGTTGGTAGAATTTTTGTGAGCAAAAGATTGCAACCCTGCACAGATTGTAAGAACTCCAGAATGGATTTGTTATGGGAAGAGAGGCTTTGTGTGAATGAACTTGCAAAAGAAAGGGATGTTTATAATTCAATAATTATCTGTTTTAAATAAATCGTTTGACTATTTGATTAGTCCCTCAACCAAAACATTGTTTTGGCTAGACCAGCAATTTTTAGCCAATGTGCCGTGGCACATTGGTGTGCCACGAATGGTCTGCAGGTGTGCCATGGGGAGTTTGGGGGAATGTCATTTATTAGTAGGGCCATTGGGGTATGTGAGCCCCCCCCCAGCAGCATGTTGTGCCTTTCAATTGTCAAAAAACTGATGGTGTGCCTTGACAATTTTAGTGCCTTGTCAGTGTACCGTGAGATGAAAAAGGTTGAAAATAGCTGGGCTAGATAGTTGCCAACCCCAGTTTCGACCGGGAAGGAGGGATAAAAATGAAAACACAGAGCTAGTGGTTTAACTGCAGTGCATAGTTAATGTCTAGCCAGTATAGAAATAGTACATCCAAAATGTGAACGCAATTACTTGGAACTGAAAATGAAGCTGGATATCTCTGTTTAGACATCAAAACTCATATTTTGTTGCAAGGCCATGTGAATCTAGACAGCTAGCCTAATACTTAGTCCATCAGTGATAGTTCTAGGTGGTCGATATATAATACAGAGGTTTTTCAAGGTATTTCTAGAAACCTTGAGATTTCTCAATATCAGTCGTGACAGGGAAGTTTCTCAAAAAGAAGCTTGCCACCACTGCCACATCTTCCCCTTGCTGTGCACAGGCAGCCACAGGGCAGGTGTTGCCATGTTCTTGGAAGATGTGTTTTCAATGGGTCTGGGGCAGTGGCAAGGTCCTACATGCTGATCTCTGTCCCAGATAAATTGAAAGTGTTTCTTAGAATGCATGTCTGAAGTCCAAAAGACCGTTTTAGGGTGGTTGTATTCTCATCCTACAAATGGAGGCAGGAAAGGGTAGGAACTTGAAAGTCATGGGTCTGATGTTTGTCTTGTATAATAAAAGTTGGAATATCTTGTATAGCTTATGGGGCTGGGAATGACAAATGAATGGTGTAGAATAGATATTACAAAGAATGTATTTTATACATCACACATAACCTTTATTCTTAGTTCTTTACCTTTTTATTTGGCAGCCATACATATTTGAGTTTTCTACGTTTGATTATCAAAATTGATGTGATGGAAGAGTGCAAGTGGTGGGTTTTGTGCTCCATTGATTTAAGCTTTTTTCTCTTAGCAGAATAAAACAAAGTGGGGGGAGGAGAGAGGGGTGGGCTTTGTTTCCTACTACTTCACACATTTTTTTAAATCTAAAGAATTGGTGTGTGCTTGTGCGTTGCATATATACCTGCTCAGTTTGATACGCGGACGGCTTCCTGATCGTGTCTAGTTTGACACAGTCCTCCTGTGTAATGAAACAGTTGTGACAATAGAAGATAATTGAAGAAGATGTTAATGACTTAAACTACTCCAAGCAGCTTTTCCCAGACAGTCAACATCCTAGCAGTCGTCACGATGGCTTCAGGGCACCACTTCCATCCACGGTATAGTTACCTCTGCAGATCAAGTTCCCTGATTTCTCTGACGGACGTTCAGGCTATTGCTGTAGGATTCTCCGTGTGATCCATTCAGGGCTAGAGTGTTAAAACTTTCTTCCAGTGCTTCTAGTTCTTGGCCTAATATGTGGGCCTCTATTGATATCGAAGTATACTTTTAACAATGAAATGTTCCTAGGAAAATAGGTAATTTTGGTGTCAAGTGAAGAAAAACAACCTGTCCTCGGTTTTATCTAAAGATGCCTCGAAGGCAACCCTAAGGACCAAATTATGCGTTACAGTAAATGCATTGTTTGGCCCTGTACTTAAAAAAATTAATATTAGGTATGTATGGGTAAATTGATCAGAACCATGGGAGAGTTTTTTGGTTCTTTCTAATAAAATTATGCTCCAATGGAAGCTTCCCTTCTGGGGCTAAATATTAGCAGTTTCAGAAGCATGATTTTTGTTGGGACTGTGATACAGTCGGAAAGGGTTAAATAATCCTTCCCTGCTCACTGAAGTCCCAGTCTTTGATAGAGGTCCTCACAGTTATTGAAAACAACCAATAACATAAGACATACGGACAAGTTACACATTTTCTGTATTATGTAGTTTGGTCCTAATGCAGACAGCCTTTTCAAGCAACAGTTAAAATAAAACCTTCAGGTATGTGTACTCGAGTGCAAAAAAATAAAAGGGAGAAGTGGACTTTGCATTCCTTTGAGATTCCTGTAGAGAAAAAACGTTGAAAGCATTCATCAGACTTTGGAAAAAATGGGAGCTAGTGGAGACTGCATGTCAGTGAGCTCTTGGTGCATTGCTGCTCAGCATTTATGATTATTTAAACGAGTGGATAGTGCACATTTTCCAACTTCATGATCTGGCCCAGTTTTCTGTTTGCCTGTAAGTACTTCGTAAGGCTGGGCTAAGATACAGAAGGGCAGCCCGATCCTTTCTAACTTTGGAGCAGTGTAGCATGTGCTATGCTGTAAAGCACGTTTGTGACTACTCTGGAGTAAGGGCCACTGACAAGGAGGCCGGCAGCCCTCACTCTACCGCCCTGCGGCCGCCGGTGAAGGTAAGTCCTGTACCAGATGGGGCAGGGGAAGGGTGGAATGGGGCAGCCAAGGGGTGGCTATTGGCCGGCCCAGGCTGGGAGAGGGCGGGGATATCGGCGGCGTGCTCCACCCATATCCTCAGCCCATTTCCGGACCTGGCCAGCCTTACTCCTCCACCTTGGATGTACATCAGCTTCATAGCTGGTATACATCCGAGGAGGCCCATAGGGCCCCGGCCGGCTTGCACCCAGGGAAGGGGATGAACGTCCCCTTCTCCTGAGGTGTTCCCAGGCTGCCCCAGCACCGCCGCATCTTACACAGGATTACGCCGTTAGGTAGAGAGTTGGATTGATAAAACAGTGCTCAAATGGCAAATTGAAATTCTTTCTACAAAGATGTGGAATCTAATGGGAAAAACTAAAGGCTGATTCATTATTAAATATTAATTGCACACTTAAAAAAAAACCCGGTAGGGTTAATGAGACAAATACACTTTGAAGCAGTATCATGCAGATATTTGTTGGATGACAAGAAATGGCAGCCAGTCTTGGTGAACAAACTTTCGTTTTTGTCATGGAATGTATGGAATTACCCCAAAGATAAGAAAGTCACCGGTGAAGTAGAATGAATTGTAAGAAAAGTTTAGTAGTTATGGTAAATGTAATTGTGGGATACTGTGATACAGCATAAGGCCAGTGACAAAGGCATCTGATTGGAAGATATCAAGATTATTCAGCACTGACCTAAAAACGTTATTGGAGAAAATAAAAGCATTTTATTTGGTTGCCAAAAGGCAAGAAGGGTTTTGACATATTGGATTTATTCAAGTGAAAAAGTAGAATGATGACAGTGAGGAAAAGACAATCTGAGAAGACTGAAAGAACCACGTATGTTTGGCTAAGGGTAGAAAAGATAATAAGTTGACAGTTCTCAAATATTGAAAAGACACGAGGAGGAAGAATGTTCAGGGATGATGGTAAGAACTGCCATTCAGTCCTGCCTGCCTGTCTTAGATGTTGTTTATAATTTTTTTTATATAATTAAAATTTACAAATGTTCACATAAGATTGTTAGCTTGGTCGGGAACCAAGTTATTTCTCTGTTCTGTCCAGAAAAATAGTTAGCGCTGAATAGATATTAAGTAATAGTCTCTAATAATAATAATTTCTCCCATCAACCTCCCCATTAATTACGCAGCACTAAGGCTGCAATCTTATACATGCTTACCTGTGAGTAAGTTCTATTGAAATAAATGGAACTTACTTCTGAGTAGATATGCATAGGCTTATGCTGTGACTAAGTGAACACTAAGAAATTGTAACATACTAGATCAAAGGGATTAACACAGTGGGAAGGGAAAATCATTTGGGCTCTAACATACTGTAGAGCTCTTCAGTGGCTCTGATAGCTATGTTGGAATAATTAATCCATGGAAAGAAGAAGGCGAGCACCTGTGAAAGTTAGCAGATACTTTCAAATGTTATGGTGAGTGTGTCAATTCAGAACATGAGTCACTACCTTATTGCGTAGTTAGTAGATAGTATCTTCAGATGTTACAACAGACTGATCATGTAATATCAGAAGGCCACAACTGCTTGAGAATAGAAAGGTGTTTGAAATAGCTAGAGGTGGTGCTTTATAATCAAGGTTTCACATAAGTTCATAGAACTGTCACTGTTGTGCTCTCTCTACACTACAGTCTCAGGTAGCAAGAATAACAATGTTCCCTGAATTAAAAGTTGTCAATCTGCTTCTTAAATTGTAAAGTCTTATTCAGTGTTCTCTCTCACTGACAAGTAAGTTAAGGATCTTGGCTGAATGACTGCTTTAGAAACACCCTGCATTTGATGGCAAGATTGTTATTTCCTTCACAGTACTGTATAGAACAGGTCATGAGGTCTTGCAAGACCTGTGATGGTTTGGGTCCTTAAATTCTGGCCATAAAAATTGTAGGATGATGAGGGTACTTCTAGAGTCAGCAAATGACTCATCTGGCTTCAGAAAGTAGTTAGGAGAGAGACTATCTTTTGTCAGGAATTTTTCCTGAAGTCGTTTGCGTGAGGGTGAAATTACTGTGTGGTTTTTTTCAGCTCTTGAACATTGCTGTTAAAAATTATTTAACAATATTCTTGAAATCTTTTCAAGGTAATTTGATGCTATGATCTACCGGTAGTATGCATTGTTTTTTCCCCTAACCACCTTCCCTGCATCTCATCCTGCATCTCAAAACCTTTGAGCCCCCACCCACCCCAAAAAAGGATGCGATGCAGGGAAGGAAAACTTGGTACGCTGCCACCATCTGATGGCATCACATTGCAAAATATACAATCTGATATACATCAGATTTCAAAAATTCCTGAATGATCCTTTGATAAAAAATAATCTCAAAAATCTCAATATTATCTGAGTATCAGTTTGGTATGCCTGGACCATAATAATAGCATACAATAGAAATTACTGAAAACTGCAAGGCACAGACTGATCATGTAATATCAGGCAGAAGTGGCACTGCTGAAAGGGCAGTTCTGGGAGAGCCCAATTATCATGTAGGCCACCTTTTCAGCAGTGACACCTCAGCACTGCTAAAAGGGTGGCCCTCATGACAATCAGGCTCTTCTAGCACCGCCCTTTCAGCAGCACCGCTTCAGCTAATGCGTCACTTCACAGCTCAGTAGCTGACAGCAGCTGATGGTGGTGCTGGGAGAACCAAATTATCACACAGGCCAGATAAAGAACTTCCATGGACCGCATCTGGCCTGTTGGCCTTATCTCTGACACCCCGATCTATGCTCTATAGCAGGGGTGTGAAACATAAGGCCCACATGCCTTATCTGGCCCATGGAAGCTCTTTGTTTTGCCTTCGTGCTAATTAGCCTCTCCCAGCATCACCATCAGCTGTTCTCAGCTGCTGAGCTGCAAAATGACACATCAGCAGAAGTGACACTGCTGAAAGGGTGGTGCTGGGAGACCCAAATTATCATGCAGGCCACCCTTTCAGCAGTGCTGCTTCTGCTGAGGTGTCACGGCTGAAAGGGTGGCCTGCGTGATAATTGGGATCTTCCAGCACCGCCCTTTTAGCAGCACCACTTCTGCCAAGGCGTCACTTTGCAGAGCACCTCTGAGCTGCAAAGTGACATCTCAGCAGAAGCAGTGCTTCTGGCAGCCCTCATGATAATTGGGCTCTCCCATATCTTGAAAACATGATCAAGATTTGCATATTTACTCTTCTGTCATTTACAGCTAATGAGGTCCTAAGTGAGGAAAAAGTGCTTATTTCTGGTCATCACTTGCTTAATGACGTCAATTCCTGCTTAATGACATTACTTCTGCCCCACAGCAGGCACAATTAATGCTATTTGGCCCACTGTGTGGAACAAGTTTGACACCCCTGCTCTAGAGGAACTTGTCTTGACTTCCAGTTTGAACTAGGAATCTCTATATTGCCACGGAGTGTGGTTAGAGCGCCAGGCTCTGGGTTTAGGGGCCTCCAAGGGAGTGATTGATCAATGGCAATGTAGCTGGATTAGGTTGCAGTTGCAGGCCCGGATGATTTTGGGTGGTGGGCCAGATGCGGCCCATGGGCCTTAGATTGTGGACCCCTAATGTAGTCCAACATTCTCTTCAGCTCTTATGGTTTCCTCAGCTGATAAATGTATATGAGAAAGGTTCACTGTGGTACAATATTTGAAAACCACTGACTTAAATAGAGTATTGAGCAGATTCCTTTGCATAAAGACCTCTCCCCATTTTACTGAATAGGGAAGGCTGTGCGTATACGAAGTTGCTTTGTACTACTGAGTCAGATCATTGAGCTTTCTACCTCAGTACTGACTTGTAGTGGCTTTCCAAGGTTTTGTATAGAGCAGGGGTTCTCAACCTGTTCTACGGGTACCCCTAGGGGTACGCGGACCTCTTGCTGGGGGTACGCCAAGCCCTGCACCTTATCTGCCCCATCAAAAGCTAATTAAGTTTTAATTAACATGGATTTAAAATTTTAATTTTGGAGCCCTTCTGTCTCTCTGATTTTGGTTTTGGGCTTATTTTTGTACTTTGGAAAATGTACTTTGGTGGGGGGGAGAGGGAAGAGATGATTTTGGGAAGTGTGACTTGGAGGAAAAAAAGGTCCGTCCGTCCGTCCTTGTGTGTGTGTGTCACACACATACACAGTTAAATAAGACATTTCTCACATTTAAAATTGTTTTAGTACTTTTAATTTAACGATTAATTACCAAATTAATTGATTGATACAATTAATTAGCAGTTAATTAGCAGGGGGTATTTCAGAAAATTGAACCGTGATACCCGGGCCTCCAAAGGTTGAGAACCCCTGGTATTGAGGTATTTCGCAGTCTTACCAAGGATTGAACCTGGATGCAAAAATGCTTCTGTATGCAAAAGTGTGCCCTAACACTGGGCTACAGCCCTCCCCGACTCTTTCTGGAACCCCTAGTGTGCCCTGCAACATGTTTGGAGCGCACTACTCCCCCTTCCTCCAATCCAGTGGCTGCTTCCTTATCAGCAGATGGAAAAGACCACCTTTGTGATTTAAGTATACAAACAAGAGGACTCTGTGCTTGAGAGCACAGTCCTATACTTCGTCTACTCAGAAGTAAGACCCATTTTCAGTGGGGCTTCCTCCAGGAAAGTTAATAAGAGTACATCCTGAATAAGATATAGAATTACTTAATGCTATTTGGCTTAATTCTTTAGAATGTTTCTTTGGCAGAATTATCTTGTCTTCCATCTGCCCTCCAATTCCTCAAAGTCACAGGGCACAATTATAGTGGCATTGTTATTTCATCATGTTAAGGTTACCTGAGCTGTGCATTCAGTACTTAGAAGATGACTTGAGTGCTGTGTTCTTACAAATTGATATGGACAGTCATAATTTGTCATTCCTGCAGTTGGATGCTCTAACCTGGTGAGAACAAAATAATGTGATTGACTCAACTGAGAGGCTGACAGGCGGGTGGTAGATGCAAGCACACGGTGATCATGACAGTGACAGATTCATAAAGAAGCCCACATTGTAAGCGTGCCTTCTCAGTCTCATTACCACCATTAATAATATATTCTTTAAGTGCAAGGTCGTACTCTCAAAATTCCATTTAAATTATGCCAAGCATTTTCAAAAGTAGCGTAGAGAATAGAACACTCAAACTAATAGTTGCAGTGGTAATGATGCACTCAAGGCTCTGTGTGCTTGGGGAAAAACTATATGACTAGTTAGTTGTCATTCTTTAATGCAGTATTCTCCAGAGCTACTTGAAAGCTTGGAGGTTGCTTGCATCTTTTTATAATATGAATTGCGTAACAATAGAAAGCAGACCCACCTTTCCAATTTTGTCACCTAATCATTCCTTATTCTTCTGAAATACTGCCTCAGGGCAGTACTTGTCAGGTTAGCTTTAGCAACTTGTGAAGAAGAAATATTCCTTGATAGACAATTGAATTATTGTTTCTCAAACTATGGATCGGGATCCATTTGGTGGGCCATGACATGATTTCTGGTGGGTCCCGGGTGTTGAAAGATCAGATAAGTAATTGCCACAAGACCCAAGGCTATTAAAAAAATCAGATAGCTGCTAATTGCCCTACAAAGAGCTCAGCTCCTGCAGTTTGCAAGCTGGTGTAAATATAGGGAGATAAATGTTTGTCTCTCTTTTTTCTTGCGTTTTTTCGAAGTCTGTCAATGACAGGTAGTGGGGCAGGTGAAGGCTGGGTCACATAACTAAGCCCATCAAGCCTTGAGGCTATTGGGGCTGCCTCATTACGAGAAATGGATTGAGTTTTTTTGCAGACAAATAAAATATTACTCGTAAATAAATAAATAAATTCTTTTTAGATCTCCTTTTTTAAATGGCGCAATCCAGTGTACAATTGCGCTGGGGGAGCATGTGCTCCCCCGGCGCTGGGTGTGCATGCGCTCCCCCGGCGCTGGGTGTCGCAAAAGTGCCGTAAAACACTTTTGAAGCACCCGGAAAGGGCCGCCGGCGCAGAGGCCAGCGACCCTCTCTCCCCTGGTGGACCGTTCCCGCGCCTGCCAGGCAAGGTATGTCCTGCACCGGCTGGTGCATTAGTGGGGGGAGGGTGAACCAGGCGGCAAGGGAGGGTGGCCATTGACAGCACCGGGAGGGGGGAGGGAAGAGATATCGGCAGTAAGATCTGCCTATATCCAAAGCCCTCTCGTGGCCCAGTTTGCCCCAACACGGAGGGATTGAATGTATGCCAGCTCCAGAGCTGGCGTACATTTGAGTAGGTCCATTGGACCTCAAGCCACTTACACTTGGGGAAGGGGACAATTGTCCCCTTCCCTCAAGGTGAACCCGGGCTGCCCCTGGATAGGATACGGCAGGCTGTCCTTTAGGCTGGCTGCCGTATCTTACACAGAATTGGGCTGTAAGTCTCATAAAGCTAGTCGGGTCCCGATGGAGTGTCATTTTAAAAAGTGGGTCCCAGTGCTAAAAGTTTGGGAACCACTGATCTAAACTGTCGAAAGTAGCACTTGAAGTTCTTCTCGGGAAATCATATAGGTGTGGGAGTGTCTATATAGTTAAGGTGAATAGGTTAAACAGAATTCTGCCAGTATAACCCACAAGCATTCTAAATGCAAATAAAATCCAGACCATGTGTCCAAACTGAAATGTGGCCTGGTGCACTTACATGTTAAGATGCCAGGTGAGCGGAGGTGCTTGTGTCTAACCTAGTGCATTTTGTTTTTGTACAATTCACCCTGTTTTACAAGCAAACACACAAGTCTTCTTCTTTGGGGATGGTTGTAATTGCTCGCGTAGTAGGCAGTGGACTCCAAAGCAGCCGCAGGGTATTCTAGAGCTGCAATCCTATACACATTTATCTGGGAGTAAGCCCCATTGATTTCAATGAGACATACTTCTGAGTAGACATGGATAGGATTATGCTATCAGAGAAAAAATCAGCCCTCCCGAGCCCTTGCTTATTGGTGGGGGGAGGGACAAGCCAGTCTGCATTCTTATTAACGGAGAAGGGGCTGAATACTCATAAGCAATTAACTCCTTTTTCAGATTACGCTGTTTAAACAACCCCAAGGTTAACTATTTCAGAAGCTTTTCTGTCACAAAAATAATTCCGTCACATTATATCTTGGCATTCTAATTTGGCTTATAACTGCCTCGTGTCCGTGTAGGTTGTTCTGCTCTAGTCCTACCCTTATGACCTTTGTTTCTTCCCGCCTCAGCCACACTCATTCTTCTGGTTTCTGCACCCACTTTTGTTCAATTTTTCATATGCACATGTATTTGGGAAGCAATTCCTGTTTCTATGTGGGCAGTTAGCAGCAGCAGCTTCCTAATTTGTGTTCAGATGTATGTCAAATTACAGTGACATACAGTGTGCTCTCTCTGCTTTGTTCCGTGAACTTCAAGTAGTCTTGCTGCTGGCCTGCTTTATTCATCAGTCTGTACCTGCATTTTCTGCACAAGAAGTCCTTTACTTCTTAATGTGATGGGAATTATCATCATATCGATGCGACCCTTGACACACCTGTGAGAGCGGGCAACTTAAAAGGGATGGTTTAAGAACCATGCTCTGAATTTTCCCCTTCAGACTTAAGCCCCAGGTATTTATCAGAGGAAAGTACCGGTAATTAAAAATAAAACTAAAAATCTATGTTGATATTTTTCATGCTATATATTCCAGTGTGCAAAATAACTACAGTATGAGAGCAAGCATCTGTGCTGAGAACTGTGTTGCTATTTATTTTTTTATCATAGAATCTCTCTCACTTCTACTTTTGCTTCTTCCACTTCTGCTACTTCCCACTTTTGTTTTGCTGAGAACAAAGAGCAATCGTATTGTAAATTTAGTGGCTAAAATAGCCAGCAGTTCAAACTAGGATCCTACTTAAAATTCTGGAGGATGTGGAGTGCATCCCCTACAGGGGTGCGTCCAGAATAATGAAATATGATGTTCATCGTTTATATAGCTCCATCAATGTGCATGGCATTTTGCAACAGAAGAAAAAGCAGGTCCTTGCTGTGAGGGGCTCACAGTCTAAAATAGACGTAACGGAGGAAGAGCAGGGGAGTAGTGCCCCTGAAATAATTGCAATTATTTCATGTACATATACTTAGGCTCAGTTGCTGTATGGTAGAGGGACTGACGGCCCAATCCTATCGGGGCCAGCTGGCAGTGGAATGCATATTCTGCTGCTGAAGACTGTTGTGGAGCACCTATAAAGCACGCTTTGGCAGCACGCCGAGTAGGTCGCCAGTTGGGCTCACCTGCTTACCTGTGCCTCTGTTTGGCTCCAAATTGAAGCCAACCGGAAGCCACTTCTGGGTCACGACTCACCTCATCCTGCTGCTCCTGCATTGTGCCGGGCCTGGGATGGCCTCCGTGGGCCTCAGAAGGCCTCTGGAAGTGACTTCTGGTTTCGCCAATGCTACTTACAGTTGTATCCGGAGGCCTTTCTGAGGCCTGTGGAGGCAGTCCTGGGCATGGTGTGATGCGGGAGCAGAAGGATGTGGTGGGTTGCGGCGCGGGAGCAGCAAAGTTAAGGTGGGTAGTGACGGCGGTGACTTTGAGAACCACATGATTTGGTGACTATGTGGGGAATGAAAGAAAGAGGAGTCAAAGATAAGCCAAAGTTTGAAATTCCTCATCGTTGTGGATGGTGGTATTGTCAGCAGAGAGGAAAACTTGGGCGGAAAGATGGGAAGTTCTATCTTGAACATATTTTGTTTGCAGAAATAGATGGAGGGAGAAAGTTTTGGAATAGAGAGATGGAGCCAAGTGTCATCAGCATGCAGATTGTACTGAAAGCCATGGGAACCCTATAGGCAAGAAATCCTGGACAAAAATACATGCAAAAGTACAGGGAAGGTATTTACCCTGATCCGGCCACCAAACAGGTGACCAGAAGGTGAGGCACAGTTGCAAAACATTGGAGAATTTCAAGTAAGCTACGTCCTCTGACAAGGGCCAGAGGAAGAATGAAGTCTTAAATACGTACAGGTCCAAATTACCCCTCCCACGTGCTACTCTGCCTGCATGTACAACTGGTTTATGATCTCAGCACTTGCCTAGCAGCGAAAAGGTAAACTTTCTGGAGACGGTAAACAAGATACAGGTCATTCGATACAGAATTCCAGTCCCATACAAATGTCTTTATTTAGGGTTGTGTCCTAACATTCTCTTCTGTGAATGGAAGGTGCAAGGTGGAGGGGAGTGATAATCGCCAATCTCCCAATAAACCCAGAAACATGTATGCCCTACAGAATCCTCCTCTTTGGAGAGTCCTCTGATCCTCCAGATACCATGCAGCATTGTTTTCAGGGACTTCACATATCATATGGGAGGCAGGAAAGTGATGCTGGCCATTAGCCTCACAACCCTGCATGGAAACAACTTGTGTTAATTTTCAGATACATTTTATGTTGTGATTAGAGGATGTGGCGGGGGGGGGGAAGGAATCTGAGCCAGGGAGTTCCATTTATTAGCAAGATGGAAGGAAGGGCTTTGCATAAAGCATTGTAATCAATATATTCTAATTTATAATATTTTATAAAAGCTACAATCAAGGAGAAACATTGGTGTACTGAAGAAGCTGAGATTATATATATGTTATTGAATGCAATCCCCATTTTGTGTTTCTGTAGGAGTCAAGTATTTAAAAAATGGGGATCATGCCAACCTTTGTACCACAGGATTGTTGTGAGGATGGGCAGGAGTGAACAGCCCTTTGCCTGTATGAACAATAGCCATACTTTTAATGAGAAACAGTTGTACTGTGGTGAGTGGCAGGGCAAACTATGATGCTTATAGTTATTCCTGTCTTCATTCTGAGAGGAAAAACTGAAATTGCTTTGGGCCGCAGGCCAGGCTCGTCAGCTGCAGCTTTTATGGTGCTTCAGTAGCAATGGGGCAAAATGAGCTGCTGCCAGGCTTTGGAGCAAGTAATAATAACGCTTGGATTAAAACTGTGTGTTCCCCATAAATGAAATATTAAAGATGCTTGGGTGAGCATAATTTTAAATTGGGAAGTATTTGCATGTTTATTGCATACATTTCATTTTAGCCCTCTCCATGTCTTGAAGAGCTAGGAGAATAGTAGGTTAAACAGCTTGGATTAGCAATGTTATCTATAGGTTTAGTCATGCAGATGCCTTTTTTTGTGAAGCAACAAAGCTTAATGTGATACAACACTGGAAATCTGTATCAAGATTGTGGGTATGGATTTAATTCATCCATGTGACCTTTTAACCATCTGTTAAAACCACACCTATTTTTTCTCTTTGAAAGTGAGCACTTGTCTATGTGGACCAAGCAAAACGAGGCAGCTTATTTATAGGTAACTATGAGTGATTACATAGACTCCCAAATCCCTTTTCAGCCTTTCCATTGGCTTTTAAAAATCCTGTTACGTGATTGCATTTGCAGGTGGAATGCACAGGAGGATGAAAAGACTATAAGTTTTTATACTGCTTTCCAGTTCCTCTATGGAGGCATCACATTGTGAATTTTCAAACATCACATTGTGAATTTTTGAATTTTTTTTCTGTTGCTGCTTCCTTCAGTAAACATATTCCAAGACTTAGCAAAACCAAGTGGTCTCAGGCATAGCTTTGAAAGACTATGGAGCATATAGCAATGTATGCTCAATATAAGAAATAGTACAGATAAGACATTTTCTCAGTGTTAGGTGCCATGTGACTTGTATCTGGTCCTTGGGATTTATGGTATATGTTTCCTGCTGCCTGTGCCACTGGGTTACAGGTCAGAAAAGAGAACTGCAGAATTTTAAGCGAGGCAGCAGACATTGCTGTCTAGAATGCCCCTGAGTTTTTGAGTCAGATCAGCTAATCAAGGAGAGCCAGTACCATTCCACTTCTACTACATAGTTTCCTTTCAGTCTGGATAGCTTATCACTGAAAGAAATCACCAGACTGATTTTGTCCCTGTTTTTTTTTTTCCTCCTGGTCTCTCTGCTCTGACCGGTCCAGCCAAGCAATACCCTGCATTGTCCTCAGTCATATGAACTGTGATCATGGTTTCTCATCTGTACTTTCTACCTGTTTCTCTCCACTGTTCAGACAATCTGACGTCTTCCAGGTTACTAGAACTGGACCATGCAAGGATTCTGGTACTAAATGCCTGACATGCAAGAGGAACTGCATAACTTGATCTGCAGCATACACTGTAGTTTGTGACACACAGTAACATGTGAGATGAAATAATTTCAAAGGCTGCCTTGCAGACTGAAGTGGCAAAGCTGATGCTTTGGGCAAGAGGAGGGAATGACATGCAAAATATTAAACCATTGTGTACATAAACAGGAGAAGCAACTTATATGTAAAATGCCATTTTCTTTTTTAAAGTCATGCTTTTGGAAGACCGCATATTGCTTCAGAAACAGTTATTGCCAGGGGTGCAGTCAGCAGAGCAGAGCTGAGCTAGAGTTCATTTAGCATAAATCTAGTTTTTTGATGAGCCTTTTATGTAATATGCTGTCTCGAGTTCACGTGAAGGCCAGTGTTGTGTCTCTGACATGATATGCATATGCTTAAAGATTCACCTGGTTCTGGTTGGAGTAGAATTTGCATGCATTATTCGTCTTTCAGACCTACTGGAGCTAGCTGGGTAATGTCTTATTTAACAGGGAAAGAGAAATTAATCCTCCTCCATCAACCTGTACTGTCAGCCACTTTCATGATTGGAGAACTTGCTTTCTCCCTCCCTTGCCCCCATTCTGTCAGTACCTGCTGATTGGAGGGTCTTTTACAAGCAATCTTTGCTGATACAGAAAACACATTGGGTAAGAAATGTAAGGTGTCAAGAAGTTTTACTACTAACTGACAGGTAGAATCTACATGCATAATTTTCTGTTTAGCTCATATCTAGCATGTGGCTCTCTGGTTATCTTGGTAAAGGATTTTAGTGAGTGTGAGAGTGAGTGTGTGTGTGTGTGTGTGTGTGTGTGTGTGTGTGAGAGAGAGAGAGAGAGAGAGAGAGAGAGAGAGTGAGAGAGAGAGAGAGAGAGAGAGAGAGAGAGAGAGGTGCACGTGAACGCAAAACCTGCTTCAGAAACTCTATGTCAGCAGTTGTGCGGGAACATATGTTTTAGTCAGGAGGATAAAGCAGTTGGTCTTGGTGGAGAGGAGCTTGCATTCAAGCTCCAGTTTGACAATTGGCTTGCTAGGTGTCTAGTTTTAGCTATGCTGTAGGGATGAAGATGTTGAGAATGTCTACTGTTTGGGATCTCTTTGAAGTGACTCCCCTCACTAATGTCTCCCAACACACACTCTGACAAACAGTTTGGGGGTTTATGCAAGAGCTGCTGAAAGGAAATGAGATTCCCTAAGTTCCAGTTGCATGCTACACGCTGCAGCAAGGAGAGTCATGCCGGCCACATGACCACGGAGGCGTCTTCGGACAACGCTGGCTCTTGGGCTTTGAAATGGAGATGAGCACCACACCCTAGAGTCGGACACGACTGGACTTAATTGTCAGGGGATACCTTTACCTAAGTTTCAGTAGAACTTAAAATACAGTTCGAACAAGGCGTTGTCGTATACTTTTGCCTCCAGATTGTGGTTGCCATTTCCTGCCCAGTCTCTCTTGAATATGGTGAGCTATAAATCTCAACGAGCTTTCTCAGCAAAATTCTAGTTACCAGAAATGTTAAGAGAAGGCATACAAATCATAGTGGAATCCTACAATGAAACAGGAAAGTTTTTCAGTGCTTGTATTTCTGAGATTCAAAGTTGGGAATTTCATATCGTTCTTTGCTCTTTCCTGCAATGAAAACTATTTTTATCCAAGCTGGAAACTGTGGCATGTGGCTCTAAGAATTGCTTCCTCTAAGTTTGTTTTCAAAAGTGTAGGCAGGTGTTCAGATGACCTTAAGTGCACTTCAGTTTTTCATTCAGTGAGCACCTGCCATGGATTCTGTGCCGCTCTTTCCCTTTCCACCTGAAAGAGTGGCTGAGGTTGAACAGATTTTTCTCTGAAAGCTTCGTAGCTTTTCAGTAGGATGTTTCTTAAACTTTGCCGTTTAACCACAAATCAATGAAATTCATGTTTTATATTGTCGATTCTTTCCCAGTTTTATCTTACTATTTAAGATACTATTAAGGTAGCTTTTAAGTTCATCACATGCCTAAATATCAAAAGTGCTAAACTGATGTGTGCATAAATTAGTCCCTGGTTTTGCACTGGTGATTTGCAGCTGCTTCCCACAGTGGTAAAAAGCAGACATTTGTTTCTAAACACAAACATAGCATGTTTGGAGCCCACCCACCCTATAGTACAGTACAATAGCATAACTAGTGATATTCCCAGTGCCCTCTAAGTATTACTTAAGCTTCATTTTTGTTACATACAGACAGATTTATTGCAAAATGGTCATCTTTTTTAATTCTTCTTTCTCCCCATGCTCCCATCCCAAAATACTAGAGCTCCAAACGAGAGTGGAAGCCTCTGGAGGATCGCAGCTGCACAGATATCCCATGGCTGCTGCTGTTCATTCTCTTTTGCATCGGAATGGTAAGTTACCAAGGAACAACCCTAAAAGAACCATGAGCTGTCGATCGAAAGGTCGGCAGTTTGAATCCGCGACGGGGTGAGCTCTCGTTGCTTGGCCAGCTCCTGCCAACCTAGCAGTTCCGAAGCATGTTAATGTGAGTAGATAAATAGGTACCGCTTGCAGGAAGGTAAACAGCGCTCCATGTTCCAGCCGCATGCTAGGCGCTGCGGCAAGGAGAGTCATGCCGGCCACATGACCCCCCCCCCCCCTCAAAGTGGTAACTGCTATGGAGGAGGATTCGTGCTGCATCTACAGTGTCTGAACCTCTCTCTGCTGCCTTTAATGTTTTCTAGAATTTTGAGGCATTGGTACAATTTAAGTTCACTCATATTTCCTTTCCCTCAAGGAAAAGAAGGTAGAGGCTCAAGTCATCATAGTGCCTTGTTTTGACTGTTAGAACATCAAATGGGCATTTGCTTCTGCTTGGGAAAGGCGGGATATAAATTAATTAAACAAACAAATAAATAAGGGTTTGCAGAATTCATAACTTGCAGTGTGTCCAAAGTTTTGGGACCAGCGATACATAGAAATAAGCAGAATGTATTCAATGATGATAACTTAGTTATCAATGATATCATTGTTATCAAGTTACCAATGTTGTTATAAACAAGTTATCAAGTTATCAATGATAACTAATTCAATGATGATAAGCTGGAAGGCACCGATGACTGATTCAATGATGATAAGCTGGAAGGCACCGATGACAATCAGTTTGCACTGAACCCATTCTGGAACAGTTGTCTTTTTTAGTATGCTGGTTTTGATGATGCAGGAAAACTCATCGGTCACTGAGGAAAGACTAATAGCCCAGATAGAGGCAGGCAAGCAGATTTGTCCACGTTAGCAAATGGCAAACAGTGTACTGTACTACTTGATAATTAAGCCTTTGGAGCCCTTCTTCATCTTCAGGTACTTTCCCACAATGGGATATTTTAAAGTGGCTTTCCAATATTTCCAACGAACTTTGAACCATGTTCTCAGTAGTCACTGGCAATGTCTCCCAAGTCGCTGTTCTGTAAGCTGTTAGCAGCTTCGATTGCTTTGTTGTAGGCGTTGTCAAGTTCTTCCATGATGAATTGGAGATCTGAGCAAAAAGAGAGGGTGCTGCAGTGACACACCAGAAAAGACATGGTAGGTACAGCCAGGATGGTGTAGTGGTTTGGGAGTCGGACATAGACCTGGAAGATCCAGGTTCAAATCCGCACTCAGCCACGAAGCTTCCTAGGTGACCTTGGGCCAGTCACTATCTCTCAGCCCCACCTACCTCACAGGGTTGTTGTGAGGATAAAAAGGAGGGGAGGAAATATGTACACCACTCTGAGCTCCTTGGAGGAAGGACGGTATAAAAATGTGAAAAATAAATAAAATAAATACAGTAAGATAGCAATAGCACATATGGGAAAAACATATGAAGCCAGAGTGAGTGGAAGATATCCTGAGTTGCTCAGCAAAAGTTGTTTTTGCTGCATGGCTGCCCAGCAGTAAGATTCCATGTAAGCAAGAAGTCTGCAAAGATGTACTTGGTTGTGTTGTGCGCAATGGCTTTGACGGTGGTGCTGGTAGCGTCGGCATTTCGACAGCAAATCAAAAGGAATTCCTCACACACGTCCCTCCAGCAGTTGCCTTGTGGAAATCTTTCCATTCAGTTTTGTAGCATGACTTTTCTCTGTGCCCCCCCCCATCTCATGCCCCCTTCATCCCTTTCCTTCCAAGCTCTAGGCAGTGTAACAGGGCATGACAAAAGCACGTACAGCCCCCCTTTGTTTTTCACCCATTGCCCTCTGGAGGCGAAGAAGGAACTGCTCAAACACATCCTCTTCCTCACCACCCCTGGCTGTGATACCTTTGTGAAGAGATGGGAACTGGCTCTTTTTTTTCTTTCCTCCCAATCCTTCATTTGACTGCAGTTTATTTGTAAAATTTCTTCACTGCTTTTCCTTAAGAGCTTAGGGCATTAAAATACAAACGTAAAAATATGCAACATAAACAAACCAGTTCAACAGCGTGCACTGTTGCTGTACAATCACCAGTGTTGCTGTACAGTATCACCATTCCAGAGTTAAAAATTGAATAATAAAAGGCTTGGGGAATGCAGTAAGGTCATAACTGGGTGACAACTGTTGCCCATGGAGCATCTCTAAGCATTTCCTAGTATTGTGATGTCACCACTGAGAGTAGGGTCATTCCATGTGAAATCAACCCGTGCATGAAACCTTAATGTCATAGATTTTGTTCATTTTTGGTAAATTTGTACTTTACCATGAGATGTTTAAAAATTATTTTTTTCAGATTTTTTTGTCCACCCATTTTTGAGATATTGAATTTTCAAAATTGCCTAAAAACGCCAAAATTCACTTGTCACCATACCTTCAAACGCTGGTTTCAAGACAACGATGAACGCTACAGACACGTGTCGTTTTAAAGATAATGAATAGGGCTTCCGTTTGATATACGACATGACACAATTGTAAATTTTCAAGAAATTCAAAAACATTCAAATAATATTTGTATAGTGAAACAGGTATCACGGGTAACCCGGTCATAATTAAGGCTTAAAAATAGCGATCCAGCTGATTTTAGAAAAATGACGAAAGCTGCCCGGTATGGACTGAAAGCCCAGAAATCCGGATAGCCAAAAATCATTAAAAACTGGAATTA
The DNA here is from genome assembly GCA_026170595.1 of Plestiodon gilberti rubricaudatus. Classification (NCBI taxonomy): domain Eukaryota; kingdom Metazoa; phylum Chordata; class Lepidosauria; order Squamata; family Scincidae; genus Plestiodon; species Plestiodon gilberti. The sequence continues at coordinate 91,851,596 of JANXHW010000002.1, read as the reverse complement.
CAAAAACCCGACGTTTCGTGCCTATATCCAGGCACTTCTTCTGGGGTATCTCCAAAGAAATTGGTAGGTGTTGAGGAGCAGCGTTCTCTTCGTCTTTTTATTCTTTTTGAAAAAGCGCGGGAAGCTCTTGGTTGTCAGACGGAAGCCGCTTCAGTTCGAGCTTTGCTCAAGGTAGGAGATCCTGCAAGGACTCAGCCCAAAAGTGCAATCTAGGAATTCTGCAGACAACTGATTTCCTGTGCTGTGATGCTGGCAACATTTGTTGGTTACTGTATTTAATTGGTTGCAGTGATGTAATGCTACTATGTTACTGACAGGATTTATTGGATATTATTTTGAGTGTTAGCTTTATGGTTTAATAGTCCATGGTTTGTATTTCCACGTATTATGGGGAACCATATACGGTTAGCCAGACTTAATTCTTGCTGTCTGTTCAAAAGATCATTTGGCATCCTTTTACTTATTTCTAACGCCTCCAGATTTTTCAAGATATTTAATTTGCTCTCTGTTTTTAAGGGGCATGTATCTTTGAAATGAATAGAATGGCCTGTGGTCAGCGCATGTTCAGCAAGAGCGGAAAGATGTGGATGTTCTAGCCTCACCGCTCTTTCATGTTCCTTAAGTCTGGTGCCTATAGACCGCTGTGTAAGGCCAATATATTCCTTGCCACAAGTGCCACATGGGATGCAGTAAATGCCTGGGTTTGAGAGCGGAGGTCTCTTGTCTTTTGGATTTTTCAGCATTTCTTCAATTTTTTTGGTTGGTTTGAACACCGTTTTTATGTTTCCTTGTCTAAGGACTCTGGCGATCTTATCGGTTACCCCTCTAATAAAGGGCAAACATGGCCAAATTTTCTCTTCTTTTTTTGTCTTCTGTTGTCTTGTTATTTTCCTCATTTATTGTCTCAATTTTATTTCTCCCTTCTCTTTCACTTTGAATTTTATCTTTTTGTGCAACCCATCCTTTATTGATTAATGTCTCGGGATATCCATTGGCTCTCAATGTTTCAAACAATATCTTTTTTTCCCTGTTTATAGAATCTTCATCACAGATTTTGATTGCCCTGTAGGATAGTGAACTTATAACTGAGCCTTTTTGTGCGGGGTGATGATTTGAACTGTAGTTGAAATATCTACCGGTGTTCGTAGGTTTTCTATAAACTGAGTGACTGAAGGTTAGATCTTCTCTTCTAGTCACTAGCACATCCAAAAAGGCCAGAGATCTATTTTCTTCTTTTTCTATAGTGAATTGCACCTCTTTGCAAAAACTATTCAGGTGTATTAGAAAATTTTGTAGTTCAACTTCCCCATGGGACCATATGCAAAAAATATCATCAACATAGCGCCACCAAATGTCAGGTTTACATTGAGCTGTTTGTAACGCTTGTTGTTCGAAATACTCCATATATAGGTTTGCAACTAATGGGCTTAAGGGGTTCCCCATTGCTACCCCATCTTTTTGTTCGTAATATGTCCCTTCCCATATGAAATAGGTAGATGTTAGACAGTGTTTAAATAAGGGAATTAATTCTCTGGGGATTGTAAGGTTGTCAATCAATCTTAATACTTCCTTGAGGGGGACCTTAGTAAACAAGGAAACTACATCAAAACTAACTAATATGGCATTAGGAGACAGAGTGATCCATTGTAATTTTTCAATAAAATGATATGAGTTCTTTATGTAGGAGGGAGTGTTGCCTATAAGGGGATTTAGAATTCCTGCCAGGTGTTTGGACAAGCCATGTGTGGGAGAGGCAATATTGCTTACTATAGGTCTCAATGGTACTTTATCCTTGTGAATTTTGGGAAGCCCATATAGTCGGGGTGGTAATGCTTCCGATTTAGTTAGTTTATTTATTATTTCTATTTTAAAATTTGCATTCTTTATTAAAATATTTGTTTCTTTTAAAAAAATTTTTGTGGGGTCTTTTTTTAGAGTGATATAAGTTTCAGGGTCTAACAGATCTCTAATTTTTTGTCTATAATCCTCAGCATCCATTATAACTGTGGCATTCCCTTTATCAGCAGGCAGGATCACAATATTTGCGTTATCATTCAGTTGTTTAATAGCCACTCTTTCTAAGCCACTGATGTTGCTTTCAGGTAATTTGGCTTTAAGAAGGATATTTGCCACTTGTATTCTCAGGGCTTCAGCTGAGTCTTTATCAAAAGTTGCCAAAGATGACTCCACGTTTGCAATGATCAGTTCCTTTGGGATATTGCCCGGTATGGACTGGGCTGTCAGTCCATACCGGGCAGCTTTCGTCATTTTTCTAAAATCAGCTGGATCGCTATTTTTAAGCCTTAATTATGACCGGGTTACCCGTGATACCTGTTTCACTATACATAGTTGCCGGTTACAATAGTTTTCGATCAAATAATATTTATTTTGAAGTTTTGAAAAACAGGATTTTTTAAAATTTTCAAAAAAAATCACATTTAAAGGTATATGTCTTGTAGCCAATCAGTCAAAATTTCAAGGTGGTATCTCAATGGTATCATACAAAAATTATATTTCTTGTTGGCAGTGACAAGGAACTAAACCCCTCAAGTCCATTTTTCTACAATTTACATTGATAAAATTATGTGGTAAACTGAAATGAATCCAAAAAATATAATTATAATTGTTGTGAAGCTGCTTTATTAGTCTTAAGTTTAATTCATTAACTGTTCGATAATTACATGATTCGAAATATGGAGAAGAATGAGTGGTCAAAAAACGGGCTGTTGCAGCCCGTTTTTAAAAAAGGGGGGCACTGGGTTAGTAAAGACTTGAGGAAAGTAACTGATTGGATGGTTTCACTAAATAGTGAAATCAAACCACACATGAAAGTATGCACTTCATGCAGATTGCAGTTAGGAAAAGAGAAGCCTTGTCAGATGGAAAACAGTATACTTGAAAAGGAAATTCCTCCTGAGAATTATGAAATTCCTGGTCCTAGTCATATTAAGGAGTCTGGGTATTTGGATCCTGATACAGCTTTAACAGCGCAATCCTATCCAACTTACACCACTGGTGTAACCAGTGGTGCAGTGGGAATGGGAGGCCCCAGAACAGAAAGGGGATTCAAATCCCCTCCAAAGGGGTATTGAAAGGGGATTTGAATGCCCTTTCTGTTCCGGGGCCTCCCATTCTCGCTGCACCACTGGTTACAGCGGTGGTGTAAGTTGAATAGGATTGCGCTGTGTGCCACTTAAATGCCTCTTTGACCTCTGTTGGTGAGTCTCCGATGTGCAAGAAGAAAGTATTAAATAGATCTAAGACATATTGCAAAGAAAAATTGGGGAAGATTAAAAGGACCTACAAAGAGTTATTTTTTTTACTTCTGAAGATAATTTAGTTGTTCCATTGTTGTTCCATTGCCCAGTTGTTCCATTGCACGTAGCTCCTCAGCAAACGAAAGAGCTGCCTTGATTCTACGATGAGACAGAGGTTGCTTGGGAGCTATCTGATCCATGGCCCTAGTCTTTTTCTCATTTCAAAGGTTGACCAGAGCCTCAGATGAGTTGCTGGCCCTGGCAGTAGGAAAATCTCCCAGGGCCCTCAGAAAACCTGAATCCATCAGTCTCCAGGGGCGAACCATACGATTTGGTCTCCTGCCTCTTTGAAGGTTGTTATAAGGAGGAGGATGTTAAAAAGAGCTGTACTTTTAATATGGTTTGCCATTGAATTTTTTTGGTCTCCTCTTCTTTTTCCCAGGGTCTTATTTGTGGCTTTTCGATAGCTACTGGAGCAGCTGCAAGATTGGTTTCAGGATATGACAGTTATGGAAATATCTGTGGACAGAAGAATGTAAAAGTAGAGGGAATACACAACAGTGGTTTAGACCTCACAGAAAAGAAGTGAGTACATCACCCAAGTGTTGTTGTAGTCCTTGTTTCAATAGTTGAGGAAATATAGTCAGCTTTCATTTGGCTGCGAATAAAAATGATTTGATTGAGAAGACAAAAAAAATCTTACCACATGTTACAGTATAATATCAGATGATCTCTCTCCTGAATGATTCCTGTGTATGGATTCGTCTGAAAATATAATGTGTGACCTGCTTGCATTCCTTTGAATCATGTACTCTGAAGTTTAAAATTAGACTCCCTTGGTTGCTTCTGTGTGATAGAAGTTGATTGTTTTAGGAACATTCAGAGTGCTTAGTTGCCTCTTCAAGGTTGCTTGTACTACTTGCAAAATGATTCCACTTCTTTTTTTAGTGAGACAGGAAGTATGGGTATATCAGCCATGTATACTTTGAGAACAGAGAAATAAAGATACTTTAAAATTACAATTGTAGTCTGAAGAAATTCTTTAAAAACACATATCATCAAGACATATAAACAAAAAGTTTCCAACCACAGGCAAAAAAGGGTCCTTAAGTCTCATGCCAACGTTTCCTCCCTCACGTGGGACTTTGTCAAGGCGACACAGTTAAACAACTGTTAGATGACATTGTCAGTGGAGAAGTGACACTACATTGATACCACTTCTGTTTAGCAGAATACCCTGTTAGTGCATCTACCATACACACTTGTATTAGTGTTTATATCATTTTAACTGGCATGGCTTCCCCGGATATTCCTGGGAATTGTTTGTGAAAGTGCTGAGAATTCTCTGTTCCTTGTACAGGTGGACCCCCATATCCGCTGGGGATATGTTCCAGGCCCCTCCGTGGATACTTGAAACCGTGGATAAGAGCGAACACCCCCTCCATGGTTTCCTGAGGGCCCCCCCACCTGCCTCCCCTGCGGACAGGCATACTTCCCCCCCCAGCTCTTATTTTTCTTTCAGCAAGCTTTGTTTCTTCCTTAAAACAAACAGAGAAGCAGCCTCCATTGCAGGCAAGTAGAACGAGACTAAGTCCTAGAGAGGCTCTGCAAGGTTTCTGTTAACCTTGCAGAGCCTCTCTAGTACTTAGTCTCGTTCTACTTGCCTGTAATAAGCAGCCAGAGGCTGCTTCTTCTGTTTCTGTAAGGAAGAAACGAAGCTTACTGGGAAAAAACTAAAGGCCTGGGGGGGTCCCCATGATTCGTGGATAACTGAAACCGTGGATAGCGAATCAGTGGATATGGGGGCCCACCTGTATAACTATAGTTCCCCAAGATAGGAAGTGGCCATTAAACCAGCTTGAATCAGTAGTGTAGATGTGTCTTTTGGTACTTTGGCATTACAATTTTGTAGGTATATAGTTCCAGACACATAATGATGCAAGACCAGACTATAAATCTCAGGAATATTTAAATTAGTCTTTGACTGTCTTCATTGCAAGTGGGACCCTGGGGAGCATATTTAAGTAGGACGTAAGTCCTTTCGGTTGCCAATATGAAAAATGACTAATCGAAAATCGAACCCTGTAGATGCTATAAGGAATAGTGATAAATATTGTTGGCTGCAGATAGTGTTGATTGAAAATCAAAGGGGGAACCATGCTATAGAGATGTTTCCTTTAGACATGTAATACTGCAGATGCAGTTTGGGTCATTCCATGTGAAATCAACCAATGAAAAATTCTTGACGTCATGGATTTTGTTCATTTTCGATACATTTGTACCTTACCATGAGATGTTTAAAAATTATTTTTTTCAGATTTTTTTGTTCATCCGTTTTTGAGATATTGAATGTTAAAAATTGCCAAAAAAGGCCAAAATTCACTTGTCACCATACCTTCAAACGCCAGTTACAGGATACCGATGACCGCTACAGACATGGGACAGGTGTCGTTTTAACGCTTATGAATAGGGCTTTCATTTGATATACAACATGACAAAATTGTAAATTTTCAAGAAATTCAAAAATATTCAAATAATATTAATTTTGAAATTTTGGAAAATTGAACTTTTTTAAAATTTTCAAAAAAATCACACTTAAAGGTATATGTCTTGTAGTCAATCAGTCAAAATTTCAAGATGGTATCTCAATGGTATCATACAAAAATTAAATTTTCTTGTTGGCAGTGACCAGGAATTAAACCCCTCAAGTCCATTTTTCTACAGTTTACATTGATAAAATTATGTGGTAAACTGAAATAAATCCAAAAATTTATAACAGGATTTATAGAGATAGATTTATAGAGAATGAATTCACTTTCCATTCTTTTACAGGATCAGCTTTTTGGTAAAATTATCAAAATCATGAGCTTTTTACTTCTCTTCGTAGTTTTAAAATTTTCCTTTAGTTGCTGAATAATTTCTGAATCAGCACAGTGACATTTTTCCTCATCTAAATCATCTTCAGAAGTAGAAAAATAATTATTATTTGTAGGTCCATTTAATCTTCCCCATCTTTTCTTTGCACTTTAGATACTTTCTTCTTGCACACCGGAGACTCACCAAGGGAGGTCAAAGAGGCATTTATAAATATTTTTGAATATTTTTGAATTTCTTGAAAATTTACAATTTTGTCATGTTGTATATCAAATGAAAGCCCTATTCATAAGCGTTAAAACGACATCTCATGGTAAGGTACAAATGTACCAAAAATGAGCAAAATCCATGACATCAAGTTCCAAAATGTATTTTTTATTGGTTGATTTGACATGGAATGACCCGTTTGTCAACAGGTCTAAAGTTCACCAAAATGAAAAGAACAAGTGAGAGCACCAAAACAATGGGGGGGGGGGGGGCAGAGCTAAAAGGTGCAAATCTGATACAATCGGGTCTCACCATACACCTGTTATACTTGCACAAATTCAAGTATACGTGCTTAGCAACGACGACAACAAAAGAGAGTAACAGCCCAATTCTTACTAAAGGCTCTGGCGCCGGAACGAGCGTTCCGGCGCTGGAAGCAGTCGCAAACGTGCCATAAAGCACAACTACTTTTGAGCAGGGAAGTCCAGTGCAGAGGCCGGCCTTCCCTGCTCAGATGACGGAGCTCCCACTGGCCACCAGACCCAGGTAAGTTAGAATCCGGGGGGGGGGAGGGGAGCCATTGGCCCTGGCGGCCCGGGAGGGGGTGGTGGACGGCCTTTGGCTGAATCCTGTCCCCTGCCGGGCGCCGGAGCCTTTACATGGCCTCCTACTTCCACCAGCAAAATGGCTGGCGGAAATCCGAGGAGGGCGATGGGGCTTGGCCCCGGTTACACTCGGAAGGGGACGAGCGTCCCCTTCCCCGAGTAGACCTCCTGCCCAGCAGCCACGCTGGCTGCCAGTGCACAGGATCCGGCGGGCGGCCATGGGCCGCCGGTTGGATCCTAGGCAGGATTGCGCTGTGAGAAGAGTTTAAATAGTGAGGACAATTCCTCCCGCCATTCTTCTCACTTAGTATGTGCCCTGGAGTGAGCATGAGATGAAAGAATGAATCTGCTGTATCAACGGGTGTTAAGCAGGGGTGTGTTCTTGCTCCTATTCTGTTTAACCTTTTTGTGAACGATCTTGCCCTCGCACCTCTCAAGGTTTGACGCCCACTGCCCCAAACTAGGCCCCGCCTCTGTTCCATTGCTCCTTTATGCAAATGATATGGTATTGTTTTCTCGCACAAGAATAGGATTAAGACGCCTGATTTCCAGTTGTATTGATTATATTTCAAAAAATAACTTGAAACTAAATGTTGATAAGTCTAAGATCATAGCTTTTGGGAAATCCTGGAAACCACTTTTAAGGGGTATAAAACAGAGCAGGTCAAGATGTTTAAGTAGCTGGGCATCTATTTCAATTATTGACTGTCCTGGGTAGATCATCGGAAGGTCATGGTAAATCTAACTATGACCTCTTTGCAGGCTATAGTGCGGTTTTTCTATGCCAGATGTAATGCTTACGTTGCATCCTGGCTGCACTAAAGGTCTTTAAAGCTAAGGCCGTTTCCCAGCTGCTATATGGGATCCCCATTTGGATGTCAGCATTTTCTAGTTTAGTGGAGAGAGTACAGGAATCCTTCTTACATAAAATCTTTGGCGTCCCTGGCTTTGTGCCCTATGCTGCTCTCTGTCTTGAAGTAGGTTTCCTTAGGGTTGAGGTGCTAGTGTGGCTCAGATTTCTCAAGTTTTGGTTGAGAGTATTCTTTCAACAAGCAGAGCAGGACTTGCTTCTTTAAGAGCCTTTTGATTGACCATCGCTCTCCTCTTGATTTACATCTACTGATCTTCCCTGTCAGGAGGCTGGAATACATGTACTTTTTGGAATGCCCACAAGAGCGCAGGGCGTTTACTCTAGCCAGGTGTAATGCTCTACCATCTGAGATTTTATTTGGTAGATTCAAGGGAGTGCCAGTAGAGGAGCGACTATGCTCCTGTAGCTTAGGGGTGGGTGGGTGGTGAATCCCTGCAACACATGTTGCTTTACGGTCCATGGTATCAAGACCTTCGCCAGTTATATTTAGACCTGATCTTGTCTGTTTTCTCTGGCTGGAATAATCAAGATAAGTTAAGGTTGATTCTTAGAGGAGGTGACGTTGAGATGGCGGTGGCTAAGTTTGTTAAATTAATTATCACGAGGTGCTGTAAAAGGGTGGCTGCAAGTGATTATCTCCAGCTATGCCTTCTGGGTTGAGTATGGTGCTGCTTTTGTTGTGTTACATGTTTTGTGTTTGTGTTAGTTTGTGGATGTATTAATATGGTTTTGTTTTGATGCCAATAAAGGTTCTGAAATGAAAAAAAAAATCTGCTGTTCCCTCAGTCATCTCGGTTGTCATGTGTCTCAACTCTCGGTTGCGAGTGCGAGTTTAGTTTTTAAGACAGTACATACTTTCAGATTTAAGGTAGTTTCAGCTATATGTGATTTTCCCTTCACATGGTGATTCCAGAGCCTAACCCTTGCGTAAGATGCAACCTCACTGGTATATGGTAAAAATGGGTAAAATTAAATTGTTTTGTACCATTGAGTTTTACCGACATCCTCCAAAATTCGCTGTACAAGTTATAGAATGTTGAAAAGCAAAATGCAGATTCTTCAAACAAGAAAAAAGGACTTACCTGTGTATGGATACCAGTTTTTGTACTTTGAGGAAATTGATAAGTGAAGTAGTGAGACTTTGAAGGGAAGGAACAATTGGATCTGTCCATATAAGTTGGTGAAATCTCTGCTTGCACTACACGTTGTTAACCGTGTTAATTACACCACTTTTTGATCTGAATCAAGTTTTTGTTCAGTAACTATAACTCCAACTGACTTCTTTCCTGTGTGTGGTTCAGGTGTTGAAAGTGAGACACAAATAAGCCACTACTGCAGATAAAGGTGTGCAGTCTACCACTGCTAACAAGGCCACCTAGAACCTGACTCTCCGTTTGTCTTCAGGCTAGCTAAAAGTGTTGATTATTTTGAAAGGGGCACTTTATCAGATAGTGCCATGTTCTCATGTGTTTGGACTTGCAATCTCTCAGCATTCTCTGTGGTTAAAGGATGCACATAAACAAGCATACAAACAGACTTGGATGGTAGAAAGAGAAATATTTAGTTTCTGTGCAGAGGATCCATCTTGAAGAGTGGATGTAAACCATTTGTTGACTCATTTATTCCATGATATCACAAAGCCACACAACTCAGCTTTCTAACTTATCCAACCTTTTGATTTGTAGACGATAAAGGTGTTACATCTATGCCTTTTAGGCAAACTTGCAGCAATTCATATTGGACTCAGTGATTTCAAATTCTTAGATTCTAATTGAGCTGGTTTTCACTAGTCTGAAGTCAACTGTAGGTTATGTCGGGCAATATAAACAACAAGCCAGCTCTTATTCTAACATAGAAAATACGTTAAACTGATTAAATGCAGATTCCTATATCATGCACTTAACAAATGACTCTCCTCCCCAAATCTGGTAATACAGTAGTTTTACTTATTTGCATGGCACAAAGTGTCAATAAGATGTTCAGACATCTTCCCTGTGTTACTTGGTTAAATCAAATCTAAAAATGGACATTCATTTGTAGATGGAATACGTTAAGAGCTCAAGAAACTATGTTGAGACTTAAGTTTTTGGCCATTTTTTTTGCAAATTTGAAACATACTAAATAGCAGGTGTACACTACACACATTTCCTGTTACTCCCATGCCCAACCCCCAAAATGTTTTTTTTTCCAGTTTAGGGGAGTTTAAAAGACAGTTTGGGAGTTCTGTGGAAAGCAACTTCTCAGAGTCCTCAAAATGTGAGTGCATGTGTGGATTGTGCTTATACCCTTCTTGAATGCATATATTAATTGGATAGTATAGAGATAAGTACTCAAATCAAAGGTACACTTTGATAATCTTGAAATGTACACTTGTGAGAGAGAGTGAGAGATAATATTAGCCTAGAGGCCGACCCACACTGCATGAGATCCAGCGCAGAGGCGAGCGAGCGTAGGTGCCTGGACTCTCGGCTCCAAGCACTGACCTCGTCTATCAAAGTGTCTTCCCGCAAATAGTCCCTCCTGTTGTCCCGTCTTCTAATCGCCGATTGGCTCAAACATAAGTCAATTATGTTTGGCGCTCCAATTGGCTGAAGCCCCCTCTCATCCCATTAGTTACCAAACTAGCTCTGCGTCCCGCCTCCTAGCTCTGCATCCCCGCCCCCTCAAAACATAGGCAATGAACTATTCTGCTCACGCCGGAACTTGCGCCGGAGCTGCTCTCTCTTGAAATGGTGACCACACGGCTCCGCACAGCTCCGCACGCGTCTGGGATGTGCTGGAACCCGTACGGTGTGGGTCGGGCTTCAGCCTATGGAGTGCCAAGCCAGAGTGGGTGGAGTATCGGACTTGGAAGTCCTGGCTTCAAATCCGTTCTCAGTTGGGAATTCACTGACAGTGGAATCCTTTTTGTGTTTACTCATACATTAATCCCACTGTGTTCAGTGAGGCTTTTACTTACTGGTAAGTGTGGATCAAATTGCACTGAGTCTTTCAACCTAATGAACTTCACAGGGTTGATCCTTAGGAAACTGTATCCGTTGAGTCAGACTATTGGTTCATCTTGCTCAGTGACTGGCAGTAGCTCTCCAGGTCTGCAGATGTGGCTTTCAAGCACTTTCCCAGGCTTATCTGGAAATGCAGGGCATTGAACTGGTACTTTCTGCTGCAAAGCATGTGTTCCATTCCTCAACTACAGCCTTTCCCCCTGAGGATTAAATTGTTTCATACTGTACGTATTCTGAACACTTAAAGTGGAGTGAGTAGAAAATAAATGAATGAGCGCGCATGCACACGCACACACTATCTCCCTAATAGCAAACTGTGGTTGAATTCATTTAAGATTCAATGGGGTAAATCCATGCTTGTATGCTGCTGCCCCCCATTCTCCATGGAGCTTAATGGCAATTTAGAGCCCAATCCTATCTCCCCCCCTCCCTGGCCGATGCAGCCATGCCAAAAAGGCGTGTGCTGTATCCAGCCGGGGTGAGTGTGGATCGAGAGGCTTTGGAGGGGAAAGGAGAATTGTTTTCCCTTAGTCCTCCATATGCCTCTCACGCTGCAATGGGTCTCCGAGGAGAAGAAAGGGGTGGGCAGCCACAAAAAGGAGGAAATAGGATCTGGCGTGCGTCATTGCTGCCGGATACACCTCCTCCGCGCCCCCACTGCTTACCTGCAGGCGGTGGCTACTCCGGATCCTGTTGCTGTGCACGAGTCCTCCCCAGCAGCGAGACGGAAGCAAGCAGCTCCGTGCAATTCCTTAAGGCCATTTAGGACAGCCATAAAGCAAACCGCGCCACCAGAATGCTAGTTCCGGTGGCAGGAAGGGAGGATGGGATTGGGTCATTAGCTTCACAACTGACTCGCAGCTATGAGATTGGTTGAGCACAGCAATCTCGCTATGAGATTGCTTAGACTGAAAGTGACTTGCCTAAGCCTATCCAATGAGCTTCATTGCTAACCTGAGATTTGGATTTTCTCTGTCTAAGTCCAATTCCCTAGCTGCTAGTTTGATAGCAGTAGAGTGAATGATTGTATGTATTTTATTTATTTATTTATTTTCTAGCCCATTCCACTTTAAGGGCTCAGGGTAAGTACCTAATAAACTTAAAAGCAAACTCATAAATACAGTACCTTAAAAGCAGACATAAAGAATGTCATTCATTAACCATTTCATTCACTTCTGTAGTATGAGATTAAACGCCTTTCATAATTTGAACTTGTTTTTGTGTGTTGTTCCTTTGCAGATTATACTATTAGTTTTTATTTTAAAAAAGAATGTTCCTATGACAGATAGAAATGTAGAGTTTCTTGCAAAATCCTACAATGCATCTGTCACATTTTGCACTATGGATCAGGTAAATTTCAAGCTTGATAAGGAACAGTACTATTCCAATACAGTACTAGAAATTAATATATTTTGTCTTTTTCATTTTCTTCAGATTACTGCAGAAAGTTTTCCCATCTGCTCAGCAACTGATTTAGCAGATGGTCTTAGCGCGCAGCATTGTCATTATACACAGAATAATTATACACAGAATAATTTCATATTTTATTTTGTCCAAGTGTCTATTAAAAATCTTTCTCTTATGTCTTTCATCCATATTAGGCAAAATGTGAAATACTTAATATTTTAAAGAGATGGAACCATTACTTTTAGTGAAGGGCAGGCAGGGATAGTTTCCTGACTCTCTTGCCACTTGTCTGTAAATATAAGAGACTTGGATACGTCATTTTTTTCCCATTTCAGAAAATGCAAACGTTCTAATGTTGAATACTCAGTTTGGAACACAGCAAGCATATTTTCCTTCTTGAACAAAAACTAACAATGTTTCTGTTTGAGAAGCCTTCTGGTTATAAAATTTAGGTATAGTTGTGTCTTCCTCATCTCTGATCACTGCTTCCTGTTACCTTTCTTATTCCTTGGGGATATCCTGGCTGGACTTGAATTTACAGGATGTGAAACTGACATGGGATCTGATTCTGTGAGAGCTAGCATAGAGTGTTAGCTGTCAGTCAAGAAGCTCCCATTTCAAATGTCTCCTTAGTCATGAGCTCTCTAATGGTCTTGGGTATAAAGGCACTACTATCTCAACCTCAGCTGCTTACCTGCACTATGGGGATAATACTGACCAACCTGACAGGGTCATATAAGGATAGCTGCAACAAGGTTCCTGAAGAACTTCAAACATTTGAAATGCTCTGTAAGTGCAAAGCATTTTCTAGATTTATTAGATAGAAATCTCTCACTGGGATTCTCTTCTAAACTGTTTGGTGGAAATACTGTTACAAGAATCGGATATTGCAAAAAAGAAAAAGTAGTACTTAGTAGTTCATTATTTATTTCCAGGATGTATATCCTGCTTTTCCAGAAGATCCAAGGGCAGCTAACTGGTTTGTTTAAAAACAAACCAAACAGCAATTAAAAGCCATACAGCAACAATATCTGTTGTAAAAGCAGCAACGTTAAACAACCAACTTTCCAGTCTAGCTTTTTAAAACAATACATTGATAAAAGCTTTGACTGAAACACCTTGGCTGTCGATGTAAAGGCTGTGAGGGAAGGGGCATGTTGGATCTCCTTGGGGAAGACATTCCAGAGCTGTGGCGCAATCACCAAAAAGGCTATGTGCCTTGTCGATGCCCAATGAGTATCTTGTCAAAGGCAGTGCTGAAAGCAGGCCTTTTGAAGCAAATTTTAAGTCTCTGGCAGGCTTGTATGGAGAAATACGGTCCTTGAGGTAGGCCATTTAGGGATTTAAAGGCCAAAGCCAGTCCTTTTCAGTTGTTTTTTCTAGGCTTTATGACTTAATAAAAGTCATAAAGCCACTGCATGGATTGGCAGTTTAGAGCTTGACATCCAAGAAGCTTTTACAGAAGTTAAGAACACAGTGTGTGCGCTCTGGGAAAGCTGGACCAGCTTGCATTTCATTTGTTAGTGGCATGGGGACGTTATTGTTCAAATGCTGTGAAGAAGATAGCTACGGCATACCCTGCCGAGAGAATTTACAGTCTAAGTGGGGGCTGAACTAGATGTTGCAGTTTGGGAACACAGGTAGCTGCCAAACAGCTGTAAAAGTGGCAGGCGAGTGATGATGTGATGTTTCAAGTGGAGAAGCAGTGGGCAGAAGAGGTGTGTGTTGCTGAAGAGTGACACCACAAAGTGAAGGGAGAAGACTTGACCTACAAAGGAGTAACAACTGAGGAGCAGATGGGGCTCATTGACAGTGCTGGAAAGCTGAGGCTCTGATTACCCAGGACTAGCTTTGCCAAAGGTGTATTTTGAGGAGAGGTTTATAAAATAGATTAATAAGAATTAGAATTTTGTATGTTTCATTTTGCATATATGTGATGATCTCCATTATTTTTACAGCAATCTTGTAAAGCAAGCCAGTATTATACAAGGAAAATAGGTTGGCAGACGAAGAGGTTGGGAAAGAAAGCAAATAGCAGAGTATCCTAAGATTCAGCCACTGTTCTCTAAAGAAAGCAGTTTCCTCAATGTGAGAATTTGATACATTATGAAATAGCAAGAGAAATGCAAAAGGAGAACGTATGAGCCAACATGCTAGGCCCAAAAGACAATAGGTATGTACAGGGCACTAATCATGCTTGTCTTTTGAATTACCACAGTAAGTATACTGGTGTTTCTGTATCGTGCTTGTTTGGCAGTATAGAGATATCTAGAGGAATGACAAGAAATCAATGTTATCGGAAAACCTAGGTAACATATGCATAAAGCTCTGATTCATGACTAGCTTGGTTACTGTGGCAGCTTGTTGCGTTTGAAAAATGTGAATAGGCCTTTAACGTGGGAAAGTATGTTCTTAATTAGACGGGGCTTTTGCAGTAGCCTGGGGTTTTTTGGGGTTTTTTTTTGGGGGGGGGTTACTAGTCCGGGGAGCTAAAGAACCTTCTGATGCTTCCTCAAGTTGTAGTCAGCACTGTATTTATTTATATAAATACCTCACAATAAATTTCTATCACAAAAAGTAAGAAGAATGTGAATGTAAATTGTCTTCGAAGTGCAGTCTTCTGAATAGCACGTAAGTAACTCTGGTCTCAGACATGCTATGATCCTTGTGAAACTGACGGCTCAAGTATTTACATAACGTACTGCTACAGGCCAGAGGAATTCTTGATGCTTTCTGTTCTGTTTCAGTGTAGAGTTTGTACGCTGGGAGATGTACTGTACTGTCTTTTGTCAATTAAATTCTCAAATAAGCCTGTTTTAGGGCCTATGGCGGTGAGAGAGAGAATGATCGGAGTTGTGAACACCACACATAGGACTCGTAACATGCTATTGCTACGAACTTTTGTGATGTGAACTGAAAGTGACTGGGCAGGGAGGGGGGTGGGATCAGCAGCACTTGCGAGCAGCCGTATCCTATCCCCTTTCCTTCACCCTCACTCTCCACGATTCTGCACCAGCATAGCTGGCTCTGAACCGAGTAGACTGATGAGCAAAGTGGAGGCTTTCTACAGGGTAAGGGAACAAAAGTTCCCTTACTCTGAAGAGACCTCGGCAACTGCTCCTGCCGCCATAGGGTGCAGTGCATGTCTCCTTGTTGCATGTGCATTGCCAGGGGTGGATTTAGATAGAATTGGACTGTGAGTCTTTTAAAAAGAAGTTGAGAATGTTAGCAGAGCTGTGGGAAAAAAAAAACAAATGCATTCAGAGATGAGCTGAGTTGCACAAAGCATTTTTATATTCTGCAGAATGAAACGAGAAGCAACTGGTCATGGCCACTTAGGCAGGGAAACATAAGACAAGAAGACAGGAAAAGAGACTGAGAAGTCTAGTCAAAGCAGGAGAGAGCAAGCCACCAGCATTTAAGCTAGGAACTGAATAAGTACCGGTAACTACTACTGATTTATTTATTTTTCACATTTTTATACTGCCTTACCGCCAAGGAGCTCAGGGTGGTGTACATGGTTCCTTCCCTCCTGTTGACCTCACTTTTTAAAAACACCTGAAGAGATTTTTTTTTCAATGGAACTTGTTTTCAGGTGTGATTTTTCTGGATTACAGCACTAAACTTTGGCTGTACTTGTTTTTTTCTGATTGAGAGGGAGATAACTATCAGCTTATTGTTATCGACAGTAAAAAATGGGGGGGGAAACAGAACCAATTTTACCTAATTTTGATTAAACAGAGGGACATTTTGTTTCAAGGGTCTACTTTTGGCATTAAAATTTCCTGAGATAATGAGACTGCACTCATTGTGAAAAACTCTAGTTTTCTTAACAGCACAATACTATCCCTTTGTACTCAGAAGTATGTCCCATTGTGTTCAAAGGGATTTACTCCCAGAAAAGTGTGTATAGGATTGCAGCCTTACTGTTCGCAAGAAAATTAAAGTCCATTTTGACCCATGTAATGCCTACTGTAAAAGTGGAGTCTTCTACTGATATACTAATCAACAAATATTGTGAATGTTGTTGGGCTCATGTCGGTAGGTTTTAC
This sequence comes from Plestiodon gilberti rubricaudatus, assembly GCA_026170595.1. NCBI lineage: Eukaryota > Metazoa > Chordata > Lepidosauria > Squamata > Scincidae > Plestiodon > Plestiodon gilberti. Next base: position 91,835,318 of record JANXHW010000002.1, on the reverse strand, counting down.
ATTGTGTTTGTATATCCAAATGATTTTTGCTTTTCATCTTGTATTTTAATCTGAGTAGTTTACCCTGAGAGTTTTCTGTCTTTGTGTGTAAATTAATACATGTGCATATGTATTACCTTGCAGAAATTGCATGTAGCATTTTTACAGGTGCAGATGAAACCACATCCAGAGTTACAGTTCAGCTGGAAACTGGTGTACACTGCTGGTTTTCAAAAACAACAAATTTTGACATTTCCTTTTTGTATAAGGTACTTAAGTTATTGAGAACATAATTGGTTACCTGAATTTTACTTTCATTAAAAACTGTGGAAAATCTATTTAAAATAAGAAGCTGTTTTCAGTAATTTCATCCATCAAAACGCAGCCTCTTGTTTTTGTTTGCAAACAATCTAAATAATTTCAACATGACATTTTCACTTTGTGTGTGTGTGTGTGTGTGTGTGTGTGCGTGCGTGTGTGTGTGTGTGCGTGCCCGCCCGTCCGTCCGTCCGTCCAGGGAGTGGGACTTCAATGTGAAATAAGTTTAGTGCTTATTTTGTTACTGTAAAATACATTTTACAGTGGAAGTGCTGAAGCTGGATGAACAGTGGCACTTTAATGGGTTTGGAGATCAATCTGGGACTGTGAACAATCAGTTGAAATAGGCTTCTTGCAACCTTTCTGTATCAGGTGTATGTCTTCCCTACAGTATTTGGGAAATTGTTCTGTCCATTTTCTCTAAAATGAAAGGCATGTAGGAAATATTGTGGGTAACTTGGGTGTACATTTGTCGAATTGTATTGCTGAATGGTGTGTGTGTGTGTGTGTGTGTGTGTGTGTGGGGGGGATAAGTATACACCTTTATAATACATGTATAATACACTCTGAAATACGCTTCTGAGTATGTTGTTCCAGCCAAATGTAATGTCAAAGAGAGTTTAAGGGATCAGGAAGAAATGTATCAATGGGAAATGAAAGACACTGGTGTACTTGGATTCTTACAGGCAGCTGTGATTTCTGGCATGTTCTTATTGTCCAGTATACTGCAGTCCTTTGTCAGCAGTATGGGTTTTTGTTGCCATATCTCCCGCCTTTTCTCCTGGTGACTGCCTAAAGCCGGAGTTACACTGTCTGCGTTCGTGTCCGCATTCCGTGTGCGTCTGGTGTCGCGCCCCCAAGCCAAACAACTGCTCTAATTGGCCAGACGTAGCGCGGACGCAGCAAAAGTCGAGGTGGCCTCGACTTTTGCTGCATCCGCGCTATGTCCGGCCAATTGGAGCCCATTGTTTGACCTGGGGGTGGGACACCAGATGCACACGGAAAGCGGACGTGACTCAAACGTGGACAGTGTAGCTCCGGCTTAAGATTAAATGGCGAATGTGTAGGGCTCATGCGATAGCTAAGTATACATCCATCAAAACAAAGGAACTTCATCATAGTGGATTTCTGGGTTTAAAAACCCCTAGGTTCTGTGTTAACTTCAGCCACTGCACTTGTGAAGGTCAGAGGTCACGAGGATGTTATGTTTTTATTTATATTTAAAGATGGTATTTTAATATTTTATGGCTGTTGTAATCCACTTTGAGCCTTGGAAAGGTGGCATAGAAATCTTTTAATATAAAGCGTGTTTTTAAATGAAGAAACACTCATTAGAATTGTACAAAAATATAGGAACTTTCTTACTGGTAGAAATATTCCTTGACTGTGAACCCCTAAGCCTGTGGTTCCCCAAATTGGGAGGTATGGCTCCCAGGGGAGCCACGGAAACCAGCCAGGGAGAGTGCCACGGAATCCCCTCAGAAAACAGTGCAATGCCAATTGGCAGGCATCAACATAATGTAATGGGGAGCCGCGGCCAATGGTTGCCAATGGTCAAGGGAGCTGAAGTTCGAAAAAGGTTGGGAAACACTGCCTAAGCCTTTTAAAATTTAATCTGTCTTTGTACTTGATGGTGTGTGTTTTTCTTAAAGGTATGTGTTCTTTTGGGACCCATGCAATGTGGACCTAGTACAGCGGAAGATCAAGTCCATTGCTCTCTGCGTATCAGCATGCCCACGGAGTGAGTTGAAAACTCTGGCTGATGTTCAGAAATTTGCAGATACTAATGGTAAGACAAGCATAATACTGATTCTTTTTCCACTCAGTGTTATATAGGACTGTAGTTGATGAATCAGACAGCAGATTTTTGAAATTTGTTATTTTTTAACACCGATGCTTGCCAAAATGCAGGTGTGATGCACTGTCCTAGAAAAAGCATTTCTGCTTCTTTTTCACAGAGGAGGAATTACCTCTTCCAAGATTCCAAGGGTACCTGCCACAGCATCTATATCACTGTTGAAAAATCCCTTTTTTCCTAGAAGCTATTGTTTCATATGAAAATATATGCAGACTTGATTAACTGATTAAAACTCAAGTCAACTAGGATTTCTTTAAGCTGGTGACAGCCTGAATATTGTAGTATCAATCGATGTCAGAAGGACAGAAGTATAATAGACTATTTGAAATTGGTGAAATCAATTGACAGAAAATAGAAGAAAATGCAAATGTAATAGTATTCGATGTTTAAGGGTGCACAAACTTGTCACAAGAATTCATACAGTAAGTGTTGTACATTAGTGAACCCTGTGATTCACATCCACCATTGTGGGTGACTGAAAAATCTGTAGAGTTTCCTGTTCTTTATTTGTTTTTTCCTTTTTAGAGAACAAAAGTGTTCCTAAAGGCTTTTAATGCATGCCCTGTTGGTCTGTCTTCTGCAGAAATGCTTTGACCTTTCATGCTCCTCTGTGATTTTCTTCTGCCCAGTTCTTACTGAGGGCAGAACCACATCTTACAAGGGAAATGTTGAGTTTCTAAATTTTGTTGTAAAATGCAGGTATATTAACAGTATTTGTATACCGCTTTTCAACAAAAAGTTCACAAAGCGGTTTACAAACAAAATCAAATGATTACATGGCTCTCTGTCCCAAAAGGGCTCACAATCTAAAAAAGATGCAGAAGAACACCAGCAAACAGCCACCTGAAAAGGCACTGTGCTGGGGTGAAAGGGGGGCAGTTACTCTCCCCCTGCTAAATATAAGAGGAGCACCAATTGAAAAAGTGCCTCTTGCCCAGTTAGCAGGGGTTGCCCAGTTAGGAAGGGCATTAGCAGGAGATAACTGGTGTACAGAAGGAATGCTTTCAGCTGATTCTACCCTGCAAATGCCCTCCTAGGACAGTTTAAATGATTTTTCTTTAACTGGGCTTCAAAACCAGAAGTTCTGGAGAGCCAAGGGGCCCCAGCTCAATGGTACAGTACAAACTTGCATGCAGTAGGTCCAAGGTTCAATCCTGGTATCTCCAGATAGAGCTAAGAGAGGCTCTGAAATCTGATGGTCAGTTTAGACAATAATGACCTAGATCAGCGGATCTCAACTTCTCTGCCTCTGAAGCCCTTTATGCTTCTAAAATGAGTCTTGGGGAATCCCACTGGTGCATATGCAGAATCTCAGGGAGCCCCAGGGTGCTGGCTCATGCATGCAGTGGCACATGGTAGCCATTTATGGTATGCTCGTGGAGCTCCTGAAGGGGTTTCGGGGCGCTCCAAGGTTCCTAGGAACACATTTTGAGCAACTCTTACCTAGATTGACCAGTGGGTTGACTTTGACTGTACAGGTGGGCCCCCATATCCGCTGGGGATATGTTCCAGGCCCCTCCGTGGATACTTGAAACCGTGGATAAGAGCGAACACCCCCTCCATGGTTTCCTGAGGGGCCCCCCCACCATGCCTCCCCTGCAGGCAGGCATGCTTCCCCCCCCAGCTCTTATTTTTCTTTCAGCAAGCTTTGTTTCTTCCTTAAAACAAACAGAGAAGCTGCCTCCATTGCAGGCAAGTAGAACAAGACTAAGTCCTAGAGAGGCTCTGCAAGGTTTCTGTTAACCCTACAGAGCCTCTCTAGTACTTAATCTCGTTCTACTTGCCTGTAATAAGCAGCCTTCTCCTGTTTCTTTAAGGAAGAAACGAAGCTTACTGGGAAAAAAGTAAAAGCCTGGGGGGACCCCATGATCCGTGGATAACTGAAACCGTGGATAGCGAATCAGTGGATATGGGGGCCCACCTGTATAAGGCAGCTTCATATCATATGGGAGCTGGGAGAATGGCCAGGGGGCTCATTTGAAGGGGTGAACTGGTAGGTGGGGAGAAGTTAAACACCAGTCCATCCCATTTGCCAAGTCTACTCTGCAAGTCTCTCCTCCTCTCCCCAATATTTGCATTATCTCAGGTACCCAGGATTTCAGAACACACATCTACTGAAGTAATATGTCATGTGGGTCTGGCCTAAGAGATTTTAGCCAGACAATTTGTTGTGGAGTGCTTGTTGGAACTTTCTGCCCCCACCTCTAGGGAGTGCGTTTTTCACAACTCTAGCACAATTGTCTGCCCTATCATATTTTGATCATATCAAAATAGGAGACTCGGGTTTGTTTTGTTTCCACCAGCATCTCCACACTGCTCACAATGGCTTGACTCTTGATAACTGTCATGGGCCTGATGAAATATTGAAGCAGAGAGGTGCCAGAGCTGTTCTATCATAGTGATGTTTTATTTGGAGGTAGTAACAAAAAATAATTTGGAGCATTGCAAGCAGTTCTGCAGTTAGATATCTCCCTTTGATTTTTTTTTTTTTTTGAAAAGCTGGGTAGTTCTGGGAAATTAAACTTACTGTTTTTGCATGTTGCAATAAGAATTAATTGTGCATGTTGACTGATAATGGTGGTAGAGTATTGCTAAACTGGAGTCTCTTTTTGGAGAAGCTTTGTGAAATGCAAGCGTCACTTCCCCTTCAAGTTCATAATACCGCTTTCTGCTTTAATTATTTTCTGTTCCAGTTTCTGTGTGCAAGCAATTACTGCAATTGCATGGGCGCCTGTAACAAAAGCATTGGTGTGCTAGTGCTTTGGTTACGGCACACTGATCACTCTTGAGTAGAATTGGTCTGATCCTAAGGTTCTACATCTGAGCCCTCTGTATTCAGGACGTGCTTTTGTATTTCCCAGGACCATTAGCCTGAACAACTGGTGACTCATCAAGAACGGCTCCAGTTTCTGTAGTCCTAGGAAGGGAAGAAAAACAGGAGATCTGTTGAAATATTAATGGGTCACCATACATTGGTGATGGCCTTTCATCGTGATGAGTCATAATTGTACATAACTTATAATTGGGCTTACCAGATTTTCCGGGACCCCGAGGAGTTCACTCAGACGTTTTTGGGAGTCCTTCCAGCCTTGTCACGTACTGGAAGCACTTGGAAAATGTCCGCGTTCACTCGGTGTAATGGGTGGGGGGAGGGTGGGGTTGGGCAGATTGGGCCCTGGAGGGGAGAGGGATCAACAACGCTGCCGTGCGCTGTATACTATCCCCCCCCCTCCCAGGCCTCTTCCTCTGACATGGGCCTGCTCGGGGAATTGTAACCCCATTGCGGACAAATGTCCACTTACCCCGAGTAGACCTCCAGCTGCTTCCTTCCCTGGATAGGATACAGTGTGGGCCGCGTGGCCCACACTGCACAGCCTACGCTGGGGAAGGATGAAATTGGGCTGTCAGTGTCGGAAGTGGGGGAGGGGAATTAGCAAATGGTTGCAATATGCAACTGTAGTCCTGAGAAATGAAGATAGGTTGCACTATTCAGGTACACACCTACAGAGGATTATGTGTAATTTAGCATGCCCTATTCTGAATACTGTTGATATGAACAGTGTGGAAATTCTCAAATAGTAAAGGGGACAGCGTAAAGTAGTGAATTTTAAAAGCTTTTTTCCCTCTGAAGTTTTAGTCTGTTGTGCTAACCCTCTCAGGTTTTTAAATGAGCATTACCATGTTAATCCTAAACCAAGGTGCTGGATTTTATCAGAAAAGACACTCTAATCTCCCTTCACTTTGTGTGACCTTGGGGTGGGGCAGCAGCTTGTGCTTGAAGTGAGCATATTCGAAAATAGATGCAAGTGCTGACCATCAGGACAAATCAGTGGCTGGGTAGAAGTAATAAGAAAAAGTAATCTTGCTGCAAGATTACTTAATGAACACTATTGTGAGGGGGAACCTTCTTAGTTTAGTTTTCATAATTAAAATGCTTTAGGTCGGATCTGATTCAGTTAACTGGAAATGTTTTCCTTGCCTTCTAGAAAAGATGTTAGAAAAAGGCTCTGTTTTTACGTCTGTCTGTCTGTCTGTCTGTCTGTCTGTCTGTCTGTCTGTCTGTCTGTCTGTCTGTCTGTCTGTCTGTCTGTCTGTCTGTCTGTCTGTCTGTCTGTCTGTCTGTCTGTCTGTCAGTAAACAAGCCCTGTTCTTGTGCACCTCCTCTCTTCACACATTCTGATTTCCTCCCTCGCTTCCGATTTTGATTTTTTTTGCAGAGTTATATCCCGCTTCTCAACTTAAAACATCCCTAAGGTGGTCCACAATATGTTATACAGCGCAGTACAACACAATAAAAAGCTATGGTAGGGCAGTTAAGAGAAATACTGTAGGGATATGATGTTAAAGCCTTTCCCTTCACTCTGGTGTTCCTACCACTGTGGCACGCCCAGATGAGAGAGTTCCCTCTTTCAGGAAGTGCGCTGTTAGGCAGCACCAAATGATTGACCTGTCACCCAGTTCAGACGGTTTGCATTTGGTTGTACTGGCAAACTATGACTTGCTGCGAGGTCAGGAGAAATCTAAGCAGTAGTAGGAATGGGGAGGAAGGAGTGCTTGAGTAGAAGGTTTATCTACATAGCACCAAGCTTGGTGTTCCATTTGACCTAGTGTCTCCATTCCAAAAACAGAATTAAACTACTAGAACATTTTTTTTTGTTCTTCAACTGTGACATCAGATTATTTTTAAGCTACAATTTTAAAAAAAAACAACTCAGTTTTAATTTGGCCTTTTTAGTTTAGTTTTTACTTGGCTTAAAGCTCATTCAAGTTTTGTGACTTGGGTTTACTGCCCAAGGAAATGTAATTAAATGATAACATTTTAAATGTGTTGTACATCTAGCAATGACCAATGAAGTGTTTAAAATGGAGTGTTATCGTAGTGAATGTTCAACAATTACTAAAAAAGTTTAAATGAATAAAGACAACTGTAGCAAGAAGATCTCAATACCCTAGGTTTATTTTTTTAAACAGATGGGGGAAACAATCCAGATTACTCAAGAAATAGATTTAGCAAACCCACTGTAGGAGCATTTAATTAAAAATAAGGCCAATTGATTTCTGTAGAACTTGCAACCAAAGGCTTTGCCCATTTGCTATGTTCTGAGCAGAAATCTCAACCTGTTAGTAATGACAGGCACACACATTCACTTGTGGGTAAAACTGGGTGCAGAGGCATCTTTGGGGGGCGGGGGCCCCCAGGCAGCAGGGGGGTGCACGTTTGCCATGCCGCTGCCAAATTTTTGTGGTGGTGCAGCGCGAAAGCACCCTCTGGTGCTTTTTCGGCTGTTTGTAGGCTGTATGGAGCCTGGGAGGGCGGGACGATTGGCCCTCCTGGGCTCCGTATGGCCCCAAAATGGCCGAAAAAGCGCCGGGGGGAGGTGCTTTTGCACGGCGGCGTGGTGAAAATGACATCACACCATCCAGAGGGCGGGGCTTGTGCCATCACGTAGGGTGTGTCGCGTTGACGGCCCCCCCAAAGGGGGTGTAGCAATGCCTCTGACTGGGTAAGGAGGAGTTATCAGGGGCAGGGAGGCTGCGGAGGGGGTGGATCCAACGCGATGGCACGCTCCAGATCCTATCGCCCTTTCCTGCAGCCTCCCCGGCCCCTTTCTCTTCTCGGATGTCCGCTAGTGAAATTGCTAGCACAGCTCCAAAGAAGCGGGAGGCTTATAGAGATTAAGGGGATTTAAATCCCTTTTTGCCTCTGAAGCCTCCCGATCCGCCCCCCACCCCCCGATGGATACAGCATGTCCGTTTTTGGTGCAGCTGCACTGGGGAGGGGGGGGGATGCTACCTGTTGTTGGGAATCCGTGATCAGGTGAAATATGCTGAAGTGTCCTGATATGACATATCAATGTTTCAAAGAGAGATGCTGCTTGTTAAACATAACCTTCTAAATGTTGCTGTTTCTGTTCGTGCCAGGGAAATCCTCCCAAGCTATTCAAAAAACACAAAACTAAAATGCTGAATAGAAGACTTGATTCTGGTAATAGCTGAGTGTGCACCTGTTCCTGCCAGTGTCAGTAGAAACTGTTACATTAGCACTCTGAAAAAAAATGAGACCACCTCTAGAAATAAAATCCTAATGTAGGACCAAATGACATGTGGCACTAAATATGTCAGTATGTCATCATTACAAGTTTATGTTTACTCAGGCTTACCAGATCGTCACCGAGACAGAAGCGGTCTACCCTTAAGGGGGCGGGGTGTGGGGGGCCAGAACGCGTCGCGTTCTGGCCCCCCACGCCCCGCCCCCTTAAGGGTAGACCGCTCCCGTCCCGGCGACGATCTGGTAAGCCTGTGTTTACTCATGTGTACTAGCTTCATGGGACTGCACTTTGGATCAGGATTGCAGTACGGACCTAGAAGTTATTTGTTTCCTGCTGTGCTGTTTTTCTGGCAAAGATGGTCTCTACAAAGCAGATACTTAACCCTCAAAATGTTATACAGTAGTCGCAAATGGCACTTTTAGGGTTAAATTGCTGCTTCATAAAGCACTTTGGCCCTCATTGCTCATGTCTACAATGCCTTGCTAAGAATTCTTAAATCCAAGCCACAACTACAAGATAAGATATGAAGCCAAAAGGTGAACTGAAGGATATATGTGCCTCCATAAGTCAACTGAAAGGAAATTAAAGAAGGAAACATTTAGCTGAACATCACAGTAACACAGATTCAAATGGTTGATCATGACATAACAGGACTTGAAATGCCCACCTTACAGCTACTTGCCCTTTGGTTTGTTTCAGTCATGCTAGCAGTTGCTAACAAACGAGTGGAAAAGGTGTTTAAATTACCCAGGGTCAACTTATATATAGTCTAGATGTGTTAACTCTGGCTAGGATATGTATAAGTGGAGAGGTGCCAGCTGAGCAACTTGATATTCAGGGGGAAAGATTTTGAAGCAGAAAACATTATGCACAAAGACACGTGCGGATTCCAAAAGCATACCCTTTAATTCTGTGTGGGCAACCTTTTGTGTCTTTAAAATTTGTATTTGACATAGGAATGAAAGACTCAAATGTTTATTGCTGAAGCTAATAGCTAACTCTGCTTATGAAATAAGAAAATCAAAACAAACAAACAAAAAAACCCACAAGTGTACAGTTTCTACTTATAGCACATCATTCTGACAAGTGATTGTGTAACTGATAAAGTTCACCCTAATTTTAGTAGCAGCCTTAAGGCTGATCTAAACCGCACTTCTCCCGGCGTGTCCTGGGCACGTGTAGCATGTGCAGAGCGGTGTGAGTGCCTTTTTAACTGATCACCATGGAACGCGGGAGAGCTGCGTTCTCCCGAGTTCCGTTGCGATCGGCTGTGGACCATGCTCATGATTGAGAGAGGGTGGGACGCGATGTGGAGCAAACTGTTTGACCAATGGGATGAGAGGGGGCTTTTAGCCAATCGGAGCGCACGTGTTTCAGCCAATCAGCGTTGAGCATTATTACAAGGAGGGACAATCGGGAGGCACAAGCACATTGAAGAAACTGGTGGAGCCCAGGGCAGCGTTTCGGGTCGGGGCGTCCTGACCCCTACGCTCGCGAGCCTCAAGACGCAAATGCAACACAACCGGAGTTGGTGGAGATCAGCCTTTAAGAGTCGTTGACAATCCAGTAACAGCATTGAGGAATAGAGCCGTAGTGAGAGTTAGCCAAACTGGGTGCCAATGATTTTTGCCTGATACAATATGAGAGAGAGTGAGGAAGGTCCTTCACCAGCTGTATCCAACAAATGTAGAGGCTGAGCTTATGTGACATTCTGGCAGAACACCCTTCCATTATCGTGAATGGCCTTGTCTGCAGGGCATAGATAATGATTTGTATATTTGTGGATTTGGAGAATGAGAAGTGTATTATATTGTATTAATAAGGTAATAGAGAATATTGTTAGTTATTTCTGGAGTGAAGATAAGTGGAAGTCCTTTTAAACTTTGTTTTGCGTTGTAATTGTGTCTTTTTTGCTTATGTATTTTATCTGTGTTGTAATTGTTTCTGTTATAAATTTTAAAAAATTGAATAGGTGAATGGCCTTGTACAAGATAAGGCTATGCTTGCCTTTCACCTCAGAGATAGCAAGAAATGACAATTCTAGCATGCCTCTAGCATGCTAGAATTCTCATTCATTAAAAAATGATAAAATGGCGTCTTTAGTCCAGGGTGCTTTTGCAGCATTAAATACTTACTTACAAGAACTCTGAATATGACGAAGTGTTGCTGCCTTAGCTGTTTTGAATAATTAGTCTGTAGACATAAGCCTCCATTGAAAAGATCGCTCTTATTTCCTTGTACCTTGCACTACATCTCCCAAGCTCCTTTGCATCCAAACAGCCTTCCTGTTGGTGCATGAGGCCGCCATCTTTTCTAGCTTTGAGCTCGCTTTTCAAATTGCTAGCATGGTGAGCATGCTAAAATGTGAAAAAAGAACGTGACCTGAGCGTGCTGGAAGGAGGAAAAAAAAAAAGCTCTCCAGCACTCCTAGTGCTGGAATGTGAAAAACACAGCCACAGAAAAGGGAAGCCAGAATGATCAAGTGACTGGAACACCTTCCTCACAAGGGCAGACATATTGAGCTATGAAACTGTATTTTTTTTTCTAAAGATGACTGTCTTTTTAAACACAACTAAATGGGGGCATGATGAACGTCCCTTCAGGGAGAAAGGCAGGATAAAAATACTGTAAATAAATAAATAAAATTTTGAATTGTGGAGAGAGCAAGCAAATTGGAAACAATGACTCAGTGAAATTCTATGCGACTTGGGGTATACGGGTAAAGATGCCTTGTAAAGAATCCAACTAGAATAAAAACAATGTCCAATACTGCTTACGTTTTTCTAAATGTTTAGAAATTGCAAGACAGACAAGAAATCATTTAAAATCCAAAGCTTGAGTGTGTATAGTCCGACGTTTCGTTTCATAGACCAGAAACATTTTCCAGGAGCAATCCGAAGATTGATAGATGTAGATGAATCTACTTGTAGATACATACTATACACTATACGCACTCAAGCTTTGGATTTTAAATGATTTCTTGTCTGTCTTGCAATTTCTAAACATTTGGAAAAACGTAAGCAGTATTGGACATTGTTTTTATTCTAGCTGGATTTTTTACATGGTATCTTTACCCGTATACCCCAAGTCGCATAGAGTAACTGCAGGCCATGAAAGCTTTCGATCTAAAACTCAATGAAGTTGATTGGCATTAGGCTCACCATGAATGAGAGAAGATGCCTCTTAAACAATAAATACTTGCTTATGAAAATAACTGGCACAGAATGTGATAATACCTGCATTTAGATGGCTTTACAAAAAGATTTCGACAAAATCATGGAGGATAAGACTGCAGTCTTATACATACTTACCTGGGAGTAAGTTTCATTGAACTCAGTGGGGTTCACTTCTGATTAGTTACACATAAGATTGCACTGTAAGTCTATCAGTAGCTAGCTACTAGGCACAAGAGTTGTGGAATTGCTCTGTTGAGAGGCAGTATGTCCCCAAATAAAGAACTGAGGGGCAAACAATGGGGGGGGGGATTGTTGCCTTCACACCTTGCTTTGTGGGCTTCCCAAAAGCATCTGGCCGTTCGCTGTTGGAAATTTGATGTTGCATTAGAGGGTCTGATCCAGTAGGCCTCTTTTTATGAAGAAGTGAAGGATAGTGGAGGTCTGGCTCAGTTTACCGGAGGCCAAATCATTCACTACCTTTCAATTTCCAGGCTGTTACTGTCTCTTACCTGCATGTTACTGCACATTGCTGCCCTTTGTCCCTTTATGATGGACACATTTATTTACAACTGAAAACTAGAAGTTATTAAATACAGGCTGTTTTTGTTGACTGATCTAACAAAGACAGTGGTTGATTTCTCATCCTACGTAGTCTGTATATACTGCCATTCTTTCAAGTCTTTTTTTTTTTGCCTTCCTGACAGTAGGGGGATGCTTCTGAGGGGATGTCATACAAAAGTCCCAGGTTGCCTTCGCTCCTAAAATGCTTGGCTCTTACCAATTTTCAGTATTTTTCTTGCACTGATATGAGTGATCACTTAAATTAAGCTATGAACTGACACTGTAAGGTTGCATTTCCAGAGGACTATTCCAATTGCTAACAACAAAGCTAGCGGAGATTATAATATCCCAGCTGAGCTACTTAAAATCCTAAATGATGATGCTGTGAAAGTGCTGCACTCAATATGCCAACAAATTTGGAAAACTCAGCAGTGGCCAAAGGATTGGAAAAGGTCAGTTTACGTTCCAATTCCAAAGAAGGGCAGTGCCAAAGAGTGTTCAAACTGCCGTACAATTGCACTCATTTCACATGCTAGCAAGGTTATGCTCAAAATCCTACAAGTTAGGCTTCAGCAGTACGTGGACCGAGAACTACCGGACTTACAAGCTGGGTTTCGAAGAGGCAGAGGAACTAGAGATCAAATTGCCAACATGCGCTGGATCATGGAGAAAGCACAAGAGTTCCAAAAAAAACCTACTTCTGCTTCATTGACTACGCAAAAGCCTTTGATTGTGTGGATCACAACACACTGTGGCAAATTCTTAAAGAGATGGGGGTACCAGACCACCTTACCTGTCTCCTGAGAAACCTCTATGCGGGTCAAGAAGCAATAGTTCGGACTGGCCATGGAACAACCGACTGGTTCAAAATTGGGAAGGGAGTACGGCAAGGCTGTATCTTGTCACCCTGCTTATTTAACTTATATGCAGAGTACATTATGAGAAATGCAGGGCTGAATGAATTGCAAGCTGGAATCAAGATTGCCAGGAGAAATATCAACAACCTCAGATATGCAGACGATACCACCCTAATGGCAGAAAGTGAAGAAGAACTAAAGAGCCTGGTGATGAGGGTGAAAGAGGAGAGTGCAAACGTTGGCTTGAAACTCAACATTAATAAAACTAAGATCATGGCATCTGGTCCCATCAATTCCTGGCAAATAGAAGGGGCAGAAATGGAAGCAGTAACAGATTTTACTTTTCTGGGCTCCAAGATCACTGCAGACAGAGACAGCAGCCATGAAATTAAAAGACGCTTACTCCTTGGAAGGAAAGCTATGGCAAACTTAGACAGCATAATAAAAAGCAGAGATATCACCATGCCAACAAAAGTTTGCATAGTCAGGGCGATGGTGTTCCCAGTAGCAATGTATGGCAGCGAGAGTTGGACCATAAGGAAGGCTGAGCGCCGAAGAATAGATGCTTTCGAACTGTGGTGCTGGAGAAGACTCCTGAGAGTCCCTTGGACTGCTAGGAGATCAAATCAGTCAATCCTAAATGAAATCAACCCTGACTGTTCCCTGGAAGGACAGGTACTGAGGCTGAAGCTCAAATATTTTGGCCACCTAATGCGAAGAGAGGACTCTCTGGAGAAGACTCTGATGCTGGGAAAGATTGAAGGCAAAAGGAGAAGGGGAAGGCAAAGGATGAGATGGTTAGACAGCATCACCGATGCAACGAGCATGAAAATGAGCGAACTCAGGAAGATAGTGGAGGACAGGAAGGCCTGGCGGGATATGGTTCATGAGATCACGAAGAGTCGGACACGCCTAAACGACTGAACAACAACATTCCAATTGAAACATCATGGTTTCGGTAATTTTACCTGGCATTTGAAATTTACTTTTAAGTTTTTGTTATGAGCTATGAGTGTGAAACTTTAAGAAAACAATGGAGTTGTATCAGTCTCAACAGATGTTTATATAATCCATAAAAGGTAACGGTAGAGGTTCCCCTCACTTGAAAGATAGTCGTTACCGACTCTAGGGGCGGTGCTCAAATCTATTTCAAAGCCGAAGAACCAGCGCTGTCCAAAGACGCTTCCCTGGTCATGTGGCCGGCATGACTCAACGCCGATGCGCATGAAACGCTGTTACCTTCCCGCCTAAGCAGTACCTATTAATCTACTTGCAATTTCTTGCTTTCGAACTGCTAGTTTGGCAGGAGCTGGGGCCGAAGACGGTAGCTTACACCGTCACGCGGCACTCGGGTCTCGAACTGCTGACCTGCCTACCTTCCAGTCTGCAGTTCAACATCTTAACCACTGAGCCACCTTGGTGCCCTTACAACCCATACCTCTGGTTTAATCTGCTATATTTGCAGAAGATGCTGTATAGCTGTTCCAGTGCAACGTAGGTCACTGGTGTGTGAGAAATGAGTGTGTTTTTTGTCTGGACAATTATTACAGGGATTTTAGTTCGTTAGATGTAATATAGCACCATATAGATGTGAATGCCCAAAGGGAAGCAAACATTCCAATTTTGTCCATGGAAACTGCAACTATCAAAACCAAGAAATGATATTTGGAGGCAAGGATGTTCTTACTATATCAGCACAATCATATGCGCATTTGTTCAGGAGCAAATTCCACTGATAAATAGTGCATACTCCCAAGTAAGTGTGAATGAGATTGCAGTCTAGGGCTGGTCAGGTGCTATGGAAGAACTAATTCTTGTAACCCTTGGATTTCTGCCAGATGGCGTGTAGCCCAAAACCATTATTTCAACAAAAAAGCAATTTTGAGAAGCTGTAATGGATACATGAGATGTTTTGGTTTGATATTTCATGGTTCAGTAGTATTGTGTGGGGGTCCTTGGCAGCGTCCTTTGTAATAGCCTAGAACTGTCTGTAACTGTCAGTGTTGTCATGTACATTTATATAGACACTATAAAAAGGCTTGAGGGGAAAAAAGACATTTGAAGCAATGTGTTTTGTGCTTGACTGTTGGTAGTGGGGGGGTACCTTTCTTCATAGATTGTGTTTGCATCGATGACTGTCTGTAACAGAGTGATCAAAAAGTGTGTTTGAGCACTTTTTATATCCATTAGAAATGTATGGAGGGATTGTCCAAGAGTGGAAGAAATGGAACTGTTTTATCCTGAGAAGCTCAGATTAGAAATACTTCTTGATACCGTAAATGACTATAAGCCTTGCAAAGATTTGCCCACCATTTTCAGGTGACTTGTGATCCTCTCCTGTTTTTCTGGTACTCTCTTTCTTGGTAGCTAGGATTTAAGAACATAAGAAGAGCCCTATTGGATCAGGCCAAAGGCCCATCTAGTCCAGCTTCTTGTATCTCACAGTGGCCCCATCAGATGCCTTAGGGAGCACATAAGATGTGTGTGCCAGGATGGCATACGGGAGCCAGGATGGTGTAGTGGTTTGGGAGTCGGACTTAGACCTGGAAGATCCAGGTTCAAATCCCCTCTCAGCCACCAAGCTTCCTGGGTGACCTTGGGCCAGTCACTATCTCTCAGCCCCACCTACCTCACAGGGTTGTTGTGAGGACAAAAAGGAGGGGAGGAAATATGTACACCACTCTGAGCTCCTTGGAGGAAGGACGGTATTAAAAAAAAAAAAAAAACAAGATACCTGTATCCTGTCGCCACTGCCTTGCATCTGGCATTAATAGAGAGCCTACTACTAAAACCAGGAGCTTGCATACACCATTCATGGCATGTGCATGAGGTTGTAACCTGTGATGGACTTGAATCTATCCAATCCCCTTTTAAAAGGCATCTAGGCCCAGCTGCCATCACCTCGTCCTGTGGCAAATTACACGCAGGGTAAAGAAATATTTTCTTTTGTCTGTTCTAATTCTACCGCTACTCAGTTTTAGTGAATGTCCCCTAGTTCTGGTGTTGTGCGAGAGGGGAAAGAACTTCCCTCTATCCATTCTCTTCATTACATGCATAATTTTATATGTCTCAATCATGCCCCCCCCAGACGCCTTTTTTCTAGACTGAACAGCCCCAAATATCGTAGCCTCTCCTCATAAGGAAGGTGCCCCCAACCCATTAATCATTTTTGTTTCTCTCTTCTGCACCTTGATTTAGGTCCTTTGGCTAATCAAAAAGGATTTTATTTTATTTTTTGCGGTATTCTGTATATAGATTGTGGCTGCTATTATATTTTCTCCTGCTGCTCTACCTGAAAGACTTCTATTGTGAAACTAGCTTTTGAGTCGAGAGTCACCCAACTGTTTAAGTTGACAACTTTGACAATGTTTTCTTTCACTAAAGTCAAATGAAAGAGATTATGGGATTATATTTAAAGGGGGAAATGTCACCATGTGGTGACAAATTCCCTATCATTCTTCTGTTTTGAAACTTTGTTGGGCTTATATTTAAACACTGCTTGAAGAGCAGTTTAAATTAAATATGTATTTTCAGATCATGCTTAAATATAAATGTGGCTGTGGGGTTCATTCACAACAAAGCTTCACCACAAAAGACTTTGAGACCATGTTCTTAAGAAACTTGACATTTCTTGGAAGCATATCAGGATTCCTCAAAGAGAAGATCAGTCATGGCAAGCTCACTACCTGAAAGTCAGCTTGTGCACCATTACCTGTCTTTCTCTGAAACACAGTTCCATGGAGAAGGTGGGCTTGTTCCAAGTGTACTTTTGGTTCATGTAGCCCCAGCAGGCTTGGCTACTATCCCCTACAAACGCACCCTCGAACAGGGGTGGTGAACCTATGGCATTTGTGCCCAAGGTGGCACATGAAAAAACTTTGTTGGCATGCAGCATGCACTGCCACTCACTAGATGCAAGTGGGAATTGAATCAGCCCCTTTCCTCCCCATGCTTCTTTCTTGCACAGGGTTTAACGTCTAAGGGAGCGCGTAAACTTTAAATGCTGTGTGAGGAAGGAGCACTTCACTACCACTTCCCTCACTCCATCCTTGCATGGCATTTAAAGTTTAAAAGGGACATGTTTCCTTTGAACTTTAAATCCCATGCAAGGGTGGAGCACAGTGACTTTCCCCCATTCTTACAGTGCAGCAAGAATGGGGGCGGGGACTACCACGCACCAGATCACTCTTCCCACCTGCAAGTAGGCAGGGACAGGCAATTTGGAGGGGCCCCCCTTCCCTTTAGTTTATTTACGAGGAGTGTGACCTGCAGCCTGCCTGGTCCACACCACTTCTGTTTGATATGAGCAGTAGCAGAGCAGGCTGGGAACCCAAGCTGCACCACTTCAATTTCAAACAGATGCAGCAGGGACCAAGCAGGCTGCCCATCATGATCCTGGTAAGTAAAAGGATGGGTGTGTGCAAATGTTAAATTAAGATTGCTTTTCATTATAAAAATATATGATGATGATAATGATGATCTGCTGCTCAAATTACCATGGGCACATGAGAATTTTTCAGAATATTATTGCCAATTTGGGCACATGCTCTCAAAAAGATTTGCTGCCCCTGCCGTAGAATGTGCACCTGTGGCTTGCATGGTTTTTGCATCATGCATTCTGTAGTTTCCTGTTTGAACAAATAAGTACAACAAGGGTTGCCTGGGAGGGGGGGCAGTTAGGAAGTTTCAAATCTACTGACCCAAGTAGTTGGAGAATGCAGAATGTTGTGGAGTGGATTTGACTGTAGAACCATGGTGGTTAGAGATCAGTCAGGACAATAGATTCTAAATATGCAAATAGATTGTACATCCCATTTTCTTTTCTGAAGAGGACTTTAAACTCAGGAAAGCCTTTTCAGAGACTTCTTTACAGCCTGGAGGCATGGCTGACTTCAAAAGGCAGAGCAGGCTTTGGGAATCTAAAGCTTAATTGCTTTGGTACTGAATAAAGGTGAGAAAGGGAGGTGCAGTTCAGATGTGCAGTGCCAATAAAAGACCTGCAGGTGGTATTATCTCTGGGGCTGTGAGCTCTGTGGTATGAATATTAAATATACCTCTCTAACACTGTTGTTGATAGCATTGATGCAATTTTAAAACTAAGATCAGATGGCTTGTTTTAGTTCACAGCGGGTGCTATTATTTAGGAGAACAATGCTGGTTTATTTCCACGAGCTAGGAGGTTTTAACACTAGCTAGCAGAATGAAAGATGCCATAATCCTTTGATCTGTTAGTGAAGAATAGAACCTCTAACATTAAGGTGGATGGGTGCTTATCACAGGAATAAGCAGTTGGTCAGCTTGGATGAAAAGTTTTACCAGTATCTTTGGTATTTCATGGCTTTCCTTTCAGTAAACATGGAACCATTGGAAATAGCGCTGCAGTTTTGTGATTTCTGAAGCACAGTGTCCATGTTTATCATATGCAATTCAAAACTGCCACTTTGAAGCCACTCATTGGCCTGAATAAGGCCTCGTTACAATTGCCATGTGGAAACTGCTTATAAGAGACTCTGTGAGGGGCTCCAGTGGTCCTTATGTCCCCATTGTGCAGAGCCTCCATGTCACCACATGGTCCTGGAAGTTCTCTGTGTGATAATGTCAGTACATGCAGCAAGCAGCTCTATGCCAAGTGGCCTCCAGTTTGTGTTTGTAATCTCACGACTGACCCCAAACCTTCCTTTTAAATAAAATATTCCTGAAACCCAAAATGAAATGTTTTCTTTCACTTTAAGCATAATGTCAGGATTTAAAGAAGCTGTGCTTGTACTTGCGTTTGGTATCTGTGTTACAATCTGTGTTTATGCTTGTAATGTCTGTGGATGTATACTGGATTGTTCCCTCTCAAGTAATGTTCTTGGTTTTGTTTTTTTGTTCTTTAAACAGGTTCTACTTTATGTAGCTATGAACTAAAGCCATCTGAATATACTACAGATCCAGGGGCTGATAAACTTTGTCCCAAACTCCCAGTTCCAGAGAGGTAAACAAGCAACTACTTGTTTCTTTGTAAAAACCTAATTCTTTATTAATATGAAGTAAAATCATTCAGTGACCATATTGACAATTCAGCGTGGCACCACGGGGTATCTTTATAGGAGTCCCCTCTAACTGAAAAACTTTTTGAAAACTCCTATTCCGCATTTCACATGCTTTACTTGTAAAAAATGGCTTGTAAAAAATAGGCTGTGTTGTCTTCGCTGCTGCCATTCAATCTGGACCTCAAAGGAATTTGGTGCGGCTTGGTTGTGCTGCAGTGAAGAAGCTTGGGGTTGTGTTTGGTGCATGTGCATGGACATTTTTCTGTCAGTTGTGGTGTCTTTTTGCATTTCACTCAAGTATAGATCCAACCAACTAGTCAGGTGTTACCAACATCTTGTCTCCAAGTTTCCCAATTTACAGTACAAAAAAACTAGAGTCCCATACAAGCAGACCTATCAAGTGGTTTCCTTCTTTATAGTCTGTTTTGAGCTACTTTCCATTATTTAACACTTTAATCTAGAAATAAATAACCCTGTAAACTGCTTTATTGTTACATTTTCTCAGCACACGAAATGATGCATGTACTAAGCTTAACTGATCAACTCCATGAAAAAATAATCTATTCAAACATTGTTAATTTTTGATGGCATGTATGTTTCTAATTCAAAAAACTGAAAAAGAGTTGGACTGCTTAAATTTCTGACCACTTCACTTGTACTCAATGCTTAGTGGCTCATCAGAACAGAACACACCACAAGCTAAGTAAACAGAGCTTTTACACATCATGAGATTTACAAAAGGCAATACTCATTTTAATTCTAATTTATAAAAAAATTAATTTCATTTTGCCTTCCTGTATAGATTTGAGCTCAAAACTGCGAAGGGGTTTTATCGGATGAATGCTTGCCAATCTCAGTAATTATATATCCAATATATATTCCCCTCCATCGTCCTATATTTGGATTAAATTCTCAGATCAATGGGAGGGGAAATAACTAGTAATGTGCTTCATCCTTTGAGGTCATCTATATTTGGGCACGTTTGTACAAGGATTTTGGCTTAAATAATGTAAAATTCACTGTGAACAGGAAATTGTGATTTGATCCAGTCAGGTTTGATTAAACAAGTTCTGTTAGTAAAAGTGGTAATGAGTTACTTGAAACAATGTCTGCTGAGGTATAGTAGATTTTCTATACTAATGGCAGAATAATGTGATAATAGAGGAGAGGGGACTGGAAATGGGACTCTTGATAAAAGCTTCTGTTATTAAGATGGACATAAGATACGATGAAGAGTGAAAAGCGCATGCGCTTTAAACTAAAACTTTGATTCTTTCAAGTCATGGAGACTTTAGCAGACACTAATTCCATTTTTCTTTTTTAAATTGTGAGATTTAGTTATTTATAACGAGGGGGGGAAATCACATACCCGGTACATTCAGCTAAGGCACAAGATTTAAACTGTGTTAAAAACTTTATCAAATCTACCAAGTTAAAAATCTAACTTATCCATAGTCAAAAACAAAATCATATAATTTTAACAAAGGTGCAATATGTAAACTGTTCAAGAAAAGGTTCTCTATTTTACACACACACACACACACACACACACACACACACACACACACTGTATTTTCAAATACCTGCTTAGAATAGGGTTACCATGTTTTTGGTGACCCAATTCGGGACCCCCCATTTTGGGGTGGGGTGCCAATATTATGAACTAAGGGCTTCCAGGCCGCGTTGTGTGTGAGGCTTGCGAGCCTCGCAAGGAAAAATGGCGGCGGGAATCCAGGATGGCCACCATACCTCCCGGGATGCCTGGATGGGACCCTGAAATCCCGGAGGGTCCCGGCCATTCTGGGACATATGGTAAGCCTAGCTTAGAATATTGTATGTGGAACAACACTTAATCATCATTACCATCACTTAAAAACTCTTAACTAATTCCAAAGGGCCATAAAGGGCTTTAAAAGTCAAAACTAGCACTTTGAATTGTGCTCGGAAGCAAACCGGCAGCCAGTGTAGCCGTTGAAGCAACTGAGTCGAACCGACAAGCCCCGGCAATATAATTTCTGTGTAGACACTATGCAAGGACAGAAGAAGCTTACTGCTGGGACTTCTCAACAGTTCTGTTCATCTCACATATGTGGAGCTCTCCTTGTGCTCCAACATTTTTTTATTTTTTGGGGGGGCAGGAAACCTGGGCAGGGACTCTGCCCAGCCAATCACCTATGTACCATAGTTCTTACATAGCTGTTTTCAAATAGAGGTTCTCTAGAATCCAAGAAAGAGAGATGTTTACAAAGGAAAATTTCCTTCATTCCTTAAGCTTCTCTGTATTTTCCAGATCTAGGAGATTTGTGAAACACTCCTATTTTCATGCCAATATTATATGGAACTTCCGATTTATTTATTTTAAAGAAGTTGGTACACCATGCTAAACAAAGTATAATAGTAAACAGCATTTATATACTGCCTTTCTTGGTCATTGGATTTCTCCAATGGCCAACAATTCGTGGACTTTAATCCAAGGTGGTTTACATGGACAGGCTTTCCCAACCCCCCTAATGGGTGTTTTTTTACAATCGTATATATAAATGTTCAATCTTTCATGAACAACTGCATTCCAGATGGTATCCTTTGCAGTCTGGCCTCTTGCTGGCCTTCATCTCCCATGCTTGTCCAATGCAGCTGGCAGCTTTTATCTCTCCTCACAGAGGGTTTCACAGCTTTTTGTCAGCGGCGTATCTCGAACTGCCGTTCACTGATCTTCAGGCTTACGAGGCGGCAACTCTACCAATTGAGCCAGACCTCCTAAGCCAGACCAGAACTGAGCCAACTCTACCAACTGAGCCAGACCTATGTATGCAGAAACATTAAAAAAAACATACTTGCTATTTACTGTGGAATCACCCAATCCTGTACTGGGTTTTGATCATTATTAAATGAGAGCTTATACTTGAGAAGTTGCAGTTCCATTAATATGTGTAACATCCCTGGATATAATCAAAAGCCATTAATAAAAGAGCAGAGGGTTACTGTGAATAAATGTATTATTCTGCTTCTTAGCAGTGCATCTTGTACCTATCTGAAATAGAAATTGGTCTCATGTGCTCGATTCTCAGGAGTCCCATTTGTTCCAAGACATCTTGTAGTAACCACTGACCTCATTTTTCATTCATTATAGCAAAGTTAGATTTTGTCTTCTACACACAAAACCAGGTAATTCTAGATGTGCTAGATAATTATTCTCTTCAGCAAGCGTTCAGCGCAATAATAAGTAACTGTACTGAAATTGTGGGGAGTTGAATGAACAAAGAAAATTCTTTTTCCAGGCTATGCATTTTGTATCTTTGGCCAGGGGCGTTTGGCCAGAATCTAAAGAACAATAAACTTAATTTAGTGAACCCAGGGGGGCTGTGGACTTGTTTTTCCTTAAACCACTGCTAACCTTCCCTGGTGCAGCATGGCAAACTGCTTTTGTACTTGTGAGGAGTTTCAAAGGAGTTTGATATGGTATAGAGTGGAGGTCAGCTGTTCAAGAAAAGTCCAAAATTCCAGAGCTTACAATTCTTACATTTCTTATCATCACATATAAACAATATTCTGGCTCAGAGACCTATGCTGTTCTGAAAAATTTCATTTTCACATAGAGTTGCATAAAAATTCATATGTTTTTATGAACACTTGTTGGGCTAGTGGGTGGTCCTTCACATTTGTGTGATTGTGGGACAGCAGAAGGTACAATTCTGTAGTAGTACTTTAGAACCAAAATAGCAGAAGAAAACAGCATCCATTTCCAAAGTGTGTTTTGAGAGAGTGCATCTCTTGGGTTTCAGTGGGAATTTTATATGAACATAATCAGTTTAGGATTAGGGAGCAAACCTCTCCCAAAGATAGGGATAAAGATTCCAAGGACGAAGACCATGTCAACACTTGTTAGCCAGACAGAACAATTAGCTCCATCTGAACTTATTTTTGAATATATTTCATACTCTAAGTACATTGATCACCACATGAGTGATGTATCATCAGTTCTTCTTCATAGTCTCTGTGCAGTTACACGTGATGGAGTTCTGTGCATGCACAGAACTGACCTTGGAAACTCCCAGAGCTTTGTCAAGGGTTCTACTCCCCCTAATGGGGGGACCCTGTGCATGGTTGTGTTTCTCAAGTGTGGGTAGAACACCCAATATCTCAGTTCCTTTCTGAGTGCCATTTTGGAGGAGTACCAATTCCCTTTGTCCCTCTCACAAAAGCAATGGGCTTTACCTCAGTTTTCAAGTTTACTGTATATACGTTAGTAGTGGCTAGTTGTACAAAAGTACTTATTTTCTTAGTTGTTAGGTTAATTGACCCTGCTTCATTGTATGGCAAGCAAGGTCACTTTCAAAAAATGTCGTCATTGTAGAACAAACCTACACCTCATTGATGAGCGTGATACTTACCAGTAGTTTTCTGCCTGGTGGGGAAAGCCACCTTGTGGACATCTGCGTCTATTGTAGAAAGTTATCCAGGCAGACAATTAACTGGGAACTTCACCTGAAGTCCAAACTTTGGGAGGTGACCCTTACTCCCACAATGGCCATGTCAGTGCTTCCTGCCATCATTTCTCTTCCACCATCGCCTGCAGCTTCCTTGAAGTGGATAGGACAGATGGCACACACATCCTCTTCTGGGAGCCATTGAGACCAAAACAATGCCCAAAGGGGCATGACAAGTGCCCTATGCCTTATTCTGGGTAGGTGGCCAGTAGCAGAGATTCTCCTAGAAAAAAGGCTAGAGGCCAGATCTTTAGAAGAGCCTTCTGGAAGTCCCTGACATTGACCTCGGTAGCAAAGCTGTTGACACCAATGTGTCCTTTGAACTCAGAGGCTGCATGTATTGGTGACCAGGCCAGGAAGCGTTCTTGCTCACCACCAAGATCTGTCTCCAAATGCCATTATTGGGCTATTCCCTGGTTTGGGCATCAGAGAAAGAAATTGTCAAGACATCTAAGCCATAGGCCACAGACCCCAACCTCCGACCAAGCCAAGAATGAGAGATAAGTCAGAGCCTGCTGTATTACCATCAGGCATATATGTCGCCATGCTGATGGCTGTCCAGGAGCATCACACCACTCTGCTTGGGAGTCATGCTCTGGATATTCATTCCCGTATCACCACCATAGATACTCACTATGGGCAAGCTCTACTCTGTATGGAGAAAGGGATCATTCCTGTTGCTGGGCCTCCACTAATGTTTTCTGCCCGCACTGTGGGAACCAGCCAGCATTGACTACAGCAGGGGTGGCCAACCTTCCACCATTAGGGCTACTGTGTTCTTAAGAGTTGTGTAGAAGACAGAATGTTGGCAGCTGCAAGTGCTGATGGGACTGCTAAAGCAGCTGCACCTGCTGAAATGCCCTCACCTATGCAACCATTTAAAGGGCCAGCATTCATGTTGAAAGGTTGGCCACCACTGGACTACAGTGTTCGTACCACTTGTGGAAACAACTACCATCTAGTTGCATACTCCTACTTTGACACTGACACTTGTTTCTCTGACATCAGGATCAGCCACAGTACTTACAGTCCCACCATCTGTGACTCTGACAACAACAATGGCATTGTCAGCATCCCATTTGACACCAATAATTGTGTTGAACTTACCACTTCTTCTCTTGACACCAGCATCTCCTTTAACTCTCCCTTCTTCCCTTTAATGGTTGTATAGGTGAGGGCATTTCAGCAGGTGCAGCTGCTTTAGCAGCACCATCAGCATTTGCAGCTGTCAAGATTCGTCTTCTATACAACTCTTAAGAACCCAGAGGCCCTAATGGTGGAAGGTTGGCCACCCCTGGACTAGAGCATATATATAGGGTGCAAGAGGAGGAGCGTTCATTCTTGTTCAGACTCCTGTAACTGAACTTCCTTATAATGGCATGTGAATCTGCTAGTAAGAAGAAAGCAACCCTCTGTTTCCACAGACTCTGAGGGCAGAAAGCCGGACACCAGGGCAAGGAAGCTCTGCATCACTTCAGCAATGAACATGAAAATAGCCAACTTCTTTTCTTTTATGATCCGATATCAGTATACACTTGGGGAGAAGGCAGCACCATTCTGGAACAAGCAGCCATGTGATAGTTAATGCTAGACTTACCAGATCTCCAACCGGGACAGAGTGTAGCCCTTTAGGAGAAGGAATGTGGGCAGGTGTAGCTTGTTAAACCCTTAGAGCACAAGCCTAGGCATGTCTACTCAGAAGCAAGCCCCATTGTGTTCAGTGAGGCTTGCTTCTGAGTAGACATGCCTAGGATTGTGTTCTAAGGTTTAACAAGCTACATCTGCCCACATTCCTTCTCCTAAAGGTCTAGCACTCTGTCCCGGTTGGAGAGCTGGTAAGCCTAGTTAATGCTATCTAATTCAAAGCTTCTAAAGTGGCAAAGCAATACATTCACTGCGCAATTATAGACCGGCGGAGCTAGTGTTCCACCAGCCTAGGGTGTCATAAACGTGCCATAAACCATGTTTTTGGCACCCAGAGAGTAAGCAACACGCGTGCAGGCACCACTCCGCGACCTACCTGGATCCACGCCGACTGCTGCAGGTGAGTACTGCGCCAATCAGTGCAGGGTGTGTGGAGAGGGCAGTGAGGGTGGGCCAGGGTGGCAAGGGATGGGGGTCTTTGGCCTGCCTGGGCTGGCAGGGGGCGGGAATATTGGCAGGCACCTGACATACCCACCTGTCCCCTTTGCGGGTGTGATTCCAATGGCTGGTGCACATCTTAAATAGGATGAACTGACAGCAGTTCTCAAAGGAATTGAGCAAGTAGGCCTTTTACCTGCACTTGAGGCACATGACTGTAGAAGGCCTCAAAAGTCTTGGGGCCTCACACACCAAACACAGTGTCAGAATGATTGACAAAGCTCTGAAAACTTTTGAGGTTGCCTCTGTGCATTCACAGAGCTCCACTGTGTGTGCGTGTGCAGATGACCACTTGAAGAGCTACAGTTAAGATAAGCAACATGTTCCTTGTCTTGTATGGTAGTACATTGCTTTCTACAGACAATTCCTTTTATTGAATTCCTCCTTGAGGAAACTGTGGTGACTTTCGCCTCAGCAGTTAGAATTTCTATTTTTCTGGGTTAGGGAAGAGTCTTAAGGTTTCATGCCTAATGTTAAAAATCATGTGCTATCCTTTCAATCAAGCACCAAGCTTTGTTTCTTTATATTTGTAAGCTATACAGTACATTCATAAATCTTGGATTCATTCAGATTTTGGAGTTTTCAACCCTCTTCATTTGATTTCATGACTTTGAGTATTATTGCCATGGTTAAGTTACTCTTTGCATAAGAAGCAATATCAGCATTTTTTTTAAAAAAATGGTGTTTTATGTATTTTCTTTTACAGAAGCACGTTCTGTGTTGTAAAATTAAGCATGATTTTTTCCTGTTCTTTTGTTAGTTTTTTTTACATTCTCTAGAGTAGGTGCAACTTTCTAACTGGGGAGATTTAAAGAGCATTTGCAGTGCGTTGATGCAGGCCTGGTTCAGACAAATAGCAGACAAGGTGATAAAACAATTCCTGGATTGTCCCACTTCTGACTAGTGATAAGGAAATTAACCTCGGTTTGATTTGGAATGGGCTTTGGCCAGTGGTTCTCAAACCTGCTGGGGCCATGTGACCCACCTCTGTGCCCCATTTGCGCACTGCACTGCCCATCGCCTGACCAGACCGTGATTCTGTGAGTCAACACCAACCACTTGCAATCATGGTAGTGGCTCTTTACCAACACTTCTTTCTCTGGCTGCACTGCAACTGCCACAATTTCCCCCACTTACTCTCCTTTACAACAGGCTGGATGTGCAAAGAGCTGGGAAGCAAGCAGAAGAGGAAATCTATCGAATTGAATGGGGTGGCCACTGCTTTAGGTTGAATGCTCCCCTAAAGTGAAAAAAAGTCCTTGTGCATAGAAAACCAGTAGAGAGTAGGCTAGGCTAGAACCTTCTCCCTGATATTTAATTTGCTTTGGGCAGAGGGTTCTGTTAAATATGTTAAAGAGCATATTCTGTTATGCGATTCTCCTGCCTACAATCTGAAGTTGCAGAGCCCAGGAACAGTTTAACCACTTTATCTGCTGTTTGCATGAATTATGCCTCCCATCATCATAGCTCACTGGGGACCTTTTAGTTTAGCACTGCTAGTCAGTTATGTAGAAGCATGGGCTCTAAACATGCTCTGGATGTTAGCAGGTGATAGTTTTCTCCCAAGCAGAGACTAATCATTTGACAATGACTGTTTATATTATGTGAGTTTCTTTGCAAGTGATAAATAATACATGGAAAAAGGAGGTTGGAGGCAGCATTTTCTATTCTGCATGCCTGAAGTGAAGGTTTAACATTTTCAAAAGACTTCCAATTAAAATAAGTAGACTTCGCATCTCTGACTGAAAATTGAGTACCCCAAAGGCGTTACATACCCTGTTTGCCATAGCCTTGTTGAACCTGGCAAGTAAGACAATAGGAACTGATTTGAAGAAAGCTGAACCTATAGGTTAAATAAAAAATCTATTCGAATATGAAAGAGTGGTTCTATTCATTGACTCTAATTAGAAAGAACTGTCTTGCGAATAAAAATGCAAAAGGTTCTCTGTGTGCAAGAGAGAATTAAAAATAGACAGTCTGTGACAGTCTGGTATAAATTTTGGCGGCAGCAATGCAGCTGCCTATTGAGCAAGAGTAGACAAAAATAATTAACATGACAGGATGTTAAATCAGCGGGACTTAATTCCATGTAAAATGTCTAGGATCCAGGTGAGGGGTGTCCATAACTGTTTAGGATAGGGAGGATTATATGCTTGTGAAAGCAATGAGCTGAGACTTCATCACTTTTTGGTTACAACTGTTTGACAGTGAAATGGGTAGAATTTGTAACTAAAAACTTTGTAACTAACTATAGTGTGTTAGAATAGGGGATTTGACCCTTCGGAATAGAACATTAGTCATGACTTTTGGGGAGAAGATTGCCTTGTGTTATCCACGTTAGACTCTACATTGTATTTTTGGTATTTCAGTACAGTAGATTTTTTGCTACAAAAAAATGCCACTCTTCTGTTCTAATGTTCATTGAAAGCATTTCTAGAAACAGTCTGTGGCCAGGATCAAAAGAACTGTGCACGATGTTCTCCACATGCACCAAGACGTTTGGGGTCCCTCTTCCCACCTCATTTCATTCCTCTTCCCAAGTGGCTTGTGAAGATTGGGAAACTCTCGAGCATCATTCATTATGGCATGAGGGGATGACGGAAGGAGCACTGGCAATTCCTTGTGCCTTATACAAGGGGCTCTTTGGATCTTGGTGCATATGTGGAAAACACCACCATCTCCCTTATGCCATACTGTGGTCACTAAGATGAGCTGGGCAGCAGCTTCTTTACAGTTACATCTGTGAGTTATGGGAGTCTGCCTTCCAGGGGCTCTCCACAGTATGAGCCTGAATAATTTACAGAAATGCCTCACAAACTCTCTGATTAAACATTAATTTATTTCGCTCTTGACATGTTGAACTAGTGGAGTATTTTTTTAATTTTGTGGTTTGGAATGGTGGGTTTTGCTTTGTTTTTTTGTTTTTTTGTTTTTTTGAATGCGTGGGGTGGGAAACATCAAAATGTGCACTCTACCCTCTTCCCAAGGTATCTTGATTTTTAGGAATTACATTGCAATTCATTAGTCATTCTCATTTATAACAGCACCTTTATGCTAATCTTGCAGCTCCTGGTTAGAATGTTTATGATGAGGGTGGAGTGTACTGCATCAATTCACCTTCCATTTGTGTGTTGATGTGGCATTTATATTACATAGGAGTAATTTTTTTTCTGATTTTTTTTCTTGTATCACCAGTGCACCTATTCCATTCTTCCATCGCTGTGCTCCTGTGAACATTTCCTGCTATGCCAAGTTTGCAGAGGCCCTGATCACCTTTGTCAGTGACAGTAGTGTCTTGCACAGGCTGATTAGTGGAGTAATGACCTGCAGAGAGATTATATTGGGACTTTGCTTGTTATCACTAGGTAATTGTTTTTTTTCGTTCTTAGCTATTTCTGTAGTATTGCAACAGGAGAATGTGAACATCTTCTGTCCCCAAAATATGAAACGAAGCATGTTCAGTATTACGTATGTCAGGAAACTATTCCAAATTTTATATTTCCTACCCAACAGCTGAATTAAATGTACTTTAAAAATGTTGTGTGCATCAATTCTCCTTGTGCTTAACTAATGTGCTGATTTCAACATGGTTCAATATTACTGCCGCTGAACCCTTTGCCTTCTTTAAAATGAAAAACGAAATTTTAACTACCAGTGTATGGTATTTAGAAGCCTGGTATTAAGGCTTCTGAGTATGCTTTTTCAGTTAATTTGGATTCAAAGTGCTAAGTGAATATAGCTGCTGAAACCTTAATATATTCAGGGATTTGGGTCAAAAGTAGGACTCTGGTTTTATAAGCTTTTCTGAATTGGTGACCATCTGAGAAAAGCACACAGGGTGCTCTGAGCCTCTCAGAAACGGAGCTGGGTACCAAGCCTCACAACTAACTAAACAAACAAAAATTAATTTGTTACATTTCAGTCAATTTGAAAATTAAAAGTTGTGATAATATAGGTGCTCTTTTATCATTATTGAACAAAGTACAGGAGAACTTACATTGTAATTTTTTTTAAATCTACCAATTTTTTGAGGGAAAACCCTAGTTTTAATACTTTAAATTTCTCCATTAATTTCCCATTTTAAATTTCTCCATAATTTCTCCATTACAGAAAAATACTAGAAACCGACTACCCTAAGAAATAAAAAATAAGCATGCCTTAACTTTTATCCCAATCAATTAAAATTTACTCACATGAATTAGTCTGAACTGTGCAAACAAGCCGTGTTTCACGAGTATTTTTGTACCCCTGAAAAAGGGCTCTCCCCCTTTCAGAAATTTTTCAGGGGATGCTGGAACGGGCACAAACTTGTTCAGAGAGCGGGGAGGGAGGAAATGTCTCTGGAAATCAAGCTGATGTTTCCTGTTTTGCTATTCTGCTGCAATGAAATCATTACAGTGCAGTAAAACAGGGGGGATCTATCTATGTAGGTGTCAGAATGTGAATCCAGTAGTGGATATTGTCTGTCTACACTATGTTACTCTCAGTAGAATGCATGCTTGAATGTACTTTCTGATAAGCATTCTGGCATGACTACAACTAGATCTGGGTTTCAGAGCAAGGGCAGTGTGGCTCTGTGCCCTGACATCACCATATAGTCAAATCTATTTAACACCATGAATAGTATGTTACGTGGTCCTTGGTGGGGTAGGATTACATAGTGAAGGTGAAAGAAGCAACCCTGTTTAACGGTTTTAAAATGGTGCCATAGCAGATCAGGGAAGCAATTACTGAGGTGAAACGACATTAAAAAAAAGTGGAAAAGGTAGAAAAGGTTGTTTAGCATGTGCTATATATCCCTCTAATGCTACCTTTTCATCTCAAATATTTGAGGATTAAAATTCAGTGTGACTCTAATTAACATTAGTTAGTTGATCTATCAATTACATTAAAGTTTGCTACCGTAGTTAAAAGCCTTTCTGTTTGGTAAGAAGAGTTTCTCATTAATGTAAACACCTTTGCAGAAGATCTTGAATAAGAGCCAGCTCTTGCTAATAAGTTCTTGCATTGTTGTATCTCATAGGTGGGAAGCCAAGACAACCTGATTATTTTAAATAAATTTTATGAACTTAAAGCTTATTTTTGTCAAACCAGGCTTACATTAGATGACAGTACAATCCGACTTAACTTTTGTGCCGGTTTAACCAGTGGCGCAGCGAGAACGGGAGGGCCCAGAACGGAAAAGGGATTCAAATCCCCTTTGAGTTCCTCTTTTAGAGGGGATTTGAATCCCTTTTCCGTTCTGGGGCCTCCCGTTCTCGCTGCGCCGCTGGTTAAACCAGCACAAAAGTTAAGTCGGATTGCGCTATGACTTACGTTATCAGATGACAAATATATTGTGTTTTGGCTTGAATTAATACCAGTATTACCCTTTTTCAAAACTCAACATACATCTCCTAAATTATAAATACTATAATGTATTGCAATAATGCAAACAATATGATAGTGTGTTATAGCCAAACCAAGTTAATCATGACTAAACAATTTTGAAACAACTTTGGCTATAACACCTAGTTAGTCACCACTAACTTAACTCCTGTGCATTTCAAAGAAAGAAATTGAGATTCTGGGGGTTCTCCCCACGAGAAAGCAGTAGCTTTCCAAATGACACTTGCACTTAGGATATGATTGAAGCTCTTCAAGCCTTTCCATGCCAGTAAAGCTGGTAGCAAGAATCTTGCCTATTACACGAAGTATCCAAGATACATACCAGTACTGTTCTGGAGGTTTGTTCAGAAGTCGGAACATATGTAAACTGAAACAGCCAGCTCTTGCTGACCCAGCTCTTTTGCACCTGTGCAAAAGCACCACAAATGGATAGACTGCGCCTGCGCAAAAGAGCTGATGCAGCCATTCATAACTTGGACGTCAATAACTTGGATGTCCATAAATCAGGGAACCACTGTATATCAATATGATATCAAGTGAACCTTATATAGATCATGGGTAGTGAAACAGCCATTGGATGGAGACCTTCATGCTCCAAAACAGTGAAGAGCTAGACAAGTAGATGCGTGAAAGCTAAAAGGTCTTATAAAATTACCTCTCCTGAATAAGGCAGATGAAGCACAAAGTCGCATGTGGCTCTTGTCACAATCTTAACATCTTAATTCATAATTGTCATAATTGTGCTTGATGAGCATGCGTGTCTGCATGGAACTCCTTGGATTATGCTCACCATGAGTTGTGCAGTGTTTTTGCAACTCATGATAATAATCCCACAGTTTTCTCATGTCACATTTGTTCTCTCATTGTACTTGTCTACGTCTGAGTGTGTGTGTGTGTGTTGTGTGTGTGTGTGTGTTTTAATTTATATATATACTGTACATAAAAATACACGTTGTTAATACAGAGTTCTTTTGTTTAACTGGCAAATCTAGAAATGGAATAGAATAGATGGCTTCTTCTGTACATTTTTATATAAAGGGGTTCATAGTGAGTGCAAAATGATCACTAATGTGCAGTTATATTAGTACAGTCATGTTAGGTCAAGTTAAAATATATATGTAGTGGCAATTTCTGCTTTCAATAATTGTTCTACCTATTCTCTTTTGTT
The DNA here is from genome assembly GCA_026170595.1 of Plestiodon gilberti rubricaudatus. Classification (NCBI taxonomy): domain Eukaryota; kingdom Metazoa; phylum Chordata; class Lepidosauria; order Squamata; family Scincidae; genus Plestiodon; species Plestiodon gilberti. The sequence goes on along the minus strand of JANXHW010000002.1, from coordinate 91,803,299 downwards.
TATCTGCAGTGCTTTCCATGATTATGATGGTGATAATCAGATACATCTCAAGAGTACTTGTTTGGATCTTAACAATTCTAGTTGTTCTGGGATCACTTGGTAGGTAGCTGCAGCTAGTTGTGTTTTGACTGTCTAAAAATATCTCTTCTTGCTTTCCTCACACTTGAAAACGATATCCAAAATACTTAGTTTTGTATTTTGCTATTCTTTCACCTTGTATTTTCCAAGGCCTTGCTATGGTAGGTGCCAACTGCCTGAACTTGGGAAGAGAGAATGAGCAGGACTTGGAATGCCCACAGATGGTGTTAAAGGAATGGACAGAACAACTTGAAAGGGGTTTTTTAAAAGAGGGAAGAAAACATTTTTTAAAAAATGTTTTTTAAAACATGGTTAAAAAAAGGAGGGAAGAAAATAAGAGGGAAGAGCTGGCGGAGATCTGAGTAGCCCCATTGCAGTGGCTGGGTGTGTACCCGGGGTAAACGGAGACATGTCCGCTTACCCTGAGAAGTCTTCCAGCCAGGCCCTTCCTTGGATAGGATGCGCTGCCCACACTGCATGGCCCGGGGGGGGGGGGAATAGGATTACACTGTTAAACGAATATACAGCCAATTATCTAGAAGCAAAGTAAAATAAGGTTTGAAGATTGGGCCCTTAAAGTGGTGGGCTAGAGCAGACTGTTCCCTGCTACTTTCTTCCATTCCAGACTCTGCATTTTCAAAAGGCGGTAAGTATGGGAAGGAGGAGCAGGTTACTCCTGGGAGGAGCGGTGGTAGTAGTAGTAGTAGTAGCAGCCATATAGGAAGAGGCTAATTGGGGTGGGAGGGTGTTGGAGGCCAAGCGAAGCGAATTAAATGAGAGTAAAAAGAGAGAGAGGTTATGCCGCAGACCTTCATGCCTCATTATCCCCTTCACCCTAACATATTTTTGGGATTCTCTGCCTCAGAGATGTTACATCAGAGCTCTAACTCCACGCAGCTCCACTATGATGCCCCTGTGTATGAGAGAGGTTCTCATGGTTTCTATGATAGCATATAAGATGCATGCCAGCTTGCCTGCATGGGAGAGGAAGGGGTCTTTCCAGTTTGCTTGAAGCAGCAGAGTTATGGAAGGCTACAAGGAGTTAGGTCAGTTAAGCTTCCGGTTATGCTGCTATTCAGCAGATCCCAGTTGGTTGGCTGTTTCTTCTCAATCCATGCTTCATTACATAACCTTCTCCTGCCCTTCCTTAATCCCTTCTGATTAGGGAATAGAAAAATATAATCTCATTAGAAGTGCCTAGTAAAAGTGCCTAGTTCCATTCTATGCTGGAGCAGATCGACCGCTATACAGTATCTGAGCCTAGCCTAATAACTAAGCTCAGATATAGAACTAGAACTGATATAGAATGGAACTGGGGGAACCAAACACTGCTCTACATCTGTTGTCAAAATGAAAATGTGGTATGTCTCTTTTTCTGTGCGAACACAGGTGGCACAGGAGTGTTATGGTGGTTGTATGCTAAACAGCGGAAGTCTCCCAGTGACACTCTTACTGTTGATCAGCTTCAGCTTCAAATAGCCAAAGACAATCGCCAGGCCCTCCTGATCTATGCCATTGCAGCTACAGTCTTCACAGTGAGTCTTTAATCATGTATTTAATAATGTTACACATGAAGCTTACATACGTAGGTGTAGGCAAAAAAGTTGTCAATTTTGTGTGTCACTTTTACTACATGCACCTCCATAGGTCAGCTTCTGTAAATCATGGTCTTTCTCAAGCGCTGCTGCTTCTAAACTGGCAGCGGGGAGGATGCTGAGAGCAGAACGTCTCTGCTCCCAGCCATTTGAAAGCAGCATCTGAGGAGAAGGAGGAAAGACACCCTCCCCAATCCTCTGTTCGCTTGTTCTCCATGCAAGCAAATGATCATGCTCCAAGCAAACAAATGAGAAGATAATGGGGCAGTGGGTGGGTGCCAAGTTGTTGCCTGTCTCCTGAAGCAAGTGCTTTGGCTGGCCTCATGGCTGGACCACCCTAATGGGAGGCTGACAGACAGGTTTGTAGGCTGAGGGCCAGTAGGATGAATCAGGACATTGCCTGTTGGTCCCGCTCATTCACACCTTTCTTCCCATTCACATTATAAGTTCTTGTACAGCTTTCTCTACTGTGTACAGCCCAAAGCTTGCTCCTGCACTCCACATAATGGTACATTAGATATAAAAGATACCTGTATAGTTGTGAATGGGAAGCACATTTTGGGTGTTAATCTGTGGTAGACAATAAGGTAAATCTAAAATATAATGAGGTATCTTCTTCCTTATGCAGGTTATCTTACTGTTGATAATGTTAGTTATGCGCAAACGAGTAGCTCTCACTATTGCCTTGTTCCACGTGGCTGGCAAGGTCTTCATTCACCTGCCACTGCTCGTCTTCCAGCCATTTTGGACGTTCTTTGCCCTCCTGCTCTTCTGGATATATTGGATCATGGTCTTGCTCTTCCTTGGTACCACAGGTATGTCTTGTATAATTTCAGAGTTTCTTTCTTTCTTACATTTTAAAGAATGAATCGATGTGCTCTCACTGTTGGTTTGAGTTAAATGAACTGTAGCTAACAGCCTCAGTAAAATACCATTTTGTTTTAAAAAGAAAAACAGTGTTGGGGGGGGGAGGTGTTGTAAAGACATCAAGACCAATCTTGATGTATGACCTAGTTGAGCCATGATTCCTCAACACATGTACCTGGGTGTGGAAAGCTGTGCTCCTGCCTTTCACGCTTAGCGTTTGTGGGAAACACCACAGTGTTTTGTGGTGCATCACAAAGTGAGAAAATGCTTTAACAGTGAACTTAATAGTCTTACGCTGGTTTTATTTATTGAAAAGATTTCTATCCTGCTTTTCCACGGCTCAAAGTGGCGGTTTTATAAATGTGGCATTGTTGGAAAATGAATATTTAAAAGCTTTCCGTCCTTTTTGCTTTTGCTTCTAGGTAGCCCTGTCCCAAATGATCGTGGTGTTGTAGAGTTCCAGGTGGCAGGTGTACTGAGATACATGTGGTGGTATCATGTTGTGGGGCTAGTTTGGATCAGTGAATTTATCCTTGCCTGTCAGCAGATGACTGTAGCGGGAGCTGTTGTAACATACTATTTTACAAGGTGAGAAGTTTCAGGTCGTTTAATGGTGAGATGCTAGGTTGCTAAATTCTAACTGGGCATGAGCAGATGGCTTAATGAAATGAGAAGGTGAAACAATGGCAGAGCCACAGCTAGTGTGCTTTTGTTGGCCTTGAGCTGTGCTAGGTGCAGGCTGGCTGAGGCCTTTGTCCACTCAAGATACAACTTCTTTAACAACCATCATTATAGCAGAAAGCAATGATGCTAGTGTAAGGCACCATGTACCTGTATGGTGCTATATCAATAATAATGATATTTTGATTTGGGTGCAAGCATAGAATATTGAGTGATTCTAAAAATAGAATATTGAGTGATTGCAAACTAAGGATGTGATCTGTAGCCCCTAATCAAATCAAAAAGAATGTTGCCAGTGATCCAGTGTGTGAATTACAGTAAACATACAATACGCTAGCTCCCCATGTTACAGATGTCCATGTTATGGACATCAGAGTTGAGGACAGCTGAGTAGGCAGTTTTGCATAGGTGCAGCATGTGATGTTCTTGTGCAGGCATGATAGTGCCGGGCCAGCAAAGGACAGCCGTTTCAATGACTACGTACGTTCCGACTTCCGTACAGACCTCCATAACCGAACTGTTATGTACGTAGGGGACTTCCTGTACTTGGTTTCAAACTCTCTCTAAGATCTTGTTAAAGAAATGCTGCATGTGATGGTGGGCACTTCAGAAACACAAAAAATCAGCCAATGCAGGAGCAGTCCCTATCTTTAAAAACTACAGTGTTTAAAAGCTGGATGTAGACATCTGCTCAGTTTTAAATTTTAATCAACAATTTAATTTGGTTTTGTCTCTTTTTGAGGCCTTTACACAGATTTGAATTGGTGCCTTCATTTTGTCTGCAAAGACACATGCAAAAGAATTAATTCTATATGACATTAAAAAAAATTCTGCTAATGAAGCAGAGCATCAGTCATTAGGCAGTTACTGTTTTGAGCTATATTTTGTTTTGACCTGCTGAGCCAGGAAACACAGGAGACCAGTTAACACCATGATAGACCAGACATATTACTAGGTCATTTTGCCTCCTTAGTCATGGATGCCTGTATTCTCTTTTTCCTGGGACTTTAGACACAGGGATATCAGTTACCTCTGAGATTTGCTTCAGAGCTTCCATTGTAAAAGGTTGAATGGGGCAGAACTGGTGACCCCACAAAGCCTTCATCTAGGGTCCTTTACAATTTCAGACACATGCCATTGCTACCTATTTTTGTCTGCTGATTCTATTTATTAGCTTTGTTTGTGTGTTTAAAAAAATTCCACAGAGAGAAAAGGAATCTGCCATTCACGCCAATTCTGGCATCTGTCAATCGCCTAATCTGTTACCACTTAGGAACTGTGGCTAAAGGGTCTTTCATTATTACCTTAGTGAAGATTCCACGGATGATACTCATGTATATTCATACCCAAGTCAAAGGAAAAGTAAGGGAAAATCTTTTACTACATAATCCTTCATAGTACTGTACATACTACATGTTCCGTGAAAATGAAAGACGAAAAATGTAAATAGGCAATTGAACTGTGTGCCTGGAATGCTGAGACAGTAGGAAAGGCAAACATTAAAAAAGAAAAATTACCTTTTCCCTCCTGATGAATAGAGTAAGACTTCTCGGACACAAGTGGTATAAATCACTGTTTGGTGAGAGAAGGCAGAAAATCATGAGGTTGTGTTAAATGTTTGAGAAGGAATATGTTTTGTTAACTGTAGATATTTACATCATGAATAGTCTTTCTGTGTTTCATTGTCCAAATGTTGGCATACACGCTGTACTATCATCTCAGATTTCTGAGATTTAAAGCTTCACTTACTTTAAAAGGGACTATGGTTATAAACATGCCAGCGGGTGGCGCAGTGGGTTAAACCACTGAACCATGAGATGTTGATTGAAAGGTTGGCAGTTCGAATCTGAGACGGGGTGAGCTCTCGTTGCTTGGCCAGCTCCTGCCAACCTAGCAGTTCCAAAGCATGTTAATGTGAGTAGATAAATAGGTACCGCTTGTGGGAAGGTAAACAGCGCTCCGCGTTCCAGCTGCATGCTACGCGCTGTGGCAAGGAGAGTCATGCCGGCCACATGACCACGGAGGCGTCTTCGGACAACGCTGGCTCTTCGGCTTTGAAATGGGGATGAGCACCACACCCTAGAGTCAGACACGACTGGACTTAATTGTCAGGGGTCACCTTTACCTTTTTATGGTTATAAACACTGTCTTTTGCATTCCCAACCCTGTGACAAGTATCTTACTATAGAATGATTCAGTGAAATTCAATCAAGAAGTTGCTAACCATTCTAAGGACGTAGTTTTGTCCTAGAGTTTTGAAGTTGTGATCAGTGCTGTAATGGGGTTTTAGGGAGGTGCATACAGGAATAAAGCCAGGCTTTTTAGGATATTTAGCGTAGTTTTTTCATGGATACAGACTATATTCCAGCATTCAGGAAACTAAATGATAAGATGCTTGGCCACTGCCAGAATCTGGTTACTGGTCAAGATAGGTCCAAAGATGTTGTACGTGGTTCAGGCATGAGTACCACCTCTGTTTATAAACATACCTTTTTTTTCCATGCATGGGATGGAATGCAGATACGTTGGTATCCATAGATTGTCCATAGAGACAGTCAGCAGCAATTTCATAACTTCTCTCACTTTCACAATCATGGAAATAACTGCCAACTGTCTATGAATACAGCCTGATTGACACTGATGCTTTTCCACGTCATTCTGTACACAGGAAGGATTGCATGTTGTGAAAAATCAGCTGATTCACATGTGTGCTTTGGCCTTATTGTAGCTGTCTAGCTGTAGGAGCCATTGAATTAAAATTCAGTTATAAGCTCTTTGTACAAGTAAGCATACATGTAAAATGAAATTTGTATTTGAAATAACAAGGTATTTAAAAAGCATCATTTAATGTTTCCTTTGACTCTAGAGTAATCCCTTTTTTGTGTCACCTCATCTCAGGAAAATGCCTGTGCTCGGTGTATTCTGAAAGCCTGCATTTGCTGCCTTTGGTGTCTAGAAAAGTGCCTGACTTACTTAAATCAGGTAAGATTTTCTATAGCTTGGTGTTCTTTTTGAAAGACGGGCATATTTAACCCTCATCCCCTCTTGCAGTCTGATTTAAACCAGAGGATAAAATATTTCCCCTCAGGTTGCCAATTTGTATCTTAGCATTTGAATGCACTTATGTACTGCAGGCAGTAGCATCTTTGCTGGAAAAAAGGTGTGTATTCCTTAGCTGACGATGAGAACAAATCTAATGGTTTGGAAGAGAAGCAGTCATGTTTCAGCAATGAAGCAAATTTGTGCAATGATTATGGGCCCATCACAGTTTGTGCAACAAGGGTGACATTCTTCATTTGTCTCTAATATTTAAGCATCATCCCTTTTAGAAAATGAGCATCCTTAATTGTCTGTCCCTCATTAGCTTGAGGGAAATCTGCTGTGAATTGCAGTGGGCTAACTATAATCATTCCTGTTTTATAAAGATTTCCTTGGGGTGTGATTCTGCAGTTCTACAACTTTTTTTCTTTTGCTCCAACTCTTTTGTTCTTGTCACATATGGGAGAGTCATTTTGTATAATGACATTCCTATACGTTATGTTTCTCAAATTTATATGTTCAATAACTCACCAATGTTGGTAAAATGTTCTTCTCTCTAATCAGTCTTGGGAAGAGAAAATATGTAAAATTCCTCTGAGGCCGCAAAGAAGCTGGATGGTAAAACACCTCAACAAACATTTAACACCATGCCCTTCTATTTTGTTCCAATAATAATAATAATAATCTGTATTTATATACTGCCTTTCTTGTCATCAGATTTCTCTTCAGACTTTATTCAAGGCGGTTTACATAGGCAGATTTTACTACCCCCCTGCAGGGGTTTTTATAATGTTCTATTCGCATAGAACACTTTTCATTCTCCAGATGTTTACCTTCAACGGTGTGGTTATCTCTGGCTGCACAGCAGACGCCTTCCAAGCTTGCTCAACAGCGACTCTCTCACAGAGGGTTAACACAGGTGTCTGCAGGTGGCAGCTCAACCACCAAACCAAACCTCCTGCCCACCAGACCATACCTCCAAACCTCACTGTGAATTCAGTTTCATGCAGTTTTGCTCTTTTGTTAATAAGAGAAATATCTTGGATTGGTTCACATAGAGATAGTACACAATGTGATCTTAACACTAACTGAAAGATAGACAACAAATAGCAGAAACAGATAATAGTCTTATTTAATGTAAGAATTCTTTGTGACTGCCATATATGGCTGCTGTGCTACGTTTGGATTGGTGGGTTGTAAGTTCCACTCTAAGGATTTATAGTGAACATCCTTACCTCGAGGTGGGAGAGCTCTTGATTCTTTTCTAAAGTCCATAACACTTTGGAGGGTCTGTCTGTCTTGGCTCTAGTGGAAAAGCTGGATTTTCAGAACTGTGTCTGACAGAAAAACAGTTGTTTGGGGCAGGCGGCTCTGCCTATAGAGATTCCCTTGTTAAGTGTATCGAACATGGGGGGGGGGGGGGGAAGCATGCTTTGTTCACCGGTTACCTTATAGCAACAGTTAAGAACAAAACTTTAACTATAGAAATAGAGGAAGCAGATTGTTGGTCTTCATTCATGCATACTTTCCCACAAGTTAGATGCCCTTTTGTGGAGGCTGCATTCTGCATCAGGAGTTAAGTACTGAGTTTTGGAAATCTGGCAAGTCTTCCCTTTTTCTGCATATTTATAAAAACATTCTCATTAAAGATGCTTATCTTGACATACCAGCATTTGGCACCTTTAAGAAGCCTTTTCCAGAACTACCGGTCTACTAGCAAGTGTCCCTTCCAGTGTTAGAAGACCAGTAGAGAAATATGAAGGTGAAAACAGGAGTGTGTATGAGGACAGTTTTTAGTGGAGAAGCCAGTGCATTTTTTCCTGTTGTGTTCTGTCTGCCAGATGTGAAACTCCTCTCTTCCCCCCCCCCCCATTTTAGCTAGCATGTGTTTTTGGTCTGTTTAGCAAACTTGCAGGAAACTACACTGTTTGTGGAGGAATATGTTCGTTTTGACAAACATCTGGGAATGTCTTGGGTGGGGGGCCAGGGGCCAGGGTGTCCTAGTGGAAGAGACTCTGACAAATGAAACATTGATTGTCCTTCATCTCTAGAATGCATATACAGCCACAGCTATCAACAGCACCAACTTCTGCACCTCAGCAAAGGATGCCTTTGTGATCCTAGTGGAGAACGCTTTGCGAGTGGCTGCCATCAACACAGTGGGAGATTTCATGCTCTTTCTAGGGAAGGTAGGTCTGCATCGCAAACGTTCGGAGCTCTCCTCATATCTCTCACTTGACTTGCACTCACAGCAATGTACACTCTTAAAAACAATTGGATTGCCTATGTACAGAATTCTGCTTCTGTGCCATCAAATCTGAATTACATGACCTGTATAAACTGGACAAAATTTGCATAAAGTCTTATTCTCATGGTGTTTGTTTTTGCTCATTTACGTAATTTATTTTCTTCGTACTAATCAACAGAGAGGAGTAAGCAACTATACAGGATAATGAGGGCGCAATCTGACCCTACTCTACGCCACCGGTGTAACAGCGGCGCAGCGAGAATGGGACGCCCCAGAACAGAAAGGGGATTCAAATCCCCTCCAAAAGGGGAATTCAAAGGGGATTTGAATCCCCTTTCCATTCTGGGGCCTCCCATTTTCGCTGCACCGCTGGTTACAATGGTGGCATTAGTAGGATTGGATTGCGCCCTGAATCTTGGCCTCTAAACACTTTAAATCATATTCAGCGATGCTCTGGCTTTTGAGATTTCAGCAGGCATCATCTATATCAGACATTTTGTGACCTTGTCCCCCCCCCTTCAAGTGTCACTTTTCCAAATACTGTACCACCTTTTGCAGTTACCTCTTTTGCGAGTACCACCACTGCCACCAGAGAAAACAGCTGTGCACAGGAGTAGGAGTAGGTGGTTTGCCTCACCATTTGGGTCTAGCAGCTGCTCAGCCATATTTTGCCCACTGGTGTTACCACTGCCCCAGCCAGCTCCACTTCCAACAGGATCAAGCCAGGCAGAGCAGTGTCATGCAGTCACTGTGGCAGTGGGCTAAGTACTGCTTGCATGCTGTGAAGTACCACTTTGTGGTGCTTAGTACCCACTGGTTAAAAAGCACTAATTGTATCCTTTCACGCATAGCTGTGCAGACATACAGACTAGAAACTTGCATTCTTTTAATTGCAAGTTTTGAGTCGCAGAAAGCCGAATTTGTCACCTGTTAACTATCTTCTGTGTTTCCACAGAATCATGACATGCATGTAGCTCTGCTGGCACTTTTATGCTTATAGAGGGGGCATTTAACTCCTTTCCCTTGTGCCACAATACCAATGGAAGTGTTTCCTTTAGCAGGGGAGGGGAGTTTCCATTAGCAGAACTGTTGCACAACCCTTTGAGGGAACTGGCTAGGAAATTGGAGTGTAAGAATGTAGGCAGAGGCGTCACTACGATTTGCATTACTCAGTGCGAGATCTCATTGCGTCACTCCCAGGCACCTCCTCAAGTACCAGACCATACAGAATCCTTAGTAATGTTTTTTGTATTGATGTTACTCGCAAATTGTAATTCTTGTACAGTTGGCCCTTTTTATCCATGGGGGTTCCGTTCCCGCACCCCCCCCTAGTGATGCCACTGAAAGTAGGAGTTGCCCTTGGTGAGGAATGAAAAAGAGCTGTAACTATATACAGATTTGAAAGCTTATGATCTTGAATCCTGCTCCCCATCCTTGACTGATCCTCAATTTTTGATAGTTATGTTTTTATCTTAACTGTTGCTACAAGGTAGTCAGTGAATGAAGCAAGCTTTTTTACATATTTCAAAGCACGTTCCCTTTAACTCAAATACTCTACACATCAGTCAAATATGTCTAAAGCCCCTGATGGTATTGGGGCCCTAGATATGTTCATTGTGCATTAAATCACACTGCAGTCAGCAAAACATCCAAATGGAGTCTTTATAATTTCACAAATAAACAAATCAATAAGTTGTAGAAGGAGTGAGCAAATAATTAGATATAATAGCCTTAGGGGGGTTGGAGTGCACAGTGAGGTTTGCTTGGAATGGATTTGACATGTACCATGAAGGTCTCCCTTGAGGGGGAGTGAACACGTTTTTCAAATGGCTGAAAATAACAGAACGTTAAGAAATGCTGAAACCAGCACTGCAGAAAACTCTCTCTTAATGTCAATTAAACACTGTTGCCTCTACCAATCCAGCCTTGCTTTTTTGACTTAAGCCAACATACAGGTTGAAGTGGGATGCAGCGATCTATTTTCACATGTAACATCCATAAAAAGCAGGATTCACACCTGAAAATGCATTCATTTTTCATGAAGCCACCATATATTTTTGAGAGAAATCTATCTGAAAGAAATGTTGAAATAAGCTTATGCTAGTTTTCTCAAATACATACTAAGGATAGTTAGAAGCTCTGCGAAAAAAGAATCTTGGAATCAAATTAACCTTTCTTTTACAAACAGGAGAAAAGGTTGGAAGAAGCTGTCTGACTATAGTGTATCTGGAAGATTATTTAGAAAATAGCCTAGTTGTTATCTGGAGGTATTTTCACACAATGCTCAAATTGCCCTGATTTCCCCCCCCCCCCCCCCGCTACTGTATTTTACAGTGCAATCCTACCCAGAAGGAGGGAAGACTTTGAAAGGGAAAGGGGATTTAAATCCCCTTTACATCCCCCTTTAAAGGGAATTTAAATCCCCTTTCCAAAGCCTCCTGCCCTCCACCACTGGCTGCACCAGTGGAGGAGATGGGTAGGATTACACTGTTAGAGTAGGGATGGTCAGCAGACAATCCAAGGGCCAGTTTTAGCCCCCAAAGCAACTTTAGGAGGGCCCCTAGTGACCCTTTATTTTAGTCGAGGTGTGGTGAAAAAATATTTGCTCTCACATTCCCCTGATGCAGATGAGAAGTAATGAATCTGTGTATTTTGTATAAATCAGTGGTTCTCAAAGTGGTGGGTCGCGACCCACCATTGAGAACAAAAGCTGTCCCCTTCCCCCTTAAGGGGCGGGGACAGCATGGCACCACCACCAAAGTGCCTGAAACGGCTGTTGTGGCACTTAACGGGGCTTGGGGGAGCTTTGCAGGCCTCTGCAGGCCAACCCTCTGCAGGCCTCCCCAATCTTCAGATCGCTTCAAAACGGCGATCTTCAGGCACTTCCGGGTTTCGCAAAAAACAGAAGTGCCTGAAGATCGCCGTTTTGAAGTGATCTGAAGATTGGGGAGGCCTGCAGAGGGTCACACAGGCCTCCCCCAATCTCCCCCAAGCCCTGGTAAGTGCTGCAACGGCCGTTTCGGGGGTGGTTTTGGTGGTAGCGATCCCCCGGATCGCCACCGCTGCTGGCTCTGCCCCCACAAACACTCAAAGTTCTCCCCGCCTCATGGGGAGAACTTTGAGAAACTGGTATAAATGTTACTGGCATGTCAGTATCTCATCATGCCCATTCTAGATAAGTAAAGGACCAGAATTGTCTCTGCAAAGGATCTTTCAGCATCCTCTCAGTGCAGTGGTTCCCAAACTGGGAGGCACAGCTCCCAGGGAGCTATGGAAACCAGCCACGGAATCCCCTTGGAAAACAGTGCAATGCCAATTGGCAGGCATCAACATAATGTAATAGGGAGCCACGGCCAATGGTTGAGGGAGCCGCAGGTTGAAAAAGTTTAGGAAGCACAATTGCCTACCCCAATTGACTGTCTCCTTCCATCCACACCCCTATGAAACCTTTATTGCTGGGTGATACCAACATTTTCATCAAACGTGACCATCTGCAATGGGCTTGACATTCCAATCCCCAGACTAGTGTCTCTTTAATTGAGTGGCCCCTGAGAACACAGAAGTAAGATATTCTTGGTCAAGGAATGTCTTGCCTTTTACTCAAAGGTTTTAAAGTTTGAAAACTGCTATTTTTTTTGTTTAGGGACTTTTCTGTTTTATAAGTAAAGAGACTGACACCATTAAATTTTCAAAAGCTGCCAACTGGCAGGTCATTTGCTATTAGCATTGATAACTAGCACTCATCCATTCTCTCCTTGGAATCAAGAGTTGGCATAGAATTTGTGGCTCATCTGATCTAAGTCCTTTCCACCGAGAGTTTCTGCAGACTTAGTCCACACCTTGACCAATGTTCATCAGCTCTCATCTTCAAAACCTGCAGCAAAATGACATGCCAAAGTCCTTTATTCTATTGCCCCACTGTGTATAGTCAAGAAGAATGTTGTGATCTCCAACTTAAATCTATTTTTCAGTACCTTGAACCCAATTTTCTTTTTCGTTCCTGAGTGGCAATTTCAGTCTCCCTTAAGAGCTAATACAGCACTTGACCCACACCTCTTGGCAACCCAGGGTGCTGGGGAAGACAGAAGTGACCCATCATGGATTCTTTCTAGGCAATCAAGATGTCTAAGGACCTCTTTGCATGTTTTTATTTTTAGATTTGCACCTAAAAATGAAAACTGAACGTGTGTATCATGCAGGTATACTTGTTAAGAGAACTGGGGTTGTCTGTGGTTCCCTGTTTCACACCCAGCTGCAAACCTAGGGCTGTTGCTCTGTAATGTAAAGGCCCTTACCGTTGCCCTGAAAAGGCCCTTACTGTGTATCTACTAGTGAACAGCTCATTCCTGATTCAGACCTGTACCTGTAGATACTAAACGAATAAATCATTTTGGTTTAAAAGTTTATCTTACTAAATTAATAGTAGAGATTGGCAGTGTTTAGCAGTGGGATTTGAGGCAGCGTTTGGCAGTCAACCCGGCATTTACACACTCTCTCTCTCTCCCTTCTTGCTAGGTCCTAATAGTGTGCAGCACAGGCTTGGCAGGAATCATGCTGCTCAGCTACCAGCGGGACTACACAGTGTGGGTGCTGCCACTCGTCATTGTCTGCCTGTTTGCATTCCTGGTTGCTCACTGCTTCCTGTCCATTTATGAAATGGTAGTGGATGTCCTCTTCTTATGTTTTGCCATTGACACTAAATATAACGATGGCAGCCCTGGGAAGGAATTCTACATGGATAAGGTTCTTATGGTGAGTTTATTTTCCGTACTTGTGTGGTCTCTGAGGAACTGTGACGCGTAGAAAGCTTAGAACAGTGATTCTTACACTTATATTGGGGAGGGGGGGCTATTCAGAATTGCATGCTTTGTTTGTTTTCTGGTTCACATGTTTTTATCTGCAACCAGCATGATAAAACTGCAAAATTAAAACTCAACTGCTGCTTTGATCTTTCATGACTGCAATCCAGTAAGACGACATGTATGTGTGGCGAGGACCATGTCCTCAGCCAGAGCATTGTTTCCACTGTGGCTGCTTACACTCTTGAAGAAGGAAGCTGCTTTTCAGGTTAAATTTTAAAATGTAAACTGAAAAGTGGTTCAGGCGCCAAATCTCCTGGATTTCAGAATTTCCTTTTTTTAATTGTGATTTTGGGGCTACACCTGAAACTTCACTAGGACCTATTGGTGATCCCTAGACCCCAGTTTAAAAATCATGTACTTAAAGGATCAGTCTCTGCTAATTTGCTTCAAGATTCAACCAGCATGAGAGATCTTCACATTGAAAAACTAAAGACATGAAAAGATGTTTGTGCAGACAGAAGAAATGGTTCCTTATAATAGTTATAAAAGGAGAGTTGTAGTGCAGTAGCAGGTGTAATGCTTACATGTTAAGAGTAATTTATGAAATGCTTTCACCGTTCAAAATGCTCCACATACAGTGGGTCAGTTCACTGAGGTTCAATTCATGGTTTGGCTGTACAGGCGCAAGCCTTCTGCCCCCCCCCCCCCATTTTTCTTGTCCCATTGAGAGCTCTGCTTGATGTTATATCTGTACTGACTTGCTAACTAGGGTTACAAGGGATTCTGATTTGCAGGCTAAACTTAAACCATAATTTGCCATCTGTTTGGAAATAACTACTGTAATTAAGTGGAGTGTGCAAGGGGAAGCAGAAACACGCAAATATGGGGGCAGTTGTAATCTTTACAACTGTCCTGCAAAGTCTTATCAAGTATTGTCCCCATTTTTCAGACTAAGATATTCTTAAATTGTTTCTTAATGCCACTAACAGCACAATCCTGTGTAACTCTTGCACTGGTGTAACAGTAGATCCACCAGTGTAAGTGCACTTATGCCAGTGTAACTTTCCGTACATCGCTGAAAGCATGATGGATACCAACGTAACCCCTCTCAGACGCTGCACATGCACAGTTCGGACGCAGGACAGAAGCCAGCGCAACTCCGCCAGAGCAGGGGGCATTCTGGCATTCTGGGGGCGTTCAGACACCCCCGGAATGCCCCCTGCACTGGCGGAGTTGTGCTGGCATCCATCCTGCATCAGAATTGCTCATGTGCGGCATCCGAGGGGGGTTATGCTGGTGTCCATCCTGCGTCCGTCGGCGTACATCAAGTTACACTAGCATAAGTGCACTTACACCAGTGAATCTACTGTTACACCGGTGCAAGAGTTACACAGGATTGTGCTGTTAGTGAGTTAATGGTAGGAGCAACAGTCTTTCTGTTTTATAGCTCAGAATCTTAGCCCTCTGCTTGACACTAAAGTTCCAGAGACTGACTATATGGAGGATCTTTTTCCAACTATCTTTCAGGAATTTGTGGAGAACAGCAGAAAAGCAATGAAAGAAGCTGGCAGGGGAGGTGGAGCTGAAAGCAGGGAGCTCAAATCAATGGTAGGTCCAAGGGACGAGGTGGCTGCTCTTTTCCAAGAGTTTCACTTGTACTTCCTGTCCCTCTCTATTTTCACTGACTGTGCTTCTTCAGGAGAAGTCTTTGTCGTTTGTGTCACTCAGGATGTTCTGCTTTTTCTGTTTGTGAGCTTGCCTATCACCTGGATTGCAGAGTTTTTGTCACAGCTGAGACCATCTCCCATAAAAGTAAGCTGAAAGGAACTGTATCTTCATTCTTCTACTGTGTTTCTGTAACCTCAGAGAGCAACTGGATTCTCTCAGTACCATTTTAACTATAATAGTCACAGTGTCCTAGGGACTATGTATGCACAAGAACAAACAGTTCTCTCTTCGGACTTACAAACTATTTCAGACATAAATAATAAATAATAAAGTGCCTGCCTAGCATTCCATGATGTCTTGCTGAGTTGTGGCAAACTTGTTCCTGGGCTTGATGTAATACTTATTGTACTTCTGTTGGAAAATGTGGCTCTTCACTGTGAGTGGTTAGAGACTTCTTAAAGGCACAATGGCTGTGTGTATTATAACTCACTTGACTTCCAACCCAAATAGAGTCTTTGCCAGCACATTGTAACCTCCACTCTCCTTTGCTGCAACAGGTTACCTGACCGATTGGTTGGGAGTTCAGAGTGTCTCAAGCTACATCACTTCTGGCCATACAGGCTAGTTTGCTTTAGCTTAATTTTGAATTTAATTGCTAATTCTTAAGCTTACCCCACCCTACCTTGCCCCTAAGGAAGTGGATACAGTTAGTCCTTTCAACCTGCTAAAGTAACATGCCTCCCAGTTCTGCTTGTTACCCCAACCCCTCTTTTTCTCTTTCTCTCTCTTATGAATGTTCCTTCTGTGTTTAACATTGTGTCTAGTGGACAAACGTGTCATTGGGCTTCCTCAGTTTCAGACACCTCCTTGTTTTACTTTAACATGCAATTGCTTTTTAATAAAGCATTCAATTCCTGTGCGTGAGAGAAAGTCAGGGACACATATAAGAAAATGAGAACGTATTACTATTCCAGGATGATACTGAAGCTTTAACTTGAACGCAAGCATGCTCAACTTTTTCTGCAGTCTTGGGGCTGAATCATTGGCTACATTTGGGCCAATATTTGCACTCACATACTGTCAATTCTTGCTACCCACGGGGGTTAGGTTCCTAGAAACCTCCACGGGTTGCGAATTTGCGGATACGGAACCATTGATCCTATAGTATCAATGGAGTTCCGTGCAGGGGGTTGGGGGGTGCCTTAACCTGTTGCCTCTGGAGGGTCCCTGCTGATCACGGGCGCCATTTTGAATGTCCTTGCAGCATTCAGGAAGGTCCTGAATGCTGCAGGGACATTCAAAATGGCACCTGCAATAAGCACGGAGCACTTTGAAGTGGCCAGGGAAGCCTCAGATGCTTTTCCTGGCCATTTCAAAGCGCTCCACCCTGATTGCAGGCACCATTTTGACGATCCCTGTTGCTTAAGGAAAGTCTCTGCAAGCTTTCTTAGGCAGCAGGGATCGCAGAAAGTGAGACATACCTCGCGAATGGCACAAGGTCGTCTACTGCTGCTTGCAGATATGTGAATTTGCAAATGAGTTACTCAAAACTTTAGCTGTTGCAATTTTCATAATCTCAATTTTCATAATTGTTGCAATTTTCATAATCTCACTTGAAAAAGGGCAACGTATTCTGAAAGAGACGGAAAACTGGGGAAAAATGGATCATACATGGGAAGTTTTCCCATGGGAGGGACGTTCTTTCCCATTTAATAGTTCTGAATGTG
This sequence comes from Plestiodon gilberti rubricaudatus, assembly GCA_026170595.1. NCBI lineage: Eukaryota > Metazoa > Chordata > Lepidosauria > Squamata > Scincidae > Plestiodon > Plestiodon gilberti. The sequence continues at coordinate 91,786,594 of JANXHW010000002.1, read as the reverse complement.
TTTATGTGGGAAGTCAAGTGGGTTGACTTGTGGGAAGTCAAGGCGGTTGCTGGCATAGGGAGAATTTCTTGAGCAGCTGTTGAATGTTTGGGGAAAGTTCATGTATACATATTTCATCACTTGTTGATGGTAACATGAAGCAATGATTTGCGTGTGCGAGTGGGCCATCAAAGATGGGATTTTGTATCACAGAGTTACTTTTACTAGAGATGGTTCAAACATTCAGCTGCAAGTCACCCAGAGAGTAGAAATCAAGTGGTATCAATGTATTTGTGAACTAGCCCTTAAGGTTGGTTCACATGTTTAGTCTAAATCAGTGTTTCTCAAAGTTCTCCCTGCAAAGCGGGGAGAACCCTGAGTGTTTGTGGGGGTGGGGCCAATAGCGGTGGCGATCCAGGGGATCACCACTGCCGCCATCAAAATCATGAAAACCGGAAGTGCCCAAAAATCACCAGGTTTTTTGCGATCCGAAGATCGAGAAGGCCTGCAGAGGGTCGCACAGGCCTCCCCGAAGCCCCCCCCCCAAGCCCCGGTAAGTGCAAAAATGGCAGTTTTGGGCACTTTTACGGTGGTGGTGATCCCCTGGATTGCTGCCAACACCACCATGCTGTCCCCAGCCCTTAAGGAGGCAGGGGGCAGTTAAAGTTCTCAATGGTGGGTCGCAACCCACAGTTTGAGAACCACTGGCCTAAATGACAACTATTATGAACTGCATGAAAGGCAAGAGTGGTGAACCTGTCCTGACTCCCGTATTAATGAGAGGCTAGCTAGGAGATAACACTTGGAATGGAGTCAAGCAACAGCACACTCCTGCAAGCAACAACGGGCTACATGTGCTTTTGACATTTTTATAGCCACTAAGCACGGCTGGCTGCCAAATCTTTCTCTTAGCTTCCATTTCAGCTTCAGGCTCAAAATCAGATCTAGTCTCTCTGTCTCCCCCCAAAACTGCCGACAAGTACTGTCTTTGTTCTTTCAGTAAGAGAGGGAGAGGGGAATGGGTCACCTTATACTCTCACTTCAGCCTCTGCCTTGACAAAACTGCAAGCAATAATGAAGTCTCTCATTTAGAATGACATCCTTGTGCTTCCTGGATAATCAGCTAGTGATCTGTTTCACAAAGCCTTGGTCCCTGCAACCCCACAGGGTTTGTTGCCACCTCTGTAAAGGCCTCAATGGTTTATCTGAGCTGTGAGCCAGTGATCTGCATGTAAGAGCATCTGGTCAGCCAACATTCATAACTGTAACCCCACACCATCAGCTAATTTCAAAAAAATATAGTACACAATAAAATATCAGACCTGTCTAGCAGGACGTGGCGGCACAAATAAGTCTCCCGCCACATCCTGTGCAGGATGGGGCCTGCGCCGGCAAACTCCTCAGGGTAAAGGGACGTTCGATAGGATTGAACGGGGGGGGGGATAGGATTTGGCAGAGCACGCCACCAACAATCCCGTCCCGGGCCCAGCTGACCAGTCCTACCCACATGGAACTCCCCGTTCCACCCTCCCCAGCACCTCTGCCAACCGGCAGGGATTTACCTCGTCGGTGCAGGGATGGGATCCAGGTTGGTTGGAGTGGTGCCAGCTTTGCCGCCAGTGCTGCTTACTCCCAGGATGTTGAAAACGTGCCTTATAGCATGTTTGCTACACCCTGGAGCGGTGCAGCAGCAGGTGCGCCACTCCAACGTTAGACAGGATTGCACTGTAAGTTTGTCAATAATGCCCAATTTTTTACAGCCACTACAATAAGAACCGGACTATACATGGTATATGCATCTCTATCATATAGAAAACAACAAACAATATCTGTTTAAACTAGGTAGCTCTGGTAATCACAATTGGAAACTGAAACTGCAGTCTTCATGGAAAGAAGTAATTATTAAAAACAAGAGGTTTGAAGAAAATATAGATATCTTAAGCTAGGATTGATTTAGTTTTCCAGAAAACAGTAAAAAAAAAAAAAAGACCAACACTACAGGGATTTATTGTTTGATTAAAAAAGAAAGAAAGAAATGTCATGCAAAGAACCAGGTTCATTACAGATTTATACATGTCTGTATTGGCACATTTATACGACAGTCCTGCAAAAATGAAAAAAAAACCTTGTAAATTCTCCATAGCATTGAAACTTGCTCTGCAATAGTTGAAAACCTAGCTTTTCTTTCGCGGCATCTGTACTGAACAGGCATACCTTTACAATTGTAGTTTTACAGAGTTTCAAACTTAATGCATTTTATGAATGTATGTTGTGGACTTGATATGCTAAGGAAGCTTCTCCATTACTCTGACTTGGGCGTCAACTAAAACTGTGTTCAGGCACGTCTATAAAGGCACAGTGTAACAAACAAAGAATTAATACAGGCCACCATGCTTACTACTGTATGTTAATTGCTAACATCTGTAGCATCCTGTCAAGCAGTGGAAACAGTTTACCTACACATCTGCACCCATGGAGGCAGAGGTCAATGTCTTGTCATCACTTGGCAAGATGTTACAGATGATTAGCTTCCCATACTGAACTAGATGGACCAATGGACTTGCTCAGTATAAGGCAGCTTCATATGTGTTATAATTTTAAATGCTTTGGAAGACTTAAAATCAGGCTCAGTTCAGGCATGGTGACAAACTATTGTTGGTCATTACAAGAACGAGCAGCAGTGAACTGTGTTTTGAAGCCGGCTGGAGAGCAAACTGTGATTTTTCAAATTCAGGTGAAACGGCTAGATGGTTTGCTGCGAACTAAAAGCAGAAGCTTCTAATGTTCTCTCCTTAAGCATGAAGGTGGGAAAGGAGGAGGAAGCATGCAAGCCCAAGACTCATCACTGCTTGTTCTTGCAATGAGAAGTCATGGTTTGTCATTGTATCTGAATTGTTTTCAATAAAGTATCTATTCCATGAGAATGTTGAGCGTTCATACTCATTCTTATTAAAATTAGGTATTTTGAACTTTGACATAATAGCCAGGATCCAAATAATTGTGCTGTGAGTTCTAGGTACCCAAGGGAGCTTTGGACTTGTAGAAGAAGTCCCCACCCCCACCACATGGCAAATCACTTTTTAAACTGAGTACATTTTCCAAAATAGATTGTGATATGGCACAAGAGTCTCCCATTTTCAAGGACACAAGTCAAAAAGCTCCCTGGGCATGCTCCAAAGTATACCTAGCAATTATGGCCTTTGATTTGATTTTGGCAAAGAAGCACGTAAGTACAGTGGGCCCTCGCTATCTGCGGAGGATCCTTTCCTCGTACGCACGCACGCACGTACGTACGTAGATAGTGAGGATCCACAGATACTGGGGTCTGTAAAATCTGTAAAAAGTAAATAAGTCCCCCCCCCCCAATCCCTGTTTCTGCCTTCAAGTGTCCAAACCACACCGTCTTGAAGCCTCCACAGGGCTTCTGCACGCTTAAGGACCCACTTCCGGGTCGCACAAAGACTCTTCCCTCCTCCCAGCCTTGCCCTGAGAGGAGGGAAGAACCTTTGCATGACCCAGAAGTGGGTCCTTAAGCGTGCAGAAGCCCTGTGGAGGCTTCAAAATGGTGCGGTTTGGACACTTAAAGGTAGAAATGGGGATGGGGGGCACTTTTTATTTACTTTTTACAGGTTTTTGAGGGTGGACCCCACGGATCCAGGACCTGCGGAAAGTCAAATCCGCGGATAGAAAGGGTCTGCTGTACTATTTAATTGCTAAAACGTGTCTCATTTTTTAATTTAAAGGAGTCTCTTCAGATTATTTTATAGGGTTGTTGGTAATTATGCTCTTCATTATATAAACATATGGAAGTTTTTGACCTTTTCCTAACTTGCCTTATAACTTTCTTTTCTAGGCCTCTGGAGCAAGTTCATCTTGAAGCTAGTCAGCCATTATGGAAACCATTGACATTCCAAAACAATATCTATCTTATCTATCTATCTCTCTATATATATCTATATATATTATTTAAAAAGCAGCCAAAATCAGAGAAAAGGAACAGGGATTTAATACTTTTTTAACGATTATTTTTGTGAAACATGTACTCTTTTCATACGGGTGGCTTTTACAAGCAACTTTTATCATTGTTCCATTTTAAAATATAATCGTTCGTGGCAATGTTATGATTGTAATCCAATTGAGATAATTCGCAATTTGGAGGAGGATTCCATAGTATTTTTAAACAATCACACAAGATTACAGATTTGAAATACTTAAGTGGGTCAAGTAATTTCCCCTAGTGATTATTTTTAATTAGCATAACTCTTACAACTCAATGGATAATGACTGTTCTGGTGAGGAAAAAAATCCTTCGTAGGGTTTTTTTTTAAAGAACTGGAATGAACTATACATTAATCATATTGAATGTTGCTTGTTCTTTGCAATGGGATGCTAATAGGATCCAGTACGCTCCACATATCCAGTTTTTTCTCCTTAACACATTAGATATTTTATACCAAACACATTAAAAAAAAATCTTACCCAACTCCTCAGGTATTTAGATATTGAGAGAGCCCCTGAATCTGTGAAGGACAAACAGGCATGTGAGAGAGGATGAGTGTTATATGCAACTTTTGTCCTTTGTTACCTTCTATTTTCCCCTTCTGTTCAATATTGTCCTTTGCACATTGTTGTTCCTCTGAACTACGCAAATTCTTTAAATAAGCAGTTGAATAACAGGCTTCAGAAGTTCGGCCTTAGACGTACTCATCACTGTTCATCCATGACTATATGGAAAGATGCTGAGAGAAAAGAGAGAAACATTTCCACTGTACAAAAAAACAAATAAGTACTGTAAGTCATTTGTAGTGTTGTTGTTTTTACTTCTGGAACCGTTGTTTTTACTTCTGGAACCATTCCTTGGTCATGTTTTTCTTTACATGTTTGGTAATCAGTGGAGTACAGTGAGAAAGAACAGGTAAACATCTTTTTGAAATGTCACTGCCTTAGTATCTAAAGTAGTTCATAAGAGTAGCCTCTGTGCATTCATGTTCATGATGTCTGAGTTCCACATGAATACTTCAGAAACTTCCAGAAAGCAATATTTTTGTCCCTTTTTACCTTTTCACAGTTTTAGAATGAATCTATATTAAGAATCACTTTTCTATCTCAGTTGTTGTTAGCAGCTAAGTAGATGTCACAGTGACACAACTCATGTGTTGGAATGTGGGTCATGGGAAACAACTTTCCTCAGTCACTTTGCTCCCAGATAGCCATTCCAGGGGAAAAAAGGGGCAGGGGAGAAAATCACACAGGGGAGAATAGTTCAGCACTCCATGCGGCACATTAGCCTCTCCCCATCCCTCCACTTTGGCATGACCCACATTCTAGCATATGGATCTGCTGCCAACACATCTAGTTTGCCGCTTAGTCTTACTGCAGACACAGGGGGATCTCTCTCCCTGGGTCTCTTGGTACAAAGAGGGCCTAGGTTCCAGAGGTACTAAATGTAGATTCTGGAAAGCATTTCTTATATTTTGGTCTTTACAATAATACAAATTTGTAGTCATCTCTGCTTCCTCCTGATAAAATATACTGCAGCTAAACAGTAGATCTGTAACAGATATGTTCGTTCCCATATCATGTGATGATTAATTTTGAAAGACTTCTGTGAGTGAATTATCTTGGTGTTGAAGTGATTCATACAACACCCTGGTGAGACCACCACCTTTTGCCTTCCTGGGATCATGTTCATTCCATACATTGGAGTGATGTAGGACTTTCTTTCTTTGTAACCTTTCTGTTCTGTGCTGTAGTACATTTTGTATTCCTGCAAAGTGACAGAGTCCAAGCCTTTTGGACCAGAGTCTTTTGTTTTGAAAGGCTTACAGGCCAAACCTGTCCTCCCCCGCCATAGGCATACTACCCGGGGGAGGCCTTGGCTGGAGGTCTACTTGGGGTAAGCGGGCATTTGCCCACTTAGCCCAGGTAAATCTAGATAATCTCTTTAGCTGGCGGAGAATAAAGCATCCCCGTGTCAGGTGCAAGGGCCTGGGAGGATAGGATACAGCGTCCAACACAGACGCCGGTCCCACTCCCCTCTCAGGCCCTCCCACCTCCCTGTTATGCTCCCTTCCCGTCACGCCCCTTCCTCCAGCTCCCGTGCCGCTCGGAGCGGTTTTACCTGCTCTGGCGTGCATGGGGGCTGGATCTAGCGCCAGCAGGACGGCGCAGGCCTTCCTGCCGACACGGCTTACTCCCAGGGTGGAAAGTAATGTTGCAAACGTATAGTACGTTTTCAACATTCAGTGCCACTAGTGCCCATGGGGGATAGGACTGCACCATTAGTCTAGTGCCTCTAATTCATTAAAAATACAAATCCAGTTAGCCCCTGCTAACTGGGCAAAACACCACTTTTTAAATTGTGATTTTCTTATATATAGCAGTGGGGAAGCAACTGCCACTGGTCATTCCAGCATTGCATCTTTTCAAGATGGTGTGCTTCTTTGGAACAGAGAACAATTTTTTTCATTTCTTTTCCTTTGTAAACTGCTTTGTTAATTTTTTTTGTTGAAAAGTGGCATATAAATATTCTTAACAATAAATTCTATTCTGCATCAGTCCCTAGGAAATTGGGATGCTTTGGGCGATGTTCTTCATGTACTCAAGCTTTCTATTCTGTATCTAAAGACCATCAAAGTCCTCGTCAATAGTGCCAACCATGTCGTCTGAGATAGTAAGACTAGTCCTGGGCCATACCATTTCAGATTTTTTTTGGGGGGGGGGGATGTTACACAGTCCTCTACAAAAAGAAATCACCACATATAGAAAATGTAGCATGCCAGAAAGAAGGTTGAGCTGGAATTCTTCTGCCTGACATGGTTTTATTTCTATATGTAGGGAGTTTTTTACACTGGGAAACATTCGAACTCCAGTCCCTCAGGTGCAGTCTGAAGAAGACAGTTGAGGTGACAGTTTTACTCCTCATCTTCTGTTGGTGTACACCAGGCCATAATGTTGGACTGATGTGTGACAGAAGCCTGTTTGATAGACATTTGCTTTCCAGAAGGTTTTAAAGTTTGACAAGACTCGGTCTCATTAATGCCAGATGCTCAGAGGCTTCTTGAAGAACTTCATTACTGCTAGTACCTTTCATTTAACAAGCAAGAACTTGTCCATATTTTATGTGTTAAATCCTTTCTTCAGTCCTGAAATTTACCACGTTATGCTAATATTCCATTGTTTGGCTTATTGTAATGGTAACTGCTTACAGTGTAATTGCAGAGAATGATTTCATGATCTGTTTATGCGATATATTCCTTTTTGTTACAATTTTTTTAAAAAAACTATTTTTGTTAATGTAAAGTTAAATATTTCAGAGCAGAATTTTTAAACTTTATTGCACTAAATGCAAACGTGGAGAGAGAGAAAGTAATGCCTCAACGGTTGAATCAAGAGAATCTTTTTGAAAAAGAGAGTTACTGTTCTAGATAAGTTTAGCAAAACAGTTCAAGAAATGGGTGTAGAGACACCCAATAGAATTTAATGGCCACCAACCTTTTTATAAATGGCTGTTTTGATTCTGTGCTTCCTTTCAAAGGATCAGACCTTTAAAATTGCTGCTGAAGGAAACATAGCATTCTGTACTTAATCGGTGGTCTTGCTGTGTAACTAAATGCTTCAGTTTCATTTTTATAGATCATCTGACATCTTAATCGTTTCAGACTACTTGCAATAAAATTCAGGACAAGTTAAAAAAAAGACAAATCCTTTCTCTATCAGTCGCAAAAACCAATCATGGAAGTACATTTTAAGACTAGCAAACTAGATTAGCCTCTGTTCCTGCTAACACTTGAACCCAACCTGCTTAACTTTACCAACATGAATAATGCCATGAAACTTCATTAGGTCCGTTGACATGAATCAAGATCTGAATGCATGTATGTTAGCAGGAACAAGGCATTAGTCTAGGCTTAAACTCTAGAGCACTGCTTTAAGTCTCTTTTAATGTATATATTACATGTTACTATAAGGATATTTATAGTTAAGGAGGAGAGTTAAGAAGAGCCTTAAAATATGTGGAAGGAAGGGCAGTTGCTCTGCCACGGCACTGTACTTGAGACACAGTTTGCTTAAGTCACTTGGGGTTTGACAACAACCATGAGACAAACCTGGGCTCAGCAGGTTGAAAACCACAGAAGCTGGATTCCAAAATAAGGAAAATGGCAGATCACTTAAGAGGCTGCTACATGGAAACTGCAGTTAACTTCAGTTTCAGAAGTCATCACACAAAATGGGAGACTTGGATTTGGCTCACCTTTGACATCATCAAAACACCTGCTTTGCCAGGTTCCACGAGCTTGCATTCCCAGTTTGCTGGAAGCCCTGGAAAGAGAGATGCTTTTTGGTTTAAACTTGCAACTAGAATTGTAATCAGAAACAAAAATTTTGTATTTTTGTATAACTTGATTGTGCAGCATTTTTATATACAGGTCTTGTTTTACAAATAAATTTTGTTTCTTAACATGGTGTTTAAAACGTTTTATGGCTATTGCTTCCTTTAGGCAGCTGGAAACTTGAAAATAAATTCAAGGTGAAACTTCAGTGTACACAGACCATGCCTAGGCTTTCGTCCACATACAGATACTCTAGTAATTGAAAACTGCACTGTCAGGTTACTTGGAGCTACCTGAATTATGTTCGGAGCCCTGGTCACCTCTCAGGTACAGGAGTAGATATAGAGTTGGCATCTGACTGATCAAAATATGTATTTAAAACATTAATGTTTTTTTTTTAAAAAAAAACAGTAACCAAGAGAAGCATGGTAATTTCAACAGCCGCTGGCCTCTAAAAAACTTCAGTCCCTCCCCAGAGCGTTGCAGTGTGCAGTGCTAGGTCACATGAAGTCCTCTTCTCCTACAGAAATTGCCATGGACACCATAATCAAAGTAACCACAAAAAATAAGCAAGTGTGCCCCCACCAATTAATCAACAAATTGTTTAGATCATTAATTCACTGATGAAAACAAAGAAAGCGTCCAGCCCTAGTGATTACACACATTATATTCATTCTGTGCTGTGAAGGTGAAACAGAAGAAGGTTGCTTCTCCTCAGTGTCATGTCTTATAAAACATTGGTGAACAACTCATGTTCTGAGCTCTCTCTTTTCCCAGCCCCCTTCAAGGAGCACTTACCAGAGGCGTCACTAGGGTTTGTCACCCAGTGCAAGAGCTCAGCGCGTCACCCCCATGATGGGCCCCAGAGGTGAATACATAGAAACAAGGTTGGGCTGAGCTGGGTTCTACAAAAGATGCCCATCAGGCAGGACTATGTATTTCTGCAGATTACTCCTGTTCAGTGGTGTCACTAGGGTTCGTGTCACTGGTCTGATAACTCATGCTGTCACCCCCATTAACTTTATTTTAATATATAACAGTACAGATCACCCAACAAATCAGTAACCAACTCGGCTCTTGGAACAATCGGTCTCACTGGTCTGTTTTAAGGAAATCCACTTTTTGTTACATAAGGCAGTTGTGTTTTATTTTTCTGGTTATTTGGCCATACCTTTTGATAGAATACAGATAATTCAATTTGGTTTGTTTCATTGCATTCTGCATGAATTTATGCATCGAACGATATGTAACATGAAGGTATTATTCATAAATACAAAGTTTTCACAATTTTCTACCACTAGTGGTGTCGCCTCCACACCCGAGGGTGCACTGTCACCTGGTGCGGTCTGCACCCCCCCCCCCAGTGACGCCACTGGTGCTTACCTAACAGCTGCCAAGGCCCAAGTAGCTGTCAAAATGGGATGTTAAAACCTCTGACTTGGGAGCCCAATGAATGACTGTTAGTTGAGATGGCTCAACAGTGAGGGATATGCTTCCTAATGGTTAGTGTTCCCAAAACAGTGCCCTGGTAACCCAATCACATCATTCTTGCAGGAAAGGCTGCTGGGAAACAAGAAAAGGAAAATACAAATTCAAAACAGGAAATAAAAAAGCCACTTTCAATCCAGCTACAGGCCAGGCTTTTGGACAGAGATGGCCTTGGTCGCCCTTGTTGGATGATACATAGGCTTACCAGATCTCCAACTGGGACAGAGTGCTAGACCTTTAGGAGAAGGAATGTGGGCAGGTGTAGCTTGTTAAACCTTAGAGCACAATCCTAGGCATGTCTACTCAGAAGCAAGCCCCATTTGGATTGTGCCTAGGATTGTGCTCTAAGGTTTAACAAGCTACACCTGCCCACATTCCTTCTCCTAAAGGTCTAGCACTCTGTCCCAGTTGGAGATCTGGTAAGCCTAATGATACAACGAGTACTAGAGTGCGTTCCTGCTGGTCATGTTGGAACTCTCAGTGGCTAGACACCATTGACCTTGGTGTCCTTTTGGGTCAGTTGGCTGAGTTGAGGCTGGAGGTCACTGCCTTGCAGTGGTTCCACTTCTTGGCTGATAGGTCCCAGATGGTGATGCTGGGGGGATACCTGTTTGGTGTTCTAGCCTTTACGAGGTGGGGTGCCACAGGGGTCTATTCTGTCCCCTATGCTTTTCAACATCTACATGAAACTGCTGGGGGAGATCATCTTGGAGTATGGTGTCACCAGAATGTTGATGACACACAGCTGTATCTCACCTTGCCATCCCATTCCAGGGAAGCTGTGGAAGTCCTGGAACATTGTCTGGATGAGGGCCAATAAACTGATATTAAATCCAGACAAGACAGAGGTTACATAAGAAGAAGAGCCCTGCTGGATCAGGCCAAAGGCCCATCTAGTCCAGCTTCCTGTATCACACAGTGGCCCTACCAGATGCCTCAGGGAGCACAAGACAACAGGATACTTGTATCCTGTTGCCACTCCCTTGCACCTGGCACAAAGAAAACCTACTCCTACAACCAGGAGATTGCTTATCCCCATCATGGTTTGTAATTGACCAGGTTTTCCTGGTCAGGAAATCCTTGATGCAGGTACTGAGTCATCCACCCATTCTGAATGGGTTTGCAATCCCCCTGCAGGAATGGGTACGCAATCTGGGAGTGGTCCTGGACATAACTCTCCATGGAGAGCAAGGTGGTAGCTGTGGCCTGGGGTGCATTTGCCCAGCTTCAGCTGGTACCCCAACTGTGGTCGTACTTGAGTGTTAATTTGACCTGACCATGATGGTCCATGATTTAGTGACTTCAAGTCTGGATTACTGTAATGTGCTCTACATGGGGCTGCCCTTGAAGATGCTTCGGAAGCTGCAATTAGTGCAGAATGTGGCAGCTTGGGTGGTTACTGGAGCTAGGAAGTTTGATTTTATTGGAACACTGCTGCAGTGGCTACACTGGCTGCCCATTTGATTCCGGGCCCAATTCACGGTGCTGGTATTAACTTTTAAAGCCCTCCACGGTTTGGGATCAGGTTATCTGAGGACTGTATGGGACAGAATGTATGGGGGACTGCCTTTCCCCATACATTCTGGCCTGCCCTCTTAGGTCATCTCAGGGGGCTGTCCTGCAAGTGCTTCCTCCAACTCAGGTTAGAGGAATGGCAGTGTGAGGGTGAGCTTTCTCCGTAGTAGTGCCACAATTATGGAACTTCCAGGGGAGTTAAGAACTGCCCCTTTCCTCATAGTTTTTCAGCGAGGACTCAAAACATTTTTATTTGGTCAAGCATTTGGAGGATGTGCTTGTGGTTGCCTCCTGTGCCTCTCTATATATGATGTATTATTGCATGCTGCTTCCCCCCACCCATACACACACATTTCTATAGTTGTTGGTCTGAACTGCTGGCCCCCAACTGTTTTTATTTATTGTTTTATTTATTGTAAGCGTTATTGTTGTTTTCTATGGAAACTTGTAAGCTGCCCAAGCTGCCCATTTTTTTTTTAAATAATAAACAGAAGAAATTTGAATTTGACCTCAGTCGGGAGAAAGAGGGTCTAGGTCTATAAAGGATGTGTCAAAGAGAACCACAATTGTTAGACAAAACAATCATTGTGTGGGGAAAGGCCAAGTTCTTCACACAATGAAGAAGTAGAAATCTGTTCTGTTCAGCAATCCAGCTACCAAGCCCAAGTTGCCACTGGTCATAATCCTGTTTTTACTATGAAGACACGCTGTAGTTCATCCTGTAGACTTGAGAGATACTTTTTTTCTCCTTTCAAGAGTTCTATCTGTTTGGCACTCCTGTACCTTGGTGTTGGCTAACTTCTGCACCCTTGGGGGAGGGGTCATCCTATCCTAGTCTCCAGATAATGCATTAGGAGCCAGGAGTTAATTTATGCCACTGCCCCCCCTCCCGCATGGGTACACTCCATAAGAAAAGTTGACCCCATCCTCGCATTGTACCATTGCATACAAACATGAATAGTTACATATTTTCCAAAATCAAAAAGAGAGCCACCGCAATTCCTGAATTGCTCTTTTTTTCCTGAAGTTTAACTAATGTATAGGTCGCTAGCTTGAAGTCCACAAACGGTTCTCACGCTAAAACTCTTCCTGGACTTCATTGCTTCAGGCAACAGATGGGCAACAACACATTTGAATGCTTCCTGATGTAAAATAAACCACATAGATACCAAAAACTAGGAGGCTAGGTTTGACTGCTTCTCTCTGACATTTACTTTTGTATTCTCCGGTTTGGTAATGATGGTGGGTTTTTAAAATATGGATAGAGGATAATTCAATAATGTAATAATCACTCACCACCTGCACTCTGAAGTAGGAACAACTTTACTACATGATGAGGTGCTTGTCTAGACTGGAACTGGGAGTCTGACTCCATAACCTACCTCTTACTTTGGGTGCAAGAGATCTATAGCTCTTCATCTGTTTCAAGTTAGCTCTAAGGTGATATTAACATCCTACTTTAAACATACCTTAATTTTGCCCCTTATTTTAGACACGCTTCCCCTACCAAGAACGCTTTGAGGCCAGCAAAATGCCACAGATTTAGCAATACTGGGGTGGGGGGTAGGGTCAACACTTCAGTACAGCCTTGTCTGCTCAACAAAGTATCTCTGTCATCTCTTCCATTGTTTGTGTCATCTCTTCCATTGTTTGCACACGCGCACACACTCCTTTTGATACTCCCTAATTGTCTAATTAACTAAAGCAAGTCAAGCAGAGCTGTTTCCTGCCCCTTTGTTTACTGCAAGCCACTTAAGCAGCATTTTTACATAAAGAGGGTTTAATTTATCGAGGAATTGCGTGCAGTCCGGACCATTGTGAAAACCCACTGAATTATGGATAGTTTTCATCAACCAGTCAAGCAACCAAGCCTCCTGCATACAGATAGGGCTGCGTACTGTGGAACTAACTACTCCTAAATGAGTTCATTTCAACTGTCAAGTATCATTTTTAAGGTGACATTGAGGCACAAAGCATTCTGGAGTACAAAGTAGTTGCACTTTGGAAAAACATAGGAAGGGGAGGGGGTCAGAAGAAGTAATGCTAAGAATGGTTTTTAGCCTGGAATGTGGCCCTTGCAACATTTAATATGGTATTTTTTTAAAGCAATGTGGGCCAAATGTGCGGCAAATGCCCATCCTGACAGATGGAGGGAAGGCACAGAATGAGAGCCTGTATGTTGCAGGGCTCCTAAAGGGCTTCGTGCATCTTTCTGAAGCTCCTCTCCAGAGTAAGGATTAATTTTAGTAGCTTTTACAGATGAGCAATTACAGCAGCCTTAATTAATTGTCAAGTTTATATCCCTTTGAAAACTAAGCTTCTGGATGGAATAAAGGATATAGTCATTTTCTATTCAGCATTTTTGTTTCCTGAGAAAAGAAAAGGGTATTATTGGATAACCTTGCATTCTACCCCACATGACAGCAGGTTTGGGGGCAGATTTTGCCCCTCTCCCAACAGAACATAATGAGAGCCATAGAGAATCATGGCTGCGATCTATATAGCCCTGGCCTTCATCTCTCAATCTCCACCTGGGCTTCCTTTCTTGCAGCGCAATTCTGTGTAAGCTTGCACCGGTGTAACAGCAGATGCACCGGTGTAAGTGCACTTACACTGGTACATCTACTGTTACACCGGTGCAAAGTTACACTGGATTATGCTGCCCGTCATGCTAGACTATGACAGAACTCAGGATCTAGCTTTTATACATATTACTGTATTATCTTCCCAATGGACATTTTACATACTACAAATGTGGGAAGTGTGAAAACAGACTGTGATGGTTGAGGGAACTTGTGCTAGGTGATAAAAAACGACAGTCTTGTGGCACCTTAAAAACAAACAGAAGTCTATGGCACATATTTTTACACACATAAACCTTTACTGGCATACATAAGCAAAGCAAAAGGAATAAAATAGAATATTTACAAACAAAGCACCCTACTACATTGCTTATGAAAAATAAATCAGTTCACAGATTTTATTTATTTTATTTTTTCACATTGTTATACCACCCTTCCTCCAAGGAGCTCAGAGTGATGTACATATTTCCTCCCCTCCTTTTGTCCTCACAACAACCCTGTGAGGTAGGTGGGGCTGAGAGATAGTGACTGGCCCAAGGTCACCCAGGAAGCTTCGTGGCCAAGCGGGGATTTGAACCTGGATCTTCCAGGTCTAAATCCGACTCCCAAACCACTACACCATCCTGGAATCAACATGGTTTACAGAGTGGTATACCCTTCTGCCCTGGCAATCCATATTTCTTAAAGTTTGGGGGAAATGTTGAATGCAGTTTGACATTTGATTTGATTGGAACATATTTTTGTGGACTAAACCCTCAGATGGTAGGCAGAAGACACAGTTTCCCGGATTGGGTCTCTCTCAGGTCTTCACTGCCCAAGAAATGCCATTTATTTTTGCTTCAAGTCTAAATGTTTTCTAATTTGTACAATGGTACCCTGAGGAGGTTTCTATTAGGTTTGAAAGTCTCTCCGTCACAGTTTGTCAAGGCTAAAACCACTCAGCTCTGTCATTACAGATTCCTAGAAACAGAACTGCCTATCAGGTGCCATTAATTACAAAGGCAATGTGTTTTGGAGGGCACAGCCTCTGCATACCAGTTTGAGAACAGCACAGCTCTAGTTCTTAGACTTTTAGCCCAAGCCTATGCAGGGCCAGCACCAGCAGAATGTGAGTTCCACCAGTGTATGCTGTAGCAAAAGCACCGTAAAGTGCTTTGCGACAGCACGAGGCCTAACTGCACCAGCGGGAAATCCGGAGTCTTCCCGCTAGTGCCAGCGATCATGAGGATGCCCACTGGAGCAGGTAAGTCCAGTGCAGGGGTGGGTGGGGAGGGGGTTGAACTGGGCAGGGGAGGAAGGTGACAGGGGTGGGGGTGGATGGATTGGGCCCGAGAGGGGGGCGGGATTGACTGTGCTGATGTGCGCTATATCTTTAATCCCCTTCTGGGCCTGATCTACTGATACGGATCAACATGGAATTGTGCCAGCTATAGAGCTGGCACAGGACCTAGTTGACATGCTGCTGCTGCCTGAGGCAAAGGGACAAATATCCCCTTACCCCGATGAGACCTCCAGCAGCCGAAATTCCCCCACGGGATATAGTGTAGCCCACGCTGACACCGCTGCATCGCCACACAGGAATTTAGTTAGGATTGGGCTGTTTGTTAACAGGTGAACATTTGTTTATTCTATTCCCCTGTTTCTGTAATTGGCTGATCGTGAAACCATAGGATTCAACCAGTGGTTCCCAAACTGGGAGGCGCGGCTCCCAGGGGAGCCACAGAAACCAGCCAAGGGAGCCGCGGAGTGCCACGGAATCCTCTCGGAATGCAGTGCAATGCCAATTGGCAGGCATCAACATAATGTAATGGGGAGCCGTGGGCAATGGTCAGCAATGGTCAAGGGAACCGCAGGTCGAAAAAGTTTGGGAACCTCTGGATTCAACAATTCATGTCTACTATAGGGAAGCTAATTGTAGGGCTGGCCTGTCCCCAGGAGTTCGAGAGATTGGGGAACCAGGGAAGCTGGCAATAGATTCAGTACTCACCCTACTACTTGTCATCTCATCACAGAGGAGGGCCCACAGCTCAGTGGCACAGGAGAGTTAGCATGCAGCAGTTTTCAGTAATATATATCCTTTATTGTTTAAGGCTGCAGGCAAAGAGCCAATGAGAAGTACACGAAGGCCTCTCTGATTGGGCAGTTGCCCGCACTAAGCCCCTCAGCAAGTTGATGTCTGGCTTTTCATCTATCTTGAAAACATGCCTAAATATCTCACACTGACTGTACAGAATTGATAATGGGATTTTCATGCCTGAGCTACAATGAGCTCGCCGTAACTCCTTTCCTAATTCATCCCTCAATCTCCGGGATCAGGACAGAAAGTACATGAATCCTCAAGACACCCCAGGAGAAAAATAAACGAGCAAATGGATATTTGCCATGGTGGAATGCACAGATGGAAAGAAAAGGTTAGTTGTGCAGCAAGAAACATAGCGACAGTCTCTGAAATAATGGTCAAAATGGTCTTCTGTTTCAATTACATTTCAGGCAGAATGATTTCTATTTCTGAAGCATGGCTTCAGAGTGAGCCCAGCCACAGAGACAAAATAGGCAGCTGCCTGGGGTGCCAAAATTCCAGGGTGCCTATGTAACAGTAAAGGTCTTGGAGAGAGAGCTGCAGCCTCTACTGTTGACAGAGGCAGGATATAGGCTGATAACCTCTGCATTCCAGGGGATAAATCTCCCTTGGCTGCCCTGGGTATAGACCCACAGTGTAACCTTATTAAATGTGTAGTTTGACCTCCCCTATGTTAAGCTAAAGAGGCTAAATAGCAGTTGCGGGCGAGGGGGGGGGGAATCCAGATTGGAACTGCAGTACATGGGGAGGAGCATTTAAGCCTTTCCTGCCATGGTGCGGACCCCATGAAAGTCATGCCCCTGAAGCTACATACTATTAACATTGTAAGGGAAGCCAATGCTGCCAATAGAAGCTTCCCTTCTGGGGCTAACAGCAGTTTTGGCAACACAGTTTATGTCAGGACAACAGCACCCTTGCAGGCAGCACCCAGCATTGCCGGGTTCTGGAACACCCTGACAGAAAATGCGGAGGGCTCTGATTTCGGTTGTACAGCCACACAGCTTAGAGGGAATGGTGGTAGTAAGCAATGTGCGAGACCTCTGTTTCAGACCGACGAGAGCCGTTGTCAGTCAGAGTGGATAGCACTGGGCTCTGTCAGCGCCGGCGCTGCAACCTCAGCACTGGTGCTGACTGTTGTAAATGTGCCGTAAAGCACACTGCGACACCCAGAGATCGCTCTTGCGCCGGCGCTGAATCCAGGTGGACCGCGCACCGGAGCAAGTAGGAGCTACTCCAAGCAGTGCGAGGGGAGGGGAGGGGTATAACGGGGCAGGGGAGGACAGAGACGGCACAGAGATGGCAGGCGGTTCAGGTCCAGGAGGGGGCGTGCCCCGAATCTTATGCCCCCTCCCAGGCTTGGAAGGCCAACACGAGGCTTCTCGGTTCTGTGCCAGTAAATTAGCAGGCACAGATCTGAGTAGCCCCGTTGCGCAGGCTGGGACTTTACCCTGGGTATGGAAACAACTGTCCCCTTACCTCAAGGACATCTCCAGACTGCTCCTTGCCAGGATAGGATGCAGCATGCCCAATATCTACAAATATATGGGTTCGTGGTTGTTATAACTTCTTCCCAAAAGAAATGGATTTCTGAGCATGACCAAAGCATGTGTGTAAGAGGGGCATTTGAGGTATTACAACGCCGGCATTTAGATTCATGTAAGCATAGACTTAAGGCAAAGGCTTAGTGGAAGAGCACCTGTTTTGTATGCAGTACAGTAGACTCCAGGTTGGTTCAGTCCTTGGCATCTGCAAGGTAGAGCAGGGAAATGTCCTGGAGAACCACTGTCACTCTATGTTGACAATACTGAGCTAGAGGGACTAATGGTCTGACTCAGTACAAGGCAGCTCCCTATGACTAAGGCCAACCAGGCTGTCCCCTGATGGTTTAGGAAACCGCTTTAGTTTTTCTACATTGTGCAGTTGCTTTTAGGGAGCCATGCAAAAGTGCCAAATCCCATTTTGGAAACCGGAATTCCTGTTTTCCTGCAAGGATGGCAGCCCAAGGCTGCCTATGCATACTGACCTGGGATTAAGCCCCACTGAATACTTCTGAGTACACATGGACAGGATTGTGCTGTACCTATTGTCACAAAGAGAAATCTCTCAAGAAGCAATGCATGTCACATCATTCGTTCCCCTCTTCTTGAATTCTCACATGCCTCTAACACAGATTAACTAGTGCATGGGAGTGAATTACCATATTCCCAGTTTGGTATGAAGCTATCCTCTTGCTCTGCCCAGGAACTACAATTTTTGTAGTCTAGCAGCTCAATCCAACACATCCCCCCATGTGGCGATAAAGCAGCACCAACATGGCGACTGCTGAATCCCACGGGGGATGTTTTGACATCTGGAGGCCTCCTTGGGGTAAGGGAACATTTGTTCTTTTTCCTCAGGGCAAGCCTATGCCGAGCTGCCCGTTCTACTCAGACCTGAGCCAGCTCTATAGCTGGCGCATGTCTGCATGGACCTGGGTCGGGGGATTGAGGCCGGGAACGGGGTTAGGATATTGGCATGCACCGCTGCTGCCAATACTGTCTCCTTTCCGGTCCCAATCTGGTCCCAATCCGCCCTCCTCCCCATTCCATCACCTCCCTCCAATCTTCTGTGCAAACTTACTGGCGCTGGTGGGTGTCATCTGGCTGCTGGTGCACAGAGCCAGCCGCTCGCGGCTTGTGGTGGTGGCCAGGCTGCACAGACTGGCGTGTCGCGTTTTAACCAGAAGCGCCTTATGTCAGCAGAACGCACGTTCCACTGGCATAAGGCTCAAATACAATCAAGTCGCATGTTGTCAGATCTATTGGCTTGGTTGCCTTGGGCAAGCCCTGATCTCATAATTTACTCTATCTGATGTGGGGGCAACTACTGAAAACTGTCATAGGAATGAATGATAATTGCAAAGCTATTTCTATGCTGAAAGTGATATAGAAATGATTATTAATAAAACGTTAGAATATCTTGAGAAAACGGTACTTTTTGGTTTAGTCTAGGGGAGAGAGGGTTAATTCCAGAAACCTCAATGCAACCAGATCAATGCTGCCACTATGTAGCAGTCTCAGAGCACATCTGAAAGTCACATGCATGGTTGTGTTTTCAAATCTCCACAGCTTAATCTCCTATCATTTCCTTGGTCCGGTAATCACAGTTTCTGGCAGTGATAAAAACCTAGGAGAATTACAGGGATCCTAACTTAAATTGCCTGATTAACCAATCACTGCATTGCAAGTGGGCATGAAATAAATAGCATTTCGCTGGAGATTGCAATTATTGCCATAACACTAAAGCAGAAAAAAGAAGAAATGATTCTGTTTTGAAGGGGTTCTAAAATACTGACCAGTGCTGAAATGTTTAACCCAGCTGAAGGAAAGGGTGTTGTGACTATTCTTGTGTAGCATTTTTGCCTTGCTAAATTAAATCTACACTGCAAATGTGAAGTTCTTTTTAAAAGTAGTGTAAACATATCAAGCGGCAGCAGCACAACATATGGTTATGACCACTAGCTGCTATTGTTTTTAAACAATGGAAGATAGTATAGTATAGGAACCTTTATTGGCATAAAAAAACAGACAAACATAACACATAACACAACATATAATATTTATATTACAAACATCTAAAAGAAAACTACAAGCATAACAAAATTACAGCTTAAACATCATAGGGAATACTATCAGCTTTATGTGCTATAATGATTGTATCAACAAAGGCTGCCGATCTTTCCATTATGCCATCCATCTCCGTCGATAAAAGGTAATGTACTATCTCCTGATCTGCCCAGCCCTGGAGCTTGACTAATATAGGGCCTAGATCAGATGTTGCTTGTGAGGTGCCTCGTGGAGTGGGCAATACAAAATCCTATGTAATAATGTTTCTACACAATAGGTGTAGATAGATACTAGCCTTAACAGACCAAAGATGGACTCCATTATCTCAAATAGTTGAATCCTGGGGGCAAAGAGGGGGGCACAGCTCTTGCATCATGCCATCATGTCTGCGAGCTTTCCAGCCATAGTAGGAGAAAGAATGCTGGGTCAGATAAACCGGTAATCTATTCCAGCCTGACAATTCTTGGGTTATGGAAAAAGTCTAGTTTTTAGGAGTACTGAAAATACTTCCAAGAGATTGCTAGCCCTCTCCCTGAACTACGGTCTCCAGATATCACACACTTATCATAAAGCTGTGTAGGAGAGTTGGGAGTGGACTGTGCAATGGTTGCCTGACAACCTTTTGGTATTTCTTTATTTTAAACACAGGATGCATGACACATTGGCATAAACATGTACATGGTGCTGGGTGCCTGCCAGGAAAGCATGACCCAAGCCAATCACATGACTATGAAGCAGGCCTGATGGCAAGAGGTCTCCAATCCCATGGGCCAAGAGGAAAGCCACACTTTTAATTGTCAGAGCAATCTCTTGCCAGATTCTTAGAGTGTTCCATGGGCAACTGCACTTTTCTTGGACAGCACATGGTTTGACCTTGTGAACAAAAAGCCACATCCTGGGAGCTTCCTGATTTTGCAGTAAACAAAGTTGGTAATGATGACACAAAGGAAGGGTCTCCATCCTTAGCTGTCCTCACTACCTTCATGGCCAAATTCAATCAAGGAGCCAAGCTAATGGTCTTCTGAACTAGCTACTGTACCTTTGACAAGGTGCACAACAATAGCAGCACCCATTTAGGACTGGGGGAAAGCCATCAAGGGTCATCAAGTCACAAAAGAAGGTTCCTTGATGAGCTCACGCCACAAAAGATCCTGTAGGACTCTATGGAAGAAAAAGATATGAAAAGCTGGGTCACAAGACGCTCACGTTGTTAGTTCTTCCTGCCTTGCTGCTTCTGCTGCTGCTGCAGCATGTGTTCATTTGACCAACTGGTGTGGCATTAAGCCACCTCCATTCCAACCACAAGGACCACTGTGCCAAGCTAGTACCCAGGATTGGTAACCCCTTGTGTCACAGATCAAAGGTGGGTTTACTGGGCCAGTATGCTCAAAGACACAGACCACCACACTCCAACATAGAGTTAAGTGTGCCCAACAGTGCAAGCCTATACATGTCTACTCAGAAGTAAGTCCCACTGATGTCTTATACACACGTATGCTAGACAGAATTGGGCTGACCGTTGATAAGAATTCCTCAACCTAACCTATCTCATAGACAAAATGGGATATTTCCATGCATACCACTCCAAGATCCTTGAAGGAAGAACGGGATATAAATGTGATAAATAATAAAATAAACCAAAGCTCCCCAAATTGCATTTAAGACCAGCTAAGCAGCTGCCCACCTAGCGAAGCGGATTAGCATATGTAAACATGACGGATGCCAAGCTATTTCAGGTTAATTAATCCAGAGAGAAGGGCTATGATCTTGTGTACATGCCACATAAGTGTCAATTGCTCCCAAGCAGCTATGTTCACACTCCAGCTAAGACTGAATGGCAGATCTGCAGGGATAAGCCACAAGTGCAAATGAGGCAATGAGCCCTTACAAATTAAGTTGTAAAATAGAAGGGTAGCAACACACTGAGCAGCAAGCATTAAAGTACTGAAATTCTACACATGCTCTGTCAGGTGGTAAATGTATGCTAAGCTTGCCTGCCCTTGGCTCACCATCAGTCTAATTGTTCTGGGCTGTCCATCTTGTCCCTTGTTTTCATCACATCTCTGTGCGAAAAGGGAAACGGAAAGCGGCTGAGGTGCTCTGGCTGACAGTTATTGATTTGGCTTGATAGCCTACCATATCCCAGCAACTCTGGGTAGGCTAACATACAGTCTATGTGCCATGCTGTCGATCTCAGTCCTCACGAAGCACTGTGCATGGTCTCTGGCCAGTTTCATCATTCAAATGAACCCCCAACCCTCTTCCAACCACATGCTGGGCACAAGAGACATTAAAGAGTAGGAGAGATGGAGACCTGGAGGAGATGTGATCTGTGAGCATATGTACACACAAAAAATGAAAGTGATTTACTTGTCATTCCCTTTCCCCAGGGAACCCTGGGAATTACAATTCTGTGAGGGGTGTTTGTCAGCTAGGAATCAAACACATCACAAATGAGAATTCCCAAGATTCTTTGAGGGGGACCTAGCCAGTTATAGTGGTATAAAATGGATACAATATTTATTTGTACTGCACATATATGTACTCCATGGGGTACCAACATTAATGCCCTCTCTCCCCCTGATGACACTGGGAAATAGGGGAAGAATGGAAGGAGAAGAAGTAGCCAGGTAGATGGAAGAAGTAGCAAGAAGGAGCATTAATATTTTGTGGGGGATGGAATCTTGGAGAAGGAAATATGGAGTCAGGGCTGTAGGCTGGACGTGTGCCCTATGAAGACTTCGCCATGTCATGCAGCTTTTGCTTCAAAAGACACATCCCATTTTCCTCCCAAGCAAAGTAAACAGAACTGGACTGTAGAGCAAACTGGATGTGGCGTGCACCCCTCAGGCATGCATGCCATAAAGCACCTCTGACACCCTGCTGGTGCTTATGGTGGATGCATTGTTTCTGACCCCTTCTCTTCTGCATTTCCAACCAGAACCTTTCTCACAATACCTCTATGATTTGTTGTTGTTGTTCAGTCGTTAAGTCGTGTCCGACCCTTCGTGATCCCATGAACCACATCCCGCCAGGCCTTCCTGTCCTCCACTATCTTCCTGAGTTCGCTCATTTTCATGTTCGTTGCATCGGTGATGCTGTCTAACCATCTCATCCTTGCCTTCCCCTTCTCCTTTTGCCTTCAATCTTTCCCAGCATCAGAGTCTTCTCCAGAGAGTCCTCTCTTCGCATTAGGTGGCCAAAACATTTGAGCTTCAGCCTCAGTACCTGTCCTTCCAGGGAACAGTCAGGGTTGATTTCATTTAGGATTGACTGATTTGACCTATAGGCACATGCTAAATTTCTATTTAAGCATCTTCAGACCTGGAAAGAATCAAGGTGTTCCTATAGAAAAAGAAGGATTATACTTAACGGGAGGACACCATTCTGCTGAGGAATTTTTAGTGTACAGATAGAATGGAATAATCTAGTAGAGGTGTAATAGCTAGTGATCCCTGTTACACGACAGTAATAAAAAAAGGGATTTGTGAGGTAAGTTTGACTAGTGACATAGATGTAAAGTGTATGTCCTGCTTAAAAAATAAAGCACCTCTGACAACAGGAGAGCTTTAAAAAAACCTGTCAACCCTGTTTGTTCTCCCATTTGAACATTATCGATATAGGAAGGAAGCTGACTGAAAATGGACAAGACAGGACTTACATTCAAATTACAAACCCAGGAAATGCAAAGCGTAACGTGGTTGTGAAAACACCTTGACTTTTCCTGGCAATATTGTGCAATATCACCAGAGTTCCTTGTCGCAGAAGCAGCCAAACTAAAATGCAGACGAGATCACCCTCTGCCACTTCCTTAGCTCCCTCAACTATTTATTAAAGTTGATAAGCATAGGCTGCTGGGTACTTCTGCTGCTGTGCCACTTTAGAAACAGACGTTTCTACAGCACAAGCCGGAGTGAAGCTGGAAACAATCCGAAGTGGTGTATCCATGTATGTTGGGCTTGCATAAATTCGGAAGACCATGCCATCCACTGTCTCAGCATTTTGGTGTACAGTACTGTATATTCCTGAAAGTCATTAACCCAGACCCTCCCCACTCTGCACCTCCCATTTGAGAGATGGCTGATGATAACTGTCAATATTTGTTCCACACTGACTGTTGTCCAAGTGCCTGGACTGATCCCTGTGCCAGATAAGCTGGGACCTATGAGAGCTGGCAGCATCCCAAGGTGATAAGGTACTGCTCAGTGACTGGCCTAACCCACAATCAGGAGAGAATTCATCATTCTCCTTGCAATAGCTCTGTGGGGACATGACCTGGCCCCTCTTGCTGTCCTTGACTAGATTGGTTAGGTTATCAGAAGACCGCATGGCTTCTGGATACCTGGAATCAACACAGCCAAGGTTACCAAAGCCCTGAGATGTGGCACTGAAGTCACTGCTACCCCGCCCCCCCGCTGGCTATAGCAGTGAGTGATCCTTCTAAGCTCACCAAATCTGTTCTTATACGCTGAGCTATCTATTCTTTTTCCTGCTCACCTCTGTTTCTGGAGTGCTTTGTGTCTGTGGCACACCATGATTTTTCAGTTAGTTATCCTGAGAAGAAAAATGAATTCAATCAGCAGTTATGTGAAGTATTGTTCAATTCATAATTCTCCTCCTTGCCAATAAAGATTTTGCCTCTCATAGCACATGGGGCTTCTTAAAGCATATCTAAGGTACACACCTATATTGATGTTTTAGCACTTTAACTGTCATGGCTTCCCCCCAAGAATCCTGGGACTTGTAGTTTGGCACGTGTTGAAAATTCTCTTACCATTTCCCTCCTCATAGGGGGAATGACTGTTGAAGTAGTTCATGATATAGATATAGCCTAGGAGACTTCTTCATTAAGGTATGTGTCCAAGGTATGTGTCCATTAAGAGGTGTGTGTGTGGGGGGGGGGGAAGACATGTTCACTTGTTACGTCAGCTTAGGAACTGAGAAGCCTGGGTTTTGCAAATAAGATGGAGCATCCTAGCTCATGTAGGATGACATTTTGATAAATATTATTATTAACAGTATTTATATACCGCTTTTCAACAAAAAGTTCACACAACGGTTTACAGACAAAAAAAAATCAAATGATTAAATGACTCCCTGTCCCAAAAGGGGTCAGAATCTTAAAAAAAAAAATGCAGAACAACTGTGCTGGGGTGAAAGGGGGGCAGTTACTCTCCCCCTGCTATAAAACAATGAATTGTGGCAGATCAGACAAACCATTGGTGTTGATGTCAGACAAATCTATGCTTCTAATGTTTTTCAAACCATCATACAACCTAACTGGGAACCAACACAGAACTTGAAACTTGGTGGTTAGTTTCACTAGTCATTGGCATAGCAGGACATAGTTTATTGTCATACCTTGACAATGCATAAAGATCCAATAGCCACCAACCTAGATTACAGCAGTTATCTCATAGCACCCTCTGCTGGATATCTTCTACAAAGTCTAGAAAGGACGCTATACGCAATACTGTATTACTGTAAGTGTGTCTACAACATGCTCCTAAAACATAAACACAGTTTATAGCAAATATATCATAGGTAACAAGACACACAGTTTATGGGTAAAATAGCCATGTATTGAGAGTATAAACACAGAAACCTCCAATAAGATCCGTAAAAAAATCTTCGTAGGAACCACCAATACAAGCACACATCCAGAGAATTAAAACGGTAAAATCAGAGAAGTCCAGTATTTACAAAAAGACCAATGTTTCAACCTCTAAGCCGAGGTCATTCTCAAGGTAACATACAGCAAGGCTGCAAGGATGAAATTGCCCTTCAGAACAAATCGCTGAGTTAAATAGAATAGTTCCACTAAAGGTGTGCGCAAATAAACCGAATTGCAAACACCGGTTAATCAGGTTGAGACACAGGAAAAGCCTTAAGACGATCCTGCAAAGAACAGAGTCTGTGCAAAGTTAGCATGTGGCGTGTGCGGAGCAGTGTGGCTTCCTTTTTAACAAATCGCCATGGTCTCCCGAGTTCCGTTGCGATTGGTCGTGGACCATGCTCATTACTGAGAGAGGGCGGGACGTGGAGCAAACTATTTGACCAATGGGATGAGAGGGGGCTTTCAGCCAATCGGAGCGCACGTGTTTCAGCCAATCAGCGTTGAGCATTATTACAAAGAGGGACAATCAGGAGGGACAAGCACGTTGAAGAAACTGGTGGAGCCCAGGGCAGCATTTCGGGGTGGGGCGTCCTCCTGTCCCCTACGCTCGCGAGCCTCCAAACACAAACGCAACCGGAGTTGGTGTAGATCAGCCATTTAGCAAGGCCTGAGAGCAGCAGATTGACAGCAGTTGCTTCCTATAAGCAGTGCCTAGCATGTTATCTCATTGCATGGTTTAGATAAGGCAAGGCCCAGAGGGGGGAGACATGTCTGCATGAGAAAGACATTATTGTATACATTTCTTTGCAGTAGAAGTGGAGCTATTAAATGCTTCTAGAATTTTCCCTGAGACTAAGTATGTAACTCTGAGAAATGCCAATGCATTTGGATTTCACTGGTGGACGAAGGACCATACATATCTGTCCTACAACCTACCCCACTGGAGTCCATCTGCTGCTGTCTGGAGCCCCCAGCAAGCTGAAGGGATGTTGTTTGTAAGTTATCCTTTACCAAATCATCACCTATATATGTAACCATTCTTTTGCCTATATATTTGCTTCTTCTTTTGTAGTGTATATCAATCAATCTTATTCTTTCTAGCACACCTTGCTGTCTGGCTCTCTTTGGTTACCCTTTGGAACCTGCATAATACTGAGTCTGGCTAGACCAGCCGCTGATGACAACTGACGTGGCTCAATATGAACTCTGAAGGTGAGTGAAGTTGCAATCTTATGCATACTTCCCTGGGAGTAAGGTCCACTGAGCACAGTGGAACTTACTTCTGAGCATAGGATTATATGGTAAGTGAGGTGAGACATATTAGTTTTCCTCCATTTCCTTTTTGTGTTTAACCAGAAGTGGTCGAAAATCACCGCAGAGTGAAGCTCAGGGGGGCCCACGGAGGGTAGCGCAGGCCTCCCTGAACCCTCCAGAGAGCTCCGGAACCCCTGGTAAGTCCGAAAATTGCACTAACAATTTTTCGCTGTTGCGGCAATCCCTGGAATTGCTGCCACCACTGGCCCCACCCTGTAAACACTCAAAATTCTCCCTGACTCGCAAGGAGAACTTTGAGAAACGCTGGTCTAGAGCCCATTTCAGGGACTACTCCATAGCAATTATGCAGTGAAAAAGGTGTACTTCTCTGCCACCATTGGAGCTATTCCAGGTGGTGCAGGATCTTTCACATGTAGCAACACAGAAAGGTGAGGTGGAAACCTTGGTGCCTGCTGTGACCAATTGGCAAGACGCTTTGTGGATAAAATAATTGATATCTGCTGCAAGCTGGATTCTGCATTGACAGTTCCTATTGATGTACCCTCTGCACCTGCTTGTCCAGTTGTGCAGATTCCTTTCAAGTTGTGCAGCCTGAGGATGTGGAGGACAGGATTCTTTGCACTGTGAGGGTGTCAATGTACCCATCTGACCCTTACCTGTCATGGCTGGCAAGATCTGTTGAGGGGAGACAGGCTAGGTGGGCAGAGAAGGTGATATATGCATCTCTGTTCCAGCTTGGCTTAACATGGCAGTTGTTCACTCTTGAAGAAACCCTGTCTGGTTTCCACCATTCTGGATAATTACTGGCCAGTTTATAACCTGCTATTTTTGGCCAAGATGTTTGAACTCCAGATGTCCAGCTCCAGGAGATGCTGGATGAAATGGATAGTCCTCTAGTCTAGACCCATTCTAATCTGATTTATGGCTGGGGAATAGAAATGGTCTTGGTTACCCTAGTTGATAACCTAGACTGGGAACTGGACAAGAGGAGTACTGTATGTCCCGGTTGTTTCTGCTGGAACTCTCAGCAGCTTTCAATACCATTTATCATGGTATCCTTCTGAAACACCTAGCCAGGAAGGGGTTGGGGGCACTGTTTTGCAGTGGCTGTAGTTCTTCCCAGAGGGTAGGTTCTAGCAAGTGGTATTGGGAGACACCTGCTCCTGCCATTATGTTTCAGCATCCTGCAAGGTTAGTTTTGTCCTACGTGTTATTCGGTATCTCCATGAAACTTCTGGGCGAGGCTAGGGGTGGTGGTGAGTGTCACCAGTACGTGGATGATACCAAATCATTCCTATACCATCTGGTACTGGGGAGCCATTGTCTGGAGTCAGCGATGAGCTGGATGAAGGCAAACAAGTTGAAATTAAATCTAAACAAGACAGAGGAGCTATTTGATCAAGATATCTTCACCCCTGGTTATAGGTTGTCTGCCTCTTCTGGAGGGAGTTGTACTTCTCTTGAAGGAGCAGGTTCACAGTTTGGGGGTGTCCTGAACCCAGCGTAACACCTGGATGCCCATATGGCTGCTGTGACTCACGGCATCTTTGCCTAGCTTAGGCTGGTGCATCAACTTGCATCCTTTCTTGAGTCGGGTAGACCTGACAATGGTTGTCCCCACACAGTTTTGATTATTGGAATGTGCTCTATGTGGGGGGCTGCCTTTGGAGACTAGCTGGAAACTTCTGCTAGTACAGAACATTGTGCATGTATGTATGCTGACTGGGAAAAGGTGTAGTGAACACATCACACCTTTGTTTTGTCACTGGTTGCCAGCTCATTTCCAGGTACAATTCAAGGTGCTGGTTTTGACATTTAAAGTTCTAAACAGCTTGGAACCAGAGCATCTGATGGATCACCCCCAACTGGATCACCCCCATCCCTATGGGGGTGCAGCCTGCAGCGGGTGATGCACCAGGGAGGGGTGATATGCGATTGGAAGTCGAAACCGGGAGTGGCTTCTAATCATGTCTCATACCTGTTTTGAAGCATGGGGAGGACCACTCTACGGGCCTCCCTGCACCTCTGAACTGGTCTGAGCCACAATTAGAAGCCACTTCCAGTTTTCGGCAAAACCAAAAGTGGCTTTTAAATGCGTCTCAGACCAGTTCTGAGGTGCAGGGAGGCCCGTAGAGTGGGCCAGAGTCCTCCCCACACTTCAGAACAGGTCTGAGATGTGACTGGAAGCCACTTCCGGTTTTGGCTTCCAATTGCGCGTCACCCCTCCCTGGTGCGTCAGCCGGTGCATGGAGGTGACGTGCTAACTTCCCGCACAGGGTGACGCAAACCCTAGGGATGCCTCTGTCACCCCCTCCCAACAAAACTGCCTGTCCTCTGAGGTCAACTGAAAGGATCTTCTTGTGTGTTCCTGCCACTGGCAGAGATATGCTTGGAGACGTTTTCTGTGGTTGCGCAATAAATGGAACTCTCTTCCCCAGGATGTGAAATCATTGGCACTGTTCTGATGGTGATTAAAGGCATGCCTGTTTCATTTTGCCTTCGGGGCCTAGCTTTCTTTGGTGATTGGCGTGCTGCTCTGATTCTTTTCTTGATATTGTTTCATGTTAGTTGGTTGGTGCTGTTACTGTTCTGTTTTCCTTATACTAGAGTTGTTTCATTGCATTTTATAAGTTTTTAACTACCTACATTGTTAGCCGCCTTGAGTGCCGCCTGATTAGGAAGAGAAAGGTGGAACATCAATATTTTAAATAAATGTATACACAGATGTTGTTTCCTCTTGGAAATGAAAGATTAGCACAACTCGATCTTGAGATTAAGACTGAGAGCCCTCCAGGAAGTAACAAGCCCTCTTGTAATGCTATTTAGAAGAGGTGGGGCATACATATCTTAGATAAATAAATGCCTGGAAACTCCCTAGGCCAGCAGTTTTCAACCACTATATGCTGTGACACATCGGTATGTTGTGAATAGTCCTCAGGTGTGCTGCGGGGCCAGATAAGACAGCCGCGAGCCTCACACAGCAGCGCGGGAGGGGAGCAGCAGCTTGAGCGGCCGGCGAAAAGTGGCTGCCTGGAGCCTTGCGCAACAGTGCAAGTAAAAGAAGCAGCCGGAAGCAGCCACTTTGTGCCTCACACAGCTGCGCAAGGAGAAGAAGTGGGTGGAAGCCGTCGCTTTGTGTGCCATGAGTTGAAAAAGGTTAAAAATTGCTGCCTTGGTCTTTCCCCATCATGAACATTATTAAGACACTATCCTGCCAAAGTTAAATCTTTTTCATATGTCAATGAGAAAGATTTAAGAAGATGTTTAACTCATTATCTCACTGAACTCAATGGAGTTAAAAGTACTTAACTTCAGGTGGATCATGTCCTAATTGATTTAAAACTACTGTACAACCTGAGGAGGGGCAAATTCTATTAGGGGCCTTATGTTCAGCTAAGCATGTCTCAGACAATTCAGTGCATGCTGACAGGAACCCAACCCCCTGTGCAGAAGGAAAGGTCATCCCGGTTCTCGTTTATCACCTGAGCTCCGGTTTAGGAAGTCGAGTCGATTTACAGGCATGAACGTGTCAGCACATCTGCAAAAGCTCGAAGGCATTTTCAAGAGTTACAGCAGTCCAAGTAGAAGTAACTTTCCATGTGACAAATTCGCTCAGACAGCCTGAATTCTCCCTAAGGATTTAGCTACAATACATTTGCTTAAACATTAAGCAAAAGTTCAAGTCTTGGAAATTACCAGGGGCCTAATAGGTTAATCTGAGTCAGAATTGTGTAATCACAACATCATGTCTACATTTAAGCAGTGATGGGGACTCGAGTCAAATGACTCGACTCGCAAGTGTGACTTAGCCAGTTTTTCCCTGACTCGTACTCATACTTGTACTCGTGACCCACTGACTCGCACTTGCACTCGCACTCGTGACCCACGGGACTCGTACTTGACTTGCACTCGTGGGGGTAACGACTTGCCATTTCCAAGTCATTTTCCTTTAATGGCCGGCATCAACACAGGCAGGCAGGCAGGCGCAGTGGAGACCTCGGAGGAGGAGGGCAGCAGGGAGGAAGGGTTTTCAAGGGGGTGGGAAAGCAAGCCTGGCTCTGAGTCCCCCCCTTTTGTTGCTGTCTGTTTGCCATTGGCCACAACTCCAAGCGCGAGGGGTGGGGAGGAATGAGGGAAGGCGAAGCTGCCGCAGCAGTCCCTCCTCATTGACCAAAACTCCGAGCCCAAAGGATGCTCGGCTCAGCAAGGGGAAGGTGCAGGGGGGGAATAATAAATGGTTTGAATGTAGACACGCTTGTTTTTCCCAAACCAGATGGGTGGTGACAAGACTGAGAGGTGAGGGAAAGGGCATAGGGGGAGCCAAGTGGGTGCTTTAAAAGTCTCAGAGGTCATTTTTCCCCATTTAAAAGTCTCAGAGGTCATTTTTCCCCATTTTCAGGGGGAAAAGCCATTTTCCCCAAAGTGACTCGACTCGCAACTTGTGACTCGTGGTTTCTGGCCTTACTCGTACTCGACTCGCACTCGTGCAAAAATGACTCGCACTTGACTTGTACTTGCCCAAAACGTTTGACACTGACTTGCACTCGGACTCGCACTCTTGCAAAAATGACTCGTACTCGCACTCACACTCACACTCACACTCATGACCTAGTTACTTAGATACATCCCTGCATTTAAGAGGCCAGCCCAGTCTCTTGGTTTATTTCATTTTTGGCACATTGGAATATCATCCCTTGGTTCTTCATTAGCTTATCAATGGATTCTCCTCAAGAAGATCCATAATGGTGCCTCTGCCCACCACTATAATGTACAACTATAGGTGAATGTTTTGGATGGGATACACTCAAAGTTTACAGAAGACTATGGTGAGACCCAACAAGTCTGATCAATGTCCTGTGTTAACTCAGAGGGTGCCCTAAAATGCTATCCATGACAATCAACAACAATCTGTGGCTCTGTGGCAGATAAGCAAGGGTTCCTTGGCAGCAGTGGCGTACCTAGTGCCACTGGTACCCGGGGTGTATTGCTCCCACCACCACCCCACCCTTGGCTGCTCAAAGCCAAGGATAGACCTGGCTTCCACCTTGAGATCCCCCCCCGGGTGAGGTCAGGTCTACCTGACCTGGTAGACCAGACCTTCAAATGCCTGGTAGACGGGCTGACCTCACCTCAAAATTCCCCACAGAGGCCAGGTCTACCCAGCATTTAAAGGGCCAGGCACGCTGGCACCCCCTTACGGCGTGCACCCAGGACAGACCACCCTTGGTACACTACTGCTTGGCAGACAAATCAATGTGGAAAGGCTTCCCTGAAGACTAGACAGTAGGCAAGACAATATTGTGCCAAATTTTGTCAATGAGAATTGTGAACTTTTAGGCTGTACAAAACTAATTTCGTCTATTATAGTGTGTGAAGCTCAAAACAGGCACTCGTG
The DNA here is from genome assembly GCA_026170595.1 of Plestiodon gilberti rubricaudatus. Classification (NCBI taxonomy): domain Eukaryota; kingdom Metazoa; phylum Chordata; class Lepidosauria; order Squamata; family Scincidae; genus Plestiodon; species Plestiodon gilberti. Next base: position 91,754,725 of record JANXHW010000002.1, on the reverse strand, counting down.
TCTTCAGTAAAAGTGATAGTTCTTCTGTGTTGCCTGATTTGGGAGATATCTTGGTTCAAGTCAATGGACTACAAGGCAGAAGAGCTTTTTATATACACAGCACAAATGTTTGTGTGTGCATTTACACATTTAGCTTCTCCATTTTTCAAGAGGTTTTGAAACTGGCCTAGAGGGTAAGAATAGGATTAGAATGGTTTGAGCTTGTTAACAGGACAGTAGATAATCCTGGTTGCATAACAGCTTTAGAAAATTCTGCATTCTAATTGGTTGAAAACATTGATTGTATAGCCTGACTGTACTGCAGCATCAGCTGGCGTCTATTTGCTAAGGCAGACATAAATAAGAAAATACCCGCCAGGGATATTAGCATTTGCTCATCTGTGAAGATCCTTGATGCTTTCCTCTAAGATGAAAGGGTGACAGACATGCAGAAATGTATTTATGACATTTTAAGAAGTCTACTTTGAATTACATAACCAATAACTACAATCCCTTTGCTTAATTTTCCTCCATGTCCATAGTGTTTGGTTCAACGTGGAGACCAAAGACCTACACATCACTCACATCGCACCCCTTCTAGAACAAAAGCACACTACGGGCGCAATCCAAACCTACTTAGGCCGCTGTTGTAACCAGCGGCCCAGTGAAAATGGGGGACCCCAGAACAGAAAGGGGATTCAAATCCCTTTTGAATTCCCCTTTTGGAGGGGATTTGAATCCCCTTTCCGTTCTGGGGCCTCCCGTTTTTGCTGGGCCGCTGGTTACAACGGCGGCCTAAGTAGGTTTGGATTGCGCCCTTAATCACTATTCAAATTCTATGCTTTGGGTCTGTGAGTCCAAATTTCTTTTATTCCATTGGTCCTCTTGGAGTTACAGGGGGGTTGAACCCTCCCAAATCTTCTGAAGCAACTGTGTGTGTGTGTGTGTGTGTGTGTGTGTGTGTGTGTGTGTGTGTGTGTGTGTGTGTGAGAGAGAGAGAGAGAGAGAGAGAGAGAGAGAGAGAGAGAGAGAGAGAGAGAGAGAGAGAGAGAGAGAGAGAGAGAGAGAATTCAGAGGTAGCTCTGAGCCCAACATCCCGGTTCCCTCCTTACTTCAGAGGGGGGAAAATGCTCAGCTGCCCCCAGGGAGCCACAGGAGGAAAGGGACTTCCTCCACAGCCCACTCCTTACATGAATTTCATGGGGTCCATGACCATAGGACCCCGTTAGTGAAGTGAAATCAACAACACTAAAAAGTAGCCTGTAAGTACCTTAAATAAATAATCAATTGCAGAGAGTTACCGGCGTTGCAGCAAACATGACAAAGAGTCTTGTGGCACTTTAAAGACCAGCAAATTTGTGGTAGTGTTACCGTAGGTTTTTGTGCACTACAGATCACTAAATCAGATGCAATTGAATTTAATCAGGTTGTCAGCGCAATCCTGTGTAACTCTTGCACCTGTGTAACAGTAGATTCACCGGTGTAAGTGCACTTATGCCAGTGTATAACAAATTCTGGGGGTGTTGGAAGCCCCCAGAATGCCCCCTGTACCAGTGCTGGTGTCCATTCTGCGTCCGAACTGTGCATGTGCGGCGTCCGAGGGGATTATGCTGGTGTCCGTCTTGTGTCCGTCGGCATACAGCCAGTAGCGTCGTTAGATGGGGGGCCCTGTGGCTCAGGGCCCCCAGCGCCAGCTTCAGGGGGCGCCGACTCGGACTAGCCTCGGGGCCCGAGTCCGAGTCGACCGACGGCCCCGCTCTCACCCCGCTGGCCCCGCGCGACCGCATTTCACCTTACCCGGCCGGTGGCTGTTTCTGCGCACGCGCAGCTTCCGGTAATCCCGGCGGCGGCCTCGCGCGACTGCATTTCAACCTTACCCAGCCGGCGGCTGTTTCTGCGTATGTGCAGAAACAGCCGGGTTGAAAAGGAGTCGCGCTGAGGCTCCTTTTCAACCCGGCTGTTTCTGCACATGCGCAGAAACAGCCGCCGGCCAGGTAAGGTTGAAATGCAGTTGCGCGAGGCCGCTGCCGGGATTCCCAGAAGCTGAAAGGTAAGTGCGGGAAAAGCCCGGGGGGGGGGGAGAAGTGGTGCCTGGGGAAAATAATTAAATAAATGTCGGATTTGCCCCCCCCAAAATCGCAGCAGCGCCAAGGGGTGGGGAGGGGTGCCAATTCGATGAGGGCCCCCCTATAGGTTTAGGGCTAGGGACGCCACTGCATACAGCAAGTTACACTGGCATAAGTGCACTTACACTGGTGGATCTACTGTTGCACGGGTGTAAGAGTTACACAGGATTGCGCTGTGTGTCTGATGAAGTGAACTGTAGTCCTTGAAAGCTTCTGCTACAATAAATGTGTCTTCTGCTACAATAAATGTGTCTAGACTCCTTATCATTCTAAATAAATACATAAAGGTTCCTACATGAAGATGTGCTGAATGCCCATATGAAAGAAGAAAGAGGGATAGAGCGGAGCCCTACATTTCGGGCAGACCTCTGCATTTATCAGAAATATCAGAAAATCTGATATTCTCTGCAATATCAGAAAATCTGCATTTGTAGATCCCCCTCTGCCTTGCAAATACATATTACAAAAATATTATTAGTCTCCAGTACTTTTTTGTTCTACTACTACTACGAATGACCATGGGACACCTATCCCTGGAACTTTGTATCACCAACTGGGCAGTGCGAATAAAACAAAAGAAACCAACTGCCTAGACTGCCATTTCTCCAAAAGCATTATGACTACATATTGCAATTTAAGGATCATATAGATAATACTGAAATTGAACTGTGGTGCTGGAGAAGACTCCTGAGAGTCCCTTGGACTGCTAGGAGATCAAATCAGTCAATTCTAAATGAAATCAAGCCTGACTGTTCCCTGGAAGGACAGGTACTAAGGCTGAAACTCAAATATTTTGGCCACCTAATGCGAAGAGAGGACTCTCTGGAGAAGACTCTGATGCTGGGAAAGATTGAAGGCAAAAGGAGAAGGGGAAGGCCAAGGATGAGATGGTTAGACAGCATCACCGATGCAACAAACATGAAAATGAGCGAACTCAGGAAGATAGTGGAGGACAGGAAGGCCTGGCGGGATATGGTTCATGGGATCACGAAGGGTCGGACACGACTTAACGACTGAACAACAACATAGATAATACTGTACAATCAAAATTATTGTGCCAAAGTCTTGAAGAACGCAGTTATGTCGGATAACATTCTGGTTTTTCTAAGGGAAAAAAACTTCAAACAGCAGAGGGGATATAAAACTGCCTGGAGATGAATGAAAGTAGTGGATCATATCCGTTCATATTTTTCAGGTTGGGAATTGAGACTGTAATCCTAAATATGCTGAGATCAACAGGAATTAATTTTATATTTAGATTCATGTATAATGCCAGCTTTATTTTTGTGTTTGAGTTCAGTGTTATAAATATACTCCACTAAAACCGTCTGCATGCTTTTCCTGGTACATATTTCTGGCAGTGAATATCAGAAGAACCTTTCTTGCTGAAAATGCAGCTTGTTCAGAAGCTTATTTTATTTATTTAAAGAATTTATACCCCACTTTTCTTGTCCCTGATGGCCCAAAGTGGCTCATAATAAAAGTTTTAAAAAATGAAATACATATTACCAATCTGCTGCCTGAGGCAATCACTTCAATTGGCCTCATGGATGGGCCAGTCTTGCTTCAACCAAACGAACAAACACCTCCTTGGTGTTTAAAGTACTGTAGAGTGGGACAGGCTACTTCAGAGAGTAAATGAATACAGCATTCAACAATGGAAGCAGAACTTCAGCAATGCTTGATGGAATGGGGTGGGGAGGAGGTTAGACAGTGATCTTTAGTATGTGAATAGCCTAGGGACCAACATGTCCCTCTTTTCACATGTTAAATGTTGGAAGTTATGTTCAGTGGGGCTTCCTCCCTCCTAATGCATAAGATTGTACAGGTGGGCCCCCATATCCACTGATTCGCTATCCACGGATCGTGGGGACACCCCCAGGCTTTTACTTTTTTCCCAGTAAGCTTTTTTTCTTCCTTAAAGAAACAGGAGAAGTTATTACAGGCAAGTAGAACGAGACTAAGTACTAGAGAGGCTCTGCAAGGTTAACAGAAACCTTGCAGAGCCTCTCTAGGACTTAGTCTCATTCTACTTGCCTGCAATGGAGGCTGCTTCTCTGTTTGTTTTAAGGAAGAAACAAAGCTTGCTGAAAGAAAAATAAGAGCTGGGGGGGGCAAGCATGCCTGCCTACAGCGGAGGCAGGGTGGGGCCCTCAGGAAACCATGGAGGGGGGTGTTCGCTCTTATCCACGGTTTCAAGTATCCACGGAGGGGCCTGGAACATATCCGCAGCGAATATGGGGGCCCACCTGTAGTCTTGTCTTGGACAAGAATGTCTTGTGTACATCTTGAATGATGGATGTAACTCATCCTCCAGTGCTGGCCCATTCATGAGGCCAACTGAAGTGCCTCAGGCAGCAGATTCAGGGCACCCATTTCTGTCTGCCTGCCTAGTAGTCCAGTGTGGTCCTCCTTCTCCTTCCACTCCATGGACTGGAAAACGAAGAGTGAAACGAAGAGAGGAAGAAGAAATGTCAGGGGAGGAGAGTGCTGACCTAGAACACTGGAAAGAAAGGAGCAGAGGCTGGTCGTGCATCATCCGCTAAAGGGAGCAGCATTTGGCATGCTGCCTCAGGAATCAGGAGGTCTTGGGCCGGCTCTGCTTCCACACGTCTGCAGCCCAAAACTATGTACTGTATGTTTATTCAGAGTCAGTCAGCACCACACTGAGTTCAAGTGGGACTTACTCTCCCAAGAGCGTGTGTAAGACTGCAACGTTAACAGACGGCCTCAAGGCCAGTATCAACCAGCAGAGCTTGTCTAGTCAGAAGTGAAGAGATCATGCATAGGCTTGGGCTCTCCCAGTATGTATGGGGATTTTCATTTCAGCCACCAAACTTCGCTGCCGCACGGGACCTTAAGTCACTGACGGCCCCGCAGGTCAGGAGTAGCCACGAAGTCTCTCCTGCATCTATTCCTCCTCATCTAACATTCCGCAGAACCACCGTCTCGCAGGCAACGACCCCGTCTCCTTGTTGTCAACGTACTGGCAGGTTGGGTGGGAACTAGATTTTTCTTTGTCTCTTTTTCTATTGGTCCTGTTCATACAAGGCGCGCGGGGGGGGGGGCATGTAGCCAAAGCCGCCAGCTGAGCGGTATCCGAGGTAACGATCACGCATGCTCTCTCTCTCTCTCTCTCTCTCGGGCGGGAGAGGCAGACACCACCCAGCCGAGCTCGCTCACGCACTGCGCGTGCTCAAACCACTGCGAGCTGTGGGTGGGGCTTGCGTGACGCACGCTCGCTCGCGGGCACTGGGGTAGTCTGTCTCGCCTGGCTGGTGCAGCGTTTCTAAGCATTTTACCGTTAGGCGAGCGGAGCCGGCGCAGTGGTCGTTTGTGCTGCTTCCTCAGGGGAGCGCGCGCGCTGGCTGCCTCCCTCTTTTTCTCACCTGCCTGCTTTGATTCGGTTTCGCTATGGATGCCCAAAAAGTAAGTGCGGGCAGGAGGGTGGGTGTGTTGTCTCTTCTCTTTACCTCCTGAGGGGATAAAGAGAGAAAGGAACACAGGGGCGGGTCGCTCACTGTTGCGGCCCTTTTTCTCTTCTCCCTCCCTTCATTAGGAGTGAGGGGGAAAGGAAGCCTCTCTCTAGTCTGGTCTCTCGCTACCTAAGAATAGCCGGAGTGCGCGTCTCCAACTGAGGCGTCGCACGCACCGCACGAGTCTTGGTGTGGCCCTCTTTTTCTGTGAGGGAGCTGTAATGTGGCCTAAATTCCTGAAGAGTAGCCACGCGTGGGAATTGGTTACGGAAAACACTCCACTCTTCTCTTTTCTTCCTTCCCCGCTGCGCTGCAGCCTTTCTTAATTGTACCTGGAGGACGAGTAATCCCTTGATCGTGGCCTTCGCCCTCGGAGGCAGGTGCATTGTGCGTGAGGGGCGGGGTGGTGCCGATACTTCCTCCTCTCAGTCCTGGTCTAGTGACTCTCTGGGTGGTCTCTCCTTTTCTGTGGGCTCTTCGAGCTGCAGCTGAAGTGCCCAGTCTGCTCATATACACCACCCATATCCCCAAACTGAAATATAGGGACAGCTTTAAATGTTTAGATTTTGTGTTTAAAAGCTACTCGGGCTTCTCATGCCCAAGAACATCTTTTCTCCTTCTCCCCCCTCCCTTGTCTATTTGCTTAACATTCACCCTGCAGAAGAATTCTAGCGAATTTAAAGGCTTTAAATTGCTTGCCACTTTTGACATTTCAGTTGATCCTAACAAAAGTATAGTGCTACTATTCTTGTCTGTCCATCTGTCCCCCACCATGGACCAACGGTTATCTGCAGTAAAAAAAAGAATGCATTTGTCATTTAGTCTGACCTGCTAATATGCATGTTAAGTATTTATATACTGCTTTTCAACAAAAAGTAGTTTGCAAAGCTGTTTACATAGCTAAACAAATTACGAACCCCTTAGGGCCAGGGAAGCATCTAAAAAAGATGCAGAAGAGACACCAGCAGAGAGATCATGCTGGAGCGGAAAGGAACAGTTGCTCTCCCTGTACTAAGTCTAAGAGGACACTACTTTAAAAGGTGTCTCTTTGCCCAGTTAGCAGGGGTTTACTGAGAAGTTCACTGTTAAATGAGATACTTCCAAATTTGCATAGGATTGTAGGCCCAGGCTGCAATCCTGAACACACTTACCAGGGTGTAAGCCCCATGGAATTAGTAGGACTTCCGATTAAAAGGTATACAATTATGCTGTTAAATTGCATTTAACAAAATCAAGTACACTTCTTAGGGATCAAGTTCCACAGGCCACAAAGCGGGAGTTCTGGGTAGACCTTTGTAGGATCAGGCTAAAAAACAAATGCATACAGATTCCCCCCCCCCCATTTCTTAAACAAAACCAAGTACTATGTTCGCTTATTCCAATGAGAGAGAAAAGCAATGTCTTGTCCAAAAGAGATTCTTAAGATATCATACTACTGTATTTGTATCTGCATACATAATCTAGTGATAGCATCTAATTATACAGCTTCTATGTATTATGCAGGCATGCAAAACACCTGACATTAAAATCTTCTAGTGCCTTTATATACTGTACTAGACAAAGTGTAAATCTGTACCGCCTATTTGGCTTCCAGTACTAACAGGTGCTTAGTTTGGTCCTCTGCATTTGAACGTACATGAACAATTTAAAGGTAAATCTACATTCACTTTGATAGGACTCTTAAGTCTAAAGACATTCAGACTGCAATCCTATCCACACTTACCTGGGAGTAAACCCCATTGACTGTAATGGGATTTACATCTGAGATTTGGGATTTATATGCATAGGATTGGGCTCTCAGTGTTAAATTTAATCTTTCACTAGAAAATTGATATTTAATGCAAGACCCTCATGGTAGTTTTCATGGCCTCAGGAGGTGCTTCTCTGTTCTGCCTCTATCTTTTAAGTGATTATGCAAGACCTATCTTTTTGTAAGAGCCTTTGGGTAGTTGGCAAGAAGTAGTTTTTGGAGTGGAAATGGTGAATGGAAGCCAGCGTTTCTCAACTTTCATTGTTTTAGTGACCTACTAGTGAGTTACTTTTTGTATGTTAGTTGCCTTGAGCAAACGTGAAAAGGGGAGAATACAAATGTGTTAACTGGTTTGAGTGGTCTAGTATATCCATTAAGAATACGCAGTGAGTTAGGAAGTTCCTAGTTCATATTTCACATCCTGGCATTAAGTCACTGAGTGACCTTAAAGTCGTACCTTATCTTCCATGCTCTGTGTGGATAATGCTTACATAGTTGCTTATATGTCCAAGCAAAAATATCCATAGGATTGGGCTATAAATCCTAATGCATTCTAGGGGACAATTCAAAGTGTGTAATTGCAGCAATGTTAACACATGTTGAACATCCTAAATTTTAGGACTTTCCCTACTTAAACTGATTTTATCACACTTTTTCCCCTGCCCCACATGTTGGGACCATGTTGTTTTGCAAAGTACTTAAACCAGTTATAGGAACCATAAAGGCTGTTATCTACACTTGGCTAGTATTATCTCAAACACAAAAGGCAAAAGGCTCTAAAAGTTAAGCTTTTTTGCAGGCCAGTCTTTTCTTTGAGACAGCTCTGCACAGTTCAGAGCGAAACGTCAGGAAGAGCAAGTTTGTGCAGACTGTGTTCTAAGAGACAAAAAATGCATATTAATTCTGACTTTCACAGTAGTAAAATAGGTAGAGGTGTTTGAAAATTGTTTTATTTTTTCATAGATTTTGGTGTTTAACAAATGGAATAGCAGAAAGTTGTTTTTAAATTTAGATATGTATTGTTTAAACTTATTCTATGTATTAAATTATGTATTTGAATTTTTGTTGTAAGCCGCCTTGGGCATTTGCCTTCGGCATAGGATAAGGCGGGATATACATTTTATAAATAAAATAAAGCCGTGTTATGTGTTTTTGTCCCACATTTTCCAATTTTTAACAATTTTAAATGCTTTAAAAGTGTACTAGGTATGTGGTATAGGTTGTACAGTGTCAGCAGATATACATGGTTTCGTTTTATTTATTTTTTGCAGTTTTTTTTAACAGAAAGCAGTGTCGTGTTTTTATTTTATTATCACCATTTTCAAATGCCTCTAACTATAGGTTATAACCACTGGCACTAGTTGTGAATATTCTCTTACAAGACTTACAGGAATTAATAGCAAGGCTTTAGGAGAGATACTTGATTGTATAGAGTATAAACTGATTGTTACCAGTGGTGTAACGCTTTACCTTGTTACCAGTGGTGTAACACTTTATGCATCACAGTTGATCCAGTAACTGGCTGCATAAATAAAACATATAGTACTTTATAGCTGTTCAAGGGGGAAAGTGCAGAGAGATCTCGGAACTGATGATTAGTGTCTTAAGTTCCATAAGCAGAAGGAAACTGATTCCAGGGGATAAAAAGAGACTATCGGTTACTAATTCATTAATAGTTTATAATTCTTCAAACTGACATTTTAAAAATGAATGAATACCTGTATGATGATTCCCTTCTCATGTTGCTCTTTCTGATCTTTCACTTGCTGGCGAGGCTTATATATCCTGTCTCAGGATGGGGCTGGGCAGGTAATCTTTTCTGTTCTATTTCCAATGGAAATTGCTCTCCCCCACTGTAGCCATAAGGGGGAGGGAGGCAGACAGGCCTGTACTTATAGTGTACCCCTTCCCCATGCCTGCCTCTGGCAACTAAAGGCAGACTTCTATGGAGGAAGTATAGGAGAGGGAGGCTGACTTCTGCTCCCTTGGTGCCGCAAGCCTGATTCACATTTAGAGGAAGAGCATTCATGTTTTTAGGCAGAGAGAGAGAGAGAGAGAGAGAGAGAGTTGAAAGATCCAATTGTGGAGCTCTCATGTTGTAACTGGCTTGGCCTAAAAGCTGATTAAGAAGGTAACTATTTCGATTTTGAATATTGGGTTGCACAGTGAAAGAGACCAGTACTCTATTCTAGTTCTATTAAAGCTGATGTGTGAAGATATTGTTTTGATAAATAGGACAGTATATTAAGGAGTACAAGATAAATGTTCATTAGTTCAGTATACAGGGGGACACCGGTATCCACGGGGCATATGTTCCAGCCCCCACCATGGATACCTGAAACCGTGGGCCTGCGCAACCCCCCACGGGCCTGCGCGACCCCCCCCAAGCACTTACATTTAACGGAGAAAGCTTCATTTTTTTCTTCAAAAGCCGAATGCAGCAGGCCTTCTTACCAACAAGTCTTCGGTGGTAGAGTGCCTCAGCAACCTTGCTGAGAGGTTGCTGAGACTTTCTAGCACCGAAGACTTGTTGGTAAGAAGGCCTGCTGCATTTGGCTTTTGAAGAAAAAAAAACGACCCTCGCGCCCTCCACAGCCCCCCCCCCAGGCACTTACTTTTAGCAGAAACCTCTGTTCTGTTCTTCAAAAGTTCCGAGTTTCCATCTCTTTTAGGCCTGACCAACTAGACTTAGTTAATAGCTAGAGTCTCTGCAACCTTGCTGAGACTCTAGCTATCACCTAAGTCTAGTTGGTCAGGCCTAAAAGAGATGGAAACTCGGAACTTTTGAAGAACAGAGGTTTCTGCTAAAAGTAAGTGCGGGGGGGGGCTGTGGAGGGTACGGGGGGATTCCTCAACCGTGGATAATTGAAACCGCGGTTGAGGAATCAGTGGATACCGGTGCCCCCCTGTATAGCAAATTGAGAACTCAAGCATCTGCATATGGAAGAAAAACTATTGTTAACAAATCACTGGACAAAGATATTGATTAGGAATTGCATGGTTTAATCAACTGTTTTTTAGATACAGTACTTGTTGCATAACTTCTGTATTTGGTATTTGAATGAAGAATTGGAGGATTAGCCAAATACTTAGAAAAGAAGCCAAAGAAATCCTGAAGATTGGTTACCTTAAGTCTGAAACTTCATGTTTGATATGGGAATTTAGAATAAGAACCTCAGCTGTTAGTTCCTCCTACCTCAACGATTACTGCAACTGCTTCCAGAGGTTTAAGACTTTTGATATGTCAAAAGTTTAAGACTTTTGAAATAATATAATGTATTTTTTCATCTTTTATTTTACTAGTAGAAGCTGTTCTAAAATTGGTAGTTTTGTTTTCATAAATAGTATAGTAAGTTATTAAAACTGAAACTTGAAAAATGAATGTTCACAAATACATAGTAGTAACAGATAGCTATCACTTTAAGATACTGAATTCTCCCAAAAGAGCTGGGCAGCTTCCTTCCTTCCCTCTCACCCCCAAAGTTTTGACTTTGGGTTCTTAGGTTTGGGTTCCCAAAGTTTTGAAACTGGAACTTTGTGGGTTCCAGTTTCTCCTTCCTAAATTAGTACAAGTAGTGTACAGTACTATATTTTGTAGTACAAAATATTACAAATCAAGAAGTGTGTGTGTGTGTGTGTGTGTGTGTGTGTGTGTGTGTGTGTGTGAGAGAGAGAGAGAGAGAGAGAGAGAGAGAGATGGGAGTACATGGTAACTTAAATGTGCTTGAGGCCATTCTTAGATAAAATGAATTGCATAATACAATCAAATTTTATGATTTTTATAGATGTTTCAGGAGAAGGTATACAGCTGTTTAGCTGCTTAAGTACATTTTGAACTGTTAAAATTGTGAATGTCTGCTTACATCTGACAGACATCTTCTAGATTCATTCTTTAATTGTATTCATAGTGAGACAGTTGGTAAGAATACCCCTGCTAACTGGGCAAGAGGCACTTTTTCAATTAGTGCTCCTCTTATATTTAGCAGGGGGAGAGTAACTGCCCCCCTTTCACCCCAGCACAGCGTCTTTTCTGGTGGCTGTTTGCTGGTGGTATTCTGCATCTTTTTTAGATTGTGAGCCCTTTTGGGACAGAGAGCCATTTAATCATTTAATTTTGTCTGTAAAAGGCGTTGTGAACTTTTTGTTTAAAAGCAGTATATAAATACTGTTAATTGGAAATAACGCATGGTGGTATGTTTGTATTTTAGGAGTGGCTGTGTAATGAACTGTCCTGGTACCTTTTAGATAGAAACCTTTGCCCTCAAGTTAGAATTGCTTTTGCTTTCGTGTAGATGGCTATAAAATGCTTTCTATATGGTAGGACTAAATGAGGTCTAATAAATCAAGTAATAATGCAATCCTAGGCCTGTCTACTCAAAAGTAAGCCCCAATGAATTTAATGGGACACTGCCAGGTTAGTGTGTGTATATTTGCAGCCTAAGAGTGGTTTGAGACTTTTCTTATACAAGCTGACAGTTACATTTATGGGATCTAAGGCTTAGTTGTAGACTGCCACATTTATGGGATCTAAGGCTTAGTTGTAGACTGCCAGGCACACTCCTCATCTAGGGTCTGGTTGGTGATATAGCAGCTTGTTGGCCCAAATTGAGATACCGTAATGTAGTCAAAATGGCATGAGCTTTAGTATCACTCACACTACTTTGGACTAAAAGGCAGGATAGAAATGAAAAACTGAGACTTTGAAACTCTGAATGGGTGCCTTAGGCCAGGAATTATTAAATACTGTATGTTTTTCTAGCCTAGTACTGCTTCATAGACTTGAAAGATTAAAGTACTGGAGATGTTTGGTATTTGTGACAAGTTGTACATAATTTACCATATTGCATATGAATTAGTGTAGGGGTTCTCAACCAGTGGTACTTCGGCTGACTGCTGGTGGTACTTGGACCGCCAAAATTCCGCTCTGACACAGCATTTTCGGCGGCGTGCCTTCATTTCTGAGAGGCTCTTGCCTTTGGCAGAGCCTCTCGGGAACACTGAGAAGGACCCTCCCAGAGCCTCCTACCTGCATTTTCTGGCCTCTGAAAACCTGGAAGTAACTGGTGGTGATGTCATTGTCAGTCACTTCCGGTGGTACACAGAAGGAGAGTGGCACCAGAGGTGGTACTTGGCTGGGAAGGGGTTGAGAACCCCTAGATTAGTGTGTTGAATATCAAGCATGTCATTTTCTGTTACAATGTAAAGTTGATTTGTTATGACTTTGTAACCTACGTCTGATTTCAGGCTGGTAAAAACCAGAGGAAGTGTACAGGGTGGCCACGAAGTCCCTATGCAGGGTCAAATGGCTTCAATACCAAATCTACACAATCTCATGCATAGAGACTTTGTGGCCACCTGTAGGTAAGATAGGAATTTGGTTCAAGTAGCTGGGTCTGCAATCATATGCATACCTTTCTCAGTTGAACACATTGGGATGTCTGAGTAGACATATGTAGGATTGTACTTTTAGAATGTTGCTAATTTGCTTTGGGTGAATAGATGTTGCATATTTCATTGACTATGAATCAAAGGTGGTCATGATGTGCGACTTTTTGTGATATCATGGAATGCACAAGTCGCTTGTAAGAAATAGCTAATGTTTATCTTCATGACCAATGTAGAATTGTATTTGAGTAGCCTAAGCTGAAGAGTAGCAAGAATTTCTTGAGTCATTCCTTAAGCTCTAAATGTGCTTATCAGAAATGTCTGCAAATGTGGCGTTGAGACAAAAGGTGTGTCTGACTTTTGTAGTGACATTTGTTTGACAACATGGCAAGTTATATAGGTGTTGGTCTTTAGTGATGAAGGGCGCAGTTGGCTATCTCTGAGAGGGCTCTGTACTTGCATAAAACTAACACTCTGAACTAAGTCACCCAACTTTTCTAGAAGCTCATGTCACTTTTGTGGTTCATAGCTGAATTATGTTAAACACTTCTGAGTAAAGCTGAGCATGCCAGCAAGTTAAAGAATGAAAGAGGCCACTTGATATTAAATACACAGACTTGCAAGACTGATTTCTGCCAAAGGTGTCTGGTTACAACTTCAGTATCTGTGCATTTACAGTGCAATCTGACTTGACTTTTGTGCCGGTGTAACCAGCGTCCCAGCGAGAACGGGAGGCCCCAGAACGGAAAAGGGATTCAAATCCCCTTTGAATTCCAATTTTGGAGGGGATTTGAATTCCCTTTCCATTCTGGGGCCTCCCGTTCTTGCTGAACCGCTGGTTACACTGGCACAAAAGTTAAGTTGGATTGCGCTATCAGTAACATTCTTAAGTTAATGTGGTTGGTATTGAACTGGAGCTGTGTATTGCTGTCAGTTAATGTTGCAACTAAGGAACAGCATCTTTATGTGACGGTTACAGCAAATCCTATTACGTGCTATGATATAGAAACTAAATTAAAATGCTGTATCCATATTGTAAACTACTTTGTAGACCCATTTGGTCAGAAGGCAGGAAGAAATGTGGTGTTTTTGTTGGGTCACCACTTGATTTATTAGTGTGTACTAAAACCTTTGTTTTGATCTCATGTTTGTTGCTCACTAAGTAAATTTGCTTTAATTTAATATTTTATTCTCGGGCAATAGTTTCTTGTTCAGTAACTATATTGCAAATACTGTAGTAACTTTGTTCACTGGGGAATGGTTAACTAGCATGCTAGTAAGTTTGTTCATTTTCATGAATGTGTATTCATAAATTTATTCTAATTCTAGGAAGCTTTGCAAAGGATTATCTCCACACTGGCACACAAAAATGATGAAATCCAAAACTTCATTGAAACTTTAAATCATTCATTAAAAGGTGTACAGGTATGTTATAAAACATGTATAATTTAAAGCTGAAGGGGCTTGTTTGAACTGGTGCTACTGTAGTTGAAGCAAAGAAGACTAAATGTCAAGCTACTGGTAGTTTGTGGCAACCATGTTTATTCATGTCTGCCTGTTTACATATGTAGGAGTGGGTAAGTGTATCTAATTTTTATGGTATGATGGCCACTATCTCAGCATGACCTGCTGACAAGGAGGGTTGCCAGCAAGGCTGTGGAGTTGGTACCAACTCTGTCTTCGACTTCACCCATAATTGCTTCCTATTCCGACTGAGCAAGGCTTGGAGTCAAAATGATTTTTGGATGTGGTCAGAGGTGGAGTAAGTACAGACTCAACAGCCCTGGTTGCCAGTCTGGTCGTGGCAAGGTGCTTTGGCCACGATGCAACCGCCAAGATTGCCTACCTACCTCTCCTACTTGAAACCTGGGATGAAGACTAGGGCTCCTTATGCTTTCCAGGCGGTGCTGGCACATTAGGCACAGTGAGTGTTGCAGGTAACATTGTGAAAGCCTGACTCTGTATCCATCTGTACTTATCCATATTGACTTGCAAAATCTTTAACTTTACAGCAGTGTTTCCCAAACCTCTCCAACCTGCAGCTCCCTCGACCATTGGCTGCAGCTTCCCACTACATTATATTGATGCCTGCCTATTGGCATTGCACTGTTTTCCAAGAGGATTCCGTGGCACTCCACGGCTCCCCTGGCTGGTTCCCACAGCTCCCCTGGGAGCCACGCCTCCCAGTTTGGGAACCACTCTTTTACAGTAATGTTTAGTAAATCCATTGCTACAGCTTTAATTGTATCTATGTGATGTTTATTGCTATGTATAGTTTGTACTGTTACATCAATTTTGTTTTTCGTTTAAATGCCAATAAAGGTTCTGATTTCTAGTTTGTACTGAGCATACCAATAATACATAACAATTTACATAATGGTTCATACACAACTAAAATTCTGTCTATAGGCTAATTCTTCCAGTGTAATTGCTGAGTTGGATGATGAGTTTGAAGGCTTATATTCAATACTGTATGAGATGAAGGAGAGCATGACAACCAGTATCAAACAAGAACAAGCTCACAAGACCCAAGAACTTCAGGTATGTGATTTGGTAGTACAACTAATCTTGACTGATATTTACTGCATATTCAACAACTTTGGCTAGGAAAGATATATATAGCAAGCCACCACCAGGAAAAAAAACTAAAGTATTGGGGTTGTAAGATGTTAAACATGGCTTTCTGAAATAGTGTGTGTTGTGACTATATGCAGAATTTTATCATTTTAAAATGCATAATTTTATGCATCAAAATCAAATGTTTGATTTATCTTTATATCAAATCGTATGAAAACTACATTTAACCCCTTTCTTTTGGGTGCAGTATTTTTTATACACCTGACAATCTGTAAGTAAAAGGGTGGCCACATTGTTCCAAAGCAACTTTTGAGTATCTTTTGGAAACTTCATTAGTTGACATACTTGATACGTTGCATAGCACAGTAAAAGTACAGAATATTTTGAATGTTGACATTCAAATGTGTAGAGACCCTGCAATTGTGTTGTGTAATTTCTCTAGTGCTCCAGGTATATGGGAAGTATTTGTGCTTTCGTTCATGTCTCTTCCTATTAGACTTAGACCTATGGTTTTTATGGTAGTTCTAGTGCTAGAGCTCAGGGAACAAACTCTCCTTAACCTTCACATTTGGCGCACAAGGCTTGTCAGCTTCATGTGGATAGTAAGAATTTAAAACAGTTTCTTTTGACATTGAGCTACAATGTTGAAATCTCTGAATCACCTCTGACTTTGAGAGACTTGGACAAGAGTTGTCAAATGCTTTTCTTGAAAAACGAGGATAATTAATACAGTGATGGGTTAGATTTCATTCTTTTGCACTGCAGTGATCTGTGGCCAGCTGCTCTTTCTGTTCACTGAAGAAACTCCCAGCCACAGAGCAATATGGTGTAAAAGATTGGGATCAGACCCTGTAATGTCTAATGTATACTAATAAACATGAAGCTGGATTAAAAGCTATGTTTGGGCGTGCTCAGTAGAATCTTTGACTACAGTGTGTGTCCATGGGTCCCACACCCATGGATTCAACCAACTGCAGATCGAAAATATTCAAAAAATGAGAATGAGGTGAAGCTTTGCTTAAAGGGACACCATCACCATTTCCATGTATGCATGTTTGGGGTTCCTATTCCATTCCTTGCCTCCCTGCTCTCAGTGGAATGCTCAGGCTCTCTTTAAATCGTTTCCTCCAGTCAACCCTTGGTCAGGAGGATGGAAATGTAGTCCTGAGAACCAACCCTGTCAGCGAACACATCACTACAAGTATCCTGGCACCATTGTATGCCTCTCGCACTTCTGTCTATAGCTACAGGTGCACGCACATGAAAAGAATGGAAGGCTCCAGAAACAAAAGGGGGAGGAGCGGTGTGCTCCTCCTAAAGAAAAGTTACTTTAGCTGGCACGTGTAATTTGGGAAAGGAAAGAAGAATTTTTGGAGTCTGAGTGTGACGCTGTGATGGGGCTTGACTTGAGCATATATGGATTTTGGTATCAGCGGAGGGTCCCGGAACCAATCCCTGCGGCTATGGAGGGCCCACTATACTTCTGAATGACAAGTCCCAGGTTGCATCACAAACTGCTTTATACTTTAAGGGAGGCTTGAAAAAGCAGCTTGTTACATGGCATGGGTATCTGTCACTCAAAGGCAGTCAAAGATTCCACTAGGCATGCCCAGGCACATGTTTGGAGCAAATGCTACGTATGTTTAAGCCATCTAAAGGTACCCCTTTTCCAATATAATTCTGGCTGTTTAAGATCAACTAGGGAGGGCATTTTGCATAGAGATACCACTATTTGAGGTATATTTGGTATGTATATGTGAAAGGCTCTTCATGGTAGCTCCCAGGTTGTAAATCCTTCTGCTCTAGGAGATCTGTCTGGTTGCTTCCCTAATTTTTATTCTGACTGTATTTAACCTGGCTAGAGGCTGATTATTCCTGATTTTAATTTTTTTGCTAGCATGCTTGTTTTAAAAGGTTCCTTTTGTTATGTTAAAAGGTTGTTTGACTGTGTCAAGATGCCTTGGGTGTCTTCCTGAAAATGGAGAAGTAGGGCAAATATTTACATAAATCAGACAAGTTGATGTAGATTTTTGTTGGCGGGTACTGTATTGTCTCTAGGGGAAAAAGAACAATAGTAAAATGGAATTTTTTTTTGGCAAAGCTAAAATAGTAAAATGGAAAAAATGGCAAAAATAGCTTGCCAGTATTAGATTTTGCAAAGTAATGAAGCCTTGTTCTGTACTAAATGTATTCTAAATCCTTGTATCTTTGCATTAGTTGCAATGGAAGCCAGTAGAGTCTGCCCTTGGTATCCATTGGGGGTTCAGTCCCCCCCCCCCCGATACCACGAATTCACGGGCGCTGAAACCCAACACCTGATGACAAAGTAACTTACCAGATCCTGCGAGGGGGGCTTCCGGAGGCCCCTTCTGTGTTGCGCCTGATCTGCAGCCACCTCCGTGGGCCTCGGAACACGTTTCTGACGTGACTGGAAGTCACTTCCGGTTTACTTCAGGTCACTTCGGAGATGCATTCTGAGGCCTGCAGAGGCCTATGAAGGTGGCTGCGGGCCTGGCGCAATGCGAATGAGGCCTCCAGCTTGGTAACTGTGGATGGTACCATCCGTGAATGCTGAGAACCCCAGATAGTGAGGGGCCACTGTAAGTTCAGATAGCTTGGGCAAGTATGTCTTAATACTGTATATAGAAAGTGATAGCAGTACCTTTTTTTGTCACTATACTCTCTCAACTTTGGTTGTTGTCGTTGTTGTTCAGTCGTTAAGTCGTGTCCGATCCTTCGTGATCCCATGTACCATATCCCGCCAGGCCTTCCTGTCCTCCACTTTGATACACAACACTTAACTAAGCGTGCCTGCTGCTATAAAATAGATCTGTATCTCTTAAATCCTTGGCCCGTCTGATCCCTTCTTGAATAGTGGTACAATCATATCAGTCTTTCAGAGGGGAGGTATCAGTTTTTCTGAAACATACTTGCAGCATTTAGTGTTGTATTGAGACCTTTGGTAGTTGGGACTGTACAATATAGGATGAGAAGAGAAAGTTAACTTCGCTTCATGAGTAGACAAAGCTTTAGATACTAGATACCTCATTTGTCAGTACTGTACTGTTGTATTGAGGAATGTGATCTTGATCCTTAATATTATATGACTAAACTGTTACTTAATAGCATCTCTAGATCTTAGCAGACTGTCTCAGCAGTACATCCAGAACACCATGTAGAAACACTGACTTATTTGACGTCTGAGCAAACTTAAATGTCACTTTAAAACTTAACATGAACTAAAAATCTCTTTTTCAGCTTACACTATGCATTTCCAAGAGCAGATCATACCTGCTTTCACTTTTATTGGGCCTAATTGTGTTTGTCTTAGCTGTGGCAGCACATGACTACATGTGTCTGTGGCAGCACATGACTACATGTGTTACTGTCAATATTTTGTAGATTACCTAAGCTATGTTTACATGAGCACAGCATGCCAAAGTACATAGTACGTACCAAGGATTTTTCAGGAGTGTCTTCTGGCCACCTTGCATGTTTGTGTACAATATTATGACCTAGTACTCTGTAATCTATAAACTTGTGTTTAGGGTGTGTACCATTTCAGATTGCAAGTGTGGCTCATTATTGAAGGCTCATAGATACTGGAAAAATCCTGCTTGTGGAATACTGCCATATTGACGACAATGTTGGCTTGTAAACTAAAAGAGAACTCGGCCAGATCCTATGGGGGAGGGGCCCTCCGGAGGATTGGAAGCCTGCAATGAGCATGTTCAGTGGCTTCCAGGAGCCCTGAAATGTTGCATGTCAAGTGATAAACGCAAAAGGGCAGCTGGCCCTGGTTGAGCCTCTAATAGCTTGTGAGTGTTGATGGCATATGTAGGGTGGCACACTTGATTGGCTTTCTGTTCTTCCCTTAGAATCAACTTAGCCAATGTAGTAATGCCCTAGAGAACTCTGAAGAACTGCTTGAATTTGCTGCACGGTCACTGGACATAAAGGACCCTGAGGAATTTTCAAAGGTATGAAATATCACTAATATGAACAAGAGAAACACGAGAACTGTACTTGGCATGACATCTGCCTGAAACTACTTGTGAAATGTTTTAATAAGACATAGTAGTATAGTAAGGATAGTGGAACTGAGTGAAATTTCTGGAGCTATAGATGTTTAGGTTTCCAAGTGCGCATCAGACTGCTCCTGGAGAGAGTCTTTCAAATGACTGGCATTGTAGTCAAGGCAAGCACTTCTCATACATGCCGAAACAAGAAGTGCATGTTTTTAGAAGCGGAAATCTATAATAGCATATAGTGGGGGGGGGGGAGTGGGCTGGGGTTGAATGAAATTACAACAGCATACAACTTGCATAGTTTTTAGTAGCACTTGTGAAGAGTGCTGGCACCATCTACACTAGATCTAGAACTGTGTTTCTTGTACTCAGAATATGAAGGTCATTCATACTATTCAAGTCTGTACATATAGAATGATGAAGCTATTCCTAGCTTGCAGGTTTCCCCGTTCAGCAATAAGTGGTAATAGTAATCTACTTGTAAAAATTCCATTAACCTTGGCAATACAATATGCAGCCTCGGTTCCATTACATGGATTTTTTGTTGGTTTATGTCAGTGCTTTATTATATAAAACTGCTTTTCAACAAAAGTTGACAGTGGTTTACAGAGAAAATCAAATAACTAATCAAATACTGACCAAATCTAAACTTGTACTACTTGTCTTCCAAACTTAACTTGTATTTCTTGTAAAGGAAGCTGTATATTCCAGACAGGGCAAACCTTAATGCTTTTAAAACTAAAAAAGATATGCAAAGAATAGGTCAACATACTGGTTTTGTATTCCAGAATGTATCTGTTACAGGTGCTCTAAAGTTAAACTAAAATGTGACACATTTAATGTCCACCTGAGTTTTCTCTGGGGTTTCCTCAGAAGTTAAGGTGCAAAAATGAAGCAAAACTTGCTCCTTGGATCACCTTTGTTTGCCTTCTACCTTGTAACCCTTTATAATCCTTCATCTTAGTTTTTTTTTTTTTTTTGCTCCTGTTAACCAGTGTTGCCCCTCGCACCGGTTATAGTATGTTTCATCTGCTGCACCATGTTTCCCTGGACTTTCATCTCCCCAATAGTTTCCACCCTCTTGAGTTCAACACAAAATGTTCATTGTTACATTTGTTGCTACCCAATTTTTCTCTCCTCTTGATCTTTCTTCTCAGATGTTCCTAGATCGGGATCACTACATTTTAAATACATGAGCACTTAAGTTGCTGTTTTTAAGCAGTTTTTATATTGACACATTCTCTGCTAAGCATAGCTAAAATTTCACTTTCCAGACAGACTTATTTGGCTTTTATGACATGTGAAATCATTCTAGTAGAGACTGTGATCATTAAATTTTTGGAAGAAAATGTCTATGTTCAATTCAGCTGGGAAGGGAGTGAGTCGAAGAGAGCAGAATTCTTATGCCTGCTGCTATTTTTATTCAGTAAATATTTGCCACTAAAATTAGTTGTCTTTATCTGTCTTGTGCTTTATAATTGCCACTACTCAACTTTATATTTGACCATCAGAATTCATTACTGATGCTAGTAAATTTTGCCATGAAAGGTAATGGAATAAACATTGTTTACTGCAGGAGATTGTTCCCTTATAGATTAGTGTTTAACCAAAATGAAATGGTAGAAAGCAGTGTTGTGTGTTCCAAATTTTTCCCATTTTAACTGCTTTAAAAGTGTACTAGGTAGGTGGTATAGGTTGTAAAGTGTCGGCAGATGAAGAATGATGCAAAATTGCATTGTGTTTTATTTTTTTCAGTTTTTTTTTAGCAGAACACGGTGTTGTGTGTTTTTATGCAATTATCAACAACAGCAAACCCCTAGTTATAGATTCATTGTAGACATTTTTTTCTTTAACCCATTTCTCATTAAAGCAACTCGGGTGATCTTATTTCTGGGGGGGGGGGCAGTTTCCAGAGAATATTTGCTGATGACTAGTAACCTGCATTTTAACTAAGAAATCCATGTCTTTTGGGCAGCAGGACAAGAGATCAGTGACTTGCAAGCTCACATAATGGGCATATGATAAGGAGGATAGCACTGTTCCAGTATGGGAGAGTAGGGTTTCAGTAATTTTTCATTTGAATTTATCCTGGGCAAGTCAGTATTGGCCAACCCACTTTAGAGGGCATGTGCAAGGATAAAATGAACAGCAGAAGTAGAATGCTACATACGTTGAAGCTATAGAAATGTTTTGAGTCTTTATGCAGTCAGTGTCTATACTAGATGTAGTTAAAGTTGCCCAGTGGAATTACGCACTTGAATTCTTGCATGAATACAAAAGCTTTGTAATATACAAAGATCCTATTAGGAGGGCTGTAACTTTTGCAACTTCAGCAGATGCCTGTTGCTGTTAACAGTGTTTACAGGAAAGCTTGTCATGAGCTACAATGCTGCATTTGTGGTGGTGATTGTATAAAATCATCCACGTTGATTGCATTGCTTAGCGCATATCAGAAATTAAAACCTGATGTTTGTAGAAGTGAGTTTTTTGTATTTGTGTTTGGAAGAGACAGCCCATACAGACAAAATTCAAATTTGTTAGCTAACAAACAGATGCTCCAGTGCATTTGTGACTTCAGTAACACAAACATTTTTAGCTGTACATGTGGTTTGAGAAATTTTTATTAATTTTGTACTGTGTCCCTTCTGTGCTATGGTTTTGGTTGTCTTTTAATAATACTTTGTTGCTTATAGTTTGAACAAAAAACCTCTCTGATCAGGTTTTATATTGGGGAATCTGAGCATGCTTGCTAGGGTAAAAAAAACTTTCTTGGCATTTTTTTTGTCTCTTGCCTCCTATAACAATGCTCTGTTCAAAGCTAGGTGAGGTTAAACTTTCTTGCACCCACAAACTGAATTTTGATTAGGGGTTTCTGCCCAAAAATTCCATGTCAAATAAAATGGAGGTTGCAGGTGGTGTTTGGGAGAATGATGCAGCTGCGGAATAAATCTAACATCTTCTTGCTATCTAACTTTAAATGGATATAAATGGAGCTGACACATGATACAGAAGTGGTTTGGTATGGCTTGTTGAAATTGCTTGCTTATTAATGAATTTCTAACCACTTTGAATTAACACAGGCTTATGAGGGAATTCTTCTGTGACAAAATTCTTGTTCTGGTTTGGTTTGGAAACTGAGCTGAACATCTGTGAAATTCATACCCTAACTCTTTCTTGCATGTTACTGCAGATGAAACTTGCATGAAACCATTAACTACCTTCTCTCTCTTCTCCCTGATGCACCTCAAGGCTGCCAGACAGATCAAAGATAGGTACAGTACAAACTTTTTTTGCTTCTAACTGTTCTTAGTTTAGGATTCTTTTTAAAGAGTTTTTGGG
The DNA here is from genome assembly GCA_026170595.1 of Plestiodon gilberti rubricaudatus. Taxonomy (NCBI): domain Eukaryota; kingdom Metazoa; phylum Chordata; class Lepidosauria; order Squamata; family Scincidae; genus Plestiodon; species Plestiodon gilberti. Next base: position 91,732,065 of record JANXHW010000002.1, on the reverse strand, counting down.
ATTTGTGCAACCAAAGGATAAAATGGAATCTTGCATGGTGACAAGAGACACACAGCTTTGTTTGACCTTACACTTCTATTTTGTTAATTTTCACACGGGCAAAGAGGATGGAAAAATTTTAAACAGAAAAATGGTTGAAAAAGTGTTCTACAATATGGGAAATGGTAAAAAAAAAAAAAACCTTTATAGTAGGTATAGTTTCAGACTTGATTCAAAAGTAGTACAGGAGTTTCTGGGATAGAGGCTAAAATGAGATCCATTTTTATATATAGGTTGTTCCTCTGTATTCGTGGGGGATTGGTTCTGCCCCCCCCAGATGCTGAAATCCAGCACTGTGTACCAAAATCATACTCTTTGGGAAGCCTCCGGGTGCCCCTTTTGCATCACACTGGGCCTGCAACCCCCTCCATAGGTCTCCGTGGGCCTCAAAAAGCCTTTCTGAAGCAACTGGAAGTGGTAGACGCTTATACCCCTGGCCTTTGGAGAGGGTTTCAGGCCTGATGCAGAAGGGGCCGGGAATACCTGTGACATCGGGGGCTGGACTCCAGCACCCCGTTATTTGTGGGTTGCACCCAGTGTGATGCAGGAGGGGCAGCTCAGCATCCACAGATGATGAAGTGGATGCCGAACCTCTGAATAACAAGGGACAACTGTAATTTTGTATGCGTCAACTTTTTAAGGCACTTCCATATGACCTAAAAAGCAGGATTCAAGTACACGCTGTTGTTCAAAACAACCTGAATATTAGAAAAATCTGAAGATGGGACACCTGTTCTTCATAAGGGGGAACAGAACTACAGATGTCCCCAGCTTAACGACAGGGATACGTTCTGAAATCCCCGTCATAAAGTGAAACCGTCATTAAGCGTATTTGCTGTGCTTTGAAGTTTAGCACTGTGCTTAAAACCCCAGCATTAAGCATCCAAGCTCTTACCTTGCCCATTAGCTGTTTGGCTTTAAATAAGAGCTTAAAACCCCAGTGCTGAACTTCAGAGCCCTTATATAAAGCCGAAAAGCTGGGATTTAAAAAGATGCGTCTTTTTAAATCCTTTGCTCTTTTTTACTGGGGACCTCAGTCATATATCCGGATCGTCATTAAGCGATCTGTCATTAGGCAGGGGACACCTGTATATCCTTTCTCCAATATAAAGCATTTCTCATAGACCTGACACTTGTTACATTTGCAGCTCAATGCATTTTGTGCAGAAAAATACACAACTGAAAACAGTAATAATAGAGTCTAGCGCAGGACAAACCAAGCTGCACAAAGAACAGGATGTTGGTTTGTTTTGTTTACTCAGAAGTGAGCCCTTTGTATCCGCGGATAATTAAATCTGAGGTTGGGATGGGGACATTGGGAGGTGCCTGATTTACAGTACCTGATTTAGCAACACGTCTGTCCGCTGCCCGCTTATTGCCTCTTGTGCCACTTTGTAAAGCTCCCAAAGTACCTGTAAAAAGAAAAAAAAATGTAATTGGAAGCAACTTGCGGTTGCGCGCACAACCGGAAGTCGCTTCTGGTCGCATTTTTTCTTTTTACAGGCACTTTGGAGCTTTACAAAGTGGCGTGAGAAGCAAGAAGCACGTGGTGGGCCGGCGCGGTTGTTAAACCAGGTATTGCGGTGCCTTCCCCCGTCCCCAGTGGGAGTCCTTCCTCCGAGGATGGCCATCTGCAGATAAGGAGGGCCCACTGTATACACTTGACCATTCTTGGATTTGAGTAGCGTCATATCTGCTTACACAATGTAAATTTTATTTACTATTTTTTTGGTAAGGAAGTGACACTAATGCTCAAACTGCCAGTTGTGTATCTGTGTACTTAGGCTCCGTCCACAAAAGGTGTCTTCCTTAAGCAAGTCTGAATGACCAGGCATTGGTCACCAGGGAAATACTGCTAAAAATGGCTTCCTAGGAGCCTGTGAGCTCCACCTTGTGTCCAATATCAAGGAGTTTGTGTCAGCTTGACATCACATTGGGCTTCTTCATTCCTCTTTAGAATGGTGTTGTGGAAACTTGCACTGTGACTGCTGAGTTGTGCATACATCCTTTTAAAAGTTACAAGTCTAGTTGAGGTCATGCACCACTAGGGGGTGGTTTGGGGTGGTTTAGTCTTCACAAGCCTGCTTTTGAAATGTGTTCTCAGCCCTATGGTGGGGCAAAGGCTGAAAGGAGATGACTGGAAAGACTGACCTCAACACAGTTGATGATTGTGAGGTCTAAAGCCCGACCCACACTACACGAATCCCGGCGCGTTACGGAGATGTGCATAGCTCTCTGTCACCATTGCTGAAGCAAGCAGAGCAGCCGATTTCCGGTTCTCCCGATTTCCGGCGCATACATAAAGCTGAAAACCCATCTTTTGAGGGGCAGGTTTGTGGAGCTACTGCAGCCAACCAATCGGATGAGAGGGCGGGATGAAAGGGGCTGTCAATCAATCAAACTCACTCAAGTCTCCGATTTCTCATGGATCCATTTCTCCTTCTCATAAAAGTTAGCAAGATGAATTCTATTCCCGGCACAAATTGTTTTGTTAGTTTTCTCTCCTTCCTGCCCCTCTCTCACTTCTCTCGTGTATTGGACTGCATTTGTGCTTAACCAATCACTGCTGCGCTTTCTAAGAAGGAGGGACAACAGGCGGGAAGACACTCCCGACCAGCTCTGTGCGCAGAGGCAGAGGCCTCCGCGCCTGAGCTCGTGTAGTGTGGGTCGGCCTTAAGAAGAGTGGTTCTAGCTTTTAGTAGCAGTCAGCCCGAAGAATGGTTTGTGTAAGGTGGTGGTAATCTCCAAGATCTCATTCACCTTCAGTCTTCACTTTCTTGCCTTGAAATACCTTCCTTTGTCCATCTTTATCTCCTCCTTTCGGCTCCTGCTTGCAAACTTATTGCACCATAATTTTTTTAGTTTTAAGATTTTGATTTTGTAACCTGTGACTTTGTAACCTTGGATATTTGTAGATTTTAGTTTGCCCTGAATGCAACATGGGTGTCACATAGGGTGAGGAGGTGGGGAGGAAGGATAAACATTTCAGTGTTTCACTCTGCAACTTCAGGCCACTTCACATGTCTGAAATGGTCTGGATTAATGCCACGGTATTTTTATCCATCTTTACAATTCCAAAAGACTCTGGGGATTTCTTTGCTACAATAGGTTAACATAGCAGCTGCTCTTCTGAAATTCATCTCGGTGTTTCTTAAAAGATTTAGTGTCTTGGTTCATTGTAACCAGCAAATGTAGATACCCTGCTGCCACGCACGTAGAATCTCCTGATGATATTGTTGACTTGATGGTGAAGCCTGTAAATGTTGGACTTTTTGGTTTTAACTCTACAATCTGCAGTTCATATACTGTAATGTAGTTAAGGTACTTTGTAGAAGCTTTAGACAGCTGTGAACTTAGGCTATAGGCATGTAGAAAGTCAGGTCCACTTGGAAGAAGAATTCCAATGATTCTCCAGCTTTACAAATCTACTTTGATATATAAATGGGTATTAAAATGCTGCTACATCATAGGATTATAAACAATGGAATATGAGTTATGTTCTTAGAATCAGTTACTTATTAAAAAAAAGCCATATGCTTGGTGACCCGAGGATAGTACCATGACCAGTTCCATCATATTTATTCCTATACCGGGGGTAAGAAATGAAAGCTGGGTAGTTGCCAAATACCTTAACTTATTTTAAAAATCTATATTCCACTTCCTAAGAGCCAGGATGACTTAGAATGTATAAAATTGAAAACAATACAGTAAAAACAATAACAAACACCAGCAGCAATTAAAACTCAAAACGCATCAGATTCAAGACTAAGCCAGATATAACATCATTTAAAACTGTCAAAGCTTGCCAAAAAAAGGCATGTATTCAGCTGTTTGTTGACTGACAACAAACCATAGGGCTCAAGCTATAGGGCAGGAAGTTCCACAGGATGGGATCTACAGCTGAGAAAGCCCTCTTGTGGATTACTGCCAACCACACTTCTGGGTCTTACTGCTGTTTCATAGCCTCTTAGAACTGTATTACAAACTAATAGAGAACAGTATATGTTCTATCTGTCGTTCACTAGCATCAAGGTTCTGTTTAAAACATGTAGGCCACATGAATGTCGCAGGATATAAAGTGAATGTTGTATTAATAGTGAAACTGTGACTGCTTCTAAAAGACTTGAAGTGTGTTGCTAATTTCTATCCTTTAGAGTCACTATGGCACCAGCTTTTCGCCTGTCTTTGAAACCCAAAGTGAGTGACAACATGACACATTTGATGGTGGACTTCTCTCAGGAAAGGCAAATGCTTCAGGCTCTAAAGTTCTTGCCAGGTAAAAATACTGTAGTATATTCAGTAGTGGCTCACTTGGGATATTATTACCGTTTCCACTAAGATGGAGGGTAGTCTCTTCGGCTGCTACAGCTATACACAAGCGCCTCACAAGCAAAGTTTATATATATTCTTTTTTTCCCCTGTAGTGACCCAGTTTAGATGCAGCACTAAATTATGGTTTAGTATTATAAGTTTCAGTCCTGCCACACAAAGCCTTCTCCCTCATTTTTCTTTCAACGTGCAGAGGAGATTGGAAGCTTGCATGTTTGGACAAACCACAGATCCTCTTATGTCTGAAGACTGCACAAACAATGGTCATTACCGAAAACAATTCAGGATTAAAATAGCTCCTTGAATTTGGGCATAATGGAGAGCTGTGGTTTGTTCTGAAGTAGAGGTTTTCAATCCGCAGGGGTGGGGATAAGCAAGCAAGCCTATGGCTCATCAAGGCTGATTCTGATAGTGCTGACCCATAGTTTAATATTGCATCTGAACCAGGCCAATGGGTCCTGTTGCGTGTGTTGGTGCTAGCTACCAAGGGAAGTGTTCCCGGCTCCTGTCCAAACAGGACATGCTGAGAGGATTGGGAGAGGAGTTGTATACATTGGGCTATATTTCTTATTTTGTAATGCCTGTGTTGCAGCTTAATACAGTTGAAGTGATAGGTGTGTTTACAGTCATATATAATAGTAGGGCTTAGCAGTCAAACAGTAAGGATTGAATAGAGATAGCAGCTAAGCTACCTTTTTGTACAACTCAGAAAACCAGGGACACTGCCAAATAGTCTTCAGAGACTCTTGCCACTGGGGGACAAGCTCCAATATTGAATTGTGTGAGCCAGTTCCTAATTGCTAGTCAATAAATTTAGCATTTGACGCATCCTTTCTTCTGTCTCGTACAGCCAGTTATGAAGAATCTTTTTGCTGGCCTCTGTTTGTTCATGCAAGGATAATTGAGATCTTGTGTTGAAGGATCAAATTCAAAGTGTCAGGCTATCAAGTCTGATTTTCATTGTGTAGCTTATAAATTATTTGGAATCTCTTTGTTCCAAAAATACTCATGAGTAGTGTTGAGTTTTCACATTGGACTAATTGCTGACTGATTACTAGAAATAACAGAAGTTTAAATTATGTTGATGACACCCAAATGAGTCTGTCTTCTGATGGTCTCTCCTTCTGAAATCTTCAGCAGCCTCTGACACTCAAATGAATGATTTTGGCATCTCAATCAAAATCTTGAAAGTAGATTCTGTTTCGTCTTTTTAACACTTCATTGTTGAGGCTTGTCCTCTTCCTCTGCTAGAAACCAGTCCTTTGCTCTTTATTTGTAATATCTCATCAAATCTTGATTCAACTGCGTCTTCTCTCTCGGTGTTTCTAATTTTTAAGTGTAAGTTTGACAACCAATGTAACTCATCAAATATCCTGGGGTTTAGTTTAACATCTATAAAAAGGGATATATCTGTAAAACTTGGTTATGATTGTCCTAGAGACTTGCACTTCTATATATTGTTACTACTGGTGCTCAAATTACTTATTTGGGGAAGTAGAGTGCAGGCCGGCTTCAGAAAGATTGGGATAAATAAGCCCTCTTTGGCCTTTACCTTTCCTGAAGGAGCGGCCAGTGAAATGAGGGATCTTTTGGGCTAGGTGCAAAGACCAGCGTCTGGTAGAATCGATTCAAAAGATAGGCAAACGAGCGTCTTCAAAGTTATAAGATTTATTAAAAGAACATGTAATTACAAAGATATTCAATAAAACACTCTTATAAACACTAACAGGTGTTTTTGTGTGAAATGTTCCTAGGTTGTGGTGTGATCAGTGTAATTGGTACACTGGTGGAAAAGGGAATGATTCTCAGGGAAGGACGTTTAAGAGAGCCCTACACTCTTGTCCCCATCCCTAAGCTCGAGGCAGGAGAAAGTGGGAGTGAGAGGGAAAGTGTCAAAGCACAGTTATAGCTGCCTGATTCCTGCGAGCCTACCAGGAGTCCAAAGGGTTCAGAGTAGCTTGTGGAAGCTCTGACTTGATGCAACATATACAGGTTGTACCAGGTAGGCTTGCAGGTCAAAATCCTCCAATATTTAAGGAATTTAGTTGCTGCTCTGGGGATGAGCAGGTTAATTTTGCTGTAGGGATGTGAAAGGGCTCTGAATATTTTGTATTAGTGTGTAAATGTGTAACCTGTTGGGTGAATGGACTCAGAGTGGGTGCTGAAGTGTGAAGCTCTTCTAATTAAAATGCAGATAGACCGAGGATGTTGTCTAAGGAGTTGATCCAAAGCCTTAATGGTAACAGCTAAAATGCAGATGTATAAAGAATACCTCACAATCAAGATGCAACTACAGTTTCACAATGCAAAATGTGATGGGGGATGTCTGGTAGATGCCAACAGAAGGTGGTGATTTATATGTTGGGATGGGGCTACATTAAATGGAGCCAGGTCTAATGCAGATGTAACTTCACAATGTAGATACACAAGGCACATTTCTCAATGGGTATAAGCAAGATGCAGAGATTATAAGCATGAGGTACTGAAAGGCGGCATCTAGTGGGGACAACATAGAATGCAAATAACAAAACAGGAGATGTACTGAAAGGCGACATTGGAAGCAGTAGGCTTCCATTCCCAGGGTGTGTGACATGAGGTGTCAGTTCTTAGGTTTGACCTGGCTTTCAAAGAAAGCAATTCCAATGTTCCTATTGTCCGTTTGGGTATATGGATACCATAATCTATTATGTGGCTGATATGGCGAATAATTGGCGTGGGCAGACAGGTTTGGCTTGCATGGAGCTGCCTAGTATTAAGGTACAGTCCATGATTACATGTGTACACAATATCAATGAAAGAAAATAATTCAGAAGAATCACCACAGGTAACAATATGTGGGAGAGAAAACTGTGGGGAGTTTTCCCCACAGGTAACAATATGTGTGGGGAGAAAATTGTTCCACACACATGCAGTTATGTCTTCCTGCAGCGTGGTGGTCAGGTCTGGCAATGAAATTCTTTATCTTGGTATATACTGACAATTACCGAAATCACCTTAAGACTCTTATTAAATCGGTGATTCTCTGAAACGCATATTAATAATTTGTTTGCTTTGTTAGAATGTTATTCTTTTAGTAATCGTACAGCATACAAAGGTTTACCTATAAACTACAGTACAGCATAGAGCCAAACGTTGTGGACCCCTGGAGATATGCTTGAAGGAAAGGAACTAGTACTACAGTATATCTGCTCACTAGGATAAAACGTGCAGAGTGGCCAGGAGGGCTGCAGGGTGACCAGGTAAAGCCCTGGATGCCCCACCCCCCTGCCTGGCCACCAATCTTAGATGAGGGGGCTGAATAGACACCCCCCCCCCCCGGTGCTACTGAGGCCAGTCAAAGCCCGAACCCGTGTTAATAGCACAGGTTCAGAATTTTGCATGATTCTGATACACTACACTTGACTTAGAAGATTTCTGCAAATATCTTCAAGCCCTTAAAGAGGGTGAAGTTTTGAAAATGGATTTTAGTGTTTATTTGTTTCTATGGCTAAACAGTAACGGTTAGTTTCCTTAAACAGTGTTTTGCTTTAAAGGGTCAGCTGGACTGATACTTAAACAAGCAGATGCAAAACCAGGACTGTGCACTTTAATGCTAAAGATAAAAATAATGTACTAGTTCAGAACTAGTATGGTTAATTTTGTAAGAATGCAGTCTTATGCGTGCTATATTTACAGTTGTGTTTGTGCTCAAGTCTGTTCAATTGTTGGCAAAATTCCAATGGTGGAGGTTTAGTGTGTTGTGGCTCTCTGTTTTACCAACACTCTTATCTTTTGGTAGTTCCCAGAGCTCCAGAAATAGTTCTACCAGATTGCCTAGTAGCTGACAACTCTGTAATGATATCATGGCAAATGACAGAAGAAGACAACAAAATTGATCATTACGTGCTAGAATACAGAAAAACCAATTTTGATGGGCTTCCTAGAGTAAAAGATGAGAGATGCTGGGAATCTGTAGACTACATTAAGGGCACTGAATATACATTATCAGGTAATTTTTTCTTATAGTTGACTCAAGCTCTAGAATTAATTCTGTACAGTTTGCCTTCAAAACCACATTCTAATGTTCTGTTGACTTGTGTGACTTACAGCACAATCCTACCCAGCTCCTCCACTGGTGCAACCAGCAGAGGAGGGCAGAACAGGAGTCTTTGGAGGGGAAAGAAGATTTAAATTTCCTTCGAATCCCCCTTTAGAGCGGATTTGGATCCTTTTTCCTTTTCAGTGCCTCCAGTTCTCGCAGCACCACTGGCTGCACTGGTGGAGGAGCAGAATAGGATTGCGTTGCAAATGGGATACTTTCCTATAAAGAACAAACCTCTTATTTTCCAATTAAAACAGAATGACTTGTATAACAAAAGCCAGGTATGATGTGTATTGCAATTCTATAACCATTCCAGTACATTAAGAATGACCACTTTTCTTAATCATTCTATTGAATCTTCTCTCTGTTATCACTACTTTCATGACCACAGTAGTTCATACATTAGTCTGATGCTCAGGTTTCCTCTGTACTTCAGGTGGCTTTTAGTGTCTGACCTTTTCAGTTACTTGGGGGACTAATGCATTCGCTATAAAATATTGGTCCTCGAGTAGGATTGCAAACACAATGATAGACATATCTTGTGACACTCCAGGATATGACAAATACGCTACTGTGAGTTTTCACTGCACATGAAATCTTCATCTACAAGTGTTATACTTCTAGTGATGTTAAATCTGAGATTCTGTATATAACTTCCTTGCATCAAATGCTGTTGATATATACAATACAAAATTAAGCTTTTAGATTCAGAAATGCTGCAAAGCTCTGGGGCAGGGGGGGGGGGAACCTTCTCCTTTCATAGCTGTAAATTACTTTCCTCAGGCTGCTAATTTGTTAATCATACTGGTTTGATAATCAAAATGGTAGGGTGTGTCTGACTGCTTCTCTCTTTCAGGTCTGAAGTTTGATTCAAAATATATGAATTTCCGTGTCAGAGCTTGCAACAAGGCTGTGGCAGGGGATTATTCTGACCCAGTGACTTTAGAAACTAAAGGTAATTCTCAATAGTGAGAAAAAGCATGGTATAGGGATTTGAACATGGGACATATAGTTTCAGATCCCTGTGAATTTCGCAGGGTTGCTTTTGGGAAAACTAGCAGTCTCTCTCTCTCTCTCTCTCTCTCTCTCTTGGCTGGCTTCATTTGCTGAGAGGCCAAAATGTTGCTCCAGGCTCCTTTGAGGAAATGAAACGCACAAATGTAATCGTGTGCAGAGAAAAAAGGGAAATCTTGTATTTTCACTACCTAAAGTTGACAATATACGGTACTGTAAAGTAAAAATACTCCTGATTTTGGCACCAGGAAATGTACTATGCTAAACGGTACAATCATGCGCAACAGTAAGCTGGCAGAGCGACCTCTCCACCAGCGCAGGGTGTTGCAAACAGGGTGTAAGGCACATTCGTGGCACCCACTGAGTAAGCAGCACCGAGACCGGTGCCTCTCACTCCACCACCAGAAGCAGACCTGGTCATGGCGGGTAGTATCACTACGCGATATTCTTCTAAGATTAGAACAATTACATTTTAAGGGGCTGCTCTCCTTTTTCACCTGTCATCTTTGTGCTGGCTCTGGAAGAGTCTTGTGATCAGCAAGTTGCGGCATAGCTGCTAATAGATGACTCTTCAATCTATGACAATCTTAATACTGTACATTCTATTTTAGTGATTAGTACTTCTGATTTATCTTTAACATGGAATTTACTGTATTCCTCTTGGACTTGATATTTGCTTGATATCTTCAAGCTAAGCTTTACCCAGACACCTTATTGACTTTCTACAGAAATTTCAGAGTTTGAAATCCTAAAGAACCATCTTTTATTTTTCTCTGATTGAATTGAATCTATTTAGTATGACAGTTTAGCTTCCAAAAATGAGGGCAAGCACAACAACATGGTTCAATTATTCTGCTTAGTTGGCAGTCACAAAGATTAAATTTGCACAAACTCCTGTGACAGTGACTCTGGCTGTTGGGTTGTATTAAACACAGTTGGCCTCTGAAAGAGTTACTGACATTCAGACTTTGGGGCAATAAATATTACGAAGTTCATTGACTCTTTCCTTCAGATTAAATATTAATATTTGGAAAGAATATATTCCATATTCCCAAGTGTCTGGCTTCATCAGCAAAAGGTCTGATGCTAGTACATAACTTCTCATAACCAGTATCTTCCATTGCTCCAGTTGCTGAACAAATAGCATGCTTACTTTAATCCTTTACCACCTCTCTTGATTCAGGCTAGAAAATGAAATGTGTTCTATACCTTCTTAAATCATAACTTAAACCAAAACAACCCTATAGCTAGCAGAACATCCAGTGAATTGTCAAGTCTGACTCATAAAGCAGTTGCTGTGGTATGAATGATTTTTTCTAGGTTAAAATGGGAAAATGTACCAGGATGGCTGCCTTGTGGAAATGAATTTTACCTTTCGAGATGCATATGTCCACTTTTAAATATACTGTAGTAGTGTTAATCATATGGTGGTGCACATTTGTAATCTGTATCTGCAAAATGTACAAGTTGTGGCTAACTTATTAAAGATGTTAGCTTCATTTAGATTTTGCATTAAAGGGCATGAATTAACATGTTCTGTATCTTGTCTCTGGTCAGCTCTTGTTTTCAATCTGGATGGTTCATCATCTCATCTTAACTTGAAAGTTGAAGATTCTTGTGTTGAGTGGGATTCCACAGGAGGCAAAGGTCAGGAAAACAAAATAAAAGGAAAAGAGAACAAAGGCAGGTAAGGAAGACTGAATTTATCAGACACATCTTATAGATGTTCTATGAAACTGACTAAATCTAGAGTTCCTTCTAGGCAGAAAATCTACATTGCCTTAGACTTGATGAACCTCCTGCCCTCTTGGTACTAAACTAGTATCATGAGACGGCTCTTGAAGCAACTAACACTGTAGCTGTTAAAAGTGGAAACTGTCTTGTTCTGGGGAAAAGTGACAACTTCCCAATGTTCAAGTTTTTCTAGATGCTGCTTGGCTAAAAATTGACTTTAATCTGCTGAGAAGTAAAGGGTTGTAGTATTGGTAGTCATACTCGTCATTAAAGTCCAGCTATAGACTTCCGTACTTGCTACATTCTGAAATGAAGCTAATAAGACAGCAGTTCCCAAAGGTGACGACATTCCCGAGATTGGCACTGGGGCAATTTTTTTTTCACTCACCGGGGGTCATGCCAACCCTCCAGAAAGTGTGGGGGGGCCGTTGCCCCCTCCATGGGCCTCCCTGCGCCACAGATTAGCTTCCAAACACGATTTGAAGCTACTTCCAGTTTACTTCCGGGTTTTGGCAAAAATAGGAAGTAGCTTCAAATCGTATTTGGAAGCTAATCTGAGGTGTGGGGAGGCTCGTAGAGGGGTCTGTGTGCCCCCCCATACTCTCCGGCAGGCCAGTGCAACCCCTGGTGAGTAAAAAAAAAAGCCACCTTTTTCACCAGCGTGATCCTGGGATTACTGCCACACGCCTCCACACACCCCCCGTTAAGGGGGTAGCAACTGATTCTGCCAGACGGTGTCATTGAGACACCCCAGTTTGGGAACCTCTGAACTAAGGAATAAAGATCTACTTATATGATGGGGATGATGGCAACAGGTGTGTTCTGTTTCTTCCCCCTCCCCCCTTCAATAATATGATCTTTTTTGTCATCCAAGTCAGTGGAACAAATAGTATGCCATTGACAGTCATGGAGAAGGCATAAGGTCAGCAGCTGGAAGAACTACTGATGGAGGGTGGGCGAGAACATACCTGGTGACCACAGACGTGTGTTCCGGGAATGCAGCTGCAGTTGAAGAACAATTTGAGAATCAGTGCTGTGATCAGTTTTCTATTGACCAGTTTTCCATTGAACATGAACACCATGTTCAAACAAGCCTCTTTAAATGCTTGAAATTAGTCCTACGTTGTAGGTATACCCCCAAACTACAAACGGAGATTTAGTGAATTCCAGGTATACATGTTATAATTTGACCTGAAGACTGTTTTTAAGAAGTAGTGTTCATAGCCAGGATGGTGTAGTGGTTTGGGAGTCGGACTTAGACCTGGAAGATCCAGGTTCAAATCCCCGCTCAGCCACGAAGCTTCCTGGGTAACCTTGGGCCAGTCACTATCTCTCAGCCCCACCTACCTCACAGGGTTGTTGTGAGGACAAAAAGGAGGGGAAGAAATATGTACACCACTCTGAGCTCCTTGGATATAAAAATGTGGATATAAAAATGTGAAAAATAAAAAAAATAGATTGCCCTAAAGAACTCTCTGAAGCTCAAATTGCATACTTCCGGTAATAGAAGTTGTGTATGAAGCACTTGCATTCTATAAGCAGATGGTATGCATATCTTCTTATATGTGTCTTGTGCTCCCTGAGGCATCTGGTGGGGCCACTCTGTGATACAGGAAGCTGGACTAGATGGGCTTTTGGCCTGATCCAGCAGGGCTCTTCTTATGTTCTTATTATGTTCTTATGTATTTCTGACATTAAACTCTTACTGCTAAGAGGAACACTCAATGTTTTCTACTGATCAAATGCCTTGGAGGCTTGAAGCCTGAGTGATATTGTGAAGTCCTGGTCTATGTATATACCGGTAAAAGTATACAGTTGGCCTTCACTATCTGCGGGGTATCCGTTCCAGACCCCACCTGCGCGGATAGTATGTGTAAAGTGAAATCGCTTTAGTGCGGGTACAGGAGTCACTGTAAAAAAATTTTTAAAGGGAAAAAAGGTTTAAGCATTCCTTACCTTTTGGTTGGCAAACCGCTCTGTTTTCAAGACTGTAGAGTGCAAAATTGCGCTCCTACAGCCTCTTCCGGGTCGCTGGACTTTCACTCTCCCTTCCCCAGGTGTGCCCCAGTGCATTCTGGGGGACCTTGGGGAAGGGAGGGGGAAGTGCAGCAACCGAGAAGAGGCTGTAGGAGCGTGACTTTGCTCTCTGCAGTCCTGAAAGCAGAGCGGTTTGCAAACCAAAAGGTAAGAATGCTATTTTAATCTTTTTTTCCTTTTAAAAAAAAAACTTTTTACAATGGACCCTCATGGGTCCAGGATCCGCAGTGAGAAAAATCCGTGGGTCCCAAATCCGCAGTTAGAAAGGGTTCACTGTACTATAAAATATTTTATTTGTAAGCATGTGGCTTTTTCTTAAGACTGAAAAGCATGCAGTGGCTAGGGTTACAAACAAGAAAACAGTTGTGTAGTTCTAGACACGAAGAAACTGCTTTAAAAATAAGATTATGTAGCCACAAAGTAGCTTTTTAACTACCTATTTTTGTTCGACAGTGGCCAGATTACCCTTCTGAAGAACAATACAAGGTGATCTCATGCCTCTTTCTAGCCTAGGTTTAGCCTTCAACTTTATTCTTCAATATATTTCCTTTCAGTTCTTGCTATCTAGATTTAGCACGAATCAATCCAATAGCCTTTACCAGTAAACAAGTAATTGTGTTGTGAAATATCTGCAATCTTGTTTTGTATTAACTTTTAAATTCCTTTGCTGCAAAGCATCCAACAGGTATACAATTTCAATAACTTTCGACAAAATTAAAATCGTGGAGATTTTCATGACTGGATACGATTGCAAGTGTGTTTTATTTCTTTGTATTAAATTGCATACATGGCTGTGGAACCCATACTTCCAACACACTTGCAAAATTAAAATCACTAGCTCCAAATGTAGAAAATCAGTAATTCAGGAGTAGATAGCCGTGGGTTTCAGGGTATGTAGTGGATCATGCCCTCTAACAGTGGGGCTGTGGGCCTATTTTGCCATTTCCTAGTCTGCATTACATGGAGCAGTCTGACACAGAACTAAAAATTCTCTTTCTTGTAGAGGCAATTTGTGCAGATGCTGCTCATCCTTCCCCTGCCCTTCTATCTGATTTCTGCTTTAAAATGTTAATGTAAAGGAGCTGCCAACAGCCCCATATTTATTTCATTTCTCCCAGTAAACTTATAGCATTCATGCAGTGGTGTTGCTACACCCCCATGGGGGGGGCGCTGCCCCACCCCCGCGTCGCCGCCCCACGTGATGCAGGCACGTGATGTCACGCCCCACCTCCAAACACCCCCACACTATTTTCATTTGTGTTTGGAGCCGTTCGGAGGCGCGGGAGGGCTGAAACGCGGCCGCTCCACCTGCGAAGACCCAGCGAGGCGGCAGGCAGATCGTGGGTTTGCACCCTCCTGAGCCCGCGATTCTGCCCTTTCAGGGGTCCGTGCCCTGGGCACCAAGGCGCCCCCCCCAGCGACGCTTCTGCATTCATGATATTGTCACATTGCATATTTTCTCACATCTGAAACTTCCCCACCAACAAAGTGGGGTGAGAAACTTGCAATGCGGCGGTGCCTTTTGTACCACTAAATGTTACTGAGGGGAAGAATGATCCAGGGCTAGACACACGTCTACTGCAATGTCTGTTCCAGTCTTAGTGCCTTCTGCCTCAGTTATGTATCTAGTTCTGAAATGGGTCTTCCTGGCCAAGTGGATTTTTTGTCTTTTTGTATTCTTTCCCCTTGGAGAATGTAAGCTGTCTAAAGATCTGAACTGTTATTCTGAAAGGCACCACATGAACATATAAAATACAACAGAAATGGCAGTGGTTTTGCTACAGTGGCTTATCAAACTACATGGTGATGTATGTATAATACAATATAGAGAACTTGGCTTGTATTCATTCATGTAGGCGATCAGAGGCTTCCGATGTACCAAATATTATAAAATAATAAATGAACTATGTGCATGTGTACTAGTAAAGGCTGTTGGAATACAAAGGTTGTCTTCTGGGTGAAGGGATCTTGTACCACTTACCTGAAGAAATAGCATGTGAGCATTTGGGTTGATATCTAGATGTAGAAAAAAAAAGTTAATCTGAGTGCCTTCCCTTGTACCAAATGCAGCATCTTTTAATGACATGCTACTTTTCTACATAACCTGGCAGCAAACAAGGCCACTTTCTTATGGTAGAATATAGAAGCTAGCAAGCTTCATAGCAATGATGCAGGATCAAATGCTATGAGGTGTGTGTGTGTGTGTGTGTGTGTGTGTGTGTGTGTGTGTGTGTGTGTGTGTGTGTGTGTGCGCGCTCTTTTTTCCTGAATATATGCTTTAATTTCTTGGCTCTGCTGTCTTTACATGCTTTCACTTATTTCTTTTATCTTTTGGTAAGTAACTGTTCTTATTTAGTTCATGTTTTATTTGGTCAAAAACATTTCAGTGTTGAGTTAAATGTTTCAGGGTCTACAATAGGATGTTCTGATAACAGTAAAATATCATTTAATACTGTTGTATGTAGTAGGCTATGGCCTATATTTTTAGTACCTATGAATTGCTTTTCTTCCATAGGCACTTGATGGTTTACAAACAAATCCATCCACTTAAACACCTAGCAAAAAACATTAGCAAAGAACTTTAGGATTGAGCATATTGACTTCTGTCAATGCTGCGCCAAAAGCTAAAAACTACATCAGTATTGTATGAAAAGTTGCTGATGTAATATTGCCAATATCTTTATTTGATATTTTGGCCACCTAATGCGAAGAGAGGACTCTCTGGAGAAGACTCTGATGCTGGGAAAGATTGAAGGCAAAAGGAGAAGGGGAAGGCAAAGGATGAGATGGTTAGACAGCATCACCGATGCAACAAACATGAAAATGAGCGAACTCAGGAAGATAGTGGAGGATAGGAAGGCCTGGCGGGATATGGTTCATGGGATCACGAAGGGTCGGACACAACTTAACGACTGAACAACAACTTGTCCTTAATTAGATCAGAATTATTCCTTGCAAAAAATACCTTAGACTCTTATTGGGGGTTAAAAATAAAAATCAGAGCTACACTTGATATCCATGCCTGTCCTGCACATATGCCCCTCTAGTAATACTAGCTTGCTCCTTCTGGTTTTGGCTCAGTATGGTCTTACTATCCTGGTAACCTTTTCTGTGCATGATTGTATTGAACATTTAGAGATTTTCAGCATGGCAAGCTAAGCTAGTCTCTCTAACAGCATGAGAGCCATGTATTACCATAAATGCTTATTTGCAGCTTATTACCATTCTCAGTGTTCACACTGACTTGTTGCTATTACTTGTATGCAGTACAAATATTTGTGTCATTTTACAGAAGTGGCACTCCATCTCCAAAGCGATCATCAGTTACTGTACGCTCGCCATTGATCAGGGGCAGCAGAGATAGATTTACTGGAGAATCATACACGGTACTGGGTAAGGTTTTGTAAGATGTTCTTAACATTTTAATCATGCAGTTACACACTGTACTAGAAAGATGAGGGATTTTCACTAGCATATGTAACCTGTAATTTGTATGTATTGATTCTTTCACAATCTGTATGTGACATATCTGGACAATCAAAAGTTACTCTGAATGTTAAAAATTAGTTTTGTTTTTTACAGGTGATACTACTATTGAAAGTGGACAGCACTACTGGGAAGTCAAAGCCCAGAAGGACTGTAAATCCTACAGTGTGGGAGTAGCATATAAAAATTTGGGGAAATTTGATCAGCTGGGAAAGACTAATACAAGCTGGTGTGTACATGTCAATAATTGGCTCCAGACTACATTTGCAGCCAAACACAATAATAAAGCAAAAGCACTAGATGTCATGGTTCCAGACAGGATAGGAGTCTATTGCGACTTTGATGGAGGTAATGTTGATTATTCAAAACTATTATTGAGACTCTAAAACTAATCTGCTGTGTCTAGATTTTGGTAACTCTTATTTTAGGTTAATTCCTCAGATACTTAAACAAGCTTTTGCTGAACAAGTACAAACTAAAAGTGATGCTGGGGTGTTTTCTAAACGAATTGGAGCCTTAGAAAATCTTCCCCTGCGCTATTTTCCCTCCCTGTTACTGGTCTATTTTTACCAGAGTTAAAAAGATTTGATCTGCCACCTCTCCCTTCCAACCATGATTTTAACCTCTGGAGCTCTATTTTGTTTGGCCTTCAGAAGTTTTGAGAAGATTTTGAGAAAACAAAATGTTCACCCTTTGAATAGCTGCACTTGTTCACTCTTCACATCAGCTGTATTTGCATCCCATAATAAATCTTTCCAGTGGGATTTGCTGGAAAATGGCTATTTGCCAGGAAGAGTAGAATAACAATTCTGGCATGACCACAAGAGAAGAAAGTGAAGCCATTAGATGTGCTAAACTGTAATTCAGAGTGGATTAACTGCTGCTGTGAAGTTTTTAAAGCTGGATAGGTCTTTACGAGCCTAGATATTAAACAGGGCTATGATTCGCATATGGACAGTAGAAAATTAAAATTAAACCAGGCTTTCCTGTCATACAGTCAGGATACTAATTGGGTATCTTGGCACTTCTCTAAACTGTGGCTCACAAACGTTCTGACTTGCCCAGTGTTGATTTACATATATCAAACCATCATGTACAATGTAGAGATGGAATAGAGAATTCTCATATTAGAACCCAGTGTCATTCAATGAAAGTGAAGGCTTAGGACAAAGTGGTTTTGTGTGCAGCGTATAGAGGATTCATTGCTGCAAAGTACTGTATATGCTCATGTATAAGTCAATCTTGTGGATAGGTTAAGGGCAGATTTTGAGCCAGAAATTATGAAATTTGCTATAACCAGTGGATGTTGAGTGTATAACTTAGGGGCTTATGAAATTCTTTGAATTGGAAATTGACCTAAGGAGGGTGCAAATTGGCTGCAAACAAGGTGCAATTTGCAAATAACGCTGATAGTAAACAAGGCTGATAGCAGAGCAAACAAGTAAGGGAACTAACTAACAAGGCTGAAAACAAGAGGGCCGCAGACAACCAGGACCCACGAAAAGGAGGAACAAGACTTACAGTGGCCCGGGATAGCCCAGACTTTAACTGGGAATAGCTCAGAATGGTTCCAGAGAGCTAGTGAAATTGAAATGATGATAATGATGACCGCAGCATCTTACTAAGAGCCTATTACTAAGTGGCTGCTGAGAGCGGTAGAATTGTGGATGCAGCGAAGTAGGTTCCCTCCCAGACATATTGTAAGTCAATACAGTACAACTGCTACCATATACCTGTGTGTAAGTTTCAGGGTCAACTTTAAGACCTAAATTTGTTGACCTGTACTTGAGTATATATGCAAAAAGCAAAGGTGAAAGGGAAAGATATAAACAACTGAATGCAGATTTCCAGAGAATAGCAAGGAGAGATAAGAAGGCCTTCTTAAATGAACAATGCAAGGAAATCGAGGAAAACAACAGAATGGGGAGGACTAGAGATCTCTTCAAGAAAATTGGAGATATCAAGGGAACGTTTTGTGCAAAGATGGGCATGATAAAGGACAAAAAAGGCAGAGACCTAACAGAAGCAGAAGAGATTAAGAAGAGATGGCAAGAATACACAGAAGAACTATACAAGAAAGATCTTAATGTTCCTGATGACCACGCTGGTGTGGTCACTGACCCAGAGCCGGACATCCTAGAGAGTGAAGTCAAGTGGGCCTTAGGTAGCATCACTAACAACAAAGCTAGTGGAGATGATAATATCCCAGCTGAGCTACTCAAAATCCTAAATGATGATGCTGTGAAAGTGCTGCACTCAATATGCCAACAAATTTGGAAAACTCAACAGTGGCCAAAGGATTGGAAAAGGTCAGTTTACATTCCAATTCCAAAGAAGGGCAGTGCCAAAGAGTGCTCAAACTATCGCACAATTGCACTGATTTCACATGCTAGCAAGGTTATGCTCAAAATCCTACAAGCTAGGCTTCAGCAGTACGTGGACCGAGAACTACCGGACGTACAAGCTGGGTTTCGAAGAGGCAGAGGAACTAGAGATCAAATTGCCAACATGCGCTGGATCATGGAGAAAGCCCGAGAGTTCCAAAAAACCACCTACTTCTGCTTCATTGACTACGCAAAAGCCTTTGATTGTGTGGATCACAACAAACTGTGGCAAATTCTTAAAGAGATGGGGGTACCAGACCACCTTACCTGTCTCCTGAGAAACCTGTATGCGGGTCAAGAAGCAACAGTTCGGACCGGCCATGGAACAACCGACTGGTTCAAAATTGGGAAGGGAGTACGGCAAGGCTGTATATTGTCACCCTGCCTATTTAACTTATATGCAGAGTACATTATGAGAAATGCAGGGCTGAATGAATCGCAAGCCGGAATCAAGATTGCCGGGAGAAATATCAACAACCTCAGATATGCAGACGATACCACCCTAATGGCAGAAAGTGAAGAAGAACTCAAGAGCCTCTTGATGAGGGTGAAAGAGGAGAGTGCAAAAGTTGGCTTGAAACTCAACATTAATAAAACTAAGATCATGGCATCTGGTCCCATCAATTCCTGGCAAATAGAAGGGGCAGAAATGGAAGCAGTAACAGATTTTACTTTTCTGGGCTCCAAGATCACTGCAGACGGAGACAGCAGCCATGAAATTAAAAGACGCTTACTCCTTGGAAGGAAAGCTATGGCAAACTTAGACAGCATAATAAAAAGCAGAGATATCACCATGCCAACAAAAGTTCGCATAGTCAGGGCGATGGTGTTCCCAGTAGCAATGTATGGTTGCGAGAGTTGGACCATAAGGAAGGCTGAGCGCCGAAGAATAGATGCTTTTGAACTGTGGTGCTGGAGAAGACTCCTGAGAGTCCCTTGGACTGCTAGGAGATCAAATCAGTCAATCCTAAATGAAATCAACCCTGACTGTTCCCTGGAAGGACAGGTACTAAGGCTGAAACTCAAATATTTTGGCCACCTAATGCGAAGGTGGTCTCTCTGGAGCGAAGAGGACCTAATGCGAAGAGGACTCTCTGGAGAAGACTCTGATGCTGGGAAAAATTGAAGGCAAAAGGAGAAGGGGAAGGCCAAGGATGAGATGGTTAGACAGCATCACCGATGCAACGAACATGAAAATGAGCGAACTCAGGAAGATAGTGGAGGACAGGAAGGCCTGGCGGGATATGGTTCATGGGATCACGAAGGGTCGGACACGACTTAACGACTGAACAACAACAACTTGAGTATATACAGTAGTCCATTACATAGCAGTGAAATCTCTGTATATACGTAGGTAGTATATCCAGTTTACCAGATGCTGGGGTCATGTGGGGATGGCCGTCTTAATCCATGCCGTGTTTGTAAGCTTTCAAGGCCATCTGGTAGTCATTGTTAGTGGAGGCAGAGTGTTGAATTAGACTGCAACCACCTTGACTGAACCAGGAAAACAGTTCTTTGTGACAGAATGTGAGACTGACTCCCAACATTTGTTTCTCTGCTCTTAATTTTGGCAACAAGGTTTACTTAATGTTTGCTGATGACCTGAATGGTGTTAGTCCTCAAATATCCCATGCTTGGTTTGAATCTTACTTTCTGTCCTTAATTTAAATAATGGAGAACTACGTTTATGGAAAGACAAATATGTGTAAGTATTAATCTGCTTTTCTCTTTTCAGGTCAGCTTTCTTTCTATAATGCAAACTCAAAGCAGTTGTTATACACCTTCAAAACAAAATTTGCCCAGCCGCTACTACCAGGTTTCATGGTCAGTACCTGCCTAGCTACCCCCTTTTCATACCTCTTGCTTTGAGGGCTACTTCCTATATTAGTTGAATCACTCTTCTAAATAATATCAACTTATAAAACTGTAAAAAGGTAAAGCTATCCCCCTGCTTGAAAGCCAGGCATGTTCGACTCTAGAGTGCGATGCTCATCTCAGTTTCTAAGGCCGCAAAGCCAGCACTGTCCGAAGATGCTTCCGTGGTTATGTGGCCGGCATGACTAATGGAATGCTGTTGCCTTTCTACCGCAGCGGTACCTATTTATCTACTTGCAGTTGCTTGCTTTCGAATGGTTAGGTTGGCAGGAGCTCAAACTGCTGTCCTACCAACCTTCCGGTCTGCAGTTCAGCGTCTTAACCACTAAGCCACCGCGGCTTAGTGTGCCACACTACATAAAACTGTAGTGTGGTAGAAATGTACATAATCTAATGTCATTGTTTCAGGGGGCTTTCAAGTTAGCATACCATTCTCTTATCTGTAAGTGTTATCTCCGAGGTGTGTGTGTAAAGCTGCTTATATCTGGAAAAACTGACAGCCATTTAAATGATGAATTTCAGGGCTCTCTCTTTGCAAGCATGGCAAAGTTCTGTGATGCTACAGAAAACGCACAGGATGTGGTAATACTCGAACCTGGCCTCCTGAGAATTTGGTTACACTTTGGAAAAGAGTTTCTAGTTCTCATGAACAACATAGAGCCATGTTGGATCAGACTAAAGCCCGTACTACACTTCACGAATCCCGGCACGGAAGCCTCTGCCTCTGCCTCAATGCTCAGAGTTGGTCGGTAGGAGTGTCTTCCTGCCTGTTGTCCCTCCTGTTCCGCATTTTTAAGAGAGCGCAGCTGTGATTGGGTAAACACAAGTGCGCTCCGATTGGCCGAAACCTTGCAAGCCTTGCTGTGAACCGTCTTTGACCCAGCGCCTTTTCCTCTCTCTCAAATTTCCAATTTTGGAAGTTCGGTGCCCTCCTAGCATACAGCAGAGTTGCTCACACAACCAGCCCAGCAGGCAGAGAGGTGGGAAGGAAGAAGAAGCCTCTATAACCAGCGGAGAGCGAAGGGAACTGAAGATTTGGTGGCAGTGACTCCCAGTTCTTGGCAGAAAGTTGAACATCAGTTCTTTTCTAACTTCAATAACAAATTTAATATCATTATCCCAGCAGGAGTCTTGGCTATTTTGAGTATTTCCCGCCATTGGTTTTCTCTCTCCTTGTCCTGTGTTTTCCAATTTTTGCCCCCAGTTCCCTAAGAGTAAACTTCCAAATGTGTTTCCTGCAGCAGTTTTTCTCTGGGAAAACTTTGGAATAAAACCTCCATGGTGATTGGAAATCCATGCAGCCACTCCCCTCCCCCTCTCATCTCATTGGTGACTGCAGTAGCTCCGCAAACGTGCCCCCTCCAAAGATGGGTTTTCAGCTTTATGCATGTGGGAGATCGCAGCTGCTCCGCTAGCTTCCGCGAGAGCTCAGCACATCTCCGTGTGCGTCCTGGACTCGCCGGGATTCGTGAAGTGTAGTACGGGCTTATAGGCCCATCTAGTTCAGCTTCCCATATCTCACAGTGGCTCCACCAGATGCCTCAGGGAGCACACAAGACAACAAGATACTTGTATCCTGTTGCCACTCCCTTGCACCTGGCATTAAGAGAGAGTCTATTACTAAGACCAGGAGGTTACTTATCCCCATCTTGACTTGTAACCTGTGATGGACCTTTCCTCCATAAATCTGTCCAATCCCCTTTTAAAGGCATCTAGGCCAGGTGCCATCACCACATCCTGTGGCAAGGAGTTCCACAAACCAATTACACGCTAGGAAAAGAAATCTTCTTTTGTCTATTTTAATACTCCCTCCACTCAATTTGAGTGGATGTCCCCTAGTTCTAGTGTTGTGTGAGAGGGAGAAGAATTTTCTCTATCCTCTCTCTCCATTCCGTGCCTAATTTTATACATCTCAATCATGTCCCCCTTCAGCCGCCTTTTTTCCAGACTGAAGAGCCCCAAACGCTGTAGCCTTTCCTCATAAGGGAGATGCCCCAGCCCACTAATCATTTTGATCGCTCTCTTCTGCACCTTTTCCAGTTCCACTATATCCTTTTTTGAGATGCGGCGACCAGAACTGGACGCAATACTCCAGATGCGGCCTTGATTTGTACAAGGGCATAATAATATTGGCAGTTTTATTCTCAATCCCTTTTTTATTGATCCCAAGCATGGAATTTGCCTTCACAGCCGCCGCACACTGGGTCGACACATTCATCGACCTGTCCACCAGCATCCCAAGATCTCTCTCCTAATCCGTCGCAGACAGCTCAGAACCCATTAATGTTTATGTGAAGTTTTGATTTCTAGCCCCAATGTGCAACACTTTGTACTTACTTACATTGAATCGCATCTGCCATTTTGCTGCCCATTCTCCCAGTTTAGAGAGATCCTTCTGGAGCTCTTCACAATCCCTGCTGGTCTTTACCACCCAGAAAAGTTGTTTAGTGTCATCCGCAAACTTGGCCACCTCGCTGCTTATCGCCAACTTCAGGTCATTTATGAACAAGTTGAAAAGCACTGGTCCCAAGAACCTCTCGCCATTGTGAAAATTGCCCATTGACACCCACTCTCTCCTAGTCTTCAACCACCTCTTAATCCATAAGGAGGACCTGCCCCCCTTATTGCCTGACTATGGAGTTTTTTCAGGAGCCTTTGATGAGGGACCATGTCAAACGCCTTCTGAAAATCCAGATATATAATATGCATGGGTCTCCTTGAACTAGCAGTGATACAACTGGCTTAGGTTGGTAGCTTTTCAGAGTAAATATAGAAGCTTCCAAAAGTGGTGCTTAAAATGCTTCTTATCAAATGAAAAAAATCTACTTGGTCTACAATATAAATTTGATTTTAAAATCTCTTCCCTGTGCTGGTACTGTGTTAAGAAGCTACTCATTCCACCCGAAAAGATGTGTTCATCACTGCTTATGAAAGCATCCACAGTCTTGCTCGGTTAACATCTTAATGATTCATCCCTCCAATGTTTGTTTTTCTAGGTCTGGTGTGGTGGTCTCACGTTGACAACAGGACTTCAGGTGCCAAGTGCTGTGAAAACACTGCAGAAGAATGAAAATGGATTGAGTGGTTCAACTAGTAGCTTAACCAATGTTGCCCAATGATTCACTTTTTTGAATTAACTGCTTTTCTTTCAGGTATTACTCGAAGAGCTTGCGAGCAATGCTTTAATGTGTTCCTGCTGCCTCTAAGGCCTGAGCACTAAGAGTGCAAAATGTTTGGGGATGAACTGAAGTATTGGCAGGAATGTACTGTGAATCTGCAGTGTAATAGGAAAATAGGACTTTGTTTTAGAGAGAAGGGAATATGAGGTTGTAGCTATGCGCTTCTGCTAGACTGAACTTGACTACTTGTCTTATGGATGCTTGACTGTTCCTTTCAGTATGACATGTAGCAAAGACAAGTATGATCTTGGTCTTAAAAAGCCTTCGTTGTTTCTCTCCTGGATTTCTAAAACTTCTGCTCAAAAAAGGAAGTGAACTGGAGTCATACCCTGAAGCTTTAAAAACAAGAACCTTCTAAAGCTAGTCTAAATGTTCACAACTGTATAAAAGAGGAAAAATGCAAATATTTTGATCAGTGTCCTTTGATTCAAGATAAACATTGCACCATAAGGCATCATGGCTAATCTTGCTAGAGGCACAAAATTATCCCAAGTAATGCATTTTAAGCTGATATTTGGACACAATGTCCATTCACTATGTAGAATGCTTTGTGGAATGGATGATGTAACACAGTTAACTATTGAGAAATATTATTTCTGACTATCCAGATTACTGTAATTTATTAAGGAGCTTTTGATATGCTTCTGCCTTATCCATATTAAATCTCCAAGGTGTCATTTCCTTAATTGTGGGCTTAAGTACTTCTTCTTTTTAAATCGAGCCTCATGTTAACCATCGATGTTTCTGAATGAACAGAGCTTAATATGGTTTTGGGATTGTGCTTATCTGATAAAAGCTTAGAATCTACTGTGGTCAGATTTCTGTGTGACCATTTTCATCAGTTTAAAATAGTTTGTTCCACATCTTAATTCTGTCAGGTTGAGTTCAGATAACTATTCCCAGTGAAATATTTGCTCCTGGATGCATTCTCTCCTGGATGTATCAAATACCTTAATTTGGTAACTTGGTCAGTGTGCTATCTTTCATTTTAAAAGCCCTGAATGATTTCTACATTAAAGCCTCTAAAATTCTCTTCCTTTAGATATAAAATTTCAATTGAACATTCCAGTTTTAAAGGCTCCCTGACTCTGGTGTTAGACACACATACACACAGAGGTGAGGCATGCAGAGTCTACATTGACTTGATTCTAACCCGATACTTGCTGCTTATTCATTTCTCCAGCGTATGATTTGGTATTGCGTGTTTACATTGCTTAGATTTGCTGACTCACTTCGAGAAATTTCACAGAGCATGAAGCAAACAGCTTTTTTTAATAAAATACATTTGTGGGTTTTTGTCATTTTTTGATAAATACAGCCTTCACAGGAATATAATTCAGCTTGCATGTTTAACTTTCAACTAAACTGTGTAAAGTGCTCAATCAGAATAATCTGTATGCACAAAATTTCCCTGACAGAAAATCAGGTTAAAGGTTCTCAGGTTAACAACATTCAAAAAACTTAATTGCCCTCCTTTTTTACTCAAACATGCAAGGGAACCCAGAAATTACTCCAGTATGTCATACTCTTAAGTCTCCTATATATTTGATAGTGATGCCTTTGTATTTGCAGCACTTAAGGATTTTAGCCTTTGCACATTTGATTTGCAAAAATAAAGATGTTTTGATATCTGGTGCATTATGCCCATTGAAGAATAATTGCAAACCAATCTTTGGGAAATATGGTATATTCTGAAGACCTTATTGATACTTTGCTTTGAGTAGTGTAAGTGAGCTTCTAATTAGTCTGGATCCTGTTGATATTCTTATATTTGAATGGTATTTAGGAGTGAAAAACTTGATCTGTTTCCATCACTGAAACAGCTAGTTTCTAAAAACCACTAAGTGTGGTCTCGAAGCAGAATACAGTAGACTTATTTCTGAAGTGTCACATATATGCAGAGTATAGTTATGCAGACATTTTTGTAGATCTTCCACAAGTCAGCTGATTTGCAGTTTATTTCCATTCCAGATGCAATACTTACATTTAGGGGATCTTATCTTTCATTTAGAAGTATACATTAAATTATGTAGAGCTGTGGGTTACTTTTTATCTTTATGGGGAGAACCATTACTGTGAAATAGTCTTGAGTCATAGGTGCTGGTTCTGTTGCGCCAGACAGGGTAGTCCCATATCAGTTGAATGCATAGGATATGATGAGGCCTTAAGCACTTTACCCAGTCTTTCCTTTGATTATGAAACTAATGAGCTAACAAT